>OX592717.1:35000-4835000 GCA_951361185.1 Ochropacha duplaris
TAACCTAACCTAACCTAACCTAACCTAACCTAACCTAACCTAACCTAACCTAACCTAACCTAACCTAACCTAACCTAACCTAACCTAACCTAACCTAACCTAACCTAACCTAACCTAACCTAACCTAACCTAACCTAACCTAACCTAACCTAACCTAACCTAACCTAACCTAACCTAACCTAACCTAACCTAACCTAACCTAACCTAACCTAACCTAACCTAACCTAACCTAACCTAACCTAACCTAACCTAACCTAACCTAACCTAACCTAACCTAACCTAACCTAACCTAACCTAACCTAACCTAACCTAACCTAACCTAACCTAACCTAACCTAACCTAACCTAACCTAACCTAACCTAACCTAACCTAACCTAACCTAACCTAACCTAACCTAACCTAACCTAACCTAACCTAACCTAACCTAACCTAACCTAACCTAACCTAACCTAACCTAACCTAACCTAACCTAACCTAACCTAACCTAACCTAACCTAACCTAACCTAACCTAACCTAACCTAACCTAACCTAACCTAACCTAACCTAACCTAACCTAACCTAACCTAACCTAACCTAACCTAACCTAACCTAACCTAACCTAACCTAACCTAACCTAACCTAACCTAACCTAACCTAACCTAACCTAACCTAACCTAACCTAACCTAACCTAACCTAACCTAACCTAACCTAACCTAACCTAACCTAACCTAACCTAACCTAACCTAACCTAACCTAACCTAACCTAACCTAACCTAACCTAACCTAACCTAACCTAACCTAACCTAACCTAACCTAACCTAACCTAACCTAACCTAACCTAACCTAACCTAACCTAACCTAACCTAACCTAACCTAACCTAACCTAACCTAACCTAACCTAACCTAACCTAACCTAACCTAACCTAACCTAACCTAACCTAACCTAACCTAACCTAACCTAACCTAACCTAACCTAACCTAACCTAACCTAACCTAACCTAACCTAACCTAACCTAACCTAACCTAACCTAACCTAACCTAACCTAACCTAACCTAACCTAACCTAACCTAACCTAACCTAACCTAACCTAACCTAACCTAACCTAACCTAACCTAACCTAACCTAACCTAACCTAACCTAACCTAACCTAACCTAACCTAACCTAACCTAACCTAACCTAACCTAACCTAACCTAACCTAACCTAACCTAACCTAACCTAACCTAACCTAACCTAACCTAACCTAACCTAACCTAACCTAACCTAACCTAACCTAACCTAACCTAACCTAACCTAACCTAACCTAACCTAACCTAACCTAACCTAACCTAACCTAACCTAACCTAACCTAACCTAACCTAACCTAACCTAACCTAACCTAACCTAACCTAACCTAACCTAACCTAACCTAACCTAACCTAACCTAACCTAACCTAACCTAACCTAACCTAACCTAACCTAACCTAACCTAACCTAACCTAACCTAACCTAACCTAACCTAACCTAACCTAACCTAACCTAACCTAACCTAACCTAACCTAACCTAACCTAACCTAACCTAACCTAACCTAACCTAACCTAACCTTTTTTTTTTTTTTTTTTTTTTTTTTTTTTTTTTTTTTTTTTTTTTTTTTTTTTTTTTATTTACAAGGTGGAAAATGCTTGATGCATTCGACCCCCGACATGGGAGTGGCGGGGGGATATGTGGGATTACACGTCGCCTCTGCCTCTTCTAATGTGAAGAGGTGTAGGGAGTGCTACCCACTAAAAACCACCTTGGTAACTTACCCACCTTAGCCAGTTTTGTTGGACATCGTGGAACCCGCAATGGCATTCCCCACGATGTCCACCGGCAGCGCCCCAGCTGTTGCCGGGGGCTTCCCGCGCCGAAGAGGAGACAGGCCAAGCGTACCCGGCCCATCGCCCCCCCGGCGCCCGTGCAGGTGAAGAACTCCCATTCATCCTCCACCGCACCTGATACATCAAAAACCCCATAAATGGGGGGACCAGCTGGCGCCGGCTCCCCCCTCCCCAGGCCACCCAGCGGCCCAAGGACCCCTTGAGTGGCCCGGGAAAGGGGCCACACTCACGCCGGCACTCGCCAGCCCCCCATTCCCCCCGGACCGCCCACCGGCCCGGGAGAGGGACCAAACCCACGCCGGCATCCCGCCGGCCTCCCCCCCCCATACCGCCCCGCGGCTCAAAGAACCATCGAGCGGCCCGGGGGAGGGACCTCTTATTTACCCCCCAGCAGGCGGAGGACTTTCGTCCACCACCCGCACCCATATCATATTAAATATATAAATACCAATAATATATAAATAAATAAATACCAATATTACACACATAAATAAATTATGGGTTGAGGCGCGCGGCAAACTGCCGCCGCCTCCGCCCCTGCCGCCTGCGTCGGAGCGGGTGCGCGAGCGGATCTTCCTCGCGCTCCCGCTCCGCGGTCTCCTTCTGCGAGATGACATACTCGCAGAAGGCGACCACAGCCTCCCAGGACCTCTCGCTGCTGAGCATCGCAGAGACGATGCTCTGGAGCGAGAGGTCCACCCGCTGAATGGTGCGTGCCATGAGGCCACGCTCCCGATCCCAACGACTGCACACCTCAAGGGTGTGCTGGGCCGTGTCGTCGGGATCGCCGCACTCATGGCACTGCGGGCCAAGCTCTCTTCCTATTTTGTGCAGGTAATGACCGAAACAGCCATGTCCGGTCATCACCTGCACGAGCCGGAACGTCATTGCGCCGACTGCCCTCTTCGACCAGTGGTCCAGCGACGGGAGGATCGCCCCTATGGTACGAACACCACAAGGAGCGACCTCCAGCTGGGCTTTCCACCGGTCTCGCAGTCGGCGCTCCGTCACTCGACGAGCGGCCGCTACCTCCTCAGGGTCCGGGCGTTCACCTGTTGCCCGGACCCTGGACCTACGTCGGTAGGTCTCTGCCTGCACCTCTGCGTCCAACTCCCACGGCGGGGTGCAGGCGAGGAGGCATGCCGCCGCATGGGCCACAGTGACGTAGGCCCTCACCATTCTGAGGGCCACGACTCGCTGCGGCCTCCGCAGAAGGGCCCTGTTCCGGGCGGATAGCTTGTCCGCCCAGATTGGGGCCCCGTATAGGGCCATGCTCCTGGTTACGCCGGCGTATAGCCGCCGGCATAAGGAGCCTGGCCCTCCTACATTGGGCAGGAGTCTGCCCATCGCCGACGCGGCGCCCACAATTCGGGGAGCAAGTCTAGAGAAATGCTCCCCGAAGTCCCATTTGCGGTCCAGTATCAGCCCCAGATACTTGATATGGGGCTTGATCAGGACCGCCTCTCCCCCCAAAGTGAGCGCCGCGTCAGCGGGCAGCCTCCAACCTCGCCCCCCGAAGACTATCGCCTCGTTCTTCGAGAGGCTCACCTTTAGGCCGAGCCTGGCGATCCGCTCAATCGCCAGGTCGGCCGCCACTTCCGCCCTCCGGGAGGTCTCCCGCTTGTCGCTCCCGCGCACAGCCACCATTGTGTCGTCCGCGTAGCAGACGACGAGTGTGCGCGGAAGCAACTCCCCCCGGATTGCCCAGTCGTACCCCAGGTTCCAAAGAAGCGGACCGAGTACGGAACCCTGGGGCACGCCGCAGGCCATCACCCTCCCCCTCCTTTGACCGTCCTTGTCTTCATAGAGCACTACCCTCTCGGTAAGGTAGTGCTCTATGATCCGCCTAAGGTAGTGAGGCACTTCATGGTACCGAAGTGCCTCACTGATCACCCCATAGGGGAGGGTGCCGAACGCGTTCGCGATGTCCAACGACACCGCGATAACACCCTCCCCCCTGCTCGACGCATATTCGCTGAAGTCCCTCAGCGACTTCAGTGCGTCGAGCGTGGACCGCCCTTCCCGGAACCCGAACTGTCTATCAGAGACGTTCGGGCCGGCGGTCTCCAGGTGCTGCAGGATCCGGGAGGCCAGGATGCGCTCAAACGCTTTCCCGGCCTCATCCAGCAGCACTATGGGGCGATAGGCGGACGGACAGTCCGGTGGCCGACCCTCTTTGCGGAGGAGGCATAGTCGCCCCTCTTTCCACACCCTCGGGAACCTTCCCTCTCTCAGGCAGTCATCCATGACATACCTGAGACGGTCCCCGAGGTGTTCCAGGGCGACGGCGAGGACACGACCCGGCACTCCATCAGGCCCCGGGGCTTTTTTACAGCCCCGGAGTCGGTCTGTCACTCGCTCGAACTCGTCATTGCTTATCGGTGCAATGACGAGCTCGGCCTCCGGCTCCGCTATGGGGTCGGCCATCGACGGGGGAGAGATCGAGGGGGCTGGCGGGAACAGCCCCTCGACCACCCTTTGCAGAAGGGCGGGCTCCAGGGAGTCCATGGGGGGGGCGGTGCGCATTTTGTTGCGCACCACCTTGTACGGCCGCCCCCACGGGTCCCTGTCCAGGGTGGCCAAGAACAAGGCGTTGGCCTCGTCCTTGGCCTTGGCGATTGCCACCTGGAGGGCCCCCTTTGCCTCTTTGAGGGCCCTGTGGAGCCCTTCCTCTTCTTCAGCGGTGTGCCGCCTGCGCCTACAGTGTTGGTAGGCGCGGCGAGCACTGTTACTGGTGGTCCGAAGGGCCGCAATCTCTGCGGACCACCAGTATACCTTCTTTCGGGCGAACAGGCGACCGGTCCGAGGCATGGCCGCGTCGCATACCGTCTGTATTGCGACGCGGAACTGTGCCGCCCTCTCTTCGACTCCGAGGGAGACGGGTGGGGCGGCGCACCATGCCTCCACCATGGCCGCCTCGTCCGCCCTGTCCCTGTCCAGATGGACCAGGGACCATTTGGGGAAACCCCCTCTCCTCCTCCGATTTCCCCCTAGGATGGGCGACGGCTGGACGCCATCGTTGGAGACCCTCATTCTGATATATAAATGATCAGAGAGGGTCTCGACGTCCTCCAGGACACGCCAACCTGTGACGCGTGCGGCTATGGCAGGGGTCGCGAACGTGATGTCCACGATTGACCCCCCCTGTCTCCGCACGCAAGTGTTGGCGCTGCCCTGGTTCAGGATTACCAATCCTGTTGCCGTCACCCAGTCCTCGAGGGAGGCCCCTCGGGGATCCGTGGTAGGGGAACCCCACGCCGAACTTTTGGCGTTGAGGTCCCCCAGGACCATGACCTGCCTCGGGGCAGCCCTCCTGACTACCCCCCCCAGGATCCCCAGGAATGTGTCGAATTCCCGTAGCGGCCTATTGGGGGAGAAGTACACGGCCACCAGCACCGTGTCACTCCCCCACCTGGCCGCCACGAATCCTGGGCCACCCTCGATCCTTGCTAGGGGGGGGAAGTCCCCCACTGCCGGCACCACGATTGCCACTACTTCGTCGGTGTCCCTTACCCAATTAGGTTGGGGGGGGACGAAGTAGGGCTCCGCGACAACCGCGACGCCAATTGCCCACTCCGCCATGGTCTGCATGAGCAGATCCTGAGCTCTGGCGGAGTGGTTGGCGTTGACCTGCAGGACGTCCAAATGCCGGTGTGCTGGCATTTAGACGTCCATGCGGTTGTCCACTTCGGGCCTGCCGGCAGTCGTAACTGCAGGAGGGGGCCGGGAGGGACGGCCGGGTCGTGGCCGTGTCTCCCTGCCTCTAGTTTCCGGGGGGGAGCAATTGTCTCCCCCCATCTTGTGATCGGCGGGGAGTTTGGCATGGTGGCAAACTGCGCACCATGCCTTCTCTTCCCAGCACTCCTTGGACTTGTGCCCCTCTTTGCTGCACCGGTAGCACAGCTGGCTCCGGTCCACGCTTGAGGGGCACAGCTCCCTCGAGTGACCAACACCCATACATTTATAACACCGCATGGGTGTCAGTCCCACGGAGCAGATCCTGGCGGATGCCCACCCCACCACGATCTGTCCGAGTGCCAGGAGTGCCCTGGCCACCACTACCGGGCATTGCACCAGAGCGGTGCTTTTTCCCTTTCCGCCATAAGTGGGGCGGATGCCCCCCACCTTAATATGGGCCTCATTGCAGGCCCCCGCTTTGGCGATGGCCGCCGTCAGCGACTCCTTAGTCGCCGACTCATCCAGGCCGGTGACCTGGATGGCGGCCATCTTTTGGGGACGGCTTACGTGGGCAACGTCGCCGATTAAAACCTGCAGCTTGGCTGCAAGGTTATCGGCCGCTCGCCCACTGTCGTCCCCGGGGACCTCAATTACACGACCCCCCGTCATAGAGGTTCGGACCCTCACGTGTTGCAGGCCAACCTCCTCCAGGCTAAGGCCATTAATGGCCTTTTGCATGGTGGCCTGCAACGTTACTGTGGTGGGTGTGTCCCTCTTTAGACACACAGTGATGGCCGCCGTATTTGGGACCTGCGGCGCCTTCGCTGTGGATGCCGCCTTCTTCCTCTTCTTCTTCTTGTTTTTCTTCTTGTTGGTAGGGACGGGTGGGGCGGGGGTTGGGGCCGTAGCCTTTCCCGTCCCCTTACCCTTTTTCCCCCTCTTTGTCGCATCGGCGTATGACTCGCTCGGATGCGACAGTTCTCCGGAGGGGCCTGGCTCCGGGGCCGGGCCAGGCTTGGCTACCGGGGCAGACTTGGCTCCCGGGGCAGGCTTTGCTGGCGGGGCATGTCCGGCTGCCGGGGCTGCTTTTTTTACAGCCTTGGCTTTTTTAGGCCTTCCATCCCCCAGCCTGGCCCTGGATTCGGGTTCAGACATCGTCTCGGTAGCTAGTGGAGCCGGTGGGGCCGGTTTCCCTGCTCTCCTGTCTGCCGCCAGCAAGGGGCGGAGTATCGGTGCCGGCGGGAGGCGACTGCTGATCTCGGCTATGCGGGCATTGAGCATATTGCCCAGCGAGACCAGCAAGTCCTTCTTCATGTCGGCCATTGCCTCCGCCAAGCTCGCAGCAGCAGATTGCGGCGGCGAGGGGGCCGGGGGGGCCGAGGTCACTCGTTCCGGCTGTTGGGCCGGGGTCTGGCGCTCCGAGAAGGCGGTACGGAGCGCCTTCAACTCAGTTTGACAGAGAGCGAGTTGCTCCCGCATCCTCTTATTGTCCGCCTTTAAGATGCGGATCTCCTCACTCTCTGCCCTGGCCGCCTTGACTTCCTCCATTGAGTCGAGGATGGTGTGGCAAGCCCGGTTAATTTTGCCCCACACGTCCCCCTTCAGGTTGCCCGACTTGTTGGCCCCCTCAAGTATTATGAGAGTAGCCCGACGGGCGGCCTCGATCGGGTCTGATAGCTCAGCCGGGCTTTCAACGCGCTCGGGGGGGATGAAACTACCCGTTCCCCCCGTACCCCCCCTGGGACGGAGCCCTGGGACGATCTTCCTGTACGTGTTGACGGCGGTGTCCGAGTCAGAGAACCGGTACGGATCCGGATCTCTGAGTCTCGCCCTCGCCGCCGCCATACCCGCATAGGCCCCCTTGGGCTTCCCCCTGCGAGCCTTGCCGAGTTTAGGGGGGTCATCTTCCCCCCCCTCATGTCCCCTTTTTTGGGGCTGAGAAGCCACCAAATATACTTCGGGGAGTTCGTCCCCCGACGAATCCGAAGAAAGCCGGGAAATAACCCCCCCCCTCTGCAGACTCCCCCCCCCCTTTGGGGGTGAAGCCATGTCAGCCTTGTCCAACCCTGTACTAAGAATCGTCAAAAACAGACTACCAGAACCGAATCTATTCGAAATTGAAACAAAATCGAATAAAAACGGTCAAGAGTATGTCTGCTTTTAACGATCCTATACAATAAACAGAAAAGCGCCTGTTTCTTACCCGCTAGCAATTCTGAAAATTCTGAAAACTACTGAAACACTTTTTACCTACTTCCCGTGGTCGCAGGTGCACGGGAATGGTCTTAAAAGTTAGGTCGTGTCAGCGCCTATCCGTCGATACCCCTAAAGTAGTCGTAGGGGTTGACCCCACGAGGTGGAGCGACCAACAAAAACACACGTTTTCAGTAAAAAATTTACACAAATTTTTCCCTACCAATTTAAACACTTTTTTAAAAATCCGATAGTTTCCAAACCCTAGCAGATGGAACTACCGGACTTACCTCACAAGAAACCGGACTATTGCCCCTATCTCCCAACCTTATTCAGGCACTTAAGCAATAGCGGCAACAACAACTTTTTGAGAGGCAAAAAGTGTAAACAACCAAATTTAATGAAAACCAAAAGTAAGTTGCGTTATTCGATTTTCTCCTCTTCTAGGGATCGCAGAGCGGAGCGAATGGTGTTGCTTAATAGAGGACGATGCCCTCTATCTGCTCACACTCTTTTTACAACCGCAAAGCAAAACCTCACGAATTGGCGCCACTTACAAAAATAAAATTTTTAAATAATAAAATCGAACAACTAAATTCGAACTTCAAAAATTGAACTTCTATCGAACGGAAGGTTCTAGAAAAATCTACTAAAGCCCGCAGGCAATTATGCTGCCGCCGCTATGCAACAAGCCTAGAAAGGTTGTTCCACACCGACGACAACACACTAAAACAATCACAATTAATGAAAAACTCACCAACAAATAAAAAATCCAATCACAAAGATAAACACAAATCCGGGAAACAAAGCCTAATCTAATCGCAAATAGCAAGAACGGTGTCCGTATACAATAGCCAAGTAGTTAGTAACAAGAAACTGCACTTAAAACACCGAAAAACCACCACTTCAAATTTTTGAAATCTGAGCGAACAATTACGCGACCGTCTTCGAGAGTAGCCGGTCGGCAACTAACCTAACCTAACCTAACCTAACCTAACCTAACCTAACCTAACCTAACCTAACCTAACCTAACCTAACCTAACCTAACCTTTTTTTTTTTTTTTTTTTTTTTTTTTTTTTTTTTTTTCACGAGGTGGAAATCTTCAGAAAGATACCCGGTCACAATGGGGGACGTGACCGGGTTATGTGGGATTTTTACCCACTAAAACCACCCCGGTGTTCCTTCTCACGCCATAGTGGCGGGGCTACGGGACCAGGCTTGTTATCTCCGCCTGCCCCGCCGGCGTCGCTCCCCTGTAGGGGAGCCCACCTCTGTAGGGCGGGTCTTAACACATAGACCCGCCCCCTCCGCCGAGGCGCCCAGGAACACATGGGCGTCTCGGCATGGGACCCTTAGTGTAGACGACAGAACCCCCCGATTCTGCCATCCACAGGTCCCAGGCTACGGCGGCATTCGGCCCGCGAAGGCCAGACGCCGCCTGCCGCGTCTCCGGCGGCGCAGTGGAAGCGAGTCTGCGTCGTCCTCTCGCTCCCGCTCCGCCGCCTCCTTCTGCGACATGACTACGTCGCAGAAGGTCGCGACCGCCTGCCAGGACTCCTCGCTGCCGACCATGGATGCGATCAAGGTCGGCAGCGACAAGTCTCCTCCTACAGTCGCGGACAGGGCGGCGCGAGGCACTGCCCAGGCAGGGCATTCCTCGCGCGTGTGTTGCGCCGTGTCCGCGACCCCCGCCGTGCAGTGGTGGCACGCCTCTGTGGGCTCTCGACCCGCCACCCGGCACAGGTAGCCGCCGAAGCAACCATGCCCAGTGAGGACCTGTGTCAGGTGGAAGGAGAGAGCCCCGTGCCCCCGCTCCAGCCACTGTCGAAAGACAGGCCGAACGGAGGCCACTAACTCCCGACTCACGCCGGGAGCTTCGAGGCGGGCCGCCCACCTTTGGAGGAGGACGTTGCGAGCGTCCTCTCTCCAGCGGTCAATTTCCCGCTGATGGGGGCGGCCACCACCGACTGCACACTCCTCTTTTGTTCGCCAGTACACCGCGGCGAGCACCTCGGCTTCGAGGTCCCACGGCGGCGTACCGGCGAGCACACACGCGCCGACGCACGACACGGTGCGGTACGCTCGGGCCACCCTGAGCGCCATGGCGCGCTGCGGACGTCGTAGCGCGGCCAGGTTTCGGGCGCTCATGGCTCCTGCCCATATTGGCGCCCCATAGAGCGCCATGGAGCGTACCACACCGGTGTATAGGCGTCGGCAAGCACTCCCGGGGCCTCCCACATTAGGGAGGACACGCCCCAGCGCTCCGGCTGTGGCCACCAGTTTGGGGGCCAGCCGCCGGAAGTGCTCCTCGAACTTCCATCGGCCGTCGAGGACGAGTCCTAGATATTTCATCGTCGACCCGACGGCGATGGAGGTTCCTCCCACCATTATGGCGGCTCCGGGTGGTGGCGCTCGCCGCGGCCCATGGAACACGAGAGCCTCTGATTTGTTCAGGGCAACCTCGAGTCCCAGGGCGCGGATCCTTGCCACCACCTGGGCCACACCCGCCGTGGCGAGGAGGGACGCCTCGCGATAGGTGCCGCCGCGGGCCAAGACGAGGGTATCGTCAGCGTAGCAAGTGACGCCGACCCCCCGCAACAACGACCCGCGCAGCACCCAGTCGTAGCCGATGTTCCACAGGAGCGGACCGAGAACAGATCCCTGTGGAACACCGCACGACATTTCCCTCCTCCCGGAGCCATTCTTCGTCGGGAAGACCACCGCTCTCCCGGCGAAGTAGTCGGCCACGACGCGCTGCAGATACTGTGGGACTCCGTGGTACTGCAGCGCGACCAGCACGGTTTCCCAGGGCAGCGTGTTGAAAGCGTTGCGGATGTCGAGTGACACCGCAAACATCACACCACCCTGGGAGACGGCCTCCTCGGCGAGGTCCCTGACCCGCGCGATCGCGTCCAGGGTCGATCGACCCCGACGGAAACCGAACTGTGCGTCATCCAAATCCGGATCCATGGACTCGACGAGGCGAGCAGCGAGAACACGCTCGAATAACTTACTCACCTCGTCGAGCAGCACAATCGGACGATAGGACGACGGCAGTCCGGCCGGGCGCCCGCCCTTAGGAAGCAGGACGAGCTTTCCCGTTTTCCACCTCCGGGGGAATCGACCCCGCTCGAGACACGCGTCGAACAGAGACCTCACCCTCTCACCGATCTCATCCAGAGCGATCGCCAGGACGCAGCCCGGCACACCATCCGGGCCCGGGGCGGTCTTCTTCGATTTCATTCTAAGAATGGCCGCCCCAAGTTCCCCATCAGACACTGGGGGAACTTCGTCCCCGACGTCTCGCACCGGATGAGAGCCCATCGTTGGGGGCACCCATTGTCCCCGCTGTGGGAAAAGGGTGCCCACCACATCGTCGAGGAGCGCCGGCTGGAGATTGCTCGTCAGGGGGGGAGCCCAGGGCCGTAGCTTGTTTCGCACGACCCTGTACGGCCTTCCCCAGGGATCCCCGTCGAGAATCGCCAGCCATTCTTCCCACGCCGCCTCTTTCGCCTGCGCAATTGCCGCCTGAAAGGCCTTGCGCATCTCTCTATAGGCGGCGTAGGAGGCGCTCTCCTCCTGGGTGTCTCTGACCCGTCGTCGCCTGCATCGGGTGTATCGACGGCGGGCGCGCACACAGGCTCGACGCATGTCGCGGAGCTCATTGTTCCACCAATACACCCGACGCCTCGGAGGGAGGGGTCTCGCCCTCGGCATCGCCGCATCACAGATGCGAGTGAGCGAAGTGCCGAGGCGCTCCGCCTCCTCGTCAACGTCGGCGACGATATTGGGTCCCGACACCCAGGACTCGATTATGGCCGCCTCTGCGGCGACCTCTCGGTCCAGGCGACCCAGTACCCAACGCCGGCCGTCCCCAACACGGGTGGCATTTCTACTCGGTTGGGTAGGGAGCGTGGAGACGTCGAATCGGATATAGCGATGATCCGACAGTGTCTCCACGCCCACCTCCACCCGCCAGTTCTGGACACGGCGCGCCAGGGGGGCTGTCGCGAACGTAATATCGACGATGGACCCACCCTGTTGCCGCACGCACGTGTTCTCCGAGCCCGTGTTGAGGACGGCCAGTCCCACGGAGACCGCCCAGTCCTCCAGCACCTCGCCCCGCGCATCCGTCACCGAAGATCCCCACGCCGTAGATTTGGCGTTGAAATCCCCGGCGACTAGCACGGGGTTGGGGGCGACTTGCCCCATCAGAGCCCCGACCTCGACGAGCAACTGCTCAAACTCGGCGAGACTCCGATTGGGTGAAAAGTACACCCCCACTACTGCAACGTCGCCCACGACAACCATCACGCAGCCCCGACCCTTCGTAACACGTTCGAAGGGCGGAGCACCCGCGGAGGCCTGGGCGACGATGGCCACCGAGTCCTCATGGTCCCCAACCCAGTCACTCCGGAGGGGGACAAAATAAGGCTCGGCGACCACGGCTACCTGTATCTCCCACTCCGCCATGGTCTGGACAAGCAAGTCTTGAGCCCTGGCAGAGTGGTTGATGTTCGCCTGCAGTAGGTGCCAGAGACGGTGCATTAAATAGCGGTCTCCATGGGCTCCTGCGCTGTGCCCGTTGGGCACTGAGTCGGCTCAGGGGCTTTCTTTGCCCCGGCCTTCTTCTTCCTCTTCTTTCTGGGCCTTTTGCGTCCCTTTTGGGGACTCTTTTTAGGCCCAGATTTGGGGCCATTTTGGCACCCGGCTCCACCAAGGGGGTGACCCGCCGGTCTACCCGCCGCTGCGCAGACGGCGCAATGCGGCTCGGCTTGGCAACTTTTTGCCCGGTGGTCCGGTTTTCCGCAGCGGTAACAGAGGCCGCTGCGGTCCGTATCAGCCGCACATTTTGCGCCGAGGTGACCGACCTCTAGGCAGCGGTAACACCGCTGGGGGCGGGTATCGAGCAGCACGACTCGTGCTGATACCCAGCCCACCCTGAGGCGGCCAGCCGCGACCACCTTTTTTGCGGCCTCCACCGGGCAACTCAGCCACAGTGAGCCGCCAGCGCCGATCACACCAGCTTTAATGAGATCGGCGGGGCACTCTCCCTTTTTGGCGACGGCCGTCACCACTTCCTCCTCCGTCACCGAGTCTTCGAGCTCGGTGACTCTTAGCTCCGTCCTTTTGAGAGGGCGCGTGACTCTCACGGTTTCCGCGCTCAGGACCTCCCTGAGCTTTGAAGCCAGGGAATCTGCCTTCGTGGAGCCCGCATCGCCGAAAACTTCGAGCATGCGGGCGCCTGTGGCCGTAGTCCTGCAGCGCAGCTCCTCAATGCCGAGGCTCTCATAGTCAACAGAACTACGAGCCTCGGCCATGACCCGTCGATAGGTCACGCCCTTCTCTGCCGCGGCCGGCAGCAGGGTGATAGTCACAGCTGCCGTGCGCGGTGGACGGAGCTTAGCCGTCGCCTTTTTGGAGGGGGCCGGTTTCGAGACCGGCGCTCGCTCCTCCGCCTTTTTCGGGGGGACCTTTTTGGTGCCCCGCCGTGCCGCCAGGTTCCACGGCTCCTTCAATGGAGGTGGTGGAGGTGCGGGCACGAACGGGCCCGAGTCCCTAGCTTTGGCCGCCTCCTTTGCTGCCGCCGTCTTTTTACCCTTCCCCTTAACTTTACCCGCCTTTTGAGACTGGCTGGTTGGGGGGGGAGCTGTCGTCTTTGATGGCGGTTGCTTAGGGGCAGCAGTGGCTGGAACCCCCGAAGTTGAGGGCTGCGGCGAAGTGATCTTCACCGCCTCCTCCGACCTCCTCTTGTCGGCCGCTAGAGGCGGCCTGAGGCGCTGCTCCGGCAGCAGGCGGTCCTCGATGCCCGCGAATCTCGCGTTCAGCATCGCACCAAATTGTGCGAAGCTTGTACGCGAGACCTCCTCCATCATCTCCTTGATAGAGGAGGTGTCGGGCACCGCAGCGTTCGGCACTACTGCCGGCTGCCGCCTCAGCTCAGCCACCTCTGCTCGCAGCTCTGCCAACTGGCTCGAGAGCTGCGAGTTGGCCGCCTCTAGCTTGGCGACCTCCTCCGTAATTGTGCGAGCCCTTAGACCTGCCACGGCCTCTTTGATGAGGACCGCTGCTTCTTTCAGGGCCCGCACAGATGTGCCCTTCAGATTTTTGGACGTCGCAGCCACGTTGACTATAGTGTCCGCGGCGTCCATTACCATCTTGTTTAGCGCAGACATGGTCTGCGCTGAATCTTCTCCCGCAGTGGGAGGGTTGAGGGCATGGCGGCTGGCTTTTCTGGACTCCTGAAGAGTCCTTGCCATGCCGGCCACCCTCTCTTCCGCTTCCAGCCGAAGCTGGACCTCTTTGGCAGCGTTGAGCTGCGCTTTGGCTTGCGCCAGGCCCACGTATTTGCCTGTTGTTGGCGGGCGGCCCCTCCCCCTTTTGGATTTATGTGCCGCCCCTTTGGACGGCGACATCAACTCCTCCTCATTGTCTGACGCACTCAGACCTCGTTTTCGCCAGACACGACCAGCTAGGCCCGCGTCTGACTCCGTCCCAGAGGATTGAACGGTCATCAGGCTACCGTCCGAGTCTGACTCTGACAGCCTAGTTATTGCGACGCGTAGTCTTCTGGGACACACCTCCTTTGTCACCTTCTCCTCCGTCCTCTCCTCCATCTTCTCCTCCGTCAGATTGTTGTTATTTTTATTATTTGAAATTTCCATTTTATACCCACGATTATGAGAGAACTAACGTCGTCCACAGGCCGAGATCCCGTGCCTGGGAAAGTCTATATTTTGTAACCCACACTGGGGGCGACAGGTACCAGTGTGGGGACACGCACTAGGAACTCCAATTCCGTGGAGCCATTCATCTCCTCACGGTGCGGCGCCGCTTGAGATTCGGGTAATTTTTTATAGAGGATTTCTTCCTCGCAGGCCCTGCTGGTTAAGGCAGAGCCCCCCGGTCCGCATAGGCCCACTGCCATCGTTGCGGATTACGGGTCGACCGGCGTTGGCCTTGAAAAAGGCCAGTCCGGGGCAGTGTAAGTGCACACCGGACCCGCCGCCACTCCATCGGACCTGTTGGGAAAATAGGAAAAGGGGAAGGAGAGGGAAAGGATTTTGGGACAGTCAACATCGCCGGTCCACTCTCCTGATGAGAGAAGTACCGGGAGAAGACCGCCCTTTGAGGATGGGAAGCGGAACGAGGGAAGGATGGGGAAGGGAGTGTTGCTCTTCGTCTGGACCCTCACCCCGAGCCTGGCCGGTATGGGTGACCCTGCCGGTAAAGCCTCGGAGATCATAGGGACACGCAAGCCCCCCCACCACGACAAGGTGGCAACACAGTCGGGGGGGAACCTAACCTAACCTAACCTAACCTAACCTAACCTAACCTAACCTAACCTAACCTAACCTAATTTTTTGACCGGGTGGAAAATGCGTTACGCATACCCTCCGCACATGGGAGTGGCGGAGGGTTATGTGGGACTACACATCGCCTCACCCTCCTCAGAATAAGGAGGGGTAGGGAGTGCTACCCACTAAAAACCACCCGGACGTGCCCTCTTGCCGGTTTTGTTGGACACCGTGGTACCTGCGAAGGCATAGACCACGGTGCCCACCGACGGCGCCCCAGCCATTGCCGGGGCTTCCCGCGCCTAAGGGGAGATGGCCGAGCACGCTTGGCCCCTCTCCCAGACCGCTAGGTGGCTTTTCACCGCAGGCAGAGGACTCCCATCCTCCACCTGCAGCCACTATGGGTTGAGTCGGGCGGCAAACCGCCGCCTTCTCAACCCGAGCCGTCTGCGCCGGAGGGGATGCGCGAGGGGATTTTCCTCGCGCTCCCGCTCCGCGGTCTCCTTCTGCGAGATGATGAATTCGCAGAAGGCGACCACAGCCTCCCAGGACCTCTCGCTGCTGAGCATCGCAGAGACAACGCTCTGGAGCGAGAGGTCCACCCGCTGGATGGTGCGTGCCATGAGGCCACGTTCCGCGTCCCAACGACTGCACACCTCAAGGGTGTGCTGAGCGGTGTCGTCGGGATCGCCGCACTCATGACACCGCGGGTCAGGCTCCCTCCCGATTTTGTGCAGGTAGTGACCGAAGCACCCATGCCCGGTCAGTACCTGCACGAGCCGGAACGATGTCGCGCCGACTGCCCTCTTGAGCCAAAGGTCCACCGATGGGAGGATCGCCCCTATGGTACGGACTCCATAAGGGGCGACCTCCAGTTGGGCCTTCCATCGGTCTCGCAGTCGGCGCTCCGTCATACGGCGGGCGGCCGCCACCTCCTCAGGGTCCGGGCGTTCACCTGTTGCCCGGACCCTTGACCTACGTTGGTAGGTCTCTGCGTGCACCTCTGCGTCTAGCTCCCACGGAGGGGTGCACGCGAGGAGGCAGGCCGCTGCGTGGGCCACCGTCATATAGGCCCTCACCATCCTGAGCCTGACCTCCGCAGCAGGGCCCTGTTGCGGGCGGACAACTTGTCCGCCCATATTGGGGCCCCGTAGAGGGCCATGCTCCTTGTCACACCGGCATATAGCCGCCGGCATAAGGAGCCCGGCCCTCCAACATTCGGAAGGAGTCTACCTAGCGTCGAAGCGCCGCCGTAACGATTCGGGGAGCTAGCTTTGAGAAGTGCTCCCCGAAATCCCATTTGCGGTCCAATATCAGCCCCAGATATTTGATGTGGGGCTTGATTTGGACCGCTTCTCCTTCCACGGTGAGCGCCGCCTCAGCAGGCAGCCTCCAACCGCGCCCCCCGAAGACTATAGCCTCAGTCTTCGGGAGGCTCACCTTTAGGCCGAGTCTGGCGATCCGCCCAATCGCCAGCTCAGCCGCCACTTCCGCCCTCCGGGAGGTCTCCCGTTTGTCGCTCCCGCGCACAGCCACCATTGTGTCGTCCGCGTAGCAGACGACGAGTGTGCGCGGAAGCAACTCCCCCCGGATTGCCCAGTCGTACCCCAGGTTCCATAGAAGTGGACCGAGCACGGAACCCTGGGGCACGCCGCAGGCCATTCTTCTCTCCCCCCTTTGCCCGTCTTTGTTTTCCCAGAGCACTACCCTCTCGGTAAGGTAGTGCTCAACAATCCGCCTTAGGTAGTGAGGCACTTCATGGTATCGAAGTGCCTCACTGATCACCCCATAGGGGAGGGTGCCGAATGCGTTTGCGATGTCTAGTGACACCGCGATGACACCCTCCCCCCTGCTCGACGCGTACTCACAGAAGTCCCTCAGTGACTTCAACGCGTCGAGCGTGGACCGCCCTTCCCGGAACCCGAATTGTCTATCAGAGACGTTCGGGCCGGCGGTCTCCAGGTGCTGCAGGATCCGGGAGGCCAGGATGCGTTCAAACGCTTTTCCGGCCTCATCCAGCAGCACTATGGGGCGATAGGCGGACGGGCAATCGGGTGGCCGACCATCTTTACGGAGGAGGCATAGTCGCCCCTCTTTCCACACCCTCGGGAACCTTCCCTCCCTCAGGCAGTCGTCCATGACGTGCCTGAGGCGGTCCCCGAGGTGTTCCAGGGCGACGGCGAGGACGCGACCTGGGACTCCATCTGGCCCCGGGGCTTTTTTGCAGCCCCGGAGTCGGTCCGTCACTCGCTCGAACTCGTCACTGCTTATCGGTGCAATGACGAGCTCGGCCTCCGGCTCCGTTATTGGGTCGGCCATCGTCGGGGGGGAGATCGAAGGGGCTGGCGGGAACAGCCCCTCAACTATCCTCTGTAGGAGGGCGGGCTCCAGGGAGTCCATGGGGGGGGCGGTGCGCATTTTGTTACGCACCACCTTGTACGGCCGCCCCCATGGGTCCCTATCCAGGGTGGCCAAGAACGACTCATGAGCTTCGTCCTTGGCCTTGGCGATCGCCACCTGGAGGGCCCCCTTTGCCTCTTTGAGGGCCCTATGAAGCCCTTCCTCCTCTTCATCAGTGTGCCGCCGACGCCTACAATGTTGGTAGGCGCGGCGGGCACTGTTGCTGGCGGTCCGCAGGGCCGCAATTTCTGCGGACCACCAGTAAACCCTCTTACGGGCGGACAGGCGACCGGCCCGAGGCATGGCCGCGTCGCAAACCGTCTGTAATGCGACGCGGAACTGTGCCGCCCTCTCCTCGACTCCGAGGGTGACGGGTGGGGCAGCACACCATGCCTCCACCATGGCCGCCTCGTCCGCCCTGTCCCTGTCCAAGTGGACCAGGGACCATTTGGGGAAACCCCCTCTCCTGCCTCTTCCCCCCCTCAGGGTGGGTGACGGCTGGACGCCATCATTGGAGACCCTCATTCTGATGTATACGTGATCAGAGAGGGTCTCGACGTCCTCCAGGACGCGCCAATCCGATACGCGCGCGGCTATGGCAGGGGTCGCGAACGTGACGTCCACGATTGACCCCCCCTGCCTCCGCACGCAAGTGTTGGCGCTGCCCTAGTTCAGGACTACCAGTCCTGTTGCCGTCACCCAGTCCTCGAGGGCGGTCCCTCGGAGGTCCGTGATGGGGGAACCGGGGAAACCGAAAATAAAGTCTCTAATAAAGTTAGAGGTAGCTCGCGGGCCGGGACGCATTGTCGCTCCCGGACAAAAGGAAAAAAAAAAAAAAAAAAAAAAAACCTAACCTAACCTTTTTTTTTTTTTTTTTTCACGAGGTGGAAATCTTCAGAAAGATACCCGGTCACAATGGGGGACGTGACCGGGTTATGTGGGATTTTTACCCACTAAAACCACCCCGGTGTTCCTTCTCACGCCATAGTGGCGGGGCTACGGGACCAGGCTTGTTATCTCCGCCTGCCCCGCCGGCGTCGCTCCCCTGTAGGGGAGCCCACCTCTGTAGGGCGGGTCTTAACACATAGACCCGCCCCCTCCGCCGAGGCGCCCAGGAACACATGGGCGTCTCGGCATGGGACCCTTAGTGTAGACGACGGAACCCCCCGATTCTGCCGTCCACAGGTCCCAGGCTACGGCGGCATTCGGCCCGCGAAGGCCAGACGCCGCCTGCCGCGTCTCCGGCGGCGCAGTGGAAGCGAGTCTGCGTCGTCCTCTCGCTCCCGCTCCGCCGCCTCCTTCTGCGACATGACTACGTCGCAGAAGGTCGCGACCGCCTGCCAGGACTCCTCGCTGCCGACCATGGATGCAATCAAGGCCGGCAGCGACAAGTCTCCTCCTACAGTCGCGGACAGGGCGGCGCGAGGCACTGCCCAGGCAGGGCATTCCTCGCGCGTGTGTTGCGCCGTGTCCGCGACCCCCGCCGTGCAGTGGTGGCACGCCTCTGTGGGCTCTCGACCCGCCACCCGGCACAGGTAGCCGCCGAAACAACCATGCCCAGTGAGGACCTGTGTCAGGTGGAAGGAGAGAGCCCCGTGCCCCCGCTCCAGCCACTGTCGAAAGACAGGCCGAACGGAGGCCGCTAACTCCCGACTCACGCCGGGAGCTTCGAGGCGGGCCGCCCACCTTTGGAGGAGGACGTTGCGAGCGTCCTCTCTCCAGCGGTCAATTTCCCGCTGATGGGGGCGGCCACCACCGACTGCACACTCCTCTTTTGTTCGCCAGTACACCGCGGCGAGCACCTCGGCTTCGAGGTCCCACGGCGGTGTACCGGCGAGCACACACGCGCCGACGCACGACACGGTGCGGTACGCTCGGGCCACCCTGAGCGCCATGGCGCGCTGCGGACGTCGTAGCGCGGCCAGGTTTCGGGCGCTCATGGCTCCTGCCCATATTGGCGCCCCATAGAGCGCCATGGAGCGCACCACACCGGTGTATATGCGGCTCGGCCTGACAACTTTTTGCCCGGTGGTCCGGTTTTCCGCAGCGGTAACAGAGGCCGCTGCGGTCCGTATCAGCCGCACATTTGGCGCCGAGATGACCGACCTCTAGGCAGCGGTAACACCGCTGGGGCCGGGTATCGAGCAGCACGACTCGTGCTGATACCCAGCCCACCCTGAGGCGGCCAGCCGCGACCACCTTTTTTGCGGCCTCCACCGGGCAACTCAGCCACAGTGAGCCGCCAGCGCCGATCACACCAGCTTTGATGAGATCGGCGGGGCACTCTCCCTTTTTGGCGACAGCCGTCACCACTTCCTCCTCCGTCACCGAGTCTTCGAGCTCGGTGACTCTTAGCTCCGTCCTTTTGAGAGGGCGCGTGACTCTCACGGTTTCCGCGCTCAGGACCTCCCTGAGCTTTGAAGCCAGGGAGTCTGCCTTCGTGGAGCCCGCATCGCCGAAAACTTCGAGCATGCGGGCGCCTGTGGCCGTCGTCCTGCAGCGCAGCTCCTCAATGCCGAGGCTCTCATAGTCAACAGAACTACGAGCCTCGGCCATGACCCGTCGATAGGTCACGCCCTTCTCTGCCGCGGCAGGCAGCAGGGTGATAGTCACCGCTGCCGTGCGCGGTGGACGGAGCTTAGCCGTCGCCTTTTTGGAGGGGGCCGGTTTGGAGACCGGCGCCCGCTCCTCCACCTTTTTCGGGGGGACTTTTTTGGTGCCCCGCCGTGTCGCCAGGTTCCACGGCTCCTTCAATGGAGGTGGTGGAGGGGCAGGCACGAACGGGCCCGAGTCCCTAGCTTTGGCCGCCTCCTTTGCGGCCGCCGTCTTCTTACCCTTCCCCTTACCTTTACCCGTCTTTTGAGACTGGCAGGCTGGGGGGGGAGCTGTCGCCTTTGATAGCGGTCGCTTAGGGGCAGCCGTGGCTAGAACCCCCGAAGTTGAGGGCTGCGGCGAAGTGATCTTCGCTGCCTCCTCCGCCCTCCTCTTGTCGGCCGCTAGTGGCGGCCTGAGGCGCTGCTCCGGCAGCAGGCGGTCCTCGATGCCCGCGAATCTCGCGTTCAGCATCGCACCAAATTGTGCGAAGCTTGTACGCGAGACCTCCTCCATCATCTCCTTGATAGAGGAGGTGTCGGGCACCGCAGCGTTCGGCACTACGGCCGGCTGCCGCCTCAACTCAGCCACCTCTGCTCGCAACTCTGCCAACTGGCTCGAGAGCTGCGAGTTGGCCGCCTCTAGTTTGGCGACCTCCTCCGTAATTGTGCGGGCCCTTAGACCTGCCACGGCCTCTTTGATGAGGACCGCTGCTTCTTTCAGGGCCCGCACAGTTGTGCCCTTCAGATTTTTGGACGTCACGGCCACGTTGACTATAGTGTCCGCGGCGTCCATTACCATCTGGTTTTGGAGCTTTTGGGCACCCGCGGTAGTTGGCGGTGTGACCCAGCTGTTGACATAGCACGCAACCTGGTGGTTCCGTTGTCTCGGAGGGGTTCTTGGGACGGTCGCATTCCTTTGTGGAGTGCGGCTTAAGGCACTTTACACACCTGGCGGGTGCGTAGCAGTTGCGGGCAGAATGGCCATAGAGCTGGCAATTATGGCACTGGGACGGGAAGCGTCCCTTTTTGGGAGCCTCAACGGATATGCCGGTGAGTTCGCAAACGTGCCGGATCTTAAAGATGGCCTTGCCGGCAACGCCACGGTCGAGGGTGACGAAAACCATTTGGTAGGGTGCGTGGCCACGCCCCTTGTACATGCGATGTACGCTTTGGACAGGGAGGTTTTGATCTATGAGCGAGGCCTTGATGTGCTCGACATCAATCTCGATGGGTATATTTTTGATGACGACCCGAAGGGATCGTTCATCAGGGAGAGTGTAGGTGTGGAAGGCCACCTTTCTCTCCCGAAGCATTTTGGTTAAGGCTCTGTGGTCGTCTGAGTTGGCCACTGTCACCTTGATCCCGTGTTCGACGGGGCGAGCGGACAGGTAGTTGACATGGTGCGACTTGCACCATGAGGAGACATCCGTCCACTTCCCCTTATCCTGAATGAATAGGGGGGGTGGGGAGTCCTTTTTGGCGGGGACTTGAGACTGGGAGGATGAAGCTCCCGGCGTGGGGGTTGGTGGGCTCACCGGGGTGAGTGGGGCTACCTCGCGTAGGGAGGTAGGGGTTGGGGTTGGGGTGGAGGGTTTAGCTGCTTTTGCAACTGCTGCCTCCTCTAAGGGCTTCTTAGCGCGCTTGCGCTTGCCCCGTTTGCCGACTTCGGTAAACTCACCGTCATCCTCTTGCGAGGGAGAGGGTGCCGTGTTTGCCGAGGCAGGGGGGGTCGTGGTAGGAGTGGGGGGCTTGTCGTCGGGCTCGGATTGAGCTGACATCGCGGACGGAGGGCGAGATGGAGATGGGGGGCGGCTAGAAGGGCGGCTTGGAGGGCGACTTCCTGAAGGGAGGCTACCATACCTCTTCATGAGGTAGTCTACGATGGCTTGATCCTGGAGGAGGTCCTCCAGGGTCTCGGGTTTAGTCTGGCTGGCCATAGTGGCCAGCCAGGGGGACCTACTTTAAACCTAAATTTTAACTCCCAGGTGGGTGTTCCTGGGGTGAGTAGTACTCTCCTGACCGGGGATAGGCCAGGAGGTGTGTGACGGCGGGGTGTGCCCTAAGCTAGTGCTTCCGCTGTTGAAGCTTTATTAGCAGCGGAGTTCCTACGTCCCTGCCTAGCGATAGCTGGGGTCGACTAGGGAAGCCCCCAAGGCCGACTGGTCCAGCCCCGTCCGGGTTTGCGTTTGCCAAAAGAGCAACCGCGAGCGGCCGGGTCACGCTCGAGCTAGCTTCGTTAACACCGTAAGGTATCCACTAGCCCACCACAGAAAGTCGTGGTTTTCACAAGGTTTTTGTGTCGCTCTCGTCAAGGCCGCCTCCAGTAATAATACGGAAGTATTAAATACTTTCACCAGCGACAGTGACTAAAACGGCACAGTTGGTTGGTAATGAAAATTACCGATTGGGTGTCGATTTGAGCACTTAGCCTCTTCCAGTGAAATACGCGAAGTATTAATCACTGGAATTAGCCTAATGAGCAATTCGACGAAATGGCGAGGTAATAAAATCACCGGACCAAATTCCGAGAATGCCGGGTAGCCGAACAATGCCACTATAAAAGCGACCGTCCGGTACGACGGCTCAAACGGAACTCTCGTTGTGCCATTTTTTTTTTTGGGGAGGACTTAAAGGTGGAGGTCTGAGGGACCATAGACACCCTTACGCGGACTTTTCGGTGAGCGCTTAGGGCTCTCAACCGAGTTTACCAATTTAGACGACTGACCGCTGAGGGCGCCCCAGTTGGGGCACGAACCTCGGCTCAGGGCGTCGTCGGGGGGCACAAAATAGTGGGACGGACTTCGCCTAAGCGATTTAGAGGAGTTTTAAGGGACGGTCGGATTACTGGTACGGCTCGGGCCAACTACTGGGGACGAGACTGACTGAGTGGGACGTCGCGACGGGCCTCTCCGGCGAGGGCGAAAACGCGGGCGGTGTTGTATTTGTTTCTTCAGGGCTGCGCGAGCCTCCCTATCCTTAATCTGAGCTAGAGTTGTAGGGTCATCCGGCTCGCTGAGGGCGAGTTTAGGCCTACGGATTTTTGAAATCTCTGAAGGAGTATAGTTTGAAGTGTTTACAATTAATGGGTTCGCGTGGTTTAGGGCACGATCGTAATAGCGGCGTGAAGCGCGCTTAATGAATTGCTTAACCGTGGGCAGATTGAGGTCTATGTGGAGGTCTAAGTTGCGCATGTACCACGGGGCGCCCGTGGCTTTGCGCATGAAGCGGTTTTGAACCACTTGGAGTCTATGGATCAGCTTGGGAGATGCATGTGCGAACACAGTGCATGCATATAGCATAACGGGGCGGATGCACGCGGTGTAGAGTCTAACCTTGCTTTTTAGGGCAAGTTTAGACTTTTTATTTAACAAGAAATGAAGGCGACCGGACACAAAACAGGCGCGTGCACGTACCTGTTTTATGTGGTCGGCAAAGGACAAACGATCATCCAGGGTAACACCGAGATATTTGGCTCGCCTCTCCCAAGGGATCGGCTCGCCGAACATGGTGACTGGAGGGGGGGGAGTGGGGATGAGTTTTTTGGCGGGACTGAAGAACAGCACCGCCTGACTCTTGGTGGGGTTAATTTCGATTCTCCATTTCCGAAACCAGGGACCTAGGGTGTGAGTCGCGGCTTGGAGAACTTTGGCAATTGCCGTGGGGCTCCTGCCAGAATAATATATTGCGGTATCGTCCGCGAATAGAGCTAGCTGCGCTTTGCTAGTTTTTGGGATGTCACTCGTGTAGAGTGTAAACAATAAGGGGGACAGCACAGAGCCTTGAGGGACTCCGGCTAAAACGGGATGGGCTGAGGATAGCGCTCCTGTTATTCGGTAGTTGAATTGGCGATTCGACAAGAAGTCTCGTAGGATGGTCACGAGTCTGACTGGCACTCCGAGTTTGTACAGCTTATAAATTAAGCCGTTGTGCCAGACTTTGTCGAATGCCTTTGCAACATCGAAGAACAGGACTCCGGTCATCTGACCTTTCTGAAAGTTGGAAGCGATGTGTTCAACGATACGGTGAACTTGTTGGACGCACGAGTGTCTAGTTCGAAAGCCGAACTGCTCGTCGGGAATGAGTTTATTAGCGTCGGCATACGCTTTGAGACGGAGGTATATTAACCTTTCATACATCTTGCCCATGACGTTGAGCAAGCTGATGGGTCGGTAACTGGAGGGCTCGGATTTGGGTTTGCCGGGCTTATGGATCCCAATTACATGGGCTTTTTTCCACTGATGTGGAAAAATGTTGTTGGATAAGGCAGCGTTAAAGATCGCTGTCAGGAGCATGATAAGGGTAGCCGGGAACAGCTTTACCACTTTGTTGGTGATTTTATCCGAGCCCGGGGCTTTTCTCGGGTGGAGGTCCCGGATGATCTGCTTGACCTCGTCCGGGGTCACGGGAGGGACGGGGTCTTCCTCTTCGTTGAGAGGAGGTGGGGGTAACGGGAGAGAAGCTCGCCGTTCTACTTCCGAATTTACTTCCTCCATATGAACAGGGTCGATAGGGAGGGAACTGGGTGTACACTGAAGCTCCAGGCTTTCGGCCAGGCATTCGGCTTTCTCCTCGTCTTCGAAGGCGAGGGGAAGGTTGGGCCTTTTGAGAGGTGGGATATGGGCAACCGTGTCCTTGGTTAGGGCACGTGAGAGTTGCCAAAAGGCTCGATGGGAGGGCTTTATGTCGATCAGTTTCTGATCCCAGCTTTTTTCGCGGGCCTCGGCCACTCGCTCCTTGACGGCGCGGTGGAGAGTGCGTAAGCGGATTCGGTTGTCCTCGGTCGGACGTCTATCGTATTCGCGCATGGCTGCGTTCTTTTCCCTAATCAGGTTACGTACGTCGTCGGGCAAGCGCCAGTGTCGATTGCTCTCCACCGGAACTGTCCGAGAGCAATCGCTAATAAGCGATTGCACGTGGCTGGTCAGGGAGTCGATTGCGCCTACAGCTTCGTCAGCGGTGACTATGCTGCTAGGGATTTGGTCGAGGTGAACGGATGAGGCAGACTTGAGGCTTTCGCCCAGTTTGTCCCAGTTCGTCACGACTTTAGTGAGAGGGGTCCGACCTGAATCAGGGGGGCCTGAGTTCGGTGTAAGTTCTAAGATTACAGGTCGGTGGTCGGAGACTAACTCGTGGTGCACTGTCAAGTCGTGTATGCCTAGGCTTACATTCTTCAACAGTGCCACATCGAGGATGTCGGGTCTGTGGTCAAGTACGTTGGGGTAGTGAGTCGGTTCCAGGGGCGCGACTAAATCGATGTTCAGCGGCCCGAGGAGGGATTCTAGTACAATACCTCTGGAGTTGTTCGTATGACAATTCCAGAGGCGGTGTTTCGCGTTTAGGTCGCCCGCCACTATGACAGAGCTTCCTAGTTCGAAAAGGGTTTTCAAATCTCTTCTGAGTGATAGTTGGAGGTCGCTTGAAGAGCGAGTTGGGGAAACGTAGGCTGAGACCAGAATGATTGACTCGTGGCCAGTCATGCCGAGCCTGCAGACCGAAGCTTCAATGTAGTCAAGTTTGGGCTGATCCATGGGAGAACAGTACAAGGACCTTTTGTAATATATGAGGGTTCCTCCTAGGGCGGAGTAGAGCCTATCGTTGCTAACTATCTGATAGTTGGCAATCCTGGGATTCCTATGGAAGGGTTTGAGGAACGTCTCTTGTACTAGGAGTATGTCAACGTCATGATCACTCAGGAAATCTGCGATCTCATTTCGTTGACCTGTAATGCCATTGGTATTAAAGAAGCCTATCTTGATTGAGCGGGGTTTAATTCTGCACACAGTCGAACTATCCATTATGGGTTTACTTTAAATTGAGCTAATGATGAGAAGAGGCGCTCGAACCTCATAGCAATTTGAGCGAGGGCATGACCGTTGCCTTCGTTCACTCTAATTTCGTGGGCTAACTCCCTAACTTCGCTGGGGTTGAAGGCCTCAGCGAATCGTTCCACCAGGGCGAGATCCGGATCAACGCCGAGGGGGGGGTTTTGTTTGACGCGACGAGGTGCCATTGGCACCGATTTGGGGACAGCGCGGGAGATTGGGGCAGGTGGGGAGGGAGTAGGAATGGGGACGGGGGCGGTAGGTGAGGGACCAGCTGAAGGCTGGGGTTGAGTGGAGCTGTCCACCTGAGCTGCGGGTGCGGTTTTAGTCGCAAAGTGGGGTAGGGGGAAGTGGTTGCTTTCATAGTTAAAAGCTCCCCATGGTGAAGGGCGCTGCGGGGCCAGATGGGCCTGTGCAGCGGGTACTGGAGGGGGTGGACGACGCGTTGCGTTACGCGGCGAGTCGTATGAGATACGGGGGCGAGGCGCTTTCGGGCATCCGCGGTAGTTCGCGGTGTGCCCTAGCGACTGGCAGAGGACGCAACCAGGTGGTTCCGTTGCCTCTGCGGGGTTCTTTGGACGGCTGCAATCTTTGGTTGCATGTGGGATCAGGCATTTAACGCACCTAGCTGGTGCGTAACAATTGCGGGCGGAGTGGCCATAAAGTTGGCAGTTGTGACATTGGGACGGGTAACGTCCCTTCTTGGGTGATTCTACGTAGAAGCCTGAAAGGTCACATAACTCTTTCAGGCGGAAGATGGCCTTTCCGGCTGGTCCACGGTCCAGGGACACGAAGACCATGTTGTAAGGGGCGTGTCCACGACCCTTGTACATCCGGTGGACGGATTGCACCGGGAGGTCTTGGTTAAGGAGGGATTGTTTGATGTACTCGACATCAAACTCTTTTGGGACATTTTTCATGATGACCCGAAGGGATCGCTCATCTGGGAGAGTGTAGGTGTGGAAAGCCACAAACCTATCTCGGAGCATTTTGCTCAGGGCTCTGTGGTCATCAGAGGTGACCACAGTGACCTTGATCCCGTGCTCAGTGGGACGGGCGGATGTATAGTTGACACGGTGCGTCTTGCACCATGTTGAGACCTCAGGCCACTTTACCTTGTCCTGAATGAACAGGGGAGGTGGCGAGTCTTTCTTCTGGGACTGGGGTACGGGGTTAGGGACGGGTAGGGTACCAGGGATCCTATGGATAGGGATATCCATAGGAGTGGGAGCGGCGGAGAGCCCTCTCTGGCTGATGGAAGGGGAGCCAGGGGTAAGGGTCATGAGAGGCAAGATGGGAGTGGGAGAGGGTGTGGGGGATTGAGAGGGCTTGGCCGCTTTCGCGACTGCCGCCTCCTCGGAGGGTTTCTTGGCTCGCTTGCGCTTGCCGCTCTTGGTCAGGACTTCGGTGAAGCCGTCGTCCGAGGATTGGGTGGGGGGAGGAGCCACGCTTGAGAGCGGGGGCTGGGACGGGGGAGGGATTTCGCCAGAAGGCGAGGGTTTCCGCCGCTAGAGAGCGACAGGGTCGGTTGGGTCAGGGGGGTGGAGGGGGAGCTCGCAATGGAGCATGCCGACATGGCGGAGGAGGGGCGGGAGGGCGTAAGGAATGGCAAGTTGCCATGACGCTTAATCAGAAAACTTAGCGTAATTTCGTCCTGGAGGATATCCTCCAGGGTCTGCGGGTTAATCTGGCTGGCCATAGTGGACAGCCAGGGGGACCTACGAAAAAACTCTAATTTTCTCCCGGGTGGGTGCGCCCGGGGTGAGTATTACTCTCCTGGCCGGGGTTAGGCCAGGAGGTGTGTGACGAACGACGGGGTGTGCCCTAAGCTGGTGCTTCCGCTGTTGAAGCTTTATTAAGCAGCGGAGTTCCTACGTCCCTGCCTAGCGATAGCTGGGGTCGACTAGGGAAGCCCCCAAGGCCGACTGGTCCAGCCCCGTCCGGGTTTGCGTTTGCCAAAAGGGCAACCGCGAGCGGCCGGGTCACGCTCGAGCTAGCTTCGTTAACACCGTAAGGTATCCACTAGCCCACCACAGAAAGTCGTGGTTTTCACAAGGTTTTTGTGTCGCTCTCGTCAAGGCCGCCTCCAGTAATAATACGGAAGTATTAAATACTTTCACCAGCGACAGTGACTAAAACGGCACAGTTGGTTGGTAATGAAAATTACCGATTGGGTGTCGATTTGAGCACTTAGCCTCTTCCAGTGAAATACGCGAAGTATTAATCACTGGAATTAGCCTAATGAGCAATTCGACGAAATGGCGAGGTAATAAAATCACCGGACCAAAATTCCGAGAATGCCGGGTAGCCGAACAATGCCACTATGGAAGCGACCGTCCGGTACGACGGCTCAAACGGAACTCTCCTCTCGTTGTGCCAGAAAACCGCGCTACTTTTATACAATTCCGTGAGCAAGGAGCCAAACTTTTTGACCAATCAGAGAGAAGGTCATAAATCATGTTTTCCATCTCTCATTGTTTATATCTTTGTCTCTTTCTGACAATCTATTCTGTAGGGCTCAACGGTTTTTACTGATTTTCTTAGGTAATGGCTTTCCTATTACAATAAACCTTATTTTATTGCATAGGTAATACATTTTTACATATTATGCAAAAAGAATCATGATAATATCTCAATTATTTAGGGAATTATCGCTAAAAACATAAAATGGCTCTCGTTAAGGTAATGCCTTGTTCGGATGCCGCATATTCTAAGATTATTACCTATTTCCTAACTATTCCCTGACTATTTCCTAACTATTTATTTATTTTACAATATACAAGGACCCTATTTATCTATTTACAAAATAGAAATTTTATTATATTCATATTGCGTCGCTGACAGTGGGAGTGACGTCGGACACCGCGGCGAAGGTCGTGGGTTCGAATCCTACAATGAGCTTGAGCTTTCGGTGAAGGAAAACATCGTTAGGAAACTATAGCACGGTGGTAGGGTTGCAAATCTGTCGCCAAGCACCTATCGGTGTTCCGACAGCTGCACATGAGAGCCAGTTCCCATCTAGGTATTGTCTGCTTACCACCTTCGGCCACATCATCACTTACCATGGTGAGATTGTGGTCAAACACAAGTTTATCTAGAATAAAAAAAAACGGACTTTGGCATTGTACGGAACCCTCTCGACGCGAGGCCGCTTCAACTTGCACTTGGCCGGTATTTTAATATTAATATCTCATGATATTATTGACGATTATAATTAAAGGGATTCCATTATCAACAACATTTCACCGTTTATACAATTTATTATCTCAAAGTAAATACATACATACATACATACAGTAGGTATGGACTGCCAACACTTTATTATAATTATTTACATCAACATTACATTACATTACATTACATTACATTACATTACAACTAACTATAGGTAGGTACTTACATTCATTCAACGATACAATATGTTACAAACATTTGGCACGCTTGGACATTGGCATTGATTGGTTTACAAATATTTGAAACATCTGTTGGTAGATTGTCTCAAGCGAAAATGAACCTTATTATCACAGATTCAGGTTTCAATCTCTATTCAATTGAGCTCTAATAAAGGACCTTAGGGTTTAATTTGAATTATTTATATACAATTGAAACAGTCAAATCGAGATTACCAATGAACAACCATACAAGATACAAAATTGTGTTTTACAGAGTCCTTTACACTTCGCTTCCACTTCCACTTCCACCACCTTCATAAGTGGAGAGCACTTATGAAGGTTTATTAACTAAAACATATTCTTGTTAATATTGTACGAGGGCACGAGGGCCATGAGCCCATGAGAGAGTAAGCAGAGCTTGTAATATGGAAACCAGATACACTGATATTATATCTACTAGTTTTTGGCCCAGGTTTTCTTTTCCCGGGATAAAAATAATCATATATTTTATTCCAGGATACGATCTAGCTGTGAGCCAAGTTTCATCAAAATCGGTTGAATTGTTTCACAGGAATGAGTAGCAAACATAGAAACATGAATAGTAATTAGGAATGACATGTTGGCGAGTTGTGAAACGGAACCGGAACCGGAACCAGCGCGCGGCGGTCGAAGTGACCGCATTGAACCATTGTCACATTCAGACGAGCTCCAACACTTTGATGGTGCCCTGACTGTTGGCGGCGAGCAGCACCTGCGTGTCGGTGGTCGGTGCTCGTCTCCAGCACACGGCGGACACGAACTCGGAGGGCTCCTCGTCCCGGCGCTCCCGCTCCAGGAACCCTCGCACCGCGTCGAACCGGTACGCGAGCATCGGCCGCGACAACCCCGAGTAGTACACGTACAGCGCGTTGTTCTCCGAGCCGCACGCCACGTACTTACCATCAGTGGCCAGCCCCACGAAGTTCTTCTCGTTGGCGTGGCCGGTGAAGGACCTCACGCAGCGCGGCGACTCCACCCGCCACAACTTGAGTTGGGAGTCCGTGGAGGCGGACACTAGGGTGCGCGCGTCGAGGAACTTGACGTAGGAGACGGCCTTCCTGTGGTCCCTGAACACGGCGAGCGGGTGCCGGGGGGCGCGCAGGTCGTAGTAGTGGACGCAGTGGTCGGCGGACCCGAAGGCGAGGTGGCAGGAGGAGTTGGGGTTGAAGCGCACGCAGCACACGTTGAACTTGGCCTCGAGCGTGGCGACGGAGCGCTCCGCGTTGAGCGCCCACAGCTTGACGCGCGCGTCGTCCGACCCGGACGCGAGCAGACGGACGTCCGCGCGGTTGAAGTGGACCGACCTGTCCGTCAGATATTGTTGTACATTATAATCCATTCTAAATGTTTTCAGTTATCTCACATATAGTAGTTTGTACTCCACTTGTTCTGTGCTAAGTTAACTTTGTTCAACGCTCTATTATTATATTCCTGAAGACATACACAAGCTTATATTTATACTACAAGTGACAATGAAGCTGACAGCTCATCTGATGGTAAGTGTCTACCGTCGCCTATACACATTAGCAATACCTGGAGGACTGCCAATGTGTTGTACACCTTATTACAATGCCTTAAGGGCAAATAACACTCAAATACAATTGACGGAAAACAAGAACAGGTGCTTGGCGACAGATTTTCAACTTGAGGGTGGTAGCCAGCCAGTCGAGTACTACAAAGTACCCTACCACCATGCTATGGTTTCCTCACGATGTATTCCTTCACCGAAAGCTCAAGCTCATTGTAGGATTCGAACCCACGACCTTCGCTGCGGTACCCGACGTTACTACCACTGAGCTATCATCGCCTTAAATGATGCTATTGTGATATAATGTAATGTAGTGTAGTGTAGGGTAAGGTAAGGTATAGGGTATGGTAAGGTAGTGTAGGGTAAGGTAAGGTAAAGTATAGGGTATGGTAAGGTAGTGTAGGGTAAGGTAAGGTATAGGGTATGGTAAGGTAGTGTAGGGTAAGGTAAGGTAAGGTATAGGGTATGGTAAGGTAGTGTAGGGTAAGGTAAGGTAAGGTATAGGGTATGGTAAGGTAGTGTAGGGTAAGGTAAGGTATAGGGTATGGTAAGGTAGTGTAGGGTAAGGTAAGGTATAGGGTATGGTAAGGTAGTGTAGGGTAAGGTAAGGTAAGGTATAGGGTATGGTAAGGTAGTGTAGGGTAAGGTAAGGTATAGGGTATGGTAAGGTAGTGTAGGGTAAGGTAAGGTAAGGTATAGGGTATGGTAAGGTAGTGTAGGGTAAGGTAAGGTAAGGTATAGGGTATGGTAAGGTAGTGTAGGGTAAGGTAAGGTAAGGTATAGGGTATGGTAAGGTAGTGTAAGGTAAGGTAGTATAAGGTATGGTATGGTACAGACCAGCATCTCTTGTCGTGCTCCTGCAAGGCGCGGGTGCGCTGTCCGGTGGCGGCGTCCCACACGGAGACGGTGCCCTCGTAGTCGGAGGAGGCGAGCACGTTCTTGTGGTACTGGTTCCAGGACACGCACGAGATCTTGTGCGAGCACTGCATCTCCGCGCACGGGTAGTGCACGTCCACCGCGTCCCGCACCACCGCCTCGAACTCGAACACCTGCCATACACAACACAACATAACACAACATGTAGTTGGTGTGTTCCGACAGCTGCACTTGAGAGCCAGTTCCCATCTAGGCTTTGTGTGCTTACCACCTTCGGCCACATCATCACTTACCATGGTGAGATTGTGGTCAAACACAAGGTTATCGTGAATAAAATAAAAAGCATGCACACCAAGGTGAGTCTGTGATCACACGAGGATGTGTCACGTGAGGAGTGATACGAACCTTGATGCGCTTGGTGACGCCGGCGATGGCGAAGAACTCCTCATCCTTGTCGAACTCGATGGTCGACACGATGGTGGAGTAGTTGATGGCGTCGCTGCAGTACGAGAGGGTGGCGAGGGGACGTAGCGCTCGGTGCCGAGTGAACGACACCAGGTCCTCGCGGAAGGCGTCCAGCCCGCGCCCCGCCGGCCGCGTGGCGTCCACCGGCGGCCCCGGACCAGCCACCGGCCCGGCCATCAGCACCTCGTCCGGGGCGCGCTGGTCCCCGCCTGCACGGATCACATGTCCTGGTGTTAGGTATATATGAGTGGTCACCGTTGCGTTGCACGCTGCCTAGCTTGTTGTAACTTGTTCATATCACGTGTCAGTTAAAGCACCTGGATGAGCGAGCTTTGCTCCTTTTGTTTTGGTAAAATTTCAATAGTTTTACAGCACAGAAGAAGGAACTTTAAAAAAAAGGGAAAAAAAACATTAATGTAGACTCGATCCGGGGTCTTCTGATTTCGACTCCGCTCCATTTCCCCCAGAGATAACTCTGTATATACAGTGTCAGTTAGTTGTTAAATTTACCTTCGTATTGTTATGATATTGTAGCAGTTATTCATTGCCTGAAAACATTAATGTAGACTCGATCCGGGGTCTTCTGATTTCGACTCCGCTCCATTTCCCCCAGAGATAACTCTGTATATACAGTGTCAGTTAGTTGTTAAATTTACCTTCGTATTGTTATGATATTGTAGCAGTTATTCATTGCCTGAAAACATTAATGTAGACTCGATCCGGGGTCTTCTGATTTCGACTCCGCTCCATTTCCCCCAGAGATAACTCTGTATATACAGTGTCAGTTAGTTGTTAAATTTACCTTCGTATTGTTATGATATTGTAGCAGTTATTCATTGCCTGAAAACATTAATGTAGACTCGATCCGGGGTCTTCTGATTTCGACTCCGCTCCATTTCCCCCAGAGATAACTCTGTATATACAGTGTCAGTTAGTTGTTAAATTTACCTTCGTATTGTTATGATATTGTAGCAGTTATTCATTGCCTGAAAACATTAATGTAGACTCGATCCGGGGTCTTCTGATTTCGACTCCGCTCCATTTCCCCCAGAGATAACTCTGTATATACAGTGTCAGTTAGTTGTTAAATTTACCTTCGTATTGTTATGATATTGTAGCAGTTATTCATTGCCTGAAAACATTAATGTAGACTCGATCCGGGGTCTTCTGATTTCGACTCCGCTCCATTTCCCCCAGAGATAACTCTGTATATACAGTGTCAGTTAGTTGTTAAATTTACCTTCGTATTGTTATGATATTGTAGCAGTTATTCATTGCCTGAAAACATTAATGTAGACTCGATCCGGGGTCTTCTGATTTCGACTCCGCTCCATTTCCCCCAGAGATAACTCTGTATATACAGTGTCAGTTAGTTGTTAAATTTACCTTCGTATTGTTATGATATTGTAGCAGTTATTCATTGCCTGAAAACATTAATGTAGACTCGATCCGGGGTCTTCTGATTTCGACTCCGCTCCATTTCCCCCAGAGATAACTCTGTATATACAGTGTCAGTTAGTTGTTAAATTTACCTTCGTATTGTTATGATATTGTAGCAGTTATTCATTGCCTGAAAACATTAATGTAGACTCGATCCGGGGTCTTCTGATTTCGACTCCGCTCCATTTCCCCCAGAGATAACTCTGTATATACAGTGTCAGTTAGTTGTTAAATTTACCTTCGTATTGTTATGATATTGTAGCAGTTATTCATTGCCTGAAAACATTAATGTAGACTCGATCCGGGGTCTTCTGATTTCGACTCCGCTCCATTTCCCCCAGAGATAACTCTGTATATACAGTGTCAGTTAGTTGTTAAATTTACCTTCGTATTGTTATGATATTGTAGCAGTTATTCATTGCCTGAAAACATTAATGTAGACTCGATCCGGGGTCTTCTGATTTCGACTCCGCTCCATTTCCCCCAGAGATAACTCTGTATATACAGTGTCAGTTAGTTGTTAAATTTACCTTCGTATTGTTATGATATTGTAGCAGTTATTCATTGCCTGAAAACACCGTTAAAACGACGTTTTCTAAAAATTAAACCTAGCTAGATCGATTTTTCGCCCCCGAAACCCCCTGCATACTAAATTTCATATAAATCGTTGCAGCCGTTTCTGTGATTCAGATTATATACATAGATTATATACAGAATATATACATAGATTATATATGTACAAGAATTGTTCGTTTAAAGTTATTAGAAGTGACTTTTGTCTGATCATCACAGTTCTACTACCTTTAAATTAATTTTCAATATATAAATGTTACCAGCAGAACTATGTGCCCTGGAGTCAGGTCCCTGCGGAACTTGGTCTGCCTCCAGCGAGGAGTCCCCCGGGCCCGCCCCGGGCGAGGCGGACGAGGGCGCCGGCGGCGGCGGCGGCGGCGGCGGAGGTGGTGGTGCCGGGGTACCCGACATAGGAGTGGGGGTGACGGCCCCCGAGCCCGGGAAGTACAGCTCGTCGGCGCGGTGGGCGAAGTAACACTGGACCATCGACAAATAAACATTACACCGCCGCGGTACAAACTAATCAGGTCACGTGTTCTGACGCGACGTTTAACATTTTTTACCCACCCCAAAAAGTGCACAACGCCGTCACATCATAAATATATTTAAAAAAACCTGTCTTAATTATTGTTGGAGACATTTATATAATATAAGTTTTTAATATCAGAAGTTACAACACAATTGAAATAACAATTTCAAATTAATATAGTAAAAGTGTACTAAAACTAAAAATGACTGTGATTTTATTCGACCTCTCAGGCCTGACGTCTAGGGCGCCCAATTTGGGGTCATAATTCATTTGACCTTTTCCAGAAATTAAAAGATTCATATTTATATAAATCTTAATAACATTTAGCCTAAATCATCATAAACAATTGACTGTCCGGTTCTTCTCTTCAGGTCACATTTCTGAACCGATCTCGTGAAATTTTGTGAGCAGCTTCGATAATTAAGGAAATTTTTGTACATTCAGTTTTTGGGAAAGAACTCAAAATGGCGGTGCTATAGTGGTTGAAAATGTGAAAAATATAATGTTTTTCGAAGTCCACATTTGACAGAGGCACTAGTACCAGTGCTGCAGTGGTAGATAGTGTAGTATGTACCTGTACGAAGTCATCGAAGTGTGCGGTGAGACGTCGCCACCGTGCGGACAGTGCGTCCCCCGCCCCGGCGCCGGGCCCGTGCGCGAAGCTCTCCTCGGAGCCAGCCGCGCACGCACCCGCACCCACACCCACGCCTGCACCCACGCTCACACCCAACAGACTCACTGGCGGCACAAACAATACATACATGTAGATAGATACATGTACTGTGACGATTGTAAGGACCGCCTTCTGCTGTCAAAGCCAAACCAAAGCAACAATAAGGGTCAGTTGACACCGAGGCGAGACGCGACGATACTGGAACAGGCGGTATTCTGTATTCTCACAATCAAATGTGTATCTTTTCGTGTAGTTAATAAAGTTATATTTTAAGTCGTTCTATTAAAATGTGCGTCGCGTCTCGGTGGGAGTTCACCCTAAGCCTTGCCGTGAACAGGTGCTGCTTGTGGGGGCTGCTCTGTGAGAGATTATTGATTACTTAGTCACTCATCATTCAATTCTATTTACTTATTATTATTTTGCCGCCTTAACACGCAAATATTATCAGTGAGACTAGATAAATAATGGCTAAATGTAATATATGTAAATTATTTTTGAAAAGAGTAATTGCTGAGTTTATTGGTGGCTCTTCTCAGCAAAGCAACCTTCCGAACCGTGTGTTAGAGTCTAGCTAGACTATTCATTCAAGTGTTTTTAAAGGCCTATTTGAATAAATACATTTTAATTTTCAACATAACATTCCAAAATCAAAGGGCCCACTGACAATACATGTAACTACAAAATATAGACGCTGTTTTCTTTTTACACTAAACGTTCATAGATGGCGTTGCTTGTATCAAATTAGAGAAATCAAGTTAGATACTACATGTGACATGATGGTAAGTGACTTTCGTCGCCTTTACACATTAGCAATACCAAGGGTGACAATATGTTGTCGGCTATTTATAATTCCTTGAAGGCAACTGGCTCTCAAGTGCGGCCGCTTGTGTGTGTAGTAGCCAGTAGCCAGTAGAGGAGAGTACCCTACCCAGGGGTAGGTGCTGTGGTTTCTTCACAATATCCAACTCACCATCAACATTAGAGGTGGCGTCGCCAATAATGCCACCAATATCATCCATCCTCGGAACTCCGACCAGATCATCGCCAATATTGGTGGCCAATGTGTCTCCGTCCCCAGACCCTTGGGCCATGTCAGAGCCATTACGAAGATCCTTCAGTACTGCCGCCACCTGCTCCATATCCTGTTGACATCGTACATATACAGGGAGTCCGCTCCTACTACTTGTAGGACAAACTGAAGGGGGAGATACTCGTAGGTGTCTCCCCCTTCAGTTAGGGCGGCCCACTATTTACTCACTCACTAGGTGACCCTCTCGGAACATAGGTTGGTGCCATCTCATACCAGTTGTGAACTCTACCCATGGTTTTGACTTTCACTTGACACATCAAATATATACTGACACAAAGATTTGTCTGTACAATGACCTCTATTTGTGCAGACTCACGGCAGACATAGGCTACGGTAACCGCTTACCATCAGGTTGGCTGTAAGCTTGTTTGCCACCTAGTGGTATAAAAAAAACCAAGACATGTTCTAGTGGAGGGGGTAGGTAGGTAGGTGTACCTTGGAGACGAGCGCGCACTCCCTGGTGATCTGTTCGAGCTGGTGCTGTCGATGGTGGTGCAGATGGAGCAGGAACTGGTAGAGCAGCCGGTGGTGCGCGCGCGCACACTCCGCCTCGAGCAGACGGCGGCGTCGCTCGAGCACGCCGAGCATGGAGCGCACGGCCGGCAGCGCCAGGTGCCGCGCCTCGGCCGCCACTAGGTCGCGGAGCCCCAGCGCGCCCTCGCCGCCCCTCTCCACGGGGCTGGTGCGCACGGCGCGCACGCGACGCTTGGCTACAAGCTCGTTGAGCAGGAAGTTGGGGAAGATGTGTTCCCTGGAGGCGAGCGTGGCGCCGCACTTGGGACAGCGGCGGTGCAGCTCGACGGAGCGCGCGATGCAGGTGTAGCAGAAGGAGTGGCCGCACCGCGTCACGTACGCCTCGCTGATCAGCTCGAAGCACACGGGGCACAGCAGGTCGCACTCCTTACAATAAATACATTACCTCACTCATCGCTACGGCTGAATCTAACTGACACCTAAGCCTAGTCTATGCCCGTAATGAGATGGCATATTATCTGTGTATAATTTTTCTAAACCAGTAAAAATATTGGTCCAGCAGTTTAGATGTAAAAACGTAGCAGACAGACAGACAGAGAGAGTTTGTTTATAATATTAGTAGGATATACATATATACTATGAACAGTAACCGCTAGAACCGCTAGAACCGGTAGAACTATGAACAGTAACCGCTAGAACCGCTAGAACCGGTAGAACCGGTAGAACTATGAACAGTAACCGCTAGAACCGCTAGAACCGGTAGAACTATGAACAGTAACCGCTAGAACCGGTAGAACTATGAACAGTATAAAAGTAAGGATTCACATAAAAGTTAACTTAAAAGTTCAATCACTAAAACCCTCCCTAGGAGCCCTAGGAGGGGGAGGAGATAAGGAGAAATGTCATGATTTTAATGAGTTAGGATCGCGAGAACCTTTATCATCACATTTCATATTCGGTCTAGCATATCCAAACAAAATGGGCAGTATATTCATTCATAAACTTTAAATCCCTTCTATAGTAAGTACCTTGTCCTCGAGCGAGCCCCCGAGGCCGCCGAGGGCGGAGGCCCCGCCGCCCGCCGCAGCCCCGCCGGCCGCGCCCGCGCCGCTAGCCGCCGCGCCTGACATTGTCTGTAAACAATACAACTACATGTTCTACAGACAGACTACTACCAACAGATATTTGCTGCTCTAGTTACAAACTGTGTAGTACAAGTGTGTAACAATCATTCTACGTCTCTCTCCTACTTTCATTCTACGTTCTACTCTAATTAGGTTTAAGCTGTTTGTTAATACATATGTCAGTCTGGGCAAGTATTTTTATATATGTATAAATGTTGAGTCTTAAACTGCACAAGTGGGCCTTTACAACATAAGTTCCAGAGATTCTCTTAAAAATTACTTTTTTATACTACAAGTGACAATGAAGCTGACAGCTCATCTGATGGTAAGTGTCTACCGTCGCCTATACACATTAGAAATACCAGGGGGATTGCTAATGTGTTGTACACCTTATTACAATGCCTTAAAGACAACTGCCGGAACACACCAACAGGTTGCGATAGATTTTCAACTTGAGTACTTCAATCTATGGTGTCCTCAAAATGTTTTCCTTCACCGAAAGCTCATTGTAGGATTTGAACCCACAACCTTCACCGCAGTATCCAATATCACTCCCACTAAGCTATCATCGCCTTAAATTTAATAAACCATAGTTCATTTAATAGCCACATTTTATTAAGTTTAATAAACCATTTAATATCAAACTCTCAATTGTCACCATTAACCTTACCATAAAGGTCATAGCTCACTTATACAACTCCACTCCCATCTGACAAATAAAATATCATTCAAATAGGGGCTTCAGGTTGTGCCCTTTAGATATATTTTATATTGGCAACATAAATTAGCAGACAGTGAGCTTACCGCCATCAGACTGGTTGATAGTTGACTTTTAGTTAAGGGTGGTGTTGGAGCAGAGTGGTGTAAGTGTAAGTGGGGGTATGACCTTTACCCTAACCGCAAACCAAGAAGGAGTGGCTAAGTGCAGACAAACTTGTTCAATATAAAATGTAGCTTCACAAATAATAACCACTCACAATTGAGATTATTTAAAGTAGCATACATTCACAAAACATCAACTTACAATGTTTTAGTTTAAGAGTCACCTTTGAGTACATTTAACTAATGTTACATTGGTGGAATTGAGCAAATAGCTGCTCACCATTAACACAAGAATAAATGATAACCACAACACAACATAACACAAACTAACTTTTACATTATATTGAAGCAACAAATTACATTCATACACAATATTTACTAAAGTGTACAAATTCAGCACTTGCAAGCAATGATGCTAAACCTACTGGCCAGTACAAACTACATGCCATCATTCCAGTCCAGCGGCATCCAGCGGCATCCAGCGGCATCCAGGACGAGGGGACCGTCGTATTTATAGCTAACAATCCATAAACAATAATCATACCCAGTAGCACAAAATTATTGACCTGAAAAATATGGGCCAAAAGAATTATGTATTTACAGCATAACTTACTAGTTATTGAAGTGTGCAGCTGTGCAGCAAGGTAAGTCACCGAAGGAGCATGCTCGGACACGAATGCTGGCGTGTACTCCCGCCAAAGTGGTCAGTTTTTGTTGATTGGACACGAATCATCAGCTACCAAACCCGACGCCACTAATACACAATTTAATGACACACAACACAGTCTCCAGAGGTGCACAAAGGTTCGGATAAACTATTACATATAATAAACTTCTTTTATCAACGAAACCCATTGTAAGTTTACGAACAGTTGCATTTTTTTACGTGATATTTTTCTGATTAAACGCCCGGGCCAAATTGATTGACGTTTCAACGCGATGTTGCCATTATGCTTGAATTGAATTATCAATTAGTAGGTCAGCCGAGGTCAAGGATTAAGTTAATGATAATTATCACATAGGGTAGGCTCTAATTTTATTGACCTTTTTGTAATTACTTTATAGCTATAATTTTATTACTTTTTAGCTTGAAATTAAATTAGTGTAAATGATTGAAATTGTTACTAGGTATAATTTAGGATTATGAGTTGATTTGTTTATTGTGTGTAGCGCCATCTATGCAATATGATCCTGAACTAATTATAGCACCATACACTTGTACTGCGGCCGTTTTACCGACACCGATATTCAGGAAACTGCTTTACCAACAGTACAGACGCCATTTTGCTATTATTACAGAAGGTTGCATTATCTGTTCGTCAACAATGTAAAGTGAAATGTTTGCTTGATTTGTGTGGTTAATGTGATGTGCAAGTGCAGTTTTAAGCCTAGGTAAATAAACTAGACTCATGGGGGACTCCAACGAGGAGCTCAGGGTCGTTCCCGGTAAGTCAGGCTCTTATAAAACTAAGCTCGAAATTGTCAATGTCCTATGTACGAGGTCGTGTAATGGTAGCTTTTCGGATTTCAGAACTCTACTTTCTGATAGCAAAATTTCTTTCTGGAGGCCCGCTCAAAGAGACTGCGCAGGTAAATTACTTCAAAATGTAATTCAATATTACGAATCTAGACTTTGAAGTACTAATCGTGGGATTTTCTTTTGCAGACTTTGCTAAAAGAGCTGGAGCGCGTCGAGGTAAGTTTGAGCTTTTCCTAGTGCCGGGTTTAGAGTTTATTGTTGTTTTGATTGCAAACGCACGTGGTAGGGGCTGTCAAACTTGCTGAAACTTCGCTGAAAAGTTTTAGTTACATTCGCGGTTGTTGCAGGTGCTGCCCCGACGACTCGACTGGGAGGGCAACGAGCACACCCAATCCTACCGAGAATTGGTAAGTTTTCATGCATTTCAGCTTCTTAAACACCGTTTATTTACGTTTTTTAGAACGATATGCGTTAGGAAACAGATAAATTGCGAGAAAACTACAAAATATCCTAAAGTGTAATTTACACGAAAACGTTCATGAAAATACGGGTGAAACACGTGAAAAATGATTTGGTGATATTTCTGTCATTATTCGAATATATTTCAGGAATTTGCAAATTTTTTGTTATATCATGCAATAGTGAAGATGAATGGTGTCGTAATTAGGAGTATCGCCGTCCTATTCTGTCCCACGGCATAGCCGTAGTTTTCCGTGCTCTGTCTCGTTCTATCAAACGATTGCAGTTGTCACTGGCTCCGATACGCTCGGTCGTTGGCCGTTCGCGCACGAACGTTTACGAACATATGCCGATATCGCTTTAGCGGCAGTTTTGGAATCCTTATAATTTTGTATTTTAGTTAAATATATCCACTAAAAATAAAATAATTTTGGAGAAGGTAAATACGTTTAAAGTTCTGAATGTATGATAGGTTTATAATAAAATTAAATGTTTACTTATTCAAATAGGTCATCACAAGCTCTTAAAAATGTCTACACATCATACATCCTAATATCTTCTTTATATGGATGTTTGTCTATTTTAAAAGTGCAGGAGGTATCTTACTATAGAAGTGAGCACCCAATTTAAAATAAAATAGCCTTGCACTCTTATGGAGTCTCTAAGCAGAGTTGACAAGTTAGTTATATATATCTGGGGGCACGGCAGTGCCCCGCCAAGACAAGCCAGCGAAGCGAAAACGCAGGGGCACTACCTACCTTTTCTCGAAGCGCTTCGTCGTATTTTTGAACCCTCATAACTTCGCTTTGGATTATACCAGATAAACAAAATTCTCAGGATTTGATGCCTATAGCAAACTTATTAAACATATAAAGTTTCATTTGCGTAGCTGTTATACTTTAGATTTTATTGATATTTAAAAACCCCCGATTTCGTCACTGACTGATGATCATCATAATTCATAAATGGTACTTCCTGAAGTTCTAGAAAGCTGAAATTTGGTATTTAGGCTAATATTAGTACACAAACAACAAAAAATTTTTTAAACTTGAAACTTTTATCCCCGAACCCCTTAAATAGGGAATGCATCAACTATGTATGTATGGGGACACCCTTTAATTTTCAACTTTTTTTATTTTTTAAATTTTTTCCTTAGTTTGTGCTATAAGACCTTGCCTTTTGCTAAATTTTGTGATTCTAGGTCGACGGGAACTACCCTATAGGTTTTCGACGGTTTTATCCCAGGAACGGGTGGACCTAGCAAGTTGAAATTTATACCAGATACTGAAGTGTAATAGTCACTATTAGGTGTATAAAAATCAAGGTCTTGAGTCAACACGAAAAAAAGATATGGGCAAATTTTGATTTTCGCGAAAATTTGTAAGTACCAAAATTTAACTTAATATTCAACATTTTTTATTTTTCGGAATTTTCCCTTTACTTGTGCTGTAAGACCTTGCTTTAAACCAAAATTGATAAATCTAGGTCAACCGGAAGTACCCTATAGGTTTTGGGTCGAAAACCTATATGGTAGTTCCCGCTGTCCTAGAATCACGAAATTTGGCAAAAAGCAAGGTCTTACAGCACAAATAAAGGGAAAATTCCAAAAAGTAAAAAAAGTTTAAAATTAAAGGGGGTCCCCATACATACATAGTACCTCCAATTAAGATAGACCTCTGAGTTGTATCGGAGCTCATACAATTTTGAGGTCTAGCTTAATTGGCACGTATCTCCAATAAGGTAAATGAAAACTTAATCGAAAAAAAATTGAAATAAATCCTCAAGGCTCCATTACCGTGATGAACGAACTATTTACAAGTTTGTTCGGAACACTCGGTGCGCGAGTCCGACTCGCATTTGACCGGATTTTTATACACCTAATAGGAACTATAGACCTCAGTATTTGGTATAAATTTCAACTTGTCAGGTCCACCCGTTCGCCCGTTCCTGAGAAAATCGGTGGTGACGCACTGACAGACGGACAAGAGAGTGATCTTAGTGTTTCTTTTTTTACCTTTTGAGGTACGGAATCCAAAAAATAATGTAATAAAATAATAATACAACCCTTTCTAATACTAATAAACAACAAAAATACAGAGGCAGTCCAAATAAGTTTTCACTTCAAAAACTAGATGGCGTTGTCTCTAATTGAAACGAGCTATGGTTTCATTCTTAGAGATTTATATAGGCAAAAAGTTTCATTATATTAAGTTTCGTTAGTTTGTTTGAACATAGTCGATTTTCCAACTGATTTAAAAGTTAGCATGGATTGTGAAATAGTTTCATTTGAAATAGAGCTGGGACCTCGCCGTCATCGTATGTTTCATATGCCGGGAGATAGTTCCTGCCTCTTCTATTCCTTGACATACTTAATGTATGAAGAAATAGACGTTGAGGTCACGTCGCAAGTCAGGACTGCTATCGTGTGATATGTTGTAGACCACTGTGATGAACTACAAGCCAAAGGAAGCCAAGCGCTAGGGCACTACCTATTAGGGGATGGCAGTTTGTATGAGACTTCAGTAGTGCTTCAGTTTTCACTTCAAAAACTAGGTATATGGCGTTGTTTCGAATTGAAACGAAAATATTGTCACAAGCAATGTACAAAAAGAAGTGAAATCCCACCAAAAACATTATCATGTAAAGAGTGCTGCCAAGACACCACATGGCTCGCACTGTCAAAAAGTAATCAGATCTCATGTTGATCCAAGCTTCTAACTCTACACGCCCTAACTCTACAAGCTCTAACTTCACAAACTCTTATTAGTGAAAATATGTAACTTGGCCATTTCGTTACTACAAAATCAGAAACGTAATGAACAGTGAATAAATTTTTCACCTTAAGCCCATGTGAATGTAGCGAAATGGCCAAGTTATTATATATTTTCACAAATAAGAGTTTGTGAAGTTAGAGCTTGTAGAGTTAGGGCGTGTAGAGTTAGAAGCTTGGATCAACATGAGATCTGATTACTTTTTGACAGTGCGAGCCATGTGGTGTCTTGGCAGCACTCTTTACATGATAATGTTTTTGGTGGGATTATGTAGTCTAATATATTTTGTCAGTAGATGTTTGTCTCTATTACTTGTCATTAACCAACACTAGTCCTATATTGCACTGTAAGGGATTAGGGAAAAGAGTGGGGCACATCTTCGTCAATGGCATTATCAATATTAAATACCTAGATTGTATGAATATTTTCAAAAAGCTAATCTTTTCCCCAGGCGTCTCAATACTCGGACGTGTCATGGCGTCGGCTGGCGTCAGTGTGCGAGCGAGCGCTCAGCCTCGCGCAGGTGGCGCCGTCTCTCTCCCTCACTGCACCCGGCTCGTCCGGCACACCCGGACAGCTGCAACTGACCGCGCGACTGTCGTTGCTGAGCGAGTCGCTCGTGCGTCCGCCCCCCAAGTATGCTTCTTACAAGCAGGATCATTCATTGGGTGAGCATTGCTCTTTTAAACAATAAAAAATCTCGAACCTAATTTATTTAGTTGCTGATAAGGCACTTATAGGTGATGATAGGTCAGTGGTAGTGACGTTGGATACTGCGGCAAAGGTTGTGGACTTCCTACAATGAGCTTTCGGTAAAGGAAAACATCGTATTGAAACCATAGCACGGTGGGTAGGATACTTTGTAGTACCCAACTGGCTGGCTATTACCCTCGAGTTGAAAATCTGTCGCCAAATACCTATCGGTGTCCGACAGCTGCACTTGAGAGCCAGTTCACATCTAGGCTTTGTGTGCTTACCAACTGCGGTCAATACATCAAGTACATAAAAAAACTTAAAACATATCTAGACACGCGGGAGCGTGTCAAGCCAAGTTCAAGAAACAGAACTGGCGAGCCGCACCGTGTGTAATATTACACGAACCATTTGGAGCCACTTTTGACCCCCTCATAAATCAAAAACTATTTTACATAAACATATCAAATTTGGCTCATATATTGAGACTTGCGAGATACATATGTGTTCTAAATTTCATAAGCTTATCTCAAACAGTTATTTAGATATTAATGTCCAAAATTCCTCATTTTTATCATTGACTGACCTATAGACCAAAACTCTAACCCAGTTCCAGATGACCTAGAGAGTTAAAATTTGGTATGCAGATAGGTAATTAGATGAATACAAAGGAATAAATAAAAAACTGGCAATTTTTAAATAATTAGATTCTATTATGAACGCTTAACATAAATACCTAATATTACTTAGGGGTAATTAATCCCAGTTAATAACGAATTATATAGCCTTCGCATGTTCTAAACCTGTTACCTTTCGGTTTTTATTTTATTATTCCGAAAATTTGGCTTGCTGGTAGAAACTACCCATCGAACATAAGGCTCTTCCATGACTGTAAAAGTAGGTACTTAATAAAACTTCGTATGGGAAAACCAGCCAAGTCAGCCCTTAGACTACATATTTGGATTTTGTATAGAACTTGGCACTCAATCTCAGATCTCCATTCTTTTTGCGGCGAAGCCCACAGCAGAGAATAATTTTTGTATTGAACTTGGCTCTCCTTTTTTACATTTATGTTTTTGGTGGGATACAATTGATTCTCCCACCGGTTCGGAATACAATTAAACTGTGAACACTACAAATAATAGATTTACATCTCCTACTAATATTAATCTGTATCCTCCCCAAGATGGCCGGTCTTGCGCTGCTCGCATACTTTATAGAATTAACTAGTTCTAAATATAACCCCCGGCAGTCCGTCGGCTGTGGTCCCGCTCGCTGGGCTCCGGGCCGGGTTCGTTGCTCAGCTCGTCCGTGTTCCCGGCGCGGCTTCTGTCCGGCGTGGGGCTGCAGCGCCGGACGCTCGGACACCTGTCCGCCGTCTACTGCCTCGTCTTCGACTGCACCGGACGGTACGTCATCACCGGAGCTGATGATCTACTCGTCAAGGTAACCAACACTCTACCATTGTGTTTTAAATATAATCTTACAGCGGTCAATGATGGTTCAGCCGAAGGTCTTGTAGCAGCTGTCAATATGCCACGGTGCTGTAGTTAAACTACATCTATCATCACTTCAGGTTATACTTTCCAGCTCATTGCTTTTTTGCTGCACTGTTTCCGGACTCAGCCTCTTGTTTGGGCTATTTTACGTTTCCTGTATCTTTTCACTCCAACCAAACTAGGTCATCACAGAAAATTTGCAGCCATTTTAGACCTGAAGACTTCCGGGAGTGATGCTGGTGAATTCCTATTCCATAAACAGTCTGTATGTAGTAATTCACATGAGTTGGTCCGTTGGTGAAAACTAGCAGCCAATAAAGAAAGTCTGTGTATACGTGCCCTCTCCCCGCAGGTGTGGAGTGCGGTGGACGGTCGGCTGCTGGCGACGCTGCGTGGAGCCGGCGCTGAGATCACCGACGTGTGCGTGTCCGCCGACGGAGCCCTGGTCGCGTGCGGCTCCGTCGAGCGACTGGTCCGCGTGTGGTGCCTGGCCACCGGCGCGCCCCGGGCGGTGCTGCACGCCCACCAGGGCACTATAACGTCGGTGCACTGGGCGCCGCCGGCGCGCACGGACGTGCGGTGGCTGGCGAGCACGTCGACGGACGGCTCGGTCGCGTTCTGGACGTGCTCGCCGGACGGACAGTTCCTCTCGCAGCCGGTGCAGTACGTGGAGCGCATGCGGCCCGGTGCCTGCCACATGATCTGCGCCGCCTGGTCGGCGGGCGGGGCTCTCCTCGCCGCCGGCAGCGCCGACCACCACGTGCGACTGTACACCGTCGAGCACGAGCCGGGGGGGCCGCGCAGGGTATGCTATGCACACACTCTAAACTAACGGGTAGCGGTGAGTAGCGGCGGGTAGCGGTGAGTAGCGGCGGGTAGCGGTGAGTAGCGGCGGGTAGCGGTGGGTAGCGGCTCGCGACAGACAGACGAGAACATAATACAGTACCTATATCACTATGGTAGGGCTAGGTCGGCACAGGTCGGCACAGGTCGCCGTACTTCGTCAGTCCTAACAGATTACACCATCATAATACAGACTTGACTTGTTTATATTTTAAACTAGCTGTCCCGGCAGACCTTGTTCTGCCCTATTTCTCTAAAACGCGTCTTTGTTTTGTTTCGATTGACGTCAAATGTTTGACAGCTGGGTGTTTGTATGGGAAAAAGAAAAGGGCTGTTTTTAGGGTTTTCCCGGCAATTATTCGATTTTTTCTCGCCGTAAAAACCATCCTTGGACTTCAAAGAACATTTATAAAAAAGAATTGGCCAAATTGGTCCAGGCGTTGTTGAGTTATGCGCTTACCAACACATTTTGCGATTCATTTTTATATTATAGATTAACGGGGTTTATTCCTTTAACATTCTAATGATGCAGTTTTAGATTTCATCAGAATCGGCCTCGAGACTCCTTTCAGCATTTTTCGCTATTCCCTTTAGTTATGGATTTGGTCATCCACAGTTCCACACCCACTAGAACTATTAAGCTTGTATACAATATGCAACAAGTATTATATTGTATTGTATTGTATTGTATTGTTTGTGTGCAGGTACTAGAGAAGGCGGTACACGGCGACGCAGTGGACAGTATAGCGTGGGCACATCGGGGACTGCGCTTCGTATCCGGGAGCAAGGTTACCGATACTACTCTCTCACTCACTCACACTAACCCTCCCTATATGCTACATTAACTTTCTAATATACCTACCACTAGTGACAACGAGGCAGGCGGGTCACCTGATGGTAAGTGACTACCGTCGCCTATAGACGGCCTAAAACCTAGAAGGGAAGGGAACGGTCGCCATTACTGAAATGAAAAATAGTTGTACATAAATAGATATTAGACTTGAACGATTCTTCAATTAAATCTCACTTGCCGATTGGCGCCGGTCGTGGGTTCGATTCCCACCCAGTACAGATATAAGTCGAGGCGATACATATAAGGCGATGATAGGTCGATACCGCGGCGAGGGTCGTGGGCTCGAATCATACAATAAGCTTGAGCTTTCGGTAAAGGAAAATATCGTGAGGACAACCATAGCACGAAAAAGGTGACCTTTTTACTGAGGTCACTATTTGTATATGTTGGTAAGTGACCCGCCCACCCATCTCCCCCTTCAGTTGTCTGGTGGTACTACTTAGTGAACGAACGGCAGAGATGGGCCGTGCTCGTAAGGTATATATATATAGATGTGTATTGTAGGACGGCAGCGCCGCCCTGTGGACGCTGCACGCGACTCAGTGGCGACATGTTCTGTTGTTGCCGACCGACCACCAGCCCAGCGACGCCAAGAGACTCAAGGTACGTGTTCTATATGTCACCGGGCTAGGTGTCAATGACCGGAGACTAGACTCGAACGTTTCAAGATGACAACTCGTATAAAATATCCTCGGACATTTTTCACACACGGTTATCTGATCCCAAACTAAGCACAGCTTGTAATATGGAAACCAGATGACTGATATACTACATATACTACTTTTTTTTTGTAAATACATACTTAAATAGATAATTACACCCAGACTCAGGACAAACAGACATGTTCATGCACACAAATGTCTGTCCTGGATGGGAATCGAACCCACGACCTGCGGCGTGGTAGGCAGTGTGTTAACCAACCACGCCAACCGGCCCGTCAAATACAAAGTTTGTATATATACAAAGTATATTGTTAGTTAGAAGTAATGTTTAGTGTAATGTACCAGGTGACGATGGTGTGCTGGGACTGCAGCGACGCGTTCGTCGTCACCGCCGTCTCTGATAACACTGTCAGGGTGAGTCTCACTACACTACACTACACTACTTGCTTCTTATAACCATCCACCCAACCAAGTAGCTAAGGCCTGCCCCTTGTCAGGATGTACTTATTTCAAAACAAGTGCACATGTCAATAGAGGTAATAGGTATGTCAATAGAAGTAAGAGTTGGGTATGTCAAGTGAAATAGGTATGTCCAGAGAAGGGAGGTATGTCAATAGAAATAAGAGTTATATAGGTATGTCAAGTGAAGTAAGAGTAAGGTATGTCAAGTGAAATAGGTATGTCCAGAGAAGGGAGGTATGTCAATAGAAATAAGAGTTATATAGGTATGTCAAGTGAAGTAAGAGTAAGGTATGTCAAGTGAAATAGGTATGTCCAGAGAAGGGAGGTATGTCAATAGAAATAAGAGTTATATAGGTATGTCAAGTGAAGTAAGAGTAAGGTATGTCAAGTGAAATAGGTATGTCCAGAGAAGGGAGGTATGTCAATAGAAATAAGAGTTATATAGGTATGTCAAGTGAAGTAAGAGTAAGGTATGTCAAGTGAAATAGGTATGTCCAGAGAAGGGAGGTATGTCAATAGAAATAAGAGTTATATAGGTATGTCAAGTGAAGTAAGAGTAAGGTATGTCAAGTGAAATAGGTATGTCCAGAGAAGGGAGGTATGTCAATAGAAATAAGAGTTATATAGGTATGTCAAGTGAAGTAAGAGTAAGGTATGTCAAGTGAAATAGGTATGTCCAGAGAAGGGAGGTATGTCAATAGAAATAAGAGTTATATAGGTATGTCAAGTGAAGTAAGAGTAAGGTATGTCAAGTGAAATAGGTATGTCCAGAGAAGGAGTTATGTATATCAAAAGGTGTTAAAGCTGATATTCTGATAAGACAATAAGACAATAGTGTTTGATTAGTGTTGTACCTGTTGTTATGTGGTGGCAGGTATGGGACGCCCAGACGTGCCAGCAGGTGAGGTCGCTGGCCGGCCACCGGGACGAGGCGTACGTGCTGGAGGCGCATCCCTTCCTGTCCGCCGTCATACTGTCCGCCGGACACGACGGACAGTTGTTCGTGTGGGACGTCGCCTCAGGAGAGGTAAACACCCTCACTACACTACATCCCACTCTACTCCACTCCACTACCAACTACTCCACTCCACCCCACTCCGCTACATCTCACTCCGCTACATCCGACTCCACTCCACTACCCCCTACTCCACTCCACTACCCCCTACTCCACTCCACTATACCCTACTCCACTCGTCCCCACTCCACACTCCACTACCAACTACTACGAGGTGGGGTGGAGTCGAGTGGAGTCGTACCATGATGGTGTGTGTTGTGTCACATGTGAGATGTGAGAGAGTACGTATCTACATGAGTGTTGTGTGTGTAGGTGTTGTGCCAGTTCCACAACCACATCGACGGCCAGGGCGACGGCGCCATCTTCGACGCCAAGTGGGGCGGCGGCGCGTCCATAGCGGCGTCCGACTCGCACGGACACCTGCTGCTGCTGGGGCTCGGCGAGGGGCACAGGCTGCTGCGCAAGCTGCCCACCGAGCTCTTCTTCCACACCGACTACCGACCGCTGGGTAACTTCACTCCTCTACTATACTACTCGCTCCCATTCAAAGTCTAAACATTTAATAGACATAACTGCTCACAATATTGAGAAGTCCCCAGCCCATGCTGGGTAGCCCTGTAGTAGTTGCATATGATATGTAACATCTGACATGTCACCTTGGTACCAACCTCCATGAGTCTGTGGCTGTATGGGCTAAAACCCTTAGCCTGCACTATAATAAAGGAAACAAACTAAACCCGCATTGTTGTACAGTTCGCGACGCGCTGGGCGGCGCCCTGGACGAGCAGACGGAGGTGCCGCCGCACCTGATGGCGCCACCGTTCCTGGTGGACGTGGAGGGAGCACCCCACGCGCCGCACCACCAGCGCCGGGTGCCCGGGCGAGAGAACCTCGCGCTCAGCCAGCTCATCCCGGCGGCTGATGCGGCGGACGCGGCTCGCGCTAGGGACCGACTCGACCTGATGATCGAGGCGCTGGCCGCGGCTCGCTCGCCGCCGCATCGGGACCGAGATAGAGATCGAGATAGAGACGAGCCCGCCCGGGGGGTCTGGAGGTACGTGCTGGCCCCCGCTTTATCGAGGGGTTTAGGGGACACTTCGAAAAATAATTAGTATCCTATGTATTTTTTCAAGAACATGGTCTTACTGTGTGCCAAGTTTCATCCAAATCCGTTCAGCCGTTTTTGCATTATTGAGCAACAAACTTTTACGTCTACACTAATATGTAAATCTGAAGAGATTGTTTTATTTGAACGCATTAATCTCAGGAACTACTGGTTTGAATTGAAAAAAAAAATACATTTTCGAAAAAGTTTCATTAATTGTATTTTTAAAATATGTTAGAGGCGAAGGCGTCCGTCATACAGCCGGGTCGTGGCAGAGCGGTGACCCGCAGCTGGTGCCGGCCAGCACGCGCGCCATCGTGCCCCCCCTGGCCCCCTCCGTGCGGCTCGCCATCGAACAAGCAAGGTCAGTCATCTGATGCACACAACACATACTATACTACCTGATGGTAAGTCACTAAAGCTCTGCTCCTCTAGCTGAAATGACGCACTACTCTACCGCATTAACAAATTAATACACATAAATACAGTTTTTTTTCTCTGCTTGCAATACTCTTAGATATTTCTGCCAATGTTAAGTTATATTATTCGAACAGATGAATGAAATGAGTTAAGTCGTTCTCAAGTAATGGCGTGACCAAGGTAAATAGGATAGGTAGTGTTGTCCAATAAAGTCATATCTAAATGCACCAGTCAAGTTAAAATAATTAAAGCGTGTATCGTGACTTTTCCGGTTGCCCCAAAAAGTCAGTGAAAAGTTTTAGAGGAACAGCAACCAATTTCACTAAAACCTGACCTGACTGTACGAACGATGACTAGATTACTGTGATGTTATATCACTATTAACATAAAAGAATATTAAAAAAAAAAAATGAAAAATGGCTTAAAGTTGTAGATACCAAGCCACAAACCATGTTGTTGTTGTGTGTAGTGGCGAGTTGAACGCGATGGAGCAGAGCTGGTACCGTCGCGAGATGCGGCGCCGCCCACTGATGATCAGCACCGCGCTGGAGGCGGGCCCGCGCCGCCGCCCCGGCCGCCGCCCCAACCACGCCGCCCGCCCACCGCCCCGCCCACGACCACGACCACACACACAGGTCAGTTCGAACTTAGGACTTAGAGTGACCTGCTAGAAATCGTGACGTAAGAAAACAAAAACCGGCCAAGTGTGAGTCGGACTCGCACACGAAAGGTTCCGTAAAAACGGCAAAATCACGTTTGTTGTATGGGAGTTCCGTTTTTAATATTTGTTGTTATAGCGGCAACAGAAATACATCATCTGTGAAAATTTCAACTGTCTAACTATCACGGTTCATGAGATACAGCCTGGTGACCGACAGACAGACAGACGGACGGGCAGCGAAGTCTTAGTAATAGGGTCCCGTTTTACCCTTTAGGTACGGAACCCTAAAAACGAGCGAGCATTTATGATGGGTCACATCTGAATTTGAGGCTGTATGGGCTAAAACCCTTTGCCTGCACTACAGAGGAAAAGTCCTTATCTGACAGACGACTATACCACCCTATTTCCTGTTACTCACTTCCGTCCCTTTTCACGAATCACTCCCACTCAATAAGCGTCATGTCGTGTACCAGGATCTTAGAAGTTTAAAAAAGTGGTTTAAGGTGACGCGAATGACCTTGCTCGATTGGCGCTGCACCCCCCGCGCGCCCTCACAAAGAACGCGCAACGCTCTCCCTCGCAACTCGAATCGAGACAAAACAGATATTTTAAAAGTTCATAATACAGCTTGAAACGTGATAGTTATAGGAGTTACGTGACAATGAACCTTATTTCTATAAGATAAGGTCCAATTTCAAGTATCACAGGTTTCAAAGTATATTTGACGAATTGTACAAGCTATGGTTACTCCAGTGCCGCATAAAACTTAGGGTGAGTCCAACAACAATTTCAAGTTTGTTGGTTATCAAAAAATCTATTTTTATTATCTTATTAAATATAATTCTTCTGTACGTGTGTTTGTCACCTAACGGCTGGACCGATATGGATGAAATTTTGTGTGTATATTTCAATGGGTTCCTCGATGGTCTGACATTTGGACCCGGTAGGTGGCGCTGGAAACGGGTTCTAAGTTTTGTTTTAATTTCAGGGCTGGACGTCTGCCGGTCCCGCTAGTATATGTATAATATTTTTCGAAGTGATCATTTAAAAAATGTCTTTATTTATTTTTATTATGTAATATATAGGTTTTTTTAATTATTAGCATTCGCTATAATATGTTTTCATCCGTGTGGATGTCGAATAGTGCAAAAAAGAAGTAAGTTGTGTAACTTGATGAATTCATATTTTTTCTAAAGGTAGTTACGTACTAATACTATAATCAACTATATGAGTAGTTCTACTAACTAACGAACTTTCGACGCCTCAGCTAAAATACCATGAAACATTTTTAAAAGTTTCTAAAAAACATCGCTTAATTAATGGACGAGCCCTAGCAACCGCATCGCGATGTATAGCTAAAATATACAACACTGCTTTAATTACACCATTTATGATATTGTATCGAGTGGAGAAAAAAGTAGCACAGGTCCGATCAGCACAACGTCCCGTCCCGCACTGAAATGACGGGCGAACGAGGGGACCAAAGCTGTCACCGAGTTGAAAATCGAGTATAAATTTAATTAAAAAATAACAGTAACTTTTTTTGAAAAAACAACAAGACAGTTCTATTTGTTTTAGGTGTAAGAATATCTGTAATTAATTTCATGTTATTTGAATCCGTAATATAGGAGAGAAATATGTTTGAAATTTCAAAAAGGCTCATATTCGCGATTTTTTTCTGATGTTCTCGATGATAAAATTAAAATTTGAAAAAAGTCATTTTATGTCGTGTATCCTTTAGTTTAACATATATTTTTTATAAATCACTTGCAATAAAGAATGCAGAGAAATATTGTATCGAAAATCGTCATTTCACGTATATCGTCGCCTTAATAAATGTAGGTACGCAATCTCGTAGCGCTGGTAGCCTCGTAGCTCAGCCAGCCCGTAGCGTGTCGTAGCACTGTCTACGGCGCACTTGTCCGTCGTTGCTACGGAGTGTCGTAGCACTCATAGACTCTTTCTATGTTCTGGTTGCCTGGTACATTTTAGTTGTTATATCAAATTAAATAATTGCCATAATAGCTGAAATATAACAGAACTTAAGGCGATGATAGCTCAGTGGTCGGATACCTAGCAGGCTAGCACTGCACCCGTTGGTGTGTTCCAGCAGTTGCACTTGAGAGTCAGTTACCTTTTGGGGTAAATAATAAACAACAATGGAAACCAGATAAATAAATAAATATATGTATAATGTTGTGCTCTGTGCACTGTGCAGGTAGTGGAGGAGCCGCCGGACAGTTTGTCGTCGCTGTCTGAGAGCTCCGAGTCGTCGCTGTCGGTCCGACTGTCCCGGCACTCGTCCCGCGCGCGCTCCGACCGCGGCTCCAGTCTAGACCTGGACCTGGACATGGACCTCACCACTGACGACACGTATGTATTACTATATTTATTTTACTTTAAACTTCACCCCCTAAGGGGACTAAACGGGGGTCCAAAATTTTGTATGACTTTACGAATAATATTGTTACATTTGAAAAAAAAAAGCCAATATAGTCAGATGGTCCAAAAATATTAAAAAAATGTAACCTTGCCGAGTTTCTTGCCGGCTCTTCTCAGTTGTTGTCTGACTTCCGAACCGGTGGTAACTTCTGTAATTCGACCTTCATAAGTGCCCTTCTAGGGCCTAAACTGAATAAATGGTTTTGACTTTGACTATGAAGAGTATAGGATGTGATGTAGCAATACCACAAGGATTGCCAACGTGTTGGCGACTAACGATATTGTTGTTGTTTCAGCTCGCACTCTGGCAGTAAAAGTGATGAGTGAGTATATACATACATTTAGTAATTAATTTACGTACATTTTTGTTGATCAGTATTTGATTAGTTGTCCCCCCCGCGCGTTCCCCCCTTATTCCAGCATCTATATGTGTGGCAAGTTTCATCAAGATCGGTTTAGTAGTTTCGGAGTTCATCACTGAAAGTTAGAAAGTGAAAGATATATCTCACGTCAGACATAATGTATGTGTGTCTGTCCCACACAGGTCAGCGTCATCTCAGTACTCCGACTGGGAGGCCGGCGCCGCCCTCGCGCCGCCCGCACGAGCTCGCCGCCGACCGCTGCCCACCAACAGGTACTGTCCCTACTGTCCATTATGACCCTTCTTGTCCTTACTGTCCCTTACTGTCCCCTACTGCACTTAGTGTCCCTGTTACTATTACTGTCTTTACCACCCTTGAGTCTACTGTCCGTACTGCCCTTAGTGTCATTACTGTCCTTCTTATCCTTACTGTCCCTACTGATGTCAATCACCGGTACATTATTATTTAGACAAGACAAGCACTTGTTCTCTATTCCTCCAGATACAGTCCAAGTGTGACTCCATCGAAGCGTCCGGAGCGTGCCACCACCAGTGCAGCGGCTGCAGCGGCCGCGGCGGCTGCCTCCAGCGCCAGCGCGAGCGCGACACCGTCCAGCCCACAGGAGGCGGGCAGCGCTGCAGCCGCTGAGCTGCCCGAGGTGTACCGCCCCGGGGAGTGGCTCACGGCTGTATCACCTCGGAAGGCGCCCTACCACCCACAGATGGGGGACGAATGTCTCTACTTCAGGCTTGTGAGTATCTCACCACCTAGCGACACCTAGTGACACCTACCGACACCTACCGCTAGTCCCCTATTGTGAAGGTGATATACACATTAAAAAATATCAAAATCAGTTTAGTAGTATATTTATAGATAAATGTACGGAACAATTATAAAATACTAGATGTTTCACCCGCGTCGCGTTCCCGTGGGATGTTATCTTTTCCCGGGACTAAATATAGCCAATGTTCATCAGGGATAATGTACGGGCCCTGGTACAGCATAACGGTATTTTCTTACGTGACGATTTCCGCCAGTTTTCCCTACTGTAAGGCGCGTTAAAGAACTTTGTTCCAAAAAATAAGTAGCTTAATATGTTTGTTTTGTATCGCAGGGCCACCAGAGGTATTTCGAAGCAGTTTCTGAGAAAGATCTGTACAAAGTGAACCCGAGGGACAAACCGTGGGAGAGGTCTCATGTATATGTAAGAAATGCTTTCCGCTGTCAATGTACTCTGTTATATTACTTACTACTTTATTTTCAGTCAAGGAAATATTGTGAGGAAACTATAGCATCTGTAATACTATTAGTACAGGAAATAGATGAAATATTTATTGATTTATAATGTCCGGTAAGTTGTCAAATACAAATAGCAAAGATAAAATAAAATAATATACAAAGAATGACCTCATAAAAGTGTCACCATTTTAGATATAACACAAATTGAAAAACCAATATACTATCGAAATACTCCGAAAATCTTCACAATCTTCTTTTCCTTCACCATGTTTCTCCTTGTTTGTGTCCAGGAGTGTGAGATGGTGAAGGTGGTGGGTATAAAGTACGTGATAAAGCCGCCGCGCGTGGTGTGCCTCCGCCTCGCTTGCACCGGGCCGGGGCCGGGGACGGGGACGGGGACGGGGACGGGGACGGGGCCGGGGACGGTGGGAGAGGGAGGTGGATCGTCAAGGTGTCTGACGGTGCGGTACCACGACATGGCGGACGTGATCGACTTCCTCGTGCTGCGGCAACAGTACGAGTGCGCCACCGCCAGGCACTGGGGACAGGGAGACCGGTCAGTTCTACCACACGCTACCACACTACACCACATCATACATGACTCTACCACACTTCACCACCTTGTATCATAAATAAATAACTTTTATGAAAATAACATTTAATTACATGATCAAAAAGTTTTATTTTCCATTTGGATGCTGTAGAAATTTCCATCAAAATCCGAAACCGGGACAAAATATAGTGTTATGCATTAGACGCATAGACAAGTATGATAAACGTGTTCTTATCAGTTTCCGATGCATGATTGACGACTCGTGGTGGACGGGCGTGGTGCTGGAGCGTGTGGGGCCCGCGCCGGGGGCCGGGGGGGCTGCGCCGGGGGCCGAGGGGGCCGCCCAGTCGGAGGCCGAGCGCTGGGCATCCGCGGCGGCCGCACACTTCCTCTCGCTGCGCGTCAGGTGGGACAATGGTGAGGTCGAGAGACTGTCGCCCTGGGACCTGGAGCCACTCGATCCTGAACGGTGAGTGCTGTACATGGAATACTTGTCACCTGTGTTGTAGTTATCTAACACTGACCACTATATAGAACATGTCAAAATAGTCATAAGTTGGTGCGGCCTACATTGAATAAATAGTTACGAGTTTGTTTGTAGGTTACCTCCAGAGCCGGGCGGGTGTGTCCCGGTGTTGTCACACGAGCTGGAGGCGGCGCTGTACCGAGCGGAGCCCGGCGAGTGGGGGTCACAGGGGGACCGCGCGCTCGCCTGCCAACAGATAGCACAACACATTAGTCAGGTGACTACACTACACTACCTACTCACTAGCTAGAGGCGGCGCTGTACCGAGCGGAGCCCGGCGAGTGGGGGTCACAGGGGGACCGCGCGCTCGCCTGCCAACAGATAGCACAACACATTAGTCAGGTGACTACACTACACTACCTACTCACTAGCTAGAGGCGGCGCTGTACCGAGCGGAGCCCGGCGAGTGGGGGTCACAGGGGGACCGCGCGCTCGCCTGCCAACAGATAGCACAACACATTAGTCAGGTGACTACACTACACTACCTACTCACTAGCTAGAGGCGGCGCTGTACCGAGCGGAGCCCGGCGAGTGGGGGTCACAGGGGGACCGCGCGCTCGCCTGCCAACAGATAGCACAACACATTAGTCAGGTGACTACACTACACTACCTACTCACTAGCTAGAGGCGGCGCTGTACCGAGCGGAGCCCGGCGAGTGGGGGTCACAGGGGGACCGCGCGCTCGCCTGCCAACAGATAGCACAACACATTAGTCAGGTGACTACACTACACTACCTACTCACTAGCTAGAGGCGGCACTGTACCGAGCGGAGCCCGGCGAGTGGGGGTCACAGGGGGACCGCGCGCTCGCCTGCCAACAGATAGCACAACACATTAGTCAGGTGACTACACTACACTACCTACTCACTAGCTAGAGGCGGCACTGTACCGAGCGGAGCCCGGCGAGTGGGGGTCACAGGGGGACCGCGCGCTCGCCTGCCAACAGATAGCACAACACATTAGTCAGGTGACTACACTACACTACCTACTCACTAGCTAGAGGCGGCGCTGTACCGAGCGGAGCCCGGCGAGTGGAGGTCATGGGGGTCATGAGGGGACACAACTACATTAACATATTATTTAACATGCTATGGTAGACGATATGGTCATATCAACTCATGTAAAAGTATATCGAACGGTTGTAATGTTTGTTTGTATGTGATGCTGGTTGTTTATTGTAGTGTGTGTGATCAGGTGATGACGCTGTCGGTGGCGGAACCGTTCGTGGCGCCGGTGGACCTGCAGCTGTACCCGCTGTACGCACGCATCGTGCCCTACCCCATCGACCTGGCCACCATCCGGGCCCGCTTCGACAACCAGGTACCACCACACATTGCCACATTACACCACACTCTACCCCTTACCACCACACACTACCACATAACACCACACTCTACCCCTTACCACCACACACTACCACATTACACCACACTCTACCCCTTACCACCACACACTACCACATTACACCCCACTCTACCCCTTACCACCACACACTACCACATTACACCCCACTCTACCCCTTACCACCACACACTACCACATTACACCACACTCTACCCCTTACCACCACACACTACCACATTACACCACACTCTACCCCTTACCACCACACACTACCACATTACACCACACTCTACCCCTTACCACCACACACTACCACATTACACCACACTCTACCCCTTACTACCACATTACCAAATAACGCTTAAATTGGAAGTTTCAATAATTTTAAACAGTTTTAATTTTTTACAAGTGTATAGTGTATAATGAGTACTAATAATGTGTGTATATAATGTGTAGTGGTACCGGCGGACGGCGGCCGCACAGTTCGACGTTCGATACCTGGCCACCAACGCGGAACACTTCAACAAGCCACACTCGCCCATCGTGAGACAAGCGAGACTCATCACCGACCTGCTGCTGCACATCATCAGGTACCACCACACCACACCACACCACACCACCCCACCCCACCGTGACGGTCACGGACTGACAGTTGGATAATATGATTGTTTGTTTGTTTGTTGTGTGGCAGCCACTGGCGCGACGTGGACGTGGTGTCCAAGTACCACGAGCTGGCGGCCGCCTACCACTCCTCCGACGATGAACCACTCGCGCCTGTTAGCAAGGTGAGCTAGCTGATGTGGCTAGTTGATGAATATGAGGGTATTAGATTATGACATGAGCACAGTTAATGGGATATTGGGGTAGTTGGTGGGACATTGGGGTAGTTGGTGAAATTAAATTAATTTTTCATTTTACATTAGGGTAGTTGGTGGGACATTGGGGTATTTGGTGGGACATTGGGGTAGTAGGTGGGACATTAGGGTAGTTGGTGGGACATTGAGGTAGTTGGTGGGACATTGAGGTAGTTGGTGGGACCTTGGGGTAGTTGGTGGGGCATTAAAAGCGGAGCGGGTGTAGAGAAAGTACATAAGTGAAGTTAATATTAAATGATATGGCTCCAGTCTCGTCGTGGTCGCGGGGCGGGATCCGGGTCCCGCGCGGCAGGTGGGACCGGTGCGAGGAAGGCGGCGGCGCGATCCTCGTGGAAGGAGGCGTGCGAGGAAGTGGTGCGCGACCTGATGTCCTCGCACGACGCTGAACCGTTCCGGCAACCTGTGTCGTCTGATCAGGCACCCGGTCAGTACACTTACACCATTGTGATCTCTCTCCTACTAACAATAACATTCATATAATTAATGTTCATGATGTAGTCGCCAGTCGTGGCGGCCATGGTGACATCAGTCAGTTCGTATGTCACCGTTCATTTACTTGTAAACGAAGCGACCGATCACCATCAAAATAATAACTAATAATTATGAGATGGATTACATCCAATGTTAAATATACTATTATGTTGTATAGATTATCAGGCGGTGGTCCCCCGGCCCATGGACCTGGGCACGGTCCGGACGCGTCTGTCCGGCGGACACTACTCGCGTCCGGAGCAGGTGGCGGCGGACGTCCGGCTCGTGTTCGCTAACAGTCGACTCTACAACACTAACAAGAGGAGTCGGGTCAGTGCACTATACTATATATTACGCGCACCGTGCCGCACCGTGCCGTGCCGTGCCGTGCCGTGCCGTGCCGTGCCGTGCCGTGCCGCACCGTGCCGTGCCGTGCCGCGCCGTGCCGCGCCGTGCCGCCTTGTTAGTCGTTAAATATTAATGTCTATATATAGACGGACATATTTGGCGATGGTTTGAACCTTTTTAAAAAAATAGATTATTGACTAAAGTGTAATGAGTTTGAATTTTTTGTTATTTTTATTGCTATATCTTAAATGTTCTTATATTTATGATTTTTATTCTGGTGTTTTTTTAAATGTAATTTGTTCGTCTAATTTGTTTTAGTTAATTTTCGGTTTCTGTTGTCTGTCTTCTTTTTATATTAATTGTGGTGGTCACCTGGGTGGGGGGGCCATTGGGGCCATTGGGGCACCATTTATAGTTGATGTTGTATCTGTTGTTTTTGAATGTACAGAGTGTGTCTTGTTGGTGATCTGATAAATAAATAAATATTCAAGAACTAACAAGTTTATAAAACATGTAAAAATACCGTAAAATAGTAAATACGTTGTAAAATTAATTTCGGTTTGGATATTTAATTTAAAAAAAGAAGCTAATTTGAGAACAAACGGACATGATGAGATCATTCTCAGTAGTGGTCAGTGCCGTGGTGTGACTGTACCGGGGCCGGGGCCGGGGCCGGGGCCGGGGCCGGTGCCGGGGCCGGGGCCGGTGCGCCGTGGTAACTTGTGTAGTTGGACCTTCATAAGTGCCCTCCTACCAACTAAACCAAATAAACGGGTATCAAATGCTTTATGAGCGAATTGTTTTAAAAGAAATAGGTAGTTTTATTTTTGGTTTAGTTGTTTTCTTAATAAGTTATTCTGTCTATGTTAAATTTCGACAATTTTTTTTATTTTCTTTGGTTCACTCGATTTCCGTGTACATTAATTGGACTGTTTTGTTTAAACCATTTAATTAGTTATACGTGGAAACTTGTAATTAGCCATTACTATCTATTTCTATTTTTTTACATTTTAGTCTAACTGTAAGTTTTCCGAAAATTGTAAAAATAAAATAAATGATGTTGACTTTACACAGATATACTCCATGACGGTCCGTCTGTCTGCTCTGTTCGAGACGCTGTGGTCCCGCGTCCCCACCACCAGCGCCACCAGCGCCACCAGCGCCAGTCCCAGACGCAGACACACGCGCGCCAGACACGCCACCACCGGCAGACCCACGCGCCGCACCAGGAGACTAGCCAGAACTGGTCAGTGTTATATTAGTTGTTATCGTATTTTTTCCGGGATAAAAATTTGCCTACGTTTTATTCCAGGATATGATCTACCCGTGTGCCAAGTTTCATTAATATCCATTAAGTTTCAAGGCGATGATAGCTCAGTGGTAAGTGACGTCGAATACTGCGGCGAAGGTCGTGGGTTCGAATCCTACAATGAGCTTTCGGTGAAGGAAAACATCGTGAGGAAACCATAGCACGGTGGTAGGGTACTTTGTAGTACCCAACTGACTGGCTACCACCCTCAAGTTGAAAATCTGTCGTCAAACACCTATCGGTGTGTTCCGACAGCTGCACTTGAGTCCCATCTAGGCTTACCACCTTCGGCCACATCATCACTTACCATGGTGAGATTGTGGTCAAACACAAGCTTATCTTATTTATATATAGAGTAACAAAAACTTGAACATTTATGATTGTACAAAGTAGAGACGCAGAACGGCGTGGCGTCCCCCGTGTCGGCAGTCCCGGCGGGCGAGAAGTGCGGCGCGTCCCCCGCCCCGTCCCAGTCGCCGGTGTCGCCGGTGTCGTCGGTGTCGTCGGAGTCGGACGGTGAGACGCTGGCGGCCACCTCGCGGAGAGTGCACAGACGCCGGGGGGATTCCTCCGACAGCGACGCGCCTCTATACAAATCTAGGAAAGGTATCTACACTCACTCTTCTATCTTATTTGTACGTGCCGCCGCCCCGTCCCAGTCACGGTCACGGTCCCGCACCCCGTCCCAGTCACGGTCACGGTCCCGCACCCCGTCCCAGTCACGGTCACGGTCCCGCACCCCGTCCCAGTCACGGTCACGGTCCCGCACCCAGTCGTGTGTTTGACACTGAACTCCTAAACGAGAAGAGCCGGCAATAAACTCAGCAATTACTCTTTTCAAAACAAACTTAAACTTATTACATACAAAAAATTATTTATCTAGTCTCATTGATAATAATGTTTGCGTGTTATATAGGAATCAATAAATATAATTTAGTTGTGACATCCCCCACGAGCAGCACTTGTTCACAAATATGACCCGTGTGGCAGCCACCGCCCTCATCTATATGTGAAGTTAGTCCCAAGATATTTATTTATTTAAAGAATTAAGTTTAATGTTACACGTGTCCAGGTAAAGGCGTGGGTAAGAAGAGCAAGTCGAGTAGCGCGAGCGCCGAGCCAGCCGCTGGGCCAAGTCGACTCGCACAGCATGGTGCGTACTATTTTACTAGCTGTCCCTGTGTGACAAGTTTTATCAAAATTGGTTCAGTACATTTTTAGTGAGGAAGTAACAAACATCAAAACTTTTACATGATTTATAATATCCATGTGTGTATTTCCAGAGACAATGTCGGAGCGGCAAGGGTCCGGGTCCGAGGAGTGGTGCTCCCTGGAGGTGGTGGAGGAGGAGCTGCCTGAGGAGCTGGTGGAGCTCAGCTACGAAGACGGACCTACTCAACACTACCAGGTACGTGCTACTTTTATATAGGGAGGGAGGGAGGGAGGAGTGGTGCTCCCTGGAGGTGGTGGAGGAGGAGCTGATGGAGCTCAGCTACGAAGACGGACCCACTCAACACTACCAGGTACGTGCTACTTTTATATAGGGAGGGAGGGAGGGAGGAGTGGTGCTCCCTGGAGGTGGTGGAGGAGGAGCTGGTAGAGCTCAGCTACGAAGACGGACCCACTCAACACTACCAGGTACGTGCTACTGGTATATAGGGAGGGAGGGAGGAGTGGTGCTCCCTGGAGGTGGTGGAGGAGGAGCTGGTGGAGCTCAGCTACGAAGACGGACCCACTCAACACTACCAGGTACGTGCTACTGGTATATAGGGAGGGAGGGAGGAGTGGTGCTCCCTGGAGGTGGTGGAGGAGGAGCTGGTGGAGCTAAGCTACGAAGACGGACCCACTCAACACTACCAGGTACGTGCTACTGGTATATAGGGAGGGAGGGAGGAGTGGTGCTCCCTGGAGGTGGTGGAAGAGGAGCTGGTGGAGCTAAGCTACGAAGACGGACCCACTCAACACTACCAGGTACGTGCTACTGGTATATAGGGAGGGAGGGAGGAGTGGTGCTCCCTGGAGGTGGTGGAGGAGGAGCTGGTGGAGCTCAGCTACGAAGACGGACCCACTCAACACTACCAGGTACGTGCTACTGGTATATAGGGAGGGAGGGAGGGAGGAGTGGTGCTCCCTGGAGGTGGTGGAGGAGGAGCTGGTGGAGCTAAGCTACGAAGACGGACCCACTCAACACTACCAGGTACGTGCTACTGGTATATAGGGAGGGAGGGAGGAGTGGTGCTCCCTGGAGGTGGTGGAGGAGGAGCTGGTGGAGCTAAGCTACGAAGACGGACCCACTCAACACTACCAGGTACGTGCTACTGGTATATAGGGAGGGAGGGAGGAGTGGTGCTCCCTGGAGGTGGTGGAGGAGGAGCTGGTGGAGCTCAGCTACGAAGACGGACCCACTCAACACTACCAGGTACGTGCTACTGGTATATAGGGAGGGAGGGAGGAGTGGTGCTCCCTGGAGGTGGTGGAGGAGGAGCTGGTGGAGCTCAGCTACGAAGACGGACCCACTCAACACTACCAGGTACGTGCTACTGGTATATAGGGAGGGAGGGAGGGAGGAGTGGTGCTCCCTGGAGGTGGTGGAGGAGGAGCTGGTGGAGCTAAGCTACGAAGACGGACCCACTCAACACTACCAGGTACGTGCTACTGGTATATAGGGAGGGAGGGAGGAGTGGTGCTCCCTGGAGGTGGTGGAAGAGGAGCTGGTGGAGCTAAGCTACGAAGACGGACCCACTCAACACTACCAGGTACGTGCTACTGGTATATAGGGAGGGAGGGAGGAGTGGTGCTCCCTGGAGGTGGTGGAGGAGGAGCTGGTGGAGCTCAGCTACGAAGACGGACCCACTCAACACTACCAGGTACGTGCTACTGGTATATAGGGAGGGAGGGAGGGAGGAGTGGTGCTCCCTGGAGGTGGTGGAGGAGGAGCTGGTGGAGCTAAGCTACGAAGACGGACCCACTCAACACTACCAGGTACGTGCTACTGGTATATAGGGAGGGAGGGAGGAGTGGTGCTCCCTGGAGGTGGTGGAGGAGGAGCTGGTGGAGCTCAGCTACGAAGACGGACCCACTCAACACTACCAGGTACGTGCTACTGGTATATAGGGAGGGAGGGAGGGAGGAGTGGTGCTCCCTGGAGGTGGTGGAGGAGGAGCTGGTGGAGCTAAGCTACGAAGACGGACCCACTCAACACTACCAGGTACGTGCTACTGGTATATAGGGAGGGAGGGAGGAGTGGTGCTCCCTGGAGGTGGTGGAGGAGGAGCTGGTGGAGCTAAGCTACGAAGACGGACCCACTCAACACTACCAGGTACGTGCTACTGGTATATAGGGAGGGAGGGAGGAGTGGTGCTCCCTGGAGGTGGTGGAGGAGGAGCTGATGGAGCTCAGCTACGAAGACGGACCCACTCAACACTACCAGGTACGTGCTACTGGTATATAGGGAGGGAGGGAGGAGTGGTGCTCCCTGGAGGTGGTGGAGGAGGAGCTGATGGAGCTCAGCTACGAAGACGGACCTACTCAACACTACCAGGTACGTGCTACTTTTATATAGGGAGGGAGGGAGGGAGGAGTGGTGCTCCCTGGAGGTGGTGGAGGAGGAGCTGGTAGAGCTCAACTACGAAGACGGACCCACTCAACACTACCAGGTACGTGCTACTGGTATATAGGGAGGGAGGGAGGAGTGGTGCTCCCTGCAGGTGGTGGAGGAAGAGCTGGTGGTACATCATCAGAGAGTAACATGAGCTATATATTGATGTTGCAGGGCGGCGTGACGAGGGGCCGTAAGCGCGTGCTGTCGGGCAGCGCGAGTGGCAGCCACAGCGGCAGTGGCAGCCCCAGTGGCAGCTCCTCCAGCAGCGAGTGGCGCCACCCCAAGCCGCGTCGGCACAAACACAAACATAAACGGTGAGTACAACAACAACAAACTAAGCCTCGCGTTATTTACAACTTGATGAAAACATTACAGATTATTGTTTGTTCTTGTTGTATATTGTACGAGTGGTCGTCTTATATCACATTCACTGTAAAGTCTAGTCCTCGTCCGTACACGTACAAGTGAGGTCAGGTTTTAGTTAAATTAGCGGCTGTTCCACTCAAACTTTTCACGAACTTTTTGGCTGTTAGATACTTATATATGAGGGCGCAGAGAGGGTAACAAGCAAACGACTCGGTAGTTAAATACACACTGCTTTATTCACCCGCTAGGACTGCGGCGGCCACTACATGCATACATATGTACCTACGCACTAAGTAGGTACTACATACATAACATTGGCACAACCTGAAAAGTCACGATACACGCTTTCACTTCACTTCACTTGTGCACTAAAAGTAAAACTCAAATAATAGACTTTTTGGTGGCATTTTTCTTTCTTTCTTTCTTTCTTTCAAATGAAATGAAAGCGTGTATCGTGACTTTCCAGGTTGTCCCAAAGTCCGTGAAACGTTTGAGTGGAACAGCCGCCAATTTCACTAAAACCTGACCTCACTTGTACGGACGAGGACTAGACTTTACAGTGAAAGTGACAATAAAACGTGACTATAACATAAAAATGAATATTTTAAATATTTATCATATAATAATCAAATATTACACGATTCTAATGAAAAAGCAACGTCTTTTCCCTAATGTTGTTTTGTCAATGTCCAGTATCCGGGAGCGGTTCTCGAGCCAGTCGTCCTCGTCGTCCGGTTCAGAGCCGGACGGTGCCGACGGTCGTGGCCGGGAGCCGGACGCGCGCCACTACGAGTCGGACCACTCCTACCGGCCGAGGTACTCCACCGACGACGACGCGCCGCTGCATCTCTACAGGTTCGATGCCCGCTCATCACAGGAGACACTGTGTTTTAAACGTAGTATAATCACACTTATTGCGGTCCACTGGCGGTCGGCTCGCCGGCGAGCTACTTAGCGACAGGCACTTAAAACGCTGCATTGCTTAGTAGTAGTAGTTCTTGGGGGATGTCATCTTTACCCGGGATAAATATCCTATATTTTATTCCAAGATATAATCTACATGTGTGACAAATTTCATCAAAATCCGTTCAGCTTTATCGTGATTTAATATTACAGATCTTGTGGTCATAGTACGAGCTCTGCTTAGTTTGTGATCTGATGGCCGAGTGTGAACAATTTCTTACAATTAATTTTATTTATCTCAAACTAAACTTGTATCCATACTAGTATAGTATTATAAATGCGAAAGTGTGTCTGTCTGTCTGTGACCTCTTCACGCTTAAACCGCTGACCCGATTTAGATGAAATTTGGTATATAGATAAATGTCAAAGTCAAAACCATTTATTCAGTTTAGGCCCTAGAAGGGCACTTATGAAGGTCAAATTACAGAAGTTACCACCGGTTCGGAAGTCAGACAACAACTGAGAAGAACCGGCCAGAAACTCAGCAAGGATACATTTTTTAAATATTTTTGGACCATCTGACTATATTGGCTTTTCTTTTCAAATGTTTAACAATTTTATTCTCAAAGTAATACAAAAATACACAATCTCGTATTGTTTTCTAAAAAGTGCTTGAATACATTGTAATAAAGTTGATATTTATGTAACAGACAGCGGCAGGAGGGCGGCCACGAACCGGGCCCTTCCACATCCACGTCTAGTACACGACGAGACAGAAATAGAAACGGAAGGGTGAGTACACTTATAAATATAAGGTACCTGATGGTAAGTGACTACTACCGCCTATACATCAGCAATACCAGGGGTGAGTGCAACTGTCGGAACACGCCGATAGATCCTTGTCGACAGTTTAATTTGTGTGTGGTAGCTAGCCAGTCGAGTACTACAAAGTACCCTACCACCGTGATGTGGTTTCCTCACGATGTTTCATCAAATGCTCATTGTGGGATTCGAACCCACGTCACTATCATGGAGCTAACATATCACCCTACCACACCACGTGACCACAACGTTATCAACACTGTAGTAGTTTGTAGTACTCGATTGAATGGCTACCATACACAAGTTGCACTGTCGACAAGCACTCTAGGCTTTTTGTACTTACCACCTTTAGCCACATCACATTTGACTTTTTGGCGGGAACTTGCGAAGTGACGTTGTGTTTTCGTTTTATTTTCATTAAATTCGTGTATTTTGAGTTTTATTGAATAATTTCGGTGATGTTTTGTCCAATAAAGATCAATGTAAGTGCACAAGTGAAGTGAAATGAAATGAAAGCGTGTATCGTGACTTTCCAGGTTGTCCCAAAAAGTCCATGAAATGTTTTAGTGGAATAGCCGCCAATTTCACTAAAATTAGACCGGACTTGTACGGACGAGGACTAGACTTTACAGTGAAAGTGACAATAAAACGTGACTAAACATAAAAGATGAATATTTAAAATAAAGAAATGGCTTAAAGGTCACGCTACCAGGCCAAAAATCTTCTTAAAAAAAAAAACCATGGTGCGATCGTCACAACATCAAACACAAGCCAGAATTTAAAAACGTCATGTACCACCTTCAACCACAACGTTATTGTATGATTGTGTTGTGTACAGTGTGCAGGCGCGGGCGCGGGCGCGGGCGTGTCTCTCCGCGCGCGTCGGCCGCGGCGCTATAACGAGGAGAGCGAGGACGACGCCGCCGCCGCCGCCGCCGCCATCAGCAAGCGGCTCCATCACCACAACAACAACAACCGACACCTACATCACCACCATCGGAGGCGGCTCCATGCTGCACAGGTCACTAACATAACACATCATATTATATGTACTTATATTATCGGTTCATCTAAATTAATCACTAAATGTGTTGCTAAGCGCAAAACTCGGGAATGGCTGAACCGAATTGGCTGATTTCTTTTTTGTTGTGTTTGATGAAGTCTGACGAAGGTTTTTATGGAGAGAAAATACGTAAAAAATACGAGGAAAATAGTTAAAACAATAATTTTCTTTTCCCATACAAACCACTCTGTCCCCAGCTGTCAAACATTTTACGTCAATTAGAAGAAAACAAGGTGCTAGCTATTACTAAAAACGTGTTATTAAAGTGGAAGACTAAAGAGAGATCATTCCTCCCGCTTTCCTGCTATCTGTGGGAGTGATTTCCTGAAAAGGGACGAAATTGTGTAACAGAAAGCCTGGTTGTCGGATAGATAGATGTGTAATTTTATTTCGTCTATTGTAGTGCAGGCAAAGGTTTTTATCCCATACAGCCTCAACCTGAAAGTAGTTGGTACATGTATGGTATTATCAAAATGAGATATGAGATGTTACACACTGTGAGGCTTCCTCGTTTTTTTTTAAAGTAGCGAAATGTCGTTGTAAAAATGTAAATCCAGAACTAAAATGAATAGTGTAATGTTTTCCATGTCCACAGAGCGCAGTGTCCCTAGGCGGCGGACACTCGAACACAAACTCACACTCAAACCCGCTCTCAAACACAAACTCGCACACAAGTGACCACAACTACTTCAACGGACACGCCCACAACAACACTCGGACTCATAACGGAACAACCGGTCAGTACCTTACAATAAACTACCTCTCCCCCGCCCTGTCACATCTTAACCGGGATAACAAGTATCCTATGTTTTATTCTAGGATATGATCTACCTGTGTGCCAAGTTTCATCGACATCCGTTCAGTAGATTTTGCGTGAAAGAGTAATAAACATCATCAACAATATGTATTTTTGTATTAGTTTAAGTATAAAATTGTTAAAAATTGAAAAAAAAATATATTTAAAAAATGTAACCTTGCTGAGTTTCTTGCCGGTTCTTCTCAGTTGTTGTCTGACTTCCGAACCAATGGTAACTTCTGTAATCCGACCTTCATAAGTGCCCTTCTAGGGTAGGCCCTGAATAAATGGTTTTGACTTTATAAGCAGAGATAGTAAGAATAAAATATAGTTTGTGAACTAAATCAACAGTAATTACTAAGTAATGCTAAAAATAGAAGAGCTGGATTGAAACCTATCCTACTACTGTTTGGATGTATAGATGTTTGTTACTCTTTCACGCAAAAATGGCTGAACGGATTTTGATGAAACTTGGCACACAGGTAGTTCATATCCTGGGATAAAACATAGGATACTTTATATCCCGGGAAAAGATAAGATCCCTCAGGAATGCGGGTGAAACTGCAAAAATATATTTTAGCTATTTAGCATAGTTCAGCTATATTAGACATCTGGTAATGTCTATTTGAAAAATGTGAAAATATTGAAATATTATATGATGGTGAGAATGTTAGTTTAATCATTTCAGTCGCCCTTTGATTTTAATTACAAATTAAATATTTATTTCAGGACGCATTCTTTAATATTTGTACAATTTATTTTTATTAATGGTAACACTCATCAATAGCTAACAAAAATCAAATATAAATGATATCTCATGGCGAGTTTAAAATGTTAAAATAACCAATATAAATAGAGCTGTATATCTATTAGCAGGTGGTGTATCGAGCGGGTCAACTAACTCTGGGCCGGCGACCGTCTCCATTTCATCTCGCGGTCGGGTGCGGAAACTCACCGCCAAAGCTAGGGGACTCTTGAGAGACTGATTGTCATATTTAATGCTGACATGTGCTGACATGATCTTTGACCGATTTGTGGACCATATTGTGTCCTAGTATCTTTATTTCTGTATCTTTACTAATATTATAAAGAGGAAAGATTTGATTGTTTGTTTGCATTGAATATGCTCGGAAACTACTGGACCGATTAAATAAATTCTTTCACCATTTGAAAGCTACATTATCCCTGATGAACATAAGCTATATTTTGTCCCGGGAAAAGATAAGATCCCACGGGAACGCGGGTGAAACCGCGGGGGATAGCTAGTATATATATATATATATATATAAAGAGAAGGCATGACTCATCAACGCCCAGCCTAAACCCTTGCACCTAGAAAGCTGAAGAACTAGACCAAGGACTAAAGACAAAGGAAACTATGACGTCCAATGAGAGGTTACGTTCGAAAACTAATTTTATATTTAGTTAAAAGTACTTTAGTACCCAACGGCTACGTCATGCATGTACCTTGCGCTTGGCCAGTTTTTAGTTAATTTAATTATGTTTGTAAGTGTACGAACTCATTATTTGTAAATATTATTGTTGAGTACTTAACGCACATTTAGACAAAGTGTTTGGTGACCAGCCATAGCAGCACGGTGGTGGGGTACTTCGTAAGTACCCGCCTGAGTGACTACCACACACAAGTTGGAACTGATTGTGTATTGTAGCGACATGTATATACAACGCAGAGATAGTTTGCACGACTCGTCGATAGATGGCGCCACAATAATCTACATCGCGCTAACGATGTTTTCCAAGCGATCTGTATATTATATAGAGTATAAAAATTATTGCAATAAAAGTCACTATTTTCGAGATATTTTTATATATTGAGTTTTTAAAATGGCGACACTCTTTCTAAGCTCATTGTTTGTGTATGTGGGTAGATCTAGATGACCCCCCCCCCCCCTATCTCCCCCCTTCAGTTTGTCGTCCATTGCAGCGCCAGCGGCAGCGCCATCTATCTAGGAGTATTTAGTACTAACTTGACCTGTATTGTAGATGACGTGTGCGGTGTGTGTGTATTGTAGATGACGAGGATTTTAATGTAATTTCTTTAATTATGTTCAATTTAAATGTACTGAATTAATGTTATTTTAATGTAATTAGCTCGAATCCATTGTATCTCGTGTACATGATTTAAATGTTAAGTTTTAGCACAATTATTTAAATGTTATATGATTGTGACGTGTTAGGGTTTTATTAAATGTCTCGTCGTGTTTCGATTCGATTCCGCTATTCCATTACTATTGTGGTTAGGTTACCACTTGGCCACATCGCTTACCATGAGAATGTGACGAATATAGTATAATTTCTGATATTTTTAGTAACTCTAACCCTCTCCACTTTACTTTTACGTGGTGAGTACAAATTTTAAATAATATCTTTAACAAAATCGTCTTCTTTTCTTTTCAAGCCTCACGTGGTTAATGTATGATCACCATGAAGTAGTATACATAAAAAATAAAATGATAATTTGATGTTTCTGATGTGGCATATATTTAAATAGTGTTTTTTTGATTCCATTAGATTAAAAATGTAATATTTTTTTACAAAAACCGGATCGAACTGAGCAAAGTGAAACTGACAACCTGTCTATACAGGTCCGGTAAGTAGATCGACAAACTGAAAGAAGGGGAGACATTGAGGACATAGTTTGTATTATGTTGGTAGATGCCCCGCCCTCCCACCTCCCACCTCCTACCTCCCACCTCCTACCTCCCACCTCCCCCTTCAGTTTGTCCTACTCGTACTCCTCACCGGACACCTCTATATAATTGTGTTCTTCAATGTAGTGTAAGAAACTTGTAATTATAGTGTAAGTGAAGTGAAGTGAGCTCCAACTAGTGCACGTGTACCTACTGTATGTATGTAAATATGTAATGTAGTTGTAAGTGTATGTGGGGGGGGGGGGGGACGCGGATGTGATGATACCAATGAATAAATTGAATATTTTGTACTCGTCGTTTCATTTCTTGAACACATCCGTCGCGGCGATGATAGCGATGATAGGTAAGTTCCAATCAGACAATGAATTGAGCTTTCGGTGGAGGAAACCATAGCACGGTGGTAGGATACTTTGTAGTGCCCGACTGGATGGCTACCACACACAAGTTGAAAATCTGTCGCCAAGCACCTGTTGGTGTGTTCCGACAGTGGCACTTGAGAGACAGTTTCCTTGTCGTCAATCCCCCTGCGGCTTCTAAAAAAATAAACTACCACTAAGTGTCGGTTTCAAGATCTATTTATTCTAACTAATATTATAAAACGGTAAAGTTTGTAGGAGGTAGGTATTCTTCGAAATTATTGAACCGATTTTGTAAATTCTAATATTAGTAGAAAACTAGATTATCTTTGAGCGGTTTAGGTTGGGTACTACTCTTCATCTCAAACAATTAGCGGACTGAATCCACCTAGCGTTCAAATAAAACAATAACACCTGAGTACTTAATTTATTCATTAAAGAGATATCTTACTAACTATTTTATTATACATAATATCAATTAGTATTGTCTCAGATCATTATTTTCACAGATTCATAAAACATCGGGAGCTGAGTCTAATAATCTTTCAACATAAAATAAGAAAAGGAAGAAAAAACCTTGTCATGTATAAAATATGGACATTTTAGATAGGAAGATCTCAGACCAAATTAAAAGGTAGACAGAGCCGATCGTATTCCTGTTTGACGCGAGTGACTTGTGACAACGTACGTGCAGTGCAGGTCACGCACACAACTTGGTGCACGTTGCTTCACTTCATTGGAGACTATTGTTTTCTACCTTTTTATTTGATCTGTGAGTGAGATTAAAATGTGTGTAAACAAGATGTCAGCTCCAGTAGGTATGTAGGTAGCTTGATTTGTTTATTATTATTAAATATGGACGATGTACATTGTAAGTAAGTTGAGTAATTACTTATATCTACAGTAATTTTGAGTATTATTTGCGTTAAAGATGTTACGTCCCTCCAAGATACACGATGTATTTATTTTGTTCCATAAAAATACAGGGTCAAATCCAGGGAGCAAAATTATGGGCTTCCTAACAAGACGGCAAATTTTGCCCAACTTTTTGTTTATTCAACTGTTTCACGAGTACCAGATTATTTCTATTTCAAATCAAGCCTCTATTTCAGATTAATTTAAAAAAATTAAACAATAAACTTTCAGACATGAATGCATAATATTTGTAACTCGCCAAATTCCATTCAATTTTATATTTGCAGTATGATATTTGGGTTGAATTTGATGAACTTAGGCTGATGATGAGGTTTTCAGTATTTAGTGAAGAGACTGGTTAGTGAAGTTAGCAGATAGCTGGCTTGTTGATCGCTTTGCTGCAGACGACTGACTTCAGATCGGGGTACGCCGCGTCTTGGACGGCTTGGTCGAATTTCTGAAATAAAACAAGACTCATGGGTCACTTTTATGTCGGAGGTCTGACAACATGCAGAAGGGTCAGTGATGGTTAGTGACCACCGTCGCAATACTTGGGAACTCACTAATGTGCTGTCAACCTTTTATAATTGCTATGAAGGCAACGAGCTCAATTACAACAGCCGGAACACACCGATAGGTGCTTGACGACAGATTATCAACATGAGAGTGATAGCCAACCACAGTGCTATGGTTTCCTCACGATATTTTTCACCAAAAGCTCAAGCTCATTTGAGGATTCTAACCCACGCTTTTCGACGCGGTATTTGACGTCATTACCACTGAGCTATCGGCTTAAAAAAAGAGGTTATCAATAGACACGAATGTATTATTATTGTTTAATTGTCATGGTTACCTCGTTGATGACTATGGTAGGTACGAAGGCGAGCGGTCGCAGGACGGCGTCCGTCTTGTCCCCGAAGGTGGCAAGCAGATTGTCGCCCTGTTCGCTGGACGCACATCGCTTCAGTTTATCTGACTCTGCTTGCTTGTTCACTTGAGTTAAACACTGTTGGACATAAAACACCATTTAGGGAATCAAATAATTTACATTCATATATTCTATTTTGGTTAACATTCACGTGGGTTCGATTCCCATATAGGACACGCATTTGTGTGCATAAAAATGTATATTTGTCCTGAGCCTAGGTGTTATTAAAAGTAGTATATCAGTTATCTATTATCTAGTTTCCATAGCACAAGCTCTGCATCCAATCACACAATATTTATTTAATTATTTAACAATTATTGTAATTGTAACTATGAACAAACATCCCAACAACAAGCAGTAGGTGTGTATAATATACTTCCTCACGAAAAGATTCAAGTTCAACAAAACCTCATTAATCTCACTCAAAGTATTACCCTAACACGCCCTTTATCAAGAGCCCCTTTAGCCCACTCCTAAATGCGGCCCTGTATAACGTGTGTAGGTACGTACGGTGTCGAGCGCCTTGTCCGGGCTGGGCTGACTCATGAGGCAGATGACGAGCTCCATCTTGTCTGTGTCGGTCACATTGCGATCCTTCAGGATACAAGCCTGCACCTAGATATGGATACACACAAATATTACAGTTTATTATTTTACCAGACTAGCCTCTACTCGTCTCCCGCTTCGCTAAACGACATCACGTTTTCATTCAATTTACAATTTCTATTAATAATAATGTATTTAATATTTCGACACCTTTATTGGTAGAATATGCTGATCTAAATGACATGACCATCTTAATGTGCCATATTATTTTTTATTTTTTTTTACATTTTATGGGCTTGCGTTTGGCCACTGACCCGTCCATGAAGGACGAAGACGAGGCCTAAGATGGAGCACGCTTGCCCAGAAGGTGCCTATTCACTCTGGCCTTGAAGATCCCCAGATTATAGGAGTCTGGAAACAGACGCCGATATTCTTGGAAATAAATGATTTGATTTGATTTGACGTTACAAATCTTTGAATTTTTTGGCTTTTCTATACTATGATATGTATGTGTGTATAATAGTAGTCACCCCCCCTAGCTACGCGACTGCGCCGCGGTTTCACCCGCATTCATATAAAATATATCCCATGTTACTCACTGATCATGTAGCTTTGTTTGTATACGTAAAATATATTTTGAAATCGGTTCAGTATTGTTGAGTAGGTATATCCATTACCAACCAACATGGCTGGCACCTATCGGTGTGTTCCGACAGCTGCACTTGAGAGCCAGTTCCCATCTAGGCTTTGTGTGCTTACCACCTTCGACCACATCATCACTTACCATGGTGAGATTGTAGTCAAATACAAGCTTATCCAGAATAAAAAAATATTATTACTAGTTGTCCCCCGCGCTACCGAGAGAGGGATCTTATTTTTTCCCAGGATAAATGTATACTATGTTTTATTCCAGGATATGATCACTTCAACATAATCAATCATCTTCACACACACACACACACATCCAAATAAACTTTAACATGTATAATATTTGTAGGAAGGAAGGAAGTAGGTAACATGAATACCTTGTTCCCGTAACACTCGTCAGGTCCGTGGTGGCACGTGAACTGCCATTTTCCGTTCACTTTGTCATGCTGAAACAACAACACAAATACCTCAGTCAACTATTCACTGTAGCCCCTAGGAGGAAGCCCCTTGTAGGGGCCGTTAGGAGAGAGCCCCTAGAAGGAAGCCCCTTGTAGGAAGCCCCTTGTAGGAGGAAGTTTTAGGAGCCCCTTATGAAGTTAGCTACAGAAGTTTGACGTGTCGGCTGGTGTGGTTGGTTAAACAAATCTGTAAGTCACTGGTCGTGGGTTCGATTCCCATACAGGACAGACATTTGTGTACATGAGCATGTCTGTCTGTGTCTAGGTTTAGGTAATTATGTTATAATGTCGACTAAACAATTATTAGGAAAGCGACAACTGTTTCAATTTTTTTATAGTTAATTTAAAATAGTTTATGTATAATATGTAGTATATCAGTTATCTAAAAAAAGTCATCTGGTTTCCATAGTGCTCGTAGGTACAAGCTCTGCTTAGTTTGTGATCACTTACTATATTTTATAAGTTTTATAAGTCTAAAAATATTGTAACAATAACACACTAGTCAGTCAGCAGTCAGCAGTCAGCAGTCGGCAGTCGGCCATCAGATCACTATATAGGTAAGTAGAGCTTGTATGAAAACCAGATGATAAAAAAGTAAATAATAAAGGGAGTCAAGAGATTTCATTGCATCAGCAGGCAGCCGTCCTGTGCAGACGACTATGGTAATTCTTAGAATGACTTCATTCACACAGACAGACAGACAGACAATGGTGGATTTATGCAATCTTATTGCGCATTGCTCGATTATTTATACTATGTGAAATTCAACACTTTTATGTGTAAACCAGCTGTTCGCCGCGATTTCACCCGCGTTCCCGGGATAAAAATATAGCCTATGTTCATCAGGGATAATGTAGCTTTCTAATGGTGAAATAATTTTTAAACTGGATCGAGTAGTTTTTTAGTTAAATCGTAACAAACAAATAATCAAATCTTTACTCTTTATAATGTTAGTTAAGATAAGTATACATAATTACTATTTATCATGGTTTTTTAGAAGAACTAAGATACAGGAATATTTTTCTTGCCGGTCTAAAGCAAGTAATAAAGTGCTTATTTAAATTTCCCCGTTCCTACGATTTTAGATTTACATAAAAAAGGACATAAAGTTTGACCTAAGGTAATACCTACAAAGTGTCGTTTGAAATTCTGGGAAAATTAACGTTGTCATATTACTTTTATACTCCCTTTAGTATGAGTATGCTTAGCTTGGCTCTGTCTACATTATTAATTTCAACATCCTATACAAATAATAACGAGTGATTACCTATGTAGTATGCGTGTGTGTGTGTGTGTGTGTGTGTGTGTGTGTGTGTGTGTGTGTGTGTGTGTGTGTGTGTGTGTGTGTGTGTGTGTGTATAACTTACGGTACTCTTGCCGTAGGGGACGAGCTTGACCTTGACGAGTCCCCTGAAGTCCCTCCACACGGGCGCCAGCTGGCTCGTGATGAACCGCTTACTGTCCGGGCACAGCGCCTCGTAGTACACTGCTATCTTCACCTTTATACAATACATACATAGTGCCACTGCCACCCAGGGACAGATTTAGAGGTGTGGAGGCCCTGGGCCAACAAAACAGTGGAGGCCCCAAATTATTTTACGAATAGAATAAATAATAGGTACATATTCTTCTTGCAAGTGTTTCACCTTATATACCGGAAAGAAACCTTTGTTCCGTCCAACAACACTTAAGAACTTTATGAATATACAGAATTTATGTGGGGCCCCTCTCTTGTGGAGGCCCTGGGCAGTTGCCCCGTTTACCCTCCCCTAAATCCGGCCCTGACAGTGCTAGTGTGCATCCTGTGGGGAATGCAATCTCGAGACGAGATCGCAAAGTCGAGATCTCGAGGGATTATAAATTCGATCTCGGCGAGATCTCGGCATTTTCAAGATCTCGAATGGTTTTCAAAAAGTATTGTTTTACTTAGATAAGTGAAACAGTAGTTTATTTTAGGTAGTTTTTAGATTAGATTAGTTTTTTTAATTGTAGTTATAATAATGTAAATATCTATGTTAGTTTAAAATTCAGATATCTATAATAATAAATTAAATCATCTATATTGATAATATTCGGTATCAATTATAATACTGAATGATCCAAATACTTTAGGAATGTATTTAATATAATTATAAAATAGGTTTGAAAAAAGATCCACAAAGAATTACTAAATACAAATAAAGAGTCCAAAAAATATAAAAAAAGTAAAACATGATTGAACATTAAATTATTGAAAACAAGTCTTTATTTTTATAATTATTTATGTTAATGAACACACAAATCACAATTCAGACCCGTCAAAATAATGAAAGTGAGACAAACAAGAAACAAATGGTTTTAGGAGTGATTTTGGAAATAGCTCCTTAAAACACAAAGTGCTCTTTAAAGTGGTGTCGGATGAACGGCATCTTATGTCAGTCGCTATGTAGTTAACGGCTGAAGACGCCCTCTCAGCTTCAACACTAGTTGTTATCAGCGTGAGCAAGCTGTTGTAAGCAAATTGCAAAAAAAAATACCTCTCGATCCCTCCTCACTCATAGAGATACCGACTCTAGCCTGTCTGTAGTCGTAGTAACCCACGTGAATGGACTTTTACATGCTTTCAAAGTGTCTTCTCTCGATCTCGTCAATCTCGGCCGAGATCTCGTAATTTTATGCTTCGAGATTGATCTCGAAAAATGAGGCGAGATCTCGCGAGATCGAGATTGCATTCCCTAACTACAACATTACGCGTCTTGGTGGATGGTGGTGGACTCCACGAGTATGTATCGTGAGGTGGGATACCGCGGCGAAGGTCTTTTTTTTTTAAATTCTGGATAGGCTTCTGTTTGACTACAATCTCACTATGGTAAGTGATGATGGGAACTGGCTCTCAAGTGCAACTGTCGGAACACACCGATTGGTGCTTGGCGACAGATTTTCAGCATGCAAGAGCAGAGAGACGTTACAACCACATGGTTTGTCTTTTCTAGGAGCGAGGGTCCCTCCGACCGGGGCCCCTGCCCTGCCCTGCCCTGCCCTGCACGCCTGTCGCTGTCAGTAGGTAGTGTTGTAACTTACTTTGGTGTCATCAGACTTCTTGCCCTTCGCGATGACTCCACAGAACAGTGCCACCAGGCATGCCACCAGGAAGACCTTCATTTTGTTCTGAAACAAACCAACAACACACATTTGGTAAAGCGCGAGCTATGTATGGTTCGATTATTTCGATTTTATAAAACCTTTTTTTTTTTACTTTTGGATTTTGGATAAACTTGTGTTTGTTCGCAATCTCACCATGTTAAGTGATGATATGGCCGAAGGTGGTAAGCACATAAAGCTTAGATGGGAACTAGCTCTCAAATGCAGCTGTCGGAACAGCCAGTCGGGTACTCTAAAGTACCCTACCATCGTGCTCTAGACGTTTCCTGACGATGTTTTCCTTTACGGAAAGTTTAACCTCATTGTAGGATTCGAACCCACGAACTTCACTGCGGTATCCGGCTCACTACCACTGAGCTATCATCGCCTTAAATGTGACAACGAGGCAAGCGGGTCACCTGATAGCAAGTGAATACCGTCGCCTATAGACATTACCACCAATTCTCATTGCGATTCAACTCTGCGTAAACTGAATCGTGTTTGTGTCAAATGACGTCAGAATGTTTGGACAAAAGTGTCTGACTCCTTCTACCTTTTTAGGGTTCCGTACCCAAAGGGTAAAAACGGGACCCTATTACTAAGACTTCGCTGTCTGTCCGTCTGTCTGTCACCAGGCTGTATCTCAAGAACCGCGATAGCTAGACAGTTGGAATTTTCACAAATTATGTATTTCTGTTGCCGCTATAACAACAAATACTAAAAACAAAATAAAATAAATATTTAAGGGGGGCTCCCATACAAAAAAAAGTGATTTTTTTGCATTTTTACGGTACCCTACGTGCGCGAGTCCGACTCGCACTTGGCCGGTTTTTATTTGTTCTGTGACAAAGAGTTATAGTATTGAAAACTAACAAATAGAAAGCTAAGTACATGATCCCTGAGCAGTGAGCAGTGAGCAGTACTAGCATCACAACGCAGTGAGAGCCGCGTGTGTCAACTAGTCACGTTGCGAGTTAAAAACAACTCGCGAACAACTTTCTTCGTAAACACATACAACATCTACTTTTCCATTTGAACAGCAAACGTGAAGAAAGCTCGAGTAGTGAGTACTTTCTCAAGTACGAGTAGATAGACACGGACAGTGCAGTGCGTGTGTGGTGTAGGTCTGTCTGTCTGTGTGTCTGTCTGTACATACTAAATAGTTTGTTTTGGTGAGTGCGAGTGGGTCGCGACCTCGCCGTCAGATCTGCCGTATAAGTTAGAAGAGACTAGCTGTTCCGCGCGGTTTCACCCGCGTTCCCGTGGGATCTTATCTTGTCCCGGGATAAAATATATCCCTATGTTAATCTGGAATAATGTAGCATTCAAATGGTGAAAGAATTTTTTAAATCGGTCCAGTACTTTTTGAGCCAATTCGTTACAAACATACAAATCTTTTACATAAAATTCCCTTTCTTTCTATCAACTTTTTTAAAGATTTTTGGCTTGGTATCCCTTTCTTTAAGCCATGTCCTTATTTTAAATATTCTTCTTTTATGTTATAGTCACGTTATATTGTCACATTCACTGTAAAGTGTAGTCCACGTCCGGTCTGGTTTTAGTCAAATTGGCGGCTGTTCTGCTTAAACTTTTCACGGACTTTTTAGGACCTGAAAAATCATGATACACGCATTCTTTTCATTTCACTTCACTTGTGGACTAAGATTGATCTTTATTGGACAAAACACCCTGAACAAAACAATATTAAATTCAATAAACCTCAAAATACACGAATTTTATGTAAATAAAACGAAAACGCAACGGCACTTCACAATGCTCCGCTAAAAAGTATTTTATCTAATTATTGAAGTGAAAACTTCTTTAGGCGCGTTGAGCACTTTTTAGGTGAGCAGCAAAATGCGTGAAACTCGCGTCATCGTCACCGCACGCTTCACTCATCTATCTATCGGCAGTCCTCAAAGATTGCCCCGACCCTTTTTTTTAAAGATCGGTGATAGAGAAATCGGGAGCCTCAAAAGTGGCTAATAAGCCTAAGGGAACGACAGCACGGTGGTAGGGTACTTTGTAGTACTCGAGTGGCTAGCCCCTGTTGGTGTGTTCCGGTAGTTGCACTTGAGAGCTCGTTTAAGGCATTGTAACAAGTTGTACAACACATTAATATAATATATTGTCATAGCATGTGCAATACATCGTAATGTTATACTAATAGATTAAGTGGGGCCTGGTGACCTGGTGACCTGGTGACCTGTAATACAGGTATTTATATACCTATCTCAGGCACCAGCCTCTCACAAATATAGGTTAGTAAATGTATTTAGAAATAAGCTCTTAGTTAGTAACCTACCTTTTGTGAAGGGAAATAAATATATTTTATTATTTTATTATTATTATTGTTTCCCCTGGTATTACTAATGTGTATACTCACTTACCATCAGCCACCAGGTGTAACCGTGCCCGTGCCGTGCCCGTGCCGTGCCCGTGCCGTGGACCGCGGGTCCTATATAATATATAAATGAAGCGGCCGACCTGAGGATGCGGCGCGCACCGACACCACCGACACCACCGACACCACCGACACCACCGACACCACCGACAGGCGACACTCTGACTGACCAACAATTACTTAATGTTGTTTATCTTAACTGTAGTGTTCATATAAGTTAGTTATTAATGTCTTCCTTTCGTATTTAAACGTCTTCAAAAAAGGAGGAGGTATAATATGTTCCACTGTAATGTTTATATGTAGGTATCAATGTTTATCGATTTCTCCGCCAATTGTCAACGGAGTTTCAATTTTTTTTAAATTCAATATAACTCAAAATAAGAAAATAAAACACAATGTTACTTCGGAAATTCCCGCCAAAGAAGCAACGCGATTCGAGTTATAAAAAAAAATCGTACGCAAAGACAATAGAACCTTAAATAAAACTTATTCTTACCTGCCTGATACTATGAAGTAATCTAAAACAAAACCTTTGCATCACTTCACGAGCACAGATTAAAAAAACTTTATTACTTATAAATTATAATGGAAGTCCGGCGAGCGGCGAGCGGCAAGCGGCGTGCGACTGACCCTCACTGGATACCTATCGTCATTAATATTAACTTGTATTTTGACACTTAACTGATAATAATATGGTTATTTGACCTTAGTATGTGATGACCCGACATCATATCTAATACTAGCTGTTCCGCGCGGTTTCACCCGCGTTCCCGAGGGATATTATCTTATCCCGGGATAAAAAGTAGCCTATGTGCTATTCCAGACTATAATCTATCTATATGCCAAATTTCATCCAGATCCGTTCAGCCGTTCTGGCGTAAATGAGTAAGAAACATACATCCATCCAAACTTTCACATTTATAATATAAGAAGGATAGGTACATACAGGGTATGTTGTGCTTTCAGTCATTTTAATTGCATCAAACACTCGTTGAAAAGAGTAATTGTTGAGTTTCTCGCTGGCTCTTCTCAGCAAAAGCAACCTTCCTAACAATATGTTAGTCTAATTTAGAAGAGCTTGTAAAGGCGACGCGAGCCTATTAAAAAATTTCATTTTCGCAAATCATCACATCAAACACTAGCTGTTCCCACGGTTTCACCCGCGTTCCCGTGGGATCTTATCTTTTCCCCGGATATAATAGAGCCTATGTTCATCAGGGATAATGTAGCTTTCTAATGGTGAAAGAATTTTTCTAATCGGTCCAGTAGTTTCAGAGCTTATCCAATACAAACAAATAAACAAGTCTTTCCTCTTTATAATACCCCATAATACCGGTTGTCTACCTAGCATGGACCTGTCCTATACATTTCCACAATTAAACTTTGCAATTAAATGCACCGCTAGTTTTTTTAAATTCAAAATAACGAGCTTGGGCACAGAACCCATTAACAAAGAGGCTAGTCTCCAGTACGAGTTACAAAAACCTTGAATATTATCTTTTGAATGTTAATTACTCTTTAACGCTTGTTATAAAACTTGATTGGATATTATTATATCATGATAAAGTCAATGCAGTTTTTAGAAAGGGGGCTAGACGGAAAAAATTCTTACGAAAAATTGTCACGACAGTTTTAGTGTCACTGTCACTTTATTGTAAGCTGTGCGGCGTGCGCATGTTTCTCTGTCTGTCTCTCTCTCTCTCTCTCTTATAGAAAGCAAGCCAGATATTTTTTTCATTTCTATTTATATATATATATATACTCTCTCGACTTATATAACTTCGGTCCATCCGGGTGTCCCTTGACACCTCTCAAGTTTTTTTTTTACAATTAATTTGGGTCAGCGCTGTCAGATCAGAATCTTTACCAAAAACGGTAAAAACCTTTTCTTTGTCTTGTTTGACAATGGTACGAAAGACAAAAAGCCTAAAGGTGTTTGACGAAGCTAAGTGTAGGAATCGAACCTACTAACATCGCCATATCATTCCACCTCACTACCACTGAGCTTTCACTGCCTTAAGAAGTTAGTATCTATGTAAGCATAAAGCCTTGCGAGATAGTGTGTCACTGTATGTACTGTATGCAACACAATATTGAAAAAGAGCTCGATCAGTTACTGATCAATATTTGAGGATTACGTAAGTACTAGCCGAAGTGTGAACACTAGACCCTGTATGCTTTCGCTGTGTGTCTATCTGTCTGTCTGAGCTTTAATTTTCACAGAATGTTTTATTAACGTATTAATATGGTCTCAATTGTGATAAAAAAACTAATCAAATAAACACTACAAGGGATTTTATTATACAAACATTAGAGCCAAGCCAAGAGTAAACCAACTCCGTTCATCTCTGTCTGTCAATTTCAATTATTCTATTTTATAATTACGTTGCCCTATTTAACCCCCTTAGGGGTACAAATTCAAAAAATAATATTTATGCAATGTATGGTATCTGTAGATTCAAAGAAGCTTTATTTCTCAAAAGAACAGAGTTCACTTAATGAGAATTTACAATCTATCTTATGAATATTTTAAGTACACGTCCAAGAATTAACCACTATGTTAAAAATAATAAAAATAAATAACAATGCAAAAAATAAGTTGAAAACCAAACAAATTACTTAGACAGTTTTCAGAAAGAAATAAAAATGAAAAGAATACATTCAAAGTATTAAAAAACGAAGGTTGTTAGCGAGCTTAGACAATCAATACATCTAAATTAAAAAAGATAAAACAGAACTGTAATGGTGGAATACGTCGTCGGCCGCTTCATTATTATTACCAACAAATTTTAATGTACCGTATTCTATGAAATAAAATGATATTCTATTCTATTCTATGAATGTCTGCGTCCCGTCCTCCCTCTACGTCATATGTACACACATTTTTATTTTAAACTATGACGTGGACGAAGGTTGCATGCACATACAGCCTAAAAGTTACCGACTGTCAGATTTACAACTGGAAAGTAGCCATCCAATCCAGGCAAAGTACTCCCACCCAGTCAAGTTAGGATATTGTGTAATAATAATTAGTTAAAACGTTTACCCAGGGTTACTAGACGATTGGAATTCTAATAATAAACTACAAACGAGTTAACAACAATAATATTTTATCAAGTGTTATTAAACATTTTTATCATCAACTGGCGCTGGCGCTATCTAGCGAGCAAAGGTGGCGCTGAGGAACCAGGAAACATTGACCTCTTCTTGTGAAGCGGAGACACTGCACTATGTATCTTTGTTGGTTGGTCAGTTTTATAATGATAGTGGTCGAGCGAGTGGCGTTAACCTCAAGGATAGTGAAGTAGGCAAGGCAAGGGTCACTAGCCATGCTGCCTTGCTGGACAGAATGAGGCTGAGCCTCAATCTTGAACAAATTGCACCAAAAAGTATAGAAAACCAGATATGATATAACCTTATAAGCATCATCATTTCAGCTTTTTTTATTCTGTATAAGCTTATGTTTGACCACAATCTCACCATGCTAAGTGATGATGTGGCAGAAGGTGGTAAGCACACAAAGCCTAGATGGAATAGCTCTCAAGTGCAGCTGTCGGAACACACCCATAGGTGCTTGGTTCCAGATTTCCAACTTGTGTGTGGTAGCCAGCCAGTCGGGTACTACAAAGTACCCTACCACTGTGCTATGGTTTCCTCACCATGTTTTCCTTCCCTCAAGCTTATTGTAGGATTGGAACCCACGACCTTCGCCGCGGTATCTGACGTTACTACCACTGAGCTATCATCCCCCTTCTAGTTTCCAGATCGGTTTCCCGCGACCCTCACTAGGTCGTCGGTCCACCTTGTGAGGGGTCTTATCTGTTCTCTATGAATGTCCTCAATCATAATAAAAAAAACTAATCAAATAAATACTAAACTCGATTTGACAGTTGACGCAATAAATATTTCATTCCTCAGATATTATTTATGAGAATGTGTAATCGCTGACAATATTAGATTGAATTGTATTGATAATCATTTGATATGGTCACAACATTAAACTGTAGGTACCTAATCTATCACATAGCGCTCGTAACTGTTACTTTACTTCAGATCATTAAAATCAGCTTCAGAAGGTATACGAGTATTGCAAGGAATAAAGCCAAGAGCTCGCTAACTATTTCAGTGTTATGTACCGATACAGAATAAAGATAAACTGCGAACGCAGAATAGATCAAATTACCAACAGAGTTCTTGATCTAAAACACTGCCTTAGATTAAAATAAACATGAGAAGATACGGCACTGGGTACTTCTGACGGACTGACTGACTGACTGACAGACTGACTGACTGACTGACTGAGCTATGCATACGTTAGAAACACAAGTTCATTTCATTGTAGGTTTTTGGATTCGATTAAAACAACTTACTCATACTCTGATGCCTTAATTTAGGACTTTAATTTATACTAAAAGTGAGAACAAGGCAGTCGCCTGATGGTAAGTGACTGCCGTCGCCTATAGACGTTAGCAATACCAGAGGCATTACCTTATTACAGTGCCTCAAGAGCCTTTCAACTTGAGGGTGGTAGCCAGCCAGCCCACGATTCAATAGAGCTGACAGCTCCGTGACAACAGTGCGTCAGCTCGACGTAGTTTTGTTGTCCCACGCACAGGACTGGGTGCCGTGTCTCCCCCATCATGATTTAATCAAAAGAACAAGTTGACAAGGACGACCGGTTTGTCATTTAAAACGCACATATAAATACATTACTTACTTTGTAACTATTAAATTAGTGATGAAGGGAGTCATGTTCAATTGAATCCTTTGTTAAACTTCAATTACGATTTAAAATTGTGATTTTCCTTCACCGAAATCTCAGGCTCAGCTGTAGGAGTCTAAACCAGGACCTTCGCAGTATCTGACGTCATCACATCACTGACTTATCATCGTCTACAATCACATCGTGGTAAGTGATGTAGCGGATGGTGGAACCCTAAATTGACCTTATTATAGACCTCACGTTGCATTCTTGTCATTCTAATATTCTTTTGTTCTTTACTTGCTTCTTTTTATTAAATGTCAATGAAATATATACTTGTGACGTCATAGATATACAGCATCAAAAGACCTACTCTTTGTTGTTAAATTACTAATTAAACATTATAAGAAGGCGGTATTTCACACTACAATTCTCTTTATTTATCTATACTTATTGTTTGTGTGTGGGTAATATTTGCAACTACTGAATTATTTCACCGATAGCCTCTTGAAGTTAGGACCCTACGTAATAATAATACCTACCTACATATACAGGACAGGGTGTCCCGTAAGTAGTACTACCTACATATACAGGACAGGGTGTCCCGTAAGTAGTACTACCTACATATACAGGACAGGGTGTCCCGTAAGTAGTACTACCTACATATACAGGACAGGGTGTCCCGTAAGTAGTACTACCTACATATACAGGACAGGGTGTCCCGTAAGTAGTACTACCTACAAATACAGGACAGGGTGTCCCGTAAGTAGTACTACCTACGTATACAGGACAGGGTGTCCCGTAAGTAGTACTACCTACGTATACAGGACAGGGTGTCCCGTAAGTAGTACTACCTACGTATACAGGACAGGGTGTCCCGTAAGTAGTACTACCTACATATACAGGACAGGGTGTCCCGTAAGTAGTACTACCTACATATACAGGACAGGGTGTCCCGTAAGTAGTACTACCTACATATACAGGACAGGGTGTCCCGTAAGTAGTACTACCTACATATACAGGACAGGGTGTCCCGTAAGTAGTACTACCTACGTATACAGGACAGGGTGTCCCGTAAGTAGTACTACCTACGTATACAGGACAGGGTGTCCCGTAAGTAGTACTACCTACGTATCCAGGACAGGGTGTCCCGTAAGTAGTACTACCTACATATACAGGACAGGGTGTCCCGTAAGTAGTACTACCTACATATACAGGACAGGGTGTCCCGTAAGTAGTACTACCTACATATACAGGACAGGGTGTCCCGTAAGTAGTACTACCTACGTATACAGGACAGGGTGTCCCGTAAGTAGTACTACCTACGTATACAGGACAGGGTGTCCCGTAAGTAGTACTACCTACGTATACAGGACAGGGTGTCCCGTAAGTAGTACTACCTACGTATACAGGACAGGGTGTCCCGTAAGTAGTACTACCTACGTATACAGGACAGGGTGTCCCGTAAGTAGTACTACCTACGTATACAGGACAGGGTATCCCGTAAGTAGTACTACCTACGTATACAGGACAGGGTGTCCCGTAAGTAGTACTACCTACGTATACAGGACAGGGTGTCCCGTAAGTAGTACTACCTACGTATACAGGACAGGGTGTCCCGTAAGTAGTACTACCTACATATACAGGACAGGGTGTCCCGTAAGTAGTACTACCTACATATACAGGACAGGGTGTCCCGTAAGTAGTACTACCTACATATACAGGACAGGGTGTCCCGTAAGTAGTACTACCTACATATACAGGACAGGGTGTCCCGTAAGTAGTACTACCTACATATACAGGACAGGGTGTCCCGTAAGTAGTACTACCTACATATACAGGACAGGGTGTCCCGTAAGTAGTACTACCTACGTATACAGGACAGGGTGTCCCGTAAGTAGTACTACCTACGTATACAGGACAGGGTGTCCCGTAAGTAGTACTACCTACATATACAGGACAGGGTGTCCCGTAAGTAGTACTACCTACATATACAGGACAGGGTGTCCCGTAAGTAGTACTACCTACATATACAGGACAGGACAGGGTGTCCCGTAAGTAGTACTACAAACTTAAGAGGGAGATAGATAGGCAGATTACTTACCAACATGTAGGTAGGTACTATAATGGTCAATACAAAAATCAATATCTACATAAAAATCTGAAATATCTCGAAAATAATTTGGTTGTATTTGTTGGTAGATGACCCCCCCCCCCCCCCCCCCCCACCTATCTCCTCCTTCAGGTTGTCCTACTACTTACCGAACACTCTGTATAATACTAGCTTCCGATCCATGGCTTCTCCCGTGTTTAAAAGTAACCTAAATTCTAGTCCTGGGACTAAAGAAATCAACTTTCATTCGTACAAAGAAATTAGGTATTATGCAGAGGAAATATTTGATTTTTTGTTTGTTTGTTAACGATTTAACTCAAAAACTACTCGACCTATTTAAAAAATTATTTCACAATTAAGAAGCTACTTATTCCATGAGTAACTTAAGCTATATTTATTCCGGGAAAAGATAAGATCCCACGGGAACGCGGGTGAAACCGCGGGGGCAGCTAATTTTTTAATAATATTTATGATGCCTATAGATACAAAGCCTTTCAGTCGCATGCATATTCTTTATTTTTAATATTCTTCTTTTATGTTATATTCACTGTAAAGTCTAGTCCTGGTGCGTACAAATCCTGTTTTGGTGGCCGACACACGCTCAGTTCTAATAGGTACACAGTATTGCCACACCAATTACAACAAAAACAAGGGCCTAATTACATTGCCATTGTTTAAAAATACACGCTCAAACTTTTCCCTTTACAATTCTAGTAGGAAGTAGTACCTATAGGTAATTAGCGGGACCTCTCAAAGTCACAATGGTTGATCAAAACGATTGATATTGATCGTAAGGTCGTAAGTTCAATGACTCTTGTTGCAATAACTTGCTTGTTAGTCAATAATTACTTCATAAATAATATTATAAAGAGGAAATATTTGTATGTAAGTATGTTTGTAACGAATTTGCTCAAAAAGTACTGGACCGATTTAAAAAAAATCTTTCACCATTTGAATGCTACATTATTCCAGATTAACATGGGCTATATTTTATCCCGGGATAAGATGAGATCCCACGGGAACGAGGGTGAAACCGCGCGGACCAACTAGTACTTCTTAAACTAGAACTAAGTAGGTTAGGTGACCGACATGTACTCCACTTCAAAAAAAAGCTCATAGACAAAACACTTTTTTTTTTACAATTTTGGACTGTTATGTTACGTTTACAGACATTTTGATGCAATTATATTTTTATTCATAATTGTATCGTGTTTATCTTATAACTTTAAACGAGGAATTCTTATATTTATATATGCCCAGGATCTGCATTTCCGTGCCCCGTGGCACACCGTGGGATCAAGTTATCCAGAGAAACGTATAGTTTGTTTTATTTCCAATCTATCTGTGCCAAGTTTCAATCAAATCCGTTAAACCGTTACGGAGCTGAGTGATGACAAACATACATACACACACACAAACTATCGTAGTTTATTTATTCTATATTTACTCGCCGCAAACGGTTGCGCAGATTTTTTAAAAATAAATCTATAAATATGAACAAAACAAGTACATAATTTAATAAGATTAACGATTTCCCCGGGCAGCAATTAAAATTCAGTTTTTCATTTGTAGTTTAGTTGTTATTTAGGTTTTTAGTTTTAATAAATAAATAAATTTATCATTGCTTAATAATAATAAATGATAAAAATAAACAATTCAAAATTTGAACTTTAATATACCTATGTACCTACCTGCAGACAATTTGCAAAGTTTTTATAGCTAATGGATTAATATTTCGAAATATAAAAATATGTTTCTAATTTAAAAGGTCTGAGCCATATAATTCATATCTCAAAATCAAATGGCAAATTATCTTCACAAAGTTACACCACAGGTTACACGTTCATAACAACCAATAAAAACATTTGGAGGTAGTTAAGCAATCACTTAATTAAACTTAATATGAAACTCTCAAGTTATTTAAACTTCCCTATAGAAAGGATTAAAAACATAACTTACTTTGGTAAGGTCTTCACAACTTCTTGGACCGAACAATGCGCTACCAAAGCCTTGAAATACGAAAAAAAAAACTATTTAAAATAAACTTTCACACGGCGCGCGCGAACCACGCAGTTCGGAAGGCAACTGGCTGGTTGATGTTAGTAAAAAAAGTTTTTGCCGCGTACCCATTCTCGCTGGTACAATCCTACCAAATTAAATATCCTCGTCCTATTGAATACTACCGCGACCGAAAGTATTTTCTAATTTAGTCGGGCTACAATTCAATAGCTAAGTACTATATTAACCTATAAATTGATGTAGGTACCTAACCTACAGTCACCTACAGACACAGTGCATACACGTCTACTTCAACAGGATTGTAATGACTATTATTATTTACCAGAATTGTACGTATTCGTTTGAATAGCTTGTAGATCTGTGATTGAATTGATTGTTAAATGATTAGCATCGATGCTTGTAACTTGCATGTAATGTTGTAATTATAAGAATTACGTTAGGCAATGGTTGTATGTTCAAGTCCAGAGTCCAGTAGGTACCTAGGTAATTAAGTTTTTTTTTGCGGTCACAGAGTCGCGTAGAGGTCCAGTATTCTACATTTTTGGCTCGAAAACGAACGTGATTTTTACTCGATTATCCTTTTGGATTTCAGAATATGAGTGATGGCAATAAACTTACTTTATAGGTAGTTTTTATGGGGAACAGGATTTTGATAAATTCATAGAACAACTCGAAATACCTGCGCGACTGTTCTAAAAGTTTTCAAGTGTGACGGCGAAAAAGGGCGGCGGAAAAAATACCTAACTACCTAAATAAATATTAAACAATAAATTTGAAGCTGTAAAACTTATTTTATTAACCGACTTCAATCCGTATTTGACCAATCTCGAGAGATTCGATTCATAAGTCCATTGCATTTGCAGGTAATGTAAGTTTATATAGGTATGTAGTTACTTGACCCGTCAGTTCTTTCTTGGGACAATCGTGGTTTCACAGTCCGCACCACTTGGTTCATTTTGATTTTTTTAAAACTGTGCGCGAGTTGACGAGTTGTTTGACAGGATAATCTCGCGAGGCAACTTACTTACATACACGACACGTTTGTCGATCAGGTAAAGTTGATTCAAACCAGACTGTCCGCTCAAAAACAGTACGCGTATAGGAAGAACTAGTTTAGCCTAGGCAAAACTAGTTTGTCCTGAAATCGGATCTGGCCGGTAACACATATAACTAGCGGGCCCGGCAGACGTCGTCCTGCCCTGAAATTAAAACAAATCTTGGAACTCGATTCCAGCGCCACCTACCGGGTCCAATTGTATTTTAAACCCATCGAAGAACCCTGTTGATCGAAGGAAGAACCCATTGAAATATACCTACACAGAAAATTTCATCCAAATCGAAAAAGTGTTGCTCAACGACTCAGTTTGATTCACTAAGGTTTATCAAACGAGATATTAAATTTTTTGTTTTTGTTGATTTTCTCAAAAAGTGCTGAATCAATTTCGATAAAATCTATATGGGACCACCTCTGAAGTATGATCTACCAAACAAAAAAAGAATCATCAAAATCTATTCATTATTGGCAGAATTATCGGGTAACAAACATACAAAAAAAAATACAAATGAATTGAGAACCTCCTCCTTTTTTGAAGTCGGTTAAAAACAGTACCTATAATACCTAGTTACCTACATGTCGCGCTTGATATGCGTGTCATAATGTAATAGGTAGGTATTACCACGACACTCCAAAAATAGTACCTAGTTACCTACATGTCGCGCTTGATATGCGTGTCATAATGTAACACTCCAAAAATAGTACCTAGTTACCTACATGTCGCGCTTGATATGCGTGTCATAATGTAATAGGTAGGTATTACCACGACACTCCAAAAATAGTACCTAGTTACCTACATGTCGCGCTTGATATGCGTGTCATAATGTAACACTCCAAAAATAGTACCTAGTTACCTACATTTTTTTTTTTTTTTTTTTTTTTTTACATTTGATGGGCTTGCGTTTGGCCACTGACCCGTCCATGGAGGACGAAGACGAGGCCTAAGATGGAGCACGCTTGCCCAGAAGGTGCCTATTCACTCTGGCCTTGAAGATCCCCAGATTATAGGAGTCTGGAGACACAGACGCCGGAAGCAAGTTCCACTCCTTTGCCGTTCGCACCAAAAAAGAGGACGCAAAACGTTGTGTCCGCATGGTCGGCATGTCAACGACGTACGGGTGGAAATTCTCCCGGCGCCTTGTGGTTCGGTGTAAAAAAGGGGATGGTGGAATTAATTTAAATAATTCCTGCGCACACTCTCCAAAGTATATCCTATAGAAAACCGATAGGCAAGCAACCTTTCGGCGATGGTCAAGGCCTGTAAGTTTAGCCTTAAGAAGGATCTCATCACCGATAAGTCTCCTGGCTCGGCGGTCTATTGAGTCAAGGGCGTCAAGCTGGTACTTAGCAGATCCATCCCATAGGTGGCAGCAGTACTCCATGCACGATCGGACTTGCGCTTTGTAAAGCTGCAGCAGCTGTTCTGGTGTGAAGTACCGCTTGACCTTCGACAGAATGCCAAGTTTTCTAGCAGCAGTGTCCGCCTTCGACTCAATAGAACAGCCAAAGTTTAATTTGGCCGTTAAGGTCATGCCAAGGAGATCAAGTCGATCGCATAACGGCAAGGATACACTTTGGAAAGTCGGAGTCAAGTGGAAAGGACTCCGTTTTGCGGTGAACAGACACGCCTGTGTTTTGGTGGCGCTAAATGAAACCAGATTGGACTTGCCCCAGTCAGAGACTGCCTGTAAGGTCACATTCAACCGCTCAACCATGTCCTCTCGCAACAAGCGGATCTCGTCACTGGTAGCGCGTACGCTGGAGACGTAACTCTCCGCAACAGTGCTGTCGTCTGCATACCCAAAAATACCGGGCTTCAGCAGGTCATTAATATGCAGCAGGAATAAAGTTGCGGAGAGAACCGATCCCTGAGGAACTCCGGCATTGATAGCCATAAGATCCGATGAGCACCCGTCTATAACCACTCGTATAGACCGTTCACTCAGGAAATCGGAAATCCAAGCGCACAAACTATCAGGGATTCCATATGAGGGAAGCTTGCTTAGAAGGCTAGTGTGCCAGACCCTATCGAAAGCCTTGGAGATATCGAGGGAGACGGCAATTGTTTCCCCGTATCTCTCAATGGCTTCACTCCATAGATGTGTGGCATATACAAGAAGGTCCCCAGTGGACCGTTTTTGGCGGAAACCAAACTGTCGATCACTGAGGAGATCGTTGTCTTCTAGGTACGCCAAGAGTCTTCGATTCAATACACGCTCCATAGTCTTACAGAGTATGGAGGTGATTGCAATCGGTCGATAGTTAGTGGGGTCGGCACGGCTGCCTTTTTTAGGTACCGGTTGTACATTCGCAAGCTTCCAGACTTTTGGAACTTGACCCACTCGAAGAGAGAGGCGAAACAGGCGTGTCAGGACAGGAGACAATTCGGGCGCACAATTCCTCAGGACAATGGCTGGTATGCCGTCGGGACCACTGGCTTTATTCACGTCTAGAGTGCGTAACACCTTTACAACCTCCCTTTGTCGGATACGAAAGTCCGGCATAAGGCAGTCGCAAGAGGGTAGCAATGATGGTGTGTGTGAACCAGCGTCTAGACGTGAGTTTTCTGCAAACAGAGAGGCAAACAAATTGGCCTTCTCAGTGGCAGTATGTGCTAGTGATCCATCAGGCTTCAGCAACGGCGGCAGCGAGGGACGGCAGAAGTTAGTTTCGACCGATTTGGCAAGGGACCAGAAAGCTTTACTCCCAGAAGGGTAAGAAGACAGCTTTTTTCCGATCCGGCCAACATGGTCGAAACGTGCCCACTTAAGGACTTTTTTGCAGGACTTGGAGGCGATGTTAAAGGCTTTCTTCTTCAAACCAGTGTCCGGAGCTCCTCGAGTGCGAGAATCAGCCCAGCTCCGGTAAGCCGACTGCTTACGGGCCTCAGCAAAGGCACAGTCAGCATTGTACCACTTGGGAGATTCGCTATTGAGCGATATGTCAGAGAATGGAATATAATATTCCATTGCTCGACATATCACATCAGATATGGCACCCGCGCAGCTGGATGGGTCATCAGAAGAAAAGCAAGTTCGCCGCCACGGATAAGACGCAAAGAATGTACGCATCTCATCCCAATCTGCTGACTTGTATCGCCAAACTCGTCTGGTGCCTTTTAGGCAAGGATCTGGCGGAGAGTAGGATGATACAGCCTTCACCAAGCAGTGATCAGAGGTACCCAAAGGGGCATCCACTGATACTGCGTACCTGTCAGGATCTGTAGTCAGCAGAAGGTCCAAGCAGTTAGCCGTGTGGCCAGCAACATCCGGCACGCGTGTGGCTTCCCGAACAAGCTGGGAGAGATTTAGCGATAACGCTAGTTTCAACGCCTCTCTCCCAGGCAGGTCGGTCTCCCGGTATGGGTACAGCCACTCACCATGGTGAGCATTAAAGTCCCCCAGGAGGACCAGCTGCGCACTTGGGTATTTTCGCTGGGCCACATCCGCTGTATCACTGAGGTATTCGAAGAGCCCGAAAGTCTCACGGTCACCGCTGTGCGATCGGTAGACACAGGCATAGAGGATTTGCTCTACACCTGTGCCCACTAGTATCCACAGGACAGAAAAACCCGGGTTTTCAAGGCCACGGAGACGACGACAGCAGATGTCATTGCGAGCATACACGCAGACCCCAGCGCGTGGCTTAAAATTGTGCTCCAGGGTATAACCTGGGTAGTTTAGGTATGCCGCGTCAGTCGGACATCTGATTTGCGTCTCCGTAAGAAAGAGTAAGTTAGGTTTGTCCGTCTCAAGGTGATGATGGACGGCGTCGATATTGGAGTGCAGACCTCGAATGTTAGAGAGGTGCACTTTGAGTGAGAGGACGTGCTTCCGCTGTGTAACTTTACTCTTTCGTTTACCTTTTGTCATTTCGGGAATTTGAGTGAATAGGTTAGGGGAAGGCAGTTGAGCGAGGCATTACTAGAAGAAACTATGGGACAAGCGAAGAAATAATGCACTTATGGGAGACTCGCCTGGAGACTGCGGGGACGCCCGAACCCCCCCGAGAGTGGCCATCGGGTCCTCTCATCCGGTCGCCAACCGGCACGATGGAGCACCTCGGGATTTTTCGCGAGTTGGCGGGGCAGCCTTTCATAGGTGGCTGGCCTACTACTTGGGCCCCCTACTAACTGCGGTCGGCCAGCGGAAAACCGTGCTTCGGATCCCGCTACCCTCCAAGACGAGGCTACCCGTACACAAGTTCCACGCTGTCGAAGACTAGTTCTCCAATGCAATGCAACTGCTCGGACCCAACCCCACATTTGGCTACCCAGACCATCACGCCGGAACACGGCTGTTGCCGCTTGGCGGCGTGGCTTTGGTCGGGGGGTGGTGACAAGCCACGGCCGAAGCCTACCACCAGAAATATTGCTCATTTAGCACCACCCAGGGATCACGTGTAGGGTCTCGAGGGTAAACCTACGGACGCGAGCAATTTTGACCCCCAAAAATGTCGTGCTTGATATGCGTGTCATAATGTAATAGGTAGGTATTACCACGACACTCCAAAAATAGTACCTAGTTACCTACATGTCGCGCTTGATATGCGTGTCATAATGTAACACTCCAAAAATAGTACCTAGTTACCTACATGTCGTGCTTGATATGCGTGTCATAATGTAATAGGTAGGTATTACCACGACACTCCAAAAATAGTACCTAGTTACCTACATGTCGCGCTTGATATGCGTGTCATAATGTAACACTCCAAAAATAGTACCTAGTTACCTACATGTCGCGCTTGATATGCGTGTCATAATGTAATAGGTAGGTATTACCACGACACTCCAAAAATAGTACCTAGTTACCTACATGTCGCGCTTGATATGCGTGTCATAATGTAATAGGTAGGTATTACCACGACACTCCAAAAATAATACCTAGTTACCTACATGTCGCGCTTGATATGCGTGTCATAATGTAATAGGTAGGTATTACCACGACACTCCAAAAATAGTACCTAGTTACCTACATGTCGCGCTTGATATGCGTGTCATAATGTAATAGGTAGGTATTACCACGACACTCCAAAAATAATACCTAGTTACCTACATGTCGCGCTTGATATGCGTGTCATAATGTAACACTCCAAAAATAGTACCTAGTTACCTACATGTCGCGCTTGATATGCGTGTCATAATGTAATAGGTAGGTATTACCACGACACTCCAAAAATAGTACCTAGTTACCTACATGTCGCGCTTGATATGCGTGTCATAATGTAATAGGTAGGTATTACCACGACACTCCAAAAATAATACCTAGTTACCTACATGTCGCGCTTGATATGCGTGTCATAATGTAATAGGTAGGTATTACCACGACACTCCAAAAATAGTACCTAGTTACCTACATGTCGCGCTTGATATGCGTGTCATAATGTAATAGGTAGGTATTACCACGACACTCCAAAAATAATACCTAGTTACCTACATGTCGCGCTTGATATGCGTGTCATAATGTAATAGGTAGGTATTACCACGACACTCCAAAAATAGTACCTAGTTACCTACATGTCGCGCTTGATATGCGTGTCATAATGTAATAGGTAGGTATTACCACGACACTCCAAAAATAGTACCTAGTTACCTACATGTCGCGCTTGATATGCGTGTCATAATGTAACACTCCAAAAATAGTACCTAGTTACCTACATGTCGCGCTTGATATGCGTGTCATAATGTAATAGGTAGGTATTACCACGACACTCCAAAAATAGTACCTAGTTACCTACATGTCGCGCTTGATATGCGTGTCATAATGTAACACTCCAAAAATAGTACCTAGTTACCTACATGTCGCGCTTGATATGCGTGTCATAATGTAATAGGTAGGTATTACCACGACACTCCAAAAATAGTACCTAGTTACCTACATGTCGCGCTTGATATGCGTGTCATAATGTAACACTCCAAAAATAGTACCTAGTTACCTACATGTCGCGCTTGATATGCGTGTCATAATGTAATAGGTAGGTATTACCACGACACTCCAAAAATAGTACCTAGTTACCTACATGTCGCGCTTGATATGCGTGTCATAATGTAACACTCCAAAAATAGTACCTAGTTACCTACATGTCGCGCTTGATATGCGTGTCATAATGTAATAGGTAGGTATTACCACGACACTCCAAAAATAGTACCTAGTTACCTACATGTCGCGCTTGATATGCGTGTCATAATGTAACACTCCAAAAATAGTACCTAGTTACCTACATGTCGCGCTTGATATGCGTGTCATAATGTAATAGGTAGGTATTACCACGACACTCCAAAAATAGTACCTAGTTACCTACATGTCGCGCTTGATATGCGTGTCATAATGTAACACTCCAAAAATAGTACCTAGTTACCTACATGTCGCGCTTGATATGCGTGTCATAATGTAATAGGTAGGTATTACCACGACACTCCAAAAATAGTACCTAGTTACCTACATGTCGCGCTTGATATGCGTGTCATAATGTAACACTCCAAAAATAGTACCTAGTTACCTACATGTCGCGCTTGATATGCGTGTCATAATGTAATAGGTAGGTATTACCACGACACTCCAAAAATAGTACCTAGTTACCTACATGTCGCGCTTGATATGCGTGTCATAATGTAACACTCCAAAAATAGTACCTAGTTACCTACATGTCGCGCTTGATATGCGTGTCATAATGTAATAGGTAGGTATTACCACGACACTCCAAAAATAGTACCTAGTTACCTACATGTCGCGCTTGATATGCGTGTCATAATGTAACACTCCAAAAATAGTACCTAGTTACCTACATGTCGCGCTTGATATGCGTGTCATAATGTAATAGGTAGGTATTACCACGACACTCCAAAAATAGTACCTAGTTACCTACATGTCGCGCTTGATATGCGTGTCATAATGTAACACTCCAAAAATAGTACCTAGTTACCTACATGTCGCGCTTGATATGCGTGTCATAATGTAATAGGTAGGTATTACCACGACACTCCAAAAATAGTACCTAGTTACCTACATGTCGCGCTTGATATGCGTGTCATAATGTAACACTCCAAAAATAATACCTAGTTACCTACATGTCGCGCTTGATATGCGTGTCATAATGTAATAGGTAGGTATTACCACGACACTCCAAAAATAGTACCTAGTTACCTACATGTCGCGCTTGATATGCGTGTCATAATGTAATAGGTAGGTATTACCACGACACTCCAAAAATAGTACCTAGTTACCTACATGTCGCGCTTGATATGCGTGTCATAATGTAACACTCCAAAAATAGTACCTAGTTACCTACATGTCGCGCTTGATATGCGTGTCATAATGTAATAGGTAGGTATTACCACGACACTCCAAAAATAGTACCTAGTTACCTACATGTCGCGCTTGATATGCGTGTCATAATGTAACACTCCAAAAATAGTACCTAGTTACCTACATGTCGCGCTTGATATGCGTGTCATAATGTAATAGGTAGGTATTACCACGACACTCCAAAAATAGTACCTAGTTACCTACATGTCGCGCTTGATATGCGTGTCATAATGTAACACTCCAAAAATAGTACCTAGTTACCTACATGTCGCGCTTGATATGCGTGTCATAATGTAATAGGTAGGTATTACCACGACACTCCAAAAATAGTACCTAGTTACCTACATGTCGCGCTTGATATGCGTGTCATAATGTAATAGGTAGGTATTACCACGACACTCCAAAAATAGTACCTAGTTACCTACATGTCGCGCTTGATATGCGTGTCATAATGTAACACTCCAAAAATAGTACCTAGTTACCTACATGTCGCGCTTGATATGCGTGTCATAATGTAATAGGTAGGTATTACCACGACACTCCAAAAATAGTACCTAGTTACCTACATGTCGCGCTTGATATGCGTGTCATAATGTAACACTCCAAAAATAGTACCTAGTTACCTACATGTCGCGCTTGATATGCGTGTCATAATGTAATAGGTAGGTATTACCACGACACTCCAAAAATAGTACCTAGTTACCTACATGTCGCGCTTGATATGCGTGTCATAATGTAACACTCCAAAAATAGTACCTAGTTACCTACATGTCGCGCTTGATATGCGTGTCATAATGTAATAGGTAGGTATTACCACGACACTCCAAAAATAGTACCTAGTTACCTACATGTCGCGCTTGATATGCGTGTCATAATGTAATAGGTAGGTATTACCACGACACTCCAAAAATAGTACCTAGTTACCTACATGTCGCGCTTGATATGCGTGTCATAATGTAACACTCCAAAAATAGTACCTAGTTACCTACATGTCGCGCTTGATATGCGTGTCATAATGTAACACTCCAAAAATAGTACCTAGTTACCTACATGTCGCGCTTGATATGCGTGTCATAATGTAATAGGTAGGTATTACCACGACACTCCAAAAATAGTACCTAGTTACCTACATGTCGCGCTTGATATGCGTGTCATAATGTAACACTCCAAAAATAGTACCTAGTTACCTACATGTCGCGCTTGATATGCGTGTCATAATGTAACACTCCAAAAATAGTACCTAGTTACCTACATGTCGCGCTTGATATGCGTGTCATAATGTAATAGGTAGGTATTACCACGACACTCCAAAAATAGTACCTAGTTACCTACATGTCGCGCTTGATATGCGTGTCATAATGTAACACTCCAAAAATAGTACCTAGTTACCTACATGTCGCGCTTGATATGCGTGTCATAATGTAATAGGTAGGTATTACCACGACACTCCAAAAATAGTACCTAGTTACCTACATGTCGCGCTTGATATGCGTGTCATAATGTAATAGGTAGGTATTACCACGACACTCCAAAAATAGTACCTAGTTACCTACATGTCGCGCTTGATATGCGTGTCATAATGTAACACTCCAAAAATAGTACCTAGTTACCTACATGTCGCGCTTGATATGCGTGTCATAATGTAATAGGTAGGTATTACCACGACACTCCAAAAATAGTACCTAGTTACCTACATGTCGCGCTTGATATGCGTGTCATAATGTAACACTCCAAAAATAGTACCTAGTTACCTACATGTCGCGCTTGATATGCGTGTCATAATGTAATAGGTAGGTATTACCACGACACTCCAAAAATAGTACCTAGTTACCTACATGTCGCGCTTGATATGCGTGTCATAATGTAACACTCCAAAAATAGTACCTAGTTACCTACATGTCGCGCTTGATATGCGTGTCATAATGTAACACTCCAAAAATAGTACCTAGTTACCTACATGTCGCGCTTGATATGCGTGTCATAATGTAATAGGTAGGTATTACCACGACACTCCAAAAATAGTACCTAGTTACCTACATGTCGCGCTTGATATGCGTGTCATAATGTAACACTCCAAAAATAGTACCTAGTTACCTACATGTCGCGCTTGATATGCGTGTCATAATGTAATAGGTAGGTATTACCACGACACTCCAAAAATAGTACCTAGTTACCTACATGTCGCGCTTGATATGCGTGTCATAATGTAATAGGTAGGTATTACCACGACACTCCAAAAATAGTACCTAGTTACCTACATGTCGCGCTTGATATGCGTGTCATAATGTAACACTCCAAAAATAGTACCTAGTTACCTACATGTCGCGCTTGATATGCGTGTCATAATGTAATAGGTAGGTATTACCACGACACTCCAAAAATAGTACCTAGTGGTAGGGGAGGCATTGATGCTAAATTTGTAGTTACTCGAGCGTCTTTGGGACCTACTGGAATTTGAAGATTAGGTGGAATAAAGAAAAAAAGGTTATGTGATATTTTCCCCTTCAGCGGTGGGGGGAGCGTCTACAGGGTTTCAAAAATGTAAAAAAAAACAGTCACCAAGAAATACTCGAGCGCGTCAGATATTAATAGGGTAGTCGCGCCACGTCTGTCTGATAACGGAAAAATAATAATCTGCCGTTTTGCGTGGTGGGGGTGGCCGTACGAAGGGGATGAAATTATTTAAAAAAAAAATTTACTCGAGCGCGTCAGACATTGATAAGGGATGTTAAGTGAACCCTCCAGTAGCTCCTATTTTAAAGACTGACGATTTGGACGCGACCGTCAGTCAGGGCCGATTTTTGAAAATGCAAAAAAAAATCGTGACCTTGATTTACTCGAGCGCGTCAGATTTTTATACAGGCGGTTCTTCTTGATGGCCTTGTTGTACTGACCCATAATCTGACAATTATGTTGAGGGATTTCCTTAATCTGACGGTTTGAAAAAAAAAATATGTAAAAAATATCGAAATCTCGAAAATGGTTCAAGATATCGAAAAAATGTTTGTACAAAAGTTGTAGAGAATTTAACCTTCTACAATATTTATTATGAATACATATACCAAAAAATCCATTGGAAACGAGATATTTGCAATAAATGATTTTTTGACCTTTGACCTTGAAAAATCAGTAGTCGCGGGCACCCTAAGATAAGTAGCTTTTGAGACAAGTTTTAGGGTGTCAAAATAAAGGTTTATACAAGTTAATAGCTGACTATTTCTCATTCTGAGGTGAAACTCATAATATTCCTGGACTATACACTTAATAATGATTTTAGCCACTTCGGCTTGTGCAAATCGGCAGATTAAGATATTTCCGTGATTCGTGACTAATTTCCTTCAAAATAAAAAAAAAACCAATCGCGCTCGGTAAAATCCAGGTGACGTTTTTTTTTTGCAACTTTGCGAGTCTCCAATTTTCTTTCGTCACGCCCAATTTGTCAGATTATTGAAATGTACACTATTTTGCATGTAACTAACTTACCTTACCCTAATCTGACGCGCTCGAGTATTTCAAACCATCGATTTTTTTTTACTAATCTGACGGGCTACCCTAGGCTTTCGACACTACATAGAAGGCTCAGATTTGGTGAGAGTACTTCACAAGGTGCAAGGTTGCCCCCTTATGTTAATCTGACGCGCTCGAGTAAATCCCGAAATCCCCTATTCGCCTCCCCTACCATAGTTACCTACATGTCGCGCTTGATATGCGTGTCATAATGTAACACTCCAAAAATAGTACCTAGTTACCTACATGTCGCGCTTGATATGCGTGTCATAATGTAACACTCCAAAAATAGTACCTAGTTACCTACATGTCGCGCTTGATATGCGTGTCATAATGTAATAGGTAGGTATTACCACGACACTCCAAAAATAGTACCTAGTTACCTACATGTCGCGCTTGATATGCGTGTCATAATGTAACACTCCAAAAATAGTACCTAGTTACCTACATGTCGCGCTTGATATGCGTGTCATAATGTAACACTCCAAAAATAGTACCTAGTTACCTACATGTCGCGCTTGATATGCGTGTCATAATGTAATAGGTAGGTATTACCACGACACTCCAAAAATAGTACCTAGTTACCTACATGTCGCGCTTGATATGCGTGTCATAATGTAACACTCCAAAAATAGTACCTAGTTACCTACATGTCGCGCTTGATATGCGTGTCATAATGTAACACTCCAAAAATCAACCAACTTTAAATCGTCATAAATCCTAAAAGGATGTGCAAAATGTAAAATTATTTAAAAAAACCTAAAAAATATTTTCAAAGACCTATCCAATGATACCCCACTTGACATATATACATAGTACGTCGACTTAATTTATTTCTTTTTCACAAATTGGCGTCTGGTACAGTCTGGATCACTATCATGTCTTTGGTGAGACTCGAGCAATTAAGACGAATCTAACGACATATCATTCATCAAAACCGTAACCTTACCGTATTCACGTAACCCTTCTTTTATGGCTTCGCCAGTAGTCGTAGCCGGGTAAGAATATACGTAGTCCCTTCTTGAATAACTCCTTGTATATTCCCGTGGGATCTTATCTTATCCCGGGATAAAAATATAGCCTATGTTAATCTGGAATAATGTAGCATTCAAATGGTGAAAGAATTTTTGAAATCGGCCCAGTGGTTTTTGAGTTTATTCGTTATATACATTCTACCATCCATACAAATCTTTCCTCTTTATAATATTAGAAAAATGTAGGAATGGTTTAGGCTTGATAGTCTTGTAACTAAAGCCTACAAATAACAATAATTGTATGTAGAAACATAAATAGTTGCCTACTCCTTTTCTAAAATTTGAACTTCGAATTGAAAAGTTGTCCTACATACGCTCCCAGGCGAGTATAGCCCGTATTGCAAGGAAGTAAAGTACATAATCGGTAGAAATGATAATGCTCGGTGATCATACATGCACGTAGCGATAGTAGACGTGGGTAAATAGCCTTTCTCTTAGCTGAACTGAACGTTCGTGTCACTTCGTGTTTACGTTACTAATATAATAAGTCAAAATATACAGTGATGGAACGGTGAAATATCCTGTGAGATTCTTCAAAGTCTAAGTCAAAACCATTTATTCAGTTTAGGCCCTAGAAGGGCACTTATGAAGGTCGAATTACAGAAGTTACCACCGGTTCGGAAGTCAGACAACCACTGAGAAGAACCGGCAAGATACTCAGCTACATTTTTTTAATATTTTTGGTCAATTTTATACTTAAATTAATACAAATATATACTCAGCCATCTTTTTTTGGAACGAAGTTCCTTATCGCGCGTTATGAAATATGAGACGGAAAAAAAATCCCCGACGTTAAAGATGTCGGTGATTTTTTGTGTCGGTGACAAAAGTCTAGTCTCACTTATAATATTTGCGTGTTATGGCGGCAAAAATAGTAATCTATAGAATTTAATTATGACTTTATCTCACCATGGTAAGTGACGATGTGGCCGAAGGTGGTAATCACACAAAGCCTAGATGGGAACTCGCTCTCAAGTGCAGCTGTCGGAACTCACCGGTAGGTGCTTGCGACAGATTTTCAACTTGAGGGTAGTAGTGGAAGGTAGTTTTTGCGAGATTGAAGATCAAAACAAACATCCAAACTTTCACATTTACAATATTAGTAGGATGGTAGAAATTTAATAAATGGAAAGTGGTAACATTTAAAAGATATTATTCTTACTCATTAGAGTGGACATTATGGTATGTAATTTGTACTTTCACTACATCTTAAAATTGTATATTAATCTGGTTATTATGTACTAGCTGTCCCGTGAGATCTTATCTATCCCGGGATAAAAATATAGCCTATGACACTCACAAATAACGTGGCTTTCTATTGGTAAAAGAATTTTTAAAATCAGTTCAGTAGATCCAGAGATTACCCTACAACCTTTACGTCTTGTATAATCTATAATATAAAAATGAATCGCAAAATGTGTTGGTAAGCGCATAACTCAACAACGCCTGGACCAATTTGGCCAATTCTTTTTTTTAAATGTTCGTTGTTGTCCAAGGATGGTTTTTAAGGCAAGAAAAATTCGAATAATTGCCGGGAAAACCCTAAAAACAGCCCTTTTCTTTTTCCCATACAAACCCCCAGCTGTCAAACATTTGACGTCAATCGAAACAAAACAAAGACGCGTTTTAGAGAAATAGAGCAGAACAAGGTCTGCCGGGACAGCTAGTATTAGTATAAAAGGTATTTTTGGATACAGTAGGTACGCACACTGCACATATTTCGAAGAAGATTGATATACTTATATAAGAAAAAATACTTCTGAATTGAGTCCTATCAAATCATAAGCATGTGTTAGAAAGAAGAAACTAAAGATTTATTTTACTATTATTATGTATTATAAATGTGAATATGTTTGTTACAAAACCTACTGAACGGATTATGATAAAACTTGGCACACAGGTAGATAATATCCTGGATTAAAATAGTGTTTGTGTATAGCTAGCATAAGATGTTAAGATCATTTATTCAGTTTAGGCCCTAGGAGGGCACTTGTATTATTTTATTTTTATTTTATTGACAAGTTTCTTGGCGGTTTTTCTCAGTTATAAGCACCTTTTACTGAATAGGTTGCTTTAAAAATTAAAAACAATCAAATCTTAAATAATTTATTAAACTATAACAAAACATTACATTATCAAGAACAGCGCCATCTATTATCAAACGAAACAAACTCTCAAACCTTCCTCGCATTCTCCATAGTACACTTAAAATTATCAGATGTTACATTATCATTTTTTATTGTAGTAAACGTGTTGTTTTCAGATAAAAGTTGCATTAATTCTTGTAGGGTAAGTAGTTGTACGGAGAGTGTAGTGTGGGGCGCGCTTCGGTACACTTCGTAGCGCGGCGGAGAGTCCAGGGTCGATCTACCACATACTATGATGGTAGGGTAGCCCATTCTATGTAAAAAAAAATGTTGTATTATCCAACCGTGAAAGAATTTTCTATCTTGGATCAGTAGTTTCGGAGATCACCTCATACATACAAGCTTACAAACTTTACCTTTACAATATTAGTGTAGTAATCAGTTTCTACTAAAAATATGAAGGAAAATATGGTGAGGAAACTATAGAATGGTGGTATGCTATCTTTTATTTCACGATATGATCTACTTTTGTACAAATATTCAACAAAATCAGTTCAGTAGTTATTGCGTGAAAGAGGAACAAACATCTTCACACGCATCCAAACATACTTTCACATTTATAAAACCAGTCTACGTAATAACTATTTTTGCAAAAAAAATATGGTAACCTTATTTCCTCACCTGTCAGCCATCATGAGCCTCTTCCCGATGGTGAGGTGGTTCCTATCATCCACCAGCACATCATCATCACCTGACAACTCTTCCTTCAGTCGATCCAACCCACCTGCACCGCTCGAACACTCCTTGCTGCCATCCTGGAAATGGATGGATATTTTGAGCTCTGCTTAGTGTTAAGAGTTTACCGGCTAATTTCAAGTTTGTAACAATTAGCTAATTATCAACAAATGACTAACATATTTTCGGCGTGTGGGGTTGAAACCCTAGGGTCTTGGGGACCAGAGGATCATCTTTTGTCCAAAGAGGCCTCCCATCGAATTATTGAGCTTAGTTCAGGCTCCAGATCTCCCACAATTTTTTTTAAATATTGTAACTATTGTAATTTGTTTCGAAATTGAATTTCGTGTATGTGTAATTTGTGGGATAAAGATGAATAATTTTTTTATTATTGTTATTATTATTGAGGCCTCTCATGACAAGAAGGCTGGCATGTACTTTGCCCAAGAATTGTCATTGCCATTCAGCGCGGCAATGCTGCCAGTCTCCTTGGGACGCTTCCATCGGGCAGCGATTTGGGGATTTTTTAAATTTTGTTTTTAATAATTAGCATTATTTATTTATGAAGTAAGTTATAATAAAATATGAACAGTAAAAAATATCTACACAGTTATATTATAAAGAGAAATGATTAGAATTTTTCTTATGTTTGCATATTTGTTTCTAATGGATAAACTTATTAAATATTTAACAGATTTAAAAAATACTTTCACGTATTGAAGGTTACATTAGAGATCGTCCATTAATTACGTGAGAGTCGAAGCCCGAGCGGGGGCCCTCGGAAAAATCATGAAATATCACAAGTTAGAAGTCGCTAAAACATGACGTAGTTGACCCAGTTCCCATCTAGGCTTTGTGTGCTTACCACCTTCGGCCACATCATCACTTACCATAGTGAGATTGTGGTCAAACACAAGCCTGTACAGAAAAAAAAAAAATGTACTATTATTGCTTTTTTATCTTTTATGTTTATCTATATATAAAAGGATCTTTATGTATTTACTTTAGGTCCAATAATGATAGTGTTGTATGGAGCTATGTGTGTCGCCCAGCGCAGCGCTGTGTCGCTTGAGAGCGCTTCCAGACTAGCTGCTAATAACCTGCAATATTGCATTCAAAGTCAAAGTCAAAACCATCTATTCAGTTTAGGCCCTAGAAGGGCACTTATGGAGGTCGGATTACAGAAGTTACCACCGGTTCGGAATTATATATAGTTTTAGTTAAATAAATTGTATTTTGCTTATATAAGGAGTTCCCTATTCTGTAGGGAAACCAAATGAAATGTTTATTCATCTAAATATCCCTTCTTTTACCACGACCTTCGAACCCACGACCTTCGCCGCGGTATCCGACGTCACTACCACTGAGCTATCATCGCTTTAAAATAATAACATTTTACATACTAATCCTTTTTAGGGTTCCGTACTTAAGGGGTAAAAACGGTTATTAGTAACCCTATTACTAAGACTGCTGTCTGTCGGTCACCAGGCTGTATCTCATGAACCGTCATATCTAGACAGTTGAAATTTCTACAGATGATGTATTTTTGTTGCCGCTATAACTTTAAAAAACTACAAAATTTGTACGGAACCTTCGGTGCGCGAGTCCGACACACACTTGACCGGTTTTATACAACGCAACATCTACGTCTGTTTTTTAGTGTCCTTATATCTCAAGAACCACTACACTACTACTTTCACAGTTAGCTAGGGGCTTTGAGGCAGTTCTCAGGCAATGCTGTCACCCATCCGCACACCAACCGTGACAATGTTCACTTAACATCATCTTACCTGGTAACACCGATGCCATAGCAGGACATGGCGAGCGGCTGCTGGGGCCCGCTGTGGGGCACGAAGTGTGCCTGCAGGGGCTCGCTGTATTTTGTACCCAACATGAAAGTGTGCCCCACCTGTACGTAATAAAATGTATCTGTTTATGTTTTAGGTCCAAGTCTGGGGCACAAGTCACCTGATGGTAAGTGAATACTGTTGCCTAGACATTAGCAACACCGGGGGTGGAAATTTGGTTCAGCGGTTTAGGCGTGAAAAGCTGACAAACAACCAGACGGATTTTAAAAACTGTAGTAATATTTAAAATAAAAAATTATACAACTACAATAATTTTAGAATCCCAAAACATCTTACTAATTAATTATAAATGCGGAAGTTTGTTACAAAATTTTGCGGCTGAACGGATTTTGACGAAACTTGACACACATGTAGATCATATCCCGGAATAAAACAAGACACTTTTAATCCCAGGAAAAGATAAGATCCCCAAAAACATCATTTTTCTCTCTCCACTTACATACCTCGATACTAGTTACATGTTCCATCTCGGTCGCACAGCGTGCGCACTCGCTCGCACCGTCGTGCACCATCGTGTCCGCGTGCGAGCAGGACGGACACACTCGGATGATGTCCTCTCCCGCTCCCGCAGGTAGTTGCCACTCGTGCGAGAGACTCCCGCCCATGTCGCCAGGGGGCGCTTGTACTGAAATGTGATTTCTTTTTTTTTTTAAGGATTTTGGCTTGGTATCGAGATCTTTAAGCCACGTCTTATCTTCATCTTTCATATCGACAACAAGTAGAAGCTAGTACTAAGATGACTACAATGATCTTTAGGTTTCAGCAAAGGAAAACATGGAGAGGAAACCACAGCACGGTGGTAGGGTACTTTGTAGTACTCAACTGGCTGGATACCATGCACAAATTGAACTGGATGAAAATCTGTCGCACTTAAGATCTGATTCTGGGAGTTGCACAGAGCCAGTTGCCTTTGAGGCATTTTAATAAAGTCGACGACGACCGTAGGCGGCAGATGTAAAAAAAAACTAAACTAAAAAGTTTATTTAGAATAGATACCCTGCGTGTGTAAAGAGCCTTACCTCTATGCACAGTGAGATGTAGACGAGAGAACAAGTCCCGGTAGGCGCGTGACACACGCTCGTACAGTTCCCCCCCCTCATCACTATGGGCTCCGTGCGCTCCGTGCGCTCCGTACGCGTCCATCATGCAGAACTCTCGCGCGCGCATCACTCCGTGCTTGGGTCGCTGCTCGTCGCGGTACTTGTTACTTATCTAACAAACAAACCACTACTATAAACATGTCTCATATCTAGCGTGCCTACAAATAATCTTCTAAACAACACATCACGCCACCCAGCCTCATTCAATTCCCACACTGTAATCTTTATAATCTAGTACCTTATACGTCTCTTACCTGATATAATAGGAGAGGTAGTTGTTTGTAGGAGAGCGGTCCAACGTCAGCTAGGAGATCTGCAACAGCCTCTTCGTGAGTCTGAAATATCAATTTCATTTCTATCATATGTGGAAGTACTTCATCAGGGGGGAAATGTTTCTTTCGTACAAGTGCTTTTTCGTACTCAAACCCTTCTTTACCAAGTAGTACAATGGAGGGGGCGCCTCCTTGATTTTAGGGGGGAATTTGGACCCCTTATGAGAAGACCTTGGGGAAATATTTGAGTTGCAGTGCAACAATTGGGAGAGGTCTTTGCTAAAAACATGGGAATTAATAGCATTGACCAGTGATATATGAAAACTCAAAATGATCAGAAATAAAATTAGTTCCTTAACATAAACCACTAACCGGTGCCAACAAATACTTCTTCCCGTGCCTATCCTCTAGCTTCATCAGCTCCGGACCCACATCCTTGAGCCTACCGGTCTTCTCCCACAAGCCAGCAGAAGTGAGAGCTGGCAGAGACATACGTTGAGCCCCAGCGGCTTCCATGCATGTGCGTATGAGGTGTTCCAGCTTATCTAGAGCTCGGCGAGCGAGCGGGAGAAGGGTGAAGAATCCAGAGCTTGTGGGACGGACTAGACCACATTCTAGTAAGAGCTGGAAATGTGTGTAGACTTTAAAAAAAAAAGTTTCAGACTCAATTACACAGAAACTGCTAAACTAAATTTGGACAAAATTGGCACAGAGTTACATAATTTATATGGTTTATTTTATTCCAGGAAAACATTATATCTCTAGAAGAGGCTGTTTTAACCTGTCAGTTCTAGCTTTCTTGGGACAATCGGGGTTTCATAGTCCGCACCACTTGGTTCTCAAATGGGACAATCGGGACGATGACATTTACTTGAAAATTGGGCGCGTATTTACATATTTTTAAAACTGTGCGCGAGTTGACGAGTTGTTTGACAGGTTAATGTCGCGAGTCAACAGAAAGAAGGATATCTCTTAACCAAAGAGTAATATATCCCATAACTTAAAGTAGAAGTTAAGAATTTAGTACCTATGCCTACCTGATATGAACTAAAAACTAAAATAATGTCATAAAATGTTTATTACCTTTTGACTTTTACATGTGATCTCCGTATTCTTGATCCTGGCATTCTTCGGTATAGTGATGACCGGCTGAAATAACTGCGACACGTACCGCATTGTGCCTCAAAATATTATTTTTATTGAGTTTTATTGACTTTGTTTTCATTTGTAGATTTATAGGTTAAGAAACAGCTGACATAGGTAGGGATGACATTTAAAGCGTTTGGTTATTTCAAAATGTAATATAAAAAAAAACGATGTTTGTATAGCTAACGATTTAACTTAGTTGTTCATAATTTAATATAACCAAAGTAAATAATATAAATATTTATTGTGAAATGTGATGCTCGTCTAAAACTACAAATAAAAAGAAAAGCAGGATTCGCGATTCTAGTAATCATAATCCTTTTGACGGCTGTGTTCTTAAAAATTCTACCATGTTTTAGAAAAATCTGCATAAATAAATGATGCTACCTTAGATGAATGATATCAACATCCTACTAATGTTTAAATAGTTTGGTCAGTTTGATAGAAAAAACAAAACGCTTAGTATTTATATATGGCCCATACATAATTACGTCACGCATTAAAACTTCAACTCTTACGAAAACCTTTTAAAATATTACCAATTCGATGGATATTCATTCATGTCAAGTTAGATTTTTTTGGAAATAGATTTTCAATACACATAATACGTAGCTAGGTAAGGTAGCTTTAGAGATGCGATGTACAATTGTATGGGATTTTGTGTGTTACAACTAAGACTTTAAGAATAAAATTGTTAAACATTTAAAAAAAAAGCCAATATAGTCAGATGGTTCAAAAATATTTAAAAAATGTAACCTTGCTGAGTTTCTTGTCGGTTCTTCTCAGTTGTTGTCTGACTTCCGAACCGGTGGTAACTTCTGTAATTCGACCTTCATAAGTGCCCTTCTAAGGCCTAAACTGAATACTAAGAGGATAAAAACACCTGAATAAATGGTTTTGACTTTGACTTTGACTTGACAACTATCGTTCATTGTAGCGACATCTATGTGGAGTCGTGCGAGCCATGTCCGTGTCGTGCGAACCATGTCCGTGTCGTGTTGTTGTTTGATAGATGTCGCTACATCTAGAAGTGTACTTTTAAAATAACTTTTTCCGGCAGTTGCACTTGAGAGCCAGTTCGCCTTTAAGGCATTGTAATAAGGTGTACAACACATTAGCAATCCCCTGGTATTGCCAATGTCTATAGGCGACGGTTGTCACTTACCATCAGGTGACCCGCCTGTCTCGATGTCAAAAATCATGATATTCATGCGACGTCATTTATGGATTAAAAAAAGAGGTACTTAAACGAATTGTAGATACCTCCTTATGCACTTACTCGTACCACCGAACCATAATCTATTATCTGTCTATGGCTTTGAGTATTAATCCTGCTAGTTATTGTTCCGAGATTAAACCACTCCCCTAGAATTATTAGGAACATAAAACGAAGTTGGTCACACCGTAGGTTACACTATATAACTCAAGAACGGCTGAATGGATGTCAATAATCTTTGATTTGTTGGATTCGTTTCCGCACGGAATAACTATTAAAAAAATAATGGAAATATAATCACGAAAAGAAAAATTTCTGTCATGAGTGACATAATTTTGTATAGCAATCTTAGCTCATTTCACCTACTTAATCTTACAGTCATTCTGGGGAGAGATAATTTTTACTTTTGTATAAGCTTTTATTTGACCGCAACCATGGTAAGTGATGATGTGGCCGAAGGTGGTAAGCACACAAAGCCTAGATGGGGACTGGCTCTCAAGTGCAGCTGTGGGAACACCGATAGGTGCTTGGCGACAGATTTTCAACTTGTGTGTGGTAGCCAGCCAGTCGGGTACTATAAAGTACCCTACTACCGTGCTGTGGTGTCCTCACGATATTTTCTTTCACCGAAAGCTCAAGTTCATTGTAGGATTCTAACCTACGACCTTCGCTTCGGTAATCGACGTCACTACCACTTCTTCGTATCCCGGACTCACTTTTAGTCCCGGTTACAAAGAATTAGTGATGTCGCTATGACGATTTTAATTATTGAAGAATTGGGGACAAAGAGGGGGGGTGGGGGAATTGCCATTGCCCCCATCTTGGATCTGCGCCTGCCTGCTTATTTTAGAAATAAAAAAATGGTTTAAAATAAGGAAACAAAAATACGCAGCGCAGTCTTTGATTGAGTACAATCTTGGATATGATTTGGTTGCATTGGACGGACAGCCTGTCATATTGGATGGAAGAACCGTTTAATACTCTAATAATAAAGGAAGAACCACAACAGCCGCGTCTCGAAGAATTAATCAAGTTAACTCCTAAATATACCGTGAATGGTTTAAAAATAGATTAATGAAGTATTTGAGGGGATGATTCCATCGTGTCATCGTTTTGGGACATTAATAACGGAACAAATCGTGTGACCCGCCGCGATAGCGCTCCCAACGCGTCCAGCGGGACCAGAGACTAGTGAGTCGCTCATCTCCGCTCAGATATCTATATAAGGGAGCGTTTACACCATGAGCGAAGCGGGGTGTCATAATTAAGGCTGCATAGGTTCCAACCTAAGGCAGATTGTCTATGCCATACATTTCTTTGTCTATGGAATTATTACCCAAACACATTGACTGCGGGATCGTGCGTGATTCAAAATATTTTTTTTTAAACTCAGTACTTACCTAGGTGCTAAATGATTGCCATTATATATAATACTCGTATACACAGTTAAGTACAATGTGAAGATGTATCTCTTTCACGCAAAAACTACTGAACGTATTTTGATGAAACTTGTTACACAGATACATAAAACATAGGATACTTTTTATCCCCGGTTTTTTTTTTTTATGTCACAAGTGACAACGAGGCAGGCGGGTCACCTGATGATAAGTGACAACCGTCGCCTATAGACATTGGCAATACCAGGGGATTGCTAATGTGTTGTACACCTTATAATAATGCCTTAAAGGCGAACTGGCTCTCAAGTGTGACAGATTTTCAACTTGAGGGTGGTAGCCAGCCAGTCGAGTACCTACTACAAAGTACCCTACCACCGTGCTGTGGTTTCCTCACCATGTTTTCCTTCACCGAAAGCTCAAGTTCATTATAGGATTCGAACCCACGACCTTCGCCGCGGTATCCGACGTCACTACCACTGAGCTATCATCGCCCTAGATCGTCAGTTTTCACTAGGTTTTTCGATGTTCAGCGCATAATTATTGTACTAGACATATTATTATGAAGGGCTCGTCAGGTGCTACGGCGGTACCTATCAACTACGTATATCATAAAATAATTCGTCTCCCGCTCCCGCTCCCGCTTCCGCAACAAGTCCCCTGCCTCTCAGTTATCATGTTCACAGGTCATTTAGTCCCGTCATTTTGTCGCACGCCTCAAAATGGCCGCGCTAATGGAAAACGGCGGGAAACGACAACACACCGGATAATTATCGACGCGATTATATTTTATTAAGTTTGGTACATGACGGAGATGCTTTCATGACTGTTTTGTTGAAAAAGGGTATTTGCTGTGAATTTAATTAGGATTTCGACTAGCAAAAATGATCAATTCCAGCAGCCAGCAGCATTATCATTGTTATTATTAGGTATAATTCATCAATTGTTACGTGTCGTGTAGTTTTAATTTTTCCGTCTAGCCCCCTTTCACAACGCGCGTAAATGAAAAATCAGATTTTTTTCGCTCTTAAAAAAAAACCTATAACCTATATTTATCTTCAACAATAATAGAATAGAGGTAGGATGACGAAAAATAAAACCAAAACTACGGGCACTGTTACTTGTCCGTAGTCTTACCAGTAGGACTACGGGCAATGCTAAGTGCCCATGGTCCTACTAATAGAACTACGGGCAAAATAAATTGCCCGTAGTCCTACCAGTAGGACCACGCAGTAGGACCACGGGCAATAGACTTGTAGTTTTGTATATATATATTTTTTTTACTTCACGATAAGCTTGTGTTTGACCACAATCTCACCATGGTAAGTGATGATGTGGCCGAAGGTGGTAAGTACACAAAGCTTACATGGGAACTGGCTCTCAAGTGCAGCTGTCGGAAAACACCGATGGGTGCTTGGCGACAAATTTATTAATTAAATTGCAACTATCTAAAAATGCCTCATCGAATAGCGAATAGGTTCCATGTAAAATGCACTTTTCTATTCGACCTCACAACTCACTATTTCATACAAAACTCCATATCGTTTTGTATTGAACAAAGCCTACTATATATAAGGTGGCTCGTTATTATTATGTAACACAGAAGTAACTCTGCACCTGGCCAAGTGTTAGATACTTATTATGAAATGTATCTAAATTTATTAATTAAATTGCAACTATCTAAAAATGCCTCATCGAATAGCGAATAGGTTCCATGTAAAATGCACTTTTCTATTCGACCTCACAACTCACTATTTCATACAAAACTCCATATCGTTTTGTATTGAACAAAGCCTACTATATATAAGGTGGCTCGTTATTATTATGTAACACAGAAGTAACTCTGCACCTGGCCAAGTGTTAGATACTTATTATGAAATGTATCTAAATTTATTAATTAAATTGCAACTATCTAAAAATGCCTCATCGAATAGCGAATAGGTTCCATGTAAAATGCACTTTTCTATTCGACCTCACAACTCACTATTTCATACAAAACTCCATATCGTTTTGTATTGAACAAAGCCTACTATATATAAGGTGGCTCGTTATTATTATGTAACACAGAAGTAACTCTGCACCTGGCCAAGTGTTAGATACTTATTATGAAATGTATCTAAATTTATTAATTAAATTGCAACTATCTAAAAATGCCTCATCGAATAGCGAATAGGTTCCATGTAAAATGCACTTTTCTATTCGACCTCACAACTCACTATTTCATACAAAACTCCATATCGTTTTGTATTGAACAAAGCCTACTATATATAAGGTGGCTCGTTATTATTATGTAACACAGAAGTAACTCTGCACCTGGCCAAGTGTTAGATACTTATTATGAAATGTATCTAAATTTATTAATTAAATTGCAACTATCTAAAAATGCCTCATCGAATAGCGAATAGGTTCCATGTAAAATGCACTTTTCTATTCGACCTCACAACTCACTATTTCATACAAAACTCCATATCGTTTTGTATTGAACAAAGCCTACTATATATAAGGTGGCTCGTTATTATTATGTAACACAGAAGTAACTCTGCACCTGGCCAAGTGTTAGATACTTATTATGAAATGTATCTAAATTTATTAATTAAATTGCAACTATCTAAAAATGCCTCATCGAATAGCGAATAGGTTCCATGTAAAATGCACTTTTCTATTCGACCTCACAACTCACTATTTCATACAAAACTCCATATCGTTTTGTATTGAACAAAGCCTACTATATATAAGGTGGCTCGTTATTATTATGTAACACAGAAGTAACTCTGCACCTGGCCAAGTGTTAGATACTTATTATGAAATGTATCTAAATTTATTAATTAAATTGCAACTATCTAAAAATGCCTCATCGAATAGCGAATAGGTTCCATGTAAAATGCACTTTTCTATTCGACCTCACAACTCACTATTTCATACAAAACTCCATATCGTTTTGTATTGAACAAAGCCTACTATATATAAGGTGGCTCGTTATTATTATGTAACACAGAAGTAACTCTGCACCTGGCCAAGTGTTAGATACTTATTATGAAATGTATCTAAATTTATTAATTAAATTGCAACTATCTAAAAATGCCTCATCGAATAGCGAATAGGTTCCATGTAAAATGCACTTTTCTATTCGACCTCACAACTCACTATTTGACATTTAATAAAAAGAAGCTGTCAGTCAGTCAGTATATATTATTTACAGTATTAGCGAGGAGTTAAGCGCACATTCATCACAGCACGCCGCGTGAGCCGTGAGCCTGAGCCGTGAGCCGTCCGTCCCTCAGGTGACTGCCAGAGGTAACTCATAATGTAATTAATGGTAGTACCTACAGACAGACTACAGTACAGGGTCTACAGGTAGGTACAACAGGCGCTCGGCGGCGGCGGGCGGCGGGCAGCGCGCAGCGGTCGACGCACCCGCACCTGAGGTCGACACATTAAATACATTTTGAGAGATATTAATTAGTTTGCATAACTACATATTTAGCCATGTTAGCTATAAGTTTATCTAAGGCGGTGATAGCTCAGTGGTAAGTGACGTCGAATACTGCGGCGAAGGTGGTGGGTTCGAATCCTTACAATGAGCTTGAGCTTTCGGTGAAGGAAAACATCGTGAGGAAACCACAGCACGGTGGAAGGGTACTTTGTAGTACTCGACTGGCTGGCTACCACCCTCAAGTTGAAAATCTGTCGCCAAGCACCTGTTAGTGTGTTCCGGCAATTGCACTTGAGAGCCAGTTCGCCTTTAAGGCATTGTAATAAGGTGTAGGTACAACACATTAGCAATCCCCTGGTATTGCCAATGTCTATAGGCGACGGTTGTCACTTACCATCAGGTGACCAACCTGCCTCGTTGACACTTGTGACAAAAAAAAAAAAACTTTAATTGAATTACTAGCTCTTAAGTACTCGAAATGAGTTGTAATTAAAAAAATATTGATTGTATTATTTATGTGTTAAGTAGGTACGAACTACTTTCCTCTCGCTTTTCTACAATCGGTGGGAGTGATTTTGTGAAAAGGGACGCAAGCAAGTGGGTAAAGGGAAGCCGGGTTGTTAGATACAAGGATATTATAAAGAAGGCGATGATAGCTCAGTGGTAAGTGACGTCGAATACCGCGGCGAAGGTCGTGGGTTCGAATCCTACAATGAGCTTGAGCTTTCGGTGAAGGAAAACATCGTGAGGAAACTATAGCAGGGTGGTAGGGTACTTTGTAGTACCCGACTGGCTGGCTACCACCCTCAAGTTGAAAATCTGTCGCCAAACACCTATTGGTGTGTTCCGACAGCTGCACTTGAGAGCCAGTTCCCATCTAGGCTTTGTGTGCTTACCATCTTCGGCCACATCATCACTTACCATGGTGAGATTGTGGTCAAACACAAGCCTATCGAATATAAAAAAAAAAAAAAAGGTCTTAAATTCCGTAGGTATATCTTATACCTACGGAATTTTATTTCCTCTATTATTATTTATTCGTAGATTATAGTGCAGGCAAAGGGTTTGAGCCCATACAGCCTCAAATTGAAGCAATGAGCGCGCGCGGTTGTACGTAGGTACACACTACCTAGAGTTGTCTGTCAGATTGTTCTAACCAACGATCATTTTATACGTAAGTATTATATTTGTAAAAAAGTTTTCTTTTGACACTTATATTTGGTGTTGCTAGAGAATGCAATCCTATACTTTTGGTATCAAAAAAAACAAAGACATACCACTAGCGTGTGGCATGCGGCGTGCGGCGTGCGGCGTGCCTGTGTCCAGCCAGGCAGCCAGGCAGCCAGGCAGCCAGGCAGCCAGGCAGGCGTACGTAACGTACGTGGAAATAATTCAAATCACCCACTCGGTTATTAATTGTTGGTTACCTCCCAAAATAAGGAATCCACATTTGTGTCCCCGTGGGGTTGTTTCCATTGTACCAATATCTTTTTGGAAGCACTACAATTAAAAGCGCCCGCTGATTTGGGGCTTCACTTATTTTTTTTCGTGTAGTACTCTTCGTAGTAAGAACTTTCACCAAGGCTTTTAACGCGATAACGCACAGTTTTCGAGAAAAAATAACCTAAAGTTTCAGAAATTTCTAACTAATTCACGTATAAATAAGTATTATTTTTTTCTTAAATTTATTTAAAAGGCTTTTTAAAGTGAAGCCCCAAATCAGCGGGCGCTTTTGTACAGTGGAGCCATTTTTTTTACTATTCACGATAATATGAAATGTTGTAATTAACCTATTCATTTATCTATTTAATTAAAGTCACAGAACAAATAAAAATATAGTCTCCAATGAAGTGAGCTTCTCCCAAGGTTCATCATTTGATTTAGTTTGAAATCGTCACTAAGATCGTATTCTAATCGTAAGTACGTATGTATGTAGGTAATTACATTCTATAACGGTACCGGTAGTCTTGGTACCAACCATTTAAAATAAGTATCTAAATATTACAATAAAACCAAATAAAACGAACCTAACAAAAATATAAATAATATTATGTCGTGTCGCAACATAAAATGCAAACGCACCATCCACATACTCACGGGCGAGCATTAAAAAAATAAAAATTAAAAAGCGCGCGAAAACACTCGGCGAGCAATTACGCGGCAACATTGTTTAGAAAAAAATTAAAACAACGCTTTTACGCGGAATACTGGCGCGTGACGAGCTTACAGATTGTTGTTTAGTTACAAATTGTTTGAATTTTGACATTATTTGACCATTAATATTTATGTGGCCCCAAATAACATCGTGCTTATACATATCCAAAAATTGGGAGGATGTAGGTCCATTCATTGAATGGACTAAACTATACGCTCTACACTGAAGCTGTTTGATTGAACGCGTTAATCTCAGGAACCTGGTTCGAATTGCGTAATAGAGTTTCTTGCCGGAGTGTTCTCATTTTAAGTGTATGTTGAACCGGTGGTAGAGTCAATTGTAACGTTCATAAGTGAATAACCAGGGCCTAAACTGAATAAATGAGTTTTGAGTTTGAATTGAAAAATTATTTCAGTGTTGGATAGACCATTTATCGAAGAAGGCTCGCTATAGGCTAATATAACATCACGCTATGTTGCGAAAATCCCACGGGAACGCGGGTGAAACCGCGGGCGACACCTAGAACAATAATATAAGTAAGTAATTCTTATTTTTCATCCTAGTTCTTCAAGAGATATAATGATATGATCTTTCACTTCTCTCTTTGCTTTTAAGGTCATTACTAGTGTGTCGGCGTCGCTCACTTTCCTACAAGTTTGCGAGGGCGCACGGGCGTCATACTCGTGCTTGTGAATTGTAAAGGCGAGTTTGTTGTGTAAATCACTACTTCTATTTAAATTATTATTCTTTTTTGAAAAATTTCAGTTACGTATTAGTAAATAATGAAGAATGTTAAGTAATTTTGAATATTAGCTCTCCACATTCTCTGAAGAATTACTTCAATACGTCAATTAGTTTCCTATTTATAGAAGTAAATGTGCGATGCGGACTCGCACTCGATTTGACGTCATCTCGCAACACTCGCTCATAGCGGAGCGTTGCAAATTGACGTCACATGCGGTCACGTGACTGTTAGCGGGACTCCATTTTATCGTAAGTTTAAATGCCTGTAAAATCAAAACTAATAGGTATTTTTGACTACAACAAAAACTAGTGTATTTGTATACATACAAGCTTTACTGTAACAAACTTTCAACCGATTTGGCATACCTAGTAACATTCTCCATTATTGAATGTATAATTTGAATTTTTAAACACATTCGAGGTAGGTACTTACCTTTATTGAATGCACTTTACAGCAGACGATCTCCATCTCTTACTGGTAGGAAGGTGTAAATAGTTTGCACTCCTTTCTAATCTACCTAATAGTTGGTGTTGCGGCAGCTTTTGTGAAAAGGTCGTCAAGAAGCAATCCACATGTGTATAGGCGACGAAAGTCTCTTACCATCAGCCCGCGCGTGACCCGCCTACCTGGTGTCACTTAGGTATCTACCTATTCATTTCATTCGTATCAAGGATACATCATAAGATACTTACATTCTTTCTGCCAGAACACCTCGATATTGTAGGGGAGGCGAATAGGGGATTTCGGGATTTACTCGAGCGCGGCAGATTAACATAAGGGGGGCAACCTTGCACCTTGTGAAGTACTCTCACCAAATCTGAGCCCTCTATCTAGTGTCGAACGTCTAGGGTAGCCCGTCAGATTAGTAAAAAAAAATCGATGGTTTGAAATACTCGAGCGCGTCAGATTAAGGTAAGGTAAGTTAGTTACATGCAAAATTTCAATAATCTGACAATTTGGGCGTGACGAAAGAAAATTGGAGACTCGCAAAGTTGCAAAAAAAAACGTCACCTGGATTTTCTCGAGCGCGATTAGTTTTTTTTTTTTTGAAGGAAATTAGTCACGAATCACGGAAATATCTTAATCTGCCGATTTGCACAAGCCGAAGTAGCTAAAATCATTATTAAGTGTATAGTCCAGGAATATTATGAGTTTCACCTCAGAATGAGAGATAGTCAGCTATTAACTTGTACAAACCTTTATTTTGATACCCTAAAACTTGTCTCAAAAGCTACTTATCGTAGGGTGCCCGCGACTACTGATTTTTCAAGGGTAAAAAAATGATTTATTGCAAATATCTCGTTTCCTATGGGTTTTTTGGCATATGTATTCGTAATAAATATTGTAGAAAATTAAATTCTCTATAACTTTTGTACAAACATTTTTTCGATATCTTGAACTATTTTCGAGATTTCGATATTTTTTATATATTTTTTTTTCAAACCGTCAGATTAAGGAAATTCCTCAACATAATTGTCAGATTATGGGTCAGTACAACAAGGCCATCAAGAAGAACCGCCTGTATAAAAATCTGACGGGCTCGAGTAAATCAAGGTCACGATTTTTTTTTGCATTTTCAAAAATCGGCCCTGACTGATCGCGTCCAAATCGTCAGTCTTTAAAATAGGAGCTACTGGAGGGTTCACTTAACATCCCTTATCAATGTCTGACGCGCTCGAGTAATTTTTTTTTTAAATATTTTCGACCCCTTCGTACGGCCACCCCCACCACACAAAACGGCAGATTATTATTTTTCCGTTATCAGACAGACGTGGCGCGACTACCCTATTAATATCTGACGCGCTCGAGTATTTCTTGGTGACTGTTTTTTTTTACATTTTTGAAACCCTGTAGACGCTCCCCCCACCGCTGAAGGGGAAAATATCACATAACCTTTTTTTCTTTATTCCACCTAATCTTCAAATTCCAGTAGGTCCCAAAGACGCTCGAGTAACTACAAATTTAGCATCATTGCCTCCCTTACCATTATCAAATATCCGATTAGTACCTACCAACGAGTATACCTACGTATGTACGGTCGGTCAAGAAAGTGGTGTACCACCCTAAGGTTGAATGCCGCTTGCAGATCAATCTGACAACTTATGTCATTATTATGCATCTCTTTCAAGTGATATCTTTTTAGTTTGAACCTTGTTGTAATTTTCGATGACTAGGAAACTAAATCAAAACTGGCTCACCACTTTCTTGGCCGATCGTACCTACTAGTTAGTGACCACAATTTCAATTGTAAGTAATGTGGTACCTACCTACCTACAGGGTAGTACTTAGGCACAAGTTTACAACAGGCTCAAGTGCAGCAGGTAGCCAGCCAGGCGAATACCTCTATCGGCGTGCTATGGTTTCCTCACGATGTTTTTATTTACAAAAAATATGTAGGATTCGAACCCACGCCCTGCGAAATCAATAGGTACCTACCTACCAATAGTAATGAACTACAGCGGACCTAGAAATAGTGCGAGGGATAAGTGAAGAATGTGCCGCCTATCTAGGCGAGGTAGTAAATTGCTTGAGACTGTCGCCTAATGACTTTATACTACCTATTTCATTATTCTTAAATCAGATATCTATTGATTCTATTTTCAAGAACACTTCATATTTTAAGTGAGTTATTTTCAGAAATGATGCTGAAATGTTTAAAGTTTAAATAAAACCAACAAAATCGAATGAAAACCATTTATTTAAACCATTCTTTCAATTTAAGTAATTCGAATCGGTGCGTTGTCGCCTTTTTCACGCAGCGCGTCCGTTTGTGGAACGCCACGCAGCGCGTAGATAAATATTCAAAGCCAAGTTAAACTCTTCATTACAATTAAATATTTACTTTCACAATTAAAAAGCTACGAATGACTAGTACTGTTTGAGGATATACCAGTACGAGAACGTTACGTTCAGATGAGCGGCGATGTGACTGTTTCAAAATGGCACCAACATACAAATTACTTCTTTTTTCTGCAGATGCAAAATTATGGTTATGGTCACCACTCATTCTGCCTAGTAAGTTAATTACTTTTTATTTAAAAATAAGTCACATGGCGCTCTTCCACCGCACTGAATACCTATGATGATAAGATATAGTAAAAAATCTATACATTCCCTCCAAGTGATAAATTACAAATCACAAAACTACCACTAATAAATGTAAATATGAATATTTTAGATTATATTAATGAGCTTACGTTTTACAAATTCGTGGGGCACTTTTTGAGTTTTCAATCACTAATTTATCAGATGTTTGTGAACTTTGTTTCAAATTACCCAAAAATCGTCAGGAAATCAAAATAATAAGTTTTCAGATAATATTAAATCTATACACATAGTAGGTATCTGAGACATAGAAAAGCAGCTTCAAGACTTCTTATTAACTGTTAATATGTAAACTATACTTTTCCTACAAATGCCTTGTTTTTTCTTTGATAAAATAATAGACAGTCCACTAACATCCGACTCTTTGTAAATATTTAAGGATCAAGAACCTACATCAAATTGTTTCGAATACCAAACGAGTGAAAGAGATAGAAACACCTAGGTATCTATAAATCACCCCTAAATACGTAACTTTAGAATACAATAAAATACGCACACACTTTTTTATATTAATAACAATTCTTAACACTATATCAATAAATACAAGTTAAACCACAACTATTTATTCCGCAATTTTACGACAAAATATATAAAACTCATTTTTTTACGTTATTGTCTTTGTAAGAAAATTGCACAACTTGTCGATGTATTGAACAGAACAAACTTATATTGAATATGAACTAATTATTCTTGAAGTGTTAGTCATAAAATTGCGAAGAAAATATCGAAAAAAAAATGATATGTACAAACCTAAACTAAATAAAAAAATTGTTAGTAACAATTTATTAGTTTACTAGACTAATCGACTCAAAATGTAAAACTTTAAATAAAGCGATGAAAATAACGACGTTTTGGTCACTTTTTATAATAAGTACAGATTTGTTTAATTAAAGATCTAAAGCTGGTCGGTGGGGGAAAAGTATCTTTAAAAATCTTAAGGACTTTTGGTCATCAATTCCTCAGTTTTAATAGGGTATTTTTATTTCGTAGGATAAACTTATTCCCAACCGACACGCAATCACAGTGACCATACAAAAACTAATGAGAAAATAAAGTGTGAAACTCAATATTGTCACACATTTAGGCACTCTCCGTACATTGACTGACATCTTGTACTGGGGTTTATATCTACTGAACACTCGTCATTTTAACTACAATGAGAACTATCAACTCCTCATAAATAACCAAAGCACATTTTCAAACCTTTGACTAGATTGAATAAACATTAAAAATAATAAAGTTGTCATAGACAATAGGCGGGAATTTTTTGACAGATAAAAAAACTACGAACGGCGGGATTTTGATAGATCTAAACAAGTGCCCTTACAATATCTAAAGGTTTGTTTCTAGTGCATCCCAGCATGGGATATCAAAGAAAAATACATAAACGGGTGACTAAATATATTCAGTCTATGTTGTATATAAGGAAGACGATTTAAATGTATTACAATCGATGCAGTTACAAAAAATACTTATTTTACTTTGTACTACTACAAAAAGGGTTTGCCTAAGATTCCATTGTACATTTTCAATTACAATAATTCAAATTTTCCATCTAAAGTACGCTACATGTATGAAAAATGTCACTAATTCGTTATGTAAGTAGATACCATAGACTCACATTATAACGATCAACGGAAACAAAGTGTTACAAAAAATATTTGTCTTCTTTTACCAATTGAGCTTTGGTCCGTGTAACTACGTCTAGTTTCTACAATTTTCATCGACAAAGCATTTTTTTGTAATAAAAAAACTAATTTAAGGCACAATGAGATTGTGTCTTTATCAAGGGGTCTCTCGGTTGATATGCTTTTTATTTGTTCAATCTAATTCCAAACTACTATAATTTGACAATAGGTACTACTGTTCAAGCGCAGATCCATAGTACCTGCTCGTACGTGGGGTATACGTAGGTATCATAACAAACTGATGCTTTCAAAATAACACTACAACATTCTAATTCTAGGATACCGTTAAAGCCACCTAAATTCTGGAATCCGAGCCCCTTATGTACCATCACAATCTATTATTTTCAGCACCGGATCCGCGCCTGTTCATTTCTAGACAAAAATATTTAAAGCGGCACCCAATGAGTTTGTATTTCACATCGTAAACCTTCCTGTAGATTTGAAAAAAGAACTGAATAAGACCATTCAAACTAATCTACATTGATCAATAAAAACCCAGCACCGAAAAAACCATTTCTATTCATCTACTTATCTATAATTACTGGGATGCACTTTACTGGAGATGGGTATTTAGAAATAAAAACTAAGCAAATTACTGCAAATCTGTAATGTGAATGACAATACTGACTTATGTATAGGGAATTAGATATAAACCATGCCCTCAAAGTAGGTACTGTAGTACGGTTTACTTGAAACGATCTCTTGTCAAATAGAAAATAATATAATAATATGATTCAACTTCAATTTAACTAAATAAAATTAAACCCTTTCTCACCTAAACGGTTTAGATATGTACTTCAAAATCATGACGTTATCGAAGATAAAATCGACTAATAACAATTAGTCGATTTGGACAAGAGACCTAAATGAATATCAGTATTGTCTCACCAGCACTGCATCACTGCAGTGTTTCGCGGATCTTGAACTCTTGAGATGGAGGCGAGCCGATGGTCGCGTCGACACCGGCACGTCATGCACACGCCACCGCTACTAACAGCTTCGTATCTCGACCATGCATCTATTTCCAATGTTCCGATATCTCCAAAACTATTCTCAATACTTTCTACCATCTGGGTAATAAACTAAGAAAAAATCGCACTGGCGCCCAACGTGGGACCGAAGCAAACTACTTCATAGAAAAAAAATAATAAGTTTCAATCTATGGTTACTAAAGAGGTACATTAACGATAAAGCGATAAATGAAAGAACGGCTGTGTTTGTGTTACCATTTTTATTTTTTTACTAAGACTTGTTCTAAGTGAAGATGAACCATATATATTTTGATAATGGCGTTGAAGGAGGCGCGCGGCCGGCGCTCTACTGCGTCCACTAGCTAGATGTTGCTAGTCTATGGTTTCTGGCGTCCTTTTTAAATATCGAAACTGTTCATCAAAAAAGACGCCATATTAAAATTATATAAGTACAAAAACAATCTACAAATATGACATTAACCAAAGTTTACAGACATCCATTATTTACTTCTGCCGCTAAGCTATCTCCCATACACATAGACTTTATAATAATATACGATGAGAATAATAATCACACAGTCTATGTACCGGGACCCATTAGAATTGTAATATAATAAAAAAATGTTTATCTAAGCATCTACAAACCCAACCCCTAGCTACGGGTAATTAACATATACACAGGAAATATCCATTACATTGCACAATGTTTATCTATAGCAGTCTGTGGTTACGATAAATAAATAAAAAAACAGCCCATAACTAATTTGTCTATGTCTATAATAAACTATATTTCAATGAATCTGACAAAATTAACTACCAATAAATAAAATGCAAATTCAAAAAAGGAATGTTATGGTGACTTTGTAAGGTTCTATTTCACAATCTTGCATAGTCACAGTCACAGTGCCGCCAAGTTTCGTAACGATGACATTAAAAAGAGCTCCACAGAAACATGGCCGCACGCCTACAAGCGTTTGGCGCGAAACAACGCCATCTACATGACAAACAAGTGAAATCACAAACTCGCTTATCAACAAGTGTTCGCATAATATCACGATTAATAACTTTTTATTATTTATATAAGTACCAACTCGCTACTGAATACACCGATCCTATGTATACAAAAATATTGTAATATTTTATTATAATGTAATGCCGTGTTTATAGTCACAATTAGCAATGTGACGAAACGTTCTTTTCATTAGAGCTGTTTATAAGATCAAGCTGTTTACAAAATCAGAGTTATGAATGAGTGAGCTATCGTTTCGTTACATATCTAATAATAATAACTAACATATACTAGCGCGCGCTGCCGAGTGCCTTTCCTTTGAAAAGAAAATCCTAGCGCAGTGCAATCAATGTTTCAATTTAATATATACTTCATTAATCGTCAGACGTGACGTGACAGCGAGCCGCAGCGCGCGCGTGCTGTTTTAATTTAAATATAGTAATAATGTTATTGCTTTCGGTTAGTCATACTTATTCATATATATATAGTATGTAAAACTTCAAAATGACTACACTACATTACTACTCTAGCATCGCAATACATTTAAAACCACATTAATTTAAATGTTTTTTTTTTCAATCAATTAACATATTTATTATTATACCAATCCAAAAATTGTATATTAAATCCATGTATATTTTAATGACCTTAATTAAGAATATATAATAATACTTTTTTTTTACTTTTCATTACATTTGGTCCAGTTGTACCTGGAGTTGCGAAGCTGATGTATACATCACTAGTGTCGCCGTTGCGTGTGCTATGGCATATTACGGTGTATGGCACGTCACTACTTGCATCAAGCTTATATTTATATGAATAGAAACAAATTCTACGACTAGGCAAGAACAAGTATTGAGCAAGATTAAGACTCTTGAATTCAGTAATTTACCGCCATATTTGCCGTTCAAAGAGATTTTGGTGGAACGAACACTTTCGTTTTTAAATTCTTTTCCCGCGTAATTTAGGCCCTATTATAATATACAGATATTCTCATGAATACCTTTCCCACATCAAAATGTAATTTACAATAACATTTCCGACCGAGGAAACTCGTTCAACCAATACCTCTAAATGCAATTGAAGCAGTATTATTTAAATACGTATTAAAATTAACAAAAAATGACTAGAGAGGAATGTATATTTTTCAATATGGCAACAAATCAATAGCGTCTTAGGTTGGCAACATCCCATCGTTATTATTGTCATATCCTTAAGCTAATCTGGATGTAGGATAGCGTATTTTGGCATATTTAATTTCATCCCGTTGTCGCAGCGGAGTTATGAACGAGATTCATGATTGGAAATCATATTTTTAGTACAGTACAAGACTTGGTGAAATTTGAGACTATTTTAAGAGAAGTGATGTCTATTTTTGTACTAATTGGTGTGTCTTTCACTATAAATACACTATTTAATTGAAATGTGAAGTACATAATTTTACCGTAATAATAGGCCAGCTTGTACTGATCACAATGTCATGTTAAGATATCCTCGTCGCCAAACTAATTACAATACGTTCTTTATTCGAAGACTACCTCAAGTAAGATTTCAAAGACTAAGCTGCGCAAGTTCGCAAGATTGAGCAAAAAATCATAATTACTTTTGGCTATATTTTGGCCTGAATGTTTGGCTAAACGATACACTCGGACAGACCGAGGGGCCTCAAGCGAAGCGTCACTACAAGGTATAAACTACGTGTCTACATTACAATGCGCCTTTCAAACTTTAACCTTTGAAAGGTGCAATTCTGAATAGCACGCATCACAACCAATGTATGGCTAATACGCCGAGAAAATTGACAGTGACAACAGTGGAAGATATTTGTTTTGTTTCTATTACGTATTAAGTCCATGCCAATCATGCTTACGAGTTACGCTTAACCGATAAGACAGGGGAAGTCTTGCAGTTTGTTAGTCACTTCAGAGACGTTGTCTACGCTATCATTTACAATAACATTTTATTCGCATGCCTCAAGTCCTTCTATTTACCAACTTACCATTAAACTCCAGCTGTTCACGAGGAAGTCCCGCCCACATCGCCCACATCACCCACATCGCAATGATTCAATGCGACTGTTCCCGCGGAGGTATTGTCGCCCAACGTGGGGCAAATAATTTCGCACTCAAAATTACTCAAAATTATTCACACTCAAAATCTACATGTAAAAAGAAAACATAACGTGCAATCTAAGAGGGTAGAAGGAAAAAACTGTGAATGAAAACCGCAACCCAGCACAAAAGGATCTACCCCACGCATCGAGAGCCAAATAAAACACACAATTATTGTTCTAAACATATCCATGTAATAGTGGATAATATCTAAGTGCTCTATTACATACGACGAGCAAAATCTAACTCCTTCTAAATACAAACTACATTTCTAAGCCTACGGCCGACATCCGTTGCAAAGAAAAAAAAAGAAAAACGTAACTACATATACTCATGTTGTACAACGGATGACCGCAAAAATACCAGTTACTAAGTGTAACTCATACAGGTGGTATTGAAAAAAATAATATTTTTCTTTTTTTTATCTGTTTGGGAGTTCCATGGTGAAAATCTCACATATCAATTGCACAAATCGATTATCAAAACCGTTAAAAACACAATGGAACTCCAAACGGTACATAATATGAGAAAACAAAAAAATTAAGTACACGTCAAAAATTCTAAGTCGCCACCGCTCTCATTATTTTGGCAAGACACCAAGCGGCTGCCGGCGGATGGTGGATATGGGTTACTTGAGACATCACAATTATAATTATCAACCATCTAATACTGAGAATTTTAGGAAAAAAACTGCTAATGTACAAAAAGGTGTGTCAATTGAGAAGCTGTCTTTACGTCATGTCGCGTCTATCAATTTATCGAGTATTAGCAGGAAACAAAACTGAGAGTTGATTTCGAAGTTATTAAAAGTGCAGTCATACGTATTAAATAATACTTCGGAAATAAACTCGCAGTTTTATCGTGTTCAAGTACGTCACTTTGAGTGACAGTCCAAAGAGATTCAAAGTTTGAAAAACTGGTTTAAACCGGTTTGACGCGGCAAAGACGTATAGGCGGCAAATAATCTCAGGAGGTTTCTAGCCTACTTAAACTAACAATACTGCTATATTAAGGATAGGTATGTGTATAAACGTGTAAAGTACGAGTAGCATTCGGTAGCCGTGATGTGTGGAAAGCGCGGTTTTTAATGGACGCGACGACGTAACTCTGACAGCTGCCATCGGTTAAATGATGTATGAAATCATGTTGGGTTATATTCATGGCTTTTTTTCTATTGCGAACATCTTGACTTGGTCCAAAGAAGATCCGCGAGTCAAGAGGCTAATTCTTATAGTCATTAGTATAAAATGTCCACAAATCACGGTTACAAGTGAGTCGGCCGGCGGGGGAATGTGGCCGACAAAGCAACCGCATGCATTCTGCACTACACTTGCCGCCTGCCTTTGCTTGGACTATATGCTATTTAAAAACCAAGCCGAAATACTTAAGTTGTTTTAATAATTTAAAAATGTCCATTCAATTTAACTATAACATTTCAATGTTAGTTTCGCTAAAATTATTAAAACAACACGCTGTATATACGGTATACATATGACTAACGTGTTTCTAATTAAGTACTTTAATTGAACTTAGATACTGAGGAGTAAATAGGTAAAAATACTACCGTAATTAAGGAGATTTTTTTTGAAAAAGTTCTAATATAAAAATCCTTTAATACTGTTAGGACTAAAAGGGACTTTTCTAGGACCATGTCCTCGATTCATCTTAAGCCTAGGAATTGCACAAACACAACCATAAATTGTCTTTTTTTATAATACTCTCTAATCACAGGGTTATTTAAGTATTGCTTTTAAAATGATGTTTTACACTACATATAGTTAAACGTTAAATTAAGTACTACAGGACGTCAAGATATTGAGTTAACGTTGCTAAGTTTTGGATTAAACTGTCTGTTTAAAGTAAACTATTGCACGCTCGGCTACCAGTCTCTAATCTATTGTCAATTGAATCAAGCTCTCATTGGTCAATTAATTAAAACCACCAATCAGCGATATCTATTCTAGTTTAAATTCTCTTATAACATCATAGCAGACAGTTTAACTCAAAACTGGCGCCCAACGTGGGACCAAAGAATTCTCGTCGCCAAAACAAGATACTATACAGGTGTCCAGGCAAAGACAAGCGGCCAAACAATACTACAGCGGCTTTAAACTTAGCTTATTGTCACGCGACACTCTGTAGGTGTTAGTTCGCATTCCCTCATAACTGCTACATTAATTATATTATTAATTATAAAGTACGCTCTAATTACACTAGGTTTGTGATGGCGGTGGCTTTTAATGGCGGCCCATACATTATTTTGTAAGTAAACTATATTTGTTTAAGTAACCATCGAGTTGTGGTATTTGTGAATGTATTTTTAAGGTCCATGAAATAGCGAGCTTGGATAACGGAATTTTTCAAGAAAAGTGTTTTTATTCACATAAAACAAAGTTGGTTAAGAATCTTTAAAGATAAATATATTTGTTATAGACTAAGAAGTGGAGTAAACACGCACTCAAGAGCACAACTACAGGTGCAGTCCATTCGTATTAAAGTTGTATAGTTTGCAACAAAACTCAAATATAGGATACTACTGGTACAAAGTAATTCTTGTCCAGTGATAATATGAATACATGTTCATTTCCTTTTAAAAGTATTTCGCGGGTAGATCGGGAAGCACAAGATTTATCAATTCGTAAAATAATTAATTGCGCAGTATTTTGTCACAATCAAATGGGGTATATTAGTTTTAATGAATCCAAAGAGTCAAATATAAAAATAAGCTGGCAAAGTTCAACATTATGCTGCCAGACAAAAAAGACACCGTCACCAGATCCTTGCGCCTCTATAAACTACATTTCCATACATATACGTATAATACTATGAATAAATGAGATTGCTTTCCGCTCGTTTAGATATGTTTATTAATATCGTGAGCTAAAGTGATGACGGGCGACGCTGTGTGACTAGCTTTTACACACATTTTACATTTAAAATCTCATTTTGGCAACTACGGTTTTCATTTGAAATCAAATATCGAACATTATCTTGATCTTTCTGGAAGGTATTGACCAGTTTGTAGAATTCTCGTCGCCAAAATAAAATTTATGACCAAATTTGGGCATTTCATGTATGAATCTTGTGGAAGATTTGTTTTTTTTTTAATTTACGATAGTTCAAAAAAAGCAAAAGATAACGTTTTGGCACATCAAAATGGCACGAAAACAATACTGATTTTGTTTCTAAATGTATATTAGAATTGGTTGAGCCTAAAAAGTAAATTAGAGCAGTACATGATGCGCGTACGCAATTTGAGTAAATTTTGTTTAATTGAAAGGAAAATTGAGATAATATATAAGGGCCCCGTCACACAGCGCGCTTGAAACCCGATCAATATATGTATAATAATACGCTTACACCATATAAAAAATACATAGCTGCCGATGAGATTCAAGTACAGAACATATGATAGGTATAAATAATTAGTTATTCATCGTATTGCCAACGTGCGTGCACTACTTCTACCCACTAATACAAAAAAATACAAGACAAAGTATATACGAAAAAAAATTAGTATCTTTTTATAAACATACGCAACTAAATTACTTGAGATCTTCGCCTTAACATTATAAGTTAATGATTATAAAAAAAAAATCAAAATGCTTCATCTTTGATTGGCCCGCGCGAGCCAAGTATTGCTTCTCGTAGATATAATATAACCTAAGCATCCGAGCCGAATATCCAATAAACCTTAAATATTACTTTTCTCTCAATCACACTACGAGTACATTAACAAACGAATACTGATCATTCCCTCAGTGGCCACTCCGAGAACAAGAACGCGGCAAGACTTAAACAAAAACGTACGTATAGGAACTCTATTTTAAGAAAACAATACAAATAATAGCTGAGCTACAACCCAACCTCGCCAGGCGGTGTGTGTGTGTGTGAGGGGGGGGGGGGGGGATCGACAGCGCACTTAGATGTACATGGGGAGGCCGTACATGGCGCCCCAGTCGACGCCCTGGAACGAGGACATGTCCACCCCGGCCAGCGAGTAGGCACCGAACTGCGGCAGCGCCGGCGCCTGCGCGGGGGCCTGGGGGGCCACCAGCGCACCTGCCGCTGCCCCCGCCGGCAGCGCGTAGGGCGCGTAGCGGTACGCGTGCGCGGCCCCCACGCCCCCTACGGCCCCCACGCCCCCCACAGCCCCCACGGCGCCGGCCGCGTGCGCGTACACCAGCCCCCGGCCGGGCCGCAGCACGAGCCGCTTGCCGAGCGCGAGGGGCGCAGCGGCGACGGCCTCCTTGGGCTGCGCTCGCTTGCACTCCACCTTTTTGTTTTTGATGGTGTGGAAGTGTATGTCGCACACTCGCTCGACCGCCTCCTCCGAGTGGAAGGTGACGAAGCCGAAGCCGCGGTGGCGTTTGGTCTGCTGGTCCATCAGCATCACGGCGTCCTCGACGAGACCGAACTGTGAGAAATACGCTCTGACCTCCTCGGCGGAGGTGTCCTGGCCGACGCCGCCGACGAAGATCTTCTTGGTCTTGGCGGGCCGCGGGGCGGACTTGGGCGTTGCGTGCTTGGGGTCGATGCGCTTCCCGTCTAGCGTGTGCACCGGCACCGCCAGCACCTTGTCCACGGACCCCGCCTCCTGGAACGTTATGAAGCCGAAGCCGCGCGATCTCTGCGCGGCCCACACTTCAGTATCGTGCTTGTTCGTTCGATGAGGGGGGGGGGGGAGACAGATTTTGATGTGCTTTGGGATATCTGGCTCAAGTGAGGGTAGTCATCTCAAAGCATATCAGCGAATGTCTTCTTGTTATGTGAATTAACTGATAAAAATTACAAGAGGTACTTGTACTTGGGCAAAATTTGGATAGTTTGGATGAAAGATCAATGATATCAAGAAGGTATTTCACAAAAAAGTCAATGTAACGATTTAAAAAAAAATGCAGAATGGTGTAGTAAAATCACGAAGTAAAATTCTCGTGTAAAACAAACAATTACGTTAACTTCAAAAGGAACAGTAGTAAATAAAATCAGTGTACATATAAATAATGTGAGGTACATGGAGTAGAGTCTACTTCGACCATACTCTGCCACTCCTAGCTAGGGGCCAATACTCCAACCATGCTGGTAAATGTGGACTATCTCTTGGACTAGGTTATTTGTGATATCATATGACCATTTTATATACGACAATTTGAGCTAGTTAAATGTTGAATCAGTCTGTATGTCACCACAGTCTTGTTCAAATATTTTACTTATTTTTACAAGTTATTTTTATGTGTCTTTAAACTTGTGCGTGGTATCCAGCCAGTTGAGTGCTACAAAGTACCCTACCACCGTGCTGTGGTTTCCTCACGATGTTTTCCTTCACCGAAAGCTCAAGCTCATTGTAGGATTCGAACCCATGACCTTCGCTGCGGTATCCGACATCACTACCACTGTACTATCATCGCCTCAAATAACATTTTTAGGTATATTGAAATAAAATTATAATAAAATGGCCATATTATTAAAGTAATTAATTAACTAAATAAATTACCGACGTACAATCTATGGTATAATAAATATTAGCACAATTTAAAATTTAATATATTTTCTAACCGAGCAATATAGTGTTACCCTTAGTGATCAAAGAAAATCTACTATTTTCCGACTGAGCATATCAAAATGTTGCCTCACTGACAAAATATAGTTACTAAAAACATTACTTTTCTACCAAAAACATTATTTCACTATCCTGAGATTTGATAGCTAATACTATTAGAAAGTTTACTCAAGGATTCTTTAAAGGGTCAGTGTTGCTATGCAAGAAAATTAAGAAATTACCTACATTATGTGAAATCTAAATCAAAAAACTACTATTATTACCAAAAATAAAATTAAAGAAAATTCTTCTAAAATGGTAGCACATGTTATCATGGCAACACCGACATAGAGGGGGCACTACCGAAGATTTCATCATAATAGGTCAAATATAGAAAGAGCAATTTTTATAAAATAGTTAATTGTCTATGCCTAACGTTATAGTTCTAGAATGTTAGTGATTCTAGCATGCCAATCTTGTCTATGATAATAATTAATGATATTAGTTGTTACCTAATTACTTTCAACCATAGCCCAACTATTTGTGTGCGGACAGTAAATTGTGTTCCATAGACAAAAATTTACAAAAAAAAATGTATTTAAATACAAAAACTTGATACAATATTATTTCACATTTAATCCAAAATATTGTAAAAGTAAATAGTTTACTTGGAGATATTTTCGTTGCTTTAAAAATAATACATTTCTATGTGATTTTTTATAAGCAATTATCTCATTACTTGCATGAATTATTATTTACTATATATTTTCTTGAGTATACTATCCTATATTGGAACTGAAATTCAGTAAAAACAACCAAAACAATGGCAACACCTTTTTGTCTATGGCTGACTCGACACCGCACCGCACACAGACCTACTTGAGTAACTACCTAGTTCCAACTCAACCTAACAATTTGAAACTCTTTCAACTGACCCATAGAGGCGATATTCCGTCTTCGTTTGATGCCTACACGGCCGTCTTTGAAAAGAATCATCTTGTATTATCACAATATTATAAAATGTACATTTATAGTAGAACTCCAGGTGTTGGCAACATTACTACAATACGTACAACAACATATTATTTGAATCGTTTAAAATTAAATTACGTTTTTTAATTATTAAAGCTATATTAGAAACCATTTCTGGCTAGATTTCGAATATTTTTTTAACTTCAATAGAGCTTAACAAAGCGTCCGTTTTCTAAATGTTGCCAACATTTGAATCAAATTACTACCATTTTCACCATACCTGTTGCCACTTTAAAAAGTGCAGTAAAATAGCAACTTATAGGCAAAACCTACTTGTATATAAAACTTGAACAATATACATATTTTAAATGTTATAAGCAGTCACTATAACTAGAAATAATTAATATTGGGATGTGAGATGCAATTTTCCCTAATTTTCTGATATTTGTATACCACAAGTTGGCATGGTAAGCCGTTTCCATGGAAACCAATAGTAAACAAAATAAATTAAGAATACCTTTGATGAATAATTCCTTATTCATTTGCCCACAAAAATATAAGGTACCTGTATATTACTACCTATGGGTACATATTATGTTGTTTACAAATGAAACAAATTTAAAGTCACATGTAAAAACTCAAAATCAAAACTAATTTATTAAAATGAGTCCCTGGTAAGGCACTTATGAACATTACAATTGACTCTACCACTGTTCAATATATACTTCAACTGAGAACACTCTGGCAAGGAAAAGGATAGAAGAATTAGTACTGTCAAATTATCCCAAACATTGACAACCAGACAGACATGATGGTAAGTGAACACCGTCGCCTATAGACATTAGCAATACCAGAGGTATGGCCAATATGTTGTCGATCTTGTTCACAATGCCTTAAAGGCAACTGGCTCTCAAGTGCAACCGCCAGAAACACCATGTGCTTGACTGATCAGCTCTAGCCACTGAGCTGTCATCGCCTTAAAACACTAATTTCTTCCATCCCTTTCTTACACTGTCTCCAAATGACATTTACAATGTATGCCGTAGTCAGGTATTTATGAACATTGACTCTACCACCAGTTCAGAACTCAATCAGCTCTTGTTACTAATTGCACCTCACCCCCCCCCCCACACTGCTCCCTGTCCCTCCCCTCACCTGTGTGACGGGGTCCTTCATGATGAGCACATCAGTGACAGCTCCAAACATAGCAAAGTATTCCCTCAGCTTCTCCGAGCTGGTCTGCCAGCTGAGGCCGCCCACAAACAGTTTGCTTGGCGAGGGTGATGTGGTGCCCGAGGCCTGTGCGGTTGCTGTCACTGGGGTAGACCGACCTGATGATGGTGATGTTTCTGTGAACATTATTCAAGCTTAGGATTTATTGTTATTATATAAATACTACATTCTTAGTCCCAAAATAAGCAGAGCTTGTGCTATGGAAACAAAACAACTTTTTAAATTCTGGATAACCTTGTGTTTGACCACAATCTCACCATGGTAAGTGATGATGTGGCCGAAGGTGGTAAGCACACAAAGTCTAGATGGGAACTGGCTCTCAAGTGCAGCTGTCGGAACACACCAATGGGTGCTTTGCGACAGATTTTCGACTTGAACTAGGTAACCAGCCAGTTGGGTACTACCACCGTGCTGTGGTTTCCTCACTTTGTTTTCCTTCACCGAAAGCTCAAGCTCATTGTAGGATTCGAACCCACGACCTTCGCCGCTATTTATATATGACGATGATTGTTAAAGATGTCGGAACAAATAATTCTGAGTGGGACCTTTACTGGCGCAGCGTAAACCAAAAGTTTTATATCCTAATACACTACAACAGAAAAAAATATGTGGGTGTTTAAGCTCTGCTACCCGAAGTGGGAACGGCTCGCTAGTTACTCTACTTTCGTTAGTCTACTTTCTACTAATATTACAAATGTGAATGTTTGTATGTTTCTGAATCACGCAAAAACAGCTGAACGGATTTTAATGAAACTTGGCAACAGGTAGATCCCTCGGGAACGCGGATGAAACCATGGGCCGGAAGCCTACTAGAGTAACATATCGTAATACAGTCGTTCATACATCACGCTGCAGGTCGTGGGTTCGAGTCCCATCCAGGACAGACATTTGTGACCATGAACATATGAAACTTGGCACACAGTTAGATAGATCATATCTTGGATTAAACCATAGGATACTTTGTGTTCTGGGAAAAGATAAGATCCTTCGGGAATGCAGGGGTAACTGGGGTAGATGTATGGCTACTTATCCTTAGTATTTAAAAGTAGCATATCAGTTATCAAATTTCAAAGAACAAGCTCAGATTTGTTTGGGATCAGGTGACTGTGAGAAGAACCTCCTTTGATTATTATTACAACCTTAAATGTCATAGTCAAAACCATTATTTCAGTTTAGGCTCTAGAAGGTAATTTAATTAATTACCTCCTTATTTATATTTATTCCTTTATTTCTAAATTCCTTAACTATTTGCCATCTAGTGGTATAAAAAAAAGTATATGGTGTTACCTTGCTGAGATTCTTGACAGTTTCAGGTTTTAGGTTGACTGTCAAACAGTGGAAACTACAGCCTTGACATTCATAAGCGCTCTACTAGATCTACAGTGAATATAAGACTGCTTTTCCTAGCCTTCATGTTGCATAATATGTGTAACATTGATTTCTCACCTCGTTTGAGGCTGTATGGCCTAAAACCCTTTGCTTGCACTACAATTGAAGAAATTTCCTTATATGAAGGTCTTCCCTGTCTGACCTGTAGGGCTATTACATAACTTGTTTCAATTAGTTTCAATCGTGCCAACTGTTTATTAAAACAGATTTTTTGCATATACAAACAGTAGTTCATTGCGTATGGAACCAATATTGCCATTGTAATGTTTTTATTGATTTAGAGGCTGTTTTCGAGATTGAAACTCATTGAAACAAGTTATGTTATAGCCCTACAGGTCATACTGCCTTCCCTTCATGAAATCACTCCCACAGGAGAGTGAGAGGAAAGATGTTACTCATCAATAAGATGCTTTAATAAACCTCTTCACCGAAAAAAGACAACCACACTAAATGATTGTTCTAAATAGCCAAGATTTGTATATAAAACAAATGTACCTAAGTACCTATTGAATACAAGACTCACTTAGACTCCACTAGATGGCAACATGGGAACTGTGAAACATTACATCTTTCTAATATTATAAAGAGGAAAGATTTCTATGTATGTGTGTATGTAAGAAATAAACTCAAAAAATACTGGGCCCGTTTCAAAAAATCATTCATCATTTGATTTTTACATTATTCCAGATTAACATAATCCCACGGGAATGCAAGTGAAACCATGGAGGACAGCTATACAGTATAACTTGTATAGCAGATTGACCAGGTGAACAATATCTTTGATTGCCCAACTTCCTAGTTTCTGCATACATGTCAGAGGAGTACTTATAAGAAAAATCATTTTAGAAGTAAGAATTGTTATAAGCTGATGTAATCATAGTATTCACCTAAGTATCCAAGGAAACTGAGCTCATTGATCTCAACTTTTAGAAAGCAGGTACACTTACTGATTTGTTGAACAGCTATTTGTTGCTGCTGGTGAGCCGCTGCGGCTGCGGTGGCCGCGGCATGGGCCGCCGCCTGCGCGCTCAACACATGCGCGGTCAACTCTCCACCGACTAGGCCTCCGTCAATCACCTCCACGCCGCCCAGCGCACCACTGGAATATAAACCCATCATTTTCACAAATATTTCACAATAATTAGCGCTTCACGAAAGAAAATATTATTTGATGTGAATATAGTGAGTGACGCTTTCATATTGGTTTTTTTTTTCGAAAACAAAACACTCGCGAATTTCGCGGCCAGCTAAAATATTCTCAGGGTTTTCTTGGGGATGTAGACTTTTTGAAAAATAAATTAAAGTTTGTAATTACATGTCGAAAAGGGCGATCATTTTTTATCCAACTTTTCCAATTTATGTAAACAAACGAGTGAAATCAAATAAAAATTACAGTTAATCCACAGATGAATAATAAGGTATAAATAAATAAAGGTAGAGCTGGGTAGAGCCGTTAATATTTTACTGTCTCTTTGTTTCAAATCATCCATAGATTAAATAAAAAAGCCAAATTATTGTATGTTTGACAATAAATAGAATAGAACGTAAATGTTTACACTTCGGATTGTTGAGGCTGAGTAATGAGACATCGAGCTATAAATTAACGCTCATCAGTGAATGGGGTAGCATGACGTCGCTTTTCACATAGAATGATGATTCAAAGTGCAGACATTGCATTGGTTTAGATATTGTAGAAAATAAATACGTCCCTTTTCCTGGCAATGACGTCAATGGTAATATTAACCCAGATATACTTGTGTCTTGTGTAATTTTATAATTAACAGAACCTTCTTTTTAATCGACCCAATCATTTATAGTGGACGTAAAATTTATTTAAATATAATATGACAATGTTTATAGTTTTTTTCAGTAATCTAAATATGAAATATTGAATGATTGTTCATATAAATATTTTATTTTGTCTAACAATACACATAGAAATCGCCTTAGATATAATAGTGGCTTCAACAAAAGTTATCCTTAAATTACGAAGAAACTTATTTTCCAGCAATGGGAAACATACAGGCTGCCTCGGGGAGAGCTTTGTTTTATTGAAAATGAACTTATTCCGGCACAGCCAGCTGCTCCACAGAAATGACCCTCCTACGAGTTGCGCATTTCATCTCAGCGTTAACGCTGCTTATATCCCTTTCCCACCCATTAACAACCTCCCCAAAAATATGTGCCTCTTTCCCTCTTACATGAATTCGCCTCTCCTTGTTGCACATATGGATTTAAGTTATTTTCATCTCATTTTAGCAGGGAGTATAGGGTGGACCTCTTACGGCGCTCTGGGAGCCTGGTATTCACGCGCGGTTTCATTGTTCAAATGGTAGGGGAGGCATTGATGCTAAATTTGTAGTTACTCGAGCGTCTTTGGAACCTACTGGAATTTGAAGATTAGGTGGAATAAAGAAAAAAAGGTTATGTGATATTTTCCCCTTCAGCGGTGGGGGGAGCGTCTACAGGGTTTCAAAAATGTAAAAAAAAACAGTCACCAAGAAATACTCGAGCGCGTCAGATATTAATAGGGTAGTCGCGCCACGTCTGTCTGATAACGGAAAAATAATAATCTGCCGTTTTGCGTGGTGGGGGTGGCCGTACGAAGGGGTCGAAAATATTTAAAAAAAAAATTTACTCGAGCGCGTCAGACATTGATAAGGGATGTTAAGTGAACCCTCCAGTAGCTCCTATTTTAAAGACTGACGATTTGGACGCGACCATCAGTCAGGGCCGATTTTTGAAAATGCAAAAAAAAAACGTGACCTTGATTTACTCGAGCGCGTCAGATTTTTATACAGGCGGTTCTTCTTGATGGCCTTGTTGTACTGACCCATAATCTGACAATTATGTTGAGGGATTTCCTTAATCTGACGGTTTGAAAAAAAAAATATGTAAAAAATATCGAAATCTCGAAAATGGTTCAAGATATCGAAAAAATGTTTGTACAAAAGTTGTAGAGAATTTAACCTTCTACAATATTTATTATGAATACATATACCAAAAAACCCATAGGAAACGAGATATTTGCAATAAATGATTTTTTGACCTTTGACCTTGAAAAATCAGTAGTCGCGGGCACCCTAAGATAAGTAGCTTTTGAGACAAGTTTTAGGGTGACAAAATAAAGGTTTATACAAGTTAATAGCTGACTATTTCTCATTCTGAGGTGAAACTCATAATATTCCTGGACTATACACTTAATAATGATTTTAGCCACTTCGGCTTGTGCAAATCGGCAGATTAAGATATTTCCGTGATTCGTGACTAATTTCCTTCAAAATAAAAAAAAAACCAATCGCGCTCGAGAAAATCCAGGTGACGTTTTTTTTTTGCAACTTTGCGAGTCTCCAATTTTCTTTCGTCACGCCCAATTTGTCAGATTATTGAAATGTACACTATTTTGCATGTAACTAACTTACCTTACCTTAATCTGACGCGCTCGAGTATTTCAAACGATCGATTTTTTTTTACTAATCTGACGGGCTACCCTAGGCGTTCGACACTACATAGAAGGCTCAGATTTGGTGAGAGTACTTCACAAGGTGCAAGGTTGCCCCCTTATGTTAATCTGACGCGCTCGAGTAAATCCCGAAATCCCCTATTCGCCTCCCCTACCAAAATATTTGACTTCGTTTGTCAACTTTATTGAATATTTCAATTATTCGAACACTTTTGTGGTATTTTATTTAATATTGGTTTTCATTTATACATTGAATGATGTAGGTTTTTAGATCTCAGACGTATGATTTTCATAAAATTATCAGAATATTGGTGAAATCCAACATCGCGTCAGCGAATAATAATATGAGAATAGGTTCCTATTTAAAACAAAGAGAGCATTAAATAAGAATTTGTGAAAACCGTTTGTAGGTTTCATAAGTTTACCACCTAAATATATTCGTCATACCTATATCTAAATTATATAAAGCTAATGTAACTTTAACGAGCGTCAGTAACTTTTATTCAACGTTTAATACATCCTGAAACGTTCACATATCTTTATCAGTAAAATAGTATGAGAGAAAATGGTCTACAGAATGAAATATCCCACAGACCGTGCGTTATATTCCACAAAAGAGATAAATTGCCAACGTCCGCTCTGATTTATAGTTGGCAGGGGGATTCCTTGAAGAAAAAAGATTTTCCACGCGGTACATCCATCAAGAACTCGTGAAGGCAGATTAGGTATTCGGTCATTTTTTAATTCATGCAAATCTTTACTCAGGAGTTTTAATTTTACAGGTGCAGTTGTAAGGCTCCCAATTTATTCTTGTTCGTATAGCAAAGTTAGAACATCTGCAATCGGTGAACAAAAGATTAACATCGGTTTTGTTACATGAAACCATAAATCATCAAGATAACATAACAGACAACGACGAATAGCACTATTTTTTAGATAAATACGAAGTTAAATTCTCAAGGAAACCTATATTTTATAGCATTACTATGTTAATGCAATTTCGTACTGGCAGGAACTGCCAATTACATTCCGTTGTTATTCCGAGCAATATACTAGTAAATAACGAAACGATAGTTCGCAATTTAACGCAAAATCTGAAACTAATTCAGAATGCTTTTACTTTTCAATTTATTTTAAATATAATTGTCACAGTCTCGTGACTAATTTGTCAATCGAGTGCAGAGACGGAGGTGAAATCGGCAACAATTTATCACGACCGACCGACCGACCAGTGATCTGTGCTGTCGAGGCCGCCAGGTCACTAGACAAACAATATTTTAGGGTTCGGAAATTAAAGGGAATCGATCTGGCGTTTTATTTCCAGCTAGTAGATTGGATTTAGGGGTTAAATGGAACATTCCAATTGAGTGTAGAATTTATATTAATGTTTAGCGATTGAGAGATTCTATGTTGCATCCTCTTGTTCCGTACGTATCTTCAATAACATCCTAATACTTAGATCTGATTACCGGAAAGATTTAAAAACAAATCATTTGTTTGTTTTTCATTATTTTCATTTAACGGAGTGAGAAGAAACTGAAATTGATGCATTATATAATCTCACAGTTTATAAAAAAATAGTAAAGAGTGGGTCTGTGAACTAACGAAACGTCTGTTTTGTTGCACTTTTTGTAATACCTATACCTACTAAATGATTAAAATCTCGTTAAAGTGACGTTGATTTGTTAATTTTATGACAGTGCGTACACTAATAAATTCTACTGTTAGTTAGTTTTTGTCGTTATCAAGAGTCTTTTGTATATGATTACATTTACATTATAACACTTGACGCCGGAAAACAAAGTTATACTATCTACAAATTAGATTATGAGCGTATTATGTATGAGATTAATTGACGATATTATTAATATTGAACTCCAAATAAAAAAGGTAGGCCGAGCCCCGCGCACTTAAAGTAAAGCACAGTAACGGAAGCTGAATTTGAAAAAGGAAGCCGATCGCGTTCCTGTTCTGTGTGCAGGTCACGCAAACAACTTGCTTCACTTCATTGGAGACTATTGTTTACGTAAGCTCCTACTTTTTATTTGTTCTGTGATAATGAAATCTATATTTATTGCAAAGGTAAGCCTAAGAGAATCGATAAAGCTAAACTTCGTCACATATATTTTGAGGGTAAAAGAGAAAGAATGAAATCAATCCAATATACAAGAACTATATGTAAAAACAATGGTGTCTTTCTCAGTTACGTGAACAGCCCTCGACGTGGAATGAAATGCATCTCTCTGGCAAGCGAGGACCACTCGACCGACGCCACTCGGGTTTTGCCAATTTACAGGTGCTCTCGTTCACGGTTCAACCGTATTCAGTTATATTGCTAGTTTCGATTGTATTACTGGAGTGGCGAAGGCTCTACTTTTCATGTGGAAAATTTTAAGGGGCAATTTCTTTACCCTCAATTTTACATTGTAGTTTAGCCTGCATTTTGGAGTAGTTTTTGAAATTTTATGTCATCATCACGTTTTTTTTGTTTAGAGTGAATTCCATAGATTTCTTATTTACCGACTAAAGTAGGAGCTGGATTTTAATAAGATAACTGGTACACAGTAAATTAATATCTAATATGTAGAGTAACCTAATTTCCATAAACCTGTTCAAAATCAGTTTTCACGCGCATGCAATATGAGGGTTGAAACACCCATACCCCTATACATCTTACATCAGCCCTTTGTCCAAAGTTCAATGACCCCAACATTTAAAACAACCATGCGTTTGCAACACACTAAAAACAACTAAAAGATAATGAATTAAACTTCTTAACGTCTTCATTTTTTTTCCTCTCACTGTGGAAAATCGATAGTTGATTGTGGGTGTTCATTGAGGGTGTGTTGAGGGTGGAGGGCGTCGAGGGTAGGAGGGTGTATGTGCGCATGCGTGGGCTGGCGGGGCGCGGCGACGGGCCACGCTGGATCACACGCTTGCCGACGCCCGCCGCCGCCGCCTCGCGCGTTGTCCTCCATATTGTCCTGTCACAGCAGTACTACTACGTTACTGCTGCGTATGGACAAACTGGTTGATACGCTGCACAAACTACACTCCACCATGAAGCTGAACGAAGAAACGTTTAACAGAACTGTGATAACCGTGTCATTCTTTTATATTCTGTTCGCAGGTTACATATGGGAGCGGTCATCGAGGAAGGTTAAAGTGTTAGTGATTTAATAGTGTGTGAGAGTGTATTCTATTATTTAATGTTATATATTATTATGTATGTATTTTATTATTATTTTAAGCAATAATCAGTGATATTGCCCGAGGGTGCATGTATCGAGCGGCGCACCGCGCCTGCGTCCGCCATCTTTGGCTGCATCCAACCTATTCGGCCATTTTCTCGTTTGCCAGTTGTTATTCGCGAATATATTTGAAATTATTATTTTATATCTCTATTTTGTTGAATAATTTTATATATTCGTTCAATAAATAACTCGTAAATTATTTCAATTTATAAACGATTTTGAAAAATTTATAGATTTTATCTAGTAATAATAAGTAATATAATTGTATGCTTGTTTTTAGATTTAAATATAATACAAAAGGCTTTCAGTAATTCAGTAGTAGGGACACATGTGTTACTAAGGAAAACAGAGCTGTAAATCGATATTTTTTTATACTTTTGCGGAGGCGTCTCTAATTATACCTACATGTAGGGCGGCGTGTAACAAGTTTCATCATCATGATTTTTTTCCCATTGAACATCTTACTAACCAATTTAATTTTACAGTTACATACTAAATGAAAGGGAAATGAAAACTAAATTAATATATGTAAGGTTTAGTGAATGGTACATGACATATTATTTGAATATTTGGAATAAAATAATATTTGATCAAATCTATATATGACTAATTAGTATATTTTGAAGACAGAAAATTCTTTTCCCAATTGTTCATTTCTAATATATTCAATTGCTATTATAGAAATATGGTAGAAAAGTAGTATATTTCCCTGTTTTCATTACTTGAACGTCGAATGGGCGTTTCCCATTAGTCACAGACCGATCCCACAAAATATAATAATCTTGAAACACCCGCAGTGATGGACACAATTTAGCACAGTTACTTAGCTTCGGGTTACATTAAATTAAACAATATCAACTACCTAGCAGCCCTAAACACTCACAAGTCACGTTTTCATGACTAAATGTGACACACAGAGATACTATTCAGATACAAGAGCATAAAGGGCTATCATAACTTAACTGCTTATTAATATGTAAATACAATTGAAATATGGTCTTAAATAGTTCAAATGAGGACCTTATGAAAAAACTAAATGTGGAAAATTTGGGAACAACTGAAAGCGCTTTTTCTATGGTATTTTTTTAACAGGACAACGTCTATTGGTCCTAGTAGATTCTGATAGAAATTTCCTTCAGCAACCTGGCAACTAAAATTACAGGTCATTGTCCATCTGTATGTCCGTATAAGTATTTAATTAACAACCCCCGTTGACCTAATCGTAGGCCCACTGCCAATATTGCAAGTTTCGTACAATACCGGAGGGTTGAACTTTGCTGCAGTCCAGTACGCTTGCCTAGAGCGAATTGTTTATAGACACACGGTGGGAGTTCGATATCGCTCGATCATTCTTTCGTAGTTAACAATTACCTACAATTCTACAAACACTGTCAAACAAAAAAGAAACAAAGCCGGACTAGTTTATCATTCAAAATTTTCCGCTCCGACTACATTTCTCTTGTCACTTCGATAGTTACATAATAGCTTTCTTTTCAATTACACAACTCATTAACTTTCTAAATGTCTTCGTTTTATGTTAAGAAATAAATTTTGCTGAAATAAATTGAGTTTGAATGAACAAGTGCGTAATTTTTATTAAATTCATGGATTTTTTAAATGAATACTGCTACTCTAAATATTAATGATTACCCCTTATTGATGTTGTGGCAAAATTAAACGCTTCTCTATTAAATAACGCCTGTCATTCCCAAACAAAAAGTTAGGCTTGATGACACGCAAAGTCTGCAGATGTAGCAAAAAACTAAAGTAAGTAAACCGATGAAGAGGCAGTTTTATATCATTAAGGATTTTCGTTGATAGTTTTTTCTGATAATGACACCCTATATCAGTCAGGAGAAAAGGAAAAGCGACCTTATAATCTAAGTAGTAAAACTAAAAAAATCTATTCAGAAAATAAAGCAAAATTTACTTGGGACTCACGAGGATATTCCTTTAAATTGGGATTATTAGCGTGAACCACAACGGTCACGATACGGTCTCGGCTCGAACCCGCCTCATCGTAATACGAATAAATTTTCCTATGTATATTTTTTGCCCACATTTTCCGCACTTCATTAGGGCGTATTGGAAAATACTCCACTAAAAACTTGCTGTGCAAACGTCAAACTCGACGTTTTTACCTAAAAGTAGAGCGTTAAAGTTGAAAATACATTGAAAGGCATTGTTTTCAATGGAAGATAGAATGTTGTAACTTTGACAGCTCTCTTTTTAATGGATGATGTAAGCGATCTCGTTGGATTCCATTGTTTGACTTTTTTCAATGTCCCCGCTTAATCGACGACGCGGTTAGTTGCAATGAAATTATTTGCTATTCTGATTGATTGGGGAACTGGGCGATTTCTATTGGGTTTTTTTTATATCTATATTGAAGACTCTTTTTTACGAGGACTCTTTTTTAGGACTGACATTTTATTTATTTTGCGGACGTTTATGAATAAAAACACCTAAATAAGAAGTCCTTGGAGTCTGTTAACAAAAACGTAAAATTGACGATGGCATTTTATCTAACTAACATGTTGACTGTAGTTTTTGAGTGATATGTAATTTATTCAGGTTAGGCCTTAGGAAACTCCTACTGAAGATAGCACATAAACATGATATGATATACATAAACGACTAAATTACGATTTAATTATACATAGGTAGGTAGTATCTTGGAAGCATTTTCCCACTGAAGAGCCATTTTCGAAACAAAAGGAATAGAGATGGGTGTAATGATAAATTCACGTCAGCAACTCGCCCGTCAACAAACAGACAAAAGTTATTATCTCCCTCAATTTTTTGCTATAAACCCCCTATATACGAGACCTGCGTTTTATGACCGCTGAGCGCGACAGGTCCAAAATCGTGGATAAATCATATTCCACCCCTTGTCGCCGTGGCCTGCGTTTGATATCCAGTTTAATAGCTCGGAAACGGCGTAAAAGAGGTTCTTGACGCCTCGATAGTGTTTGCCCACGGATTATTACTCATTCAAGTTTCGAGTGTCACAGGCAGGACGGATTAAGAACAATGTTCGACGCAAAACGCAGCGTCAGACCTAAAAGCGTTACGTTCTATGGACATATTTTTTTATATTTTCGTATTTTTTTTTATTTCTGTTTGGTCTGTACTTAGACGAATAATCCAGATTATTATGGATTATTCGTCTAAGGGTCTGTAGTTGTTAGGTTACCTACTTTAAAAATTATTATTTTTTATACGTTTATTTCAAAGTCAAATTCAAAACCATTTATTCAGTTTAGGCCCTAGAAGGGCACTTATGAAGGTCAAATTACAGAAGTTACCAAGGGTTCGGAAGTCAGCCTTCAACTGAGAAGAACCGGCCAGAAACTCAGCAAGGTTACATTTTTTTAATATTTTTGGACCATCTGACTATATTGGCTTTTTTTTTTCAAATGTTTAACAATTTTATTCTTTTAGTAATACAAAAATACATAAAAAATTATAACCCGCATTAGTTACCTACATAGTAAACTAAAACAAAAAATTTAATAATGTAACATTTATAAGGACAATACCAACCAACCCTAATTAAAGGAATACCTACATATATATTTTAAATGCTTTATTTTTTTAGTGTAGTTGAGAGAGAGTTTAATTTTACCTACTTGTAAATAACTATATCAATCGTTCTAAAGGAAAATACTTTTGAATTACTTGTTACAATCGTTAAAAATGCATTAAAATTGCGTTATCGGTTTTTATGTACCGAAAAATTATATTTCGATAAAGATATCCATTTATTTTGAAAAAAGATGGCGGAAAAATTACAAAACGTCCGTGTGACGTAGTAATATTATTTTTATATATCGTGACGTCACAGATTCGAAGGACGGAGCATTAAAGTTATTTCACGTTATTTACGATTCTCTTAATAGCCTTCACTGAAACGAGTTTCTGTTTCAGTAATAAAGGGAGGTTTAATGATGCCATATGCTTATCAAATGTACCTAGGTAGGTTCCCAACTTCCCACATATTTCTACTAAGTAGATATTTAAATATTTCTATCGACGCTCAGCCAGCACAGTCATGTCTTGAAAATCATGCATCTTGGCTGCTTGTCTAATATTAATATTCAAAATGTACCTCTAATTGTTATTCAGGAATGTTTTACATCACGCAGAATAATCTCGCATCATTTACCTGAAACAAAAAATGTAAATATATTTTCAAAAACTAAAACAGCGCCATCTATACGTAGTTCACTATAAACTGAAAATGTGTTGTGCAAGAAGGCTTTTATTTTAATACCGCTATCCGCCGCTAGATAGCGCGCGAAACAATGGAGTGGTTTCCTGTGCAGAATTATATACTTTATTGATTCTACCCTCGGAAAGGGGTTGGGGGAGGTGAATTTTTGTTCGAAAGACAATAAAGGAATGCCTGTCTAAATTTACTGCTGGCGTAAATTAAATTATGTCAATTCAGAGCCTTTTTCTGGGATTGGAATTCGTGAGATACTTTCATTCTAGGTCAAGAAGGAAATTATTTTACCAACTTTTGTGACTTATAGGTATTTCAGCGGCACTTCACAATAATAAATCAAATCATTAATACAATTAAAACGTATTTGTTTGTTTCATTATTCATTACTGACATAAAGCACATGTGACCTTCTGAAAACTAGATTTTAGAAGCTTCGCTAAGATCGTCCCATTCAATTACATTTTCTTGTGTTCCGCCGCTTACTCGACAAACTCACGTCTACACAGAAAAACTACCGGAGAAGGACATTTGCAATTTTTATCACAAATAAAATATCTCTAGAACACTTTATTTTATTCTGGATAAGCTTATATTTGACCACAATCTCACCATGGTAAGTGATGATGTGGCCGAAGGAGGTAAGCACACAAAGCCAAGATGGGAACTGGCTCTCAAGTGCAGCTGTCGGAACACACCAATAGATGCTTGGCGACAGATGTTCAACTTGTGTGTGGTAGCCAGCCAGTCGGGTACTACAAAGTACCCTACTGTTAGAAACTGTTGTTAGAAACTTTTTGGTTATTTTTCATATTTGTTGTTTTCTTAGTTCTATGTAAAAAAGTAATCCCACCAAAAACATTATCATGTAAAGAGTGCTGCCAAGACACCACATGGCTCGCACTGTCAAAAAGTAATCAGATCTCATGTTGATCCAAGCTTCTAACTCTACACGCCCTAACTCTACAAGCTCTAACTTCAAAAACTCTTATTTGCGAAAATATATAATAACTTGGCCATTTCGCTACATTCACATGGGCTTAAGGTGAAAAATTTATTCACTGTTCATTACGTTTCTGATTTTGTAGTAACGAAATGGCCAAGTTACATATTTTCACTTATAAGAGTTTGTGAAGTTAGAGCTTGTAGAGTTAGGGCGTGTAGAGTTAGAAGCTTGGATCAACATGAGATCTGATTACTTTTTGACAGTGCGAGCCATGTGGTGTCTTGGCAGCACTCTTTACATGATAATGTTTTTGGTGGGATTTCACTTCTTTTTGTACATTGCTTGTGACAATATTTTCGTTTCAATTCGAATACCTAGTTTTTGAAGTGAAAACTAAAGTCTCATACAAACTGCCATCCCCTAATAGGTAGTGCCCTAGCGCTTGGCTTCCTTTGGCTTGTAGTTCATCACAGTGGTCTACAACATATCGCACGATAGCAGTCCTGACTTGCGACGTGACCTCAACGTCTATTTCTTCATACATTAAGTATGTCAAGGAATAGAAGAGGCAGGAACTATCTCCCGGCATATGAAACATACGATGACGGCGAGGTCCCAGCTCTATTTCAAATGAAACTATTTCACAATCCATGCTAACTTTTAAATCAGTTGGAAAATCGAATATGTTCAAACAAACTAACGAAACTTAATATAATGAAACTTTTTGCCTATATAAATCTCTAAGAATGAAACCATAGCTCGTTTCAATTAGAGACAACGCCATCTAGTTTTTGAAGTGAAAACTTATTTGGACTCCCTCTGTATTTTTGTTGTTTATTAGTATTAGAAAGGGTTGTATTATTATTTTATTACATTATTTTTTGGATTCCGTACCTCAAAAGGTAAAAAAAGAAACACTAAGATCACTCTCTTGTCCGTCTGTCAGTGCGTCACCACCGATTTTCTCAGGAACGGGCGAACGGGTGGACCTGGCAAGTTGAAATTTATACCAAATACTGAGGTCTATAGTTCCTATTAGGTGTATAAAAATCCGGTCAAATGCGAGTCGGACTCGCGCACCGAGTGTTCTGAACAAACTTGTAAATAGTTCGTTCATCACGGTAATGGAGCCTTGAGGATTTATTTCAATTTTTTTTCGATTAAGTTTTCAATTACCTTATTGGAGATACGTGCCAATTAAGCTAGACCTCAAAATTGTATGAGCTCCGATACAACTCAGAGGTCTATCTTAATTGGTGGTACTATGTATGTATGGGGACCCCCTTTAATTTTAAACTTTTTTTACTTTTTGGAATTTTCCCTTTATTTGTGCTGTAAGACCTTGCTTTTTGCCAAATTTCGTGATTCTAGGACAACGGGAACTACCATATAGGTTTTCGACCCAAAACCTATAGGGTACTTCCGGTTGACCTAGATTTATCAATTTTGGTTTAAAGCAAGGTCTTACAGCACAAGTAAAGGGAAAATTCCGAAAAATAAAAAATGTTGAATATTAAGTTAAATTTTGGTACTTACAAATTTTCGCGAATATCAAAATTTGCCCATATCTTTTTTTCGTGTTGACTCAAGACCTTGATTTTTATACACCTAATAGGGACTATTAGACTTCAGTATCTGGTATAAATTTCAACTTGCTAGGTCCACCCGTTCCTAGTATAAAACCGTCGAAAACCTATAGGGTAGTTCCCGTCGACCTAGAATCACAAAATTTTGCAAAAGGCAAGGTCTTATAGCACAAACTAAGGAAAAAATTTAAAAAATAAAAAAAGTTGAAAATTAAAGGGTGTCCCCATACATACATAGTTGATGCATTCCCTATTTAAGGGGTTCGGGGATAAAAGTTTCAAGTTTAAAAATTTTTTTGATGTTTGTGTACTAATATTAGCCTAAATACTAAATTTCAGCTTTCTAGAACTTCAGGAAGTACCATTTATGAATTATGATGATCATCAGTCAGTGACGAAATCGGAGGTTTTTAGATATCAATAAAATCTAAAGTATAACAGCTACGCAAATGAAACTTTACATGTTTAATAAGTTTGCTATAGGCATCATATCCTGAGAATTTTGTTTATCTGGTATAATCCAAAGCGAAGTTATGAGGGTTCAAAAATACGACGAAGCGCTTCGAGAAAAGGTAGGTAGTGCCCCTGCGTTTTCGCTTCGCAGGCTTGTCTTGGCGGGGCACTGCCGTGCCCCCAGATAAATTGTGTTATGTCAGCAGCTTGGTCGCCTATTTTATTTTTCCACTCTCTAAATTTAACTATCGATTCCCTACACCTACCATTGTGCTATGGTTTCCTCACGATGTTTTCCTTTACCGAAAGCTCAAGTTAATTGTAGGATTCGAACCCACGACCTTCGCAGCGGTATCCGACGTCACTACCACTGAGCTATCATCGCCATAAAACAGATAAAACCACGAAATAAAACCCTTCATATGAGAACTTATCTAAACAATTCCATACGAAATAATACAATACCGGAAATACTCCTTCAGAATTACAGGAAGGGACGAAAGAGGGTAGTATTAAATTTTAACGGTCCAAATCCTACACAGTGTTTATCTCAAATGTATACTTTTTAATAAGGTTGGATAATAATAAGCACGTGTATGATTTTAAAAAAGCGCGCAGAATTACCCTGATCATGTTCAGGCAAACTTCTCAGGTCAACGGAACACTTATTTGAAAAAAAAAAACTATATCTTGCAAGCTTCGTTTTGTTTTTCCTGAATCATTTCGACCTCTGGTTTCTTTCCAATGTCTCAAAATCAAATCCATGTAAGTATTCAGTTTAGGACTTAGAGTACCTACTTTTAAATTCTATGTATTTCGAAAGTCAGCCTTCAACTGATAAGAACCAGCAAGAAATTCAGCGATTCTAGAAAACTATTTCTTACCTTAAATGGATACGTGATGCGGACAAGCGGTTTATAAAATTCGATTTGCAAATTACCCAGCAAATTGAAACCATAAACTAAGCATAGACAATAACTATAGGTAACACCATGGTAGTGTAACGCCATACAGTCAGTGTTTATGGTAAAGCGTGCCTTTGCAAGCAATGCGCTGACTATGGTTATTTTATGGCTTCCTATAATCCATTAATATTTCTGAGCGAGATCTGGAATGGAAATTGTGAGAAATTTCCTTGCGGAGCGCTAACATGCAGTATCTGTATTTTTCTATTTAATAAATCCTTCAAGACACGCGCAGCCATATTGTTGCAAGTGACATTTAGGTATTTCACGGTTGGCAACACAAATTGTTTCGGCGGGAAAAATTGTGCAACTGTCAATGTCAGTGACGTTCGGCGGGAAGTCGTGCACATCGCGCATTACTTTACCAGACATTAGGTATGAGATTTTTAGGGAATCTGTGGGATAACCGTAATGATATCTTTCTGCATTAGTTGTTCATTATTCATTGTTTATTATTCTAAATAGCTAAGTTACAATGAAAATACAAACTCCATTCGATCGAGACAAAATACAAGGAGTCTCTATAGCACATCACTGGAAAACTTAACGACGTATAAACATACTGATAAACTCGAACCACTGAACCGGAAAAGATTTATGGCTTCGAGTTTATGATGCACTGACTTTGAGGTCGTTGGGTTGAACCAATATTTAAAAAAAAAACATCACTCAAATGGATGCGAGTCAAACTGCGATCATCGAAGTCCAATAGTGCATTTTTCATTTCACTTCATTGTAGTAGGTACTTAAATTTAACTTTATTGGATCAAATGCCATCGATAGTATCGAATAAAACTCAAAATAAACGATTTTCGAACAAAAATGAAAACGCAATGTCACTTCGCAGGTTCCCGCCAAAAAGTTCCAATAGGTACCGACCTGAACCGTTTTTGTGTCAATACATGACAGAATAACAAATCAAAGGTCCTGGGGCCAGCTGCATCATCACTTTCCATTCCACGGTGTGATTTTGAACGTCAGGCACAACAATAATAAAAAAAACGTTTAAGTAAACTACCTAATGTTTTTTTTTTCAGTACACCATAGACAGTACACCTCCGCTTACCAAGTCGATGGTAAATTTAAATTAAACCAAAATTATCAGAATTTCGTCATAATTTTGTCTAAATATAACATTAGACCGTAGTTGACCCACCATTACGAGCAGATGGTGTTTTATATGTAAAATATTCAAATTCAATCACCTATGGCCGTAGCCATTAATCTTTGACGGGTTTGGGTTTTTCAGATCGTTTTGGGGGTTAATTTTTCACACGTGACACCGAGGGTTCTAACACCAAGCAAAAATAAAGTTACCAATGGGGATTTTTTTATATTTGTTGGAATAAAAATACGTCGTAGGTATAGGTCTAAACCTTTACCTAAAACCTTTTTTCAGGTTTTTTTTTAATAAGTAGCCATCAACTCATGATTGCAGACACGCTGTTACCAAACTTATTACGCATTTTGAATTTATAAAGGAATATTTCTAGCATGTTTACCTAATTGAATAAATCTATTTTAAGCTTTCATGACGTAGTTTTGTGTTGAAAGCGTATTGCGTTATGTATATTTGAATTCGGAACATTATACAAAAAGTATGCATGAAAAAAGTTCATAAAACAAAATTTTCTTAAAAAAATAAGTAAATTAAAACGCGAGAAATATCCAAAATGGCGTCTATCGATCGTAACTCATAGTGAAGTAATAAAACAGTACAACACCAGTAATAAGTCAGAAACCTACGTATAATGGAGTACAAATCCCCGGGAACCACAACCTTCATAGCGAGCCCCTTGGCGCCGCACTGTCTAGCGCTCTATCGATTCTATTCCATACGTCCGATAAATCTTTTTTGTTAGGGTTACTTACAATTGTAGTGTCAAAAACACGGGGTTTTTTCATTAGTTGCCCAAAATATGTCCTATGTTAATTCAGAATATAACCTACCTGTGTGCAAAGTTTCATTAAAATCCGTTCAGCAGTTTTTGCGTGATTTAGTAACAAATATCATGACAAGAATCGAGCAAAGAGTATGTAATATAAGGGAAAAATGGTTGTCATTTTACTTAATCAAAATGGAGTATGACCATGGGCTGTTGTCCATACAGCCTATATACACATTACTAAGATAAATGGAAAATATACTTTCGGAGACGACGGTCTTTAAGCTTATTTGAAATTAAAAATTGAGCGTAAATGTTTTAGTTTAATAATTGATATCGATAAAATTAGGCGATTGAAAAAAGTAATTCGAAAATTAGCATGAAATATCTAAGGTAATAAAAAGGTCTTGCTATTATTCATATAACTTACTTACCTTTACTTTCTTAAACCTATTTGATAGATAAACATTTACCTAGTTTACTTTAGTAAAAGTAAATTACAAATTAACGTGTATATCCTAATATCCTGCTAATTTTATAAATGTGAAAGTATGTTTGGATATGTGTGAAGATGTTTAATAATAAATAGTATGCAATACTGGAAACTATGAAGGAAAACAACACAGGCTTGACCGTTCTATTTCCATATAAGTAGTTTTCCTTATTCCCCCGCCAATGTGACTGATACGAGATGGAAATGTTATGTGTGCTAAATAATGGAGGGAATCTGTGGCTGAATAGCTTCTGCGCGTCAATTACGTAACTTGTTACAATCAGTTTCGATCTTGAAAACGGTTACAGCAAAATCACATACCTTTGAATTGATTTTTAAAGTCAAAGTCAAAACCATTTATTCAGTTTAGGCCCTAAAAGGGCACTTATGAGGGTCGAATTACAGAAGTTACCACCGGTTCGGAAGTCAGACAACAGCTGAGAAGAACCGGCAAGAAACTCAGCAAGGTTACATTTTTTATATATTTTTGGACCATCTGACTATATTGGCTTTTTTTTATTCTTAAAGTAATACAAAAATACATAAAAAATTATAACCCGCATTAGTTACCTACATAGTAAACTAAAACAAAAAATTCCTCATTGTTCATGTAAATCGCATTCAAATAAAAAAGTATTTTAACATGGGTATTTACGGAAGGATTCAAATTGTGCAAAAACATAGTGGAATGAAAATTCCTCGATAGAAAAACATCACAAAGTTGCCTCTAATATTCTTTTATTTATCGTTTTGTGATTTTTTTTTGTACGTTCTAGAAACTGTATATGCAATAACAGTAGGGTAAACTTGCTTAAATTGTACCTGATGTATTTCTCCAACTCCAAGTCTCACACAGCGTCTCAAGCAGCTTAAAGCGAAAGCTTTAGTCCGCCATGTTGCACAGAAAAAAGTTGGACGTTTGCGGCCGCACGAAGAATATCCAAAAAATAAGTTTTTTGTGACAAATTTAATATATATATATTTTTTATGTCACTAGTGACAACGAGGCAGGCGGGTCACCTGATGGTAAGTGACTACCGTCGCCTATAGACATTAAAAATACCAGGGGGACTGCCAACGTGTTGTACACCTTATTACAATGCCTTAAGGGCAAGGGCAACTGGCTCTCAAGTGCAACTGCCGGAACACACCAACAGGTGCTTGGCGACAGATTTTCAACTTGAGGATGGTAGCCATCCAGTCGAGTACCAAATAGTACCCTACCACCATGCTGTGGTTTCCTCACGATGTTTTCCTTCACCGAAAGCTCAAGCTCATTGTAGGATTCGAAATGTTTTTTCCAATTTTGTTGTTTCAATAGTAAAATAATGTAAAATGTACTAATTGTTAGACTATAATGTCAGGCTGGATGGTTGTAAACATTTATGTTACTCAAACACGTCAAATACTTGACGGATTTTGAAGAAACTTGGTACATAGGTGGATCATATCCTGGAATAAAACAAAGGATACTTTTTATCCCGGGATAAGATAAGATCCATAGGGAACACTAGATACCATGAGGGAACATTAGCGGGTCACCTGATGGTAAGTGACTACCTTCGCATTACAATACCTTAAACGCAACTGGCTCTCAAGTGCAATCACCGGAACACATAAACAGGTGCTTGGTGACAGATAAACTTGTGTGTGATAACCAGCCAGTCGAGTTTTCCTTCACCGAAACCTCAAGCTCATTGTAGAAACCCACGACCTTCACCACTGAGCTTGTCTTCTCCTATTTGAGGTATAACAAACGACTACTAACAATAACATATTAAACACTAGCTATTCCGCGCGGTTTCACCCGCGTTCCCGTGGGATCTTATCTTATCCCGGGATAAAATATAGCCTATGTTAATCTGGAATAATGTAGCATTCAAATTGTGAAAGAATTTTTTAGATCGGTCCAGTACTTTTTGAGCAAATTCGTTACAAACATACTTACATACAAATCTTTCTTCTTTATAATTAATATTACTAATGTAAAATATCGACTTCTCGGAAGCTCAAAGAGCCGCAGTTTTCTGTTTATGGTTTTTCACTGTACCTATTCGGTAACTAATGCGGGTTATAATTTTTTATGTATTTTTGTATTACTTTAAGAATAAAAAAAAGCCAATATAGTCAGATGGTCCAAAAATATTTAAAAAATGTAACCTTGCTGAGCTTCTTGCCGGTTCTTCTCAGTTGTTGTCTGACTTCAGAACCGGTGGTAACTTCTGTAATTCGACCCTCATAAGTGCCCTTCTAGGGCCTAAACTGAATAAATGGTTTTGACTTTATTTTTAATAGGACTGTAGTAAAATGTAGTAAACTGTGTTTGGGTTCGAAATAAAGACAATTATTTAGCTCGCGGTATTTACTAAATATTTGCGCCATGTATGCACCCAAAAAAAATGCAACTGGCCCTTCAAAGAGTCGCATGCATTAACATGTACCCAACATAATGCGCGAGTTCAGTCAGTGAACAGAACGCAATGGAAATGCATTTGATACATTATAGTGATCTAGTGAGCGAGAGATAACGGTACCCAGCCTATAAATAATGATATCGGTGTTTACACGTTTGTTTGTTTGAACTAAGGACGCTGTTTGGGACTGGGTTGCCAGCATTACAATGTTTACTTTTTGACATATTCGGCTCAAAAGTAAATGTCAGTATTGGAAAGGTATTTATGGTCTCTGTAAGTTTTTTTAGACTCCATGCAAAGCCTGCTATTGTTTGGAAAAGTACATCCAAATATTCAGCTTTGTTAGTGGTCCGATCTAATAAATTTAATCTGGCAACCCTGTTTAGAATCGGTCGATTATCCCCGACGATGTAAGTAGTAAGAGATAGTAAATCCTCATTTAACCGGAAAAACTATGGCTGGCTGTTAAGTTGTGCTACTGTAGTTTGCATTACTTTGCATTAAGATTTTAAAAAAGTCGGCAGATAACCTCAAAAAGCAATTTTTAGAAAATAATTGACGAAAGGAAGCAGTCTGTGGAAATACATAAATAAATGTTAACATTTTGAATAAGGAATACAGATATTCGTATAAATGAATCGCATGCGGCAGAAGTTGTTTCTTTTCGGTAGCAAATGAAATCAGCATTCCACGTCACTTTGCATATTTTCGTGGAGATATTAACCGGAGAGGCGGGAGGGAACACGCGAGGCGGCGATATCTCCAACATTTTCATGTAAACTAAACAAATTATTGATTTTTCACCAAACAAGTTAAATAAAGGTTATTTCGTTTAGCTGAAAATTTTAGGTTTTCCCACGTTTTAGTGTTATGTCAGATTTTTTTTTCTGGCATTAAATTATTGTGTTTTTATAACAGAATCATCTTTATGCCAAATCTCATTGTAAGCAGGGTGATTGTGAAACTTAATCGTCATTGTAATACAGTTCAATATTGGAAAACATAGTGCGCGGGGCTCTGTCCACCTTTTTTATATTGGCTGCTTTTGCGGTAAAGAAAATTAGACAAATAACAGATATTGCTACAGCTAGGTTAGTTTACTTTGCATATTTTCATAGTCTGATGTCCTATAACCTCTTGCTGTGGGGTTCAGGGACTGATTTGGATACTGTTTTTATTTTACAGAAAAGGGCGATTCGCGCGATCTATTGTTTGGGTCCTCGCGAGTCACTGAGAAATCAATTTAAGGAATTTAAGATATTAACGTTGCCCTCGCTGTACAATTATATGAAAATATAATGTATGTTCGAAAAAATTTAAATTTGTTTGAAGTAAACAGTAATCATCATAATTTTAATACAAGACACAAAGATAAAATTGTGACCCCTAGATTCAGGCTAGCGAAAGTTAATAAATCTTTTCTCGGGAATTGTGTTCGTTTTTACAATAGGATCCCACGTGAGGTAGCTGGAATGTCTTACTTTAAATTCAAAAATTTTATTAAACTTAGGTTAATGAACAAAGCCTACTATAAGGTGGCTCATTACATGGAAGACAGAAATATATGGTTGTAGTAGCTTCTCTCTGCACCTGCATCCCCCTGGCTTAGTGTAAAATATTTGAAAATGTATCTAAATGTACTTATAAAAATGTAAGAAAGATCCACTGTTAAAAAAAAATTGCCTTGCTGAGTTTCTTGCCGGAGTCTTCTCAGTTTAAGTGTATTCCGAACCGGTGGTAGAGTCAATTGTAACGTTCATGAGTGCCTTACCAGGGCCTAAACTGAATAAATGAGTTTTGAGTTTGATATAGTCTGAGTTTGGTACCTACAATATTATTGATTGATGTCACCTATTTGTTGTGAAAGTTGTCAAAAAGCATTAAAAAAAAATAAGTGTTTCTTATAAATTATTCGTTAAATATGAACCAGCTGCCTTCATAACAAAAGGGCGCCTCTTCAAATAATGTTTATAGTTATTTAACGCTTACAAAAACACCCAAGACGCTCGTAGCAAGCTTAATTCCTAATTAAGTACAGCGCCATCTGTTGATGTAACTTAGAAGTTAGTTAATTTGAAAATGACACTCTTGTTAGCATAATCTGTGCAAAAAAACGTTTCTTGGATTCGGCGGTATTTCGTGCAATTTTTTTATGTTTTGGTTTTGTATTTTTTTTTAAAACTTAACAAAAAAATATTGGAACGACTATAAACTCATTTAATCGTGCAAGCAGACAGACATACAGAAGTACTTTCGTATTTATAATATTAAAATATTGTTTTGAAAGTCTTAAAGTTTTTTTTTAGTTATTTTAGGCAAATAAAATTAAATATATTATTAACATATATTTTATAAAATTATACATCTCGTTATTCGCTTTTTAGATTCTTTTCTGATTTCCGGGGTAAATTCTGGCCACCTCCTTTACTAAAAACCGAGTTTTCTTTGGAAGGAAAGGAAGGAAACGAAGACTCAAAGTAACTGGTTCTCAATAAAAATGTAAAAAGTAGTAAAATATAAGAACAACACTAAATAATCGACTAAACCCAAAGATAAACACGCCACAGAATAGTAAGTGGAAAAAAAGACTAGTAATAAATACGGATTCATATTTGGAATACATAACAAGGTATCCAATAAATGCCACGTAGGTACTAGAACCGTATATCGCCAGTAGTATCATCATAAAGCAGGATTTGGCCGTACAGGTGTACCTTTGCCTACCCGTGCGCGAAATTGAAAAAAAAAGTAAACGGGAGTATAAAGAGATGACATTTTCGGATTGTGGCGCCAATGCTCCAATTCCATTGCAACTTTTTTTTTTATTGTCCAGTAATATTAAACTAAGGTATTTTATTGAAGCCAATAATAAACGCGACTTTGAAGACAAAATGGGAGTAAAATTAGTTTTGCAATAAAATTTTTTTTTAATACCTACACTTTTATTATCTTGGTATTTTTTGTTTTAGTTTACTATGTAGGTAACTAATGCGGGTTATAATTTTTTTATGTATTTTTGTATTAGTTTAAGAATAAAAAAAAGCCAATATAGTCAGATGGTCCAAAAATATTTAAAAAATGTAACCTTGCTGAGCTTCTTGCCAGTTCTTCTCAGTTGTTGTCTGACTTCCGAACCGGTGGTAACTTCTGTAATTCGACCTTCATAAGTGCCCTTCTAGGGCCTAAACTGAATAAATGGTTTTGACTAAAAATACAATACATTTTGGACGAAACATATACCTTACTTTAAGGCGATGATAGCTCAGTGATCGCTATCCTTCGCTAGTGTTGTAGGACACGTCTGCACCATCAAATTTTACTTGGTTGATGTGTCCACCAGGGTGAATCGGAACATTTATAGTGGAAGCCACTTTACAAGGTCGCCAATAGTGGAAGCCACTTTACAAGGTCGCCAACGTCAGAATATATGCACGACGGAAATAGCTCGCCGGAAACTTATCTAAGTAACCTATTTCCAAGTTGTACGGCGCCGCGGCGTCTCTTGTGTTCCTAGTCGATAGTTTATAGTACTGAAGAGCGGGAATCGCGCCCCTGGGTATTGAATATATGAAAAGGCGTTTGACTTGAGATTTCTTTGACCATTTTTAAGGCGATGATAGCTCAGTGGTAATTGACGTCGGATACCGCAGCGAAGGTCGTGGGTTCGAATCCTTACAATGAGCTTGAGCTTTCGGTGAAGGAAAACATCGTGAGGAAACCATAGCACGGTGGTAGGGTACTTAGTACTCGACTGGCTGGCTACCACCCTCAAGTTGAAAATCTGTCGCCAAGCACCTGTTGGTGTGTTCCGGCAGTTGCACTTGAGAGCCAGTTCGCCTTAATAAGGTGTACAACACATTAGCAATCCCCTGGTATTGCCAATGTCTATAGGGGACGGTTGTCACTTACCATCAGGTGACCCGCCTGCCTCGTTGTCACTTGTGACATAAAAAAAATAAAAACTGTGTGCTTGTGTTTGACCACAATCACACCATGGTAAGTGATGATGTGGCCGAAGGTGGTAAGCACACAAAGCCTAGATGGTAACTGGCTCCCTAGTGCAGCTGTCGGAACACACCATTAGGTGCTTGGCGACAGATTTTCAACTTGAGGGTGGTAGCCAGCCAGTCGAGTACTACAAAGTACCCTACCACCGCGCTATGGTTTCCTCACGATGTTTTTCTTCACCGAAAGCTCAAGTTCATAGTAGGATTCGAACCCACGACCTTCGCCGCGGTATCCGACGTCACTACCACTGACCTATCATAGCCTAGACGTGATAAAAAATTAGGCATAGACTGGTTGGAGGGCATAGGTGTTAATTCTATCTCCGTCCCTCGGGAGACAATAAGGCGATTCTATTTCACTCTAAGAGTCAACAAATAGGTCAGCAACAAATAGCTTACACAAATAACGCCATCTGTTGGCGGAAACAGAGACTTTACGTTCTGTTATATTCACAGTGAATTTCCCTGGAGTGTGCTCAGTTTTCCAAATTTTAATGCCAGTAAATTAATAATTAGGTCTTTGGCTAATATATCTTCAACATTATTTTATTAAGTTGATATTTCATGTAGCAATTCTATGGATGATTTAGTTACGCGTTTTTCGGGACTTTTTGGCGGGATTTTGGGAAGTGACGTTTTCGTTCTTTAAAATCGTATATATTGTGTTTTATTGAATACTATCAGTGGTGTCGTGTCCAATGAAGATCAATCTAAACCAGTGAAGTGAATTAAAACGAAAGCGTGCACTTTTCAGGTTGTCCCAAAAATTCCGAGAAAAGTTTTAGTGGAAAAGCCGCCAATTTAAAACCTGACCTCACTTGTACGGACTAGGTCTAACCTTTACTGTAAAGCGTTTTTTCGTAGACTAGTTTTTTTTAGTAATCTATGGTCACGAACTTTGCATCTGTCACAGAAAATGCCATATCTGTCTATTGTGTTGTCTGTGGCCTGTGTTCGAGCGTTGATGGCGGTGACAGGTTGAACGTCCCGTTGCGTAATTTATTAAATGATTGTTCGGTCCGACCTAAGGGGAGGTTGTGCAATGATCTGTAATGGTTTTGTACATTTAGATACTGACTATAATAAACTACTTCTTCTGTATGTAACTTTAGGGATCGATATTAATGGAAACGTTGTGGTACCCAACTCCCGCAAAAGTTTTTTTTATTTTCTTTGATGGCAATCGTCCTTTAGTACTAGCCAAACGAGTACTGAGGCATGTTTACCGTCGGAGCGATCGAATGCTACTAGATTAAAAGAGCACCCAAATGTACGAGTGGGCACTCATTCGGTAAGGTCATTTTTTGTCGCTGGTTGTGTATCTTTATCAGCTATCAAAGATGAAAGTGGTCTACAAAATCAATATTCAAATTTTTTGTCTGTCTGTTTGTTCCGGCTAATCTTCGAAACGGCTGAAACAATTTTGACGGGACTTTCACTGGCAGATAACTAATGTTTTAAGGAGTAACTTAAGCTTTTATTTCAGAAAAAGAATTAGAGTTCCGCTCAAAAAAATTAAAACCTATGAAATATGTACAAAATGCGAACTCGGGTGAAACCGCGGGGTATAGTTAGCTAGATCCATTTATACGGGTACTACTGCGTGACGTCGCCAAAGGCTAACCTTCTTGGGGATCGTCTATTAACCACGTGAGGGGGTTCGAAAAAAAACATGAAATATCACAAGGGGAGAGGATATCACGCGTATGATTTATTGAACGCGCTAGCTTAGTGGCAGTGACGTCGGATACCGCGACGAAGGTCGTGAGTTCGAATCCTACAATGAGCTTGAGCTTTTCCCCAGCACGGTGGTAGGGTACTTTGTAGTATCCGACTGGTTGGCTACTGGTTGGCTCAAGTTGAAAATCTGTCGCCAAGCACCGGTGTGTTCCGACAGCTGCACTTGAGAGCCAGTTCCCATCTAGGTATTGTGTGCTTACCACCTTCGGCCACATCATCACCTACCATGGTGAGATTGTGGTCAAACACAAGCTTATCGTGAATAAAAAAAAATTGATCGATTCGATTGATTGGGTCGCGGGAAGCCACTGGATGCAAGACCAGCCATTGTGGAGATCTTAGGGGGAGGCCTTTGGCCAGCAATGGTCGTCTTCCGGCTGATATGATGATCATGGTGATTAAAGATACTTTGTACCAAAAAAATACCCGTTGGATAGAAGCGGAAGGTTGGAGGGGGATTGAAAAGTTGCTAAAAATCATCAAAGTCAAAGTCAAAACCATTTATTCAGTTTAGGCCCTAGAAGGGCACTTATGAAGGTCGAATTACAGAATTTACCACCGGTTCGGAAGTCAGCCTTCAACTGAGAAAAACCGGCCAGAAACTCAGTAAGATTTCATTTTTTAAATATTTTTGGACCATCTGACTATATTGTTTTTTTTTTTTTCAAATGTTTTACAATTTTATTCTTAATCCTCACATGATTAATGGACGACCCCTCGTTTGAGGAAAAGGTTGCATATCATAAATAGCTCGGCTGTGTTTCCCGACATTATTTCAAATCGATAAACATTTTTCCAACTATCGATTTAACTGAAGCGTTACCATGGTGAACCTCTCCCGTTCAGCTCAGTTCCTAAATAGGTTTATTGGTAGGTAATAAGCCTGGACGGGGCTGGCTTTGAAGTGGACTGAATACTTACAGGGTGGTAGGGTTACTCGACTGGCTGGCTACCACCCTCAAGTTGAAAATCTATCGCCAAGCACCACCTGCCTTTAAGGTGTACAACACATTGGCAGTCCTCCAGGTATTGCTAATGTGTATAGGCGATGGTAGTCACATCAGGTGACCCTATAAATTAATGTCCTAGAACATTAATTTATAGTTTTCGAGCTTATTTTGTAATACAAGACGTACTTACACGAATAAAACCGCAGGACAAAGTTAAAGCGAGGCTACGTACCAGGCTCCCATGAACAAATAGAATGTTAGTTGACACCACGCGGTTAGGTAACGCAATACTCCTCGCAAGGTCTGAGCGCCTGGTACTTTGTTGCTAGTTAGCTATTGTTTTATTTAAAGTATCTCGGCTGCGGTTTCAATTGAGTGTTGCAAGATCTCAAAATAATTAGCTGAAGGAATATAAAAATAATAGAGCCAGCCATAAAAGTACCACCCTGTCGGAAAATGGGTCGGTACCATCTGACAGCCAACTTTACCACCGCGTGCGATCATTGGTCAAATAAAATTACACTCTTCCGTCTCTATCTGACAACCCGGCTTCATGTTACATAATTCCGTCCCTTTTCACGAATTGCACATCCACGGATTGCAGCAAAGCGAGAGGAAAGTTCTAGAAATGGTACGTAGTTGATTCGAAGTATGTATTAAATAATAACAATTTTAACTTTGTCCATGGAGAGATGAGCCTTTGGACTATAATCACAAATAGGATAGGAAGAAATACCTAACACTAACTAGTGCATAAAACATCTAAAAATACTTCAAAATGGCGAATATGTATTTATGACGTCACATACAAGCCAGTATTTCGTACAAAACTCCTAAAACCAGATTTGATATGTCACTTAACCAACATCCCTATTACCTGTCTTGATTTAAAAAAAAAGACTCAATTGATTAGTTCACAAAGTCAAGAGTCGACAAAAAAAGTCGTAAACACGAATATTTGGGTTGGAACTATTGATTCTCTTTTCAAAATCAACAATCGACAAAACGTCATATACCATAGACAATCTGTTGTTGAGAGCGTACTGGCCAGTTGGCCACTCGACGTCAGCGTCACAGCAATAATTTATAATTATAATGGCGGCCGTAGCTTGTAAGTGTTCGTAGCAGATGCGTAGACACGCTCGTAGAGGCCTACGTTACGTAGCACTACCTACGGCGTAGCTATATGCGCATTGTAGCTAAAAAGGTAGCTGTTTTTTTTGTATGAATAAAATATAGCTTTTAAAAAGAATTTTAATTTTACAATCGCAGTATTTATCTAACTTTTTATGAACTACGAACCGAATCTGATGAAAATTCATAGAAGTGTAGTCTGAAATCCGGAGTCTTTCATCCCGTAATAAACACCGAAAAACTATAATGATGAACAATAACACAAAATTAGTCTATGCCAATGTCATGGCATAGACTAACAATCAATTCGTAGTTATTAGATATCAATGTCAATTCGACTAATTTGACTCGACTAAATCTATACTAATATTATAAAGAGGTAAAGTGTTGTGAGGTTGTAGGTAATCTCTGGATCTACTGAACCGATTTTGAAAATTCTTTTACTAATAGAAAGCCACGTTATTTGTGAGTGTCATATGCTATATTCATATCCTGGGAAAAGATAAGATCCCGCGGGAACGCGGGTGAAACCGCGGGGGACAGATAGTTTCTTATATTTATGTAACGAGCCACCATGCTTAGTTTTGTGTAAAGAATTTAGAGTTTAGTTAAAACATATAATGAAACTAATTTAGTTTAGTATGTAAACAAACAATATTAATAGTAATACTAAGCCGCATGCATGTCACATGAAACAATACATTCGTGCGTGACGTCACACGTGCAGCGGACACCGAGCGATGGTTCCAGACATGCTTGATGACGTCATCGTACTGCAATAATTACAATGGTTGACGTGCATTTTGGTATAGGATATCATGAAATAGAATAATAATAATGTCACAATTTTGTTATATTTGTGAAATTAATTTTAACAAAGGAATAAAAAAACCGGCCAAGTGCGAGTCGGACTCGCGCACTAAGGATTCCGCAAAAAAGGCAAAAAAAAACACGTTTTTTGTATGTACCCCTTAAATATTTATTTTATTTTGTTTTTAGTATTTGTTGTTATAGCGGCAACAGAAATACATAATTTGTGAAAATTTCAACTGTATAGCTATCGCGGTTCTTGAGATACAGCCTGGTAACAGACAGACGGACGGACAGACAGCGAAGTCTTAGTAATAGAGTCCCGTTTTTACCCTTTGGGTACGGAACCCTAAAAAGATGCATATTATGTGTGGATGTTGACGGTGTAGGGATGAACTGGCTTTCCGCCCCGCAGTTTCACCCGCGATCCCAAACTTCAGACCCCCATTTCATCCCCTTAGGGGTGAATTTGGTAAAATCCTTTCTTAGCGGATATCTTCGTCATAACAACTATCTGCGTGTAGAATTTCAGCTCAAACCGTTGAGTGGTTTGAGCTGCGTGTTGATACATCAGGCAGTCACTCAATAACCATTTCTTTTTATGCCTTTTATACATATACAGATGAAACTTGGTATTTTACGAGAATTCATAACATTTTATAAATAAATTCATTGTTTTTATTTTTTATGTCACAAGTGACAACGAGGCAGGCGGGTCACCTGATGGTAAGTGACAACCGTCGCCTATACACATTGGCAATACCAGGGGATTGCTAATGTGTTGTACACCTTATTACAATGCCTTAAAGGCGAACTGGCTCTCAAGTGCAATTGCCGGAACACACCAACAGGTGCTTGGCGACAGATTTTCAACTTGAGGGTGGTAGCCAGCCAGTCGAGTACTACAAAGTACCCTACCACCGTGCTGTGGTTTCCTCACGATGTTTTCCTTCACCGAAAGCTCAAGTTCATTGTAAGGATTCGAACCCACGACCTTCGCCGCGGTATCCGACGTCACTACCACTGAGCTATCATTGTTTAACTTTAAAGTAAGCATAGACTAAAGAATATTTTTTTTATTCCAGCCTTAAAGGAGGTTGAACAGGAGCGAAACACGTAACGGAATAAAAACCTTGTGAAAGCATAATACAAGTTGATACAAGTCAGTTGTGAGGTTTCCTTCCATGGCTTACAGTTGGCGGGTTTCATCCAGTTTTAAAATAGACATTATTGCGTTATTAGGTCAAATGTTGTAACTACATTTGCGTCTACTAGTGGCATTATCTTTACGAATAGATACGGCATCCTTAGGAAAAAGGGTCTTGACAGACGGACAGACGGACGAACAACAAAGTGATCCTATAAGGGCGTTTTTTCTATTGAGGTACGGCACCCTAAAAAAGGAATTAAAAAAAAAACATTTTCATATTTAAAATTAGTTTATCTACTACTTAGGTGTTCCCCGCGTTCCCGTGGGATCTTATCTTTTCCCGGGACAAAATATATCCTATGTTCATCAGGGATAATGTAGCTTTCTAATGGTGAAAGAATTTTTCAAATCGGTCCAGTAGTTTCAGAGCCTATTCAATGCAAACAAACAATCAAATCTTTACTCTTTATAATATTAGTCTACTATAAAGCGACATACCACTGACTGATCACGAAACGCTACGAAATTCTTTGGCACTAAGAAAGGATTTTTTTTAAATTCGACCCATTAAAATCCCTTATAAGCAGGTGATAAGTCACGTTCATAAAACTCAACCGTATTCATCAATATACAATTTTCAAGGGGCCCTTCTCAACTAAAGGGCCCTCAGACCGCGCTCTTGTCAGCTAAGGGTAGGTGAGATCAGCTGACTGTTGGAGATGAGATCGTGTGGCGATGACTTTGCAAATTTTAAACAGGAAAGTGTGAAGGGACTCTTTTACTTTTATTAAAGCATTTTAGTCTATGAATGACAGCTGTTTCAAAATGGCGTCGCTTAAAATTTAGTTTCATTTCGAAACGACTTCTAGAAAATATGAAATAAATCTGGAATATAAGAAATAAAAAAACTATTCTTTACGGTAGAAAGATTTCCGTTATATTTTTTGTCAATAGGTCAAACAGGTTCTACTGATTTAATTTCAAAGTCAAAGTGAAAGTCTCAAAGTCTCTAGGAGGTTACTTATGAAGGTCGAACCACCGGTTCAGAAGTCACACAACAATTGAGAAGAACCGGCAAGAAACTCAGCAAGGTTACATTTATTACCTATGATTTGGTAATTAAAACGGCTTACTGAGTGCAATTAAATTTAAAATTGACCCAAAACAACCATAAATGCCAACGTGTGTTATGTATGAGCTATCGTAATGTAGTTGTAATATTAAGTTCTTTAAGTGTGCGTTAGAGGGACATTTAGGGACATTTAGGGACACTTTTGGAGATCGAATGTGTGACCGCAATCTAACCATGGTACGTGATGATGTGGCCGAAGGTGGTAAGCACACAAAGCCTAGATGGGAACTGGTTATCAAGTGCAGCTGTCGGAACACACTGATAGGTGCTTGGCGACAGATTTTCAACTTGAGGGTGGTAGCCAGCCAGTCGGGTACTACAAAGTACCGTCCGATATTGCTGTGGTTACCTCACGAAGTTTTCCTTCACCGAAAGCTCAAGTTCATTGTAGGATTGGAATTTGGAACCCACGATCTTCGCCGCGGTATCCGACGTCACTACCACTGAGCTATCTACACCTCTACTTTATTGAGTTAGCGAAGGGGTCTTTTTATTGAGCAAGTCAACTCGCAGGTAAATTTAATTGAGCAAGTCAACTCGCAGGTAAATTTAACTGAGCAAGTCAACTCGCAGGTAAACTTAATTGAGCAAGTCAACTCGCAGGTCTCGCTAGTCTAACAAATGACAAGTAATAACTTGGTAATAACTGTCTTCGAATGTATATTATCTCATTAAGCCGCCTCTCAAGCTCCACTCAGCTTTATTAGTCTGTGAGTCGTCAATTATTTGAACATTTAATTAATTTCAACGTAACTAACTCGAATCGCGATCCTTGGAATTCTATTTTTTTCAGTTAGTTTTGAGACAAACGTCCCACGCTGGGACGCTTTTTATCTAATCCTACTAATATTGTAAAAGTGAAAGTTTGTATGTTTCTTAAGTACTCAATAAAGCAAAAACTACTGAACGGATTTTGATTAAACTTGGCACACAGGTAGATCATATCCTGTATTAAAACAAAGGATACTTTTTATCCCGAGAAAAGATAAGATCTCTCAGGAACGCGGGTGAAACCGCGGGGGACGGTTAGTTAAAAATAAATGACAAAAACTGCATGTGCATTATATGTTATTTTCCGTAGTATTTTTACATAATTCGAAGACAATAACTGTTTTTCAGTGCCCAATGAAGGTTTGATGGTTTGATGGATAATCACAATATTATTCGCACCAAAAATAATAAATTAATTTAAATGTTTTTGTATGAGTAGCGTAGGCTGAAAGTTTAGTTACTTTTGTTTACGATGTCAAATAAAAAAAAATGTGTTCAAAATTTTTATTGGAGGCTTTAGATGTGCAATTCTTGATTTTGTGTTGTTAAATTGTCCCAAGAAAGAACTGACAGGTTAATGTAGCATTAGCCTACTAACCAATAAAAAATATAAGATACTTTTTTAAGTTTGGTTTGCACAACTAAAATCTTCAATGATAAATTATTTCAATTTAATTTATCAATAGGCGTAGTTATGATTTCTAAAGAGGTTATGTTACATATTTACTGAATTGAATAGATATATCGTGCGGTATTTGACGTCAAACGCGTCTTAATAAATAATTCCACCTATTAAATAATAGCCGTGCGTTCGCAAAGATGATATAAATAGAGAGACGGGTCGCGGATTCGTTTTGTGATTGACATTTTGGCAGACCAGTAAACGGAGATGCTGTCGCGTTATTAATTAATACAATATGTTGTCTATTGCTCTAATGAGTGATGTCCGTATTACGATGATTTTTAATCGCATAAAAAAATCTAGTTTTTTTATGTCAAAGGGCAGGACCTTGGCAGGACGTGTGAATAATTGTGCTAGTGGCGCCATCTACAATTAACTTCTCTTAATATTATATACTAGCTTTCCTCCGCAGTTTCATCCGCGTTCCCGTGGGATCTTATCTTATCCCGGGATAAGAATATAGCCTATGTTCACCAGTCATAATGTAGCTTTCTAACGGTATTATTTTTTAAATCAGTCCAGTAGATTTTAAGTTAATTCGTTACATACAAAATTACAAATATTTCCTCTTTATAGATATAGATGAGAAAGTTGTTGATAGCTATATAGTCCCAATATATTTTACTATAAATGTAGTGAAATTATATTATAAGTATGTACCCCAGAGTGACTGAAAAGACTCCACGAGGACATAGTTAGAAATTTTAAATTCAAATCGATACAATTATAATCGATTTCCTTCACTAATAAAGCTTACGTAATCGAGTTAATTTATTATGTGCGTTGCACTTCATATGTTCCGACGCGACGTTACATCGCAGACAAGGTTCCGATCCGACAGACCGTTTCGTTTGCCAAACCCCTTCATCCACTGTTTCTTAGTACCTGAAACAATGTACAAAATATTAATATTATGTAAGTATCTAGGTTTTTTACATTTGGATAAGCTTGTGTTAGACCACAATCTCACCATGGTAAGTAATGATGTGGCCGTATGTGGTAAGCACACAAAGCCTGTAGGAAACTGGCTCTCAAGTGTAGCTGTCGGATGGAACACGCCGATAACTGCTTAGTACTTTCAACTTGTGTGTGGTAGCCAGCCAGTCGGGTACTACAAAGTACCCAACCACCATGCTGTGATTTCCTCACGATGTTTGCTTTTAAATATATTCATCGGGTAATATTGGCTATCGGTTCATTGACATATTGATTATCAAATAAATTATTAAAGCGCTTTCCTGCCGAAGAGAAAATAAAAAAATATGCTGGTCAAAGCTTTTACACCAAGACGGTTAAGATGTCATTTCTGTTCAGTTTTTAAAGTCAATGTCAAAACTCACAGGGCACTCATGAGGGTGGTGCTACAGAAGTTACCAACCAAAATTAATCTACAGTCATAAAACATGACAGTATTATTCATCATCATCTGCCTGCTCTGTTCCCAATTATTTGTGTTCGGCGCAATGTGTAATTTCCTTCCATTCGGTCTTTCTATCCGTCATATCGTAATACATGCCTTTCTTACTCATATCATCTCATACAATTACCAGATAAATACAGGACATACTTATTAATATCATTAAAAAAACTTTGTGTCTTTTTCTTGTGTTTGTCAAACGATTTTCTTTTTTTTGTTAAGTATCTATAAACAAGTTTTAGTGTTACCAATATAAAAAATTTCAGCCAGCGAAAGTGGTGCCATCTTAAATTAGTTTCCACTGAAGTAAAATTCCACTAAAGGCCGATCCGAAATTCATCTGTAAAGGTTGAAAATAAACTATTTTTGTAATAGTCGATGGACGCGCGCGCCATCTGCGTCGCTCTATAAATAATACGCGGCCTGATCGATGGACACTCGCCTGATCGATTTGATGTCATCTCATCTCATCTATTATTAACTTAAACCAATTTGAACGTTCTGTGGTTATACGTGAGTGTATTTTAATTTGATTCTGGAATGAATACCATCGTCTATAGACATAAGCAATACTAGGGGGATTGTCAATGTGTTAAAGGCAACTGTCTCCCAAGCGCTTTTTAGGGTTTCGTACCCAAAGGGTAAAAATGGGACCCTATTACTAAGAGTTTGCTGCCTATCCGTCCGTCTATCTGTCACCAGGCTGTTTCTCAAGAACCGCGATAGGTAGACAGTTGAAATTTTCACAAATTGTGTATTTCTGTGGCCGCTATAACAACAAATACTAAAAACAAAATTTATATTTAAGGGCTCCCATACAAAAAACGACATTATTTGCCTATTTTTGCAAAAAAGGTTACAATATGAAATTTGTGTACCTTCTGTTGTTTACCTAGTCAATGGTACCTTCGTGCGCGAGTCCGACTCGCTCTTGGCTGGATATTTTCTAAAACTTTATGCTCTAATTTCGAAATTATGTCAAAACGATAGTTTACATAGAGTAAGCTAAAAAGCGCACTGCGTTAAAAAGTGAACTTTAAAAATTTAAATGACATAAAGCGAGGCGTGTATTTCAGTTTACAGGATTATCAGTTCCAAAACTCGTTAACGGGAAACTTGTAGTGTTATCAACATTCCAAACCACTGCACCACGAACTCACTGCTCACTGCCACTGCTCACCCTGCAGTCTGCACCCATGCACTTTAATCTGAACTGGATTTGTATAGCACTGTTACCTCGCGGCTTTTCAGATATAAACGGACCTGATGGTAAGTGACTACCGTCGCCTATACACATAAGCAATACCAGTGATAGCCAATCGAGTACCACAAAGTAATTCACCGTGCTGTGGTTTCCTCACCATGTTTTCCTTCAACGAAAGCTTAAGCTTATTGTAGGATTCGAACCCACGACCGTCGACGCGGAATCCGACGTCACTACCACCGAGCTATCTGTGACACTCGGAAATAATGTATCTTCTAATTATTGAAAGAATTTGTGAGAAAAAATTGTTTTACTCTCAAATACTACTGATCGGTTTCCATGAAACTTGTCACACAAGTAGATCATATCCTAGGATACAACATAAGTATTTTTATCCCTGGAAAAGAGAAATCCCCTGGGAAAGCGGTTAAAATCGTGGGGGACAGTTAGTACTTAATATAAGAACATAATAATATGAATAAATTCGCATCCGTGTTGTCAAATTACTAGAACAAATCCGACCAAATAAAAAATCTAAACAAAGGGCTCCCATACATTACGTCTCTTTACTGCGAAATTCCGGAACAACGACATTCCAAATTTATTCGCATTGCCATGCCCCCCTATAAAGTTATCCGACTAAATTGGGATGGGTGTGAGCACCTTACGACAATAGCGGGGGAACGTGCTACGCGATTTATTGCGGTTTTTCAATTTTGAATCTGAATAGAATGGTTTATGGTCCTATCTCATTTGTCCGTAGATAATGAAAAGAAATAATTTCGATCTTCAGTTTACCTTTAGAATAGCAGATAAATTAGAATGAACATGTAATTTTATTACATGACTCTGAAAATAAGGAGACAAAAGTGGAAATGGGCAGGTCACATAATCAGGGGAAAGGATAAATGGAGCAAAATAATCACGCAATGGTACCCAAGAGATGGAAAGAGAAAGAGAGGTAGACCACAAAGGAAGTGGGACGATGACATACGACAAGTCGCGGGAATAACATGGGGTAGAGTGGCCACAGAAAGGCCAGAATGGAGAAGATTGGAGGAGACCTTTGCCACCTGGCAAACGGACACACAAAGGTGGAACAAGGGAGCGATCTACGAGTGGTAGAGAAGTGTGTCGTGTCCGAATGAAGGCTATAATAATGTAATTTTATTATTTAAAAAGTATCACTGCTTTTTGAAAAAGGTTTATCTTTCTTATGAAAAAAAAAATAATGTCATGTGGGTTTCTGGCGGGAACTTGCGAAGTGACGTTGTGTTTTAATTTTAGTTCGTTCCTAAAATTGTGAATTTTTAGTTTTACTGAACAATTTGGGTTGCGTTTTGTCCAATAAAATTAAATCTAAGTGCACCCATGAAGTAAAATGAAAGTGTGTACTTTCCAAAAAGTCCGGGAAAAGTTTTAATGTGTCAAAATTCTGATTGTTGACAGTCACGCTCAATGTTTCAAACCAAATAAAATTAAAAATTTAGAATAATTTGTGTTATTCCATTAAGAATATAATGTATAATAAGAATTACCTCGGGAACACGGGTGAAACCGCGGGAGACAGCTAGTATTGTGATAAAAAGAAAAAAATCTAAAACTAGAAATAAAACTGTCATAATTTGTAGCTCTATGAATATAAATTGTGGCCATAAAACGAGTGATGCCAACTATTGGAGTCCCGCGGGACTTTATTCCGCTGGTAAGGTCAATGTACGGAATCCTAACTGAAATGTCGAAACGTCAGATCTGTGACGTTTGAGGTCAAACTCAAACTCAAATATATCATTATTAAATAAACTCATTACAAGTATTTTTAATTGTCAATTTGATTAAATGTTCAATTAACGCTCGGTCGGTTCGGAAGGTTGCTTTTGCTGAGAAGAGCCGGCCTTTTTAAAAAAGCAACTTACACATTCTAGATTAAGAATTGGTCCTCGCTTCGCAGTAGCGGGGCGCGACGATTCATTCATCTATGTTACACGTATTACATTTTATAATTATTTATATAGTCTTGCTGATCATACAGAATGAACTTTTCAAGTGGGCGTGGATGGCCAAATCCTAAACTAAAGGGAATATCGAAAAATGCTGAAAGGAGTCTCGAGGCCGATTTTGATTAAAACTAAAACTGCATCATTCGATTTTCGAAAAAATGATTTCCACAGCCTGTATTACACCAAATTTTCGTTTATCTTTCACGCAAACAGTGACATTTGACATTTCGGAGACCTCACGCTACACTAGCGCCTCTAGCTAGAATTTGCCATTCACATGGGATATCCGCTCTTCGCCAGCATATTTTTTTATTTGTTGGCTAGGCGAAGGTCGTAAGCACATAAAGCCTAGAAGTGAAACTGAATCACAAAAGTATTTTCTGATTTTCAATTGGCGATCGAAATCAAAGTCTAAAAAACAATATCTATTTGTTCGCATTGACACACGTTTGGCATCGACTGTTATTTGCTGGGCGAGTGGATTAGGATCGTTATCCGCTGGGATTACATTTGGATTATCGGGTTTTGAAATATCCGAGTTCCGGCTTTACGTGTCGGTGTTTCGGATGTTATTTCTTTTACTTGTATTAGATACGTTGTCACTAGCTTTTTTTTTATAGCTTTATGGTCAAATTCTGATTGTGAATTTTTTAAATCGAATATATCCAAAACAAAATATTTATTAAAATCCTAAACATGAAAGTATGTTTGGGTGTGAAAATTTTCGTTACTCTATCACGCACAAACTACTGAACAGGTTCTGATGAAACTTGGTACACAGGTAGATCATATCCCGGAATAAAACATAGGATATATTTATCGGGTGAAACCACGAGGGATAGCTAGTATTTTATAATTTGACACTTATAAACGTAAATTGTTCCGTAGTTTCTTATCTAACACATACAGACAGACACGCACCTTAATGACCGATGCGTTCCAAACAGAGCAATTAGTTGGGCTAGAATATGTAATTAATTAGATTCGCTATAAATCAGTTGAGAGAACACCTGTCGGCCATGTCCGCCTGGTACACTTGCTTCGGAAAATCTGTTAAAAGACAACCTAAAAATGTTCCGAATTTGAAATTACGTAAATAAGTTTAATATTACGTTCAGGTTTACCACTGGACTGATGGTAAGCCACTGTTACCAATAGACATAAGTCTTTGAGTACATACATAATTATGTCACAGTCTCCCGCGTTCCCGAGGGATCTTAGTTTTTCCCGGGATAAAACCTTATGTTTTTTATGGCCAAGTTTCATCAAAATCCGTTTAGTAGTTTTTGCGTGAGAGAGTAAAAAACATCTTCACACACTTCCATCCAAACATACTTTCACTTTTATAATATTCGTAGGAAATGACTAAGTATGGCTTAAATGTCTATTTACCAAGCCAAAAACTAAAAAAAAAGGGACGATTAAACATATTATTATTTGTAATGAGTTTGAGGTATTAAAAAATAGAGGGCGTATCTCTGATTATATGTAGGATATTTCAACATGAATATATGTGTTGACTGACTGTACTAACTAATGTTGAAAGATATGTTTGATAATATCTCCGGTTTATTTCTGTGTCTCCGACAGAAGAGTTGGGTTAAACATAGACATACTAGCTTATGAACGTGGGTTTACCTTTATTAATGTGTCTAACTCAGTAAATAAGATTATCATGGTTAAATTATTAGTATATTTCAATTTTTGTAAGCTTTCAGCATAAATAAAAATATATTGTTTTTTTGCCCCTTCATGGTAGGCTTAGTCTATTAATCATGCTGCCTAGTCTTACGTATTCATTTCTTCCGTTTAGAAATATCTTGAATTCCCGCTTTTTAAAATTTATTATTACAGATTACGTCTACCATTTTGAAACTCTTTTCAGTTATTCATTAAAAATAAAACTCTCAAACTTTTAACAATCAATTTGCCATCATTTTAATTTGTCAATTATTGAGCAATATTTTGGAAAGTAAAATAAACTGCAGAGTTCCGCCATTTGTCTTTTTAACCGCCATACCATAGAGGTTTGTCGGAATTCCGCCATTCAGAGCAATACGGTATTGTCTCTGGTCACCCTTTTGCGTGATGATTAATGTTTTCCATAAATTTTGGTATCGGGGTCCCGTAGTTAACGTACGCTGGTTGGCTTCGATACTATTTGCATGAGAAAATAATAAAATATAGTTTCAAATCATATTGATGAAGAACTAATCTAATGCTCGGTTCGGAAGGTTGCTCTTGCTGAGAAGAGCCGGCAATAAACTCAGCAATTACTCGTTTCAAAAACAACGTACATCTGTTACATTCAATATTTTTTTAAGGCGGCAAAAATAATAATCAATAGAATTTAATTATGACTGACTTAGACTCTCACAGACCAGCCCCTACAAGTAGCACCTGTTCACAAGTATGACGCTTGTGGCAGCCACCGCCCTCCTCACTTTATTGTAAATAAAAGATGTTAGTTTCTAAACGTAAGTAACAAATGGTCCAGAATGATATTTTTTGCTGGTTTTTGGGCTACAATATGATTGGCTCAACCTTGACCGACCCGATTTGAATATTTAAAAGTATTTAGTCTCGCGGGAGTTTTCAAATGGAAGTGGCTTGAAAAACTCGATCCTGTATACCGAAATAAGTAAAAACCTCTGCCCACTGTGAATTGGGTCACTGTGCTACTACCCTATTTATAAATGCGAAGTTTTACGGATGGATGGATGTAAATGTAAAAAAAGTTTTTTTTTTGTTTTGTGAAATTTTAAAAGCGTTCATTCTTGTTGCCAAAAGAATAACTTCTAGCATTTTTCTTATACCACAAGTGAAAACCGCAGGATCACCTGATGGTAAGTGACCTGATGTAAGGCGATGATAGCTCAGTGGTAGTGTCGTCGAATACCGCGGCGAAGGTCGTGGGTTAGAATCCTACAATGAGCTTGAGCTTTCGGTGAAGGAAAACATCGTGAGGAAACCATAGCACGGTGGTAGGGTACTTTGTGGTAACCGACTGGCTGTCTACCACCCTCAAGTTGAAAATCTGTCGCCAAACACCTACCGGTGTGTTCCGACAGCTGCACTTGAGAGCCAGTTCCCGTCTAGGCTTTGTGCGCTTACCACCTTCGGCCACATCATCACTTACCATCGTGAGATTGTAGTCAAACACAAGCCTATCATATACACATAGACCAGAATAAAAAAATAAAAAAAACTACCCTTAAAGGCAACTGACTCGTAAATTCAACTGCCGGAACTCACCAACTCGCCAGCCAACCACCGTGCTGCAGTTTCCTCTCGATGTTTTATTCACCTAATGCTCATTGCAGGTCTATCAAATATGTATAAAGCCTGTAGGCACCTGAGTTTTTCTGGGACATGATCTATGTATGAGGCAAAATGCATTCAAATCTGCTGAATTTCTTGCCAGAGTCTTCTCAGTTAAAGTAAACGTTCGGCCTAAGTAACTAAATGAGTTTTGGGGTGTTTTTAAAAAAAAAAAACTTGAGAGGTGTCAAGGGACACCCGGATGGAACGAAGTTATATAAGTCGAGAGAGTATATATATATATATAATTAGTTTTTTTTTTATTTAAACAAATTAAAATTGATTTTTAATTTTATAACTTAAATGTAATATAATCTTTGTAACATTAACCCAATTTTGATATAATAGAAATGAAAATATCTGGCTTGCTTTCTATAAGAGAGAGAGAGAGAGAAAGAGAGAGAGAGAGAGAGACAGACAGACAGAGAAACATGCGCACAGCGGTGTCACCGACACTTTTGTGTCGTAAGAATTTTTTCCGTCTAGCCCCTTTCACAAATTTAACATGTTTGCATCGGAGTATTTCCCTCATCTATTTCCTAATCGAATGAATCAAGACCAAGAGCTGATTCTGAATAATATAAATGATATATCAGGAAGCCAGTATCAGGTCTTCACGGATAAATACCTATCTAAGTGTCGAATACGGTATCCGCAACGGGCATCACCCCAAACATCCCATTGTACGAATAATAGTCCAAAGACAATGTAGAGTGGAGTCGGATGGCAATTAATTAATTTTACGAGAACTCCGTCTATGGTACACGTGAGTTATTGAAAACGATAGTTATGTCTTTGTTAAGGATGGAATTTGATTGTCTTTGGTCTCTGTGAACATAGAGTATGGTATTGGTAGGGAGCCATGAAAATTTGACCAAAAATGTACTTAAAAAGAAAAAAAATTTTTAATGGGCCTTTATGTTTATCTAAACTAATATTATATAGAGAAAAAATATATGTATTTTTGTTTCATTTTATTATTAAAAAAATACTGAACCGATTTTAATAAGTTGTTTCAAGTATAGAAAGCTACGTATATCAGCAAATCACATGGGATATATTTATTTTTCTAAACTAGAGATCCCTACGAAATTCGCAATAATGTAACCCAACGTATCAAAGTCTATAAAAGTCATTATTTGGAGTAGGGTCCCGTACCCAAAGGGGAAAACGGAAACCATATTAGGTACTAAGACTCTACTGTCTGTCTGTTTGTCACCAGGCTGTATCTCATGAACCGTGATAGCTAGACAGTAGAAATTTTCACAGGTGATGCCGCTATAACAACAAATACTAAAAACAGATTAAAATAAAAAATAAAATACTACAAAATTTGTACGGAACCCTCGGTGCGCGAGTCCGCCTCGCACTTGACCGGTTTTTAATATAAACCGATGGTAATTTTTTAAGAAAATAGAGAAATTCAGAAAGAATTAAGCAAATTGCAAATGTATTATGCTATAATATAGGTAATTAATAATCCTACTAATATTATAAATGTGAAAGTTTGGATGGATGTATGTTTGTCATTTACGCTGGAACGGCTGAACGGATCTGGATGAAATCTGGCATGGAGATAGATTATAGTCTGGAATAGCAATGTTTGTCAAACATTTTGCCAAACAACGCGTATAGAAATAATTATGTTTTATTTGCTGTATTTAATCCTGATAAAATGTTATGTTTAAATTGTCAGTTGGGGATTCCTTTGTCGTTTTAATGTTTAATCGTATCCAGGTCTCCACGATACAGGCTTTGCCTAGTGTGGGGATCGTCAGATATATGTTATTAAAAATCTGGTTCTACATGAACACACAAAGTGTACCAAATAATAATAACGTTGTGCTATATTATGTTTTTAGCTTTAAGTTGTATTTGTGTAGTTAATAAATGCTTTTTTCATTTTTTTTTTTCAGAAATACGCAAATACAAATAGCCATGTGAAGAGCTACCATGACAAACTAAAAAGTTACGTCCAAATATTAATGAAGTCACAAATTTGGAGCGCATTCTCGTTGTAAGGAAACTTGCACACTTTATTAATATTATAACAATATTTCATGGTAGGTTGTAAATTAACGAAATACCTTTTGCTAAGGCAAGGCAAGGCAAGGCGAGGCGGCGGCGGCGGCAGTCGAACGGCCTCGTAAACGACAAGTTATTTACTGAGGCCCAGCACAACCGTGGGCCTGCGCTCGTTCTTGGCACTACGCCAGACAGAGGTTCTCAAATATGGACTTGTTTAAGTGACGTAAAGTATAAACAAACAAAAAAATCTCTTGCTGTTTCTTGCCGGAGTTTTCTCAGTTGAAGTGTATATTAAACCGATACCAGGGACTAAACTTAATAATTGATATTTTGAATTTGATTTTGATATTGATATTATTTACTAGTTTTTCGAATTATTTTATCTTTTACTGAGATAAAAAGTATCCTGTTTTATTCCAAAATATGATCTGCCCGTGTGCCAAGTTTCGTCAGAATCCATTCAGCTGTGATTGAACAACAAACGTACAAACTTTCACATTTAAAATATACCGAAATTTTGGAGATACGTTGCTTAAGCTTGATAATAAAGTTTCAAAATTACAAAGGCTTAAAAACTCGCAATTTTCAATCAAAAAGTACCCATGTTTATTCTGTTTTTCAAACAATTACTAATTTGATTTTAACTCGCCACTGGTTACCAGCAGAGCTGTCCCCCGCGGCTGTGTTTCATCCGCGTTCCCGTCAGATTATGGCAACATAGCGTCAAGTTGTATAGCCTTCCTCGATCTATGCCTATGCCTATCCAACGCTAAAATATTTTTTAAATTCGAACCAGTAGTTCCTGATATTAGCGCGTTCAAACAAGCAAACTTACCAGCTGTTCTCGTAAAATAATGGTTGGGAAAAATTTTGCTTTTATGGGCTCGAAAGCTTCGCTGGCGTATGCAGAACAGCTCGCCAAAATTTCATCTAACTTGAACGAATGCTTTAGAAACGTGTAGCAGAAAAAAAACATTCATTTAATGATCCTACTAATATTATAATTGTGAAAGTGTGTATGTGTGTTGGTCAATCATGCAAAAATTACCCAAAAACGCATGCAAATCCCGGGATAACATAGAATTTTTAGCCCCGGAAAAAATAAGACTCAGGTGTAAATGAACGTTTCACATTTTAATAATTTGATCTGATTGGATATGTCAGTCAGTCGCCTCCCTATTTTCGTGGCCCCCTCACCCTCTCTCCAGGGGGACGAATGAAAGTTTGAGAGCCACAATTCCCTACATCACACACAAGTTCTGCCGGGCGGCGATAATGACGTCCTAGTAAAGCGTTTTGAGCTCCACTTGCATTACTAGAATAAATTTACTAAATATTATATTGTAAAAACTTTGCGTTTGATCCTGGGAACCGTTCTCACGTAGCAAGACATTTTAATTTTATTTTACTAGCTGTCCCCCGCAGTTTCTTCGCGTTCCCGTGGGGTCTTATCTTTTCCCGGGATAAAAATATAGCCTATGTTACTCAGGGATAATGTAGCTTTCGAATGGTGAAAGAATTTTTAAAATCGGTCCAGTAGTTTTTGAGTTAGATCGTAACAAACAAATCATAATAAAATGTAATCTTTCCTCTTTATAATATTAGTTTTAATTAATAATTTTCCGCTTGGTTCGACTATAAACAACGTTTTTAAATTATTGATTGCGTTATCGATAATTCATTGCATTTGTGTTCAAATTGCAGAACACTAACACTATTTCTAATTTCAGATTTCAACGCAATGTTATTTCAGTACATAAATATATCTATGCTATATTCAGAGGTAGGGATCTACCCGTGTGCCAAGTTTCATCAAAATCCGTTCAGTAGTTTGCATGATTGAGTAAAAAACACCCAAATAAAAAAATATAGGTTACTTTTTATTCCGAAAAAAGATTCTATCTCAGACCAAATAAAAAAGACAGAGCTGAAGCACAGTAAAAGATGCAGAATTTGAAGAAGGAAGCCGATCGTATTCCTGTTTGACGCGAGTGACTTGACACACAACTTGGTGCACGTTGCTTCACTTCATTGGAGACTATTGTTTACGTACGCTCCTTCTACCTTTTTATTTGTTCTGTGCATTATGTTATGATTTTATCATAATATTTATACATGCATGTTAAATGTGGAATTAAAAACATTCATTCATCACTGTGACGTCACGCGTGTGACGCGCCACCCTCGCTTGATTAATCGATGCATCGAACGATAATTAATCGATTTTATCGCGAAAAATAAGTGCCATCTAAAATATAATAAAAAGAGTTTAGTTTTTCATCCATAAAGTAGTGTGTTTGAAAGTTTTAGTTTATTTGTTATTATTCCTTTATGAAAAAAGTTTTGTCACTAGGCTCAATGGCGCTGGTGACATGCGTGTATAATTAAATAAAAAAAGTTTTAAAAACATTAACAAATAAAACATTACCTGTACAACAGACGAAGACGGATGTACTAGGATATTATTTGAAACGTCTTTATGTAAACAATTGTTCCTATTTATTTCTCGATTATTAATTTTCAAATAAATAATTTGAAAAATAAACCATATTAGAATAAAAAATCAATTTTTGCATTGATAATTTAATTTTAGCATAATACCAAATTGGTAAAATAGCGCCAAGTCCCTCATAACGACTATGGCCACCTAGATTGCAGCGGGCAGCGTGCAGGCGACACCTGTGGCCAACTTTGATTAACGACCGCCGCCCCGAGCGCCATCTTGAATTCTATCACTATACATAAGTCATTAAGGACGAATTAGGTATTTTAAAATATTACCAGTTATCTTCCAGCTTAGTAGCTGATTCTGATGTTAACAAACTGAACTAATTAGATCTCACTGTCTAATTTTTTTTATGTCAGCAGTTTGGCAGACGGTCCACCTGATGGTAAGTGGTCACCATCGCCTATAGACATTTTTTTTTGTTCTATAGGTTTGCGTTTGACCACAATCTCACTTGATCTTGGGTTATGATGTGGTCTACGATGGTGCACGCTTACCCAGAAGTAACCTGTTTGCAATACCAGGGTAGTTGCCGACTTTGGAGAGCTCTTTTATTTAAATTAGTATATTATCGAGATCTTTTACTAAAAATTGTTCAACAAAACAACATAGTTTTAGAAAATATGTCATTTCAGTATTTTTACTTTTATATATGCTTGTGTTTAACCGCAATCACGCCGAGGGTGGTAAGCACACAAAGTCTAGATAGGAACTGGCTCTCAAAAGCAGCTGTCGGAACACACCGATAGGTGCTTGGCGATAGATTTTCAACTTGAGGGAAGAAGCTAGTTTAGTGCTACAAATTACCCTACCACCATGCTGTGGTGAGGAAAACATGGTGAGGTACCTCAACTTTCCTCAAGCTCATTGTTTGAACCACTAATGATCGCTTCAGGTCATGCCAATTAACTCAAGTGAATGCCATACGGTTTTAAGATTTACGATACATCGTTTTAAGAACTATTATAACGGCACCTCTGATGGACAACTAAGCTTGTCAATATGCGGATGGAAGTAAAGTTATTAAATTATTGTCGTTTTCAAGAATTTGGTACACGAAGACAATGGCTTCATTAAATTTAGCCCGTACGAGGGCACTTATGGAGGTCGAGCTACAGTTACCACCGGTTCCGAGGTCATAGAAAAAGCGCCAAGAAATTCAGGAAAGTTCAATTTAAAAATATTATAATTTTTTAGAAGTAATGAAAAAAAATTATGTCTTGATATTCCTTTCAGCATTTTTTCTATTCGCTTTAGTTAAGGATTATGGTCAAATCATTACAGCCAGGTTCAGGACAAAGCAAGTTCAGTGCATGCACATAAGTGTCTGTCCTCAATAGGAATCGAATCCACGATCTATGGCGTGATAACGACACGTCGAACCGGCTCGTAAAATGAGACTACCGTCTCCTATAGACATTAGAAATACCAGGATACTAACTCAAGTGTTACTGCCGGAACACACCAACAGGTGCTTGTCGACAGTTCAACTTGTGTGTGGTAGCCACCCAGTCCAGTAGTACAAAGTACCCTACCACCGTTCTTCATGATGTTTTCCTTCACAGAAGCTACTCCTACTTTATATTCCTTATGTTTTATGCCAAAAGCTTCAAATTATCGTAAACCTCGATTGTACAGTTTAGTAGAATGTGCGTGAAGCTGACACAAACAAGTAAAAGCCAGTTACTATTTTATAGCTTTCAATAACCAATGAACTCTGTAATTGCTAGTAGTTGTTATTCGGAATAAGCCAGTATTCGGCATTCGCAATGGAAAATAGTAGAATCGTAAACATAAAACATACCCGGAGAAGTGCGAGTTGGACTAGCGCACCGAGGGTTCGAAACTTGTTGGTGTGTAAATAGTTCGTTCATCACGGCAATGAGTTCTCGGTGATTTTTTCGTTTGGTCTTATTTGTCTGATGTTACCACTATACTGTTTTCGAGTTTATTCCTTTACTAGTGCTACATTATATTGCTTCTGGCCCATAGTTCTAGGTCAACGGGAAATATGCTATAGGTTTTGATTCCCTTGCGAGAGTCAAAATATGCAACATAACCGGAGAACGCGAATCTGCTGGCCGGAAGCTAGTCTTCTGACTGACTGATGTATCAACGCACAGCTCAAACCACTCAACGGTTTGCGCTTAAATTCTACACGCAGATAGTTATTATGACGTAGATATCCGCGAGAAAGGATTTTACTAAATTTACCCCCTAAGGGGATGAAACGGGCGTCCAAAGTTTGTATGGAGAAATGGGATCGCGGGTATTACAATGGTATTTCTAATGGCCACTCGTATAAAGAACTTGGCCATATTTTAACAACATTGTTTTTAATTTAAGCATTAATTAATTTGTTACAGTTAACCTATTTCATGTGATAATTATAGATATACTATTTGAACCGATTACATAAGTTTATTTATGAACGATTTTATGTACTAATTCAATGTAAATCAAATTATATTCGTAGATTGACATAGGGTTGTCACTTCTTACAATGAAAATGTTTGTTACTCTTTCACGCAAAAACTACTGAACGGATTTTAATAAAACTTGGCACACAGGTAGATCATATTCTAGAATAAAACTTAGGATACTTTTTATCCGAAACCGCGGGTATAACAGTCTAGTTTCACGTTTAATGTTAGAGTTTCCAAATATAGCTATGAACTTTCATTACGCGGAAGACAGCCCAGCTGCCTTCCAAAATGATTTTTTAAAAGTATTGTGACGACTACGCCATCATCTTTACCATAAATCAACATTTTCTTTTTTAAAGGTTTTTGGCTTGGTATCTAGACCATTAAGCCATTTCTTTATTTTAAATATTCTTGTTATGTTATAGTCACGTTATATTTTCACATTCACTGTAAAGTCTAGTCTTTGTCCATACAAGTCCGGTCAGGTTGATGAAAATGTTGATTTATGGTAAAGATGATGGCGTAGTCGTCACAATACTTTTAAAAAATCATTTTGAAAAGCAGCTTGTCCGTTGGATATAGATATTTGCAACTAATGTAATAAAATATATAAACAATTATGGTGCAAGTCTCATGCTTGTTGGTTCTGGGGCGAATCATGTATGGACGCTGCACAATGTCCTTTGGCATGGAGATAGATTATAGTCTGGAATAGCACATAGGCTACTTTTTATCCCGGGATAAGATAAGATTCCTCAGGAACGCGGGTGAAACCGCGCGGAACAGCTAGTACAGAATAATACTTTCATTTGCGTTTAATAAAAATAGCTGTCATTTTGACATTACATACAGACACAACCTTTTTTTAATTTTTGGTAAATGCATTTTTTCAATCAAAAATTTAATTATAAAATCGTGCACGTGCCACCCCTAATGTCAAAAGAGAATCGAGCGAGTGATGGCGGCGGACGCACGGACGGACAAATTTAGACTTACAGATTACATGTACGTAATACGTAGCTCATACTGGTGCAGTTAAACTATACTAATATACAGGGTGTCAGTGGAGATAGTGGGGGCGAGTCACCCACCAACAATACAAACAATGACCGCAGTAAAAGTATCACCATTTTGGAAATATTTAACATTTTATTGTAGGTATTGATTTTTTTATTTTAGATCCGTCTTCGTCTGTTGTAATGATTCTAACTACCCGACAACACTTATGTTATATATATATATATATTTATTAATAATTAGATTTATTGTTCTAAATACTACCTATGTATTACCGTAATAATAATAGCACGCCCTCAAATTTAATTAGTAAACTGTGATTATTAATTTATACGTTCTCATGTTAGTGAAATAGTATTTGTTATGAGTATGAGAATAAAGATTTCTTTACCTGTAGATCTTTAATATCTCTTAAATGGTGACACTTTTTCTAAGGGTGACTGTTGGGAATAGGATCTATTTGGTTCTAATTAAATAAATGAAAATGTTATTTTATATTAGGAATATGTATTGACTTGACATTACTTTCACTTTATTATATCTTTCTGAGCACACGTATTATTTATTATTTTTTATCCCATTGTGTTCCTCACAGTGACCCCCCCATCTCCCCCTTAAGTTTGTTGTACTACTTACAGAACACTCTGTATAGTTTGAAGCAATTTGTAGCTGTAATGATGTACATATTTAAGATGTTATCTTAAAGGAACGTGCATTAATAGAACTGATTTAATCTATGGTTTAAGTGGTTCAGCTCTGTTCCTGTTCCAATTTTAAATAATCCCGCGAATTGATAAAAATTATCTAGGCTCCTATCTAGGCTTTGTGTGCTTACCACCTTCGGCCACATCATCACTTACCATGGTGAGATTGTGGTCAAACACAAGCCTATCCAGAATAAAAAATAATCACTTAAAGTGAAGCACAGTAAAGGAAGCCGAATTCGAAAAAGGAAGCCGATCTTGTTCGTGTGCGACGCGAGTGACACTTAGTGCACGTTGCTTCACTTCATTGGAGACTGTTGTTGAGACGCTCCGTCTACCTTTTTTGTTTGTTCTGTTGCTAAGGGATCTTATATTATTCGCGAAAAAATCTTTTATTCCAGGATATGATCTACCTGGGTGCTAAGTTTCATTAAAATCCGTTTTCATTAAGTGAAAAAAAAAAATCACAAAGTGACAACCAGGCAGGCGGGTCACCTGATGGTAAGTGATTACCGTCGCAAACTACTGGACCGATTTGAAAAATTATTTCACCATTAGAAAGCTACATTTTTATCCCGGGAAAAGATAAGATCCCATGGGAACGCGGGTGAATTCGCGGGGGAAATATTTTTGGTATTACTATGTTGACTTTTTTTTATTAGGCATCTAAAACTTTCCAGCTAAGTTTCTTAAACAAAAGGCAGTCAAGTCACTTGAGCGAGTACTGTCGCGACTCGCGAGTAGAGTGCCACTCGCTCTGAGTGCTGTGGCTGTGTGTGGTGTGCTGCCACAAAAGGCACAATGGCTGCCCATCGAAGCGATCGCTTTCTAAGACGACAAATATGGATTGGAAGCTTTGTCTTACAGCACAAGTAAAGGGAAAAATCCGAAAAAGTTGAAAATTAAGTTTTCGCGAAAATCTAAATTTGCCCATATCTTTTTATCGTGTTGATTCAGGACCTTGATTTTTATACACCTAATAGGGACTATAGACCTCAGTATCTGGTATACATTTCAACTTGCTAGGTCCACCCGTTTCTGAGATAATCGGTGGTGATACACGGACAGACAGACGGACAAGAGAGTGATCTTATAAGGGTTCCTTTTTTTACCTTTTGAGATACGGAACCCTAATAACTGTGCTAGTGGAGGTGGAGTGCCACTAGCGTCAAGCACTAGACAAAAGCTGTCATTCTAAGCGACTAGCTCTTGACAATATCGATTCCAAGGATCGATTGTAGTTTAGTGTTTTTTTTTTCGATAATCTAGGCATAGGTCGGAGGTCTTAACTGCCACGTTATTTGTTTTATTTTTATTTCTGTGTAATATGTCTGTTTTTAGGGTTCCGTACCCAAAGGGTAAAAACGGGGCCCTATTACTAAGACTTCGCTGTCTGTCCGTCCGTCTGTCTGTCACCAGGCTGTATCTCAAGAACCGCGATAGCTAGAAGATGTCAGGTCATGAACTGGCTCTCAAGTGCAGCTACTGCTTGGCACCTTGTGGAGCCAGGAACCACTGTGCTACCACCGTGCTATGGTTTCCTCACCATGTTTTCCTTCACCGAAAGCGAAGTTTATTACGTAAGTACTAATCCATAATTAAGTAAGATTTGGTTATTATTCAAATAGAATAATTATTAGGAAACAAATCACCATCTTCCAGTTCGTCGGCTAGTGCTATAAAACAAGATCAATTTCATAGATCAATGATCTGAATCGCTATTATTAAACTCACGCGCACGTGTCTCGCGTCCCTCTCGCACTGTTTCCACGCATACGTATGAGCGAGACGACAATAGTTCTGTGAGTGTGAAGGAACTGTTATGGCGAGTGTGGGCGTCGGAAAAGGATGGATGTATTTTTTATTGAAATGTTTTATTTTATTTTGAGGTAGAATAGGTTATTGTAGATGCGTCCATCTTTTTACGTGAAAATTAACCATAAATCACAATAGATAAACATTATGAAGAGAAATGATTAGATTTTTCGTATTTTAGTTTGTAATGGATAAACTCAAAAAATACTAAACCGAATTTAATATTTCTTTCACCAACAGTAAGCAATATTATCAGCTAGTAAAATGAGCTGTATTTTATTTGAATTCCCTCGAGAACGCGGATTAAACCGCGAGGCAAGCTAGTTGTAGAATAATTTGAGGCAATGATAGCTCAGTGGTAGTGACGTCGGATACCGCGACGAAGGTCGTGAGTTCGAATCCTACAATGAGCTTGAGTGTAGGAAAACATCGTGAGGAAATCATAGCACGGTGGTAGGGTCGTTTGTAGTACCCGACTGGCTGGCTACCACCCTCAAGTTGAAAATCTGTCGCCAAGCACCTATCGGTGTGTTCCTACTTCCGACAGCTGCACTTGAGAGCCACCTTTGGCCACATCATCACTTACCATGGTGAGATTGTGGTCAAACACAAGCTTATCCAGAATAAAAAACAAAAAAGGCATCTCAACTTTCTGATGATGTCTTCTCTGTATTTATCTATTCTTTGCGTCAGTCAGTCACTACATCGCTCGCTCGCTCGCTACGCTGGAGTTGCTTCAATCAAAATGTCACAATATAAATGTGTTATTGTTATATTTACATATTTCCACGGCCTTGAGTATTTATTAAAATACAACCTTGGGTAGTAAATTACTTCCGACTTCGGCCCATCACGAAATGGCGAGGTTGGCCCTTACAAACACCGCTTGCAAACTCTTTGGTGGTACTTATAGACGTTTTCATTTACCTGAAACAAAAGAAAACATTAATTAGAATTCAAAAGTCGAACGTTCATTATTTAAAACATTACTGATATGAAAAGGATAATGGCGGTTTTTTTGGTTCGGGATGTAATCCGTCTGTATCTCAGCAATCTTTGCATATTTCAGCAATGTGATTGTGTTGTGTGATATGATAGTTTTTGTAAAATATTGTGGAGGTGATATTTCAAACAAAAAATAAGAGTTTAAATTAAAATGGCGGCTATAGAAAATCTAATCAGTGTGTATCTCGTCAATCTTTGCATATTTCATCAACATGATTGTATTGAGCTATGAGAATGTTTGTAGTTAAACATCATGGAGTTGATATTTCATTAATATTAAGAAACATGGCGGCTTTAACTAAATTCTAATTCGTCTGTAATCTCATCAGGGGTTAGGGATTAGGAAAAAGAGTGGGGCACGGCTTAGTGGAGCACTATCTTATACCTTATGATTAAAAAGATACAGCTCTGTGGTTAATGTTTGTTGGTTCCCTGTATACGGAACCCTAAAAAGTGGTAAATAAATAAAACAGGTCGCCAGTTTTCGAAAGCCCTCAGCCGGCCGGCAGATGGCACTACAGTGCCGTGATGCAGTGAAAAAATACGAAATATCCGGTTCCGCCGCCGGTAACAGGAAGTGGGGCTATCACTTCCGCTGTTCAACTATCTCGCTCTCCATTGAAAATTTATTTCCCGAATTTTAATAGGGGTGTTGAGTATTGCCCTATTCATGAAATAAATATCTACTAACTAGTGCATCGAGGCCATTGAAATGTGGAATCTCCTTAAAGATTAATCTTTGTATAATTTTATTTGATAAAGTATGCTAATTATTTCATTATAAAAATGAAACTAAAAATAAATTATTTATAAATAACAAAAAAAACCCCAAATAGCTGACCGAGGGAAGCGTCCCAAGAAGATTGGCAGCATTTCCACGCTGAATGGCAATTTTTTTTTTCTTTTAGGAAGATTGACAGCCAAATAATTGATATAGGTAGACATGTAAAATTTTGTTCAAAGCCATTAAAAATCTCCACCTATACCAATTCTTAGGTCAAAGAACATACCAGCCTTCTTATTACGAGAAGCGTCAATAAGGCGATGGGGGACCTCTTTGAACAAAAGATGAGCCTGAGCCCAAGGTCCTAAGGTTTCAACCACAAACGCCGAAAATTATTGTAGTCCTTTGTAGATTAGCTTGAGGCACTCCTGTTTCCTTTGAGTTTGATTTAAAAATATCTCAGAAACTTTCGAGCATATACCTCCAGAGAGTGTTGCAGTTTTGGCCACAGCCCGAAAACCATCCCACAATCTGGAGAAGCGAAAGGTCCGGGAAAGCTGGAAGGAAAGAGACCAAGGGGACGCAGCCCCATAAGATGGTCCCACCAGTTTTCCAAACAACAGATCATAGACGCCTTACACCAAAGAACGTCAATTTTCTCTATGCTACACATTTAGTGTTAGGTGGGAGCAAGTTTGACGTTTTAACTTTTTTTTCCGTGGTAAGTGGTAATGGTAGCAAAAGATAGAGGCCAATGGGATTATTTGGTTTTAATCTTAGTTTTAAAAATTACATTTTTATATGTATTATAAATAACTATACACTAGCAATACAATACAATGGAAATTGACAACTTTTGCTTTTCTGTCTTAATGGAGCTTATGACTATTTCAAAATATATAAAACAAACCACTTTCTAATAAATACCTAATTCCTATTTTAGGATCCACTTTCATTTAGGGGCAGTTAATCTGGTAGATCTTTTACAGCAATCCCCCCATTCTGGTATTTCGAAACAAATGCAAGGCTGACAGGTCACCTGATGGTAAGTGACTACCTAGGAAACTCTTAGGGTAATAAAAATATTTTCAACAATACTTTTATACCCGCGTCCGCTTCCGCGCCCGCTCCCGCTCGCCCCCTATACTCTCACCATCTCACTTAGAACAAGTTGGTGCTTTCTCTAGCTAGGTACAAACTCAAGCCACAAGTAAAGTGGGTCAGCCAGCCTACCGTAGTCCGTAGCCTATTGTAACACTATGCTTATCACTCGGCTGCGATCGATTCTACCTATACCGGCGGAATCATTCGCTGGGGAATTGTTCAGTCAGTACACTTCTTTGAGCTGAAGTAAACATTGATTTTAAAATGTTATATCTACACTAATATTATAAAGAGGAAAGATTTGTTTGTTTGTTTGCATTGAATATGCTCTGAAACTACTGGACCGATTTGAAAAATTCTTTCACCATTAGAAAGCTACATTATCCCTGATGAACATAGGCTATATTTTGTCCTGGGAAAAGATAAGATCCCACGGGAACGCGGGTGGGAGGAAAACTAGTCATATATACACCATCAAAGTCGTCAAAACTATTTATGCAGTTTAGGCCCTAGAAGGGCACTTATGAAGGTCGAATTACAAAAGTTCCCACCGGTTCGGAGGCGATGTCCACTAAAATCCATTGAAAAAATCCATGATGGATCTTTTCGCACTTTTTTGTCCACTTTAATCCTTTATCGTGGATTTTTTGCAAAGTGGATTTTTTAGCACTAACGAGTGTCTTAAAATCCATTGTAAAAATCCATTGATGGATCTTTTTGCACTTTTATGTCCACTTTATTCCTTTATCGTGGATTTTTTGCAAAGTGGATTTTTTAGCACTAACGAGTGTCTAAAAATCTCGAAATGGGCTGATTAACACATGCAATCTTCTTTTATCAACACTTTCAACTTCCCTGGCTGAATCATAAATAATAACTATGTAATGTCATAGGTCTATTTGTCACGCTATTTATTTGATATACCTACGTCATATTAATTTGTAATAATTGAATAGGTATTCTTGTCGATCATGGATTTGCAATATATTAAAAATAAAAAAGGATTATTATATGATGGATTTAAATATCATAAGAAGACAACGTACAAGCTAGGTGCAATTTTATGGCGGTGTCGTTATTGGAAAACGAAACATTGTAAAGGAACATTGACAATAAACGAGGTATTTTTTTATTTCTTCCCATTAACTAATTATTTCAAAATTACTTTACTTACGTACAGTATATATATTGTGATAATTATGTTTCCTAACGTAATTTCAGGATAATATAATAAAGCGTCATTCACATACAGAAGTTTGCATACCCAACCATGCATCTAATGAGATATTGTTGGCAATGGATGAATGCAGAAAAGATGTCATATCCTCTGAAAATCAGCCTATTCCAAATATTTATAAAAAATTCGCACGAACCATACAAAGGAAAGGTTTAAATTTAGTAACAAGACTACCCTCATATGAATCTGTAAAAAGTGGATTGTATAAACAGCGTAATTTAAATTTAGGCGTTAACAAAACATCATTTAACCATGCCAGTGAAGTCGAAATACCCAACTCATTTTCTGATTTCCTATTAGCTGACTATAGTTACGGTGAATCGCGAATTATAGTTTTGTCCTTAAAAGAAACTAGAGCGGTAATTCCAACGATCAAACATGTATTTGCTGATGGCACATTTAAAAGTACGCCCGGACCTTTTATCCAGATATATAGCATTCACGGAGATTTAGGGAGTACGCTTATCACTAATAGAGTCGTACCAATCATTTATGCTCTCATGACGAACCGGAAATACGAGTCATATAATGCTCTTTTTGAAATTTTAAAATCAATATTTCCAGATTTTCACCCCACGCGATTTTCTATGGACTTTGAATTATCGGCTATTAAAGCCGTTACTGAGAATTTTCCAGATGCGAACATTATTGGTTGCTTATACCATTTCCAAAACAGTATTAGGAAAAAGGGGAAGGCTTTTGGTCTTTCAAAATCAAAGTACAGTCGAAGAGTAGTTGATTTGTGTGCAGCATTGCCGCATTTACCATCCGCAATGATCAATGAAGGATGGTCTTATGTGAGGGAAATAATGCACCGTGACACAATTTTTACAAAATTAAAGAGTTACATGGAACGGTACTGGCTTAAAAACACATATATCAAGAATATTTGGACCGTGTTCGGTGAACGCCATCGGACAAACAACTGCGTCGAATCTTGGCATTCCGGTCTAAATAAAAATGTTGGTCGCAAAAACCCGAATTTAGTATATTTATTACATAAATTGCAAGAAGAAGCAAACTATAGCGCAATACAAATTGAAAGTAACAGCTGTAAGAAAAGAAAGAAAGACAAAATCAAATACGACAAATTTATTAAAGATTGCGAAATGGAACTAACAAACGGAGACATATCGGTGGCGCACTACTTGGAAAAAATTAAATAAAAAACCGGCCAAGTGCGAGTCGGATTCGCGCACCGAGGGTTCCGTAAAAACTTATAGATGTGGAAATAGTTTGTTCATCACGATAATCGAGCCAGAAGATTTTCTTGCAACAAATTTATGGTTTTCGGATTTTTCCCTTTACTTGTAGGTATATCACATTACTTATTGCCAAATTTCATGGTTCTGTAACGACATCTATCTACACATAGATATAGTTCGCACGACTCATAGATGCAATAATCTACATCGCGCTAACGAAGTTTTCTATGCGATCTGCATATATACAAAATTCTAACATCAACAGTTGGACCGCGGTCCCCAGGCACGATGACCTAGCCTGGTGGAAGATCTTCCTTTTTCAATGGAGGAGTCTAACAACCCGCTCCTCCATAGTTCTAAGTCAACGGGAAGTACCCTATAAATTTGGATTCTCTTGAGAGCGTCGTTTTTTGCGGCGTAAACGGCCGTATCTTTTCTTTACGTTAACTTAGAAGTTTTATTTTTTCACAGCTCTAATGGTCTATAGACCTGAGCATATCTTTTTAATTTCGAGTAGATACCTTCACGCGTTTCCTAGATAAAATGTCTTGACAGACGAATAACAAAGTGATCCTATTAGGGTTTCGTTGTTTCCTTTTGCGGTACGGAGCCCTAAAAATTACTATATACTTAATTAATTGATCGTGCGAAAAGATCGCTATTTTAGTTTGATTTGTTTTTTTTTGTACCACAAGGCGAATGTTTGTTTGTTTTGAAAGAAAATGTTTATGTTTAAAAATAAAATTTCTTATGTTCTACACTTTTATTGGAAAATTTATGATTCAGCCAGGGAAGTTGAAAGTGTTGATAAAAGAAGATTGCATGTGTTAATCAGCCCATTTCGAGATTTTTAGACACTCGTTAGTGCTAAAAAATCCACTTTGCAAAAAATCCACGATAAAGGAATAAAGTGGACATAAAAGTGCAAAAAGATCCATCAATGGATTTTTACAATGGATTTTAAGACACTCGTTAGTGCTAAAAAATCCACTTTGCAAAAAATCCACGATAAAGGATTAAAGTGGACAAAAAAGTGCGAAAAGATCCATCATGGATTTTTTCAATGGATTTTAGTGGACATCGCCTCGGAAGTCAGACAACAACACATTTTTTAAATATATTAATTTTACAATGTTTTCGTGATAGATACACTGGTTTTTCTGGAGCATAGACAATATCCCGTTCTATATTTCGTAAGACTGCACCCCTAAAGCCGTAGAAAAGGGTCCCTGATTACCCGCCCCACCTCGATCCAGACACAAAGTAATTTACTATTTGCCGATGCAGAGGGCTCGCTCTGACCTTACAGGGAGTTGTTCTGATTGGGTGCTACCTCAACTAATCAAGGGAAACGAATTTTGTCGTATTAATTACAGAGGTTGTTGAGGTTACCAAGAAAACTGCCGCCAATTCTACTTAAGGCGATGATAGCTCAGTGGTAGTGACGTCAGATATCCTACAATGAGCTTGAAACGTCGTGAGGAAACCACGGTGTTTTTTTTTTCACTATGTTTAGATGAAGTGAGCGAAGGTACTAAGTATATACAGCCTAGTAACCTGTCGGGTTACCTGATGGCGGGGGATTGCCAACGTGTTGCCAACCTTTTACAAAAGCAGATAGTACCATCTAGGAAGACGTATCCCACTCTTTTTTTAGGGTTCCGTACCCAAAGGGTAAAAACGGGACCCTATTACAAAGACTTCGCTGTCTGTCCGTCCGTCTGTCTGTTACCAGGCTGTATCTCAAGAACCGCGATAGCTAGACAGTTGAAATTTTCACAAATTATGTATTTCTGTTGCCGCTATAACAACAAATACTAAAAACTCCCATACAACAAACGCTATTTTTTTGCCCTTTTTTCCTCGATATCAATAATGGCAACAGGTAGGCACTTGAAATATTCACAAAATACTCAGTTGTATTTTTACTTTAATAACAAATAATAAAATTAAAATAAAATAAATATTTAAGGGGGGCTCCCATACAACAAACGCTATTTTTTTGCCCTTTTTTCCTCGATATCAATAATGGCAATAGGTAGGCACTTGAAATATTCACAAAATACTCAGTTGTATTTTTACTTTAATAACAAATAATAAAATTAAAATAAAATAAATATTTAAGGGGGGCACCCATACAACAAACGTGATTTTTTTGCCTTTTTTACGGAACCCTTCGTGCGCGAGTCCGACTCTCAATTGGCCGGTTTTTCTGATCCCTTACAGTGCACTCGATATATAGGTACATATCGACAGAACCACAACACTAGTGAAAGGATGTACTCTTGCACTGTAAGGGATTAGGAAAAAAAGTATGGCGCGTCTTCATGGATCTTATAACTGCCGGAACACACAAGGAAGGTACTTGGAGATAGATTTGCCACGAGGGTGGTCGCCAGTCTAGCAGTAACTACAAACTTACACCCACACCTAATTAATTTCACTTTTCTTTGTTCAGGAAATGGCGGATTCTATCAAGCGAGTCTCTAATCCGTCTGTATCTCATCAATCGTTGTATATGTCATCAATGTGACTGTATTGCGCTATGAGACAGTTGTTGTACAACATTGTTGAGTTGATATTTCAATGACTGCGTGACGTCACGGATGATGATGACCTGATGATTCTAATCCGTGTGTTTCTCATCAATCGTTGTATATTTCATCAATGTGATTGTATTGCGCTATGAGACAGTTGTTGTACAACATTGTTGAGTTGATATTTAAAAAACCCTCTTAATTTTACATAATAGATAAAACCGCAGGCGAAAGTTAGTCGAACATTCGAAATAGGCTGTTTTTCTTTTTTTATATCGACTACAGTCGGCTTTGTTGACTTGGTTTATTTATTACAGTTACGTTATTAGAGATCCGCAATGATATAATTGAACCATACGTACCTTCTCAAAATATTATGGTAGGGGAGGCAATGATGCTAAATTTGTAGTTACTCGAGCGTCTTTGGGACCTACTGGAATTTGAAGATTAGGTGGAATAAAGAAAAAAAGGTTATGTGATATTTTCCCCTTCAGCGGTGGGGAGAGCGTCTACAGGGTTTCAAAAATGTAAAAAAAAACAGTCACCAAGAAATACTCGAGCGCGTCAGATATTAATAGGGTAGTCGCGCCACGTCTGTCTGATAACGGAAAAATAATAATTTGCCGTTTTGCGTGGTGGGGGTGGCCGTACGAAGGGGTTGAAATTATTTTTAAAAAAAATTTACTCGAGCGCGTCAGACATTGATAAGGGATGTTAAGTGAACCCTCCAGTAGCTCCTATTTTAAAGACTGACGATTTGGACGCGACCATCAGTCAGGGCCGATTTTTGAAAATGCAAAAAAAAATCGTGACCTTGATTTACTCGAGCGCGTCAGATTTTTATACAGGCGGTTCTTCTTGATGGCCTTGTTGTACTGACCCATAATCTGACAATTATGTTGAGGGACTTCCTTAATCTGACGGTTTGAAAAAAAAAATATATAAAAAATATCGAAATCTCGAAAATGGTTCAAGATATCGAAAAAATGTTTGCACAAAAGTTGTAGAGAATTTAATCTTCTACAATATTTATTATGAATACATATGCCAAAAAACGCATAGGAAACGAGATATTTGCAATAAATGTTTTTTTGACCTTTGACCTTGAAAAATCAGTAGTCGCGGGCACCCTATGATAAGTAGCTTTTGAGACAAGTTTTAGGGTGTCAAAATAAAGGTTTATACAAGATAATAGCTGACTATCTCTCATTCTGAGGTGAAACTCATAATATTCCTGGACTATACACTTAATAATGATTTTAGCTACTTCGGCTTGTGCAAATCGGCAGATTAAGATATTTCCGTGATTCGTGACTAATTTCCTTCAAAATAAAAACAAAACTAATCGCGCTCGAGAAAATGCAGGTGACGTTTTTTTTTTTGCAACTTTGCGAGTCTCCAATTTTCTTTCGTCACGCCCAAATTGTCAGATTATTGAAATGTACACTATTTTGCATGTAACTAACTTACCTTACCTTAATCTGACGCGCTCGAGTATTTCAAACCATCGATTTTTTTTTACTAATCTGACGGGCTACCCTAGGCGTTCGACACTACATAGAGGGCTCAGATTTGGTGAGAATACTTCACAAGGTGCAAGGTTGCCCCCCTTATGTTAATCTGCCGCGCTCGAGTAAATCCCGAAATCCCCTATTCGCCTCCCCTACCATTATAGTTATTTTCACCTCTCCACCACGAAAAGGGTGCTTTTGGTGAGTAAAAACTCAAAATGCTAAATTGCTTTTTGCTGCGAGCGTGAGGAAAAGTGATTCGAATTTCGAACACCAGGTTTTTTAATACTCGTCGCTGAAAAATTACAAAGGGCGATGGTTCGTTCAGAAACTCATTTTGGCCTAGATTTAATCATGAGAACAAAATTTTGTGTGTTATTTATTGAAATTAAAATAAGGACGCAATATTTAAATGCTACTAAAAATTTATATCAGTTAATCATAAAAAAAAGAGTAAATTTAAAAAAGAAGTATCAAGAAGAAAGTCTTCACGGGGATTCACACCGAATCGTCTGTCCATAAAGCTGTTCTAGAAGATTATGTTTCGCTAAGAGTTGGAAAGAACTCAATTACTCTTATTTTATCAAGTACCAGCTGTCTCCCGCGGTTCCACCCGCGTTCCCGTGGGATCTCATCTTTTCCCGGGACAAAATGTAGCCTATGTTCATCAGGGATAATGTAGCTTTCTAATGGTGAAAGAATTTTTAAAATCGGTCCACTAGTTTTTGAGTTTATTCGTTACAAACATACAAATCTTTCCTCTTTATAATTTTTTTTATATAATTATTAGAGTAGATGTGAATGTTACTCTATCACGCAAAAACTACTGAACGGATTTTAAAGAAACTTGGCACACAGGTAGATCAAATCCTGAATAACAACATAGGAGACAATTTTAAATCCCGGAAGAAAATAATTAATATATGCGGAACCCTCTAAGTACAATAATAGATCAAACTTGTCTATGTTCAAGCGGTTCAGCAACCATTCAAGTGCGTCCATCGAGCCGTCCGTCCGTCACGCGCCAATAATATAGACACAGTCAGTATATAAGGAAACAGTAAGCTAACTTCGTCTGGAACTTTAAAGTTTGTTTTTATTTTGAAGCTTAATAGACGATTCGATTACATATTATAAAACATTCCGCTAATTTATCAATCAGTGGCTTTTCTATGAAAAAAAAAAATTGATTCTTTTTGCATAATAATGAATTCTACTTTGAGTGCTAATAAATACTAAGCTTTGACTGACTAAGATAAAAAAAATGTTTAAATAAATCCTTGAAATTCAATTGGACGTAGATACAAAAAAAAATTAAAACAATCTATAATTGTTATTCGCCTATACTGAATGTTTAAATCCTACTAACATTATAATGTGAAAGTTTGTTGTATGTTTGTGTTGCTCAATCACACAAAAACGGCTGAACGGATTTTGATGAAACTTGGCACACAGGTAGATCATATCCTATCGAGTATTTTTATATGTTTTATACACTAGTTAGTTTGTTAATGCATCATCTCCATTCTTCCGGCTATGTCAGATTTCATAATTCCTGATTCGATCTTTATGTAGGTGTACTGTAATCGCAATGAACTGTGCCACCGGCGCAGGCGCAGCCGCGTGAAATAGAAAGTGCGCTCGAGCAACGTTGACGCTTGATCGGCGATTATAATGCGCTCCAAGTGTACCTCCTCGTACACTTCCCGGTACCTTTTTTTTTATGTCACTATTGACAACGAGGCAGGCGGGTCACCTGATGGTAAGTGACTACCGTCGCCTATAGACATTAGCAATACTAGCGGGATTGCCAACGTGTTGTACACCTTATTACAATGCCTTAAGGGTAAGGGCAACTGGCTCTCAAGTGCCACTGCCGGAACACACCAACAGGTGCTTGGCGACAGATTTTCAACTTGAGGGTGGTAGCCAGCCAGTCGGGTACTACAAAGTACCCTACCACCGTGCTAAGAACCTTACCTTACAATAAAACTAGTTCCAACCTTTACAACAAGTTAGTCTATACTAATATTATAAAGAGGAAAGATTTGTTTGTTTGTTTGCAATGAATAGGCTCCGAAACTACTGGACCGATTTGAAAAATTCTTTCACCGTTGGAAAGCTACACTATCCCTGATGAACATAGGCTATATTTTATCCCGGGATAAGATAAGATCCCACAGCTAGTAATCATTAATAATGATAGACAATGAGTTTCCTACCACACCTACCACACCATATTATTTAATGTCTTTTCTTCATAAATAACGTCTTTTTAGGGTGCTGTACCTTTTATGCCAGACTCTTACTGGCTAAACCCCCACGCTGGTCGTCATCTGCGCTGTAGAGTAGAGGGGGTCGGGTTCTCGTACAGAACTCATACTCAACCCCCTCCTCGCGCCAAGCTGACATAGCCCGTCCCGGGGAAGCGTGATACCTCCCCCCAGCACCCTCGTTGTGCTATCACACGATGGTGACCCATCGTTCTCCTTGGGGCCGCTTTCAGGCGGTCAGGGCCCCCGCCCCGAAGGTCCCCGAAGGTCCCCGAAGGTTACCTGACAGGGGAGCACCGCGTAGCTGCTATTCTAAGCCCCAGCTGTACCTTAGGCGCTATTCATTTATTACCTAAGATAATTTAGGGGGGAGAAGGGTCGACCGTGCGTTCTTTTTTCTTACAAGGGGTAAGCTTACATTAAACTCAAAACTAATTTATTCAGTTGAGTCCCTGGTAAGGCACTTATGAACGTTACAATTGACTCTACCACCGGTTCAACATACACTTCAACTGAGAAGACTCCGGCAAGAAACTCAGCAAGGCTGTAGCGACATCTACACTACACATAGATATAGTTCGCACGACTCCTTGATAGATGGCGCTCCAATAACCTACATCGCGCTATCGAAGTTTTCTATGCGATCTGCATATATACAAGATTCCAACATGTACAGTTGGACCGCGGTCCCCAGGCACGATGACCTAGCCTGGCGGAAGATCTTCCCTTTTCAATGGAGGAGTCTAACACCTCACTCCTCCATAAGGCTATTCGAACCCACGCACAACCTGTAAAAGCATTTCAGAACTCTATGGTATCCATAGCCACATACAAACTTAAGTTACCTTAACATAGAGAATAAAGATTAATAACACATTGTATATTTATGTAAATTCATTTGATGACATGTCCGAAGTACCTGACTGGTACGTTGGGACTGTTCTTTGTTTATGAATTTGGAGATGTTTATCCTTCTAGAAGCAAGCAGCTGATGGCACCCAGAAGGTGTTTAACTCTTGGTAGGAAGGAGAAGCTCTCCATCCGCCGTGCTCATCAGGCCTTGCGCCTTATTTTATACCACAAGTGACAGGCAGGTAGGTCACCTGATGGTAAGTGACTTTATTTTTGTAAATACATACTTAAATAGATAATTACCTACACCCAGTCACAGGACAAACAGACATCTTCATACACACACGTCTGTCCTGGATGGGAATCGAACCCACGACCTTTTTTCTTGTAAATACATACTTAAATAGATAATTACCTACAATCCAGTCACAGGACAAACAGACATCTTCATACACACACGTCTGTCCTGGATGGGAATCGAACCCACGACCTTTTTTCTTGTAAATACATACTTAAATAGATAATTACCTACAACCCAATCACAGGACAAACCGACATCTTCATACACACATGTCTGTCCTGGATGGGAATCGAACCCACGACCTTTTTTCTTGTAAATACATACTTAAATAGATAATTACCTACAACCCAGTCACAGGACAAACCGACATCTTCATACACACATGTCTGTCCTGGATGGGAATCGAACCCACGACCTTTTTTCTTGTAAATACATACTTAAATAGATAATTACCTACAACCCAGTCACAGGACAAACAGACATCTTCATACACACACGTCTGTCCTGGATGGGAATTGAACCCACGACCTCTTTTGTGTGCATCTTCGTGCACGAAATACGTCACACGCCTTTTCGGGTACCTTCCCGCAACGCGCCATAAGGAACTTCGTTCCAAAATACAAAATACTTTGGACAAAAAGTCAATGTATTTGGAGACAAGAGATTCGATCCTGGTACCTTTACGTCAGTTCCCATAACAAAGACCAAATAGCTTATCTCGTGATATGGTAGGATGCGACGCGACGCGTTCATTGTCATGGCCATAACATGGTTCTAACTGGTTGTTGACCCACAACCTATTGTTAATAGATTAAAGGGATATCCTGGCCATTAAAACTGTCATTTTGGCCAGTTTCGCCGCCCTCCACGTCTATACATACAGGGTCTCCGGTTAGTAATACGACAAGCTTAGGGGGGAAATGGGTGGTTGAATCACCTACAAAATATACAAAAATCGCCTCAGTAAAAAGTTTATCCTTTTCGAGATATTTCGATATATCAGATTTTCATGTATTGATTTTTAGATCTACACTAATAATAATATTGTAATAAAGAATGCCTGTATAATAAAGAATGCTTTTCGCCGCGATTTTCTGCGATTTTTTTACGATAGCAGTCGCTTGGAGATTTTGTTGTTTAGGCGTTTAGGATTCATTTAACGTAAGACAATTTTTGCCAGTTTTTGATCCTCTCCCCCTCAGTTTAATATTTATTACGTAAGAATCGAAAGGAAAACATTAGTACACATTAGCTTTTTTTTTAGTAATAATCAACTTTTGGTTTTATCGCAGAATCGTTTTCCAACGCATTCGCTATATCAAAGTACAATTGCATTTTTGTGATCTTACATAGGAACTGTCAAGACTGCCTCTCAACCCCTTGTAAGAAAAAATAAGACATGTTCGTCCCTCCACTCCCCCTAAGTTATTATTTTACGTAATAAATGGATGGCACCTTACCAATTTAATTGTTTTAGTTATTTTCCCATACGTGACATTGGCATAGACCTTGGTTCTGAAATCTGTGGCATAGAATAAAGAGAGTGATTTTCTATCCCTTTTTCAATGAAGTTTGGACGGAACGGAACGGTTTTATGACAATCTGTAGTTATATACCATAGATCTATAAACCTGAGGACGGAGCCTGAAGCGTGAAGCCCAATATGTCATACGTATTTAAATTTTGTGTGGTTACCACCTTCAATCACCTCATCTAGCATGGTGTTCAGCTCCAGGAACGTGTGTATCACAGAAACTGTCTTTATCCTTCTCGATGACAGGAGCTGTCAAGGTCAATAAATGTAACCAGCCAGTTTATTTGTGAAATGTTGTAGCTGGGGGTATATTAACCTCATGGGCGGAAAACCGGTTCAAATTCATCAGTTATTGTCCTACAAAAGGACTTTGGAATCCAAGCGTTTTCCAGGAGGTTTTAACATTTTTTTAAGCTTTTGGAATTTATATGTTTTCAAACAAACCATCTTCTGCTGTCTTTCTAAACAGCAGGAACCTAAGTAAGCCGGTGTAACGAATACCATAGTATGCCAGTTGACGTCTTAATGTGCCATTTCACATTAAGACGTCAACACTTCACATGTGCCAGTACCTAATGTTACACGTGCGTATGACATTTGTGCTTCATTTTTCGCTCCGTCCATATTTATTGCTTCATCTATGACATTTGTCTATGGTCAAAAGACTGATGCCGAGGACCAAATCTACTGTCCCACTCACCCCCGGAACAAAGAAACAGCTCGATGGTAGTGCACGTACAGCCTGCAAGTACCAGGGTAGCATAAACCGTGATAGTTCTCGAGACCGGTTGACCGTGAGCGCGGCGCGGCGCGGCGCGGGGTCAACGGACCGCGGATAATGATCTGCACGGTTCATTGTCGACACACACACATGCAAACAGTGGATTTACTGTCACCTTACAATATTTGAAAATGTTTAAAAAAGGAATAAGTTATTTGAATTCAGCATCTTTTTTTGAAATGTCAAAAATCAAAGTTTCTATGGAGTTTTGTATGATTTGATTATGCTCTGCTACTCGTGCGACGTCGGGGCGGATCGCTACAAGATCGCTAGTCTAATAAATGTTTATTATTTACAAGTACAATCATGTAAGTATTCTTAGTTTTTATTAAAGTGCATTGAAATAAAAAACAAGTTGAACTATCACTCAAAATGACAGAATAGTTATTAAAATGAATGTTCTATAAATCTTGATCTACTTATTTACGTCAAACACATTATACTCGACCTTCGCAGTCGGTCAAAAATAAACTATATCTCGTGAATCTAGGATACATGTGAATTAATATGTTAAGATAAATAATTTAATCATGGAACTGAAATAATTTGTAGGTTCTTATGTTAAACGTGGTCCTCCTAAATAAATAGCGTAAATGACAATTTTAAAATTTACAGTAAAATATTTATAGGGATTAAATATGATGTGAGTAAAAAAAATATTTTTAGTCAAATTTGGAATATATACTAATAGCTTAAAACTCCTTTTTAGGGTTCCGTACCCAAAGAGTAAAAACCCTATTACTAAGACTTCGCTGTCTGTCCGTCACCAGGCTGTATCTCAAGAACCGCGATAGCTAGACAGTTGAAATTTTCACAAATTATGTATTTCTGTTGCCGCTATAACAACAAATACTAAAAACATAATAAAACAAATATTTAAGGGGGGCTCCCATACAACAAACGTGATTTTTTTGCCACTTTTACGGCACCCTTCGTGCGCGAGTCCGACTCGTTTTTGTTTTTTTTTTTTTATTTATTTTCCATATTAAAAATTACAAAAAAATATTACAAAGTAAAGAGCCTGCACGGAAGCCTCGTGGGCTTATCTGTGGGCGGTCGTAGCTCACAACTACAATCATATTCAATTAGTTAAATAGATTTATAACACAAAATAACTAAGGTTTTTAATTTAGCAATTTTAACAATTTAGCTTAGAAGCATGAGAATTCAAGTAATAAAAATTTAAATTTTAAGTAAATATATTAAATTCTTAAGATATTTTTAAGAAGTATTCTTTTATCTTTCCCCTATAACTATCTGTCTCGATGTATTTGAGTCTAATGTCCTCTGGTAGCTGTCCGTCCTGGAACCATATACATTATTTGCAGTGTTATAATCTATAATATAAAAATGAATCGCAAAATGTGTTGGTAAGCGCATAACTCAACAACGCCTGGACCAATTTGGCCAATTCTTTTTTATAAATGTTCTTTGAAGTCCAAGGATGGTTTTTACGGCGAGAATAATTCGAATAATTGCCGGGAAAACCCTAAAAACAGCCCTTTTCTTTTTCCCATACAAACACCCAGCTGTCAAACATTTGACGTCAATCGAAACAAAACAAAGACGCGTTTTAGAGAAATAGGGCAGAACAAGGTCTGCCGGGACAGCTAGTAATCATATATAAGTTACAATTGGCTACCAGTTCAGTTTAATGTGACGTTTTCTTGTTTTTTGGGGATAAGAAACACACATCGTTTTTAACAACCAAAAGTGTTTAATTTCAAATTGTCTTTTCTCTCTCGTTTTTTTAATTTCATATACATTTTATTGAGAAATTAAGTAATAATGTGACTTTCTCATTTAGTACTTAATAGGCATTGAATGGTGCTTTTTATCCCCATTAAAATTCTCCGCAATTCGTCATAGATTTTGGAACGAAGTTCCTTATCGCGCGTTGTGAAAGGGGGCCAGACGGAAAAAATTCTTACGACACTTTTAGTGTCACTTTATTGTAAGCTGTGCGGCGTGCGCATGTTTCTCTGTCTGTCTCTCTGTCTGTCTCTCTGTCTGTCTCTCTCTCTCTCTCTCTCTCTTATAGAAAGCAAGCCAGATATTTTTTTCATTTCTATCTAAATAGAAATGTTTTTTTTTTAATATATATATACTCTCTCGACTTATATAACTTCGTTCCATCCGGGTGTCCCTTGACACCTCTCAAGTTTTTTTTTAATATACCTACCACGAGTGATAAACAGGCGAGCGAGTCATCTGATGGTAAGTGACTATTGTCGCCTATATACATAATGAATACCAGAGGGATTGCTAATTTATTGTACATCTTATTAAAAGGCCTTAAAGGCAACTCAAAGTACCCTACCACCGTGCTGTGGTTTCCTCACGATGTTTTCCTTCACCGAAAGCTCAAGCTCATTGTAGGACTTGAACCCACGACCTTCGCCACGGTATCCGACGTCACCACCAATGAGCTATCATCGCCTGACCCTTACACTGTAACCTGTCCTTTTGGGGCAATTGCACTTAAGAGCCAGTTTCCTTTAAGGCATTGTAACAATGTGTACAACATAATAGTCAATCCTGGTGTAACGGCGACGGTAGTCGCTTACCATCAGGTAACCCGCTTGCCTGCTTGTCACTTGTGGTAGGTATACTTTGAATACGGGCTCGGGTAGTCTAGTGCGTGTTTCCACTCACTACCCAAGGCGAGGGTCAGGAGACCAGCTCCGATCCTCCCGTCGTAGCCGTAGAGGCCCGCCACCGGGCCGTCGCGCTGGGTACGCGGACGAATGCCTCGGGCGCCCCGATACCCAGCACCAGAACGAACATGTAGAAACACCGTGGGGTTTTAGTCAGTAGGAGTCTGATATAACCCGGCCAGCTGCCCCCCTCGAGCGGCCGGGTCTCCATGACGATTTCCCCACGTAAAAAAAGGTATACTTAGAATACACAAGGATAAATCACATTATGAATACAGATCTCAACATGAATGCCGCAAAAACAATATCATAAAACATAAACACATATGAAGTAGGCGGCTACGACCGTCCGTCTGTCCGTCCGTCCGTCCGCCAAGAGATCGTAAAACTACGTTTGTTGTACAGTTAGTAATGGTAACATCAAATTATTAATTACTACTACTATAAATCTAGTTTTGAATATATTATTTCTCAACTATATTTGGTACCAGGTTGGATTTAACTTATATTAGTTTTTTTTTTTTTTTTTTTTTACGAGTACTAATTTATTTACAACAAATGTACAAAATATACAAGCAAATGTAGCTTTTCATTCCAAGGTTTTCCTCTCAGCGGTTGAAAAAATACCCTTTTCTTAGGAGATAAAGATCAGTTAGTCAGAAGACTACTGTGGGTGAGATGGTCTGCTTTTTATTTATCAAATCACTCATAACTATATGCTTTTTTGACCGCCATAACACACTTATGTTATTAATGAGGCTTTTTTTTTAAATAGGGGGCATGAGTGCGGGTCACCTGATGTTAAGTGAATACTGTCGCCTATAGACATTATCAATACCAGAGGGATTGACAATGTGTTGATAAATAAGGCGAGATAAATAGGTCTAAGTTGCTTTTTAAAAAGAATAATTCCTGTATTTCATGTCGGGTCTTCACAGCAAAAGCAACCTTTCGAACCGTGTGTTAGAGTCTAGATTTTCGCATGTCAACACACATATCAGAGTAATATTAAATTATGAAAATATTTTGCGTTTGAGTTGGAGACACGGACCTCTTTCAATATTATGTTCACGTGAAGACCTTAAAATCCACATAAAGACCGGCTGTCATCCATTTTGATTGCTAAATTACAATAACTATAAGTTTTCATAATAGAATCAATTAATTGAAATAAATCAGAATAAGTAGACAAAAAAAGCCAGATATTTTCAAAGATATAAGCCGACATTTTTTTTATTGAATCGATTTGAAATGATCATGAATACACGGAATGGCGGATCGATCGTCGCTTGCGCAGGAATCACACGCCAATTGTCGAGAACAATGCGCAAAAAATGTGTGTGTGTCTGTGTAAATGATACTACGTAACGTAACACGAGGTAAGGTCAAGTGTGAGAATTAGCTCTTATCTCTTATTGTTGTTTTATAATATGGAGCTTCCTTCTAGTTCCTAGTCTACTATCTGATAATGTTTGTAATAGCCGCTAATGGACAACTCAATCTATAATATAAAAATGAATCGCAAAATGTGTTGGTAAGCGCATAACTCAACAACGCCTGGACCAATTTGGCCAATTCTTTTTTTAAATGTTCGTTGTTGTCCAAGGATGGTTTTTAAGGCGAGAAAAATTCGAATAATTGCCGGGAATACCCTAAAAACAGCCCTTTTCTTTTTCCCATAATAATAAATAATAATAATAAATCATTTATTTCAGAACATTAAAATTCCATTTTGTTAGTATTACAGTATATACCTTAAGACTATGTTAGTAGAACACAGAAACATACAAACCCCCAGCTGTCAAACATTTGACGTCAATCGAAACAAAACAAAGACGCGTTTTAGAGAAATAGGGCAGAACAAGGTCTGCCGGGAGTCGGGACAGCTAGTTGTTTGATAAATATCCTGGGACAGTCATCACACACGGCTATCCTTTTTTTTAATACCACAAGAGAACAAAGCTGACGGGTCACCTGGTGGTAAGTGACCGTCGCCTATACACATTAGCAATACCGGGGGATTTCTAATGTGTTGTACACCTTATTACAATGCCTTAAGGGCAAGGGCAACTGGCTCTCAAGTGCAACTGCCGGAACACACCAACAGGTGCTTAGCAACAGATTTAAACTTGAGAGGTACTTCATATACTACATGTACTACACTTACTAGCTTTTACATTTACATTACAAGATTACATACATAGAGGTTGTAGGGGGTAATCTTTGGATCTACTGACCCGATTTAGAAAATTCTTTTACTATTAAAAAATCACGTTATTTGTGAGTCTCATAGGCTGTATTTTATCCCGGGAAAAAATAAGATCCCACGGGAACGTGGGTGGAACCGCGTGGACCAGCTAATTAGATATTAATAGTTAAGGGTGCTGATTCTCTTGCAAATCGTATTAACTAGTTTCAAATATCTTTCTCACTAAAAATATTGATAAAGATAGTAAATATTTAAAGTACTGGATTGTCCAATGTATAAAACATCTAGAATTACACGGAAACTAAAATATGGTGAAATAATAAAGAAATTTAAGTATGGTGAAAATATTTACAGTACATGATGTCACATGTCAGATTTAAGCTGTTGTTTTGACATTTAATAAAAAAAAATGATATTTTAGTAACGGAAACAATTTTCCATTTAAATAAAAGTTAAATAAAACTTACTGTATAGAACCCAAGATAGAAGCACGAAGGAATCTTTAGACATTAGTGTTTGTTTTACCTAAAACAAAAAAATAAGTAAATTAGTGATGATACAGTAAGGCTAGGGAAATGAAGGGCATTGGTTCGAATCCTTATCATGGTGAACATTTCAAGCAAACCACAAGTTCATATGCACCAGTGAAGTGAAATTAAATCAATGCATGAATTTCCATGTCGAGCCAAAAATTCTGGCTTAAATTCTCACATAAGGCCGTATGTCTCTGGATCTTTGCCTGCATTTTGGTAAACTAGATTAATTAACATTCATTGTACAATTTCGAAGCCATAATAATAATTAAGTAAGATAATTATCGGACCATTCGATCCACAAATGAATAAGTAATACATTGTGACATATTTTCAGCAATTAACAAAGACACGACCTAAATTATATTGTTTATGGAATATATTGTCCTTCAAAAATATTAACAAATACTTTTGAAACTGAATATTTTGATACGTATAAATGCCAGATGGTAGGTGGTTGTTTTCATGGGTTAAAGTTTGAAAGAGTTTTTGAGGCTACGGGCGGACGGAAGCCAACAAACTTTGATAATACCTATGTAAAATTACAGAAAGTCCATTTCAAAGATTTTTGTACTGCGAAAGTTTTAGGCTTGCAAATATTTTACCATGTTATTTTAGTTGTGTTCCAGCAGTCGGCAAGCCATCGACAATCCTTGATAACCTATTGTCCATAGGCGATGGTCTTTTCTTACCATTAGGTGAGTCAACTGGGTTTGTCAGACTTTTAACATTGAAAAAACTGACAATTGCATCAAAGTCAATACCTTATTTCAGTTTAGGCCTTTGAGTATTAAACCATTTTATGCCCTAGAAGGGCATTTATGAAGGTCGAATCACAGAAGTTACCGCCGGTTCGAAAGTCAGCCTTCAACTGAGATGAACCGGCAAGAAACTCAGCAAGGTTACATTTTTTAAATATATTTGGACCATCTGACTGCATGTCGCACGTGCGCCTACAAAACTAGCTACTTTATAAAGTTTCATTTAAAATCGACTAAAGAAATCAACAATGGTAAAACCGCAAAACCAAATAGCGGCGAGAGAAACAAGATGGAGTCGCAGGAGCTCGCAGCAAAGCGAGCGGTGAATTATTAACAACCGCGTGAGGTGGATGACATGGCAGCCGACATCACACCTGTCACACAGTTTATTAGCTAATCTAATACATAAATAGATGGGTTTTGGGGTTTCCTGATACCATTTATCATGGTTTCGTTATTTGTACCCTTTTCGTGACGTGTCTTTTAAGTTTATCACTTGCCGCAGAGCTGTTCACCTTTCGATTCCCACCCTGTCAATCAGACAGACATTCGCCCCACTCTTTCTCTTAATTCTTACAGCGCTAGTGTACAAGTGTTGTTGATATGTCTATAAGTATTTTATTCTGGATAAGCTTGTGTTTGACCACAATCTCACCATAGTCAGTGATGATGTGGTCGAAGGTGGTAAGCACACAAAGGCTAGATGGGAACTGGCTCTCAAGTGCAACTGTAGAAACACACCGATAGGTGCTTGGCGACAGATTTTCAACTTGATGATGGTAGCCGGCCAGCCGGGTACTACAGAGAACCCTATCACTTGCTATGGTTTCCTCACGATGTTTTCCTTCATAGTAGGATTCGAACCCACGACCTTCGCCGCGGTATCCGACGTCACAACTGAGCTATCATCGCTTCAAAATGTGTTATGTCGATATGCAGCACTACACTAGCAGAAGGATGTAGAACACTTGCAGAGTAAAAGATAAGGAAAAAGAGTGGGGCGCGTCTTCGTGGATGCCACTATAATCAGTTTTGATCTTAAAAACGGTTTATTAAAACAGTTTTCTGTTTTTTTTTCTGCATAAACAAACAGTACTTAACCATTTTTGCTATTGTAACATTTCTATTGATTTTTAGATGTTATGTTCAACGGTTGGTTACGTAATCAGAGGGCTGTTGTTGTGAATGTTATCTGGCAACAAGCTCTGCAGAATGTCGCAAGATATTTTAATTATGACTACAGTAAATCGCGATTACTGAAATTTTAATTTTTTGCACTTACGTAGTTTTGGCACGAGGGTCTCTACGACTCCAACGTATTATACGTATTTGAAATATTTAAAATGAGTACTGGACGAACTTCACACTACATTTAACTCACTGAAGGCTACCTTCACATGTAATCCCTTCCGTTGCCCACAGCCACCCACAGCCACCCACAGCCACAGCGGTCCGCGAGCCCAATATAATGAAATGAATCGCGTATTTCTAACAGACTGACCTATATCTGACGTCTAATATTACGGCCGCCTGTTACACCGGAGCGAACATCATTTTCCTTAGAGTACTTATCACTCGCGTCATTCTTGTGAAGATGTGCTGATTAAGATTGTGGTTTTTATGTTTTTTTTCTTTACTGGTAGAAGATATAACATTCACAGTAAAGTAAGCCATCGACCGTACAGTCAGGTCAGGTTTGAGTGTTTTTTTTTTAATTTTTTTTTTTATTTATTTATTTAATGGTAACTAACATTTGCTTACACTAAACAAAGCAATTAATTCAACTATAATTGAATGAGTGAGTGCAACAAACAATTATAAGTAAACACAACATGTAATACAACAAAACATATTTTGGTACCTACAAACTAAGTATCTAAATTAGGTATTGAAAGTATACAAGTTGTATATAGTTTACATATTAAATTAGCCCAACACCAGTACAGTTCGCGGAAGGGGTGTGAATATTATTTTTAAATAAGATTTACTGTTTACGATTATATTTTTACGATTACGATTTATATTGGTGGCCGTTCCACTAAAACATTTCACGGACTTTGAGACAACCTGAAAAGTTACGCTAATATACAAAATAAATAAATGAAAAGAGAACTCCTGACTCACGGATTCTTCAACACCCAGGCTAAGGCCTTGGACCTTCAACAGTTCAACCTAAAAAGCTGAATTTTCTCACAGGTGTTGTTTTTAAGACGTAGACGAGGAATAAGAAAGGATTTTTAGAAATTTCAACCCCTAATGGTGCTAGTTATTGAATAAAAATTCACAATTTTAATGTCACTTCGCATGTTCCTGCAAAGAAGATGCTGCTTGTGGGGGCTGGTCTGCTCGAGTTTGTTGTTTACTAAGTCAGTCATCATTAAATTCTATTTATTACTATTTTTGCCGCCATAACACGCAAATATTATCAGTGAGACTAGATAAATAAATAATTATTGAATGTAATAGGTGTAAGTTGTTTCTGAAAAGAGTAATTGCTGAGTTTATAGCTGGCTCTTCTCTGCAAAAGCAACCTCCCGAACCGTGCGTTAGGGAGTTTGTGCACCACAAGGAATTTTACTGTCCGGCAGTCCCATTTTTTAAGGTTTTACACAAACTAGTGTTGTAGGAGGAAAACATAATACATTTATGGTCTACCATATCCCACTGTAAAACACACACACGCCCTTAGAGTCTAGACTATTTATAAGTGCTTCTATTTGAACAAAAAAAAAAACTTTTTTTTAGAAGTCCGTTAAGATTACTCCACTGTGTGATAGAGAGCCATCAATAATAAGGTAGGGAGCGGAAAGATGATCCAACGCATGCATGTTTGATGCTCCCACTCGCAATCTCGCGGACATTAATTATGTATTACAATACATAACGATGCTGTATGAAATAGACACGAATGATTTTTTTAAGCTTTTGCCTTGGTATTTAGACCTTTAAGCCATTTCTACATTTTAAATATTCTTCTTTTATGTTATAGTCACGTTAAATTGTTACATTCACTGTAAAGTGTAGTCCTCGTCCGGTCAGGTTTTAGCGAAATTGGCGGCTGTTCCACTAAAACTTTTCACGGACTTTTTGGGAAAACCTGAAAAGTCACGATACACGCTTTCATTTAATTTCGCTTCACTTGTGCACTTAGATCTTTATTGGACAAAACATCGCCGATAAAATACTCAAAATACACGAATTTAATGAAAATAAAACGAAAACGCAACGTCACTTCACAAGTTCCCGCCAAAAAGTCGGCCATGTCTGATATCTTCTGCATTTTGAAATAGTCTTGGAACGGCCACGAAGAATTCTGAATGAACAAGTAGATTTAATAGTGGCCTTGAATGCCTTGTGGAAGGTCATGGATTGAATCCTACAAGAGTGAGTGTTCGGTGATGGAAAACGACGATGAAACCACTATATTGTGTGGGAACTGCCAATGGTTATCTATACTTCTATACCAATATTATTATGAGGTAATATTACAACTAAGTTTGTTTACGAGCAGGTGACGTCATATCACGTGACCTAACCATTATGGCGTCTTAGCGTTTTGGTGGTCTTTTTATTTATATAAACTTTGATGGTTAAACGTTTCAAAGAATATAGCGAAATTCACAAAGAATTAAGCAAATTCAAATTGCAAATGTATTATACTAGGTATAATTAACAATTTTAGATACATTTTAAAACCTGTCAAATACCTTATTAAGACAAATCGAACGAATGAAATCCATCAAGACGTTTAGGCCTCAGAGCGCGCCATACATACATACACTCGAAAAACATAACCTCCTTCTAGCGCAGTCGGGTAAAAAACATGAACTCTCACTTGCATTAACTAAAACTAGTAAATAAAACGAAGTTAATAATAATAAAAATGCCTCGCGTCTTCAGTTTATGTTAAATAGTTTAAAACAAACAAACATACTCACTGAATGGTGTTTATGTATGCGGCGATGTGGTACTTGTAAACAATTTGCTATTAGAAATAGAAGATTCATTCGTTTACATTAAGCTTTGAGTATTTGTCTATGGTATTTTTCTTTTTCATTTCTGGAGTCCAAGCCACTTTTAATTTAAAAAAATAAATAATTTTGTTTTTTTTTGCTAAAACTCAAAACTCATTTATTCAGTCTAGTATAGATAGTTTCTCCTAATCTCTTACAGTGCTAGTGTGCACCCTTTCGCTAGTGTTGTAATGCTGTCGACATGGGACCGCGCTATGATATGGGGTTCTTGAAATGTAAAAGGGCGTAAAAAGAGCTCTTCAAGGTCGGCAACACATCGGCAATCACCCTGGTATTGCAAATGTCCATAGGCGGCGGTGACCACTTACCATCATGTGGACCGTATGCCTGTTTGTCAAACTAATGACATAAATATACAATATCGATATACCTATAATGTCGATATGCAGCACTACAACACTAGCACTGTAAGGGATTAGGAAGAATAGTGGGGCACGTCTTTATGGGTGGCAATATCTATAACTATAAATTAAAATGATCACTTCTAACAATAAAAGCATTTTTATGGCTGGCACTTTTTAAAAGACAACGCCCCATTTGAATGTCCTATAGTTTTTTCAGAGAAAAAGATCCCCAGATCAATAATATATTAGAAATTCATTACCAAATGAACTGACGTAAACTTTCAAAACGCTTTCGACACTATCGCACTCACGAGTATACCTAATAAAACATCTGTTTCCCAAATCTAAACGTATCGTTTAAATTTATATTGTCTCTCATCTCTTTCTATCACAATTGACACAATAAAACCAGGTGTGGCGCGAGCGAGAGGGATGCACCTGTTGGGTGTACCCCAGGGGCCGAGCTGGGGACACTTATGTTCCTTTTATATGTTGCAGAACTTTCTGTTTCAAAGGGATTTCGAGTGTCCCATTGTACTTGTCTGTTTATCTTTTATACCGCAGTTCTGTTTTAGGTAATTACTTAGGTTTTGACCTAATTATTTTGTTCATGCGCTGGGATGAAAACAAGGCCCGATTCGTCGAATGAACTTTGACTGCAGTGTTCTTTTAAAAAGGATTTATAATTAAAATGGCTATGACGTTGTTTCTTTAATAATAGCGGTACAATTTGTCAACATTTCATTTTTTATAAGACCCTAAAACAAAAACATAGTTTCTTTCTTTTCCTGTCCTGAATCAGATACATATTTTTTTTAAATGCCTAATTTAAGAGAATAAAATACCACAAGTGACGACCAGACAGGCGGGTCACCTGATGGTAAGTGACTACCGTCGCTAGCTATACCAGGGGATTGCCAATGTGTTATACAACTTGTATACCTTATTACAATGCCTTAAAGGCAACTTTCTGCCGGAACACGCCAACAGGTGCTTGGCGACAGATTTTCAACTTGAGGATGGTAAGCTAAAGCTCAAGCTATCAATGCGAATCCTACAATGAACTTGAGCTTGAGCGATGAAGGAAAACATCGTGAGGAAACCATAGCACGGCGGTAGGGTACTTTGTAGTACTCGACTTGCTGGCTACCACACACAAGTTGGAAATCTGTCGCCAAGCACTTATCGGTATATTCCGTCAGCTGCACTTGAGAGCCAGTTCACATCTAGGCTTTGTGTGTTTACCACCAGCCACATCATCACTTACCATGGTGAGATTGCGATCTTGGAATTCCCAATTAGGGTAGATAGTCTATTTAGCAATGAATCGCTTGTAAATAAGTAATTTTGTTTTGATTGTGCAGTCAGTAGTTGCAAGTATCTCTCGTACAAGAGAGGGCGCGCGCCCCTCGCGCCTCGCCCCGACCATCTGTCTGCGTTGCCGCTCCGCTCGCTAGGCGTACGCGCAGGGAGTTTGTTTGAGAAGGCTGGCAACGCCGCGCACACCTATCGGATTACAGGCCATTGTCAACTTGTATGTGTTTATTACTCTGTGGGCCCTTTGTCTTCACTTAGTTGGCATCCCTTTTTAATTTGATACTACTTTTGAGTCTTATTTATGAAATTACTAGCTGTTTCCCGCGTTCCCGAGGTCTCTTATCTTTTCCCGGGATAGAAGTATCCTATATTTTTCCAGGATATGAACGCTCTGTGGGCCAATACAGATCTTTTGTGACTCTTTGATTAGTTCTCACTACTAAAGTCGTGTTCGATTCAAAACGTAAGTGTCAACAATAAATACCCTGTTTGGTACATTTGTTCACACTCGGCTATCTGATCCCAAACTAAGCAGAGCTTGTTAATAAATACTTAAATAGATAATTACATCCAGACTCAAGACAAACAGACATGTTCATGCACACAATTGTCTTACCTGGATGGGAATCGAACCCACGACCTGCGGCGCGGCATGATAGTACTTACGTGTTCATCGAAAATAAACCCTTAACCATATACGGATATCAAATGAAACTATTTGAATATGAACTTTATTGAATGTCATTCAATAAAAATATTCTGAAACGTGACTATAATTTGACCCAAAAGCTGGAGGAAGACTTATTGAAAACATTGTGAATTACATATTTCTTTCGGCATTTACTAAAAAAACTAAAAAACTAAAACTAAAAAAACGATTGATTATGCAGTGAATTGGGTTACGTTCTTCGATTCTTCCGTATTATCTTTAAACTAAGATAATGGTAGGGGAGGCGAATAGGGGATTTCGGGATTTACTCGAGCGCGGCAGATTAACATAAGGGGGTAACCTTGCACCTTGTGAAGTACTCTCACCAAATCTGAGCCCTCTATGTAGTGTCGAACGCCTAGGGTAGCCCGTCAGATTAGTAAAAAAAAAATGATGGTTTGAAATACTCGAGCGCGTCAGATTAAGGTAAGGTAAGTTAGTTACATGCAAAATAGTGTACATTTCAATAATCTGACAAATTGGGCGTGACGAAAGAAAATTGGAGACTCGCAAAGTTGCAAAAAAAAAACGTCACCTGGATTTTCTCGAGCGCGATTAGTTTTTTTTTTATTTTGAAGGAAATTAGTCACGAATCACGGAAATATCTTAATCTGCCGATTTGCACAAGCCGAAGTAGCTAAAATCATTATTAAGTGTATAGTCCAGGAATATTATGAGTTTCACCTCAGAATGAGAGATAGTCAGTTATTAACTTGTATAAACCTTTATTTTGACACCCTAAAACTTGTCTCAAAGGCTACTTATCTTAGGGTGCCCGCGACTACTGATTTTTCAAGGTCAAAGGTCAAAAAATCATTTATTGCAAATATCTCGTTTCCCATGGGTTTTTTGGTATGTGTATTCATAATAAATATTGTAGAAGATTAAATTTTCTACAACTTTTGCACAAACATTTTTTCGATATCTTGAACCATTTTCGAGATTTCGATATTTTTTATATATTTTTTTTTTCAAACCGTCAGATTAAGGAAATCCCTCAACATAATTGTCAGATTATGGGTCAGTACAAGTAGGCCATCAAGAAGAACCGCCTGTATAAAAATCTGACGCGCTCGAGTAAATCAAGGTCACGATTTTTTTTTGCATTTTCAAAAATCGGCCCTGACTGATGGTCGCGTCCAAATCGTCAGTCTTTAAAATAGGAGCTACTGGAGGGTTCACTTAACATCCCTTATCAATGTCTGACGCGCTCGAGTAAATTTTTTTTTTAAATATTTTCAACCCCTTCGTACGGCCACCCCCACCACGCAAAACGGCCGATTATTATTTTTCCGTTATCAGACAGACGTGGCGCGACTACCCTCTTAATATCTGACGCGCTCGAGTATTTCTTGGTGACTGTTTTTTTTTACATTTTTGAAACCCTGTAGACGCTCCCCCCACCGCTGAAGGGGAAAATATCACATAACCTTTTTTTCTTTATTCCACCTAATCTTCAAATTCCAGTAGGTCCCAAAGACGCTCGAGTAACTACAAATTTAGCATAATTGCCTCCCCTACCATAATAGGAATATTGCCTATATGTATTCAATAAAAAAAAAACCTGTGGCACTCGGGGACTGTCGGGGACTGCCACGGTAAAGCTATTGCATAGCATTATACTTTTCTTCCCATCTATTCGAAAAGGACGACTTGGTTCGCCTTTACGTGCCAAAGTTGGTGTTTTCAACTGCAGTCGGTTGTCGGCGGCTGCCACCGTTTGCCGTCGTCGCGTCGACGGCTGCCACCGACAACCGACTGCAGTCGACGACGACAAAAATATGATAGTCGCTGTGATATTTGAAAACAAAATACATGGTAGGGGGGTGTTGGGTTTTTTTCGATACGGAATTTCTTGACTCGGTCGCCGCGCTCAAAGCCCGCGATAAAAGATATACAATAGCTTAAAAATATCTAACACTAACCAATGTATAAAACACCTAGAAATACTTTGTAAATTCAACTGTTTCATGATTTTTAATTAGCAATTTAACAATAAAGAGTAGATATTTTGATGGTGTATATTTATGACGTCACATGGCAGTATTTCATACAAACTATCGTTTTGACATTTCATAAAAAGAAGCTGATCTGATATGTCAGTCAACACCCATATTCGGCATAGATAGACAATTCGATTTGAGGTCATCCGAGCCCAAAACACTTGCTTAATCTTATTAGCAGCAAGGGTATTTCAATTAAACGGTAATATTGAACGCTTTCAGCAATAGAAGCGGTAAAATCGTGACATTGCGTCGACTTGCCAAATCGATGGTACCGCCGCGGCGCAAACAGGTTGCGAAGCCGCAAGAATTTGCTCTCACAAACTGCTTTCGTCGCGTTTTCTGTTCATGCCTTCCTTTTGATACAGTTTCATTTCAATATTGGTCGTTTGATTCTACGAAATGTTGTTGTACCCATGAGTGATCCATGCCATGACGCAGTGTTTGGAATATCACCTCCACAATGTTGTATAACAACTGTCTCACGGTTCAATACAGTCGCATTGCTGAAATATGCAAAGATTGATGAGATTCAGGCGGATTTTAATTTCTGTACAATCCGCCATTTTTATTTTCAGTCATGATTTTAATGTGAAACAATACCTCCTTAATGCTGTACAACAACTGTCTCATAGCGCAATACAATCACATTGATGAAATATACATAAGATAAAATAGGATTAATATGAGGATTTTGAAGGTTTCGCTCGCCATTGCTTACGCATTTATTTATTGCAACTATTCTTAGAGATGTATTCCAAAGTTGAAATAATGACCAGTAACATAATGTTTGTGTTCATAAAATATCTATAGAAATCCCGCATTAATAAAGTATTCCAATATCCTTTTTCACTTTGTTGGGTAATTACTTAATGAATTTAGTTTCATATTGGTTTATCTCTTCGTTTAATTTTAAAAGTAAAATTACAGGGAAATAATCCTGCGTATAATTCGGATTTACCTAGATCCAAAAATGTATCTGTTTCATTAATGCACTTAAGTTACGATAGGATAGGTTTTATGTGTAGGTCCTGCGTCATTACAATTTAAAAAAAAGTGGACATAAAAAGTCTTTGCTCCACATGTATTTTTTGAAATTTTGATACTCATTTTACGGTGCTTTCAAAAAGTAACAGGTTTTGCATAACTTAAGCCAACTTCCAGATCACGATTTACTAAGGGCAACAACCTTTTTATGCCTGCATTGAAGTATCATTAAAAAAAAGAATCGTCTGTAAATTTCAGACATGGTAACACTAAAGTATGATGTATAAATCTTGTCGGCCTCAACAGTTATTGTCTTGTCCACATAATATGGGTGGAAAAGCCTACTATTCCAAAAAAAAAGCTGTCGAGAATCACACGGTATTTTTTTTAAAGGTTTTTGGCTTGGTATCTAGACCTTTAAGCCATAAATCACATGTACATAATAAATAAGAAACCAATTTGTTACGAGTTTCAGCCCGAGCATAGTACGTAAAATTAAGAATATTTAATTCATTTCATCATTAAATTTTTTTTTACAAAAAGCCACTAATACTTGTAATATTTTATGCAACATATAGCCAAAATAGTCATAAAAATCATAGAAAAGACGTAAACTTGCTGAGTTTCTTGCCGGCTCTTCCTAGCGGTCGTCTGACTTCTAAACAGATAACTTCTGCAAAAGCCTTTAGAAGTGCCCTCACAGTGCTTAAACTGGACAAATGGCTTTAATTTTTGTCTAGCAATTACTTTCAAAGCCAATTCCGACTATAAGAATACACGACGGCTTCTAAAAATCTTTTCAATTATACAGATTACTGCTCGCATTATATTTTTCTTTGTTGTCCGCCATTTTTTTTGCTGTATCTATGCTTGGAATTAACTCATAATAGTTAACCGTTTGTCAACCTGGTGACGTGAAGTCTAACAATGGAAGGCTTGGACTTGCTTTACATGAATTAAAAACAAACGTGAAAATTCTTAAAAACTAGCATTTTAACCCCGCGATCCCGTTTCTCTATACTTACAAACTTTGGACCCCAGTTTAATCCCCTTAGGGGGTGAATTTTGGTAAATCCTTTCTTAGCGGATTACTACGTCATAATAACTATCTGCGTCCAGAATTTCAGCGCAATCCGTTCAGTGGTTTGAACTAACTGTTGATAGATCAGGCAGTCAGTCAGAAAAGATTGACTTTTATATTTACAGACGGATATTTAGGCCTTTTCACTTACAGTTTTTTAAGCAATTACTCGTTTCTAAACAAAATGAATTATAAACAAAATCATTCTACATAGTCCTGTCTACATAATAATCTGTCATTTCAAATTACATCGACGCCTAGATTAAACCGCTGGTTGGGACGGCCGTACCAATGAAACAATAGCATAACAATTGATTAGGAATTCCTCGCGAGTTTAGTTATTAAATAGAGTATATATGTGTGTGAATTGAATATATTTGTGTGTTATGGCGGCAATAAAAAATGATAGAAAAATAATTAAATAACCTCAAATAGACCAACCTCTACTGCGCCACAGATAATCAACTAGGTGGATTTGAGGTGGATACAAAGGACCCTACCAAGCAACGTGCTGATTAACGTATTCTATGACAGGTATCATCGCTAAAGTTCAATTATTCTACTTGCTTTTAATTTTAGAACTGGACAATGGAATGCAGAATAAAATCCACAGAAAACATATTTCAAAATAGACATTGGAATATGCATTTTTTTATGTTTATCATTTCACGAATCACGCAAAACCACAGAATTATAACTACATAAATACGTTAAATTGCTTCTGTTGGTTCATGTAGGATTTTATCTTCATCATGATCTGGACAAGTATTAGAAACATCGTTGCATAAACACATTTTAAAGGATTTTCTTTGAGGATTTAGGTAGGTATGTTTTCTTTAAAAATTTGTGTAGCTCACTCCTTTGATTTTTATAAAATTGGAGTTGATAGAAAGTAATACTGGCGTTCTTAAAAAAATGTTTAATCGTAGACAAAAATTGTTATCTTTGGACCAGAGATCATCCGAAGTATTTCCTCTGACTAATTATGAGAAACTTCAAAGATTGACTGTTTGGTCGGTTCGCTTGTGCATTCCTAATGTTGTTTTTCAAGTGGTGTGTCAAGTATTTCTCTGAATTCCATCCAACAGGCAAGCACCACGAGTTACATAATGAAAAAATAATAAATGCATGGTAATCTATATTGGAAATTAAGAGCAAACATGAAAAAACAATGCCGAAAAGACTTGTTACCATGTCCGTCTTCGAACAACAAAGAAAGAAAAAGTGTCTATAGTCTTGGAACACAATTTGAAAAAAGAACACCATCAAGAGAAGTGGATAGACTGACGTATAGCTACTATAGCTATATGTATACCCTTTCAAACTGGAGTAGAGAATGTACGATCGCCGAGCGATCCCAGCGCAACAGGAAACGTTGTTCTATGGTTATGTTTACACATAACGACAGCGATCCGAGCTATGTCCTACAAACAAGACCATTTCAAAGAAAACCAACAATAATTCAGCCTTATTTATCTGTTTTCATCCCGTCTGTAATCGATTGCTGTGTCCGTAACATCTAAATCTAGTATTTCACAAATCGATACAATCACGTTTAGTTTTGTGAGAATGTAAATTCGTCAATGTGATTCTCTATTTGAATGATGCTAAATCGATTTGCAATCGAGTTTAATGACACCATGCATCGAACGATAGAGGTTTTAAATCACAGAAAACACAGGCACAATAACCGCCCGGTTTTATAAAAAGCGTGGAACGGTGATCATGTATTGACGTATCGTTTTACTTGTGGGTCGTTCGAGCGTTAACTTAAAGACGCATGTCGTTCTAAACCGTACACTTTATTGGAATTATTTTTTATGGCTTCGCAATCACAAGCACTTTAAACACTGGCTTTAACTTGCAGTTAAATAAGGTGTGTTTCTTGGCGCTGGGATCTCACCTGAGCCTCACTGGTGGCGGGATATTGAACGCCGGGAACAGTTTCGCGTTAGGACTCTCGAACAACATCGTTTTGTTTTTTTTTATTTCACCGCGCGCACATAATGACCCCGTACACTCGTTGTGACGGCCGGCCGAACACTGCCGGCGCTGCGTCGTACCCCGTACCCCGCACCCCGTGGCGCGGTGCCGCCCGTGACGTCACGCCCGGAACGCTAGCTAGGCTTTTTCGTTGTCAACCGTAGCATTCTGTCCCTCTCGCTTGCTTTGAAAATGAAAGAGAGGCGTGAAGGATTGTGCGTCGATGAGTATTTGATGCTTGAGTCCCCTCTTTTATGTTGTAGGGTTTCGTCCGCAGCTCACGGGTTTGCTCTGGCGGGCATAGACAATGTATGGTTTTTTCAACGCTCTATTGCACCTTAATTATTCTATAGATATTTCATTCCTATTTCAAAATTGTAATTATTAGCCGTCATTTTCCGGAGGCAAGTAGTGATTGTCGCTGCGGGTCGATTGTAGGTTTGAAGAAGTATAATGATGGGAACCCTGTGTCTTAGGTCGTAGATTCTAATCCCTAATTAAATAATTAAGTGTTGTTATGTTGGATATACTTAATTCTGCCGTGAGAAATATGGAGAAATGCGACAAATTACCTATTGCTAATGTCTATAGGTAATGGTAGTCACATACCATCAGATCAGGTAACCCGCCAGCCTGCTGTTCGACCTCTAACACAAGAAAAACATTATGGGTTAGGTATTTGAAATACATACCTTATTTTTTTATTCAATATTTATTTTAAATATTTTTGCCATACCTACCTACGACCTTTATCCATACGATGACTGAAATATCTTTTGATTGAATTATTGAATTGAAATAAATTAACAAAATACCTACTATAAAAATAAGGCGATGATAGCTCAGTGGTAGTGACGTCGGATACCGCGAAGGTCGTGGATTCGACTCCTACAATAAACTTGAGGTGTGAATATAGTCAAATGGTCCAAAAATATTAAAAAAATGTAACCTTGCTGAGTTTCTTGCCGGTCCTTCTCAGTTGAAGGCTGACTTCCAAAGGTAGTAACTTCTGTAATTCGACCTTCATTCGGTTTTTTATTTTGACTTTGAATTACTTATTTATTCTAAAGTCAATGAGTCACTTACCATCTTTACTGCTTGCCTGTCACGTCAAAGAGTAACAGCTAGGGATGTTGACTGACATAATATCAAATCAGTTACTTTTTATTAAATGTCAAAATGATAGTTTATATGGAGGTTTTTTTTTATTTTTTTTATTTTTATGTCACAAGTGACAACGAGGCGGGCGGGTCACCTGATGGTAAGTGACAACCGTCGCCTATAGACATGGGCGATACCAGGGGATTGCTAATGTTTTGTACACCTTATTAAGGCGAACTGGCTCCCAAGTGCAAATGCCGGAACACACCAACAGGTGCTTGGCGACAGATCTTCAACTTGTGTGTGGTAGCCAACCATTCGAGTACTATTAAGTGCCCTACCACCCTGCTATAGTTTCCTCACGATGTTTTCCTTCACCGAAAGCTCAAGCTCATTGTAGGATTCGAACCCACGACCTTCGCCGCGGTATCCGACGTCACTTACCACTGAGCTATCATCGGTTTGTCTGTAATAATGCCATGTGACGTCATACATACACATTACACAATCAAAAGATCTCCTCTTTATTGTTAAATTGGTTATTAAAATCATAAAATAGTTGAATTTTAAAGCGTGTTCGCTATTTAAGAGTATTTTATGTGTTTTAGACACTGGTTAGAGTTATATATTTTATGTGTTTTAGACACTGGTTAGAGTTATATATTTTATGTGTTTTAGACACTGGTTAGAGTTATATATTTTATGTGTTTTAGACACTGGTTAGAGTTATATATTTTATGTGTTTTAGACAATGGTTAGAGTTATATATTTTATGTGTTTTAGACACTGGTTAGAGTTATATATTTTATGTGTTTTAGACACTGGTTAGAGTTATATATTTTATGTGTTTTAGACACTGGTTAGAGTTATATATTTTATGTGTTTTAGACACTGGTTAGAGTTATATATTTTATGTGTTTTAGACAATGGTTAGAGTTATATATTTTATGTGTTTTAGACACTGGTTAGAGTTATATATTTTATGTGTTTTAGACACTGGTTAGAGTTATATATTTTATGTGTTTTAGACAATGGTTAGAGTTATATATTTTATGTGTTTTAGACACTGGTTAGAGTTATATATTTTTTATTGAATATAGTCAACATCCTTTAATAATAATAATAATTTATTGATAAAAAAAGAAAAGAAGAAACAAAACAACTAAAAACTTTCTTAAACTCGCGGTAAATACAAAAACTATAACTTTAAATCAGTTTCAGAGACGCTGAAGGTGCCGTAATTCGTAACTTGGTGGCTACTTTCTAATTGACCGATCAACTGTGAATTAAAAACCGGCCAAGTGCGAGTCGGACTCGCGCACGAAGGGTTCCGTAAAAATGGCAAAAAATCACGTTTGTTGTATGGGAGCCCCCCCTAAATATTTATTTTATTCTGTTTTTAGTATTTGTTGTTATAGCGGCAACAGAAATACATCATCTGTGAAAATTTCAACTGTCTAGCTATCGCGCTAGTAGCGACGGACGGATAGACAGCGAAGTCTTAGTAATAACTAATATTAATTATCTAAATGCACTTCACAACTTGTAGGGACTTATCTAATACTAAACGTTGCTATGAAGGTTGTTGCAGGCGTTGATTATTCTTAACAAAAACTAGATACTATGAGAAAACTCCTCAATTTTATCGAAACCCAGCGTATCGCGGGTTCACAAATATTATCACTTTTTTTTTGGGAGGACAAAAAGGTTGCGGCCTGAGGTGCCATGCACAGTGCACCCTTACGCAGTCTGTTCGGCGATCGCTTAGATCTCTCAACTGGAATATTATTACAAATAGTTCTCTGTCACTTATATCTAATACTAGCTGTTCCGCGCGGTTTCACCCGCCTTCCCGAGGGATCTTATCTTATCCCGGGATAAAAAGTAGCCTATGTGCTATTCTAGACTATAATCTAACTCTACGCAAAAATTCATCCAGATCCCTTTTTTTATTTTATTCTGGATAAGCTTGTGTTTCACCACAATCTCACCGTGGTAAGTGATGATGTGGCCGAAGGTGGTAAGCACTCAAAGCCTAGATGGGAACTGGCTCTCAAGTGCAGCTGCCGGAACACACCGATAGGTGCTTGGCGACAGATTTTCAACTTGAGGGTGGTAGCCAGCCAGTCGGATACTACAAAGTACCTTACCACCGTGCTATGGTTTCCTCACGATGTTTTCCTTCACCGAAAGCTCAAGCCCATTGTAGGATTCGAACCCACGACCTTCGCCACGGTATCCGACGTCACTACCACTGAGCTATCATCGCCTTAACCTTTGAGCCGTTCTGGCGTAAATGAGTAACAAACATACATCCATCCAAACTTTCACATTTATAATATTAGTAGGTACAGTTTTGAAGTTCTTTGGTTGGTTCTAGTAATTTTAATTTATATTTTTAATGAAGACGCGTATCTACGGTAATGTGATGGTAAATATAAATGGTAGGTACCACCGTTACGGTATTTATATTTTTAATGGAGACGCGTATCTACGGTAATGTGATGGTAAATATAAATGGTAGGTACCACCGTTACGGTATTTATATTTTTAATGGAGACGCGTATCTACGGTAATGTGATGGTAAATATAAATGGTAGGTACCACCGTTACGGTATTTATATTTTTAATGGAGACGCGTATCTACGGTAATGTGATGGTAAATATAAATGGTAGGTACCACCGTTACGGTATTTATATTTTTAATGAAGACGCGTATCTACGGTAATGTGATGGTAAATATAAATGGTAGGTACCACCGTTACGGTATTTATATTTTTAATGGAGACGCGTATCTACGGTAATGTGATGGTAAATATAAATGGTAGGTACCACCGTTACGGTATTTATATTTTTAATGGAGACGCGTATCTACGGTAATGTGATGGTAAATATAAATGGTAGGTACCACCGTTACGGTATTTATATTTTTAATGGAGACGCGTATCTACGGTAATGTGATGGTAAATATAAATGGTAGGTACCACCGTTACGGTATTTATATTTTTAATGAAGACGCGTATCTACGGTAATGTGATGGTAAATATAAATGGTAGGTACCACCGTTACGGTATTTATATTTTTAATGGAGACGCGTATCTACGGTAATGTGATGGTAAATATAAATGGTAGGTACCACCGTTACGGTATTTATATTTTTAATGGAGACGCGTATCTACGGTAATGTGATGGTAAATATAAATGGTAGGTACCACCGTTACGGTATTTATATTTTTAATGAAGACGCGTATCTACGGTAATGTGATGGTAAATATAAATGGTAGGTACCACCGTTACGGTATTTATATTTTTAATGGAGACGCGTATCTACGGTAATGTGATGGTAAATATAAATGGTAGGTACCACCGTTACGGTATTTATATTTTTAATGGAGACGCGTATCTACGGTAATGTGATGGTAAATATAAATGGTAGGTACCACCGTTACGGTATTTATATTTTTAATGAAGACGCGTATCTACGGTAATGTGATGGTAAATATAAATGGTAGGTACCACCGTTACGGTATTTATATTTTTAATGGAGACGCGTATCTACGGTAATGTGATGGTAAATATAAATGGTAGGTACCACCGTTACGGTATTTCCTCAGCGCTATCATATAGGGTTCTTCAAAAAGGGCGTAAAAAGAGCGGCGGTGACCACTTACCATCATGTGGACCGTCTGCCTGTTAATTAAATTACATTAAATAAAAATCTACGCGTGATATCTCAAGTTTTGGCGACAGAGGCGCCAGAGAGTGTCTGCGCGCGTAAGCTTTCTTGGTGGGCTTAACAAGAAGCCAATAGTATAATATGATTTTAAAATATTCTTTTAGCTATAAAAAATGGCACCCATTAGGTTTTGCACGGTGGTAGGGTACTTTATAGTACCCGACTGGCTGGCTACCACCCTGAAGTTGAAAATCTGTTGCCATGCACCTATCGGTATGTTCCGACAGTTGCACTTGAGAGTCAGTTCCCATCTAGGCTTTGTGTGCTTACCACCTTCGGCCACATCATCACTTAACATGGTGAGATTGTGGTCAAACACAAGCTTATCCAGAATTAAAAAGGTTGGCTGGTATAAATCAATATTAGATATAAGGCCGCCCATTGTCAATAAAGTGCGAGTCGGACTCGTGCACCGAGGGTTCCGTGAATTTATTTTTTTATTCTATTTGTAGAATGTTGTTATAGCGGCAACAGAAATACATCTGTGAAAATTTCAACCGTCTAACTATCACAGTTCTTGAGATACAGCCTGGTGAAAGACAGACGGACAGTAGAGTCATAGTAATAGGGTTTCCGATTTTCTCTATAGGTACGGGACCCTAAAAACGGTATTATTATGTAGCTAAATAAAACAAACATTAGTTATATTAATTTTAATTACATATAACCTCCAAACGGTTGATAAAAATTAAAAAAATTGTTAACAATGTTAATAGTCCATTTTGCCCCATTCTCCCTTCCTTGTGAGATTATCGTCCACAACCTCCCCCAGAACAAGCGGACCTCTTCGGCGGCTTATATGAAGATGTTGAAGCTCCACCACTCAGCGGTAGAAACCCTGGAAACACATCAATAGGGCGATGATAGTTCAGTGGTAGTGACGTCGGATACCGCGGCGAGGGTCGTGGGTTCGAATCCTGCAATGAGCTTGAGCTTTAGGTGAAGGAAAACATCGTGAGGAAACCACAGCACGGTGGTAGGGTACTTTGTAGTACCCGACTGGCTGGCTACCACCCTCAAGTTGAAAATCTGTCGCCAAGCACCTGTTGGTGTGTTCCGGCAGTTGCACTTGAGAGCCAGTTTGCCTTTAAGGCATTGTAATAAGGTGCACAACACATTGGCATCCCCTGGTATTGCTAGTGTCTATAGGCGACGGTAGTCACTTACCATCAGGTGACCCACCTGCCTCGTTGTCACTCTACCACCATAAAGCTAACTAGTAAGATTCGAACCCACGGCCGTGTAGCTATGAGCTATACTTATGATCAGATGTCCCAGGATACGATGATAGACTCACCATCATCAGGAGTGCCCAATTTCTTTCCACCAGCCGCTGTGCCGTACTTCTTCAAACGTTCTAAGGCTTCCTCTCTTTTGCGTTCTTCTCGCTGAAAAAAAGAATAGAAATTTATTTATAAGAAATTAAATTGTACAGTGGTTTGATTGAAATGAAATGAAATTGTTTATTCATCCAAATAGGCCTTCACAGGCACTTATGAATAGTCAGACTCTAAATGCTCGGTTCGGAAGGTTGTTTTTGCTGAGAAGAGCCGGCAATAAACTCAGCAATTACTCTTTTCAAAAACAACTTACACCTATTACATTCAATAATTATTATTTATCTAGTCTCACTGACAATATTTGCGTGTTATGGCGGCAAAAATAGTAATCTATAGAATTTAATTATGACTGACTTAATAAACAACAAACTCGCACAGACCAGCCCCCACAAGCAGCACCTGTTCACTAATTGACAATGACAACCTCACTAGGCGTAGCCTGTATCGAGGCTGCCAAAATTACAGCCTTATATTGCTTGATAGAACTATACTATATTTAATTATTAATGAATTACATAACAATATTAAAATATTAGTGTGTGTGTGTGTGTGTGTGTGTGTATGTGTGTGTATATGTGTATGTGTGTGTATATGTGTATGTGTGTGTATATGTGTATGTGTGTGTATATGTGTATGTATATGTGTATGTGTGTGTATATGTGTATGTGTGTGTGTGTGTGTATGTGTGTGAGTGTGGGTACATCACCTTGCAATTTTAGCTTATAGTTCTCAATAATTCTCTCTCTCTTTCCACTGATAACAGGTGAGGCGAAATTTATGTTTTATTTTTATTTTTAAGGCGATGATAGCTCAGTGGTAAGTGACGTCGTGTACCGCGGCGAAGGTCGTGGGTTCGAATCCTACAATGAGCTTGAGCTTTCGGTGAAGGAAAACATCGTGAGGAAACCATAGCACGGTGGTAGGGTACTTTGTAGTACCCGACTGGCTGGCTACAACCCTCAAATTGAAAATCTGTCGCCAAAACACCTATCGGTGTGTTCCGACAGCTGCACTTGAGAGCCAGTTCCCATCTAGGCTATGTGTGCTTACCATCTTCGGCCACATCATCACTTAACATGGTGAGATTGTGGTGAAACACAAGCCTATCCAGAATAAAAAAAAAATATATTAGGATCATTAAAAGTTCTTATATTATTGAAATACCTACAGTGAAACTAATAACCGAACATTAATAATAGAGAGGGAGTTTGAGATTTTAAAAATGTATCGAAAATTGTTAATTATAGCATAATACACTTGCTTAATTCTTTGAGAATTTCTCTATTTTCTTCAAAAAATTACCATCAAAGTTTAAATTAAGAAAAAGGCCACCAAAACGCTAAGAAGAAATCCTGGGAAAAGATAAGATCCTTCAGGAACGCGGTCGAAACCGCGGGGGACCATTTAGTTAATAATATTTGCGACCCAAACACACAAACTAAAGTGAAGTCAAATAAAAGTTTGTAAATACCTCCTTCTGTTCTTCCAATGCTCGCTGAGACGCTTCCATCAGTTTCTGTTGCTGCAGCTCCCTGGCACGCTGGATAGCCTCCATGCGAGCTACTGCCTTGTCAGGGTCTGGAGATCACCAATTTTGCATAAGCTCGTGTTTGACCGCAATCCAATAATGGTAAGTGATAATGTGGCCGAAGGTGGTAAGCACACAAAGCCTAGATGGGAACTGGCTCTCAAGTGCAACTGTCGGAACACACCGATAGGTGCTTGGCGACAGATTGTGTGTGGTAGCCAGCCAGTCGGGTACTACAAAGTACCCTACCACCTTTGCGGTGTTCTTGCTGGATATCATCCTTTAGGACATTTCTGTCAAGTTATATTAGGTATAAAAATAGGATAAAAATATAGCCTATGTTAATATGGGATAAAGTAGCATTCTATTGGTAAAAGATTTTTCAAAATCAGTTCAGCAGATCCAAAGATTACCCCCTACAACCTCACAAACTTTACCTCTTTATAATAATAGTAAGACTACAATTAAAACTTTCGCGAACTAAATTCATTATAGTAGATTATACCGGGTCTATTCGCGCACATAATAATCAACATATAATTTGGACTAACCTCGACGTTTCGATCAAGTTACATTGACCGTGGTCACGAGTGGACTGAACTGGCGGGTATCAGCGTCTTGAGGGGCGAGAGTTATCTCAAACTACCCGCAATTGGTCTTGTGAAGTCTTGTTTGGTTAGTCGAAATTATATTTTGATTATTATGTGCGCGAATAGACCCGGTATAATCTACTATAAAGAATAGACTACAATGAAATTTAGTTAAAAACTACCAAACCAAGTTCTTCCTAAGGTTTCATTTATAATTGGAACCCATCGGCATCGAAGGTCGTGGGTTCGAATCCTACAATGAGCTTGAGTTTTCGGTGAAGGAAAACATGGTGAGGAAACCATAGCACGGTGGTAGAGTACTTTGTAGTACCCGGCTGGCTGGCTACCACACACAAGTTGAAAATCTGTCGCCAAATCTATGGGTGTGTTCCGACAGCTGCACTTGAGAGCCAGTTCCCATCTAGGCTTTGTGTACATAACACCTTCGGCCACATCAACACTTACCATGGTGAGATTGTGGTCAAACACAAGCTTATACAGAATTTAAAAAAAAAACTCCGCCCATATTCCATGTCACCAACACTGTATATTCATCACCTCAATGAAAATGTATCTATTTACCCTTGTGGTACTCGGCATCCTCTCTGGCCTGCTTCCAAGCATCAAGTGTGGGCCTCAAGCGGTTCAACACATAGAGAGAAACGGCTGCACCACCCACCAGGTACCACCCATACGCTGCTAGGAACTGGAGAACTGAAAACATTTAAAATGTCTACGTTAAATTGTGTGAGGAGTGGCTGCCACACGCTTCATACTTGTGAACTAGTGCTGCTTGTGGGGGCTGGTCTGCTTGAGTTTGTTGTTTATTAAGACAGTCATAATTCAATTCTATAGATTACTATTTTTGCCGCCATAACACGCAAATATTGTCAGTGAGACTAGATAAATAATTATTGAATGTAATAGGTGTAAGTTGTTTTTGAAAAGAGTAATTGCCGGCTCTTCTCAGCAAAAGCAACCTTCCGAACCGAGCATTTAGAGTCTGACTATTCATATGTGCCTGTGAAGGCCTATTTGGATGAATAAACAATTTTATTTCATTAATTTGTGTACTCTGGGAATATAGAGTGAGGTGTTAGACTCCTCCATTTAAAAGGGAAGACCTCAGGCTATGTCATTGTGCTTCAGGGTCTTGTATACATGTCCAGTAAGTAGAAGACAAACTTAATTGGGAGATAGGTGGACCATTTCTAGATATTTCTGATTCTTTTATCATTTTAGATATCTCAAAAATGGTGACACTTTTATGCAAGGTATTTTTGGATATTAGGTAGGTAATGTGCCCACCCTTAAGTAGGTCGTACTACTTATGGGACATCTTGGAAAACTTCGTTAGCGTGATGTAGATTATTGGAGCGCCATCTATCTATAAGTCTTGTGAACATGAACATCAATCATAACATTATTTACAACAAATGTACAAAATATACAACTATAATATATAAAAAAACTTCTTCGAGGCTGCCGCTGCTGCCGATCGGCAAAGTTTCCAGAAGGCTGGCAGCGTTTCCTCTTTGGATGGCCAAGCTGATGCGTTGGCGGAAAAAGCTCTGAGCCCGCCGGTCACCCGAGGCCTCGATAAATTTTTTACATAAAATATTCGCGAAACGACGAGCTTCAGACCCCCACGACGAGCTTCAGACCTCCACGAGCTTAAGACCCCCGACACCACGGACTCATGTTGAACTATATCTATTTGTAGATAATGTCACTACAAGGATTTCACTTTTAATATCAATATTTACTCACATATTGAATGAACAAAGCCTTGCTTACTACATTTATGCAAACAATATTATTTTCCAAGTATTTGTTAAATTATATGATAAACTAGCAGTTCTCCACAGTTTGACCCGCATTCCCGTGGGACCCTATCTTTACCCGGGATACAAATATAGCCTATATTACTCAGTGATAATATAGCTTTCTAATGGTCAAAGAATTTTGAAATTGGTCCAGTAGTTTTTGAGTTTATTAGTAACAAACATACAATAATTATCTTTACTCTGTATTATATTAGTGTAGATTTCACTTCAGGATGTATCATGGGTGTGATAATGTATGTATGTAGTTATTCTACATTATCATTTTAATCATTTTTTTAACCTCATTTATTATTTTATTATTATTATTTATTGATCAGGCAGGCAGTTGATTCAACTGATAAGTGCCTATATCCTGTTGTTCTTCTCTTTGAGATGCTTGTCGAGTCGGTTTTTAAACTGGTTAACATTTTGTGCTGAAGACACAACGTCTTCTGGGAGCTTGTTCCACGCTTTGACCACTCTGTTGCTTAAATAATATTTATGAGGGTTGTTGTATGAGATGCGAGTGCTCAATTTAAAACAGTGGCCTCTTAGACGGTCATTGTTGTCTCGTTTAAATAGACTTTGGAAGTCCTGCAAGTCATAATGTCCATTTAGGATCTTGTAGGTTTCAATTAAGTACAGAGATATTACTAACTCTGTCGTTTCACACGCAATGACAAAGGAATTAAAACAAAACATAACCTATATTATTAGTAAGCTTTTTTTTACTTTGTCACACAGACAGTCGGATCACCTGATGGTAAGTGAATACAGTAACCTATAGACATTAGAAATACCAGCAGGATTGTCAATGTGTGTACACCTTATTACATATGAAGAATATGAATAAATGTAAGAAAGATCCACTGCTAAAAAAATTGCCTTGCTGAGTTTCTTGCCAGTCTTCTCAGTTTAAGTGTATTCCGAACCGGTGGTAAAGTCAATTGTAACGTTCATAAGTGCCTCACCAGGGCCTAAACTGAATAAATGAGTTTTGATGTTTACAATGCCATAAAGGCAACTGGCTTTTAAAGTAATTATCTTCACAAAAAAAAATACATAGCATGTGAAGATATTACTATTATACTAAATAAACTTACTACTCCACAAGAAATCAAAGTACAGAGATCTGCTATATTAATACAGTTATTTTATATGTTCAACTGATCATATTTTTAATTTGGTCTGGAAACATCAACGTAGTGACCTAGTCCCACGTAGGTTTCGTGATACCATTGCGAAGAAAATTTACTGAGTGTTTTAACTTAGTAGGTAGGTACTTACAATATGTAATTGGGTTGAACATTGCTGATTCTTCATTATTATAACCCATTTTATAATAATTAAAATCCTTGTTCAATCAAATGCATATGACATTACCTTGACACTTGACACTACCCAAAGAGAATATAATACTACCGTTTACACTACCTACCTACTCAATTCACAACATACTACTTATAATGACTTATATTCTCTTTGCTACTTACTAATCTGTGATTCACAACGCTTTAAGCATAGATAATACACTATATACTAGGCTCGGAACAATAACTAACATGGAAGCCGGGCTAAAATAAAAACCGAGTACTATACAGTTTATTCATTTATGTCAATTAGCATATCGTAATGTGGGAATGAAACAAAACATGGCTGTTTGTTTTGCAAGCAAAATGTCAAAGGGTCCTCTTTGGCCCTCTTTTAATGCTAACAAATACAAAAGTTCTATCCAAGACGTCAAAATACTTACGTTGGCTATCAACTTAATTTTGTAGTGATATGTTTTGTTGATACGAGTCGGGAGTTTGACGAATTTACTAAGTGAAAAAAGTGAGTTAATTATTAATTTCTGTCTGAGAACGTGGCCAGAAAGTACATTCGAGAGGTGTACAGTGCCCTGGACAAGATGTCTTGTGTTATTGAAGGGTGTAAAGCCCATAGTTCGAGAAAAGAAAATGAGAACGAAACGTTAACATTTCATCGGTGAGTTTAGAGATATATTTTTCAATATTGGAAATAAAAAAGTGATAGACGATAAATAAAAATAGTACTTTATGCCTATCTACTCAAAAGAATTCACGTATTTGCTTTATTTTATGATTTTTCTGAAAAATAAAATTGTCGCAAGTATAGGTTACTAGTGATGTAAAAATGGTTATCGATAATCATTTCAATACTGTTGCAGATTTCCTAATGATGGTGAAATGAAAATGAAATGGAGTCAGTGCATCAATAGGTTTTTCTCATACAAACTTCCACCCCCTTTTCACCCCCTTAAAGGGTGATTTCTAGGATAAAAACTATCCTATGTTTTTTCCCGGGACTCCAACAATCCCTATCCGAATTTCATCTAAATCGGTTCGGCGGTTTAAGCGTGAAGAGGCGACAGACAGACGGACAGACAGACAGACACACTTTCGCATTTATAATTATAATATTAATTAGTAAATTAGTATTAGTATGGATTTTAATGATTAATAAAGACATTAAATTAATAATTGTAATTTCATTTATACTTGTGTCAAATTCTTATCGTCTCTTTCCTACCACACTTGACTGATATTCCGACGCCGAAGTTCCGTCGTGGTAAATCCGTTAGTAAACCACAGCCACACTTGGCAGATTATCCGTCGATAGCCAGCGCCTATACTGATAATAAATTATAATAACATGGGAATGTTAAGAAAAGGATAAACTATATTAATTAAAAAATATATAATAGAAAACTATTCTATCTATAGGTACACTTAATAAAAATGTAACGGATCGCTATCTGTACATGGAAGATATATGAAAAAAAATATTATTGGGTCCTTTATCAACGCAATAGCACCCAAAACAATAATTGTTAGAATTTTGTCTGTTTGTGCAAGCTAATCTCAGAAACGGCGTATTCGGATGTGGTTTTCAGTAATATATTGTGGTAAGCTTCACTTAACATTTAGTTGTTTCATGTCAATCGGTTCTTAAATAAAAAAGTTATGTCAATTTAAAGAATCACGTCGAACATTTGTTAATCCAAAATAAACCAAAAGATATGCCCAAAGTCACTATTCCACGCGGACGAAGTCTCGGGCACAGCTAGTACTAACTATATTTACTTGTTTGCTTTGATGACTTATATCGACACGAAAATGTCGATGATAAGCCCATCACTAGCCAAAAAATAGCTTGTGACAACCTGCATATTAACGAAACAGAACGGTATTATATGTCTCATTCCCACGCATTATTAACGTCGAAAGTAAAAAAAGGTAAAGTATATGCATTTCATTTCTTATTTTAGCCCGGCTTCCATGTTAGTTATTGTTCCGAGATACTAGGCTTTAAGACAAGAATTATATATTCTAAATGGATAGGTAACTCTAAATACCTATTTGAAGCAAATACCTATCAATTGCGAAAAAGAGAAACGTCGAGGTTAGTCAAAATTATATTTTGATATTAATCTGTGCGCGAATAGACCCGGTATAATCTACGAATATTTTAAAGGCTTTAGTTACAAGACTATCAAGCCTGAACCATCGTGTTATTTCACATTCACAGTAAAGTCTAGTCCTCGTCCGTATAAGTCCAGCCAGGTTTTAGTGAAATTGGTGGCTGTTCCACTAAAACTTTTCACGGACTTTTTGGGACAACCTGAAAAGTCACGATACACGCTTTGATTTCATTTCAGTTCATTTATGAACTTAGATTGATGCCCTATTGGAAAAAACACCACAGACGTTATTGAATAAAACTCAAAATATACGAATTTAATGAAAAATTAAACGAAATCGCAACGTCACTTCGCAAGTTCCCGCCAAAAAGTCCGCGGCTACTATTACTAGTACTACTATTTCATAGTGTTAAAAAACAGATAAAAGAAAAAACTGAAAACTTTTTATTGAATTTACAATCTATTTTGTAATTTCATGAACTAAAACTAACATTTCCCAACTGCTTTTTGCATAAGCTATCTCAATTTTTTTTTTCATATAGAGTAAAATACCCTATTGTTTATGTGTCAGAGTTCAGAGTGGCCTTCGATGGTCCACCTACCTTACTATTATATGATATGACACAATGTAACCTAAATTTTGATTCTTTTTAGTTCACTTTTTAAAATAAAAGATTTTTTTTTCGACGCACTTTTATAGTTTATTTTAGGTAGTTTTTAGATTAGATTAGTTTTAATATAGTTATAATAATGTAAATATTTTATTGATTTTATATAGTGTTCCTAATTTAATACGATTAAAAGTTTTTTTTTATAAAAATCATTTTTACTTTGTATTTGTTTTTGCTTATTACTAAATAAGCACCTATAGTTAATTAACCAGATTAACTCATCCTCCGTCCGTGGCCTGTCGTTCGTGAAAGGGTTATTAAATTAAAAATAAAACCAGATAAATATACTTGTATTCTCTTTTTATTCTGTATTTTTTTTTATCATTTATCAAAGTACAAATTTGTATAAAACTTACAATAATATATAGACTTTTTGATTATCACTCTACATTAATATTCTCTTATAAGTAAGGTAGAAGGTACAATAGGATATCTCTTATATGTATACATTCTGAAATCTCCTTCTGACCTAGATTTTGATAAGTTGTTTCAAGGTTTATTCCGTTCCCGTGAGATATTATCTTTTCCCGGGATAAGAAGTTTCATCACGATAGGCTTAGTAGTTTCGGAGAAATATACCTAATAAGGCCGACCTCACTACCGCCATATCTATTCTGTGCCACCGCGCTCTCCCCCCGCTTTATTTTTTTTAAATACAACTTTTTTTAATTTCCTAATTATATTTCTTTGAGCTCATCGAGGACTTTATTACACTAATTTTTTGTTTGTTATTCTGGATAGGCTTGTGTTTAACTCCAATCTCACTATGGTAAGTGATGATGTGGCCGAAAGTGGTAAGCACACAAAGCCTAGATGAGAACTGGCTCTCAAGTGCAACTGTCAGAACACACCGATAGGTGCTTGGCGACAGATTTTCAACTTGAGGGTGGTAGCCAGTCAGTCGGGTACTACAAAGTACCCTACTACCGTGCTATGGTTTCTTCACGATGTTTTCCTTCACCGAAAGCTCAAACACATTTTAAACACAAAACAATAAACAAGACACTAAGTAGTTATGTATAACGTGGAGAAAGCGCCTAAGGCTGATTTGAAGACATCCTCTCTAACGTCTCTAACATCTTATTCAAAGTTGTGTCAAGATTTTCAATTTTTGTTTCAACTTTTTCAAATTTTGATTTAAATTCAGATTCAAGTTTTTCAAATTTTGATTTAAATTCAGATTGAAGTTTTTCAAATGTTGTTTCATATTGTAGCAATATAGTTTTGATTTCATCGTGTTCTGTAACATTTAACTTTTTGCTGATAATATTTAATGCTTTTTGCACAATCTTACTATCTAAGTAATATTTTCGACTGCGTCCAAAACAGTTTCTACCTGGTTGCCACATACTCACTCCACGCACTGATCGTCTCACTTCAGGCATCAGTATTATGTTGCCCTTGTTCGGAAGTATATCTATGAAGCCGTCGTGAAATCCTGGCAAATCCAAATAAATGTAATGTTGAAATGGCTCGAGGCAGTACGCTTTTAAATGTAATAGACGTGAGATCGCTGACTGCACGCGTGTTCTCATAAATTTTGGTAAAAAGTGGAAGCATTCGGTTGGGTTTCTAGTTGCGTTCGCTTTGAGATATATACTTTCGATATAGGATATAAGTTTTAATCTAGAAATAAGTCCCACTAGTTCAGCATCAGCTCTAATCTCTTGTGTGTCGCTAACAGCTAGACCATTTAGCAGATTTAACAGCACAATTGGAATCATAAAAACAAATATAATGAATATGATGTGACTTGTTACTGGCAACGTATTGAATTGCATGGATCCGGCGTCAAACTCGCCAGTAAACATCACAATAGTTTTAAATAATGCTCTGAATGGATCATTGAAGAAGTCTTCGCCTTTTTCCTCCTTAGTGTTATTTGCGGTACCGTTTAGATGCAATGATGTCGTTGTTTGATCCTGTTTCACTTCTCTAAACAAAGTATAAAAACTCAAGGCAAATGCAACTATTAAAATGCAATACCACAGAATAAATTTTAAGAAATTCCATGAAACAGTTTTCAACATTTCTATGTTCGTTGACGATGCAGGAAATTGTCCAATGAGCAATAGTAACTCAGCGGAAGATATTAGAATAGCTACTGCGGACAGCTGTTGTTTGGTAGACTGTTGTGCCGAGTCGTAAAAAACAATCCAAGCTATTACAAAAATCAACGCTATTTCCATCAAATTTTCAAATCCCCGCACATACCTCGCTGGTGAGAGTACAAGTTGAAAAAATTCTCGAAATATAAGAAGAACTAAGCCAATAATAGCTCCAACGTGAGTCATAATATTCAAAGTTTTTATTGAATCTGATTGATTTTTTTCAGCACCGTACCCAAAAATTACATACAGGATTAAACATAGGCACATGAGGAAATAGAACGTCATATTAGCATAGGCAAAAACACTTACACTTTGCCATTTCAAGTAGAGGAAAGTGGTGATCACCGGATGTTCTAACAATGGACGGAGTCCTTCACGCTGTGACATGTACAGTAAAGCGTCAGTTTCAGGCGCTGTATAACGATTATTTCTATTTGAATGGTTTTGATGAACTAGGAAGCCAAACTTTATTTGTATCATGTACTCCTCACTACTACTACTTCTACCATATCCTGTAACGCATTCGTCCATATAAGTTTCCAGTGTTTTAGGATTCATTTGTGCTAATGGCGATTCATTAAATCTGTCTCGTGTACCTACACTAGCTCCATGTCGGAGAAGAGTCAAAATAACCCCATCGTCAAGGTCATAACGTAACTCGGCATAACTTAAAACGGCGTAATGTAAAGCTGTTCTTGCTTTTTCATCAACACAGTTAATATTAAATTTAGAACTTCCAAGAAACAAATCCAAGCACCAAATAAAATCGGCTTTTGGAATTGGACAATTTTTGTTACCAGTTGCTCTCACCATATCATGAAGAAGTTTCTCACAATCAACAGCTTTTAATAATACCTCTATAGGGTTGTCTGCATGAGATATCATCATTTCTACGACTGTTCTTAGTCCCTGTCTCATTGCAGAATAAATAGGAGTATTATACTGATGATTAGGAATGTTAACGTCACAGCCAGCCATTAAAAGCTGTTCAATCATGTCTTCGTACAAGTTTCTTTGTGTTGAGTAACGAAGTAAGTAACCATAAATACTTTGCATGTTCTCAATAGCCAACATTAATGCTGTGTTTCCTCCTATAGTATGTTTACGGTTCAAATCAATATTACCGGCATTTATCAACTCCTTTACTGCTTCTACAGCCTCCTGTATATTTGGTTTTACTACAGCCATATGCAGGGGAGATGGACCTTGATGACGTGTTGGTCCTATAAATTGAGATAATAGCGTGTAAGGGCCATCTGAGGCTACCACCTTCCAGTTCCTTTATTTGTTAATCAAATGATTATACAGGGAAACGAAGCCTTCTATTGCAATAGGTAGATGTCAATCCCCCTGGTATTATTATGCCGTATTTTTGTCATGACCACGCTTGTCATACTTCAGCGGAGCTACCGCGCAAGGAACTGGTAAAGACCTTAATAAAATTTGGCATTATCTGGCGTCCTACAATATTTAGAACTTATGTGGGGCGCCGCCCGGAATAGTTAATGGATATATAACTGTTTTTTTTGGTATTAGTTGTTTGTAATTACAAAATACCTAAGTAGTCAGATTATAAAAATATACAAAAAAATGTAACCTTGCTGAGTTTCTTGGTGGCTCTTCTTATACCTTCATAAGCGCTCTAGGCCTTTGAACACTGACAGTAATTTCGATAAAGTGGTTTGAGGTTTGCTGATGCACAAGCAGGTGAGTCATCTGATGGTAAGTGACTACTGTCGCCTATGGAAAGCGATTCGATGAGGATTGCCTATATGCCGAATTTTTTAAATAACTAAAAGGCACCTGCCTTATTAGGTGCTGGAACACACGGTAGTAGCTTTACAGGTTTCAACTTGAGGGTAGTCAGGGAGCCAGCCAGGCTAATAAAAACTTATAAAACGATATTTATCTAAAATACTCTTAAAATCTAGTGAGTAGCGCAAGATCGGCCATCGTGGAGATCCTTAGGGAAGGCCATTGTCCAGGACTGGAGGTCTTCCGGCTGTCATGATGCTGATGATGACTCTTTAAATGAGCACGTGAATAACGTCACATTGTTTGATAATTACTGGAAGATGATCGATCTGAATAGAGTAATACATACTGTCTCGACGGCGTGTGATCTCCCTGGGGGATGGACACAGTGGCTCGAGTTCCATCTCCTCACCGGCCCTGTCTCGTGTCAAGTCGCTATCGGTTCTAGTACTGGGAGCTGTAAACAAGTAGAGTATTTTTTAAACAATGAGATACAGTGGCGTCAATAGCAGACAGGGCACAAGGAGATACAGTGGCGTCAATAGCAGACAGGGCACAATGAGATACAGTGGCGTCAATAGCAGACAGGGCACAATGAGATACAGTGGCGTCAATAGCAGACAGGGCACAATGAGATACAGTGGCGTGACTAGCAGACAGGGCACAATGAGATACAGTGGCGTGACTAGCAGACAGGGCACAATGAGATACAGTGGCGTCAATAGCAGACAGGGCACAATGAGATACAGTGGCGTCAATAGCAGACAGGGCACAATGAGACACAGTGGTGGGACTAGCAGACAGGGCACAATGAGATACAGTGGCGTGACTAGCAGACAATGCACAATGAGATACAGTGGCAGGACTAGCAGACAGGGCACAATGAGATACAGTGGCATGACTAGCAGACAGGGCACAATGAGATACAGTGGCATGACTAGCAGACAGGGCACAATGAGATACAGTGGCGTGACTAGCAGACAGGGCACAATGAGATACAGTGGCGTGACTAGCAGACAGGGCACAATGAGATACAGTGGCGTGACTAGCAGACAGGGCACAATGAGATACAGTGGCGTGACTAGCAGACAGGGCACAATGAGATACAGTGGCGTGACTAGCAGACAGGGCACAATGAGATACAGTGGCGTGACTAGCAGACAGGGTACAATGAGATACAGTGGCGTGACTAGCAGACAGGGCACAATGAGATACAGTGGCGTGACTAGCAGACAGGGCACAATGAGATACAGTGGCGTGACTAGCAGACAGGGCACAATGAGATACAGTGGCGTGACTAGCAGACAGGGCACAATGAGATACAGTGGCGTGACTAGCAGACAGGGTACAATGAGATACAGTGGCGTGACTAGCAGACAGGGCACAATGAGATACAGTGGCGTGACTAGCAGACAGGGCACAATGAGATACAGTGGCGTGACTAGCAGACAGTGCACAATGAGATACAGTGGCGTGACTAGCAGACAGGGCACAATGAGATACAGTGGCGTGACTAGCAGACAGGGTACAATGAGATACAGTGGCGTGACTAGCAGACAGGGCACAATGAGATACAGTGGCGTGACTAGCAGACAGGGCACAATGAGATACAGTAGGGTGACTAGCAGACAGGGCACAATGAGATACAGTGGCGTGACTAGCAGACAGGGCACAATGAGATACAGTGGCGTGACTAGCAGACAGGGCACAATGAGATACAGTAGGGTGACTAGCAGACAGGGCACAATGATATACAGTGGCGTGACTAGCAGACAGGGTACAATTGTGAAAATACAGGATGTCCAGCAAGTAGTACGACAAACGTAAATGGGAGATAGGTGGGCGGGTCATCAACCAAATCAGAAATTCAAAAATCAATACATAAAAATCAAAAATAATCTCAGGATACAGGTTTATGTATTTTGAGTCAAGTCAAGTCACTATAACAAATAATAACTTTTCTCTTGCGGTAGCCGGCTGCGGCGGAATGCTTACCTTGCGAATTGTTCGGAGATGACCTCAAGGAGTCTACCCTACTCGGTCCAACCTGATCCTGCACATCGCCAGCCTCCATTGCTGTAAGAGATTTAGCAAACAACGTTAGTAGGATAAAATTCTGTACGAAATACTATAGGCAAGTTCCTAGTGAAGTGAAGTGACGTATGCATCACAAAGTTCTATTATTGGCGTGTGAGTGCGGAGCGCCGCTCGTCGCGCGTCTCGATACAACACGGTCACGTGCGAGGAGGCGTGCGTATGTAGTGACAACCAGCTCACCTGGTGGTAAGTGAATACCGTTGTCTATACACATTACCGATACCAGGTGATAGCCAATGTATTTTACTCCTTATTACAGTGCTTTAAAGGCAATTAGTTCTCCTTTACGTCATAAGACAGATAGCTCCTTATCTGCCAGTGAATGACATTTAGCGGCGACCTCTCAACGTCCCCACACTATACATATAGAAAGAAAGAAAGAAAAAAACATTTATAGAAAAAAGCCAACATAGTCAGATGGTCCAAAAATATTAAAAAAATGTAACCTTGCTGAGTTTCTTACCGGTTCTTCTCAGTTGAAGGCTGACTTCCGAACCGGTGGTAACTTCTGTAATTCGACCTTCATAAGTGCCCGTCTAGGGCCTAAACTGAAGATTGACTTTGACTTTGATTTATTAAAACAGAACTAAAAATATGTACCTACATATAATATTCGATCTGTACTGTCACACGAAAGGCTACAAGAACATAATCAAGCAATATCCTGATGATATGTTGCACGTATGAACAATGAGAGATGGACTAAAATAGGTAGCCACTTGGAAAGGGCCATCAGGAAAGAAAAAAAGAGGTAGACCAACGCAGAGGTCTGTGTTTCCCGATAGTTACAACCTGAGAGTATTCAAGTCTCGGGTGAATAGGTTATTTCTAGGTAAGCGTGCACCATCGTAGACCACATCGTCACCTACCATCAAGTGAGATAGTGGTCAAACGCGATCATCAAGTCAAACCTATTGTTAATAAAAAAAAAAAAAGGTGGTTCGACTAAATACTGAAAACGGTGGGAAACGACTGGATGGAAATAGTAATAGATAGAGAAAAGTGGAGAAAAATGGAGGAGGAGTTTACTTAGGTACTCTGTAGATAATTATTCTCTCTGTAAATAGTGATTTGATTTGAATGTTTTATTTTTTGTATTATTTTTAACAACACAATTTTATTTACAACAAATGTACAAAATATACAAGCAAATGTACAATTATAATATATAAAAAACTTCTTCGAGGCTGCCGCTGCCGCCGATCGGCAAGGTTCCCAGAAGGCTGGCAGCGTTTCCTCTTTGGATGGCCAAACTGATGCGTTGGCGGAAAAAAAATATTTATTATTGTAATTTAAATTTTTAATTTATTTGAAATTCTCGAATTTTATAAATTTATGTAATTTTTTTATTAATTAATATTTTAGGCAACTGCATCTCAAGGGCAACTGCCGGACAACTGCTGGCGACAGATTAAAACTACCGAACTGTTTTGTACCACTCTACCGACTTTGGCAGAAAAGTGGCTCAAATAAGTTGCCACAGAAAAAATGATTTTTTTCTATGAGGCCACCAATGTCTAAGAGTCTATGAGTAGGTGAATAAAGCCGGTTACATTCTCTATCCATTCATATACAATAAGTCTGTGGTTGGGTTTCCGGAAATTTGTTATGTCAAGTTCAAAATCAGTCAAATTCTTTCTCGACGCGTCTCTCGTGCAACGAACGTGCTCTGCGGAAAAGTAAGAAGAAATACAATAAATTCATCATTTTGTGATCCAAGGTAAGCTAGATTTTGAAGAATACTAAGTTATTGATGTATTACAGTAATTGTATCGAGGAAATTTTGCATTTTATATGTATTTTTACGTGAAATCAAAACATGAAGATGGCGTTAGGTAGTGTTCTTGAAAATGCTTTGATATTGTTTTCCATCATAAAGTAAGAATTACTACGTAAATAGAATCATTTTGGCTTATAAATTTCATATACTCAGTATCCCATTCAAAAAAATTGTACAGTAATAGATTATCTTTCCGTAATTTCGAAATTCATGAGGTAGGTATTTTTTGTCGTTTTAAAATTTTGCGCGCGTTTCCGCCATTTTGTACACATTTTGTAACTTTGCTGGGGCTGTTGTCGATAAACGTTATCGATATTATTTTTGGTATACAAATTGTACGATAATTATTTTATGATTTTATTGAATACGAAAATAGAAATATTTAGAAATATGTAAACATATAAAGAAATATAAGCGTTATCGATACATTTATTTTTGATAAGATAATTATTTTCATTTTAGATGTGGAATCCTAACCATACTCAGGCCCCTGACGACTTCATCGCAGCGCTGTTGGATGATGAGCCGTCAGGGAGCGAGAGCGAGTGGGAGGATTCGGAGGAGGAGGTAGTAAACTTTTCTGATTTTTTTTTTCATAGTAAAATTGTTCTTTTATTGATCTAATTTATGTTCTAGATGATTTTTTACGATTCGATGAGGGGAGAGGAGGAGGAGGAGGAGGATGATGAGGTAGTAATTTTTTTTATTTGTTATATTGTAATTTATATTTTTATTTTTATTGCTATTTTTATTTCTGTTTAGATTGTTTGGAATGATGGAGAGGGGGGGGTGATGGGGGTAGCGGTGGACGTACAGTTGGAGGAGGAGAATGAGGTAGTAATTTTTTTTATTTGTTATATTGTAATTTATATTTTTATTTTGATTGCTATTTTTATTTCTGTTTAGATTGTTTGGAATGATGGAGAGGGGGGGATGTTGGGGGTAGCGGAGGAGGTGCAGGTTGAGGAGGATGAGGTAGTAATTTTTTTTTATTTGTTATATTGTAATTTATATTTTTATTTTAACTTCTATTTTAATTTCTGTTTAGCTCGACATTGCTGGTATGCCGCTGCTGTCGTTGGACGACCGTGGACTGCTGCACCCTCTGTAAGTTCAATAACTTATTGATGGACTTGAGATTTTTTATATATTACAAGAAAACAATATTTGTTTTAGTGCGTCAGCTTCGTCACCGAGGTCACCCACGCCGCCGCCGTACAGCCCGCTGAGCAGCCCTCGCCGCGCTCGCAGCAGGAGCCCTCTCGGCAGCCGAAACGCCGACCATGGGCAGGAAAGGTAAATATCATATACTTTATTTGAATAGAAGATTTCATGAGAAGGTAGTGGTGTGTTTAGTAATGTTGTGGTTTCGTTTTTATAGAAATGTGGTGCGCTCCAACTCCGATTTGGAGAATGCTGCTGGCCGTGACGATGTGGACTGGAGTCCAACGTACGTATTCACTTACAAAATATATATTGCAATGCTGTTATGGTTAATGATTATGTATCCAAAGTCAAGAAGTGAGAAGTGTGAACAAAGCAAAGCATATAATTTTTTTTTTCCTTTACAGGGCCAGCCCCCGTGGTCGAGGCCGAGGCCGAGGCCGAGGTCGCGGCCGTGGCCGTGGCCGCGGAGCCAATCGGGGTGGAGCGCGACCGCCCATGGTCCAGCGTCCGGCTGCGAGAACGCGCCGCCTACCTGTTGCGAGTGCGGTGGGCCCAGAATACGTGCGGCGGGAAGGCTTCGTGGAGGAAGTCTGCCTCGGTGACGACGATGTTCCTCCAGCGCTGCGGGAAATGGTGTGCACGCTGGAGGGTACTCGGAGGGTGCAGCGGTTCGCCAGGGCGCAGCGGTTCGCCAGGGCGCAGACAGCACGGCAGGCGGCGGTCGTGGACAGCGATGAAGGTGAGGAAAGCACCGTAGCCGAGGTGATGTTCGGGGGGGACCAAGAGGCCACGACCTTTTCGTGGTCTCCTATGTCCACTTTTAACGGATCCAGGTGTCCTTTTGACCCTGGATTCGAAGTGGGCCCCACCCGCGACACCGCTGATGGCTACGGTGCTTTCCGGCAATTTTGGGACGACGAGATTCTTGAGCGTATCGTGCGGGAAACCAATCGGTACGCTCAAGATCTCAAAACGCGGTCGGCCAGATTTGCGAGGGACTGGTATGACACCAACGTCCATGAAATCCTTATTTTATTTTCGTTCTGGATGATGCTTGGTATCATTAAGATGCCAAGCATCGCATCCTGCTTCTCAACTCATTATTTATTAAATACTAATATATTTTCTAAGTTGATGACACAAAACCGATATTGGCTGTTGAATCGGGCGTTGTATTTTGTCGACAATGGAACGAGAACTGCAAACTCGTCAAAATTGTTTTTGCTTGGTACCATTCCTGAGTATTTGAATAATAAATTCCAGGAATGTTATAAGCCTAGCCAAGATATCACAATAGACGAGTCGCTTACTCTATGGAAGGGCAAGCTTAGTTTCCGGCAGTATATTAAATCAAAGGCGGCGAGATACGGCATCAAAACCTTTGAATTGTGCGAGTCTTCGACAGGCTACCTTTGGTCGTTTTTTATTTACAAGGGTAGGGACGGCGGCGACACGACGAGCACACCGGGTATTCCTAAGAGCTCGGAGGTGGTAATGCGTCTGATAAGACCGTTGCTTAACAAGGGATACCGGTTGTTCATGGACAACTGGTTCAACTCTCCGACGCTAGCGAGATATCTCAAACGCAACAATACGGATTGCGTTGGGACGCTGCGTAAAAGCCGTAGGGATGTACCCCCCCTTATCCAGATTGCCAAAGTCCCGGTAGGTACGTTTGTGGCACGGCATTCCGGGGACGTGGCTGTTATGGTTTATCAGGACAGAAAAACCGTTTATACCATATCCACCCACCATAACACTGGGGTTACCCACTTTGCGGCTAAGCCTGGTAAGCCAGCGCATTATAAGCCGACAGTTATTGCCGATTATAATGCCAACATGGGGGGGGTTGATCGAAAAGATCAAATGTTGGAGCCATACCTTATTGAACGAAAGCGATGTAGTAAATGGTACAAGAAAATGTTCAAGCGGTTATTGAACATTTCTATATTTGATAGCCACATAATGCATGAAAGGAACCTTGAACGAGGTAATCAAACCAAGCAATTGGCATACCGCTTGGATTTGGTTCATAAAATTATGCAACACCACATAGCCCATGTGCCGCAGCCTAGAAGCCGTGTGTCGTTAGCGCTGCCAGATCCGCATCCTAGGGCAGGAATGATCAGTCAGCACTATTTACAGCATACTGTGGAGGTGGGTAGCAGCGGTTTACCGGGTCCTTCTGGGAGGCTTCGTAATTGCTTCTGGTGCAATTACAAGAAGAGACCACGGAAACGCACTGTATATGAGTGTGATACATGTAAACTACCCCTCTGTGTGGAGCCGTGTTTTAAAGAGTATCACACTAATATCTAGTAAGAAGGTTTGGTAGCTGTGGTGTTTCATGGAAGTGTGAAGTATGACATGATGAAGAATGACAGGGTGGCAGGGTATGGCAGGATAAGGTTTGGCTCAGCTGGCAATGGTAGGTGGTGACTTGTATGGATTGTTTAGCTGTCCTGACGTCCAAGGGGTGGCATTCCTAGAGTTCTATTGTCTACAAGAGAAAGCCTATGTTCAGCCTATAGCAGTGGATACGCCCGCCCGATTCATCAATTTTTTTTAAATTTTTTTTGTAACTTATTTCCTTTTTTTTTAACTTTTTTTGTAACTTCAGGTTTTGTGATCACATCCATCTATATATTTATTTATACTGCACTGTTATTTATCATATTTATGTTTATTTTTTTCCTTTTTCCTATTTTTGCACTTTCATTTATCATATTTATGTTTATTTTCTACTCTTCTTCGTGGATGTTGGTGTCATACCAGTGGTAGAGTCAATTTTTTTTTTTTTTTTTTCCACCTGATGGTAAGTGGTTTAACGTTCGTAAGTGCCTTATCAGGGCGTACATTGAATGAACGAGTTTTGAATTACAAAGTTGTTTGTTACCCTCAATCACTGGTTTTTTGAGACAGAAAAAATGTAAAAAGACTATGTTTTGAGTGTTTACAATATTTGAAATGTAAACTAAACTGAAGTGTCTCACTATAATTAAATACCTAATGGTTTTTTGAGACAGAAAAAATGTAAAAAGACTATGTTTTGAGTGTTTACAATATTTGAAATGTAAACTAAACTGAAGTGTCTCACTATAATTAAATACCTATTGGTTTTCTGAGACAGAAAAAATGTAAAAAGACTATGTTTTGAGTGCTTACAATATTTGAAATGTAAACAAAAACTAAACTCTAAAATATGCGTTATAATTGTCTATGTAATTGTTCAGTTCATACAAACTGAATATGTGTATTTTAATTGTGACTATTTATTTTATCATATGATGATTGTTACCCTGAACCACATTGGTGAATAAAATTTTACTATGAAATATAGGAATTATTATTTTCTCTCTCAAGTCCCAACCTAATATGATTTCTAATAAATAACTAGATGAAATAAAAGAATCCGTGGGGCACAAGCTAGTTCGAAGGCAATATGAGGTATTTATATGGTAATAAAGTCGATTGCAAACTTTTATCATATTCGAAGTAAGAAAAAAAAACGATTTCTAATAAATAACTAGATGAAATAAAAGAATCCGTGGGGCACAAGCTAGTTCGAAGGCAATATGAGGTATTTATATGGTAATAAAGTCGTATGCAAACTTTGATCATATTCGAAGTAAGAAAAAAAAACTATCGATAATTCCCCTAGTCGTGCCCATCACTAGTGCTGTGCTTCTAATGTATGGAATTATCAACTAAATATTTTTACCTTTTTCTTGTTATTTTTATATGAATAGTGCTTATTTGTGCTATACATTACATTATTGGGAATATCTATAAGCTAGTTACGTAAATAATTATACATAAGAGGCATAACGTTCAATGTAATGAGAACTCAAAGTCAGTAGTCCATTTTGGTCGCCGAATCGTACTAATTTGTGTTTTTCTATGTGTTACTGAATGAAACACATCCTTTTTTGTAATAAATCTAAAAGAATAATAATCAAACTGTCTAATAACATAAAGGTTTCATAATAAATCTGTAATTTTGTGATAAAATTACGTACGACAAGGAGATTTTTTTCAATCGATGGCTAACTATTGACGCCTCATTTTCAAAACTGAATTTCTTAGTATTTTTGTATGGGATAAAATAAAACTATGAATACATTTTCAATCATTATTTATTCCTTTACTATACATAATTCGTTTTAGGTCGAAATAGCAAGGTATTTAGCAATACATATTCGATATACATGAGAAGGATACATTCTAAGCAAACATCGATTTTTCCAATAAGATCGTGGTCCAGTCTTATTAGAATTTTACAATTAGTAGTATTTTTCCAATTGGAAATTTATCTAAGATTCTAATGGTAGCTGTATTGTTTTGAATGGATGAGTAGTTTGAGAGATATAAGCGAAAATGTAAAAGACGGCGCGCGTCATCGCTTGACCCCGCGAATTGGCGCTATTCAAGGGGCGTTTGACAGTTCATTTCCGCGAGTCAACAGGCCTGTTAACAGTTATTTTATATGTTCAACTGATCATATTTTTAATTTGGTCTGGAAACATCAACGTAGTGACCTAGTCCCACGTAGGTTTCGTGATACCATTGCGAAGAAAATTTACTGAGTGTTTTAACTTAGTAGGTAGGTACTTACAATATGTAATTGGGTTGAACATTGCTGATTCTTCATTATTATAACCCATTTTATATTAATTAAAATCCTTGTTCAATCAAATGCTATATATGACATTACCTTGACACTTGACACTACCCAAAGAGAATATAATACTACCGTTTACACTACCTACCTACTCAATTCACAACATACTACTTATAATGACTTATATTCTCTTTGCTACTTACTAATCTGTGATTCACAACGCTTTAAGCATAGATAATACACTATATACTAGGCTCCTCGGAACAATAACTAACATGGAAGCCGGGCTAAAATAAAAACCGAGTACTATACAGTTTATTCATTTATGTCAATTAGCATATCGTAATGTGGGAATGAAACAAAACATGGCTGTTTGTTTTTATTATTTTTGAACGTGTCACAAGCAAAATGTCAAATGGTCCTCTTTGGCCCTCTTTTAATGCTAACAAATACAAAAGTTCTATCCAAGACGTCAAAATACTTACGTTGGCTATCAACTTAATTTTGTAGTGATATGTTTTGTTGATACGAGTCGGGAGTTTGACGAATTTACTAAGTGAAAAAAGTGAGTTAATTATTAATTTCTGTCTGAGAACGTGGCCAGAAAGTACATTCGAGAGGTGTACAGTGCCCTGGACAAGATGTCTTGTGTTATTGAAGGGTGTAAAGCCCATAGTTCGAGAAAAGAAAATGAGAACGAAACGTTAACATTTTATCGGTGAGTTTAGAGATATATTTTTCAATATTGGAAATAAAAAAAGTGATAGACGATAAATAAAAATAGTACTTTATGCCTATCTACTCAAAAGAATTCACGTATTTGCTTTATTTTATGATTTTTCTGAAAAATAAAATTGTCGCAAGTATAGGTTACTAGTGATGTAAAAATGGTTATCGATAATCATTTCAATACTGTTGCAGATTTCCTAATGATGGTGAAATGAAAATGAAATGGAGTCAGTGCATCAATAGGTTTTTCTCATACAAACTTCCACCCCCTTTTCACCCCCTTAAAGGGTGATTTCTAGGATAAAAACTATCCTATGTTTTTTCCCGGGACTCCAACAATCCCTATCCGAATTTCATCTAAATCGGTTCGGCGGTTTAAGCGTGAAGAGGCGACAGACAGACGGACAGACAGACAGACACACTTTCGCATTTATAATTATAATATTAATTAGTAAATTAGTATTAGTATGGATTTTAATGATTAATAAAGACATTAAATTAATAATTGTAATTTCATTTATACTTGTGTCAAATTCTTATCGTCTCTTTCCTACCACACTTGACTGATATTCCGACGCCGAAGTTCCGTCGTGGTAAATCCGTTAGTAAACCACAGCCACACTTGGCAGATTATCCGTCGATAGCCAGCGCCTATACTGATAATAAATTATAATAACATGGGAATGTTAAGAAAAGGATAAACTATATTAATTAAAAAATATATAATAGAAAACTATTCTATCTATAGGTACACATAATAAAAATGTAACGGATCGCTATCTGTACATGGAAGATATATGAAAAAAAATATTATTGGGTCCTTTATCAACGCAATAGCACCCAAAACAATAATTGTTAGAATTTTGTCTGTTTGTGCAAGCTAATCTCAGAAACGGCGTATTCGGATGTGGTTTTCAGTAATATATTGTGGTAAGCTTCACTTAACATTTAGTTGTTTCATGTCAATCGGTTCTTAAATAAAAAAGTTATGTCAATTTAAAGAATCACGTCGAACATTTGTTAATCCAAAATAAACCAAAAGATATGCCCAAAGTCACTATTCCACGCGGACGAAGTCTCGGGCACAGCTAGTACTAACTATATTTACTTGTTTGCTTTGATGACTTATATCGACACGAAAATGTCGATGATAAGCCCATCACTAGCCAAAAAATAGCTTGTGACAACCTGCATAATAACGAAACAGAACGGTATTATATGTCTCATTCCCACGCATTATTAACGTCGAAAGTAAAAAAAGGTAAAGTATATGCATTTCATTTCTTATTTTAGCCCGGCTTCCATGTTAGTTATTGTTCCGAGATACTAGGCTTTAAGACAAGAATTATATATTCTAAATGGATAGGTAACTCTAAATACCTATTTGAAGCAAATACCTATCAATTGCGAAAAAGAGAAACGTCGAGGTTAGTCAAAATTATATTTTGATATTAATCTGTGCGCGAATAGACCCGGTATAATCTACGAATATTTTAAAGGCTTTAGTTACAAGACTATCAAGCCTGAACCATCGTGTTATTTCACATTCACAGTAAAGTCTAGTCCTCGTCCGTATAAGTCCAGCCAGGTTTTAGTGAAATTGGTGGCTGTTCCACTAAAACTTTTCACGGACTTTTTGGGACAACCTGAAAAGTCACGATACACGCTTTGATTTCATTTCAGTTCATTTATGAACTTAGATTGATGCCCTATTGGAAAAAACACCACAGACGTTATTGAATAAAACTCAAAATATACGAATTTAATGAAAAATTAAACGAAATCGCAACGTCACTTCGCAAGTTCCCGCCAAAAAGTCCGCGGCTACTATTACTAGTACTACTATTTCATAGTGTTAAAAAACAGATAAAAGAAAAAACTGAAAACTTTTTATTGAAATTACAATCTATTTTGTAATTTCATGAACTAAAACTAACATTTCCCAACTGCTTTTTGCATAAGCTATCTCAATTTTTTTTTTCATATAGAGTAAAATACCCTATTGTTTATGTGTCAGAGTTCAGAGTGGCCTTCGATGGTCCACCTACCTTACTATTATATGATATGACACAATGTAACCTAAATTTTGATTCTTTTTAGTTCACTTTTTAAAATAAAAGATTTTTTTTTCGACGCACTTTTATAGTTTATTTTAGGTAGTTTTTAGATTAGATTAGTTTTAATATAGTTATAATAATGTAAATATTTTATTGATTTTATATAGTGTTCCTAATTTAATACGATTAAAAGTTTTTTTTTATAAAAATCATTTTTACTTTGTATTTGTTTTTGCTTATTACTAAATAAGCACCTATAGTTAATTAACCAGATTAACTCATCCTCCGTCCGTGGCCTGTCGTTCGTGAAAGGGTTATTAAATTAAAAATAAAACCAGATAAATATACTTGTATTCTCTTTTTATTCTGTATTTTTTTTATCATTTATCAAAGTACAAATTTGTATAAAACTTACAATAATATATAGACTTTTTGATTATCACTCTACATTAATATTCTCTTATAAGTAAGGTAGAAGGTACAATAGGATATCTCTTATATGTATACATTCTGAAATCTCCTTCTGACCTAGATTTTGATAAGTTGTTTCAAGGTTTATTCCGTTCCCGTGAGATATTATCTTTTCCCGGGATAAGAAGTTTCATCACGATAGGCTTAGTAGTTTCGGAGAAATATACCTAATAAGGCCGACCTCACTACCGCCATATCTATTCTGTGCCACCGCGCTCTCCCCCCGCTTTATTTTTTTTAAATACAACTTTTTTTAATTTCCTAATTATATTTCTTTGAGCTCATCGAGGACTTTATTACACTAATTTTTTGTTTGTTATTCTGGATAGGCTTGTGTTTAACTCCAATCTCACTATGGTAAGTGATGATGTGGCCGAAAGTGGTAAGCACACAAAGCCTAGATGAGAACTGGCTCTCAAGTGCAACTGTCAGAACACACCGATAGGTGCTTGGCGACAGATTTTCAACTTGAGGGTGGTAGCCAGTCAGTCGGGTACTACAAAGTACCCTACTACCGTGCTATGGTTTCTTCACGATGTTTTCCTTCACCGAAAGCTCAAACACATTTTAAACACAAAACAATAAACAAGACACTAAGTAGTTATGTATAACGTGGAGAAAGCGCCTAAGGCTGATTTGAAGACATCCTCTCTAACGTCTCTAACATCTTATTCAAAGTTGTGTCAAGATTTTCAATTTTTGTTTCAACTTTTTCAAATTTTGATTTAAATTCAGATTCAAGTTTTTCAAATTTTGATTTAAATTCAGATTGAAGTTTTTCAAATGTTGTTTCATATTGTAGCAATATAGTTTTGATTTCATCGTGTTCTGTAACATTTAACTTTTTGCTGATAATATTTAATGCTTTTTGCACAATCTTACTATCTAAGTAATATTTTCGACTGCGTCCAAAACAGTTTCTACCTGGTTGCCACATACTCACTCCACGCACTGATCGTCTCACTTCAGGCATCAGTATTATGTTGCCCTTGTTCGGAAGTATATCTATGAAGCCGTCGTGAAATCCTGGCAAATCCAAATAAATGTAATGTTGAAATGGCTCGAGGCAGTACGCTTTTAAATGTAATAGACGTGAGATCGCTGACTGCACGCGTGTTCTCATAAATTTTGGTAAAAAGTGGAAGCATTCGGTTGGGTTTCTAGTTGCGTTCGCTTTGAGATATATACTTTCGATATAGGATATAAGTTTTAATCTAGAAATAAGTCCCACTAGTTCAGCATCAGCTCTAATCTCTTGTGTGTCGCTAACAGCTAGACCATTTAGCAGATTTAACAGCACAATTGGAATCATAAAAACAAATATAATGAATATGATGTGACTTGTTACTGGCAACGTATTGAATTGCATGGATCCGGCGTCAAACTCGCCAGTAAACATCACAATAGTTTTAAATAATGCTCTGAATGGATCATTGAAGAAGTCTTCGCCTTTTTCCTCCTTAGTGTTATTTGCGGTACCGTTTAGATGCAATGATGTCGTTGTTTGATCCTGTTTCACTTCTCTAAACAAAGTATAAAAACTCAAGGCAAATGCAACTATTAAAATGCAATACCACAGAATAAATTTTAAGAAATTCCATGAAACAGTTTTCAACATTTCTATGTTCGTTGACGATGCAGGAAATTGTCCAATGAGCAATAGTAACTCAGCGGAAGATATTAGAATAGCTACTGCGGACAGCTGTTGTTTGGTAGACTGTTGTGCCGAGTCGTAAAAAACAATCCAAGCTATTACAAAAATCAACGCTATTTCCATCAAATTTTCAAATCCCCGCACATACCTCGCTGGTGAGAGTACAAGTTGAAAAAATTCTCGAAATATAAGAAGAACTAAGCCAATAATAGCTCCAACGTGAGTCATAATATTCAAAGTTTTTATTGAATCTGATTGATTTTTTTCAGCACCGTACCCAAAAATTACATACAGGATTAAACATAGGCACATGAGGAAATAGAACGTCATATTAGCATAGGCAAAAACACTTACACTTTGCCATTTCAAGTAGAGGAAAGTGGTGATCACCGGATGTTCTAACAATGGACGGAGTCCTTCACGCTGTGACATGTACAGTAAAGCGTCAGTTTCAGGCGCTGTATAACGATTATTTCTATTTGAATGGTTTTGATGAACTAGGAAGCCAAACTTTATTTGTATCATGTACTCCTCACTACTACTACTTCTACCATATCCTGTAACGCATTCGTCCATATAAGTTTCCAGTGTTTTAGGATTCATTTGTGCTAATGGCGATTCATTAAATCTGTCTCGTGTACCTACACTAGCTCCATGTCGGAGAAGAGTCAAAATAACCCCATCGTCAAGGTCATAACGTAACTCGGCATAACTTAAAACGGCGTAATGTAAAGCTGTTCTTGCTTTTTCATCAACACAGTTAATATTAAATTTAGAAATTCCAAGAAACAAATCCAAGCACCAAATAAAATCGGCTTTTGGAATTGGACAATTTTTGTTACCAGTTGCTCTCACCATATCATGAAGAAGTTTCTCACAATCAACAGCTTTTAATAATACCTCTATAGGGTTGTCTGCATGAGATATCATCATTTCTACGACTGTTCTTAGTCCCTGTCTCATTGCAGAATAAATAGGAGTATTATACTGATGATTAGGAATGTTAACGTCACAGCCAGCCATTAAAAGCTGTTCAATCATGTCTTCGTACAAGTTTCTTTGTGTTGAGTAACGAAGTAAGTAACCATAAATACTTTGCATGTTCTCAATAGCCAACATTAATGCTGTGTTTCCTCCTATAGTATGTTTACGGTTCAAATCAATATTACCGGCATTTATCAACTCCTTTACTGCTTCTACAGCCTCCTGTATATTTGGTTTTACTACAGCCATATGCAGGGGAGATGGACCTTGATGACGTGTTGGTCCTATAAATTGAGATAATAGCGTGTAAGGGCCATCTGAGGCTACCACCTTCCAGTTCCTTTATTTGTTAATCAAATGATTATACAGGGAAACGAAGCCTTCTATTGCAATAGGTAGATGTCAATCCCCCTGGTATTATTATGCCGTATTTTTGTCATGACCACGCTTGTCATACTTCAGCGGAGCTACCGCGCAAGGAACTGGTAAAGACCTTAATAAAATTTGGCATTATCTGGCGTCCTACAATATTTAGAACTTATGTGGGGCGCCGCCCGGAATAGTTAATGGATATATAACTGTTTTTTTTGGTATTAGTTGTTTGTAATTACAAAATACCTAAGTAGTCAGATTATAAAAATATACAAAAAAATGTAACCTTGCTGAGTTTCTTGGTGGCTCTTCTTATACCTTCATAAGCGCTCTAGGCCTTTGAACACTGACAGTAATTTCGATAAAGTGGTTTGAGGTTTGCTGATGCACAAGCAGGTGAGTCATCTGATGGTAAGTGACTACTGTCGCCTATGGAAAGCGATTCGATGAGGATTGCCTATATGCCGAATTTTTTAAATAACTAAAAGGCACCTGCCTTATTAGGTGCTGGAACACACGGTAGTAGCTTTACAGGTTTCAACTTGAGGGTAGTCAGGGAGCCAGCCAGGCTAATAAAAACTTATAAAACGATATTTATCTAAAATACTCTTAAAATCTAGTGAGTAGCGCAAGATCGGCCATCGTGGAGATCCTTAGGGAAGGCCATTGTCCAGGACTGGAGGTCTTCCGGCTGTCATGATGCTGATGATGACTCTTTAAATGAGCACGTGAATAACGTCACATTGTTTGATAATTACTGGAAGATGATCGATCTGAATAGAGTAATACATACTGTCTCGACGGCGTGTGATCTCCCTGGGGGATGGACACAGTGGCTCGAGTTCCATCTCCTCACCGGCCCTGTCTCGTGTCAAGTCGCTATCGGTTCTAGTACTGGGAGCTGTAAACAAGTAGAGTATTTTTTAAACAATGAGATACAGTGGCGTCAATAGCAGACAGGGCACAAGGAGATACAGTGGCGTCAATAGCAGACAGGGCACAATGAGATACAGTGGCGTCAATAGCAGACAGGGCACAATGAGATACAGTGGCGTCAATAGCAGACAGGGCACAATGAGATACAGTGGCGTGACTAGCAGACAGGGCACAATGAGATACAGTGGCGTGACTAGCAGACAGGGCACAATGAGATACAGTGGCGTCAATAGCAGACAGGGCACAATGAGATACAGTGGCGTCAATAGCAGACAGGGCACAATGAGACACAGTGGTGGGACTAGCAGACAGGGCACAATGAGATACAGTGGCGTGACTAGCAGACAATGCACAATGAGATACAGTGGCAGGACTAGCAGACAGGGCACAATGAGATACAGTGGCATGACTAGCAGACAGGGCACAATGAGATACAGTGGCATGACTAGCAGACAGGGCACAATGAGATACAGTGGCGTGACTAGCAGACAGGGCACAATGAGATACAGTGGCGTGACTAGCAGACAGGGCACAATGAGATACAGTGGCGTGACTAGCAGACAGGGCACAATGAGATACAGTGGCGTGACTAGCAGACAGGGCACAATGAGATACAGTGGCGTGACTAGCAGACAGGGCACAATGAGATACAGTGGCGTGACTAGCAGACAGGGTACAATGAGATACAGTGGCGTGACTAGCAGACAGGGCACAATGAGATACAGTGGCGTGACTAGCAGACAGGGCACAATGAGATACAGTGGCGTGACTAGCAGACAGGGCACAATGAGATACAGTGGCGTGACTAGCAGACAGGGCACAATGAGATACAGTGGCGTGACTAGCAGACAGGGTACAATGAGATACAGTGGCGTGACTAGCAGACAGGGCACAATGAGATACAGTGGCGTGACTAGCAGACAGGGCACAATGAGATACAGTGGCGTGACTAGCAGACAGTGCACAATGAGATACAGTGGCGTGACTAGCAGACAGGGCACAATGAGATACAGTGGCGTGACTAGCAGACAGGGTACAATGAGATACAGTGGCGTGACTAGCAGACAGGGCACAATGAGATACAGTGGCGTGACTAGCAGACAGGGCACAATGAGATACAGTAGGGTGACTAGCAGACAGGGCACAATGAGATACAGTGGCGTGACTAGCAGACAGGGCACAATGAGATACAGTGGCGTGACTAGCAGACAGGGCACAATGAGATACAGTAGGGTGACTAGCAGACAGGGCACAATGATATACAGTGGCGTGACTAGCAGACAGGGTACAATTGTGAAAATACAGGATGTCCAGCAAGTAGTACGACAAACGTAAATGGGAGATAGGTGGGCGGGTCATCAACCAAATCAGAAATTCAAAAATCAATACATAAAAATCAAAAATAATCTCAGGATACAGGTTTATGTATTTTGAGTCAAGTCAAGTCACTATAACAAATAATAACTTTTCTCTTGCGGTAGCCGGCTGCGGCGGAATGCTTACCTTGCGAATTGTTCGGAGATGACCTCAAGGAGTCTACCCTACTCGGTCCAACCTGATCCTGCACATCGCCAGCCTCCATTGCTGTAAGAGATTTAGCAAACAACGTTAGTAGGATAAAATTCTGTACGAAATACTATAGGCAAGTTCCTAGTGAAGTGAAGTGACGTATGCATCACAAAGTTCTATTATTGGCGTGTGAGTGCGGAGCGCCGCTCGTCGCGCGTCTCGATACAACACGGTCACGTGCGAGGAGGCGTGCGTATGTAGTGACAACCAGCTCACCTGGTGGTAAGTGAATACCGTTGTCTATACACATTACCGATACCAGGTGATAGCCAATGTATTTTACTCCTTATTACAGTGCTTTAAAGGCAATTAGTTCTCCTTTACGTCATAAGACAGATAGCTCCTTATCTGCCAGTGAATGACATTTAGCGGCGACCTCTCAACGTCCCCACACTATACATATAGAAAGAAAGAAAGAAAAAAACATTTATAGAAAAAAGCCAACATAGTCAGATGGTCCAAAAATATTAAAAAAATGTAACCTTGCTGAGTTTCTTACCGGTTCTTCTCAGTTGAAGGCTGACTTCCGAACCGGTGGTAACTTCTGTAATTCGACCTTCATAAGTGCCCGTCTAGGGCCTAAACTGAAGATTGACTTTGACTTTGATTTATTAAAACAGAACTAAAAATATGTACCTACATATAATATTCGATCTGTACTGTCACACGAAAGGCTACAAGAACATAATCAAGCAATATCCTGATGATATGTTGCACGTATGAACAATGAGAGATGGACTAAAATAGGTAGCCACTTGGAAAGGGCCATCAGGAAAGAAAAAAAGAGGTAGACCAACGCAGAGGTCTGTGTTTCCCGATAGTTACAACCTGAGAGTATTCAAGTCTCGGGTGAATAGGTTATTTCTAGGTAAGCGTGCACCATCGTAGACCACATCGTCACCTACCATCAAGTGAGATAGTGGTCAAACGCGATCATCAAGTCAAACCTATTGTTAATAAAAAAAAAAAAAGGTGGTTCGACTAAATACTGAAAACGGTGGGAAACGACTGGATGGAAATAGTAATAGATAGAGAAAAGTGGAGAAAAATGGAGGAGGAGTTTACTTAGGTACTCTGTAGATAATTATTCTCTCTGTAAATAGTGATTTGATTTGAATGTTTTATTTTTTGTATTATTTTTAACAACACAATTTTATTTACAACAAATCGCTCCTTGAATACAAAAGGGCCACAAATCAAAATTCATAAATTTTACAGGAGGGCCAAAACAAATTTTGATAAGTGTTTTTTTGAAATATTTAATATGTTATCTATTATTATAATTATGTTATATATATCATTAGATGCGTATTTCTAAATGCTATCTACATACAATATGGACATTAGCACAGCTGTTACCCATTATGAAAAAATGGCACAAAAGTCCCTTTTGCATTCAAAATTTCAATCAATATCATTAGACTTAAGTCAAAAAATAAAAACAATTTTACAAAAATAAATGGTTTATTAAAAGGTTTCTTAATAAAATTTATCAAACGGTAATAAAACTGTTTACTTGTACAATAATAAATAGACGAACACCAGTAAAACAATGTTTTACAAGATCTAAAGTACAAAATCGGATTTTTTTATTAATATAATTGAGGAGTTCTTGGTGAATGACTATTATTTTGTCAAATTAAACATCCTCTTTAAAACTTTATTAATTAAATTATAGAATTCTAGGACAGCAAGACATAAAATTACAATAATTATATCAAAAATATTACATAAAAACATTATCAATTAATAAATACTCTTAAAAAATCAATAGTCGACCCTAAATTCTATCATGTTTAACTTCGATTAAATAATAATATGAGATCAAACATAATGGTACGATGAGGGTAAATAAAACAAAATATTATAGCGTATTACACAGTAACAATAAACAGTCTTATAAAATCACATAGTTTCAAACAGTTTAACTTATGGGACTTTTTAACTGAATCATTTGGAATACTTATATAGAAACATAGTTTTTTATTTATTATAGAATATTTATATGAAATGAAATGAAATTGTTTATTCGTCAAAATAGGCCTTCACATGCACTTATGAATAGTCAGACTAATGCTCGGTTCGGAAGGTTGCTTTTGCTGAGAAGAGCCGGAAATAAACTCAGCAAGTACTCTTTTGAAAAACAACTTACACCTATTACATTCAATAATTATTTATCTAGTCTCACTGACAATATTTGCATGTTATGGTGGCAAAAATAGTAATCTATAGAATTTAATTATGACTGACTTAATAAACAACAAACTTAAGCAGAATATAATTATTGTTTACTTATATTTGGTGAACGTTTTTATGAAAATTTATTAAATAAAAATAATCTTCTCAATATTATTCAGGGCCGGTTGGCGTGGTTGGTTAATACACTGCCTATCACGACGCAGGTCGTGGGTTCGATTCCCATCCAGGACAGACATTTGTGTGCATGAACATGTCTGTTTGTCCTGAGTCTGGGTGTAATTATCTATTTAAGTATGTATTTACAAAAAAAAAGTAGTATATGTAGTATATCAGTCATCTGGTTTCCATATTACAAGTTCTGCTTAGTTTGGGATCAGATAGCCGTGTGTGAACTAATGTCCGAGGATACTTATTTATACTTATTTACTTATTCTCAATCAGTTTTGGTATAGACTGCTTTTTCGAATCAGCTATTTTAAGTTTACAAACAAAGTACAGCTTTTTTGGCACTACAGGACTATCAGCCCTCTTTTTTGACACCGTGACTACCGAGGTGAACTCTTCAGTTTCATAAGAAGTTAAATGAATGAAATACAAATTTGTTGGATAACTAAAAAAGTTTTGACAGTATATCTTCCTCGGAATCAGAAGCTCGTTCATTGTTGGGTTGAAAATTGGGATCTTTGACGCTGCCATCTGATGAAAAACCGGCATCTGATAAACTACTGGAGCTAGAACTACTGGTGTCAGAGTCACTGGAACTGCTACTTGAGTCGCACACTTGAACATAGGAATTAAATTCAAATAGGTTTATTTTTATTGAAAAAATAGTAAAGGAAATTTAAATTATTTTCATGCAAAATGGCCATATTTCTGAGAGTATTATTCTAGAACGGTAAAAATAATAATTTATTCCATGCAAAACGGTCGCATTTCAAATAGGCTAATACTGTATTACAAAATATGATTACACATACCTAATATTTGAATGCAAAACGGTCGATTTCCAAAATATGGCACTCTTGTAATATAATATGCGATTATAACTACTTGAAGTTAGAATGCAAAACAAGACGTTTTTAGATTGTGGCACTTTTGTATAAAAAATATAATCAAACTTACCTGAAGTTTTGAAAGCAAAACAGACGTTTTTTGGATTATGGCACTTTTACATGCAACCGACGTGCGTTCACATTGAATTTCGGGGCGCAACTAAAAAAATGGCAGTTTTGCACTGACGTCACCTGTCAAAGTGCTCCGACGTAAAAAGGGCGGATAGTCCGTTTGACCATAGAGTAAGCAAAAATGATGGGTGTCTTCAATTAACTATAAAATTTAGTCTATTTTGGTATCATTTTTACGATAAAACGATTTTGGATATTTTTTGATTTGTGGCCCTTTTGTATTCAAGGAGCGAAATGTACAAAATATACAAGCAAATGTACAATTATAATATATAAAAAACTTCTTCGAGGCTGCCGCTGCCGCCGATCGGCAAGGTTCCCAGAAGGCTGGCAGCGTTTCCTCTTTGGATGGCCAAACTGATGCGTTGGCGGAAAAAAAATATTTATTATTGTAATTTAAATTTTTAATTTATTTGAAATTCTCGAATTTTATAAATTTATGTAATTTTTTTATTAATTAATATTTTAGGCAACTGCATCTCAAGGGCAACTGCCGGACAACTGCTGGCGACAGATTAAAACTACCGAACTGTTTTGTACCACTCTACCGACTTTGGCAGAAAAGTGGCTCAAATAAGTTGCCACAGAAAAAATGATTTTTTTCTATGAGGCCACCAATGTCTAAGAGTCTATGAGTAGGTGAATAAAGCCGGTTACATTCTCTATCCATTCATATACAATAAGTCTGTGGTTGGGTTTCCGGAAATTTGTTATGTCAAGTTCAAAATCAGTCAAATTCTTTCTCGACGCGTCTCTCGTGCAACGAACGTGCTCTGCGGAAAAGTAAGAAGAAATACAATAAATTCATCATTTTGTGATCCAAGGTAAGCTAGATTTTGAAGAATACTAAGTTATTGATGTATTACAGTAATTGTATCGAGGAAATTTTGCATTTTATATGTATTTTTACGTGAAATCAAAACATGAAGATGGCGTTAGGTAGTGTTCTTGAAAATGCTTTGATATTGTTTTCCATCATAAAGTAAGAATTACTACGTAAATAGAATCATTTTGGCTTATAAATTTCATATACTCAGTATCCCATTCAAAAAAATTGTACAGTAATAGATTATCTTTCCGTAATTTCGAAATTCATGAGGTAGGTATTTTTTGTCGTTTTAAAATTTTGCGCGCGTTTCCGCCATTTTGTACACATTTTGTAACTTTGCTGGGGCTGTTGTCGATAAACGTTATCGATATTATTTTTGGTATACAAATTGTACGATAATTATTTTATGATTTTATTGAATACGAAAATAGAAATATTTAGAAATATGTAAACATATAAAGAAATATAAGCGTTATCGATACATTTATTTTTGATAAGATAATTATTTTCATTTTAGATGTGGAATCCTAACCATACTCAGGCCCCTGACGACTTCATCGCAGCGCTGTTGGATGATGAGCCGTCAGGGAGCGAGAGCGAGTGGGAGGATTCGGAGGAGGAGGTAGTAAACTTTTCTGATTTTTTTTTTCATAGTAAAATTGTTCTTTTATTGATCTAATTTATGTTCTAGATGATTTTTTACGATTCGATGAGGGGAGAGGAGGAGGAGGAGGAGGATGATGAGGTAGTAATTTTTTTTATTTGTTATATTGTAATTTATATTTTTATTTTTATTGCTATTTTTATTTCTGTTTAGATTGTTTGGAATGATGGAGAGGGGGGGGTGATGGGGGTAGCGGTGGACGTACAGTTGGAGGAGGAGAATGAGGTAGTAATTTTTTTTATTTGTTATATTGTAATTTATATTTTTATTTTGATTGCTATTTTTATTTCTGTTTAGATTGTTTGGAATGATGGAGAGGGGGGGATGTTGGGGGTAGCGGAGGAGGTGCAGGTTGAGGAGGATGAGGTAGTAATTTTTTTTTATTTGTTATATTGTAATTTATATTTTTATTTTAACTTCTATTTTAATTTCTGTTTAGCTCGACATTGCTGGTATGCCGCTGCTGTCGTTGGACGACCGTGGACTGCTGCACCCTCTGTAAGTTCAATAACTTATTGATGGACTTGAGATTTTTTATATATTACAAGAAAACAATATTTGTTTTAGTGCGTCAGCTTCGTCACCGAGGTCACCCACGCCGCCGCCGTACAGCCCGCTGAGCAGCCCTCGCCGCGCTCGCAGCAGGAGCCCTCTCGGCAGCCGAAACGCCGACCATGGGCAGGAAAGGTAAATATCATATACTTTATTTGAATAGAAGATTTCATGAGAAGGTAGTGGTGTGTTTAGTAATGTTGTGGTTTCGTTTTTATAGAAATGTGGTGCGCTCCAACTCCGATTTGGAGAATGCTGCTGGCCGTGACGATGTGGACTGGAGTCCAACGTACGTATTCACTTACAAAATATATATTGCAATGCTGTTATGGTTAATGATTATGTATCCAAAGTCAAGAAGTGAGAAGTGTGAACAAAGCAAAGCATATAATTTTTTTTTTCCTTTACAGGGCCAGCCCCCGTGGTCGAGGCCGAGGCCGAGGCCGAGGTCGCGGCCGTGGCCGTGGCCGCGGAGCCAATCGGGGTGGAGCGCGACCGCCCATGGTCCAGCGTCCGGCTGCGAGAACGCGCCGCCTACCTGTTGCGAGTGCGGTGGGCCCAGAATACGTGCGGCGGGAAGGCTTCGTGGAGGAAGTCTGCCTCGGTGACGACGATGTTCCTCCAGCGCTGCGGGAAATGGTGTGCACGCTGGAGGGTACTCGGAGGGTGCAGCGGTTCGCCAGGGCGCAGCGGTTCGCCAGGGCGCAGACAGCACGGCAGGCGGCGGTCGTGGACAGCGATGAAGGTGAGGAAAGCACCGTAGCCGAGGTGATGTTCGGGGGGGACCAAGAGGCCACGACCTTTTCGTGGTCTCCTATGTCCACTTTTAACGGATCCAGGTGTCCTTTTGACCCTGGATTCGAAGTGGGCCCCACCCGCGACACCGCTGATGGCTACGGTGCTTTCCGGCAATTTTGGGACGACGAGATTCTTGAGCGTATCGTGCGGGAAACCAATCGGTACGCTCAAGATCTCAAAACGCGGTCGGCCAGATTTGCGAGGGACTGGTATGACACCAACGTCCATGAAATCCTTATTTTATTTTCGTTCTGGATGATGCTTGGTATCATTAAGATGCCAAGCATCGCATCCTGCTTCTCAACTCATTATTTATTAAATACTAATATATTTTCTAAGTTGATGACACAAAACCGATATTGGCTGTTGAATCGGGCGTTGTATTTTGTCGACAATGGAACGAGAACTGCAAACTCGTCAAAATTGTTTTTGCTTGGTACCATTCCTGAGTATTTGAATAATAAATTCCAGGAATGTTATAAGCCTAGCCAAGATATCACAATAGACGAGTCGCTTACTCTATGGAAGGGCAAGCTTAGTTTCCGGCAGTATATTAAATCAAAGGCGGCGAGATACGGCATCAAAACCTTTGAATTGTGCGAGTCTTCGACAGGCTACCTTTGGTCGTTTTTTATTTACAAGGGTAGGGACGGCGGCGACACGACGAGCACACCGGGTATTCCTAAGAGCTCGGAGGTGGTAATGCGTCTGATAAGACCGTTGCTTAACAAGGGATACCGGTTGTTCATGGACAACTGGTTCAACTCTCCGACGCTAGCGAGATATCTCAAACGCAACAATACGGATTGCGTTGGGACGCTGCGTAAAAGCCGTAGGGATGTACCCCCCCTTATCCAGATTGCCAAAGTCCCGGTAGGTACGTTTGTGGCACGGCATTCCGGGGACGTGGCTGTTATGGTTTATCAGGACAGAAAAACCGTTTATACCATATCCACCCACCATAACACTGGGGTTACCCACTTTGCGGCTAAGCCTGGTAAGCCAGCGCATTATAAGCCGACAGTTATTGCCGATTATAATGCCAACATGGGGGGGGTTGATCGAAAAGATCAAATGTTGGAGCCATACCTTATTGAACGAAAGCGATGTAGTAAATGGTACAAGAAAATGTTCAAGCGGTTATTGAACATTTCTATATTTGATAGCCACATAATGCATGAAAGGAACCTTGAACGAGGTAATCAAACCAAGCAATTGGCATACCGCTTGGATTTGGTTCATAAAATTATGCAACACCACATAGCCCATGTGCCGCAGCCTAGAAGCCGTGTGTCGTTAGCGCTGCCAGATCCGCATCCTAGGGCAGGAATGATCAGTCAGCACTATTTACAGCATACTGTGGAGGTGGGTAGCAGCGGTTTACCGGGTCCTTCTGGGAGGCTTCGTAATTGCTTCTGGTGCAATTACAAGAAGAGACCACGGAAACGCACTGTATATGAGTGTGATACATGTAAACTACCCCTCTGTGTGGAGCCGTGTTTTAAAGAGTATCACACTAATATCTAGTAAGAAGGTTTGGTAGCTGTGGTGTTTCATGGAAGTGTGAAGTATGACATGATGAAGAATGACAGGGTGGCAGGGTATGGCAGGATAAGGTTTGGCTCAGCTGGCAATGGTAGGTGGTGACTTGTATGGATTGTTTAGCTGTCCTGACGTCCAAGGGGTGGCATTCCTAGAGTTCTATTGTCTACAAGAGAAAGCCTATGTTCAGCCTATAGCAGTGGATACGCCCGCCCGATTCATCAATTTTTTTTAAATTTTTTTTGTAACTTATTTCCTTTTTTTTTAACTTTTTTTGTAACTTCAGGTTTTGTGATCACATCCATCTATATATTTATTTATACTGCACTGTTATTTATCATATTTATGTTTATTTTTTTCCTTTTTCCTATTTTTGCACTTTCATTTATCATATTTATGTTTATTTTCTACTCTTCTTCGTGGATGTTGGTGTCATACCAGTGGTAGAGTCAATTTTTTTTTTTTTTTTTTCCACCTGATGGTAAGTGGTTTAACGTTCGTAAGTGCCTTATCAGGGCGTACATTGAATGAACGAGTTTTGAATTACAAAGTTGTTTGTTACCCTCAATCACTGGTTTTTTGAGACAGAAAAAATGTAAAAAGACTATGTTTTGAGTGTTTACAATATTTGAAATGTAAACTAAACTGAAGTGTCTCACTATAATTAAATACCTAATGGTTTTTTGAGACAGAAAAAATGTAAAAAGACTATGTTTTGAGTGTTTACAATATTTGAAATGTAAACTAAACTGAAGTGTCTCACTATAATTAAATACCTATTGGTTTTCTGAGACAGAAAAAATGTAAAAAGACTATGTTTTGAGTGCTTACAATATTTGAAATGTAAACAAAAACTAAACTCTAAAATATGCGTTATAATTGTCTATGTAATTGTTCAGTTCATACAAACTGAATATGTGTATTTTAATTGTGACTATTTATTTTATCATATGATGATTGTTACCCTGAACCACATTGGTGAATAAAATTTTACTATGAAATATAGGAATTATTATTTTCTCTCTCAAGTCCCAACCTAATATGATTTCTAATAAATAACTAGATGAAATAAAAGAATCCGTGGGGCACAAGCTAGTTCGAAGGCAATATGAGGTATTTATATGGTAATAAAGTCGATTGCAAACTTTTATCATATTCGAAGTAAGAAAAAAAAACGATTTCTAATAAATAACTAGATGAAATAAAAGAATCCGTGGGGCACAAGCTAGTTCGAAGGCAATATGAGGTATTTATATGGTAATAAAGTCGTATGCAAACTTTGATCATATTCGAAGTAAGAAAAAAAAACTATCGATAATTCCCCTAGTCGTGCCCATCACTAGTGCTGTGCTTCTAATGTATGGAATTATCAACTAAATATTTTTACCTTTTTCTTGTTATTTTTATATGAATAGTGCTTATTTGTGCTATACATTACATTATTGGGAATATCTATAAGCTAGTTACGTAAATAATTATACATAAGAGGCATAACGTTCAATGTAATGAGAACTCAAAGTCAGTAGTCCATTTTGGTCGCCGAATCGTACTAATTTGTGTTTTTCTATGTGTTACTGAATGAAACACATCCTTTTTTGTAATAAATCTAAAAGAATAATAATCAAACTGTCTAATAACATAAAGGTTTCATAATAAATCTGTAATTTTGTGATAAAATTACGTACGACAAGGAGATTTTTTTCAATCGATGGCTAACTATTGACGCCTCATTTTCAAAACTGAATTTCTTAGTATTTTTGTATGGGATAAAATAAAACTATGAATACATTTTCAATCATTATTTATTCCTTTACTATACATAATTCGTTTTAGGTCGAAATAGCAAGGTATTTAGCAATACATATTCGATATACATGAGAAGGATACATTCTAAGCAAACATCGATTTTTCCAATAAGATCGTGGTCCAGTCTTATTAGAATTTTACAATTAGTAGTATTTTTCCAATTGGAAATTTATCTAAGATTCTAATGGTAGCTGTATTGTTTTGAATGGATGAGTAGTTTGAGAGATATAAGCGAAAATGTAAAAGACGGCGCGCGTCATCGCTTGACCCCGCGAATTGGCGCTATTCAAGGGGCGTTTGACAGTTCATTTCCGCGAGTCAACAGGCCTGTTAACAGTTATTTTATATGTTCAACTGATCATATTTTTAATTTGGTCTGGAAACATCAACGTAGTGACCTAGTCCCACGTAGGTTTCGTGATACCATTGCGAAGAAAATTTACTGAGTGTTTTAACTTAGTAGGTAGGTACTTACAATATGTAATTGGGTTGAACATTGCTGATTCTTCATTATTATAACCCATTTTATATTAATTAAAATCCTTGTTCAATCAAATGCTATATATGACATTACCTTGACACTTGACACTACCCAAAGAGAATATAATACTACCGTTTACACTACCTACCTACTCAATTCACAACATACTACTTATAATGACTTATATTCTCTTTGCTACTTACTAATCTGTGATTCACAACGCTTTAAGCATAGATAATACACTATATACTAGGCTCCTCGGAACAATAACTAACATGGAAGCCGGGCTAAAATAAAAACCGAGTACTATACAGTTTATTCATTTATGTCAATTAGCATATCGTAATGTGGGAATGAAACAAAACATGGCTGTTTGTTTTTATTATTTTTGAACGTGTCACAAGCAAAATGTCAAATGGTCCTCTTTGGCCCTCTTTTAATGCTAACAAATACAAAAGTTCTATCCAAGACGTCAAAATACTTACGTTGGCTATCAACTTAATTTTGTAGTGATATGTTTTGTTGATACGAGTCGGGAGTTTGACGAATTTACTAAGTGAAAAAAGTGAGTTAATTATTAATTTCTGTCTGAGAACGTGGCCAGAAAGTACATTCGAGAGGTGTACAGTGCCCTGGACAAGATGTCTTGTGTTATTGAAGGGTGTAAAGCCCATAGTTCGAGAAAAGAAAATGAGAACGAAACGTTAACATTTTATCGGTGAGTTTAGAGATATATTTTTCAATATTGGAAATAAAAAAAGTGATAGACGATAAATAAAAATAGTACTTTATGCCTATCTACTCAAAAGAATTCACGTATTTGCTTTATTTTATGATTTTTCTGAAAAATAAAATTGTCGCAAGTATAGGTTACTAGTGATGTAAAAATGGTTATCGATAATCATTTCAATACTGTTGCAGATTTCCTAATGATGGTGAAATGAAAATGAAATGGAGTCAGTGCATCAATAGGTTTTTCTCATACAAACTTCCACCCCCTTTTCACCCCCTTAAAGGGTGATTTCTAGGATAAAAACTATCCTATGTTTTTTCCCGGGACTCCAACAATCCCTATCCGAATTTCATCTAAATCGGTTCGGCGGTTTAAGCGTGAAGAGGCGACAGACAGACGGACAGACAGACAGACACACTTTCGCATTTATAATTATAATATTAATTAGTAAATTAGTATTAGTATGGATTTTAATGATTAATAAAGACATTAAATTAATAATTGTAATTTCATTTATACTTGTGTCAAATTCTTATCGTCTCTTTCCTACCACACTTGACTGATATTCCGACGCCGAAGTTCCGTCGTGGTAAATCCGTTAGTAAACCACAGCCACACTTGGCAGATTATCCGTCGATAGCCAGCGCCTATACTGATAATAAATTATAATAACATGGGAATGTTAAGAAAAGGATAAACTATATTAATTAAAAAATATATAATAGAAAACTATTCTATCTATAGGTACACATAATAAAAATGTAACGGATCGCTATCTGTACATGGAAGATATATGAAAAAAAATATTATTGGGTCCTTTATCAACGCAATAGCACCCAAAACAATAATTGTTAGAATTTTGTCTGTTTGTGCAAGCTAATCTCAGAAACGGCGTATTCGGATGTGGTTTTCAGTAATATATTGTGGTAAGCTTCACTTAACATTTAGTTGTTTCATGTCAATCGGTTCTTAAATAAAAAAGTTATGTCAATTTAAAGAATCACGTCGAACATTTGTTAATCCAAAATAAACCAAAAGATATGCCCAAAGTCACTATTCCACGCGGACGAAGTCTCGGGCACAGCTAGTACTAACTATATTTACTTGTTTGCTTTGATGACTTATATCGACACGAAAATGTCGATGATAAGCCCATCACTAGCCAAAAAATAGCTTGTGACAACCTGCATAATAACGAAACAGAACGGTATTATATGTCTCATTCCCACGCATTATTAACGTCGAAAGTAAAAAAAGGTAAAGTATATGCATTTCATTTCTTATTTTAGCCCGGCTTCCATGTTAGTTATTGTTCCGAGATACTAGGCTTTAAGACAAGAATTATATATTCTAAATGGATAGGTAACTCTAAATACCTATTTGAAGCAAATACCTATCAATTGCGAAAAAGAGAAACGTCGAGGTTAGTCAAAATTATATTTTGATATTAATCTGTGCGCGAATAGACCCGGTATAATCTACGAATATTTTAAAGGCTTTAGTTACAAGACTATCAAGCCTGAACCATCGTGTTATTTCACATTCACAGTAAAGTCTAGTCCTCGTCCGTATAAGTCCAGCCAGGTTTTAGTGAAATTGGTGGCTGTTCCACTAAAACTTTTCACGGACTTTTTGGGACAACCTGAAAAGTCACGATACACGCTTTGATTTCATTTCAGTTCATTTATGAACTTAGATTGATGCCCTATTGGAAAAAACACCACAGACGTTATTGAATAAAACTCAAAATATACGAATTTAATGAAAAATTAAACGAAATCGCAACGTCACTTCGCAAGTTCCCGCCAAAAAGTCCGCGGCTACTATTACTAGTACTACTATTTCATAGTGTTAAAAAACAGATAAAAGAAAAAACTGAAAACTTTTTATTGAAATTACAATCTATTTTGTAATTTCATGAACTAAAACTAACATTTCCCAACTGCTTTTTGCATAAGCTATCTCAATTTTTTTTTTCATATAGAGTAAAATACCCTATTGTTTATGTGTCAGAGTTCAGAGTGGCCTTCGATGGTCCACCTACCTTACTATTATATGATATGACACAATGTAACCTAAATTTTGATTCTTTTTAGTTCACTTTTTAAAATAAAAGATTTTTTTTTCGACGCACTTTTATAGTTTATTTTAGGTAGTTTTTAGATTAGATTAGTTTTAATATAGTTATAATAATGTAAATATTTTATTGATTTTATATAGTGTTCCTAATTTAATACGATTAAAAGTTTTTTTTTATAAAAATCATTTTTACTTTGTATTTGTTTTTGCTTATTACTAAATAAGCACCTATAGTTAATTAACCAGATTAACTCATCCTCCGTCCGTGGCCTGTCGTTCGTGAAAGGGTTATTAAATTAAAAATAAAACCAGATAAATATACTTGTATTCTCTTTTTATTCTGTATTTTTTTTATCATTTATCAAAGTACAAATTTGTATAAAACTTACAATAATATATAGACTTTTTGATTATCACTCTACATTAATATTCTCTTATAAGTAAGGTAGAAGGTACAATAGGATATCTCTTATATGTATACATTCTGAAATCTCCTTCTGACCTAGATTTTGATAAGTTGTTTCAAGGTTTATTCCGTTCCCGTGAGATATTATCTTTTCCCGGGATAAGAAGTTTCATCACGATAGGCTTAGTAGTTTCGGAGAAATATACCTAATAAGGCCGACCTCACTACCGCCATATCTATTCTGTGCCACCGCGCTCTCCCCCCGCTTTATTTTTTTTAAATACAACTTTTTTTAATTTCCTAATTATATTTCTTTGAGCTCATCGAGGACTTTATTACACTAATTTTTTGTTTGTTATTCTGGATAGGCTTGTGTTTAACTCCAATCTCACTATGGTAAGTGATGATGTGGCCGAAAGTGGTAAGCACACAAAGCCTAGATGAGAACTGGCTCTCAAGTGCAACTGTCAGAACACACCGATAGGTGCTTGGCGACAGATTTTCAACTTGAGGGTGGTAGCCAGTCAGTCGGGTACTACAAAGTACCCTACTACCGTGCTATGGTTTCTTCACGATGTTTTCCTTCACCGAAAGCTCAAACACATTTTAAACACAAAACAATAAACAAGACACTAAGTAGTTATGTATAACGTGGAGAAAGCGCCTAAGGCTGATTTGAAGACATCCTCTCTAACGTCTCTAACATCTTATTCAAAGTTGTGTCAAGATTTTCAATTTTTGTTTCAACTTTTTCAAATTTTGATTTAAATTCAGATTCAAGTTTTTCAAATTTTGATTTAAATTCAGATTGAAGTTTTTCAAATGTTGTTTCATATTGTAGCAATATAGTTTTGATTTCATCGTGTTCTGTAACATTTAACTTTTTGCTGATAATATTTAATGCTTTTTGCACAATCTTACTATCTAAGTAATATTTTCGACTGCGTCCAAAACAGTTTCTACCTGGTTGCCACATACTCACTCCACGCACTGATCGTCTCACTTCAGGCATCAGTATTATGTTGCCCTTGTTCGGAAGTATATCTATGAAGCCGTCGTGAAATCCTGGCAAATCCAAATAAATGTAATGTTGAAATGGCTCGAGGCAGTACGCTTTTAAATGTAATAGACGTGAGATCGCTGACTGCACGCGTGTTCTCATAAATTTTGGTAAAAAGTGGAAGCATTCGGTTGGGTTTCTAGTTGCGTTCGCTTTGAGATATATACTTTCGATATAGGATATAAGTTTTAATCTAGAAATAAGTCCCACTAGTTCAGCATCAGCTCTAATCTCTTGTGTGTCGCTAACAGCTAGACCATTTAGCAGATTTAACAGCACAATTGGAATCATAAAAACAAATATAATGAATATGATGTGACTTGTTACTGGCAACGTATTGAATTGCATGGATCCGGCGTCAAACTCGCCAGTAAACATCACAATAGTTTTAAATAATGCTCTGAATGGATCATTGAAGAAGTCTTCGCCTTTTTCCTCCTTAGTGTTATTTGCGGTACCGTTTAGATGCAATGATGTCGTTGTTTGATCCTGTTTCACTTCTCTAAACAAAGTATAAAAACTCAAGGCAAATGCAACTATTAAAATGCAATACCACAGAATAAATTTTAAGAAATTCCATGAAACAGTTTTCAACATTTCTATGTTCGTTGACGATGCAGGAAATTGTCCAATGAGCAATAGTAACTCAGCGGAAGATATTAGAATAGCTACTGCGGACAGCTGTTGTTTGGTAGACTGTTGTGCCGAGTCGTAAAAAACAATCCAAGCTATTACAAAAATCAACGCTATTTCCATCAAATTTTCAAATCCCCGCACATACCTCGCTGGTGAGAGTACAAGTTGAAAAAATTCTCGAAATATAAGAAGAACTAAGCCAATAATAGCTCCAACGTGAGTCATAATATTCAAAGTTTTTATTGAATCTGATTGATTTTTTTCAGCACCGTACCCAAAAATTACATACAGGATTAAACATAGGCACATGAGGAAATAGAACGTCATATTAGCATAGGCAAAAACACTTACACTTTGCCATTTCAAGTAGAGGAAAGTGGTGATCACCGGATGTTCTAACAATGGACGGAGTCCTTCACGCTGTGACATGTACAGTAAAGCGTCAGTTTCAGGCGCTGTATAACGATTATTTCTATTTGAATGGTTTTGATGAACTAGGAAGCCAAACTTTATTTGTATCATGTACTCCTCACTACTACTACTTCTACCATATCCTGTAACGCATTCGTCCATATAAGTTTCCAGTGTTTTAGGATTCATTTGTGCTAATGGCGATTCATTAAATCTGTCTCGTGTACCTACACTAGCTCCATGTCGGAGAAGAGTCAAAATAACCCCATCGTCAAGGTCATAACGTAACTCGGCATAACTTAAAACGGCGTAATGTAAAGCTGTTCTTGCTTTTTCATCAACACAGTTAATATTAAATTTAGAAATTCCAAGAAACAAATCCAAGCACCAAATAAAATCGGCTTTTGGAATTGGACAATTTTTGTTACCAGTTGCTCTCACCATATCATGAAGAAGTTTCTCACAATCAACAGCTTTTAATAATACCTCTATAGGGTTGTCTGCATGAGATATCATCATTTCTACGACTGTTCTTAGTCCCTGTCTCATTGCAGAATAAATAGGAGTATTATACTGATGATTAGGAATGTTAACGTCACAGCCAGCCATTAAAAGCTGTTCAATCATGTCTTCGTACAAGTTTCTTTGTGTTGAGTAACGAAGTAAGTAACCATAAATACTTTGCATGTTCTCAATAGCCAACATTAATGCTGTGTTTCCTCCTATAGTATGTTTACGGTTCAAATCAATATTACCGGCATTTATCAACTCCTTTACTGCTTCTACAGCCTCCTGTATATTTGGTTTTACTACAGCCATATGCAGGGGAGATGGACCTTGATGACGTGTTGGTCCTATAAATTGAGATAATAGCGTGTAAGGGCCATCTGAGGCTACCACCTTCCAGTTCCTTTATTTGTTAATCAAATGATTATACAGGGAAACGAAGCCTTCTATTGCAATAGGTAGATGTCAATCCCCCTGGTATTATTATGCCGTATTTTTGTCATGACCACGCTTGTCATACTTCAGCGGAGCTACCGCGCAAGGAACTGGTAAAGACCTTAATAAAATTTGGCATTATCTGGCGTCCTACAATATTTAGAACTTATGTGGGGCGCCGCCCGGAATAGTTAATGGATATATAACTGTTTTTTTTGGTATTAGTTGTTTGTAATTACAAAATACCTAAGTAGTCAGATTATAAAAATATACAAAAAAATGTAACCTTGCTGAGTTTCTTGGTGGCTCTTCTTATACCTTCATAAGCGCTCTAGGCCTTTGAACACTGACAGTAATTTCGATAAAGTGGTTTGAGGTTTGCTGATGCACAAGCAGGTGAGTCATCTGATGGTAAGTGACTACTGTCGCCTATGGAAAGCGATTCGATGAGGATTGCCTATATGCCGAATTTTTTAAATAACTAAAAGGCACCTGCCTTATTAGGTGCTGGAACACACGGTAGTAGCTTTACAGGTTTCAACTTGAGGGTAGTCAGGGAGCCAGCCAGGCTAATAAAAACTTATAAAACGATATTTATCTAAAATACTCTTAAAATCTAGTGAGTAGCGCAAGATCGGCCATCGTGGAGATCCTTAGGGAAGGCCATTGTCCAGGACTGGAGGTCTTCCGGCTGTCATGATGCTGATGATGACTCTTTAAATGAGCACGTGAATAACGTCACATTGTTTGATAATTACTGGAAGATGATCGATCTGAATAGAGTAATACATACTGTCTCGACGGCGTGTGATCTCCCTGGGGGATGGACACAGTGGCTCGAGTTCCATCTCCTCACCGGCCCTGTCTCGTGTCAAGTCGCTATCGGTTCTAGTACTGGGAGCTGTAAACAAGTAGAGTATTTTTTAAACAATGAGATACAGTGGCGTCAATAGCAGACAGGGCACAAGGAGATACAGTGGCGTCAATAGCAGACAGGGCACAATGAGATACAGTGGCGTCAATAGCAGACAGGGCACAATGAGATACAGTGGCGTCAATAGCAGACAGGGCACAATGAGATACAGTGGCGTGACTAGCAGACAGGGCACAATGAGATACAGTGGCGTGACTAGCAGACAGGGCACAATGAGATACAGTGGCGTCAATAGCAGACAGGGCACAATGAGATACAGTGGCGTCAATAGCAGACAGGGCACAATGAGACACAGTGGTGGGACTAGCAGACAGGGCACAATGAGATACAGTGGCGTGACTAGCAGACAATGCACAATGAGATACAGTGGCAGGACTAGCAGACAGGGCACAATGAGATACAGTGGCATGACTAGCAGACAGGGCACAATGAGATACAGTGGCATGACTAGCAGACAGGGCACAATGAGATACAGTGGCGTGACTAGCAGACAGGGCACAATGAGATACAGTGGCGTGACTAGCAGACAGGGCACAATGAGATACAGTGGCGTGACTAGCAGACAGGGCACAATGAGATACAGTGGCGTGACTAGCAGACAGGGCACAATGAGATACAGTGGCGTGACTAGCAGACAGGGCACAATGAGATACAGTGGCGTGACTAGCAGACAGGGTACAATGAGATACAGTGGCGTGACTAGCAGACAGGGCACAATGAGATACAGTGGCGTGACTAGCAGACAGGGCACAATGAGATACAGTGGCGTGACTAGCAGACAGGGCACAATGAGATACAGTGGCGTGACTAGCAGACAGGGCACAATGAGATACAGTGGCGTGACTAGCAGACAGGGTACAATGAGATACAGTGGCGTGACTAGCAGACAGGGCACAATGAGATACAGTGGCGTGACTAGCAGACAGGGCACAATGAGATACAGTGGCGTGACTAGCAGACAGTGCACAATGAGATACAGTGGCGTGACTAGCAGACAGGGCACAATGAGATACAGTGGCGTGACTAGCAGACAGGGTACAATGAGATACAGTGGCGTGACTAGCAGACAGGGCACAATGAGATACAGTGGCGTGACTAGCAGACAGGGCACAATGAGATACAGTAGGGTGACTAGCAGACAGGGCACAATGAGATACAGTGGCGTGACTAGCAGACAGGGCACAATGAGATACAGTGGCGTGACTAGCAGACAGGGCACAATGAGATACAGTAGGGTGACTAGCAGACAGGGCACAATGATATACAGTGGCGTGACTAGCAGACAGGGTACAATTGTGAAAATACAGGATGTCCAGCAAGTAGTACGACAAACGTAAATGGGAGATAGGTGGGCGGGTCATCAACCAAATCAGAAATTCAAAAATCAATACATAAAAATCAAAAATAATCTCAGGATACAGGTTTATGTATTTTGAGTCAAGTCAAGTCACTATAACAAATAATAACTTTTCTCTTGCGGTAGCCGGCTGCGGCGGAATGCTTACCTTGCGAATTGTTCGGAGATGACCTCAAGGAGTCTACCCTACTCGGTCCAACCTGATCCTGCACATCGCCAGCCTCCATTGCTGTAAGAGATTTAGCAAACAACGTTAGTAGGATAAAATTCTGTACGAAATACTATAGGCAAGTTCCTAGTGAAGTGAAGTGACGTATGCATCACAAAGTTCTATTATTGGCGTGTGAGTGCGGAGCGCCGCTCGTCGCGCGTCTCGATACAACACGGTCACGTGCGAGGAGGCGTGCGTATGTAGTGACAACCAGCTCACCTGGTGGTAAGTGAATACCGTTGTCTATACACATTACCGATACCAGGTGATAGCCAATGTATTTTACTCCTTATTACAGTGCTTTAAAGGCAATTAGTTCTCCTTTACGTCATAAGACAGATAGCTCCTTATCTGCCAGTGAATGACATTTAGCGGCGACCTCTCAACGTCCCCACACTATACATATAGAAAGAAAGAAAGAAAAAAACATTTATAGAAAAAAGCCAACATAGTCAGATGGTCCAAAAATATTAAAAAAATGTAACCTTGCTGAGTTTCTTACCGGTTCTTCTCAGTTGAAGGCTGACTTCCGAACCGGTGGTAACTTCTGTAATTCGACCTTCATAAGTGCCCGTCTAGGGCCTAAACTGAAGATTGACTTTGACTTTGATTTATTAAAACAGAACTAAAAATATGTACCTACATATAATATTCGATCTGTACTGTCACACGAAAGGCTACAAGAACATAATCAAGCAATATCCTGATGATATGTTGCACGTATGAACAATGAGAGATGGACTAAAATAGGTAGCCACTTGGAAAGGGCCATCAGGAAAGAAAAAAAGAGGTAGACCAACGCAGAGGTCTGTGTTTCCCGATAGTTACAACCTGAGAGTATTCAAGTCTCGGGTGAATAGGTTATTTCTAGGTAAGCGTGCACCATCGTAGACCACATCGTCACCTACCATCAAGTGAGATAGTGGTCAAACGCGATCATCAAGTCAAACCTATTGTTAATAAAAAAAAAAAAAGGTGGTTCGACTAAATACTGAAAACGGTGGGAAACGACTGGATGGAAATAGTAATAGATAGAGAAAAGTGGAGAAAAATGGAGGAGGAGTTTACTTAGGTACTCTGTAGATAATTATTCTCTCTGTAAATAGTGATTTGATTTGAATGTTTTATTTTTTGTATTATTTTTAACAACACAATTTTATTTACAACAAATCGCTCCTTGAATACAAAAGGGCCACAAATCAAAATTCATAAATTTTACAGGAGGGCCAAAACAAATTTTGATAAGTGTTTTTTTGAAATATTTAATATGTTATCTATTATTATAATTATGTTATATATATCATTAGATGCGTATTTCTAAATGCTATCTACATACAATATGGACATTAGCACAGCTGTTACCCATTATGAAAAAATGGCACAAAAGTCCCTTTTGCATTCAAAATTTCAATCAATATCATTAGACTTAAGTCAAAAAATAAAAACAATTTTACAAAAATAAATGGTTTATTAAAAGGTTTCTTAATAAAATTTATCAAACGGTAATAAAACTGTTTACTTGTACAATAATAAATAGACGAACACCAGTAAAACAATGTTTTACAAGATCTAAAGTACAAAATCGGATTTTTTTATTAATATAATTGAGGAGTTCTTGGTGAATGACTATTATTTTGTCAAATTAAACATCCTCTTTAAAACTTTATTAATTAAATTATAGAATTCTAGGACAGCAAGACATAAAATTACAATAATTATATCAAAAATATTACATAAAAACATTATCAATTAATAAATACTCTTAAAAAATCAATAGTCGACCCTAAATTCTATCATGTTTAACTTCGATTAAATAATAATATGAGATCAAACATAATGGTACGATGAGGGTAAATAAAACAAAATATTATAGCGTATTACACAGTAACAATAAACAGTCTTATAAAATCACATAGTTTCAAACAGTTTAACTTATGGGACTTTTTAACTGAATCATTTGGAATACTTATATAGAAACATAGTTTTTTATTTATTATAGAATATTTATATGAAATGAAATGAAATTGTTTATTCGTCAAAATAGGCCTTCACATGCACTTATGAATAGTCAGACTAATGCTCGGTTCGGAAGGTTGCTTTTGCTGAGAAGAGCCGGAAATAAACTCAGCAAGTACTCTTTTGAAAAACAACTTACACCTATTACATTCAATAATTATTTATCTAGTCTCACTGACAATATTTGCATGTTATGGTGGCAAAAATAGTAATCTATAGAATTTAATTATGACTGACTTAATAAACAACAAACTTAAGCAGAATATAATTATTGTTTACTTATATTTGGTGAACGTTTTTATGAAAATTTATTAAATAAAAATAATCTTCTCAATATTATTCAGGGCCGGTTGGCGTGGTTGGTTAATACACTGCCTATCACGACGCAGGTCGTGGGTTCGATTCCCATCCAGGACAGACATTTGTGTGCATGAACATGTCTGTTTGTCCTGAGTCTGGGTGTAATTATCTATTTAAGTATGTATTTACAAAAAAAAAGTAGTATATGTAGTATATCAGTCATCTGGTTTCCATATTACAAGTTCTGCTTAGTTTGGGATCAGATAGCCGTGTGTGAACTAATGTCCGAGGATACTTATTTATACTTATTTACTTATTCTCAATCAGTTTTGGTATAGACTGCTTTTTCGAATCAGCTATTTTAAGTTTACAAACAAAGTACAGCTTTTTTGGCACTACAGGACTATCAGCCCTCTTTTTTGACACCGTGACTACCGAGGTGAACTCTTCAGTTTCATAAGAAGTTAAATGAATGAAATACAAATTTGTTGGATAACTAAAAAAGTTTTGACAGTATATCTTCCTCGGAATCAGAAGCTCGTTCATTGTTGGGTTGAAAATTGGGATCTTTGACGCTGCCATCTGATGAAAAACCGGCATCTGATAAACTACTGGAGCTAGAACTACTGGTGTCAGAGTCACTGGAACTGCTACTTGAGTCGCACACTTGAACATAGGAATTAAATTCAAATAGGTTTATTTTTATTGAAAAAATAGTAAAGGAAATTTAAATTATTTTCATGCAAAATGGCCATATTTCTGAGAGTATTATTCTAGAACGGTAAAAATAATAATTTATTCCATGCAAAACGGTCGCATTTCAAATAGGCTAATACTGTATTACAAAATATGATTACACATACCTAATATTTGAATGCAAAACGGTCGATTTCCAAAATATGGCACTCTTGTAATATAATATGCGATTATAACTACTTGAAGTTAGAATGCAAAACAAGACGTTTTTAGATTGTGGCACTTTTGTATAAAAAATATAATCAAACTTACCTGAAGTTTTGAAAGCAAAACAGACGTTTTTTGGATTATGGCACTTTTACATGCAACCGACGTGCGTTCACATTGAATTTCGGGGCGCAACTAAAAAAATGGCAGTTTTGCACTGACGTCACCTGTCAAAGTGCTCCGACGTAAAAAGGGCGGATAGTCCGTTTGACCATAGAGTAAGCAAAAATGATGGGTGTCTTCAATTAACTATAAAATTTAGTCTATTTTGGTATCATTTTTACGATAAAACGATTTTGGATATTTTTTGATTTGTGGCCCTTTTGTATTCAAGGAGCGAAATGTACAAAATATACAAGCAAATGTACAATTATAATATATAAAAAACTTCTTCGAGGCTGCCGCTGCCGCCGATCGGCAAGGTTCCCAGAAGGCTGGCAGCGTTTCCTCTTTGGATGGCCAAACTGATGCGTTGGCGGAAAAAAAATATTTATTATTGTAATTTAAATTTTTAATTTATTTGAAATTCTCGAATTTTATAAATTTATGTAATTTTTTTATTAATTAATATTTTAGGCAACTGCATCTCAAGGGCAACTGCCGGACAACTGCTGGCGACAGATTAAAACTACCGAACTGTTTTGTACCACTCTACCGACTTTGGCAGAAAAGTGGCTCAAATAAGTTGCCACAGAAAAAATGATTTTTTTCTATGAGGCCACCAATGTCTAAGAGTCTATGAGTAGGTGAATAAAGCCGGTTACATTCTCTATCCATTCATATACAATAAGTCTGTGGTTGGGTTTCCGGAAATTTGTTATGTCAAGTTCAAAATCAGTCAAATTCTTTCTCGACGCGTCTCTCGTGCAACGAACGTGCTCTGCGGAAAAGTAAGAAGAAATACAATAAATTCATCATTTTGTGATCCAAGGTAAGCTAGATTTTGAAGAATACTAAGTTATTGATGTATTACAGTAATTGTATCGAGGAAATTTTGCATTTTATATGTATTTTTACGTGAAATCAAAACATGAAGATGGCGTTAGGTAGTGTTCTTGAAAATGCTTTGATATTGTTTTCCATCATAAAGTAAGAATTACTACGTAAATAGAATCATTTTGGCTTATAAATTTCATATACTCAGTATCCCATTCAAAAAAATTGTACAGTAATAGATTATCTTTCCGTAATTTCGAAATTCATGAGGTAGGTATTTTTTGTCGTTTTAAAATTTTGCGCGCGTTTCCGCCATTTTGTACACATTTTGTAACTTTGCTGGGGCTGTTGTCGATAAACGTTATCGATATTATTTTTGGTATACAAATTGTACGATAATTATTTTATGATTTTATTGAATACGAAAATAGAAATATTTAGAAATATGTAAACATATAAAGAAATATAAGCGTTATCGATACATTTATTTTTGATAAGATAATTATTTTCATTTTAGATGTGGAATCCTAACCATACTCAGGCCCCTGACGACTTCATCGCAGCGCTGTTGGATGATGAGCCGTCAGGGAGCGAGAGCGAGTGGGAGGATTCGGAGGAGGAGGTAGTAAACTTTTCTGATTTTTTTTTTCATAGTAAAATTGTTCTTTTATTGATCTAATTTATGTTCTAGATGATTTTTTACGATTCGATGAGGGGAGAGGAGGAGGAGGAGGAGGATGATGAGGTAGTAATTTTTTTTATTTGTTATATTGTAATTTATATTTTTATTTTTATTGCTATTTTTATTTCTGTTTAGATTGTTTGGAATGATGGAGAGGGGGGGGTGATGGGGGTAGCGGTGGACGTACAGTTGGAGGAGGAGAATGAGGTAGTAATTTTTTTTATTTGTTATATTGTAATTTATATTTTTATTTTGATTGCTATTTTTATTTCTGTTTAGATTGTTTGGAATGATGGAGAGGGGGGGATGTTGGGGGTAGCGGAGGAGGTGCAGGTTGAGGAGGATGAGGTAGTAATTTTTTTTTATTTGTTATATTGTAATTTATATTTTTATTTTAACTTCTATTTTAATTTCTGTTTAGCTCGACATTGCTGGTATGCCGCTGCTGTCGTTGGACGACCGTGGACTGCTGCACCCTCTGTAAGTTCAATAACTTATTGATGGACTTGAGATTTTTTATATATTACAAGAAAACAATATTTGTTTTAGTGCGTCAGCTTCGTCACCGAGGTCACCCACGCCGCCGCCGTACAGCCCGCTGAGCAGCCCTCGCCGCGCTCGCAGCAGGAGCCCTCTCGGCAGCCGAAACGCCGACCATGGGCAGGAAAGGTAAATATCATATACTTTATTTGAATAGAAGATTTCATGAGAAGGTAGTGGTGTGTTTAGTAATGTTGTGGTTTCGTTTTTATAGAAATGTGGTGCGCTCCAACTCCGATTTGGAGAATGCTGCTGGCCGTGACGATGTGGACTGGAGTCCAACGTACGTATTCACTTACAAAATATATATTGCAATGCTGTTATGGTTAATGATTATGTATCCAAAGTCAAGAAGTGAGAAGTGTGAACAAAGCAAAGCATATAATTTTTTTTTTCCTTTACAGGGCCAGCCCCCGTGGTCGAGGCCGAGGCCGAGGCCGAGGTCGCGGCCGTGGCCGTGGCCGCGGAGCCAATCGGGGTGGAGCGCGACCGCCCATGGTCCAGCGTCCGGCTGCGAGAACGCGCCGCCTACCTGTTGCGAGTGCGGTGGGCCCAGAATACGTGCGGCGGGAAGGCTTCGTGGAGGAAGTCTGCCTCGGTGACGACGATGTTCCTCCAGCGCTGCGGGAAATGGTGTGCACGCTGGAGGGTACTCGGAGGGTGCAGCGGTTCGCCAGGGCGCAGCGGTTCGCCAGGGCGCAGACGGCACGGCAGGCGGCGGTCGTGGACAGCGATGAAGGTGAGGAAAGCACCGTAGCCGAGGTGATGTTCGGGGGGGACCAAGAGGCCACGACCTTTTCGTGGTCTCCTATGTCCACTTTTAACGGATCCAGGTGTCCTTTTGACCCTGGATTCGAAGTGGGCCCCACCCGCGACACCGCTGATGGCTACGGTGCTTTCCGGCAATTTTGGGACGACGAGATTCTTGAGCGTATCGTGCGGGAAACCAATCGGTACGCTCAAGATCTCAAAACGCGGTCGGCCAGATTTGCGAGGGACTGGTATGACACCAACGTCCATGAAATCCTTATTTTATTTTCGTTCTGGATGATGCTTGGTATCATTAAGATGCCAAGCATCGCATCCTGCTTCTCAACTCATTATTTATTAAATACTAATATATTTTCTAAGTTGATGACACAAAACCGATATTGGCTGTTGAATCGGGCGTTGTATTTTGTCGACAATGGAACGAGAACTGCAAACTCGTCAAAATTGTTTTTGCTTGGTACCATTCCTGAGTATTTGAATAATAAATTCCAGGAATGTTATAAGCCTAGCCAAGATATCACAATAGACGAGTCGCTTACTCTATGGAAGGGCAAGCTTAGTTTCCGGCAGTATATTAAATCAAAGGCGGCGAGATACGGCATCAAAACCTTTGAATTGTGCGAGTCTTCGACAGGCTACCTTTGGTCGTTTTTTATTTACAAGGGTAGGGACGGCGGCGACACGACGAGCACACCGGGTATTCCTAAGAGCTCGGAGGTGGTAATGCGTCTGATAAGACCGTTGCTTAACAAGGGATACCGGTTGTTCATGGACAACTGGTTCAACTCTCCGACGCTAGCGAGATATCTCAAACGCAACAATACGGATTGCGTTGGGACGCTGCGTAAAAGCCGTAGGGATGTACCCCCCCTTATCCAGATTGCCAAAGTCCCGGTAGGTACGTTTGTGGCACGGCATTCCGGGGACGTGGCTGTTATGGTTTATCAGGACAGAAAAACCGTTTATACCATATCCACCCACCATAACACTGGGGTTACCCACTTTGCGGCTAAGCCTGGTAAGCCAGCGCATTATAAGCCGACAGTTATTGCCGATTATAATGCCAACATGGGGGGGGTTGATCGAAAAGATCAAATGTTGGAGCCATACCTTATTGAACGAAAGCGATGTAGTAAATGGTACAAGAAAATGTTCAAGCGGTTATTGAACATTTCTATATTTGATAGCCACATAATGCATGAAAGGAACCTTGAACGAGGTAATCAAACCAAGCAATTGGCATACCGCTTGGATTTGGTTCATAAAATTATGCAACACCACATAGCCCATGTGCCGCAGCCTAGAAGCCGTGTGTCGTTAGCGCTGCCAGATCCGCATCCTAGGGCAGGAATGATCAGTCAGCACTATTTACAGCATACTGTGGAGGTGGGTAGCAGCGGTTTACCGGGTCCTTCTGGGAGGCTTCGTAATTGCTTCTGGTGCAATTACAAGAAGAGACCACGGAAACGCACTGTATATGAGTGTGATACATGTAAACTACCCCTCTGTGTGGAGCCGTGTTTTAAAGAGTATCACACTAATATCTAGTAAGAAGGTTTGGTAGCTGTGGTGTTTCATGGAAGTGTGAAGTATGACATGATGAAGAATGACAGGGTGGCAGGGTATGGCAGGATAAGGTTTGGCTCAGCTGGCAATGGTAGGTGGTGACTTGTATGGATTGTTTAGCTGTCCTGACGTCCAAGGGGTGGCATTCCTAGAGTTCTATTGTCTACAAGAGAAAGCCTATGTTCAGCCTATAGCAGTGGATACGCCCGCCCGATTCATCAATTTTTTTTAAATTTTTTTTGTAACTTATTTCCTTTTTTTTTAACTTTTTTTGTAACTTCAGGTTTTGTGATCACATCCATCTATATATTTATTTATACTGCACTGTTATTTATCATATTTATGTTTATTTTTTTCCTTTTTCCTATTTTTGCACTTTCATTTATCATATTTATGTTTATTTTCTACTCTTCTTCGTGGATGTTGGTGTCATACCAGTGGTAGAGTCAATTTTTTTTTTTTTTTTTTCCACCTGATGGTAAGTGGTTTAACGTTCGTAAGTGCCTTATCAGGGCGTACATTGAATGAACGAGTTTTGAATTACAAAGTTGTTTGTTACCCTCAATCACTGGTTTTTTGAGACAGAAAAAATGTAAAAAGACTATGTTTTGAGTGTTTACAATATTTGAAATGTAAACTAAACTGAAGTGTCTCACTATAATTAAATACCTAATGGTTTTTTGAGACAGAAAAAATGTAAAAAGACTATGTTTTGAGTGTTTACAATATTTGAAATGTAAACTAAACTGAAGTGTCTCACTATAATTAAATACCTATTGGTTTTCTGAGACAGAAAAAATGTAAAAAGACTATGTTTTGAGTGCTTACAATATTTGAAATGTAAACAAAAACTAAACTCTAAAATATGCGTTATAATTGTCTATGTAATTGTTCAGTTCATACAAACTGAATATGTGTATTTTAATTGTGACTATTTATTTTATCATATGATGATTGTTACCCTGAACCACATTGGTGAATAAAATTTTACTATGAAATATAGGAATTATTATTTTCTCTCTCAAGTCCCAACCTAATATGATTTCTAATAAATAACTAGATGAAATAAAAGAATCCGTGGGGCACAAGCTAGTTCGAAGGCAATATGAGGTATTTATATGGTAATAAAGTCGATTGCAAACTTTTATCATATTCGAAGTAAGAAAAAAAAACGATTTCTAATAAATAACTAGATGAAATAAAAGAATCCGTGGGGCACAAGCTAGTTCGAAGGCAATATGAGGTATTTATATGGTAATAAAGTCGTATGCAAACTTTGATCATATTCGAAGTAAGAAAAAAAAACTATCGATAATTCCCCTAGTCGTGCCCATCACTAGTGCTGTGCTTCTAATGTATGGAATTATCAACTAAATATTTTTACCTTTTTCTTGTTATTTTTATATGAATAGTGCTTATTTGTGCTATACATTACATTATTGGGAATATCTATAAGCTAGTTACGTAAATAATTATACATAAGAGGCATAACGTTCAATGTAATGAGAACTCAAAGTCAGTAGTCCATTTTGGTCGCCGAATCGTACTAATTTGTGTTTTTCTATGTGTTACTGAATGAAACACATCCTTTTTTGTAATAAATCTAAAAGAATAATAATCAAACTGTCTAATAACATAAAGGTTTCATAATAAATCTGTAATTTTGTGATAAAATTACGTACGACAAGGAGATTTTTTTCAATCGATGGCTAACTATTGACGCCTCATTTTCAAAACTGAATTTCTTAGTATTTTTGTATGGGATAAAATAAAACTATGAATACATTTTCAATCATTATTTATTCCTTTACTATACATAATTCGTTTTAGGTCGAAATAGCAAGGTATTTAGCAATACATATTCGATATACATGAGAAGGATACATTCTAAGCAAACATCGATTTTTCCAATAAGATCGTGGTCCAGTCTTATTAGAATTTTACAATTAGTAGTATTTTTCCAATTGGAAATTTATCTAAGATTCTAATGGTAGCTGTATTGTTTTGAATGGATGAGTAGTTTGAGAGATATAAGCGAAAATGTAAAAGACGGCGCGCGTCATCGCTTGACCCCGCGAATTGGCGCTATTCAAGGGGCGTTTGACAGTTCATTTCCGCGAGTCAACAGGCCTGTTAACAGTTATTTTATATGTTCAACTGATCATATTTTTAATTTGGTCTGGAAACATCAACGTAGTGACCTAGTCCCACGTAGGTTTCGTGATACCATTGCGAAGAAAATTTACTGAGTGTTTTAACTTAGTAGGTAGGTACTTACAATATGTAATTGGGTTGAACATTGCTGATTCTTCATTATTATAACCCATTTTATATTAATTAAAATCCTTGTTCAATCAAATGCTATATATGACATTACCTTGACACTTGACACTACCCAAAGAGAATATAATACTACCGTTTACACTACCTACCTACTCAATTCACAACATACTACTTATAATGACTTATATTCTCTTTGCTACTTACTAATCTGTGATTCACAACGCTTTAAGCATAGATAATACACTATATACTAGGCTCCTCGGAACAATAACTAACATGGAAGCCGGGCTAAAATAAAAACCGAGTACTATACAGTTTATTCATTTATGTCAATTAGCATATCGTAATGTGGGAATGAAACAAAACATGGCTGTTTGTTTTTATTATTTTTGAACGTGTCACAAGCAAAATGTCAAATGGTCCTCTTTGGCCCTCTTTTAATGCTAACAAATACAAAAGTTCTATCCAAGACGTCAAAATACTTACGTTGGCTATCAACTTAATTTTGTAGTGATATGTTTTGTTGATACGAGTCGGGAGTTTGACGAATTTACTAAGTGAAAAAAGTGAGTTAATTATTAATTTCTGTCTGAGAACGTGGCCAGAAAGTACATTCGAGAGGTGTACAGTGCCCTGGACAAGATGTCTTGTGTTATTGAAGGGTGTAAAGCCCATAGTTCGAGAAAAGAAAATGAGAACGAAACGTTAACATTTTATCGGTGAGTTTAGAGATATATTTTTCAATATTGGAAATAAAAAAAGTGATAGACGATAAATAAAAATAGTACTTTATGCCTATCTACTCAAAAGAATTCACGTATTTGCTTTATTTTATGATTTTTCTGAAAAATAAAATTGTCGCAAGTATAGGTTACTAGTGATGTAAAAATGGTTATCGATAATCATTTCAATACTGTTGCAGATTTCCTAATGATGGTGAAATGAAAATGAAATGGAGTCAGTGCATCAATAGGTTTTTCTCATACAAACTTCCACCCCCTTTTCACCCCCTTAAAGGGTGATTTCTAGGATAAAAACTATCCTATGTTTTTTCCCGGGACTCCAACAATCCCTATCCGAATTTCATCTAAATCGGTTCGGCGGTTTAAGCGTGAAGAGGCGACAGACAGACGGACAGACAGACAGACACACTTTCGCATTTATAATTATAATATTAATTAGTAAATTAGTATTAGTATGGATTTTAATGATTAATAAAGACATTAAATTAATAATTGTAATTTCATTTATACTTGTGTCAAATTCTTATCGTCTCTTTCCTACCACACTTGACTGATATTCCGACGCCGAAGTTCCGTCGTGGTAAATCCGTTAGTAAACCACAGCCACACTTGGCAGATTATCCGTCGATAGCCAGCGCCTATACTGATAATAAATTATAATAACATGGGAATGTTAAGAAAAGGATAAACTATATTAATTAAAAAATATATAATAGAAAACTATTCTATCTATAGGTACACATAATAAAAATGTAACGGATCGCTATCTGTACATGGAAGATATATGAAAAAAAATATTATTGGGTCCTTTATCAACGCAATAGCACCCAAAACAATAATTGTTAGAATTTTGTCTGTTTGTGCAAGCTAATCTCAGAAACGGCGTATTCGGATGTGGTTTTCAGTAATATATTGTGGTAAGCTTCACTTAACATTTAGTTGTTTCATGTCAATCGGTTCTTAAATAAAAAAGTTATGTCAATTTAAAGAATCACGTCGAACATTTGTTAATCCAAAATAAACCAAAAGATATGCCCAAAGTCACTATTCCACGCGGACGAAGTCTCGGGCACAGCTAGTACTAACTATATTTACTTGTTTGCTTTGATGACTTATATCGACACGAAAATGTCGATGATAAGCCCATCACTAGCCAAAAAATAGCTTGTGACAACCTGCATAATAACGAAACAGAACGGTATTATATGTCTCATTCCCACGCATTATTAACGTCGAAAGTAAAAAAAGGTAAAGTATATGCATTTCATTTCTTATTTTAGCCCGGCTTCCATGTTAGTTATTGTTCCGAGATACTAGGCTTTAAGACAAGAATTATATATTCTAAATGGATAGGTAACTCTAAATACCTATTTGAAGCAAATACCTATCAATTGCGAAAAAGAGAAACGTCGAGGTTAGTCAAAATTATATTTTGATATTAATCTGTGCGCGAATAGACCCGGTATAATCTACGAATATTTTAAAGGCTTTAGTTACAAGACTATCAAGCCTGAACCATCGTGTTATTTCACATTCACAGTAAAGTCTAGTCCTCGTCCGTATAAGTCCAGCCAGGTTTTAGTGAAATTGGTGGCTGTTCCACTAAAACTTTTCACGGACTTTTTGGGACAACCTGAAAAGTCACGATACACGCTTTGATTTCATTTCAGTTCATTTATGAACTTAGATTGATGCCCTATTGGAAAAAACACCACAGACGTTATTGAATAAAACTCAAAATATACGAATTTAATGAAAAATTAAACGAAATCGCAACGTCACTTCGCAAGTTCCCGCCAAAAAGTCCGCGGCTACTATTACTAGTACTACTATTTCATAGTGTTAAAAAACAGATAAAAGAAAAAACTGAAAACTTTTTATTGAAATTACAATCTATTTTGTAATTTCATGAACTAAAACTAACATTTCCCAACTGCTTTTTGCATAAGCTATCTCAATTTTTTTTTTCATATAGAGTAAAATACCCTATTGTTTATGTGTCAGAGTTCAGAGTGGCCTTCGATGGTCCACCTACCTTACTATTATATGATATGACACAATGTAACCTAAATTTTGATTCTTTTTAGTTCACTTTTTAAAATAAAAGATTTTTTTTTCGACGCACTTTTATAGTTTATTTTAGGTAGTTTTTAGATTAGATTAGTTTTAATATAGTTATAATAATGTAAATATTTTATTGATTTTATATAGTGTTCCTAATTTAATACGATTAAAAGTTTTTTTTTATAAAAATCATTTTTACTTTGTATTTGTTTTTGCTTATTACTAAATAAGCACCTATAGTTAATTAACCAGATTAACTCATCCTCCGTCCGTGGCCTGTCGTTCGTGAAAGGGTTATTAAATTAAAAATAAAACCAGATAAATATACTTGTATTCTCTTTTTATTCTGTATTTTTTTTATCATTTATCAAAGTACAAATTTGTATAAAACTTACAATAATATATAGACTTTTTGATTATCACTCTACATTAATATTCTCTTATAAGTAAGGTAGAAGGTACAATAGGATATCTCTTATATGTATACATTCTGAAATCTCCTTCTGACCTAGATTTTGATAAGTTGTTTCAAGGTTTATTCCGTTCCCGTGAGATATTATCTTTTCCCGGGATAAGAAGTTTCATCACGATAGGCTTAGTAGTTTCGGAGAAATATACCTAATAAGGCCGACCTCACTACCGCCATATCTATTCTGTGCCACCGCGCTCTCCCCCCGCTTTATTTTTTTTAAATACAACTTTTTTTAATTTCCTAATTATATTTCTTTGAGCTCATCGAGGACTTTATTACACTAATTTTTTGTTTGTTATTCTGGATAGGCTTGTGTTTAACTCCAATCTCACTATGGTAAGTGATGATGTGGCCGAAAGTGGTAAGCACACAAAGCCTAGATGAGAACTGGCTCTCAAGTGCAACTGTCAGAACACACCGATAGGTGCTTGGCGACAGATTTTCAACTTGAGGGTGGTAGCCAGTCAGTCGGGTACTACAAAGTACCCTACTACCGTGCTATGGTTTCTTCACGATGTTTTCCTTCACCGAAAGCTCAAACACATTTTAAACACAAAACAATAAACAAGACACTAAGTAGTTATGTATAACGTGGAGAAAGCGCCTAAGGCTGATTTGAAGACATCCTCTCTAACGTCTCTAACATCTTATTCAAAGTTGTGTCAAGATTTTCAATTTTTGTTTCAACTTTTTCAAATTTTGATTTAAATTCAGATTCAAGTTTTTCAAATTTTGATTTAAATTCAGATTGAAGTTTTTCAAATGTTGTTTCATATTGTAGCAATATAGTTTTGATTTCATCGTGTTCTGTAACATTTAACTTTTTGCTGATAATATTTAATGCTTTTTGCACAATCTTACTATCTAAGTAATATTTTCGACTGCGTCCAAAACAGTTTCTACCTGGTTGCCACATACTCACTCCACGCACTGATCGTCTCACTTCAGGCATCAGTATTATGTTGCCCTTGTTCGGAAGTATATCTATGAAGCCGTCGTGAAATCCTGGCAAATCCAAATAAATGTAATGTTGAAATGGCTCGAGGCAGTACGCTTTTAAATGTAATAGACGTGAGATCGCTGACTGCACGCGTGTTCTCATAAATTTTGGTAAAAAGTGGAAGCATTCGGTTGGGTTTCTAGTTGCGTTCGCTTTGAGATATATACTTTCGATATAGGATATAAGTTTTAATCTAGAAATAAGTCCCACTAGTTCAGCATCAGCTCTAATCTCTTGTGTGTCGCTAACAGCTAGACCATTTAGCAGATTTAACAGCACAATTGGAATCATAAAAACAAATATAATGAATATGATGTGACTTGTTACTGGCAACGTATTGAATTGCATGGATCCGGCGTCAAACTCGCCAGTAAACATCACAATAGTTTTAAATAATGCTCTGAATGGATCATTGAAGAAGTCTTCGCCTTTTTCCTCCTTAGTGTTATTTGCGGTACCGTTTAGATGCAATGATGTCGTTGTTTGATCCTGTTTCACTTCTCTAAACAAAGTATAAAAACTCAAGGCAAATGCAACTATTAAAATGCAATACCACAGAATAAATTTTAAGAAATTCCATGAAACAGTTTTCAACATTTCTATGTTCGTTGACGATGCAGGAAATTGTCCAATGAGCAATAGTAACTCAGCGGAAGATATTAGAATAGCTACTGCGGACAGCTGTTGTTTGGTAGACTGTTGTGCCGAGTCGTAAAAAACAATCCAAGCTATTACAAAAATCAACGCTATTTCCATCAAATTTTCAAATCCCCGCACATACCTAGCTGGTGAGAGTACAAGTTGAAAAAATTCTCGAAATATAAGAAGAACTAAGCCAATAATAGCTCCAACGTGAGTCATAATATTCAAAGTTTTTATTGAATCTGATTGATTTTTTTCAGCACCGTACCCAAAAATTACATACAGGATTAAACATAGGCACATGAGGAAATAGAACGTCATATTAGCATAGGCAAAAACACTTACACTTTGCCATTTCAAGTAGAGGAAAGTGGTGATCACCGGATGTTCTAACAATGGACGGAGTCCTTCACGCTGTGACATGTACAGTAAAGCGTCAGTTTCAGGCGCTGTATAACGATTATTTCTATTTGAATGGTTTTGATGAACTAGGAAGCCAAACTTTATTTGTATCATGTACTCCTCACTACTACTACTTCTACCATATCCTGTAACGCATTCGTCCATATAAGTTTCCAGTGTTTTAGGATTCATTTGTGCTAATGGCGATTCATTAAATCTGTCTCGTGTACCTACACTAGCTCCATGTCGGAGAAGAGTCAAAATAACCCCATCGTCAAGGTCATAACGTAACTCGGCATAACTTAAAACGGCGTAATGTAAAGCTGTTCTTGCTTTTTCATCAACACAGTTAATATTAAATTTAGAAATTCCAAGAAACAAATCCAAGCACCAAATAAAATCGGCTTTTGGAATTGGACAATTTTTGTTACCAGTTGCTCTCACCATATCATGAAGAAGTTTCTCACAATCAACAGCTTTTAATAATACCTCTATAGGGTTGTCTGCATGAGATATCATCATTTCTACGACTGTTCTTAGTCCCTGTCTCATTGCAGAATAAATAGGAGTATTATACTGATGATTAGGAATGTTAACGTCACAGCCAGCCATTAAAAGCTGTTCAATCATGTCTTCGTACAAGTTTCTTTGTGTTGAGTAACGAAGTAAGTAACCATAAATACTTTGCATGTTCTCAATAGCCAACATTAATGCTGTGTTTCCTCCTATAGTATGTTTACGGTTCAAATCAATATTACCGGCATTTATCAACTCCTTTACTGCTTCTACAGCCTCCTGTATATTTGGTTTTACTACAGCCATATGCAGGGGAGATGGACCTTGATGACGTGTTGGTCCTATAAATTGAGATAATAGCGTGTAAGGGCCATCTGAGGCTACCACCTTCCAGTTCCTTTATTTGTTAATCAAATGATTATACAGGGAAACGAAGCCTTCTATTGCAATAGGTAGATGTCAATCCCCCTGGTATTATTATGCCGTATTTTTGTCATGACCACGCTTGTCATACTTCAGCGGAGCTACCGCGCAAGGAACTGGTAAAGACCTTAATAAAATTTGGCATTATCTGGCGTCCTACAATATTTAGAACTTATGTGGGGCGCCGCCCGGAATAGTTAATGGATATATAACTGTTTTTTTTGGTATTAGTTGTTTGTAATTACAAAATACCTAAGTAGTCAGATTATAAAAATATACAAAAAAATGTAACCTTGCTGAGTTTCTTGGTGGCTCTTCTTATACCTTCATAAGCGCTCTAGGCCTTTGAACACTGACAGTAATTTCGATAAAGTGGTTTGAGGTTTGCTGATGCACAAGCAGGTGAGTCATCTGATGGTAAGTGACTACTGTCGCCTATGGAAAGCGATTCGATGAGGATTGCCTATATGCCGAATTTTTTAAATAACTAAAAGGCACCTGCCTTATTAGGTGCTGGAACACACGGTAGTAGCTTTACAGGTTTCAACTTGAGGGTAGTCAGGGAGCCAGCCAGGCTAATAAAAACTTATAAAACGATATTTATCTAAAATACTCTTAAAATCTAGTGAGTAGCGCAAGATCGGCCATCGTGGAGATCCTTAGGGAAGGCCATTGTCCAGGACTGGAGGTCTTCCGGCTGTCATGATGCTGATGATGACTCTTTAAATGAGCACGTGAATAACGTCACATTGTTTGATAATTACTGGAAGATGATCGATCTGAATAGAGTAATACATACTGTCTCGACGGCGTGTGATCTCCCTGGGGGATGGACACAGTGGCTCGAGTTCCATCTCCTCACCGGCCCTGTCTCGTGTCAAGTCGCTATCGGTTCTAGTACTGGGAGCTGTAAACAAGTAGAGTATTTTTTAAACAATGAGATACAGTGGCGTCAATAGCAGACAGGGCACAAGGAGATACAGTGGCGTCAATAGCAGACAGGGCACAATGAGATACAGTGGCGTCAATAGCAGACAGGGCACAATGAGATACAGTGGCGTCAATAGCAGACAGGGCACAATGAGATACAGTGGCGTGACTAGCAGACAGGGCACAATGAGATACAGTGGCGTGACTAGCAGACAGGGCACAATGAGATACAGTGGCGTCAATAGCAGACAGGGCACAATGAGATACAGTGGCGTCAATAGCAGACAGGGCACAATGAGACACAGTGGTGGGACTAGCAGACAGGGCACAATGAGATACAGTGGCGTGACTAGCAGACAATGCACAATGAGATACAGTGGCAGGACTAGCAGACAGGGCACAATGAGATACAGTGGCATGACTAGCAGACAGGGCACAATGAGATACAGTGGCATGACTAGCAGACAGGGCACAATGAGATACAGTGGCGTGACTAGCAGACAGGGCACAATGAGATACAGTGGCGTGACTAGCAGACAGGGCACAATGAGATACAGTGGCGTGACTAGCAGACAGGGCACAATGAGATACAGTGGCGTGACTAGCAGACAGGGCACAATGAGATACAGTGGCGTGACTAGCAGACAGGGCACAATGAGATACAGTGGCGTGACTAGCAGACAGGGTACAATGAGATACAGTGGCGTGACTAGCAGACAGGGCACAATGAGATACAGTGGCGTGACTAGCAGACAGGGCACAATGAGATACAGTGGCGTGACTAGCAGACAGGGCACAATGAGATACAGTGGCGTGACTAGCAGACAGGGCACAATGAGATACAGTGGCGTGACTAGCAGACAGGGTACAATGAGATACAGTGGCGTGACTAGCAGACAGGGCACAATGAGATACAGTGGCGTGACTAGCAGACAGGGCACAATGAGATACAGTGGCGTGACTAGCAGACAGTGCACAATGAGATACAGTGGCGTGACTAGCAGACAGGGCACAATGAGATACAGTGGCGTGACTAGCAGACAGGGTACAATGAGATACAGTGGCGTGACTAGCAGACAGGGCACAATGAGATACAGTGGCGTGACTAGCAGACAGGGCACAATGAGATACAGTAGGGTGACTAGCAGACAGGGCACAATGAGATACAGTGGCGTGACTAGCAGACAGGGCACAATGAGATACAGTGGCGTGACTAGCAGACAGGGCACAATGAGATACAGTAGGGTGACTAGCAGACAGGGCACAATGATATACAGTGGCGTGACTAGCAGACAGGGTACAATTGTGAAAATACAGGATGTCCAGCAAGTAGTACGACAAACGTAAATGGGAGATAGGTGGGCGGGTCATCAACCAAATCAGAAATTCAAAAATCAATACATAAAAATCAAAAATAATCTCAGGATACAGGTTTATGTATTTTGAGTCAAGTCAAGTCACTATAACAAATAATAACTTTTCTCTTGCGGTAGCCGGCTGCGGCGGAATGCTTACCTTGCGAATTGTTCGGAGATGACCTCAAGGAGTCTACCCTACTCGGTCCAACCTGATCCTGCACATCGCCAGCCTCCATTGCTGTAAGAGATTTAGCAAACAACGTTAGTAGGATAAAATTCTGTACGAAATACTATAGGCAAGTTCCTAGTGAAGTGAAGTGACGTATGCATCACAAAGTTCTATTATTGGCGTGTGAGTGCGGAGCGCCGCTCGTCGCGCGTCTCGATACAACACGGTCACGTGCGAGGAGGCGTGCGTATGTAGTGACAACCAGCTCACCTGGTGGTAAGTGAATACCGTTGTCTATACACATTACCGATACCAGGTGATAGCCAATGTATTTTACTCCTTATTACAGTGCTTTAAAGGCAATTAGTTCTCCTTTACGTCATAAGACAGATAGCTCCTTATCTGCCAGTGAATGACATTTAGCGGCGACCTCTCAACGTCCCCACACTATACATATAGAAAGAAAGAAAGAAAAAAACATTTATAGAAAAAAGCCAACATAGTCAGATGGTCCAAAAATATTAAAAAAATGTAACCTTGCTGAGTTTCTTACCGGTTCTTCTCAGTTGAAGGCTGACTTCCGAACCGGTGGTAACTTCTGTAATTCGACCTTCATAAGTGCCCGTCTAGGGCCTAAACTGAAGATTGACTTTGACTTTGATTTATTAAAACAGAACTAAAAATATGTACCTACATATAATATTCGATCTGTACTGTCACACGAAAGGCTACAAGAACATAATCAAGCAATATCCTGATGATATGTTGCACGTATGAACAATGAGAGATGGACTAAAATAGGTAGCCACTTGGAAAGGGCCATCAGGAAAGAAAAAAAGAGGTAGACCAACGCAGAGGTCTGTGTTTCCCGATAGTTACAACCTGAGAGTATTCAAGTCTCGGGTGAATAGGTTATTTCTAGGTAAGCGTGCACCATCGTAGACCACATCGTCACCTACCATCAAGTGAGATAGTGGTCAAACGCGATCATCAAGTCAAACCTATTGTTAATAAAAAAAAAAAAAGGTGGTTCGACTAAATACTGAAAACGGTGGGAAACGACTGGATGGAAATAGTAATAGATAGAGAAAAGTGGAGAAAAATGGAGGAGGAGTTTACTTAGGTACTCTGTAGATAATTATTCTCTCTGTAAATAGTGATTTGATTTGAATGTTTTATTTTTTGTATTATTTTTAACAACACAATTTTATTTACAACAAATCGCTCCTTGAATACAAAAGGGCCACAAATCAAAATTCATAAATTTTACAGGAGGGCCAAAACAAATTTTGATAAGTGTTTTTTTGAAATATTTAATATGTTATCTATTATTATAATTATGTTATATATATCATTAGATGCGTATTTCTAAATGCTATCTACATACAATATGGACATTAGCACAGCTGTTACCCATTATGAAAAAATGGCACAAAAGTCCCTTTTGCATTCAAAATTTCAATCAATATCATTAGACTTAAGTCAAAAAATAAAAACAATTTTACAAAAATAAATGGTTTATTAAAAGGTTTCTTAATAAAATTTATCAAACGGTAATAAAACTGTTTACTTGTACAATAATAAATAGACGAACACCAGTAAAACAATGTTTTACAAGATCTAAAGTACAAAATCGGATTTTTTTATTAATATAATTGAGGAGTTCTTGGTGAATGACTATTATTTTGTCAAATTAAACATCCTCTTTAAAACTTTATTAATTAAATTATAGAATTCTAGGACAGCAAGACATAAAATTACAATAATTATATCAAAAATATTACATAAAAACATTATCAATTAATAAATACTCTTAAAAAATCAATAGTCGACCCTAAATTCTATCATGTTTAACTTCGATTAAATAATAATATGAGATCAAACATAATGGTACGATGAGGGTAAATAAAACAAAATATTATAGCGTATTACACAGTAACAATAAACAGTCTTATAAAATCACATAGTTTCAAACAGTTTAACTTATGGGACTTTTTAACTGAATCATTTGGAATACTTATATAGAAACATAGTTTTTTATTTATTATAGAATATTTATATGAAATGAAATGAAATTGTTTATTCGTCAAAATAGGCCTTCACATGCACTTATGAATAGTCAGACTAATGCTCGGTTCGGAAGGTTGCTTTTGCTGAGAAGAGCCGGAAATAAACTCAGCAAGTACTCTTTTGAAAAACAACTTACACCTATTACATTCAATAATTATTTATCTAGTCTCACTGACAATATTTGCATGTTATGGTGGCAAAAATAGTAATCTATAGAATTTAATTATGACTGACTTAATAAACAACAAACTTAAGCAGAATATAATTATTGTTTACTTATATTTGGTGAACGTTTTTATGAAAATTTATTAAATAAAAATAATCTTCTCAATATTATTCAGGGCCGGTTGGCGTGGTTGGTTAATACACTGCCTATCACGACGCAGGTCGTGGGTTCGATTCCCATCCAGGACAGACATTTGTGTGCATGAACATGTCTGTTTGTCCTGAGTCTGGGTGTAATTATCTATTTAAGTATGTATTTACAAAAAAAAAGTAGTATATGTAGTATATCAGTCATCTGGTTTCCATATTACAAGTTCTGCTTAGTTTGGGATCAGATAGCCGTGTGTGAACTAATGTCCGAGGATACTTATTTATACTTATTTACTTATTCTCAATCAGTTTTGGTATAGACTGCTTTTTCGAATCAGCTATTTTAAGTTTACAAACAAAGTACAGCTTTTTTGGCACTACAGGACTATCAGCCCTCTTTTTTGACACCGTGACTACCGAGGTGAACTCTTCAGTTTCATAAGAAGTTAAATGAATGAAATACAAATTTGTTGGATAACTAAAAAAGTTTTGACAGTATATCTTCCTCGGAATCAGAAGCTCGTTCATTGTTGGGTTGAAAATTGGGATCTTTGACGCTGCCATCTGATGAAAAACCGGCATCTGATAAACTACTGGAGCTAGAACTACTGGTGTCAGAGTCACTGGAACTGCTACTTGAGTCGCACACTTGAACATAGGAATTAAATTCAAATAGGTTTATTTTTATTGAAAAAATAGTAAAGGAAATTTAAATTATTTTCATGCAAAATGGCCATATTTCTGAGAGTATTATTCTAGAACGGTAAAAATAATAATTTATTCCATGCAAAACGGTCGCATTTCAAATAGGCTAATACTGTATTACAAAATATGATTACACATACCTAATATTTGAATGCAAAACGGTCGATTTCCAAAATATGGCACTCTTGTAATATAATATGCGATTATAACTACTTGAAGTTAGAATGCAAAACAAGACGTTTTTAGATTGTGGCACTTTTGTATAAAAAATATAATCAAACTTACCTGAAGTTTTGAAAGCAAAACAGACGTTTTTTGGATTATGGCACTTTTACATGCAACCGACGTGCGTTCACATTGAATTTCGGGGCGCAACTAAAAAAATGGCAGTTTTGCACTGACGTCACCTGTCAAAGTGCTCCGACGTAAAAAGGGCGGATAGTCCGTTTGACCATAGAGTAAGCAAAAATGATGGGTGTCTTCAATTAACTATAAAATTTAGTCTATTTTGGTATCATTTTTACGATAAAACGATTTTGGATATTTTTTGATTTGTGGCCCTTTTGTATTCAAGGAGCGAAATGTACAAAATATACAAGCAAATGTACAATTATAATATATAAAAAACTTCTTCGAGGCTGCCGCTGCCGCCGATCGGCAAGGTTCCCAGAAGGCTGGCAGCGTTTCCTCTTTGGATGGCCAAACTGATGCGTTGGCGGAAAAAAAATATTTATTATTGTAATTTAAATTTTTAATTTATTTGAAATTCTCGAATTTTATAAATTTATGTAATTTTTTTATTAATTAATATTTTAGGCAACTGCATCTCAAGGGCAACTGCCGGACAACTGCTGGCGACAGATTAAAACTACCGAACTGTTTTGTACCACTCTACCGACTTTGGCAGAAAAGTGGCTCAAATAAGTTGCCACAGAAAAAATGATTTTTTTCTATGAGGCCACCAATGTCTAAGAGTCTATGAGTAGGTGAATAAAGCCGGTTACATTCTCTATCCATTCATATACAATAAGTCTGTGGTTGGGTTTCCGGAAATTTGTTATGTCAAGTTCAAAATCAGTCAAATTCTTTCTCGACGCGTCTCTCGTGCAACGAACGTGCTCTGCGGAAAAGTAAGAAGAAATACAATAAATTCATCATTTTGTGATCCAAGGTAAGCTAGATTTTGAAGAATACTAAGTTATTGATGTATTACAGTAATTGTATCGAGGAAATTTTGCATTTTATATGTATTTTTACGTGAAATCAAAACATGAAGATGGCGTTAGGTAGTGTTCTTGAAAATGCTTTGATATTGTTTTCCATCATAAAGTAAGAATTACTACGTAAATAGAATCATTTTGGCTTATAAATTTCATATACTCAGTATCCCATTCAAAAAAATTGTACAGTAATAGATTATCTTTCCGTAATTTCGAAATTCATGAGGTAGGTATTTTTTGTCGTTTTAAAATTTTGCGCGCGTTTCCGCCATTTTGTACACATTTTGTAACTTTGCTGGGGCTGTTGTCGATAAACGTTATCGATATTATTTTTGGTATACAAATTGTACGATAATTATTTTATGATTTTATTGAATACGAAAATAGAAATATTTAGAAATATGTAAACATATAAAGAAATATAAGCGTTATCGATACATTTATTTTTGATAAGATAATTATTTTCATTTTAGATGTGGAATCCTAACCATACTCAGGCCCCTGACGACTTCATCGCAGCGCTGTTGGATGATGAGCCGTCAGGGAGCGAGAGCGAGTGGGAGGATTCGGAGGAGGAGGTAGTAAACTTTTCTGATTTTTTTTTTCATAGTAAAATTGTTCTTTTATTGATCTAATTTATGTTCTAGATGATTTTTTACGATTCGATGAGGGGAGAGGAGGAGGAGGAGGAGGATGATGAGGTAGTAATTTTTTTTATTTGTTATATTGTAATTTATATTTTTATTTTTATTGCTATTTTTATTTCTGTTTAGATTGTTTGGAATGATGGAGAGGGGGGGGGTGATGGGGGTAGCGGTGGACGTACAGTTGGAGGAGGAGAATGAGGTAGTAATTTTTTTTATTTGTTATATTGTAATTTATATTTTTATTTTGATTGCTATTTTTATTTCTGTTTAGATTGTTTGGAATGATGGAGAGGGGGGGATGTTGGGGGTAGCGGAGGAGGTGCAGGTTGAGGAGGATGAGGTAGTAATTTTTTTTTATTTGTTATATTGTAATTTATATTTTTATTTTAACTTCTATTTTAATTTCTGTTTAGCTCGACATTGCTGGTATGCCGCTGCTGTCGTTGGACGACCGTGGACTGCTGCACCCTCTGTAAGTTCAATAACTTATTGATGGACTTGAGATTTTTTATATATTACAAGAAAACAATATTTGTTTTAGTGCGTCAGCTTCGTCACCGAGGTCACCCACGCCGCCGCCGTACAGCCCGCTGAGCAGCCCTCGCCGCGCTCGCAGCAGGAGCCCTCTCGGCAGCCGAAACGCCGACCATGGGCAGGAAAGGTAAATATCATATACTTTATTTGAATAGAAGATTTCATGAGAAGGTAGTGGTGTGTTTAGTAATGTTGTGGTTTCGTTTTTATAGAAATGTGGTGCGCTCCAACTCCGATTTGGAGAATGCTGCTGGCCGTGACGATGTGGACTGGAGTCCAACGTACGTATTCACTTACAAAATATATATTGCAATGCTGTTATGGTTAATGATTATGTATCCAAAGCCAAGAAGTGAGAAGTGTGAACAAAGCAAAGCATATAATTTTTTTTTTTCCTTTACAGGGCCAGCCCCCGTGGTCGAGGCCGAGGCCGAGGTCGCGGCCGTGGCCGTGGCCGCGGAGCCAATCGGGGTGGAGCGCGACCGCCCATGGTCCAGCGTCCGGCTGCGAGAACGCGCCGCCTACCTGTTGCGAGTGCGGTGGGCCCAGAATACGTGCGGCGGGAAGGCTTCGTGGAGGAAGTCTGCCTCGGTGACGACGATGTTCCTCCAGCGCTGCGGGAAATGGTGTGCACGCTGGAGGGTACTCGGAGGGTGCAGCGGTTCGCCAGGGCGCAGCGGTTCGCCAGGGCGCAGACGGCACGGCAGGCGGCGGTCGTGGACAGCGATGAAGGTGAGGAAAGCACCGTAGCCGAGGTGATGTTCGGGGGGGACCAAGAGGCCACGACCTTTTCGTGGTCTCCTATGTCCACTTTTAACGGATCCAGGTGTCCTTTTGACCCTGGATTCGAAGTGGGCCCCACCCGCGACACCGCTGATGGCTACGGTGCTTTCCGGCAATTTTGGGACGACGAGATTCTTGAGCGTATCGTGCGGGAAACCAATCGGTACGCTCAAGATCTCAAAACGCGGTCGGCCAGATTTGCGAGGGACTGGTATGACACCAACGTCCATGAAATCCTTATTTTATTTTCGTTCTGGATGATGCTTGGTATCATTAAGATGCCAAGCATCGCATCCTGCTTCTCAACTCATTATTTATTAAATACTAATATATTTTCTAAGTTGATGACACAAAACCGATATTGGCTGTTGAATCGGGCGTTGTATTTTGTCGACAATGGAACGAGAACTGCAAACTCGTCAAAATTGTTTTTGCTTGGTACCATTCCTGAGTATTTGAATAATAAATTCCAGGAATGTTATAAGCCTAGCCAAGATATCACAATAGACGAGTCGCTTACTCTATGGAAGGGCAAGCTTAGTTTCCGGCAGTATATTAAATCAAAGGCGGCGAGATACGGCATCAAAACCTTTGAATTGTGCGAGTCTTCGACAGGCTACCTTTGGTCGTTTTTTATTTACAAGGGTAGGGACGGCGGCGACACGACGAGCACACCGGGTATTCCTAAGAGCTCGGAGGTGGTAATGCGTCTGATAAGACCGTTGCTTAACAAGGGATACCGGTTGTTCATGGACAACTGGTTCAACTCTCCGACGCTAGCGAGATATCTCAAACGCAACAATACGGATTGCGTTGGGACGCTGCGTAAAAGCCGTAGGGATGTACCCCCCCTTATCCAGATTGCCAAAGTCCCGGTAGGTACGTTTGTGGCACGGCATTCCGGGGACGTGGCTGTTATGGTTTATCAGGACAGAAAAACCGTTTATACCATATCCACCCACCATAACACTGGGGTTACCCACTTTGCGGCTAAGCCTGGTAAGCCAGCGCATTATAAGCCGACAGTTATTGCCGATTATAATGCCAACATGGGGGGGGTTGATCGAAAAGATCAAATGTTGGAGCCATACCTTATTGAACGAAAGCGATGTAGTAAATGGTACAAGAAAATGTTCAAGCGGTTATTGAACATTTCTATATTTGATAGCCACATAATGCATGAAAGGAACCTTGAACGAGGTAATCAAACCAAGCAATTGGCATACCGCTTGGATTTGGTTCATAAAATTATGCAACACCACATAGCCCATGTGCCGCAGCCTAGAAGCCGTGTGTCGTTAGCGCTGCCAGATCCGCATCCTAGGGCAGGAATGATCAGTCAGCACTATTTACAGCATACTGTGGAGGTGGGTAGCAGCGGTTTACCGGGTCCTTCTGGGAGGCTTCGTAATTGCTTCTGGTGCAATTACAAGAAGAGACCACGGAAACGCACTGTATATGAGTGTGATACATGTAAACTACCCCTCTGTGTGGAGCCGTGTTTTAAAGAGTATCACACTAATATCTAGTAAGAAGGTTTGGTAGCTGTGGTGTTTCATGGAAGTGTGAAGTATGACATGATGAAGAATGACAGGGTGGCAGGGTATGGCAGGATAAGGTTTGGCTCAGCTGGCAATGGTAGGTGGTGACTTGTATGGATTGTTTAGCTGTCCTGACGTCCAAGGGGTGGCATTCCTAGAGTTCTATTGTCTACAAGAGAAAGCCTATGTTCAGCCTATAGCAGTGGATACGCCCGCCCGATTCATCAATTTTTTTTAAATTTTTTTTGTAACTTATTTCCTTTTTTTTTAACTTTTTTTGTAACTTCAGGTTTTGTGATCACATCCATCTATATATTTATTTATACTGCACTGTTATTTATCATATTTATGTTTATTTTTTTCCTTTTTCCTATTTTTGCACTTTCATTTATCATATTTATGTTTATTTTCTACTCTTCTTCGTGGATGTTGGTGTCATACCAGTGGTAGAGTCAATTTTTTTTTTTTTTTTTTCCACCTGATGGTAAGTGGTTTAACGTTCGTAAGTGCCTTATCAGGGCGTACATTGAATGAACGAGTTTTGAATTACAAAGTTGTTTGTTACCCTCAATCACTGGTTTTTTGAGACAGAAAAAATGTAAAAAGACTATGTTTTGAGTGTTTACAATATTTGAAATGTAAACTAAACTGAAGTGTCTCACTATAATTAAATACCTAATGGTTTTTTGAGACAGAAAAAATGTAAAAAGACTATGTTTTGAGTGTTTACAATATTTGAAATGTAAACTAAACTGAAGTGTCTCACTATAATTAAATACCTATTGGTTTTCTGAGACAGAAAAAATGTAAAAAGACTATGTTTTGAGTGCTTACAATATTTGAAATGTAAACAAAAACTAAACTCTAAAATATGCGTTATAATTGTCTATGTAATTGTTCAGTTCATACAAACTGAATATGTGTATTTTAATTGTGACTATTTATTTTATCATATGATGATTGTTACCCTGAACCACATTGGTGAATAAAATTTTACTATGAAATATAGGAATTATTATTTTCTCTCTCAAGTCCCAACCTAATATGATTTCTAATAAATAACTAGATGAAATAAAAGAATCCGTGGGGCACAAGCTAGTTCGAAGGCAATATGAGGTATTTATATGGTAATAAAGTCGATTGCAAACTTTTATCATATTCGAAGTAAGAAAAAAAAACGATTTCTAATAAATAACTAGATGAAATAAAAGAATCCGTGGGGCACAAGCTAGTTCGAAGGCAATATGAGGTATTTATATGGTAATAAAGTCGTATGCAAACTTTGATCATATTCGAAGTAAGAAAAAAAAACTATCGATAATTCCCCTAGTCGTGCCCATCACTAGTGCTGTGCTTCTAATGTATGGAATTATCAACTAAATATTTTTACCTTTTTCTTGTTATTTTTATATGAATAGTGCTTATTTGTGCTATACATTACATTATTGGGAATATCTATAAGCTAGTTACGTAAATAATTATACATAAGAGGCATAACGTTCAATGTAATGAGAACTCAAAGTCAGTAGTCCATTTTGGTCGCCGAATCGTACTAATTTGTGTTTTTCTATGTGTTACTGAATGAAACACATCCTTTTTTGTAATAAATCTAAAAGAATAATAATCAAACTGTCTAATAACATAAAGGTTTCATAATAAATCTGTAATTTTGTGATAAAATTACGTACGACAAGGAGATTTTTTTCAATCGATGGCTAACTATTGACGCCTCATTTTCAAAACTGAATTTCTTAGTATTTTTGTATGGGATAAAATAAAACTATGAATACATTTTCAATCATTATTTATTCCTTTACTATACATAATTCGTTTTAGGTCGAAATAGCAAGGTATTTAGCAATACATATTCGATATACATGAGAAGGATACATTCTAAGCAAACATCGATTTTTCCAATAAGATCGTGGTCCAGTCTTATTAGAATTTTACAATTAGTAGTATTTTTCCAATTGGAAATTTATCTAAGATTCTAATGGTAGCTGTATTGTTTTGAATGGATGAGTAGTTTGAGAGATATAAGCGAAAATGTAAAAGACGGCGCGCGTCATCGCTTGACCCCGCGAATTGGCGCTATTCAAGGGGCGTTTGACAGTTCATTTCCGCGAGTCAACAGGCCTGTTAACAGTTATTTTATATGTTCAACTGATCATATTTTTAATTTGGTCTGGAAACATCAACGTAGTGACCTAGTCCCACGTAGGTTTCGTGATACCATTGCGAAGAAAATTTACTGAGTGTTTTAACTTAGTAGGTAGGTACTTACAATATGTAATTGGGTTGAACATTGCTGATTCTTCATTATTATAACCCATTTTATATTAATTAAAATCCTTGTTCAATCAAATGCTATATATGACATTACCTTGACACTTGACACTACCCAAAGAGAATATAATACTACCGTTTACACTACCTACCTACTCAATTCACAACATACTACTTATAATGACTTATATTCTCTTTGCTACTTACTAATCTGTGATTCACAACGCTTTAAGCATAGATAATACACTATATACTAGGCTCCTCGGAACAATAACTAACATGGAAGCCGGGCTAAAATAAAAACCGAGTACTATACAGTTTATTCATTTATGTCAATTAGCATATCGTAATGTGGGAATGAAACAAAACATGGCTGTTTGTTTTTATTATTTTTGAACGTGTCACAAGCAAAATGTCAAATGGTCCTCTTTGGCCCTCTTTTAATGCTAACAAATACAAAAGTTCTATCCAAGACGTCAAAATACTTACGTTGGCTATCAACTTAATTTTGTAGTGATATGTTTTGTTGATACGAGTCGGGAGTTTGACGAATTTACTAAGTGAAAAAAGTGAGTTAATTATTAATTTCTGTCTGAGAACGTGGCCAGAAAGTACATTCGAGAGGTGTACAGTGCCCTGGACAAGATGTCTTGTGTTATTGAAGGGTGTAAAGCCCATAGTTCGAGAAAAGAAAATGAGAACGAAACGTTAACATTTCATCGGTGAGTTTAGAGATATATTTTTCAATATTGGAAATAAAAAAAGTGATAGACGATAAATAAAAATAGTACTTTATGCCTATCTACTCAAAAGAATTCACGTATTTGCTTTATTTTATGATTTTTCTGAAAAATAAAATTGTCGCAAGTATAGGTTACTAGTGATGTAAAAATGGTTATCGATAATCATTTCAATACTGTTGCAGATTTCCTAATGATGGTGAAATGAAAATGAAATGGAGTCAGTGCATCAATAGGTTTTTCTCATACAAACTTCCACCCCCTTTTCACCCCCTTAAAGGGTGATTTCTAGGATAAAAACTATCCTATGTTTTTTCCCGGGACTCCAACAATCCCTATCCGAATTTCATCTAAATCGGTTCGGCGGTTTAAGCGTGAAGAGGCGACAGACAGACGGACAGACAGACAGACACACTTTCGCATTTATAATTATAATATTAATTAGTAAATTAGTATTAGTATGGATTTTAATGATTAATAAAGACATTAAATTAATAATTGTAATTTCATTTATACTTGTGTCAAATTCTTATCGTCTCTTTCCTACCACACTTGACTGATATTCCGACGCCGAAGTTCCGTCGTGGTAAATCCGTTAGTAAACCACAGCCACACTTGGCAGATTATCCGTCGATAGCCAGCGCCTATACTGATAATAAATTATAATAACATGGGAATGTTAAGAAAAGGATAAACTATATTAATTAAAAAATATATAATAGAAAACTATTCTATCTATAGGTACACATAATAAAAATGTAACGGATCGCTATCTGTACATGGAAGATATATGAAAAAAAATATTATTGGGTCCTTTATCAACGCAATAGCACCCAAAACAATAATTGTTAGAATTTTGTCTGTTTGTGCAAGCTAATCTCAGAAACGGCGTATTCGGATGTGGTTTTCAGTAATATATTGTGGTAAGCTTCACTTAACATTTAGTTGTTTCATGTCAATCGGTTCTTAAATAAAAAAGTTATGTCAATTTAAAGAATCACGTCGAACATTTGTTAATCCAAAATAAACCAAAAGATATGCCCAAAGTCACTATTCCACGCGGACGAAGTCTCGGGCACAGCTAGTACTAACTATATTTACTTGTTTGCTTTGATGACTTATATCGACACGAAAATGTCGATGATAAGCCCATCACTAGCCAAAAAATAGCTTGTGACAACCTGCATAATAACGAAACAGAACGGTATTATATGTCTCATTCCCACGCATTATTAACGTCGAAAGTAAAAAAAGGTAAAGTATATGCATTTCATTTCTTATTTTAGCCCGGCTTCCATGTTAGTTATTGTTCCGAGATACTAGGCTTTAAGACAAGAATTATATATTCTAAATGGATAGGTAACTCTAAATACCTATTTGAAGCAAATACCTATCAATTGCGAAAAAGAGAAACGTCGAGGTTAGTCAAAATTATATTTTGATATTAATCTGTGCGCGAATAGACCCGGTATAATCTACGAATATTTTAAAGGCTTTAGTTACAAGACTATCAAGCCTGAACCATCGTGTTATTTCACATTCACAGTAAAGTCTAGTCCTCGTCCGTATAAGTCCAGCCAGGTTTTAGTGAAATTGGTGGCTGTTCCACTAAAACTTTTCACGGACTTTTTGGGACAACCTGAAAAGTCACGATACACGCTTTGATTTCATTTCAGTTCATTTATGAACTTAGATTGATGCCCTATTGGAAAAAACACCACAGACGTTATTGAATAAAACTCAAAATATACGAATTTAATGAAAAATTAAACGAAATCGCAACGTCACTTCGCAAGTTCCCGCCAAAAAGTCCGCGGCTACTATTACTAGTACTACAATTTCATAGTGTTAAAAAACAGATAAAAGAAAAAACTGAAAACTTTTTATTGAATTTACAATCTATTTTGTAATTTCATGAACTAAAACTAACATTTCCCAACTGCTTTTTGCATAAGCTATCTCAATTTTTTTTTTCATATAGAGTAAAATACCCTATTGTTTATGTGTCAGAGTTCAGAGTGGCCTTCGATGGTCCACCTACCTTACTATTATATGATATGACACAATGTAACCTAAATTTTGATTCTTTTTAGTTCACTTTTTAAAATAAAAGATTTTTTTTTCGACGCACTTTTATAGTTTATTTTAGGTAGTTTTTAGATTAGATTAGTTTTAATATAGTTATAATAATGTAAATATTTTATTGATTTTATATAGTGTTCCTAATTTAATACGATTAAAAGTTTTTTTTTATAAAAATCATTTTTACTTTGTATTTGTTTTTGCTTATTACTAAATAAGCACCTATAGTTAATTAACCAGATTAACTCATCCTCCGTCCGTGGCCTGTCGTTCGTGAAAGGGTTATTAAATTAAAAATAAAACCAGATAAATATACTTGTATTCTCTTTTTATTCTGTATTTTTTTTTATCATTTATCAAAGTACAAATTTGTATAAAACTTACAATAATATATAGACTTTTTGATTATCACTCTACATTAATATTCTCTTATAAGTAAGGTAGAAGGTACAATAGGATATCTCTTATATGTATACATTCTGAAATCTCCTTCTGACCTAGATTTTGATAAGTTGTTTCAAGGTTTATTCCGTTCCCGTGAGATATTATCTTTTCCCGGGATAAGAAGTTTCATCACGATAGGCTTAGTAGTTTCGGAGAAATATACCTAATAAGGCCGACCTCACTACCGCCATATCTATTCTGTGCCACCGCGCTCTCCCCCCGCTTTATTTTTTTTAAATACAACTTTTTTTAATTTCCTAATTATATTTCTTTGAGCTCATCGAGGACTTTATTACACTAATTTTTTGTTTGTTATTCTGGATAGGCTTGTGTTTAACTCCAATCTCACTATGGTAAGTGATGATGTGGCCGAAAGTGGTAAGCACACAAAGCCTAGATGAGAACTGGCTCTCAAGTGCAACTGTCAGAACACACCGATAGGTGCTTGGCGACAGATTTTCAACTTGAGGGTGGTAGCCAGTCAGTCGGGTACTACAAAGTACCCTACTACCGTGCTATGGTTTCTTCACGATGTTTTCCTTCACCGAAAGCTCAAACACATTTTAAACACAAAACAATAAACAAGACACTAAGTAGTTATGTATAACGTGGAGAAAGCGCCTAAGGCTGATTTGAAGACATCCTCTCTAACGTCTCTAACATCTTATTCAAAGTTGTGTCAAGATTTTCAATTTTTGTTTCAACTTTTTCAAATTTTGATTTAAATTCAGATTCAAGTTTTTCAAATTTTGATTTAAATTCAGATTGAAGTTTTTCAAATGTTGTTTCATATTGTAGCAATATAGTTTTGATTTCATCGTGTTCTGTAACATTTAACTTTTTGCTGATAATATTTAATGCTTTTTGCACAATCTTACTATCTAAGTAATATTTTCGACTGCGTCCAAAACAGTTTCTACCTGGTTGCCACATACTCACTCCACGCACTGATCGTCTCACTTCAGGCATCAGTATTATGTTGCCCTTGTTCGGAAGTATATCTATGAAGCCGTCGTGAAATCCTGGCAAATCCAAATAAATGTAATGTTGAAATGGCTCGAGGCAGTACGCTTTTAAATGTAATAGACGTGAGATCGCTGACTGCACGCGTGTTCTCATAAATTTTGGTAAAAAGTGGAAGCATTCGGTTGGGTTTCTAGTTGCGTTCGCTTTGAGATATATACTTTCGATATAGGATATAAGTTTTAATCTAGAAATAAGTCCCACTAGTTCAGCATCAGCTCTAATCTCTTGTGTGTCGCTAACAGCTAGACCATTTAGCAGATTTAACAGCACAATTGGAATCATAAAAACAAATATAATGAATATGATGTGACTTGTTACTGGCAACGTATTGAATTGCATGGATCCGGCGTCAAACTCGCCAGTAAACATCACAATAGTTTTAAATAATGCTCTGAATGGATCATTGAAGAAGTCTTCGCCTTTTTCCTCCTTAGTGTTATTTGCGGTACCGTTTAGATGCAATGATGTCGTTGTTTGATCCTGTTTCACTTCTCTAAACAAAGTATAAAAACTCAAGGCAAATGCAACTATTAAAATGCAATACCACAGAATAAATTTTAAGAAATTCCATGAAACAGTTTTCAACATTTCTATGTTCGTTGACGATGCAGGAAATTGTCCAATGAGCAATAGTAACTCAGCGGAAGATATTAGAATAGCTACTGCGGACAGCTGTTGTTTGGTAGACTGTTGTGCCGAGTCGTAAAAAACAATCCAAGCTATTACAAAAATCAACGCTATTTCCATCAAATTTTCAAATCCCCGCACATACCTCGCTGGTGAGAGTACAAGTTGAAAAAATTCTCGAAATATAAGAAGAACTAAGCCAATAATAGCTCCAACGTGAGTCATAATATTCAAAGTTTTTATTGAATCTGATTGATTTTTTTCAGCACCGTACCCAAAAATTACATACAGGATTAAACATAGGCACATGAGGAAATAGAACGTCATATTAGCATAGGCAAAAACACTTACACTTTGCCATTTCAAGTAGAGGAAAGTGGTGATCACCGGATGTTCTAACAATGGACGGAGTCCTTCACGCTGTGACATGTACAGTAAAGCGTCAGTTTCAGGCGCTGTATAACGATTATTTCTATTTGAATGGTTTTGATGAACTAGGAAGCCAAACTTTATTTGTATCATGTACTCCTCACTACTACTACTTCTACCATATCCTGTAACGCATTCGTCCATATAAGTTTCCAGTGTTTTAGGATTCATTTGTGCTAATGGCGATTCATTAAATCTGTCTCGTGTACCTACACTAGCTCCATGTCGGAGAAGAGTCAAAATAACCCCATCGTCAAGGTCATAACGTAACTCGGCATAACTTAAAACGGCGTAATGTAAAGCTGTTCTTGCTTTTTCATCAACACAGTTAATATTAAATTTAGAACTTCCAAGAAACAAATCCAAGCACCAAATAAAATCGGCTTTTGGAATTGGACAATTTTTGTTACCAGTTGCTCTCACCATATCATGAAGAAGTTTCTCACAATCAACAGCTTTTAATAATACCTCTATAGGGTTGTCTGCATGAGATATCATCATTTCTACGACTGTTCTTAGTCCCTGTCTCATTGCAGAATAAATAGGAGTATTATACTGATGATTAGGAATGTTAACGTCACAGCCAGCCATTAAAAGCTGTTCAATCATGTCTTCGTACAAGTTTCTTTGTGTTGAGTAACGAAGTAAGTAACCATAAATACTTTGCATGTTCTCAATAGCCAACATTAATGCTGTGTTTCCTCCTATAGTATGTTTACGGTTCAAATCAATATTACCGGCATTTATCAACTCCTTTACTGCTTCTACAGCCTCCTGTATATTTGGTTTTACTACAGCCATATGCAGGGGAGATGGACCTTGATGACGTGTTGGTCCTATAAATTGAGATAATAGCGTGTAAGGGCCATCTGAGGCTACCACCTTCCAGTTCCTTTATTTGTTAATCAAATGATTATACAGGGAAACGAAGCCTTCTATTGCAATAGGTAGATGTCAATCCCCCTGGTATTATTATGCCGTATTTTTGTCATGACCACGCTTGTCATACTTCAGCGGAGCTACCGCGCAAGGAACTGGTAAAGACCTTAATAAAATTTGGCATTATCTGGCGTCCTACAATATTTAGAACTTATGTGGGGCGCCGCCCGGAATAGTTAATGGATGTATAACTGTTTTTTTTTGTATTAGTTGTTTGTAATTACAAAATACCTAAGTAGTCAGATTATAAAAATATACAAAAAAATGTAACCTTGCTGAGTTTCTTGGTGGCTCTTCTTATACCTTCATAAGCGCTCTAGGCCTTTGAACACTGACAGTAATTTCGATAAAGTGGTTTGAGGTTTGCTGATGCACAAGCAGGTGAGTCATCTGATGGTAAGTGACTACTGTCGCCTATGGAAAGCGATTCGATGAGGATTGCCTATATGCCGAATTTTTTAAATAACTAAAAGGCACCTGCCTTATTAGGTGCTGGAACACACGGTAGTAGCTTTACAGGTTTCAACTTGAGGGTAGTCAGGGAGCCAGCCAGGCTAATAAAAACTTATAAAACGATATTTATCTAAAATACTCTTAAAATCTAGTGAGTAGCGCAAGATCGGCCATCGTGGAGATCCTTAGGGAAGGCCATTGTCCAGGACTGGAGGTCTTCCGGCTGTCATGATGCTGATGATGACTCTTTAAATGAGCACGTGAATAACGTCACATTGTTTGATAATTACTGGAAGATGATCGATCTGAATAGAGTAATACATACTGTCTCGACGGCGTGTGATCTCCCTGGGGGATGGACACAGTGGCTCGAGTTCCATCTCCTCACCGGCCCTGTCTCGTGTCAAGTCGCTATCGGTTCTAGTACTGGGAGCTGTAAACAAGTAGAGTATTTTTTAAACAATGAGATACAGTGGCGTCAATAGCAGACAGGGCACAAGGAGATACAGTGGCGTCAATAGCAGACAGGGCACAATGAGATACAGTGGCGTCAATAGCAGACAGGGCACAATGAGATACAGTGGCGTCAATAGCAGACAGGGCACAATGAGATACAGTGGCGTGACTAGCAGACAGGGCACAATGAGATACAGTGGCTTGACTAGCAGACAGGGTACAATGAGATACAGTGGCGTGACTACCAGACAGGGCACAATGAGATACAGTGGTGTGACTAGCAGACAGGGCACAATGAGATACAGTGGCGTGACTAGCAGACAGGGCACAATGAGATACAGTGGCGTGACTAGCAGACAGGGCACAATGAGATACAGTGGCGTGACTAGCAGACAGGGCACAATGAGATACAGTGGCGTGACTACCAGACAGGGCACAATGAGATACAGTGGTGTGACTAGCAGACAGGGCACAATGAGATACAGTGGCGTGACTAGCAGACAGGGCACAATGAGATACAGTGGCGTGACTAGCAGACAGGGCACAATGAGATACAGTGGCGTGACTAGCAGACAGGGCACAATGAGATACAGTGGCGTGACTAGCAGACAGGGCACAATGAGATACAGTGGCGTGACTACCAGACAGGGCACAATGAGATACAGTGGCGTGACTAGCAGACAGGGCACAATGAGATACAGTGGCGTCAATAGCAGACAGGGCACAATGAGATACAGTGGTGTGACTAGCAGACAGGGCACAATGAGATACAGTGGCGTCAATAGCAGACAGGGCACAATGAGATACAGTGGCGTCAATAGCAGACAGGGCACAATGAGATACAGTGGTGGGACTAGCAGTCAGGGCACAATGAGATACAGTGGCGTCAATAGCAGACAGGGCACAATGAGATACAGTGGTGTGACTAGCAGACAGGGCACAATGAGATACAGTGGCGTCAATAGCAGACAGGGCACAATGAGATACAGTGGTGTGACTAGCAGACAGGGCACAATGAGATACAGTGGCGTCAATAGCAGACAGGGCACAATGAGATACAGTGGCGTCAATAGCAGACAGGGCACAATGAGACACAGTGGTGGGACTAGCAGACAGGGCACAATGAGATACAGTGGCATGACTAGCAGACAGGGCACAATGAGATACAGTGGCGTGACTAGCAGACAGGGCACAATGAGATACAGTGGCGTGACTAGCAGACAGGGCACAAGGAGATACAGTGGCGTCAATAGCAGACAGGGCACAATGAGATACAGTGGCGTCAATAGCAGACAGGGCACAATGAGATACAGTGGCGTCAATAGCAGACAGGGCACAATGAGATACAGTGGCGTGACTAGCAGACAGGGCACAATGAGATACAGTGGCGTGACTAGCAGACAGGGCACAATGAGATACAGTGGCGTCAATAGCAGACAGGGCACAATGAGATACAGTGGCGTCAATAGCAGACAGGGCACAATGAGACACAGTGGTGGGACTAGCAGACAGGGCACAATGAGATACAGTGGCGTGACTAGCAGACAGGGCACAATGAGATATAGTGGCGTGACTAGCAGACAGGGCACAATGAGATACAGTGGCGTGACTAGCAGACAGGGCACAATGAGATACAGTGGCGTGACTAGCAGACAGGGCACAATGAGATACAGTGGCGTGACTAGCAGACAGGGCACAATGAGATACAGTGGCGTGACTAGCAGACAGGGCACAATGAGATACAGTGGCGTGACTAGCAGACAGGGCACAGTGAGATACAGTGGCGTGACTAGCAGACAGGGCACAATGAGATACAGTGGCGTGACTAGCAGACAGGGTACAATTGTGAAAATACAGGATGTCCAGCAAGTAGTACGACAAACGTAAATGGGAGATAGGTGGGCGGGTCATCAACCAAATCAGAAATTCAAAAATCAATACATAAAAATCAAAAATAATCTCAGGATACAGGTTTATGTATTTTGAGTCAAGTCAAGTCACTATAACAAATAATAACTTTTCTCTTGCGGTAGCCGGCTGCGGCGGAATGCTTACCTTGCGAATTGTTCGGAGATGACCTCAAGGAGTCTACCCTACTCGGTCCAACCTGATCCTGCACATCGCCAGCCTCCATTGCTGTAAGAGATTTAGCAAACAACGTTAGTAGGATAAAATTCTGTACGAAATACTATAGGCAAGTTCCTAGTGAAGTGAAGTGACGTATGCATCACAAAGTTCTATTATTGGCGTGTGAGTGCGGAGCGCCGCTCGTCGCGCGTCTCGATACAACACGGTCACGTGCGAGGAGGCGTGCGTATGTAGTGACAACCAGCTCACCTGGTGGTAAGTGAATACCGTTGTCTATACACATTACCGATACCAGGTGATAGCCAATGTATTTTACTCCTTATTACAGTGCTTTAAAGGCAATTAGTTCTCCTTTACGTCATAAGACAGATAGCTCCTTATCTGCCAGTGAATGACATTTAGCGGCGACCTCTCAACGTCCCCACACTATACATATAGAAAGAAAGAAAGAAAAAAACATTTATAGAAAAAAGCCAACATAGTCATGGTCCAAAAACATTAAAAAAATGTAACCTTGCTGAGTTTCTTACCGGTTCTTCTCAGTTGAAGGCTGACTTCCGAACCGGTGGTAACTTCTGTAATTCGACCTTCATAAGTGCCCGTCTAGGGCCTAAACTGAAGATTGACTTTGACTTTGATTTATTAAAACAGAACTAAAAATATGTACCTACATATAATATTCGATCTGTACTGTCACACGAAAGGCTACAAGAACATAATCAAGCAATATCCTGATGATATGTTGCACGTATGAACAATGAGAGATGGACAAAAATAGGTAGCCACTTGGAAAGGGCCATCAGGAAAGAAAAAAAGAGGTAGACCAACGCAGAGGTGGTTCGACTAAATACTGAAAACAGTGGGAAACGACTGGATGGAAATAGTAATAGATAGAGATAAGTGGAGAAAAATGGAGGAGGAGTTTACTTAGGTACTCTGTAGATAATTATTCTCTCTGTAAATAGTGATTTGATTTGAATGTTTTATTTTTTGTATTATTTTTAACAACACAATTTTATTTACAACAAATGTACAAAATATACAAGCAAATGTACAATTATAATATATAAAAAACTTCTTCGAGGCTGCCGCTGCCGCCGATCGGCAAGGTTCCCAGAAGGCTGGCAGCGTTTCCTCTTTGGATGGCCAAACTGATGCGTTGGCGGAAAAAAAATATTTATTATTGTAATTTAAATTTTTAATTTATTTGAAATTCTCGAATTTTATAAATTTATGTAATTTTTTTATTAATTAATATTTTAGGCAACTGCATCTCAAGGGCAACTGCCGGACAACTGCTGGCGACAGATTATCAACTTCGGGAGTCATCTGATAAAAAAATAAATATTTAATCCGAAAGACAAAAACGCAGGTCCGTAAGACTTTTTATTTATTTTTGTCTAATTTCGTTTTACCTACTGAAGTCGGTCCCAAACAAAATAGGTAGGTTACTTTGTAACTTAATGTAATTGTGAAAGTCAAATTGAAAGTCAAAACCATTTATTCAGTTTAGGCCCTAGAAGGGCACTTATGAAGGTCGAATTACAGAAGTTACCACCGGTTCGGAAGTCAGACAACAACTGAGAAGAACCGGCCAGAAACTCAGCAAGATTTCATTTTTTAAATATTTTTGGACCATCTGACTATATTGGCTTTTTTTTTCAAATGTTTAACAATATTATTCTTTAAAAAAATTCTAACCCGCATAAACCCGAAAATATTAACAACCTGAAGCTGAAGCAGTGTAGTACGTAGGGTGACGTAGGTATGCAATGAAGATGATCACTGTCACGGAACAATCACTTACTTGAGAAGGTAGTTACACAGTTCACAGAAGACAATACAGAAGGAGTAGTTATGTTAGAGAGATAGCAAGCGGATAGACAACAATACAATACTGACACAGTGATCGCGTGCATAGCCAATGTACTTACTGTGTGTGCATAGGTGCAAAGCTGTATATGAGCTGACTGACTGGCGCATGTATGCCGGCTGACTCGATGTGACGTAGCCGCGATGACAAAAGACAAATTACATCATAGAACATTAAAAAAAAATGGTGGATAAGCTTGTGTTTGACCTCAATCTCACCATGGTAAGGTGGTAAGCACACAAAGCCTAGATGGGAACTGGCTCTCAAGTGCAGCTTTCGGAACACACCGATAGGTGCTTGGCCACTGATTTTCTACTTGAGGGTAGCCAGTCGAGTACTACAAAGTACCCTACCACCGTGCTATGGTTTCCTCACGATGTTTTCCTTCACCGAAAGCTCAAGGTCATTGTAGGATTGGAACCCACGACCTTCGCCGCGGTATCCGACGTCACCACTACTGAGCTATCATCGCCTGAAGTAAAGATGAAGAAACAGAAAGCTGGGTACGTCTGGCACACCAAACCACACCACACTACAGCTGCAGTTGCGTCGGTCGGTGTTGAAGATGACGATGAAGATGTTAGGTTCTCTTGTGAAAGGTAAGTGTCGCGAATGCGATGTTATAGGTACGTACTTACATATATGTGTAGCTTAAGTAGTACGGTGGCGCTGGCGTGAGGTGAGGGAGCGCGCATTGAGAGACCGGCCGGCGCACGAGCAGCTTCATGTAAGTAGGCTTATTAATTATCTGTGCATGCACTAAGTACTTACCAGTATTATTTCCTTGTGTATGAGTAACCGATGTTGTCGGCCTGTTTGCGAACAGTGTGTGAATCAGATTCAGATACCAGATTGATCAGTACCAGAATCAGACCAGTTGAGAGAGGTTCGGGATGGCTGTAGGGGAGGTTGGAGGCCATAATGGGGGAAACCACCCCAATACTATCAGACCAGTTGAGAGAGGTTCGGGATGGCTGTAGGGGAGGTTGGAGGCCATAATGGGGGAAACCACCCCAATACTATCAGACCAGTTGAGAGAGGTTCGGGATGGCTGCAGGGGAGGTTGGAGGCCATAATGGGGTAAACCACCCCAATACTATCAGACCAGTTGAGAGAGGTTCGGGATGGCTGCAGGGGAGGTTGGAGGCCATAATGGGGGAAACCACCCCAATACTATCAGACCAGTTGAGAGAGGTTCGGGATGGCTGTAGGGGAGGTTGGAGGCCATAATGGGGGAAACCACCCCAATACTATCAGACCAGTTATATATATGTATAATACTACCAGAGTGTGTACAGTAAATAAGCATGATCTAATCAGATAATATAAAAGGTTGTTAATTACATTCGTTGGTATCGCTACCATTGGTTGGTGACGTATAATCAGCTCAGATGTTCCTCTTGTTGCCTGATGTTCAGATATTTGGTGACAGTAAGTGCTTTTGAATACGTACACAAACTATTTGTTTTATTTCATACTAGTGGGCCCGGCAGACGATGTCCTGCCCTGAAAATATAAGGTAAAAACGGCAGAGTTGTAGGTAATAAAAAGATCTACAACTTTTGTTTTTACACTTATCCTCAAAATTTATGAGCAAAATTCGTTTTTTATTTCTATCTCACACGATAATTATTATTTTTATCATGAAATTTGGTGAAAACTTACCTTTTTATGTCCCAAACACATTATAATTATTTTGATTCAATAATTTTTTTTATTTTTCACCTATTATGACTTAATATCGAAAAAATTAGGGTGCTTTTCAATCGAAAATTCTCACGGCAAAATGTCTCTTTTTTTAAATCAGCGAGTTCTTTGCTCTTTGAATTATCTAATTTCTGATGGTATAAAAAATTATATACATTACTATGGTAAATGTTCTCAGAAAATTTCTCTATCTCAGAATATAAAAATGTACTTTGTGGCCAAGACCCTCCTAGCCCCTTCCCCACTTCTCTATGAAATACCTTTTGATGGGCTAAAATTTACCTTCACGTGTGTTTTTTTTTAATAAAAGCATCTTTTTACAAAAATATTTTTACTTTTAATTTATTTTTGCTTCTTACTAAATAAGTAGTGTTAATTAACCAGATTAACTCTACCTCCGTGGTCTGACAGCCATGGCCAGGCCAGTGCCGTTTGTGAAAGGGTTATTAAATTAAAAATAAAACCAGATACATACATGTATTCTCTTTTTATTCTGTATTTCTTTTTTTTTATCAAATTACAAATTTGTTTAAAACTTACAATAATATGTATAAGCACATAGACTCTTTGATTAACTAACTTTTACTTTACATTAATATTTGATTACCTAACTTTTACTTTACATTAATATGCTCTTATAAGCTGGTAGTAAATACTACCGGCTACCGCACTCTCCCCCCGCCCATGACATGACTGCCCGCCACGCACACGCGCGATACTTAGTTTGATCATTATTTTACTGAAGAGATATTTTAAAACTGTTATATCTCGTAAGATATTCATTGAAATCAAACGATGTAAAGGCAACTTTGTTCAAAATTAAATACTTGTGATGAATATAAAGTAGATATTAATTTGGTATGGATAACACGGTTTGATTTTGGTCGTCATCTTAAAAGTAGTTATAGTGACATAACTACAATAGTTGGACGTATGGTATCACAAAGTTTTTTGTAGATATTGATATGTTCTTTAATATTGTAGATCATTTTTTGTTCTATCATCAATAGTTTCCACAAGTCATACGATGAAAGACTTTTTATGGCATTTTTTTTTGCACCTTGCGTTACATTATTGAAGTTTTAGTAGGGATTCCTATTTTTTCTAGTAACAAATATTATCTATGTTACTCGGGGATAATGTAGCATTCTAATTTTCTAATGGTGAATGATTTATTACACTCATAAAGCATTTATTAAACACAAGACAATAACAAGACATTAAGTAGTTATGTATGACGTGGAGAGACTTAAGGCCAGGTAGTCCCATTTTACGTCACTTTGATTCAATTTTCAGCAAACAAAGAGTTATTGTTTAAAGCCAAAAAATTACATATCATAGTTCACTATATGTACTTTGATAATTCTCGGTTCAAAACATGATATCGGAAACTTCACTCGATCAAAAAAAAACCGAAGAGGGGTCTAATTCGATTATTTTTCTTATTTTACTTGAAGCATATGAAAGTTTTACTTCCAAAAAAAAATATCTAAGCAAAGATAATAACATATTGAACAATAATCCTCGACACCCATGACGAAAAAGTTGCCGCCATCCGCCATCTTGGATTAAGATTTTGACAGCACTATCGGCTTCAACACCCTCGAAAAGCATGAAAACGACACCCATGACGAAAAAGTTGATATTTTTTGCAGCCGCCATCTTGAATTTACATCTTCGATGTAAACAAAAAGAATCGAATCCACGAGTTCCATGACCCCTTTTTGTGTTCCTTAGCCCTCCGCAACGCCCCATAAGGAACTTTGTTCCAAAACAATGTAAGAAACTCAAATCTCAAATAAATAAATTATGACTCACAACATTTTGCATTCACAACATTTATTCAAAATTACATAATGTAAATGTTAGGTTTTCCCGATGACTACGTATTCTAATAAAACAAGCAGACAATTTAATAAAATGTCTGCCTACACGACACGCTTACCTATACTGTGACAGATTTGGGTTCATGTGAGTTCACGCCGGCAACGTCTGCGCTCGGCTCGCCTCGCGTAAAGGATGGTAGCGTTAAATGCCTACTTTGCTTGGTCTACCTGGCCTAAAGGCTGATTTGAAGATATCCTCTCTAACGTCTCTAACATCTTAATCAAAGTTATGTCAAGATTTTCAATTTTTGTTTCAACTTTTTCAAATTTTGATTTAAATTCAGATTCAAGTTTTTCAAATTTTGATTTAAATTCAGACTGAAGTTTTTTAAATGTTGTTTCATATTGCAGCAATGTAGTTTCGAATTCATCTTGTTTGCTGATAATATTTATTGCTTTTTGGACAATCTTACGATCTAAGTTATATTTTCGACTGCTCTCGGGCATCAGTATTTTGTTATCCTTGTTTGGATATATATCTATCGAGCCCTCGTGAAATCGTGGGAGCAAACAAATGTAATGTGCAAATGACTCGAGGAATAACGCTTTTAAACGTGAGATCACTGACTGCACGCGTGTTCTCATAAATATTGGTAAAAAGTGGATGCTCAAGCATTCAGTTGGTAGCAGTCTAGTTGCTTTCGCTTTGAGATATAGACTTTCGATATAGGATATAAGTTTTAATCTAGAAATAAGTCCCACTAGTTCAGCATCAGCTCTAATCTCTTGTGTGTCGCTAACAGCTAGACCATTTAGCAGATTTAACAGCACAATTGGAATCATAAAAACAAATATAATGAATATGATGTGACTTGTTACTGGCAACGTATTGAATTGCATGGATCCGGCGTCAAACTCGCCAGTCAACATCACAATAGTTTTAAATAATGCTCTGAATGGATCATTGAAGAAGTCTTCGCCTTTTTCCTCCTTAGTATTATTTGCGGTACCGTTTAGATGCAATGATGTCGTTGTTTGATCCTGTTTCACTTCTCTAAATAAAGTATAAAAACTCAAGGCAAATGCAATAATTAAGATACTATACCACAGAATAAATTTTAAGAAATTCCATGAAACAGTTTTCAACATTTCTATGTTCGTTGACGATGCAGGAAATTGTCCAATGAGCAATAGTAACTCAGCGGAAGATATTAGAATAGCTACTGCGGACAGCTGTTGTTTGGTAGACTGTTGTGCCGAGTCGTAAAAAACAATCCAAGCTATTACAAAAATCAACGCTATTTCCATCAAATTTTCAAATCCCCGCACATACCTCGCTGGTGAGAGTACAAGTTGAAAAAATTCTCGAAATATAAGAAGAACTAAGCCAATAATAGCTCCAACGTGAGTCATAATATTCAAAGTTTTTATTGAATCTGATTGATTTTTTTCAGCACCGTACCCAAAAATTACATACAGGATTAAACATAGGCACATGAGGAAATAGAACGTCATATTAGCATAGGCAAAAACACTTACACTTTGCCATTTCAAGTAGAGGAAAGTGGTGATCACCGGATGTTCTAACAATGGACGAAGTCCTTCACGCTGTGACATGTACAGTAAAGCGTCAGTTTCAGGCGCTGTATGAGGATTGTTTTCATTTGAATGGTTTTGATAAACTAGGAAGCCAAACTTTATTGTTATTTTGTACTCATCACTACTTCCTCTACCATAGCCTGTAACGCATTCGTCCATATATGTTTTTAGTGTTTTAGGATTCATTTGTGCTAATGGCGATTCATTAAATACGTCTCGTGTACCTACACTAGCTCCATGTCGGAGAAGAATCAAAATGACTCCATCGTCTAGATCATAACGTAAACCGGCATGACGTAAAACGGCATGATGTAAAGCTGTTCTTCCTTTTTCATCAACACAGTTAATATTAAATTGTGTAATATTAAGAAACGTTTCCAAGCAACTCATAAAATCGGCTTTAGGAACATGAAAATTTTTTTTGTCAATTGCCATCATCATATCATGAAGAAGTTTCTCACAATCAACAGCTTTCAATAATAGGTATAAAGGTTCTTTTGCATGAGAATTAATCATATCTACGACTGTTCTTAGTCCATGTTTCATTGCAAAATAAATAGGATTTTCACCCCAATCATTAGGAATGTTAACGTCACAGCCAGCCATTAAAAGCTGTTCAATCATGTCTTCGTACAAGTTTCTTTGTGTAGAGTAAGGACGTAAGTAACCAAACATATCTTTCATGTTCTCAATAGCCGACATTAATGCTGTGTTTCCTCCTATAATATGTCGATGGTTCAAGTCAATATTACCGGCATTTAGCAACTCCTTTACTGCTTCTACAGCCTCCTGTATATTTGGTTTTTGTACAGCCATATGCAGGGGAGATGGACCTTGATGACGTCTTGGCCCTATAAATTGAGATAAAAGCGTGTAAGGGCCATCTGAGGCTACCACCTTCCAGTACCTTTATTTGTTAATCAAATGACTATACAGGGAAACGATGCCTTCTATTGCAATAGATGTCAATCCCCCAGGTATTACTAATGTCGTATTGCTAATAGACGACGGTGGTCACTTGTCATGACCTACCTGCTTGTCACACTTCAGCGGGGATACCGCGCAAGGAACTGGTAAAAACCTTCATTGAATTTGGAATTATCTGGAGTCCTACAATATTTAGAACTTATGTGGGGCGCCGCCCGGAATAGTTAATGTATGTATTACTGATTTGTGCGAAGTAATTACAAAATACCTAGTCACATTATAAAAATATACAAAAAAAATAACCTTGCTGAGTTTCTTGGTGGCTCTTCTTATACCTTCATAAGCGCTCTAGGCCTTTGAACACTGACAGTAATTTCGATAAAATGGTTTCAGATTTGCTGATGTACAAGCAGGTGAGTCATCTGATGGTAAGTGACTACTGTCGCCTGCGGAAAGTGATTTCAGGAGGATTGCCAATATGTCGAATTTTTTAAATAACTACAAGGCACCTGCCTTATTAGGCGCTAGAACACACGATCGATGCTTTACAGATTTTAACTTGAGGGTGGTAGCCAGCCAGGCTTATAAAAACTCATAAAACGATATTCATCTAAAATACTCATAAAATCCAGTGAGTAGCGCGAGATCGGCCATCGTGGAGATCCTTGGGGAAGGCCATTGTCCAGGACTGGAGGTCTTCTAGCTGACATGGTGATGATGATGACTCTTTAAATGAGCACGTGAATAACGTCACATCGTTTGACAATTACTGGAAGATGATCGATCTGAACAAACTAATACATACTGGCTCGGCGCCGTTTGATCCTCCTGGGGGATGGAGACTGTGTCTCGTAACGTATCTCGAAGCTATCAGTACTGGAAGCTGTAAACAACACATTTTAGGTGAATTTGATGAATTTCTTACGTTTGCTTTGAGGTCATTCTAAAAAAGTTACGGTCATCTGAGCCCAAAACTAATCAGAGCTTGTAGTATATCAATGAGATACAGTAGGGTGACTAGCAGACAGGGCACAATGAGATACAGTGGCGTGACTAGCAGACAGGGCACAATGAGATACAGTGGTGGGACTAGCAGACAGGGCACAATGAGATACAGTGGTGGGACTAGCAGACAGGGCACAATGAGATATAGTGGTGGGACTAGCAGACAGGGCACAATGAGATACAGTGGCGTGACTAGCAGACAGGGCACAATGAGATACAGTGGCGTGACTAGCAGACAGGGCACAATGAGATACAGTGGCGTGACTAGCAGACAGGGCACAATGAGATACAGTGGCGTGACTAGCAGACATGGCACAATGAGATACAGTGGCGTGACTAGCAGACAGGGCACAATGAGATACAGTGGCGTCAATAGCAGACAGGGCACAATGAGATACAGTGGCGTGACTAGCAGACAGGGCACAATGAGATACAGTGGTGTGACTAGCAGACAGGGCACAATGAGATACAATGGTGTGACTAGCAGACAGGGCACAATGAGATACAGTGGCGTCAATAGCAGACAGGGCACAATGAGATACAGTGGCGTGACTAGCAGACAGGGCACAATGAGATACAGTGGTGTGACTAGCAGACAGGGCACAATGAGATACAGTGGCGTGACTAGCAGACAGGGCACAATGAGATACAGTGGTGTGACTAGCAGACAGGGCACAATGAGATACAGTGGCGTCAATAGCAGACAGGGCACAATGAGATACAGTGGCGTGACTAGCAGACAGGGCACAATGAGATACAGTGGTGTGACTAGCAGACAGGGCACAATGAGATACAGTGGTGTGACTAGCAGACAGGGCACAATGAGATACAGTGGCGTGACTAGCAGACAGGGCACAATGAGATACAGTGGCGTGACTAGCAGACAGGGCACAATGAGATACAGTGGCGTGACTAGTAGATATGGCACAATCCCACGAGGAGGATCCTTACATTTATTTTTACAAATTTAAGTAAAAAATTGTGTTCAGCTACGTCATGAAGTTCAGTCAGACAACAACTGAAAAGAACCAGCAAGAAACACGACATGGCTACATTAAAATATGTAACAATTTTATGCTTAAACTAAAACCAAAATAAATAAAATATTACAACCCGCACTACTTACTTACTTAAGAGATTATACAGGATGACCGGTAGGTAGTAGGGCAAACTTAAAGGGACGATAGGTGGGCAGGTCACCTACCAACATATAATGTATAAACAATGACCTTAGGAAAAGGGTCACCATTTTCAAGATATTTAAAATCGGAAATTCAAAAGTATATACATAAAAAAATCAGAAACATCTCAGGATACAGATTTATAGGATCGGGCAATTTACAAGTCACTAGAACGAATAATTACTTTTCGCTTACGGTAGCGGTGCAACGCTTACCTTGCGAATCGTTCGGAGATGACCTCGAGGAGTCTACCCTACTCGGTCCAGCCTGATCCGGCGCATCGCCAGCCTCCATTGCTGTAAGAGATTTTACAAATAACGTTAGTAAATAAAATTCTGTACGAAATACTATATGTCTAGAGTGTGTCTAGCTTTACAGCTAACAAGTGACAATTAGGCAGGCGAATCACCTGATGGTAAGTGACAACCGTCGCCTATACACATTAGCGATACCAGGGGGATTGCTAATGTGTTGTACACCTTATTACAATGCCTTAAAGGCGAACTGGCTCTCAAGTGCAACTGCCGGAACACACCAACAGGTGCTTGGCGACAGATTTTCAACTTGAGGGTGGTAGCCAGCCAGTCAAGTACTACAAAGTACCCTACCACCGTGCTATGGTTTCCTCACGATGTTTTCCTTCACCGAAAGCCCAAGCTCATTGTAGGATTCGAACCCACGACCTTCGCCGCGGTATCCGACGTCACTTACCACTGAGCTATCATCACCTTAGACGTATTCATAGCCTTGAACGTACCGTATCGGTATCGACATGTTCAGCAACGGTTTTCAAGTTGTCTACGTCTCCCCAAGTTGGTAACCGAACGAACAATAATAACCAACATTTTATTTTATTTTTATTTTTTTTATTCTGTATAAGCTTGTGTTTGACCACAATCTCACCATGGTAAGTGATGATGTGGCCGAAGGTGGTAAGCACACAAAGCTTAGAAGGGAACTGGCTCTCAAGTGCAGCTGTCGGAACACACCGATAGGTGCTTGGCGACAGATTTTCAACTTGAGGGTGGTAGCCAGCCAGTCGGGTACTACAAAGTACCCTACCACCGTGCTATGGTTTCCTCACGATGTTTTCCTTCACCGAAAGCTCAAGCTCATTGTAGGATTCGAACCCACGACCTTCGTCGCGGTATTCGACGTCACTTACCACTGAGCTATCATCGCCTTCTATGTGGTTTCTAACGTGCAAACAGAGAATGAAAGAATATTAAACTGCTGTAAAACTTGGGGTAGATCGGTCACGATCTACTTTGACTCTATTCATTTCGCAAATCCGAAGGGCTCTAAGACTACCTCAACACAAGCAATGAATTCGTTATTTTTGAACGTTCAGGAAGTCTTAGAAGTCCAATTGAAACAGCGTGAGAAGTATCAGAATGTAATTTAATTAAATAGGTATATGGCGTACCGGAAGATTCACGTTGCGACCATGACGTGTGGTTTTTAATCGACAGAGTATCGAGATGGCCGGAAGCAATACCTACTGATAACATCTCCGCCGAAGCAGTCGCGAAGATAGTCTACGAAAACTGGATAACTCGATTTGGTCTACCTTCAATACTTACGAGTGACCAAGGAAGACAGTTCCAGAGCCAGCTCTTCGCCAAGCTTATGACTATCATTGGCATCAAGACAACACGCACTACACCGTATCACCCACAGTCAATTAAGTAGGTATATGGCGCTACAAACGTATTTGGTTTTTGATTCAATTGTATTATCAAGATACAACTTAGTCCCTTTGTAACCGAATCTATTTGATGCTCCCAACCAGGTTGGCCTCTATAACAACTAATATCTCCATCAAACTCACAGCCACAATCAACGTTTTTTTGACAATAACTGGAAGACGATCGATCTGAATAGAGTAATACATACTGTCTCGACGGCGTGGGCGTGTGATCTCCCTGGGGGATGGACACAGTGGCTCGAGTTCCATCTCCTCACCGGCCCTGTCTCGTGTCAACTCGCTATCAGTACTGGAAGCTGTAAACAACACACTTTAGGTGAATTCTAGCAGACAGGGCACAATGAGTTACAGTGGTGGGACTAGCAGACAGGGCACAATGAGTTACAGTGGCGTGACTAGCAGACAGGGCACAATGAGTTACAGTGGCGTGACTAGCAGACAGGGCACAATGAGATACAGAGGCGTGACTAGTAGACAGGGCACAATGAGATACAGTGGTGGGACTAGCAGACAGGGCACAATGAGTTACAGTGGCGTGACTAGCAGACAGGGCACAATGAGTTACAGTGGCGTGACTAGCAGACAGGGCACAATGAGATACAGAGGCGTGACTAGTAGACAGGGCACAATGAGATACAGTGGTGTGACTAGCAGACAGGGCACAATGAGATACAATGGTGTGACTAGCAGACAGGGCACAATGAGATACAGTGGCGTCAATAGCAGACAGGGCACAATGAGATACAGTGGCGTGACTAGCAGACAGGGCACAATGAGATACAGTGGTGTGACTAGCAGACAGGGCACAATGAGATACAGTGGCGTGACTAGCAGACAGGGCACAATGAGATACAGTGGTGTGACTAGCAGACTGTAAGAAACTCAAATCTCAAATAAATAAATTATGACTCACAACATTTTGCATTCACAACATTTATTCAAAATTACATAATGTAAATGTTAGGTTTTCCCGATGACTACGTATTCTAATAAAACAAGCAGACAATTTAATAAAATGTCTGCCTACACGACACGCTTACCTATACTGTGACAGATTTGGGTTCATGTGAGTTCACGCCGGCAACGTCTGCGCTCGGCTCGCCTCGCGTAAAGGATGGTAGCGTTAAATGCCTACTTTGCTTGGTCTACCTGGCCTAAAGGCTGATTTGAAGATATCCTCTCTAACGTCTCTAACATCTTAATCAAAGTTATGTCAAGATTTTCAATTTTTGTTTCAACTTTTTCAAATTTTGATTTAAATTCAGATTCAAGTTTTTCAAATTTTGATTTAAATTCAGACTGAAGTTTTTTAAATGTTGTTTCATATTGCAGCAATGTAGTTTCGAATTCATCTTGTTTGCTGATAATATTTATTGCTTTTTGGACAATCTTACGATCTAAGTTATATTTTCGACTGCTCTCGGGCATCAGTATTTTGTTATCCTTGTTTGGATATATATCTATCGAGCCCTCGTGAAATCGTGGGAGCAAACAAATGTAATGTGCAAATGACTCGAGGAATAACGCTTTTAAACGTGAGATCACTGACTGCACGCGTGTTCTCATAAATATTGGTAAAAAGTGGATGCTCAAGCATTCAGTTGGTAGCAGTCTAGTTGCTTTCGCTTTGAGATATAGACTTTCGATATAGGATATAAGTTTTAATCTAGAAATAAGTCCCACTAGTTCAGCATCAGCTCTAATCTCTTGTGTGTCGCTAACAGCTAGACCATTTAGCAGATTTAACAGCACAATTGGAATCATAAAAACAAATATAATGAATATGATGTGACTTGTTACTGGCAACGTATTGAATTGCATGGATCCGGCGTCAAACTCGCCAGTCAACATCACAATAGTTTTAAATAATGCTCTGAATGGATCATTGAAGAAGTCTTCGCCTTTTTCCTCCTTAGTATTATTTGCGGTACCGTTTAGATGCAATGATGTCGTTGTTTGATCCTGTTTCACTTCTCTAAATAAAGTATAAAAACTCAAGGCAAATGCAATAATTAAGATACTATACCACAGAATAAATTTTAAGAAATTCCATGAAACAGTTTTCAACATTTCTATGTTCGTTGACGATGCAGGAAATTGTCCAATGAGCAATAGTAACTCAGCGGAAGATATTAGAATAGCTACTGCGGACAGCTGTTGTTTGGTAGACTGTTGTGCCGAGTCGTAAAAAACAATCCAAGCTATTACAAAAATCAACGCTATTTCCATCAAATTTTCAAATCCCCGCACATACCTCGCTGGTGAGAGTACAAGTTGAAAAAATTCTCGAAATATAAGAAGAACTAAGCCAATAATAGCTCCAACGTGAGTCATAATATTCAAAGTTTTTATTGAATCTGATTGATTTTTTTCAGCACCGTACCCAAAAATTACATACAGGATTAAACATAGGCACATGAGGAAATAGAACGTCATATTAGCATAGGCAAAAACACTTACACTTTGCCATTTCAAGTAGAGGAAAGTGGTGATCACCGGATGTTCTAACAATGGACGAAGTCCTTCACGCTGTGACATGTACAGTAAAGCGTCAGTTTCAGGCGCTGTATGAGGATTGTTTTCATTTGAATGGTTTTGATAAACTAGGAAGCCAAACTTTATTGTTATTTTGTACTCATCACTACTTCCTCTACCATAGCCTGTAACGCATTCGTCCATATATGTTTTTAGTGTTTTAGGATTCATTTGTGCTAATGGCGATTCATTAAATACGTCTCGTGTACCTACACTAGCTCCATGTCGGAGAAGAATCAAAATGACTCCATCGTCTAGATCATAACGTAAACCGGCATGACGTAAAACGGCATGATGTAAAGCTGTTCTTCCTTTTTCATCAACACAGTTAATATTAAATTGTGTAATATTAAGAAACGTTTCCAAGCAACTCATAAAATCGGCTTTAGGAACATGAAAATTTTTTTTGTCAATTGCCATCATCATATCATGAAGAAGTTTCTCACAATCAACAGCTTTCAATAATAGGTATAAAGGTTCTTTTGCATGAGAATTAATCATATCTACGACTGTTCTTAGTCCATGTTTCATTGCAAAATAAATAGGATTTTCACCCCAATCATTAGGAATGTTAACGTCACAGCCAGCCATTAAAAGCTGTTCAATCATGTCTTCGTACAAGTTTCTTTGTGTAGAGTAAGGACGTAAGTAACCAAACATATCTTTCATGTTCTCAATAGCCGACATTAATGCTGTGTTTCCTCCTATAATATGTCGATGGTTCAAGTCAATATTACCGGCATTTAGCAACTCCTTTACTGCTTCTACAGCCTCCTGTATATTTGGTTTTTGTACAGCCATATGCAGGGGAGATGGACCTTGATGACGTCTTGGCCCTATAAATTGAGATAAAAGCGTGTAAGGGCCATCTGAGGCTACCACCTTCCAGTACCTTTATTTGTTAATCAAATGACTATACAGGGAAACGATGCCTTCTATTGCAATAGATGTCAATCCCCCAGGTATTACTAATGTCGTATTGCTAATAGACGACGGTGGTCACTTGTCATGACCTACCTGCTTGTCACACTTCAGCGGGGATACCGCGCAAGGAACTGGTAAAAACCTTCATTGAATTTGGAATTATCTGGAGTCCTACAATATTTAGAACTTATGTGGGGCGCCGCCCGGAATAGTTAATGTATGTATTACTGATTTGTGCGAAGTAATTACAAAATACCTAGTCACATTATAAAAATATACAAAAAAAATAACCTTGCTGAGTTTCTTGGTGGCTCTTCTTATACCTTCATAAGCGCTCTAGGCCTTTGAACACTGACAGTAATTTCGATAAAATGGTTTCAGATTTGCTGATGTACAAGCAGGTGAGTCATCTGATGGTAAGTGACTACTGTCGCCTGCGGAAAGTGATTTCAGGAGGATTGCCAATATGTCGAATTTTTAAAATAACTACAAGGCACCTGCCTTATTAGGCGCTAGAACACACGATCGATGCTTTACAGATTTTAACTTGAGGGTGGTAGCCAGCCAGGCTTATAAAAACTCATAAAACGATATTCATCTAAAATACTCATAAAATCCAGTGAGTAGCGCGAGATCGGCCATCGTGGAGATCCTTGGGGAAGGCCATTGTCCAGGACTGGAGGTCTTCTAGCTGACATGGTGATGATGATGACTCTTTAAATGAGCACGTGAATAACGTCACATCGTTTGACAATTACTGGAAGATGATCGATCTGAACAAACTAATACATACTGGCTCGGCGCCGTTTGATCCTCCTGGGGGATGGAGACTGTGTCTCGTAACGTATCTCGAAGCTATCAGTACTGGAAGCTGTAAACAACACATTTTAGGTGAATTTGATGAATTTCTTACGTTTGCTTTGAGGTCATTCTAAAAAAGTTACGGTCATCTGAGCCCAAAACTAATCAGAGCTTGTAGTATATCAATGAGATACAGTAGGGTGACTAGCAGACAGGGCACAATGAGATACAGTGGCGTGACTAGCAGACAGGGCACAATGAGATACAGTGGTGGGACTAGCAGACAGGGCACAATGAGATACAGTGGTGGGACTAGCAGACAGGGCACAATGAGATATAGTGGTGGGACTAGCAGACAGGGCACAATGAGATACAGTGGCGTGACTAGCAGACAGGGCACAATGAGATACAGTGGCGTGACTAGCAGACAGGGCACAATGAGATACAGTGGCGTGACTAGCAGACAGGGCACAATGAGATACAGTGGCGTGACTAGCAGACATGGCACAATGAGATACAGTGGCGTGACTAGCAGACAGGGCACAATGAGATACAGTGGCGTCAATAGCAGACAGGGCACAATGAGATACAGTGGCGTGACTAGCAGACAGGGCACAATGAGATACAGTGGTGTGACTAGCAGACAGGGCACAATGAGATACAATGGTGTGACTAGCAGACAGGGCACAATGAGATACAGTGGCGTCAATAGCAGACAGGGCACAATGAGATACAGTGGCGTGACTAGCAGACAGGGCACAATGAGATACAGTGGTGTGACTAGCAGACAGGGCACAATGAGATACAGTGGCGTGACTAGCAGACAGGGCACAATGAGATACAGTGGTGTGACTAGCAGACAGGGCACAATGAGATACAGTGGCGTCAATAGCAGACAGGGCACAATGAGATACAGTGGCGTGACTAGCAGACAGGGCACAATGAGATACAGTGGTGTGACTAGCAGACAGGGCACAATGAGATACAGTGGTGTGACTAGCAGACAGGGCACAATGAGATACAGTGGCGTGACTAGCAGACAGGGCACAATGAGATACAGTGGCGTGACTAGCAGACAGGGCACAATGAGATACAGTGGCGTGACTAGTAGATATGGCACAATCCCACGAGGAGGATCCTTACATTTATTTTTACAAATTTAAGTAAAAAATTGTGTTCAGCTACGTCATGAAGTTCAGTCAGACAACAACTGAAAAGAACCAGCAAGAAACACGACATGGCTACATTAAAATATGTAACAATTTTATGCTTAAACTAAAACCAAAATAAATAAAATATTACAACCCGCACTACTTACTTACTTAAGAGATTATACAGGATGACCGGTAGGTAGTAGGGCAAACTTAAAGGGACGATAGGTGGGCAGGTCACCTACCAACATATAATGTATAAACAATGACCTTAGGAAAAGGGTCACCATTTTCAAGATATTTAAAATCGGAAATTCAAAAGTATATACATAAAAAAATCAGAAACATCTCAGGATACAGATTTATAGGATCGGGCAATTTACAAGTCACTAGAACGAATAATTACTTTTCGCTTACGGTAGCGGTGCAACGCTTACCTTGCGAATCGTTCGGAGATGACCTCGAGGAGTCTACCCTACTCGGTCCAGCCTGATCCGGCGCATCGCCAGCCTCCATTGCTGTAAGAGATTTTACAAATAACGTTAGTAAATAAAATTCTGTACGAAATACTATATGTCTAGAGTGTGTCTAGCTTTACAGCTAACAAGTGACAATTAGGCAGGCGAATCACCTGATGGTAAGTGACAACCGTCGCCTATACACATTAGCGATACCAGGGGGATTGCTAATGTGTTGTACACCTTATTACAATGCCTTAAAGGCGAACTGGCTCTCAAGTGCAACTGCCGGAACACACCAACAGGTGCTTGGCGACAGATTTTCAACTTGAGGGTGGTAGCCAGCCAGTCAAGTACTACAAAGTACCCTACCACCGTGCTATGGTTTCCTCACGATGTTTTCCTTCACCGAAAGCCCAAGCTCATTGTAGGATTCGAACCCACGACCTTCGCCGCGGTATCCGACGTCACTTACCACTGAGCTATCATCACCTTAGACGTATTCATAGCCTTGAACGTACCGTATCGGTATCGACATGTTCAGCAACGGTTTTCAAGTTGTCTACGTCTCCCCAAGTTGGTAACCGAACGAACAATAATAACCAACATTTTATTTTATTTTTATTTTTTTTATTCTGTATAAGCTTGTGTTTGACCACAATCTCACCATGGTAAGTGATGATGTGGCCGAAGGTGGTAAGCACACAAAGCTTAGAAGGGAACTGGCTCTCAAGTGCAGCTGTCGGAACACACCGATAGGTGCTTGGCGACAGATTTTCAACTTGAGGGTGGTAGCCAGCCAGTCGGGTACTACAAAGTACCCTACCACCGTGCTATGGTTTCCTCACGATGTTTTCCTTCACCGAAAGCTCAAGCTCATTGTAGGATTCGAACCCACGACCTTCGTCGCGGTATTCGACGTCACTTACCACTGAGCTATCATCGCCTTCTATGTGGTTTCTAACGTGCAAACAGAGAATGAAAGAATATTAAACTGCTGTAAAACTTGGGGTAGATCGGTCACGATCTACTTTGACTCTATTCATTTCGCAAATCCGAAGGGCTCTAAGACTACCTCAACACAAGCAATGAATTCGTTATTTTTGAACGTTCAGGAAGTCTTAGAAGTCCAATTGAAACAGCGTGAGAAGTATCAGAATGTAATTTAATTAAATAGGTATATGGCGTACCGGAAGATTCACGTTGCGACCATGACGTGTGGTTTTTAATCGACAGAGTATCGAGATGGCCGGAAGCAATACCTACTGATAACATCTCCGCCGAAGCAGTCGCGAAGATAGTCTACGAAAACTGGATAACTCGATTTGGTCTACCTTCAATACTTACGAGTGACCAAGGAAGACAGTTCCAGAGCCAGCTCTTCGCCAAGCTTATGACTATCATTGGCATCAAGACAACACGCACTACACCGTATCACCCACAGTCAATTAAGTAGGTATATGGCGCTACAAACGTATTTGGTTTTTGATTCAATTGTATTATCAAGATACAACTTAGTCCCTTTGTAACCGAATCTATTTGATGCTCCCAACCAGGTTGGCCTCTATAACAACTAATATCTCCATCAAACTCACAGCCACAATCAACGTTTTTTTGACAATAACTGGAAGACGATCGATCTGAATAGAGTAATACATACTGTCTCGACGGCGTGGGCGTGTGATCTCCCTGGGGGATGGACACAGTGGCTCGAGTTCCATCTCCTCACCGGCCCTGTCTCGTGTCAACTCGCTATCAGTACTGGAAGCTGTAAACAACACACTTTAGGTGAATTCTAGCAGACAGGGCACAATGAGTTACAGTGGTGGGACTAGCAGACAGGGCACAATGAGTTACAGTGGCGTGACTAGCAGACAGGGCACAATGAGTTACAGTGGCGTGACTAGCAGACAGGGCACAATGAGATACAGAGGCGTGACTAGTAGACAGGGCACAATGAGATACAGTGGTGGGACTAGCAGACAGGGCACAATGAGTTACAGTGGCGTGACTAGCAGACAGGGCACAATGAGTTACAGTGGCGTGACTAGCAGACAGGGCACAATGAGATACAGAGGCGTGACTAGTAGACAGGGCACAATGAGATACAGTGGTGTGACTAGCAGACAGGGCACAATGAGATACAATGGTGTGACTAGCAGACAGGGCACAATGAGATACAGTGGCGTCAATAGCAGACAGGGCACAATGAGATACAGTGGCGTGACTAGCAGACAGGGCACAATGAGATACAGTGGTGTGACTAGCAGACAGGGCACAATGAGATACAGTGGCGTGACTAGCAGACAGGGCACAATGAGATACAGTGGTGTGACTAGCAGACAGGGCACAATGAGATACAGTGGCGTGACTAGTAGACAGGGCACAATGAGATACAGTGATGGGACTAGCAGACAGGGCACAATGAGATACAGAGGCGTGACTAGTAGACAGGGCACAATGAGATACAGTGGTGGGACTAGCAGACAGGGCACAATAAGATACAGAGGCGTGACTAGTAGACAGGGCACAATGAGATACAGTGGTGGGACTAGCAGACAGGGCACAATGAGTTACAGTGGCGTGACTAGCAGACAGGGCACAATGAGTTACAGTGGCGTGACTAGCAGACAGGGCACAATGAGATACAGAGGCGTGACTAGTAGACAGGGCACAATGAGATACAGTGGTGGGACTAGCAGACAGGGCACAATGAGATACAGTGGCGTGACTAGTAGACAGGGCACAATGAGATACAGTGGTGGGACTAGCAGACAGGGCACAATGAGATACAGTGGTGGGACTAGTAGACAGGGCACAATGAGATACAGTGGCGTGACTAGCAGACAGGGCACAATGAGATACAGTGGTGGGACTAGCAGACAGGGCACAATGAGATACAGTGGCGTGACTAGTAGACAGGGCACAATGAGATACAGTGGTGGGACTAGTACACAGGGCACAGTGAGATACAGTGGCGTGACTAGCAGACAGGGCACAATGAGATACAGTGGTGGGACTAGCAGACAGGGCACAATGAGATACAGTGACGTGACTAGCAGACAGGGCACAATGAGATACAGTGGCGTGACTAGCAGACAGGGCACAATGAGATACAGTGGCGTGACTAGCAGACAGGGCACAATAAGATACACTGGTGGGACTAGCAGACAGGGAACAATGAGATACAGTGGTGGGACTAGCAGACTGGGAACAATGAGATACAGTGGTGGGACTAGCAGACAGGGAACAATGAGATACAGTGGTGGGACTAACAGACAGGGCACAATGAGATACAGTGGCGTGACTAGCAGACAGTGCACAATGAGATACAGTAGCGTGACTACAAGACAAGGCAAATTAGGCTGATAGTCTTATAAGTAAGCGTTTTAATTAAATAAAAAAAAAAAGTTATTTATATGAGAATTATTTAGAAAGAGAGTTTGTAAAAGCTTTTACCACGAAGAGTAAATGAATAAAAGTAAATGAATTTTCAGGTCGTCTCAAAAAGTCGGTGAAAAGTTTTAGTGGAACGGCCACCAATTTCATTAAAACCTGACCTGACTTGTACGGACGAGGACTAGGCATTACTGCGAATGTGATATAAAGTGACAAGCATAACAAATACCTGTGATAATACCAACTTCTGTCAGTAAATTAAAAACAAAAATCCACAATCTGTAAACAATCTCAAGTATGAGATGGATGACTGATGATGTAGGTACTTCCGAAGGTCACACAATAAGTACCTACCTATAATAATTAAATGATTCTATTTCAGTGTCTCCAGATACACTGTAATTATAATTACAATAGATTTACTGTAATTTTACGTGTAAAGAAACACCGTAATGTTTGTTTGTTGGAAATCATTGTAATATTTTGAAAAAACGCAACGCGTTTATGACTTTAGAACGAAACGACACGTTCTATTGTCGTATCATAGATAAAGAATATTATGAATATTTCGCTAGTCGCTAGAGTATAGTGTTCTATGATGAATACTTTGTCTACGGTTGGTATAGTTTAGTTACTCTATGATTCATCAATGGGGAATACCCTTTTAACCAACTATGATATTTAGAGTTATTAATTATGCAGTCAAAATATATTAGACTGTAGTTTCCGTATATTATATAATTTGAGGCTATCACATTTACCTTGGTAGTTCTGTTATCTCGTTGCACTTAGTTTATGTCTTATTAATGCAATATACCAATAAAAGGGATTATATGAAAGCTTAAAAATGTCGGCAAGTATTTCAATGTGATAAAAGTGGACCCTCAACTCTCAACTCATTAAAAAACGAAGAAACGTCATTACAAACAGTTTAGGGATGAGTAGCTAGTGGACAGTAATTTAAAAAAATAGTTGAAGCGCGATCCCAAAGAACCTTATCGTGCAATTTGTTATTTATGAAATGAAAGTGACAGTGGTCAGTGACTAATAAAAATGTTTTTTGATTTAATGTAATTTATGATAACCAAACACTGTAATTTCAATTTATCAATCTGGAAACACTGTTCTATTTATACATATTGTTTACATGACATGACCGCACGGCGCACGCACACACATTAATATTGTATTTAGTTTACTTTGAGAACATGGACTTTGAATTATAAACAAGAATATCATATTCACCTTCAGTAATGTTGGATACTCACTGTATTCATAAACCTAACCCCAGACAGATGAAATGTGAAAGGTAAAACTACTGTTAAATTCACAAACTTTGATCGAAGTAACCTCACAAGTTATTATTCTATTCTGCTGTTAGTAATGGTGCACTCACACTAACCTAGCGGCACAAGATGGCGGTTTTGACAAGAGGGCGTCTCTTCTTAACTCGCTATGTCTGTCTCTTTTTGGCACGTAGAAGGATAGCGTTATCAAAACGGCCATCATCTATACTAAAGGTGAACGCACACTTATCCGAGTCGAACGCATCGACCGCGCCGAACAAAACGAAAACCTTCAGAATTCTTCCGGTGATTCTTTTTTTTATTTAATTTTTTTTATGTCACAAGTGACAACGAGGCAGGCGGGTCACCTGATGGTAAGTGACAACCGTCGCCTATTGACATTGGCAATACCAGGGGATTGCTAATGTGTTGTACACCCTATTCAATGCCTTAAAGGCGAACTGGCTCTCAAGTGCAAATGCCGGAACACACCAACAGGTGCTTGGCGACAGATTTTCAACTTGAGGGTGGTAGCCAGCCAGTCGAGTACTACAAAGTACCCTACCGTCCGATTCGTGCGAGATTTCTTAGGATTTTATACAAGTAATTCTAAAATTCGATTCATTGACTCCTTCGCTTCTGTTTAGCTCTGATAAGTGTGCGTTCATCTTAGAGAGGAAACATTTGATTGTTTGTTTGCATTGAATAGGCTCGGAAACTACTGGACCGATTTGAAAGATTCTTTCACCATTAGAAAGCTACATTATCCCTGATGAACATAGGATATTTTGTCCCGGGAAAAGATAAGATCCCACGGGAACGCGGGTGAAACTGGGGGGAACAGTTAGTTATAAATATTTGCGATAAAGCCGTTCGGCCGCGCTCGTGTGTCCACGGCACTTGATAGATAATATTGTCTCTTCCATAGCTACTGTCTATGACAGGTACCCATTAATAGATGACAGCAGCCTGGGACTAGTTGATAAAACTGTATTTTTGGGTATAACACTTGATAATAAACTACAGTGGGGTTCTCATGTACAATCTTTAGCTAGTAAATTGAGTTCTGCTGTATTTGCTGTTAGAAAAATCAGACAATCGACGAATGTTGAGACGGCCAAATTAGTTTATTTTGTATATTTCCATAGTCTTCTATCGTATTGCGTTTTACTGTGGGGAGCTGCTGCAGATATTGAAACAATTTTTGTATTACAAAAAAAAAACATACAGTCGAATTGAGAACCTCCTCCTTTTTTGAAGTCGGTTAAAAAAAGAGCCATTCGTGCAATCTACAGTATGGATGGGTCCACGTGAATCATTAAAGGAAATATTTAAGGAAATAAACATTATGAATTTACCCTAAACCTACATCCGAAAAAATTTTGACTTGTATAAATCAAATGTAGAGGTAGGTACATAATTTCAATACAATTAAGACAAAAAGATAATTAGTTGTTCCGTATTTTAGACTAGCTTGAGTTAAAAAGTCGTTTCTTGGTAATAGTGTTCGCTTTTATACTAAAATATAAAAAAAAAATATAAAAATATATCCAATGTTCATCAGGGATAATGTAGCTTTCTAATGGTGAAAGAATTTTTCAAATCAGTCCAGTAGTTTCCGAGCTTATTTAATGCAAACAAACAATCAAATGTTTCCTCTTTAGAATATTAGTAGAGATGATGGCCGTTTTGATAACGCTATCCTTCTACGTGCCAAAAAGAGACAGACATAGCGAGTAAAGAAGAGACGCCCTCTTGTCAAAACCGCCATCTTGTGCCGCTAGGTTAGTGTGAGTGCACCATTACAAACAGCAGAATAGAATAATAACTTGTGCGGTTACTTCGATCAAAGTTTGTGAATTTAACAGTAGTTTTACCTTTCATATTTCATCTGTCTGGGGTTAGGTTTATGAATACAGTGAGTATCCAACATTACTGAAGGTGAATATGATATTCTTGTTTATAATTCTCGTCCACATTCTCAAAGTAAGTACAATATTAATCTGTGCGTGCGCCGTGCGGTCATGTCATGTAAACAATATGTATAAATAGAATCATTAGATTAGGTACTTATTGTGTGACCTTCGGACGTACATCATCACATACTTGAGATTGTTTACAGATTGTGGTTTTTTTTTTATTTACTGACAGAAGTTGCTTTATCACAGGTATTTATTATGCTTGTTACGTTATATCACATTCGCAGTAAATTGTAGTCCACGTCCGTTCAGTCAGGTCCGGTTTTAATGAAATTGGTGGCCGTTCCACTAAAACTTTTCACCGACTTTTTGGGACAACCCAAACAGTCACTTTACTTCACTGGTGCACTTCAATTGAACTTTATTGTACAAAACGCCGCCGATATTATTCAATTAAAGCGAAAACGCAAGGTCATATCGCAAGTTGCCACCAAAAAGTGAAAGATTGTCGTCATGTTGTTACCTATAGGTACATACTTTGATGTTATTTATAACACAGTTACAGAGTTAAAAAATTGAGGAAATGATCTGTTCGAAGTCGGTGCCAAGCCAAAAGATGGCAGACGTCGTTGACAATAGTCTCGAATAATATTATTTTTATTGTATATAAGGCACCATTTATTTATTACGTAAGACAACTTAGGGGGGAGCGGGGCCGACCATGAGTTATTTTTTCATACAAGTGGTTGGGAGGGAGTCTTGATAGTTCTTACGAAAGATCACAAAAATGCGCAAAATTAAGATAATAGGACTCGGATTACCAAAAAATAAAGATTTAACATAAAACGTGTATTATTTTTTGGCAAACAAGCTTACGTACGGCCCGACTGATGGTAAGCGGTTACCGTAGCCTATGGACGCTTGCAACACCAGAGGCGTCACGAACGCGTTGCCGACCGAGTTGCATAAACCTTCTTACTCCTCTTTTGAAGAACCCCATGCTTTTTTTTTATATCACAAGTGACAACGAGGCAGGCGGGTCACCTGATGGTAAGTGACAATCGTCGCCTATAGACATTGGCAATACCAGGGGATTGCTAATGTGTTGTACACCCTATTCAATGCCTTAAAGGCGAACTGGCTCTCAAGTGCAAATGCCGGAACACACCAACAGGTGCTTGGCGACAGATTTTCAACTTGAGGGTGGTAGCCAGCCAGTCGAGTACCACATAGTACCCTACCACCGTGCTGTGGTTTCCTCACGATGTTTTCCTTCACCGAAAGCTCAAGCTCATTGTAGGATTCGAACCCACGACCTTCGCCGCGGTATTCGATGTCACTTACCACTGAGCTATCATCGCCTTGCTGTAGTCTGTAGGGAAAACCTCTACAGGGAGCTCATTCCACAGCCTTCGCGACCTTCTTAGTGTACACGCCGCACTTTCTATAGGGACTGTATACGGCGTGTACTGGAGGTCGGGCTTCGAAGTTGAATAAAAACACGCCAGTTTTCTTCTATATAGGTCTTCTTGATGCTTGCCTTGGGTATTGCTCTGCTTTGTTTCTATTTTCTATGTGCTGGATCGGAAGCAATCGAAGTATTGAAGCATTGAAGCATGCTGTACGCCCCGAGGCGTCTATCTTTATCCCCCAACGGTGGGTCCCTACACGTTAACGTAGACAGCGAGTTGCCTCGCCACCATCCGCCAATCAGAGGCGAGCTGTGACTTAGCAACCCGCTGTCTCAGTGTGCGAGCGAGAACTAAAATGCGCGAAAGAGATACTATCTATTCTAATTGACCAATCAGAGCATTACCCAAATTAAACAAAAAACTATAAATCATTTATTTCTATAAAATATTTTCACAATAAATCTATTACCTATAATTATTATTTACAATCTAATTACTATTTACAAACACTATATATCTTGCGCCGTACATTACTCCCGCCGTGCGTCGTCCTACTCCGGTCCAGGACGGCGCAGCGACTCAGGTACGGCGTCTTGAGAGGCAGGTACGGTGACTTGAGTGGCAGGCAGTATGATCAGCTTCTTTACCGGCCTGCGCAGCACTCCTCCTCTTGTTCTCACGTCGACTGTTCTGACTATGTTGTCTGGCCCCGGGTAGGTTGAGGTTACGATGCCCCGAGGCCAGAGGTTTCTTGGTAGAGTCCCATCTGCGATGATGACGAGGTCTCCGATGTTGACTGCCTCGCCTCGTCCGTGGGGCTCCCGCCGGTATTGGAGCTCAGGTAAGTACTCCCGCAGCCATCTTGCCCAGAACATATCGGCCAGGCGTTGCGATGTTCGCCAATGGCCGCGTCCGATGAGGTCGTTGTCTGTGAATGTTCCAGTCGGCATGCTGGTAGGTCTCCGGTAGGGGGCGCTGGCGGCGTCGCTTTTCTTATGCGACAGGGTAGGCAGCTGTGTATAACCGCCTTGACTGTAGGCCGCTGTCTGATGATCCAGTACCGTTGTCTGCACGCGTTGAGTGTCGTTTCCACCCCAGCATGATGAAGACTTCTATGTATGTGATCTATATATAGGCGGGTGATAGGGTGATTTCCGTCTAATATCACTGGCCTCTTGATTGCATCTTCGACAGCTTGGATGCGCGATCTGAGTGTGATGAGATTGTTTAACAATTCTGTCGATAGGTGGCGCAGTCGGCTATGTGTTGATACTGTCTTGTTGTTTTCGATAGCTGTTATTTCTTCCGAAAATGAATCTTGTTGCATTTTCTTTATGAGTAGGTACTCGGCGTGACGTAGAAGATCGCCATCCAATGGTAGATATTGTTTTGTATCTCTCGATTTTGCCGGTAGAGGGCGCGACGTACGAGTCTGTTTTTTCTGTTTTTGCCATGCTGCATCTTTCTCTTTGTTTTTTCTCGTACGTTTGTACTGTACTGTTTCCTTTTTCCGCCTGCAGAGTTCGATGAATTGTAACACACGTGCAGTACTTCGGAGTAATCGTTCCCATTTCGAAAATCTGTGTATTTCAGGTAGAGCCTCTTCCAAGTTTACTTGCGACTTGCGTTGAAGTAAGTTAGTCTTCTCTTCGCCCGTGTGTTCTGTGTTGCTAGATGGCGCTACCGGCCATGTTGACGGATGATCGCGTAGGAAGGGGGGCCCGGTGAACCAGCGGTCTATGTCCTGAGGTACGTCGCGAGTGGCGTCGTCCGCGACGTTCAGTTAGTGGGCACCCATCTCCATTCGCTTACTATGCTGTTTTCTTCTATGGCAGCTATTCGGTGAGCCACGTACGGTCTGTAGGTGCGTGCTCCGTTTTTCAGCCAGGCGAGTACTGTTCTGCTATCTGTCCAGTAGGTCTTCGATACTGGTTTGACGTCATGTTCGCTTATGACTGCTGCTGACATGCGGCTACCCATCACCGCTGCTTGGAGTTCCAATCTAGGTATCGATGTGATCTTCAATGGTGCCACACGCGCTTTCCCCATGACGAGTGATGTTGTTACTTTTCCATCAGGTGCTGTTATTCGCCAGTAGAGGGCGGCGGCGTAGGCGACTTCACTGGCATCTACGAATACGTGAAGTTCGATCCGATCAGCTGTGCTGTAGTTGAGGTAGCAGCGGGGTATTCTGATGGCAGCCAGACGTTCCAGATGCGATGTCCATTCTGCCCACTGTTGTTGTAGCTCTTGTTCTATTGGCTGGTCCCATTCAGTACCGCGGCGCCAGACTTCTTGTAGAATCTGCTTGGCTCTCGATGTTATCGGTGCGGCGAGTCCGAGTGGGTCGAATAGAGACATAACTATTCTCAATATATCTCTCTTGGTTGGCTCGGAGTTCTTTACTATATTTGTTGGCAACCTTGCCAGGTTAAGGTTGAATGCGAGGTTGTCTGTGGCGCACTCCCAGATGAGGCCGAGTACTCGTTCTGTGTTCAAGTTGCTGTGTAGATCTATTTTCTGTTTCTTGTTTCCCTCATGGCTCAGTGCCTGAAGTACTGTAGGTGAGTTCGATGCCCATTGTCTGAGTTCGTAGTGCGCTTCGCTGTGTATTCTTCGAACATCTGTTGCTGTCTGTATCGCATCTTCAATGGTGGAGAAGCTCTGGAGGTAGTCGTCGACGTAATGGTTTCGTTCTATAGCTCGGTGTGCTGCGGGATGCGTATCTTGATAGCGGTCTGCGTTGATGTTTTTGACGTAGATAGCTGTTGATGGTGATGACGTCGCTCCGAAGATTAGTGACGTCATTCGGTATTCTGTGACGTCACTGTCCCCTCTCTCCTCGCCCCTCCATAGGTAGCGAAGTGCGTCTCTGTCTTCTGTCCTGATCTTGACCTGCATGAACATCTCGGCTATGTCGGCTGTGACTGCTATGGGGTGTTGGCGGAACCTCATAACAACTCCGGGAAGTGACTGTAGCAGGTCGGGACCGGTGAGCAGGTGATCGTTGAGTGATACATTTCTTGTCTTCGCAGCAGCATCGTGAACCACACGTACTTTGTCCGGCTTCATGGGGTTGATGACCGGGAAATGTGGTAGGTACCACGTTCTATTTTCTGTAGACTGTTTCGGCGCGATCTCGGCGTAACCCTTCTCGACGAGTGCTGCCATCTGTAGGTTGTATTTTTCTTTCAATACAGGGTTCTTGTCTATTTTCTTTTCTGTATTATTCAGCCTCTTGAGAGCGTTTTCTCTGTTGTTCGGCATGTTGACGTTCTGGCTCTTCCACAGTAGTGCTGTCTCGTATCTGCCGTCTTCACGTTGTCGAGTGTGTTCACGAAGTATGCCGAGTGCTCGTTGCTCGGGGTCATTCTGTGGTCTCTTCGGCTCTATAGTGAGAGATTCTATTGCGAAGTATTGCTTGAGTTGCTCGTTCATATCCTCTTCTTGTTATTTGAGGTGATTTACTTGGTGCAGCTGTCGACCCAGAGTACGTTAGCGTGAACCGTGTAGAACCCACCCGAGTGGCGTGAGGGATGCCACCGGTTGGTAGCGCTTGCCTTGGCGAACTTCTGTGGCTAGTAGCAGGTGCCAGTTGTCTTGACCGATGAGTATGCCGGGTGTCCCCCGGTTATACTTTAACTGTGATGCGATGTCTTCTAGGTGTTCGCATTTGCTGATATCGATGTCTGCTATCTTCTGTGGCGTTATGTGTAGGCCATTGATGGTGTGAGCTTGAATGTTGTGGTCTCCCGCCGTTCCTCGAATAGTGAGTGAGACGCGTCTTGACCTCGTAGCTTCGACTTCTGTCTTGCCGCCTGCTTCTATACGGAGTGGTTCCGATTTTCCTTTGATGCCTGCTCGTCGTGTGATGTCGTCTTCGATGAGTGTCACTGTAGATCCGTCGTCTAGTAAGGCAAAGGTGTCTATTTTGCCCTTCGGTCCCGATACTCGTACTGGCAGAATCTTCAAGTAGGATCTTGACTCGACGGCTGCTGACCAGATGTTTGTGACGACATGATTCTTTTCGGCTTCTGTTGTCTTCTGTTGGAAGTGGAGTAGCTTGTGATGAGTACGTTCGCATCCGTTTACTTCACACTTCTTGGCTTGACATTGATGTGCTCTTGACTTGTGTTTCAGGCATCGAAAGCATAGGTATTTCGATTTGGCTAGCTCCCATCTGACGTTGATATCTGCATCTGTGATCTGTTTGCAATCTGCTGCTGTATGGCCGTGTTTTTCACACACTGGACATGTTGTTTCATCTTGTTTGCTCACTGCATATGTTTTCTGTTTTCTTGCTAGTGGTGCTCGTGCTGTTTTCTGTTCGATGTCTGTATAGCGCGACACGGGTTCTGGTTGCGCATAAGGACTGCATTTCTCCGCTTCCATTTCTAAAAATCTTCTCAGCTTGAGTAAGTCGGCTTCTTCCGTTTGATCTGCTGAGCTGAAGTCGAACCATCTATATCTCATTTGAGGTGAGAATTTGTCAATGACTGCCCTGGTGACTTCCGGGTTGTAGAGATAGTATATCTTCTTCAATGCTTGCAATGTGGCTACTATGTTCGAGACTTTCGTGGAGAACACGCAGATGTCTCTTGCTGTATCTGTGAGGCGTGGTAGTGTGCGTAGGCGTTCTAACTCGGCGAGCGCGATCGCGTCTGGCTTGCCGAAGCGAGTTTCCAGCGCTTTGATGACGTCATCGGCTCTGGAACTGTGAATAAGTAGACTTTCAACTGCTTCTTTGGCGTGACCGCGGAGGCTTCGACGGAGACGCGTGATGTTGTCTATTTCTGTGTAGAGCTTCGATGTTTCGGTGTACGCCGCCTTGAAGGAGAGCCACTCTTGATAGGCCCCGCTGTAGACTGGTAGATCGGTGTATCGATGCGGCAACTGTTGACTGTTTGATTTCGCTGCGAGCGCGATGGCAGATGCGAGTTGTGATAAATCGATCTGCTGAGAGGGCGCCACCGTCGGTTGAGGCGCTGCTGCTTCTGTTGGCTGTGGTGCGACGATAGGCTGGATCACTGTTGCTGCTGGCTCGACGTGGTAGGGTCTGTTGTCGATGGCTAGGAGCGGTTGATCGTTGGACTTCACCCATTCAGCGACCCGATGTGCTGTTGCTTGCTCTGACACGACGGTGTCGTCATCTGTTTCAGAGTCTGCTTCCGCCTCTAGGGATACTAGACGCGCGGCCGCATACTCCATCTGTAGGCGGACGAGTTCTGCTCTGGCGGCTGCCAGCTTCTTGGTTCGTTCTCCTGTCTTCTTCTTCGAGCGCTTGGTGCTCTCTGGAGGTATCGCAGCCTTGGCTGGATCTTCATCGGCCGCTCCGGGTTCTGTGGACGGCAGTCCTGTGGTCGCCATCCCTCCTGTAGTGGTGGTCCCCTCTGTAGTGGTGGTTTCCCCCGTGGTGATGGTTTCCCCCGTCGCGGTCGTGGCTGTATGTTCTGTGGGCGTCTGTTCGGTTTCCGACGTCAGAACGCTATTGGATGCGTCTGATGCCTGATTTTGCCGCCCGCTGGTAGACCTGGTAACTGGCATGATTTCTTTCTTCTGCGTGGACTGTATTTAGGCAGCTATTCTTCACTGTAAACAGCTATTCTTCACTGTAAACAGCTATTTTTCACTGTCAACAGCTATTCTTCACTCGCTGATCCAATATTCGGCTCGATACGACCAAAATGTACACGCCGCACTTTCTATAGGGACTGTATACGGCGTGTACTGGAGGTGGGGCTTCGAAGTTGAATAAAAACACGCCAGTTTTCTTCTATATAGGTCTTCTTGATGCTTGCCTTGGGTATTGCTCTGCTTTGTTTCTATTTTCTATGTTCTGGATCGGAAGCAATCGAAGTATTGAAGCATTGAAGCATGCTGTACGCCCCGAGGCGTCTATCTTTATCCCCCAACGGTGGGTCCCTACACGTTAACGTAGACAGCGAGTTGCCTCGCCACCGTCCGCCAATCAGAGGCGAGCTGTGACTTAGCAACCCGCTGTCTCAGTGTGCGAGCGAGAACTAAAATGCGCGAAAGAGATACTATCTATTCTAATTGACCAATCAGAGCATTACCCAAATTAAACAAAAAACTATAAATCATTTATTTCTATAAATATTAATATTATCTATTTTGCGCCCTTTCCAAAAAAGACGGTGGTATAAGACCGATCGCGGTGGGTAATACTATCCGTCGTATGGCTTCCAAAATTTGCTGTCGTCACATTCTCCCGATAGCTACTGATTTATTTCAACCAATTCAACTTGGTTTTGGCTCAAAGGGAGGTTGTGAGGCAGCGGTACATGCGGCTCGGACCTTTCTTTTAAATAACGGAGGTGATGTTCTGCTTAAGGTTGACATAAAAAATGCATTTAACTCTGTCGATAGGGCCGCTATGTTGACACAAATTAGGGATATTTGTCCTGACATATATTCTTACTTGTGGCAATGTTATGGCCATCCTACAAAACTTTTTTATAAAACACAACCGATCATTTCCGGTGTAGGTTGTCAGCAGGGCGATCCTCTCGGTCCTGCCATTTTTAGTTTGGCCATTCAACCAATCATATCTAAATTACAGTCTAAATTTAATGTTTGGTATCTAGACGATGGAACTCTTGGAGGTGATGCGACTTCTGTTATCAGAGATTTAAAATCTCTAACTGAAAAATTTAAAAAAATTGGTCTTGATTTTAACTGCTCCAAATGCGAGATCCTAGTTTCAGATTCTGTTCCTGAATCTGAGAAATCCAAAATTATTCAAGATTTTAATGATTTGGCACCAAATATTAAATTAATCTCAAGGGATTCGCTTCTTCTTCTCGGAGCCCCCGTCTTAGATGAATCCATTCCTGGGTTTTTTGAGCAAAAGATACAAAATTTTAATGAATCCTCTCATCGACTTTATGACATAAATGCGCATTATGCATTTTTTATTGTACGACTATGTCTTTTTGTGCCGAAGTTTACGTATTTACTCCGCTGCACCCACTTATTCAAATTCGATCAATTATTAGAAACTTTGGACAACATGATCAAAATTTCTCTTTCTAAAATCCTAAATTGTTGCCTAGACGACAACAAAGTGTGGTCTCAAGCCACCCTACCCGTACGATATGGTGGCCTAGGAGTGCGTAAAATTTCTAGCGTATCACTGCCGGCATTTCTGTCCTCGGTATACAGTGTGAGTGACCTCGTCAGATCTGTTTTGGAACCAACTATTGGATCTGTTGAGGTTTCTTACCTATCCGATGCCAGAAATGCTTGGCAGGTAGCTTGTCCAGGCACAAATATTCCGACTTTGAGTCACTCTCAGAGAGAATGGGACAAACCTCTTTGCGAAAAAACTTGGCAAATTTTATTTTCTGATTTTTCTACTGATTCGGACCGGGCACGTTTGTTGGCTGTCTCTCAGAGTGAATCAGGTCACTGGTTGCAAGCCATTCCATCCAGTAATATCGGGACTTCGTTAGACCGCATAACTTTAAGCTTGTGCATTTGTCTTCGTCTTGGTTCCAGGTCCAATCATCCTCATCGCTGCCGCTGTGGGGATCTTGTCAATGAGCTCGGCCATCATGGGCTTTCGTGTTCTCAAAGCGCCGGTCGTATTTCACGCCACGTGGCTCTTAATGATATTATCCGTAGGGCTCTTGTTGTCGCCGGCGTGCCTTCTGTACTCGAACCAGTCGGTATTTCGCGTGGCGACGGCAAGAGGCCGGATGGTATGACTTTGATCCCGTGGAGTGTCGGCAAGCCGTTGGTGTGGGATGCCACTTGTGTCGATACACTTGCGCCATCTCACTTACCGGTGACTTGTAAAGCCGCGGGAGCGGCTGCGAAAGGTGCGGAAAATTCAAAATTCAAAAAGTACGCCTGTATTGGTCCAAATTATCAATTTATGCCTTTTGCGGTTGAGACCATGGGTCCGTGGGGGTCTGAAGCTCGTCGTTTCGCAAATATTTTATGTAAAAAATTAATCGAGGCCTCGGGTGACCGGCGGGCGGGGAGCTTTTTCCGCCAACGCATCAGCTTGGCCATCCAAAGAGGAAACGCCGCCAGCCTTCTGGGAACCTTGCCGATCGGCAGCAGCGGCAGCCTCGAAGAAGTTTTTTATGTATTGTAATTGTACATTTGCATGTATATTTTGTACATTTGTTGTAAATAATAAATATATTAATATTATCTTTCTATAAAATATTTTCACAATAAATCTATTACCTATAATTATTATTTACAATCTAATTACTATTTACAAACACTATATATCTTGCGCCGTACACTTAGTGACCACGGAACTAAACGTAACTAGAGAGAGATGTCGACACCAAGGATCCTAAGGCTCTTTGAGATGGAGAGGGGCGTGTTGAAGAATTGTGGAGCCATAGAAAATTTGAGTTCATACGTTACTTCACTTCACTAGGAACTTGCCTATTAGCATTTCGTACAGAATTTTATTTACTAACGTTATTTGTATAATGTCTTACAGCAATGGAGGCTGGCGATGCGCCGGATCAGGCTGGACCGAGTAGGGTAGACTCCTCGAGGTCATCTCCGAACGATTCGCAAGGTAAGCGTTCCACCGCTACCGTATGCGAAAAGTAATTATTTGTAAATTGCCTGAAATATGTAGATACCTGTATCCTGAGATATTTCTAATTTTTATGTATTTACTTTTGAATTTCTGATTTAAAATATCTTGAAAATTGTATCTCATTGTGCCCTGTCTGCTAGTCACGCCACTGTATCTCATTGTGCTCTGTCTGCTAGTCACGCCACTGTATCTCATTGTGCACTGTCTGCTAGTCACGCCACTGTATCTCATTGTGCCCTGTCTGCTAGAATTCACCTAAAGTGTGTTGTTTACAGCTTCCAGTACTGATAGCGAGTTGACACGAGACAGGGCCGGTGAGGAGATGGAACTCGAGCCACTGTGTCCATCCCCCAGGGAGATCACACGCCCACGCCGTCGAGCCAGTATGTATTGGTTTATTCAGATCGATCGAGTTATTGTCAAACACTGTGACGGTTTTTACGTGCTCATTTAAAGAGTCATCATCATCATCATATCAGCCGGAAGATCTCCAGTTCTGGACAACGGCTTTCCCCAAGGATCTCCATGATATACCGCTACTCACTGGATCTTAAGGGTATTTTAGATAAATATCGTTTTATAAGTTTTTATAAGGCCGGCTGGCTACCACCCTCATGTTGAAATCTGTCTTCAAGCATCTACTGTGTATTCCAGCATCTAAAAAGGGCAGTTGCCTTCTAGTTTTTTTTAAATTCGGCATATTGTCAATCCTCCTGTAATCGCTTTACATAGGCGTCCGTAGTCACAGAGTTCAGGTAACTCTCCTGCTTGTGCACCAGTAAACCTGAAACCACTTTATCGAAATGACTGCCAGTGTTCAAAGGCCTAGAGCACTTATGAAGGTCAGATTTCTGCACGTTTGGAAGTCAGTCTTCTGCTAAGAAGAGCCACCAAGAAACTCAGCAAGGTTATTTTTTTTTTGTATATTTTTATAATCTGACTAGTTATTTTGTAATAACTTCCCGCACAAACAAAAAAACTAATTTTATATAAAATCCAGTAACTATTCCGGCGCCCCAAATAAGATCTAAATATTCGGATCTAATAGGACTCCGGATAATGCCAAATTCAATGAAGGTTTTTACCAGTTCCTTGCGCGGTATCCCCGCTGAAGTGTGACAAGCAGGTAGGTCATGACAAGTGACCACCGTCGTCTATTAGCAATACGACATTAGTAATACCAGGGGGATTGACATCTATTGCAATAGAAGGCTTCGTTTCCCTGTATAGTCATTTGATTAACAAATAAAGGTACTGGAAGGTGGTAGCCTCAAATGGCCCTTACACGCTTTTATCTCAATTTATAGGACCAACACGTCATCAAGGTTTATCTCCCCTGCATATTGCTGTAGTCGAAGAAGACATAGAAGCATTAAAGAAATTAATAAATGCCGGTAATATTGATTTGAACAGAACAAGTACTCTAGAAGGAAATACAGCATTAATGTTGGCTATTGAGAACATAACATATTTTTTTGGGTGCAATCCCCTTATGGAAATAAAAAAGCACTATGACATGATTGAACAGCTTTTAATGGCTGGCTGTGACGTTAACATTCCTAATAATAAGGGTGAAACTCCTATATATTCTGCACTGAAACAGGGTCTAAGAACAGTCGTAGAAATGATTAAATCTCACGCGCACGACCCTATAGAGGTATTATTGAAAGCTGTTAATTGTGAGAAACTTCTTCATGCTATCACGAGAGACATTTCCAATTTTTATTGTTATATTCCTAAAGCCGATTTTATTTGGTGCTTGGATTTGTTATTTGAAAATTCAAAATTTAATATTAACTGTGTTGTTGTAAATGGAAGAACAGCTTTACATCATATCGTTTTACATCATGCCTGTTTATGTCGTGACGAAGACGATGGAATTATTATGACTCTTCTCCGACATGGAGCTTGTGTAGGTACACGAGACGTATTTAATGAATCGCCATTAGCACAAATGAATCCTAAAACACTAAAAACATATATGGACGAATGCGTTACAGACTGGGGTAGTAGTAGTAGTGAAGAGTACATGATACAAATAAAGTTTAACTTCCTAGTTTATCAAAACCATTCAAATGAAAACAATCCTCATACAGCGCCTGAAACTGACGCTTTACTGTACATGTCACAGCGTGAAGGACTCCGTCCATTGTTAGAACATCCGGTGATCACCACTTTCCTCTACTTGAAATGGCAAAGTATAAGTGGTCTTGCCTATGCTAATATAACGTTCTATTTCCTCATGTGCCTATGTTTAATCCTGTATGTAATATTTGGGTACAGTGCTGAAAAAAATCAATCAGATTCAATGAAAACTTTGAATATTATGACTCACATTGGAGCTATTATTGGCTTAGTTCTTCTTATATTTCGAGAGTTTTTTCAACTGGTACTCTCACCAGCGAGGTATGTGCGGGGATTTGAAAATTGGATGGAAATAGCGTTGATTTTTGTAATAGCTTGGATTGTTTTTTACGACTCGGCACAACAGTCTACCAAACAACAGCTGTCCGCAGTAGCTATTCTAATATCTTCCGCTGAGTTACTATTGCTCATTGGACAGTTTCCTGCATCGTCAACGAACATAGAAATGTTGAAAACTGTTTCATGGAATTTCTTAAAATTTATTCTGTGGTATAGTATCTTAATTATTGCATTTGCCTTGAGTTTTTATACTTTATTTAGAGAAGTGAAACAGGATCAAACAACGACATCATTGCATCTGAACGGTACCGCAAATAATACTAAGGAGGAAAAAGGCGAAGACTTCTTCAATGATCCATTCAGAGCATTATTTAAAACTATTGTGATGTTTACTGGCGAGTTTGACGCCGGATCCATGCAATTCAATACGTTGCCAGTAACAAGTCACATCATATTCATTATATTTGTTTTTATGATTCCAATTGTGCTGTTAAATCTGCTAAATGGTCTAGCTGTTAGCGACACACAAGAGATTAGAGCTGATGCTGAACTAGTGGGACTTATTTCTAGATTAAAACTTATATCCTATATCGAAAGTCTATATCTCAAAGCGAAAGCAACTAGACTGCTACCAACTGAATGCTTGAGCATCCACTTTTTACCAATATTTATAAGAACACGCGTGCAGTCAGTGATGTCACGTATATTAAATTTAAAAGCGTTATTCCTCGAGTCATTTGAACATTACATTTATTTGCTCCCACGATTTGACGAGGGCTTGACGATACTTCCGAACAAGGCTAACAAAATACTGATGCCTAAAGTGAGACGATTAGTGCGTGGAGAGAGTGTGTGGCAACTAGATAGAAACTGTTTTGGACGCAGTCGAAAATATTACTTAGATCGTAATATTGTGCAAAAAGCATTAAATATTATCAGCAAAAAGTTAAATATTCCAGAACACGATGAATCCAAAACTGCATTGCTACAATATGAATCAAAATTTGAAAAACTTGAGTCTGAATTTGAATCAAAATTTGAAAAACTTGAAACAAAAATTGAAAATCTTGAATCGAAATTTGAATCAAAGTTTGAAAATCTTAACACAACTTTGAATAAGATGTTAGAGACGTTAGAGAGGATGTCTTCAAATCAACCTTAAGTTATACATAACTACTTAGTGTCTTGTTTATTGTTTTGTGTGTTTAATAAATGTTTGATAAGTGTAATGAATTATTATAAGTCTAAGTCCTCGATGAGAAGAAAGATAAATAGGTGTGGCGTTGCCTATTTATGAATATGTCATCTGAATGTTCGCCGGGTGTAACTTCGTTCCACTGCCATCTTCCCACCTTCCTTCATTCGAAATTATGAAAACGAGAAAAAAGCGAATCGTCTTACAGCGGCTGCCCTCCCTCTCACTAAAAGTGCACCTCACTAATGTCCGAGGTCTGCACTCAAATCTCGTCGCAGTCCACCATCACCTCAAGACTGAAACACCAGCACTCTTTTTTCACTCGGAGACGCAGATCGGATGTCCATCGGACGTTTCCTACCCAGGTTTAACCCTGGAGCACAATTTTAAACCACGTGCGGGTGTATGTCTGTACGCTCGGGATGACATCTGCTATTGGCATCTCCGAAACCTTGAAGATCCCAGCTTCTCAACTAGATCTGTCAGCGTCGGAATTTTCTGTTACTTCGTCTCCTCTAGATATTTTATAGCTTATGGTTGAGAAACTGTAACATTTTCTTTTCCTGATTGTTCTTTGTCATCGACACCCTTATTTATTACGTCAGAATATAAAAAGGAGAAATGAATACCTACATACTTATACATTTGGTTTGTTTTATTTTTTATTTTTAGAATAAAATATTTTTAGATAAGCTGCATTTAAATGAATTGCTCGCTTCACAAGCTATTTTAGGAGTTTCATATTTTGTACTATGTGAAACTATTTTTGAGAATTAAATTTAATAAGTCTAAGTTGCTTTTTTAAAAAAGACTAATTGCTGAGTTTATTGCCGGCTCTTCTCAGCATAAGCAACCTTAAGAACCGTGCATTAGAGTAAAAAATATTTTGTAATATATCTAACATGTGACGATTAAAAATACTTGTAATGAGTTTACTTAATAAAGATATTTTATATTTATAGTTATTTTGTTGACATTAAAATATTAATTTCTAAATGTACTAAATTTATTTAATTATGCAAATGTATATGCTAGTAGACAAAGTTATGTGTTAAGCTTGTATAAAGTATTTATTTACATCAATCAACGAAGTACGTAAGTTAGGAATATACCTAGTCTTGCCATAAATATTGTCACGAAGAAAAAAATATTTTTTTTATTGCAAATAATATTTATTACTTTTACAGTGTGTTAGTTTAATACATAAATATAAAACAATTTCAAATATAAAAAGCTTATTCGAAGTTGTCTCCATTGGCTGCAATACAGTCCTTTAAACGTTGAGGCCAGTTATCAATAGAAACACGCACTCTTTCCATGGGAAAATTCTTCACTGCCAGTCGTATGGATTGTTTTAGGGACTCCAAATTATCATGGCGTTTAGAGCAAGCCGTACTCTCTAAAACTGACCATAAATCATAATCCAGCGGATTAAGATCGGGACTAGACGACGGCCAGTCTTCAGCTCTGATGAAGTCCGAAACGTTCACTTCCAACCAAGACTGCGTGGACCGAGCTTTATGACCCGGCGCCGAGTCTTGTTGGAAGGACCATACTTGGTTATTGAACATGGTGTTGTTAAGGGGCTTAACTACCTTCTCAAGAATGGTATCTTGATACACTTGTGCCGATGTTTTGATACCTTTTTCACAAAAATATGGCTCAGTCACTCCTTCATAGCTAACACCCCACTAAACCATCACTGAAGTTGGATAATGCCCACGTTGCACTCTGTCGACTAATTGGGAAGCTTCCTTAGAGCTTTGAGCATAAATACGATCATTTTGTTTGTTAAAATGTTGCTCAACTGTAAAGATTTTCTCATCAGTAAACAAAATTTTTCTGTGACCTCCCTTTGCGTACCGCTTCAGTAGTTGTTTCGATTTTACCACCCTATTCTTTTTTAAATTATCAGTTAAAAAATGACCAGTGCATCTCTTATAGGCTGCAAGTCCTAAGTCATCTTTTAAAATACGCGACATGGTTCTGGGTGCTATCTTCATCTCCCGAGATAAAATCTTTTGCTTTCGGACAGGATTTCTTCGAATTCTTTCTCTTACTGCTTTGACCACCTTTTTCGTACGAACACTACGTGGACGGCCAGATCTTTTTCTGTCACAAACAGAGGAGGTCTCATTGTACATTAATGGCCCGGTACACAAACATTTGACTAATACCAAGCGTATGGAGAGTTTTAAAAATTGCATTTGGCTCCATACCAACTTTGTGTAATGAATCACAGCGATTCGGTTCTCTTTATCACCCCACTCCATTTTAATATCGCAAAATATTGTACAATGTATTGGCGCCAAAATTAGAAAACTCAATGAACAATCGTATAAAAATGACAGATTCCAAATTCAAATGTAATATCTTTCTTATTTTTAATTTTAACAGTAATTTATGGCCAGACTATGTACAATTAAAATAACATAATTAAATTAAGATAAATAAATAATAAATTTATATTAACTATTTAAAATAAAATAGAGGATAAAATAAATGATACATAAATTATAAATAAAAAAGTTGACCCAGATCGCTACCCTGTGCAAAAGTGCCAAGAAGGCTGGCAGCATTGCCACGTTGAATGGCAATCCGTTGTCCTAGATAGACGCCAGCCTTCTTGTCACGTGAGACCTCAACGAGTCGATCTGAGATCTGTTTAAACAAATGGTGAGCATCCGGCCCCCATGGCCCCAAAGAGATTTTCAACTACTAAAACTTTTAATTTCTTTGGATGTATTTCAAAGCGAGATACAGACGACTAAGTACTTAATCTTGAAAAAAAAATGCTCCAGAAAAATAAGTAATTTTTCATGTTTTTTTTTTATTTTTCACTCCAGGAAAACTGTTTTTTTTTTGCATCAGCATCGTAACAGACTTAAGGTGCGTAACTATGCAACTTGTGTTTTATAACACGTCCACATTATGTAATCTTGTTATTCAACATAAAACAATACTGTACGTACACATTAGAATAACAGTGCAATATAACAATGTTATATAACCATTGTCGTAAACGTAGATGCTGGTATAACATTGTTGTAGATATTAATAACAATGTTGTATAACATGTCATGTTACATGTCTGTACGCACATTTACAAGCAAACATTTGGACAAGTTTCTGTTCTTGGGTGGAACTACACTTAAATCTTTTATTTACTAAATTTAATAATTTATGTCAATCCTACTAATATTATAAATGTGAGTTTGGATGGATGTATGTTTGTTACTCATTTACGCCAGAACGGCTGAACGGATCTGGATGAAATTTGGCATAGAGATACATTATAGTCTGGAATAGCACATAGGCAACTTTTTATCCCGGGAAAAGATAAGATCCCACGGGAACGCAGGTGAAACAGCTAGTACCTACGTAACAAAGCATTGATTAATAATAGTAGATTGTTATACAAGGAGCTAAAATGACCCATTATATACGAGGTAGTTTTACTCCCGAGCTTTATATTAGCGAGAGAGTAAATAGAAACCGAGTTTTAATGGGTTTTAGCGCCGTGTGCTACACTATACTTTCCACTACGCTTGCGAAAAAATAAAACAATCTAATACAATATGAAATATGTAGTTTATAATGTCTTTTTTTTGTTTCTTCTGTAGCCGTAACACATTGCATGCATTCTACCAGAGATCGCCGATTTTAGTTCCATTTTCAAAATTAAAATGAAGTTCTTTTTTTATGAAACAGTAATAAGACGAGTCTTTATTCATGATTATTGTAGGCTCATTGTCATTTGACACACAAAAATTAAAAAAAAAAAACTTTTTCCCCTGGAGGAAGAATTGCTATTTTTTCTTCGCTTTTTGAGCAAGAGGAGTGAAAACTACTTTTTTCATTTTGTTCTCCTGTTCTATTATGCATATCTGGCATTATTATGAATATATGTTTTAAAAAATTTAATGAGTGCTCACAAATATCGATATTTTAATATGGTATCGATAGTTTGATTCGATACTACTTTCGAGTACTAGTATCGAAGAAAGAGTGGTATTGTTTTATCCCTAACTTTATTACCAAAAGAAGTATGGCATGTAAGTAAAGCAAATTGTAGTATTGCAACTACAACCTGATTTTAAAAGCGATGATAGCTCAGTGGTAAGTGACGTCGAATACCGCGGCGAAGGTCGTGGGTTTGAATCCTACAATGAGCTTTCGGTGAAGAAAAACATCGTGAGGAAACCATAGCACGGTGGTAGGGTACTTTGTAGTACCCGATTGGCTGGCTACCACACACAAGTTGAAAATCTGTCGCCAAACACCTATCGGTGTGTTCCGACAGCTGCACTTGAGAGCCAGTTCCCATCTAGGCTTTGTGTGCTTACCATCTTCGGCCACATCATCACTTACCATGGTGAGATTGTGGTCAAATACAAGCCTATCCAGAATAAAAATAAAATGAAAAAAAAGATTCTTTATACCTCCATTATTCAGTCTATTGCCCGTGGTCCTACTGCGTGGTCCTACTGGTAGGACTACGGGCAATTTATTTTGCCCGTAGTTCTATTAGTAGGACCATGGGCACTTAGCATTGCCCGTAGTCCTACTGGTAAGACTACGGACAAGTAACAGTGCCCGTAGTTTTGTTTTTTTTCATCCTACCTCTATTCTATTATTGTTGAAGATAAATATAGGTTTTTTTTAAGAGCGAAAAAACTCTGTTTTTTATTGTAAATGTCTTGGATTAAAGCTAGTTTTTGATTTTTCATTTACATTTTTTTTTCGTTTTCACTGTTAGTAGGACCATTGCCCATATAAAATAATTATGTTTTTGTTGCAGTCCTACCAGTAGGACCACGCAGTAGGGCTACGGGCAACGAATGCATTATTCATGGCAAAAACAAAACAACAGTACAAATTAACTTTTTTATTCAAAAATATGAATATATCTACATCAGTCAGTACATTCTGGAAGTGTCAACACTTATTCTAAATATGCACAACTATCACACACACATAATATTTAAGTATTTCAAGTAAGTTTTTAAGTAGATCAATCATTGAGTGACATCAGACCAGCTTTTTTTTTATTAAATGTCAAAACAATATAAACAAAATACTTTAATTTTGATGCTAATATATTGCTTTGTAAAATGTGTACTTAATTTTGTTATTGATCAGTGCTGCCAGTCAAGAATTATGTATACTACCTGGATAGGAAGCTCTCCATACCTACTTGAAGCAAATACCTATCAATTGCGAAAAAGAGAAAGATAACAACTACGTTGGGACAACTTCTGTTACTTTCATTCAGGGTAAGTAGGGTTAGAAGGATAGATTGTCCTAACGTAGTTTAACTCTTTTTCACAATTGATAGGTATTTGCTTCAAGTAGGTATGGAGAGCTTCCTATCTAGGTAGTATACATAATTCTTGCTGCCAGTAGCTCCAAATTATTTTATACCGCCATATTTATGAAATAGGGATGTTGACTGACAATCAGCTTCTTTTTATGAAATGTCAAAACGATAGTTTATATGGAGGTTTGTATGAAATACTGCCATGTGACGTCATAAATATACACCGTCAAAAGATCTACCCTTTGTTGTTAAATTGCTAATTACATTTCCAAAAATGGTTGAATTGTACAATGTATTCGCTTTTACGAATATTTTTAGGTCTTTTATACAATGGTTAGTGTTAGATATTTTTTATTGAATATAGGCTACATCCCTATTATAGAAAATCGATCCAACAAAGCTATTGAGAAGTATTTAACAAATATAAATATATTTTTTTTATCTGTTCGACCAAGAATTTTATTCTAATCAATTTTTTTTTTGTGCTGCATGAATTGTTATTTTGCAATCATACAAGGTAATCTGCTAACACATGATACAAAACGATATCTATATAACACACATTTTGTATCCAATTAATACAATTGGATACAAAATGTGTGTTGTCACTGGTGACATAAAAAAAAAAAGAAACAATAATATCCATACATCTTATTAAATTCAGTACAAAACTCTTCAGGGCTGAAAATGTTTTGCTGAAATTTTATGTAAACTAAATATCTTGAGCCCTTAGGCCTCAGAAAGGAAGCTACATAATTTTTAAGGCACTTTTTACTATAAATGATTTCTACGAAGGGGCCATCCTGTAAGAGTTCAGTTTTTTTCCTTTTGAGGTATGGAACCCTTAAAAAGTATAAAATATTTTGGAACGAAGTTCCTTATCGCGCGTTGTGAAAGGGGGCTAGACGGAAAAAATTCTTACGAAAATCACCGACACAAAAGTCGCCGACCGCTGTGCGGCGTGGCCCTGAAATGGAGTCACGGGGAAAATTTAACATCTGTTGTTAACTATATCAACTTATTTTTTTGGGTAGTAAACATGATTAAATAACAAAACAAGTTTAAATGGATTTATGTATCAATACCAGTGGGGTTACCAACAATTCTCATTGCCATTCAACTCCTCAAACTGAATCGTCTTTGTGTCAAAGGACGTCAGAATGTGTGGACAAAAGTGACGATTGACAGTCAATCAAGTTATGTAAAGTTCTACCGCAATTAGAGTTGGTAGGGCCCCTGACTGACATGTCACATAAATATATACCATCAAAATATCTACTCTGTTGCTACAAAGGTAATTAAAAATTAAATATTTTTAGAAGTTCCTATGTTCAACATAATGATATGTCTCATAGACATCTTACAATCATAGGATATAGAAAATATGGACAAAGCCAAACCGACTTACAGAAAAAATTAAATTCTTTACTTACTAATTCAAGTGCAACTGCCGTAACTCACAGGGTGGCTAGGGTACACCAAAGTATCCCAGAGACAACCTCTATTGACCATTAACATCATATTGTGGTATAACCGGCATAGCAAGGTTAGACTCACTTGGATGCTTCACTTGTTCCACTTGTTGCCATCCATTTTAACACTTAAATCACAAATAATGCTTCACTAAACGAAGTCACAAAATCTTTTTTACACTATAACAATCACGTGGGAACTTTTTTGGGGTTGAAAAGTTTTTTGCGGTGCCCCCGTGGTGGCGCCGGTGCCAGGGGGGCAGAGGAAGAGCCACTGTCGCTGTCGCTGTGCTGTGATAGACGGTGGCGCCTCGAGAACTGTCGCGTCAGGTCTGAGTAGCGAGGCGTGCGGGGCCGCAGCCCGTGGGCGCCCGGACCCTGTGAGGGCCCCGCAACAGGGTCTCTGGAGTGGCGCAAGCTTGAGCGCAGCGCTCGCCGTGATGGAGATTCTCCGTCAGCTGAGAAATAAGATAGTCTGTTACAAAAAGAGAAGAAAAATTGTTCAATCTAGACTTTTTTTAACCTAAAGCAATAGTTGATCGATCTTCTTATTCTAACTTATGTACATAATTTTTATAAATTTAGTTAACTAAGTTAAGTTTCACATTTATAAAGGTGCGTACAGACTATGTAACATGTTATAAAGGTGCGTACAGACTATGTAACATGTTATAAAATAATTTTATACAGAGTGGTGACGATGTAGCGACATTAAATTAAAACACGGTAACTACTAGTCAATCAAAATACTTTGTGATAATTAAATCTGGTATTACATCAACAGACAAAAAGCGAAATTTTCAAACAAACTAATTCCGAAAATAATCTAAACGAAACACAACACTCTTTATTAATATTACCTATTGACCTCAAATGACCTGTAGGCACTACTGGCACAGTTTTAGGCAAAGACCGGCCGCCGCGGTTCCTTTGTAAGTGTATTGTTTCATTCATGCAAGTAGGCATCGACGCCCGCGCAGTGCGCTAATAATGATTTTAACGCTATGGTTATAAGGTCTAAATTTCATCAACCGACGATTTCTGAGCCGCACATTTTATTTGGTTGTGTTTGAAGCATGTAGGTAAATCTGAATTTTGTTCCGTCTAGCTACTCTAGCTAGGTGAATGACTTCGTTGCGGAATCGTTATGAATTCACAGTATGTGTTAAAATGATTAAAGTGAAAATAATTTCCTGTGGCTATACCGTTCAATGTAATTTGATGAAACTTGGTGTACGAACTACTAACGCGGTACCCAATATGTGGTTTAAATTAATGTCGTTACGTCTTCACCATCCTGTATAACATGTTTCAGATAATGTGGACACTGAATGTTATAAATCATGTTAAAATAACATGTTATTAATATCTACAACAATGTTATACCAGCATCTACGTTTACGACAATGGTTATATAACATTGTTATATTGCACTGTTATTCTAATGTGTACGTACAGTATTGTTTTATGTTGCAATGTTCAATAACAAGGTTACATAATGTGGACGTGTTATACAAGTTACATAGTCCGTGCGCACCTTATAACCGCGGGGGGCAGCTAGTCTCTACTTATCTAAATTATAAAGAGGAAAGATTTGTTTGTTTGTTTGCATAGAATAGGCTCCGAAACTACTGGACCGATTTCAAAAATTCTTTCTCCGTTGGCAAGCTACACTATCCCTGATGAACATAGGCTATATTTTATCCCGGGATAAGATAAGATCCCACGGGAACGCGGGTGAAACCGCGCGGAACAGCTTAATGAATAAAACACGTACATTTATTTTGATCAGACTCGGATTTGTCTAGATGAGGGGCCGCGGTCGTGTCCGGGGGTTCGGGGGACCTCGGGCGACGGCACCAGGCGCCCTTCACTCCGGCCTCCTTGTTGAAGATAGAGTTGCGCCGCGGAGGACGCTTCTTAGACTTTATCGAGCCTGAAATATACATTTTTTATTTATTCTGGATAAGCTTGTGTTTGACCACAATCTCACCATGGTAAGTAATGATGTGGCCGAAGGTGTTAAGCACACAAAGCTTAGATGGGAACTGGATCTCAAGTGCAGCTATCGGAACACACCAACAGGTGTTTGGCGACAGATTTTCAATTTGAGGGTGGTAGCCAGCCAGTCGGGTACTACAAAGTACCCTACCACCGTGAAATGATATATTTATTCATCCAAATAGGCCTTCATAGGCACTTATGAATAGTCAGACTCTAAATGCTCGGTTCGGAAGGTTGCTTCTACTGAGAAGAGCCGGCAATAAACTCAGCAATTACTCTTTTCAAAAACAACTTACACCTATTACATTCAATAATTATTTATCTGGTCTCACTGACAATATTTGCGTGTAGCAAAATAATAATAAATATAATTTAATTATGACTGACTAAGTAAATAACAAACTCAAGCAGACCAGCCCCCACAAGCAGCACCTGTTCACAAGTTTAATAACAAAGTAAATAAGACACTGACCGGTAGAGGCGGCTGCCCGAAGCCTGGCGACATGTTCCGCGGGGAGATGCAGCGCGGGGAGAGACGGCAAGATGTACCGCAGGTAACGGTTACGTAGGGAGTGCCAAGACCTCGTCACGCCCGTCAGCCGGGAGTACGAGGACTGCAGTTCCAGCCACACTTGGTTACCATTCACGCGACCCGCGCGCCCTCCCACGCTCACCCACGACACTATAGCGTGGTCCTCCAGGTTCGAGTATTCGCGGGTCGGACACGATGACCTGTCCACATAGACGAGTCAGCTGATGGTAAGTGAATACCGTCGCAATACCGGGGGATTGACAATGTGTGCCTTTTCTTTTTTATGTCACAAGTAACAACGAGGCAGGCGGGTCACCTGATGCTAAGTGAATACCGTCGCCTATAGACATCAGCAATACCAGGGGGAAACTGGCTCTCAAGTGCAACTGCCGGATCACACCAACAGGTGTTTCCCGACAGATTTTCAACTTGAGGCTTGTAGCCAGCCAGTCGAATACTACAAAGTACCCTACCACCGTGCTATAGTTTCCTCACGATGTTTTCCATCACCAAAAGCTCAAGCTCATTGTAGGATTCGAACTCACGACCTTCGCCGCAGTATTCGACGTCACTACCACTGAGCTATCATCGCCGTTGAAGCTGGCTCTCAAGGACTGCCGGAGCACACCAATAGGTGGAGACAGATTTTTTACTTGATGGTGGTAGCCAACAAGTTAAGGACCAGCATTCTACCACCGTGCTGTGGTTTCCTCACGATGTTTTCCATCACCGAAAGCTCAAGCTCATTGTAGGATTTGAAACCACGGCTTGCTACACCAAAAAAGACACTTAATTTCTTCCTACAAATTCATAAATGTGTTTTTTTTATGTTTGTTGCTCAATCACGCAATAATGGCTTAACGTATTTCGATGAAACTTGGTAAATTATATCTTGGAATAAACCATACTTTTTATACCGCGAAAAGGTAATATGGCTCGGAAACGCGGGTGAAACCGCGGGAAATTACGCTGCATCACAAATGCATTAGTTAGAAAATAAGATGCTCACCGTTTTGATATCACGTGCCTGATCTTGGGCCCCTTGGATGGAACATTCGAGACCTGCTCGTGTGAGGTCGGCTTGCTCACGATCGCTTCTTCTCTCCCGCTGTCGCCGCTAACCGTCGACGCCTTGCTGCCATCCTTACCGACCCTAACTCTCTTAACCTTGTTGTTTAAAACTCTTCGAAGACCCGCCTCTTTTTGTACCCCCCCATTTTGAACACTCTTAAAGTTTCTACTGTTATCACTGTTTTTTTTACTGGAACCGCTACTGTTTTTAAAGTTTTCCTTGTCAGTATCGCTTGATGGTCGCCTGTCATTCACAATTTTGCTCCTAGTTTTATAATGACTAGATTGTTTAGCAACCTCATTGATTGAACGCAGCCCTAAGTTAGACACGAAGTGTTGTAGCGTTACAGTAGGTGAAGCTTGGCGCCGGTACATATCAGCGATGGTCTGGCATCGCTCCACGCTCACCAACGGATTGATTCTGTAGAACACCATCCTTTTGTAATCATCATCGCTGTCGAAAGCCTCTATATCGATATCCATGGCGTACTTAATGAGAAATCGTCTCATCACTTGCACATCAGACTCGTCGATGAGCAATTCTTTACATAACTCCCCATGCTGTATTTCAGCTCGCTTTTGACTTGACTTCGCAAGCCAACTGGACATTTGCATTGCACGTTTTTCACTGTCTGAAGGCTCTGCCGATAGGATATCTGAATTACCACGTTTGGTCATCCCAGACTTTTGCTTATCAGCATCTTTTCTGGTTATTATTACTGTTGAATCAGAGTCACAACTCACGGATGCTTTTGGTTTCGAAATAACTTTGGGATTCGCATTTCGGTTCCTAGGTCGGTTCTCGTGTTTTTGTTTAGTGGTGTCGGATCTGTTCTCGGAATTTGTTGATATTGTTTGAAGTTTCATAGGACTCTTCAAAGTTCGATTTCTAGTTTTTGGTTTAGTAGTATCTACATCTGAATCAGAACTATGTAGAATAGAAATCTTCTTTTTAGAAGTAGCTAGTTTGAGTTTAGACGGAGTGTTTTTTGATGATATATTTCTAGTTTCTAGTTTAGTCATTTCTACATTAGAATTGGAACTGGAGTTTACAGAAAATCTCTGTTTTAGAGTCATAAGTTTAAGTTTAGTAGGACTTCTTTTTAAGGATCTGTTTCTAGTATTCAGTTTAGAAATTTCTAGATCAGAATCAGAACTGAGGCTCAAATTAACTGTCCGCTTCGAAGTTGGAAGTTTTGGTTTTACGGAAGTATATTTAGACGTTTGAGTCCCAGTGTCTGACTCAGTTGTTGCATCAGAGTTGGAGTTTCCGGAACGTTTACGTTTCGCGAGTCCCGGCCGTTTCACTAGTGTCAATTTAACTTTTTTCTTTGGTTGCTCTATTTCAAATAAGTCATCAGAACTATCGCCATTTTTATCTTCCTTACTTCTCAATTCTTTCTTTTGGCCAGACGGATCTGCAACGTTTTCGATTTTATCCGATTTAGAAATCGTTTGTGGTGTTTTTACTTTGGTCAGCCGCAGTTTGGAGCCAGCTTTCAGTTTGGTGACTTCGAAGGTGTTGTCCGAACTGTCTTCTCGCTCTCTCTTAGATTCAGCGGCAGATTTGAGATGGGACAATGAGAGAGTGGTTCTCACAGTCTCTACCTGTACATTAGCCTGGACTTGCGTACTCACGTCTACTTTAGCGTGTTTTGCCGTGTCCACGTGTCGTTTTGTTAGTTTCTTTTTCAAATATTTGTGCGCAATGCAATCTGAGTTATTGTTACACCTGAAATAATAGTCTTATGTTATTTATTTGGTTTAGGCCCTAGGAATGCACTTAGGAAGCTGCTGAATGCTGATAAACCGGTTAAGAAGTCTACAAGTATAATAGAAGCTCACCACTCTAAAGGATCCCAGGGATCGTGGGGACTTAATTGAAACCTACAAGATCCTAAATGGACTTATGACTTGCAGAACTTCCAAAGTCTATTTAAACGAGACAACAATGATCGTCTAAGGGGCCACTGTTTTAAATTGAGCACTCGCATCTCATACAACAACCCTCATAAATATTTTTTAAGCAACAGAGTGGTCAAAGTGTGAAACAAGCTCCCAGAAGACGTTGTAACAGCACAAAATATTAACCAGTTTAAAACCGACTCAACAAGCATCTCAAAGAGAAGAACAACAAGATATAGTCACTTATCAGTTGAATCAACTGCCTGCCTGATCATTAAATAATAATAATAATTAACTGAGGAGTGGCAAGCAAGGTCCCGCAGTCAAACAATAACTTATTCATCTGAATGTCACAGGTAATTTACTTGTAAACCATGTGGTCCATGTCATTCCCGGGATAAAAACGAATCCTATGTCCTTCTCCAAGGTCCCAAATACCAAAATTCATAAAAAAAATGTTTTAGATTTAATCACTGATTCTATAAAAGATTTAAGTAGAAGTTTAGCATGAGTTACGTGTATCTGAAAAGGCGATGATAGCTCAGTGTTCGTGACGTCGGATATCGCGGCGAAGGTCGTGGGTTCGAATCCTTTAATGAGCTTGAGCTTTCGTGAGGAAACCACAGCAAGGTGGTAGGGTACTTTGTACGAACACCACTGGCTGGCTACCATCGTAGTTGAACTGTCGCCAAGCACCTATCAGTGTGTTCCAACAGCTGCACTTGAGTTTCTTTCTAGGCTGTGTGCGCTTACCACCTAAGGCCATATCATCACTTATCAAACCAAAAAAGTTAATGCAACGTCACTTCTAAGTTCCGTTGGTGTTGAGCAACTTACATGAGTGCGTGCGAGCAGCAGTGCGTGTGAGTGAGCTGCGACCGACGTGCGCTCAGCTCTTTGTTTACGCGTCTGTAGGATATGAAAATAAAAAAAGTCTAGCAAGGAAAAAAAAACAAGTAATTACCCTAATGTAGTGTCATAATTAAAAAATTTCTAAATAACCTGTAGTAACAATATTTAGCAATTTTTTTTTATCTTGCAAAACATGATCATTCAAAACATATAGAAAGTATGAAAATGTAGAATTTTTAAAACTTTTTAACCGGAGGTGGAATTACCCTACAGGTGTCATAATAATAATTGTTTAAAATGTCTAGTTTATTTGATGGAGGGTATAGAGGAGAAGGCAAAAGAAGCATAGGAAGGCAGAAGAAAAGATGGGCTGATGATATAATAAATAAGGCAGGAATAAATTGGATGCACACAGCCAAGGATAGGGAAAGGTAGAAAAAAATTGAGAAGGCTTTTACCCATGAAGGGCCACATAACACAGAAACAAAGAAATAGTCTAGAATATCATAAATTATATTTAAAAGAAACTGTTATGTGGAATAACAAGCTATATTAATAATAATAAAAAATGTCTAGTTCTATCAAATTATAGCATTATTTTTGTTGACCCGCACATAAAAAGGTCCTAAGTTTTATTTATGTAAATAGGTTGAAAAACAAGCAGACGGTCAATATGATGGTAAGTGGTCACCGCCAGTTGGACATTTGCAATACCAGGGTGATTGCCGACTTTGAAGAGCTATTTTTACACCCTTTTTTAAGAACCCCATATCATAGTGCGTAGGTTATACCATAATGGGGAGCTCATTCCACACATCCTAATGGTCCGCAGAAGGAACGTCAGGTTGAATGATCGGTGCACGATTGAGGTGGCTCGAGGATATGAGGGAGTGTTGCCCTATTAATGAGTACACATTTTTAAGATGCATGTTGGCTATTTTAGCTTGATCTTCTATTTGACCCTATTTTAATTTAATTTTTTGTACCCACCTATCAATAACCATCTCTATCTTCATACATCCTGACACTGGAGGAATAGAGTAAAAAACGCATCTCATGCCAATTACTAAAGAAGTGAAGTGAAGATTCGCACGACGGTACCTACCCTCTAACTTAGCAACTAATAAAGATTAGCAAGCAACATTGTAATAATAGAGTTACTAAAACCTTACCTTAGTTGTGATAGCCGTGGGCCATCCCTGACGGTGGTCGGGCTCCCGACCTGCAGCGCTCGCAGTCCACGCAGCACGGCCCACGAGCGCGCCACTTCGAGCCGCCCGCGCCGGCAGTAAACGAAGCGAGCATTCTCGCGCCATCCGGACACGGACCCGTCCGCCACATCTACCTCGCACCACCGCCCGCCAGCGTGCACGAAGAACTTCGCCATAGTCATCGCATCGCACCTGTTACTATTTTACACCCAAATTACTTGATATTATAAGTTCGTTGTAAATATATTCACTTCACTTCTTGTTAGATTGGCATCAGTCAGATGCAAAGAGAATATAAATACTGTCAGATGCGTTTTTTACACAATTCCGCCAGTGTCATTGCGCAACTTTCTTGTTCGTCGACTGACACTGACATTTACTTTTGAGCATTTTTTTTTAAGAAGATTTTTGGCCTGGTATCGAGACCTTTAAGCCATTTCTTTATTTTAAATATTCATCTTTTATGTTTAGTCACGTTTTATTGTCAATTTCACTGTAAAGTCTAGTCCTCGTCCGTACAAGTCCGGTCTAATTTTAGTGAAATGGGCGGCTATTCCACTAAAACATTTCATGGACTTTTTGGGACAACCTGGAAAGTTGTGCACTTAGATTGATCTTTATTGGACAAAACTACACCGAAATTATTCAATAAAACTCAAAATACACGAATTTAATCTGCTGACTCGCGACATTAACCTGTCAAACAACTCGTCAACTCGCGCACAGTTTTCAAAATTTCAATATTTGCAAGTAATTTTCAAGTAAATGTCATCGTCCCGATTGTCCCATTTGAGAACCAAGTGGTGCGGACTCTGAAACCCCGATTGTCCCAAGAAAGAACTGACAGTTAATGAAAATAAAACGAAAACACAAGGTCACTTCGCAACTTCCCGCCAAAAAATCTTGAGTTTTGTTCTAAGAAAGGAAGTCAAGAGACATTCGTTTTTTTTTAAGGTTTTAGGCTTGGTGTTTACGTTATATCACATTCTCTTGTCCGTACAAGTCAGGTCAGGTTTGTAGTGAAATTAGTGGCCGTTCCCCTATAATTTCTAACGGTTTTTTTTGGACTACTTGAAAAGATACGATACACGCTTTCATTTCATTTACCTTCACAGTTATCCTCAAATTGATCTTTATTGGACAAAACATATAACTCCAATACAAGATTTTAATGAAAATGAAACGAAAACTTAAAATTTGGAAGATCCCGTCAAACACTCTCGTGTTCATATCGTACCTACTAATTTATTCTAGGGATTTGATATTGAGTGAAAAATATTGATTGTATTATTATTATTATGTAAATAAACTTTTTTTTATTTTTATTTATTTACCACAAAGTCATAAATTTTTTACAAAAATAATAATTCCGTCAAACCGCAGTGCGGTTTGTCGACAGAATAGTCCAGGTTTTTTTATTTTAACATTATTTTTAACACTCGTACGTATCCAATAAAAAATACTAATTTACTAACACTTAAATACATATAACAGTTTTATCCTCTTCCTTTAACAAAAACTTTTTTATTCTGCTCTTAATCTGTACCCTAGATTTTGCTCCGTTAAGCAAATCATGTGGCAGCTGATTAAATAACATCGGAGTTAGCCAACGTCGCGTTCGTTTGCCGTAGTAGTTGCATACGATATTATTGATAGTCGATTATTGTGAAGAATCCATTTTTTTCTATCACACGAGCCGCAACATCACTGTAGTTAAGTCACAGGTTTATATATTTTATGCATATTATATTTCTTCTGTTCGTGTGCATGAAAGTGAACTCTTCATAGACGGACGGCTAGTCGTTGACGAAACTTTATCACACACACACACATCAATACCCGTCGAACCGTTTAGGTGGAATTCAGTTACATACACTCGAAGTTCGAACAGAAGAATTTTATAGGTATAGGTACCGGATGACTCTTATTAATTAATTAATAATTAAAAAATAGGGCGTGGTAGGAAAATGGAATGAAAGGCTATGGCAACTGAAATCAATCTAACTATATCATACCTATATACGCTAGTCATTTACAATCACTTTTCACATTAAAAATTTAAAAGAGAAATTCGAAAATTATTCTTCTTCTTCTCTTCCTTATCACACGCTAGGTGGGGTCGGCACAACATGTTTTCCTCTTCCACTCCGCTCTATCACTAGTCGTCTCCGTACTCACACCTTTCATATGCATATCATTCTTCACGCAGTCCATCCATACCTTCTTCAGTCTTCCTCTACCTCTATATCCATCCACACTCATGCTCAATATATAATTTGGGCTCTTTTTGTTACATGCCTTTCATCCCTCCTTATGACATGCCCATACCAAGCCAATCTATTTCCTTTCATCTTTTCAGTCACTGGTGCTACTTTCAAGCCTCCTCTGATACACTCATTCCTTATCTTATCCATTCTCGTAACGCCACATTCTACGGTATTCTCGTATATACAGGTTGCAAATATACTTATTATATTGTGCCGACCCCACCTAGCGTGGGATAAGGAAGAGAAGAAGAAGAAGAAGATTATGCTATAATGAAAAATTTTAGATACTTTTGTAAAACCTTTCAAATAACCTATTACAAAATTATTATAGCTATACTTATAGAAGGTAGTAGCACAGCTCCCGTGGAGAGCGCACGCGCCCACTGCTCTCGCTCGCGATCGCGTCTGCGTTTATACCGCAGACACGGCTACATCTGCGTTTTTTCTGCGCATTCGCCGTCTGCGTCTACGCTTTTTCTGCGCTTTCACCGTCCGCGTCTGCGCTTTGTCTGCGTTTCGGTTTCGCGGACATCGTCCGCGTCCGCGCTTCTGTCTGCGCTTTCACCGCCTGCGTCTGCGCTTTGCCTGCGCTTTCGCCGTCTGCGTCTGCGCTTCGGCTGGGCTGACATCGTCCGTGTCTGCGCTTTGCCTGCGCTTCGTTGCGGGGCAACCGACGGGCGGAGAAGGAGGGGGCGCTTCGTCTACGCGCCCACCTTAGTCGCGAAACAACATCGACACGGGCTGGGCGCGTCCCGCCGGGAGTGCGCCAGCCGCGCGGCCGTGGCTGCGACCACCGCGATACAACCCCACCTTATAACAACAAATGTCTGCGCCATTGGCTGCGCTCTGCGAACACCTGCTGGACGGCGTTGCTCGGGCCCGGATCAAGGATCGTCTGACGTCTGCGTCTGCGCTTCGTGTCTGCATCTGCACCTAGCCAGCTGCGTCTGCGCTTTTATGATTGCGTTTACGCTTTCCGTCTGCGCTTTCCGTCTGCGCTTTGCGTCTGCGCTCTGGGCCTGCGGTTGCGCATGACACTGTCTACGTTTTGACTGTATCTAAATCAACTCCGTGATATTTATCGTCATATAAATTAAAATCCTGTGAAATACGTGTTCAATTGTATTTAAAAAGGTGTATAAAGATAATATCCAAAGACAAAGTGTTAAAGTGAGCACGGATATTACAAAACTTTGCTTAAAAGTACATAAATAGTGCTGACATTTTAAAATCTGTTTTCTGGCGTGTTAATCAAGTAAAAACTGGGACAAGAACGATGGAAGAACTTGCAAATCTAATTAGAAACCTACAAGCAAAGTTCGATGAGCAGACCCAAGAAATACGCGATATGAAACAAAGCATCCCACAAACTATAAACCACAACATCGATACAAAATTTGCAAACTTGGAGCTTAAATGCAATACACTTCAAAAATCCGTGGATGAACAGAGTCAACGCATACAACAACTAGAACGAAAAATTAGGAAAAAGAACTTAATTTTCTTTGGGATCGAAGAAACCGAAAGAAACTATTTTGACTTACAACAAAGCATACTAGATATTTTAAAGCAAAGAATGAATTTAAACTACAATGAAACAAACATAGAAGAAGTAAGGCGTTTGGGGAAAAAACAAGACAATGGAAAAACAAGACCTATTGTTGAAACCCTTAACACACTAGGCATAAAAATTAACATACTGAAAAACAAGAAAAAACTCGACGATACAACATATTATATTAAAGAAGACTTTCCTCCGGAAATACTTGAAGAGCGCAAGAAATTAAGCGCCCAACTGCAAGAGGAAAGGAACAAAGGTCGTAAAGCTTTTTTAAAATATAATAAACTTATTATTATTCCTGAAGAACAGGAAAATCAACAATACCAAAAAACAAAACGTAATCAAAACTCTAACAAAAGGAACCTACCCGAATCCCCAGAAAACGCCCACGGATACTTAAGAAAAAATAATACTCAAAACCCTTCGAAGAGACAGAACTCAAATATCCAACATGACATGGTAAAAAAGTCAAATCATGACAAGGATTCGCTTTCAACCCCACCACACATAAATAATTCTTCTACTGCGCTTTTACAACCTCCCTTGAATATGATAAATTGACGTAAAGCGACCTCTTCACGCAAGCCCCCAACACGGCCGGTCACCGCGGGGACTAACGACCACAACCCTCCACTCAAGCCACTCTACATCTGTACATACAACGCACGATCTTTACTGTCTATTGAACGTCTTCTAGAGTTCAAACAGGCCATCTCAAAAATAAAATATGATATAATTGGACTCGCTGAGATACGCAGAACAGCCTATAAGATACTGGAAGACAATGAACATATATTTTGCTACTATGGTGAAACCAAAGGCCTCCATGGCGTGGGTTTTCTATTGAAAAAACAACTTAAATTAAACATAGAAAGTTTCATTGCAATTTCAGAACGAGTTTGCATATTAAACTTAAAATTTGACACAATAGATATCTCGATCATACAAGCTTATGCGCCTACCAGCACTGCATGCGATGGGGAGTCTGACATCTTCTATGATCAACTACAAGAAGCTTTGGAAAAAAGCTATAAAAGTATTATCGTAATGGGTGACTTCAACGCTTGTATTGGACAACGGCAGCCGGAAGAAAATAGAGCGTTGGGATTGTTCTGTTATGGCAATCGGAACACAAGAGGTGAAAAACTTGTACAATTTGCTCTTCAAAATAATCTTACTGTAATCAACAGCATATTCAAAAAGAAAACTAAGAACATGTGGACATGTCGCCAAAAGAAACAAAACATCAACTCGACTATATTATGTCCAATACAAAAGATAAGTTTACAAACATAGAGATCTTGAATCAGCTCAATTTCCCAAGTGATCACCGCCTTATAAGAAGTACGTTTCAAATAACAACAACCAAGAAAAGTAGAGTAAAATATAGCCTAACAAATTTTACGTTGAAAACAATTGAAGATGAAAACCTGTTCCTGAAAAATTTAAAACAAAGTCTAGAAAGTATCGATTTATTGACATGCTCAAATATAGAGTTGTTCTATTCAAATATAAAAATAGCTATCACCGAAACCATTAATTCTATAAAGAAAATAACCAACAAAGAAAGACATATTTTATCTGAAAACACAAGACTACTATTAAATAGAAGGATAGAGCTACAAAATAAAAAACCGCGAACAAAGGAAGAAAAACAAGAACTTAGTAACCTATATAAAAATATACACAAAAAGATCAAGAAAGAATACGAAACCCATAGACTGAAGATAATCGAAAAACATCTATCCACCACCGGAAGCCTGAAAAAAGGATATAAAGAGCTAAACTTAACAAAAACTTGGATACCGACTGTCAAAGAAAAAACGTCTGAGAGAAAAATATCGTCGAGATCAAAAATAATAGATACAGCCACAAACTTTTACAAAGATTTATACTCTAGGAAAAACAGCTCTTTAAATGATCATTTCGATGAAGTCACAATAAGCGAAACATCTCTACACCCACTGCCACTTCCAAGATTTACAAGTAACGAAATTCTTAGGAGAATAGAAACTTTAAAGAAAGGAAAAAGCAGTGGCCCTGATAACATATCAAATGAAATAATCATAGCAGGAAGATATGTACTTACACCCTATTTAACAACTTTATTTAATGAAGTACTGGACTCTAGGGAAATTCCAAAGGAATGGGCAAAATCTGACATCATTTTATTGTATAAAAAGGGTGATCCTACAAACATTGCCAATGAAGAATGTTACTAGGTATGCCAAATCGGTTGAAAGTTTGTCACAGTAAAGCTTGTATGTATACAAATACACTAGTTTTTGTTGTATTCAAAAATACCTATTAGTTTTGATTTTACAGGCATTTAAACTTATGATAAATATCGAGTCCCGCTAACAGTCACGTGACCCCATGTGACGTCTTACTGCAACGCTCCGCTTACGCCGCTTAGTAGCAAGTCGCCAGCGGTGACAGTACGTCAGTGGCTAAGGAGCTTGCGCAGTATTTTGTTTTGTTTTCATCCGCGCATTACGTTAATAGTGTTAATATTCGATTAATGAAATGGATGAAGGATTCGAAAAAGGGCAATCGGATAATTTTCCTAAAATAGATGCACTAATGGTTGCTCATTATTTATCAACAAATTGTGATTTCGTTGCCGCCGAAATGCGAGGAATAAAAATTTTTATGTATTGTAATTGTACATTTGCTTGTATATTTTGTACATTTGTTGAAAATGCTAAGGTAATTTTTCCTAAATGGAATAGGTAGATTCATATAAAGGTGGAAAGTATACAAGTAATATACAGATGCTATAGCCGGAACAGTAACCCTTATGATTTTAGTTACAGAACTAGTCGACAAACCAAAATCTAAGGCCAGAATAGTATTAGGTTGATACAAGCGTATTTTTTTAAAGTTATCATTATATTTCGCGGAGTACATTTTGTTGTTTCAGATAACATATTTATACACAAATAGCATTCTTTAGGTAAACCTAACAACAGTTGCGGCTCTCTAGATATGGATAAAAGAGCAGCCTTTTGCATATAGTTTCTAAAAAACTGTGTTTCGCATTCCGAGTTCTCCATATCTGAATCTTGATTAGGATTCTTTGATTGATGATCAATGTTATACATTTTATGTGAAGAGGCGTTAGAAGATGTGTCGTTCATACTACCAACTGATACTGCATCTGGTGAAAATATTATTTTCCTCTCTTTTTTGAAATATTTATTAACAGTCATGGTTGATTTATGGACACTTTTAGCTTTCAGCTTTACTTGCACTCCCTTACTTTTTTTTGATATTTCTAAACACTGATCATTATTACCGACATTTATTGGATCCTCTATTACTATTTCGTCTTCACAGAAAGCAAAAAATATCTCTTCAGGCTTTTCTAACGCCGAAGTTACGTCTTCGTTGAATAGTTTCTCATAAAATTTTATTCGATTACGTTTTAGCACTGCAGATCTTTCAGGTTTATCTTCCTTTTCTTGTTGACATTTGAATTTGTGAGGAACTATACCCTTTTTTAGTTTAATTCTTTCCCCAACCATCTTATATTTAATATAGTTCTCCATATCATTCTCAACCCAAAACAAGAAAAAATCTCATAAACCAGATTCTTACTCAAGCAGAGCAGTAAGCAAAGTCTAGTATAGATTATAAGTTGTGTAGAAAACAAAGGATAACGCAAAACAGTTGCATTGTTCTCAAAATATTATATTAATAAAACATAACGGTAAACCTAAAAGTTCTGATACCTAAGGTTTTGCACCTCTGACCTGATTTTATATTTATACATAAGTACTAAATAAATGAAAGCTACAAAAGATTATAATAATCATTATTATGTACCTACATTAAAGGATGATTCACGCTACACCATGTCGCGACCGGACCGTGCCCCGGCCGGGACACGTCCACCGTGCGCCGGCTGGGCCAGTCATTCACGCTATACCATGTCGCGACCGGACCGTGCCCCGGCCGGGACACGTCCACCATGCGCCGGCTGGGCCAGTCATTCACGCTACACCGTGTCGTGACCGGGCCGTGCCCCGGCCGGGACACGTCCACTGTGCGCCGGCTGGGCCAGTCATTCACGCTATACCATGTCGCGACCGGACCGTGCCCCGGCCGGGACACGTCCACCATGCGCCGGCTGGGCCAGTCATTCACGCTACACCGTGTCGTGACCGGGCCGTGCCCCGGCCGGGACACGTCCACTGTGCGCCGGCTGGGCCAGTCATTCACGCTATACCATGTCGCGACCGGACCGTGCCCCGGCCGGGACACGTCCACCATGCGCCGGCTGGGCCAGTCATTCACGCTACACCGTGTCGTGACCGGGCCGTGCCCCGGCCGGGACACGTCCACTGTGCGCCGGCTGGGCCAGTCATTCACGCTATACCATGTCGCGACCGGACCGTGCCCCGGCCGGGACACGTCCACCATGCGCCGGCTGGGCCAGTCATTCACGCTACACCGTGTCGTGACCGGGCCGTGCCCCGGCCGGGACACGTCCACTGTGCGCCGGCTGGGCCAGTCATTCACGCTATACCATGTCGCGACCGGACCGTGCCCCGGCCGGGACACGTCCACCGTGCGCCGGCTGGGCCAGTCATTCACGTTTGAGGTTGACTGCACGGCGGGCGCCCAGGCGCATATGTTCATGTTACAACATGTCGCGACCGGGCCGTGCCAGAGCCGGGAAACAATACCTACCGACATTTCAACGCCGTGCCCCGGGGCACGGCCGAGCCACGGTCAGGCATGAATAACTTCATACAAAAAGTATGCCATAATGTTTGACGTGTCGGTCCCCGGCCGGTCCCCGGCTGTGTCACGGCCGGGGACCGGCCGGGGCACGGCCCGGTCGCGGCACGGTGTAGCGGGAACTATCCTTAAAGATTATCAGTATAGGTACTTTCGTCAAAATGATCTTCACAACAATAAACGTTGCTTTTATCTCCAAATGGATCTAATCTCTTCATAGCTTTTAACCATTTCTTTCTCATTTGGACGTCCCTTGGAACGATAAAAAACTATTTTTCAGACGCATTGGTGGTTGTATTAGTACATTTCGGCACAACACATGATTTTCTAGTATTTAGATTGGACATTTTTGAAAGTATTTATAATTTCTAATGAAACGTAAGATGTCGACCGTGCTGAGAGCGCGAGCGGACTGAGCGAGTGCTGGGAAATGACGTCACTCCGTCACATGCATCGAGTACGAGACCGTATCGCACGTTTACTTCTATAAATCGGAAACTAATAGACGTATCGAAGTAATTCTTTCACTTATATTTTTTATTTTTGACAGAGAATATGGAGAGCTAATATTCAAAATTAGTTAACATTCTTCATTATCGACCTATAAGCCTACAACCATGCCTCTACAAGTTATTTGTCTCATGTTTAGAACGACGCATATCTGAAATCACAGAAAAATTTCAACCAGTAGAGCAGGCGGGGTTCAGGAAATCTTTCTCTACAATGGATCATATTCACGCTCTAGAACAAATAATAGAGAAATATGAAGAACAAAGACACCCCCTATACTTGGCATTCATTGACTACGCCAAAGCTTTTGATACAATATCCCACGCTAGTATATGGAAAGCTCTACACGAATGTAAAATACCACTAGAAACAATTGAACTGATGCAAGATATCTACGTAAAAAGCGTTAGCCGAGTGAAACTAGACAGAACCGGCCCCGAAATAGATATCTGCAGAGGCGTGAGACAAGGTGACCCATTGTCACCAACATTATTTATAACTGTTCTACAAAACATCATGAAACAACTTAACTGGTCAAAGAAAGGCATAAATATTAAAGGAAGTTACCTTAACAACCTACGTTTCGCGGACGATATTGTATTGTTCTCAGAAACCGCATCACAACTTGAAGAAATGATCAACGAACTTAACCACGTCAGTCGCTATATTGGCCTAGAATTAAACATCGAAAAAACTAAAATTATGTCCAATAAAACTCAAAGGCCCATATTCGTGGAGAGCCGACAGTTGGAGTATGTCCAGGAATACATATATTTAGGTAAACAAATATCCTTCTCAAAATCCAGACACCGTGATGAACTAAACAGACGTGTTAACATGACATGGAATAAGTTCTGGAGCCATAAAGAGGTTTTAAAATCTGATTTACCCTTAAGACTAAAAAAGAAAGTCCTAGACTCATGTCTTTTACCTTGCCTCTCATACGCAAGCCAAACCTGGATCTATAATACCTACACGAAACGAAAAATTAAAACATGCCAGAGAGCAATGGAGAGAAGTATTCTTAATTTGAAACTTAGAGACAAGAAACGACATAGCGAATTAAGAGAAAGGACAAAAGTAATTGATGCTTTAACCCACTGCAAGAAACTTAAGTGGAAATGGGCCGGCCACATTGCTCGCCAAGATAAGGACAAGTGGACTAGGAAAATTACTACATGGGCTGGTCCTACCGGTAAAAGGAAAAGAGGTCGCCCTCTGGAGAGGTGGAGAGACGAACTTTTAAAATTGACAAACAACGACTGGATAAGTTTAGCACAGGACAGGATAAAGTGGAGAGAGATGGAGGAGGCCTATACTCGTCTAGAGGTCCCTAATCATTAAATATTTTTTAAAAATTGAATAATGATAAATGTAAAAAAAAAAAAAAACTTAATATTATATACAAAGAATGCAATTTGTCTCATATTTATTTTTTGTTGCTATTATTATAACTATGTATTAATTAATTCATTTCTAATTAAATGTTAAATTATGATTAAGGAAATAAAAGGCTTAAATAAATAAAATAAAAATTTTGTACTAGTATATTCATTAATTTAATTTCGAAATTTCATTTAAAATTTATTAATTACATAAGGCCTCCTCCATTTTTGTCCATTGTTTTCTGTCTCTTACTTTTGCTTACCATTTGTCACGTGTATATCTTTAATATCGTCGCACCATCTTCTAGTCTAGACGGTCTCACTAGTTTCCTATTTCCCTTTGATCCTTTCCATGTAACTACACGTTTCGTCCACCGAGTGTCCTCTATTCTTCTTAGATGTCCTTCCCATTTCCACTTCAGTTTCATAGAGTGGAATAAGAAATCTATTTGCTTTGTTCAAAAGATTCTAACATCTTACTCTGTGTATATAGTATAGTTTCTAATGTTTGTAACACATTATTTATATTTGTTTCAAGGCTATCCATTTTTTTTTCATATTTTGACATCATATCATCTAGCCTGTGAATTTTTATTTCATTTTTCACCAAGGTATCTTTAATTTCATCAAATTCTGTAATATTTCTCTTTTTGCGGATAATAATTTTAGCGTTTTGTACAATTTTTCCATCTAGCTTATAAGTTTCACAGCGTCTAAAGCAGCCATTACCTGCATCAACCCTTCTACAGTAATATCCATAGCGTTTATTTGTAGGGGTCCATATATTGTAATCCAGGTTCGGTTTTATTCCAATGCTGTAATCAGGCAACACGTGTGGATATAAACATATGCGTTTCGCTAATGGCTTTATGCAGATAGTTTTTATAAATTTATTCAAATCCTGCAAGTGTGTTGTCACCCATGACCAGCATTTAGTTGGGCTTTTATTGGAATTCGCATTCCCCATGAGGATACTTTCGAAGTAAGATATAAGTTTCACTCTATAAATGAGTCCCACAAGTTCAGCATCAGCTCTGATCTCTTGTATGTCACTAATAGCAAGACCATTGAGCAGATTAAAGAGCACAATTGGTATCATAAACACAAATACAATAAATATGATGTGACTTGTCACGGGGAACGAGTTGAATTGAATGGATCCGGTATCAAATTCACCAGTTAACATCACAATAGTTTTGAATAATGCTCTGAATGGATCATTGAAGAAGTCTTCGTCTTCTTCTTTCTCAGTGTTGTTTAGAGTCAGTGGTGGCGGTGTTTTATCCTCTACCACATGTCTAAACAAAGTATAAAAACTCAAGGCGAAGGCAATAATTAAAATACAATACCATAGCAGAAATTTTAAGAAATTCCAGGTAACAGTCTTCAACATTAATATGTTCGCTGTCGATGCAGGAAATTGTCCAATGAGCAATAGTAATTCAACGGAAGATATTAGAATAGCTACTGCGGACAGTTGTTTTTTGGCAGATTCGTGCACAGAGTCGTAAAAAAGAATCCAAGCAGTTATAAATGTCAACGCTATTTCCATTAAATTTCCAATACTCTTCACATACCTCGACGGAGAAAGTAGCAGTTGAAACAACTCTCGAATGATGAGAAGAATTAAACCAATCACTGCACCAGCATGAGTAATGATACTCAGAACTTGAATTGAATCTTGAACACTATAGCCCAATATTACATACAGGATCAAACAAAGCCAAAACAGTGAGTAGAACGTAATATTAGCGTAAGCAAGACAACTTATACGTTGCCACTTCAAGCATAGAAAACTGGTGATCACAGGATGTTTCAACAATGGACAGAGTTGTTCATTTTGTGACATATACAGTAACGCATCTGTTTCGGGCGCTAAAATAGCATCCATCGTTTTACCATTTTCAATAAGTGGTACTTTTAATGTCTCATTCTGAAGTGAATTGTTTGTATGAGCTAGGGCACCGTATTTTATGCGTATTTCATAATTATCCTCATTAGGGCTATGCTTGAAAAATGTTTCTGTCGTAATGCTTTCGTCCAAATATGTTTCCAGTGTTTTAGCATTAATTTCTGCTAATGGGGTAACATTGAATCTGTTCCGTAAACCGACACAAGCTCCGTGTCGGAGAAGCTTCAAGACAGTTGCATTATCGCCATTTCTAGCAGCGTAATATACAGCTGTATTTTCATATACATCAGGATAATTAACATCTATTTTTGATATATTAAGAAAAAAATCTATGCACCAAATATAATCGGCCTTAGGGCTTTTAAATTCATACCCCATTCCCAGAATGGTAGCTTGAAGAAGTGTCTCATTAGATGTAGGTTCCAATAATATATTATCTTCGGGCTCTTCTGCGTAATCGAAAATCATTTTAACGACGTTTTTTAGGCCCTGATAAGCTGCAACATAAATAGGAAGAACACTATGTCGATCACACAAGTTAGCATTGCAACCGGCCCTTAGAAGCAGTTCCAAGATGTCTTCATATATCGTCCTTCGATCGACGTCTAAATGACTCATCGTGTCAATGACCATCAACAATGCAGTCTTATTATCTAAGCCTACAATATTCACATCAATTCTATCATCTTCTAGCAAAACCTTTAATGCTTCTATGTTTCCATTAAGCGCAGCTAAGTGTATGGGAGCATAAGAGTCTCCATTTATATAATTGAGTTGAACTTCATGTTGCAGTATAAGCTTCACGTATTCTTCTTTATTTGCTTCTGTAACTGCAAACTCCAGGCACGTCTTTCGATCTGGCTGTTTGTATAGATACTCGAGGTCAACTTCGTCATGATTGGCAAGTTCTTCGAACCGGGTGTAATCGTTCTTGAGGAGAGCTGTTATGAGTTGCATTTGAGGATGTGAACCGTCGAGCGAACTTCTCCGTGACACTTGATAGAGTTCTTTATCGAAACTGTCACAAGCTGAACTGTCATCTGAATCTGAAAATGAGATGTTTACTGCTTTTAGATTACCAACGGTGTCTTGTTGAAAGTATAATTTACATGGATGTTGTCAGCAGGGTACAAGAGAGCCCCCTTCGCCATAACCCCTCCCTGGGCTGGGTCTGGGTCGACTAAATTTAATTAAATAAATATAGCTGGATCCGTTCTTGAGTGCAGGTTATTATTTCTCATGTTTTTGATATCAAGTATAAGTTTATTGGTAGAAGTAAAAAGCCCATAATTATAGTCAGATTGTACAAAAATATTGAAAAATGTATCCTTACTGAGTTTCTTGTCAGTTCTTCTAAGTTGTTGTCTGACTTCAGAACCAGTGGTAACTCGGTAGCTTCGACTATCATGCGCTTCCCTAGGACCTAAACTAAATATTATTGGGCCTTATTTGCCTTGGTCCTTAAAAGCTACACTATAGGACAAATTCAAATAACTTATGTATATAGTTTTTGTTTGGGCTGGTGTAACAAGTCTTATTTTTCTAAATAAATATCAACAATAATACCTATAATATACCTATAATGAAATGTGATGCGGCCAGCCTCAATTTGGCACTATGGTAAATTGAGAAGCCTGCCAAAAGGTTGCCGACCGCTGAGCTACCCTATACGCTCTAAAACTATTGCTTCTTCTTTTTGTTACATGCTGTACGCTACCTACATGGTAAGTGGGGGAATTATTTGTACATACAAATGTTAATGTTCATCAAACTAATTACCTTCTATATCAATGCGGACGGGGGTATTCATTGTTTGTTTCACTATTTCAAATGTTAAATGACCAACATTTCACTTCACACGGATCACTATTATTGTAAAGTCGACACTTTGCATTCGGGATATAACCGTCCGACCGCGCCCATCCATGTTACATATACATTTAGGTAATTCGATACTAATGAATCATTGTTTGATAAGATTTCAGTAAGTAATTTATCAGTAGATTTCAGTAAGTAATTTATCTGTATATTACTACTTCAGGGCCGGATTTAAGGGAGGGCAACTACCCGGGGCCTCCACAAGAGAAAGGGTGTGGTATAATACGGATGCATTGAAGTTTTGCCATCAAGACATTATGAGTTACACAGTCGAAAACCTAACTGAAATCAGTATAAATGACATCAAGTTGTTGAGGTTTATCAATGGCTTCAGCAAGTTCCTCGACAAAAATAACCAGGTTGGTTGTAATTGACCTAAACCATGCTGGTTATCCGTAATAAACTAAAATACATTGCTGTTTTCGAGGCGCAATAATGATAACTTTCAAGGCGATGATAGCTCAGTGGTAGTGACGGATAACGTGGCGAATCGTGGGTTCGAATCTTACAATGAGCTTGAGCTTTCGGTGAAGGAAAACATCGTGAGGAAACCATAGCACGGTGGTAGGGTATTTTGTAGTATCCGACTGGCTGGCTACCACCCTCAAGTTGTAAATCTGTCGCCAAGCACCTATCGGTGTGTTTTGACAGCTGCACTTGAGAGCCAGTTCCCATCTAGGCTTTGTGTGCTTACCACCTTCGGCCACATTATCACTTTCCACGGTCAAAGCTTATCCTAAATTTAAAAAAAAACTTTGTGTTTTGTATTTTTTTTATTTTTAACCAGTGACTGACACAATTGTACTTAGTCTAAAGTTATTAGTATTGAATAAATTATGCTAATTGTACAATCTGTTTAAGGTAAACCACTAGCATCTAAATAATTCTTAAACTAATAAACAATTAAAGTAAATGACACAGACAAATTAATATTAACCTAAAACAGTGCGAAAAGGAGGAAATAAAGGTAAGACAGGAGCACATGGCATCTTTCGTGGCACTCTAAAACCAAAACTACTAAGTAATTGAGGACAATCAGTCGAAGATATCATTAATGAAGATATTTAAAAGAATAGGGCCAAGATGAAAGCCCTGAGGCACTCCAGACGTATTTTTTTTAGAAGTAAAACCATTTAATATAACAAAGAAAGAACGATCGTTTAAGTACGACTTCAACCAATTACTTGAGTGACACTACCTATGAACCCATATATTGAGAGTTTTGCCATCAAGACATTATGAGTTACACAGTCGAAAACCTAACTGAAATCAGTATAAATGACATCAAGTTGTTGAAGTTTATCAATGGCTTCAGCAAGTTCCTCGACAAAAATAACCTGGTTGGTTGTAGTTGACCTAAGCCATGCTGGTTATCCGTAATAAACTGTCTAAAATAATTGCAAATGTTTGGACATACCAACAATGGCTTCAAATATTTATCTTAGTGTTGACAGAATTGAAATTGGCCTGTAATTGCTAACACGTTGTTTATTTATTGGTTAAATATGAAATAAAGCGGAGTGACCAAATAAACAGCACAATTTTTAAAAATTCCATCGGGCTGGAAATCATATTTACATCAATAGATTAAAGTTTCTGGAGAAGTGCAGTCTTTAGTATCAGTCTCAAATCATTAAAAATATATGATTATCATTTTCTTTAACCGATTGCTGATTCGAAGTCAAAGTCAAAACCATTTATTCAGTTTAGGCCCTAGTGCCCTCGCTGGGTCGAATTACAGAAGTTACCACACCGGTTCGTAAGTCAGACAACAACTGAGAAGAACCGGCAAGAAACTCAGCAAGGTTACATTTTTTTTATATTTTTGGCCCTATTGGCTTTTTTTTCCAAATGTTTAACAATTTTATACTTAAACTAATACAAACATACATAAAAAAAATTATAGTACTAGTCTAGATATACGTTTCTTCCAATTTAATTTGTCATCAATATTTACTTACTCCTAAATACTTTATTTCTGTAGCTAGCTCGTGATAATATAGGACAACTCCAACGTGATGAAAAACCATTTCTTGGAACGGTTAAGAAGGCATGCGAAGCTGAAATTTTTTAGACGAGACGCTATGACTTTACTTTTATCTACATTTAGTGATAATAAACTATCTTCAAGCCATACAGTGACTGCCAAAAACATTTATATGGATTCTAATGTTTAGTTGATATCACTAGATACTGACTGATTGATTTTCTCTAAAATCTGTAAGATCTTATTCGATGTTATGTCCATGCTTTCAATTTTCACCTCGAGGTTTTGAATTCTCTTTTCGTTTGTTACATTTATCTTTTCACGGATAACAAGCTTAGCGTTTTTCACTATCTCACCATCTAGCTTATAATTTTGACACCGTTCAAAACAGCCGAAAACATGTTCGAAAGCTTCAAGATCAACATCATCTTCCTCATCCTCATCATATGATGGTTTTGGGTGAGGAATCTCTATTTTGTTGCCCTGCCTCGGTTTCACAATTATCCTGTGTTTAGGCAAAAAGTGTGGAAATAAACATATGCGTTTTGCAAACGGCTTTATGAAAATCGCTTTTAATTTCAATAAACATGGGTGTATACCCCGCAAATGTAATGTCAGCCATGGCCAGAATTTGCTTCTGTATTTAGAACGTTTCCCATTCCCTAAGAGGACTTCTTCAAAATAATATATAAGTTTCACTCTATAAATAAATTCCTTTAATTCAGCATCAGCTCTGATCTCTTGTATGTCACTAATAGCAAGACCATTGAGCAGATTAGAAAGGACAATGGGTATCATAAACACAAACACAATAAATATGACGTGGCTTGTCACGGGGGACGAGTTGAATTTAATAGATCCAGCATCAAACTCGCCTGTCAACATTACCATAGTTTTGAAAAATGCTCTGAATGGATCATTAAAGAATTGTTCGCCTTCTTCATTCCCAGTATTATTTAAAGTAGTTGGTGTCGGAGTTTGATTTTCCTTCACTTCTCTAAACAAAGTATAAAAACTCAAGGCAAAGGCAATAATTAAAATGCAATACCATAGCAGACATTTTAAGAAATTCCACGCAACAGTTTTTAATATTAACATATATGTTGATGATGCAGGAAATTGGCCAATGAGCAATAGTAATTCAGCGGAAGATATCAGAATAGCTACTGCAGACAGTATCTGTTTTGTAGACTCTTGCGCAGAATCGTGTAATAGTATCAAAGCGGTTATAACTATCAACACTATTTCCATCAAATTTCCAATACTCTTCACATACTTTGACGGCGACAAAACCAGTTGACACAACTCTCGGATTATGAGAAGAAGTAAGCCAATCATAGCTCCAACACGAGTCACGATATTCAAAGCTTTTATGGAATCTGATTGTCCTTCTTTGTCAGTGTAGCCCAATATTATATACAGGATTAAACATAAGCATAGGAGTGAGTAGAAGGTAATATTAGCGTATGCAAGGCGACGTATACGTTGCCACTTCAGGTACAGAAAACTGGTGATCACAGGATGTTTCAGCAATGGACAGAGTTCTTCATTATGTGTCATGTACAGTAACGCATCTGTTTCAGGTGCTGAAACAGCATCATTCTCTTTGACACTATCTTCCTCATCTTCCGTCCAAGTATTATGTGCTTTTTTATCTTTGTTTTCACCCAAACTGTCTGGATGAACCAGAAAGCCATAATCCATGTGTATTGCATAATTGTCATCGTTCGGCCTGTACCCGTGAAAGCTGTTTGTCGTAATGCATTCGTCCATGTATGTTTCCAGTGTTTTAGCATTAATATCTGATAATGGGAAGTCACCCAAATTGTTTTGTAAACGAATACATGCTCCGTGACGCAAGAGCTTCAATACAATGTTATCATCGCCGTTTCTAGCCGCATAATGCAAAGCTGAATCATATTTAAAATCAGTTTTATTAATATTTACTTCTGTATATTGAAGTAACAAATCTATACACCAATTAAAATCGGATTTAGGACTTGCACAATACCCCATATGTCTAACAATACCTATTAAAAGATTATCTGTATTTACAGACTTCAATAACACATCAATAGGTTCTTTGGCATAATGTACAATAATTTCTACGACTCTTTTAAAACCCTGTTCTATTGCCAAATAAATAGGAGTAACACCGCATTTATCACCAGTGTTAGCATTGCAACCACCCTTTAAAAGCAGTTTAATCATCTCTTCAAGCAGATTAATCCTTGTGAGCTTTTCTGTCGTTAAATCTTTCTCTACATAATATTGTAATTTGTTCAAATCTCTCATTTTTTTAATGGCCAACATCAATGCAGTATTGCCAATTTTAGTTTTATAATTCAAATCAATATCTGCTGTTTTTAGCAGAACTTTTAAATCTTCAATTCTTCCTTTACTTACAGTCTCGTGTAGAGCCGAGCTGTCTTCATTATTATCTGCCTTATTAACAAAACGTAATTGGTATCCAGTACTTCGCTCAGGGTCTGGTGACAGTTGATTGAGTTCCATGTCGTCACTGTCCAGAATCAAGTTGTAACCATCTGTAAACAATACATTAAATCTATACATATACAGGGTGGAATTTTCTAATGCCACCTGTGGGGTTTATGTTATAGTCTATCCACTATCCACCTGAAGGGAAAGTACTCTTAATTAATACTGCTAGAAAAATTTACTTAAAGCAAACAATCCTTTATTTTCGAAAATTCACTTGCCACACCCGGGAATCGAACCGACTAAAATCTATAAAAATGACCTGTGATTTTATTGCATCGATAGTTAAGGTCAATTATAAGAATGAAATCTCTCTAACAAACTTGATAAATTAAAATAAGGAAAACCATGAAATCTTTAATTATTTACAAAAAATTGTAAACAAACTAATTAGTTGCTTGAAATGGGCTCCTTTATCTTGGATACACAAATGTATTCCTGTAACGAATTCATTTCTAGTAGGTAACCTTTTATAACGTGTTGTGGTGAATATTATAAATCGTATCCTGAACTTCAACTCTCAACTCGATGAAATTCGCATATGATTTAATGTCAATTTTATTTTTTACATATCCCTACAAAAAAATCTACAATTTAATTTACAACTTAATTTATAAAGTAGGTTAGAGAGATTTCATCCTTATAATTGACCTTAACGATTTAAGCAATAAAAGTACAGGGTGTAATTTTTACAGATTTTAATCGGTTCGATTACCGGGTGTGGCAAGCAAATTTTCGAAAATCTTGTCAGTGGACATAACGGGTGGATACAATTTTTATCCCCTGCCCATGCTAGCCCCGCAGGTGGCATTACAAAATCCCACTCTGTATATAAAAATTAATCTCTATCTGCCTTGGTCACAGCATCACGCGTGAACGGCTGGACCAATTTCGCTAATTCTTTTTGTTGTGTTTGTTATTGTAAGGAGAAGGTTCTTATGAAAGAAAAAACTATAAAAGTTGCACGTAACATTAGAAAATCTAAGAAAACTAAATTTTTATAAACATGGCGTTTGACATAACTGCCAGTTGTGTGACAGTTAAAACTATGGTTCCAAGTTTATTTTTATTTCTTTTTAATTTTATGGCAGGACAACGTCGGCCGGGCCCACTAGTAAATAATAAATATCCTCGGACATTTGTTCACACACGGCTATCTGATCCCAAACTAAGCAGAGCTTGTAATATGGACAACCAGATCACTGATATACTACATATACTACATATACTACTTCTTTTGTAAATACATACTTAAATAGATAATTACACCCAGACTCAGGACAAACACACATGTTCATGCACACAAATGTGTGTCCTGGATGGGAATCGAACCCACGACCTGCGGCGTGATAGGAACCAACCACGCCAACCGGCCCGTCGAACATTTTATTATCACAACTATGTACATGAAATAGTTTGGAGATATTTATTCTAGATTTTTATCCAAGCGACACTAGATATGAAACAAATATCGGAAAATATGGCGACTTTGATTTGAACCTTTTGCCGTGGGTAACAAAGGGTAATTCGCACCATCTGTTGTCTGGGTCCTCCAGAGTCTCTCAGATGTCAATTTAAGGAATTTAAGATATTAGCGTTGCCTTTGCTAATATTATGTTTATTCGAAATCATTTAAATTTGTTTGAAGTCAATAGTAATCAAAATCATTGTCCACTAGTTGACCATAAAACAGTTTACTTTATTAATATAATTGAATTATTGAAACACGGATTCAACCAAGCTAGCATAACTACTAGAACTCGTTATGGCGCCATATTTGACAGCTGTCAAAATATGACAACTCTACAATCATCATAACATTGAATATGTACAAGAAACAAAGATAAAATTGTTACACCTAGATTTAGACTAGCTAAAGTCAATAAATCTTTTCTCGAATTGTGTTTGTTTCAACAATAGGATCCCACATGATGTACTTAACTAGAATGTCTTGAAAAGAGTAATTGCCGATTCAGATTTGATGGATAGAAGGGTAGAATGGAAGAAAAACATCGCAACAACCCCAAATCATTGGGAAATGGCAGGCAGATCTTAAAAACAGTTCAGTACCTTTTTCTCCTCTGTTTATCAACTGATAGGGATCTTATCTTTTCCCGGGATAAAAAGTATCCTATGTGTTATTCCAGGATATGAACTACCTGGGTCCCAAGATTCATCAAAATCCGTTCAGCCGTTTTTGCGTGAAAGAGTAACAAACATCTTCACACACATCCATACATACTTTCACATTAGTAGATTGATTACGGTTGAATATCGACTAGAGGACAAGTGATTATTAAAAATACTTGCAATAAAGATGTTATTAGTTTGAGTTTGTTTATTAGTATCTTATCTTGGGAACCACTTTGTAGTTAAGAGTGTATTACGTCCTTTGATATCTAATAACTAAAGATACACAATCAGCGACAAAAAATGGCCTTACCGAATGTCTACCCACTCGAACATTTGGGCGGTCTTTTAATCTAGTAGCATTCGAACGCTCCGACGGTAAACATGCCTCAGTGCTCGTTTAACATATATTTTGACTAGCAGGTATGAGTCGTAAAATTTTATTGCCTTTTATACATAGCTTTACCAAACTTTTAAGGCGATGATAGCTCAGTGGTAGTGACGTCGGACACCGCGGCGAAGGTCGTGCATAGGTTCGAATCCTACAATGGGCTTGAGCTTTCGGTGAAGGAAAACATCGTGAGGAAACCATAGCACGGTGGTAGGGTGCTTTGTAGTACTCGACTGGCTGGCTACCACCCTCAAGTTGAAAATCTGTCGCCAAGCACCTGTTGGTGTGTTCTGGCAGTTGCACTTGAGAGCCAGTTGCCTTTAAGACATTGTAATAAGGTGTACAAACATTGACAATCCCCTTGGTATTGCTAATGTGTATAGGCGACGGTAGTCACTTACCACCAGGTGACCCGTCAGCTTCGTTGTCACTTGTGGTATAAAATTTTTTTTTAAATAAAAACTAAATACCCAACACAATTTGAGACAGTTTTGAGAGAACTATTGCTTGGGATTGTTTATCTTTAGTTATTAGATATCAATGATTACGTCAGACTAAAATAGACACACAAGTTGCTCTACTAGCACACATTTAATATACCTATTCCATTTGTACCTACAACCACATCACTCAGAATTCATAAACAACCATTGACGCCATCTTGATTATTTTATTAATTTAGTTGCACTTCCTACTATATAAATTACTCAATCACTTCCCAGAATAAAAACGAATCTAAAAATTTACCTCTGTACCAAATCTCATTCTTTGTTGGGCTGCTTTAGAGCTCAATGTAGCAACCATACACAGAAACAATTCTACTTAAATATAATATTAAATAAATATCCTGGGACATTTGTTCACACTCGGCTATCTGATCCCAAACTAAGCAGAGCTTGTAATATGGACAACCAGATCACTGATATACTACATATACTACTTTTTTTTTGTAAATACATACTTAAATAGATAATTACACCCAGACTCAGGACAAACAGACATGTTCATGCACACAAAAGTGTGTCCTGTATGGGAATCGAACCCACGACCTGCGGCGTGATAGGCAGTGAATTAACCAACCACGCCAACCGGCCCGTCTTTAGAACTTACAATATAAGATACGATAACCAAATCATACAATGGAAAACATATGAAGTGGAAACAATAAGATTAGTAACTATAAAGGCTGCTAGCTGAGGGCTCATGCAGTGAAAGCTAAGTTAAGACGCAGTCAAGTTATGAAGTCCAGAGAACATGCATACCACACACACAGTTTTCGTGGATTCGAATCCTACAATGGGCTTGAGCTTTCGGTAAATAAAACATCGTGAGGAAACCATAACCACGGTGGTAGGATACTTTGTAGTACTCGACTGGATGGCTACCACCCTCACGTTAAAAATCTGTCACTAAGCACCTGTTGGTGTGTTCCGGCAGTTGCACTTGGCAATCCCCCTGGTATTGCTAATGTCTATAGGCGACGGTAGACACTTACCATCAGGTGACGACTTACCATCCGCTTCGTTGTCACTTGTAGTATAAAAAAAAACACGGCCAGGGCACAAACGAAAAACAGCTGAAAAAACGCTACTTTGAACAACAGGGAGTAAGATACGCTATGACTATGGAATTTATAATCATTATTTACCGTCCAAGCGAGATAAGGCGTCACCTCTGTGGCGTCACGACACGGTAGGTATCCATTTATCGGTATAGTCAGGCAATGAGAAATAAATGTCTTTTTAGGGTTCCGTACCCAAAGGGTAATAACGGGACCCTATTACTAAGACTTCACTGTCTGTCCGTCTGTTACCAGGCTGTATCTCAAGAACCACGATAGCTAGACAGTTGAAATTTTCACAAATGTTATTCTGGTGCCGCTATAACAACAAATACTAAAAACAAAATAAAACAAATATTTAAGGGGGGCTCCCATACAACAAACGCTATCTTGTTGCCCTTTTTTGCTCGATATCAATAATGGCAACATGTAGGCACTTGAAATATTCACAAAATACTCACTTGTATAATAATAAAATAAATATTTAAGGGGGGCTCCCATACAACAAACGTGATTTTTTTTGCCTTTTTTACGGAACCCTTCGTGCGCGAGTCCGACTCGCACTTGGCCGGTTTTTTTTATTTAAGTAATGTTTTGTGTTAGTACTCGCACACATTTTGACCATGTTAAGTTATTATAGGTACACAAAATTTAATTTGAAATTTCTAGGAAAGAATTATAAAATTAATCAATACAACATACTTACCTAGATAACCACTATGGATTAAGGAAATTATCAAATTATATCTTCTTTGGTTGGTTAATAGCGTCAGCGACAGCACTTAACTCCGTAGACTGCTCTGACGCATGTTCGTAGCACAATGGCGGTTACTTTTGGAGTATATACCAGATCTATGCTTTGTACAGTGCCACCAACTTATCTGTGAACTGAAGGGTGGCGCTAGTGGTCACTGAAATGAATAGGTAACTGACAGTTGTGACATTTGAATGTTCATGACGGCCGTAGTTCCAATTTTCGCCACTTCACAGATAAGTTGGTAGGAGTTTACGTCAGTGGATTACAATTACTGCCAGGAAGTGTCAAATGTCGCTTAATACAAATAGAAACACACCGATGGGTGCTTGGCGACAGATTTTCAACTTAGGGGGTGTTAGCCAGCCAGTCGAGTATATACTAGCCTATGTGCTATTCAAAACTATAATCTATCTCTATGCCAAATTTCATCCAGATCCGTTCAGCCGTTCTGGCGGAAATGAGTAACAAACATACATCCATCCAAACTTTCACATTTATAATATTAGTAGGATTTCATCCACATCCATTCAGCCGTTCTGGCGTAAATGAGTAACAAACATACATCCATCCAAACTTTAACATTTATAATATTAGTAGGATAGTAAGATTATCTATGGATAAACTGCTCACTATCATTTATCACATATCTTTATAAAAATAATTACCTCGAAACAGTATTAAATAATGATTTTCAAAGACCTATCCAAAACAACTTGTCATATTACGTCGAACAGTTTTTTCTTTTTCACAATATGGCGTCTGGTAGTCGCCATATTGTATTTAGATTACTTTAATGCTGGATTATTCGTCTAAGCTTTAATGTCTTTAGTGACACTCACGCAAAGACGAATCTAACAACATCATTCATCAAAATCGGTTCAGCCGTTTAGCCTACAGAGCGTCCTAAAGAAATATACATACACTCAAAAAACATAACCCTCCTTCTAACTCAGTCGGGTAAAAAAACAACAGATTGATCATATCGAATATATTTACAAATCATTACAATTTTATTATTATCTTAGGATTAAATTTAATAATACAGATTTTTTTTAATTTACATAAATTTATTAATACAAAAAATAATGTTTTAGGTGCATGATCCGCACATGCACATCAATGCAATATAGGATATTCCACAATGCAATATAGGACATTCCACAATGCAATATAGGATATTCCACAATGCAATATACAATATTCAAGAAAGTTATTTAAAGAGGTTGAGGAATGAACTTCCCGCTGTAGGTTACTCTAGTACAAATAAAGAGATTTTAGTTTTGTGGCATCCAGGGTCGGTAAGGCAACCGCTTACCATCAGGCGGGCTGTATGCTCACGCTCACAAAGACGAGTTAGTTATAATACAATTTATAACGCGACAACTATTAAAAAAAAAGAAAAATTCACAAAAATATTTTTGAACTACTTTTTTGATAATTACATAATTTATTTCGAGATCGGATTGATTGTTTAAATTCACAATTGAACCCGGTAGGTGGCGCTGGGATTGGGTTCCGTTTAGTTTTATTTTAAAATGTATAGTATTTAAAATATAAAGACCATCCACATGTTCTCTGATACCATTTTAATATTTATTTAAATGAAATAGTTTACTGCTAAAAATTTAAAATAGACTTTCATTCGATTGTTAATTTTTAGTATAAAAAACACTGAAAAAGTTTTTTCTGCATTCAGCACCAAAAAAGACAGAAAACACTCAATCAAAAATATAAAAAAGTAGAAAATAATAATGGCAGAGGAATGATGCAAAAGGCGTCTATGTTTACAGATAGGGACGGAAGCATGTAATTTTATTTCCTCTATGGTTGTGCAATATCAAAATATTCATAAATACATAAAAAAATAAACTTAATTTAAAATTACTTGTGATTAGGAATTCATTTAACATTGTTAACAATGCAGTATTGAATCCATAAAAATTTACATCAGTTTACGAGACTGTACTTAAGTAATAAAATATGTATCTCATACCAGTTGTGTCCTCAAAAGGGATAGTTAACTCTCCATAGTTGAGTTAACTCTCCATAGTTAAGTTAACTCTCCACAGTTGAGTTAACTCTCCATAGTTAAGTTAACTCTTCACAGTTGAGTTAACTCTCCACAGTTGAGTTAACTCTCCATAGTTAAGTTAACTCTTCACAGTTGAGTTAACTCTCCACAGTTGAGTTAACTCTCCATAGTTAAGTTAACTCTCCACAGTTGAGTTAACTCTCCATAGTTAAGTTAACTCTTCACAGTTGAGTTAACTCTCCATAGTTAAGTTAACTCTCCACAGATGAGATAACTATCCATAACTATCAACATCAAATCAAATTTAAAAAAAACAGCCGAGTTATCTCTCAACAGAAATCCTCTCGCTTCACAAAGTAAGTAAGGGATCATCCATTGTCATGTGAGGCTCGAATGGGGAGGAGCAAAGACATTTAACTTATTAATATTTAAATTTCTTAGGGGGGGAGGGAGCGGAACAAATCACGATATACCACAAGAGGGGTGAGAGGTGTAGTGAGATATCACGTGTATATTGTAAAAAAAAAAAGGGGAGTTTATTCCGCCGTTTCTTCTCCTGACAGGTCTTTATTTGGAAATGGTAGTAAGAATCAGGCGCGGCCGCAGCCTGAAATTTTGGAGGGGAAATTCACTAATAATAAAATATGTCGAGTAAATTTGACTTAATTGCACAATAGGTACACAATTTTATTGCACACATTATAAAACAAATGGAAGTCTTTTATTATTTTATTGGCAAATCGGGAAATGGGCTGAAAATATATATATTTTTATATTGTAAGTTTTTTTAATTTGACCGATACGATTTGGGGGGGGGGGGGGGTCATGTCCCCTGTGACCCCCCCCTTCGGATCGCTCCTGGTAACAATAGCATTAAAAAATAGCAATAAGATGACGTTCAATAAGTGTTCCTTAAGCGTCCCAACATTGATTTTTCCTCCCCTCAAGGAGGGAAAGTTTCTAGAAAACGTCACGCGATTAATTATCGACCCCTAAAGTCAGCAACAATATTATTGATCATTGTCCGGCAAAATTTAATCATCACACAAGTTTTACTATAGAATAAACACTGGAATCTCGAAAAAATCATCACCTTATAATCAAAATATGCCACACATTACTGATACTATTTGTATCACAATTTTTATAAAGTCATACCTACTTTTTTCAAGTCATCCCTGGCACATATTCCTCATCCTTTGCCTCGTTCGATGAGCCATGAATCCTTCCTATATGCCTCCTCAGATCCGAAGGCCGTTTCGTTTCATACGAGCACATTTTACACGAAAACTTTTTCACATTCATACTACACATCCGCACATGTTTCAACACTGCACTTTTTATGTCCGAACTAAAACCACACTTTTTACACTTAAACCCCTTCTTGCACGTACTCAAGTTGGCCTTATCGTGCGACTTGAGATGGTATAACAAACTCATGTTGTGTTTAGCTTTGTAATCGCAGAGATGGCACTTGAATTTCCTTTCATCCTTATGTTTTCTCTTGTGCCGGGCGAATTGGGCCTTACTAGCGGTTGTATAACCACACATTTGGCATATCTGGATGACTGTGGTGTGATCTTTGACATGCCTCTTGTATTCCCCTCGGCTTGTGGTCGTAAACTGGCACTCCATACAGTAATATTCATACAATCCCCAAAACATCTTGGTTATATTGTCGGGTCTGATTTGGTTCTTCTTTGGGCCACCAGACTTCGATGGTTTCTTGACGAGTTTAACTAACGGCATGTCGTCTTCGTCTGTTTCGTCTGATACCTCCACTGTATCTATTTGGGGCTCCTCAATGATGACGTCATCCTCATCGCTTGACGTCAGCAGACTGATTGGGTCTGGTTTCCTGTAAGTTGTTAACATTTTTTTATATCTGTAACCGATTTCAGGACAAACTAGTTTTGCATAGGCTAAACTAGTTCTTCCCTATCGACTCGCTCACAGTCTCTTTCTATTCAAAATCGGCATGGCTTGATTAGGTAGTGACGTCAGATACCGCAGCGAAGGTCGTGGGTTCGAATCCTAACAATGAGCTTGAGCTTTCGGTGACGGAAAACATCGTGAGGAAACCACAGCACGGTGGTAGGGTACTTTGTAGTACCCACCTGGCTGGCTACCACCCTCAAGTTGAAAATCTGTCGCCAAGCACCTATCGGTGTTCCGACAGCTGCACTTGAGAGCCAGTTCCCATCTAGGCTTTGTGTGCTTACCACCTTCGGCCACATCATCACTTACCATAGTGAGTTTGTGGTCAAAACACAAGCTTGTCCAGAATTTAAAAAAAACCTTACCTTTCATCTACGTTGACAACATCATCATCATCTCTCTCGGGTAACATTAGTGAGCTCGGGTCTATATCCACTTGGACGTTTTCTAACAGCATGAGGCAGTCGTCGTGGGAGTTGCCATTCTCATAGCCAGCTGTGTATGGATCTATAGAATGTTTAGTTTATAGCTCAGTGGTAGTGGGTTCGAATCCTACAATGAGCTTGAGCAGAAAACATCGTGAGGAAACCACAGCACGGTGGTAGGGTACTCTGTAGTACCCGGTCACCTACCAAATATACAAAAATGACCTCAGTAAAAGTGTCACCAATTTCGAGATATTTAATATTAAAAATGTAAAAGTTTGGATGGATGGATGGATGTTTGTTACTCTTTCACGCAAAAAGGGCTGAACGGATTTTGATGAAAATGATTTTATTATTTTATTCTGTTTTTAGTATTTGTTGACGGTTCATGAGATACAGCCTGGTGACAGACAGACGGACGGACAGTAGTCTTAGTAATAGTGTTTCAGTTTGCACCCGGAAGAATTTATGAGATAGAGACGATAATTATAGATCAGTGGTAGTGACGTCAGATACCGCGGCGAAGGTCGTGGATTCGAATCCTACAATGAACTTGAGCTTTCGGTGAAGGAAACATCGTGAGGAAACCATAGCATCTGGGCTTTGTGTGCTTACCACCTTCGGCCACATCATCACTTACCATGGTAAGATTGTGGTCAAACACAAGCTTATCCAGAAAAAAAAGCCACATCAGAAATACATCTGTGAAAAATTCAACTGTCTAGCTATTACGGTACATGAGATACAGCCTGGTGACAGACGGACAGTAGAGTCTTAGTAATAGGGTTTTACCCTTTACCTTAAAGAAAATTTGAGACAGCTGAGGAAAACAAGTATTAAGATAGATTTACCTTTATCAACAGATATTTCAACAAAGGTAGTTTTTTGCGGTTGGAATTCCACATCGCTGTCATGATCCGGTGGCACTTCGACCGTGATGGGAGGTATGGGAACCTCTTTAGGATCTTCACATATTGGATGTATTTGTTTTTCAGCAGGATTATTCATGAGATGGTAACTTGTAAGTATATCTTCTATGTCATGCTTGTTGGTGTCCATTTCAGGGGTGGGTGGTGGTGATTCTTCGGGTATTTGAGGAGTTCTAAAAGGTTTTTTACTGGTACAAAAGTGTATTCGCGCACAGAATATTATCAAAATATAATTTTAATCACTCGTGACCTCGGTCAATGCAACTTGATCGAAACGTCGAGGTTAGTCAAAATTATATTTTGATAATATTCTGTGCACGAATAGACCCGGAATAATCTATTGTTAACTAGCTGTCCCGGCAGACCTTGTTCTGCCCTATTTCTCTAAAACGCGTCTTTGTTTTGTTTCGATTGACGTCAAATGTTTGACAGCTGGGTGTTTGTATGGGAAAAAGAAAAGGGCTGTTTTAGGGTTTTCCCGGCAATTATTCGAATTTTTCTCGCCGTAAAAACCATCCTTGGACTTCAACAAACATTTAAAAAAAAGAATTGGCCAAATTGGTCCAGGCGTTGTTGAGTTATGCGCTTACCAACACTTTTTGCGATTCATTTTTATATTATAGATTATTCTATAATTTGTATCTGTGATTTTTGTACTTTAGTCAGGTGGCAACACCAACGGTGGTGAGCGGCGTTCAGCCGATGTTTCTGGTAGATTATTTATAAAAGTAAAGGGTAGCGGACTGATGGTTATTCTGATCCGAAAAACTAATGATTATGTAAAAATATAAGTGTTGACAAGATCTTGGGACTTTCATTTAATATGGTTTTAAAACTATACTATATATATAATAAAAATGTTACGGGTCGCTGTCTGTACATGGAAGATATATGAGAATATAAATATTATCCACGAATATTAATTTAGTTCGCGAAAAGTACAAAAGTGGGTAGTATATTTTTATCTAAGTAGGTAATAGGCCGTCCAATCATCTGTTTTAGCAACAATTTAACCCCCTTCTCCATCCAAAATCTCAAGACTCTCCTATCCAAAATCACGGGTATTTTTTTGGTCCAAAGTATCGAAATGAAATGAAATTGTTTATTCATCCAAATAGGCCTTCACAGGCACTTATGAATAGTCAGACTCTAAATGCTCGGTTCGGAAGGTTGTTTTTGCTGAGAAGAGCCGGCAATAAACTCAGCAATTACTCTTTTCAAAAACAACTTACACCTATTAGATTCAATAATTATTATTTATCTAGTCTCACTGACAATATTTGCGTGTTATGGCGGCAAAAATAGTAATCTATAGAATTTAATTATGACTGACTTAATAAACAACAAACTCAAGCAGACCAGCCCCCACAAGCAGCACCTGTTCACAAGTATGACGATGATCTTTAAGAAATCATTAGATACAATATCTTTAAATACTGGTAGAAAATCTAATTAAATTTGTCGGTTTTGAAATCGCGCGTTCGTTCGTTTGAAGCCTCACATGATTTATGGACGATCCCTAACTAGTTCAGGTTATAAAAAAAAAGTGCTATAGTCCAAACAATATTAAAACCAGTTGAATTTCTTGCCATTTCTTCTCAATTGTGTGATTGGACCGGTAATACAGGCATTAAGGGAACTCATTGGGACTATTCTGGAAGATGACTTATCGGATACCTGTATATCAATAGAAGAGCTAAAATATGAACCGACTTACACTTCAATACAATTTTCTTCAAAATTCTCTTCACTGTCCAATGATTCTTCCACAACCCGACTTGTTTCAGGAGCCGTTTCCTTACCAACATTTTTACTATCTATGCCTTTCTCATTCTCTTGTTTAACTACACTCTCTTCATTAACTTCCTCGTCTTTCTGGTCTTCTGGTGGTTTTGTGGCATCTTGTGTGGTTTTTGGGGATTTAGGTGAAGCGTTGTTTTCCTGCAAATCGCAGTCAAATATCTTTAAGTTTAAGTGAGACGGAAATTTTTGAATGAAATTTTACTTTTTAAGGCGATGATAGCTCAGTGGTAGTGACGTCGGATACCGCGGCGAAGGTCGTGGGTTCGAGCCTACATTGAGCTTCAGTTTTCGGTGAAGGAAAACATCGTGAGGAAACCATAGCACGGTGGTAGGGTATTTTGTAGTACCTGACTGGCTGGCTACCACCGTCAAGTTGAAAATCTGTCGCCAAGCCTATAGGTGTGTTCCATATCAATATAATAAAATATAATCATACAATGAGCTTGAGCTTTCGGTAAACATCGTGAGGAAACCATAGCAAGGTGGTAGGGTACTTTGTAGTACTCGACTGGCTGGCTACCTGGCTAAAAATCTGTCGCCAAGCACCTATCGGTGTGTTCCGACAGCTGCACTTGAGAGTCAGTTCCCATCTAGGCTTTGTGTGCTTACCACTTTCGGCCACATCATCACTTACAATGGTGAGATTGTGGTCAAACACAAGCTCATCCAGAACAAAAAAAAGACAATGAATACCTCATCTCCAAAAAGGCACGGCACAACCTTGCTCTTAAGCCGTATCTTCCCCCTGACATCATCGTAGTCGTTCTTATTAAAGTGGTTATTACATATCACTGAGCCAGCTATGTCTTTTGAGGACAGTTTCCCTGACAGATTTATGGCATCCAACCATTTGCGGCGGTGTGCGCGACTTGTTGGGAACCTGGTAGTTAAAAAAAAAACAATAGTTGAGCTATAATTAGACGGGCCGGTTGGCGTGGTTGGTTAACACACTGCCTATCACGCCGCAGGTCGTGGGTTCGATTCCCATCCAGGACAGACATTTGTGTGCATGAACATGTATGTTTGTCCTGAGTCTGGGTGTAATTTTCTATTTAAGTATGTATTTACAAAAAAAAAGTATTATATGTAGTATATCAGTGATCTGGTTGTCCATATTACAAGCTCTGCTTAGTTTGGGATCAGATAGCCGTGTGTGAACAAATGTCCGAGGATATATTTATATAAGGCTCTTCTCAGCAAAAGTAACCTTCCGAACGTGCGTTAAGAGTAAAAAAAACATAATATGAAAAAAGAGACGATTAAAAATACGTGTAAAAAGTTCATATTTTATTTTAAAAAAAATATTTTTTATGTCACAAGTGACAACGAGGCAGGCGTGTCAACTGATGGTAAGTGACTACCGTCGCCTATAGACTTAGCAATACCAGGGGGATTGCTAATGTGTTTTACACCTTATTACAATGCCTTAAAGACAGACTGGCTCTCAAGTGCAATTGCCGGAAGACACCAACAGGTGCTTGGCGACAAATTTTCAACATGAGGGTGGTAGCCAGCCAGTCGGGTACTATAAAGTACCCTACCACCGTGCTATGGTTTCCTCATGGATGTTTTCCTTCACCGAAAGCTCAAGCTCATTGTAGGATTTGATCCCACAACCTTAGCCGCGGTATTGTCGCCAAGCACCTATCGGAGTGTTCCGACAGCTGCACTTGAGAGACAGTTCCCATATAGGCATTGTGTGCATACCACCTTCGGCCACATCATCACTTATCATGGTGAGATTGTGGTCAAACACAAACTTATCCAGGATAAAAAAAAGTAGTTGTTAGTATTTGTTGTTATAGCGGCAACAGAAATACATAATTTTTGAAAATTTCAACTTTCTAGGCTATCGCGGTCCTTGAGATACAGCCTGGTGACAGACAGACGGATAGACGGCGACGACACCCGTTTTTACCCTTTGGGTACGGAACGCTAAAAAGAGTGGCTAGAATTTTTAAAAAAATCAGCATACTTCATCAGCCGTCCAGCCACCAGTAAAACTATCCAAGCTAAGAACTCACTTAAACAAGGTGACATCCTGCTCGGAGCCCTTCTGACAGCCTTCTACGCAGCACAGATTCACCATTGTACATCTTACATCTGTAAAGTATACATATGTAAAGTATACATCTGTAAAGTATACATCTGTAAAGTATACATCTGTAAAGTATACATCTGTAAAGTATACATCTGTAAAGTATACAACTGTATGACTAATTCAAACTCAAAACCTGGTAAAGCATTTATTATTACTAAAACGTTATTTCAGAACATTAAAAATTCAATTTTGTTAGTAATACTCCTACAGTATATACCTTAAGATGTTAGTAAACTCTAACTCAAAACTAATTTATTCAGTTTAGGCCCTAGTAAGGCACTTATGAACGTTACAATTTACTCTACCACCTGTTCGGAATACACTTAAACTGAGAAGACTCCGGCAAGAAACTCAGCAAGGCAATTTTTTTTTTCATCAGTGGATCTTTCTTAAAATAAGTAATTATCTCCTAGGTACAGTCAATTAGGCCACATGAATGATGCAACAATGATGATAGCTCAGTGGTAAGTGACGTCGGATACCGCGACGAAGGTCGTGGATTCGAATCCTACAGTGAGCTTGAGCTTTCGGTGAAGGAAAACATCGTGAGGAAACAATAGCTCGGTGGTACCCTCAAGTTGAAAATCTGTCGCCAAGCACCAATTGGTGTGTTCCGACAGCTGCACTTGAGAGCCAGTTCCCATCTAGGCTTTGTGTGCATACCACCTTCGGCCACATCATCACTTATCATGGTGAGATTGTGGTCAAACACAAGCTTATCCAGAATTTAAAAAAAATGTAACAACTGTCAAACCTGTCTGTGAACAAAGCTAGGATACTGTTGGTGCTGGCTGTATCTTTTCCCAGGATACAAAATGTAGCCTATGACACTCACAAACAACATGGCTTTCTATTGGTATAATAATTTTAAAAATCGGTTCAGTAGATCCAGAGATTACCCCCTACCACAAACACAAAGAGCTCTCGAGCTTCTCTCAATGTTTAAATGACGACAATGCTTGGGTGTAGCGCTCGCTCTTGCAGGACATATGTAATAATAATTCTAAGTTTGTTTTGAAAAGATTAATTGCTGAGTTTATTGCCGGCTCTTCTCAGCAAAATCAACCTTCCGAACCGTGCATTAGAGTCATTAGAATCTGTCAATTCATAAGCGCCTGTGAAGGCCTATTTGGATGAATAAACATTTAATTTCATTTCAACCTCACAATCTCTTTATAATATTAGTATAGAAAATATGTAGATACTTGGCAGAGGCTAAAGAGTGGCTAATTACAAATTTTGACCTGTGTCACATGGCTGGCATCAACATGCCCTTCATGTTCATCATAATGTATTATGGATGATACAATATTAAGTTATTAATGTGTGTTAGAGTGCCATTAGGTAACCTATCTACACTTTTACTATAATATATCATTGATTATTGGTAATAATCCATCTTATAATTTCTATGAAACGGGATAAAGAAAGTACTCGTCTATCATATTTCTTTTATTATTATTTTTTATTCTCGATAGGATTGTGTTTGACCACAATCTCACCATAGTAAGTGATGATGTGGCCGAAGATGGTAAGCACACAAAGCCTAGATGGGAACTGGCTCTCAAGTGCAGCTGTCGGAACACACCGATAGGTATTTGGCGACAGATTTTCTACTTGAGGGTGGTAGCTAGCCAGTCGGGTACTACAATGTACCCTACCACCGTGCTATGGTTTCCTCACGATGTTTTCCTTCACCGAAAGCTCAAGCTCATTGTAAGGATTCGAACCCACGACCTTCGCCGCGGTATTCGACGTCACTTACCACTGAGCTATCATCGCCTTAATTACTCATTAAAAAAAACATACTGTTTATGATGTATTGTTACCTTGTTAATAGTAAAATACTTAATTTATAGTAATTGCAATCAGAATAAATAAATGATAAACAAAATAAATGGCGCCAATATGCAAGTAGACAAGTTTGAACAATCGAAAACATATAACCCGTCGCGCATCCTTATTCTGAATATCCAACATCGCAATTACATCGAAACACACTTTCAACTTTATCACTATAGAAATAAGGCTCATTTTACAATGCACTTTCAAACGCACCTCGTTCGAAATCACGATGCAATTTACAGAATAACACTCACCAATAATTAATTCACCATTGATTAAAATCAATATAAGAGCTTTCGAAATCATTAAAAAAATACATGTTTATGTTTGGAAACAACTTTGAGCTTTATTTACGCGCGCAAACGTTAAATTAAGGTTAGATCCAGAAGAAAGAAACAATTCAATATATCTGCATTGTTACACAAATTTACAAGTTTCGGTAAGATAAATATTGGAAGTAATGATGATTTTAATTTATTTATACACGTATATATTAGGAACACTGCATAAATATTACGTAAAACACGATAAAATAATAGTCTGGAAATATATTTACCTGCAAGTTCTTACGATGTTTGACAGTACACTAGTGAAGGGATTAGCGATATGATATATAGGTAAAATATTTTCTGTTTGTAATCGAATGAATGGCGATTCAGCTTAGTCGATTATAAAATATTACATTGAAATATAGCGGTACGAAATTATTTCTAATAATACAAACAATTTCCATTTCTTTGTTATTTATCATTATTGTTTTATTTTTCATATTAGAAGTCCGATAAAATTGTTGCCAGGATGCCCAATAATGACGGTCTTCCTTCTTTCTAAGTTCACTTTACATCACATCACAACCAAGGATTGACAATGTACGGCTGACCTAATACCAATAATACTAGGCATCTAGCGTGTAACACTTCCTGGCAGGGCCACCATCAGTATATATTACTTTACTCTTTGGCCACCATCATGGATTTGGATTTTGAGTCTAAGTATAGCTAATATATCGAAATTTATCGCCAAATATCAGATATTGTCGATCCCTGGTTCAAAAGTTATAAGGGTTTTTAGGTGGCCCTGCCAGGACGGGCTCATCCTGGCAAGGTCATCTTTTATCTCGAGAACTAGAAGATCTAGCGTAGATCTGTTTGCGCCTAGAATTTGTCGAAATTAGTCACCAAATATCAGAATTTGTGGGCGCTTTGTTTAGATAATATAACTTATTTATTTTCATATGGAGCAGTTAATCCAAGAGCTATGTAACTTATTCTGAACAAAAGTCACAGGTCAAGATATTTCGCTGTTATTTTCAAGAACCTGTTGAAGTTCAGTGACCTTTTTACTGAGGTCATTTTTGTATATGTTGGTAGGTGACCCTCCAACCTATCTCCCCCTTAAGTTTGTCTACTATTTACCGGACATCCTGTATAACTTTTAATAAAAATCATGTAAATCACTGTTTTTACACATAATCAGATATTTTTTATCTTACATGCTAGTGCGTTTGCTGTTTAAATATCAATATACTTCTATGCTAATTTAATTATAAAGCTAAAGAATTAGTTTGTTTGTGAACGCGCTAATCTCAGGAACTACTGGTTCGAATCGAAAAATTATTTTAGTGTTGGATAGCCCATTTATCGAGGACGGCTATATAACTATGTATCTTTATATATAAAAATGTCGTGTCACGATGTTTGTCCGGGCTGACTTCCGAAAACTACTAATCCGATCTTGATGAAACTCGGCACACAGGTAAATCATATCCTGGAATAAAATTTAGGATACTTTTATCCCGGGAAAAGATAAGATCCCACGGAAACGCGGGTGAAACCGCGGTGGACAGCTAGTAGAATTATAAAACATTTATTTATTCATCATTTTAATGGATAAAAATGTAGAAATACATTATACAAATTAAATGAAATCAGAGGACATATCAATTTAATTAATTACTTACTTAAAATAAGTGGATAAAAAAATATATTTGAAAATCGGTTGACAATTGGCGGAAAAATCGATGAACATACATAAAAAAAAAAATACATACAGTCGAACATATAACCTCCTCCTTTTTTCAAGTCGTTTAAAAAGAAATAAGTAAGGTAAAAACCTAGAAAAATTCCAGTCACTCATTTTTCTTTTTCATATATCCATATAATTTATTTCTGTGAATCCTTGTCCTGCAATGCCTCGTCAACTGATATTTAACTTTAAAGGACACATCACAAGTTTCACATTTAAAAGGTCTTTCATCACAATGTTTGTACATAGTATGAGATCGCAAACCAGTCATACTAGATGTCTTTTCCCCACAGATGTTACAGGTGAAAAGATCTCTATTTAAATGAACTCTCATATGCATATTTAAACTCTCTTTGTGATAAAACTTTTTATTACATACAGTACACGAGATGTTTTTCTCCGTTTCATGCGAATACATGTGACGTCTCAAGTCTGCGGACTGTTTGAACCATCGATTGCAGACATTACATTCGTAAGGTCTTTCATCCGTATGTATTCTTGTATGGACAATCTTCTGCGAGGCATTCGCAAACCGTTTTCCACAATATAAGCACTGATGTAGCTTCACACCTGTATGGGTACTCATATGATAAGCATAAGATGACGGTTTACACTTTTTACCACATTCAACACATTCGCTAATACTCTTATGATTTCTTAAATGCGATTGAAAATATGAATCTTTGATATCTTGTAAACATATAGGGCATGTTGTTGTCTTATTGAAATGAGTTTTTATGTGGTTCTGAAATTGATCTTTTTTGGTACATTTCATGCCGCATTCTACACATTTGTAAGACAGTCTTTTCATGTGCGATGCTTCATGTACCAAGTAATCACAATGGTCACTGAAAGCTACTTTACAATTTACACACATAAATGATCGTTTCTCTGCTTCATGTACTTCTTTGTGCTGTAATAACTCTGCATTTGTCTCAAAATCTGTATCGCAGAGGGAACATATAAATTTTTGAGGTACTCCATGTATTCGTAAGTGGTTGAGAAGACCGGTTTTCGAATCGAAACTCTTTTTGCATTGGTCGCATCTATTTACTTCACTGTCTTCATCATCAGAATTGAGTTTCTTATGTTTGGTTGGTATGTCATCGGAGATTGCGACTTTGTTTCTGTAAATTTAAAGTGTTAGACTTAAATTGAGATAACAGTAGAGTTTAAATGTTATACTCAAACATAGCGTTGATTATTGATCAACACTTTCTATTCTCTCAAATTTTATGGGCTTTATTATAAAGAAGGAAAGATTTGCTATTTTGTTTGTTACAATTTAATTAATAAATAATAATAATAAATATCCTGGGACATTTGTTCACACATGGCTATATGGAAACCAGATGACTGATATAATACATAGACTACATTTTTTTTTTGTAAATACATACTTAAATAGATAATTACACCCAGACTCAGGACAAACAGACATGTTCATGCACACAAATGTGTGTCCTGGATGGGAATGGGAATCTTACCCACGACCTGCGGCGTGATAGGCAGGGTCTTAACCAACCACGCCAACCGGCCCGTCGATAAAAAAACTACTTGATTTTAAAAATATTTTCACCATTAGAAAGCTACATTATCCCTGAGTAACATAGGATATATTTTTATCCCGGGAAAAAATAAGAGCTCACGGGAACATGGGTGAAATCGCAAAGGACAGCTAATGATTATTATTCCTGCTTATTTCAGCAGAAATCACTTAATACAAAACACCTGTCTAAACATTGAGTAGTTTGACCTATCATTACATTCAGGGTGCAATTATCTATTTAAGGATATGTTTATGTGACTATCAGTTATCTGGTTTCCATAGTACAAACTCTCCATATGAGTATAAACTAGAATTTGCTGAAGTCTGTGTGTGAAAGGAAATTGACTCCACTGTACAATAGCACCCGCTGATTTGGGGCTTCACAAATTTTTTTTTGTGTATTACTCTTCGTTGTAAGAACTTTCACCAAGGCTTTTGACGCATTTTTCGAGAAAAAGAATCCTAAAGTATCAAAAATTTCTAACTAATTCACGTATTATAAAAAAGATCTTTGAAATAATATAAATTTATCTTTTCTATTCAGAATCAACATGGCTTGATTAGGTTAGAAGTGAACGACGATCGCGAAGCGCAGCGGGCGATACACTTCGTGTTTATTTTTTTTATGAATTTGTTAGAAATTTCTGGAACTTTTGGATTTTTTCTCGAAAAATGCGTCAAAAGCCTTGGTGAAAGCTCTTATTACGAAGAGTACTACACGAAAAAAAATAAGTGAAGTCCCAAATCAGCGGGCGCTATTGTACAGTGCTTCCAGGAAATTCTATAAATAAATATGGTACAATAATATGAAAAAATAACATAACTTACTTCCGGCGCAGTCTATATTTCTTAAACACACTATTTTCATCACTAAAAGCATCAAATTCTTCATTGTACACATTATTAATATTTATATCTATTTCTAACTTAAACTTCTTACTTCTTTTGGGTTTGTTAAAACCGTTTTTCTTTTCCTGACTTGTTTCATCATTGTTATTAGTTTCTGACCCATCATTTTGACCATTGCTTTTGTCCAAATCTATGGTTTTATCAGTTTCTTCAGCACTTGTAGCCTGTGTTCTAAGTAATTCTATATCATTAATTATTGGTGGTGCATTTAGGTCACTATTTAAAACGTCAGCCTGTGATTTATTACCCCGATCCTCATCCAGTAACTCTTCTTTAATATCGCACTCCATACTGAAACTAACTGAATGAAAGACAATTTTTTAACAACTACTTTTAAAAAAGAAGTTAGCTTTGGAAGAACAACAAGTTCTAAGATACGTAGTTCTTCTACCTAGTCGCCCGAAAGTAGCGACTAAACAAATTAAATATCAATGTTTTCGCCAAAACAATATATTATATTTACCTTTTCTTTAGTTTGTTTTTTTTTCAAAACCGTGCGGAGCGAGATAAGAAAAAGTAACGAGACGAGTAGACGAGTTACGAACTTCAGTTTGACAGAATGAATTAAATGTCAAACTACAAAATTATGTTGCCAGCTTTTTTCGATAGGGAGGGATTTCTGTTCTGTGTCCTACATTTTGTTGAGCTGGTACAATTTTTGTTATTGTAGGAATAGAGGAAACAAGCCGAAAATTTATTCATTCATCAACTGATTGATGCTAATGTCTCCGTCTATCCATACAATAGGTCAGGTTTTAGTGAAATTGGTGGCCGTTCACTAAAACTTTTCAGACTTTTTGTGATGACCTGAAAAGTGGAAATACACGTATTCATTCCATTTCACTTCACTGGTGCACTTAGATTGAACAAAACACCACTGATATTATTTACTAACACTCACAATGCACGATTTAAATGAAAACGCTAAGCAATCACTTCGCATTTCGCAAGCTCTCGCCAAGGAGTCGACAGTATTTTATAATCTACTAGCTGTCCCCCGCGGTTTCACCCACGTACCCCTGGGATCTTATCTTTTCCTGGCATAACAATATAGCCACGTTACACGTAAACACAAATAACGTGGCATTCTATTGGTAAAAGAATTTTCAAAATCGGTTCAGTAGATCCAGAGATTACCCCCTATAACCTCACAAACTTTACATCTTAATAATATTAGTATAGACAAGTCTTACTCAAGCTCACAGAGAAAAATGAGGATAATCGAAGTCATAAAGTCGACTATAAAAGTTTCTATTTATTATTAATGTTTAAATTTATTTTTAGAAAATGAAAACAATAAATGAAAAACTAGATAGAAAAAGAAACTGCATATAATTATGAATCACAGTTCATTTTTTTATAATTTTATACAAAATACCTTATTTACAATACATAATTCCTTATTAATCTACATTAATTAAAAACAAAAGAATAGGAATCACAACATGACAGTCAAATAGGCTTTTATATACCTAAATGTGGAAATCGATATGACTTCTATCTTAATACCTTACTAAAGTGAGGGGGGGGCTTATTTTGTCACTTTTTACACAAATATTCCGTTGTGTCACTCGCATTCAGTTATTTGCAGCTATTAAAGGCACTATCTGTGCTAATGCACAAAACATGACCAATTACCTCGCGTCGCTAATTTTATACAACTGTATTAAGGTAAGCTTGACTTTCACACTTTTAATAGTTTTATATTATCCTACATCATACAGGCCTATTGGCATATAGCCTAATTTCACTAAGCCCCAAATTCTAAACACAAAAAGGCCTATTATTTATAACAGTAATTTACAAAATAAGTCCTATTATACAACATGTGCCTATTTGGGCCTTTTGGTACCAGAGTATTTATAGTCCTATTCTAAAAACCTATTTTACATAAACAGACCTATTTTATTTACACGTGCTTATATTGGCCTATTCGTACAGGAGGCCGATTCGGTCTAAAACACGCGATCCTGGTATCCAGAGTCTTGCACAGGCTGCGAGGGCTTTGGTTGTGCCCCGGCTACATGGTGATGATGACGGAGGTGGCCAGGCCTCCGTGGTGGGGCTAGGTACTCGAACATGCTCTGCGTATGTTGGGCCAACATGTTGGCTAGGTCGCATGGCATTGGGTCCGTCCAGAAGAAGTCGTGGTTGAGAGCTGTGTCTGCATCATACCTTTAAAAAGACAGCAAAAGTTATATCCAATTCTAGAAATAAGCTCTAACTTGTGACCTCTACTTATAGGTGCCAAAAAGTGAAAGATTATTTTTTAGGACTGGGTGCACGCTTATATAAATAAGGCGATGATAGCTCAGTGGTAGTGACGTCGGATACCGCGGCGAAGGTCGTGGGTTCGAATCCAACCATTGAGCTCGAGCTTTCGGTGAAGGAAAACATCGTGAGGAAACCATAGCATGGTGGTGGTACCCAACTGGCTGGCTACCACCCTCAAGTTGAAAATCTGTCGCCAAGCACCTCACCGATAGGTTCCGTTCCGTTCCGTATTCATCTTGACTGAACCGGTATTAACTTCTGTAGTTCGACTTTCATAAACTTAAGACTAAACTGAATAAATGGTTTGAAAAAAAGTATTTAATCAATTCGGACAATAATTATATAAATAGTAATTTTTCACCTCTTTGCTGGATCTAACTGCAAGAGCTTATCAAGTAAGTCACAGCCATATGGGTCTTTTACATAGGGCTTGAGCCTCTCCTGAAACAAATAAGAAAAGTCGGTAACGATTTTTATTCATAAAAATATGTGGTTTCAGCAGTTGCACTTGAGAGTCTTAAGTCAGTGTAATAACGTATACAACATATAAGCAATTCCGAATGTGTACCGTACACATTGGTGACAGTATTCACTTAACATCAGGTGACCTGCCAGCCTGGTTGTCTTGAAAAAACAATTGGGTTGGAATCAGAACCATAATGTAACATACCTTCACTTTCCTCTTCTGACCCTTGGGAAGTTCCATCTTATTATACAAGTCTAGGCTCTCAACTCCTGGCCACACGTCTGGAGTGCATGAACCACACAGTTGAGATATCAGTATCAACTGCTGCTGTTCTGTTGGACCCTGAAGAGGATAAGGAATGGATCAGTAAATTTATCATTCAATCAGGTTAGGCGCCGTCCATTAACCACGTGAGGCTCGAAAGGGGGGGGGGGGGGGGGGGAAGCGGGTTCGGCAAAAATCACGACATATCACAAGAAGGGAGGGGGGGTGTAGTAAGATATCACGTGTATTTATTTTTGTATGACTTTTACTCGCCGTTACCAGGCAAGAGCGAAGAAGGTGGGGAGGGACGGTTAGTCTCAAGGGGAAGGGGGGGTTAAAACATGCTAAAATAAACACCTAGTGATTAATGGACCGCCCCCTTTTTTTTTTCTTTTTTTTTTATGTCACAAGTGACAACGAGGCTGGCGGGTCACCTGATGGTAAGTGACAACCGTCGCCTATTGACATAGGCAATACCAGGGGATTGCTAATGTGTTGTACACCCTATTACAATGCCTCAAAGGCGAACTGGCTCTCAAGTGCAAATTCCGGAACACACCAACAGGTGCTTGGCGACAGATTTTCAACTTGAGGGTGGTAGCCGGCCAGTCGAGTACTACAAAGTACCCTACCACCGTGCTGTGGTTTTCTCACGATGTTTTCCTTCACCGAAAGCTCAAGCTCATTGTAGGATTCGAACCCACGACCTTCGCCGCGGTATTCAAGTCACTTACCACTGAGCTATCATCGCCTTTAGGCTTGTGTAGTTGGTAAGTACCTACTATCTGTCACAGGTCATGACATGTATATCCGAATGACGATAGAACGTGGACGAACAGTCACAAATTGGCCAGGGAAAAAGTAATGTGGGGAGGCCTAAATCAAGATGGGTGGATAATATAGTACTGAATAAATGAGTTTTTGATTTTTTTGCCTTATTATCATGCTTGTAATAAAAATTATGTACCTGCATGATTGGAGACCTCGTCCACATCTCAGCCATGATACAGCCCGCTCCCCACATGTCCACAGGAGGTCCATAGTTCCTGTCACCTATGAAAAGTTATAGGAATTATAACCGTCCACTGTCTCCTGTACACCTATTTACCATAGGTGTGACAGACAGCCCCCTATGCAGAGTAACCAGCCAGTTGAGTACTACAAAGTACCTTACCACCGTGCTATGGATTCCTCACAATGTTTTCCTTCACGAAAAGCTCATTGTAGGATTTGAACCCACCTTTGCAGTGGTATCCAATGTTATAACCACTGAGCTATCAATAAAATAACTATGTAATTAGCACATAGACAGCAGCACTAATGTTGAATGCTATAAGTTTTTAATCATAACATGTATATACTCACCTAAAAGTAATTCCGGAGGCCTATACCATAGAGTTACCACCCTATTTGTATATTTATTGACCTGGCCAGCTTTCGCCACACTAAATGCTCTCGCCAATCCAAAGTCTGCCAGTTTTAGTATACCATTCTTAGTTATTAACACATTAGCAGCTTTCATATCACGGTGCAAGATTTTATTACTATGAATGTAGTATAGGCCATTTAGCAACTGCTGCATGACCTTTTTTATCTCTCCTAAACTGAATTTGACGTTCACATTTGATAATAAGCCAGCTAGGTCATGCTCACAGAAATCAAATACTAAGTAAAATGTAGACCTATATTTATTGTGTAATGTCGCCTTTGTACGACATATTTCTATTAAATTCACTACGTTTTCGTGTTTTAACAGTTGTAAAATCTTTATTTCACGCAGTGCTGTGATTGGAAATCCTTCTTTTTCGTTGTCCATAAGCACTTTTTTCATGGCGACGAATTTCTTAGTGCTATTCCTAGCGCGGGCTTTGAAGACTTCCCCGAACGTGCCCTGACCTATTTTAGCGACTTTTTCGTATTTCGAGGACTCGTCGCAGAATGGAAAGTCGAAATCTTCGATGTATTTCTCTTTTTCTCGCATGTTGAGTATCGTCGAACTAGTACTCAAGACGGGTGGCGCGGACTCCCGCGGAGCGCTCACGTTTTGCATTTTGGACGCAATTTTTAAAGATTATGAGTTACCGTTTAGTTGAAAAATAAGAATAATAAGTTTTTAGAATTTATGATATCTCGTGGCACTCTTTAGAAATCACGGATGAAATGCTTTCCTCAAATTCAGTGTCATTTGTCAACAAATAGACTTTTTTTTTTTTTTTTTAAGAAGATTTTTGGCCTGGTATCGAGACCTTTAAGCCATTTCTTTATTTTAAATATTCATATTTTATGTTTAGTCACGTTTTATTGTCACTTTCACTGTAAAGTCTAGTCCTCGTCCGTACAAGTCCGTACAAGTAGTGAAATTGGCGGCTATTCCACTAAAACATTTCATGGACTTTTTGGGACAACCTGGAAAGTCACGATACACGCTTTCATTTCATTTCACTTCACTTGTGCACTTAGATTGATCTTAATTGGACAAAACACCACCGAAATTATTCAATAAAACTCAAAATACACGAATTTAATGAAAATAAAACGAATACACAAGTTCCCGCCAAAAAGTCAACAAATAGACTGAAATAGACAGTTCACAGATTACTGATATGTAGCTAGCTAGACAGTTAGACTTTATATTCTCTTTGGTTAGGTTAGGTTACTCGGAACAATAACTAGCATGGAAGCCGGGCTAAAATAAAAACCGAGTACTATACAGTTTATTCATTTATGTCAATTAGCATATCGTAATGTGGGAATGAAACAAAACATGGCTGTTTGTTTTTATTATTTTTGAACGTGTCACAAGCAAAATGTCAGATGGTCCTCTTTGGCCCTCTTATAATGCTAACAAATACAAAAGTTCTATCCAAGACGTCAAAATACTTACGTTGGCTATCAACTTAATTTTGTAGTTATATGTTTTGTTGATACGAGTCGGGAGTTTGACGAATTTAATAAGTGAAAAAAGCGAGTTAATTATTAATTTCTGTCTGAGAACGTGGCCAGAAAGTATATACGAGAGGTGTACAGTGCCCTGGATAAGATGTCTTGTGTTGTTGAAGGGTGTAAAGCCCATAGTTCGAGAAAAGAAAATGAAAACGAAACGTTAACATTTCATCGGTGAGTTTAGAGATATATTTTTCAATATTGGAAATAAAAAATGTGATAGACGATAAATAAATATAGTACTTTATGCCTATCTACTCAAAAGAATTCACGTATTTGCTTTATTTTATGATTTTTCTGAAAAATAAAATTGTCGCAAGTATAGGTTACTAGTGATGTAAAAATGGTTATCGATAATCATTTCAATACTGTTGCAGATTTCCTAATGATGGTGAAATGAAAATGAAATGGAGTCAGTGCATCAATAGGTTTTTCTCATACAAACCGCCACCACCTTTTCACCCCCTTAAAGGGTGATTTCTAGGATAAAAACTATCCCGGGACTCTAACAATCTCTATCCGAATTTCATCTAAATCAGTTCGGCGGTTTAATCGTGAAGAGGTAACAGACAGACAGACAGACAGACACATTTTCGCATTTATAATATTTTATAATTATAATATTAATTAGTAAATTAGTATTAGTATGGATTTTAATGATTAATAAAGACATTAAATTAATAATTGTAGTTTCATTTATACTTGTGTCAAATTCTTATCGTCTCTTTCCTACCACACTTGACGGATATTCCGACGCCGAAGTTCCGTCGTGGTAAATCCGTTAGTAAACCACATCCACACTTGGCAGATTATCCGTCGACAGCCAGCGCCTATACTGATAATAAATTATAATAACATGGGAATGTTAAGAAAAGGATAAACTATATGAATAAAAAAATATATAATAGAAAACTATTCTATCTATAGGTACACATAATAAAAATGTTACGGATCGCTATCTGTACATGGAAGATATATGAGAAAAAATATTATTGGGTCCCGTATCAACGCAATAGCACCCAAAACAATGATTGTTAGAATTTTGTCTGTTTGTGCAAGCTAATCTCAGAAACGGCGTATTCGGATGTGGTTTTCACTAATATATTGTGGTAAGCTTCACTTAACATTAAAGTTTGTTTCATGTCAATCGGTTCTTAAATAAAAAAGTTATGTCAATTTAAAGAATCACGTCGAACATTTGTTAATCCAAAATAAACCAAAAGATATGCCCAAAGTCACTATTCCATGCGGACGAAGTCGCGGGCACAGCTAGTACTAACTATATTTACTTGTTTGCTTTGATGACTTATATCGACACGACAATGTCGATGATAAGCCCATCACTAGCCAAAAAATAGCTTGTGACAACCTGCATAATAACGAAACAGAACGGTATTATATGTCTCTTTCCCACGCATTATTAACGTCGAAAGTAAAAAAAGGTAAAGTATATGCATTTCATTTCTTATTTTAGCCCGGCTTCCATGTTAGTTATTGTTCCGAGTTAGGTTAGGAGAAGGAATATTAAAGAATGTCACAGATAACTATTTACTAGATTGTTTCATTCACTCAATGGCCAACTGCACCTTTATTGTCGTGGTACTAGAAGTAACTTAGCTAAAATAAAATAAAAGCAGAAAAACAAAGTATTTTATAAAATACATTACTTTATGTCAATAATGAAATAAGTAACTAAAATATACTTTCAATGAGAATACAATAGGGTATCTGTGCTTGTCATGCTCTTTCTCATTTCTCATCTTATTCTTTGATTAGTAGTCTACTAACACGTCCACAGATACCCTATTGTATTCTCATTGAAAGTATATTTTAGTTACTTATTTCATTAGTAATGTAGTAGTCTGTGGCATTTCACGTCATGTCATCGCGAAATCGAATTAGAAATTTTATTGTTTTCCTAAATAATTAATTTAATATTTATACGGACTCAAGAAATATTAGTGCTTTACTTTAATTTATAGGTAAGTGAATGATCTCGAATAATTTATAAGTGCAACATAATGCAATTTTATCGATCGGTGACCAAACTTTAAAATGTAGGCCACTACATTTTTTTCGCGTATCATTTTGTAATGTGATAAGAGTAATTTTATATACCTACTTATTTACTTATGATAATGTAAAAATACCGGCGGCTGTACGTCGTTTGTTTACGCCCCCCTTTGTCTATATTGACTGTGGGTGAGTAAAAAAAATATATTAAAAAAAGTTAAAGTTAAAGATAGCCTTTTTTTTATCATTGTAAATAGATAAAACAAATTATCTATTGACCTTGTGCTTATGTTTTCCATTTTATAATATTTACCTTGTATGATATCACAGTTCCCTTTTTATTTTCCTGTTCAGAAATTCCATAAATAAATTTTTAACCCGTCAGTTCTTTCTTGGGACAATCGGGGTTTCAGAGTCCGCACCACTTGGTTCTCAAATGGGTCAATTTTTTTAATACTGTGCGCGAGTTTTTTAATTTTGGCTTGTCACAATCTGATTAATTAAGCATTAATCCTAGTTCCTACTCCTACTAATATTATAAATGTGAAAGTTTGTATTGTTTTTTTTTTATTCTGTATAAGCTTGTGTTTGACCACAATCTCACCATGGTAGGTTATGATGTGGCCGAAGGTGATAAGCACACAAAGCCTAGATGGGAACTGGCTCTCAAGTGCAGGTTTCGGAATACACCGATAGGTGCTTGGCAACAGATTTTCAACTAGAGGGAGTAGAGGAGTAGCCAGCCAGTTGGGTACTACAAAGTCCCCTACCACTGTGCTATAGTTTCCTCACAATGTTTTCCTTCACTGAAAGCTCAAGCTCATTGTAGGATTCGAACCCACGACCTTCGCTGCGGTATTCCGACGTCACTACCACTGAGTTATCATAGCTTAAAGTTAAGTTATGTATGTTTGAGAGTTTGGATGTTTGTTGCTCAGTCACGCAAAAATGGCTGAACATATCTATCAGACCAGTTTTTGAATCATTATTTTATCAACTTCACAGCACCATGGAAAGTGAGAGCAGTTCTGCTGTCCTAGACCTGAACGATGCAGATGGGGATGACACAGAAGCACCGAGCGTCGCTGATGATGTCCAAGACCTTGATGGAGTACCTTTGATTATGGAGCATGGATATGATATTGCTGTTAAGGTAATTTAAGGTTTTTGTTTTTTTTTATTCTGGCCTCACCATGGTAAGTCATGATGTGGCCAAAGTTGGTAAGCACCCACCCAAAGCCAAATGGGAATTGGCACTCAAGTGCAGCTGTCGAATCGAAACACATCGATAGAAACAGATAGATTTTCAACTTGAGGATACTACAAAATACTACCGTGGTAAGTTTTTTTTTATTCTAAATAAGCTTGTGTTTCACCACAATCTCACCATGGTAAGTGATGATGTGGCCGAAGGTGGTAAGCACACAAAGCCTAGATGGGAACTGTCTCTCAAGTGCAGCTATCGGAACACACCGATAGGTGCTTGGCGACAGATTTTCAACTTGAGGGTGGTAGCTAGCCAGTCGGGTACTACAAAGTACCCCTACCACCGTGCTATGGTTTCCTCACGATGTTTTCCTTCACCGAAAGCTCAAGCTCACTGTAAAAGCCTCTCTTGTATGAAAATGAAGGCTTATTATTATTTAAAATCAAAGTCAAAACCATTTACTCAGTTAAGGCCCTAGATGGGCACTTATGAAGGTCAAATTACAGAAGTTACCACCGGTTCCGAAGTCAGACAACAACTGAGAAGAACTGGCAAGAATTTATGTAATGATATTGATGGGCCTGTTGGCGTGGTTGGTTAACACACTACCTATCACGTCGCAGGTCGTGGGTTCGATTCCTATCCAGGACACACATTTGTGTGCATGAACATGTCTGTTTGTCCTGAGTCTGGGTGTAATTATCTATTTAAGTATGTATTTACAAAAACAAGTAGTATATGTAGTATATCAGTGATCTGGTTGTCCATATTACAAGCTCTGCTTAGTTTGGGATCAGATAGCCGGGTGTGAACAAATGTCCCGGGATATTTATTTATTATTTATTTTTGGAACATCTGGTTAAATTGGCTTGTTTTTCAATTTTTCTATAGGTTGACGCTCCAATGAAACAACTGTCGACATTAGAAACTTTTGTGTCGTATCGAGTGAGATGTGTTTGCGCTCGATGGTCGACGCCACCGTTTGTGAGAAGACGGTATAATCAATTCAAGGTATGATTTACAATACATTTTTTTATGTCACTAGTGACAACGAGGCAGGCGGGTCACCTGATGGTAAGTGACTACCGTCGCCTATAGACATTAGCAATACCAGGGGGACTGCCAATGTGTTGTACACCTTATTACAAAGCCTTAAGGGTAAGGGCTACTGGCTCTCAAGTGCAGCTATCGAGTCGAGTACCACATAGTACCCTACCACCGTGCTGTGGTTTCCTCACGATGTTTGAAAGCTCAAGCTCATTGTAGGATTCGAATCCACGACCTTCGCCGCGGTATCCGACGTTACTTTCTACTACCTTTACCTAAATAAATAAAATAAATTTATATGAACACTCCGTATAGAAAATTGTTCTATACTTATATTATAAAGAGGTTTTTGAGGTTGTAGGGTGTAATCTGGACATACTGAACCGATTTTGAGAATTCTTTTACCATTAAAAAACCATATTATCTGTGAGTGTCATAATGAAATGAAATGAAATTGTTTATTCATCCAAATAGGCCTTCACAGGCACTTATGAATAGTCAGACTCTAATGCTCGGTTCGGAAGGTTGCTTCTACTGAGAAGAGCCGGCAATAAACTCAGCAATTACTCTTTTCAAAAACATCTTACACCTATTACATTCAATATAGGCTACACTAGCTGTTCCGCGCGGTTTCCGCGTTCCCGAGGGATCTTATCTTTTCCCGGGATAAAAAACCTATATCCTATTTTTTTTTTTTTATTTATTTATCAATATAAAGTAATACATATCAATTTGTTTGTTGTACCCTATAAACCTATGAAGGTTTGTCTGGGTACTCACATTCGTCTGATCATAATTATAATAATACAATATAAGATGAATATAAAGCAAGCATGTACCTAAACACTCTGCAACCGCACACCAGTGCGAGCAGCCATGGAGCACCCACACCACACCAATGTGCGACCACTGAGCGAGCCGAGCGCATGTAATTAGCAATACAATATTATACAATATTACAGACTACAATCTATCTCCATGCCATTTCATCCAGATCCATTCAGCCGTTCTGTCGTAAATGAGTAACAAACATCCATCCAAACTTTCACATTAATAATATTTGTAGGATATTCCCTAGTTAAGGATTTAGTCATCCACGCCTACTTGAAAAAAACATCCTGTATATTGAGTGTTATTTTGTTTAATGTAGGTGCTTCACAAGCGACTGAGCCAGTCGTCCCCGCAGCGCGCGGCGCCCCCGCTGCCCCCGCTACACTCGGCGCGACAACAACTCGACCGATACTCGCCCTCCTTCGTGGCGCTCAGGACCCTCGCTCTAGACTACTTCCTAGGTCAGTTTCACACAACACACATATTCAGTGTAACCCCCATTTATTAAAGTCACCATATTCGGTGTAACCCACATTGATTAAAGTCACCATATTCGGTGTGACCCCCATTTATTAAAGTCACTATATTCGGTGTGACCCCCATTTATTAAAGTCACCATATTCGGTGTAACCCCCATTTATTAGTCACCATATTGAGTGTAACCCCCCCATTTATTAAAGTCACCATATTCGGTGTAACCCCCATTTATTAAAGTCACCATATTCGGTGTAACCCCCATTTATGAAAGTACCATATTCAATGTAACCCCCATTTATTAAAGTCACCATATTCAGTGTAACCCCCATTTATTAGTCACCATATTGAGTGTAACCCCCCCATTTATGAAAGTACCATATTCAATGTAACCCCCATTTATTAAAGTCACCATATTCAGTGTAACCCCCCCATTTATGAAAGTACCATATTCGGTGTAACCCCCATTTATTAAAGTCACCATATTCAGTGTAACCCCCCCATTTATGAAAGTACCATATTCAATGTAACCCCCATTTATTAGAGTCACCATATAAACTATATGTAAAGAGCACGACCTGAAGCCCATATTTGAATGATATTTTATTTGTCGGGTGGCAGCGGAGTCGTTTAAGTGAGCTACGACCTTTAAACATAAAACATGTAACAAGCGTAGTCCGAAAACAAGGGTAAACTGAAAATAGGCGCTTAGTTTATCCTATATTATGTTTTATTATTATTTTTGATTTAATATATTTTTTTATGTGTTTTTTTCTGTGCTTACTTGTAAATGTTTTTTTGTTGTTTTTTTTTGTGGCAATAAATAACATTTTTATTTTTTAACAAGAAAGCATTGATATCGAATAACTAGATAAACAATCCCAAGCAAAAGTTATCTCAAAAGTGTCCCAATTTTTTTAAAGTTTTATTCACAAAGCTATGTATAAGAGGCAATAAAATTGTACGACTCATACCTGCTAGCCAAAATATATGTTAAACGAGCACTGAGGCATGTTTACCGTCGGAGCGTTCGAATGCTACATTAAAAGAGTACCCAACTGATCGAGTGGGTAGACATTCGGTAAGGCCATTTTTGTCGCTGATTGTGTATCTTTAGTTATTAGATATCAAAGCAATAAAGTCAATCTTTTGATGGGGATTTCAGATCGTGTGGCGAAGCATCCAATATTCACACACAGCGAAGATTTTAGAATATTCCTGACGACACCCGACGACGAATTAGATAAGGTTAGTACCATAGCATAGTAGTAAATACATGATCCGCCATCTTGTGGCGACCGCCATTTTGAAAGTATTGCAATATGGAGTATTTAATAATAGTATTGTCATCAGAAGTAAAGGTGCTTGCCTCAGTTTCAACATACATTGCCATCGACGGGCCGGTTGGCGTGGTTGGTCATGCCGCAGGTCGTGGGTTCGATTCCCATCCAGGACAGACATTTGTGTGCATGAACATGTCTGTTTGTCCTGAGTCTGGGTGTAATTATCTATTTACAAAAGAAGTATTATATGTAGTATATCAGTGATCTGGTTTCCATATTACAAGCTCTGCTTGGTTTGGGATCAGATAGCCGTGTGTGAACAAAAATCCGAGAAAATTTATTTATTTTATTGCAAGTTAAATAAAAGCTTTTAAAAATGGTCAACTACCGGGATTCTTTCCCGGAGAAACAAATAAAAAAAAACAGAAAAAAAAGTTTTGTGTTCAGCGAACAGATGGGCCGGTTGGCGTGGTTGGTTAATACACTGCCTATCACGCCGCAGGTCGTGGGTTCGATTCCCACCCAGGACACACATTTGTGTGCATGAACATGTCTGTTTGTCCTGAGTCTGGGTGTAATTATCTATTTAAGTATGTATTTACAAAAAAAAAAAAAAGTAGTATATGTATTATATCAGTGATCTGGTTGTCCATATTACAAGCTCTGCTTAGTTTGGGATCAGATAGCCGGGTGTGAAAAATGTCCGAGGATATTTATTTATTTATAGATATTTGAAACTGGACTCTATTTCCAGGTATTTAAGAGTGAAAATAACGCGTTAAATCTATGGGGTCTAAGTTCAGCCTTATATAGCAGTTCTGAGTCGAAACCAACCAATGGAGCTCGGTAAGTATTTAATTATATTCTTCACTAGTTTTCTGCCCGCGTTCCCGAGGATCTTATCTTTTCCCGGGACGAAAAGTATCCTATGTCCTTCTCCAAGGTTCCATCTATCTCTATACCAAATTTCGTCGAAATCGGTTCAGCGGTTTTAGAGTGAAGAAGTAACATACAAACAGATACACTTTGGGATTTGTAATACTAGCTGTCTCGCGCGGTTTCACCCGCGTTCCCGAGGGATCTTAGGTTTTCCCGGGATACAAAGTAGCCTATGTGCTATTCCAGACTATAATCTATCTCTATGCCAAATTTCATCCAGATCCTTTCAGCCGTTCTGGAGTAAAAGAGGCACAAACATCCAAACTTTTTAATGTAATATTAGTATGGATAAGTTTCAAATGTTGGCTCGGTGCTGGCTGATTCAGAGTGTGACGTCACCTGCTTGTAAACAACAAAATTGAAACAGTAAAGTTATAAAATATATTTTGACAACTAAAAGTTTGTTTACGAGCAGGTGACGTCATGATATCACGTGACCTAACCATTATGGCGTCTTAACGTTTTGTCGGCCATTTTATCAATATAAACTTTGATGGTAATTTTTAAACTCAAACATATCTTTATTGAGTTAACTCATACAAGTATTTTTAATCGTCAATTTGATTCATGTTAAATTCTAACGCTCGGTTCGGAAGGTTGCTTTTGCTGAGAAGAGCCGGCAATAAACTCAGCAATTACTCTTTTTAAAAAAGCAACTTAGACCTATTACATTTTATAATTATTTATATAATCTCACTGATCATATATGTGTGTTATGGCGGCAAAAAAGGATTCAAGAAATTGAATTTAGTTACGAGTGATTTAGTAAACAACAAACCAGCCCCCACAAGCACCTGTTCACAAGTATGACGCGTGTGGCAGCCACCGCCCTCCTTGCCATGTTAAAGAAAATAGAATGATCAATTTTAGATACTTTTCTATATCCTGTCAAATACCCTGTTTCGCTTGAAGGGTTAAAGATCCGGAGTTCACATCGGCGGCGGACTACCTGACTTCGCTACAACAGAAGTTGACTACACTGTGTGCTTTGACTACCAAACTACATAAGGGCACCGCTGGACTCAGCACAGAGTTTATGGGGTAAGGTTTTACTAGCTACTACAATGAGCTTGAGCTTTCGGTGAAGGAAAACATCGTGAGGAAACCATAGCACGGTGGTAGGGTACTTTGTAGTACCCTCAAGTTGAAAATCTGTCGCCAAGCACCTGTTGGTGTGTTCCGGCAGTTGCACTTGAGAGCCAGTTGCCCTTGCCCTTAAGGCATTGTAATAAGGTGTACAACACGTTGGCAGTCCCCCTGGTATTGCCAATGTCTATAGGCGACCGTAGTCACTTACCATCAGGTGACCCGCCTGAAAAAAAATAAAAAAAAAGCCCCCGCGGTTTCACCCGCGTTCCCGACGGGTAAAAAGTATCCACGTTTTATTCCAGGATATGATATGGAGCAAAATGCTTTTTCTAACGTGACGATTTTTGCCAGTTCACTCTACTCTAAGCCAATTGGGGGTAAAGTGAAAGTGGGTAAAATTAAGTGCACTATCCACCCCTACCTATATTTGGTCGTTTGGAGCAAAACGCCTTTTTTTTTTTTATTCTGGATAAGCTTGTCTTTGACCACAATCTCACCATGTTAAGTGATGATGTGGCCGAAGGTGGTATGCACACAAAGCCTACATGGGAACTGGCTCTTAAGTGCAGCTGTCGGAACACACAGATTTTTAGCCAGGTAGCCAGCCAGTCGGGTACTACAAAGTACCCTACCACCGTGCTGTCGTTTCCTCACGATGTTTTCCTTCACCGAAAGCTCAAGCTCATTGTAGGATTCGAACCCACGACCTTCGCCGCGGTATCCGACGTCACTACCACTGAGCTATCATGGCCTTAAAAAAGTGCACTATCCACCCCTACCTATATTTGTTCGTTTGGAGCATAACGCTTTTTCTTAAGTGACGATTTCCGACAGTTTTTCTAGTGTAAGTCTACCACACCTGAAAGATTCGGTAGCTAGTTTTGTTGTTTAAAATAGTGTTAAATGAAATTAAAATGTTTATTCATCCAAATAGGCCTTTACAAGCACTTATGAATAGTCAGACTCGAATGCTCGGTCGCAAAGTTGCTTTTGCTGAGAAGAGCCGGCAATAAACTCGGCAATTAATATTTTCAAAAACAACTTACACCTATTATATTCAATCATTATTTATCTAGTCTCACTGATAATATTTGCGTGTTATGGCGGCAAAATAACAATAAATATAATTTAATTATGACTGACTAAGTAAATAACTAACTCAAGCAGACCAGCCCCCACAAGCAGCACCTGTTCACAAGTTACTTCCTCTCTCTCTCTCTCTAGATTTTTTTGTCAGTCAAAAAGTAAAGTGATTATAAAGAAATGTTACTCAGTATCTATTTATTTTAACTTGAAGTCAATATGTAGTATGAAGCGTGCGAGTGACGCTTGGTCGTCTTCCCTGCGTGGCGCGTGCGGTGCCGCAGCGGGTGCGGTGGGGGTGGGTGCGGGGGCAGCAGCGGGCGCGGGGGCTGCGGGTGCGGGCCGCGTGCCGCATCACCGCGCCGCACTGCCGCTGCTGGCCGCACACGCAGCCGCACACCTCGACAAGATACGGGCGAGGGACCTGCTGCACGGTCAGTACATAAAACCAAGAATTATGTATACTACCTGGATAGGAAGCTCTCCATACCTACTTGGAGCAAATACCTATCAATTGGGAATTAAGATAACTACATTGGGACAACCTCTCTTTCTAAGTAGGGTTGCGCTAAGTGAAAGAAAGAGAAGTTGCAAAAAACCATGGGGCAAGCTTATTTAAAAAAAATGGGCTTGGTATCTAGACTTTTCAGCCATTTCTGTCAAAGTCAAAACCTGACTTTTTGAGTTTGCGAAGTGATTGCGTTTTCGTTTTATTTTCATTAAATCGTGTATTTTGAGTTTTATTGAATAATGTTTAATCTATGTGCACCACTTGCACCAGTGAGTGAAATTAAATGAAAGCGTGTATCGCGACTTTTCATGTTGTCCCAAAAAGTCCGTGAAAAGTTTTAATGGTTGTCACCAATTTAACTGGTTGTCCATAGTACAAGGTCTGCTTAGTTGGTGATGTGATGGCCGGGTGATGAATGTCCCGGGATATTTATTAGTTTATTATATTTATTACAGCGACGTACGTGTCTGCCAATAATAACACTGATGAACTCCATAACAGGTGAGTTTTTTTTTTAAATAGTAAAAGCGTTTTTTTTTAATTTATCTTTCTAAGGGGGGATAAGAAATATCGAAATATCTCTATTATTACCTTTTTACTAAGGTCTTCTTCTTCTTCTAATATTATAAAGAGGATACCATATTTCAGACTGGAACAAGCATCAGAAGCTCTCCGATCAGAACTAGCAGACTGGATACCAAAGACTAGATCAGAAACAAAGCGGTTACTCCTAGATTTAGCTTCGAGACAGGTGCAGTATCACACGCAGGCCCTGCAGGGGTGGGAGCACGCTCTGAGGCTGTCCAGCGCTCCCACCGCTGAGGAGCTGTTCAAGACTGTCTCCAAGAATGCTGTCAGGCAACTGTCTCCTGGGGCCACTGAGAGGGAATCGGTGAGTATTATTCTACTAGGTGGCAAACAAGCTTACGTCCCACCTGATGGTAAGTGGTTACCCTGAGTGTTCCTGTCAGAAGTAAACTGGTTCTCAAGTGCAGCTGTCGGAACACACCGATAGTTCAACTTGTGTGTGGTAGCCAGCCAGTTGGGTACTACAAAGTACCCTACCACCGTGCTATGGTTACCTCACGATGTTTTCCTTCACAGAAACCTCAAGGTCATTGTAGGATTCGAACCGACGACCGTATAGCGTCGTGGTATCAAGCTAACTAGTCCATCTATTATTTCCAGGTGTGCGCCAGTTTAAGTGATACGCACTGCGACGATACAAACGAACAAAGCGTCGCTGAGTACGAAAGGGATGGTAGTGAGGCCGATAGCGTTGAGGCCCCGGAGGCCTACGCAGAGGCCTCTGAAACACTTGAGGCCAACGAAAAGCCCTCCAAAACACCAGAGGCCTACGCAGAGGCCTCTAAAACATCTGAGGCCTCAATGGATGGTGAGACCTACAAAGAGGCCTCCGTTGACGAAGTGTCGCATCCGCTAAGGGATTTATCCGAAGTGAAGTTATCGTGATTATGTGATTCAGTGTTTTGTACCGTTCTGAGAGAGTTTTAAATGAACACTCGATAATATGGACTGAATGATAATTTATTGTAATTATTAGATAAAAGTGAAGTGATTATATAAAGGACCTCCCACACAGGAGATCAAAAACGCTGTTGGTTTTAGCGTTTCTCACATACATGCATAATATTTGAGTTATTTGCTGCGGACGTATTTTTGCAGTGATGAGTGCTAGTTTTTAATGTTACTAAATGCTGCCGCGTTTGCGTTTACAATATTTCTCTATAATATGGATGTTGACTATCTATAATATAAAAATGAATCGCAAAATGTGTTGGTAAGCGCATAACTCAACAACGCCTGGACCAATTTGGCCAATTCTTTTTTTTAAATGTTCGTTGTTGTCCAAGGATGGTTTTTAAGGCGAGAAAAATTCGAATTATTGCCGGGAAAACCCTAAAAATAGCCCTTTTCTTTTTCCCATACAAACACCCAACTGTCAAACATTTGACGTCAATCGAAACTAAACAAAGACACGTTTTAGAGAAATAGGGCAGAACAAGGTCTGCCGGGACAGCTAGTTTTTAATAAAAATTCCTAAGGCCAGGGGGAGTCCCTAAGGCCCAAAGTAGAAGTTAAAAGTCTTTGTTTTGACATTTAATAAAAAAAAAGCTGATTTGATATGTAGTCAAAATCCCTATTGGTATTGGAAACTCACATTCAGTCCACAGTTTCAATTAAAAACATCTAAAATAAACATAGAAATATTCTCAGTGGTAGTGACGTCGGATACCGCGGCGAAGGTCGTGGGTTCGAATCATACAATGGGCTTGAGCTTTCCGTGAAGGAAAACATCGTGAGGAAACCATAGCACGGTGGTAGGGTACTTTGTAGTACCCGACTGGCTGGCTACCACCCTCAAGTTGAAAATCTGTCGCCAAGCACCTGTTGATGTGTTCCGACAGCTGCACTTGAGAGCCAGTTCTCATATAGGCTTTGTGTGCTTACCACCTTCGGCCACATCATCACTTATCATGAGATTGTGGTCAAACACAAGCTTATCCAAAATATATATATCCATAATAGTCTTCGAGATACTTAATATCTAAAGTTCAAAAATCAATCCACAAATATTTCGAAAATGGTGACCTTTTTATTGAGCTCATTTTTATATATTTTGTAGGTAAAAGGTAGGTAGGTAGATGGGCGGGTATCTATAAACGCTTAAGTTTGTATTCATACCGGACACCCTGTGTATGCAGTTACTAGAATGCAAAAAGAAAAATCATAAAACCGTTTTTAAGATGCAGTTACCTGATTGATCCACTGGTTTCCACACTGCAAACTCTGCTTAGTTTGTGATCAGCCCATATATCCCACGGGAATGCGGGTGAAGCCGCGGGGGACAAGCTAGTAATTATAATAGCACTATTAACAAATACAGTTAGTAATTATCCCCCTATTTTATGTCTCCATGTGCCAAATTTTAATGTCTGCGGTTTTTTCCCGTCAGCGTGATCACGCTACGGTGTGGGGGACCCTTTACAAGCTTCAATACAAACACATTGTATTGAAATTAAAATTTTAGTGGATGTCGTTATACAGGGTGTCCGGTAAGTAGTGCGACAAACTGAAGGGGGAGATAGGAGGGAGGGTCACCTACCAACATATATAAACAATGACCTAGTAAAAGTGTCACCGTTTTCAAGATATGTACCTGTTTAAAAATCAGATATATCTCGAAAATTGTGACACTTTTATTGAGGTCATTTATTGTATATGTTGGTAGGTGACCCGCCCCCCTATCCCCCCTTATGTTTGTCGTACTACTTATCGGACTCCCTGTATAATGTCATGTATGCAACACTTAAAGTTTCTAACCACCGGTTTAGTCTGCGTTTATACATCACTCAGTTAGGACAAGTATATTCACTCAGCTGATCACAAACTAAGCAGAGCTTGTAATATAGAAACCAGATGTTATAAAAAAAATTAATACATTATAATTATTGGATGGGAATCGAACCCAAGTCCTGTGGCGTGATAGGTGTGCCAACTACGCCATCAACCCGTCCATTGTACAATCGTTTGTAAATCTAAATAATAGATAATTCGCTGGTCAGTTAAATCTACAGTTTGTAAAATATATATTTTTTTAGCAACAGCTCAGTGGTAGTTACATTAAGTAACTCAATTTTTACCTATTGATGTTTTAAATATCTCGAAAATGGTAACACTTTTACTAAGGTCATTGTCTGTATATGTTGGTAGGTGACCCCCCCCCCCCCCCCACCTATCCCCCCCTTAAGTTTGGCGTACTACTTACCGCACACCCTGTATAAAAACTAAATTGTGAGATATATAAAACTAGCTGTCTAGCTGTCCCGAGGCATTTTCCCGGGATAAAAAGTATTCTATCTCTAATTCCAGGATGTAATCTATTCATGTGCCATGTTTCATCAAGATCGGTTTATTAGTTGAAGGTCATCGCGGACAAACATCGTGACACGGGAATTTTATATATTAAAATTTGCATTGCATTGCAAACGACATAAATTGAGTCGCAAAATAATTATTTATTCTTCATGTTTTTTTACTATGGGTCTTCTACACCCACAGTTAAGAGTAGTCTTGAGCAATATTTCATAATAATCATATCATAATTATAGATTGCGAAATCTACGGAGATGCGTTCCACTCTTTTTCCTAATCTCTTACAGTGCAAGTGTTATATCCTTTCATTAGTGTTTTCTATGTAGGTAACTAATGCGGGTTATCATTTTGATTTTTGTATTAGTTTAAGAATAAAATTGTTAAACATTTGAAAAAAAGCCAATATAGTCAGATGGTCCAAAAATATTTAAAAAATGTAACCTTGCTGAGTTTCTTGCCGGTTCTTCTCAGTTGAAGGCTGACTTCCAAACCGGTGGTAACTTCTGTAATTCGACCTTGATAAGTGCCCTTCTAGGACCTAAACTGAATAAATGGTATTGATTTCGATATGTAGGTACTATATTCAGTCTATTGCCCGTGGTCCTACTGCGTGGTCCTACTGGTAGGACCACGGGCAATTTATTTTGCCCGTAGTTCTATTAGTAGGACCATGGGCACTTAGCATTGCCCATAGTCCTACTGGTAAGACTACTGGTAAGACTACGGACAAGTAACAGTGCCCGTAGTTTTGGTTTTTTTTTTCGTCATCCTACCTCTATTCTATTATTGTTGAAGATAAATATAGGTTATAGGTTTTTTTTAAGAGCGAAAAAATTCTGATTTTTTGTGTAAATGTCTTAGATTAAAGCTAGTTTTTGATTTTTCATTGCCCATACAAAATAATGGATGTTTTTGACCACGGGCAACGAATGCTATAATACTAGCGAAATGATACACTTGCACTGTAAGGGATTAGGAATAAGAGTTGGACGCGTCTTAGTCTATAAAACTATCTATACAGTATTATTTATTAAAATAATAAAATGTTAACGTAGGTAATTATTTATTATTAATTTCTAATGTTGTGTATTGTATATAATGTAATGCATTTGTATATTGCAATTATTATTGCGTTTAGATATTTATTGCAAATATAAACAGATGATTATTTTGTTTTTATTATTATTTTTCATACCAGGGGGATTGCCAATGTGTTGTACACCTTATTACAATGCCTTAAGGGCAACTGGCTCTCAAGTGCAACTGCCGGAATACATCGGACTTACGGAGTCAGTCGAGTACTACAAAGCACCCTACCACCGTGCTGTGGTTTCCTCACGATGTTTTCCTTAAGCTCAAGCTCATTGTAGGATTCGAACCCACGACCTTCGCTGCGGTGTCCGACGTCACTACCACTGAGCTATCTAACATAGCTTGCGGGGTTGATAAGTTAAAAAGAAAGCCGTTTCTAATAGATGTATCATTACATGTAATTGAGATTTAACTAAAATATAAATATATTTTGAACATTCAACGAAATACTGGACGTATAACCTTTTACCTTAAAATAATATAAATAAAATATAATAAAATTACTATTATTATACATTGTAATAACATAATTAATGTAGACATCTTCCATAATGTGGGCTTGAATTTAGAATCAAAGGGATAAATAAAAATAAAAAAAATCGTACAAGGATCTTACCACAGATAATAATAGGAATGTTGCCAATATTAAATAAAAATTATCAAACATTAACCAGTGTGTGGAACACGTGAAAATACTCGTCAATAACGAACACTTTGTAAAATTCAACCATTTTATGATTTGTAATTAACAATTTAACAACAAAGAGTAGATCTTTTGATGGTGTTTATTTATGACGTCACAAGCAAGTATTTCATACACTCCATATAAACGATCGTTTTGACATTTAATAAAAAGCAGCTGATATGATATGTCCTGGGTCAATAAAAATGAATTCTAATTAGTCCGTCGGTGAGATTATCAAAAAATATTGGACACGTATTGTTTGCTTTATCAAATCAATAAAAATATACAAAGTTATAGCGCATCAAAGTATAGGAGTGGGGGCTTGTGACGTCACTTCGTGGTCAAATTTGTACCACGGTGTGACGTCACGCGACATTTCAACGCACTGTATCCTCGTCATTTTTCGTTTACGGAACAAAATAAAAAATACGTGTCCAATATTTTTTGGTAATCTAACTGACGGACTAAATAGATTTTTTAGGACACAACCCTATTATATTTATTACGTAAAACATTGCATTGCAAGAGCGCGTAAAAACTACTGAATCGATTTTCATGAAACTTGGCGCGCAGGTAGATTATATCCTGAAGGAAAATATAGGATACTTTTTATCCCAGGAAATGATCCGCCTTCGGGAATATTTTGTATTTTGAGTATGAATCGCTTATAAATAATTTAGTCTGAATCATTATAAAACCATTTCTTCTAATAATGTAAGAATCGTCAATGAATAATGCTATTTCGCTAATCGACGAAACTACACTACTTACTGTAATACATATGTAGATATATAAGTTTGTATGTACGAGGTAATCTCCGAAACTACAGAACAAGTCGATTCTAGTCTTAGCCCACATATTAACAGCCTAAAACATCTACACAAACATGTCATTATCTATCACAATTTCTGAACTTATTACATAGGTATAGTTTTAGCTTTATCAGGGAATATTTCCTGGATTATTCTAAACGCATTATCCCAGGGCACCACCTTCGCTTTGATTTGAGGGCTCGGTGTTGCCAGCGTCTTCTTTATTAAGTCGTCCATTGGGTAACCCCGGCGGGGAAATACTGTAGCCTGTAAAAATAAAGGGGGGAGACATACATAAGAAATAAGGTCGGTGTCCTGAAGTATGTTATATAAATGTTTATGACGTCACGCAGTCATTGAAATATCAACTCAACAATGTTGTACAACAACTGTCTCATAGCGCAATACAATCACATTGATGACATATACAACGATTGATGAGATACAGACAGATTACAATCATCAGGTCATCATCATCCGTGACGTCACGCAGTCATTGAAATATCAACTCAACAATGTTGTACAACAACTGTCTCATAGCGCAATACAATCACATTGATGACATATACAACGATTGATGAGATACAGACAGATTACAATCATCAGGTCATCATCATCCGTGACGTCACGCAGTCATTGAAATATCAACTCAACAATGTTGTACAACAACTGTCTCATAACGCAATACAATCACATTGATGAAATATACAACGATTGATGAGATACACACGGATTAGAAACATCAGGTCATCATCATCCGTGACGTCACGCAGTCATTGAAATATCAACTCAACAATGTTGTACAACAACTGTCTCATAGCGCAATACAATCACATTGATGACATATACAACGATTGATGAGATACAGACAGATTACAATCATCAGGTCATCATCATCCGTGACGTCACGCAGTCATTGAAATACCAACTCAACAATGTTGTACAACAACTGTCTCATAGCGCAATACAATCACATTGATGAAATATACAACGATTGATGAGATACAGACGGATTAGAATCATCAGGTCATCATCATCCGTGACGTCACGAAGTCATTGAAATATCAACTCAACAATGTTGTACAACAACTGTCTCATAGCACAATACAATCACATTGATGAAATATACAACGATTGATGAGATACAGACGGATAAAATATTTCTACTTACATTTTCTGGTAAATTAGTAGCGGGACAGTAATCATTCCTTCCGTCGCCGGCATAGACAATCTTCGCGTAGTTTTTATTGGCGCACCATTGAGCTAGGGCGATAGACTTGCACAGGTTAGACGGGCAGCGGGGGCAGGCGGTCTGGCGCATATACGGCTCTATGTACAGGCGGCCTTGCTGCCAGAAAGCGCGGTTAGTTATAACTGATGTTATGTGGTCCTGGAAGAGATTTTAGATTGATCAATACTTGGTCGTTGTTTTTATTTTATTCTGGATAAGCTTGTGTTTGACCACAATCTCACCATGGTAAGTGATGATGTGGCCGAAGGCGGTAAGCACACAAAGCCTAGATGGGAACTGGCTCTCAAGTGCAGCTGTCGGAACACACCGATAGGTACTTGGCGAAAGGATTTTCAACTTGAGGGTGGTAGCCAGCCAGTCGGGTACTATAAAGTACCCTACCACCGTGCTATGGTTTCCTCACAATGTTTTCCTTCACCGAAAGCTCAAGCTCAATGTAGGATTCGAACCCACGGCCTTCGTCGCGGTATCCGACGTCACTTACCACTGAGCTATCATCGCCTCGTTGGCCTAAAGAGTATAAATAAAGACTTTTTGGCAGGATCTGCCAAGTGACGTAACGTTTTTTTTTTTCATAATTTTATCGCGCTTGTGTTGCAAAATTCCAAGTACTTCAACAGAATAAAACCTATTAAAATAGTTTATTGCACTTACGTCAGATGTTACTTGGGACTTGGAATATGCATCATAAATATGGAACCCAAGTTACAATACCTACATAACTAAAATAGAAATACAAAGGAAAATAAAATATTCGTGTTATGGAAAACACATAAAATATGATTCTTAAAACTACCTCGAATTGTGTAAGAAAATCACGCGATATTGCTGACCAAGTACTACTTTCTGAAATCATTCTGATAAAAGCCCCAACAAATGTCACAAAAACTTGAGAAATATAAAGATGCGAGGCCTCAATTCATAGTAGTTGATCATTAAGGCAATGATAGCTCAGTGGTAGCGACGTCGGATACCGCGGCGAAGATCGTGGGTTCGAATCCTACAATGAGCTTGAGCTTTCGGTGAAGGAAAACATCGTGAGGAAACCACAGCACGGTGGTATGGTACTTTGTAGTACCCCACTGGCTAGCCATCACCCATCGGTGTGTTCCGACAGCTGCACTTGAAAGCCAGTTCCCATCTAGGCTTCGTGTGCTTACCACCTTCGGCCACATCAGCACTTACCATGGTGAGATTGCGGTTAAACACAAGATTATCCAGTAGAAAAAAAATTTCCTGGATGGGAATCGAACCCAACATGGTTTAAGTTTAGATATAAACACGATGATGTGCCATGAGGTGTAAGCACAGCACACTTCCAATTGAAACAATAACGTTTATATTAAAATGATTCTTTATTATTAAAAGGAATGTAAATTCCATGATTTCCTTTCATAAATATTGAATCATCGAATGAACTGAATAAATAGTATAGACAGACCATCCTTGATATTTGCTAATTAAATTGAATAGTTTCTGTGAATTTTGATACTTGCTTGTCATTCTACGTAAGTTCTTACATGCAAATGCGTGTTTCAGAAATTACATCTTTCATCTATCTCATCCGCCGCTGCGTCTGTCTGTGAGAACGTGATAAAGTCAGAAACTACGGAACGGATTTTAATACAGTTTTCACCAATGGATGGAGTTATTCATGAGGAAAATTTTGGTGTATAAGGTGGAGGCCTGAGGGGCCATTTACACACTTACGCGGACTGTTCGTCGAGCGCATAGAGCTCTCAACCGGAATGCAAAACTTTAGACGACTGACCGCTGAGGGCGCCTCAGTTGGGGCACGAACCTCGGCTCAGGGCGTCGTTGGGGGGCACAAAAGTGGGATCGGACTTCGCATAAACGATTTAGAGGAGTTTTAGGGGATGATCGGATTACTGAATGCAGCTCGGGCCGCTATTGACTAGGGACGAGACTGAGATTGAATCAGACGTCGCGATGGGCCTCTCCGGCGAGGGCGGAATCGCAGGCGGTTTTGTGATGTGTTTTTAAGGGCTGCATGAACCTTAATCTGAGCTATTGTTATAGGGTTATCCGACTCGACGAGGGCGAGTTTCGGCCTACGAATTTTTGGTATTAGAGATGGAGTATAGGATGCTTCGAACAGATTGGCAATCCCTCTGCAATCTACAGAGCTGTACGACCTTATCCCTCCATCCCCATTTTACATCAGGACAAGTAGAAAGACGGCCCACTGCCGGACATTGTGGATTTTCCCTGGACACGTACTAAACGGTTCGACTCCATGTTCCTGATCCGTACTGCCAAGGAATGGAACAAACTGCCGGCTTCCTTGTTTCCTTAGAGATACAATCTGGATCTATTCAAGGTCAGAGTGAATAGGTATCTTATAAGTTTGCGTGCTTCATCTTCGGCCACATCGTCGCTTACCAACAGGTGAGTTGGTGGTCAAACGTAAACTTATATGCGATTTTTTTTTTTAACAAAAACTTCAAAACTGACCTCCAGACCATGTACTTTGAGCCAATGGTGCACGAACACTGTATTAGCGTCAGTGAGCAGCACAATGTCCCAACCTTCAGCAGCCAGGGTCGAGATCAACTGTTCCATCCCAGGGGTCGGGCGCATCGAGCCGATGGCAGACAGGATGTCTTCTTGCACGAAGCCTGCTGTGAAGGCGTGCTCGAACACCTGGAGATGGAGATTAAATACTACAGTCGATATAAATGCTATCCTACGTTACTTAATCATCATATCAGCCGGAAGACATCCACATCCACTGCTGGACAAAGGCCTCCACCATGGATCTCCACGATGGCCAGTCTTGCGCTACTCGCGTCCAGTGGCTTCCCGCGACCCTCACAAGATAGTCGGTCCACCGTGTGGGAGGCCTGCCCACGTGGCGTCTTCCGGTCCGTGGTTGCCACTCGAGAGCCTTTCTGCCCCATAGGACGTCGGTTCTACGAGCTATGTGCCCCGCCCACTGCCACTTCAGTTTGGCAATTCTTCGGGCTATGTCGGTTACTTTGGTTCGCCTGCGGATTTCCACATTTCTGATTCGATCTCGCAGGAAAACTCCAGAGTTACTTAATAAACAAAGCTTATATTACCTAAGTTGGCTATATGGTCCGGAACCTATTTTATTATTTAGTAATACGCTTTTAAGCTTGTTTTAATAGGGATGTTGCGTATATTCAATAAAAATATCTAACACTAACCAGTGTCTAAAACACCTAAAAATATCTAACACTAACCAGTGTCTAAAACACCAAAAATATCTAACACTAACCAGTGTCTAAAACACCAAAAATATCTAACACTAACCAGTGTCTAAAACACCTAAAATATCTAACACTAACCAGTGTCTAAAACACCTAAAATATCTAACACTAACCAGTGTCTAAAACACCAAAAATATCTAACACTAACCAGTGTCTAAAACACCTAAAATATCAAACACTAACCAGTGTCTAAAACACCTAAAATATCTAACACTAACCAGTGTCTAAAACACCTAAAATATCTAACACTAACCAGTGTCTAAAACACCTAAAATATCTAACACTAACCAGTGTCTAAAACACCTAAAATATCTAACACTAACCAGTGTCTAAAACACCTAAAATATCTAACACTAACCAGTGTCTAAAACACCTAAAATATCTAACACTAACCAGTGTCTAAAACACCAAAAATATCTAACACTAACCAGTGTCTAAAACACCAAAAATATCTAACACTAACCAGTGTCTAAAACACCTAAAATATCTAACACTAACCAGTGTCTAAAACACCTAAAATATCTAACACTAACCAGTGTCTAAAACACCTAAAATATCTAACACTAACCAGTGTCTAAAACACCTAAAATATCTAACACTAACCAGTGTCTAAAACACCTAAAATATCTAACACTAACCAGTGTCTAAAACACCTAAAAATACTCATAAACAACGACACAATTTAACAACTAAGAGTAGTTTTTTATGGAATTTCCCTCGATTTCCATGGGATTCCATCATCAGATCCTGACATGGTGACAATGGGACCACCTCAATATTACTTACAACCTTTCTTTCTATTAAACAATTAATTTTTAAACCTGGCCACAATTGACGAATGAATCGGTGAACATAGAACTTAAATTTTTCTTATGTGTGTTAAAAATACACCAGCAAGCTTTAGAACCAAAATTTTATGTGTGTATGTACTTCAAAATTGTCTATGTTCATTTTCAAAGGAGTTTCCTACCGCGTAGGATATAGGATAGGATAGAATGAGCTCCCTAAAATAAGGTATATCATTCTAAAATAGCACATATTTGCGTCAACTGAATCCACGTCTATTTTAGTTCGCAATAATCACGTGTGGCTGTGAATAGATTTATTTATCTGCTAGCATTCCGCCCCTCGTTCGCGACGGCATAGGGTTGTTGACGGACATATCAAATCAACTTCTTTTTATGAAATGTCAAATTTTAAGGCGATGATAGCTCAGTGGTAAGTGACGTCGAATACCGCGGCGAAGGTCGTGGGTTCGAATCCTACAATGAGCTTGAGCTTTCGGTGAAGGAAAACATCGTGAGGAAACCATAGCACAGTGGTAGGGTACTTTGTAGTACCCGACTGGCTGGCTACCACCCTCAAGTTGAAAATCTGTCGCCAAGCACCTGTTGGTGTGTTCCGGCATTTGCACTTGAGAGCCAGTTCGCCTTTAAGGCATTGAATAGGGTGTACAACACATTAGCAATCCCCTGGTATTGCCAATGTCAATAGGCGACGGTTGTCACTTACCATCAGGTGACCCGCCTGCCTCGTTGTCACTTGTGACATAAAAAAAAAAAAAAAAAAAACATGCTTTTCTGCTTACGTGATACTTTAACGGTAAAATAGGCTATCACGGATGGAATAGTGGCGCAGTAAAACTAGTTCATTTGCACCAGGATAAACTCTGTCTTCACAAATGAATGTAGCATTAAGGTAAACCCAAGATTTAAATGAGTCCACCAGTATTTTACGGTCGATATCCCGACGACGAAAATAAAAATGAACGATCTTAACTTGACATCTATATCCATCTATCTTCTAATACATAAAATTAACCGGCTTGACCGATTTTGATGAAATTTTATATGTACATTCAGGAATAGGTTGTAAAGTATATTTCATGCTGCCCAGCCCACGGGAACGCGGGCAAAACCGAAAAATGCATTTTGTAGAGCAGTCTTGAGATCGGATTGAGTGATGATTTAGATTCACAATTGGCCAGGACGACGTCTGCCGGTCCCGCTCGAATGAACTCAGTATTTTATGTAAAAATCTCATATGGAATTTTATCACAATCTACTCATTGTTGTTAAATTGTTAATCAAAATTCATAAAATGGTTGAATTTTACTTTTATGTGTTTTATACACTGGTTAGTGTTAGAGCTCACACGAGCAGCATATTGCTCGTGTGAACGAGCCCTAAGATAATGTTTATTGATTCTATTTCCATGGAAACGCGGGTGTAATCTCGGGTTAAAGAATATTTTATTTCTCACAAGAATTACAATAACAACTCACTTGACGGGCCGGTTGGCGTGGTTGGTTAACACACTGCCTATCACGCCGCAGGTCGTGGGTTCGATTCCCATCCAGGACACACATTTGTGTGCATGAACATATCTGTTTGCCCTGAGTCTGGGTGTAATTATCTATTTAAGTATGTATTTACAAAAAAAATAGTAGTATATGTTGTATATCAGTGATCTGGTTGTCCATATTACAAGCTCTGCTTAGTTTGGAATCAGATAGCCGTGCGTGAAAAATGTCCGAGGATATTTATTATTTACGTGAGATATTACATGCTTTAAGCTGTTAAACAATATGATGAGTGTACTAAAAATCTTTATAAAAAAATGAGTAAGGTTTTTAATCTGAATCCTTATACTTAGCTCCTTTGCGTACATACATAGCTACTGCTTCAACTCTACGACACACAGATAGTTCGTGAATTACTTTAAGTACGTTGTGATAGAAACGTATACCTACATTGGCCCTTGAAAGAGTCCCTTTGCAGAGCCAGGTAACTGGCACAGCAAGTCTTTAATACCACTAGTGACAACGAGGCAGGCGGGTCACCTGATGGTAAGTGACTACTGTCGCCTATAGACATTAGCAATACTAGCGGGATTGACAATGTACTGTACTCCTTATTACAATGCCTTAAAGGCAAACTGTCTCTCAAGTGCAACTGCCGGAACACACCAACAGGTGGTTGGCGACAGATTTTCAACTTGTGTGTGGTTGCCAGCCAGTCGAGTACTAAGTCGAGAGGATTCGAAGTAATTCGAACCCACGACCTTCGCCACAATATCCAACCACTGAGCTATCATCGCCTTAAGATTGATTATTTCTGAAGAATCAAACAAACAAAATCATCAAGAGTTCCAATCAATAACATTTCGATTTAATTATCTTCAATTCCTTTGAAATGTCACAGTATCTACCTCAGTTTGCGAATTTTGGCAAAACTTCAAATCTATTTTTTAACCTTGACTCAGTAAAACGACCGCTCTAGGCGTGTGTGTGGTCATGACATAGAAATCTATTAACCAAAGACTTTTAACTAATACCATCTTGAAATCTCTTTGCTATTAACTAAACTAAACTTTGGGTTTACGTCAAACAAGGAGGGCGGTGGCTGCCACACGATCATACTTGTGCTTGTGGGGGCTGGTCTGTGAGAGTTTGTTGTTTACTAAATCACTCATAACTAAATTCTACTTATTTATACTTGTTTAACCCCCGACGCAAAAAGAGGGGTGTTATAAGTTTGACCGCTATGTGTGTGTGTGTGTGTGTCTGTGTGTCTGTCTGTGGCACCGTAGCTCTTAAACGGGCGAACCGATTTGGATGCGGTTTTTTTTATTTAAAAGCAGGTTTTCCAGCGATGGTTCTTAGATATGTTTTATCAAAATCGGTTCAGCCGTTTCAAAGTTATCCGCTCTTTTGTTAACTGTGGTAGGGATCTTAGACGCGTAATGGGTATTTACTTTACTTTCAAACCTAGATGTGACCTAAAATTTGAAACATCCATGTATGCTATATAACTATGCAAGATTATGGAATTTTTGGTCTGATGCTGCAGCCAGGAAATCCAGCACACTAGTACACTCTTGAAAAAATAATAGCATGTCGTGTTTGGATTCGTTTTGATCAGTATTTGATTCTACATACAATGCAACGGTGGCAAGACGATGAGCTGATGCTGCAGCCAGGATATCCAGAACAATAGAACACTCTTGAAAAAATAATAGCAGATATGTCGTGTTTGGATTCGTTTTGATCAGTATTTGATTCTACATACAATGCAACGGTGGCTACACGAGGAGCTGATGCTGCAGCCAGGATATCCAGAACACTCTTGAAATAAGATCAAAGATGATTTAAAAATTGTACTTATCATATTTAACTTCTTTTGTAACTAAGTTTAAAAATTTTAAAATAAAAATTAAATTAAAAATTTAAAAAACCCCCGACGCAAAAAAGAAAAGCGGACATTCAAAAAGTCAAAAATAATACCTATCGTTGAGCCATCAAATTCGATTGAGTAATACCTATACATATTTTAATTATAGAAGTTGATGGATGGCACGATAAGGTTTGCTCATTGAAATGGCGCTATAATGTCACGGCGGGGTACCGCACGTAAGTAAGTCAGACCCTTCACTTGATTGACTATCTATAAATATCTATCGGGGGTTTTTTAAATTTTTAATTTAATTTTTTTTTGACATAACTCGCAAATTTTGTCAGTGAGACTAGATAAATAATTATTGAATGTAATAGATGTAAGTTGTTTTTGAAAAGAGTAATTGCTTAGTTTATTGCCGGCTCTTCTCAGCAAAAGCAACCTTCCGAACCGTGCATTAGAGTCTGACTATTCATAAGTGCTTGTAAAGGCCTATTTGGATGAATAAACATTTCATTTCACTTTTGGAACGAAGTTCCTTATCGCGCGTTGTGAAAGGGGGCTAGACGGAAAAAAATCTTACGAAAAACCGACACTTTTAGTGTCAGTTGGTCGGGTGACATTTGTGTGTAGTAAGCTATTGTAAACTGTGCGGCGTGCGCATGTTTCTCTGTCTGTCTCTGTCTCTCTCTCTCTCTCTCTTATAGAAAGCAAGCCAGATATTTTCATTTCTATATATATATATATAATAAAAAAAAACTTGAGAGGTGTCAAGGGACACCCGGATGGAACGAAGTTATATAAGTCGAGAGAGTATATATATATATACTAGCTTTCCGCCCGCAGCTTTGCTCGCGTGGACTACACGATTTTAGCTAATTCGTTTTTTCCATAGCAGCGCCATCTATTGATTACTTACTCAACCCAGTCGAAAGGTATCGACATCTGTTAGAATCGTTTGGAGTTAACAGATAATTGCGACTGTCAAATAATAACAGACAAATAATTAGCAATAAATTAAAATTGCGACTATAATTTGAGATTTAAACTATCCTATCTCTCAAGTTGGATCGAACTGCACATGGTGTGCGAATTTTATTATAATCGGTTAAGTGGTTTAGGAGTCCATTGAGGATAAACATTGTGACACGAGATTTATATACATATATTAAGATATATTTACACCTCTCAAGTTTTTTTTTTTATTCTGAATAAGCTTGTGTTTGACCATAATCTCACCATGGTAAGTGATGATGTGACCGAAGGAGGTAAGCACACAAAGCCTAGATGAGAACTAGCTCTCAAGTGCAGCTGTCGGAACACACCGATGTGTGCTTGGCTGGCGACAGATTTTCACATTGTGAGTGGTAGCCAGCCAGACGGGTACTACAAAGTACCCTACCACCGTGCTATGGTTTCCTCACGATGTTTTCCTTCACCAAAAGCTCAAATACCACGACCTTCGACACGCCATGACCTTTAGTGTTAAGGCGATGATAGCTCAGTGGAAGTCCAATACAGATGTTACAATGAGTCTTAGGATTCGGTGAAGAAAAACATGGTCTACCATCGTGCTGTGGTTTCCTCACGAAACCGTCCTGAGTTCCTAACCTGAGTGTATGTTGAACCGGTGGTAGAGTCAATTGTAACGTTCATAAGTGCCTTACCACGGCCTAAACTGAATAAATGTCAAACAACTCGTCAACTCGCGCACAGTTTTCAAAATTTCAAATTTCGCGCCCAATTTTCAAGTAAATGTCATCGTCCCGATTGTCCCATTTGAGAACCAAGTGGTGCGGACTATGAAACCCCGATTGTCCCAAGAAAGCTAGAACTGACAGGTTAAATGACGTTTAACTTTAGGGGTTTCCGTGGATCACACATCGTCCATGTGACCTGCCGCCATTTTATAAAATATTTAGGTACTTTTTGTACTGGTGTGAATCAGTTTAAGTGACCTTGATATTAGCAAATTGTCTCATTTCACACTATAGTGTGAAATATACAAATTATAACATTTATGTTATAATACAATTTATATTTTAAAATGCATAGTAATATCTGTATTTGGAATAAAATGAATACAGTTTGCTTTGAAGGAAAATTGGAATTTTGCCAATATTATAGAAAAAAATATCTAACACTAACCAGTGCATGAATGCAGTGTTTGAAACATTTAAAAATACGTCGTAAAATTTATGCTGTTTATGAATTTAAATTACCAACGTAACGACAGAAAGTAGATCGTTTGATTTGTCTATTTATGACGTCACAAGCCACTATTCCATACTCATAGAACACTCGTAGTTTGAAATTTAATAAAAAGTTGCTGATTTGATATTATGTCGTGCAAACATTCAAATATCCCTGGGGCCACATTATTGGGATTCGGCGAGTAAAAGTTTTTATTTTTCTGTGGGGATAACAATAGAAAACATCGCTGAGGACTTTTTGGCGGGAACTTGCGAAGTGACGTTGTGTTTTCGTTTTATTTTCATTAAATTCGTGTATTGAATAATTTCGGTGGTGTTTTATCCAATAAAGATCAATCTAAGTGCACAAGTGAAGTGAAATGAAATGAAAGCGTGTATCGTGACTTTCCAGGTTGTCCCAAAAAGTCCATGAAATGTTTTAGTGGAATAGCCGCCAATTTCACTAAAATTAGACCGGACTTGTACGGACGAGGACTAGACTTTACAGTGAAAGTGACAATAAAACGTGACTAAACTTAAAAGATGAGTATTTGAAATAAAGAAATGGCTTAAAGGTCTCGATACCAAGCCAAAAATCATCTTAAAAAAAAAACATCGCTGAATTCTGATAATGTGGCATAAATGTAAGATAGATATCATCGGACATCATACTAATATTATGTTTAAAAAATTACGAATGTTCGTTTGTTGGTTTGTCCCATGTCCTTCTATGACGTAGTAACGGACATAGACCACATTTTATCCCTAGATCACGGGTAAAACCGCGAGAAACAGCCTAGTAAACTATAAATAAAACATTACGCATTACATGGCACAGCTAGTCCTACTAATATTTTAATCCTGGAATAGGATACATTTTATCCCGGGAAAAGATAAGATCTCTCGGGAACGCGGGTGAAACCGCGGGGGACAGCTAGTATTTTATAATTGTTGTGAATGATCAGAAGATGATAATCCCGTCACGTGAAGGAAAACATTGTGAGGAAACCATAGCACGCTATGCACAATAGGCTGGGTTCCACCCGCCGCACTTGAGACCCAGTATCCTTCTATGCTTTGTGTGCTTACAACCTATGACCACATCATCATTTATCATGGTGAGATTGCCGTCAAACACAAGCTTATCCAAAGTAAAAAAATGTTTAATCATTACAATATTTTTTACTAAGTAAAATAAAATAAAAAAATTGTCTAAAATCAACCGGGACTTCGGGAAAATGCGGTTCATAAGGGAACATACTCAACCGAAAATCTAGGTAGTATTTATAAATTTAAAAAATATATATATATATTTTTTTTTACTTATTTACATCCGGTTCTAAAAAGGTCCTTCCTTATAACCAAGTTGCGTGTCCAATAAAAAAATGCACTCACATCGCTCATGTAAGGTGTCCAGTCATGGTTGCCAGCGTCGAATTCCGGCGGAGGCTTCTTCTCCCTCAATCTATCTATTACAGTAGCGTCAGAATCATCGTTCACGACCGTACGATCAAAATCAAATACTGCTAAGGAAGCCATGTCCGCAATTCAAAATACGCGCGCACACTGCCGCGTTCGCGGAAGTACTGCGAAAAATTTCACGATTGTATAGGTTATCTATCACTTCATCCCATAAAATTGCGTCATGACTGCCGTGAATGCTGCAGAGAATTTGGATATGATGTAATATTTTTCATTGTTTTTATGTATAAAATTATTTGGGAACAAAATCTGCTTACGATGCGAATTTTGACATGAATGACATGACGTTGACAGCTTTGACTTTTTCTTTTTTTTCCTAAATAAAGCTCATTCGAAACTGTTGAGCCAACAATTTCAAAACTTTGAAAATAACATACATTTTATAGTGAAAATAATACTAAACATTTTGATGATATACCAAATAATAATTTATGTAAGCATTTTCAAATTAACTGCACAGTACCACATAGAGGCATCAAACAAGTTACCAAAGCCATCACTAATTAAAAAATAGTTTGACAGATAAGAAATTCCTACTTCTGTCTGACATAACCTCTTTTTATGCGTTTTTGCTATAAAAAATCATATAAATAAAATATACAATCAACAATATAAAAATGGCTTCGTTGAAAGTGTATTCAGTCGGTAGACTGGCCAAATATGTGACTGAATCAACACTCGGGAATCTACGAGGGAATACCTACAGGTAAGAGTTGCGCAACGGAACTGTTGACTTTAACCTAAAATTTACGTGAATTTCCCTCAATTTCTATGTTTTCTTATTAGAATATACAATTTAAGGCCTTAATAACTTAGCCTTACAATTCTATCATCGATATTAGTATAATTCCATGTTTATTTCTTATCATGAAAATCTTATTATTCGCAGTGGTTTTGTCAGATCTTTTGTCCATTAATTTTCAATTTAATAGCCAATTGTAACGTTATATGTGCTTATTTTGTACGATACAATATTGAAATCTGATATACTTACGCTTTTGAATACGGCCAAAGTAGTTGTTGTATGATGCAATAGTGACATTTTCTTATTACCTAAGTTAATTGCTATGACAATACATTGGAATGTCTGTGACGGAAGCTTCTTATCATCAACTAGACTGTTAGCCTACCTATTGTTCTAGTCCTCTATCTAGATATATCTTTGAGGTCTATTCAAACCTAAGCAATATTTGCTGCCACTGAGTAGAAGTGTGAAACTTGAACTCTGTATTCTACATACAAGGATAGTGAAATCCACGTTGGTGTGAACAGTACGGTGATGATAGCTCAGTGGTAGTGACGGTGGATACCGCAGCAAAGGTTGTGGGTTCAAATCCTACAATGAGCCTGAGCTTTTGGTGAAGGAAAACATTGTGTGGAAACCACAGCATGGTGGTAGGATACTTTGTACTTCGACTGGCTGGCTACCACCCTCAAGTTGAAAATCTGTCGCCAAGCACCTATCGGTGTGTTCTGACAAATGCACTTTATAGCCAGTTCCCATTTAAGATTTGTGTGCTTACCACTAGTTACCACCTTTGACGACTTCATCACTTATCACGTTGAGATTGCATTTCCAGTCGGGTTTCTCTACCCACAGTACCAGCTAATACCGCTTAGGTTTGAATAGACCTTTAATCAGGAATGTATCTGTACAGAACCACAACCCTCAAGTACAGCACAGAGCAGAAGGCAGCAGAGGATGGCACAGAGAAACAGCAGTGGCCACTTTCCGTGGAAGAATGCCACAAGCAGCTTGAAGCCTTCAGCAATGACCTGAACACGTTGAAACAGCAGGCTCAGGATTATGAAGTGAGTAGAATAGGATAATATATTTGTTTTCGTGTGACTATGACGCAGGCGGGTCACCTGATGGTAATGACGCAGGCGGGTCACCTGATGGTAATAGCAATACCAGGGGGATTGACAATGTGTTGTACACCTTATTACAATGCCTTAAAGGCAACTGGCTCTCAAATGCAATTGCTGGAACACACCAACAGGGTGGTAGGGTACTTTGTAGTACTCAAATGGCTGGCTACCACACACAAGTTGAAAATCTATCACCGAGTTTGTGTTCGGAAATTAGTTAAAAATTATTCTATTGTATTGTTATAATATTTTCAGGACAAATACAAGCGGGCTCTAGCTGAAGGTGAGAATGTACGGAGACGCATGATGAAGCAGGTGGAAGATGCCAAGTCCTTCGCAATACAGAGCTTCTGCAAGGACTTGTTGGATGTGAGTAACTTCTTCTTTCTTTCTCTTGTCCTTATCCCACGCTAGGTGAGGTCGGCACAACATGTTTTCCTCTTCCACTCCGCTCTATCACTAGTCGTCTCCGTACTCACACCTTTCATATGCATATCATTCTTCACGCAGTCCATCCATACCTTCTTCGGAACACACCAACAGGTGCTTGGCGATAGATTTTCAACTTGAGGGTGGTAGCCAGCCAGTTGGGTACTACAAAGTACCCTACCACCGTGCTATGGTTTCCTCACGATGTTTTCCTTCACCGAAACCATGACCTTCGCCGCGGTATCCGACGTCACTACCACTGAGCTATCATCGTCTTAAAAAGTTGGTTTCCGTGTAATAAATATGTTGTGATATTGTTTTTTTATTGTGTCTAAGGTAGCGGACACGTTGTCAGCGGCGGCGGAGAGCGTGCCGGAGGGCGAGTCGGAGGGCGCGGCGGCGGCGCTGCGCTCGCTGCACGACGGAGTACGACTCACCAGGGCACAACTCACACAGGTACACACTAGCTGTATGTCTGTCTGTCTGCGATAAACTCTAAAACTGTTAAATTTTTTCATAAGGTTTTATGGTTTTGTATATTGGCTGCAATATGACGATCCGCGCGAAGCCGGGGTGGGTCGCTTGTTATAATTATATAACTATTGTCATTTACAACTCATGGGACCAGGAAGCGGGGTTATTAGAAATTTAAGGGGGTGAATGGGGATTTTTTTAATCTTCACTTTTTGTTTTATAGTTAATGAAACGAATAATTATGTTGTTACCAGGTGTTCAGTAGACACGGGCTGCAGGTAGTGTCACCGCTACGTGAGAAGTTCGACCCCAACCTTCACGAGGCTTTATTTCAACAGGTAAAATAGCGACAAAGAAAAGTTATTGTTTTTAAGTGTATGAGTGAGGGGGGTGATAGGGAATATGTTCATGGGGGTTGTAAAGGAATATCTTTGTGGGGGGGGGTGAATGTGAATGATTATAGGTGTTAGTTTGTGGCATCTGCTCTAAATAAATAAATAATCTTTTTTAAGTCTGTTAAAAAGTACTTTGTCAAAAGTGTGATGGCGATGATAGCTCAGTGGTAAGTGACGTCGGATACCGCGACGAAGGTCGTGGGTTCGAATCCTACAATGAGCTTGAGCTTTCGGTGAAGGAAAACATCGTGAGGAAACCATAGCACGGTGGTAGGGTACTTAGTAGTACCCGACTGGCTGGCTACCACCCTCAAGTTGAAAACCTGTCGCCAAGCACCTATTGGTGTGTTCCGGCAGTTGCACTTGAGAGCCAGATGCCCTTGCCCTTAAGGCAATGTAATATGGTGTACAACACGTTGGCAGTCCACCTGGTATTGCTAATGTCTATAGGCGACGGTAGTCACTTACCATCAGGTGACCCGCCTGCCTCGTTGTCACTAGTGACATAAAAAAAAAAAAAAAAAAGAACAAGCTAGTGGGCCACTTGATGGTAAGTGACTACCGTCGTCTATAGACATTAGCAATACCAGGGATTGCCTTGAAGACAACTGGATCTCAACTGCAACTGCTGGAACACACCAATGGTGCTTGAAGACAGATTTAAAACTAGTTTTTGTACAAAAATAATAGCTTTTTTCCAATAGGAGGTGGAAGGCGCAGAGCCCGGTACAGTGGTAGCGGTCAGCAAAGTTGGTTACAAGCTTAAAGAGCGCTGCGTCAGACCAGCGCTAGTGGGAGTCGCCAAGTGACCGCGCACTGGCCAATAAAGAGGCCAGTGGCCAAATATAGTGGTCAGTGGCCAAAAGCGATCGGAGACCAGCGGGCGTGGGATTAGGAAGTGAAATAATGATGAGCATTTTATGTGAATATACCAGCTTGGAAAAATAGTTATCGTAATTGAAATGTCACTGATCTAAACTTAATATTTATTCAGTTTAGGTCCTGATAAGGTACTCATGAACGTTGTAATTGACTCTACGTTTCGGAATACACTTAAACTGTGACTTGTGGATATTTTTTTATACAATTAACACAGCATTGGTTCCAATTTACCCTGATTATATTCACTGAAGATGATAAATTCTCTAATACAGCATTGATCTATACGAATTGGTTAACATTGGTCACTATTATAATGCATTTACCTATCTATAATTGACAACATTTCATCTTACTATGTTATAAACTAGTTGTACCCCGCGGTGTCACTCGCGTTTCCGAGGGATCCATATTTCTTTATCAAGTTTCATATACAAATAATATTGCATAAAACATGAAATGCTGTCAAATTCTTAATATGTAATAAAATACTTGCGTATTTCATTTGTTAATCTCACGTTCATAATATTTTGGATTACAACCCAAAGAAATTGTAAATACTTTTTATTTAATTATATGAACACTAAAAGATTTCACATGGTTTTATCCGTCAGGCTTCGATGGAGTATTGTATTGCTAGTCCATTCCCCGTGTTGTAGTAAGAGACAGCTATACAAAACTTCGCAGGCCTCCCACAGTTGTGAAAACGAACATAATATATGCTTTGTTCTTAGCATTTTATTTTAATCAAAACTGCATGTAGTTTGATTTTTATTGTAAATTCAGGGAACTGGACAGATTTTTAACCCTTGGCTTGCGGGTGAGTCAATCGTCCCAGAACTTTGAGCTAATCGTTCAGTCATGTATTTTATAATTGAGGCACAATTCTTGGGACGAAGGTTTTGGACGATCATCCTACGCTAGCTAGGGGTTAAATAAAGGGTAAAGTCATAATTCTTGATATGTTAGGTCAGGTTCACTCAAAAATTTGCCACCCTTGAGTTTTACTGTACCAAATATAAGAATTTGTCGGTCCCCAAATTCACTAGGGGCCCATCCAGAACACCGAGCAAAGACATGTTTTAGTTTGTTTACATCTATTCACTATCTAAATCAAAAAGAGATTCAATAGATTAAGATTCAAGAGATTCAATATTACACATATATGCAATCAACATGAGGGGGTGGATAGGAAAACTTAAATTTCGTGTGTATAGGGATGGCCCTTGTTTAGCTCACAAAGAAAGAGTAAAATACTATTTTAATTCCATTTATGTATTTTTTTTATGTTACGTGTATGTATGATTGAATGGTGGTAGTCGTTGAAAATATAGTGGTTTACTTGTTATTTTTGGGTTTTTATTTCTTACCTTTAGATGATCCACTTTTCAACAAACAGGTTTCGAGTGTCAGTAGGGCCGTGTTTTATTTGCACTTAGTGAACGCCTTGATATTTATGCAGTGCGAGGAGCAACTAAGCAAAAATGGACCGTTTCTATACACCCCTGTCAGGCAACCTTCCCAATTGAGGCCATAGTCCACTCCTGTCAATAAAAGTGACTTGTTTTTTTTTTATTTCAAAGAATACGGTACATTTGTTGTTAAAGTAATAAAGCGGCCGACGACGTATTCTACCATTATTGATTGTGTAGAAATTATTAATGTGCAAGCAGTTTAGCTACACTTCTTAAAAAAAATATACGCAAATTTCTGGATATTTTTCCTAATATCGAACCTACTCTTTAACTCAATACCCCACTACTGCACCCTTAATGTCTGGACAGATATAAATTCTGTATAAAATAAAATTAGATCTTGAACTTGTTGCATATGGTTTATTATCGAATAAAACAAAATCATCAGTTTACATTTTGCAATATGGCCATACAATTAAAAGTGCGGGTCATTTTTAAGACAATACATGTTATAATAGATAATGCCATCCACTCGCCACACTCTTTTTCCTAATCCCCTTTTTATCCTGGATAAGTTTGTGTTTGACCACAATCTCACCATAGTAAGTCATGATGTGGCCGTGGTAAGCACACTAAGCCTAGATGGGAACTGGCTCTCAAGTGCAGTTGTCGGAACACACCGATAGGTGCTTGGCGACAGATTTTCAACTTGAGTGTGGTCAGCCAGTCGGGTACTATAAAGTACCTTACTACCGTGCTATGGTTTCCTCACGATATTTTCCTTCACCGAAAGCTCAAGTTCATTGTAGGATTCGAACCCACTGCCATCGCCGCGGTATCCGATGTCACTACCACTGAGCTATCATTGCCTTATGAAGGAACGAGGTGTTAGACTCCTCCATTGAAAAGGGAAGATCTTCCGCCAGGCTAAGTCATCGTGCCTGGGGACCGCGGTCCAACTGTTGATTTTTTTTTTTTTTTGGGAGGACTTAAAGGTGGAGGTCTGAGGGACCATAGACACCCTCACGCGGACTTTTCGGTGAGCGCTTAGGGCTCTCAACCGCCAACTGTTGATGTTGGAATCTTGTATATATGCAATTCGCTTGGAAAACTTCGTAAGCGCGATGTAGGTTATTGGAGCGCCATCTATCTAGGAGTCGTGTGAACTATATCTTATTGTAGACTTATTGTATTTTTGTATTAGTTTAAATGTAACCTTGCTGAGTTTCTTGCTGGTTCTTCTCAGTTGTTGTCCGACTTCCGAACCGGTGGTAACTTCTGTAATTCGACCTTCATAAGTGCCCTTCTAGGACCTAAACTGAATAAATTACTTTGATAGATGTAACTACATCCTTAAAATCCTTTAGCTAGTGTTGTAGCTGCATATCGACAACATTACAACACTAGCGAAATGAGTACACTTGCACTGTAAGGCATTAGGAAAGATAGTTGGAGGCGACTTCGTAGTTAGAACTATCTATAGATATCAATATTATTACATCAGTTCTAGTTTATATAAACATAAATAGACGTACATACTAGAATTCCTAGTATAATTAAGTCTAAAGTTCAAGTAATTCTAAATTAGGACATCTAGAATGTATGCTAGCCGCTTAAGGACAAATAAAAGATGACCTGAGTCTAAGTACAATTCAATTAAAAAAACAATCTTGAATACGGTCATTATTTTACAAACCATAAAATCTGTCTCTAAGAAACATTGAAAAACTTTTGTGACCAATTTAAACTTTTCTTTTACAGGACTAGCTGCCCTCCGCGGTTTCACCCGCGTTCCCGTAACATCTTATCTATCCCGAGATAAAAATATAGCCTATGACACTCACAAATAACGTGGCTTTCTATTGGTAAAAGAATTTTCGAAATCGGTCCAGTAGTTTTTGACTTTATTCATTACAAACATACAAAAATAAAAATATTTCCTTTTTACATTAGTATAGATGTACAAAATATTCAAGGTTTAAGTATTTTCATTAAAAAAAACACCAGCTTTCAAGATACACAAGTCGAATTTCCTGTGAAGGCCTATTTGGATGAATAAACATTTAATTTCAATACCCCTGACTATTCATCTTATAAAATAGCCTGCCTAACGCATAAAATAAAAATAAAAAACATTTAGAAAATCTAGTACTACCTAGGTCATCTAATTAACTACTTAAGACACCTAGCATCAATGCTAGACACCTAATAATTTACCTAGCTGGTCTAAAATACAAACAGTATCCTTTAAGGTATATTAAGGTGCTTTTCCATTGATAAAGGAATTCATATTTCTTGTATGGTCATTGATCTGCTTCAATGGAAAAGCGGCTTTACAAAGCCCGAGTTTGTAAATTCACAATTGTTCTGTGAGAGAGTACATTCATGAAATTAACATCTCGGAGTAAGCAAGTTCCTGTTTTATAAACAGGATGCTTGCGTTCCCTCACATCCAAAAACACTTTCTGAATAAAAATAAACACATGCAGTAGTTTATGATGTGTAACATCTGACATCTCACCTTGGTAATACCATACAAGTACCAACCTCTTTGAGTTTGAGGCTGTATGGGCTAAAAACCTTTGCCTGCACTACAATAGATGAAATAAAATTACACACTTCCGTCCCTTTTCACGAGATAACTCCTACAGATTAAAGAAAAGCTAGAGGAAAGATGTTACACATCACAAATGCATCCAATAAGTCTAAGCTCAGACAGCTATTTCAAAACTCAGTTGCATTTCCGATTCAGAATGAAATTATGATAAATCCTCCACACTGAACTTTAGTTTTAAATGTAAAACAGCGCCATCTATTTACTGCCCCCGCCAATATAAACGCGAAAATAATACAAGGGTGTTAATAGAATTTGGACCTAGAATATCTACTATCAGTCCCCTGCATTTCAGTGGGATCTTATCTTTTCCCGGGATAAAAATATAGCCTATGTCACTCACAAATAACGTGGCTTTCTATTGGTAAAGAATTTTCAAAATCGGTTCAGTAGATCCCTACAACCTCACAAACTTAACCTCTTCACCTCAGACTTCAGTCACTAAAAATGCAGCTTACCACTAAGTAGCTCGCCGGCGAGCCGATCGGCAATACACCGCCGCAAGTGTGACTAAGCGCGCAGACTGCACGTCTCACTCACACTCACGCGGTGTACGAGAGAATCTTTGTAGGCTCATATAACATAGGTATTTTAACTTTTGTGTAGGAGTGATATTTCTGTTATTTATTAACTATTATCTGTGAGAAGACATGAGTGCAAGAGTCGCTTCACCAAGTCAGCCATCAAGGGGCCGTTCAAGTATTACGTAAGCACTATGGGGGGGTCTTTGTTTTGCTTATTTTGGATGACATGGGGGGTAGGGGAGTCTAGATGATGATTACGTCATCGGTAGTTATTTACTTTTTTACACGAATGGCAACCCGCACATTGTCTATGCTTGAAAACGAAACGCATTTTCGGGGATTCCCGCAAATAATGCATACGTTTAGGCATTATTGTAAGCATAGCAACGTTGATTCCATTAACCAAAGTTTATCGTTTGAATAAGATGTCGTTTCAAATAGACAAATCCAAGTTATACCAAAAATTATAATGTTTTTGTCCCTTACTCTATGTTGAATAGTATATCAGTAAAATCTAATCAATATCCTAAATATCTATTTTCTTATTTTTAAAATTATAATATAAAAAAAATACATTTATAATTGAAAAATGTTTACGTAAGCATGGGGGGAGGGGGTAAGAGCCTTGCTTACTTTTGCTGACAAGGGGGATGGGGGGGTAAATAATTGTAATAAATCTGCTTACGTAATATTTGAACGACCCCCAAGCGGTTCTCAGTCTAGGAGCCATAATATGGACGCTGCTGTCGCTCCCGTATCGGACTGAACAAGGTCTGCTACATGGACGCTGTTTAGATCATCTATTTAACATGTACAAGGCTCTTTATTTATCTCATCTGTTTTATGCCAAATGGCTTAGAATTTCATCAATTATAGATAGTGCCATCGACTAAGACGCGCCCAACTCTTTTTCCTATTCCCTTACAGTGCTAGTGTGCATCCTTTCATTAGTGTTGTAGCAAGGAATATCGACATATAGATATATCGACAGCACTACAACTAGTGAAATGATGCACATTTGGACTGTAAGGGAATATGACAAAGAGTGGGACGCGTCTTCCTGGATGACACTATCTATAATTGAGGCATAAATTAACTCCATCATAACCTGATAACCGTAATTGCAACCGAGTTTTGTTTCACTTAATTTTGACGCGAATTTCACCATTTCACTTCACAAAAACAATACCGGGTAGATATGAGAGTCATAACACTTAATATCCCGCAACACTAGACACATGCTTCACTATCCGAGGTGCAGGGTACGGTGGAGTACCCTAGAATCCCTCCTGGTACGCCTTGGAGTCGAGTCTCGCCTGCAGCAGCTCTAGCTGGCGGCGCGCCTCGCACTGCGGGAAGTTGTTCAGCTCGTAGTACTGTGGGGCTATCTTGAGCAGCCATTCCGCTGTCGATTAATAATATTGTTATACATAATTAAGATACAATTACATACAATGAAGTTCCTATGGGGCATTGCAAGAGGGTTAAATAAAAGCGTAACATTTGTGTGACATATTTGCGCAGACTGCACAGACTTTTGCTTTGGCAATCCCCCTGGATTTGCTAATGTCTATAGGCGACAGTAGTCACTTACCGTCAGGTGACCCGCCTGCCCGTGGTCTCTTGCCATCCATTCTGCCTTGCACTACCAAACGTTCCATTGAGTCCACTTTGCGGGTAACAGATAGAAACAGAATAGGTATATACTTACGTTTAATATCGGTGACGGTCCGTATATAATTCTTGGTTGTTAGCACGAACTCGTTGTAGATCACCCAGTCGGGTTTATGGTCGAGGCAGGTGGAAGGGTGAAGTTGTACCACTTGATTGTCTTTCACCGTCAGATAGTGTCCCGTACGTTCTAAGTGAGCCACCTGAAAACATCATCGTAAACGCATTTTTATACCACAACCGACAACGAACCTGACGGGTCACCTGATGGTAAGTGACTACCGTCGCCTATATACATAAGCAATACCGGGGGGATTGCCAATGTGTTGTACACCTTATTACAATGCCTTAAAGGAAACTGGCTGGCTACCACCCTCTAGTTGAACTGACACCAAGCACCTATCGCTGTGTTCCGACAGCTACTTGAGAGCCAGTTCACATCCAGGCTTTGTGTGCTTACCACCTTCAGCCATCATCACTTACCATGGTGAGATGACATCAAACACAAGTTTAAAGTAAAAAAAAAAAAAATGTCTAGTGTAGTATCAAAATGTTTATATTAGTTTAAGATAAAAATTGTTAAACATTAAAAAAAAAGCCATGATATAGTCAGATTGATGGTCTAAAAATATTTAAAAAATTGTAACCATGAGTTTCTTGCCGGATCTTCTCAGTTGTCTGACTTACGAACCGGTAACTTCTGTAATTCGACCTTCATAAGTGCCCTTCTAGGACCTAAACTGAATAAATGGTTTTGACTTTGTGTTACCTGCATAAAGAATCCATTGACGAGTGCTTTTCTAATGTTTATGTAATAATCCTTACTCGTGAAATCTGTACTCGTCCTTTTTAGATTAAACCTGAAAACATAATATAAACAAATATAATACTCGGAAGCAGATTTTTTATTTTTCCATACATCCATTATAAATGCGAAAGTGTGTCTGTCCTCTTCACGCTTAAGCCGCTGAACCGATTAAGGTGAAATTTGGTATAGAGATATGCATCTATCTAGATGCCTAGAAATCGGTATCTTGAAGAAGGAGAACATAAGAATTCGAATCCTACAATGAGCTTGAGCTTTCGGTGAAGGAAAACATCGTGAGGAAACCACAGCACGGTGGTAGGGTACCATGTGGTACTCGACTGGCTGGCTACCACACACAAGTTGAAAATCTGTCGCCAAACACCTATCGGTGTGTTCCAACAGCAGCACTTGAGAGCCAGTTCCCCATCTAGGCTTTGTGTGCTTACCATCTTCGGCCACATCATCACTTAACATGTTGAGATTGTGGTCAAACACAAGCCTATCGAATATAAAAAAAATATATACTTTTTTTATCCCGTGAAAGGATAAGATCCCACGGGAACGCGGGTGAAACCGCGGGGGACAGCTAGTCAATAAAGTTTCGATGGATGGATGTTTGTTACACAGTCACGCAAAAACGGCTGAACGGATTTTGATGAAACTTGGCACACAGGTAGATCATATCGTGGAATAACACATAGCATACTTTTATTTAACTAAAATCTTTCACCATTAGAAAGCTACATTATCCCTGATGAACATCTTACTAATATTGTAAATGTGAAAGTTTGGATGTCTGTTCCTTTTTTACCCCAGAACGGCTGAACGGATCTGGATGAAATTTGGCATAGAGATAGATTATAGTCTGGAATAGCACATAGGCTACTTTTTTTTATCCCTGGTAAGAATAAGATCCCCGGGAACACGGGTGAAACCGCGCGAAACTTCTAGTCCTTAATATTTATTTATTTTATAATATTAGTTTGCTGAGTTATTTGCCGAGTTTCTTGCCGGAGTCTTCTCAGTTTAAGTGTATGTTGAACCGGTGGTAGAGTCAATTGTAACGTTCATAAGTGCCTTACCAGGGACTCAACTGAATAAATGAGTTTTGAGTTTGAGTGAATATACCTATGGGCATGTCATGAGGAGGGATGAAAGGCATGTAACAAAAAGAGTATTGAGCATGAGTGTGGATGGATATAGAGGTAGAGGAAGGCCGAAGAAGGTATGGATGGACTGCGTGAAGAATGATATGCATATGAAACGTGTGAGTACGGAGACGACTAGTGATAGAGCGGAGTGGAAGAGGAAAACATGTTGTGCCGACCACACCTAGCGTGGGATAAGGAAGAGAAGAAGAAGTAGTGAATAGGAAGTAGTGAAAGGCGATGATAGCTCAGTGGTAAGTGACGTCGGATACCGCGGCGAAGGTCGTGGGTTCGAATCCAATAGTACAATGAGCTTGAGCTTTCGGTGAAGGAAAACATCGCGAGGAAACCACAGCACGGTGGTAGGGTACTTTGTAGTACTCGACTGGCTGGCTACCACCCTCAAGTTGAAAATCTGTCGCCAAGCACCTGTTGGTGTGTTCCGGCAGTTGCACTTGAGAGCCAGTTCGCCTTAATAAGGTGTACAACACATTAGCAATCCACTGGTATTGCCAATGTGTATAGGCGACGGTTGTCACTTACCATCAGGTGACCCGCCTGCCTCGTTGTCACTCGTGACATAAAAAAAAAAAAAAAAAGAATATGTTAACCTGTCCATAATCCTGCTGAGCTGTTGTCGGACGTTGTCACCAGACTTGAGAGATCTGTAGTTGATGAAGTTGTCGTAGCACCAGTGTGGATCCTCCATGTCTGAAAATAATATTATACAGTTTCAATTAATAAGTACCACATGTACATCAGTCTTTCAAAGCGATAACGCCCTCTTGTGGGACAGTAAAGGTACTTTTAGGGTTCCGTACCCAAAGGGTAAAAACGGGATCCTATTACTAAGACTTCACTGTCTGTCCGTCTGTCTGTTACCAGGCTGTACCTCAAGAACCGCGATAGCTAGACAGTTGAAATTTTCACAAATTATATATTTCTGTTGCCGCTATAACAACAAATACTAAAAATAAAATAAATATTTAAGGGAGGTTAAACGCTATTTTTTTGCTCTTTTTTGCTCGATATCAATAATGGCAACAGGTAGGCACTTGAAATATTCACAAAATACTCAGTTGTGTTTTTACTTTAATAACAAATAATAAAATTAAAATAAAACAAATATTTAAGGGGGGCTCTCATACAACAAACGTGATTTTTTTGCCACTTTTACGGAACCCTTCGTGTGCGAGTCCGACTCGCACTTGGCCGGTTTTTTCAAATTTTTTGCACCTATGTTTATCATGTATATTTTTTTTTGTTTGTAACATTAATATTATGTACTCATGGGTTTTTTTTTCTCTATGTGTGATGTTGCGTGTGTCATCGTAATAAAAACTATTTTCTTTCTTTCTTTCTAGGGGAAAAGCTGAAATATGTTTTTTTTATTTTTTTTATTCTGGATAAGCTTGCGTTTGACCACAATCACACCATGGTAACATGGTAAGTGATGATGTGGCCGAATGCTGGCTCTCAAGTACAGCTGCCGGGACAAACCGATAGGTGCTTGATGATTTTCAACTTGTGTGGTAGTCAGCCAGTCGGGTACTACAAAGTACCCTACCACCGTGCTGTGGTTTCCTCACGACTTTTTCCTTCACCTGAAGCTTATTGTAGTCGAACCCAAGCCCTTCGCTTGAGTGTGATAGATGATATATTAATTGTCAGGGGATTCACACTCTGCTAGTTTTTGCTTAGGCCAGTTTACAGAGGTTCACATGGGTGTTTGGCTATCACACTCACACACACACACACACACACACACACACACACACACGCACGCACGCACAAACACAGAGAGACACACACACACATCCATCTCATTATTTTTATATTCCTTTACTCTAATTTATTATTCCGATTTATCCATTAGGAAGAGCGTGTCTCCCACGACACAGGGTGACCTAATGTGGGAGCGCAGCCAAAAATCTTAAGAGTTTAATTAAGTAAGTTTAATTTTTAGGAATAAATTATTTTCATTTTCATCTATTGGTCGTAGAATTATGCTGTCTGTCAACATCTATCCTGTCATGGCAACATTACTTCATGCAATTAAAATTATACTTTTTCGCTTCCATTATGAATAAACATTGCTTTTTAAAGAGAATATTGGTTTTTGATTATGATTATAAATAAAATGAGTAATTCCGGTTTCGAATACATTTTCTTTTGCAACATATTTAAAGTAATATTTATTCAATAACCGGAAATCGAAAACGGTGGTAACGCAGAGCTAGTTCTATATAAAATCTCGTATAGTAAATAAATGTGTACTAACTTTGTTTGAATGCGTGATACACGTTAAGTAGAGTGAGATGGTCTCCGTCGATGTGAGCGAAACGCATCTTCGCCTCGTCCGCCGCCTTGCGCGCCTCGTTCGGACGGACGAAGCACTGCGGCACTGGAATTAAAACCGTATTTATATCAGTATAACAACTAGTTTTGGATATAGATAACTTTTTAAATGTCTGACCCAAAAAAATACTCTATAACTCATGATAATTTATGATTTGTCACCAACAATCATTTTAAGACGTCTGTCAGCAATTAAGACACATGTCAGCAATTTAAGGCATCTGTCAGCAATTTAAGTCATCGTCAACAACTTAAGACATCTGCAGTATAAGCCATCTGTCAGCTGTTCAAGTCACCGTCAGCTGTTTAAGTCACCGTCAGCAATTTAAGTCATCTGTCAGCAGTTTAAGTCGCCTGTCAGCAGTATATATCACCTGAGAGCATGGCAGTGATGGAGAGTATCTCGTTGGAACAGTTGTGGTTGCAGCTCGCGATCAGCATCTTGGCGAGTTGAGGGTCCAGCGGGAACTCCGCCATCACCGCGCCAAGGTCCGTCAGGTTGCCGTCGTCATCTGGAAAAAGACATCATTACACTTGAGTTACATGTATTGTATACCTTATTACAAAGCCTTAATGGCAAACGGTGTGTTCCGACAGCTGCACTTGAGAGCCAGTTTCCATCTAAGCTTTGTGTGCTTACCACCTTCGGCCACATCATCACTTACCATGGTGAGATTGTGGTCATTCACAAGCTTATCCAGAATAAAAAAACTGTCTCTCAAGTGCAACTGCCGGAACACACCAACAGGTGCTTGGCGACAGATTCTCAATTTGAGGGTGGTAGCCAGCCAGTCGAGTACTTATCGTACCTTGCATGTTGAAAATCAGTCGTTAAGTACCTATCGGTGTGTTCCGACAGCTGCACTTGAGAGACAGTTCTCATCTAGGCTTTGTGTGCTTACCACCTTCGGCCACATCATCACTTACCATGGTGAGATTGTGGTCAAACACAACCTTTTTTTTTATGTCACTAGTGACGAGACAGGCGGGTCACCTGATGGTAAGTGACTACCGTCCCCTATAGACATTAGCAATACCAGGGGGACTGCCAACGTGTTGTACACCTTATTACAATGCCTTAAGGACAAGGGCTCTCAAGTGCAACTGCCGGAATACACCAACAGGTTAAGCTTATCCGAAAGTTTTTATTTTTAATTTACTCACCCAAAGCGGCTAGATAGTTGAGTAGCTCGAGCGCTCGCATCAGCGTCTCGGGCGCGGGAGGGTCCATGAAGTCAAAATGCACCAAATCGTCGATCCCCAATTTTTTCAACTGCAAAACTACAGACCCTAAGTTTGATCTGGAAAGGAACAGCAATGCGACGAGCTAGTTAGCATTCATACTGTCCATTTACATTGTTCACGACACTGCCACTGCCACTGCCACTGCCACGTGTACTGCAGGGCATGGCATGGGCATTATATCATCGTAGACCACATCATCACCTAGGATCAAGTGAGATTGTGGTCAAACACTAACTTATTTAACAATAAAAAAAAAGAGCCGTTCTAGCTTTTAAAAACTAACTTCTTTGGGGCCGTCCATTAATCACGTGAGGCTCGAAAGGGGGTTCGGCAAAAATCACGAAATATCACAAGGTAGGAGGGGGTTGTAATAAGATATCACGTGTTTTTATTTTTTCGTAAAACGCGCGATTTCTAAACCAAAAAGCGACGTGTAGTGTGACCTTGACACGCTGTTGCCAGGCAACGAACGAAGTAAAAAAATGATTCTTTGTTGGTACGTGATTCTGGGTGGGGGAGGGGGGGTTAAAAAATGATAAAAAAACATCACGTGATTAATGGACGTCCCCTTATGCGGCTTACAGTGTAACTGACAGAAATCGTCACGTTAGAAAAAAGAGTTATGTATCATGTACCAGGGTCTTAGAAGTGTAAAGGAGTTATTTTATACGATACGAGTCACAGATACGAAGAGGACTCCTTCTATATTAATCTCTATCTCTCTCTATTGCAGACGCCCCCCCTACCCCCCCCCCCGCACAATTGTTTTTAAAACTTTTTTTTGACTTGGTAGCTTCTTAATTTTATGATATCTCACATTCTCTCTGTCTATAGGCGAAGGCAGTCACTTACCATCAGGTGACCCGCCTAATTGTAGACTCTCACTGTCGAATTGAATGAAATCAGATTTTGATGAAATTTGGTACAGTATTTTTTGTCCCACAATCCACGAATCCATAAATTCCACGCTAAAATGCGTGTTTTAATACACTTAACTACAAAAACGATTACCTAATTTCATTTCTAAATTAATTTATACATACTATAAAGATACCTGACCTATCTTTGCAGAATTTTTAAAATTCGTCTCCTAAGTGGGCAAAATCCCCTATTTTAGTTGATAGCTAGTCACCATAGAGTCTAACTAGACAATAATAATAAAAATAAGATACCAGTCCATAAAGTCACCTCAAAATCTCGGGATAAGTGTTATCCTGCATTTCATTCTTGTAGGCCTTCTCAGTGTACAATCGGAAGCACTTCCCAGGCCGCGTCCTCCCAGCTCGCCCCGCCCTTTGTTGCGCAGACGCCTTACTGATCGGTGACACTAACAAAGACTCCACCCTTATACGGGGATTATAAACCTTCTGCTTCGCAAAACCAGGGTCTATCACAAAAACTACACCGTCTATAGTCAAAGATGTCTCCGCGATGTTAGTAGAAACAACCACTTTTCTACCTATAGCACCGTTTGCTCTATTAGGGGGCGCTGCCTCGAAGATTCTTTGCTGCAAATTGGGTGGTAAAGTCGAATATAGGGGTATGCATTTCAGCTCCCCAGCATCAGGCCCAACATTATCTATCTCTCGCTTTATCCTCTTACAAGCATCTTCTATTTCCTCCTGTCCCGTTAAAAATAATAGTATATCTCCGGCTATTTCCTCGCATATGTGTATTTGAACTACGGTTCTTATAGCTGCTTCTAAATAGTCCCTTTCTGGCTGCGGAGTGTAGAAGATTTCTACTGGATGTGTCCGTCCAGGGACGTTCATAAGCGGGGCATTGTCGAAGTACTGTTGAAACTTGCCCGCGTCTAATGTGGCTGACATAATCACTAGCTTCAAGTCTGATCTCTGTTTGATCACCTCTTTTAGGACACCCATAAGAATATCTGTTGCCAACGTCCTTTCGTGCGCTTCATCGAGAAGGATCACTCGGTACTGCTCCAACATAGGATCTGACATGGCTTCACGAAGCAACATACCATCTGTCATGTATTTCAGTACGGTCTGCGGACCAGAGCAGTCTTCGAAACGGATGCTGTAGCCGACTTGCTGCCCTAATGCCACATCCATCTCCTCGGCCACTCTCTGGGCTACGGACATAGCGGCGACTCTCCTCGGTTGAGTACAAGCGACTCCTTTAGATTTGCCAGCGGTTACAGCTGCAAATTCAACCGACCACTGCGGAATCTGTGTGGTTTTGCCAGAGCCCGTTTCACCGACGAGGACGACACATTGATGGGTGTTCAGGAGTCTCATGAAGTCGTTTTTGTATTCCCAGACTGGGAGGCCGAGGCGGCGGCGGAGTAGTTCGTGGTAGCGTGTGGAATGGGGAAGACCTGAGAACAATCATTTGTGTTAACTTTGAAAATCAGTAACTATTTTTAATATTTTATTTTAAAGTTGTGTGTCAATGATGTGAGTCCATGTTACTTGAAATAAATGTTCGAAAAATGATTGATAGTTATGGTTTGATAGCCTCTGAGACTAATTGACTCTGAGATTGTTAGAAAAATGATAAATAAAATTTTATTCATAGTTTCGTAAAATACTATAAAAACAACACGCAAATATTGTCAGTGAGACTAGATAATAGGTGTAAGTTGTTTTTGAGTTTATTGCCGGCTCTTCTCAGCACAAGCAACCTTCCGAAACAAACATTTTGAGTCTGACTATTCATAAGTGGCTGTGAAGGCCAATTTGGATTAATAAATATTTCATTTCAATTGCTGCTCTGACTCTGGAACCCAAAACCGAAGACCTTTGAAAAATGTCTGAAAATTTCAACGTCATATATGGGAAACAGTACCTGAGAAGTGTTTGATAGTGTATCTGTGAAGTGGTTGATAGTGTACCTCTCAAGTGTCTGTTCAAGTATGTATGTATTCTTTGCATGATGAGTAGTGAGTGTGATTTATTTTGAGAAGGGTTATTCTGTGTGTCTAAGTTTAAATTTAATTAATATCTATTACTAGTGTTCCGCCCCGCGATTTCACCCGCGTTCCTGAGGGATCTTATATCCCGGGATAAAAAGTATCCTATATGTTATTCCAGTATATGATCTACCTGTGTAGCAAGTTTCATCAAAATCCATACAGTAGTTTTTGCGTGAAAGAGTAACAAACATCTTAACATACATCCAAACATACTTTCGCATTTATAATATTAGTAGGATAGGATAGGATCATCGATATAGGTATAGACTAGATTTAGGGTCGGCGCAAAAAATACGACTCGGTAAATAAGAGCACATTTGAAAAGTGAGCTCTTATTTTGTTTAGTTTCGTTTGAACACAGCCAATATAAACACGTCTCACAATGCCACTGTATTCAAAAGTTGCAAAAATAATGCTCGAAAAAGCAATTTAACGGTCGGAGTATCTTACTTTCGGTAAGAACATAAAGAATAAGAGATATTTTAAGCTTTAAAGTAACAAATAATATAAAATTTTGAACAAAATTACATATTTTAAACCACGCTACCAACGCTACAAATGTTTGGCCAAACTCGCCAACACACGCACAAACTTCGAAGAAGAAAAAATAAACGAAACAAAACGATGTAGCTCTCAAGGCGAGAACGGGAAAACATACTTTATTCGTTGCATGTTAAGGTTGATTTCACACTAAATGTTCTTTAACTTATGTCTATTTCTTTTAAGTGACAGGAGTAGTTTATTGCTTTGTTCGTTTTATGTAACTAATGATCGTAAGTATTAGATAATATTTTGAAGATTTGTGACTTTATTACTGGGTGCTATGGTTGTAATTAGGTTGAACTTAAAACAGTTTTAAAACATTTCTCTCCCTTTGTTAATAAACAAATGTAGCTGTAAAAGTATATACTCACGCGGATAGCATTTAGCTTGGATTTTGTGTGACCCAGAATCTAGTCTATACCTATATCGATGGATAGGATAGTAGGATGTATTTTGGCCCCTTGTTTTTGTTTTTCTCTTAGCCTGTAATTCATTAATTTGATTGTTACCCACTTTACGTATTTTAGAAACTTTAGCCTTCTTATTTCGCATGCTGTGGTTTCCTATAATTGACAGGGCACTTAGCATTATATTTTATATTTAATCTTATGTTAACTTAGTGGACTTGTTGTTGGAAATCATAATAAAATAAAATAAAGTACCAGTGAAGGGGTTAACGCCAGGTGTGCTGGTAGCAGTTGGCGGCATGGAAGAGCCGAGAGTGGCGACGCTGTCTGATGACTCTCCGCCGCCGGACTTAGCCGCAGCGGCTGCTTTCTCCTCCCTATTCAAAATTAAAAAGTAAATTATAAGTTACATTGTGAAATTAAAAATAAGTCTGTAGGAGCTAAAACCATGGGTAAAAGGTGTAGAACCCCCCCTGTGAAGAAAAAGTTGCGAACCCCCCACAATATTTGGCATCCCTGATTGTCAGATTTTCAGTTCGTTTAAAAAACACAAAGTGTACGGCAATCGCTACTTCACTTTCTAACCTAATCAATCTTTTTTTGTAAGAATCTGACAAAAACAAAAATCTGACAAAAATATTACATAGATTTTAACGATTTTGATTAAAAAAACGTTAACAAGTTAATTCTGCAACTTGAAACTTGGTGTACAGGATTCCAATAATGTGCCCTTCCTGTAAAAAAATATGAACTTCAACACTCTGGTATTGCAGATGTCCATAGATGGTGGTGACCACTTACCATCATGTGGACCATCTGCCTGTTTGTCAACCTAATGACAAAAATAAATTTGACCTGCCTGCCTCTGATATAAAATTAAAATTAATAACTTGAGAGGTGTCAAGGGACACCTCTCAAGAGAGAGAGACAGACAGAGAGAGAGAGAGAGACAGACAGAGAGAGAGAGAGAGACAGACAGAGAGAGAGAGAGAGACAGAGAGAGAGAGAGAGAGAGACAGACAGAGAGAGAGAGACAGACAGAGAAACATGCGCACGCCGCACAGCGGTGTCACCGACACTTTTGTAAGATTTTTTTCCGTCTAGCCCCCTTTCACAACGCGCGATAAGGAACTTCGTAACAGGGAAGAATAGTAAGAGGCAAACTCATCAAAATTTACTAGCTGACCCATGTTCTCAGGGATACCATACACATTTGCTGTCAGTAAAATGTTTTTAATTATTATTGAAAACATAGTTCGAACTCAAAACGTTGTAGCAGAAGGGGACTGGCTCTCAAGGAGTAAATCTAGATTGCATAATTCAATGAAACAATTTATTGGACAGTGGTAAGTGCGCAATCGTCTAAATATATATATTGAAGACGAATAAAAAAAAATAACCGTACTCGGAAAATGAGAGCGATATTTTACGATAATAATTTAGAACAAATTATCGAATGAAATATTTATGAGGTTTGGAGGAAAGTAATGGTAAAATAAACATATTCGTGTATTTTTTGAGTGAAACAAAGGGAAATAAAATTTAAATGAAGCGTGGTTTCGTAGCGCCCGACAACATTGAAAAAAAAAACGTATTACTAACCTTTTCTTCTTAATAAAAGGATCCATTACTTCGATGCGACGCTTGGACATTTCTATTTAATCACATATAACACGGAAATTGAAGGAAATACGAGAAAAATTTATGAATTTCTCAATAATATTCACCAGCCGACAAAATGGCGACTCTCAAAGAGAATGTAAACACTACGCGACTCTGCTGCTTCGAAACAAAAAAAATGTTTTTGTTTATGGTTCGAAATCAAGGTAGCGGTAGTATTAACAGACGTTCGAACTTGGTACGGTCCAGACAGCGGATTCGGTACGCTCCGTTCCATATCCGTTCGTCTGGAAAGTTGTCTGTCGAACATAATTATTATTATTTCGTGTTCTTTTTTTTATTTATTTTTTATTAACTATAGGTAATAAATATTAACATTAAAAGGAACACTATATAAAATCAATAAAATATTTACATTATAGGTATCGTGTTCGGTCCGATCCGATGGTTTGCGCCTCGGATTTGGTCCGCTCCGTACCAAATCCGCGCGTCTGTACGCTCGGACCGGACAAACGCACGGCAGTCACGATCGAAACGTTCTGGAGGTAACACGTGCGTTAATGCACTATGGCGGAAAAAAAAGGAAGTGGGTTCGATTCCCATCGAGGACAGATATGTGTGTATGAAGATATCTGTTTGTCCTGTGACTGGGTTGTAGGTAATAATCTATTCAAGTATGTATTTTTAAAAAAAAAGGTCGTGGGTTCGATTCCCATACAGTACAGACATGTGTCTATGAAGATGTCTGTTTGTCCTGTGACTGGGTGTAGGTAATTATCTATTTAAGTATTTATTTCCAAAAAAAAAGGAGCTGACAGCTGCACATTTTCTTTATCGAATATAACTTGAAACATTTTTTTTTATAAAACTTCGTTCCTATCCGCTGTCCCACGACACCACACGTATTTTAAATACGTTTTTGCCCTCTCCTTTTTTTAGTGAGGTTTGTAGGGGCATTACTGTTGCCGCAACATCAATCGCAATTTTAGCGCGCTTGGATAACGTCGGAGGCATGACGTCTGAACTGTGCACACCCCACGCGGTTACTGCGAGGTCCTACAGCGAGCTACCTGCGAGCGAGAGGTTACAGCTCTAGTTACCTGCCCATCCCATCTGGAGTACCTCAGGGTTCCCATCTTGGTCCAGTTTTGTTTTCCTTGTACATCAATGATATTGGGAATATGCTTGATGACGCAAATTATTTACTTTACGCGGACGACACTAAATTATTTAAAATTATAACACAAGCTGAAGACTGTTTACATCTACAAACTCATTTGGACTCCTTCAGCAAATATTGTGTAGATAACCAACTTTTTCTGAACATAGACAAATGCCATTTAATAACATATACTCGAAAGACATCCCCGATAATTTATAATTATAATCTCAATGGTAGCAATCTTGAACGTGTTAATACTATTCGCGATCTAGGTATAATCATGGACGATAAAGTTTCTTTTAACTCACACATCGACAGTATTATCAAGAAAGCTTTTAGAAGTTTAGGTTTCATAAATAGAATAACTAAACCATTTAAAAGAGTAGTAACTTTAAAAATTTTATATTATAGCTATGTTCGATCCATATTAGATTTTGGTTGTTCTGTATGGAATCCTCAATATAAAGTCCATATTGACCGCATAGAAAAGGTACAAAAAATATTTACCAAGATACTTCGAACTATCGATGCCACAAAATAAACGCGTCCTATGATGAATCCCTCATGGAGCACAACCTACTCTCACTTGAAAACCGCCGTAAACAATTTGATTTGGTAACTTTGCACAAGATTCTTACCAACAAAATTGATTCCTCTACACTTCTTTCTAAAATCAATTTTATGACAAAAGCCCGACTACCTGTTCGTCCCTCACGTAAATTAAATACTTTTGTATCACCAAGGCTGCGGAAGAATTATACCCGAAATAATTTCTTTGCTCGTTGTATTAACATGTATAATAAAGATTTTAATGACATAGATCTTTTTAATAACTCGTTGACTACTCTTAAAAGAGAAATTATGAAATTTTTTGCACATGCTAATTAATGTAACGTTTATATTTTAATTTTACTGTTTAATTTGGTTTCAAGTTATATGGAAACCTAAGTTCTATTGCTTGTTTCTTGTTTTTTTTTTGTGTTATTTTAAGTTCTTCGTTGGTTTATTTATAGATACAACTCTTGGGCACTCTTTGTCTTTATGTTATCTATTGTAAACAACAAAAATTTGTAAATATTGACTGTTTGTGCCAAAATAAATAAAATAAAATAAATAAAAAATAAATAAATAAGTCCGCTGTCCGGCCCGTACAAAGTTCGAACGTCTGTTACATACTCTTTGGTTATACCTAAAATGGTTGAGGTTGCAATCTTAGACACGAGAGGTATGTTGCCAACTGCAGCCGCCGACCGACACACGTCGACGGCAGCCGTCGACCTATAGCGACACTAGCAGTATAGCGTGCCGCAATAGAGTAGTCCAGTATTGGAATCGGTTACCTGATGATGTAATATCAGCCACATCAATAAACGCCTTGGACAAACTGGACAAAATCCAATAAACTGCATAAATGATTAAGTGATCGATGAAGTGCGACCCTCATTTCAACACTGCGAGATGTAGACACATCAGCTTCTAAGCTGCTCGTCTAAAAATAAATAAATAATAATGTAGTCTGTATCTGTGTCGGATCAGGCTATCGGAGCCATTCGGAGCAGGGGGAGTGTTAATGCTCTATGATCGGAGCCGACTGTCGTTAAATAATATCAAAATAATAATAATAAAGTTTGATCTCGATAGAAAATACTTTTGACAAATATTTGGCAACGTAGAAAATCTATGGAGAACCAAGGGGGAAGTCATGAGGGAAGCAGAGGTTATTCTTCCGAGAGCAGAGGAAACAATTTTTTTTTATAAATAGCATAGCAAAAACCAAAAACACAGACAGGCAACTCTTACATTGTACGTTCTATTGCACTCAGAAATTTTTAATATAAATTATATACTTAGTTGTAGAAAGTTAATTATAGGAGAATAAATAAATTTAAGAAAACAATGTACTAGTAAATTTTGATGAAAAACATTTTAAAATTTACAGTTACTATCTTAGACGAAAACCTCTTCTTCTTGTATTGAAATTGTCAAATGAATATTGTCATATTCGTGAAACGAAGCGTTTCAAACAAAATGTCAGACCAGCAGGAGTACTGCGTATTTTAACTGCGTGCTATTTAATTTAAAAAAGATGTGAATTACTTTTGCATATGTGTAAATAAAGTGTGTCAAATTAAATAACGAATAAAGTGCTGTATATTTTGTGCGAATTCTACTTTCATATTGAGAAAACATTAATGTTATGAGCGAATAATCGAAACTGAATCCTTATACCTTTCGTCCTTATAATCTACACGAACGATTGTAATTTTTAGTTATTATTTCGAAACATTTCAATAGACGTGAGTATTAATATAGTTGTTATTGTAATATTTTATAAATATTTCTTTTCTAGAGAACGTAGCTCTGAGAAAATTTTATGACTTCAAGATGGCCGACTGAGTTTTTATGTGATTTGTTTTGTTTTGTCTCGTATTCGTATTATTTTTGTCTCGATGTATCGCGTGTCGTTTTTGCCATCAATTTCATCTATATTAAGACTTGTGTGGTTAAATGTTAAATTCATTACCTATTTGAATTAATTTGAGGTTATTGAACTTGTTGCAACTTGTTCACCCTTTGTGCAGGTAAAGATCTTTGACTAGTATTCACCCGTGGTGGCACTCGTCTTGGCTACGAAACGATAATTCTCTGTTACAATTCCCTAGTTACATTAATCGATTTGATAAATCATATATGTGAAATTGTACAATATTTATCAAAACTGGTCCAGTATTACGCAAGAAGGCATAAGCATGGCGTAAATATAAAGTACTCTTTTAAGTAATGTAATACTCGGCGCGATCTATCATTAATCTAAGATAATACTCATAAAAAGGCCACCTGCAAAGCTGGCTACCCTCAAAGGAGAGCCTGTTCCCTTTTAGGCCTTGTGTGGCCCCCCATGGTGAGATTGTGGTAAACACATGTCTATATAAACTAAAGACAGCAACAGTGTATGTATGTAAAATATTACCAGGTAGCATTTACCATTTATCTAATTCACCTCACAATTTCATCCCATTTTCAATTGAAAACAAGGTCTAAATTCCCCCGATAGTGTGTTTGACTCATTCCAATTAACATTAATTGGTTTGTGAGATTAATTATGAACAATTAGACAATGTGGGCCGACTGTTGTAGTCATTTTATCCCGTCTACTAATGCATCTATTTGATAGTTTTTGAATAGGAGATATGAACTCAAAGAGGTATTGCTTGATGTGGTTATGCGAAATTCATATATATCCAGAGATTTCCTCACAACACCCAGATTTATTTTGCCAGGTGGTCCAAAAATATTTTAAAAATGTTACCTTGCTGGTTCTTCTCAGTCAAGGGCTCATCTCCGAACCTGTAATAACTTATGTAATTAGACCTTCATAAGTGCACAATGCCTAAACTGAATAAATGGTTTTGACTTTGAAAAATGTAGTATGCAAAGGCCGTAAGATTTTCAAAATATTTGCCATGTTAAAATTCTACAGTTTGCATGACATAGGTTCAATCAACATGTCAGGATATGTAACCCTCTATGGGAGTATGTTTTATGAATTATAAAAACCATTGAAACCTACAAGATCCTAAATGGACATTATGACTTGCAGGACTTCCAAAGTCTATTTAAATGAGACAACCAATGACCGTCTAAGAGGCAACTGTTTTAAATTGAGCACTAAGAAGCCACTGTTTTAAATTGAGCACTCTAAGAGGCCACTGTTTTAAATTGAGCACTCTAAGAGGCCACTGTTTTAAATTGAGCACTCTAAGAGGCCACTGTTTTAAGACCGACTCGACAAGCATCTCAAAGAGAAGAACAACAAGATATAGGCAGTTAATAGTTGAATCAACTGCCTGCCTGATCAATAAATAATAATAATAATAAATCATCAGCCATCATGTTTGGGTCAAATCAAATAGCAATTGAATTTTTTGTGAAGCTCGCACAGATGAATGAGCTGGAATTTGTCACATACTTCTTGTGTTGGTGACAATACAGTCTTGTGCTCAAATAAAAACCGGCCAAGTGCGAGTCGACTCGCGCACGAAGGGTTCCGTAAAAGTGGCAAAAAAATAACGTTTGTTGTATGGGAGCCCCCCTTAAATATTTGTTTTATTCTGTTTTTAGTACTTTTTAGTATTTGTTGTTATAGCGGCAACAGAAATACATCATCTGTGAAAATTACAACTGCCTAGCTATCGCGGTTCTTGATATACAGCCTGGTGACAGACAGACGGACAGACAGCGAAGTCTTAGTAATAGGATCCCGTTTTTACCCTTAAGGTACGGAACCCTAAAAAGGTGATCTTTTAAAATGTTTATGACCCTATAATTGTTCTGAATAATGTAAATATGATTGTTTTCTTTTCAGATGGTAGTTCGCTGGCCGAACCACGCATTGTATCAATAAACATCTAATATGGGACAACAAACATCAAGAAAGAGTAAGTTTTAAAAAATAGTTGCCATGCATGAAAAAAAAAAGCCAATATTAATGCTAATGTAAGATTAAAAGGGTGGGTGGGTACTAGATATTATTTTAATTATGTATGACACTGGTACCTACCCACCATAAACTTAAATGACCCACTTTGTGTCCACATCTCCGTCGAACATCCATCTCCGGGAACTGGGGTAAGTTGAAAACCAGCGCTGCGGACGCATCAACATGTGTCCGCAGCACAAGCTGAACTTACCCCTTTTGCCCTACGCGTTAAATGTACTGTGTGTTTTCTTTTTATGTTTTATGTAATAAGGCAATAAATATATTTCATTTCATTTTCATTTCAATATAGTCAGATGGTCCAAATATATTTAAAAAATATATCCTTGCTGAGTTTCTTGCTGGTTCTTCTCAGTTGTTGTCTAACTTCCGAACTGGTGGTAACATCTGTATTTCGACCTTTATAAGTGCCCTTCTAGAGTCTCAAATGAATAAAAAAAATAATGTCATAATGAGGCAGGCAGGTCACCTGATGGTAAGTGACTGTCGTCACCTATCCACATTGACAATACCAGGGGATTGCTAATGTGTTGTACACAACTGGCTGAGAGCCAGTTTGCCTTTAAAGCATTGTAATGTGTTGTTGTGTGTTGTAATGTGCAACTGCCGGAACACACCAACAGGTGCTTGGCGACAGTTCAACTTGTGTGTGGTATCCAGCCAGTCGAGTACCACATAGTACCCTACCACCGTGCTATGGTTTCCTCACGATGTTTTCCTTCACCGCAAGCTCAACTCATTGTGATTTTTGCCGAACTTCCCTTCGAGCCTCACGTGATTAATGGTCGGCCCTGGTGGTGGTTTTGTCTTTGACTGTTGTTGTTGTTGGTGTTCCCCAGGTGGAGAGTGCACTTGCGGGTGCGGCGCGTGGGAGAGGCGTCGCTACGCCGACTCACCGAGCAGCGTGCATAGATATGTTAGTGCTGTTACTGATCGGTGAGTTCATTATTATCTACCTTTTTTAGGGTTCCGTACCTCAAAAGTTAAAAAAAAGGAACCCTTATTAGATCACATTGTTGTTCGTCCGTCCGTGTGTCAAGATCCTTTTTCTCAGGAACGCGTGGAGTTATCAAGCTGAAATTTATATCAAATACTCAAGTCTACTGTTCCTGGAGCTGTGAAAAAATAAACTTCTATGCCAACGCAATCAAAAGATACAGCAGTTTATGACGCAAATTTCCGCAAATTCTCGAAAATTTCGAACTCAGAATCTTGAAATTTGGTACAAAACAACGTCTTATAGCACAGATTAAAAAAAAAGTTGAAATTAAAAGGGTGTCCCCATAACATAGTAACCACCAATTAAGATAGGCCTCTGAGTTGTATGGGCGTTCATACAATTTAGAGGTCTAGTTTAATTGGCACTAACCTCAAATAAGGTCTTGGTTTTTTTACATTTTCGGTACTTTACGCCACATAATTGTGACTTGTGGCTTTGATATCTAATAACTAAAGATACACAATCAGCGACAAAAAATGGCCTTACCGAATGTCTACCCACTCGAACATTTGGGTGGTGTTTTAATCTAGTAGCATTCGAACGCTCCGGCGGTAAACATGCCTCAGTGCTCGTTTAAGATTACATATTTTGGCTAGCAGGTATGAGTCGTAAAATTTTATTGCCTTTGTAGAGAGCTTGTTCTCAGTAGAATAGTGAGCAGATGAATGAGTGAATGTCGCCAAAATGGCCTGCTTTTTAAAGGATTTTCGTTCTTTCCATCTTGCTTGCACAAAAATCACTCCCTTGCACATAAATGAGATAGCAACATGGATAGAGCGAAATGGAATGACTGATGAATCAGGGAGTGGTTTCGCGGCAATACCGTAACGAGAGCACTCTTTATTTATTCAAAATAATATCAAATTAGAAACAAAGTCTTTTAAAGAAATATCAAATTAGAAACTACAACCTTATCAAGAAATATCCAATGAGAAACTAACTATTTCTATTAATTTATACAAATTTATTTAACAAACATCTATAGATAGTCGTGAACAGTGTCCGAGGGTCTCTTTTATAAAATAGAGAGTTTTTGACCACAATCTCACCATGGTAAGTGATGATGTGGCCGAAGATGGTAAGCACACAAAGCCGAGATGGGGAACGGGCTCTCAAGTGCAGCTGTCGGAACACACCGATAGGTGCTTGGCGACAGATTTTCAAAAATAATTTAATTCTGCATTATAAATTATTTAATGTTGACGGGCCGGTTGGAGTGATTGGTTAACACATTACCTATCACGCCGCAGGTCGTGGGTTCGATTCCCATCCAGGACACACATTTGTGTGCATGAACATATCTGTTTGCCCTGAGTCTGGGTGTAATTATCTATTGAAGTATGTATTTACAAAAAAAGTATTATATGTAGTATATCAGTGATCTGGTTGTCCATATTACAAGCTCTGCTTAGTTTGGGATCAGATAGCCGTGTGTGAACAAATGTACCAGGAAATTTATTTAATGAAGTATTTCAATGAAAACACGGTCGAGATTGTATGATGTATTTGTGTTGTGTCAGATGGAGCGGGTCGATGGGTGTGGGTGTGGGTGTGAGCGGTCGCGAGTGTGGGTGCGCGTGTCGGCGGCGCCGCTGGAGACGCGCGCCCGCATCGCCCTGCGTGTGCACCGCATACAGACGAGTCAGCGATGCGTGCAGGGAGGATAGGTGCGTACCAGTCCCAAGTTGAGCGGAGCCGAGCGGAGCGGAGATGTGTTATACCCAACCAATAGAATTTCGTTATTCACACATCTTGTCACCGCTCAGCCCTTGCCCTTAAGGCATTGTAACAAGGTGTTGCTTCTTTTAAGCGTTAAAGATAGATTTTATGGCAAATCTTCTTTATTGTGATTATTTTAGATGATGTTGAAAAATTAATTCATTTCGATTCATTCGATGACAATCGAATTTATAAAAAAGTAAAATTATAAAGTTATGTGACAATAGGCTGAATACAATAATAAATTACAACGCCATCTAGCGGCATTGCTTGAAACACGTTGAATTTCAAAATGTTCATTTGAATGGCGCCAACACAAGGTGTATAACACATTGGCAACCCCTCTGGTATTGCCAATGTCTATAGGCGACGGTAGTCACTTACCATCAGGTGACCCGCCTGCCTCGTTATCACAAGTGACATAAAAAATAAAAAAAGCTATTCTATTGGTTGTTTAATACATCTCCGCTCCGCTCAGCTTTGGTCTCTCAGCCTTCCAGGAGACGAAAACGATTACGGCTTGTGATTGGCTTAAATCTATAGCTATAGCTCATGTGACCAATGGGCGGCCGCAGGTCGTGGGTTCGATTCCCATCCAGGACACACATTTGTGTGTAACAACTTTGAATCATGTTGTATGGGGACACTTAATTTGTTAAGGGTATGCTCCTAAATTCAATCCACATTATGTTGGGTGCGTAGTGACGTCATCAACTGACTCAAAATACTGAACTGTTCTGAAATGATACCATTAGACTCATCATTGCTTTATCACTTCATATAATAATTTATTGTTTGTTGTTTTAAGACTGGCTGCTGTACTGACTCTTGGAGCGAGGGAGCTGAGACGTGAACTAGACGCTATTGTCATTAGCACAGGTCAGTGACATACAAACATACAAGAAATATCAACACAACAATGTTGTACAACAACTGGCTCGTGTGTACACGGCCTACTCATCTAGGCCGTGTACACACGTCGCTCCGTTCTGAAATGGGCCAATTAGTTAGATAGCTCAGTGGCAGTCATTCACATAACACCATCCAGCGGTTTCACCCACATTCCAAAAGGATCTAAGGTCGTAGTGACGTCGGATACCGCGGCGATGGTCGTGGGTTCGAATCCTACAATGACCTTGAGCTTTCGGTGAAGGGAAACATCGTGAGGAAACCATGCACGGTGGTACGGTACCTTATAATACCCGACTGGCTGGCTATCACCCTTAAGTTGAAAATCTGTTGCCAAGCACCTATCGGTGTGTTCCGCCATCTGCACTTGAGAGCCAGTTCCATCTACGCTTTGTGTACTTACCACCTTCGGCCACATCATCACTCGCCATAGTGAGATTGTAGTCAAACACAAGGCCATCCTAAAGTAAAAAAGAAACAATTACTTAATGCAAAGAATTCTTAAACATTTAAATTTTAAAAAGGCTATATAAAATATGTAACTTTGCTGAGTTTTTTGCCGGTTTTTTTTTTTTTTTTTTTTTAATGTCACTAGTGACAACGAGGCAGGCGGGTCACCTGATGGTAAGTGACTACCGTCGCCTATAGACGTTAGCAATACCAGGTGGACTGCCAACGTGTGCCTTAAGGGCAACTGGCTCTCAAGTGCAACAGTCGGAACACACCAATAGTTGCTTGGCGAAAGATTTTCAACTTGAGGGTGGTAGCCAGCCAGTCGAGTACCACATAGTACCCTATCACCTTCTCAGTTGTCTGATCTAACCGGTGGTAACTTCTGTAATTCGACCTTTGTTGTAGGTAATCTATGTAAGTTTTATTTATATGTAGTGGGTACTTGAATAAAGTCAGTTGTTGTCTAGCACTCAAGGCGTATCATTTAAACACGACAACCTTCATGAGGGCTTAAACTGAAAAATTGTCTTTGATACTGTTTATCCGGGGAATAGATTATTAAGCTCATATAAATACGATGTTTTGTTTGTTATTAGAAGGTGACAGTGCGAGAGAGAATGGAGAGCCTACAGCCGAGGTTTACGTTCTATCAGTCGCTCCCAGGCCGTAAGTACATTAGACCTGCAAGGAATAACATTGTAGCTCAATCTTAGGCAATTTTGTGATGAAACGTACCATCAAAGTTTATATTGATAAAATGGCCGACAAAACGCTAAGACGCCATAATGGCTAGGTCACGTGATATCATGACGTCACCTGCTCGTAAACGAACTCTTTGTGACAAGCAGGTGACGTCACACTCAGAATCGGACAGTACCGAGCGATTTCAATCATGTGGTCAAACATGAAAATTTAATCATTTTATTAATGATTTCTTATAAACATATTACGATGTCTAAATTGGTTTATAAAAATGTTAACTGTTAAGCTAACAATAGTTTTATCTATATTTTCATTGTAGTCAAATACTCTTTTGAATAATAGAAAACTGATGCAGTAATCCGCTGCTTCTCTGTCTGTCTGTCTGTCTTCTATACTTATATATACTTATATATATTATAAAGAGGAAAGATTTGATTGTTTGAACAGGCTCTGAAACTACTGGACCGATTTGAATAAATCTTTCACCATTAGAAAGCTACATTATCCCTGATGAACATAGGATATTTTTTTTTTTATTCTGGATAGGCTTGTGTTTGACCACAATCTCACCATGGTAAGTGATGATGTGGCCGAAGATGGTAAGCACACAAAGCCTAGATGGGAACTGGCTCTCAAGTGCAGCTGTCGGAACACACCGATAGGTGTTTTGGCGACAGATTTTCAACTTGTGTGTGGTAGCCAGCCAGTCGGGTACTACAAAGTACCCTACCACCGTGCTATGGTTTCCTCTCGATGTTTTCCTTCACCGAAAGCTCAAGCTCATTGTAGGATTCGAACCCACGACCTTCGCCGCGGTATTCGACGTCACTTACCACTGAGCTATCATCGCCTTTTATATTATATTTATATAATTTTATCCCGGGAAAAGATAAGAACCCACGGGAACGCGGGCGAAACCGCGGGGGACATCTAGTTGCAGATAAAGAAAACAATGATATGATGTTATAATTTCAGTACGGAAGGCGAGCCATCGTTAGAAGGTCGCAGGAATGAGTTGTCGCAGCCAAATGATGGATCTATAAGACTCCATCCAACTTTCCAGGTTAGCATATAATTCTCTAATTCTAGAATTATTATAACTCTTCACTCGGCCATCTGATCCTAAACTATGGAAACCAGAACACTGATAATACAAAATTATAAAACAAAGTCCCCCACCTGTATCTGTCTGTCTGTATGTATGTTCGCGTTAAACTTTTAAGGATGATAGCTCAGTGGTAGTGACGTCGGATACCGTGCCGAAGGTCGTGGGTACGAATCCTACGATGGGCTTGAGCTTTTGGTGATGGAAAACATCGTGAGGAATCCATAGCACGGTGGTAGGGTACATTGTAGTCACTCGACTGGGTGGCTACCACCCTCAAGTTGAAAATCATCAAGCACCTATCGGTGTGTTCAGGCAGTTGCACTTGAGAGTCTGTTGCCTTTAAGGCATTGTAATAAGGTGTACAACACATTGTCTCTCTGTGGTATTGCTAATGTCTATAGGCGACGGTAGACACTTACCATCAGGTGACCCGCCGCAAAAATATTATAAAATGTGAAAGGGTGTGAATATGTTTATTACACTTTCACGCGAAAACTACTCAACGGATTTTGATGAAATTTTGCATACAGTTAGACCGTATATTGGAATGAATACTTTTTATCCCGGGATATGATAAGATCCATTGGGAATTCGGGTGAAACCGCGGGAGACAGCTAGTTTTCCTTCAACTAATGTTTATGGTGAATATTTTTTTTTCAGGTGGTATGCGGTGGAGAATTACGAGCGCTACTATTGCGCGCTCCGTCGCACACACACGCGCACTCTGTCACACAAACGCAGCCGCAGCCGTCGCTGCTGCCGCCGCCAGCTAAAGTGCACACACAGGTAATTTATTTATTTCCTTATATATCTTCATTTAAGGGTCGTTTTTCTTTGCTGGTGATCGTCATTTAGGACATTTCTGCCAATGTCATGTTACAGTGCAATTTTTTTTAGAAGGCTTTTGGCTTGGTTTATAGACCTTTAGGCCATTTCTTTATTTTAAATATTCTTCTTTTATGTTACACGGTATATTGTCACATTCACTGTAAAGTGTTAGTCCTCTTCCGTACAAGTCGGTTTTAGTGAAATTGGCGGTTGTATCAAAAAAACATTTTACGGACTTTTTGGGACAACCTGAAAAGTCACTATACACGCTTTCATTTCATTTCACTTCACTTGTGCACTTAGATTGATCTTTTTTGGACAAAACACCACCGATATTATTCAATAAAACTCAATATACACGAATTTAATGAAAATTCGTTCAAAAAGTTCCCTTACGACGCCAAAAAGTCCCCGTACATGTATACTTATATAGTATTGAGTTTGATCTTTCATATCCCATGTGTCCCATGTCGTAGGTGGACTACATCCACTGCCTGGTGCCGGACCTGCAGGAGATCACGTCGTGCTCCTTCTACTGGGGCAAGATGGACCGGTACGAGGCTGAACGGCTACTCGACAATAAACCTGAAGGTATATACTTCTTCGATATATACTTCTTTTTGTAAAATAAACCCAGACTCGGGACAAACAGACATGTTCATGCACACAAATGTCTGTCTTGGATGGGAATCGAACCCACGACCTGCTGGTAGGTAGTGTGTTAACCAACCATGTCAACTGGCCCGTCAGTCATTAATCAAACATTAGTACAAAAATGACTAAAAGTCACCCAAAGGGCAATGGAGATGGCTATGCTCGGAGTCTCCCTGCGAGATCGAATCAGAAATGAGGAAATCCGCAGGCGGACCAAAGTGACCGACATAGCCCGAAGAATTGCCAAACTGAAGTGGCACATAGCTCGTAGAACCGACGGCCGATGGGGCAGAAAGGTTCTCGAGTGGCGACCACGAACCGGAAGACGCAGCGTGGGCAGGCCTCCTACACGGTGGACCGACGATCTTGTGAGGGTCGCGGGCAGCCACTGGATGCGGATAGCCCAAGACCGGTCATCGTGGAGATCCTTGGGGGAGGCCTTTGTCCAGCAGTGGACGTCTTCCGGCTGATATGATGAAGTACAAAAATATTACAAATGGCGGTTAAGACAGTATCGTAAGTGTGTAAAGTTAAACTACAATATGTGCGGGGAGGGCGGTGGCTGCCACACGCGTCATACTTGTGAACAGGTGCTGCTTGTGGGGGCTGGTCTGTGCGAGTTTGTTGTTTACTTAGACAGTCATAATTAAATTATATTTATTATTATTTTGCCGCCATAACACGCAAATATTATCAGTGAGACTAGATAAATAATGATTAAATGTAATAGGTGTAAGTTTTTGAAAAGAGTAATTGCTGAGTTTAATGCCGGCTCTTCTCAGCAAAAGCAACATTCCGAATCGAGCATTAGAGTGACTATTCATAGGTGCTTGTAAAGGCCTATTTGAATATAATTTATAATAGATTACCCATTGACATCACTAAATTACCAATTAAATATTTTAAATCTAGTCTTCAGACATGGCTAGGGGAGAGAAATTTTTACTCAGTTAAAGAGCTTTTGACATGTAATGACGACATTTAATAATAACTAATAATTTGTACAAATATAATTGAAACAATTTGTATATATAGTATCTAATATATAAAATTCTCGTGTCACAGTTTTCGTTGCCATACTCCTCCGAAACGGCTTAACCGATTTTGATGAAATTTTTTGTGCTTATCCGGTATCTATGAGAATCGGCCAACATCTATTTTTCATCCCCCTAAATGTTAGGGGTAGTCCACCCCTAAATTTTTATTTTTATTTTTGAGACAAAATTTCTAATTTCTATTTTTTTATGATACAACATACAAAAATACATACAATCCCCAATTTTCACCCTTCTACGATCAACCCTTATTTTTTAATAGCCATTTTAGTAATTTGAGTAATCGGTCAAGCCGTTTCGGAGGAGTATGGTAACAGGACCGATTTGGATGAAATTTTGTGTGTGTATTTCAATGGGTTCCTCGATGATTTGAAAACAAAATTGGACCCGGTAGATGGCGCTGGAATCGGGTTCTAAGTTTTGTTTTAATTTCAGGGCAGGAAAACGTCTGCCGGGTCCACTAGTAATTAAATAAATTCTTAATTTGATGTAACAAGTACGGACTACTCACGAGCATGCCTGCGAGCTGCGACATTTTACTTTTGCATGCCAACACCGGCAGAATATGTGAATGTATTTCCATCCTATGTTACCATATTCTCGCAAATAAAGATCTTTATCTTTAATAAAAAACTTGAGAGGTGTGAAGGGACACCCGGATGGAACGAAGTTATATAAGTCGAGAGAGAATATATATATATAAATAGAAATGAAAATATCTGGCTTGCTTTCTATAAGAGAGAGAGAGAGACAGAGAAACATGCGCACGCCGCACAGCTTACAATAGCTTACTACACACAACTGTCACCCGACCAACTGACACTAAAAGTGTCGGTTTTTCGTAAGAATTTTTCCCGTATAGCCCCCTTTCACAACGCGCGATAAGGAACTTCGTTCCAAAAACATTTTCATTTCCATTGTAATGTTTCAGGCACATTCCTGTTGCGAGACTCGGCTCAAGAGGAGCACTTGTTCTCTGTGTCGTTCCGCAAGTACGGTCGGTCGCTGCACGCGCGCATAGAGCACTATCAACATCGGTTCAGCTTCGACTCGCACGACCCCGCAGTGTTCGCAGCGCACACTGTCACATCGCTCATCGAACACTACAAGGTACTACACATATATTTTTACTAGCTTTGCCCCCTTTCCTGGAATAAAAAGTATCCTTTGTGTTATGTCCAGGATATGATCTACCTGTGTGCCAAGTTTCATCGACATCCGTTCAGCCGATTTTGCGTGATTGACCAACAAACATCCGTCCATCCAAATTTTATTGACAAAGTTCGACGTGTTTCTTTAAATTGGCATATTTTTTATTTATGAATGGATTGACATAAAATGTTAAGTGAAGCTTACCACTATATATTAGTGAAAACCACATCTGAGTCGGATAAGCTGTTTCTGAGATTAGCGTGCACAAACGCACACACAAAAATTCTAAAAATCATTATTATCGGTGTTATTTGCGTTGATAAAGGATTGTAGGATTCGAACCCACGACCTTCGCCGCGGTATCCGACGTCACTTACCACTGAGCTATCATCTCCTTAAGTTCCCGCCAAAAAGTCCCGCTTCTAATTACTATGTTGGTGTTGCAGGACCCAGCGTGTGTGATGTTCTTTGAGCCGACGCTGACGGCGCCGCTCCCTCGCGCCGAACCCTTCTCACTGCAACAACTAGCCCGCGCCGTCATCGTGTCACACACTACATACGATGGTAAGTCTGATGACTTCAAGTCATCGAAATATCAACTCAACAATGTTGTACAACAACTGTCTCACAGCGCAATACAATCATATTGATGAAATATACAACGATTGATGAGATACAGACGGATTAGAATCATCAGGTCATCATCATCCGTGACTTCACGCAGTCATTGAAATATCAACTCCACAATGTTGTACAACAACTGTCTCATAGCGCAATACAATCATATTGATGAAATATACAACGATTGATGAGATACAGACGGATTAGAATCATCAGGTCATCATCATCCGTGACGTCACGCAGTCATTGAAATATCAACTCCACAATGTTGTACAACAACTGTCTCACAGCGCAATACAATCATATTGATGAAATATACAACGATTGATGAGATACAGACGGATTAGAATCATCAGGTCATCATCATCCGTGACGTCACGCAGTCATTGAAATATCAACTCCACAATGTTGTACAACAACTGTCTCACAGCGCAATACAATCATATTGATGAAATATACAACGATTTGATGAGATACAGACGGATTAGAAAATCTGTAGCCGCCATTTTTATTTACTACACTATTTTATTCTATGATGGTTAAGTTATATCACAGATGGCTGCCACACGCGTCATACTAGTGAACAGGTGCTGCTTGTGGGGGCTGGTCTGTGCGAGTTTGTTATTTACTTAGTCAGTCATAATTAAATTATATTTATTATTATTTTGCCGCCATAACACGCAAATATTATCAGTGAGACTAGATAAATAATAATTGAATGTAATAGGTGTAAGTTGTTTTTGAAAATATTAATTGCTGAGTTTATTGCCGGCTCTTCTCAGCAAAAGCAACCTTCCGAACCGAGCATTTAGAGTCTGACTAATCATAATTTAAGGCGATGATAGCTCAGTGGTAAGTGACGTCGAATACTGCGACGAAGGTCGTGGGTTCGAATCCAACAATGAGCTTGAGCTTTCGGTGAAGGAAAACATCGTGAGGAAACCATAGCACGGTGGTAGGGTACTTTGTAGTACCCGACTGGCTGGCTACCACCCTCAAGTTGAAAATCTGTCGCCAAAACACCTATCGGTGTGTTCCGACAGCTGCACTTGAGAGCCAGTTCCCATCTAGGCTATGTGTGCTTACCATCTTCGGCCACATCATCACTTACCATGGTGAGATTGTGGTCAAACACAAGCTTATACAGAATAAAAAAAAAAAAAAGTGCCTGTGAAGGCCTATTTGGATAAATAAACAATTTCATTTCATTTCATTAATTTATACATTTATAAAATACACTATTCATACATACACATACTTGGTTATAATCCTACTAATATTATAAATATGAAAGTTTGGATGGATGTATGTTTGTTACTCATTTACGCCGGAACGGCTCAATGGATCTGGATGAAATTTGGCATGGAGATAGATTATAGTCTGGAATAGCACATAGGCTTTTTATCTCCGCTGGGAACGCGGGTGAAACCGCGCGGGTCAGCTAGTAATACCATATATTAACGAATATTAAAATGACGACACAAACAGCAATTGCTGAGTTTATTGCTGTCTCTTCTCAGCAAAAGCAACCTTCCGAACCGAGCATTAGAGTCTGACTATTCATAAGACCTATTTGGATAAATAAACTAATTTAATTTGTTTTTACAGGTGTGGAGTGTCTTCCTCTACCAGCTCGGTTGCGACTCTACCTGAAGGAGTACCATTATAGGCAAAGAGTTCGCGTGCGCCGCCTTGAACCAGACCTCTACGAGCAACATCACTGCTAGATACATCACAACAACAAACAACAACAACAAACAACAACAACAACAAACAACAACAACAAACAACAACATTCTCAGATTTGTAAATGTACGATAATGTAAACTGAACACATAAATGTTATCACTGTAAGTGTGAAAGTTATTAGGATAGCTCAGTGGTAGTGACGTCGGATACCGCGGCGAAGGTCGTGGCTTTGAATTCTACAATGAGCTTGATTGAAGCAAAACATGGTGGTAGGGTACTTTGTAGTACCCGACTGGCTGACTACCATGTACAAGTTGAACTATCGTTATGCACCTATCGATGTATTCCGACAGCTGCACTTGAGAGCCAGTTCCTATCCAGGCTTCGGCCACATCACTTACCATGGTGAGATTGTGGTTAAATAAGCTTATCCAGAATAAAAAAAGTGAACGGATTTGGATGAAACTTGGCACACAGATAGATCATATCTTGGATTGAATCAGGATACTTTGTCTCGGGAATAGTTGATTGTTTTATGTTTACTTATTAAAAATTTTATAAACTTGCTAAGAAGCTGGCTTCGCTAATATCTTGAAATTACTGTACAATGTTCACAAATTACATGTTAATATTTCTACTTATCCATTAAGGAGATCCCATTAATGTCTTCCAGCTCTCATCTCAGAACTGGACGCGCTGAGGTCGTGGGTTCGATTCCTACCCAGTTTTTTTTTTTGTGTGATCTTTTTGCTCTGTACAAGTGTAATTAATGTCATAATATCTTTGTAGTGGTTCTAGAGTTATAAGTTACAGACAAACAGACATTGCGTTGCATATTGTGAGATATTAGTGAAGCCTAGATTAACGTATTGATGTCGGATCGGAATCGTTGCGATTGTAATTTTTGCCTAATTTGGCAAAAATGGCCATAACGCCAACCAACCGCCTTAACTAACACGGTATTGAAGCGAATAAGCACTGCTTTTTAGGGTTCCGTAAGTATGATTGCTCAGTGGGATACAGCGGGGAAGGTCGTGTGTTCGAATCTTACAATGAGCTTGAGCTTTCGGTGAAGGAAAAGATCGTGAGAAAACCACAGAAAGTTACAAGTTGAAAATCGGTCTCACTGTTGCACTTGAGAGATAGAAAAGGTGTACAATACATTAGCGATCCCCTTGGTATTGCTAGTGTCTATAGGCGACGGTATTCACTTACCATCAGGTGACTCGCCTTGTCACTTGTGGTATGAAAACAGTTAATAAATCTATTTTTTTTTGGTTAGATAATATCTAGGTAACCCTAAGTAAGCGTGGCCGCGCACTAGGCCGTTTTCTGTGAATATTAAATTTGGTCATAATATTGTATAATTTACTTTATATATTGTAAGACAAATCACAATAAAATTGTTTTTGAAATGATGTAGGATCAGTTATCTGGTTTCCATAGAAGCTCTGCTTAGTTTGTGATTAGATGCCTATTTGATTTGTAAATGTAGGCAGTACTAAGCTAACCTTACAGTGCAAGTATGCATCATTTCGCTAGTGTTGAAATGAAATTGTTCTTATGAAACAGGTACTTGTGAATAGTCAGACTTTAAATGCTCGGTTCGGAAGGTTGTTTTTGCTGAGAAGAGCCGGCAATAAACTCAGCAATTACTCTTTTCAAAAACAACTTACACCTATTACATTCAATAATTATTTATCTAGTCTCACTGACAATATAGAGCCGGGCCGGTTGGCGTGGTTGGTTAATACACTGCCTATCACGTCGCAGGTCGTGGGTTCGATTCCCATCCAGGACACACATTTGTGTGCATGAACATATCTGTTTGACCTGAGTCTGGGTGTAATTATCTATTTAAGTATTTATTTACAACAAAAAAAGTAGTATATGTAGTATATCAGTGATCTGGTTTCCATATTACAAGGTCTGCTTAGTTTGGGATCAGATAGCCGTGGGTGAACAAATGTCCGAGGATATTTATTTATTATTAATATTGGCGTGTTATGGCGGCAAAAATAGTAATCTATAGAATTTAATTATGAGTGACTTAGTAAACAACAAACTCGCACAGACCAGCCCCCACAAGTAGCACCTGTTCACAAGTACTTCAACAAATTATGTCCCGTTTAGAACTAGATAATGCACACTTGCGCTGTAAGGGATTAGGAAATAGAGTGGGACGCGTCTTCGATGGCACTATCTATACAGGTTGTCCTGTAAGTAGTACGACAAACTTAAGGGGAGAGGGGGGGGGGGGGGGGTCACCTACCAAAATATACAAAGAACTTAGTAAAAGTGTCACTATTTTGGTGTTATTTCGATATTTATTACAAGCTTTTATTTAACTTGGAATCTTGCAACTCAATTTTGTAAGATATCTTTAACCGATTGAGCTGAAATTTTGTATACACGTTTAGTTTGGATGACAATGCATGGTGAGCTGTGTGACGTCATTGTAAATACAACATGGCGGAACACCTAAGATGGCGGACTATTATTTTTTAATGCAATCCTACAATATGGGTATCAAATGAAAGGGCTTGCTGAGAATGACTCGAGAAATTAACTGACGTCACTCTAAATCCAAAGCTTGTTTTTAAAAAAGATTTTTACTTATAATTTATAACTTTATTATATTATCTCGAAAATGGTGACACTTTTGTTAAGGTCATTTGTTGTATATGTTGGTAGGTGACCCCCCACCTCCCCCTTAAGTTTGTCGTATTACTTGAGCACCCTGTATACTTGAGCAGTTTGTTTACAAACTAAAATAATTTAATCTTACAATGTTACGTTTTTTTATTGTATAAATAGTTTTTCTGTGTCATTTCAAAAATACAAAATTAGGTTATTAATTTTAATGTAAATATTCGAGTAATTTGTTATTGTAATATAGAGTATGTCGATAGGGGGCGCTGTATTTAAATTTAATGGTTTATATGTGCCACTTGAGTTAGGTGGCCTATAGCTATCTCGATTTGATTAAGTTAATAATCAATATTTACAAAGGTATTAAAATTATTATTATGATTCTGATTGACGTTTTTTTTCTTCACATTCTCTTCTCTAAAGATAAAACAAAGTTGAGTTAGTTACCCCATTTATAACTCGAGAACGACTGAACGCATTATAATGAAAGTTAGCACATAGGTAGATCATATCTTGGAATAAAATAGCATTCTTTTTATCCCGGGGTAGCTCTTTTAAAATAAACAATACCTTAATCCGAAAAGGAAATATTATAGGCCTATTTCAAGACAATATGTACGTCTGGACTACTGACTGGGCTTGAGCTTTCGGTGAAGGAAAACGTGAAGGAACTATAGCACGGTGGTAGGGTACTTGACTGGCTACCACCCACAAGTTGAAAATCTATCACCAAGCACCTGTTGGTGTGTTTCGGCAGCTGCACTTGAGAGCCAATTCGCTTATAAGGCATTGTAATAAGGTGTACAACACATTGGCAGTCCCCCTGGTATTGCTATGTGTATAGGCGACGGTAGTCACTTACCATCAGGTGACCCGCCTGCCTCGTTGTCACTTGTGATTTAAAAAACACGCTTGAAGTTAGTAATTTAGTTCATTTTGCGTCCTGTTACGTGACTTATTGTTTACAAGTGGTTTGGACTATATTTTATCCGATTTTTCACTATTAAGGGTGTAAAAAAACAAACAATAGTTATATCTAACATCCTTTATTACATCAAATAAATAAAGTTCATAGACAATAATTATTATTTTTAGTTTTATTTGTAATAAAAAAGCGCATGCGACGCCTTGCCGGCGTCTTTCACTTGATATTTTAAGCAAAACATCGATCTAAGGTACATTTTATCTTAAAGCTTAGACTTTACACTAAAAACGATATTAAACTACCAGAAAACTGTTGTAAAAGTAGAAAACACGTTTTTCACTATGGCAACATTGTTATGTTTCGGAATACGGCAGTGCAGAAACTAGCTTTCTGGTAGACTTAACTTAAACCTATGATATAATAAATCTTTAATACTGACAATATAAATGCGTTGTTTTACTGAGTTACCATAGGAAGGTAAAACCTACCATATTGGTAGAAAATAAATACGGAATGCTTAAATCTTAATAATATTGATACCTATACAAATAACTTACAAATACAAATTTACAATACGCCTAAAGCTGCTAGCAACGAAATGGCAATAAATATAAATTACGAGATAGGTATATTTTTTACAAAAGATTTTTTGAGGTACTTACTGATGTTTTTACTATTACTTAATTACTTTTTAAATGGCAAAAATCGCCATTAACGTGCAATACGAAAAAAGGTGTTGTCACAAGACAAAAGTAAATGATTTATGGAAGGAAAAATAGACTTTTAACTTATACTCTTTAAATCTCTTTGCATTCAGTAAAATTAGTTGTAAATATAGAGATATGTTTGTTATAGAGTATGGTTTAAATATGGCAAGATTATTAAACACATAAATGAGTAGAAATACTAAAGCTTAAAGTTTTCAGTTGGTGTTTTATGTTGAGTATTTCAAGCATGTATTTATTAGGCAATTACATAACTTATTCTCTAACTAAATTACAAATAAAATAATAAACAACATAGCTAAAGTATAATAAATAATTTTAATTACAAAATGAACACATAATTACTACCGTAAAATGTTTTTAATACATTTTTATTTAACTAATACTCCATAGATGTTCGTTGATTAAAAATAGTGATGCTCATCGCAAGTTATCGATTAAAAAACATCAACAATAAACATACTATGCAATGTGACGTTTCTGCCATTTTCATATAACAGATAAGATACAAAGAGAAGCACTCGTCTAGAAAAAGATTGATTCATTCAATCACCTATAGAAGTGAAGAAAGTGAGATATCAATACATTGCAGGCCAACTCAATCTAATGATTTTAACTTTGAATTAGCAATCGATGCACTATATGTATACCTTATAAATCTCTGAGTAAATAAGTATTATAAATACTTCACTATTATTAATATTAATCGGTTACTAATACTACTGTAGGTGTCGCCTTACAAAAAAAGTTATAAAAAGTGAGGTTATCGTATATGTCAAAATGACAGCTGTCAGAATTATGCGAGAAAAGTGACGGTAAGAGTCGATTATCGATTTACTATCATAATTTTGACAGCAGTATTTTTATTAGTATCCTAATGACAGACAAATGTCTAGGTACGTGTTTTTTTACTTATTTTAGGCCGCTACTACTTGTTTCGCGTACATTTAATTCCGATCGATTAAATTCGTTATTATTATTTTACACGTTAAAGAATAGTATTGAAATATTTTTATTTATGCGAAAACGAGTTGCAGACGAACGAATACTGATAAAATTAGACATATATTAGCAAATAAACTTCTTCATTTCATAAATACTTCAATACATTCCAGAACATTGTCACCTATTAGTCATATTGTATAATATTGATAAATATATAGAAAAATGGTTGTCATTTTTATTGTCTATTGACGAGTCGATGATAGGCTATTTATGCCTCAAAAGCTTGACCAATACAAGTAAACTCTGACCAAAAAACAGACAATATTGTTAAAAATTTATTGACATTATTTTTTGAAAAGTCGAATACTAAACGTAAAATTGAGTAATTTTTGATCAGAATTTACTTATACTGTATTTATTTTGTGCCAAACATTTACTGTAGAGTTTCATTCATCCATCAACCACGTATTATATGAGAATATTAACATTCCATGATAATCTGACTGCATCAAAAATAATCACTCCACTCTTTATCCTTTCGCTAGTGTTTTAGTGCTACATATCGACTTACACATATCGACAAAACTACAACACTAGTGAAAGGATGCACACTTGCACTGTAAAGGTCGTAGCCCACTCACACGACTCCGCTGCCACCCGACAAATAAAATATCATTCAAATATGGGCTTCAGGTCGTGCTCTTTAGATATAGTTTATATTGGCAACATAAATTAGCAGACAGCTCGCTGTCAGCGAACTTACTTTGTAGTTGACTTTTAGTTTAGGGCAGTGTTGGATCTCAGTTTCTTGCCGGAGTCTTCTCAGTTTTAGTGTATACCGAACCGGTGGAAGAATCAATTGTAACGTTTATAAGTGCCTTAACTACTAAGATGAATAAATGAGGTTTGAGTTTGAGGAGCAGAGTCGTTTAAATGGGCTATGGAAAACCTTAATGGGATTAGGAAAAAGAGTGAAGCGCGACTTAGTGGATGGCACTATCTAACCCATCTGCCTTTACTTATTGCAGAGAAGCGATTAAGATGGTAGGTACACAAACAAAGCTTTTAATGATATATAGGGGAAATACCCTATAACTAAAATACGTGGTGAATGGATGCAGCACTGTGACTTGTGAGTATGAAGGTCAGTCTTATTTAGTTCAATGGTAGTTATTTCTGGGACACTTTTTGCCGCACGCACATTTGCGCACAATTTCTATATCTTTAGTGTAACGTGTCCCATCCGAGCAAACTAAACGGATCTGTAATGTAATGTAATTAGTATTAATTGTGTGACACAAATGGATTGAGTAACAAACATCCTAATATCTAAACACCAGTTATCCCACGCAGTTTCCGTGGGATCTGATCTTATCCCGGGATAAAAATATAAAATAATGTAGCATTCAAATGGTGAAAGAATTTTTGAAATCGGCCCAGTAGTTTTTGAGTTTATTCGTTACATACACACATACATACAAATCTTTTCTACTTATAATATTAGTAGGAAGTAGGATAGTATTTTTATTTTTATTTTATTTATTTTATTTTATTAAGGATAACAAGAGCTCTCTAACATTTTGCAGTACATAATATCTAATTAACATAATAGGAAGCCAAAATGGTTATCCACTACTTTTATATACAGACATAGTAGGTATTACATGAATATGCGATGCTACCTAGGTTTAATAAGAATAACATTTCCTTCATTAGCTTATTTCCTTCACCTATTCCATAGCAACCAAAAAAATATAATCAAAGAAAGAAAATACTAGAACATTCCAGAAAAAATAAAGAATTAAGAAAAAATATCTTATAAATAATGCTGTAACTGTAACTTACATATAATTTTTTTCTCGTAAATATAACATTCATTGGAAGTAATTATTTTAATTATTTTTAAATATGTATAAATATAAATAATATATAATATAAATAATAATATATATATATATTTATATATACCTAAATATATATATATATTTGACTTACTACATATAGTTAAGTGTATATTCAATATAAAAATAAGTAAATATGAAGATGTAAGAATATGTGAGAGTATATTAATACCTATAGTAGGATAATAGGCTTGTATTTGACCACTCAAGGTAAGTGATGATGTGACCGTAGACCACACAAAGCTTAGAAAGAAACCGGAAATTATATTTAAACAGGAAAAACTCAGGAAAGACATCAATTTTAACCTAAGAAATGTTATAAATTCAATTAGTTTAGTTACCTTTCTCTTTTTAGTCTTCCTGGGAGCACAACAGTGTCCCCTGGGACAGGCGCCCCCCGAAACCCCAGCCCCATTGACCCCTACTCCGGCGCCCCCTGCAACCCCTACCCCGGGCCCCCCTGCAACCCCTACTCCGGCGCCCCTCAGCACGCATCGCGCGCCCCGCACGGCCCGACGACTGCGGCACGCGCCCTCGGTTATATATTCACGCGTTGGCTCCTATAATAACTTAATATTACAATATCCACACTACATTACAATATCTCGCACGATGGCATTTTTCGTTGTTTTGGTTCACTTTTATATGTAACTAGGTGTCCCGGCAGACCTTGTTCTGCCTTATTTCTCTTAAACACGCGTCTTTGTTTTGTTTTGATTGACGACAAATGTTTGACAGCTGTGGACAGAGTGGTTTGTATGGGAAAAGTAAATTGTTGTTTTTACTATGTTCCTCGTATTTTTTTCATTTTTTCTCACCATAAGAACCTTCCTCAGACTTCATCAAACCCAATAAAAAAGAAATCAGCCAAATTAGTTCAGCCGTTCTCGAGTTTTGCGCTTAGCAACACATGTTCATTTTTATTTATATAGACTAGCTGTCCCCCGCGGTTTCACCCGCGTTCTTATCTTTATCGAGATAAAGAGTATCCTATGTTTTGTTCCAGGTTATGAACTACCTGTGTGTCAAGTTTCATCAAAATACGTTCAACAGGTTTTGCGTGAAAGAGTAACAAACATCCATCCATCCATGCATCCAAACTTTCACATTTATGATATTAGTAGGATTACATTTGGTACTTGAAGTGCAACTTGACATTGGCAGAAATATTCTAAACGACGAGTGACTGCAAAGAAAAAAATTAAACCTTTCTACATCCTCCAGTGGCAGGAGTGGTCTGCGCGGGCGCATGTTCCGCCGGGAACTGTTGTTTATGCGATGGCGCCGCTGGAAAACAATTATGTAAAAATTGGGCCAAGTTCATTATCGTTTGTAAGTGTGCCACCTAATGTGGTCATCGTCGCTTTTAAACATTAACGTTTTTAAGAACCCTTTTCGTAGCGCTGAATGAATAAATTCATGTATAAATCAGATGGATCCAAATCGGATCCGGATAGGAATCAGATCGGATCCGGATAGGAATCAGATTGGATCCGGATCGGAACAAAATCCGAAATAAAAAAAACATTGACGCAATCACTGCATAGCAAGGAACATGGAGATTTAAAAAAAATTACGACTAAGTTTGTGGGGGTTAGGGGGGGGGGGCTAGTTTAAATTGTTATGTTTTTAGGTTTTTAACAAAACGTTTTCAGGGGTTTTAGTAGCAGAGGATATTAATTTTAATTGATACCAGAGAGAAGAGATTCATTTTTTAAATTCAACCTTGTACCACAGACAAACAACAATCAAATTTTAACAAATAATCGGTCTGTCCACAGATACATAACAATATGAATTAGTTAATCAAATTACGGTTTTTTTTTATAGCTAAGGTATTCTTAACATTATTACTAGACATAAATTACCTGGTGATGCCTGCACGTTGCTGATGGCAGTCTGCTTCCGAGGCTGCAGTTTGTTGCCCTGAGATATTACAGGAGCGCCACCTGCAACATCATTTAAATATAAATATCCTGGGACATTTGTTCACCCACGGCTATCTGATCCCAAACTAAGCAGAGCTTGTAATATGGACAACCAGATCACTGATATACTACATATACTACTTCTTTTTGTGAATACATACTTAAATATATAATTACACACAGACTCAGGACAAACAGACATATTCATGCACACAAATGTGTGTCCTGGATGAGAATCGAACCCACGACCTGCGGCGTGATAGGCAATGTGTTAACCAACCACGCCAACCTGCCTGTCAAGTTATATCTTCTAGAAATATAAGCCGGCCTTAAATCTATTTAAGTTATGTTACCATGGTGGTAGGGTACTTGGCTACCACCCTCATGTTGCACTTGAGAGCCTTTAAGGCATTGTAATAAGGTGTACAACACATTGTCTCCCCTGGTATTTCTAATGTCTACAGGCGACGGTAGTCACTTACCATCAGGTGACTGAATGTTTATACAGAATTCTGGTATAAAAAAGGGATATAAGCTTGTGTTTGACCACAATCTCACCATGGTAAGTGATGATGTGGCCGAAGATGGTAAGCACACAAAGCCTAGACGGGAACTGGCTCTCAAGTGCAGCTGTCGGAACACACCGATAGGAGCTTGGCGACAGATTAACTTGAGTGTGGTAGCCAGCCAGTCGAGTACTACAAAGTACCCTACCACCGTGCTGTGGTTTCTTCACTACCACTGGGCTATGATCGTATTAAATGATGTGTTGTGTTTACCAATGGATGCTCTCAGCTCGCACTGTGCGCCCTGCGTGCCGGCTCGACAGCGACACGTGTAGTCGGAGCGCGAGCCCTCCTCACGCACGCACCGCCCACCGCGCGCGCACGGGTTCGGCACGCACGGATCCTACACACACACATTAAACATCTAGACGCATGGCATGGTGTCAGACACTACCATGCATCTAGATATAGGATGTTTTAAAAAGACTAATTGCTGATTTTATTGCCGGCTCTTCTCAGCAAAAGCAACCTTAAGAACCGTGCATTAGAGTAAAAAATATTTTGTAATATATCTAACATGTGACGATTAAAAATACTTGTAATGAGTTTACTTAATAAAGAGATTTGTGAATTATTGAATTTGACAAGTTTGTAAGGAAAAGGATGACGCACCGACCGTGGGTTATTTTACACTATCTATCCCCGGCGGTTTCCCGTGGGATCTTATCTTTCCCGGGATAAAAATATAGCCTATGACACTCACAAATAACGTGGCTTTCGATTAGTAAAAGAATTGTTCAAAATCGGTTCAGTAGATCCAGAGATGACCCCCCACAACCTCACAAACTTTAACTCTTTATAATATTAGTAGGAATAGATATATTGTGGAGTAAACTTAATATGGATGTAATTTTCTGGGTATTTGGGAATGGGGAAAAATTGCCTAATTTTCAAGCAAGATTGTGTTAACCCTTTGATATCTAATAACTAAAGATACACAATCAGAAAATGGCCTTACCGAATGAGCACCCACTCGAACATTTGGGTACTCTTTTAATCTAGTAGCATTCGAACGCTCCGACGGTAAACATGCCTCAGTGCTCGTTTAACATATATTTTGGGTAGCAGGTATGAGTCGTAAAAGTTTTATTGCCTTTTGTACATAGCTTTGTGAATAAAACTTAAAAAAAAAAAACTAGTATTACCCAACACAATTTGCGACAGTTTTGAGAGAACTTTTGCTTGGGATTGTTTCTCTTTAGTTATTAGATATCACAATCAATCAATCTGAGTGCACAAGTGAACAAGTGAAGTGAAATGTAATCAAAGCGTGTATCGTGACTTTTCAGGCTGTCCCAAAAAGTCCGTGAAAAGTTTTAGTGATACAGCCGCTAATTTTACTAAAACTAGACCGGACTTGTACGGACGAGGACCAAACATTACAGTTAATGTGACTATAAAATAAAAGATGAATATTTAAAATAAAAATGGCTTAAAGGTCTAGATACCAAGCCAAAAACCTTCTAAAAAAAACAGAATACGTCATATAGTTACCTGATGGTGTTTCTGTGCGATGACAGTGCTGTCCTCTTGCACGGTGACAGTGTCTGCATGTGTGTGTGTGTGCGTGTGTGTTTCGTCATCTCCGCACCCGGCGGCGGCTCGCTGCACGCGCACCGCGTTCACAAAGTCCACGCGCTTGTGGTTGATCCACGCTTGTTGGAGACAACCTACACCATGTGTACAATATGGGATTAAAACTACATCTAATATTGTAAATGTGAAAGTTTGGATGTTTGTTCCTCTTTTACGCCAGAACGGCTGAACGGATCTGGATGAAATTTATGATATGATAGTCTAGAATAGCACATAGGCTACTTTTTATCCCGGGAAAAGATAAGATCCCTCGGGAACGCGGAAACCGCGCGGAACAGCTAGTGAATACATCAATTTTTATATATTAAAACGATATACTGATGTCAAGGAATTCTTTCCGGTGAGTGGAAATCCGAAAAAAAAAAAAACAAAATGAGTCGTTAGATTGAAAAATGGGCTCAATGTAATTTTATTAGTACTAAGCAAAGAGATTTAAAGATAGATACAATAGAGCGGCTATCAGAAGAAAAGTCATAGACAATCTGTGATCCCATCCCATGCCTCAGTGACGCCATCTATCTATGAATAAACTAGACTAGACTGAGCGACTTGTGTCCACTGGACTGGATATCGGATTACGATTTTGTTCGCAATGTCCTGTCTATTAGTATAAGTTAAAATTCTTTGTTAGTAAGAGTTGTAATTTAGATAAAATTGTGGTACAAAATAAATATTATAAAGTGGACTCTGGCCATCTCATTGTCTTGCCCTTCATCCCACATGTATATGGTCAAAGTCAAAGAACCGTTTATTTAGTTTAGGCCCTAGAAGGGCACTTATGAATGTCGAATTACAGAAGTTACCACCGGTTAGGTCAGACAACTGAGAAGAACCGGCAAGAAACTCGGCAAGGTTACATTTTAAAACATTTTTGGATTTATTTATATAGATATAACATTGTTTCGATACGTTTCAGCCAGCAATATCCAACATCAGAATAAAATGACACAAACCTTTAAAGCTTGTTATGTTTCTAAGATGCCATTTGCTGAAGGCATCCTTAGCGACATCTTCCGGGACTCCCCCGAGGTACATCGGCCTCTCCAGCCTCAAAAACTCTTTGCTTCCTGCAATCAAATACAACTTTTTTTTGTAACATTTTGAGCTAATTAATACAATATAGTCTTCCTGCACTTTTGACTATATACATTCTTTCCCGGGACAAAATATAGCCTATGTTCATCAGGGATAATGTAGCTTTCTAATGGTGAAAGAATTTTTCAAATCGCTCCAGCAGTTTCAGAGTCTATTCAATTACACTAAAACCTGGATTTGTACGGACGATGAATATTATTTACTGCGAGTGTGATATAACGTGGCTATAACATATAAAAATAGGATATTAAAATGTATGCGACTGAAAGACTTTGTATCTTTGGCTAAAATTATGATTAAAAAAAAATATTTACACCCTATGTTGCACTCCCTACACTCCCTAGGGGAAACCAAAGCTGAGCAGGGAGCTCACCCCACAATCCACAACCACGATTTGTCTAAATTCAACCCCATTCAAATGGTTTTTATTAAAAGGCAAATAAATTCAAAAATCCTTTCAAAACACTTTATAAATAGTAGACTCTAATGCACGGTCCGGAAGGTTGCTTTTGCTGAGTGCCGGCAATTAAAAAACTGACCTACAATTGTATCTAGTCTCACGTTAGAGGGCGCTTATGTAACCAAAATAATTAGCAATTTTGTAAAGAAATGTGACATGCACTCAATCAATACTAGAAACAAGCACAAACTTGTGACCTCAGCTTATAGACTCCATAAAGTGCAGGACACATTTTTAGGACTTGTGCACGCTTCTATAATAAGATACCACCTATACTGTTCAATTTGCCTATACATACATTTAAGGAACGTGTTAAGAATGTTTTAATACAGAAGGCGTACTACCATATTAACGAATATTTAAATGACGACAATGCTTGGTAGCGCTCGCTCTTGCAGGACATACATTTATGTTATAATTCTAAGATTGTTTTGAAAAGAGTAATTGCTGAGTTTATTGCCGGCTCTTCTCAGCAAAAGCAACCTTCCGAACCGTGCACTAGTCATTAGAGTCATTACAATCTGACAATTCATAAGCGCCTGTGAAGGCCTATTTGGATGAATAAACATTTCATTTCATTTCAAAACATAAAGCATTTTAATGAATAATTCTTTTATTTTTTTATGAAGAAAAATAACAAAATATTATAAATAAAAATTATGGCTCAAAAAATAGAAGTCGAAAGTAAACACACAAAATTATAAGTAAGATGTGTTGTAAATATTCCACCAACAGATGGCGCTGTTCCGAAATTAAACGAGCTATGGTTTTGTTCTCAGGAACTGGATAAGTAGCTTTTCATGTTTCTAATAACTTATCCTACTAATATTATGAGATAGATCATATCCGATTTTGATGAAATTTGGCTATTTTTGAGAAAGTCGTTGTACGTAGCAGTATAATGACTAATATAATGATGTAATGATTTTTAATTATTTAATATATAACTATAATTTATATTTTATTAAATGGTCTACAAAACTGGGCGTTACACAAGTAAATCCTAAAACTAAATTTCAAAAACATTTTTGCAATGTGTTCGACCTTCTAGATGTAGACACAGCATGCTGAATAAAATAAAGTAAGACCAAATTATCTTGAATACATAAGCAAGCCAAGTTAATTACTCTACACAAAAATAGAAATAAACAATATATGATTAATGTATATATATACATATATAATACTTGTCTTAATTAATTTATACCGATATTTGTCAGTATTAGCGAATATCAATATATTCTTCAAGTAATATTATATCACTCCTACGGTTAATCATATCCTTATAATCAGGCTCTGATATCTAGCACCTGGCCTTATTTCAATCTAATATTGTTTTATTAATTTTATTTGTGAAATTATATCCAACCGATGTTAAAAGACCGGTATTTGAAATAATATGTATGAGGTAAGTGAAATGAAATGAAAGCGTGTATCGTGACTTTTCGGGTTGTCCCAAAAAGTCCATGAAATGTTTTAGTGGAATAGCCGCCAATTTCACTAAAATTAGACCGGACTTGTACGGACGAGGACGAGTCTTTACAGTGAAAGTGACAATAAAACGTGACTAAACATAAAAGATGAGTATTTAAAATAAAGAAATGGCTTAAAGGTCTCGATACCAGGCCAAAAATCGTCAAGCTAATAAAAAATATTAATTAACAGCTTATACTCTTCTTATACTTTCAATTAGCTTTTTTCAAAACGAATGAATATTTAGCTAATGCGTTGACGTAAATTGACAGTAAATATGTTTAATCTGTTTTTAGGGTTCCGTACCCAAAAGGGTAAAACCCTATTACTAAGACTTCGCTGTCTGTCCGTCTGACTGTCACCAGGCTGTATCTCAAGAACCGCGATAGCTAGACAGTTGAAATTTGGCAAATTATGTATTTCTGTTGCCGCTATAACAACAAATACTAAAAACAAAATAAAATAAATATTAAATTTTCCCATACAACAAACGCTATTTTTTTGCCCTTTTTTGCTCGATATCAATAATGGCAACAGGTAGTCACTTGAAATATTCACAAAATAGTCAGTTGTATTTTTACTTTATTAATAAATAATAAAATTTAAATAAAATAAATATTTAAGGGCTCCCATACAACAAACGTGATTTTTTTGCCGTTTTTACGGATCCCTTTGAGCGCGAGTCCGACTCGCACTTGGCCGGTTTTTCCTTGTTTTTTCCATGGATGAATAGGTACATTACATTCCATAGGTCATAGAGCCGCTCTGACGTAGATGCGGCGCTCCCTTTCCGTGACAGCTCCGAAAATACGTCAACTCAATATTTGAGTGTGTATTTGCAAGGATGCTAGTGTGCGTGAAAACATTGTGTCGCGACAACTGAATGGTGTCATTTCTTGCAGCGAGACCGGGCTCGGTTCTCGGATACGCTTCGGTTTCGATTTAGGCGTAGTATTTGATGCCGCATTTTTTAGGTATGACGGCGGCATCTATTCCGAGCGTCGCGCGAGGACCTATTATTAATCTATGGCTTTTTCAATGAAGACTTTTTGGCGGGAACTTGTGAAGTTGCGTTTTCGTTTCATTTTCATTAAAAACTTCAGAATTCAATATACTTAGTACTTATGATTGAATATTCAGTGGTCAAGTGGTAGACTTACCTTCATTTATTATAGATCTCGCCGGTCCATCGTCCACCTTCAGAGTGAAGTTCTTCTTAATGGCTATCAGCTCCGCCTTGTGGTAGTTCCCGTCTGAGACCATCTCGAAACTGGAATATTAAATACAAGAATTATGTATACTACCTGGATAGGACGCTCTCCATACCTGTTTGAATAAAATACCTATCAATTGCCAAAAAGAGTAAGATAACAACTACATTGGGACAACTTCTCTTTCTTTCATTAAGGGTAAGTAGGGTTAGAAAGGGAGGTTGTTCCAACGTAGTTGTTATATTTCTCTTTTTCATTGATAGGTATTTGCTTCAAGTAGGTATGGAGAGGGTCCTATCCAGGTAGTATATATTAATGATTAAATAACAACTGTATCTCCTTTTAACAAACATTATTGAAAAAGAACAGAATATAATATTTGAAGCTGAAAAAATTAATGACAATGTTTCTTTTTCATTTTGAGGCACTGGGTTCGAGTGAATTCATCCTAAGATGCGACAATCGTATGGAATGTAATTTATACAGGTGTCCGATAAGCAATATAGGTGGGCGGGTCATTTTCCAAATATACAAAAATGTATTAGTAAAAGTGTCATCATTTTCGAGATATTTCGATATTGGTTAATGGTTTGTCAAGTGTCCAAATTATACTTCAAATACGCATCTCGTGACCAGAATGCTGGCATATACCTCGCTCTACGAATCAGCATTGCCATCCAACGTGGCAATGCTGCCAGCATTCTGGGCACGTTGCCTACTGACAACGACTTTTTTATTTAGATTTATTTAAATTAAATGGATTTTTTTGGAATGAAATTAAAGATTTAAAAAATATATTTATTAAATTTGCAAAAAAAAAAACAAACATTAATTCATGTAATTTAAATTAAAATATAATTATATTTTAATATATAAATCTTAGTTATTTGGTTAATTAGAATATTGATTTTTGAATTTTGGATTTTAAATATCTTGAAAAAAACAATTAATCACGAAATCTCAGTAATTATTAATGCTAAAAAATATGTAAAAATACAGTTCGCACTTGTAATCAATGTTTGTTTGCAATATTATAGGAAGTTAGGATTTCAAGTTATTCCAGTTTAAAGTATCAGAGGTTATGTTTCGTCAAAAATAGACAATATATTCCCCAATCCCAAACTAAGCAGAGCTTGTACTATGGAGACCAGATAACTGATATAGGGAGCGTTCAAGTATTACGTAACGCAAGTTTTGGAGATATGTGGTGTAAAGTACTGAAAATGTCAAAAAAAACATGTTACATAATGCGTAGTTCAAAACCCCCCTCCCGCCCCTGTAACGCATCATAACGTTTTACAAAACCCCTCCTCCCCCCCAAATTCGTTACGTAATACTTGAACGCTCCCATACTACATGGTTTGGTGATGATGCCCATATTTTTTAAAAAGGTTTTTGACTTGGTCTTCTAGACCTTTAAGCCATATCTTCAGTATTTAATTCAATTTAGTATTCTTGATTGCTCATTCAATGCGTCATTTACGTTTTCAAATTGATATATATTTATATATTGGTCTACATTTTTCAGTACATCTTGAAGGCGTCATGATGCCCATACCTGTACATGGTGGAAGTGGGATGGTTCCCCACGTCGTAGCTGACCCTGACGCGTCCGTTGAACAGCTCCACCGCGAGGTGCTCCTCCCGCCCGAAGTACATAAGCACCCCGTGCTGCTGCCGCGTGCTAAACACTGGGGGAACATACCAAAGTCAAAGTCAACAACCATATATTCAGTTTAGGGCCTAGAAGGGCACTTACAGAAGTTACCACCGCGGTTCATGCCCACAAATGTCTGTCCTGGATGGGGATCGAACCCACGACCTGCGGCGTGATAGGTAGTCTATTAACCAATCACGCCAACAGTCTAATAATTAATTTTGAAATAATTTTCATCTCCCTGGTATTGCTAATGTCTGTAGGCGACGGTATTCACTTACCATCAGGTGCGCCCGACTGGTTGTCACTTGTGCTATAAAAAAATAATTCTAGATATAATGGAGCTAACCTAATGTGACGTTGGCTTGTGGTGCTGTCCTTAGTGGCTCTAACTCCACCAGCGAGTCGTTGTGGCTGAATGTGAGTGACGTCAAGTACTCACAGAGACGACCTGAAAAAAAAACAATGTCAGTACGTCAAACTGGACTTTTTGGAGGGAACTTGCGATGTGACGTTTCGTTTTCGTTTCATTTTCATGTATTTTGAGTTTTATTGAATAAGATTGGTAGTTATTTATCCAATAATCCAAAATATCTATAAATCCAATTACAATAAAACCTGACCTGACTTGTACGAACGAGGAGTGACTTTACCGTGAATGTATAATGTGACTATAACATCAGAAATATTATATTACTTACATAAATCTAAAGAAAGCAACTAAATAGTGAAATTGCGGCCTAACGAATAAAGATAGTAGATTTTTTGATGAAGATTTTTGATGAAGAGTTGGTAGGTAAGAAATGCTAAAATGAAATTTATATAATTATGTTAAAAATAAACTAACTTTCTTAACAGTTATGCATACAAATAGGAAATATATTTTATTTAATGAAATAGTAGATTGTTATACAAGGGGCTAAAATGACCCATTATATACGAGGTAGTTTTACTCCCGAGCTTTAGCGAGGGACTAAATAGAAACCGAGTTTTAATGGGTTTTAGCGTCGTGTGTTACACTAACCTTTTCACTACGATTGCGAAAAAATAAAACAATCCAATACAATATGAAATATGTACTTAATAATTTCTTTTTTTTTGTTTCTTCTGTAGCCGCAACACATTGCATTGCACCAGAGATTTTCAAAATTAAAATGAAGTTCTTTTTTTATGAAACAGTAATAAGTCGAGTCTTTATTCATGATTATTCTACTTATGACTAAAGACTTTTTTGTAGGCTCATTGTCATTTGACACACAAAAATTTAAAAAAAATACTTTTTCCCCTAGAGGATGAATTGCTATTTTTTCACCGCTCTGGTACGCTACAATGACGGTCTTTTTGAGCAAGAGGAGTGAAAAATGTATTTTTAGAGTCTACTTTGCTGTGCCCTAACAGGGTTTCATGTTTGTACCATCACCAATTTTGTACCATCTATATGTTACCATGAACGCAATAAAGTTTGAAGTTTGAAGATATGGAACGTGATATTGTGAAGCGCAAGCTAAAATGATTTTATCTGAACAACCTAAATACTACCTCATACAATTTATAATACAACTTAAAGTATAAATATTTTTACTTCAAAGTAAAAATATGCTTCCTGCGCTGTACAGTTCGACTGCGAACGAGCGACCTTGCCACCTGCCACGTACAGATAAACCCTGTGAGGTTTGCGCTACGTGGTATTAGAGCTCCTGTACACGAGCAGCATGTTGCATCGACGCGTGTGTGCGATCAGCATGCTGCTCGTGTGAACGAGCCCTTATCTTGAGTGTTTCTTAAAATGTATAGTGATAAATGAGTTAAAGAAAAAGGCTACTCAAACTCAAAACTCATTTACTTATTCAGTTTAGTCCCTGGTAAGGCACTTATGGATGTTACAATTGACTCTACCACCGGTTCAACATACACTTACACAGACGAAGAATGATCAAAATATATCCAGAATAGGTACGTAGCCAATCTATAAAAAAAAACTGAATTCTTACCAGAATATCCAGGCGCACATTTGCACAAGTAGTCAGTCGCGGTGGTTGTCAGAAGTGATCTTTCCATCTCAATGTCATCCTGGAATATTACAAACAATATCATAATATTATATTATAAAAATATCGTACAAAAGTACAGTTCATTATGTCATTTGGGGCAATTTTGAGTTTTGGGGGCTCTTTGAGTTAATGAATATTACGAAAAATCGTTACAATAGTTACGTTATTCACAAAACTGAGTTCAGAAAGATTACGAACATCCATTCCGTTAGTTACTTTTTATAGTTTGGGTTAATTTTGAGTATTGGGCTCAGAGTTTGGGGACAATTTGAGTTCACGAACATCTGTATGACTATTTTTATCAGGGTTCATGCCCCAGCAGCGGAAAATACCTGGATCTGCGTGTCCGGCAGCGGCAGGTAGCAGACACCGTGCACGCAGTCATGGTGCGCGCACGGGGAAGTCCCGAGCGCGGCGTGTGGGGCCGCCTCGCAGTACCGACCCGCGTACCCGGGGGTGCACAGGCACTTGTACTCATCTAGGCCGTCTACACACGTCGCGCCGTTCTGAAATGGGTCAATTAGTTAGATAGCTTTAATTTAAAGTCGAATTTAAAGTACCCTGTTTTATTTTATGTCCATTTCCATAAATAAAAATGGCAAAATCTATGGAAATTTAATACATCTACTTATATCTCATCAATCGTTGTATATTTCATCAATGTGATTGTATTGCGCTATGAGACAGTTGTTGTACAACATTGTGGAGTTGATATTTCAATGACTGCGTGACGTCACGGATGATGATGACCTGATGTTTCTAATCCGTCTGTATCTCATCAATCGTTGTATATGTCATCAATGTGATTGTATTGCGCTATGAGACAGTTGTTGTACAACATTGTGGAGTTGATATTTCAATGACTGCGTGACGTCACGGATGATGATGACCTGATGTTTCTAATCCGTCTGTATCTCATCAATCGTTGTATATGTCATCAATGTGATTGTATTGCGCTATGAGACAGTTGTTGTACAACATTGTGGAGTTGATATTTCAATGACTGCGTGACGTCACGGATGATGATGACCTGATGTTTCTAATCCGTCTGTATCTCATCAATCGTTGTATATTTTATCAAGGTGATTGTATTGCGCTATGAGACAGTTGTTGTACTACATCGTGGAGTTGATATTTCAATGACTACTCTTACCTGACACATGTTATTGATGCAATCATCGGCATTGACCGTGCAGTTGTCTCCCGAGTAGCCCTTAAGACACGTGCAAGTGTAGTGGCTAAAGTGATCGGTACACGCTGCTCCGTTCGCGCACGGGTTGAATTCCGCAGTGCAGAACTGTATTTTTTTATCACAATATTCGCCTGTAAAAAGATAATAGGCTCTTATGAATAAACCGAAACAAAAGTTAGTTCGAAATATCTTGTACAGAAACATGACGGCGATGATAGATCAGTGGTAGTGACGTCGGATACCGCGGTGAAGGTCTTGGGTTTGAATCCTAGGAAAGCATCGTGAGGAAACCTCAGGCACCCTCAAGTTGAAATTCTGTCGCCAATTAGTTATTGGTGTGCTCAAATTGAGAGCCAGATGCCTCTAAAGCATTGTAAAAAGGTGTACAACACATTGGCAATCTCCCAGGTATTGCTAATGTTTATAGGCGACGGTATTCACTTACCATCAGGAAACCCGCCTGCCTGGTTATCACTTAAAAAAGAAACTTCGAAGAAATGTGTATATGTTACCCATAAAGCCGGGCGCACACTTGCAGGAGTACCCCTCCAGGTGGTCGAGGCAGGTGGCGTTGTTCTGACAGCGGTTGTCCACGCAGTCGTCGATGTTCACCTCGCACCGGACGCCCGTGTACCCGGCCTGGCATGAGCATCTGGGTCGATAGAAAATTAACTCACAATTACCCCAAAACCTCAACAAAATACAAATAGAACAACTCAAAATTATCCCACTCAAAATAGCCTCAAAACTCATTGTATTACGTTTCAAGCTCTGGTTCTAAGATAGTCTTTTTTTGATTCATGATTTTAGAAAGTGACGGATATATGAAAGCGTCCATAGGCTACGGTAATCACTTACCATCAGGTGGGTCGTAAGCTTGTTTGCCACCTAGTGGTATAAAAAAATATATTTAATACACAGATTTTACGAACGAAAATGACCCCGATCAGAATATTTAAATAGACTTTAACTATCGGATATCGGGGCAAAGGCCGTGGGTTCGATCCTACAATGAGCTTAACATTTCGGTGAAGGAAAACATCGTGAGTAAACCTGCGCGGTGGTAGGGTACTTTGTAGTACTCGACTGGGTGACTACCACCCTCAAGTTAAATATCTGTCGCCAAGCACCTGTTGGTGTGTTCCGACAGCTGCACATGAGAGTCAGTTTCCATTTAGGCTTTGTTGTGCTTACCACCTTCAGCCACTTCAGCTTCCATGGTGAGATTAAAAACAAAATAATTGTTAAATGTTGATGAATTTATTTAGAATTAGAAATAAAAGTTAATAGTCTATTCATTTTGTTTATTCATTTCCACAGACAGTACAGAAGAGAGTAAAAATACAGATAATACATCTCAAATAGTGGTCTACAAAACTACGCTAGATAGCGCCACGTGTACCATTTAGAATATTAAGATTATAATATTTATCTTGAATTACAACAATAATAATTAAAAAAAAAAAATAGGTAATTCATTATTTATTATATTAACGTGGGGGCAGCTAGTATTATATACATATCTCGTAAACGGGTGAAAAAAAATCTGTATTTAGATATAATTTTGCTTTTCGCCACAAACCAAACTTTTTTGACCTCCTAACTCACAATGATCTCGACGAATCACAACCCCCAAACACTGACCTGAACCGTCCCTCCTCGAGTAACTGGCATATTCCATGCGCACAGGGCGCACCGTAGCACGCGTCGATCTGATGTTGGCACGAGTCCCCGTGGAAGCCGCGAGCGCACGCGCACGACACGCCACCCGCGCCGAGCGCACGACACACTCCCTCGTTGAGGCACGGGTTGTTGTAGCACTGGTCGCACTTTGATATTATTTCTGCTGGGGGCTTGCCTGTGGGGGATGACGTTTTAAATGAAAACGTGATTTTAATAGGGATGTTGACTGGCATATCAAATCAGCTTCTTTTTATTAAATGTCAAAACGATAGTGACGTCATAAATATACACCATCAAAAGATCTACTCTTTGATGTTAAATTGCGAATTACAAATTATAGAATGGTTGTATTTTACATCGAGTTGGCTATTTACGAGTATTTTTAGGTGTTTTATACACTGGTTAGTTGTGACCCCTACTTATTGACCCCCACTTTTTGACCAAATTAAAGTAAACCCCAGCTACCTTTGCAAACGAAGGCTGTGGACTGTGTGCTCAGTATAAGCTTGTCTCTCATAGGCGGAGGATCTGAACACCGAGCGATGCCAGCCTCGACGTATTCTCCTGCACTCTTCACCCACTCCGACAGCCAGCGGGTCCCGCAGTCGCAGTATAGGGGGTTCGAACCTAGAGCACTGGAAAATAATTTAATTCATGTTAGAATAGAATACCAGGCACTTACCACCGCTTCTGACAAAAAAACAGTAAAAGATATAGTAAAACACAAGCACATATAGTAAATAATTTCATAGCTATCGAATTTGGGAAATATAAATCAGATTATGAATCAGTTTAATAAGCCTTCCTCTTTATTTCTGACAAAGTGTCGTATTAGGATAATTAACTCTAAAGCACCCAGTAGGCATGATTTGTTAAGACATCTTCAACAATCATCGACATATTTCAGCCAATTTACACATAACATTAAAATAGCAATATTAATAAGACAATTATCGTAAAAATAGAAGGAACAAGTTTTTCGCCGAGCCATCGTGTCGCACTGTGGCGCGAGCTAACTCGCCCATACCGCGTACCCTCGCTACACTCAACGCTCTCCTGGAAGCCAATCCGGATTGTGATTTGTTTGCGGATGGATGGCCGGTTATATTGTCTGAGTGTTTGCGTTTCTGTGAGAAGGATGTATGACTGAGTGCTTATATTTAATTTCTTTATTGTCCTATTTTTGTTTTTATTGTACTTATTATTTTTATATAGAATATATTTAATTATTGTTATTGGTGTCCAACAGTAATAATTAAATTAAATAAATAAGAGCCATGTGTTTATACTTACACATGTGATATGGACTCTAAATCCCGGAACACTCCGTCAGCGAGCATGGATATGTTGTTACCGTGAAGTGACAGGACTCGCAGTTGCGTCAGACCTTTAAGAGCGTCGCGCTAGAAATATATAGCAATGTGTATAAACTATCAGTTGAGTTTAGTAACAGTTAGTTCACATTAAAGATACGTCAGTTAGATCAAGTTGAGTGAACCAGCTTGGTCACAAGATTAATTTACTAATCAGCTAGCTAGGTTATTAGATAACTCGATTAGGTTGAGTGAATCAACCAGGTCATTAGATAAGTCAGCGAGGTCACTGGTCAGGCTCATTGAGTCAGCTAAGTCACTAGATAAGTCAGCAAAGTTAGGTTGAGTGAATTAGCTAGGTCATTAGATAACTCTATTGTCTCTATTCTCGCGCTAGGTTGGGGTGTGTGAATTTAGATAAGTCAACTAGGTCTATAGATAAGAATCGACCAAGTCACTTGTCAGGATCAGTCAGATAGCTAAGTTAGCGAAGATACCTGAAGTGAATCAGCTAGGTCATAAGATAAGTCTATACTCTCGCAAGGTAGGGATGTGTGAATCATCAGTCGGGTCACTAAAAACATCAACTAGGATAGATTGAGTGAATCATCCGGGTCATAACATGATTCAGCCAGGTCAAAGTCTCTTACCTGTACACATCTCAACCTGTTATAGCTGACAATGAGTGTGGACAGCTTGGTGAGGCCCTCGAACGTGTTGTTGGGCAACACGCTGATCTTGTTGTTGGACAAGTCTAGACGAGTCAGTTGGGTGAGGTGGCTGATCTGCTCCGGGAGGATGCTTGTTATCTCGTTCGATTCTAGATACCTGAAAAGTATTGGCTGTTTTTTTTATTCTGGATAAGCTTGTGTTTGACCACAATCTCACCATGGTAAGTGATGTGGCCGAAGGTGGTCATCACACAAAGACTAGATGGGAACTGGCTCTCAAGTGCAGCTGTTGGAACACACCGATAGGTGTTTGGCGACAGATTTTTCAACTTGAGGGTGGTAGCCAGCCAGTCGGGTACTACAAAGTACCCTACCACCGTGCTATCGTGCACCGTGCTCAAGCCCATTGTAGGATTCAAACCCACGACCTTCGCCACGGTATCCGACGTCACTAGCACTTATGGTGTATTCCGGCAGTTGCACTTGAGAGCCAGTTGATATATATATATTTTTTTTATACTGGATAAGCTTGTGTTTGACCACAATCTCACCATGGTAAGTGATGATGTGGCCGAAGGTGGTAAGCACACAAAGCCTAGATGGGAACTGGCTCTCAAGTGCAGCTGTCGGAACACACCGATAGGTGCTTGGCGACAGATTTTCAACTTGAGGGTGGTAGCCAGCCAGTCGGGTACTACAAAGTACCCTACCACTGTGCTATGGTTTCCTCACGATATTTTCCTTCACCGAAAGCTCAAGCTCATTTTAGGATTCGAACCCACGACCTTCGTCGCGGTATTCGACGTCACTTACCACTGAGCTATCATCGCCTTATTTTAAGGCAATATAAAAAAGGTAGACAACACACTAGAAAACCCCTGGTATTGCTATTGTGTATAGGCGACGGTATTCACTTAACATCAGGTGACCCGCCAGTTTGGTTGTCACATCTCACCTTGCTAGTAACATATTAAGTACCAACCTCTAAATAAGAATTGAGTTTGAGGCTGAATGGGCCAAAACCCTTTGCCTGCACTTTAATAGAGGAAATCAAATTTGACATCTATCTGACAAGCCGTCTTCCTGTGTAGTAAGTGCGAATGTACTCACAGCTCGGTGGTTTGCTTGGGTATGTTGTCTGGCAGCGCGGTGAGTCGTGCACGCGCGCAACGCACCACGGAGCCGGTGCAAGTGCACGCTACCGGACAGTACTCGCGGGACAGACACCCCACGTCCTCCGCTGTGGACAGTACACATTTTTATTTGTTTATTTATAGCATTTTGATTTCAGATAAATTACATGGATGCCCTTTTTTGGCAACCTCCTTCAACCACTTCCACTCTTATCTTATTTTATTTGGTATTTTGATACCTATTTTACCATTTCGGATAGGACAGGTTTTTTTTAACATATTATGTATACAGGGTGTCCGGTAAGTAGTACGACAAACTGAAGGGGGAGATAGGGGGGGGGGGTCACCTACCAACATATATAATCAATGACCTAGTAAAAGTGTCACCGTTTTCGAGACATTTAATAATAATAACCTTATAGATAATTATATTTTCGAGCCGTTTGGGGTTAAAACCCTCGGGTCGTGGGGCCCGAGTGCTCATTTCCTATTTAAGGATATTGCCCAAAGATTGTTGACGCTTCCCGTGACCAAAAGGCTGGCTTTTACTTTGGCCAAAGATTAAGCATTGCCATTCAACGTGGCAATGCTGCCAGTCTTTTGGAAACGTTACCAGGCGACGGCGATGCGGAGGAATTCTTCGACGCACTTTTATAGTTTATTTTAGGTAGTTTTTAGATTAGATTAGTTTTAATTGTAGTTATAATAATGTAAATATTTTATTGATTTTATATAATAGTAAATAAATGATAATGCTTTTAATAATTAATATTCGAAATATCTCGAAAATTGTGATCTTTTTATTGAGGTCATTATCCTAGTAATATTATAAATGTGAAAGTTTGGATGTATGTATGTTACTCATTTACGCTGGAACGGCTGAATGGATCTGGATGAAATTTGGCATGGAGATAGATAGTCTGGAATAGCACATAGGCATTTATCCCGAGAAAAAAACAGGTCCCTCGGGAACGCGGGTGAAACCGCGCGGAACAGCTAATTGTATATATGTTAGAAGGTGACCTGCCCACATATCTCCCCCTTAAGTTTGTCGTTCTACTTACAGGACACCCTGTATATGAGGGTACAGTAGTGTATGTACTAACGTGTGCACTTAAAGTCGTTGACTTCTAGGTGCGTGATGAGTGCGCCGCGCAGGGCACGCGGGTGTGCGCACGAGGCGGCCGACGACACGCGCCGCGCGCGCGCCCACGCGGGGAACCACGACATGTGGCACGTGCACGACAGGGGGTTCGACCCCAAGTTGCTGGGGACAAAGTCTTTATGTACTCCTAACTTATAGGTACTGTAAAGGGTTGGGATCTAAGATTATGATTACGTGCACGAGTAGGGGTTCGACCCTGGTAGCTGGGGACAAAGATCTTTATGTACTCCTTACTTCTAGGTAATGTGAAGGGTGGTGATCTAAGATATGATAATGTGCATGAGTAGGGGTTCAACACCAGGTTGCTAGGGTCAAAATCTTAATGTACTCCTTACTTATAGGCACTCCAAAGGGTAGGGAACTATAATATGAGGCATGTGCGTGCATGAGTAAGGGTTCGACCCCAGGTTGTTAGGGGGGGACAAAAATATTTAAGTACTGCAGTTTAAGTCAGCAACACATTGGCAATCCCTCTGGTATTGCTAATGTCTATTAGTCACTTACCATCAAGTGACCCGCCTCTCTGCTTGTTAACTTCAGACATAAAGTAAAAGCCCTGCATTCAAGGATCTCAAAAAAGGAAGTATAAGTAGTTAAATATATAGTTATCTGTGGCATAGCTAAAAGAGCTAAAACAGAGATAAAATATACTGCTATATTGTCTATGACGTCAGATTAAGAAAATTATGAGAATTTCTAATTATGAATACTAATGCTATAAAAGCGAAAGTAACTGACTATATGTCCTGGGTTTATCGAGAAAACGGCTAAACAAATTTAGATGAAACTTTATATATAACACCTTAATCAACACGGACAAAAATGTATACTTACAGAGTAGATAGCATGGTGAGGTGATCAAAAGCACCAGGAGTGATGCATGTTATCTTATTGTCGTTTAGAGACCTGAAACAAAATGATAACATATTTGTTTAAATCAGTAACACAGGCAGGCGGGTCACCTCATGGTAAGTGACTACGGTCGCCTATAGACATTAGCAATACCAGGGGGATTGCCTATATGTTACACCTTATTACAATGCCTTAAAGGCAAGGTTTAGCAAGGTGATAGGGTACTTTGTAGTACCCAACTGGATAGCTACCAGTCAAAAGTTGAAAATCTGTTGGCAAGCACCTATCGATGTGTTCCGACAGCTGCACTTGAGAGCCAGTGTGCTTACCACCTTCGGCCACATCATCACTTACCATGGTGAAATTGTGGTCAAACACAAGCTTATCCAGAATTAAAAAAAAACTGGCTCTCAAATGTAACTGGCGGAACACACCAACAGCTGCTTGTCGACAGTTCAACTTGTGTGTGGTAGCCAGCCAGTCGAGTACTACAAAGTACCCTACCACCAAGCTGTGGTTTTATGGCAGCTGAAACTGCTGGTAGCTTATTACGCCAGCCAGTTTAAATATGATAACGTGAGTATAACATAAAAGAAAAATAATACTAACATGACATTAGCAGAAATATCCTAAAGTTCATTATTTATTTGAAAGGCTTTAGTTACAAGACTATCAAGCCTAAACCATTTCTTTATTTTCAAATTCTTCTTTTATGTTAAAGTCGTGTTAAATCACATTCACAGTAGAGTCTAGTCCTCGTCCGTACAAGTCCAGTCACGTTTAAAATTAGTGGTCGTTCCACTAAAACTTTTCACGGACTTTTTGGGACAACCCGAAAAGTCCACGATACACGCTTTCATTTCATTTCACTTCACTTGTGCACTTAGATTGATCTTTATTGGACAAAACACCACCGAAATTATTCAACAAAACTCAAAATACACGAATTTAATGAAAAGAAAAAAACGAAATCGCAACGTCACTTCGCAAGTTCCCACCAAAAATTGTCCTAAAGTTCAGGACAAGAAAGCAAAACAAAATAACAAAACTCATTCAGCACCCCAAGTTCTTTGAAGTTCATTATCAGGTTGTTCACACGGTTTTTGCTAACTTACAAGGTACTCAAGCTGTGTAGTCCGAAGAACATCTTATCAGTGACTGTCTGCAGAAGATTCCCATCCAGCAACAACTCCTGAATGTTAGCAGCTCCATCGAACGCATTGTCTTCTATCACTGTTATACCTGGAATATCTCTGCCATTGACAATGTGAAGAAACTGTTTCACAATTATAAAAAAATAAACAATCCTGGGACATTTGTTCACACTCGGCTATCTGATCTCAAACTAAGCAGAGCTTGTAATATGGACAACCAGATTACTGATATACTACTTTTTTTTTTTTTTTAATACTGGATAGGCTTGTGTTTGACTACAATCTCACCATGGTAAGTGATGATGTGCCACACACAGCCTAGATGGGAACTGGCTCTCAAGTGCAGTTGTCGGAACACACCGATAGGTGCTTGGCGACAGATTTTCAACTTGGTTGTGGTAGTACCCTACCACCGTGCTATGGTTTCCTCACGATGTTTTCCTTCACCGTATATACATACATATACTACTTTTGTTGTAAATACATACTTAAATAGATAATTACACCAAGACTCGGGACAAACAGACATGTTTATGCACACAAATGTGTGTCCTAGCTGTATGGGAATCGAACCCACGACCTGCGGCGTGATAGGTAGTGTGTTAACCAACCACCATTTCATTCATGTAACTATACAAATAGAAGACCGGTTCTCAAGTACCCAGCTGGAATAAATGCGTAAGCAAATGCGAACTCCTGAACTAAATTTATGTTGTAATGTATTTTTGTTTTAGTTTAAGCATAAAATTGTTAAACATTTGAATTTAAGAAAGCCAATATAGTCAGATGGTCCAAAAATATTTTAAAAATCCAGTCAAGTGTCTTAATAATAGGGTTTCCGTTTTTACCCTTTTAGGGAGCGTTCAAGTATTACGTAACGCAAGTTTTGGAGATATTTGACCCCCCCCCCTCCCCCCAAGTAACGCGCCGTCACGTTTTTCTGTACCCCGTCCCCCCCCCCAACCCTCTAGTAAAACGTTACGTAATAACCAAGTGAGCATCTATACCTAAAAGTCACAATTATGTGGTGTAAAGTACTGAAAATGTCAAAAAAAACATGTTACATAACGCGTAGTTCAAAACCCCCCTCCCGCCCCTGTAACGCATCGTAACGTTTTACAAAACCCCTCCTCCCCCCCAAATTCGTTACGTAATACTTGAACGCTCCCTTATTACTGCCTACTCAACCTTACATAACATGTTTTGTTTTGTTAACGTTTAGTGAAGTTTCTTAAATCTACCCTCGAATAATTTCATTTTCTTTATTGTTAGTATATATTATAAATTCAACTACCTTACATAATAATCTCTATAATAATATTATAATTATAATTTTTGTTCTTAAATGTTTTTGTTATAACCAACTCTTTATAATAAAGTATGATATGGAAGATTGATGCCTCCAAATATGTACAGGTATTTCATACATAAAAGGAGGCTTCGAATACTGTACTGAATATTGTAAAATCATTTAAAGTAAATAAACATTTTTGTATTGTACCCTTTGGGTACGGAACCCCAAAACATGTAACCTTGCTGAGTTTCTTGCCGGTTCTTCTCAGTTGTTGTCTGACTTTCGAACCGGTGGTAACTTCTGTAATTCGACCTTTATAAGAAACCATGGGGCGGAACGCTAGTACATAATAATATTATATTTATAGTTTGCGTTAAACTTACCATTGTTTCTGAAGTCCAGTTTAGTTAAGTCTGGTAACCGACCGAAAAGCCCATCAGATTTGATTTGCCCCAGACTATTGTCTGACATTAATCTGTAAAAAGAAAGATAGTTGAAGACAAAAATAGACGAGAAGTAGCCAGCCAGTCGGGTACTACAAAGTACTACCACCGTGCTATGGTTTCCTCACGATGTTTTCCTTCACCGAAAGCTCAAGCGACCTTCGGCGCGGTATCCGACGTCACTACCACTGAGCAATCATCACCTAACTTGAATCGCTAAAAAATAGATTCTATTGTTTTCCGGGCACTTTTGGATTCCAAAAAATAAATTAACAAACTACGCTACACACAGTGTACATGGTAAGAAGAAAGAAAGAAAGAAAAATATTTTATTAAAGCGCACCATTTGACGCAAACCAAATACATAGCAACAAAAAGAAAAAATAATAAAGTACAAAACAAACTAAACAATATTGTTGGAGATTTGTGCGTCGTATGTGCGCAAAAATATGGGTCATTGCTCAGCATAATACTGAGACTTAGGACGAACCTAATGTCTGCAGCGCTGATTTTCAGCAATAACCGATGAGCGAGGATTCCCACCAGACTCAGTGGAAACATCGATATCCAGTAAGTACTACATATTAAAACTATCGAACTAAGTACATATAACTACAATGTGTATTTTCTTAACTTGTTCGAACGAAATGTGTCTGTGTCTTACATCCAAGACGAAAAATAATCGATAAAAATCGAAAAAAGAAGTTGATTAAGCAACTTCTTTTTTCGATTTTTATCGATTATTTTTTGCACGTTTGATCATTACATTGATTTTTGGCGGTGATTAGCATAACAACGAAAAGAGATAGACCCATAAATATTTTATTGAGTTTGTAGATTAAATTGTGAAATTTAATAAAACATGCAAAAAAGTCTGCCTGGATCATAAATGACAAATAAAAGTTTTTTTTTTTTTACAAATTTTTAATAGTTTTGTTATTTTGTACCAGGTTTCTGTTCGATATAGTAATTTATTTTTATCTTGTCATCTAGGTGGTATTTCTAGCTTTCTAATGATACTACTGTAGCGACATCTCTCTACACTACACATAGATATAGTTCGCACGACTCCTAGATAGATGGCGCTCCGATAATCTACATCGCGCTATCGAAGTTTTCTATGCGATCTGCATATATACAAGATTCCAACATGTACAGTTGGACCGCGGTCCCCAGGCACGATGACCTAGCCTGGCGGAAGATCTTCCCTTTTCAATGGAGGAGTCTAATACCTCGCTCCTCCATACTACTTTGAAGAAAATACATAGTTTACTTAAAAGGAAACAATGACAAAAACAAAAGGTGAGATTTTCATTTAAAAAAAATTAAAAAAAAAACATAAAGAACGTTAGTTTTTGAGACTGCTAACATATTTAACTTTTTTAGCACATTTCGGTTGAACAAGTTGAGAAAATACACATTGTATATAGTAACTAGTGATTGAACAAAACTTATTTCAAAATGCTAGTGCTCCATTTTAATAAGCAAAGCAAAAAAAAAAAAAACAAAAAGCAAATAACAAAAAAAAACAATGAAAATAAACGTTATAAAGAAAGCTATTACAGATTGGGTCATTATCTCTCCAATATATTTTTTTTTATGTCACTAGTGACAACGAGGCAGGCGGGTCACCTGATGGTAAGTGACTACCGTCGCCTATAGACATTAGCAATACCAGGGGGATTGCCAATGTGATGTACACCTTATTACAATGACTTAAGGGCAAGGGCAACTGGCTCTCAAGTGCAATTGCCGGAACACACCAACAGGTGCTTGGCGACAGATTTTCAACTTGAGGGTGGTAGCCAGCCAGTCGGGTACTACATAGTACCCTACCACCGTAATATTATAAAGAGGAAGGACTTGTCTGTATGTGTCTATGTATGTAACGATTTGACCAATTAGACTAGTGTGTGTGACATTTAATTTTCATTCAATTTATAATTTCTATTAATATGTACAACAAATGTACAAATTAAACATGCAAATGTACAATTACAATACATAAAAAACTTCTTCGAGGCTGCCGCTGCTGCCGATCGGCAAGGTTCCCAGAAGGCTGGCAGCGTTTCCTCTTTCTATTAATAATAATGTATTTAATATTTCTACACCTTTATTGGTAGAATATGCTGATCTAAATGACATGACCATCTTAATGTACCATATTCTTGGAAATAAATGATTTGATTTGATTTTAACGAATAAACTCATAAACTAGTGAGTTTTTCAGTAATTCTCTGTACTCACAGTGCGTCAGTGTTGGGTGGCAAGTCGCGCGGCAGGTCTGGTAGCGCTGCGCCCGCGCACGCTACAGAGACAGCCCTCACTCCGTACGAGCACTCGCACTGCCGGGGACATGCCCCCGTGGACGCGCACGCGTTAGGACTCTCTTCACCTGCTGTTATGTACGTTATCACGCTATAGTTTACTATGTAATCTCGTTTTTTAGGGTTCCGTACCTCAAACGTTAAAAAAAGTAATTATAAGATCACTCTCTTGTCCCTCTGTGACCTAGCAAGTTGAAATTTATACCAGATACTGAGGTCTATAGTCCCTATTAGGTGTGTAAAGATCAAGGTCCTGAGTCAACACGATAAAAAGATATAGGCAAAAGATTTTCGCTAAAACTTGTAAGTACCAACCTTCATTTTCAACTTTTTTTATTTTTCGGAATATTACTTCTGCTGTAAGAATTCGCTTTTGAGCAAAATTGACAATTCTAGGTCAACCGGAAGTACCCTATAGGTTTTGGGTCGAAAACCTATATGGTAGTTCCCGTTGACCTAGAATTACTTACAGCACAAATAATGGAAAAATTCAAAAAAATAAAAAAAGTTGAAAATTGAAGGGTACATACATACATAGTCTCCACCAATTAAGATAGACCTCTGAGTTGTATCGGCGCTCATACAATTTAGAGGTCTAGTTGGTACTAACCTAAAATATGGTAATCGAAAAAAAATTGAAAAAAATCCTTGAGACTCCATTACCGTGATGAACGAACTATTACTACAAGTTTGTACGAAACCCTCGGTGCGCGAGTCCGACTCGCAATTGACCGGTTTTTTTTTCTATGACATTTAAAATTAAAGAACATTAGGTTTATTAGTCTATTTCGGTTCAGGTAATCTGAAGTGAAATTACAGAAAAAGGCTAACATACGTTTACACTTAAAGTTCTCTTCTCTCAATGCGTCTATCCTTTTCCTACTCATACGTTTGGGAGAGTCGCATTTCGCTCCCGAAGTCTCGATCGGGTTTTTCCGGAGATACGCCGCAAGCCAGCGGAGAGAGCAATCGCAGGCGAAGGGATTCCGGCCTAAGTGCCTGTAAAATAAGGAATAGTGAATAGAACAGTAAATATAGTGCCATATATTTCACGATATTAAAAAAACACATGCGTATTTTTTTTCTGACTATGCTGCCGAAGGAGTTAAGCGCATACAGCCAAATAAGACTTACAAGGTTTGAATTCCAGTGAGGGCATCAAAGGATCCATTTGGTAAGGACCTTATATTATTGTCATACAGGGACCTGGAAATAAATGAACGACACTTGAAATAGTGAGCTTTAGACCTTGCGAAAGTTTTGTGACATTTTCGATCATTTTAGCTGCGCCATTTTGAAAACTTAACAACAATTTAATCGACAAAAATCCTATAAAATGTAATGGCGGATGCCGTTAATTTCAATTTCTAATCCGTGTTTATCTCATCAATCGATGTATATTTTATCAATGTGATTGTATTGCGCTATGAGACAGTTGTTGTACAACATTGATGAGTTGATATTTCAATGACTGCGTGACGTCACGGATGATGATGACCTGATGATTCTAATCCGTCTGTATCTCATCAATCGTTGTATATTTCATCAATGTGATTGTATTGCGCTATGAGACAGTTGTTGTACAACATTGTGGAGTTGATATTTCAATGACTGCGTGACGACACGGATGATGATGACCTGATGATTCTAATCCGTCTGTATCTCATCAATCGTTGTATATTTCATCAATGTGATTGTATTGCGCTATGAGACAGTGGTTGTACAACATTGTGGAGTTGATATTTCAATGACTGCGTGACGACACGGATGATGATGACCTGATGATTCTAATCCGTCTGTATCTCATCAATCGTTGTATATTTCATCAATGTGATTGTATTGCGCTATGAGACAGTTGTTGTACAACATTGTGGAGTTGATATTTCAATGACTGCGTGACGTCATGGATGATGATGACCTGATGATTCTAATCCGTCTGTATCTCATCAATCGTTGTATATTTCATCAATGTGATTGTATTGCGCTATGAGACAGTTGTTGTACAACATTGTGGAGTTGATATTTCAATGACTGCGTGACGTCATGGATGATGATGACCTGATGATTCTAATCCGTCTGTATCTCATCAATCGTTGTATATTTCATCAATGTGATTGTATTGCGCTATGAGACAGTTGTTGTACAACATTGTGGAGTTGATATTTCAATGACTGCGCGACGTCATGGATGATGATGACCTGATGATTCTAATCCGTCTGTATCTCATCAATCGTTGTATATTTCATCAATGTGATTGTATTGCGCTATGAGACAGTTGTTGTACAACATTGTGGAGTTGATATTTCAATGACTGCGTGACGTCATATAATGATGACTTGTTGACCAAAAATAAAAATAACTTACAGTAATTTAAGATTTTGCAAATCACGAAATGTGTCTTTCCTCACGCATGTAATTTCGTTGGAATTCAATAATCTGCAACAGAAATCAGACATCAGACAAATCCTAGGGATGCTCAACTTGTGCATGGTATCCAGCCAGTCGGGTACTACAAAGTACCCAACCACCGTGCTGTGGTGTCCTCACGATGTTTTCTTTCACCTAAAGCTGCTCATTGTAGGATTCGAACCCACGACCTCCGCCGCGGTATCCGTCGTCACTACCAGTCTGAGCTGTCATAGCTAGAGCGCTCTTTAACCCTAATTCGTTCGCGAAAGACTAGAATACTTACAATAACTGCAAAGACGTTAATCCGTGAAAAATTCCTAATGGTAGATCCTTAATCTTGTTCCCGTAGAGAACTCTGAAAAACGAAAATAAAATATTAACTGCTTTGTGCCCTACAGTTGAACAGTTCACTTAGAAATTGCACTTCGCATGTATGTATGTCTGATTGAAGTGAAATGTTTCTTTAGTAGTAAATGAAATGAAATGAAATTGTTAATTTATCCAAATAGGCCTTCACAGGCACTTATGAATAGTCAGACTCTAAACGCTCGGTTCGGAAGGTTGCTTTTGCTGAGAAGAGCCGGCAATAAACTCAGCAATTACTCTTTTAAAAAACATCTTACACCTATTACATTCAATAATTATTTATCTAGTCTCACTGACAATATTTGCGTGTTATGGCGGCAAAAATAGTAATCTATAGAATTTAATTATCACTGACTTAATAAACAAAAAACACAAGCAGACCAGCCCCTACAAGCAGCACCTGTTCACAAGTATGACGCGTGTGGCAGCCACCGCCCTCCTCGCACATATTATAGGAAAGTGAGCGACCCGCCACACGACGCCGCCGCAAGCAAAGGCCTTAAAGCGAGCATGACTAACTTAAGCTTGCTCCAAACAAAAAGAAAAATTAAATTAAAAGTCTGGATGTAATTATCTATTTAAGTATGTATTTACAAAAAAGTATTATATGTAGTATATCAGTGATCTGGTTGTCCATATTACAAGCTCTGCTTAGTTTGGGATCAGATAGCCGTGTGAGAACAAATGTTTTTTTTTTGGGGAGGACTTAAAGGTGGAGGTCTGAGGGACCATAGACACCCTTACGCGGACTTTTCGGTGAGCGCTTAGGGCTCTCAACCGAGTTTACAAATTTTAGACGACTGACCGCTGAGGGCGCCCCAGTTGGGGCACGAACCTCGGCTCAGGGCGTCGTCGGGGGACACAAAAAGTGGGACGGACTTCGCCTAAGCGATTTAGAGGAGTTTTAAGGGACGGTCGGATTACTGGTGCGGCTCGGGCCGCCGTTAATTACGGGGGACGAGACTGACTGAGTGGTGAACAAATGTCCGAGGATATTTATTTTATACTCACAGTGAAGTTAGATGCGTCAGTCCAGTAAAGGCGTCGGCAGCTAATTTAGTAATTTTATTGTTGGACAGATCGATGCGAGCGACTCGTTTGACAGAAGAGAAGGCGCCCGCGCCGACCTCGGTGATCTCGTTCTGTTCTAGACGGCTGAAAAGGGAAGCAATATGATTATCTTTGACGGTCCAAATTGTAGATGAAAATAAATCCAAAAAAGCTATATCCAAAAAAGTATACTCTTTTTTTAAATTCTGGGTAAGCTGTTTGACCACAATCTCACCATGGTAAGTGATGATGTGGCCGAAGGTGGTAAGTACACAAAGCCTAGATGGGATTTGGCTCTCAAGTACAGCTGTCGGAACCTCGGGTCGGAACACACCGATAGGTGCTTGGCGACAGATTTTTTTAACTTGAGGGTGGTAGCCAGCCAGTCGGGTACTACCATACTAAGAAGTACCTAAGCTTTGACACAGAAATACATCGAGGATCTTTTGGCATTAAACTCGTATATTTTGAGTTTCATTAAATAATATCGGTGGCGTTTTGAATGGAAGACTGTTAGTAAAGAAAAATAACGATTGAACCTTACACCTTGGTAATACCATACATGTACCAACCTCTTTGAGTTTGAGGCTGTATGGACTACAACCCTTTGCCTGCACTACAATAGACAAAATAAAAATACACACTTCAGCCCCTTTGATTACATATCCAAAACTAGTTTTCCGCCCCGCGGTTTCACCCGCGTTCCCGAGGAATCTTATCTTTTCCCGGGATAAAAAGTATCCTATGTCCTTCTCCAATGTTCTATCTATCTCTATACTAAATTTCATTTAAATCGGTTCAGTGGCTTAAGCGTGTAGAGGTAACATACAGACAGATAGACAGACTTTCGCATTTATAATAGTACCTGGGTGACCGAGCGTTGCTCGTTTTGTTTCTTTGGTAAAATTTTAATAGTATTTCTCAAAAAAGAAAAAAAGGGAAAAAAAAAACATTTATGTGGACTCGAACCGAGGTCTTCTGATTTCGAGTTCGCTCCATTTCCCCCTGAGCTATTTTAATCTTGTATATGTAAGCGAAATTTACCTTCGTATTCTAATGATATTTTTGCAGGTTTTCAAGCACAGAACACACGGATAAAACGACAGTTTCTAAAAATGAAACCTAGCTAGATCGATTTATCGCCTTCGAAACTCCCTGCATACTAAAATTCATGAAAATCGTTGGAGCCGTTTCCGAGTTTCAGATTATATATATATTTATATACAAGAATTGCTCGTTTAAAGGTATAAGATAAGATAAATATTAGGATGGATGGATACATACATCTCAGTAGCTCTGTGAGGTATGGTGGGCGGTAGTTCGAGCAGCATCTTCTCCCGGCAGTCGACGGTGCCTTCAGGGCTGCAGCGACACGGCGCCGGGCAGCGGGGCTCCGCTGAACACTCCAGGGGCAATGAGGTCGCCGGCCCTGGGGAACGATATTGATAAATAAATAAATAAATATCCTCGGACATTTCTCACACACGGCTATCTGATCCCAAACTAAGCAGAGCTTGTAATATGGACAACCAGATCACTGATATACTACATATACTACTTCTTTTGTAAATATATAATTACACCCAGACTCAGGACAAACAGACACGTTCATGCACACAAATGTGTGTCCTGGATGGGAATCGAACCCACGACCTGCGGCGTGATAGGTATTAGTTAAAGATCGATATTCTAGCCATTGCCTCAGCAAGTAGATTGATATACTTGCTAAGGCGATGATAGCTCAGTGGTAGTGGGTTCGAATCCTACAATGAGCTTGAGCTTTCGGTGAAGGAAAACATCGTGAGGAAACCATAGCACGGTGGTAGGGTACTTTGTAGGACTCGACTGGCTGGCTACCACACACAAGTTGAACTTTCGCAAAACACCTAGCTGCACTTGTCAGTTTCCTTCTAGGCTAGGCCATATGGCGGCAAAGTCAAAGTCAAAACCATTTATTCAGTTTAGGCCCTGGAAGGGCACTTATGAAGGTCGAAATACAGAAGTTACCACCGGTTCCGAAGTCAGACAACAACTGAGAAGAACCGGCAAGAAACTCAGCAAGGTTACATTTTTTAAATATTTTTGGACCATCTGTCTATATTGGCTTTTTTTTGCAGGTGGTAATCGAAGACGAATTGTAGTGCTGTTGTTGACATACATATCGATAAATACATATAGATGTATCGACAACACTACAACACTAGCGAAAGGACACTTGCACTGTAAGGGATGACTTTTTGGCGGGAACTTGCGAAGTGACGTTGTGTTTTCGTTTTATTTTCATTAAATTCGTGTATTTTGAGTTTTATTGAATAATTTCGGTGGTGTTTTGTCCAATAAAGATCAATCTAAGTGCACAAGTGAAGTGAAATGAAATGAAAGCGTGTATCGTGACTTTTCAGGTTGTCCCAAAAAGTCCATGAAATGTTTTAGTGGAATAGCCGCCAATTTCACTAAAATTAGACCAGACTTGTACGGACGAGGACTAGACTTTACAGTGAAAGTGACAATAAAACGTGACTAAACATAAAATATGAATATTTAAAATAAAGAAATGGCTTAAAGGTCTCAATACCAAGCCAAAAAAAGAGTGGGGAAAAATAAGTTTCAGTGCATTCCGAACCGATGGTGCTGTCAATAGAAGATGTAACTTACCGCTGCATATCAGCTCATGGATTTCCAAATCTGTGAGGAGTGAACCTCTTAGGGCCGCTGGTCCTTGACATCTGAAGAAACAATGTTATTATTAGGTCCTGATGTCATACATCAAAATAAAGGATATTTAAAAAAAAACTTTAAAATTGAATATCTCCGTAACGGTTAAGTTTCGGACACCATATTACGAAATCAAATCCATTAGAAATGAGCTGAATAATAACGTCCTTTAATATTTAGTACAACTTTCCCTGTAAAGGCGATGATAGCTCAGTGGTAGTGACGTCGGATACCGCGGCGAAGGTCGTGGGTTCGAATCCTACTACTAGCTTGAGCTTTCGGTGAAGGAAAACATCGTGAGGAAACCATAGCATGGTGGTAGGGTACTTTGTAGTACCCGACTGGCTGGCTACCACCCTCAAGTTGAAAATCTGTCGCCAAGCACCTATCGGTGTGTTCCGACAGCTGCACTTGAGAGCCAGTTCCCATCTAGGCTTTGTGTGCTTACCACCTTCGGCCACATCATCACTTGAAAAAAAAAAAACCTTTTTATAGATTTATTCCAGTGGTAAGTGAACTAACCTAGCTCCAACACCCATAATTCCAGTAGCGCGTACTGCGGTCGCCAGACGGGCGACTCTACAGTCGCAGACGACAGGATTGTCGGTCAGTCGCAGAGTGTTCAGTCGCGCGATGGCCGCCGCCTCCAGCGACAGGTAAGTCAGGTTATTGTTGTTTATGGTACTGGAATAAATAAATAAGGCGATAAATATGTCGCAGGGAAACGAGGATATCATGAATTTCACGAAATCCCTGGGGATATCTCGAAATTCCGGTAGATGTCGAATATTCTTGTTTATTAAATCTTTTTAATAAGAGCAAAAAATATTTTTTGTTTCTACCATAGCTATGTATAATGTGTTGTCTACTAACCATACTCATAGTATGGATCATAGTTGTCCGAAATAATGTATGGATGAAATGGCGGCAGGTTTCTGGGACCACATGTGACCGACGAATGCCCATGAAACTTAAAGGGAAAATTTATAAAACCGTCATAAGACCTGTCGTAATGTATGGATCTGAATGTTGGGCAATGAAAGAGGTGAATGAGAGAAGAGTGCATGTGGCTGAGATGCGAATGCTGAGGTGGATGTCGCCACACATCCACCTTGAATGACGAGAATGGATAAGATAAGGAATGAGTATATCAGGGGAGGCTTGAAAGTAGCACCAGTCACTGAGAAGATGAAAGGAAATATATTGGCTTGGTATGGGCATGTCATGAGGAGGGATGAAAGGCATGTAACAAAAAGAGGATTGAGCATGAGTGTGGATGGATATAGAGGTAGAGGAAGACTGAAGAAGGTATGGATGGACTGCGTGAAGAATGATATGCATATGAAAGGTGTGAGTACAGAGACGACTAGTGATAGAGCGGAGTGGAAGAGGAAAACATGTTGTGCCGACCCCACCTAGCGTGGGATAAGGAAGAGAAGAAGATAGTTGTCCGAAATAATATAAATAAATGATTCTTCAGACAGAATGTCATTGTTTCCATGGAAGATGGGTAGGCCTCTAGTATGGGACGCAACGTGTGTCGACACTCATCCCATCTTCACCACAGCGTGTCATGCTGGCGGTGCCGCTGCTACTGCTGAGGACCTCAAGCGGCGAAAATATAATAGCCTTATAGGTAATTATATTTTCGAACCGTTTGGGGTTGAAACACTCGGGTCGTGGGGCCCGAGTGCTCATTTCCTATGGATATTTCAAAACGATTGGTTGACGCTTCCCGTGACCAAAAGGCTGGCTTTTACTTTGGCCAAAGATTAAGCATTGCCATTCAACGTGGCAATGCTGCCAGTCTTTTGGGAACGTTACCAGTCGACGGCGATGCGGAGGAATTCTTCGACGCACTTTTATAGTTTATTTTAGGTAGTTTTTAGATTAGATTAGTTTTTTTTTAATTTGTAGTTTAATGTAAATATCTATGTAAGTGTATAATTTAATTCTTATTATATTAAATTGGTTTGTTCAGACAAAACTATAACACTTTCTCATACTTACAGTACTTCCAAGCTCTTCAGATTCTCGAAGGCCTTCTCATCGATGCATTTGAGCTGGTTTCCATCCAGGTGAAGGCTCTTCAGTGCTGTCAAACCACGGAAGGTGCGGCGACTGATCGCTGTGAGCTCATTTCGACTTAGGTCCCTGGAATTAGAGATGGTTTTAGATTGATGCTAGTGTATTTTTTGGGTTCACTAAAAAGCTTTTTTTATTAGGTTAAAATACGATTAGTTAGCCATTTATTGAATGTTTAAATAATTAATTAGTTCTTATACAGGGTGTCCTGTAAGTAGTACAACAGACATAGGGGGGAGATAGGGGGGTCACCTATCAACATATTATACAACAAGTGACCTCAGTTAAAGTGTCACCATGGTCGAGATATTAAAAAAATCTGAGCTATCGAAAATTGTGACATTTTTAATGAGGTAATTTTTCACCTCTATCTATACATGATAGAAAAGACGTAACTTCCCAAAAAAAACAATTACCAGTAAGTAGGTAGAGTTCTATAGCCTTACAATTGATGAGCATAAAATAACCCAAGCAAGACCTACCCTGGATGTTCTTTCTTTTCCATAGGAGTCTACCTCTCTCTCCTCCATAAAAAAATGATCAGATTTATAATTTAAGTTTTTATTACGAATTCATTGCATTCAAAATCAATGATATTATAAGTAGAAAAGGTAGATAGATTATAAGCGCTCCGAAAGCGGGAGGCTAAAGTGTGGCTAATTAGCCTAACTTGGAACAATAATGCCGTCGAATGTTATGAGATATTGTAATGTAGTGTGGATATTTTTATATTAAGTTATTTATGTGTGCGTTAGAGTGACATTTTTTAAGTTTTAATGTTGTGTAGGTAACTTATCTACACCTTTTTAGGGTTCCGTACACAAAGGGTAAAACGGGAACCCTATTACTAAGACTCTACTGTCCGCCTGTCTGTCTGTTACCAGGCTGTATCTCATAAACCGTGATGACTAGATAGTTGAAATTTTGACAGATAATGTATTTCTGTTGCAACAATAACAACAATACAAAAAAAAAAGTTTTTTTTTTTCAAAAAATTTACTACACAATTTTTACGGACTCACACTCGACCGGATTTTTACTCATAATATCATTGCTTAAAATAGTCAAATTAAAAAAGCGCTGAAAGTAATAAATGGTCGCGTTACGTTTCGGAGAAGCTACGTTGTGATCTCATTAAATATTGAATACTAACGAGGGGCAGCCCTCCCTGTAACTATTTAGTACCTGTTATATTAGTGTGGATACGGAACGTTTATCTCTCTGTATATACAGCATGTCCGGTAAGTAGTACGACAAATTTAAGGGGGGATAGGGGGGCGGGTCACCTACCAACATACACAACAAATGAGATCAATAAAAAGGTCACAATTTTCGAGATATTTCAGATTTTTATATAGGTATTAATATATTAGTAATTTGTATTAGTTAGTAGATATCAACTTAATTAATTTACCTCCATAAAACATTTTTATTGTTAGTTTAATGTCACCTAAATGTCAATGCTGTACGCTCCTATTATAGGTGTACACATCAGACTATATTTTGTCTATACCTACTTTGTAATCAATGTTTTAATGTTTATACTGTTGGTGTGTCAAATAAATAAATAAATATCGAAAATGGTGACACTTTTACTAAGGTATTTTTATATATTTGTTTGGTCATCTATCCCCCCCTTCAGTTTGTCCTACTACTTACCGCACACCCTGTATATAAAAGGCAATCGTTACTGACTGATCTATCAACACAGCTCAAACCACTGAACGGATTGCGCTGAAATTCTTCACGCATATAGTTATAATGACGTAGTTATCCGCTAAGAAAGGATTTACCAAAATTCACCCCCTATGGGGATGAAACGGGGGTCCAAAGTTTATATGGAGAAAAGAGGTAAGTTTGGCCGTCTACATAATCCCTGAGTGCTAGACTTCTCTATACTTCCATCTCGAATCCGCGGAGCGAAAAACAGTGTAATTAAAGTTTTTTTTAACCTTTTTTTTTACGTAAAAGTTTAATATCTTATCTAAAATGAAATGAATAAATATCCTGGATCATTCTCACACAGATCATCATCATCTGTCTGCCCTGATAGCTCAGTGGTAGTGACGTCGGATACCGCGGCGAAGGTCGTGGGTTCGAATCCTACAATAAGCTTGAGCTTTCGGTGAGGAAACCATAGCACGGTGGTAGGGTACTTTGTAGTACCCGACTGGGTGGCTACCACACACAAGTTAAATTGTCGACAAGCACCTATCGGTGTTTTCCGACAGCTGCACTTGAGAGCCAGTTCCCATCTAGGCTTTGTGTGCTTACCACCTTCGGCCACATTATCACTTACCATAGTGAGATTGTTGACACAAGCTTATCCAGAATGAAAAATATATTCATAACTCTTTTGGCTACATGACTGTCATCCATAATAATATACCACGATAAACGACTTCATACTATCTATCTCTTAATAAATTGAAAAAAAAGTGTATCCATATTAAACCATCGTTAATGATCAGGGCTTGCCAAAATGGTTGCTATCTGTTACAAAATGAATAATAGATGACATTCTCAAATTGGGCACCTTCACGACTTCACCTTCGCTGAGATGTGTATGTATAAAAATTAAAAAAAAAAACTTGAGAGGGACACCCGGGTGGAACGAAGTTATATAAGTCGAGAGAGTAGAGATATTATATAAAAAAAAATTATATATACTATATATAAATAGAAATTAAAATATCTGGCTTGATTTCTATAAGAGAGAGAGAGACAGAAACATGCGCACGCCGCACAGCTTACAATAGCTTACTACACACAACTGTCACCGACCGTGACAGTGACAGTGACAGTGACACAAAAAGTGACGTAAGATTTTTTTCCGTCTAGCCCCCTTTCACAACGCGCGATAAGGAACTTCGTTCCAATTAAAAAAAAAAACAAATATAGTCTGATGGTCCAAAAATAATAAAAAGTCTTGCTGAATTTCTTGCAGGTTCTTCTCAGTTGTTGTCTGACTTCGGAACGGCTTTTATGATTTTTATTTACCAATTTAGAAGATATTTATGGCATCACCGGCAAGAAACTCAGGGTACTTTTTAGGGTTCCGTACCCAAAGGGTAAAAACGGGACCCTATTACTAAGACTTCGCTGTCTGTCCGTCTGTCTGTCACCAGGCTGTATCTCAAGAACCGCGATAGCTAGACAGTTGATAACAACAAATAATAAAAACATAATAAAATTAATATTTAAGGGGGGCTCCCATACAACAAACGTGATTTTTTGCCATTTTTACAGAACCCTTCGAGCACGAGTCCGATTTGCACTTGGCCATTTTTGGTTCATCTGACTTTATGCTTGTCTTTTAAATTCAAATGTTTAACTATTTTAATTTTAAGGCGATGATAGCTCAGTGGTTGTGACGTCGAATACCGCGGTGAAGGTCGTGGGTTCGAATCCTACAATGAGCTTGAGCTTTCGGTGAAGGAAAACATCGTGAGGAAACCATAGCACGGTGGTAGGGTACTTTGTAGTACCCGACTGGCTGGCTACCACCCTCAAGTTGAAAATCTGTCGCCAAACACCTATCGGTGTGTTCCGACAGCTGCACTTGAGAGCCAGTTCCCATCTAGGCTTTTTGTGCTTACCACCATCGGCCACATCATCACTTACCATGGTGAGATTGTGGTCAAACAAGCCTATCGAGAATAAAAATAAAATTATTCCATAGATAAGACTGAATGGTATCCGTTCATCAAACACCAGTAAATACATCGTCTTCCAGTAACCAACCTATTATCAACAGTTTCAAGTTTAATATTTAATGAAAGTAAACTGTTAGCCATAGTATCGATTTCCTCCATATTACAAGGTTTTTAGGTCGTGTGGTGCCTTAGTCTTCACTACAGGGTGGAATCTTTCAGCGGGGCAGTTAGGGGAAGTACCTTATCCGTTGCAGCTACACGAAAATGGTCTTAAGAGACTATCCATAATTTTTTATGGAATTTTGATCCCCAATCGCAGATTTAAAAAAAAATTACAGTTAGCAAGAAAATAGGCATTTTAAACCAAAAACTTTTTTGATGCCAATCGAAAAATGATGCCAAAAGAAAATAAATGTTTTTCTTTCTTTCTTTCTTATCGGTGTGTTCCGACAGCTGCACTTGAGAGCCAGTTCCCATCTAGGCTTTGTGTGCTTACCACCTTCGGCCACATCATTACTTACCATGGTTAGATTGTGGTCATACACAAGCTTATCCAGAGTAAAAAAAAATATACCCATAAACTCAGAAGATTTTTTTTTTAATGACAGTTCAATTGAAGCCAAATGTCGATGAATATATTTATATAAAACAAAGCATGGAATTAAAATCAGTACTAAATTACAAAAGCAGAGAAATAGGGTTGCGAAGTGATTGTTTCCGATAGGTCAGACGACATTGAAACGCCGTAGATTCGAATAGTAGGTGAAGATTCCCAAATTAGGTGAAGATGACCAAATTAAAAGAAACCCTAATTTAGACTTCGAATAATACCAGAATCTTCACTAATAAATGATATTAATACATGAAAAGTATTATGAAATTCCAACGTTCGGACTCCAGAATAATTTTGGGTTGTTCGCCCAAAATTATAAACAGACAAAAAACATGACAGCTGACAACCCTAGAAGATAAGTAAACATTTCAATCATTAGCCCGTCTCTTTCTCTCGGCAAATAAAATTAGCCGCTCTCAAAGGATTTTAAAGCGCTTTAGAAAGCTTTTAAAAAACCCAGCCTAATCCGCCATTTGTCGCTTTCCCGCGCTCAAGATCCAAGATGGCGGACTTTAGCCCGCCAAAACACAATGCCAGGGTAATGGACCTTTTAAGTGACTTTTCGAATAAAAGAAGCGAAGAAAACAATGGCTTCAGTTTTTTAGAAGATGGGGGTGGTGACTCTAGTCTAAGAGAAAGTTATGGGTAGATCCACTTATACTAATATTTTTTATTTTTTTTAAAAAGCTGGCGTTGATAGCTGAGACATTCAGCTTGAAAGTAGTAGCAAACGTAAAGTAATTGAACCCCTATTCCTTCAACGAAAGCTTTTTGAATTGAACTCGCGATTCGACGTTGTTCAATGTTCATTTCATTTTCTTATTATTTTGTCTTAATTGGTATTTATAAAACGTTTAAAAAAGTTTCTTACCGGTTTTTCTCAGTTATAAGCTGACTTTAGAACCAGTGTTAAATTCATACCTAAAGATCTTTTTAAGCTCCCTTTTAGAGCCTAAACTGTAGAAACTTTGACTTCGACTGTATGCAATCAATAAATGGTCCTGATTGGTAAATTCTTAGATAAAATAATATAAGGGTTGATTACTAAGTATAGAGTATAGAGCCAAGGCTGAATAGATTTCAAGCGTAAGCCCATTTAATAAAAAAAACTTTGGTTACATCTCTATCTATAGTACCTATAGTATAAATAAAAATCAAAATGCTTTTTCTATGGGATTTTTATCGGGTACAAGAATTCTAGGTACCTAGATATTTAAAAAACACTAATATTATCCCCGAAAAGGTGAAAGAGCTAAGTACATAAATATTATGCATTAAAAAACAACTTGACATATGACAGTAAAATTTTGAGTGAGCCTAAAGGAATACCTACCTTAAATCTGAGCACTATTAACACATTTCCCGTGTTCCCATTACATTAACTTAATAATTAATTTAACTAATTACTCCGGAGTGCTTTATAATTGTCGCGCCGAGCGGGAAGCGCCGCCATTTTGTGGCGCGCCGCGAAATGGTGGCTGGAAGTAATTAATCGAAGATTTATTGAGGAATTGCTGTTTTTGGACACAGGTATCTTAATAATAATGCTTTGTTTGCTTTGTCTTTTAAGTAATCTTCAGGCAATAATTACTTAAAATTTCAAGTTGATATTTTTTTTTATGTTATAGTCACGTTATATCACATTCACAGTAAAGTTAGTCATCGTTCGTACAAGTCAGGTCAGGTTTTAGTTAAATTGGTGGCCGTTTCACAAAAACTTTTCACTGACTTTTTAGGACAACCTGAAAAGTCACGATACACGCTTTCATTTCACTTCACTGGTGCACTTAGTTGAACATTATTGAACAAACACTACCGATATTATTCAATAAAACGATGAAAATAAAACGAAAACGCAACGTCACTTCGCCCCACCATAAAGTTGGCAGACTACTTAAAAATGGTAAAATTTAATTTAGTTTCTTTAAAAAGTTAATTTTAATAAATATCAGGACTAAGTCAAAAGAGCTCATTAAGCTCTCCGGTTTCCGGTTGCGCCAAGATGGCGGCGGCACTTCCGGTGCACAGTCTCTTTCACTTCCGGTACGCCGTCACCGGAAACTGCCGACATAATTAAAGAACTAAATTTTCCAGTTCCTATTGTTTATTCACTTCAATAATAAAAAATAACTAAAATAAAAAGTTGCCTATATTGAATAATCTAGACTACTAAATGTTATAGAATTCATATTTCTGATATTTTTTTATTTCACATCAAATCACATAATGTAATTTTTTTGATGGTGTATATTTAATTATGGTAAATATTTGATTGATTGATTGATTATGACGTCACAACGTCACAAGCATCACATACAAAACTTCAGTATAAACTATTGTTTTAACATTAATAATAAAAATAAGCTGATTTGAAGAAAGAAAACTTTCGAACGCCAAACTAAACTCTAAAACCTTCGGACCCTAAAAACAAATTGTAATCAAGAGCAAATTGACATTTATCCCCAACATGGCGTCCAAAATGGCGGCAAAACAATAGATAAGCACAAAGATGACATTTCTGCCTTTGATCTTTAGGTACTTAACATTTTAACACAAAGACGCGCGTTTTAATAAAAAAAACCAACGCTTTTTGTTACGACAGACACGCTGCTTGAAACTACTGTATGACACTATTCTAAAGGTCCTAATGATTCTATTGAATAGTGCATCTTAGTCTGGATTTAGGACTATATCAGTGTCATATCTTTGTATAGAGGCCGGGTAATCCATAGAGTGCATAACCCTAAGGACAAAATTATTTTCAAGTATATTTAGATGTGTAAACTTTTCATGCCGTCAATGTTTTCCAAACGGCTAAAAAGAGAATGGATTCTTTTTCGTAATTTGCATTCTAATGGACGGATCAGTAGGCGTGGTTAGTTAAATGAACATGCCTGAGTCTGGCTATAAATATTTATGAGTCTGTATTTCAAAAGTGTGTGAATATTATTTATATACATTATATTATATATATATATATACATTATATTATTTTAGTTAATTTTCGGTTACTGTTGTCTGTCTTCTTTTTATATTAATTGTGGTCGTCACCTCTAATTGGGGCACCATTTATACTTAATGTTGTACCTGTATTTATGAATGTATAGAGTGTGTCTTGTTGGTGATCTAATAAATAAATAAAAAAACTTGAGAGGTGTCAAGGGACACCCGGATGGAACGAAGTTATATAAGTTATATAAGTCGAGAGAGTATATATACATATATATAAAAAAAACTATATCTGGCTTGCTTTCTATAAGAGAGAGAGAGAGAGAGAGAGAGAAACATGCGCACGCCGCACAGCTTAATAAACATACATAGTGACATAAAAAGTGTCGTGACAATTTTTCGTAAGATTTTTTTTCGTCTAGCTCCCTTTCACCAAAATGCACACCTCAATGAGTTTACAAATCTCTACGGTAAAACATTTTTTTTAACATTATCTAATAGCAGTACCGCGAGGACATTCGCCGCACCGTTATGCTGTAGGCATAAAGCCAGTTATTCGCAACACTTTCTAGTATCCGAGTAAATATTTCTAACTAACACCCAATACGTTTGGGTTTGTAACAACGAGTATACTAATATTAACTCGCGATAGTTGTGATATTTGGATATTTTTTTACGCTCTCAACCACCGCCATGGTCAGCCATTTTGAAAAATTAAAAAAAAACTGAATCGACAAGAAAATCCATATCCATACTAATATTATAAATGCGAAAGTGTGTGTCTGACCTCGTCACGCTTAAACCGCTGAACCGATTTAGATGAAATTTCATTTTTGCCGAAGCTGAAACGGAGAAGATTGGCTTGCTTCGCAGTCGAGTCCTACAAAGTACCCTACCACCGTGCTGTGGTTTCCTCACCATGTTTTCCTTCACCGAAACCTCAAGCTCATTGTAGGATTCTAACATAGCAATCATCGCTTGAAATTCATCACTAACCGAAACCTCTGGTATTGCTAACGTCTATAGGTGACAGTAGTCACTTACCATCAGATGACACAGCTGGTTAGACTTTTCATATAAAAACAAAAAATATCCTTAGATTTTGAAATGCCACGTAAATGACCTTTTAAAGGGCGATTTTCACTAAGCACTTCGTAAGTCGTAATACTAAAAGGTTTCCTATGTACGTGAGTGACATAAAAACTAACATCTGGGGTGTTGTTTAATATTGTGTCTACATTATTTTCTTTTCATTTTCTTCGTTTGTTTCATTATTCTGAAACTACTAGCTGTCCCCCGCGTTCCCGAATGATTTTATCATTTCCCGGGATAAAAATTATCCTATGTTTTATTCCAGGATATAATCTACATGTGAGCTAAGTTTCATCAAAATCCGTTCAGCCGTTTTTGCGTGATTGAGGAACAAACATCCAAACTTTCACAATCAAATTATAATATTACTAGTTTTTCGCCCCGTGGTTTTACCCGCGTTCCCGAGGGATCTTATTTTTTCCCGGGATAAAAATTATCCTATGTTTTATTCCAGGATATGATCTGCCTTTGCGCTAAGTTTCATCAAAATCCGTTCAACAGTTTTTGCGTTATTGAGGAACAAACATCTTCATACCATAAAATTTCAAAAATGTTAACATTTTTTAAAATATCTTTCACCTGTAGAAAGCTACATGAACAGCGAAAAACATGCGCTATATTTTATTTTAATTTTAAGAACGCAGGTGGAACCGCGGGGGCAGCTAGTCTATACTAATATTATAAAGAGGAAAGATTTGATTGTTTGTTTGTTTGCATTGAATAGGCTCTGAAACTACTGGACCGATTAGAAGAATTATTTCACCATTAGAAAGCTACATTATCCCTGATGAACATAGGCTATATTTTATCCCGGGAAAGATAAGATCCCACGGGAACGCGGGTGAAACCGCAGGAGACGGCTAGTAAACATTTTTCAGGTGCTTTCTTATGCCCCTTGTACTTTATTCTATAGAATGGGCAAAATGGCGAGTATTCTCAAGGGGCCTACAGTGACATACAAACAGAAAGGCAGTACATGTTATATATAATTTACGAAGAACATTTAATTTTCTTCAAGGAGGGTTGCTCTAGGGTTGTCACTTTTGAAGTTTCTTTTTCATTAAAATAATGTTTTTAAACGACTTCAATATTAATTATACTTTTTGAGAGATAGATAGTTTGACACTCTAGGTCGTAATTCAATAAGATTTTAAAGATAAAATATTAATAATTTATTATTTTCTTTTTGCCGCCGTAACGCGCAAATAATAACAGACAAGTTGCTTTTTGAAAATAATAATTGATGAGTTTGTTGTCGGCTCTTCTCAGCAATAATCTTCCGAACAGTGCACAGGAGTTTAGACTATTCATATGTGCTTGGAAAGGCCTATTTGACTAAAGTTTCATCCCACTAATATTATAAATATGAAAGTTTGGATTTGTCAATCACGCCAGAACCGGTGAACGGATTATAGACTATAATCTTAGTCTGGAATAAAACATTTGAATTTTATTTCTTATTAATTTCCGTGACAACCCTATTAGATGCACGCTTAAGTATGCGCGGCTCGTTCTCAAGGGACAGTATTGTTGAAAAGAGACGGAAAATACGGAAACGACTTCAATACTATTTCCATATCAATTGAAAAAGCGAGTGCATAATTTTGTATTGTCAATATGGAAGAGCGAAGAGGTATTTCTCCATTGAAAAGGGAAGATCTTCCGCCAGGCGATAATAGCTTAGTGGTAGTGACGTCGGATACTGCGGCGAAGGTCGTGGGTTCGAATCCTACAATGAGCTTGAGTGAAGGAAAACATCGTGAGGAAACCATAGCACGGTGGTAGGGTACTTTGTAGTACCCGACTGGTGTTCCGACAGCTGCACTGGAGAGCCAGTTCTCATCTAGGCTTTCTGTGCTTTCCACCTTCGGCCACATCATCACTTACCATGGTGAGATTGCGGTCAAACACAAGCTTGTCCAAGAGTTAAAAAAATATGGGTTACCTGATGGTAAGTGACTACCAATGCATTCTGCAAGTGAAGGTATACTCGTCATTTAAAATTTCGACAACACTGTATTTATGGAGGAGCGAGGTGTTAGACTCCTCCATTGAAAAGGGAAGATCTTCCGCCAGGCTAGGTCATCGTGCCTGGGGACCGCGGTCCAACTGTTGATGTTGGAATCTTGTATATATGCAGATCGCATAGAAAACTTCGTAAGCGCGATGTAGGTTATTGAAGCGCCATCTATCTAGGAGTCGTGCGAACTATATCTATGTGTAGATAGATGTCGCTACAATTTTTATTAATCTCTATTCATGACCATGGATACAAAGTCCTTCAGTCGCATACATTTTTTTCAGTTTTAACTTTCTTATTTTATGTTATAGTTACGTTATATCACATTCGCAGTAAAGTCGAGTCCTCGTCCGTACAAGTCCAGTCAGGTTTTAGTAAAATTGGCGGCTGTTCCACTAAACTTTTTACGGACTTTTTGGGACAACCTGAAAGTCACGATACACGCAAATAAAAAGAAAACGCAACGTCACTTACGCAAGTTTAAGCCAAAAAGTCACACGTAGTCAATCCCCCTGGTATTGCTAATGCTAGTCACTTACCATCAGATGACCTGTGTAAACTAAGATTATTCACATCATTAAAAAAAAATCATAATAATTCAAATGAAATGAAATGAAAGTGATTTTTATTCAAATAGGACTTATGAATAGTCTAGACTCTAACGCTCGGTTCGTAAGGTTGCTTTTGCTGAGAAGAGCCGGCAATAAACTCAGCAAAGAAAGTGTAATAAATATAGTGAACATTGTAAGCTTATCAAAGATGCTATAAAAGCTCCGTTCCCATAGCTTTTGACGTATGAATGCTCCATAGAACCACGCATGGGCGCGCTTCAAAGCTCAACTTTTAGTCTTATTACACTGCGGGACAAAAAAAGTTGATTGGTTTATTTTTTTCCATGTACACATTCGCTGAAACCTCTGGTATTGCAAGCGTCTATCTTTACTATAAGGTAAACGCTTACCATCAGGCGGGCCGTATGCTTTACATATTGGTGTAAATATTTCTATATTATACTAGCTGTCTTCTGCGGTTTCACCCGCGTTCCCGTGGATTTTTTTTCCCACAAACCTTGTCCTACCAATAACGAATACATAAAACAAAGAATCATCCAATTTGGTGCAGTCATTCGAAAGTTATGAGCGTACATACATTTCGAAGATCTATTTTTATTTATATATATTACTTCCCGTATATTTTCATCTATATTACACTTATATTAATTTAAATGTACATTGAAAGATGTGGAAAATTCTAAATGTAAAAAATACTCCTGTATGGGATAAAATTATCAATTTATGCCATTAGCGGTCGAGACCATGGGTCCGTGAGGGTCTGAAGCTCGTCGATTCGCAAGGCGATGATAGCTCAGTGGTAAGTGACGTCGGAGACCGCGGCGAAGGTCGTGGGTTCGAATCCTTACAATGAGCTTGAGCTTTCGGTGAAGGAAAACATCGTGAGGAAACCACAGCACGGTGGTAAGGTACTTTGTAGTACTTGACTGGCTAGCCACCACCCTCAAGTTGAAAATCTGTCGCCAAGCACCTGTTGGTGTGTTCCGGCAATCGCACTTGAGAGCCAGTTCGCCTTAATAAGGTGTACAACACATTAGCAATCCCCTGGTATTGCCAATGTCTACAGGCGACGGTTGTCACTTACCATCAGGTGACCCGCCGGCCTCGTTGTCACTTGTGACATAAAAAAAAAAAGAAGTATTTTTTCTAAAAAAATAATCTCTGCTTCGGAAGACCGGTGGGTGGGGAGCTTTTTCCACCAACGTATCAGCTTGGCCATCCAAAGAGGCCGCCAGCCTGCTGGGAACCTTGCCGATCGGCAGCAGCAGCAGCATCGAGGAACGTTTTTTTATACATAGATTGTGTATTTTGTATATTTGTTGTAAACATAATTTTTTTATACAACTAGGTGATAAACAAGCTTACGGCCCACCTGATGGTAAGTGGTTACCGTAGCCTATGGACGCTTGCAACACCGAACCTTCTTACTCCTCTTTTGAAGAACCCCATGCTGCAGTCTCTAGGGAACACCTCTACCGGGAGCTCGTGGAATGAGCAAACAAATATTTGATATCTTATATTTAACAGCACGTACACTTTTCAGTGTCCTCCAGTGTATCGGTCGCCTTTTATCTTGAACTTAGCAACGGGCGGGTTACTCTCAAAGGAGTGAAATCTTGCAGGATATGCTTTTCAAACTTTATTTCCGGTTCACCGCGAATTCGCATTTTCATGGGAACTAATATTTTATAAGTATTCCGTGAAATGGATACTTTAAGTGAAATCAACTGTAATTGTGTCTTCTATCTTCTAATATTATAAAGAGGAAAGATATGTGTGTATGTAACGAATAAACTCAAAAACGACTGGGCCAATTTCAAAAATTCTTTCACCATCTAGGCTTTGTGTGCTTACCATCTTCGGCCACATCATCACTTACCATGGTGAGATTGTGGTCAAACACAAGCCTATCCAGAATAAAAAAAAAAAAAAAACCATTTGAATGCTACATTATTCCAGAGGCTATATTTTTTATCCCGGGATAAGAAAACCCACGGGAACGCGGGTGAAATTAGGTATAGGGTAGTTAATCATTTTAAATGTTTCAGGATCAATAAATGTAATATTCATCCATATAGGCCTTCAGAAGCACTAATGAATAGTCTGGTCTAGACTCTAATGCACGGTTCGGAAGGTTGCTTTTGATTATAGCCAGTAATATAATAATAATCAAAACAAAAATAGCTGAACAAATAAGCAAATACTCTGAACTTAAAGATGAAATTACAAGAATCTGGAGACAAGAAAAAGTTTATGTTATCCCCATAGTTCTTTCCACCACAGGCATTATCCCCAATCATCTGCTCAACAGCCTTAAATTATTACACTTACAAGAATCCCTATACATATCCATACTGGGGGCTGGTCTGCTTGAGTTTGTTGTTTATTAAGTCAGTCATAATTAAATTATATAGATTACTATTTTTGCCGCCATAACACGCAAATATTGTCAGTGAGACTAGATAAATAATAATTATTGAATGTAATAGGTGTAAGTTGTTTTTGAAAAGAGTAATTGCTGAGTTTATTGCCGGCTCTTCTCAGCAAAAACAACCTTCCGAACCGAGCATTTAGAGTCTGACTATTCATAAGTGCCTGTGAAGGCCTATTTGGATGAATAAACAATTTCATTTCATTTCATTACAAAAAGCAGCAATTTTAAATACATGCAGAATTGTTAGGAAATTCATGCAATCAGAGGCAACACCATTATAAATCAATAAAACACGCTGCATTTACTTGGCTTAGCCCGTAAATGTTGCTAAAACCAGCCAAAGAGCTGAGAAAAAAAAGAAACAACAAAAATAATAATAATAAAGCTTTATTTAATTCCATACAAAATAGTTACATTAATATAGGATACAATAAAATTATAAATGAAGTAATTACAAATATATCGAATCAGCTACAGAATTTATTTACAACAAATGTACAAAATATACAAGCAAATGTACAATTACAATACATAAAAAACTTCATCGAGGCTGCCGCTGCTGCCGATCGGCAAGGTTCCCAGAAGGCTGGCAGCGTTTCCTTTTTGGATGGCCAAGCTGATGCGTTGGCGGAAAAAGCTCCCCGCCCGCCGGTCACCCGAGGCCTCGATTAATTTTTTACATAAAATATTAAATTAAATAAAAATAAATATTAAATATTAAATTAAACAATTCATCATTATTTGTTATGATGTATGGACCCCCCTTCGGGTAAAAGCCTCCTCCAAAGAATTCCACTTCTTTCTATCCTTGGCTGTATCTAACCACATTTGACCGGCCACTGCCGCAATTTCGTGTTGCCATCTTGCGCATGGCCGACCTCTCGCCCTAGTTCCTCGTGGGCCAGGCCACTTTACAACATTTTGGGTCCATCTATCGTCGTTGTAACTGGCTAAATGGCCAGCCCATTTCCATTTTCTTTGTAGCGAGAAAGTTAGTGCATCGGTTATTTTGGTTTTCTTACGGATGACCACATTTCTCATCCTGTCTTTCAACTTTATTCCTATGCAACTTCTTTCCATTCGTCTTTGAGTAGTTTGGATTTTGCTTCCAGTTTTGAGATCGAACGTCCAGGTTTGACAGCCATAGGTGAGGCATGGTAGGATTTCTGAGTCCATCACTATCTTTTTGGTAGCCAGCGAGAGTTGCGATTTAAATATTTCCTTATGAGCCCAGTACTTATTCCAGGTAGTCGCTATCCTTCGTTCTATCTCCTGAGTGTTTCTATCTTTTTGGAAAGACATCTGTTTGCCTAGGTAAACATACTTTTCTACAAACTCCAGAGGGATGTTATTTACCAAGATGGGTTCAGAGCGGTGGTTAGTCATGACTTTTGTTTTATCGAGGTTCATTTCTAAGCCAGTAATAAACACATCAATTACTCATTAACCAATAAATAGCCTCGTTATTTGTGAGTGTCATAGGCTATATATTTATCCCGGGAAAAAATAAAATCCCACGGGACGCAGGCAAAACCGCGGGGGAAAGCTAGTAAATAAATAGGTACATATCCTCGCACATTTGTTTATTTAATAGATCACCAACAAGACACACACACACACACACACACACACTATACACATTCAAAAATACAGGTAACAGTTAATGGTGCCCCAATTAAAGGTGACGACCGCAATTAATAAAAAAGACAAACAGAACCGAAAAGTAACCAAAATACATAAGAAAAACAAAATTTCATTTAGGATTCCACGATTTACACGAGAAAATAAAAATAAAAACAATTACGGTTGCAATTAAAAAAAAATAATATAACTGTATACATCTTTTTTTTTTTCTTGGCCAATGAATTATTTTTAAAATGGTTCAAACTGTCGCCAATTATATCAATGTTGCTCTGTTGCTCGTTTTAAACACACATCTTTCCATACAAGCTCTGCTTAGTGTTGTTGCTCGAAGAATGTCCTGGAATCCTTTGATCAGTTACCGATCTAACCTACGCACAAATCGAATCACATCGCCAGGCCACTTACTTCACATTAATTCAGCACTTCCGTTGCCAAGATGGCGGCACTTCCGGTGCGGTACTGATGGAAATTAATCAGTTTATGTGTGGCAATACTCGGGGGCGTGTTGTGGCATTAATTATGGAGTTGTTCAGGGTAGAAACGAGATATGGAGCGCAGCTTGCCTACTCAGACGAAATAAAAAACCGGCCAAGTGCGAGTCGGACTCGCGCACTCGAGTTCCGTAAAAATGGAAAAATAATCACGTTTGTTGTATGGGAGCCCCCCTTAAATATTTATTTTATTCTATTTTTAGTATTTGTTGTTTTAGCGGCAACATGAATACATCATCTGTGAAAATTTCAACTGTCTAGCTATCGCGGTTCTTGAGATACAGCCTGGTGACAGACAGACGGACGGACGGACGGACAGCGAAGTCTTAGTAATAGGGTCCCGTTTTTACCCTTTGGGTACGGAACCCTAAAAAGGAGTGCCCCGCGCACTTAAAGTGAAGCACAGTAAAGGAAGCTGATTCCGTTCCTGTGCGACGCGAGTGTCGCTGGATAACGTAAAGTATAGCCAAGCTAAGAAGTCATATTTGACAAGAGGGTGTCTCTCCTTGCCGCACTATATTTGTCTCTTTTTGGCTCATTGGTGTAAATGGACTGTCAAAAGTGACCTATTATTACGGCTCTAGTTTACGTGCAAGTCATGCACACAACTTGGTGCACGTTACTTCACTTCATTAGAGACTGTTGTTTACGTACGCTCCTTCTACCTTTTTTTATTTAGTCTGTGGTTGTCTAGTACAAAATTCGGGTGGACTAGTGAGTGGCCTTAGGGGGCTAATATATTTTTGTTTTATTTTTTGATAAGCTTGTGTTTGACCGCAATCTCACCATGGTAAGTGATGATGTGGCCGAAGGTGGTAAGCACATAAAGCCTAGATGGGAACTGGCTCTCAAGTGCAGCTGTCGGACACCGATACGTGCTTGGCGACAGATTTTCTACTTGAGGGTGCGGGAGACCACCGTGCTATGGTTTCCTCACGATGTTTTCCTTCACCGAAAGCTCAAGCTCATCCGACGTCACTACCACTGAGCTAACATCGCCTATAAAAGGAAAGCTTTTCTTATTTTTTAAATTGATTTCGCGGCACTGATTCAGCGAGTTTAGGCTCCGGAATATTTTAACAACAATAGAATTCTAACTTCGCTTGGAGTTTAGACGATCTGTCCCTCTCCGAGGACACGATGAAGTAATAAATAAATCCTAAATGAGGTAGATAATAAATAAAATTATATAAAACGATGTCGCTTCCGGTCACTCCGGACCTGTAGATGTTCACATATCCATATATCATGCAGCTGTCAGTGTTGGACGTAAGATTTGGGACGCTCACGCATGTAGTGATGTCTTTATAATAGATCACTTATCGATGGAAATTGACAGTAAGTATTTTGACTTAGTATCTAGACCTTTAAGCCATTTCTGTATCTTTCTAATATTATAAAGAGGAAAGATACGAATAAACTCAAAAACTACTGGGCCGATTTCAAAAATTCTTTCACCATTTGAATGCTATATTATTTCAGATTAATATAAGCTATATTTTAAGACTAGTGGGCCCGGCAGACGTTGTCCTGCCCTGAAAATAAAACTTAGAACCCGATACCAGCGCCACCAATTGTGAAACTAAACCATCTGTCAGTCCGATCTCGAGACATGTCAAAACGTCGTTCTATACTAAATGTATGACAAAAATAAATTTCTTCATTATTCTTTTTTTTTTTTTTGTGAATTTTTCATATTTTTTAATCCTATGTCCTTCTCCTGGCTCTAAACTACCTCCCTGCCAATTTTCAGCTAAATCGGTTCAGCCGTTCTTGAGTTATAAGTGGAGTAACTAACACGACTTTCTTTTATATATATAGATATCAAACTGCAGAGGACAACTAGTTTTTAATACTCTTCTTTTATGTTATAGTCACGTTATATTCACTGTTTAGCGTGGTCAACGTCAATATAAATCAGGTCAGGTTTAAGTGATATTGGCGGCTGTTCCACTAAAACTTTTCACGGACTTTTGGGACAACTTGAAAAGTCACAATACACGCTTTCATTTCATTTCACTTCACTTGTGCACTTAGTCTTAGATTGATCTTAATTGTAAAGTTAGTTAGTAGATAATGTAAGTAACAGTCCTAATACAAATGCTAAAGTTTGTAGCTCAATCACGTCGTAATTCTGATGAAAGTTGACATATCTTAGATCCAAATATGAGGTACATTATAACCCAGAATTGAAAGTCTTACTGACCACTGAAGCGTGCGTTGAAAAGGGAATACAGATTCTAGAATATAATAGAAGAATGCTGGAAACATGAAAAGTATAATTTTCATTTCTACTTTTTATGGTTCTTATGTCAATTTAGTATTTTTTCACATTATATTTTTTGTCCGTATAAAATTGCTTCTTATTTGAAAAATTAAATAGAACGCCATATAAACCAATTGGAGTAACAGAAAGACGCAATTTTGACGTGTTCTCACGCCCCAGTACGAGAAACGTATTTAAAGCTTTACCATTGATATCGACACAAAAGTGTCGACTAATCCCCTCCCTAGTTGTCGAAGCACGTACGCTTGGTCTCAATAAAAATACGGCATCATTGTTGGGTCACTTAAACCTATTTATGTTGGTCACATCCGTCGGGACCTTAAGAAACACTCCATAAATGATCGAGCGGAGAGTTCCTTTATCAGGTGACGTATGGAGTCAAGAGCTTGGAATATCGGCACCACAATGTAGTACAACAGCTATCTCATATCGCAATACAATCACATTGATGAAATATACAACGATTGATGAGATATAAACGGATTAGAAATAGTTTTCATGCGCCATTTTGTTTTTGAAATAAATAATTTAATTAAAATATCAGCTCCACAATTTTGTACAACACGAAATACTAAATACATTATGTTTTACTAAAAGATGGACGATTTAATCTATGATAGTATCAAATATTATTTTGAAAAAAGAACTCCTTTTATTAGACTAATTTCAACGTTAAAATATAAATAAAAAAAATACCCAACTAATTTCAAGAATCGTTCTTGTAATCCTGAAGTAAAACACCGTTCTCTTTTTAAAAAGAACGTCAGAAACTAATTTCAAGAATCGTTCTTGTAATCCTGAAGTAAAACACCGTTCTCTTTTTAAAAAGAACGTCAGAATAAAAAAAAGTATTTAACCATAACGTAAACCTAAAAATAACTATGAGAATATTTACAGTACTTACAATTAAGTTTATTTGAAGTAGTTATTTTCATTGACTATATTCACAATTAAAGCTTTTAAGGATCAAATCTATTACATGTTAATTTACGTAGTAAGCAAAATCACGCTCATTTTACAAGTTAATTTAAACCGTATTGCTAGGGCGATAAAGACCTGAATAGCAAGATGAGGGTTTCCAAACAAATGGCCAACAAATATCGAATATGTGGTTTGAAATCTGTGTATTAGGATAATTCTAAATTTGTATAAAATAATTTTTTAATGTATTATTTACTTTTATCATTAAAAAAATGACATAAAACACACTTAGCACCTACTTAAGTCTAATTCCCAACTATTTACAAATGAAATAAAAATTGTTGCTACGTAAAATAATTACGACGCTTTTCCTCTCACGCGGTGTGCTCCGCGCGACAGTAAAAACGTCATAACATGAAAAGTTCTGAACATTAGCACAGAGTCTGACACCATGGGTGATGGGTTACAGCATGGAAGCCAATAAATTGAGGGTAATACAGCCTAGACTAGCTGGATGGGGTTAGAATGACAGATTTGGAATACACTTATGACTATTTTATGGTTTTATTTAACGGCGGGAACTAGCTCTGCCAAAAAACTCGAGTAGATTGCTTTGTGATAGATTTTTATCAATAAGATGGTCATTTAAGTATTACGAATACCCTCTCACCGCCGTTTTTGCACGGTGGTAGAATACTTTGTAGTACTCGACTGGCTGGCTACCACCCTCATGTTGAAAATCTGTCGCCAAGCATCTATCAGTGTTCCGGCAGTTGGATGTGAGCCAGTTGCCTTCAAGGCATTGTAAAGACAATACGTTGGCCATCACTTACCATCAGGTGAACCGTCGACCGTGCTACAGCATCGTCATAAGATAAAACGTCAAAAAAACAACGTCATAAATGTATTCTAACTTAGAATAATCATCAATAAATCTAAGCTAGCTATGGAAGGGTGTAATATTAGAAAACAGAAAATAAAAACATTAATTAACCAGATTTTAGGCACAGAAGCTGATTTTGGGGCGATTTAGGAGATTGTGACGTCATCTTGCATTTAAACTTGAATGACGTCATGACATATTACGACATGTTTTAAAAGCGTTGGGTATTAGGGTAGCACCAAATACCGGTTTTATTTAATGTTATGATATCACTGTGAATTGTGACATATCTATTTTTAAAGCAATATTTCAAAAAAGAAATTCATACTTAGATCTCTTTTATCCATATTTTTCTTTACTCATCGAGTTTTTTTTCGATTCTCAACCAATTAAACTTAAAAAGCTCTTGTTCTCAAGTGATTAAGCTCGAAAACAGAATGAGCATTTAAATAAAAATATTGCTTTAAAAAAGAAATCCCTTTAAATCACAAGTCACAATAGGCAAGGGAGTGAGTTCGCAGGACCACACCATTTGCTAGGGTTACAGCCCATACGCACTACTCACAATCTTTGCAGATGCCTCAATCGCATAAATAGGCCTTCGGACAAGTGACCCAGGCGATTATTGTTCAGTTTCCTGTAATAAATTAAAATAAAACAATAATCGGTGCACGGCGTTGCAAGGTCACTGCGCGCGGAAAGGCTTCAGTGACGCGCTCGCATTGGTGGGTTTGAATTTCGAGTGTACAGTTTGGAGTGTGCGATGTGACTTTGAATTATATTTGTGTAAGTGTTAATTGTATTTTTACTTACAGTCTCTCTAAACTGTTGAGCTCCAAAAAGGTATCTCGTTCGATGGTGTGTATCAGATTTTCTGATAGTTGTCTGAAAAAATAAAAAATATCATTTCCCTCCGCAATTTTTTATTACATTATGTAGGGTGTGTTTTTCATATGTTTTTATAGGGATCTTAACTTTTGCGGGGAATACAAGTAGACTAACTAAATGTTTTTTTGGTTTTTATTCTGGATAAGCTTGTGTTTGGCACACAATCTCACCATTTAAGTGATGATGTGGCCATAGGTGGTAAGCACACAAAGCCTAGAAGGGAACTGGCTCTCAAGTGCAACTGTCAGAACACACCGATAGGTGCTTGGCGACAGACATTTTTTAATTATTTTTTAACACGCTTTTATTAGCTTGGTATCTTAAATCTATGTATCTTAAATTAAAAAAAATCTAAATTTCTTTATTAGATTTCAAGCACAGTAATTACAAGGGTTGGGACTTCCCTTTTAAGAAAGCTCAAGCTCATTGTAGGATTCGAACCCACGACCTTCGCCGTGGCATCCGACGTCACTAGCGTCCAAAGCTATCATCGATTTAAAAGACACTCCAATGCAAATGCTCCCATCTCTCAATACTGTAATACCCTGTTTCTAGTTTTTGAGTGTTTTGCTTAATAAATTTTCTAGTGTTTTAAGTCGGATTAGGACGTTTTAAATTAATTTTCATATTTCAAAAAAAATAAAAAATACTTACAACATTTTCAGCTCTTTCAAGTTCTGGAAATCGCTCTGGAATATAATACTGATATTGTTTCCTTGCAGGTCCCTGTAACAAAACAAAATACGATTCAATAAAGACTCATTCACTCTATATGACCTTTTAGGCTTTTATGCTTGCCAAACTTTTTTCAAAGAAATATCTTCCTTCCAGCGGTGGAATTTCACTGAAACCTGACTTGTACGGGCGATGACGAATATTTAGTTAATGTATATGTCGCAGCCAAATAGGTTAATTAGCCTTTCAATTAACAGCCTAACCTCTTTACTAAACCGCGCTCAAAAATATTTAAGGGAGTAGATTTAAAATATTAGTTCTATTTGTTTTTAAGGCGATGATAGCTCAGTGGTAAGTGACGTTGAATGCCGCGGCGAAGGTCGTGGGTTCGAATCCTACAGTGAGCTTGAGCTTTCGGTGAAGGAATACATCGTGAGGAAACCATAGCACGGTGGTAGGGTACTTTGTAGTACCCGACTGGCTGGCTACCACCCTCATGTTGAAAATCTGTCGCCAAACACTTATCGGTGTGTTCCGACAGCTGCACTTGAGAGCCAGTTCCCATCTAGGCTTTGTGTGCTTACCATCTTCGGCCACATCATCACTTACCATGGTGAGATTGTGGTCAAACACAAGCCTATCGAATATAAAAAAAAATAAAAAAATTGTAATCTATTCCTGTTATTTTTCCATAATTAAAATAAATAAACTTAAAACTAGCGGCCTGAATGATATTCAGCTATTCAATCAAACAGGCAAATTACTTGGATCGTGCCTAACCTACCTAAATAATCATTTAACAATTGAATCAAAAATGTACATAAGCCAACAAAAGAATAACTATGCACTAAAGAATAAGCAACAGGTTTTTTAGAGGTATTAATGTAAACGACATAATGATTAATCAATTTTATATAGTATATAAGTAATATATTTGCATGCTTATATTAAAGCTAAATGTGCTGAAATTTTAATTGATTTAAGACCTTATTGTACTTAACCACATTTAAAGCAAAATAAATATTTCTACTTCTATGTCTAACAACTAAATCTAGATGTTGGTTGCTATTCATGAAAAATCATCTAACACTAACCAGTGTAAGAAACATCTAAAATACTCCTTTTTATGATTTTTTTATCACCGATTTAAGGACAAAGAGATCTTATCATAACATGACACTGGCAAAAATCTCCTACAGGACTATAGCCGGCAAAGAAAAAAAAATCATTTGATAGTCACTAAAATTTATTTTTCCTCTAAATGCGAGTAAAATCAGTGAACATAGCTAGTGAACCATAGCTCAAATATTGTAAACGTAGGTACTCTGAATAATTAATATGCGGTGGCCATCTCAAGTGGCACTTATCACTTAATTACTTACTTAAGAGCGCGTGGCACTATGTACTCTACATCACCAGTTATATAGGTCAAGTTAATTTAACTAGAGTAAATTTTGTTGGATGATTATAAGACCCAAGAATACTAACTCGTGCTTACAGAACGAATAAAAAAGGTAGAAGGAGCGTACGTAAACAATAGTCTCCAATGAAGTGAAGCAACGTGCACCAAGTTGTGTGCGTGACAACCACGTACGTTATCACAAGTCACTCGCGTCGCACAGGAACGCGATCGGCTTCCTTTTTCAATTTCGGCTTCCTTTGCTGTGCTTCACTTTAAGTGCGCGGGGCTCTGTCTACCTTTTTTATTTTGTCTGAACTCGTGCTACGTAAAGTAGTGACCAACTCCCACAAGAAAGCGTTTTAATTTTTTTTTTTACATCAACGCTCAGAAATAGGTTCTGAGACTTGGAATTGACGATGCCTTTTATTTTATTTTCATTACATTCGTGTATTTTGCGTTTTATTAAATAAAATCGGTGAAGTTTTGTCCAATAAAGATCAATCTAAGTGCACCAGTGAATTAAATGAAAGCGTATATCGTGACTTTTTCAGGTTGTCTCAAAAAATCTGTAAAAAGTTTCGGCCACGCCCGGCAAGGCTACCAATTTAATTAATACCTGACCTGATTTGTACGGACAAGGACTAGACTTTACAGTAAAATAAATGAAGAATATTAAAACGGATGAAAATATATGCGACTGAAAGGCTTTGCATCTACGGTCATGAAAAAAAAACACAATGGCTACTAAACAAAAAAAAATACTTTTGTCAAACAGAGAAAGGGTTTACAAAGTTTTTTCTTCACATATTAATAAATAAATGAAAATAATAATGATTACAACAAGTAAATTTCAAATAATATTCGTGATGGCGCCAATCATGGGTGATAATGAAACGATTTCAGAGCCCTACCGTTAATTGCTTCGTAATTACTGGATTAAATGACATGGCGACCGGTATGGCGGCGAATAGGGGTGGGGCGATGTCGATTCTAATAAAAAAGAAATATCGATAGTGTTGGATTCTTGTTAATCTTTGGGTTATGTTAAATTTTATCCTACTAATATTATAAATGTGAAAGTTTGGATGGATGGATGTTTGTTACTCATTTACGCCAGAACGGCTGAACGGATCTGGATGAAATTTGGCATAGAGATAGATTATAGTCTGGAATAGCATATAGGCTACTTTTATACCGGGAAAAGATAAGATCCCACGAGAACACGGGTGAAACCGCGGGGAAACAGCTAGTATTATAAATATTCTGATTTCACATTAATAATATTAGTAGGATTAGGCATGTTAACTGCCATATTATGAAATTGCCATCTTTTTAATAAAAGTTTTTTGGCATCTATGACAAAATTGAAATTTATGACGTCACCAGCTTGTGACGTCCTAATATATACCTTCAAAAGTTCCTATTTGTCGTTAAATTGGTAATTAAAAAATATATTTTTAGATGTTAGTGTTAATGTAACATCGTTCGCACTTACATCCCAAAAAAGTAACGCTAATTCATCGATATCCTTTATCGACAACAGACATCACTACCCCCCACCCTTCCACGAAGGCCACCACCGACCAATCGAGTGCAATAAAACTTTAATTCATTTCGATTGTAGGTATATTGCATCGTAACAATTAATCGTTTTACAACACTATGTATGTAGAAAGACATGGAGGAAATTGCCTTTTTTGTAATCACTTATATTTAACTAGCTTTCTGCCCCGCGGTTTCACCCGCTATCCCATTTTTCCATACAAACTTTGGACCCCGTTTCATCCCCTTAGGGGGTGAATTTAGGAAAATCCTTTCTTAACGGATATCTACGTCATAACAACTATCTGCGTGTAGAATATTCAGCGCAATCCGTTCAGTGGTTTCAGCTGTGCGCTGATAGATCAGTCAGTCAGACATTAAGTAACTAACATTTTATAATATACTTACAGAAGACTAGAAGACACGACAGACGTTTAAAAAAACAGATTGAAAAAAGACTTGCAGTTTTTTAAATTTTTCTTTCGCTAAAAATTTAATCGATCTATTACGAACATTAAATATAGACATATCGACAACAGTACTTTTAAAACTTTCGCGAACTAAATTCATTATAGTAGATTATTCGCGCACATAATAATCAAAATTTTAGGTTAGTCGAAATTATATTTTGATTATTATGTGCGCGAATAGACCCGGTATAATATCGACAACACTACAACACTAGCGGAAGGATACACACTTGCACAGTAAGGGATTAGGAAAAAGAATGGGACGCGTCTTCGTAGTTGGCATTATCTATAGATATGTAGATTAGAGAGTTTCAGTGGCTGTAACTGTAAATAAACGTATGACGCAAGAATAAAGTAATGAGAACGAACGCTTGTTACCAAATTATCGTACCACAAATTATAGTACATCAAACTTTATTATATATATACTATATATATACCACAAGTGACAACGAGGCAGGCGGGTCACCTGGTGGTAAGTGTGGTAAGTGACCGTCGCCTATAGACATTAGCAATACCAAGGAGATTGCCAATGTGTTGAACACCTTATTACAATGACTTAAAGGCAACTGGCTCTCAAGTGCAACTGCCGGAACACACCAACAGGAGCTTGGCGACAGATTTTCAACTTGAGGGTGGTAGCCAGCCAGTCGGGTACTACAAAGTACCCTACCACCGTGCTATGGTTTCCTCACCATGTTTTCCTTCACCGAAAGCTCAAGCTCATTGTAGGATTCGAACTCACGAAACGCCGCGGTATCCGACGTCGCTACCACTGAGCTATCAGCGCCTAAAATGCCATGTCCGTATCCGTCACCGAACTGTACGAAGTTCACAGCATTCCATTTTCAAATGTTTCGTTTATCCAGTTCCCATTTGGCTGTATCTCAATCAGTTTACAGTTATCGATACGCAACAAGATTATATCGATATGATAATCGATTCAACGCATTGAGAATCGAATCGAAAACACGCCCACGTAATAAACGCTACCATATATTATCCGTAGGGTGTGCTAGCTACAATCATAGATTATCTTTACTATTTTTTTTTACTAATATTATAAAGAGGAAAGATTTGATTATTTGTTTGCATTGAATAGGCTCTGAAACTACTGGACCGATTTGAAGAATTCTTTCACCATTAGAAAGCTACATTATCCCTTAGTAACATAGGCTATATTTTATCCCGGGAAAAGATAAGTTCCCACAGGAACGCGGGTGAAACCGCGGGGGACAGCTAGTTAAATTAAAAAAAAGGGTAATAAAATCGCCTTAAAATAATTCGAATTAATTTTAAGGCGATGATTACTGGTAGTGAAGTCGGATACCGCGGCGAAGGTCGTGGGTTCGAATCCTACAATGAGCTGACTCAAGCTCACTACTTATCTTATTTATTCTCTTAAGTCAAATCAAAATATTAATATAAATATTAATATCCTGCGAGACCGACTCGCACTTGGCCGTTTTTTTGTTGTGGTCTTGTTTACAAACAAGTGTCCCCTCTGCAAAGTTACAGAGTTAATCGCCGACAAAACGTACAAAAAGGTTGAAATATAATGCATACCCACCGGTTAGCGCGCGCCGCTCGTAAATCGCGAACGTGCGGGTAGCGGGTTCGGTTCCCGGGGTATTGTTTGCCTATTCAATATTTTATGTCTTAACTTTGCTTGCTTTATTTTTTATAAGCTTATGTTGCCAAGAATTATTTAGGTTTAAGTAGAAACTAAATGTTGTTTATTACTCAATCACCCTGTGGCTCGACCGGATTTGGATGAATCTTGGGCCATAGATAGATTATCTTAGAATTAAATAATTTTGGATCACCTTTGAAAAGGTCGATATAATTGCCATAACTGTAAAAAACATTTACTGGAACTAACTAATGGCGGTAATAAAAAAATCATAAATACAGCCAAAGGACCCGCAGTCAATGCCTGCCAAAATATTCAAAAAAAGAAAAAAGAATCCGTCCATTCAATTTTCGTACGTCAGATGCAATTCGCATTTCAAATTTCGAACGCGAGTGCCATTTGCTAAGCCAATTTATCACCGGCCAGTTCCATTTAATGCCAAGCACAGCTATTGACAATATTTTTAATCTGTTTTACTTTTGCGCGCGCACGATCTACTATGATTTTTTTTGTTTGTTAATACGTCAGCCAGTAGCAACTACACGTAATTGATTTTTAGGGTTCCACAACTCACACATAACGGAAAACTACGAATTACTTTATTATTTGGGTCTATTTGTCCAGCAATTTTATAGAAATGGCTAAATACATCAGTTTAAACTAATATTATAAAGAGGAAATATTGGATTTTTTGTTTATTTGTTTGTTAAATAATTTTACTCAAAAACTACTCGACCGATTAGAAAAATTATTTCACCATTAGAAAGCTACATTATCCCTGAGTAACATAGGCTATATTTTTATCCCGAAAAAAGATAAGATCCCACGGGAACGCGGGTGAACTCGCGGTGGACACCTAGTTATGGAATAATGGTACAGAACCCTCCCTAGTTGAATTAAACTCTCACTTATCCCACTACTCCATAAAATGTCAGCTGCGTAGATAAATAGTCTATGGTTAGCTAGTTAATCCTCTTTTGAAAATTGACAGATGTTTTTTTTTAATCCGCTCTCGAGGCAAAGGTGTCTGTTTTGTTATTTATTAATAACTTTTGATTGAACGAGATCAGAATTAAAATACTTATAAAAGGTGTACTTGAGGTCAAGAGCTTGTTCTTATAAATGCGTAAGTACTTGTAATAAAATTAAATATGACTGATTACGAACTTTAATCTTCTATCATATTTAAGACTAGCTGTTCCGCGCTGTTTCACCCGCGTTCCCGTGGGATCTTATCTTTTTCCGGGATAAAATATAACCTATGTTCATCAGGGATAATGTAGCTTTCTAATGGTGAAAGAATTTTTCAAATCGGTCCAGTAGTTTCAGAGCCTATTCAATGCAAACAAAGAAATCTTTCCTTTGTATAATATTAGTACAGAAGAATACATAGATAGATATTAAATAAAGACCAAAAGAAAATGTGACATAAAAGTATTAAATAATTTCTATCCAGAATACCTACCAGATACCTACTATCTATAATTACTATGTAGGTAACTAATGCGGGTTATAATTTTTTATGTATTTTTGTATTAGTTTAGAATAAAATTGTTAAAAATTAAAAAAAAAGGCAATATAGTCAGATGGTCCAAAAATATTTAAAAAATGTAACCTTGCTGAGTTTCTTGGCGGTTCTTCTCAGTTGTTGTCTGACTTCCGAACCGGTGGTAACTTCGGTAACGGCTATAAATAAAATCGAGGTTGGTAGCATTTGGTGCCCTACCACCAAATCTCGGAGAGTATAAATGCTAGAAACTTGATTCACAATGGGGAGTAAGATCCGCTAAGAAAGGCTATTAAAACCGGTCAAGTGCGAGTCGGACTCGCGCACCGAGTGTATCGTACTTGTTTTTAGTATTTTTTGTTATAGTGGCAACAGAAATAAATCATCAGTGAAAATTTCAACTGTCTAGCTATCACGGTTCATGAGATACAGCGTGGTGACAGACGGACAACAGACTCTTAGTAATAGCGTTTTCGTTTTTACCCTTTAGGTACGGAACCCTAAAACGTTCACAAAACAACAGGGGCAGAAAGCTAGTCTATTAAAAATTAATAGCAATGAATCGAGCCAATCTTCACGCCATTTTCACAAAAGCACTAATATTTACATCAAAGAAGATCTTTATAATATACCAGTCTAATTATTTCAATGTGAAATAATTAAAATAATAAATAACGATACTACTCATGTATAACCTCAGTGTATCATTACACTAATTGTCTTTGGATAGATAAAGCTTTGTCTATGGTCGCTCAAGGAGAGGAGGGAACTCGTTAAAACTTTGAAGACGCTCTCTCTGTGGAATGTGGCGTACCTTCTTTGAGACAAGTGTTTGAAATGTTTTTTGTTTCATTCAAGTCGCTATGGAAAATGAATAAAAAATCAACTTCTTACTATTAAAATTATGTAATTTATTTAAGTACATACTTATTGGTGTTGTATGTATACGAATTGCATATTTAGTCTATGATAATTAAATTAGTCTATGGTAAACTACTGTACAAGATGTCTGACTGATTAAAAGTGAATCCAAGATACCATATTGTTTTAATTAATTTATTAAATAAACACAACAACTAGAAAATGAATAAAAAATCTACTTATTAGTTAAATAATAAAATTATGTAATTTATTTAAAAAAAATTTAACACAGTCTATGGCCAAATGGCCAAAAGGTTGCAGTCGAGAGGGAAATCAGTTATTTTATTATATTAGTAAATCATTAAAAGAAGGCGCTTATTTATAACCTATAATTTTGTTATCCAAATTATTTATTTCGCATCTAAAACTAGTTTTTTTAAATAACTTTAAAGTTATGCACATTCTTTTTTGGGCTGTATTTATATACCTAAGTAGTAGTCATATATTTAGACAAAGTAACGTAGTTCACAAAACAGCCGCTAGAGGCGCCAGTCGACGGTTAATATTTTAATACTGAAACCTCATAATACAAATAATCTCATTACAATTAGAATAAGTTTACTTTCAGACCATGCACCACGCTATCATATTTCAAAACTGAGTATTGAACAAATTAACGCTATGTAAGGAATACGAAATGAGTTCCAACTAAATATAATACTCAAACATCAAAATATTATTGTATACTAGCTGTTCCGCGCGGTTTCACCCGCGTTCCCGTGGGATCTTATCTTATCCCGGGATAAAATAAAGCATATGTTAATCTGGAATAATGTAGCATTCAAATGGTGAAAGTTTATTTTAAATCGGTCCAGTACTTTTTGAGCCAATTCGTTGCAAACATACTTACATACAAATCTTTCCTCTTTATACAGGGTGGCCGGAACATTGACGTCCAAAAATAAAATTTCGGTCCCTCGTATTGTGGGGTATTCGAATCACCCCCATGTATGTTCCGCGACTTTTCATAGTTTTCGAGTTATGAATTTTTTTCTGAATGTTTGAAAATTTTCGACCTGACCAACCTAAAAAAATTCTAAAAAAAAAAGTAGATGGTTTTATCGAGTTTCTTTTTTTGCAACTGAATTTTCATAAGTAGTACTTTTATGCATAAAATAATCAGCTTCGTAACTGTGATGAAAGTTATGAAAATGTTGATCTAAAGTGAAAAATTTACGTTCGGTAAATTACGACTCAAATTTTCAACTTTAAATTAAAAATCTTAACAGGTGACTTCATAATTCCTAAGTAGGCTTCAAGAATGCGCCAGACTCTCAGCTTTCATAATCATAAAAAAAATGAAGTACTTAATAGGGCTACTTTGTTTAAAATCGGCCTTCAAAGACAGCGAGGTGGAAAAATTCTTAAAATTACCCATCTGAGTAATTATTTTTTTTTGGCTATTTTCTCGTTCCTAAGGTTAATTAATGATAAGAATACTGAAAACTAACCAACAAATAGTTTCAGAGTTGGGTAAGAAAAGTTTTACGTAAAAAGTGGTTTTGAATAAAACACAGATGATAATGTGAAAAAAGTACTTAATTTATTTTTAACATTTACAAAAGGTTTTCAAAGTAGCCACCACCAGCAGCAATACACATTCTACACCTACGTAAGAAATTGTCTGGCAATCGTCTAAAAGCGTCTCTGTTCTCTCTCACAACACGTTCAGCTTCTGCAATCAACTGCCTCAGCTCTTGTTCACTTGAACAGTCTCGGGCGTATGCTATTTCCTTGTAATAGCCCCAAATAAAGAAATCGATGGGGTTGAGATCAGGTGAGCGTGGAGGCCACCTAATTGGTCCGCTGCGTCCGATCCATCTGTTGGGGTATGTTTCATCTAAGTAATTTCGGACCTGGGTTGCATAGTGACACGGGGTGCCGTCATTTTGCAACACCATGGTTCGTCTGAGTTCGAGATTCACATCTGCCAGCAACAATGGAAGTTCATTTTCCAAAAAGTTTTTGTATGTTTCTCCATCAAGTCTGGACGGCAGTTCAAACGGACCAATTAGTTCGCCATTGAGGATACCAGACCACAAGTTAACGCTGAAGCGATGTTGAAATGTCGAAGCTCTCACTTCGAGTGGATTTTCATTCGCCCACTTGTGGTAATTATGAATATTGAATATTCCGGATCGCTCAAATCGTGACTCATCTGACCATAAAACTTTATTGAAAAATCCAGGATCCTCTTGCTCTTTTCGTAACATGGTTTGGCAAAAATCAACGCGCAATTGGTGATCTGTAGGCAGTAAAGCTTGGACTCGTCGGATGTGGAACGCGTGGTATTCTTCATCGTGAAGAATGTCTTGGATAGAAGTCCTTGGGATGTTCAGAGCACGAGCCATACTTCTCGTACTCGTAGACGGATTTCGCTGAACTTCTTCCAGCACCATTTCTCTGCGATCCGGGTTAGCTCTAGGGATTCCTTCATGACTGCCGCGTCGACCAGGAATGCGGCCTGCCATCAAAGTGTTGTGCGTGTTAATAAAAACACGATGGTCGGGATATCGCTCAGGTTGCGGCCCACCACGACGTTGAAGTTGTTCGCGATACAGTCGCGCTGCTTCATGGCCGTTTCCTTGTGCAACTCCATAAAAATAATGCATTTCTGCATATTCACTTAACGTGTAACTCATTTTTTACACTTCCACGTAAAAAAAGTCCAAATCAGAATGCAAAACACAGTCCAATAAACGAGCAAAGTAGTCAAACAAGTAGGCAGCGGAGTCCGTAGGCAAAGCGAGTGTGGTAAAGACAAAATGGCGACACGCGTATAGCAGTAAACACAATGTGAGTACGACTGAGGTACTTGTTTTGCGTTGGCTTCGGTTGCGCGCCTTGCGTGAGAGAGATAGCAATAATTCGGTCTCTTTTCCTCTCGGTCCATTGTTATTGCAGGTAAAAGAGTTGCACCCTCGTTTACAACCCATAGTCCACGAGAACGGATCGCGCAAAATTCATTAAACTAACATTTAAAAAAATCTCCGTGTTTAAATCTTAGCTTTCCTGCAGTCATTTTTGGTTAGCAAACTAAATAACCTTAGGAGCGAGAAAATGAAAAAAAAAATTTATTAATCAGATAGCTAATTTTAAGAATTTTCCACCTCGCTGTCTTTGAAGGCCGATTTTAAACAAAGTAGCCCTATTAAGTACTTCATTTTTTTTATGATTATGAAAGTTGAGAGTCTGGCGCATTCTTGAAGCCTACTTAGGAATTATGAAGTCACCTGTTAAGATTTTTAATTTAAAGTTGAAAATTTGAGTCATAATTTACCGAACGTAAATTTTTCACTTTAGATCAACATTTTCATAACTTTCATCACAGTTACGAAGCTGATTATTTTATGCATAAAAGTACTACTTATGAAAATTCAGTTGCAAAAAAAGAAACTCGATAAAACCCTCTACTTTTTTTTTAGAATTTTTTTAGGTTGGTCAGGTCGAAAATTTTCAAACATTCAGAAAAAAATTCATAACTCGAAAACTATGAAAAGTCGCGGAACATACATGGGGGTGATTCGAATACCCCACGATACGAGGGACCGAAATTTTATTTTTGGACGTCAATGTTCCGGCCACCCTGTATAATATTAGTAGAGATGTTATGATAAATAATTTAACAACTGAACTTAATGATTTATTTGCGTATTTTGGCGATATAATCTCACCATGGTAAGTGATGATGTGGTCGAAGGTGGTAAGCACACAAAGCCTAGATGGGAACCAAAAACTGGCTCTCATGTAGACTAAACTGGCAGCAGTTCAACTTGTGTGTGGTAGCCAGCCAGTAGTCGGGTACTACAAAGTATCCTACCACCGTGCTATGGTATCCTCACGATGTTTTCCTTCACCGAAAGCTCAAGCTCATTGTAGGATTCCAACCCACAACCTTCGCCGCGGTATCCGCCGTCACTACCACTGAGCTATCGTCGCGTTTTACAAGATTTTGGATGTGAAGATGTTTGTTTCTCTCACGTAAAAACTACTGAACGGATTTTGATGAAACTTGGCACACAGGTAGATCATATCTTGGAATAAAACATAGAATACATTTTATCCGGGAAAAGATTAGATACCACAAGAACGTGGGTAGAACAGCTACTGTTTTTATATATTTTACTAGCTGTCCCCCGCGGTTTCACCCGCGTTCCCTAGGGATTTTATCTATTCCCGGGATAAAATGTAGCCTATGTGCTATTGCAGACTATAATCTATCTCTATGCCAAATTTCATCTAGATCCGTTCCGGCGTTCTGGCGTAAATGAGTAACAAACATACATCCAAACTTTCACATTTATAATATTAGTAAGATATAGTGAGATTTGGCACCGTTCCCTGCGACCGTTTCTATGATGTTCACAGCATTTTTTTTTCAAATACATATTTTGTTTTTTTTTTCACTCCGTACGATTGTCCGTTGTACGATTTACACTTTTGTGCACGCCTATACCTATCTAGACAGGAATTAACTTTATAGGTAGACCCGTTTCACTCAGAACTTCCCAAAGTTCTAACTTAAATCATTTTGATTATCACTTTTACAGACGATTAATCTTAGGCACGCATGTTACGAAAACTATTTTTAACTAGCCATCCCCCGCGGTTTCACCCGCAATCCCGAGGGATCTTATCTTTTCCCGGGATAAAAAGTATCCTATGTTTCATTCCAGGATATGGACTAACTGTGTGCCAAGTTTCATCAAAATCCGTTCAGCCATTTTTGTGTGAAAGAGTAACAAACATCAATAATACAAACTTTCACGTTTATGATATTATAGAAGGATGGGTTCTGCGATGATTTTAAAAAGACGTTTATTAGTTCAAAAGATGCTATGTTTCTTGCCGGTTCTTCTCTGTTAAAGACCGACTTCAGAACGCTCCATACTGGAAAACAATTACAACAGTCCATAGATAATAAACACTACATAAAAAAAATAACAAAAAGGATTTTTATTTAAAAGTTATATTTTACGTCCGAACAGTAAAAAGGACTTTTAATTAATTTATTTGAAGAACGACTATAGTATGTCGCATCGCCTTCGCATTGCACATTGGCTAGATGCCAAAAGTGCTGTAAACTGCAGAGCCTGCACCAAAAAGGATCCGCACCCAATATTTTATAAAAAAAAAAAAAAATGAGGAATATTTGTTGCAGGACCTTTGTCATGTTTCACAAAAAAAAAACCTCGGGCATTTGTTCACACACGGCTATCTGATCCCAAACCAAGCAGAGCTTGTAATATGGACAACCAGATGACTGATTAATACATAGACTACGTTTTTTTTTTAGAAATAGATAATTACACCCAGACTCAGGACAAACAGACATGTTTAATACTGTGTTTTTTTTTTGCTTGGTTGGATAAGCTTGTGTTTGACCGCAATCTTACCATAGTAAGTGATGATGTGGCCGAAGGTGGTAAGCACACAAAGCCTAGATGGGAACTGGCTCTGAAGTGCAGCTGTTGCAACACACCAATAGGTGCTTGGCAACAGATTTTCAACTTGAGGGTGGAAGCCAGCTAGTCGCAGCGTGCTATGGTTTCTATGGTAAAAACTATGTCCGCATGGTAAGTAATGACGAAAAATAACTTTTCGGCAGTTCAAAATGAGCCAGCTTACTAAAATTACAAGCAGCTATTAAAATTATTTCCTATTCCTATTAATATTACATCTACACGAGTACTAGACTCAAAGATTTCCACCAAATTTATTATTATCGTAGCTAACCTTTGCTGGCAACACTGTTCATAGATTTATTGGTTTTGTTGTTAAATTGAAAAATATCTCTTCGAAATATTACATTGTTATTATTTTATGTTATTTATGAGAAATACTGAGAGATATTTGTTAAACTAGAGTGTTCCCACGTTTTGGACCTTCGTAGATTCAGGCCCTCATATCCTGGAATAAAATAAAGATACTTTTTATCCCGGGAAAAGATTCTCGCAAACCCAAGTATCTGGGGGCACGGAAGCCCCCGCCCAAGCCTAGCAAGAAAGAAGGCGGGGCATTAAGAGTACCTACCTTTTCTCACCGTTTCGTCTCTTCAAACCCTCAAACCTTCATCCCAGATAACACCAGAGAGCCCAAATTTGTGAATAGATCTATGAAACCGCCAAGACCAAGGGTTGGTAAGGTCAGGACTTCCTTTTTTATGCCACAAACAAGTGACAACGAGGCAGGAGGGACCTGATGGTAAGTGACCCTCGCCTATCTATAGGAGCAGTACCAGGGGAATTGCCAATGTGTTGTACACCTTATTACAATCTGGGATCTGATAACTTTTTTACAGCGAAAACTAGTTTTCCGCCCCGCGGTTTCACCCGCGTTCCCGAGGGATCTTATCTTTTCCCGGGATAAAAAGTAGCCTATGTGCTGTTCCAGACTATAATCTATCTCTATGCCAAATTTCATCCAGATCCATACAGCCGTTCTGGCGTGATTTAGTAACAGACATCCATCCATCCAAGCATTCACATTCATAATATTAGTGGGATGATTTTGGTAGGTTTCATTAATTCTGAAACAGGTAAAATTGCAGAACTATCTGTAATTATTTTTACACTACCGTGTCGAAATGCTATTTGTGCAAAATATTTCCTCGGGAACGGCTCCCCTTCTCAATTAATATCAATTATATACTTACGTCGGCGGGGTCTATAATGATGGTATTTATTGAGGGGCTGGCCTGATGAAGCGACCATTACGCGCGTGCAAGCAGTTTTTCCGTTTGCCATTTGGTTGGCGTGAAATTGCTTGTTGTAATCTTTTATTTGTTTATGGTGGGGCGCCATTTTGCAGGTGAGTTTTTAGAATGGGGAATACGTTTCTACTGGTTATTACATTACCAAAAAAAATATAACACATCCAAAATCAAAACAAATATTAAAATCACTATCATTTTCGGGCGATTCAAACGCGGCCATTATGGCGCGCTTATTTTGTGATGTGAGATTAGACGAGTTCGATGTCAAAAATGAAGTGTCTGGTTCACAAAGTTACTAAAGTCAGTGTATTACCATGGAAAAGCACAGAAAACTTATAAATTATAATAAATTTAAGCGTAGCGGTTACATACTCTGTGGTCGAGTGTAAAAGTGACGCCACGATTTGTTCACGGGGCGTTATGGAAATTTGCGAGGGAATTTAAAAACAGACACAATCATGAAATTTATGAAAATAATTATGTAGGTATGTTTTTGAAACAATATGAATTACATTGCCTTTAAGGTATTGTAATAAGGTGTACAACACATTGGCAATCCCCTGGTATTGCCAATGTGTATAGGCGACGGTTGTCACTTACCATCAGGTGACCCGCCTGCCTCGTTGTCACTTGTGACATAAAAAAAACGTCCATTTTGAAGTCACGTGCATATTCCCATATTGTCCAACTTGAGAGATTGGATACTAATTATCCCGGGAAAAGATAAAATCCCGACTAGATCTTATGAACATGAAAATACTGTATCTATATGAAGAGGCTGGATATTACACCCTTTGCAGCGTGAAGTTATTGACTGCAATCATTTCTTATGGTGGGAGGGTGCTAGGGGGTAGTAGGGTGGCCATGATGTTGAACTTTGGAGAGACTAATTCCTTGTTAGTGGTTGTATATTAGTATTTATATAATAATAATTATTATTATTGCCTTCAAGGCATTGTAAGGGTCCCCCTGTTATTGCAAGCGTCTAGTGGGCGGCGGTAGTCATTTACAAGGTGAATTTTTTAAACTATTTTTTAGTCATGACTATAGATACAAAGTCTTTCAGTCGCATACATTTTCTTCAGTTTAAATTTCTTATTTAATGTTATAGTCACATTCTCACATTCACTGTAATCTCTGTCTAGTCCTCGTCCGTACATTTTCTAGTCAGGTTTTAGTGAAATTGGCGGCTGTTCCACTAAAACATTTACGGACTTTTTGAGACTTTAATGTACAAAACACCACCGATATTATTCAATAAAACTCAAAATACACCAATGAAATGAAAATAAAACGAAAACGCAACGTCACTTCGCAAGTTCCCGCCAAAAAGTCTTTACTAGGTGACACACATCACGACAAGTATTTGTTTTTTTTTTTACTTTTGGATAAACTTGTGTTTATCCGCAATCCCACCATGTTAAGTGATGATGTGGCCGAAGGTGGTAAGCACACAAAGCTTAGATTGTGAACTGGCTCTCAAGTGCAGCTGTCGGAACACACCGATAGGTGTTCGGTGACAGATTTTCAACTTGAGGGTGGTAGCTGCCAGTCGGGTACTACAAAGTACCCTACCACCGTGCATTATAACATTATCGATTTTAATAACAAAAGAAAGTCCGACGTTATTTTATGCATGGCCACATTACAGGAAGTCTTATATCGCTCGCGGCTTCCCGCTCATTTCGCTCCTCTATTGACGCCCGCTTCCGGACCATCTCGTCTAATACGCTATTTAAACTTGGAATCGAAATATTGTACTTTTTAAATTGTTTTTATCTATTATTGGGCATTCTTCATTTGAATCCATAGAGATATTAAATTCAAAATTCGAATTGATTAATTGGTGTTTTTATGTCACCTGTTTTTGTTATGCATAATGGCGGATTTTGAGCATCCAAACTAATCTGATCGTATCTCATCAATCTTTGCATATTTCAGCAATGTGATTGTATTGCTCTGTGAGACAGTTGTTGTACAACATTGTGGAGTTGATATTTTAACTGCTCCATGAAGCGAATGATTACTTTTACTTCATTTTGTAAAATCATAAAATAATAATATAGTAGAGACCATTGACTTGTGAAGACAAATAGCAGGGGGTGCACGTGTCGCTGCGGGCAACCAATATGATGCTAATATGAACTTAACTTCATATTGAGTACAGTTGTGTACAAAACTGTTTACACATCTGGGTTTTGATAAATTTAGATGTGTTTTTTAAGGCGGATCTACCGCTGAAAGTCAAAGTCAAAACCATTTATTCAGTTTAGAACCATTTAGACACTTAGGAAGGAATTACAGAAGTTACCACCGGTTCGGAAGTCAGCCTTCAACTGAGAAGAACCGGCAAGAAACTCAGCAAGGTTACATGTTTTAAATATTTTTGTTAATTCCCATGTCCTCAACAACCCCTTAAACCGGGTGCAGCCGGCGACTGGTTACGTTTTTTCTTCATTGATGGTTATCGTCCCTTATGATGTTTCTGCCAAAGTCAAGTTATAAGTTTTCACAGTAAAGTTAGTCATCGTCAGTCAATTCTACAATAAAACTCAAAACACACGAATTTAATGAAAATAAAACGAAAACGCAACGTGACTTCACAAGTTCCCGCCAAAAAGGTTGTCCCAAAAAGTCAGTGAAAAGTTTTAGTGGAACAGCCACCAATTGCACTAAAACCTCACTTGTAAAGACTAGACTTTACACTCAATGTGACTATACTTAACTTAAAAGAAGAAATTAAAACTGAAGAAAATGTATGCGTCTCAAAGATTTTGTATCTATGGTCATGACTAAACATTATAAAAAAAATATTTCTGAAGACGATGATAAAAACATTTTGCGAAATGTCGATTTCCGTAACACTTTTTAATTGAACAGTCTCGGATATTGCTCGCCCCTTCTCATGTAGAGGCATGGCATCCTTTGTCATAGAGTAATAAATGATACAGATAAAAGCGAATACAAAAATAAATGGTTTCTGCCTTTTTAGGGTTCCGTACCTAAAGGGTAAAAACGGAAACCTTATTACTAAGACTCTGCTGTACGTCTGTCTGTCACCAGGCTGTATCTCATGAACCGTGATAGCTAGACAGTTGGAATTTTCACAGATGATGAATTTCTGTTGCCGCTATCACAGCAAATACTAAAAACAGAATAAAATAATTTAAAAAAAAACCCTCGGTGCGCGAGTCCAACTCGCACTCGACCAGTTTATTTTTCAATTTACCATTTTCTAATTTTGTACGAACCATTAAAAAAAAATTTGCTGCTTCTGTTACATTATCGTACCTACCCACTCTGTACGCAACCCCAAAAGAATACACGAACAAACTAGGAATTCACTTCAAATACTTTCAACACCTAGGGATCATAAAAGTAAATTACAACAGTAGGGACTACGGTTAGGTGCCCTGACCGTCATGCCATAGGGTTTGGGATCGATTCCCATGCACAACAAAATTCTCTATTAGTATAGATAAATGCGAAAGTATCTCCGTCTGTCACCTTTTCACACCTTAACCGCTGAACGAATTTTGGTATAGAGGAAGATGGTACCTTGGAGAAGGATATAGGATACGTTTTATCCCGGGAAAAGATAAGTTCCCTCGGGAAAGCGGGTGAAACCGCGGGGGTCAGCTAGTCCGTGATTAAATCTTTACTCAGTAACTTTTTTATTTTTTGTGTCTGCTTTTAATCCTTCTTTTTGTTAGAAGTCGGTTTAATTTATTTAAAATTTTTGTTTATTTTTTTCATTTTCTGTGTAATAAAACGTACCTATTTCAAATAAAAGACTACTATAAAATCGTACCACCATTGACGAAGAAATCGGTGACACACGGTACAATCTCACCATGGTAAGTGATGATGTGGCCGAAGGTGGTAAGCACACAAAGCTTAGATGGGAACTGGCTCTCAAGTGCAGCTGGCGGAACACACCAGCAGGTGCATGGCGATAGCTTTACAACTTGAGGGTGGTAGCCAGCCAGTCGCGTACTACATAGTACCCTACCACCGTGCTGTGGTTTCCTTCGCCGAAAGCTCAAGCTCATTGTAGGATTCGAACCCACGACCTCCGCGGCGGTATCCGACGTCACTACCACTGAGCTATCTTCGCCTTATCGCCCTCTTTTCTTTGAGTTCGGTTAATACAAATTTAATGGGACTAAATGGGAAATAAAAAAAAACAAAAAAAGGTTTTTCCAAATCGGTTAATAAATGTCGGAGTTCTGATATTGTTATCAGAACTCCGACATTTATTAACATACAACCGAATTGAGAACCTCCTCCTTTTTTTGAAGTCGGACAGTTACCCGCAGTCCGCACCGAATCGGACGATTCGCCGGAAGAATTCTGAAGGGTATAGGATAGGGCACGAAACTCTAACAAAGTATATGATAAAGTTTCACAGGTTCCTATTAAATATTTATGAACGTCTGGAGAAAATTGGGTGCAGTTATTCTTATATTATACGGGTATGTGTTCTGGGTATTCGATTACTTACGCGTACCCTGTATGATTATTATACGCGGCGTTTAAAGGGTTGAAGTAAACGAGTTTCTCGTTGCTTTTTTTCCATGGAAATTTTTGTTGAGTACCAGGGTCTCAGTGAATCGGAGAAGTCTACAATAATTCAATGACAATTTAAGTACATTTTTTTTAATGGTTTTTGGCTTGGTATTTACGACCTTTAAGCCATTTCTTCAGTTTTAATATTCCTGTTTTACGATAAAGACACGTTATATCATATTCCCAGTATTGTCAGCTCTCGTACCTTCAAGTCAAGTCAGGTTTTAGTGAAATTGGTGGCTGTTCCACTAAAACTTTTCATGAACTTTTTGGGAAATCTTGAAAAGTCACGATTTTATTTCACTTCACTGGTGCACTTAGATTGATCTTTGTTGGACAAAACTCCACCGATATTATTCAATAAAACTCAAAGTACACGATTTGTATGTGCCGTTTGGTAATAGATTCACCTAAGAGGCTGGATAAGACAAGCATGGAGAGAGATTCAAAAGAGGTCGGTAAGACAAACTCACAGTCTATGGGAATCCCCTGGTAACCTCTTGGGCACGTGCAGCAGGCCCCGGTGCGCGCAGTCGGCGGCGGCGGGGCGGCACGCGCACGCCCACGGACACGCTCCGTGCGCGCGCACGACGCACGCGCACGCCACGAGCGCGCACAGCACCACGCTCGCCAGCGCGCTCGCTCTCGCTGCCGACATGCTGAGGCGGAGCGCGCGTATGTTAATGATGATTGCTTTACGTCATCGCGGACCTGTGGTGAAGATGAGAGAAATATTAAATGTTTATTAAAATAGACTTTACAAGCACTTTTCGTGGGTTCGAATCCTATAATGGGCTTGAGGTTTCGATGAAGGAATACATGGTGAGGAAACCACAGCACGGTGGTAGGCTACTTTGTAGTACTCGACTGGCTAGCTACCACCCTCACGTTGAAAATCTATCGCCAAGCACCTTTTGGTGTGTTCCGACAGCTGCACTGAAGAGCCAGTTCCCATCTAGGCTTTGTGTGCTTACCACCTTCGGCCACATCATCATTTACCACGGTGAGATTGTGGTCACACACAAGCTTATCCAGAATAAAATTTAAAGTCAAAGTCAAAGTGCTTTATTTGCATAATGTGGTACAAATGTTGGTGGTACTGATAAAAAATATATATATATCGCACATCAAGCCATTTTAGCATACAAATGTCATTTTATACATATTTTTTATGTCAAAACCTAATTCTTAAAATATAGAACAATTTAGTTTTAATTTAGGACAATTTGGGAAGAAATAGGGATAAGAAATGATCACACGAAATTGTTTCAGTAAGCTGAAACTCCATTTTAATTCTTATTTCAATCTATAAGCTATAAAATCAATAATACAATGCCTTGATTGCCGTCATGAGGTCGCGCCCGATCAATTGTAGTCCTTTGGAATTGAATTTACGGGTTCAGTGACCCTGGTTAATTGGAGAACTGTCTGTGATTGTTTGAGCGGGAACATTGAGCATTCATGTCACCGGGCATCCATTAGGTAAAATAGTGATCTAGCGAGAAATATTAACTCCACAATGTTGTACAACAACTGTCTCATAGCGCAATACAATCACATTGATGAAATATACAACGATTGATGAGATACAGACGGATTACAATCATCAGGTCATCATCATCCGTGACGTCACGCAGTCATTGAAATATCATCTCCACAATGTAATACAACAACTGTCTCATAGCGCAATACAATCACATTGATGCAATATACAACGATTGATGAGATACAGACAGATTACAATCATCAGGTCATCATCATCCGTGACGTCACGCAGTCATTGAAATATCAACTCCACAATGTTGTACAACAATTGTCTCATAGCGCAATACAATCACATTGATGAAATATACAACGATTGATGAGATACAGACAGATTAGGGTTTAAAGATTCCGCCATTATTCTTCCTTTGACAGATCTTTCACTTATCTATGGTTGTATTACCAAGTAGGTCACACTAATATGACATATTACATAATAGTTATTCTATTTTAATGATTGCCCGTCTTGTAAGATGAGTCGTTATAATAAAGTGCACTACTCATACACGGCTCTTGAGATAAGACGCGGGAATCGAATTTGGTCCACAGTAAATAAAGATAGCACTATTACAACTGGTAAAATGATAATATTGCAATTGGAATAAGAGGGATGACCGACCGGAAAAATTGGGATGATGCCTATCCTATATTAAACATGTAAAAATACTCGAATATTAAGTATATAGCGAGCACGTTGTAAAATTCCACCTTTCTATGATTTTTTATTTCATACAAACTCCTCTTGGCTTGGTATCTAGCCCTTTAAGCCATTTCTTTATTTAAAATATTCTTATTTTATGTTATACTCACATTCACTGTACAGTCTAGTCCTCGTCCGTACAAGGTGGTACAAGTCTAGTCAGCTTGTAGTGAAATTGCTGAAAACATGCTTCCATTTCATTTCACTTAATTTGTGTTAGATTTATCTTTATTCACTTTTTAGTCGCTTCACCAACTCAGCCATCAAGTGGCCCTCAGTTTAGGTGCCAAAAATGTGGGCGCTGCTGTCGCTCCCGTATCGGACTGTACAGTCACTCTAAGTCCTGCCACACGGACGCTGTTTAGATCATCTATTTAAGATGTATGAGGCCTTTATGATCTTTATTTGACAAAACACCACCAAAATAATTCAATAAAATCAAAATACACGAATTTAATGAAAATAAAACGAAAACAACGTCACTTCGCAAGTTCCCCCAAAACGTCAGGAACCGATATACCATAATAATATTAAAAATAGTCCATGACTATACCAAGTTTATCCACTGCTCTGTTACGAACTATGTAAGCACTTAAGGATTATCATTGCGCTCTGCTTTAATGGGCACGACTGCTTTTAGAATATTGCATTTTGAATGCTTTTATTTAACTAACGTTTGACCGCTACATTGCTTGTGTGGTGTGTTGCTAAAGTTTATTTTGAATGCACTCTCCATTTCATCGTCCTAGTAAGTTCGTAATTAAAACGGAATAACCAGGCGTGAGTCAGCTTGAAATATCAACTCAACAATATTGGACAACAACTTTCTTACAGCGTAATACAATCACATTGCTGAAATACACAACGATTGATGACATACAGAAGGATTAGAGTTGTATGGAAAGTACCAGAATCCATATAAAAATGGAATAAAAATAAATATTTTGAAGTTACTGAATTTTAATTCAATAATAAAAAATAGTGATGATTAAATCGACTAATCAAATCATAAATCATTCCTTCCAATTAAAAAAAGAAAGGCTCCACGGTAAGCAACCGTGCTTTAAGAGAAAAAAAATATGAATTGAGCTGTCAGACGCTATTGTCAAAATTCAAACGCCAGTTCACACCTCTCGCGCGCTTTTGTTGTGTTCTTTTTTCAAACGTCACGCGGTTGGGGTTCCTTGTTGATGCGAAACCATATAGAATTCTGGGAACTTTTTTTTTATTTGTTATTGGGCATAAATGGGACAATGTAACTGGGTCAAATACCTGTTTGTTAGGTGAAAGCTTGTTATATGGAGTATATTGCTACCAATTGTTTGTATTGCGACCACACGGGGTTGGGTAACGTTCTACACTTCTCAAACAAAGCTATTGATTGCCGCTTGCAGCATTTATTATAAAGTTAAAGGATAAATAGACCTGTAACAAAATTTTGGAATTTTAAATGTATTGTAAAGTAAAACATCGTGATTATTATGTAATGTTTGACTCATTATTAACCTCAGTTGAAAATATGTCGCAAAATTTCTGTTGGTGTGTTATTACGTTATAACGAATAAAATTTAAAAAAGTAAAAATAAATGTCTTAATATTTTTTTTATTATACGGAACAGTAAAACTTAATTTTAATTCGTGATTGCCGCTTCACTTTTAATTCATTATTCAAAAGCCCTCCAAAACCAGAGTGTCACTTTTTTACCCACTCAAACAGGCAATGGTATTGTGTACGTACAGCCATGTTTTATTTCAATTTTTTTTTAATACTCAAGGGCTCTGTATTTTGGTGTACAGTTGGTCTCTTTACGACTAAAATTATTATTTTATGCGTATACTCGCATGCATAACTCGTAATGGAATAGACGAAATATTGCAAGTTTTTTTTAAGCATTTTTACCCAGAATGTAAATGATGTGGCTAGTAGTTAGTTATCACAAAAACCATAAATGTAACACCAAACACAACGTTTTCGACGACCTTCTTTACGGCATTAGACGTGTACCATAGAGCAATCATATCATCGCCTAGTCGGTAAATAAATACCAGTATTAAAAACGTAAACGTAACCCCACCAGTGTTACTTAATGACCCCTCTTTACGGTTACAACTGAGAGCCGGAAATAAACTCGGCAACATAGACTTTCTACACAATAATTATTCATCTATAGTCTGATGAATTAGCTGGACTAAACTGACAGTTACGAGCGCAATATGGTTAAAATTACTGTTTCATGGTTTGACCATATCACTTGTTATCAATAAAAGTCAATCTAATATCAGTGATTACATGTAGTCTCATTCATTCTTTTAAGAAATAATTTCTGAGTAAAGAAATATTTCTTACAACAACTGTCGAATCAGTCCACCTCATTAAAAATATATATATAGTTAGTAATATATGTATATTATGGCGGCAAAAACACATGGTAAGTAAGATTTGGGGTGCAGTATTGTTAACATGAAAATCTGTACCTCATTTTTATACCTTTTTTTTTTGGAGGCCTTATGGACTATAGACACCCTACGCGGACTGTTCGACGAGCGCTTAGGGCTCTCAAACGGTATGTAAAACTTTAAAGTGACTGACCGCTGAGGGCGCCCCAGTTGGGGCACGAACCTCGGCTCAGGACGTCGCCGGGGGCACAAAAGTGAGGTCGGACTTCGCATGAGCGATTTAGAGGAGTTTTAGGGGATGGTCGGATAACTGAATGCGGCTCGACCGTTAATTACGGGAGCGAGATTTTTATACCACGAAACATTAAATAAAGGTCACGATGCGACAAGTGAGTTACAGTCGCGGACAAAATCTAGTATTTTTTTTTTATGTCACTAGTGACAACGAGGCAGGCGGGTCACCTGATGGTAAGTGACTACCGTCGGCTATAGACATTGACTGCCAACGTGTTGTACACCTTATTATGCCTTAAGGGCAAGGGCAACTGGCGCTCAAGTGCAACTGCCGGAACACACCAACAGGTGCTTGGCGACAGATTTTCAACTTGAGGGTGGTAGCCAGCCAGTCGAGTACCACATAGTACCCTACCACCGTGCTGTGGTTTCCTCACGATGTTTTCCTTCACCGAAAGCTCAAGCTCATTGTAGGATTCGAACCCACGACCTTCGCCGCGGTATTCGACGTCACTTACCACTGAGCTATCATCGCCTTAGTATACAAATATTTGAGCGCCTACAGAGTAAAGAAAGAAAAGACAGGGAAGGCATATCCCATAAATAACGAAGAAAAGAGAGAAAACAAATGGTTGGACGATACGGGTACAGTCGGCAAATAAAAGGACAATATGAAGCGATCGTTCCAGGGGATGTACGGTTCGCAAATTGGCAGATAATTGTACATGGGGTGGGCTTAAGTGATACAGACAGCAGACACGCGCGCTCATTGATATGTACAGTCGCGGAGACAAGTGTCAGTTGTCATTCATTCGTTCTATCATTCATTTAAGGTCGGATGGTCCAAAATGTTCTCTTGTAGAGTTTCTTGCCGGTTCTCCTCAGGTGTACGAATTTAGATCCGGTGGTAACTTATGTAGCTAGATCTCCATATAGTGCCTTCATAAGGCCTTCACTGAATAAACTTAGATTCAATACGTTTTTAGGGTTCCGGACCGCAAAAGGAAAAAACGGAACCCTTGTTGGATCATTTTGTTTTCCGTCCGTCCGTCCGTCCGTCCGGTCGTCTGTCTGTCAAGAACCCTCATCTCAGAAACGCGTGGAGGTATCGAGTTGAAATTAAAACGATATACTCAGGTCTACAGTCCCTGGAAGCTGTGAAAAAATCAAACTTCTAAGTTAATGTAAAAAAAACGATTTGCGGCCGTTTATGACGCAAAAAACATATATTTCGACGCTCTCAAGGAAATCAAAATTTATAGGGTACTTCCCGTTGACCTAGAAACATGAAACTTGGCAATAAGCAATATCATGTTGTACAAGTATAGGAAAAAATCCGAAAATCATTTTGTTGCTACATCAGAAACGTAAATAGAAAAATCTTAATACCGGTAGATTTATCAAAGGAAATAGATTTTAATATATTTTTTCTATAAAAATACTCAAGTTCTTCGTTTTTTTTAATCCTAGATGCGTACCAAACATTTACAATACAAACAATTTCACATTTAAATTACATTTGTTAGATAATCTGTGCACAAATGTACATGCGCTAACACAATTGTAGACGGACACTGATTGCCCGCCACACAGTAATTGTATTACGCTTGTGTGCGACACTGTACTGCGAGTGAATGAATGAATGGTATATTGACAGAACAATGACTTGTCGTTAGAAGAGGACCGGAATTAGTCTCTTATAAGATCTAGCCAATACTTTGATCTACTTTATATATATATCCATGGTATAGATATAGGTTCTATGGAGGAGCGAGGTGTTAGACTCCTCCATTGAAAAGGGAAGATCTTCCGCCAGGCTAGGTCATCGTGCTTGGGGACCGCGGTCCAACTGTAGATGTTGGAATCTTGTATATATGCAGATCGCTTGGAAAACTTCGTAAGCGCGATGTAGGTTATTGGAGCGCCATCTATCTAGGAGTCGTGCGAACTATATCTATTTGTCGATAGATGTCGCTACAGTGCCATCCACGAAGTCTCGCTCTATTCTTTTTCCTAATCCCTTATAGTGCAAGCACAGTGCAAGTGTGCAGTGCAACCTTTCGCCAGTGTATTCTTATGTCTGTTTGACAAACATTTTGATGAAATTAACTCTTTGGTGAGAACACGAGCTATGCTTTGAAATCAACCCCTAAGTTGATGAGAAGTGATAGACGAAAGAAAGTAGTTTTTTTTTAAGTTACATCTCATTAATTATTCTATTATCTGTAACATGACAGCACGATAAGAAAATAATGGGATGTAATATGATTGATGTACTCTTTTCTTGTCAAAGAGTCATTAAAATTATGGATATAATAAGTCAAAATTATTATCAGTGAAACTGGATAAATAATTATTGAATGTAATAGGTGTAAGTTGTTTTTGAAAAGAGTAATTGCTGAGTTTATTGCCGGCTCTTCTCTGCAAAAACAACCTTCCGAACCGAGCATTTAAAGTCTGACTATTCATAAGTACCTGTGAAGGCCTATTTGAATAAAAACATTTTCATTTTCAATGGATGATTGTCTGACCTATCTATCATTAATACCACAATCGATTGATTGTTTATTTAACTGGTACAAACATTCTGTCATATTCAAACTCAAAGACCATTCCATCGAAATACCTGTTCAATTTTAATATCACGCAGGAACCCAAAAAATGTGTAAAATAATCCACGAGATCAACTTGAGCGAGTTTAGTTGGAGTGACGTGTGCCTTCTTCAAATATTTAACCGAACAAAAAGTAGGTTAAATCTTACAACACTTTTTGTGGTACCTATACCATATTTCAAATAAGGTTGAATCAAATTTCGAACTATTTGAATTAGTGTGACATTCCAATAACTGATATTGTCTGTGGAAATTGAGTAATATGTCAGAAATGGCGGATTTAGAACCAATCTAATCTGTCTGTATCTCAACAATCGTTGCATATTTCAGCAATGTGATTTTATTGCGCTATGAGACAGTTGTTGTACAACATTGTTGACTTGGTATTTCAATGACTGCGTGACGTCACGGATGATGATGACCTGATGATTCTAATCCGTCTGTATCTCATCAATCGTTGCATATTTCAGCAATGTGATTGTATTGCGCTGTGAGACAGTCGTTGTACAACATTGTGGAAGTAATATTTCAATGCTGCCAACTACAGAATCCCAGTAGTCTATTTAGACATTGCTGACAACATAACAATGTAACAATGAATAAAAAGATTCGATGAGTAATGAAAATAAATAAAATTAAATAGTATAGTAGATTTTAAACTTACAGCGACTGTCGACCGTCCGTTAGATGTTATCTACTCGGGTCGGGTTACCGCCTGGAGTTGGCAACATTTGGTCTCACTTTTATTTTTTATCACTACATAGCATAAAACAAAGTCGCTTGCGCTGTCTGTCCCTATGTATGCTTAAATCTTTAAAACTACGCAACGGATTTTGATGCGGTTTTTTTTAATAGATAGAGTGATTCTTAAGGAAGGTTTATATGTATAATACATGCATAATATAGTAGCGAAACACTGATAAATTTAGAGGTTTCCAATGCGGCGGCGCGTGCCTATAAAATATGTCGCTCTTTCAAGAGTAACCTCTAAACATAACATGTTTGTATTGTCTAATGACAAAAAGCTGTAAACGTTGTTTATAAGGACATTCTGTAGTATGTATATATATTTAGTATCAGCATTGCACCCGTGCGAAGCCGGGGCGGGTCGCTAGTAGCTTATATTCGTCTACAATTTATTAAAATAAATTCAAGAAAATCCCTCCTACTAATATTATAAATGTGCAAGTCTGTCTGTTCGGTACTCAATCACTCTAAATAACAATAAAATATTCTATACTAGCTGCCACCCACGGTTTCACCCGCGTTCCCGTACTATCGTATCTCGTAGGCAGGCGGGTCACCTGATGGTAAGTGACTACCGTCCCCTATAGACATTAGCAATACCAGGGGGACTGCCAGCGTGATGTACACCTTATTACAAAGCCTTAAGGGCAAGGGCAACTGGCTCTCAAGTGCAACTGCCGGAACACACCAACAGGTGCTTGGCGACAGATTTTCAACTTGTGTGTGGTAGCCAGCCAGTCGAGTACCACATGGTACCCTACCACCGTGCTGTGGTTTCCTCACAATGTTTTCCTTCACCGAAAGCTCAAGCTCATTGTAGGATTCGAACCCACGACCTTCGCCGCGGTATTCGACGTCTCTTACCACTGAGCTATCATCGCCTTAAAACCCGGCATAAAAATAAGTCCTATTTTTTTATTCCAGGATATGATCTGGAATGGATGGAAGAAATTGGATATTTTTTATTAAAAGGCCAGCAACGTTAAACAATATTGTTTTTTAAATGTGTCCATAAACACAAAAATTTGAAGCCAAAGCCCAAAAAAATACAAAAAAAAATGTGGTCTACCCCTGTCAACCATAGATCGGATGATGGCTCACGCGGTTCGTTAGCCGCAGTATTTTGACGCGGGCACCATTAGTAAGCACATACCTTTATATAATATTATACTTAGTCAGTGTACACGCAGCTTTACTTTCTTGTAATGGCATTTTTACTGAGCTTATTCGATTAGTGATGTCTCTCTTTTTTTACTATTTAACCTGTCAGTTCTAGCTTTCTTGGGACAATCTGGGTTTCAGAGTCCGCACCACTTGGTTCTCAAATGGGACAATCGGGACGATGACATTTACTTGAAAATTGGGCGCGAATTTTGTTTTTTTTTAAACTGTGCGCGAGTTGACGATTTGTTTGACAGGTTAATCTCGCGAGTCAACAGATTAATAAGCTTGTGTTTGACCGTAATCTCACCTTGGTAAGTGATGATGTGGCCGAAGATGGTAAACACACAAAGCTTAGATAGGAACTGGCTCTCAAGTGCAGCTATCGGAACCAGATAGGAGCCAGTCGGTTACTACAAAGTACCCTACCACCGTGCTACGATGTTTTCCTTCACCGAAAGCTTAAGCTCGAACCCACGACCTTCACCTAGTTCTTAATTTTAAATTTCGATCTTCTTTCATTAAAATAGTTCTAAAAATATTTTTAATTTTGTAGTTACATTAAATGAATAGATAACATAATATAATCCACAAATCGGTAAAAGAAAAGATCCCTCGGGAATGCCCCCCGCATAGCTAGCATTAAATTTCAATATAGTGTTAATTATTCTATAATTCGTATCTATGATTGTTGTACTTTAGTCAGGTGGCAACACCAACGGTGGTGAGCGGCGGTCAGTCGATGTCTGGTAGATAACAGTAGATAATTATAAAAGTAAAGGGTAGCGGACTGATGGTTATTCTGATCCGAAACTGATGATTGTGTAAAAATATAAGTGTTGACAAGATCTTGGGACTTTCATTTAATATAAATAAATAAATCCTTGGACATTTGTTCACCCACGGCTATCTGATCCCAAACTAAGCAGAGCTTGTACTATGGAAACCAGATCACTGATATACTACATATACTACTTGTTTTTGTAAATACATACTTAAATAGATAATTACACCCAGACTCAGGACAAACAGACATGTTCATGCACACAGATGTGTGTCCTGGATGGGAATCGAACCCACGACCTGCCGCGTGAAAGGCAGTGTGTTAACCAACCACGCCAACCGGCCCGTTATGATTTTAATAAGTACCTAATAGGTATGAATATTTTATTTAACTTTTAAATCCTTGTTGTACTAAAAATAACTGCAAACTTTTTATGTACCGAAGATACCTAATTGCAATTGTTCAACAGCCCCAAATACCCAAACAGGTTTTTCCCCGAACAAAGTATTTAAAGATTAAATTGACGTTAAATATTTCATCGACACGAGCACATCCCTAGCGTCGAGTGATTTACCACCGGCTTATATTGTGCGTACGCGCATGGAATCCATTGTGACATTCCAAATTTAAATCTCCTTTTTGTTTTAAACTTTTTAGGAATTTTAGATTAAACGCTTGATTTTTTTTAAAATAAGCAAATAACTTATGTTACAGTAAACACAGAGTTGTAGTTTTTGACAGACCGTCTGTTGACTGTAACGTCGCACGCAGGTCGTGGATTCGATTACCGCTTAGGACAAACATTTTCATGTTATTTTCGGTTTGTTTTGGAACGAAGTTCCTTATCGCGCGTTGTGAAAGAGGGCTAGACGGAAAAAAATCGTACGAAAAATTGTCACGACACTTTTAATGTCACTATGTATGTTTATTAAGCTGTGCGGCGTGCGCATGTTTCTCTGTCTGTCTCTCTCTCTCTCTCTTATAGAAAGCAAGCCAGATATTTTCATTTCTATTTATATATATATAAAAAAATTATATATATATATTGTATACATATACTCTCTCGACTTATATAACTTCGTTCCATCCGGGTGTCCCTTGACACCTCTCAAGTTTTTTGTCTGAGTTTGTCCCCAGTGAAAATTGTTGATATAGGTGAATATTTCAACCATTGCAAATGATGCCCCGCGGTTTCACCCGCGTTCCCGTATTATTTTCGTAACTTAGCGTGATGTTATATACCCTATAACCTTCCTCGATAAATGGGCTATCGAACACTACAATAATTTTTCAATTCAAACTATTAGTCCATGAGATTAGCGCGTTCAAACAAACAAACTCTTCTTCTTCTTATATATAAGTATAAATAAGTGAAGATAATAGCGAGGAGAAAGGAAAATCCTAAGAAATATTAACATAATTTTTTAAGAAGCGTGACCATTTTTCAAATCCTATAATACAAAGTATTACAAATTCTTTATATTTCTTTACTTTAAACGTTAAAACCTTTTTATACAAGTTTTAACGTAACCTCTGTCCAGAAAAAGAAAAAGACGCGTTCTCTATGACTTAACTACCCGGCGATGATACCTCAGTGGTAATGACGTCGGATACCGCGGCGAAGGTCGTAGGTTCGAATACTACAATGAGCTTGAGCTTTCGGTGAAGGAAAACATCGTGAGGAAACCATAGCACGGTGGTAGGGTACTTTGTAGTACTCGACTGGCTGGCTACCACACTCAAGTTGAAAAACTGTCGCCAAACACCTATTGGTGTGTTCCGACAGCTGCACTTGGGAGCCAGTTCCCATCTAGGCTTTGTGTGCTTACTACCTTCGACCACATCATCACTTGCCATGGTGAGATTGTCGTCAAACACAAGCTTATCCAGAATCATATAAAATAATAAATATACCCTGGGACATTCTTCACTCGGCCATCTGATCAAAAACTAAGCAGAGCTTGTAATATGGAAACCAAACAACTGATACAAAGTTTTAACGTTAACGTAACAGGTGATGAGTCTACCCTAAATATTCATGAATATTTTAATTTTGTTATTTTAGGAAAATCTTCGTTTTCAACATTTGAAAACATCGATAAGAATCCATCGACACGTCCCCACCACTATGCCTGATATGATTGAATGCAGCGGCGCGTGCGCGGAGAGCTTGTTCACTCCGATTTGAATTCCAATTTCAAATTAGTTTTGTTCTAAATATAAAATACTTGCTTCGGAATTTTCGATTGCAGTTGTGAATGCATTCGCACCTGAGGTTTAGTCACTCACAGTCAGTCTAGCGGACACTTTGATCTCGACTGGCTGGAGTGGCTACGACCCTCAAGTTGAACTGTCACCAATAGGGTATTTGACTACAATGAAAATATAGATAAAACTATTGTTAGCTTAACAGTTAACATTTTTATAAACCAATTTAGACATCGTAATATTTGAAAATATGTACATATTATGATAAATTAATAATCTCGGACATTTGTTCACACACGGCTATCTGATCCCAAACTAAGCAGAGCTTGTAATATGGACAACCAGATCACTGATATACTACATATACTACTTCTTTTTGTGAATACATACTTAAATAGATAATTACACCCAGACTCAGGACAAACAGACATGTTCATGCACACAAATGTGTGTCTTGAATGGGAATCGAACCCACGACCAGCGGCGTAATAGGTAAGTAGTTACCAACCACGCCAACCGGCCCGTCAAAATGATGTTTATAAGAAATAGGAGATACTGTAGGCACTAATTACAAATATTATAATTCACTTATGCTAAATCCCATGAGAGATTCTATTGTGAACGATCACCCCTCCTATAGACGCTGTTCAGGCATTCATTTGATTAATATTACAATGGGGTCATTTACCTTTGGTTCCCTCATTTATTCACAAGATGGCGGTCAACATGGTTTTTGACCCTCAGACCAAATAAAAAGGTAGACAGAGCCCCGCGCACTTAAAGTGAAGCACAGTAAAGGAGGCCGAATTAGAAAAAGGAAGCCGATCGCGTTCTTGTGTGACGCGGGATAACGTACGTGCAGGTCACGCACACAACGTCATGCACGTTGCTTCACTTCATTGTTTACGTACGCTCCTTTTACCTTTTTTGTGTGTAAAAGCGTGTTAAAAAAAAATAAACCTTTCATTTGTCACTTTTATTTTTAATATTTGTCAGTGTCATATTTGTCAATCATTATCAGTTAACATCAAGTCATTATCGGTAGTGGACGCGCGCGCTAGTTTGTACACAAATCCCTCGCCAACTCGCAATCAAAAACCGGCCTTAATATCAACCAAGTTTCGGTTCTATTTTCGTGCGCGAGTATCTTGTGGAATCTCTGGTGCGGTGTCGTACCTTACCCCCGCGTGAACGGAACACTACATATTTTTTATCCCCCTTACTCAATTAATTAGCAGTGTACCTTCACGAGTATATTGAGTGATTGTTGCTCTGTCATTGTGCTCCGTCTCAGTCAATTTAAGTGAAACATAATTTAAGTAAAACATTACTCAGAATGCAACATTCTCCACCGGGGCGTATTGGTTCAGACCCTAACTTACCAACTTTAGAACGCGAAGACTCGCTCAACATAAATATGTATCGAAGACGCAAACAGCCTGACGACTCATTCAACTATACAACGGAACGCCTCACTGAGGTCCTCAACAAATCCATCAAAGAGCTCGGAGCAGAGATGAACTCGAAATTTGATATGCTGGCCACTCAAATGAACGACCTGTTCGCCACGGAAATGAAGCAATTCCATGCTGTCGTGCAAGAAGTAAAATACGAGATTATTGAAGTAAAATCAACATGCAACGATTTAAAATCGTCTGTGTCGGAGCTTGATGGAAAACAACAATTTTCTCTCACACAAATCTCGTCAATTAGCGATCAAATAAAATCTCACGAAGATCGCTTAACTACCATTGAACACGACAATAAGCAACAATCGGAATCTGTTGACCAGATCAAGGAGTTATCTGAAACCGTGCAAAGCTTACGAGATCAACTTGCTGCTAATGATCAACGAAACCGCTTAAAGAACCTTGAAGTCTCGGGTGTGCCCTTTACTAAAGCTGAAAATCTTTTCTCGTTAGTAAACACTCTTTGCGTAAAGATAGGAATTAACCTAGCTCCGAACGAGATTGACGAGATACATCGAGTGAGACGATTCTCATCAGATAAGGATCCTGGCCAGTCACCTAACATCATCATTCACTTCTTAAATCGTAGAAGAAAGGACGACTTTATGGCAGCATGCAGGGCTCGACGTGTCATCACCACCGCAGACCTAGGCTTCGACGGACCCTCCAAGCCAGTATTTATAAATGAACATCTAACGCCACAGAACAAAATACTACTAAAACGGGTACGTGACGCTAAAAAAGACTTCGGCTACCAGTTTGTATGGGTCAGAGACTGTAAAATCTTTATGCGCAAGAGTGAGACTTCTAAAATAATATATATTTCTAACGAGCACGACTTATGTAAAATAAAGTGACTATGCATCTACTTATTATACAGGTTCCTTCTACTCGTATGTCTACTCGTATATTGTAAAATATTTATGCTACTTTTGTCAAAATGCATTGTCAGGTATTGCATATCTAAATGTCATACTATGCTAACGTTAATTGCTCATTTAATATATTTTAACTACGGTTTACTGGTCATTTGGATAAAAAAATGTGATTTTTCGGTGTGCCTACACTACATTATAATTATATTCCTTAAAACAGTGACATTTTATTTACCTGTTACTCATTCATACAACGGATCATGTAGGTATTTATTCATCGGTAAAATTACTACTGTCTCTCTGCGAACACAATATTTCTTATGGCTAATTTACAACTAACACTTGCGTATCAGAATGTTAGGGGGCTTCGTACAAAGTCAAATGAATTTCTTGCAAATGCAACTTTATCCAATTACGATATTATCTGCCTCACTGAAACGTGGTTAAACGATTCTTTTTATGACGGGGAATTTTTCGACCAAAACTTTGTTATTTATCGCAAGGACAGAGATACAAGGGTCACGGGGCGGTCGCGGGGTGGCGGCGTGGCGGTTGCATTGCGCCGCGAGCTGTGCTCGACGCCCGCGCTCCGGGCGCCCTGCGCGCCTGCATCCGCCGACGAGTTGTGGGTTAGTGTTCCCCTGACTCGCTCGCTCCCGCGCCCGGGCCCGCGCCGCTCCAGCGATACGTCGCGCGCGCCGCCCGGCATGGCATCCGACCGCGCCGTATCCTCACCTACTTTCCTACATATTATTTTAACTTATATTCCGCACGGACGAAATCACCTTGAGCGACTTAGTTCTTTCTACGATAGAGTTCTTAGTTACATGGATCTTTATTCCGAAGATATTTACATCGTTTTGGGTGACTTTAATGTTACAAATGGCGCCTGGTACCTAGAACCCACCACAAATAGCATGAAATTACTAACAAGTGATGATGAATTAGTTTGCGCAACCGCAGATTTCATGAACCTGGCACAGCTACAGCAATTTAACGTTATTCCTAACTCCAATAGCAGGTATCTAGATCTTATTTTTTGCAACGCTTACTGCGGCGTGAACCATACTACACAGCCACTCTCTGCTGAGGACCCACACCATCCGGCACTAGATATATCTTTAGTTAGTTTTGAACATGTACCTTTTAAACACAACACCGGAACATGTAAACCATTATTTCACTTAGCGGATTACGATGCAATCAATACTGGATTACGCCAAATAAACTGGTTAGATGAATTCCGGTTGCGAGATGATTTGGATTCAATAGTAAATTACTTTTACACAGTTTTGAATGACCTGATAAAGCGATATGTACCAATGAGAAAAACGTCTAATTCGAATCATTTTGCACCATGGGTCACTCGTCCGCTTATGAAATTGCTCAAGGAAAAACGCAAGTTCCACCGTAAGTGGAAACGGTACGGCAATAGGATCGACTATATTACCTTTTCTCTTCTGCGAACCCGCGCACAAAAAATGGAAAGCCATTGTTATCACGTTTATAACAGGATCACTGAAGACACAATAAAAAAAAATCCGAAGTATTTCTGGACCTATGTAAACTCAAAAAAAGCTTGCCAGGGGTTACCTCAGACATTAACTTATAAAGATATTACTTCAAGCGACGGGCTCACTATTTGCAATCTATTTAATAATTACTTTAGCTCAGTTTTCATACAGCCTGATATAAATTCATCAAATTTTTGCAATAATTATTCACAACCAAATACATCCATTGACATAAATACTATTAACATTAATGAAAACATTGTAGAAAAAGAATTACGAACTATCAACGTCAACAAAGGCTCCGGGTTTGATGGAGTACATCCTTTGCTGATTTCTAAATGCGCTAAAGAGTTACTGTTTCCCATAACTTATATTTTTAAAGAATCAATTAATGGCGGAAGTTTCCCTGAATTATGGAAAAGGTCTATCATAACTCCGATACCTAAAAATGATAAGAAAAATGATATAACGCAATACAGACCCATCTCCAAATTATGTATATTAGGCAAAATTTTGGAAAAAATTGTCACTAATCAACTTTCATTTGCTCTTCGTAGCTTTATTACACCTTACCAGCACGGATTTTTTCGAGGCAGGTCAGTAGATACCAATTTAGTATCCTTCAGTAACTTCCTCTTTGAAGCCATGGACAATAAATTACAAATAGACGTCATGTACTCCGACTTCTCCAAGGCATTCGATAAAATAAGTCACAACCTTCTTTTGGAGAAGCTTTGGGCAGCCGGGGTGCATGGTGATCTGTTCCGATGGATAAAGTCTTACATTAGTAATCGGTCTCAGGCTGTTTCAATCAGAGGTTTCATTTCTAACTTTTTGGGTGTGCCTTCGGGGGTACCACAAGGATCCCATCTAGGACCGTTACTATTTACCCTATATATAAATGATATCTGTAGTTGTGTCAGCAGTTGTAATGTACTTTTATACGCTGACGATACCAAGCTTTTTAAAATAATTCATAATGAACTAGATTGTGTGTATCTTCAGCGGGATATAACAGCTGTGGTCGAATACTGCAATAAAAATCAATTGTTTTTAAACCTTGATAAATGTTTCATTATCAGTTACACTCGTAAGAAGGTTCCTATTAGATACGACTACAGTCTCCACAATCTCAACCTGACTCGAGTTTCTCAAATTCGCGATTTGGGTATCATATTGGATGACAAACTAACATTTAAAGCTCATTATGACCATATCATCCAAAAGGCGTTTAGACAGCTAGGTTTCCTATTGCGCACTTGTAAACCATTTAAAAAAAGCCTTACTTACAAAATACTTTACTTTAGTTTGGTCCGTTCAGTATTGGATTTCGGTTCTGTGGTCTGGAATCCCTTTTATGCATGCCACATAAATCGCATTGAAAGAATTCAAAAAATCTTCTTAAAGACTCTCGACCGTAGAACTGGGTCTGATTACGCGGATCTAAGCTACGCGGATTCACTCAGAAAACATAAAATGATATCATTAGACCTCCGTCGTAAACAATCTGATTTTATGTTTTTGTATAAAATTATTAATGGCTACATCGATTCCCCCTACCTTCTCGAAAATGTGAAACTTAAAATTCCTTGCAAAAGCGTTCGCAGAAAGACAAATTTGTTCGCTGTTCCTATGTCTAGGTCAAACTATACCTCAAATTCATACTTTCCCCGTTGTCTAAAACTGTATAACAAACAAATGTCAAAATTAGATCTTTTTTGTACAAATATTGAAAAATTTAAAAAACATATCCTAGACCAGTTAATGTTAGAAACATAAATGTTTAAATATAAGAAAAGCATAAGTAGCAAAGAATGTTTTGTGATTGAACCTTTTATTATTTCTTTTTATTTTTATAAAAGTACGAATACATATTTATTATGTAGGTACCTTTCACAGCGTAGATAACGTTGCATTGTTTATATTTATAAGGTTAGTGATCTGATGTTGTTTTATATTTAGTTATTTAGATAAATTTATTGGCACTCTAGGTCAAGAACTGTATCTATTTCTTCATGTATCAATTATTATGTATGACTGTCTGTTGCCAAAATAAATATAAATAAAAAATAAAAATAAAATAAAATATTTATTTCTCTCGACAACAATTCCAAAATCCCGACATTTTTTTTTTTTACAGATATTTTGATCTTCCGATTTGGCAATCTCAATTGCAGCTCTCGCTCTCACAGGATTTATTTATCTATGTTTCTTTTGAAGAGTAATTGCTGAGATTATTGCTGACTCCTTAGCAAAAGCAACTTAAGTCAGACAGCTGCACTTGAGAGCCAGTTCCCATCTAGGCTTTGTGTGCTTACCATCTTCGGCCACATCATCACTTACCATGGTGAGATTGTGGTCAAACACAAGCCTATCGAATATAAAAAAAAAAAAAAAAAAACTTCATTAGCCTGGAAAGACCTATTGAAATTTAAAACAAAAATTCACACCCTAAGCCTATTTTAATTTAAAAAAAAACATGACAAATACCTTGGTCTATTCAGCTTCAAGTTTTTAAAAACAATACATTTGCGGGCTTTTTAATAAGAGACGCCATAACGACAAAGCCGATTATTTTTAAAAGAAAAATAGCTTTCATAAATTTCCACCATCTGCTACCTACGTTCGGTCTAGACAGGAAATGTGTTTTTCAGACTCAAACCAATTTTCCTATCTGCCAGCGAAGATTGAATTTGAGAATTTATTTTGATTTAACAATAAAGTTTCACTCAGTTGACTATCATCTCTCGGACTTTTTGGCGGGAACTTGCGAAGTGACGTTGCGTTTTCATATTATTTTCATTAAATTCGTGTATTTTGAGTTTTGTTGAATAATATCGGTGGTGTTTTGTCCAATAAAGATCTATCTAAGTGCACAAATGAAGTGTATCAGGTTGTCCCAAAAAGTCCGTGAAAAGTTTTAGTGGAACAGCCGCCATCATGACTAAAACCTGACAGGACTTGTACAGATGAGGACTAGACTTTACATTACAGTGAATGTGACAGTATAACGTGACTATAACATAAAATAAGAATTATGAAAAATGGTTTAAGCTTGATAGTCTTGTAACTAAAGCCTTTAAATAAACAAAACAACAACAACTATCATATTAAGGCTTAGTAATTCTTTGGGCCAAAAAACGGATTGTTGTACTGGAAATTCTTATTAAAACGTGTGTATGAAGTACCAGAATTTAGGTTAACGACAAGTAGGTATTCCGTAATAATCTCAAACATGTCGAGCCTTGAAACGTGAGCATACATTAATATTGAATGAATTAATTGCTTTCTAATACCTTACAACTCAAATATTTAGTCATCTGTATATTGTATTAAATGTTTATTCATCAAAATAGACCTTCACAGGCACTTCACCGCGGCGAAGGTCGTGGGTTCAAATCCTACAATGAATGGGCTTGATCTTTAGGTGAAGGAAAACATCGTGAGGAAACCATAGCACGGTGGCAGGGTACTTTGTGGTACCCGACTGGCTGGCTACCACCCTCAAGTTGAAAATCTGTCGCCAAGCACCTATCGGTGTGTTGCGGCAGCTGCACTTGAGAGCCAGTTCCCATCTAGGCTGTGTGTGCTTACCACCTTCATCACTTACCATGGTGAGATTGTGGTCAAACACAAGCTTATACAGAATATAAAAAACCCAAAAGCGAGCCAAACCGCGAGAAGTTAGTTTATTCATAAATCATTATTAAGCAACAAACTCCACCACAATTTACAGACGCAAAAATTCAAAAATAGAATCCTGCAACCTGCAAAAACCAACCTATAGGGTTCTATCTCCATCGAATTCACGTGTAGAAAGAGACAGGCTACTCTGACCCCCAAGGGTGTGGCGCCACGTTTTGACATACGATATTAAATGGCGGTCAAATATCTTCCGAAGGTATTTATCTGTATTTTTTGTTCATTTTTTTGTCGAGCCTTTTATGGGATCGGATAGCATTGTATTAGATTTGACATGTGTTGTATGATTAGATATAGCTGGTCGATGTAAAAAAGGTATTTTGTTAAATAACACCTTCCATCTTTTGATGAGTTGGTCGAGTAAGAAATATCAACCCCACAATGTAGTACAACAACTGTCTCACAGCGCAATACAATCACATTGATGAAATATACAACGATTGATGAGATACAGACGGATTAGAATCATCAGGTCATCATCACCCATGACGTCACGCAGTCATTGAAATATCAACTTAACAATGTTGTACAACAACTGTCTCATAGCGCAATACAATCACATTGATGAAATATACAACGATTGATGAGATACAGACAGATTAGAATCATCAAGTCATCATCATCCGTGACGTCACGCAGTCATTGAAATATCAACTCAACAATGTAGTACAACAACTGTCTCACAGCGCAATACAATCACATTGATGAAATATACAACGATTGATGAGATACAGACGGATTAGAATCAACAGGTCATCATCATCCATGACGTCACGCAGTCATTGAAATATCAACTCAACAATGTTGTACAACAACTGTCTCATAGCGCAATACAATCACATTGATGAAATATACAACGATTGATGAGATACAGACGGATTAGAATCAACAGGTCATCATCATCCATGACGTCACGCAGTCATTGAAATATCAACTCAACAATGTTGTACAACAACTGTCTCACAGCGCAATACAATCACATTGATGAAATATACAACGATTGATGAGATACAGACGGATTAGAATCATTAAAACATTAAAAAAAACAACCCCAAGACAAGGAATTAAAATATTTCGCGTTCACTAAAACAAAAAACAGGTAGTTAAATAGATAGAATTTTAATAAAAGAAAGACCCCGGGAATCCATTAACAGAATTAAGAACATCAAAAGGGAGCCCGCAGGCGAGGCCGCGGGGCGCTCTTTACTATACGACCCTTAATATTGCAACCCTTTGTATAAATAAATAAGGGCATAAGAATAAGAACTCGGACTTTAAAGGACAATCACAGAATTTGAACTGCTCAAATCATTGTATCAAAGGCTGAAAATTAAAAAATCTAAAAAAAATTGTAACTCAAGCGCGCACGGAAGCTGTCCAATTGGAGGGTAGCGAGTTATTGGGGTACTACAGAGCATCCTATCTATGATTTCTTCACAACATATTCCTTTAAGGTCCAGCCGGATTACGTAACACAGTCATAAGTTTCCCTCAAGATCAATACTGCACGGCGGTAGGGTACTTTGTCAGTATTTAATAAAAAAACTCCATATAAATCATCGTTTTGACATTTAATAAAAATAAGCTGATTTTATATGTCAGTCATCATCCGTATTGGGCCAATTTCCATACTGCTTAAAATCGTATACTGTTCCGCGCGTTATCACCCGCGTTCCCGTGGGATCTTATATTATCCCGGGATAAAATATAGCCTATGTTAATCTGGAATAATGTAGCATTCAAATAGTGAAAGAATTTTTAAAATCCGTCCAGTACTGTTTGAGCCAATTCGTTACAAACATACTTACATAAAAATCTTTCCTCTTTATAATTATTATATTTGTAGGTATAGATAATTACTAAGCCTACCATATATTTTGAACGAATTAGCCAGAGGAGAGGGCTTTAAAAGACAAAACTGAAGAGATGTTAAGACTAATCTAAAAGAGTAGCTACTTCAAACTAATTCATGACATTCCATTGCACAAAACATGCTCCTTTATCGCACCCTATGTGTAACATTTGCATTACGCTAGGGGTGAAAGAAACCCCATAGGCGCTTTTATGGGATTTCCCAAGTGGTACATTCATTTTATTTCTAATTGATCAATAATGTACCTTTTATCAGATAGTTCTAAAGTAGGATAGTAAGTTTCCAATCATGTTATGAAATTGAGTTTTATTTGAGTCTATAATATGGCAACGTAGCTCAAAAAATAATGCCAGGGACTTTTTGGCGGAAACTTGCGAAGTGACGGTGCGTCTTCGTTTTATTTTTATTAAATTCGAGTATTAAGAGTTTTATTGAATAATTTCGGTGGTGTTTTGTCCAATAAAGATTAATCTAAGTGCACAAGTGAAGTGAAAAAAATTAAATTAAAAATTAAAAAAACCCCCGACGCAAAAAAGAAAAGCGGACATTTAAAAAGTCAAAAATTGATGGCTCAACGATAGGTATTATTTTTGACTTTTTAAATGTCCGCTTTTCTTTTTTGCGTCGGGGGTTTTTTAAATTTTTAATTTAATTTTTATTTTAAAATTTTTAAACTTAGTTACAAAAGAAGTTAAATATGATAAGTACAATTTTTAAATCATCTTTGATCTTAGTTGCAATAGTTACATAACTGCCTTACCTATATTCTGGTGCGCTTTCAGCGAGCTCGAGTTCTGTTTGGTAGTCGTAATTCTTGGTTTTTACAAACTTTTCGGTCGAAAAACACGTTTTTTGACCAAAACACAACATTTTTGTTCGGCATAAAATCCATTAACTACATAGGTCGCTAGCCCGTACGGAGACTCGTCTTTTGACACCTCGCACGTGCGCCTAGCGCATATAGAACTTCATAAACATATTTTTCAAGTAAATTCATCATTCAAGAGTGTACTAGTGTGCTGGATTTCCTGGCTGCAGCATCAGACCAAAAAATCCATAATCTTGCATAGTTATATAGCATACATGGATGTTTCAAATTTTAGGTCACATCTAGGTTTGAAAGTAAAGTAAATACCCATTACGCGTCTAAGATCCCTACCACAGTTAACAAAAGAGCGGATAACTTTGAAACGGCTGAACCGATTTTGATAAAACATATCTAAGAACCATCGCTGGAAAACCTGCTTTTAAATAAAAAAAACCGCATCCAAATCGGTTCGCCCGTTTAATAATATATATAATAATTCATTTATTTCAGATATTATAAGATCCATATTTGTTAGTGACAATTTGAACTTAGAACTATGTTAGTTTAAGAGCTACGGTGCCACAGACAGACACACATACACACACATAGCGGTCAAACTTATAACACCCCTCTTTTTGCGTCGGGGGTTAATAAATGAAAGCATGTATCGTGACTTTTCAGGTTGTCCCAAAAAGTCCGTGAAAAGTTTCACTAAAACCTGACCTGACTGTACAGACGATGACTGACTTTACTATTAATAAGAATAATAATAACTCGACATTGACAGAAATGTCATAAACGACGATACTCGTAGCCATCAAAGAAAACAATGGAAAAAAAAAACTTTAAGCTTTGTTTATTATGAAATCATATGGCATATTTAACGAATAATTTCATCAAAAGGTGAAAAACCCCATGAATCTGTCGTCACTAAATTTTAATTTCCCCCAAATGTTTTGAATTGAATACTCAAAAGATTTCTAAATAAACAAAAACTTTACCGCCAAAACAAACAGTTAGATTCCCGCTCTCGAAACGTCACTCAATCTGTCAACCAAACGCAACTATTTTTAGTTAAAATAACTTTACTATCCTTGTTCCTACTATCTTACTAAAATTATAAATGTGAAAATTTGGATGGATGGATGTTTGTTACTCATTTACGCCAAAACGGCTGAATGGATCTGGATGAAATTTGGCATGGACATAGATTTTAGTCTGGAATAGCACATAGGCTACTTTTTATCCCGGGTAAAGTTAAGATCCCTCGGGAACGCGGGTGAAACCGCGCGGAACAGTGTGTTAACTAGTGTTATAAATGTGAAAGTTTGTTTCTTAATTTGGATGTTTGTTGCTCAATCACGCAAAAACGGCTAAACTGATTTTAATGAAACTTAGCACACAGGTAGATCATATCTTGGAATAAAACATAGGATAAGTAGCACGGCAAACTTAAGGGGGGGATGGGGGGATCACCTTCCAACATATACAAACAATGACCTTAGTAAAAGTGTCATCATTGTAGAGATAATAATATTTAATATCTAAAATTAAAAACCGGTCAAGTGCGAGTCGGACTCACGCACCGTTTTTTTTGTAGCGGTAACAGAAATACATCATCTGTGAAAATTTCAACTGTCTAGCTATCACAGGTTCATAAGATACAGCCTGGTGACAGACAGACGGACAGCAGAATATTATTAAGTAATAGGGATTCCGTTTTTTTCCCTTTGGGTATGAAACCCTCGAAAATGTTTGTACTCGGTAGTGACCCGCCACCATTCTCTCCCATTCAGTTTGTCGTACTAGTGACCGGACACCCAGTATAAAAATTCAGCTTCTGTATTTGTGTCTTAAAACTCGAAAAGTAGTCGATGAATCGTCTTGAAAATTATAACACCTTATTAAATACCCTTTTCACGAAATCCCTCCCAAAGATTGCAGGGAAACGTGAGGAAAGATATTACCAAGAATTATATATACTACCTGGATAGTTAACTCCCAATACCTACTTGAAGCAAATACCTATCAATTGCGAAAAAGAGAAAGATAACAACTACATTGGGACAATCTCTCTTTCTAACCCTACTTACCTTGAATGAAAGAAAGAGAAGTAGGATATTACACATAAAACCTCAATTATATTGTGTATGGAAGCAGGTGTGGACGGATATGAATTGTTAAGACTAAGTGTTGTGAAACAATATCGTTCCCAGGAGAATCGTCAAAACATCTTCATCGCCCACTTGTTAATGCAATTAGCACTGCACGCTTGTGCTTCTCAAACTTTTAACTTTGGCCCTTCGATAACAAACAGGTGTATAGATTGTGCCATCCATGAATGCCCATTCTTTTTTCAAATTTATTTATTTGACACACCAACAGTATACGGTACGGTACGTATTGCACGGTGGTAGGGTACTTTGTAGTACCCGACTGGCTGGCTACCACCCTCAAGTTGAAAACCTGTCGCCAAGCACCTATCGGTGTGTTCCGACAGTTGCACTTGAGGGACAGTTCCATCTAGGCTTTGTGTGCTTACCACCTTCGGCCACATCATCACTTAACATGGTGAGATTGTGGTCAAACACAAGCTTATCCAGAATTTAAAAAAAAACCCATTAAAACATTGATTATAAAGTAGGTATAGACAAAATATAGTCTGATGTGTACACCTATAATAGGAGCGTACAGCATTGACATTTAGGTGACATTAAACTAACAATAAAAATGTTTTATGGAGGTAAATAAATTAAGTTGATATCTACTAACTAATACAAACTAATATTTATAGACGTAAAGGCAATGCAAACGTTTTCAGAACCTTTCTTTTAAAGCAAGCCAAAGAGTCGTGAAATATGTCGAAATCATTTGGTTTACCACTATTCAACATCCTAAGTAATGGAGAGCATAGGCCTAGGTTTGTTCTAGATGGAGGCGTGTGGAAGGTCTTAGTGACAGGAACTCGAGGGACCGTTCAAAGTCAAAGTCAAAACCATTTATTCAGTTTAGGCCCTAGAAGGGCACTTATGAAGGTCGAATTACAGAAGTTACCACCGGTTCGGAAGTCAGCCTTCAACTGAGAAGAACCGGCAAGAAACTCAGTAAGGTTACATTTTTTTAATATTTTTGGACCATCTGACTATATTGGCTTTTTTTTTTCAAATGTTTAACAATTTTATTCTTAAACTAATACAAAAATACATAAAAAATTATAACCCGCATTAGTTACCTACATAGTTAACTAAAACAAAAAATACCAAGATAATAAAAGCGTAGGTATTAAAAAAATAATTAAAAATGGTAATTAACAATAAAAAATAATGTGTAGGTACTTGTACAGAGTGCAGCTACCTCCAGACATCTTTATCCTCAATATAATGGAATTCGAGGAACAGTGGGCGCAGTCCGATAAAGAAGGTCGTCACAGTTGAGGCCATTGTTCATAAGCTTATGAAGAAACACCAAATTATGCATCTTATGACGATCCCGTAGGGAGATGAGTTTGAAGAAAGCCATACGTTGTTCGTAGCTACATCGGTGTGATATTCCTTGGGAAATGATCCTTCCTATGAATCCTTCTAATCCCTTACAGTGCAGGTATTATCGACATATCAACCGCACTACAACACTAGTGAAAGGACACACATTTGCACTGTAAGGGATTAAAAAAAACTCAGAAAACACGCTTTAAGGCGATACCAAAAAAAATATTGAGCTTTTTGAAATAGTTTTATTTCGCTATGGCATAATTAATAGTTTTTTTTTAGATAATATGCTTATTGACTATTTGATAATGTTCTGGTAGACGTGAAAACACGATTGGATTATATCGCCTCGATAGAATTTAATTCCGAAAAGACCTCTTCTTTCTTTTATTTTTGCATTTTATTCTAAAATCATAACGAATTTCATAGCTTAACTCCATTCAAAATATGGGTATTAGGTATTTGAAAATTCTGGTCGTTTTTTTTTTGATAAATAGCGTAATTAATTTTTAATCAATTTTTATTTGGTTTGGCGCTTACGATATTTTATTTTGGGAGCGAGCGCATTGTTGCGCTCTCTTTCTACGCGTATGGAAGTAAATAACTCTGTCACTTTCGTAGCTCCGCCCAGTCGGCCTGCCATCAAGCTTTTTTACGTTTTTTACGTATCACCTTAATAGAAAATCAAACTAAAAGGTAAAAAATAATTGTGGTCAAACATGAAAATTTTCATCATTTTATTTATGATTTCTTATAAACATCATACATATTTAAGTTAGTTAACTGTTAAGTTAACAACAGTTTTATCTATATTTTCACTGTAGTCAAATACCCTATTCGTACGGGAGGGGACATCTAATCACCTTCAATCCGTCCCCTATTCAGCGATAAATATTTGAGAGCCACTGTCAAAACAAAGATAAGTCGAACTTCTTGTGAACTTAAACATCTTGGAAATGCATACTGCAATTATTGCGTAACTGACGGACCTTGTTTGTTTGTCTGTCTCGTCTTATTGACTGAACAAAGGAACAACTTATAACTATCGTAAAACTTCTTGGAATTATTGAATTAGGTTAATAAACCGCCTATAAACATAAAATGTTTGCTCTGGAATGCACTTTATGATTTACTAAAAAAAGGAAGTTTCGTCAATCGATCGATTCACAAAATCAACATAAAAAAACCGGCCAAATGCGAATCCGACTCGCGCACGAAGGGTTCCATAAAAATGGTTAAAAAAATCTCGTTTGTTGTATGGGCCCCCCTTAAATATTTATTTTTAGTATTTGTTGTTATAGCGGCAACAGAAATACATCATCTGTGAAAATTTCAACTGTCTAGCTATCGCGGTTCTTGAGATACAGCCTGGTGACAGACAGACGGACGGACAGACAGCGAAGTCTTAGTAATAGGGTCCCGTTTTTACCCCTTGGCATGGAACCCTAAAAAAGGAAGTTCCGTCAATCGATCGATTCACAAAACCAACATAATTATTGTTTTAAAAAAACCAATGTCAAAAGACTATCATATCAACCTACACAAGTAAAACAAAAGGAGAAAGCAAAACAATTTCAATAAAGACATACTCGGTGCATTAACTAGGTAATAAAGTTTTATAATATCGATACACAAACAAACAGACAAACTGTACGACGCGCGAACAAGACACTGAACAGTTTAGTAGATGCGTGGGTGTGACGGATAAACATTCCGTTAAGGCAAAGCTTTTATACTAAGAGGCTATAAAGGCTCAGCTCGTCGAATGTCGTGGTTTGAACCCTACAATGATCTTGAGCTTTCGGTGAAGGAAAACTACCAGTACTTTGTAGTACGGGACTGGCTGGCTACCACACACAAGTTGAAAATCTGTCGCAAAGCACCTATCGGTGTTCCGACAGTTGCACTTGAGAGCCAGTTCCCATCTAGGCTTTGTGTGCTTACCACCTTCGGCCACATCATCACTTACCATGGTGAGATTGCGGTCAAACACAAGCTTATCCAGAAATAAAAACAAAAAAGCTGGCTTTCACCCTCAAGTAAATCTGACGCCAAACGGAAATTCTGGCAGCTGCACTGTAATCCAGAATGATCTAGGCTAAGTGTATGATATTTTATTTCTTAATTTGCCCCCGAAAATGACGATTTAGACGAAAAAAAAACATTATTTACTTTGCACACTTTTGTTTGGGTCATAGGATTACACCATTCTTCCAAATTTCACCTGATTTGGTCCAGTACATTCGGAGCAAATGTCTGTGACATGACCGGAAAGACAGTTTAAAATTCTAGATCAGATAATCAATCAGGTGAAACTAAATAAAAATCATAAAAAAATACAAAATAATGACAATAATATCAGAAATAAAAATATTTCACCGCATAAAAAATGTTGGCAAAAAGGGAGCTCTGAAGTTGATAATTACCAACAGACCTCACTTTAAAATCTGAGAAGTTAATTCAATCCAATACAGTCGATGTTTATAGCTCCATACGGCACGAGGCAGTTAAAATGAATTACCGACGGCACGATGGCCACACATGCTTCCAGTAAAACGATTTTACTGCACATTTCGCCATATTTCACTATCATATTCAAAGCAAGTGCCTTTATAGTCTGCCTACCTTAATTATTAATAAATTTGTAGTCGCTGCAATATGAACTCTTTCATTTAACCCAGAGGTTCTCAGTTTCTTTCGTCTAGCGCCCACTTTGAGAATCAATTACTTTCTAGCGCTTCCCAAAATTCTTAGCTTTACCATATTTTATTCTATCTTGTTCCTATAAACTTACATTTGAAATAAGATTCACGAGCTCGAATAATCAAACTGGGCTAGAATAAGATCGACAATAGGTGGGATTTCATTTTAGTTTAAAGTACTTTAGAATATTAGAAAAACATATTCCCCCTAAACTGCTTCAACGCCACCCAATTCCTTCTATAGCGCCCACTAGCGCCCACATTTAACCTATGTCGTGAATATCTTCTTTTCTCCTTCCACGCAGTTCATCTCTTCGATCATCCTCTCTGCTTATTCCACACTCCTTTAATCACATTACATTCTCAATCATCCACGACAAATTATTCCCTCTATGATTCACTAGAGATAATTTTAAACATCCCCAAACCCTAGGTTTTAATTACTTTAAATATCGGAAAAAGAAGACAAACTGATCAATTTATCGTACATAGCTAGAAACTAGCTATTTCCAATATTGTCGATTCACGAAGCTTTATTTCTCCGTCCGAGCTGGACGTTCAACAATAGTATATGATCTATACCAGAACCTTCAAATTATACTCTTCCGATGGGTACCAAGTAGAAATACCACAAAAGGTAAACAACCACAAAAACTCTACCCCTCGTAATGTCCGGAAACCGAAAGAAAACAGTAGCGTGTGCAGACATTAAAATGTCATTATGTTTTAACACCCTCCATTCGCCTGACGAAGGATTTCTTATGTCAGGAGGAATGCAATGCTTGTGTATTTATAATATAAGAAATGGTATAGAAATGTAACATTATTGCAACCTAATGTATTAAAAAAATAAAAAAAATAAAGCAAAAAAATCAGACCAATTATAATAAAATGCCAAATAAAAAGGAGGAATAGTAAAACGAAGAAATCAACATTAAACAACGTTGAGACGGAATTATTGTAGAAACAAAATAGTTGTTGTAATAGGATTTATAATAACTGGTCGTTCTTCAAGGTTTCACTCAGATTCCCGAGATAAAAACTAACATAATATATCATTCCTCAAATGCAAAAATAAAGCTATAAATATATACCGGTACGGTAGTCGAACTGGCTTGTGATGAAATAAGACTTATGGGTTAGAAAATTTCAAAAGACTCAATTTTTTTATTAATTCATGTTGTTGCTTAGCTTCAGATTTTGTGTGTGGTAGCCAACATACCATCGTGCTATGGTTTCCTCACCAAAAGCTCTAGTTCATAAAATACGATACAATACTCTCGATTCACTACATCACTACAAAAGTCATGATTAATTCAAAGCGTTTGACACAATCACACACATACGTTCTTCATTTTCATTTTTAAGTTTCCTAAACTAACCATAAAACAAAACACTATTTAGTCAGTAATTTATAGACTATCCTTTATCAAGGAGCGTAATAAATTTTGATGATGTATTTTGTAATTTATTAGTAGGGGTTTCACAGGGCTGCGCATTGGGACCGAGCTTTTTCTAATTATACCCTTTGAACATTACATATTATTATGATTTGTTGACGTGTTTCTATTTGTGATCGTTATCTTAATTGTTTGGGATGATATTGTTTTAATTTATGTGCGAGAAAGACAATTCCTTTGAACAAGCTTGTGTTTGGCCGCAATCTCACCATGCTAAGTGATGATGTGGCCGAAGGAGGTAAGCACACAAAGCCTAGCTCAAGTGACGCCACTACCTAGTCTAGATACTTTACAAATATTACTGAAAGAATTCGCGTGTCTCTTGTGGCGTCTCTCTTTTATTTGATGTCTAGGAACTAGCTGTCCCCCGCGGTTTCACCCGCGATCCTGAATGATCTTATCTTATCCTAGGATAAAAGTAACCCAAGTTATTCCTTTTAACATGAACTATCTGCCGGTGAAAGTCTCGTCAGAATCACTCCCAGACAGACAAAAATTTAAGGATTGATTTTAGGGTTCCCGTACCCAAAGGGTAAAAACGGGTCTATTACTTAGACTTCGCTGTCTGTCCGTCCGTCTGTGTCACCAGGCTGTATCTCAAGAACCGCGATAGCTAGACAGTTGAAATTTTCACAGATGATGTATTTCTGTTGCGGCTATAACAACAAATACTAAAAACAGAATAAAATAAATATTTAAAGGGGGCTCCCATACAACAAACGTGATTTATTTTAACGGAACCCTTCGCGCGCGAGTCCGACTCGCACTTGGCCGGTTTTTTATGTTATAATTATCGTATAAAATCGTAGGTAATTCAACGATTACTGCAACGATTTAGAAACCATTTTTCAGACTCATTCAACATACCTACACAAAGAAATGTAAAGAAGTTTTTTCTTAAACTTTCTAAAAAAACGAACACTTTATTTGTAAAGATTAACCATTTGTTAGTTTCGTCATGTCTGTCCATCAGTATGTCACAAGCCCGAGAAAGAATTGAAGAATTCTATCAATTAAACACCGTAGGTATCACGGGTGAATCCGCGGGGCGGAGAGCATGTCCCAAAATCGAAAACTAATCTCCACCAATCATCAATAGACACAACCCTGACATGTCGAGCGATTGTAAATATTTGAGTGTTAGTGTTGTGACATGTGTCGATAAACATGTTAACTTATCGATAGTTTGGTTAAACTCTTATCTTTTACTGGGAAAGGTCACGATGACCGTTATACTTTTTAGGAGCGTTGCGTTGCCGCCAATATAAGACATAAGTCAAGAATTTATGAAGTTGGTTAAACATAGATTTTGTTTTTCGAAAAGAGGAAACGCTGCCAGCCTTCTGGGAACCTTGCCGATCGGCAGCAGCGGCAGCCTCGAAGAAGTTTTTTATGTATTGTAATTGTACATTTGCATGTATATTTTGTACATTTGTTGTAAATAATAAAATAATAATAATATTTATAAACATACCAATTATAAAAAAAAAAAAAAACAATACGTCGTAGTATCAAAATATTAGTTCCATTGTTTAATCATCTCAAGACTTCATTCATCCAGCCGACCAGCAATATGCCGGGAATCTCAATTCTCGGCGCGCGTTCGTAAAGTTCTTTCAGCGTCTGTTGCGGCTAACGAAGGTATTTTAGCTTTTGCATAGCAGTGATGTATCTAATATGTGGTCAAGGTATCACTAAAACTCAATGTTTGCGGTTCCAGCAAAGGCAGATGGGACAACGTAATTCTGCATGCTTCTCTTTCTAACCTATAAGCATGCGGAACTTCCATTGTAGCAGAAGTCGCCGACGCAAGTGGCGCCGTCTATATAATACTTCTCTTGAAACTTGGCCACCATTTTGAACTTTTACAACTCATTTCTTTCATAAGCAACTCATTTTCTTCCTTACAACTATTTATTTATAACTACCTGTTTCACGCGGTTTTACCCGCGTTCCCGAGGGATCTTATCTTTTCCCGGGATAAAAAGTAGCATATGTGCTATTCCAGACTATAATCTATCTCTATGCCAAATTTCATCCAGACACCTACAGCCGTTTTGGCGTAAATAAGTAACAAACATCCAAACTTTCACATTTATAATATTAGTAAGATAAGATTCAATTAGCCGTCCACCGCCCGGCTGATTTTGCGGCTTACAACAATGCTCTCTTCAGATCCTGTGACCAACAAATAAATATTTATTCTTCCTCTTTCTAAGGCAAACAAATTTACTATCAATTACAAATAGCATAAGCTGTGGTGGTGGTCAATGGCGCATGCGCGGGGACTGATGGATTTAGGCTCCATCTTTTTTTATACCACAAGTGACAACGAAGCTGACCGTCCGTGGTAAATGACCGTCGCCTATAGACATTTGCAATACCAGGGGGATTGCCAATGTGTTGTACACCTTATTACAATACCTTATAGGCAACTAGCTTTCAAGTGCAACTGCCGGAACACACCAACAGGTGCTTGGCGACAGATTTTCAACTTGAGGGTAGCCAGCCAGTCGAGTACTACAAAGTACCCTACAACCGTGCTATGGTTTCCTCACGATGTTTTCCTTCACAGAAAGCTCAAGCTTCACCGCGGTATCCGACGTCACTACCACTGTGCTATCATCGCCTAGCTGATGCGTACAACTAGATATAACTCTTTCTATGCAATCAAAAGTTTCAAAAACTACCTATACGATGGTACTATAAAATTATATTGAGCAGAATTACCTTTCTACATTCAAAAACGTCCACATTCTATATTTTGTTATATATATATAGTGTTTGTTGACCGACGCCGAGAGCTACTCAAAGAGGATCGATACGTCAATATTTGTAGTGCTAGTGATGTGCCGTGTATCGGAATATCGATAGTTTCTTTGGTAGTTTTTTTTCCATTCGATTTTCGAACTGGCTGTATAGGATGATGATCTTTGACTGTTTTTTTCTTTACGATAAAAACTATCACGGGCGTAATATCAGAATAAGTTAAGCGGCTGTTGTAAATTAAATTTTAATTTGTCACACATCTTTTTACTATGCTATGAAAGTTTATGTGCATTTTTGGAACTCAAAAGTGCCGTAATAGCTGAAAGGATAAGTGAAATAAAATATAGAACAGTTTTAGCGAAGAAAAGCGGGGTAGACTGTTTAATATACTAAAAAAAAATTTGCTAAGTTACATGGTAACTTCTGTTTGACCTTCATATAATTCCTAGGGCTTAACTGGTAAAATGGCTTTGACGTTGAAATTAATAAATAATAATACAATAAAGTAATACACAATTTCACTACAAACTTCTAAAAAAATGAATAACTAGATGTCCTCGGCGGTTTAATCCATTCACGAGGGATCTTTTTTCATATTGTTTTATTCCAGCCAGGTGTATATGCTCTATCACTGTGCTAAGTTTCATTTAAATCCGTTGAGCTGTTTCAGAACCTTAGTTTATTTTTTATTAAAAACATCGATACTTCTATCGACTCTCGACACGTCACTCATCGTGAGAATAGCTAATAAGCAAGGCGACATGAGGCACGCATTAACACCGTGTGACATCTTTAGCTTTTTTTTTTACTTTTTCTACGGGACTAACGTTTAGGGACCGAGGCTTTCTGCCTTTAAACATGTTATTCCTAATCATATAGGTACCTACTTCATCATCATTAGTGTCAGTAGGAAAATCATCATAGATCTTTTACTAATATTCTAAAGCCATTTTGGAGCTTAATTTTACCTTATCATTTATTGAAGTTACCACCGGTTCGGAAATCAGCATTTTTTTATGTCACAAGTGACATCGAGGCAGGCTGGTCACCTGATGGTAAGTGACTACCGTCGCCTAGGCATTAGCAATTTCCGGAATACACTAACAGGTGCTTGGCGACAGATTTTCAACTTGTGTGTGGTACTAAAAAGTACCCTATCACCGTGCTATGGTTTCCTCACGATGTTTTCCTTCACCGAAAGCTCAAGCTCATTGTAGGATTCGAACCCACGACCTTCGCCGCGATATTCGACGTCACTACCACTGAGCTATCTATCATCGCCTTTAAACTGAGAACTGTAAAATCTTTTATTTCTTTTAGATTACAATAAAATATTGCATAATTATGTAGCATTTCATTGGTGAAAGATTTTTTGAATTGATTTAGTAGTTCCAAAGATTACCATATCAATATCTCAGTCTTGTTTCATTTTATTTTGATGACTTGGATATCGTACTTGGATTGAATTTTGTTCCAAGAATGCAGGGACGGCTAGCAACAAAATGGAGAAGGAATTCACATGCCAACAACTATCTATTTCTTTTATATATGTATTTAAAATGTTGTAGTATGTAGTATATCAGTCATCTGGTTTCCATAGAACAAGGTCTGCTTAGTTTGGGATCAGATAGCCGTTGAAAAATGTCCCAAGGTATTTATTATTTTGGTTTTTAATCTACAAAAATACTTACTTTTTTCTCTCTGCGTTTTTATCATAAACGAATTTGTATTCTAATAGTATCTTATTATGTATAACTTGGTAATAAACTTTGATGAGATGAAGATTGGGCGGGAAATCATTGAATTTTAATCATATCTTTCGCTCGTGGTTTAAAGAAAAATATGGAATAAATATAATTTCATAATCATCGGACGTGGATATGCCTATGCCTTACTCAAAGAATTTAAAATAACGAACGAAATATCTATGATCTTTTTTTTTTGTTACTGGCAATCATCCTTTTAGGATACTTCTGCCAATGTCAAAGTATTTAAAATGGTCTTTTGTCACTCCATTAATATTTTTTTAAATAATTTTTAGTCAATACAAAGTCTTTCAATCGCATAAATTTTCTTGAGTTTTAATTTCTTCTTTTATGTTATAGTCACATTCTCAAATTCACTGTAATGTCTAGTCCTCGTCCGTACATGTCCAGTCAAGCTTTAGTGAAATTGGCGGTTGTTCCACTAAAATATTCACGGACTTTTTGGGACAACCTGGAAAGTCACGATACACGCATTCATTTCATTTCACTTCACTTGTGCACTTAGATTGATCATTATTGGACAAAACACCGCCGATATTATTCAATAAAACTCAAAATACACGAATTTAATGAAAATAAAATGATAACGCAACGTCACTCTGCAAGTTCCCGCCAAAAAGTCCATCTATGATCTTTTACATTGGCTACGGTTTTGATTTGACAGAACGTGTGTTTTTTTATCTTATAATTTTTTTATATTTTAATAAAAAAAAACAAACTTAAGGTAATTTCAGTTGATGCCATAAAAAGGTAGAAAAAAAATCAACAAACACCTACTTAGTTCATTTTTTTTTATACACACGGATTAGAATTTCTTTTTGTGGAATCCACCATATTTTATATTGACACTTAATTCAAATAAACAAACAGCCATAAAGGTTTTTAGTAACATAAATGTTTGTCGATAAACGCTCGTTGGGATAACTAATCGATAATTTATGCAAATTGAATGCAGTCGCTTCACTATTTGAACAGGTTATCGGCTTCTCGCAGTGAATACATTTCGCTACTCGAGTTATGGGTAGAGTAGAGATGCAGTGGTTAGCCGCCATTATTCCATATTTGAAATATTATAAAGAGGTAAAGTTTGTGAGGTTGTAGGGGGTAATCTCTGGATATACTGAACCGATTTTGAACAATTCTTTCACCAATAGAAAGCCGCGTTATTTGTGAGTGTCATAGGCTATAATTTTATCCCGGGAAAAGATGATAGGCGATTTTAAGGCGATGATAGCTCAGTGGTAAGTGACGTCGGATACCGCGGCGAAGGTCGTGGGTTCGAATCCTTACAATGAGCTTGAGCTTTCGGTGAAGGAAAACACAGCACGGTGGTAGGGTACTTTGTAGTACTCGACTGGCTGGCTACCACCCTCAAGTTGAAAATCTGTCGCCAAGCACCTGTTGGTGTGTTCCGGCAATTGCACTTGAGAGCCAGTTCGCCTTAATAAGGTGTACAACACATTAGCAATCCCCTGGTATTGCCAATGTCTATAGGCGACGGTTGTCACTTACCATCAGGTGACCCGCCTGCCTCGTTGTCACTTGTGACATAAAAAAAAAAAAAAAAAAAGATAAGATCCCACAGAAACGCGAGTGAACAGGACAGCTAGTAATACATGAAAGTTTCTATTGGTAAAAGAATTTTCAAAATCGGTTCAGTAGATCCAGAGATGACCCCCTACAACCTCACAACACTTTAACTCTTTATAATATTAATATTGAAGTATAGATATGTAGATGAATTATAATAATTTATAATTTTTTATTCAAATATTTACTTCGAAAAAATGTTTCGCCCAGTGTAGCTGTACGGAACTGGCTCTCAGGTGACGCTGTCGGAACAAACTGATACTGGTAGATACTTGGCGTAACTTCATATCATTGAGTAACATAAAAAACCGTGGGAAAGCAAACATCAAGCGCATTTATTCAAATCAAATGTGATAAGAGATTACACAGGTATATTTATCAAATTTAATATTTAAAACGTTCCTGATAAGAATCGAAATAACCATTGATATCTAATAGCTAAAGATAAACAATCCCAAGCAAAAGATCTCTCAAAAGTGTCCCAAATTGTGTTGGGTAGTTAGTTATTTTTTTGGTTTCCGTACCTCGAAAGGAAAAAACGGAACCCTTATAGGATCACTTGGTTGTCCGTCCGTCCGTGTGTCAAGACCCTTTTTCTCAGGAACGCGTGGAGGTATCAAGCTGAAATTTATATCAAATACTCGGGTCATTTGTCCCTTGAAGCTGTGAAAAAAACTTCTATGCCAACGCAATCAAAAGATACAGCCGTTTATGTTCCAAATTTTCGAAACTCGCAAGGGAATCAAAACCTACAGGGTACTTCCCGTGAACTCAGAATCTTGAAATTTGGTACGAAGCAACGTCGTATAGCACATATTAAGGAAAAATTGCGAAAACTTTTTACATATACCTACAGGTTTGTACGGAACCCTCGGTGCGCGAGTCCGACTCGCACTTGGCCGGTTTGTTTAAGTTGTATTCACAAAGCTATGTACAAAAGGCAATCAAATTTGACGACTCATACCTGCTACCCAAAATATATGATAAACGAGCACTGAGGCATGTTTACCGTCGGAGCGTTCGAATGCTACTAGATTAAAAGACCACCCAAATGATCGAGTGGGTGCTCATTCGGTAAGGCCATTTTTTGTCGCTGATTGTGTATCTTTAGTTATTAGATATCAAAGGAAATAACCTATAAAATTTTGAGACTTGACGGGCCGGTGGTTGTTATTGGTAAAACCTATCATGCCATACATATTGGGATCGATTCCCATCCGTAATTTAACTCTTCATATCAGCTGGAAGACATCCACTGCTGGACAAAGGCCTCCCCCAAGGATCTCCACGATGGCCGGTCTTGGGCTATCCGCATCCAGTGGCTTCCCGCGACCGTCACAAGATCATCGGTCCACCGTGTGGGAGGCCTGCCCACACTGCGTCTTCCGGTTCGTGGTCACCACTCGAGAACCGAACTGCCCCATAGGACGTCAGTTCTACGAGCTATGTGCCCCGCCCACTGCCACTTCAGTTTGGCAATTCTTCGGGCTATGTCGGTTACATTGGTTCGCCTGCGGATTTCATCTTATGGCGATGATAGCTCAGTGGTAGTGACGTCGGATACCGCGGCGAAGGTGGGTTCGAAACCTACAATGAGCTTGAGCTTTCGGTGAAGGAAAATATCTTTAGGAAACCATAGCACGGTGGTAGGGTACTTTAACGGGCCGGTTGGCGTGTTTGGTTAACACACTGCCTATCTCGCCATAGGTCGTGGGTTCGATTCTCATCCAGGACACACATTTGTGTGCATGAACATGTCTGTTTGTCCTGAGTCTGGGTGTAATTATCTATTTAAGTATGTATTTACAAAAAAAAGTAGTATATGTAGTATATCAGTGATCTGGTTGTCCATATTACAAGCTCTGCTTAGTTTGGGATCAGATAGCCGAGTGTGAACAAATGTCCGAGGATATTTATATTATATAATATATTGTGTAGTATCCGCCGACTAATAATTATGTTTGAATTTTTAACATGACCAATTAGGTATGTTTGCGATTGCTTAATTTTCAGTTGCCTGTTCTACCTACAGGCATTGACACGTTCATTGAGATTGCGATGTCAGCTTCAGTTTTATGAGCCTGTTCCATTTGTCTTCCTGTTATGGCATGTTCAACCTGTTTGAGTTTCGTTGTTGGCAGAAATTTGATTGTATAATTCCGTACGTGACTGCGTGAACGATGGCAAGTATTTTTTTTAATTCTGGATAAGCTTGGGTTGGTATGTGCTGATGTGGCCGAAGGTGGTAAGCACTACAATGAGCTTGAGCTTTCGGTGAAGGAAAACATCGTGAGGAAACCATAGCACGGTGGTAGGGTACTTCATAATACCCGCCTGGCTGGCTACCACCCTCAAGTTGAAAATCTGCCGCCAAGCACCTATCGGTGTGTTCCGACAGCTGCACTTGAGAGCCAGTTCCATCTAGGCTTTGTGTGCTTACCACCTTCGGCCACATCATTACTTACCATGGTGAGATTGTGGTCAAACACAAGCTTATCAAAAATAACTTGAAGAAAAGATAAACATAATATTTTTTATGCTTACCAATCTAAAAATCTATGGATCTTATTTATTATTAAGAACTCGTGTAAGTTTATTATATTATTATATTGATGGTACTAACGTACGTAACCCCACTCGTTATCACCTGGTTACATCCGTAATAAAAATAAATGCAATTTCGCTGTGAACAACAAAACGCGAGCCACAACAATTCGAAAACCATCGATTCAAATTGAGTTACCCTTTGCCCAAAACCGTAGGACGAAATAAAAAAAAAAAAACACTTACCACACAATTGAAAATAGTTGGAACACTTCAGAAACACAGTTCACAGATTTGTTTTACACTCAAAACACAAAATTCTTGCCACGATTGTAATAAAACACGGGTCACAATTTCGGAAGACTGACGTCTACTCGCAACGAGGGGAATCGCGTACTGAAATTGGTTGGTACTGAACCACCAAAGCGAGTGGAGTGAGGGACGGAAGGAATTTGTTGTACCCAGTCGTTTGTATTTTAGTGCTGCCAGCATAACAGTTTAAATTCCCCCGTAAATGTTTACCCAAACATTTTATTTCTATTCCAATCTAAATTATTAACTTTTCAACGTTCTAAATAATTATGTAATTAATTGAAAAAACTAAGATAGCCGTGAAATATTGTAATGTATTTTATTTACATTAAGATATCTATATAAAATTACCTGCGGAGTTCATACAAATTAAAAGGTATCAAGAATAGTGCTAACAATACACTTTAAATTCCCCACTTGAATGTTTGCAAATTTAACTAAAATTCCAAATACTTTGTAAGCGTTTAAAAAAATTATGTAACCAAAATATTACACGCCGTGAAATACTGTAATGTAGTGTTGCTTTATTTACATTAAGATACACATGTAAAATTACCTGCAGAATACAAATTAAGAGGTACAAAGACAAGACGAACTTTCTTTTTGGACACAGGACCCTTAAAACTAAGTATAAGAACATATCTGTGATTTACAGTTATAATGGACAGTAAAATTTTACCGTCATCATTGTAATACAGCAGTGGGAGTCTTCGAAAGAGGAGTGAAAAGGTTTATGCAAAGTTATACGTGACCCCTCTGGTGTTGCAAGCGCCCATAAGCTACGGTAACCGCTTACCATCTGGTTGGCCGTCAGCTTGTTAGCCACCCCAAGAAAATAAGATGAAAACAATACTTGACACAAATTGGAAGCCTTAAATTTTTGAATTTTTACCCAATATTTGGGGAAATTTCCACATTAGGCATCACTAAAACTGATACCTGTATACGCACACATACATACACCTTTCACATTACGGGGACCAACTGCGATACAAAGCAAAGGGTCTCACTCACACACTCCTAGTGTAAAAACGAGAGAGATATAGCTATCAAGAAGATTTTTGACTGCATTTGGAGACGCGATAAATTATTGAAAATAATTTTGTCAAAGTTTTTTTTGTCTAATTTATTTAAGAAAATAACTATAGAATGTAAATAGCCCACCACGTTACGCGCTGCTGTAACATTCTATGGGTGAAATTATTTTCATATATTTTTTTAAAATTTTTAATAAGCTTGTATTTGACCACAATCTCACCATGGTAAGTGATGATGTGACCGAAGGTGGTAAGCACACAATACCTAGATGGGAACTGGCTCTCAAGTGCAGCTGTTGGAACACACCGATAGTTGCTTGGCGATAGATTTTCAACTTGAGGATGGTAGCCAGCCAGACAGGTACTACAAAGTACCCTACCACTATGCTGTGGTTTCCTCACGATGGTTTCCTTCACCGAAAGCTCAAGCTCATTGAATAATTCGAACCTATGACCTTCCCCGCGGTATCCGACGCTACCACTGAGCCTTAAACGCTTTTTTGGAACTTTGAGGAACAATTCCGTCTTACATGATTGTTGCGTAACTTTAACCGTTTACGCAAAGAAGCTCTCAAAAGGAAAAAAAATCCCCGTTTTTGCAACATTTTTCATTGATGCTCCGCTCCTATTGGTCATAGCTTCATAGCGGGATGTTAAATACCCTATAGCCTTGTAAGTCTTCCTTGATAAATGGGCTATCACCACTCACTCCACTCACTCGTCAGATGGTCCAAAAATATTTAAAAAATGTAACCTTGCTGAGTTTCTTGCCGGTTCTTCTCAGTTGTTGTCTGACTTCCGAACCGGTGGTAACTTCTGTAATTCGACCTTCATAAGTGCCCTTCTAGGGCCTAAACTGAATAAATGGTTTTGACTTTGACTTTGACACTGATTGATCACGAAATCTCGGAAATACACCATTACCACTAACTTGAAATTTAGCACGGTTGAGAGCCCTAAGCGCTCGCCACGTAAGAGTGTCTATGGTCCTCCAGACCTCCTCCTTATAGTTCTCCCAGAACAAAAAAAGAAATTTGGTTAGTGTTTCCTCGGGATCGCGGGTAAAACCGCTGAGGACAGGTAGTATGGCAACTCAGGCCTCTTTGCCCTCCCTAAAAATAAACTTTTTAAATTTCAAGGCGATGATAGCTCAGTGGTAAGTGACGTCGAATACAGCGGCGAAGGTCGTGGGTTCGAATCCTACAATGAGCTTGAGCTTTCGGTGAAGGAAAACATCGTGAGGAAACCATAGCACGGTGGTAGGGTACTTTGTGGTACACGACTGGCTGGCTACCACCCTCAAGTTGAAAATCTGTCGCCAAACACCTATCGGCGCGTTCCGACAGCTGCACTTGAGAGCCAGTTCCCATCTAGGCTTTGTGTGCTTACCACCTTCGGCCACATCATCACTTACCACAGTGAGATTGTAGTCAAACACAAGCCTATTCAGAATTAAAAAAATAAAATACTATGGTTGTAATTGCTTTAAAGTTCAATTTTGCTTAATGGGATGGTTTGAATTAAAACTAGGACCACTCTCTTTGATGATTTATTGACGACTAAAGTACAGATCCCCAATAATGTATTAAAGTATCGGACAATGGTTTTGGGTCTCGTATGATCTTTCTTTCTTAAACCAAAAGTCTGAGAATCAAGTAGGCCAGCCTGTACCTTAACCTACGTGCATTAACAATATCAGGAGGATTTCCAATCCATCTTATTACAATGCCTAAAAGCAACTGGCTCTCTGGCGACTGGCATCTGTGCTTGGCGATAGGCTTTCTATTTGAAGGTTTTTTTTATACCACAAGGGACAACGAAGGTGACGGGTCACCTGATGGTAAGTGTCTACCGTCGTCGCCTAAACACAGCAATACCAAGGGGGTTGCCAATGTGTTGTACACCTTATTACAATGCCTTAAAGGCAACTGGCTCTCAAGTGCAACTGCCGGAACACACCAACAGGTGCTTGGCGACGGATTTTCAACTTGAGGGTGGTAGCCAGCCAGTCGAGTACGTACTACAAAGTACCACCCCATCGTTCTGTGGTTTTCTAACCAATGATATCATATATATTTTTTTTCTGAAAAAGTTAAGCTTGTGTTTTCGAACCCACGACCTTTGCCGCGGTATCCGACGTCACTACCACTGAGCTATCTATCATCGCCTTAAATTATAAGTAAAAAGGTGTAGAGATAGGTTACCTACACAACATATGATATTAAAAAATGGCCGAGAAATGTCACTCTAACGCACAAAAACATTACAATATCTCATAACAATGGCATTGTCGTTTGTTTTGGGTCACTTTTACTTTTAATTGCAATCGTAGTGAAGTGCATCTGTAGATGCCAGCGATGCGACACAGGTCAAGTTTCGTTTGTTTTTTGATAAAAAATAATAGTTTTATATTTTAAAAAGAGTTCAAATTTTTTTTTTAACTTAAATATTGAACCCTATTAAAACGGGCCTCCAACGCCACATAACCAAACAAGCAAGAATCGCGGTTTCTGTTTATTATACAAGTTCTAGAGAGGGTAGCGCCATCTGAGAATAGCTTTCTCTGTGGCTCCCTTCGACATGCTTCTTTTCGCAAACCTCCAACCTCGGGTTGGTATAGAGACTCGTTCCGCTATTCGCCCATAGATGGCGCTAGTAAGTGCCAACTATAAGTTTTGAGTTTGTGTTCTATCTGAATTATTTGAGCTATCATCGCCTGATGTAGCTACCTCGTGTCATATTGAATAATCAAATAAAACTTCAATAATTATATAAAATTCTACATTTATATCTAAAAAGTATAAAGTAATGCATAATGTGATCTTCTTGTAGGTCGATGTAGGGGAGAGGTGTTAACCTTAAATACTACCTCAATTATTTTTTTATGAAGATTTTTGGCCTGGTATCGAGACCTTTATGCCATTTCTTTATTTTAAATAATCATCTTTTATGTTTAGTCACGTTTTATTGTCACTTTCACTGTAAAGTCTAGTCCTAGTCCGTACAAGTCCGGTCTAATTTTAGTGAAATTGGCGGCTATTCCACTAAAACATTTCATGGACTTTTTGGGACAACCTGGAAAGTCACGATACACGCTTTCATTTCATTTCACTTCACTTGTGCACTTAGATTGATCTTTATTGGACAAAACACCACCGAAATTATTCAATAAAACTCAGAATACACGAATTTAATGAAAATAAAACGAAAACAAAACGTCACTTCGCAAGTTCCCGCCAAAAAGTCTACCTCAATTTTCTATCTTCCACATCCACAGATGATGAAGAGACTTGAGCGCCTGTAAGCTTAAAAAAAAGAAATAGGTAGGTAGTCAACTTTGACAGTGCTTCAAAATTTAGTTCTTCACATTGAAGAGGATCCTGAGAAGAATGAAAATGGTCAGTTAATGCCTTTAGACTCGTACTCGTGTTTTATCTTAACCCCTTAAATATAATGTAGGATAAGTTTTTTGGTATACATAAAAATATGAAAGTTGTTTGTTTGTCCGCCATGAACTCCTACTGAACCGATTTTAATGGTGTTTTCACACTGTGTGTAGTTTGGTCCAACTTATTTTTTATTCCGGGAAAAGATAAGATCCCACGGGAACGCGGGTGAAACCGCGGGGGACAGCTAGTTTTCATATATACCTAGTGACTTTTGATTACTTTACTGGCTTTAGGTACTATGTATAATAAACAAATAGGCCGCGTAAGAGCACGGTAGGCCACCTTCTGTCCCCGAAAAATAAATTAATAACTTAATACGTCAATACCTTATATTTTAGCCAATATTGTCTTCAAATACTCATATACTGCAAACAAAATTCGTGATTTATCTATAAGGGCACACTGTTTAAGATTCCCTGTACTATAAAAAAACAAATTGGGAGTTGTTTAAACTGTCTTTTAAACTAAACGGCGTCAGTTTATGGAATTTAAAGCTGGAAAATTATTTGCTCAAAAAACAAGACGAAATAATTAGTATTTTTTTATTATAAGCCTTTGATTTGAATTAAAAAAAACTATCGTGTCATGCGTAGACCAACGAATAGTAATACATGTTAGTTAAACAGATTGTTGATAGATGGCGCCATTTCAATCTAACTAACAGCTTTCATTTTAGTTAATAAGATTAGTAATAGATGGCGCTTTTACACAAAAAATATTTAAGCTATTTTCGTAAATTTCACAAAAATAAGGAACATTAATGTAAAATGGTCTGCCATAATGTCGGTATGTATATAACGATATGTATATGTCCATATACAGCACTACAACACTAGCAAAGGGATGCACACTTGCACAGTAAGGGTTTAGGAGGATGGCACTATAAATAAAATAAAAAAAATGAAATAGCTTCGAGAATAAGTTGAAATAAAGATACTTATACGGTGCGGGTGCTTGCAAAAAACAAACAAGGTAAGGATGTAAACAACTGATATTTCACTAAACGTTTATCGCTAACATAGGTAATCAATTATAATTGGGTCATTCCCGCATAATGTCATTATTTCTGTGCTGAGAGACCTTTTGACTTTAAAAGGTCTCTCAGCATAGCTGCATCAGCTTCATTTAGTTACATGTATTACTGTGAAATCAATTAAAGAACATCTTGACTGTCTAGCAAACCTTCAAGTTGAAGATCTGCTGCCAAACCTCGTTCCGAGTGCCAAACCATTACCAATGTGTTTTTTTTTGTTGCTGGCAATCATCCTTTTAGGATATTTCTGCCAATGTCAAAGTATTTGAAATGGTCTCGGAACAATAACTAGCATGGAAGCCGGGCTAAAATAAAAACCGAGTACTATACAGTTTATTCATTTATGTCAATTAGCATATCGTAATGTGGGAATGAAACAATACATGGCTGTTTGTTTTTATCATTTTTCAACGTGTCACAAGCAAAATGTCAAATGGTCCTCTTTGGCCCTCTTATAATGCTAACAAATACAAAAGTTCTATCCAAGACGTCAAAATACTTACGTTGGCTATCAACTTAATTTTGTAGTTTTATATTTTGTTGATACGAGTCGGGAGTTTGACGAATTTACTAAGTGAAAAAAGCGAGTTAATTATTAATTTCTGTCTGAGAACATGGCCAGAAAGTATATACGAGAGGTGTACAGTGCCCTGGACAAGATGTCTTGTCTTGTTGAAGGGTGTAAAGCCCATAGTTCGAGAAAAGAAAATGAGAACGAAACGTTAACATTTCATCGGTGAGTTTAGAGATATATTTTTCAATATTGGAAATAAAAAAAGTGATAGACGATAAATAAAAATAGTACTTTATGCCCATCTACTCAAAAGAATTCACGTATTTGCTTTATTTTATGATTTTTCTGAAAAATTAAATTGTCGCAAGTATAGGTTACTAGTGATGTAAAAATGGTTATCGATAATCATTTCAATACTGTTGCAGATTTCCTAATGATGGTGAAATGAAAATTAAATTGAGTCAGTGCATCAATAGGTTTTTCTCATACAAACTTCCACCCCCTTTTCACCCCCTTAAAGGGTGATTTCTAGGATAAAAACTATCCTATGTTTTTTCCCGGGACTCCAACAATCCCTATCCGAATTTCATCTAAATCGGTTCGGCGGTTTAAGCGTGAAGAGGTAACAGACAGACACACTTTCGCATTTGTAATATTTTATAATTATAATATTAATTAGTAAATTAGTATTAGTATGGATTTTAATGATTAATAAAGACATTAAATTAATAATTGTAGTTTCATTTATACTTGTGTCAAATTCTTATCGTCTCTTTCCTACCACACTTGACTGATATTCTGACGCCGAAGTTCCGTCGTGGTAAATCCGTTAGTAAACCACAGCCACACTTGGCAGAATATCCGTCGACAGCCAGCACCTATACTGATAATAAATTATAATAATATGGGAATGTTAAGAAAAGGATAAACTATATTAATTAAAAAATATATAATAGAAAACTATTCTATCTATAGGTACACATAATAAAAATGTAACGGATCGCTATCTGTACATGGAAGATATATGAGAAAAAATATTATTAGCACCCAAAACAATGATTGTTAGAATTTTGTCTGTTTCTGCAAGCTAATCTCAGAAACGGCATATTCGGATGTGGTTTTCACAAATACATTGTGGTAAGCTTCACTTAACCTTTAGTGTTTGTTTCATGTCAATCGGTTCTTAAATAAAAAAGTTATGTCAATTTAAAGAATCACGTCGAAAATTTGTTAATCCAAAATAAACCAAAAGATATGCCCAAAGTCACTATTCCACGCGGACGAAGTCGCGGGCACAGCTAGTACTAACTATATTAACTTGTTTGCTTTGATGACTTATATCGACACGTCAATGTCGATGATAAGCGCATCACTAGCCAAAAAATAGCTTGTGACAACCTGCATAATAACGAAACAGAACGGTATTATATGTCTCTTTCCCACGCATTATTAACGTCGAAAGTAAAAAAAGGTAAAGTATATGCATTTCATTTCTTATTTTAGCCCGGCTTCCATGTTAGTTATTGTTCCGAGGGTCTATTTGCTCGGAACAATAACTAACATGGAAGCATGGGCATATCTTTTGGTTTATATTGGATTAACAAATGTTCGACGTGATTCTTTAAATTGACATAACTTTTTTATTTAAGAACCGATTGACATGAAACAAACACTAAATGTTAAGTGAAGCTTACCACAATGTATTTGTGAAAACCACATCCGAATATGCCGTTTCTGAGATTAGCTTGCAGAAACAGACAAAATTCTAACAATCATTGTTTTGGGTGCTAATAATATTTTTTCTCATATATCTTCCATGTACAGATAGCGATCCGTTACATTTTTATTATGTGTACCTATAGATAGAATAGTTTTCTATTATATATTTTTTAATTAATATAGTTTATCCTTTTCTTAACATTCCCATGTTATTATAATTTATTATCAGTAAAGGTGCTGGCTGTCGACGGATAATCTGCCAAGTGTGGCTGTGGTTTACTAACGGATTTACCACGACGGAACTTCGGCGTCGGAATATCAGTCAAGTGTGGTAGGAAAGAGACGATAAGAATTTGACACAAGTATAAATGAAACTACAATTATAAATTTAATGTCTTTATTAATCATTAAAATCCATACTAATACTAATTTACTAATTAATATTATAATTATAAAATATTGTAAATACGAAAGTGTGTCTGTCTGTCTGTCTGTCTGTTACCTCTTCACGCTTAAACCGCCGAACCGATTTAGATGAAATTCGGATAGGGATTGTTGGAGTCCCGGGAAAATACATAGGATAGTTTTTATCCTAGAAATCACCCTTTAAGGGGGTGAAAAGGGGGTGGAAGTTTGTATGAGAAAAACCTATTGATGCACTGACTCATTAGGAAATCTGCAACAGTATTGATATGATTATCGATATCCATTTTTACATCACTAGTAACCTATACTTGCGACAATTTTATTTTTCAGAAAAATCATAAAATAAAGCAAATACGTGAATTCTTTTGAGTAGATAGGCATTAAGTACTATTTTTATTTATCGTCTATCACTTTTTTTATTTCCAATATTGAAAAATATATCTCTAAACTCACCGATGAAATGTTAACGTTTCGTTCTTATTTTCTTTTCTCGAACTATGGGCTTTACACCCTTCAACAACACAAGACATCATGTCCAGGGCACTGTACACCTCTCGTATATACTTTCTGGCCACGTTCTCAGACAGAAATTAATAATTAACTCACTTTTTTCACTTAGTAAATTCGTCAAACTCCCGACTCGTATCAACAAAACATATCACTACAAAATTAAGTTGATAGCCAACGTAAGTATTTTGACGTCTTGGATAGAACTTTTGTATTTGTTAGCATTATAAGAGGGCCAAAGAGGACCATTTGACATTTTGCTTGTGACACGTTCAAAAATAATAAAAACAAACAGCCATGTTTTGTTTCATTCCCACATTACGATATGCTAATTGACATAAATGAATAAACTGTATAGTACTCGGTTTTTATTTTAGCCCGGCTTCCATGTTAATTATTGTTCCGAGTCTATTTGTCACTATTTAAAAAAAAAATAAGTTTTAGTCAATACAAAGTCTTTCAATCGCATACATTTTCTTCAGTTTCAATTTCTTCTTTTATGTTATAGTCACATTCTCAAACTCACTGTAATGTCCAGTCCTCGTCCATACATGTCCAGTCAAGCTTTAGTGAAATTGGCGGTTGTTCCACTAAAACATTCACGGACTTTTTGGGACAACCTGGAAAGTCACGATACACGCTTTCATTTCACTTCACTTGTGCACTTAGATTGATCATTATTGGACTAAACACCACCGAAATTATTCAATAAAACTCAAAATACACGAATTTAATGAAAATAAAACGAAAACGCAACGTCACTCTGCAAGTTCCCGCCAAAAAATCCCGGTGTGCAGTTAAGAGCTAGTTAAAAGGGTTCTTACGTTCATCCAGGGCTGAAATAAGGTAGGTTTAAATACCGGGAAGTGGGTCTCAGGTCTCAAGTGCAGCTGTCGGAACACACCCATAGCTGCTTGGCGATAGATTTTCAACTTGAAGGTGGTAGCCAGCCAGTCGGGTACTACAAAGTACCCTACCACCGTGCTGTTTCCTCACGATGTTCTCCTTCACCGAAAGCTCAAGCTCATTGTAGGCGAACCCACGACCTTCGCCGCGGTATCCGATGTCACTACCACTGAGCTATCATCGCCTGAATGTATCGCCAAGCACCACTATCAGTGTATGCTACTATATGAACATGAGCATCAGTTGATGTGCTTACCTTCAGCTAGTTCAGCTACATCTGGGAAGGAAGATGACCGCTAGTCAATTATTATTATTTCCTTTAAAGCGCTGGTAGATTTTCTAGACAGGCTTATCTTGATGATGTTATGGAGGAGCGAGGTGTTAGACTCCTCCATTGAAAAGGGAAGATCTTCCGCCAGGCTAGGTCATCGTGCCTGGGGACCGCGGTCCAACTGTTGTTTTTTTTTTTTTTTTTTTTATTTTTTTTTATTTGGGGAGGACTTAAAGGTGGACGTCTGAGGGACCATAGACACCCTTACGCGGACTTTTCGGTGAGCGCTTAGGGCTCTCAACCGAGTTTACAAATTTTAGACGACTGACCGCTGAGGGCGCCCCAGTTGGGGCACGAACCTCGGCTCAGGGCGTCGTCGGGGGGCACAAAATAGTGGGACGGACTTCGCCTAAGCGATTTAGAGGAGTTTTAAGGGACGGTCGGATTACTGGTACGGCTCGGGCCAACTACTGGGGACGAGACTGACTGAGTGGGACGTCGCGACGGGCCTCTCCGGCGAGGGCGAAAACGCGGGCGGTGTTGTATTTGTTTCTTCAGGGCTGCGCGAGCCTCCCTATCCTTAATCTGAGCTAGAGTTGTAGGGTCATCCGGCTCGCTGAGGGCGAGTTTAGGCCTACGGATTTTTGAAATCTCTGAAGGAGTATAGTTTGCAGTGTTTACAATCAATGGGTTCGCGTGGTTTAGGGCACGATCGTAATAGCGGCGTGAAGCGCGCTTAATGAATTGCTTAACCGTGGGCAGATTGAGGTCTATGTGGAGGTCTAAGTTGCGCATGTACCACGGGGCGCCCGTGGCTTTGCGCATGAAGCGGTTTTGAACCACTTGGAGTCTATGGATCAGCTTGGGGGATGCATGTGCGAACACAGTGCATGCATATAGCATAACGGGGCGGATGCACGCGGTGTAGAGTCTCACCTTGCTTTTTAGGGCAAGTTTAGACTTTTTATTTAACAAGAAATGAAGGCGACCGGACACAAAACAGGCGCGTGCACGTACCTGTTTTATGTGGTCGGCAAAGGACAAACGATCATCCAGGGTAACACCGAGATATTTGGCTCGCCTCTCCCAAGGGATCGGCTCGCCGAACATGGTGACTGGAGGGGGGGGAGTGGGGATGAGTTTCTTGGCGGGACTGAAGAACAGCACCGCCTGACTCTTGGTGGGGTTAATTTCGATTCTCCATTTCCGAAACCAGGGACGTAGGGTGTGAGTCGCGGCTTGGAGAACTTTGGCAATTGCCGTGGGGCTCCTGCCAGAATAATATATTGCGGTATCGTCCGCGAATAGAGCTAGCTGCGCTTTGCTAGTTTTTGGGATGTCACTCGTGTAGAGTGTAAACAATAAGGGGGACAGCACAGAGCCTTGAGGGACTCCGGCTAAAACGGGGTGGGGCCCCCACTGTTGATGTTGGAATCTTGTATATATGCAGATCGCATAGAAAACTTCGTAAGCGCGATGTAGGTTATTGAAGCGCCATCTATCTAGGAGTCGTGCGAACTATATCTGTCGTAGATAGATGTCGCTACAATGTCATCCGTCGGGCCCTTACCAGCGCCAACGTAACAGCTATTTTAAAACCTAATGGCTTGTTATGTGACGATGGCAAGAGACCCGATGGAATAACACTTATACCCTGGAAGATGGGTCGGCCTTTGGTATGGGATGCCACGTGTGTTGATACCCTAGCACCGTCTCATTTTGCGAAAGTGTGTCTGTCTGTCTGTCTGTTACCTCTTCACGCTTAAACGAACTGATTTAGATGAAATTCGGTATAAGGATTGTTGGAGTCCCGGGAAAAAACATAGGATAGTTTTTATCCTAGAAATCACCCTTTAAGGGGGTAAAAAGGGGGGTGGAAGTTTGTATGGGAAATCAATTACCGCTGAACTAATTTCATTTTGTCTGTCTGTTACTTCTTCACGCTTAAACCGCCGAACCGATTTAGATGAAATTTGGTATCAGGATTGTTTGAATTACGGGAAAAATATAGGATAGTTTTTATCCCAGAAATTACCCTTTAAGGGGGTGAAAAGGGGGGTGGATGTTTGTATGGGAAATCAATTACCACTGAACTAATTACTGCGAAAGTGTGTCTGTCTGTCCGTCTGTCTGTTACCTCTTCACGCTTCAACCGCCAAACCGATTTAGATTAAATTTGGTATAGGGATAGTTTGAGTTCCGGGAAAAACCATAGGATAGTTTTTATTCAAGAAATCACCGTTTAAGGCGGTGAATAGGGGGGTGGAAGTTTGTATGGGGAACCAATAACCACTGAACTGATTTATATCTGTTTGTCTGTTACCTCTTCACGCTTAAAGCGCCGAACCGATTTAGATGAAATTTGGTATAGGGATAGTTTGAGTCCCGGGAAAAACCATAGGATAGTTTTTATTCCAGAAATCACCCTTTAAGGGGGTGAAAAGGGGGGTGGATATTTGTATGGGAAATCAATATCCGCTGAACTGATTTATGACTGTCTGTCTGGAGATTTAAGAAAAAACCGGCCAAGTGCGAGTTGAACTCGCGTGAACAGGTTCCATGCAATGCCTAAGTCAGTGAAAGTATTACATTGAGTTTACTACTTTATTTTTTAATTGATAGAATTCTCATAGGTTTTCCTGTAATCTACAAGCAATGAACTATATTTTGTATTTTTATCAAAATTTTAGGCTCAGTAGTTTCGGAGATCAGAGGGGAATGGTCAATTTTCGTCTTCTTTCATGAATAAAATCAAAATTATTTATTTTACGATAATAACAAAAATATATTTGAGGCCTTCTTAACGAGCCCTTTTATTTGAATATATGACACAGTAAGGTTTGCAAAACTTTTTTTTTGTTTCCTAATTTGTCCCCCGAAAACTAACCGTATTTAAAAACCTTACGTACACCTGGGTTTGGAGTCACAGAATTACACCATCCTACCAAATTTCACCTGATTTGGTCCAGTAGATTCGGAGCAAATGTCTGTGACATGTCCGGATAGACAGACGCACGAGTGGTCCTATAAGTGTCCGTTTTTTTTGTACGGAACCCTAAAAAGCAGATTAGATAAAAAATAAGCTACGAATATTACTAATTCCACGCGGACGAAGTCGCGGGCAAAAGCTAGTACCTATATAAAAAAACTTCTTCGATGCTGCCGCTGCTGCCGATCGGCAAGGTTCCCAGCAGGCTGGCAGCGTTTCCTCTTTGGATGGCCAGGCTGATGCGTTGGCGGAAAAAGCTCCCCGCCCGCCTGTCTCCCAAGGCCTCGATAATTTTTTAAATATAATACATGTACCTTTTATTATTTTTTGTCTATTTAGTATAAAACGAGTTCTAGAGTCGATAGACGACTTCGTGACCAAACGATTATCTAGTATTTAAGTCTATAAATATAAGTAACCGGTATATTAAATTCGTAGTTTGTCTCGATTCTTGCTTTCCGACTAACACTAAACTATTTTTTTTTCATTTATTTGGGTAAACAATACATAATTCTGTGAAGATATAAACCGAAACATGTTTCTTAAAATAAGTTGTGTTATTTCTTTGATTATTTTTAAAGTGAATTGTTGGGATGTGATTGAAGGTAATTCTTTTTAGGGTTCCGTACCGTAAGGGTAAAAACGGAACCCCTATTACTAAGACTCTGCTGTCCGTCTGTCTGTCACCAGGCTGTATCTCATGAACCGTGATAGCTAGACAGTTGATGTATTTCTGTTGACGCTATAACAACAAATAGTTTAAAAAAAAAAAACAAAAAAAATTACTACAAAATTCGTACGGAGCCCTCGGCGCGCGAGCCCGACTCGCACTTGACTAGTTTTTTTAATATGTACCTATTGTCATACTGTTCGTAAGTAATCTCATCTCTTATGAATCTTAATGATTCAATATTACATTGACAACGACTTTTTGGCGAAGGGCCGTTGCCACATTTTAATCGTTTATTTTGAGTTTTAAATAAAACAGTACTTACATTTAGTTTCAGGAGAAAAGTGCACCTTATATGTAGCACCAGGCTGGTGTGTGCATATTGTTCCATGTCATTTGGCTACAGCGAATTCAACTCATCAAATGGAACCATTGGTAAAATTCACAGCAATACCTTCTTTTTTAGGGTTCCGTACCCAAAGGGTAAAAACGGGATCCTATTACTAAGACTTCGCTGTCTGTCCGTCTGTCTGTCCGTCTGTCTGTCTGTTACCAGGCTGTATCTCAAGAACCGCGATAGCTAGACAGTTGAAATTTTCACAAATTATGTATTTCTGTTGCCGCTATAACAACAAATACTAAAAACAAAATAAAATAAATATTTAAGGGGGGCTCCCATACAACAAACGTGATTTTTTTGCCTTTTTTACGGAACCCTTCGTGCGCGAGTCCGACTCGCACTTGGCCGGTTTTTTTTCTTTTTGGGGGAAGACCGTAAGTTGGAGGTCTCAGGGACCATAGACACCCTTAAGCGGACTGTACGACGAGCGCTTAGGGCTCTCAACCAGTTTTAGCAATCCCTTCATCAATTCTTTATCTTTTGATGCGATGATAGCTCAGTATACCGATGAGCTTGAACTTTTGTAAGCGGTTACCGTAGCCTATGGACGCTTGCAACACCAGAGGCGTCACGAGCGCGTTGCCGACCTTGCATAAACCTTCTTACTCCTCTTTTGAAGAACCCCAACTTAGCAGACTTGCTTTTTTAACTATTTATTTCATAGCTTGTGTATTAATTTGACGGGCCGGTTGGCTTCCTTGGTTAACACACTGCCTATCACGTCGCAGGTCGTGGGTTCGATTCCCATCCAGGAAAGACATTTGTGTGCATGAACATGTCTGTTTGTCCTGAGTCTGGGTGTAATTATATATTTAAGTATGTATTTACAAAAAAAAGTAGCATATGTAGTATATCAGTCATCTGGTTTCCATAGTACAAGCTCTGCTTAGTTTGAAAAAAAAAAAAAAAACTCAAAATAAATCACTTTACAGAAATGTGCGATTCGTTCCTCAGGACCAGAAGCGTGTTGTACGAAATGCAAGGGCTTACCAAACCTCACGTAAGTTATCTTCTAATAGCAAAATGAATGAACCTCTTATGATAATGTAAATAAATTCAAAAAAGATCCACTGCTGAAAAATAGCCTTGCTGAGTTTCTTGCCGTAGTCTTCTCAAAGTGAAAGTAAAACCATATATTCTTTTTTAGGCCCTAGAAGGACACTTATGAAGGTCGAATTACAGAAGTTACCACCGGTTCGGCAGTCAGCCTTCAACTGAGAAGAACAGGCAAGAAACTCAGCAAGATTACATTTTTGAAATTGTTTTGGACCATCTGACTTTATTGGCTCAGTTTAAGCGTATTCCGAACCGGTGGTAGAGTCAATTGTAACGTTCATATGTGCCTTACCAGGGACTCAACTGAATAAATGAGTTTTGATTTTGGAGCCCGATGGAGCAATATTGCTAAGATGGGAATTAGATATGAGGATGCAATTTTAAACATTTTTCAAAGGCAATATCTTGACTTTAGAACTGATCAGTTTAAAGAAGTTTTCGGACGGCCCTCCAATCGGCGATTCAAGAGGTTATTTTTGTGCTAAGATAAGATAAGATAAGATAAACATTTATTTTGGACTCACACAGCATCAACATAGACAGTTTCATTTACATCACAAATTACACACAGAGACAAATATAGGAACAACAACAAAATTATACAAAATACATACACTGTGTGAGGCCAAAAAGGCACCTATCTCAGCATAAGCTGCGGCGGTAGGTACCGCAGCGCTGGTATTCTGATAGGGCCAGCGGTGCCACGAACAGTTGCGGTACAGGCATCCAAATTATATTAAAAATGTATATATATATAATACATAATAGTTATTATTATTATATATAAAACTTATATTATAAATACTGAATATATATATACATATATTATAAATACTGAATTTACCATTAATCCCAACAATGTTTCCGAACGCATGCATTGCATCCCTTTCAGTTGGCTACAATGATGAAAATAGTAGGCATGGAAACAGTAGGCAATCTGTGGTTGTGATTGAGACACGAACACAGTGCAAAATGGAAGAAAAAAAAAATTATAAAAAGAAAACAGACATAAATTATTTTAAAAGTGAACCTACCTAACTGTAGATATACTGTGTAGTTTCCAAAAACCATTAGCGACAACCAGGCAGGCGAGTCACCTGATGGTAAGTGACTACCGTCGCCTATACACATTAGGGATTGAGAATAATTGAGAGAGAGAGCCGTTGAAGAGTATATTGATCGTCCAGCTGGCTTCTTCAAGAAGAGCATCTATAAATTGATACTGCTCTGGCCAAGATGCATCATTAGCATGGGCGAATAAAAAATAAATGAAAAACCTATGGAGGAGCGAGGTATAAGACTCCTCCATTGAAAAGGGAAGATCTTCCTTGAGGCTAGGTCATCGTGAATGGGGACCGCGGTCCAACTGTAGATGTTGGAATCTTGTATATATGCAGATCGCATAGAAAACTTCGTAAGCGCGATGTAGGTTATTGGAGCGCCATCTATCTAGGAGTCGTGCGAACTATATCTATGTGTAGATAGATGTCGCTACAAATCTATTAACTACTGAGAAAATTTCGTAAATATACCGATTTATTCTTCTTTAATTTCAGGTATATCGTGCAAAATCCTATGGGTGTCTTCTTTGTAGAGAAGACTGGTCAAAAAGCATGGAATAGTAAGTATTTTAAGGTATTTTTTAAGTACAACATTTGTTTAATTACTTTATATCTTCTATAATATAAAAATGAATCGCAAAATGTGTTGGTAAGCGCATAACTCAACAACACCTGGACCAATTTGGCCAATTCTTTTTTTTAAATGTTTGTTGAAGTCCAAGGATGGTTTTTACGGCGAGAAAAATTCGAATAATTGCCGGGAAACCCCTAAAAATAGCCCTTTTCTTTTTCCCATACAAACACCCAGCTGTCAAACATTTGACGTCAATCGAAACAAAACAAAGCCGCGTTTTAGAGAAATAGGGCAGAACAAGGTCTGCCGGGACAGCTAGTTATAAATAAAAAAGATATTTACTGCTACAGAAATAAAACATAAAAACCAAGATTAAAACACATTAATTATATTATACACGGTGTCCCATAAATAACACGCCAGAGTGACACTGGAGCTAGATTGGCTTCAGGTCAATCTGATAACATTAACATGACCTTCGTAAAAGTTTTCTGGTTTTCGAGATATTGCCATTTAAAGAAAAAATATACTATGTTTTGGTCTTTTTTTTCGCCTGTTTTGTCTATAAATAACTTTTAACTTATAGTTTTTTTTCCTAGTTGGTTGAGACAATCAAGTAATCATTTCATTTGAAGCTAGTACGCTATGCTCAAAAAATTAATAAGTTTTTTCATTTTAACTTAATGCGTAAACTTAAACTGAAGTTTGACTAATTACTGTGAAAAAAATAATGTACTGGACTGAATCAGCAAATTACCTTAAAAACTAGCCTATGTAATGTTTTTTCGAAAATGGTGTAACATTCGTACTTTTTTTTGCCAAAATTTTAAAAATTCCAATTTTTGTCATTTAAGTCGAGCTGCTTGGGAAATACTAGAGTTAAAAAATAATACTTAACAAATGGTGCAGGCGGCTTTTGTCGCCAAATTACTCATAGAGATTTTTTTTAAAAGCTTTAAATTTGGCAATATCTGATAGACCTGAAGCCAATCTAGCTCCAGTGTCACTGTGGCGTGTTATTTATGGGACACCGTGTATAATTCGTAATCTAATCTCAAAAAGTACTGGCCCGATTTTAAAAATTCTTTCACCATTTGAATGCTACATTATTCCAAATGAACATAGGCTATATTTTATCCCGGAATAAGATAAGACCCCACGGGATCGCGGGTGAAACCTCGCGGAACAGCTAGTAATGCATAAAGCTAAAAAAGTAATATAAAATACTCATAATATGGCAATAAGATAAACTCAGCGATTGCAACTTATATACATAACTTCTTTATTTATATTCCAGTGTGCATAAACTATCTATTAGATCTGCCGTACCCCTGCAAAATATGTAAATTTTCTCTAAAATTGTCGTGGAATTCGGAAGCAATGTTCCGGAACATTGCAACCCCAGGAATTACTGGAGGGGAGCCGGCAAGGAGGCTGGAATACCCTCACATGGTGAGAGTTTTGGAGTTTACTCATCCTTCTAATATTATAAAGAGGAAAGATTTGAATATATGTGTGAATAAACTCAATAAATACTGGGCCGATTTCAAAAATTCTTTCGCCATTTGAATGCTACATTATTCCAGATTAACATAGGCTATATTTTTATCCCGGGATAAGATAAGATGCCATGGGAACGCGGATGAAAGTGCGGAGAATAGCTAGTTTTATTTAAAGCCCGTGTTGAGAAAAACTTTTATGGGTAGTAAAATCGAGCGTTAACAAAAAGCCTACTAATAATTTTAAAAGTAACATAGCTGCCAAATATATTAACCGTTTGTTTAATTTCTAGGCTTTGCTGGGCTATGGAGATGACATGGAAACTGCTGAATGGAAATGTGGAGGCAGCCTGATCAGCGATCGGTTTATACTCACTGCTGCGCACTGTAAACATTCTAAACTGTATGATTTATAGAATTCTATAAGAACTTTTTTCTTGATTTTTTTACAAAGATCGCTTTTTTTACCTAGGACCTAAATGACTTAGACCTAGGTCCGCAACAAAACTAGCTATTACTGTACGAGAATTAATTATTTTTTTTGAAGTCTTTTTTGGCGTTTCTTTAAAAAAAAAGTTGCTTGAACCAAAGTATCCGACATAGCCCTAAGAATTGCCGAACTATAGTGGCAGTGGGCGGGGCACATAGCTCGTAGAACTGACGGCCGATGGGGCAGAAAGGTTGTCGAGTGGCGACCACGAACCGGAAGACGCAGCGTGGGCAGCCCTCCCACAAGGTGGACTGACGATTTTGTGAGGGTTGCGGGAAACCACTGGATGCTAATAGCGCAAGACCGGTCATCGTAGAAATCCTTGAGGGGAGCCTTTGTCCAGCAGTGGACGTCGTCCAGCTAACATGATGATGATGATGATGAAGCTAATATCAGTAACTTTTTTTCAGAGGCCCCGTTAAATACGTAGCTCTAGGAATACTGAAACGAACAGATCCACCCTCAACTTGGAAGACGTATGGAGTCAAGAGGATCATCAGACACCCTGATTACATACCTACTAGTAAATACCATGATATTGCATTGCTGGAGACTGATACCATGTGAGTATACCATAGGATCTATTTGTTTTTTGACCGACATTAATGTGGTAGCCATTACACGGACTATTCGGCGAGCGCTCAGAGCGCTCCCAACCGGGTGAGTTTATTTAAGCGACACAGGCTTGAGGGCGCCCCCGAATGGAGCACGATCCTCGGCTTAGGGCGTCGCTGGGGGACACAAAATTTGGGTCGATTGCATTACTGCAGGTTGAGTCTATTACGGACTGGAACTGAATGGACCAAAAATGTGTGCAAAATTCCAAGTCAGCTGGATGTGTGGAACTGGTTTAAAATTCAATTGCAAGAAGGTGAAGTTAAATAAAATCTTTTTAGGCCATGATAGCTCAGTGGCAGTGACGTCGGATACCGCGGCGAAGGTCGTGGACTCGTAACCTATAATGAGCTTGAGCTTTAGGTGAAGGAAAACGTCATGAGGAAACCATAGCACGGTGGTAAGGTACTTTGTAGTACTCGACTGGCTGGCTACCATGTCAAGCATCTGTTGGTGTGTTCCGCCAGTTGCCCTTGAGAGCCAGTTGCCTTTAAAGCATTGTAATAAGATATACAACACGTTGGCAATCTCGCTGGTATTATTGAAGTCGTTCTTTGACTTGACTTGAAGATGATTAATATAGTCTAGACAGACTCCCTTTTATAAGAAACATCTGATTCCAGTATCCAATTCGAGAAGACCGTTTTACCAGCATGTCTTCACCTTGGTGATGAGGATCAAAATATAAATTACAATAATTATAGAACTTACGATAAGGCCAGAGCTACTGGTTGGGGTGCGCTTCAATTTGCTGGTGAATTGGCTGATAATTTACAAACTGTAAGTATTGTTTAGAATAATTCTTAGAAAAGCATTGAGCCACTTTTTCCTCGACACCCGAACCAAATAGTCAGTAGAGTCCCTGGGATAGTTATGAAGGTTAAAACCGATGAGACCACTGATTCGGAAATCGGTCTATAACTAAGAAAACATCAGCAAAGATTACAGATACACCTTACTTAAATCTTGTCCAGTAAACACGAGTAGTACGACTAACTTAAGGGAGAGACAGTAAGCGGATCAACTACGAAATATACAGAGATGATCTCATAAATTCACACAATCTTCCAGATGTTTCGGTATTTCTGATTTTTCTGTTAATTGAACGGTTAATTAAGCTGCGACATATACACATATGCAGATCGCTGGTAGAACTTTGATAAAGCGATGTAGATCAGTGTGTCTAGGAGTCATGCATGCTATAGCTTGTAGCGACAGCATTGCTAACCGTGGCAGAATTGTGGTTAAACATAAGCCTATTGAGATTTAAGAAAAAATGTGTTATCGAACCCATAACTTTGTAGGTAACTCTTAAAAAATATACCGAAGAGAAGTGCAAGGAAGCCTACCCTCCACATCGCAAACTGAAACATGGATACAACCATTCGACTCAGATGTGCTTCGGAGATGATGTAATTACAGATTCGAAGGATGCGTGTGAGGTAGGTATGTTACATGCTCATACACGAACCTCTCACGTAGACCCGCTCCACTCTGTTTCCTTCCCTTACAGAGCAACTGTGCATCATTTCGCTAGAGTTGCAGTGCTGTCGATATGTTTCTATGTATATATCGATATGGAAGGCGATGATAGCTCAGTGGTAGTGACATCGGATACCGCGGCGAAGGTCGTGGGTTCGAATCCTACAATGGACTTGAGCTTTCGGTGAAGGAAATATCGTGAGGAAACCATAGCACGGTGGTAGGGTACTTTGTAGTACCCGACTGGCTGGCTACCACCCTCAAGTTGAAAATATGTCGTATCTATGGGTGTTTTCCGACAGCTGCATTTGTGAGCTAGTTTTCATCTAGGCTTTGTGTGCGTACCACCTTCGGCCACATCATCACTTACCATAGTGAGATTGTGGTCAAACACAAGCTTATCCAGAATATAAAAACAATGTGTAGTGATGACATTGATAATGGTGCCAATTTCGGTGCCTCCATCGAAAAGGGAAGCTATCTTTCCGTCGTGTCGTCTGGGGACGGTACAATGTAATGCAAATCGCTTGGAGAACTTCGTAGCGCCATCTATGATTAATTGATGTCGCATAGTAGTGGTGCGGCGTCACATAATGTTTGAAATTTTACAGCTAGATATGATTAAGTTTTATTTCGTCGTTTATGTGTGACTTAATATATGGGTGGCCCATAGGTCTTGGATTATATCATAATAACAGTGGTGCTTATTGAAATAAAATTAAAAGTCGTGCTTTGTCCATCACTGGTGGATAAAGAGAAGACATTTAAAAACACTGTGTCACTGTCCCCCAGTGGTGGCCATTGGGATTATTTTTAAAAGTCGCGTCAATGTCCACCAGTGGCGGCCAATGGGAAAAATATTAAATATTGTATCGTTGTCCACCAGTGGTGGTCAAATGGGTGGTGGTCAGCGGGAATATACCGATTTAACACATCTAAACATCTCCCAACGCGTCTAAAGATATCAAAATAAAAAATCTTGATGTACATTTTCAGGGTGACAGCGGAGGGCCACTTCAGATCGACACTTACAAAGAGTTAAGGTGTATTCAAACAATCATCGGAGTGACTTCATTTGGACGAGCGTGCGGAGTCTCCGGCCAGCCTGGGATATACACCAGGGTGTCTCACTACTTGTCCTGGATCGAGAGTATCGTTTGGCCTTAGAAAATCTTACCTAAGTGATGGATAAAGAATTATTTTTTCAAAAATTAAGTTGTTTTTTATTCTGGAACAAATTTATACACAGTGATAAGGTTTTAAGTACCAACGTGATTGATTACAATCTTCAAGTTGAACTGTTGCCAAGAATCTACCAGAGTCTGAGATCTTCAGAGCTGATTCCATCTAATCGTTTGTCGTGCTATGGACATGTTACTCATATGAGAGATATGGTCATGTAACCAAAATTTTTATGAATATGAAAGTGGATATACGGGTAGAGATGGATTATGTGAGCGGAGGTGTGAACGGATACCAAATAACAGTAGCCGACAGTAGCACAAAGACTCGTTTCCGCCCCCTCGGAGGTTAGTCGCGACGTCCCACTCAGATTAAGTCTCGTTCCCGATAATTAGCGGCCCGAGCGTCTGACGTCCCGTCCATCTCCATTTTTGTGTCCCTCGGCGACGCTCTGAGCTGAGGTTCGTGCCCCACGTGGGGTGCCCTCAGCGGTCAGACCAGGGACGAGACTGAGTTTGAGTGGGACGTCGCGAAAATTCTCTCCGGCGGACGGAAACGCTGACGATTTTTTATTGGGTCATTCGCTATAATGAAAAACTTGTTTGCATCGATATTTAAGGCATTATATTTCGTCTTATCCATCCAACATATTTAAAAACTTTAGTATAAACAGCGGGGATCCCATCAGATCCGCATTTGTCAAGTCCAAAGCTGACCACGCCGACGATTTCTGTGGTTCCATTGTGGTGGAACATGAGGGGACCGCCAGAGTCACCATTACAGGAATCCTTGCCCGCTTCACCACCAGCACAAAGCTGACCAGGCCATATATCAGCGTATCGCCACGAAACGTTGTATACAGCCTGGCACTTCTGCAAATACAAATTCAAAGCTTTATAAAACTAGTGTTTTTTTTGTTTGATTCTTTATAAGCTCCACACAATACCACAATCTCACCATGGTAAGTGATGATGTGGCTGAAGGTGGTAAGTAGACAAAGCCTAGATGGGAATTGGCTCTCAAGTGTAGCTGTCGGATCACACCGATAGTAGCTAGGTGACAGATTTTCAACTTGAGGGTGGTAGCCAGCCAGTCGGCTACTACAAAGTACCCTACCACCGTGCTGTGGTTTCCTCACGATGTTTTTCTTCACCGAATGCTCAAGCTCATTGAAGGATTCGAAACCACGACCTTCGCCGCGGTATCCGACGTCACTACCACTGAGCTATCATCGCCTTAAAATAGATATACAGAACAGGGAATTAAGATCGCTGTCTATGAGTAACGTGTCCTCAACACTGGCTACATTACCTCTCCGTTTGTTTAGCAAGCTATATTATTTCACTGAGGAAAGTGCTAACCCTCAAGGCTTTGAGGAAGTATATAGATGCGGATTGCATTGGTTGGCCTTACAAGGATGATGCGATGATTTAGATGGAAAGTTTCACTTTTCTGCTGCTGGCGATGATAGCTCAGTGGTAGTGACGTCGGATACCGCGGCGAAGGTCGTGGGTTCGAATCCTACAATGAGCTTGAGCTTTCGGTGAAGGAAAACAACGTGAGGAAACCATAGCACGGTGGTAGGGTACTTTGTAGTACCAGACTGGCTGGCTACCACCCCGAAGTTGAAAATCTGTCGCCAAGCACCTATCGGTGTGTTCCGACAGCTGCACTTGAGAGCCAGTTCCCATCTAGGCTTTGTGTGCTTCCATCTTCGGCCACATCATCACTTACCATGGTGAGATTGTGGTCAAACACAAGCTTATCCAGAATTAAAAGAAAATCCTGTCTATTTCAATAACGTACGATGGGAAATTTATCAGCGCCGTGTCTATTGTTCGAGAGTATGTGCGCCATGAAGGAGGAGCTAATGGAATGGAGCTGCGCGGGCGCGCGGGCCGGGGGCTGTGCCTCGTCCGAATGAAAGCCACTTGCCTTTACGCCACCGAACCAGCGCACGTATTTAGTGTCTCCACTGATTTACCAGAATTGTTTAATAATAGTAGATATATACCAGTTTTTACAGTCCACTGCTTTTGATTTATATAGTCCCAGGATAGGACCCTAACACTATAGAGGTAGAATGGGGTTCTCGAGTGATGATCATACCTGGAATTCCACGTAAGGTAGTGCTACGTGTTGTTTAATAGCGCTGCTACTCTGTCGGGAGCTGATGGCTCCCCAACCGGCTGCTAATAACTTTTGACCAACCTCCAACTTATCAATAAAATCAGTTGATGGCAGACATATTGGTCTGATAAAATCTGAAAGTAAATGCGGGTTATTAATCGTCTTTTCTATCTCCAGTCTGAAGAAAGATTATAATATGCAATTGACACACCACTTTCGTATCACTTTAATATACACAACGCAGTTAGTGGGTTTCCATAGTTCAAGCTCTTATCATCAGATAGTTTCAAGAATATCATGGATATAGTTAACTTCAAATTACCTGTAAATGGAGCTGTTCTCACCATCCTGATCAGTGCAATATCATGTCTAGAAGCGGTGCTGAATGCAGGCGAATACGCCGGATGAGCTATAAATTTTTCAATAGGAATGACTACAGTTCCCTCCGTGTAGTCTTTGAAGCCCGGTTCCACCTCGATGAAGTCTTTACCTGGATTAGATGTATCGTATTCACCCAGACGGATATTTCTCCTGTAAAAAGTAGTTGAGTTGAAACATGTTTTTAATACGAACAATAATGAACATTAATATACCATAATAAAATTAATAAATAAAAATAAAATGCTTTTAATTCAGACAACTTAGTCCATAACTGTTAGTAAAATACAAGAGCTTAAGAACTATGTTAGTAATAATGGTATCAAGCTGGGTAAGAGTCACAAATTATGTGAAGCAGCCTAGACCTGCCTAAAGTAAAGGCCCATCAATAAAACCAATAATAAAAAGGACCATCGAGTCTCTCCGCAAATATCTTCAGGATGCCGTTGGAGCTCCCCCTTACCCTATGCCAAATTGCTGCTGATGATAAGTCAGTGATTGGGTAAGCTCATGTGGTTGAATTCTAATAAAATTCTCTCGGTAGTAAGTGATAGAATGAAAAAAAGGAAATCATTGTGAGGAAACCGTGGCTCTATCTGCCTGGATACCACTCTCAAGTTGAGAATCAAACACCAGTGTTTCGGCAGTAGTATTTGAGAGCTAGTTGTCTTCTAGACTTTGCAAAAGGTTGGCATCACCAAGCACCCTGGTGATTTTAATGTCCAGAAACAGCGTTGACCAGTGCGTTTTCTTTTTTACCACTAATGTCCCATGTGACCAGCCTAACAGAAACACTTATGCTACACCAAAGTTTGCTGATCCTGCAGAAAATCCTTCACACCCTTCTTGAAGAACCCCAGCTGTTAGAAAGTTGTGTGAGGATGAGCTCGGATGTCAATAGAGGAAAATGCGATGGTAGAAGGTAGCCGCGGGCATGTAGTCTAAGAAATCTTCAAAGCATTGCCCGTTGTACAAGTGTGTGTCCTTTCGGTGTGTTCCGACAGCTACACGTGAGAGCCAGTTTATTTCCAGGCTTTATGCGCTTAGCACCTTCGGACACATCATCACTTACCCATGGTGATATTGCAGTCAAACACTAAGCTTATAAAAGTAAAAAAATAAGACCTGTACACAACAAACATACGCTGGGCCGTGAATCAGTCGTCCTTGGACGCAATGTGCAGCTGTGAGCACATATTTACCGCTGATGAGGGATCCACCACATGATATGAACACCTGATTATTCTGAATGTATTCTATGAGGACCAGCCAAGGGTATTGCTCGATGGCTGTGTCGTTGCCACCTGAAATTAAATGACTATAAATTAAGAATATGAATGTGGAACATGGGGTTGAGTAAAGCTGGAAAATAGATGGATTTTTGGCATGGCAATGGTAATAGACAGAGTGACAAAGGTTGCGGGCCTAAATCCTATGAGCTTAAGTTTTCATTGATGAAGAACTTCGTAAGGAAACCATTGCACAGTGGCAGGGTACTTTATAATCCCTGGTATGCACCCTCCAGTTGAACTGTCGTCTTTCCTTCTTGCACCTTCTGCCACATGGTTCTTACCATTTTTTGTGACAACCAGGCAGGCGGGTCACCTGATGGTAAGTAACTAACATCGCCTATAGACATTAACGATACCAGGGGGATTGCTAATGTGTTGTACCACTTTCCACCTTATTATAATGCACTAGCTGAACCCCGCGGTTTCAATTCGTACCAAAGTTCCTGAGATTAGCGCGTTCTAACAAACAAACCAACCAACTCTTCAGCTTTATAATATTAGTATAGAAGAAAAGGCTCTCAAGTGCAATTGTCGGAACACACCAACAGGTGCCTGGCGAGTGATTTTTAACTTGAAGGTGGGCCAGTCGAGTACTACCAAGTACCACCGTCCTGTGGTTTCCTCACTATGTTTTCCTCCACCGAAAGCTCATTGTAAGATTCGAACCCGACGTCACTACCATTGAGCTATCATAGCCTTACATGGTTTATACTGTGTGATCTGACCTATAATTCTATCACCAGCAAAGGTGTCAAAACCACAACACTCGGTTTTTGGGTCTGGTGGGAAAGCGGAGACAATTGCAGCGCAATCAATGCTCGGGCTATCAGGAGGTGGGCCACAGCAGACTTTCAGCTGGTCTGGTCCTTCGCATCTGTAATTTAAGGTAACATTTTGAGCAACAAGCATAAGACTCGCCTGATAGTTAGTCACTCGAGCGTTGTTGACTCTGCAAAAATCTCTTCACACCTTTCTCGAAGAACCCTAAACACCTTTTTTTTGTGGGGAAATCCTTATGGATAGCCATGTCACTCGAGGGGGAAGTTGGCCGGGTTATGTCAGAATCCTACTGAATAAAACCTCATGGTGTTTCTATAGCTTGCTACTGGGTAGACGGGGGTGTCAAAATGTTTACCTTGATTTCTCAACGTATTGCTTACTGTCATCCTCAGGCGACTTCAGCATTTCAGCAAGGTGCTCACAGTTTTCAATATTAACGCATTTTCCTTCTTTTCCTTCAGGAGTTCTGCACGGACTTTGACAGCAGACCTGGAGAGTATTAGAAAATCAACTGTCCAGTTCCTTATCATTTGTGGTTAACGAAATGGCAATGGCATCTCACTCATGGCTCAGTGGTAGTGTCGTCGGATATCACTGCGAAGGTCGTGGGTTAGAATGAGTTTAAGCTTTCGGTAAAGGAAAATATTATGAGGAAATCACAGAACAATGGTAGTCCACCACCCTCTAGATGAATATCTGTCACCAAGCACTAGTTGGTAACATTTTGGTTGGGTATTTCATTATATCTTTACGTGTATATGAAAATAGAGCTGTCGTCAAGCACCTGTTGGTGTGTTCCGGCAATTGCACTTGAGAGCCAGTTCGCCTTTAAGGCATTGTAATAAGGTGTACAACACATTAGCAATCCCCTGGTATTGCCAATGTCTATAGGCGACGGTGGTCACTTACCATCAGGAGACCCGCCTGCCTCGTTGTCACTTGTGACATAAAAAAAAAGATATATTTGTGCACCAGACAAGAATGAGCTACCACGTCCAAAAGAGTAGGTCTTTCCATAGGCGATGATGACTTATACCATCAGGTGGTAAGTCTACTTGCTTGTCAGACTTCTGAAATTTTTACCTTGGGAGTTCCCTGTTCGAATCCACAGAAGGAGCGTTTCAGAAGATTGGACTGCTCAGCTGTCTTGTCTTTGTTCTTGAAGAGTCCAAACAATGATTCGCATTGGAGGATGGATTTGCATTCACCCTCACTGCCATTAGGTGTATTGCATGATGATTCTGAAATAATAATGTTTGTAGATATAGGCAAAAAAACAATGATCAAAGGTAATTCAGCGCAGCCCCTACATGAGTAGGTCGAAGCGGTGCACGGCGGTTGAGTCAATTGTACTTGTAATTAGAAAGAAAGAAAAGAAAGAAAACATTTATTCTGACACAACTGCACACAACAATAAACACAATATACACATCGAAAACAAGTCTATGACAAGAAAAAACCGACTTCAAAACTGTAACCTACACCTATGTACAAACATAAACTAAAAAGTAAAGAATAATATTTTAATTTCAAAGCAAGAGCCTTAAAGGACAATCAACAAAATTATTGATATTTATATATCTACTTATTTAATATTTATAAACAGTTCTTTTTGGAGTCGGTGCCAGTCAAGAAGTAGGACAGTTTTGAACTGGACACGAAGTGTTCATACGAGAAAACGTCTTACGACACCTCTCCTTACGGTAATGTTCCTTAGGTCTGCGCCGTCGCTCCCCTACTTTTCGAAAGTTTGTTACAAAGGCAGAATTAAACTGTCCTTCTTGGCTGGCACCGACTCCAAAAAGAACTGTTTATAAATATTAAATAGATATATAAATATCAATAATTTTGTTGATTGTCCTTTAAGGCTCTTGCTTTGAAATTAAAATATTATTCTTTACTTTTTAGTTTATGTTTGTACATAGGTATAGGTTACAGTTTTGAAGTCGGTTTTTGTTTTTTATTTTTAAAAATAATTTTATTTTTTAATTTTTGAAGTTTATTCCTTATTATATGTTATCCTAGGCAAAACTAGTTTGTCCTGAAATCGGGTCTGGCCGGTAAAATATAATATATAACTAGCGGGCCCGGCAGACGTCGTCCTGCCCTGAAATTAAAACAAATCTTGGAACTCGATTCCAGCGCCACCTACCGGGTCCAATTGTATTTTAAAACCATCGAAGAACCCATTGAAGTATACACACGAAATTTCATCCAAATCCAAAAAGTCATGCTCAACAACTCAGTTTGATTCACTAAGGTTTATCAAACGAGATATAATTTTTTTCGTTTTTGTTGATTTTCTCAAAAAGTGCTTAATCAATTTCGACAAAATTTAAATGGGACCACCTCTGAAGTAGGATCTACTAAACAAAAAAAGAATCATCAAAATCTATTCATAATTGGCAGAGAAATCGAGTAACAAACATACAAAAAAAAAAAAACATACAGACGAATTGAGAACCTCCTCCTTTTTTTTGAAGTCGGTTAAAAATAACACACAATGAGAATAATAGTATGCAGATAGCGCGCAGTGATGTCATTTTCTGACTTTGGCCTGAGCTCAGCATAATGCTGCGGTAAAACCACAACGCTGATTTTCATCTCAAGCCTTTGGTGACGTACGGACGAATTAAAAACACAAAAACAAAACTAAACAAAAAGCAGGAAACAATAATATACTTAGGTATAGCCTTGGAAACAAATAAATATAAATAATAATGGAAGAAAAATAATAAAAGAATCTATAAATTATGAAGAAATAACAAAAAACTTGATGAACTAATTAAGTTCAGGGCCTAAACTGAATAAACGAGTTATGAGTTTGAGTTTTTTTGACCTACAGAGGTTATAGGCCTTTTTGTATATTTTGGGCTACTATTTTGGTTTATAACCATTTATAGGCGGGGTGGGTCAGGTTCAAGTGAAAGAGCTTACAAACACGGTACAAACTTTAATTGAACACCAATAAAATTATTTTTAAAAATAAAAAACAAAAACCGACTTCAAAACTGTAACCTATACCTATGTACAAACATAAACTAAAAAGTAAAGAATAATATTTTAATTTCAAAGCAAGAGCCTTAAAGGACAATCAACAAAGTTATTGATATTTATATATCTATTTAATATTTATAAACAGTTCTTTTTGGAGTCGGTGCCAGTCAAGAAGAAGGACAGTTTTGAACTGGACACGAAGTGTTCATACGAGAAAACGTCTTACGACACCTCTCCTTACGGTAATGTTCCTTAGGTCTGCGCCGTCGCTCCCCTACTTTTCGAAAGTTTGTTACAAAGGCAGAATTAAACTGTCCTTCTTGGCTGGCACCGACTCCAAAAAGAACTGTTTATAAATATTAAATAGATATATAAATATCAATAACTTTGTTGATTGTCCTTTAAGGCTCTTGCTTTGAAATTAAAATATTATTCTTTACTTTTTAGTTTATGTTTGTACATAGGTATAGGTTACAGTTTTGAAGTCGGTTTTTGTTTTTTATTTTTAAAAATAATTTTATTTTTTAATTTTTAAAGTTTATTCCTTATTATATGTTATCCTAGGCAAAACTAGTTTGTCCTGAAATCGGGTCTGGCCGGTAAAATATAATATATAACTAGCGGGCCCGGCAGACGTCGTCCTGCCCTGAAATTAAAACAAATCTTGGAACTCGATTCCAGCGCCACCTACCGGGTCCAATTGTATTTTAAAACCATCGAAGAACCCATTGAAGTATACACACGAAATTTCATCCAAATCCAAAAAGTCACGCTCAACGACTCAGTTTGATTCACTAAGGTTTATCAAACGAGATAGATTTTTTTTCGTTTTTGTTGATTTTCTCAAAAAGTGCTCAATCAATTTCGACAAAATTTAAATGGGACCACCTCTGAAGTAGGATCTACCAAACAAAAAAAGAATCATTAAAATCTATTCATAATTGGCAGAGAAATCGAGTAACAAACAAAAAAAAAAAAAACATACATCCTTTTTTTTGAAGTCGGTTAAAAACTATCAACAATCTCCGTCGCATCGCCGCCATTTCTTACAAAAATCTCTCCAAGTTATTTACAAATTCTCAACAGCCAATCACAATGAACAAACGCGCGGCTGGGTGCGCTGTGATTGGTTGCGCAGCGCGCATGCGCATAGTGGCGTTTGGATAGACGCTACGGTGTCGGGGAATATCGTTCTGGCATTCTGCCTCTATTATAGCGTCCAGGGAGACGGCGTTCGGATACTTCTGCTATAAATTATTATTATTGCCTTACATTCAATATCCATATTTATGATGGTCATAATTTTTTATTATTATACAGGTTTTATTTACAACAAATGTACAAAATATACAAGCAAATATACAATTATAATACATAAAAAACTTCTTCGAGGCTGGAACTATTTTGGTTATTTTGGACATAAATGGTGAAATATCGACCATGACCACTTTCTAAGTAACAAATATTCTATAGGTAATAATAACCTGAAATTTTGAGTACATATGTACTTTATTTTTTTTCACACGGCTATCTGATCCCAAGCTTCGGATACAAACTCGTTTGTCCACCATATGCCAACAACGCATCCTTTCTTATTTCGGCCACACAGTGCGCAGAGGCGACGAAAATCTGGAAAAACTGATTGTTGTTGGGAATACCGAAGGTAAAAGATCACGCGGTCGTTCACCAACACGATGGTCAAGTGAAAGATTCGTCGTCCTCTAAATGTTACATGGTGATGAGAGACGCGCTGGACAGAAACCAGTGGAGGCAGATCATCCGCTCCAGATGCTACCCTACTGCTGACCACGATCCTCAGACATGAGGGACCGACCCCAGAGAGAGAGATCTGATCCCAAACTAAGCAGAGCTTGTAATATGGACAACCAGATGACTGATATACTACATATACAACTTTTTTGTAAATACATACTTAAATAGATAATTACACCCAGACTCAGGACAAACAGACATGTTCATGCACACAAATGTGTGTCCTGGATAGACTAGTGTGTTAACCAACCACGCCAACCAGGCCCATCATCATCACTTTAAAAACTTCTTCCTCTTTTCGATCACAAAATTATTTCTGGTTATAAATATTGCCATCCACGAAGACGCACCCCATTAGATTATGTTACATAATATACATTTTAAATTCTGATTGTTACAAAGACATGCTCACACAAAGAGTTTTTAGGGCTCAGATACCTCCAGTCCAAACATCTTTTGCCAAGCGCTTTCAAAGGTTTTCAAAGGTTTCTATTCCCATATATATACAATAAAATTCTCCAAAAATGCTATATAAAGACAGATTCAGTACGCACTGCTCACCAAAAAGTTAATAATAACATAGCCGACCTAACTTACTATGAAATTGAAGAATTATTGAGAACTATAAGCTAAAATTGCAAGGTGATGTACACACACACACACACACACACACACACACGATTTATTGCCATCGACTTGAATGTCAAGGATATTAATGCCATTCTTGGCTGTATCAGGACATAACCTTTATTTATATATCTCATAGAATATATTCACAAACCAAATGAAAATGGTAGACAGAGCACAGCGCACTTAAAGTGAAGCACAGTAAGGGAAGCCGAATTCGCAAATGGAAGCTGATTCCGTTCCTGTGCGAAGCGAGTGACTTGTGATAAGGTACGTGGTTGTCACGCACACAACTTGGTGTGCACATTGCTTCACTTCATTGGAGACTATTGTTTACGTACGATCTTATTTGTTCTGGGAATACATATTATAGCTGCCATATCTGGAGACGTAAAAAAAGATTACTCTACTATTATTTTGACCTGTATGTTAACAACAATAGTTTCATGGTAATTGGCTCAAAACATTGATATCTAATAACTAAAGAGAAACAATCCCAAGCAAAAGTTCTCTCAATACTGTCTCAAATGGTGTTGGGTAATACTAGTTTTATTTTTTAAGTTGTATTCACAAAGCTATGTACAAAAAAAATTTACGACTCATACCTGCTAGCCAAAATATATGTTAAACGAGCACTGAGGCGTGTTTACCGTCGGAGCGTTCGAATGCTACTACATTAAAAGAGTACCCAAAATTGATCGAGTGGGCACTCATTAGGTAAAGCCATATTTTGTCGCTTTAGTTATTAGATATCAAAGCTCAAAAATGGTAGTTGGGTCCGAATTTATATTTCTTTAAATATAAATTCTATTGCTTAAATTCAACTCCTGCGCACTGCTCATCTGTTTTTATTTGTTATCTTTGAATCTGCTGGATATTCATAATTTTAATTATATTTTTATAAAACCTAGCGCATCTATATGCAAATTGGTATGATGCATAATAAAAAGACCTGATGATAATATTATGTAAATATATTCACAAGGGCGATTTGCATTTCGGTCCCACGGTTATGGTAAGTAGGAAGCGACAGCTTATGAACAACTTATTTTGCTATTTATTTGCTCAGTCAAAAGGTCACCATTTTTATGTATTGATTTTTAGGGTTCCGTACCAAATGGGTAAAAACGGGGGACCCTATTACTAAGACTTCGCTGTCTGTCCGTCTGTCTGTTACCAGGCTGTATCTCAAGAACCGCAATAGCTAGACAGTTGAAATTTTCACAAATTATGTATTTCTGTTGCCGCTATAACAACAAATACTAAAAACAAAATAAATATTTAAGGGGGGCTCCCATACAACAAACGCAATTTTTTGCCCTTTTTTGCTTCGTCTGTCTGTCACCAGGCCAGGCTGTATCTCAAGAACCACGATAGCTAGACAGTTGAAATTTTCACAAATTATGTATTTCTGTTGCCGCTATAACAACAAATAATAAAAACAAAATTAAATAAATATTTAAGGGGGGTTCCCATACAACAAACGCTATTTTTTTGCCCTTTTTTGCTCGATATCAATAATGGCAACAGGTAGGCACTTGAAATATTCACAAAATATTGAGTTGTATTTTTACTTTAATAATAATAAATAATAAAATAAATATTTATGGGGGGCTCCCATACAATAAACGTGTTTTTGTTGCCGTTTTTTTAATTTTACATATTAAATATCTCGAAAATTGTGACACTTTTACTGATGTCATTTTTGTATATGTTGGTAAGTGAACTGCCCATCTATCTCCTACTGCTTACCGGACATCCTGTATAAAAATGAGCTCAATAAAATGATCACCATTTTCGAGATATTTCTGTATTGATTTTTGAATTTTAGATATTAAATCTCTCGAAGATGGTGACACTTTTACTGAAGTCATTTTTGTTAATTTGCTGGACACCTGTATGTATATTGCTTATTTCCAACTGATTATTACTTGAAATTAAAAAAAAATGCAAAACACATGACTTGATTTGGATTCAATGTAGCTATATTTTATTTTTCAAGGTCAAATGTCATGTCAATGAGGAAAAGAAAAGGTCAATGTGTGGCACCTTGCAGGACTCCCTACGTTTGATGACCCTTTGTTTATTCTTAGCTATTCAGTGCATTAAACGACCACAAACCCTATTTATTCTTGAATCTTAACACTCGTTGGCGATGATAGCTCAGTGGTAGTGACGCAGGATATCGCGGTGAAGGTCTGAGGTTTCGATGAAGAAAAACATGAAGGGGAAACCACAGCACGGTGGTAGGGTACTTTGTAGTACTCAACTGACTGGCTAATTAAAAAGTATTGTAATAAGCTTAACACATTAGCGATCCTATGTAGGTAACTAATGCGGGTTATAATTTTTGTATTCATTTTTTTTTTAATTGTTAAACATTTGAAAACAAAAAACCAATACAGTCAGATGGTCCAAAAATATTTTAAAAATGTAACCTAGCTGCGTTTCTTGCCGGTTCTTCTCAATTGAAGGCTGACATCCGAACCGGTGGTAACTTCTGTAATGCGACCTTCATAAGTGCCCTTCTAGGGCCTAAACTGAATAAATGGTTTTGACTTTGACTTTGATCCCGCTGGTATTTCTAATGTCTATAGGCGACGGTATTCACTTACAATTAGATGTCATGCCCGCCTGGTTGTAATTTGTAAATAAAAAACAATAACACGTTTTATAAAACCAACCTTCGACTAGCATGAGTTAACTTCCTAGTTTTTGTCATAATTAATTCTTGATCATTGCTTGATGATTTGTCATAATTAACTGTAACTAGTGCTCGACATCTGATCGAAATTCGGACTTTTTGGCGGGAACTTGCGAAGTGACGTTGTGTTTTCGTTTTATTTTCATTAAATTCGTGTATTTTGAGTTTTATTGAATGATTTCGGTGGTGTTTTGTCCAATAAAGATCAATCTAAGTGCACAAGTGAAGTGAAACTATGTCCACTGGACATAAATATCGGATTACAATTTTGTTCGCAATTTCCTGTCTATTAGTATAAGTTAAAAGTCTTTGGTAGTACCTATGTGTCATGATTTTTCCATAGATGAATGAATCGTCGCGCCCCGGAGCGAGGACCAATTCTTAATCTATGGATTTTTCATTAATTTAATTTATTTCTAAAGCATGTTTTATAAAAATATTAGCTTTCTGCACTCCTTCTCCATATAAACTTGTGCCTTTCATACTCCTCCGTCCGCATAATTTTCGTAAAATGGTGATGATTGTTAGATTTGATAGCAAATAAAATACTCACGGCTTTCGACACTGCACAAGCAAACTGCAATGAAAGCAACTAAGTAAAACGGCGTCATTTTCAATGGATTCACTTTTAAATATAACACCTTCTATCACATTTAATTATAATAATAAAGATTGACACAGCAGCGGCTGCGACCTTCCAACGCTGACCCGCGTCTGTGATTGAAAAATCTTGTCTTTCTTGTTTAGCAAGATCTTTATAAATGTTGGACTGGCTGAACGCAACGATAATTATGGTAGGTACAGGTACTACTAGCGACTATGACTCAGTCTTACTTATATTCATACGTTTTAATAAGTTTTTGTTCTTTTAGCAAGCTCAAGTTTCATGCTGGCTTTAGGGCTTTTGCTTGCGGCGAGCGTCGTGTGGCGGGTCGCTCACTTCCCCATAGCATAAATTATATACTCTTTGATAGCATGGCGAGGAGGGCGGTGGCTGCCACACGCGTCATACTTGTGAACAGGTGCTGCTTGTGGGGGCTGGCCTGCTTGAGTTTGTTGTTTACTAAATCAATTCTAAATTCTATTTCTTTATTCCTTTTTTGCCGCCATTACATGTATCAGTGAGTGTATTAATTATCAAATAGGTCTAAGTTACTTTAAAAAAAACCGGCCAAGTGCGAGTCGGACTCGCGCACGAAGGGTTCCGTAAAAATGGCAAAAAAATTACGTTTGTTGTATGGGAGCCCCCTTTAAATATTAATTTTATTCTGTTTTTAGTATTTGTTGTTATAGCCGCAACAGAAATACATCATCTGTGAAAATTTCAACTGTCTAGCTATCGCGGTTCTTGAGATACAGCCTGGTGACACAGACGGACGGACAGACAGCGAAGTCTTAGTAATAGACCCGTTTTTACCCTTTGGGTACGGAACCCTAAAAACAATCCTTAAATTTTTGTCTGTCTGGGAGTGATTCCCTTAAATATTTATTTTATTTTATTTTTATTTTATTATTTATTATTAAAGTAAAAATACAACTGAGTATTTTGTGAATATTTCAAGTGCCTACCTGTTGCCATTATTGATATCGAACAAAAAATGGCCAAAAAATAGCATTTGTTGTATGGGAGCCCCCCTTAAATATTTATTTTATTTTGTTTTTAGTATTTGTTATTATACCGGCAACAGAAATATATAATTTGTGAAAATTTCAACGGTCTAACTATCGCGGTTCTTGAGATACAGCCTGGTGACAGACAGACGGATGGACAGACAGCGAAGTCTTAGTAATAGGGTCCCGTTTTTACCCTTTTCAAACAAGTCCGCACACAAAGCGGTGTTGCAGCGAATCGAATCGTAGGAGGTGTTTATTGTCATTGCGTCCGTGTGCGAAAGGGGTTAGAGTTTGAGACCTTATGGCTCGCCCTGCCAAAAAGTTATCAGATCTCATGTAGAGCCAAGCTTGTTCTACCAGCCCTCTTCTCTTCACGAACTCTACTACTTAGTCAAAATTGTGGCTTGGCCATTTCGCTACATTCACATGGGCGTAGGGCGTTCTTTATTCAATGTTCATTACTTTTCTGTTATACCTACAGATCTTGTAGTATCGAAAGGGACAAGCCACTAAGTGCTTCGAATGTGGGAGGCTAATTAGCCTACTTAACCTGTGTCGCGTTGCCAGTACTTCACGTAGTACATCACTTCACTACGAGTGCTATTAAAAGTAAAAGTGACCCAAAACAAACAACAATGCCATCTTGTGTTATGAGATATTGTAATGTCAAAGTCAAAGTCAAAACCATTTATTCAGTTTAGGCCCTAGAAGGGCACTTATGAAGGTCGAATTACAGAAGTTACCACCGGTTCGGAAGTCAGACAACAACTGAGAAGAACCGGCAAGAAACTCGGCAAGGTTACATTTTTTTAATATTTTTGGACCATCTGACTATATTGGCTTTTTTTTCAAATGTTTAACAATTTTATTCTTAAAGTAATACAAAAATACATAAAAAATTATAACCTACATAAAAAAAAAATGTAAAAAATTAATCGAGGCCTCGGGTGACCGGCGGGCGGGGAGCTTTTTCCGCCAACGCATCAGCTTGGCCATCCAAAGAGGAAACGCTGCCAGCCTTCTGGGAACCTTGCCGAACGGCAGCAGCGGCAGCCTCGAAGAAGTTTTTTATGTATTGTAATTGTACATTTGCATGTATATTTTGTAGATTTGTTGTAAATAATAGGTTATATTATAATTTGTCTATTGACCATACTGCTAGACCTACATAGTAAACTAAAACAAAAAATACCAAGATATATAATAATAGCGTATTAAAAAAAAAAGGTAATTAACAGTAAAAAAAACAATGTGTAGATACTTGTACAGAGTGCAGCTACCTCCAGACATCTTTAACCTCAATATAATGGGCTACCTTGTAATAAGCTTTTTCTTTCAAAACTTTTTTTATGTACGATTTGAATCTAGAATCAGTCATCTTGGAAACAGATTCTGGTAATTTATTATAAAAGCGAACACCGTTCCCAAGAAATGACTTTTTAACTCTAGCTAATCTGAGATACGGAACAACAAATTTATCTTTTTGTCTTGTATTGAAATTATGAATCTCACATTTGATTTATACAAGTCTACATTTTTTCGAATGAACATAATATTTTCATATATATACAGTGAAGGTAAAGTCAATTACGTTTAGTTTATGTAGTGTGGGTATTGCAATTTATGTTTTTTGTGCGTTAGAGTGATATTTATCGGCATTTTTAAAGACTTCGAAGATTTAGCTTTTTTTTTTTTAATTTTTTTTTATTTAGCCTTTAATTAAACAAATTATTATAATATACATATTTTACCTACTGTAATAATAGCAATAATAAAAATACATTTTTAAACTAAAACTAATAGACCTTTTGTTTAGGTCGAATCTTTCAAGCTGAATTAGAAACACTTGTTGACATTAGATTGATGGCGGATGATGATTTTTTGGTCAATCCCCTTATTATGGGTAACAAATGAAAGGGCTTGAAGAGTCAATATAAAGTTAGTGAGATCACACTAAATTCAATATGGCCGCCGCTACAAAATGGCGGATTACATTTTCTTTCTAACCCCGTAATATGGGTGCTAAATGAAAGAGCACGAAAATAAATCGATCGATAAAGTTTGTGAAATCAGATGAAATTCAATATGGCTGCTGTCTTTTTGTTTTTCAGAGCATTTATATAAAAGGCGATGATAGCTCAATGGTAGTGACGTCGGATACCGCGGCGAAGGTCGTGGGTTCGAATCCTACAATGAGCTTGAGTTTTCGGTGAAGGAAAACATCGTGAGGAAACCATAGCACTGGCTGGCTACCCAAGTTGAAAATCTGTCGCCAAGCACCTATCGGTGTGTTCCGACAGCTGCACTTGGGAGCCAGTTCCCATCTAGGCTTTGTGTGCTTACCACCTTCGGCTTTTCCAGATTAAAAAAAGGCTATTTTCAAATATTTTTTTACTATTAATGTAAGGTAACTAACCTACCTACACATTTCGGCATAATATGTGTACCTAATTATATTTCCTTGAATGTATTTTCCTTATCGTAAATAAGCTATTCTGTTTTACTAAAAGCTGAGCCAAAGGGAAAAGTTTAAGGATATTGCGTTCTGAGTAAACGTCATTAATTTGTGTATTTACATAATATGATGACAAAATTACACGCAAATTATGTGTAATTTTGTCACATAAAATACACAAATTTATGACGTTTACTCAGAACGCAATATCCTTAAACTTTTCCCTTATATTAATTAGATATTATTAGATAAACAATCCCAAGCAAAAGTTATCTCAAAAGTGTCTGAAATTGTGTTGGGTAATACTAGTTTTTTAAGTTTTATTCACAAAGCTATGTATAAGAGGCAATAAAATTTTCCGACTCATACCTGCTAGCCAAAATATATGTTAAACGAGCACTGAGGCATGTTTACCGTCGGAGCGTTCGAATTAGGGTTGTAACGGAGGCCTTCATAGCGGAGGCGGATGCGGATTCGGATGCGGAGGCGACGAGTTTCAGCTCCGCGGATGCGGAGGTTAACGGAGGCGGAGGTGAAAGGGGATGTAGAACAAATAGTAATTTGTGGTTCATTAAAACTATTAAAAGTACAAAATCTTTCAAAACTTTCGCGAACTAAATTCATTTTGGTAGTTATACCGGGTCTATTCGCGCATAGAATATTATCAAAATATAATTTTGACAAACCTCGACGTTTCGATCAAGTTGCATTGATCGTGGTCACGGGTGGACTGAAATGGCGGGTAATTATATTTTGATAATCTATAATACATAATCAATAAATATACAAAATCTTTATTTCAAATATGTACATTCATTATCGTGTATCATTTGACAAATGACATAACCGAGTTCCCGCCGCGCACTCGTTGATTGTTTGATTGAATTGAACTCACGGCACGCGGCCAGACGGCTGAGTTGTCGTCGAGCGTCGCTGCGCACGATCTAGGATTATCGTCATTAAACCTAAATTGTAAAACATTTGAAAAAAAAAGCCAATATAGTCAGATGGTCCAAAAATATTTAAAAAATGTAACCTTGCTGAGTTTCTTGCTGGTTCTTCTCAGTTGAAGGCTGACTTCCGAACCGGTGGTAACTTCTGTAATTCGACCTTCATAAGTGCCTTTCTAGGGCCTAAACTGAATAAATGGTTTTGACTTTGACCTCCGTTACAACTCCGCAAAAATTGTGCGGAGGCGGAAGCGGAAGCGAAGATGCAAGTACGCTCGCGCGTTCTATATCCCTGGTTGCTCGTTGGGGTGAACAATCCTCGACATTGAAGATGTTTTGTTGTTATACCCGACTTAATTTTAATTATTTTGTAATATATATTTTTTTTTTCTAGTTACCTTTTAATCAATATTGTGTACGCTCATTAATGTTAATATAAAAATGTTTTCTCCGTAAGTGAATCCGATATTCTTTGTGAGAAAATAAAGTTCTTAAACCACAAGATACGATTTCTTGCGGAACTTCCGCAGTAACGGAGGCGGAGGCGAAGATCCGTTACAACCCTAGTTCGAATGCTACTAGATTAAAAGACCACCCAAATGTTCGAGTGGGTGCTCATTCGGTAAGGCCATTTTTTGTCGCTGATTGTGTATCTTTAGTTATTACATATCAAATACTTGTATTAATTAAATCTATATGTATACTAACTGTCATTCATGGTTTCTTCCGCCGAGGGATAATTTCTTTTTCCAGGATAAATATCTTATCTCTTGTTCCAGGATATAATCTATTTGTGTGGCAAGTTTCATCAAGATCGGTTTAGTAGTTACGTAGTTCATCGCGGACCAACATAGTGACACGGGAATATTACAAATAAATGAAATTGAAGTGTCTGTTTCTGATGTAAAAATAAAAAACCGGTCAAGTACGAGTCGGACTCGCGCACCGAGGTTTCCGTACAAATTTTGTAGTTATTATTATTTGTTGTTATAGCGGCAATAGAAATACACCATCTGTGATAATTTTAACTGTCTAGCTATCAAGGTTCATGATATACAGCCTGGTGAGAGACAGACGGACAGCAGTCTTAGTAATAGGGTTCTCTTCTCAGCAAAAGCAACCTTAAGAACCGTGCATTAGAGTAAAAAAAAATTGTGATATATCCAACATGTGACGATTAAAAATACTTGTAATGAGTTTACTTGTAAAGAGATTTTTTAATTTGAATTTGTTATGGGTTATGTCAAAACACCGCATGTCGTGACCACAATACTGACTCAAATTTCGCCCAAAGAATCAGCAGCCATTCAACGAGGCTTTTTTTTATTAGGTGACTTTTTACTTACAGATTAAAATTAAAATTCTTAGATAAATTTATTAAAGTACTAGCTTTCCGCCACGCGGTTTCACCCGCGTACCCGAGGGATATTATCTTTTCCCGGGATAAAAAGTAGCCTATGTGCTATTCCAGACTATAATCTATCTCAATGTCAAATTTCATCTAGATCCGTTCAGCCGTTCTGGTGTAAATGAGTAAGAAACATACATCCATCAAAGTCAAAGTCAAAACCATTTATCTGAATAAATGGTTTAGGCCCTAGAAGGGCACTTATGAAGGTCGAATTACAGAAGTTACCACCGGTTCGGAAGTCAGCCTTCAACTGAGACGAACCGGCAAGAAACTCAGCAAGGTTACATTTTTTAAATATTTTCGGACCATCTGACTATATTGGCTTTTTTTTTCAAATGTTTAACAATTTTATTCATAAACTAATACAAAAATTATATATCTAACACGTGATACTCAAAAATGAAAAATATGCTCTAACTAAAATATCGAACATGTTACCTTTCAGATGATTTTTAAGTAGTTCTTATGGAAAAAGAAATGGAAATGTTGTCCGGATAAAATTAAATTTGGAATAAACTGAAAGAGCTTTTTCTATAGCACATTTTTTTATAGGATCTCCTATATTATGGTAGGGGAGGCGAATAGGGGATTTCGGGATTTACTCGAGCGCGTCAGATTAACATAAGGGGGGCAACCTTGCACCTTGTGAAGTACTCTCACCAAATCTGAGCCTTCTATGTAGTGTCGAACGCCTAGGGTAGCCCGTCAGATTAGTAAAAAAAAATCGATGGTTTGAAATACTCGAGCGCGTCAGATTAAGGTAAGGTAAGTTAGTTACATGCAAAATAGTGTACGTTTCAATAATCTGACAAATTGGGCGTGACGAAAGAAAATTAGAGACTCGCAAAGTTGCAAAAAAAAAACGTCACCTGGATTTTCTCGAGCGCGATTGGTTTTTTTTTTATTTTGAAGGAAATTAGTCACAAATCACGGAAATATCTTAAACTGCCGATTTGCACAAGCCGAAGTGGCTAAAATCATTATTAAGTGTATAGTCCAGGAATATTATGAGTTTCACCTCAGAATGAGAAATAGTCAGCTATTAACTTGTATAAACCTTTATTTTGACACCCTAAAACTTGTCTTAAAAGCTACTTATCTTAGGGTGCCCGCGACTACTGATTTTTCAAGGTCAAAGGTCAAAAAATCATTTATTGCAAATATCTCGTTTCCTATGGGTTTTTTGGTTATGTATTCATAATAAATATTGTAGAAGGTTAAATTTTCTACAACTTTTGTAAAAACATTTTTTCGATATCTTGAACCATTTTCGAGATTTCGATATTTTTTACAAATTTTTTTTTTCAAACCGTCAGATTAAGGAAATCCCTCAACATAATTGTCAGATTATGGGTCAGTACAACAAGGCCATCAAGAAGAACCGCCTGTATAAAAATCTGACGCGCTCGAGTAAATCAAGGTCACGATTTTTTTTTGCATTTTCAAAAATCAGCCCTGACTGATGGTCGCGTCCAAATCGTCAGTCTTTAAAATAGGAGCTACTGGAGGGTTCACTTAACATCCCTTATCAATGTCTGACACGCTCGAGTAAATTTTTTTTTTAAATATTTTCGACCCCTTCGTACGGCCACCCCCACCACGCAAAACGGCAGATTATTATTTTTCCGTTATCAGACAGACGTGGCGCGACTACCCTATTAATATCTGACGCGCTCGAGTATTTCTTGGTGACTGTTTTTTTTTACATTTTTGAAACCCTGTAGACGCTCTCCCCACCGCTGAAGGGGAAAATATCACATAACCTTTTTTTCTTTATTCCACCTAATCTTCAAATTCCAGTAGGTCCCAAAGACGCTCGAGTAACTACAAATTTAGCATCAATGCCTCCCCTACCATTATATACATTAGCAATCCAGGGGGATTGACAATATGTTGTAAACTTTAGAATGCCTAGAAGCAGCTCAGTGCAACTTACATTCGACTTGTAGCCAGCCAGCCGGGTACTAATCTATCAATCTATGGTTTATTCAAGTTTTTTTTTTCACCGAAAGCACAAGGTGTTTAAAGGATTCAGCCTCACCTAACTATACAGGTTTCAGTCTCACATAACTATGCACTATAGACAAAATAAAAAAAAAGTGGAAAAATATAAGCGACTAAAAACGTCTCCGGCTGCATCATGGGGAAAAAGGTAGTAACTGCAAATTTTAACAAATACGATTTTTTTTTTTTTTTATTCTGGATAAGCTTGTGTTTGACCACAATCTTACCATGGTAAGTGATGATGTGGCCGAAGGTGGTAAGCAAAGCCTAGATGGGAACTGGGTCTCAAGTGCAGCTGTCGGAACACACCGATAGGTGCTTGGCTACAGATTTTCAACTTGAGGGTGGTAGCCAACCAGTCGGGTACTACAAAGTACCCTACCACCGTGAAGTGAATGAAATTTTGTCCGCCTGCTACTAATTTACCTATAGACTGTTTTATTTTGAGTTGATTCTACGAAAAATAATATTATTCAATAATCGCTTACCGTAAGCCTTCTAACACGGCTCAAGGTCCGACATAGCCCGAAGAATTGCCAAACTGAAGTGGCAGTGGGTGGCTCGTAGAACTGGCGGCCGATGGAGCAGAAAGGTTCTCGAGTGGCGACCACGAACTAGACGCAGCGTGGGCCACACACATGGTGGACCGTCTGTGGAGGATCAAGTGAGGGTCGCGGGAAGCCACTCCACGGTGACGGGCCATCGTGGAGATCCTTGGGGGAGGCCTTTGTCCAGCAGTGGGTGATTCAAACTCAAATAAAATCCTACCTGTTAGTTACATCACATACCTTATGTTAAGTAAAACATACCTTAATTACTAAGATTTCGCTGTCTGTCCGTCCGTCCGTCTGTCCGTCTGTCCGTCTGTCTGTCTGTCACCAGGCTGTATCTCAAGAACCGCGATAGCTAGACAGTTGAAATTTCTAAAAATATGATTTTACTAAATTGAAATTAAAATTAAAGTAAAATTGACAATGTAAAAAATTACCTACACGGTCGAATAAATAAATAAAATTTCTAACCAAATCTCATTGACTTAATGGGATGGTAAGTAATGATAGAACTTTATTAAAATAACCAAATAATCCTACATACCCAAAGTAACATTCAAACACTTAAATGGTTAAAACTATTAAAAAAACATTATTAAAATTTATCATAATAATATTATACATAAATAATTAAGATAAAAATATATCTCACTCAGAATCAATATAATTCCAGTTACGACATTTTACCGTATAGGTAAGGACGAATAACAGTTGGGAATCAGTGAATACAGTTCGACTGGCCAACACGGTCGGGTTACACGTCCATTTATTATTTTTTAAAACAATTTTCTTTTTTAAAACTATTTGAATTCAAGGCCATTTTTGTATTTAAAAAAAAAGTTGCAATAATGCATACATTTTTAGTGTTACTTTTATGCTTTTATTGTGTGCACGCAGCTGTTTTAAGTAAGTAGAATTATATAGTAATTAATAACCTTATGATTTTCCTAATATGTAGAAAAATGTATACAGATATTTCTCGTAAAAGAAGCTTTTTGCACCGCGTTATGAGAAACAAATTGATTGCTCTGTCTATGATGTATTTAATTGTTTTTCAAAGTTGATAATCTATTTTTTTTTTTATAATAAGATACATATGATTCGAATTACATGACTCGAGCAATGTCTACAGGCGACATTGCGATAGATTTTTTGAAAAGGGTTAAAGTAGAGATTAGTTTTGTCATAAATTACCGTAAGTCCGTTTGTTAATTTACCTAAAATACGTCTTCTTTTGTAAAATTACACTTTAAAAAATTTACGTTCTATTCTATATTTTATGACATTCATGCTACTTACTTACCGGAAAACATATTAAAATAAACTAAATTATTTAAAATATTGTTGGTATATGTATTTATTATGTGTAGGTATATATGTAATGTAAGTTTTATTTATTTACGTATATGTATATAATTTTTATTTCGTATTTATTTGTTTATTAATAGAGATATACACCACCGTCCTGTATTGTATCTGAATTTCTTTCCATCCTAAGGTTGTCTGGAAGAAATCGCTTTTTAGCGATAAGACCGCGGCGCCTATTGTACAACTCATAATAATGTGTATGTTTTGTTATTTCTGTTAAATGTTTTTGGTGTACAATAAAGTATTATCTATCTATCTATCTAAATTCTATAAATCTGAAGATTATTCATAAACAAAAAAAGCTAAACGAAAATCGGTTCATCCGTTTGGGAGGTACGATACCACAGACAGATACACAGACACGTTAAAATTATAACACCCCTCTCTTTGCGTCGGGGGTTAAAAATACTTTATACCTATCTGGAATAACTCAGAAATAAACAAGTTCATATTACCTTTTGACGCCTAAAACGCTTAACCAATTTTTATGATTTTTGGTATAGAGGTAGATGAAACTCTGGAGAAGGACATAAAATACTTTTTATCCCGGGAAAAGATAAGATCCCTCGGGAATGAGGGGGAAACCCCGTGGGACATTAATCTATACTTCGATACTAATATTAAAAAGCTGATGAGTTAGTTTGTTTGAACGCGCTCATCTCAGGAAGTACTAGTTCGAATTAAACATTTTTTTAAATGTTGGATAGCCCATTTATCTAGGACGACTATAAGCTTTATAACATTAGGCTATGTTGCGAAAATCCCACGGGAACGCGGATGAAACCGCGCGGGAAAGTTAATTCATTTTAAGTTCATTTTTTTCTTTTTTTAGGTGAGAATAATGAAGCCTGTGAGCCCGTCTCGCCCTCCTTGACGTCCCCAAAGACTGGACAGAAGGCTTGGGACAGTAAGTACACATAATATAAGTCGAGAGAGTATATATATACTTAAAAAAAAAAAAAAAAAAAACATTTCAATTTATATATGAAAAAAATATCTGGCTTGCTTTCTATAAGAGAGAGAGAGAGAGACAGACAGAGAAACATGCGCGCGCCGCACAGCTTACAATAAAGTGACACTGACACTAAAAGTGTCGTAACAATTTTTCGTAAGAATTTTTTCCGTCTAGCCCCCTTTCACAACGCGCGATTAACTTAACTCCTACAGATATTTTAACTAAAACGTCATGGGGGTTGACCCTGAAAATCAGTGCTGTGTCGGTTGATTTCCATCGCACTTGCAGCAAAATGCTGCGGTCAACCTCGTTTGCCAGAAATGCGACGTACAAATTCCTTTCGTTATCTTTGTTTATTATTTTAGATATTCCATTTATGTGCATATTTTTCATTTTATTTATTCTTTCTTTTGTTTGTTTTTTTTGTTATGAAGTTCTAATTATGTTTTCATAAGTTCTATGTTGTGTAGTTATGCGTCCATTTATGGTAAATAAATATTTTTTCTTTCTTTCTTTCTTTCAAAACACTTATCTTTGTTTATTTTTATGGCTTGTTTCGTGACGATGGTAAGAGACCCGATGGAATGACACTTATACCCTGGAAGATGGGTCGGCCTTTGGTATGGGATGCCACGTGTGTTGATACCTTAGCACCGTCTCATCTTCCAGAGACAGTGGATAGGGCCGGTGGTAAGGCCATGTCAGCAGAGAGTCCAAGCGGCGCAAATACAGTAACTTAGATACAAGTTACATATTTGAGCCGTTTGGGGTTGAAACTCTGGGTCCGTGGGTGCCGAGTGCACACCACCTTTTCCGAGAAATGTCAAAACGACCGGTCGACGCATCTCGTGACCAGAATGCTGGCATATACCTCGCTCAACGAATCAGCATTGCCATCCAACGTGGCAATGCTGCCAGCATTCTGGGTACGTTGCCTACTGACAACCACTTTTTTATTTAGATTTATTTATCCTTTGATTGTCTGTTACAAAGTTACTTATCAAGTTGTCGAATAGGTATTTATCGTAGGTACATCTTACAGTAATTGTCAGAGCTTTGTGACATTATTTAAAGTGTTTCAGATAAATAGCTTTTTAAAAGTATGGTCCATGTCTCTACTAATACGAAATTGTGTCTGTCTATATGACCTCTTAGCTCTTAAACCGCTGAACCGATTTAGATTGTATTTGGTGCAGAAATAGTTTGAATACCGGGAAAGGACATAGGATAGTTTTTATCCCAGAAATCACCCTATGAGGGTGTAAATTTGTAAAAGGAATAAATAATTTCGCTAGTGTTGTAGTGCTACATATTGACATATACATATCGATATATACATATAGACATATCGATAGCACTGCAACACTAGAGAAATTATGCATGTTTGCACTGTAAGGGAATAAATAGTAAATAGAGTGGGACGCGTCTTCGATGGCACTATCTATACAGGGTGTTCGGTAGATAGTACGACAAACATAAGGGGGAGATGGGGGGGGGGTCACCTACCAACATAATACATAAATTATCTTCGTAAAAGTGTCGCCAATTTCGAGATAATTAATATCTAAAATGCACGCACGAAGGGTTCCGTTAAAACGAAAATTGTGACCTTAAAGTATGTGAAACTAAAGTTGTGAAAGCAATGTTTTCGTTTTTGATTTAAAATATGAAGCTAAGAATTTTGGTGGGCGCTAGAAAATATTGTCCTCAAAGTGGTCTGTATAGAGCCTATAGAATTAATTTAGTTTGAGAACCTCTGTACTATAATATCTACTAGCGACCCGCCCCGGCTTCGCACGGGTGCAATGTACTAGCGACCCGCCCCGGCTTCGCACGGGTGCAATGTACTAGCGACCCGCCCCGGCTTCGCACGGGTGCAATGTACTAGCGACCCGCCCCGGCTTCGCACGGGTGCAATGTACTAGCGACCCGCCCCGACTTCGCACGGGTGCAATGTACTAGCGACCCGCCCCGGCTTCGCACGGGTGCAATGTACTAGCGACCCGCCCCGGCTTCGCACGGGTGCAATGTACTAGCGACCCGCCCCGGCTTCGCACGGGTGCAATGTACTAGCGACCCGCCCCGGCTTCGCACGGGTGCAATGTACTAGCGACCCGCCCCGGCTTCGCACGGGTGCAATGTACTAGCGACCCGCCCCGGCTTCGCACGGGTGCAATGTACTAGCGACCCGCCCCGGCTTCGCACGGGTGCAATGTACTAGCGACCCGCCCCGGCTTCGCACGGGTGCAATGTACTAGGGACCCGCCCCGGCTTCGCACGGGTGCAATGTACTAGCGACCCGCCCCGGCTTCGCACGGGTGCAATGTACTAGCGACCCGCCCCGGCTTCGCACGGGTGCAATGTACTAGCGACCCGCCCCGGCTTCGCACGGGTGCAATGTACTAGGGACCCGCCCCGGCTTCGCACGGGTGCAATGTACTAGCGACCCGCCCCGGCTTCGCACGGGTGCAATGTACTAGCGACCCGCCCCGGCTTCGCACGGGTGCAATGTACTAGCGACCCGCCCCGGCTTCGCACGGGTGCAATGTACTAGCGACCCGCCCCGGCTTCGCACGGGTGCAATGTACTAGCGACCCGCCCCGGCTTCGCACGGGTGCAATGTACTAGCGACCCGCCCCGGCTTCGCACGGGTGCAATGTACTAGCGACCCGCCCCGGCTTCGCACGGGTGCAATGTACTAGCGACCCGCCCCGGCTTCGCACGGGTGCAATGTACTAGCGACCCGCCCCGGCTTCGCACGGGTGCAATGTACTAGCGACCCGCCCCGGCTTCGCACGGGTGCAATGTACTAGCGACCCGCCCCGGCTTCGCACGGGTGCAATGTACTAGCGACCCGCCCCGGCTTCGCACGGGTGCAATGTACTAGCGACCCGCCCCGGCTTCGCACGGGTGCAATGTACTAGCGACCCGCCCCGGCTTCGCACGGGTGCAATGTACTAGCGACCCGCCCCGGCTTCGCACGGGTGCAATGTACTAGCGACCCGCCCCGGCTTCGCACGGGTGCAATGCTGATACTAAATATATATACATACTACAGAATGTCCTTATAAACAACGTTTACAGCTTTTTTGTCATTAGACAATACAAACATGTTTTGTTTAGAGGTTACTCTTGAAAGAGCGACATATTTTATAGGCACGCGCCGCCGCATTAGAAACCTCTAAATTTATCAGTGTTTCGCTACTATATTATGCATGTATTATACGTATAAACCTTCCTTAAGAATCACTCTATCTATTAAAAAAAACCGCATCAAAATCCGTTGCGTAGTTTTAAAGATTTAAGCATACATAAGGACAGACGGCGCAAGCGACTTTGTTTTATACTATGTAGTGATTAGGAAGTATAATGAGTAATTCCAATACATGAAACCTAAGAAAAGCAAATTGATATTCATCACAGTACCAAGTTGGCAGCACGATGTCAATTAACTATTCATTGGTAAAAGCTAATTCTTATTCCTAGTATTTTTAGATAATGGATTCCTCATGTTTATTTTTCTAAGCAAGATAATATTACTGCCTTTTTTTTATAGATACTAACAACTTTTTAAACTTGTAAACACAATTAAAAGTATTGACAGCATTCTTAAAACCTACTATTTAAATTTAAGACTAAACAATAAAGTATCTATTTAAAAAAACTCTAACTCTGACTAAAATATAAATGGCAACGCGCTCGTGGCGCCTATGGTGTTGCAAGCGTCCATAGTTTACGATAACCGCTTACCATCAGGTGGGCCGTAAGCTTGTTTGCCACCTAGTAGTAAAAAAAATAAAACTGCGTTCGACAGTCCAGCTAAAGTTGTGCATCTGTAAATGCGACAACACCCCGGCGAAACAGCGTATGCTGCAAAATTTAAATATTGCGTAGGGGTTCTTAAATAATTATATTATATGACTTGGAAATATTAATTATATTATATGACTTGGAAATATTAATTATATTATATGACTTGGAAATATTATGTAACGGATTTTTTTTAAACAACTCTTTCATTTGAAAAATATTTTGATAACTTTTTATTGTAATTTTTTTTTACTTTTTTTTTATTTGAAAAAGAACAGTAAATTAATGCTTGTAATCTTGCGCATATCATCAATATACCCAAACATTAACAATGAAAACTAATGAAAAGTGCCTATACGGTTCGTTTCTAGTTTTTTTTACACCACAAGTGACAACCAGGCAGGTGGGTCACCTGATGGTAAGTGAATATCGTACATTAGCAACACTAGGGGGATTGCCAATGTCTTTGTTTACACCTTTTTAAAACGCCTTAACGCCAACCTATGTCAACTGGAGGGTGGCTAGTCAGTCGAGTACTTCAAAGTATCCTACCACCGTTTTATGGTCTCCTCACGATGTTTTCTTTTACCGAAAGCTCAAGTTCGCGTTTTCCGACGTCACTGCCACTGAGCTAAATGCTTTTTTACTACTTTACTGATTAAAATTTCAATATCACAAAAAATTAAGCTTAACATACATGGAGAATTAGATGGCAGATTGGCACTAATCTGAACAACATGAATCTATTTTTTTTGTTTCAGAATGCGTTGAATATCAAGAAAAGTTGATATACCCTTGCGAGAAAGGTGTCGGTAGAGGCAATCAATGTAAGCACAATGCTGATACTTTAATCGAAAGATATGAAGCAAATCCTAATGAATTTCCACACATGGTAAGAAATGGGATTCAATCATAGAAAACGTGTTTTTTTTTCATCTTTAAGCGGAAAAATATGTCGCAGCTTTTATAAGTGGTAATGTGGACAAAAATGATGCATACATTTAGAATGGATCAAACTCAGCTTCAGGAACACTGGCAGGTGCTTAGCGATAGATTCACATCGGGTAATCAGCTAGGATGTTTTTTTAAAGCCAAAAACCAGGTATTTGGATCAACTGCAATGGCGTAGTTTGCTTTAGACGGGCTCAAAAGGTTGGCAATTTTCTATGGACAATAGTGGAATGTTTAATAGCCGTTCCTGTTCCATAGAAGTCCTAAGATAAATAAATAAATAAATAAATATCCTCGGACATTTTTCACACACGGCTATCTGATCCCAAACTAAGCAGAGCTTGTAATATGGAAACCAGATTACTGATATACTACATATACTACTTTTTTTTTGTAAATACATACTTAAATAGATAATTACACCCAGACTCAGGACAAACAGACATGTTCATGCACACAAATGTGTGTCCTGGGTGGGAATCGAACCCACGACCTGCGGCGTGATAGGCAGTGTATTAACCAACCACGCCAACCGGCCCGTCGATAAGATAATAGTCTTATATTGAATGATCATATTGATAATGTATGATGATGAATTACATAAGACTAATACGATGCTGTATGATAAAATATGTTTCTTTTTCTCTTTTATAAAGCTTTAAGCTGTATATATTTATATGATTATGTATGTATCTATGTATGTATATATATGTATCTATCTATGAGTAGTGTATTTAAATGTGCAAAATATGTATTTATTCCTATTGTTTTAAGCATGCTCAGCCATCTTTTATTGTCAATTAAATCCTCTCCATCCAAAGGTTGGCTGGTAGAGATCGCTGTTAGTGATAAGGCCGCCCATTGTGACACTGACTATGCTATGACTGTCTTCTATTTTGTTGTTTATCTTGTACTAATGGTGTACCAATAAAGAGTTATATACATCTATCTATATCTAAGCCAACTGACTTTTTTTACAGGCTTTAATAGGCAAAGGAGAACCTAAAATTTCTTGGTACTGCAACGGAGTACTGATTAGTGATCGGTTTATACTGGCAGCCGGGCATTGTGATCAAAACAGAGAATCGTAAGTCATTATACGAGATATAAAATATATAAAATGCATGTATCATTGAATCTTATACCTACACATTTTCAAAGCCAAAGTTAAATTCAAAACCATTTATTCAGTTTAGGTACTAGAAGGGCACTTATGAAGGTCGAATTACAGAAGTTACCACCGGTTCGGAAGTCAGCCTTCAACTGAGAAGAACCGGCAAGAAATTCAGCAAGGTTACATTGTGAAAGGGAAGGGCTAGACGGAAAAAAATCTTACGAAAAATTGTCACCGACACTTTTTGCTATAGTAAGCTATTGTAAGCTGTGCGGCGTGCGCATGTTTCTCTGTCTATCTCTCTCTCTCTCTCTTATAGAAAGCAAGCCAGATATATTCATTTCAGATATTTTCATATATATAAATATAAATGTTCTTTTTTTATATACTCTCTCGACTTATATAACTTATATAACTTCCGGGTGTCCCTTGACACCTCTCAAGATTTTTTAAAATATTTTTGGACCATCTGACTATATTGGCTTTTTTTTCAAATGTTTAACAATTTTATTTACACAACCATTAAGGAAAGGGTTGCTGTTGATTAAAATTTTATTAAATCTTATTAGTGGTGTCAGTGGTGGTATCGCCGCTCTAGGAGCCTCTAGGATGGAAGATATACAGGAATCGAATATCTACAAGCTGTCGGAAGTTGTGCGCCATCCTTCATTGAAACCGCCATCTAGATATAACGATATCGCGTTATTTAAGACTGAAAAACCGTGAGTATAAGACATTTTTTGGGCAAAAACTTATCCGGAATATATGATTAATTTAGTGCTCATTATTAAAAAAAAAATGGTAAACGATTCATACCTTATCCTACTACCCAACCAATATTATAAATGTGATTTGTATGTTAGGATGTTTGTTGCTCAGTCACGCAAGAACGGCTGAACAGATTCTAATGAAACTTGGCACACAGGTATACCATATCCCGGAATAAAACACAAGATACTTTTTATCCCGCGAAAAGATAAGTTCTCTAGGGAATGCGGGTGAATCCGCAGGGGGATCGACCGGATTTCCCTTCTTAAAGACTGAACCAATTTTGTTTTTACTATGTTGAAACCCCACTAAGGATATGGTGATGTTCCAGGATTAAACTTGACTATTCAGTGGTACCAGCTTGTCTTTACACTGGTGATCAGGAGGATTATACCAAAGGACTGTACACTGGCTGGAATTTGGGAGAATTTTATCAAAAGAATACAAGTGTCTTGCGAACGGTAAGTTAATTAGTCCATACACCCAATGATATACGTAAAGTAAAAAGGCGTAGATAGGTTACGTATACAATATTCAATCTTCAAAAGGGTATACTACAGGACACATAAATAACATAATATTGCAATATTCATATTACATTACGATAATATGCTGAGATAGTTGCCTTTTTTGGCCTCACACAGCTGTTTTGAAAATGTGCGTGTTTTTTTTGCCGTCTTTGTGTGTGTGAGACCAAAATATATTTTTTTTCTTTCTTTATAATAACATACGACGGTATTTTTGGTTGTTTTAGGTCGATGATATTATAAGTAAAAAGCTTTCCGCGAGCGGTAGGTTAAAACCTGGCTAATTAGCCAACTTTCTTAATCCTGTCACTGGTATCTATTGATGCACTTAACGTCACGTAACAACCAACAATGTCGTCTGTTATGAAATATCGTAATGTAGTGTGAAATTGCAACATTAATTTATTCATGTGTGCTTTAAACCACCATTTTTGAAGATCGAATGTGGCGTAAGTAACATATCTACACCATTTTTACTTATATTATCATTGCACGAGAATAGTATGATAAAGACACTGGACTTTTTGGCGGGAACTTGCGAAGTGATGTTGTGTTGCCGTTTTATTTTCATTAAATTCGCGTATTTTGAGTTTTATTGAATAATTTCGGTGGCGTTTTGTCCAATAAAGATCAATCTAATTGCACAAGTGAAGTAAAATGAAATGAAAGCGTGTATCGTGACTTTTCAGGTTGTCCCAAAAAGTCCATGAAATGTTTTAGTGGAATAGCCGCCAATTTCACTAAAATTAGACCGGACTTGTACGGACGAGGACTAGACTTTACAGTGAAAGTGACAATAAAACGTGACTAAACATAAAATATGAATATTTAAAATAAAGAAATAGCTTAAAGGTCTCGATACCAGGCCAAAAATCTTCTTAAAAAAAAAAGATAAAGACACTGGGTTATTTATGTATTTTTTAATCTATACTAATATTATAAAAAGAAGATTTGTATGTAAGTATGTTTGTAACGAATTGGCTCAAAAAGTACTGGACCGATTTTAAAAATTCTTTCACCATTTGAATGCTACGTTATTCCAGATGAACTTAGGCTATATTTTATCCCGGGATAAGATAAGATCCAACGGGAACGCGGGTGAAACCACGCGGGTCAGCTAGTTGATAAATAAAGAAGTCTGTTGCTGTATAAGGCAGCAGTACAAAAATAAAACACATTCTTTCCAGATCACCTTCGATAAGTACACCGACAAGGAATGCGAATCTAAATACATGTCGAATCGTATTTTGAATCAGGGTATCAATTCAACTACTCAGATGTGCTTCGGCGATAAGAGCAGTTCATTAAACTATACCTGCCGGGTAAGATATTATCATAATTTATCATAATTTAATTTATATTGTAATTTGATAGTTGACATTTAAAATATTATGTAGCTAAAAGCATTCACGGATGCTTCGCTTATAAATTTTGCATGCCAGTTCTTGGCTGAATATGAATGTACTTTTTTTTCTTTTTTGTATCTTTTTACTGTCACCATATTCTTGCAAATAAAATATATTATTATTATTATTATAAGAATAAAATTGTTAAACGTTTGAAAAAAAAAATGCCAATATAGTCAGATGGTCCAAAAATATTTAAAAAATGCAACCTTGCTGAGTTTCTTGCCGGTTCTTCTCAGTTGAAGGCTGACTTCCGAACCGGTGGTAACTTCTGTAATTCTAGGGCCTAAGCTGAATAAATGGTTTTGACTTTGACTTTGACATGGATGCTTTATATATGATGACCGATAAGTATGTATGCTGAAAAAAATGCCTTTTTTTAATTCTGGATAGGCTTGTGTTTTGACTACAATCTCACTATGGTAAGTGATGATGTCGCCGAAGGTGGTAAGCACACAAAGCCTAGATGGACACTGGCTCTCAAGTGCAGCTGTCGGAACACACCGATAGGTGCTTGGCGACAGATTTTCAACTTGAGGGTGGTAGCCAGCCAGTCGGGTAGTACAAAGTACCCTACCACCGTGCTATGGTTTCCTCACGATGTTTTCCTTCACCGAAAGCTCAAGCTCATTGTAGGATTCGAACCCACGACCTTCGCCGCGGTATTCGACGTCACTTACCACTGAGCTATCATCGCCTCGCTGAGTTTCTTGCCGGAGTTGTATTCCGAAGCGGTGGTAGAGTCAATTGTAACGTTCATAAGGGCCCAACTGAATAAATGAGTTTTGAGTTTGAGTTTTGATCCATGAAAATGGTGACTCTTTTACTGAGTTCATTGTTTGTATATGTTGGTAGGTGACCCCCCCCCCCACCTATCCCCCCCTTAAGCTTGTCGTACTACTTACAGGACACCCTGTATATAAGGTCCTACAACAGAGTACTGTGATTTTGAATGAAGAATATAGTGTCAGATTCCTCAAAAAAATATTAAAATGTTTTTTTAAAATATCTAATACATAGTTTGTTTAGCTATAAGGCTATGTTAGCTCAGTGGTAGTTGTCGGATACCGCGGCGAAGGTCGTGGATTCGAACCTACAAGCAGCTTGAGCTTTTGGTAAAGGAAAAATGGTGAGGAAACCATAGCACGGTGGTATACTTTGTAGTACTCGACTGGCTGGCTACCACCCTCAAGTTGAACTGTCGATAAGCACCTGTTGGCGAGTTCCGGCAGTTACACTCGTAGTGCCAGTAATAAGGTACAACACATTGGCAATCCTCCTGGTATTGTTAATGTCTATAAGCGAAGGTATCAGCTTGCTTACTTGTGGTAAAAAAAAATAATAATATCCTAGTACATTTGTTCACACACGGCTATCTGATCCCAAACTAAGCAGACCTTGTACTATGGACAACCAGATCACTGATATACTACATATACTACTTCTTTTGTAAATACATACTTAAATAGATAATTACACCCGGACTCAGGACAAACACATGTTCATACACACAAATGTGTGTCCTGGATGGGAATCGAACCCACGACCTGCGGCGTGATAGGTAGTGTGTTAACCAACCACGCCAACCGGCCCGTCACTAATCAAAAGCCTAACTAATAAAAATTAATTTACAGACTGACGGCGGCGGACCAATTCAGATTAGAAGCCAAAAAATTCATTGCATGTACCTCATAGTTGGAGTGGCATCATTTGGGAAAAATTGTGGCGATGCGAAGTCTCCTGATGTGTACACAAGAGTGGCGAGCTACGTGCCATGGATAGAGAGCGTCGTATGGCCCGCTACAGAAAAAATCACCGTCAAAAAAACAGCTTAACTAATTAAAAAAAAACTACAAGCAATCTGCTCGCTTTAGACTCAACAGAATGTATTTTTTATATTATTATTAATCACTATTATAATATTTTTTGTGTATTTTATTCTTGTTTTTTTTTCCCATACCTTTTTAGTTTTTTGTAAAAAATGAAATTACGCCATTTGTGCATGCAGGCCCTAAATGAACTGTATAAATCGGATTTGTTTCCGCCTATTTTGCTGTCAAAAGTACTGACAAGACAATACTCATATTTATTTTAGTCAGCAATAATCTCAGCAATTACTACTACAACTTAAAAATGTTATAATAATAATATTTATTTATCTAAAAACAGTGTTTACACAATTTTGCCTATTAACTAGTTAATCAACCTAAAATAATCTTATTGTGTTTCATAAGTAGCATCTGCTGCTGAACTAGGTTTATAACCTGTATTGCAGCATACAGCGCCTCTTGCCTCGGGTTTTTACAATTGGCAATATTACAAAAAATAGATTTATTAGATTTAGATATAACAGACAAAAAAGTTTTTTTTTAAAGTTACACTAGTTATAGGTCTACTCTATTACATTTAAATCTTAAAGATAAATAAATGATAAATAAATAAATATCCTGGGACATTTGTTCACACTCGGCTATCTGATCCCAAACTAAGCAGAGCTTGTAATATGGACAACCAGATCACTGATATACTACATATACTACTTGTTTTTGTTGTAAATACATACTTAAATAGATAATTACACCCAGACTCAGGACAAACAGACATATTCATGCACACAAATGTGTGTCCTGGATGGGAATCGAACCCACGACCTGCGGCGTGATAAGCAGCGGCCAGATAAGTTTCACACACAATATCATAATATTTATAATTGGATTTATCTCAAAGATAGTCTCTTGGTCTTAAACACAGAACAAATATAAATGGTAGAAGGAGTGTACGTAAACAATAGTCTCCAATGAAGTGAAGCAACGTGCATGACGTTGTGTGCGTGACCTGCACGTACGTTATCCCGCGTCACTCGCGTCACATAGGAACGCGATCGGCTTCCTTTTTTAAATTTGGCTTCCTTTACGATGCGCTGTGTTCTGTCCACCTTTTTTATTTGGTCTGAGGTATTAACTTATAAAGTGCGAATAAGACTTTTTGGCGGGAACTTGCGAAGTGACGTTGTGTTTTCGTTTTATTTTCATTAAATTCGTGTATTTTGAGTTTTATTGAATAATTTCGGTGGTGTTTTGTCCAATAAAGATCAATCTAAGTGCACAAGTGAAGTGAAATGAAATGAAAGCGTGTATCGTGACTTTCCAGGTTGTCCCAAAAAGTCCATGAAATGTTTTAGTGGAATAGCCGCCAATTTCACTAAAATTAGACCTCACTTGTACGGACGAGGACTAGACTTTACAGTGAAAGTGACAATAAAACTTGACTTAACTTAAAAGATTAAATATTTAAAATAAAGAAATGGCTTAAAGGTCTCGATCCCAGGCCAAAAATCTTCTTAAAAAAAAAGTGCGAATAAAATTCTGCAGAATAAAATTAATATTACAAACCTGTTTTGCCGACTGCAAAAGTAATGTAGGTACTATTTTTAATCCAAAAATAGATATAGCATCCATGTTCAATGAATAACTTGTTTTTTTTTATGTCACTAGTGACAACGAGGCAGGCGGGTCACCTGATGGTAAGTGACTACCGTCGCCTTATTGTTTGCATTATTGTAACGATTTATCTTGGTTTTATCCATATAAAAGAGGAAAGTTTTAATGGTATTCATTTCCGGATTAAATCAGACTAAAGGATAAATACAAGGTACTTTAAAAGCATTGTAATTGAAATAGATATTAAAGTAGTACATATTACTAGGTTTCCGCCCCGCGGTTTCACCCGCGTTCCTGAGGGATCTTATATTTTCCCGGGATAAAAAGTATCCTATATGTTTATCCAGTATATGATCCACCTGTGTGCCAAGTTTCATTCAAATCCATACAGTAGTTTTTGCGTGAAAGAGTAACAAACATCTTCACACACATCCAAACATACTTTCGCATTTATAATATTAGTAGGATCTGGTTTCCATAGTAAATGCTCTGCTTAGTTTGGAATCAGATGGCCGTGCGAAGAATGTATTTTTTATTCTTGATAAGCTTGTGTTGGACCACAATCTCACCATGGTAAGTGATGCTGTGGCCGAAGGTGGTAAGCACACAAAGCCTAGATGGGAACTGGCTCTCAAGTGCAGCTGTCGGAACACACCGATAAGTGCTTGGCAGATTTTCAACTTGAGCCAGTGGAGTACTACAAAGTACCCTACCACCGTGCTATGGTTTCCTCACGATGTTTTCCTTCACCGAAAGCTCAGCTCATTATAGGATTCGAACCCACGACCTTCGCCGCAGTATCCGACGGCACTACCACTGAGCTATCATCGCCTTATATGCTTAGTTACTTGAGGTGGTTTTATTAGTATTTTTTTTTAATTCTTCTGGTTACTTATAACGATAAAATAAGCTCAATGTAGCACATAGCCTTCCCAAAGAAACTAGCTAAGAAAAACAAAAAAAAATCGAACTGGTTCCAGATACAATACACCTGCCATTGGATAGATAATACGCACCTACACCTGCCTGCCCCCTACAAACAATGATATAATAAGTAAAAAAGTGTAGATAGGTTACTAATATTATAAAGAGGAAAGATTTGTATGTAAGTATGTTTGTAACGAATTGACTCAAAAAGTACTGGACCGATTTTAAAAATTCTTTCACCATTTGAATGCTACATTATTCCAAATTAACATAGGCTATTTTTTATCCCGGGATAAGATAAGATCCCACGGGAACGCGGGTGAAACCGCGCGGAACTATTGCAATATCCACACTAAATTACGATATAATTTTTATGTATTTTTGTATTAGTTTAACTATACAATTGTAGAACATTTGAAAAAAAAGCCAATATAGTCAGATGGTCCAAAAATATTTTGGACCATCTTTTGCTCAGTTGTTGTCTGACTTCCGAACCGGTGGTAACCTCTGTAATTCGACCTTCATGTGTGCCCTTCTAGGGCTAAACTGACTTAGACTGACTTGACTTTCAAATATCTCATAACACACGTTGGCACTTTTGGTTGTTTTAGGTCACTTTTACTATAAATTCGACTTCGAATTAGGCGACGCGACACAAGTAAAATTAGGCTAATTAGCAACTTTTATGCCTCCCGCTTTCGGAGCGCTTGTAACTTATCTATATCTTTATTTTTAATATCATTGCACGTACAGTGTCTGTATATGTGAATGAACTGTTACTATTAATAAAGCTGAATAGTTTGTACTGTCTGTTGTTTGCACTGGAGTTTTTTTTTTTTTTTTATGTCACAAGTGACAACGAGGCAGGCGGGTCACCTGATGGTAAGTGACTACCGTCGCCTATTGACATTGGCAATACCAGGGGATTGCTAATGTGTTGTACACCTTATTACAATGCCTTAAAGGCGAACTGGCTCTTAAGTGCAATTGCCGGAACACCAACAGGTGCTTGGCGACAGATTTTCAACTTGTGTGTGGTAGCCAGCCAGTCGAGTACTACAAAGTACCCATACCACCGTGCTGTGGTTTCCTCACGATGTTTTCCTTCACCGAAAGCTCAAGCTCATTGTAAGGATTCGAACCCACGACCTTCGCCGCGGTATCAGACTTCACTTACCACTGAGCTATCATCGCCTTAAAATTCAGTTGCCTTTTAATGTGTGTAGGTGACGGTAGTCACTTACCATCAGGTGAGCCGTCTGCCTGGTTATCACTTGTGGTATAAAAATAAATAACAAGCGAGCTATACAGTACCTAGTCGCATATGATGTGTAACATGAAGTAACATCTGACATTTCACCTTGCGGTAACCAACTAGCGTTGAAAATAACATTTTAGGCGATGATAGCTCAGTGGTAAGTGACGTCGAATACCGCGACGAAGGTCGTGGGTTCGAATCCTACAATGAGCTTGAGCTTTCGGTGAAGGAAAACATCGTGAGGAAACCATAGCGCGGTGGTAGGGTACTTTGTAGTAACCGACTGGCTGGCTACCACCCTCAAGTTGAAAATCTGTCGCCAAGCACCTATCGGTGTGTTCCGACAGCTGCACTTGAGAGCCAGTTCCCATTTAGGCTTTGTGTGCTTACCACCTTCGGCCACATCATCACTTACCATGGTGAGATTCTGGTCAAACACAAGCTTATCTAGAATAAAAAAAAAAATGTAAAATACAAGTCTTTTTAATCTTAATACTGTATGAAGTAACTTATTTACAACAAATGTACAAAATATACAAACAAATGTACAACTATAATATATATATAAAAAACTTCTTCGAGGCTGCCGCTGCTGCCGATCGGCAAGGTTCCCAGAAGGCTGGCAGCGTTTCCTCTTTGGATGGCCAAGCTGATGCGTTGGCGGAAAAAGCTCGTCACCCGAGGCCTCGATTAATTTTTTACATAAAATATTTGCGAAACGACGAGCTTCAGACCCCCACGGACCCATGGTCTCAACCGCAAAAGGCATAAATTGATAATTTGGTCCAATACAGGCGTACTTTTTGAATTTTGAATTTTCCGCACCTTTCGCAGCCGCTCCCGCGGCTTTACAAGTCACCGGTAAGTGAGATGGCGCAAGTGTATCGACACAAGTGGCATCCCACACCAACGGCTTGCCGACACTCCACGGGATCAAAGTCATACCATCCGGCCTCTTGCCGTCGCCACGCGAAATACCGAGTCTTTTTCAAACGCCCCTGTAAATTTCAATAAAATACAGAAATTTTCCTTGCATATTTTAACTGTACCTGGGTGATGTAAAAAAATACATAATAATATATCATCAGTTTTCTTATAACGTTATCACATAAGTCTGACTATTCATAAGTGCCTGTGCAGGCCTATTTGGATGAATAAACAATTTCATTTCACAAAATTTTCGTCGACCGACTTTACAAACAACCATTTTTTTTTCATAATTTACTGTGAGCACTTGTGTTCTTTTTGGGTCAACCGAGATATTGATTCGATTACGTAAAGCAGGTAAATTACAGTTCAATTTGTTAAAAATTAAAAATACACAGTAGTATTAATCATGTATTATACCTACGTGTATAATTGTATTTTTCAGACCAAGGTTTCTTTCGAAAAATACATATATTTCACAGGATAACAAAAAAATGTGTGGCTGATCAAGAGTGCTTACTCTTGATTAAAGGAAAGATTTTACACATCAATATGTAGGTCGCGATATTAAGTTAAGTGGGAATGCACCTTTATCAAGCTCAGAATGTAGGTGTTTAAAAGCGTACTGTATTGGTGACGATTTATCTTAAATTTGGTAGGTAAAATAATACTTGTTCTAATGTGTAAAATAATAATATATTTTCAGACAATGACATTAAAAAACGTCATGGTATTATGTTTGACATCTAGTATTCGCATAAACATACTGCCCACCAAGGACGACAGTCCTTTACTATAGTATTATACAAACACATAACTTAAAGTAATTATAACAATTTCAACAGAAACTCACATCGAATCGTATGCATATTCAAACTAACATTAGCATCACAGTATTTCAGTACAAACTGGACGTAGAGAAATAAGAATAGATATTTAAAAACCTTATTTTATAAACTTCTTACAGCGGGTTAAATGCTGAAACTTAGGCTAAAGATAAAACATATATGTACTAAGAAACTTGAATGAATAATGGATATTGTCACAACTTGCGTAACTTTTTCAGCACCAGGATGTTTTTCAACCACCTTACCCATAAACAACCTGGTGGGTGGTAGCCCGTCTGTCTTAATAAGAACTAATTGCGGTTCATGAGTAATGTGATTCCATTTTTACCTATGCCTCCTGAACGTGCTGATAGTGAAATATTCACACCTAATATCAGACGGCATAACAAGAGATTCTCCAACTAAAAACAGACCCAGTATCGCCTCCTTTTATTCTTGTACGTAAGTTTCTTTCTTTTTTATCTTCGCGCACTACTGTATGATAAGGCAAATAAACTCCTTTATTGTAATATTCCCGATTAATTGGTTGTGTATGATTTACTTCCAAATACTCATCAAATGTTTTCTTGTACTCTAACTTCAGATTTGAATTTCTTTCTAGTTTTCGTTCGTGCAACATGAATCTCTTCATAGCTATTTCTTGTGATTGACCCTTTTTACAGGCTGGAGTTTCATTTTTGAATGGCAACTTGACGTTATATCTGTACCTTTCATCTGGTTTTGTGGTTAATGCGTACAACTCCTCACATCGGTGCTGTTCTTCAGGCATAACATTCATTTCAGATTTAGGTTCTTCTTCTATCTCCCCGAATGACTTTAAGTGATCTGCTCGCACATGCAGGGAAACCCCATGATATAATGTAGGTGCAAACTCATTACTACCGGTTAAAATCCATCCAAAAACTGTATCCTGAGCTACTAGTGATCCTGAAGGACATTTCTTTACACCTTCCTTAAGTAAATGGCCGTAGACATCAGATCCAAGTAAAACATCAATTTTATTAGGAACATTAAATTCAGGATCTGCAAGCTTGATTTCATTTAACATTGGCCATGATTTTACAACAACTTTTCCTGGTGGTAATAAATCTGTCAATTTATCTAAAATGTAAGCTTCTACTTTGATCGCAAATTCGGGGTTGTGAAGTGAATGGAGTGTAATTTCTGTTTTCGATTTTGCAATAAAACTTGGTTCACCTCCCAAACCCGATAAATTCTCCCTAATTGCCCATTTTTTGAGTTTAAGTAGCTGAACGGTAGATTCAGTCACGAAAGAAAGATGAGAAGCTGGATCAATAAGTGCACGCAACTGATGAATCAATCCAAACTCCGATTTAACATCAACTAATGCTGTAGGTAGTAAAGAATAGTGACTTACTCCTCCTGAAACAAAACTACTCATTACTGGTGACTCACCTATCTGATAAGATAAGATAAGATAAGATAAGATAAACATTTATTTTGGACTCACACAGCATCAACATAGACAGTTTCATTAACATCACAAATCTGAGATTGGTATAAGTGTGCCGCTGCTGAATCAGTGGATGGTAGGGTGGTGGTCTCTTTAACTTGTTCTTTGTTACCATTGAACTGAATAGCGTTACTTGAGTGCAACAACGAATGATGTCGCCTTTTACAAATGTGACAAGAATCTGTGGTGCGACAGTAATTTACCGAATGATTTTGTTTGTTTGTTTGTTTTGGCAGGGCTGTTTCCGCACTTAGCCTCTTGATTGGGCCATTGTACGTATTTAAGCTTCTGTGTCTTCTCACTCCAACCAGCCCAGGTCATCCCAGAAGGCTAGCAGCCTTTGTAGACTGCCAAAGGCTTCCGGAAGTGACGCTGGTGAATGGAGGATTTGTGCCCGTTTGTCTGCCACGCTCCTGCATTCCATAAGCACGTGCTGTGGCGTTTCTTCCGCCTCCATGCATCCTCTGCATAGGGGGCTGTCTGTCACACCTATGGTAAATAGGTGTTTGTTCAGTAGACAGTGGCCGGTTATAACTCCTATAACTTTGCGGATTCTGTCCCTTTTTAATCTGATGAGGTTGCGAGAAAACTTTTTTGATGCCACCGGAATTGCATTCTTTGTTTGTCTGCACCCTTCATTGGTTTTCCATTGCGTTAAGTGTGTTTCTTCAGTTTTTTGACGTAGCCATGATTTTATTTGGGCCTTAGGTATGGGTAGTAATGGTTCCGGTCCATATACTATTGTCTCCGATCCTCTTTTGGCCAGTTCATCGGCTGCGTCATTGCCCAGTGAGTTGCTATGTCCTCTGATCCATTGCAGGGTTACTTTGTTTGTGTTTGCAATGGATTGGAGTGCGTTGTGACATTCCAGTATAAGGACAGAGGTTATGGTGTTATTTTGTAGTGCTTGAAGTACTGATGCACTGTCTGAGATGATTTTTATATTGAAATCTCTGACATCTCTGGCTGCAATCACTTGAGCTGCTTTGGTGATACCAATGCATTCCGCTTGGAAGATTGTGTTTAGTTTGTCTAGTGTGGTTGATATTTTGATATTTAGGTCATTTGAGAAGACACCAGCTCCAGTGCCGTGAGTGGTTTTGGAGCCATCAGTATATATCCTAACTTCATGGATGCCAGAGCTATCTTTTTGTTCTTCGGTAAGTTGGATATTGTATCTTCGATCAAAAACATGGTGGTACGGTATTCCGTCTAGGGGTGCCTCCAGGAGTGGTATTTCCTTTAAGGTTTCCTGCAGAATTTTCGTATGTGTTGTTAGCGTGTTGTTTTTCCATAATCCGTTTGATTTTAATCTTAAGGCAGCTGCTTTGGCCTCCTCTTGTATGATGAGATCCAGAGGTCTCAGCTGCAGAAGATACTCTAAAGCAGCCGATGGAGTGGTTTTCATACATCCAGTAGCGGCCATACTTGCTAAGCGTTGCAAGCTCTGGAGTTTTGCTTTCACTGTGGTCAGTTGTGTTCTTGGCCACCATACAACTGAACCGTATGTGAGTGAGGGTCTGATAACTGATGTGTACAGCCAAAGTGTTATTTTTGGGGTGAGGCCCCATCTTTTACCAACTAATCTCCTACATTGGCTGAAAGTTATACAGGCCCTCTTTGTTTTAGCATCGATATGACTCGCCCAATTAAGTTTGTTATCGAGGGTGATGCCTAGATATTTTACTTGTGTTGCTAGGGTGAGTTTGGTGTTAAATAGTTTTGGTAGTTCAAGTTCTGGTAACTTCCTCTTGTTGGTGAAGAGTATCAGTTCTGTCTTTTTTGGGTTAACCGACAGCTGATGTTTGTCGCACCATTCTTCTACGATCTGAAGGGCTGAACGCATTACTTTACAAAGTACATTTTCAGCGTTCCCGTTTATCAGTATTGCTAGGTCATCTGCATAGCCGATGGTGGTGTATCCTCTTTCATTTAGTTTTTTTAAGAGGCTATCCACGACTATGTTCCATAGGAGTGGTGATAGGACTCCCCCCTGAGGGCATCCTTTAACTACCTTAACTCTTGTGGTATTCACCGCTATTTGCACTGCCCTCTTGCTAACCAGCTCGGTGATCCATTTCCTCAAGACTGGTTCTACATTAAATTTTTGAAGAGCGTGGTTAATACTATTGTGCATAGTTTTGTCGAAAGCCCCTTCTATGTCTATGAAGGTGGCGAGTGTTGAGGAGTTGTTTGTGATGGCCGACTCTATTTTTTGCACTACCATGTGTAGTGCCGACTCTGTAGATCTGCCTTTCCTGTATGCATGTTGTTGATGATGGAGTGGTTTGTTTTTTAAAACTCCGTCCCTTAGGTGTCGATCTACTAGTCTTTCCAGCGTTTTCAGAAGAAATGATGTTAGACTGATGGGCCTGAATGACTTGGCGTGTGTGTAATCTTCCTTTCCTGGTTTGGGCAGAAAGACTACTTTCGCCTCCCTCCACGCTTTAGGTACGTATTTAAAAGCTAAACAGGCCCTGTAGATTGGTAGCAGATATTTTATTGCTTGATTGGAGTGCCATTGGAGTAATGCAGGGAATATCCCATCCAGTCCTGCAGATTTGAATGGTTTGAAGCATTTTAAAGCCCATTCAATTCTGTCCTCGGTTACAATCTTGTTTGCTACTTCCCATTCTTGGGGTGTTGGTATACTGTGGTGCTCACCTGTCCACTCTAAGTCTGTCACGACTTGACATCCTGGGAAGTGAGTTTTCAGCAGTACTGTTCTGGTTTCCTCATCCGTGTTTGTGTAAGTACCGTCTTCCTTTTTGAGGGAGCCCAAGAGATTAAGGTCTCCTTTGGCCATAATTTTCTTTATTTTTGCGGCTTGGTTGGTTGAGTTTATGCTACTACAGAAGTTATGCCAGGCTTCCGTTTCCCGGAATCTGATCCGCTTCTTATAGTGTTTTTGAGCTGCTTTAAATTTGCCCCAGTCCTCGGTGGCCCTGGTGTTTTTTGCTCGATTAAAGAGCATCCTAAGTCGTGTACGAAGTCGTTCAAGTTCTGGCCCCCACCAGGAACTTCTACCTTCGTTTTTAGGTGTTACAGCAGGGCACGCTTGTTCGTAACTTTCTACTATAGTTGTGGTTAGAAATTGTACGTTTGATTCTATATTGTCTACGGTAAGGGTTAATTCGGTCGGTTGTGTGTCACCTAGCCCCTCGGTTATTAAATTTGTGTACCTTGTTATATCCGTTTTACGGGGGTTGCGGTATGGAACAGGGTCTGATGTCTTATGTTGTATTTGGAAACACACGCGGCGGTGGTCTGCGAAGGATGGCTCGTTTGATACATGCCACCCATCGATCAGTTTTGTCGCCCCATGCGTTGCCAAAGTGATGTCTATAATAGTTTGGTACCTGGTGCTTACAAATGTTGGTTCCGTACCTCTGTTTATAATGTTCAGGTTTGTTTGGAATAAATATTCAGTTAGTAACTCACCCCTTTTATTTGTATCCTTACTTCCCCACAGCGGATGATGTGCGTTGCTGTCTGCGGAGATGATCAGTTCCCAGGCTTGCGTTTCGCAGTGTTGCACCAGGTCGGCAAGATCCCTTGGGGGTACTTCACCTTCACTCGGCATGTACACTGACGCTATTACCAGGGCTGTTTGGTCTGCTGTTAAAATTTTCACCGCAGTAAGGTCTCTAGAACAGAATTGGTTAAGCAAGGTGTTCGGTATGGTATTAGGCATATACATGCAGGTTCTTGGTTTGTCGACTGAAGTGTCTACCAGTAACTTACCGCTGGTGTTGTTTAGACCACAGATTTTGTTTTTCCTGATCCAGGGTTCCTGGATCAGTGCGATGGTCTTGGTGTTAACCTCCAGCACTCTGCGTAGGGTGGCCGTCGCTATCTGTTTGTGCTGGAGGTTGGTCTGTATTACGTTGGTGTTGAGGGGGCTAGGGGCTGCGAAGGACGTTGTCTTCCTCGTCCGTGCCTCCCTCCGTCTCCAGCGGCGAGCTCTTCTCTACCTCGCTCAAACCCCGAGGGGGAGCTGAGGTGGACGGCTCCGGAGTTGACGTCTCCTTCTCCGCTGGTCTGGTCCTGGCCGTTACTTCTTCTTCCGAGGAGAAGAAGCGGATGTACCCACTTCCAGACATGTGGGCTACCCGGCGGTCTCTATCTAGGATGGTCTTCTTTTGGTCTTCGGGGATTCCTAAGATTAGGTGGACCACCTTCTCCTTGGAATCAGCCTCATTTGGTTTGTCGTCCACCGTCATGTCATAGCACTGCCAGGAGTCCACTTTGTACCACGGATTTTGGGAACACAGGACTTTGTTCAAAGTGGCAGCGTCCGTGATGCGGGTGTGAATGAGAAGCCCTGCTTTGAGCCTCTTCTTCATCTCCGATTGTCGGATGACGGTCAGGGTGGTGTCCGGTATAGGCGATGCCAGGGTTTTCACGGCTCTCTCCAACCACCTGAGAGCGTTCTCGTCTTCGCACCACATCGCTAGTACCCCCTCCATCAGAAAGGGGCGTCCGCGGAAAGATGGAGCCCGAGTGCCCGGAGATGGTGGAGACAGTACCGCTTCCAGGATGCTGTCATCTATGGCTTCCCTGAGCTGGTCTGCCTTCTCCTGCGAGAGGTCCCTCGGCGGGACGGTGATGACCGCTACTCTCAGGTGCGACTGACTCGCATCTGCGTAGCTCACCGTTCGCTTCGGTTTCGCGTCGGTTTTCGCGCGTTTGGCTTCCCCCCTAGGAGATTGGGTCTCGTTCAGACGTGCTCGCTTCGATGAAGCGCGCTCATCCGAGCTCCTCCCATTCCCAGGCTGCTCCTTTCCAGGAGCAGTTGGAGCCTTCGCTGCGATCCGCCGACCGCGATAACCTCTCGGTTTCCGTCTCTTGACTTGCGTGTTGGCTGGCGGTGGTAGAGGTGGTGTCTCTTTGGCTGTCTCTGCTGTTGCCGTCTCCTTGCTGGTGGACGGTGCAGGTTCGCGCTGCGTTTCCGCTGCTGCGGCTGCTGCAGGTTCGCGCTGCGTTTCCGCTGCTGCGGCTGCTGCAGGGTGTGGTTTCATTCTAAGGTTCGCCTGAGGAACCTCCCTTCTCGCGCGCCCGTTAGGGCGACTGCGTTCTGGTTGGTCCTCAGGACGGGTCTTGGTTTTGGTTGCCGCTGCTTCTGCAGTCACCATTTTCAGGGGACGTTTATGAGCGGCTACGGTCGTCCACTGTGACACAATGGTGGTGTCGACTGTGGCTGGTATGGCCTCTGCGAGGCCTGAAAGGTCCATGGTGTTGGGTTTTTCTTTTTCATTTTCCATATTGTTCCCACGATTCGGGTCGTAATATAAGTCGCTCATGAGGTGACGCCCTTCCCCCACGAGAAGGCACAAATACGGTGATGCTGCCCGACGCATCAGAGTTGGCGCTAGTAGCTGAAACTCCCTTCAGCCATTCATCCCTTCGGCACGTTCCCACCATGGGATTGGGGTGATTTTTTAGAGAGGTTTTCTTCCTCGCAGCCCTGGCGGTTAAGCCAAGACCCCCGGCCGCCTGGTTACGGGTTGTGGAGATCATTTCCTACCTCCAGCTAGGCAGGCTTGTTAGGCCCGCGTTGTCAGGTTTGATGACCGCCGCCTGATGTTCGGCGGGACGAGCAATTTTCGCCTTCGACTAGCAAGGATCGGGATGTTCCCGAAGGTTACTAATCGAAGCCCAGGATACACCGGTCCACAGTCTTTCCTTCCAGGCCAAAATAAATTTTACCCTGGACTAAAAGACTGTAGGCAACGTGGAGGTAAAGCCGTCACAGTACCGAATGATTATTGGCAAGACAGTTGAAACACAACCTGTTTTGCTGAACAAAATCACGCTTAGCAGTACTATCTAACTTAATAAAATCTTTACAATTACTGATTCGGTGATCACGTGTGCAATATGAACATACAACTTGAGATATGTGTAAAGTCTGACCAACATGAACAGACTTTGTATTATTATTTCTATGATAGTTGTACAAATTACCTTTATTCATTGAGCTCTTTGTATCCAAAAAATCTAAGGAATGAAATCGTGTCTCTAGAAACTCTTTGAATTGACTGAAATTGGGCAAATGATTCAACTGATTATTTAATTCGCTAACCTTTGCTTCCCATTGTTTTCTAGATTCATTGTCCAATTTCATACTTACAATATAAATAATAATCACATCCCATGACTTAGTATCAATTCCCATATTGTTAAGACACTGTAACATACCTGTTGTACTATCTAACAACTGCTTGATGGCACTGGCAGACTCAGTCGGAACGCTCTTTAGACTAAAGAACTGTTTTAATATGCAGTTAGCTAAATATTGTTTATTGTTATAACGACGTTCCAACAGAGTCCAACACTGCTGATAGTTATCATTAGTAATTGGAATATGTAGTAACAATTGCGCAGCTTCTCCAGTAAGATGTCCTTTCAAATAGTGAAGTTTCTGAACGTTATCGATAGATTCGTTTTTGTGTACAAGTGAAATGAACAAATCTCTAAAACTGATCCACTCGGTATACTGACCGGAAAACACAGGTATCGTGATCTTTGGTAGCTTGACAAATGATATGTGACTTTCCGCTGAATTGTCGTGTTTCTTAACAGCCGAGGTTGAACATTGAACTTGCTGTTTGTCTAGTAACTCTTGTAGTTCTGCTTTAAATAACAAGTAAAATTCCTCAGTATTATTGTATTGATCATTTTCCAAATATTCACATTCTTCTGCTCCTTTTCCTTTAACTATTTCATAATGATTTTTTGTAAATTCATTCCACTTTGTATCGATAGTTTGTATTCTTATTTGTATGAACTGTTTTGTTATTCTATCTTTCGGACTCTTTTTGAAGTTTACTCTAGCCTTTTGTAACTGTTGCATAATATCATTCTATATTTTTATAATTTCCATATTGACGACAATTTCAAATTATTGTAAAAATCCTGAGTTTCAAGTTAATACTTTGAACAATTAATAATGTTCTGTTCTATAATAATTCAAAATAGGTACTCACAGTTTATTTCCACTCTATAGATATATGTATGATAAATATTATATATTTATATTAAATATTATTTTCCACTCTATAGATATATTCGGAATCCGGTTGGTAACTAAATTTGTCGCTGATACTCGCATCCGCTCCCTGCGGTACGATGGTGCTAGTCCAGTTCCTGTGATGTATTTTCACAAAGCCCGGTTGTCAGGAACCAGATTCTTACCGACGAAGGAATCTCCTCAAATCTTACTAACATTCAGTCAACCATATGACGAAATATCCGGCTTACTCGAAGGACCATGTTTAAAAGCGTACTGTATTGGTGACGATTTATCTTAAATTTGGTAGGTAAAATAATACTTGTTCTAATGTGTAAAATAATAATATATTTTCAGACAATGACATTAAAAAACGTCATGGTATTATGTTTGACATCTAGTATTCGCATAAACAGTAGGTATGGCAAAACTTACGTAATCTAGTTATAATTAATTTTCCTTTCAAAGTAGAGTGTTAGGCGTTGCGCTGACATTCGACAAAATGAAATGATATTTAATTCAAATAATCCGCAGCAACATGAAAAGTTGCTTTTGCTGAGAAGCTGCAATTTACATAAGATTATTATCTTGAGATTATTTTTTGATTTTTTTTCAGCAACGGACTCTATATGTATAAGACATAATGTACAAAATATACAAACAAATGTACAACTATAATATACATATAAAAACTTATTCGAGGCTGCCGCTGTTGCCGATCGGCAAGGTTCCCAGCAGACTGGCAGCGTTTCCTCTTTGGAAGGTCAGGCTGATGCGTTGGCCATCCAGAGGAAATAATTATATTTTTGTTTCTTTCACAACATTGAAATGAAATTAAATGTTTATTCATCCAAATAGGCCTTCACAGGCACTTATTAATAGTCAGACTCTTCCAAATAGGCCTTCACAGGCACTTATGAATAGTCAGACTCTTCCAAATAGATCTTCACAGGCACTTATGAATAGTCAGACTATTCCAAATAGGCCTTCACAGGCACTTATGAATAGTCAGACTCTTCCAAATAGGCCTTCGCAGGCACTTATGAATAGTCAGACTCTTCCAAATAGGCCTTCACAGGCACTTATGAATAGTCAGACTCTTCCAAATAGGCCTTCGCAGGCACTTATGAATAGTCAGACTCTACCTCATTTGTGTGTTATGTCTGTAATACAGTTTGTGTTGCGCCTAATCACCTGTGCAGAAGGTAGGTAAAAGGATAAAACTTACTATATTTATTTAATTAAATACTAACTAAATCTCATACGAATTTCAGTTGTACATCAAATAGCGTGGGTGCAAGTTCTTAAGAAAGCAAAATGCTTATAAAAATATTTTTATTATCTTACATTATTTTCGATTTCGTTTGTTCTCAAAGCATTCCAGAGGGTAAGTGTTTGTTTTTTTACTAGCTGTTAACCATTAAAATCGATTCAATAGTTTGCATGAAACAAGCCAAATAGACAAACTGACAGATTAACGCATTTAGAATATAATAAAAAGTTGCCTCAATAAACAAAAATATTGTTTAAAATCGTTTTTAAAACTTATATTTTCAACTTTACCTGTTTTTTTTCGCTTCGTTTCTAGGTTTTTTATTTTCAGGACAAACAATTTCAGCTAATTTTAGGGTATAGGGTAGAGGGTGAGTTTTTAGAGTGGGCGTGGAAGGTATTTTTTTATAAACTAGCTGTCCTCCGCGGTTTCACCCGCGTTCCCGAGGGATTTTATCCTTTCCCGGGATAAAATGTATCCTATCTACCTATGTGCCAAGTTTCATCAAAATCCGTTCCGCCGTTTTTGCGTGAAAGAGTAACAAGCATCCATCCATCCATCCAAACTTTCACATTTATAATACTAGCTGTTTCCCCTCGGTTTCACCCGCGTTCCCGAGAAATCTTATCTTTTCCCGGGATAAAAAGTAGCCTATGTGCTATTCCAGACTATAATATATCTCCATGCCAAATTTCATCCAGATCCATTCAGCCGTTCTGGCGTAAATTAGTAACAAACATACATCCATCTATCCATCCAAACTTTCACATTAATAATATTAGTAGGATAGTAAGATTAGTAAGATTTTAATTTAGTTTAGTAGGGATTCAAGTTTATAATAAAGACCGTTGTTTTAAATCGTAATTTGAACCATCGACTTACAGCATAAGATTTATTTTCGATTAACAATAGTTATTCTTGTGACCTTATGTTACTTATTCTGGTCTTGTCCCATGTCTAGGATATCCATGTTCGATTGATGGCGTGAGTGGGACATGCATGAACGTGTACAAATGTCCTTCAGCTAAGGACAACTTGAGGAGGCATGTTCATCCACCAGTAAGTTTTTTTTTAATTCTGGATATCCTGTGTCAACACAATCTCACCATGGCAAGTGACTGGCTCCCAAGTGCAGCTGTCGAAACACACCTATAGGTGCTTGGTGACAGATTTTCAACTTGTGTGTGGTAGCCAGCCAGTCGAGTACTACAAAGTACCCTACCACCGTGCTGTGGTTTCCTCACGATGTTTTACTTCACCGAAAGCACAAGCTCATTGTAGGATTCGAAGCCACGACCTTCGCCGCGGTATCCGACGTCACTACCACTGAGCTATCATCGCCTTAAAAAGTACATCTCAATTATAGTTTTTCGTTCTCCGATTCTAGGGTACCGGTGACTATTATATTTTTTTGTTGATAAGAGCTCTCTTTTATAAGTATTTAAAAGCCCTATCCATTTATTATCATTATTAACCCTGTATTTCTTGCTGACCATCACCCTTTTTTGATCGGGTTCTAAGCCCCAAAACTCTTGGCATAGTTCCTAATCTCTACACATTGAATTTATTTAATCTAATAGTTGGTAACCTCCTCACCAGAGGCGTAGCTACCGCCGTATCAATGATACAGGGCCCCCGGGCTACAGGGGCTCCTAACGCGTGTAAGCAAAAATTAGTAAAATGTTATCCACAATCCACAAAATTACCTAAGGACTTCGATGGGGCAGGAACGGCTATCAGACTTGTCAATATTGTCTATAGAGGCAGAAATTTTAGAAAAACTGAAATCGTCTTCAGCTATAGATGATTTAATAAATCAATTTACCGAAAAAAAGGCAAGAAAAGTGTATATGTAATTTGAATTGTTAGGCTAGCTCAATTTCTAGGAGGAAGCGATAACTTATAATCAATAAATATTTATTTTAATTTAATGCAAGAATTTTTGTTTCTTTTGTGAGAAATCTTTACCCTTCATTTGGGCCCCCAAACCAATTTTGATACAGGGCCCCTCCAAGGCACGCTACACCACTGCTCCTCACGTCTACAAAAATACTTTTCATCCCATCTATTCGAAAAGGACGACTTGGTTCGCCTTTAAGTGTACCCAAAGCCAAGGTGTTGATTTCTATAAGAAACTTTTACCGGGCAGTAATGAGTTTTTAATCCTTTGCCGCCCACTTATTGAATTTGGAACATCTTAGTGTTCAGCGCCAATGAAATCGAACGCAAATATTGTTGTTTGAAAAAATTTAACACAATTATCGTTGGACAGGGGATAAGTTTTTTTTTTTTTTTACCACTCGGGTTTTTTGACTTTTACAGTCAAAGTCAAAGTCAAAACCATTTATTCTGTTTAGGCTCTAGAAGGGCACTTATGAAGGTCGAATTACAGAAGTTACCGGTTCGGAAGTCAGCCTTCAACTGAGAAGAACCAGCAAGAAACTCAGCAAGGTTACATTTTTTCAATAGTGTTGTAGTGCTATCGATATGTCTATATGTACACTACAACACTAGCAAAAGGATGTACACTAGCACTGTAAGGGATTAGGAAAAAGAGTTGGAAGCATCTTAGTTTCTTAGTCACACCAAAGAATTTTAACTTATACTAATAGACAGGACATTGCGAACAAAATCGTAATCCGATATTTATGTCCAGTGGACACAAGTTGCTCAGTCTAGTCTAGTTTATTCATAGATAGATGGCGTCACTGAGCCATGGAATGGGATCACAGTTTTTCTATGACATTTCTTCTGATAGCCGCTCTATTGTATCTATTTTTAAATCTCTTTGGTTGACACTATCTATGACTGTGAATGTGAAAGATACTAACTAGCGAAACTTTCTAAAGGACGATTGCCAGCTATTTAAAAAAACTTGAGAGGTGTCAAGGGGCACCCGTTGGAACGAAGTTATATAAGTTATATAAGTCGAGAGAGTATATATGTATATAAAAAAAATGAAAAGATCTGGCTTGCTTTCTATAAGAGAGAGAGAGAGAGAGAGAGAGAGACAGAGAAACATGCGCACGCCGCACAGCTTACAATAGCTTACTATAGCAACAAAGTGTCGAGACAACTTTTCGTAAGAATTTTTTCCGTCTAGCCCCCTTTCACAACGCGCGATAAGGAACTTCGTTATTAGTTATTAGTTAAAAAAATATTTAATTATATATAAGTGACGTCACTTTATTTTTCGAGTTATTCTCAGTAAGCCCTTTCAATTGATACTCATATTGTAGGATTGCATTAAAAAATAATAGTCCGCCATCTTAGGTGTTCCGCCATGTTGGATTTAGAATGACGTCACACAGCTGACCATGCATTGTCATCTAAACTAAACGTGTATACAAAATATCAGATATCTGCTTCAAAATTGAGTTGCAAGTTTCACCCCGGAAAAACATACATACATTGCATGATAATATAAAGCTTGTAAAAACCTGCAAGAACCTCTTCAATCCTTTCCTGAAGAGCCCCATGGTGTACTTGGAAAAACCACGGGGAGCTTCACGTAAAGGTTGAATGATCTTTAAGGATGTTAATTAAAATAAATTAGGTATTTCGTTTCCTGTTATTATATTTAACTCCGTACAGGAATATTTATCGGAAAATAATCTTAATTATAACAATACAATAGGTATGACATAATACATTCTATAATAAAATTATTAAATATATTGCGCGGTGGTACGAATATAAATTAACAATCGTTGAAATTTATTTATTTATAACCAAAGTAATTATGCACGTACGTGATGTTTGTGATAGGCCATTACCACTACACCGGTTCGGAACGTAAAGGTCATAGCCCACTTATACAACTCCGCTCCCACCCGACAAATAAAATATCAGTCAAATATGGGCTCTTTAGATATAGTTTATATTGGCAACATAAATTAGCAGACAGCTCGGTAATTGACTTTTTGTTTAGGGCGGTGTTGGGGCAGAGTCGTTTAAATGGGCTATGACCTTAAGACTCCTGCATTACAGTGCGGCCGCCGAGAGAAGGCCTTTATGACACTTGTAAATAATGCGCTTGTCACAGAAACGGCTGATATTTGAATTATGGTGAACCTTATGCCCAAGAAAAACTGAATCTCCCTGTGAAAGCAGCATCAAAAATGGATTAGGTACTGTTTTAGCATTATTTGCTAAGTTTTATAAACGCTTTCTCATGGCCGCACTGTAGCGAGGTAGGTAATAGTTTCTTTGCCGTTGTTCTTTCCTATTTTACGTACATTTCTTAAATTTATTGTAAAAACATAATCTAAAAAATAATCGAGGCCTAGGGAGACCGGCGGGCGGGGAGCTTTTTCCGCCAACGCATCAGCTGGCCATCCAAAGAGGAAACGCTGCCAGCCTGCTGGGAACCTTGCCGATCGGTATCAGCGGCAGCCTCGGAAGAAGTTTTTTTATATATATTTTTTTAATTTATTTATTATATATTAGTTTTTTTACATATTACTCGCTGTCCTCCGCAGTTTCGCCCGCATCCCCGTGGGATATTATCTTATCCCGGAATAAAAATATAGCCTATGTCAATCTGGAATAATGTAGCATTCAAATGGTGAAAGAATTTTTGAAATCGGTCTATTAGAGCCAGCTTATGCTGAGAGACAGGTCAGGCAGGGCAGGCAGGGCAGGCAGGGCAGGCAGGGCAGGCAGGGCAGGCAGGGCAGGCAGGGCAGGCAGGGCAGGCAGGGCAGGCAGGGCAGGCAGGGCAGGCAGGGCAGGCAGGGCAGGCAGGGCAGGCAGGGCAGGCAGGGCAGGCAGGGCAGGCAGGGCAGGCAGGGCAGGCAGGGCAGGCAGGGCAGGCAGGGCAGGCAGGGCAGGCAGGGCAGGCAGGGCAGGCAGGGCAGGCAGGCAGGGCAGGCAGAGCAGGCAGGTCATGCAGGGCAGGCAGGGCAGGCGGGGTAGACAACACACCCACATTCGTGCAGGTTGACATACATAGTACGGGAGGCAGCGTTGCATTTTAGATAGTGTTATGTCGATCTATTGCCATCTTTTTCATTAAATTTCGAATGACTAATAAGTGAACCAAGCGTCAGCTCACTCACCCGCGGTGGGTGTAAGATTGAAAGGTTACGGAAGTTGTCAAAAAATAAAGTAACAGTAAATATATTAACTTTAGTATTTGTAACGCTACCTCCCGGACTAGCACGCGTCGCGCAGCCGCGTACAAATCTGTAGAGATGCCAACATGACAACATTTTGTGCCGCCTGTGTCACCTGTCTCTCAACATACGCTCAGGCTTCGTTTTTGAGTTTATTCGTTACATTAGAAAGATAGTTTGTATATTGATTTGTATATTTTGTTATAATTGAATTGTTTATTTTTGTTAACAGATATGTTCGTTTGAAGATACGGTGCCTATAGTTTGCTGTGCCGATAGTCCTCCTGTGGAAAGGTAAATTCTAATATCATAATGTACATGTGTCGTACACCGTTTAACAATGCATTGAAGGCAACTGGCTCTCAAGTGCAGCTGCCGGAACACACCTACAGGTGCTTGGCGACAGATTTTCAAATGAGGGTGGTAGCCAGCCAGTCGATTAAGCACATATCGGTGTGTTCCGACAGCTGCACTTGAGAGCCAGTTGCCATCCACGCTTTGTGTGCTTATACTTACGGCTACATCATCGCTTATAATATGGTGAGATTGCGGTCAAACACAAGCTTATCCAAAACGTAAAACAAAATTATAATTTTTCATTGAAAATTTCAGATTAAGAGTCATAAACCCAATGGGAGGTAATTTAGAGAAAACTGGACAAAAAGCCTGGGACAGTAAGTTCTCATAGTAATCCTACAGATGGAACACACCAACAGGTGCTTGGCGATAGCTCAACTTGAGGGTGGTAGCCAGCCAGTCGAGTACTACAAAGTACCCTACCACCGTGATCTGGTTCCTCACGATGTTTTCCTATACCGAAAGCTCAAGCTCATTGTGGGATTCGAACCTTCGCCGACGTCACCACCACTGAGCTATCATCGCCTTGTGTGCAGTATTTCAGTTATCTGGTTTCCATAGATGGCCGAATAGGGCATTTATTTATTCACTAGTTTTCCGCCTCGCGGTTTCTCCTGCATTCCCGAAAGATCTTATCTTTTCCCGGGATAAAAAGTAATCTATGTTTTATTCCAATAAATGATCTACCTGTGTGCCAAGTTTCATCGAAATCCGTTGAACCATTTTTGTGTGATTGAACAACAAACATACAAACTTTTACTCTTATAATTTTAGTAGGATTAAGCTATCTTATCATAAATTCTCATTACAGAATGCTTAGATTATTTGGACACACTTCCGTATGCATGTAAAAAACGTTTAAATGCGTCGAGTGCTGATAAATTTAACGAAAAAAGTACTGTTGTAGGAGGAATAGAAGCGTATAGAGGACAGTTCCCTCATATGGTAAGAATTTGTAGAATATATCACTTAAACAACTATATAATTATTTTTTGGTAGTTTGTATATGTATTTATTATGTATACAGGGTGTCCGGTAAGTAGTACGACAAACTTAAGGGGGGGGTGGGGGGGTCACCTACCAACATATACAAACAATGACCTCAATAAAAAGGTCATCATTTTCGAGATATTTTTGATCTTTATGTACTGATTTTAGAATTTTTTATTTTAAATAATATCTCGAAAATGGTATCATTTTTACTTGTGTTTGACCATAATCTCACCATGGCAAGTGATGATGTGGTCGAAGGTAGTAAGCACACAAAGCCTAGATGGGAACTGGCTCCCAAGTGCAGCTGTCGGAACACACCAATAGGTGTTTGGCGACAGTTTTTCAACTTGAGGGTTGTAGCAAGCCAGTCGGGTACTACAAAGTACCCCACCACCGTGCTATCTGTGTTTCCTCACGATGCTTTCCTTCACAGAAAGCTCAAGCTTATTGTAGAATTCGAGCCCACGACCTTCGCCGCGGTATCCGACGTCACTACCACTGAGCTATCATCGCCTAAATTTTCGCCATTTTGCCCCCCCCCCACCCCTATCTCCTTAAGTTTGTCGTATATACTACTTACCGGACATCCTGTATATAAGATGTTTTAATTATAATATGACAGGCTCTCCTTGGGTTCGGTAAATAACTTCAAACTTCAAACTTTATTGCGTTCATGGTAACATATAGATGGTACAAAATTGGTGATGGTACAAACATGAAACCCTGTTAGGGCACAGCAAAGTAGACTCTAAAAATACATTATTCATTAAATAAAATAAAATATATTTCCTATTTGTATGCATAACTGTTAAGAAATTTAGTTTATTTTTAACATATATAAATTTCATTTTAGCATTTCTTACATACCAACTCTTCATCAAAAAACTCTTGCAGTGTATAAAAACATTTTTTTAATAAGTATTTGGTTAGTTCTCTTTTAAATGTGTTTAGTTTTTCTATTTCTTTTAATTCCTGGGGTATTTTATTGTATATTTTAATAGACATTACATACGGACCAGAGGAAAAGATATTTAGCTTGGAACTAGGAAGTGCCAATCTATTTTGGTGTCTTAGGTTTCGGTGTTGTGGGTAATGATCTCTTGCTCGAGTGAAGAGGGACTTATGCTTTTTGACAAACTGACATATCTCGAAAATATATAGGGATGTAAGCGTGAGGATGCCATGTCTCCCAAAATGTGATCTACAACTTTCCAATACGTTTATGTTTGACAAAATTCTAATACATTTTTTTTGTAATACAAATAGACTGTTTACGTCTGTACTATTTCCCCACAAAACTATTCCATAACGGAGCCAGGCGTGCGCGTATGCATAATAGGCGGTTAATGCTGTTTTAGTGTCAGTAGTTTTCTTAAGCTCTGTCAAAGCATACGTGAATCTTGATAATTTTCCCGCCACCTCGCGGATATGAGCCTTCCAATTGACGTTTGTATCAACATTTAAACCAAGTAATTTAAAATTGTCTACACAGTCCAATTTTAAGCTTTCAAAAGAAAAATCAATAGATAGTGGGCGTTTTTGATGTGGTCTAAATTGCATTAGCTTTGTTTTTGAAAAGTTTACTTCTAGGTTATGCTCATTTAGCCAGCCGACAATATCGGTTAGGATAGTAGTAAGGTGATTATTTAAGTTTAGGTCTTTTGTGCACGGAAATACGACAGAAACATCATCCGCAAACAATATACTTACAGCGTCTATTGTTTTAGGTAGGTCATTTATATAGATTAAAAAAAGTATGCATCCAAGCACACTACCCTGAGGTATAGACCTATTTATATCCATGATATGATGACTCTATCGAATGGATTTGTGGAGGTTCGGTGATCAGTGACCGCTTCATACTCACTGCGGGGCATTGCAAGTCTGCACCACATATGTAAGTTATTATCAATATTATTTCATTTCATTTCATTTCATTTATTTGCATTCCACAATAAAATTATTTTACACCTTAGGTGGTAAATTAGGTTTAGTCAATTTGTGGACCCTGTCGGGCACAGCAACACTTACAATAAACAACTAGAAGAGAGGACAATTATCTAATCATCTTTTATGTTATTCAATTAAAGATATGGCATATTAAAATCTAAGACATAAAGTACTTAAATATACAAAACTTACATATACATATAATTTAAAACACTAACTAAGCTATATAATAATATATACAAAAAACAAAAAGTGATTAAGTATTAAAAAAATGTGGGATGCCACTTGTGTCGATACACTTGCGCCATCTCACTTACCGGTGACTTGTAAAGCCGCGGGAGCGGCTGCGAAAGGTGCGGAAAATTCAAAATTCAAAAAGTACGCCTGTATTGGTCCAAATTATCAATTTATGCCTTTTGCGGTTGAGACCATGGGTCCGTGGGGGTCTGAAGCTCGTCGTTTCGCAAATATTTTATGTAAAAAATTAATCGAGGCCTCGGGTGACCGGCGGGCGGGGAGCTTTTTCCGCCAACGCATCAGCTTGGCCATCCAAAGAGGAAACGCTGCCAGCCTTCTGGGAACCTTGCCGATCGGCAGCAGCGGCAGCCTCGAAGAAGTTTTTTATGTATTGTAATTGTAAATTTGCATGTATATTTTGTACATTTGTTGTAAATAAAACTAGTATGTTTAAAACAATATTATAAATGTATATATTTTATAAATATAGCTTATATATTATAATAACTAATTAAAAAAGAGACAGCTGGTCAAAAATGCTGCCAGTTGGTAGCGTGCCCAGAATTATTACATTTTTATTTAATATGTCATATATTTATTAGTATATTATTTCATTTTTATTTAATATAAAATGAGTGATTTTTAATATTTGTTTTATATAAATACACACACACACACACACACTCACACACACACACACACACACAGACACTATGAGGCTATGATACCGCGTCGAAGGTCGAGGGTTCGAATCCTATATTGTGCTTGAGCTTTCGGTGAAGAAAACATCGGGAGGAAACCATAGCACGGTGGTAGGGTACTTTCTGGTATCCGACTGGCTGGTGCCACCCTCAAGCTAAAAATCTGTCGCCAAGCACCTATCGGTGTGTTCCGACAGCTGCACTTGAGAGCCAGTTCCCATCTGGACTTTGTGTACTTACCACCTTCGGCCACATCAGTGGTCAAACACAAGCGTATCCAGAATTAAAAAAAACACACACATTCACACTCACATTAATTCAATTAAATTCAGCAACAGCACTCACATTCTGCAAATATTATCATCAGTGAGACTAGATAAATCATTGTTTTTGAAAAGAACAAGAAAAAGTCTCAAAAAATATAAGTAAAAAATAATTAAAACCACAAAAACATACTTGACGGGCCAGTTAGTGTGGTTGGTTAACACACTGCCTATCACGCCGCAGGTCGTGGGTTCGATTCCCATCCAGGATAGACATTTGTGTGCATGAACATGTCTGTGTGTCCTGAGCCTGGGAAAAAAAAGTAGTATATGTAGTATATCAGTGATCTGGTTGTCCATATTACAAGCTCTGCTTAGTTTGGGATCAGATAGCCGAGTGTGAACAAATGTCCGAGGATATTTATTTATTACTAGCTGTCCCGGCAGACCTTGTTCTGCCCTATTTCTCTAAAACGCGTCTTTGTTTTGTTTCGATTGACGTCAAATGTTTGACAGCTGGGTGTTTGTATGGGAAAAAGAAAAGGGCTGTTTTTAGGGTTTTCCCGGCAATTATTCGAATTATTCTCGCCGTAAAAACCATCCTTGGACTTCAACGAACATTTAAAAAAAATAATTGGCCAAATTGGTCCAGGCGTTGTTGAGTTATGCGCTTACCAACACATTTTGCGATTCATTTTTATATTATAGATTATACTTTTTTCAGCGGTACTGTCAAATATGCCGCTGTTGGTCTACTAAAGCGTTCTGATCCACCTAAATACTGGAACATATATGGCATTGAACGGTTTATACCTTATCCGGAGTACAATGCACCAGAAGTTTACCATGATATTGCTCTATTGGAGACTAATAAAAGGTAATTACATTTATTTCAACATTGCTGAATACCAATAATTGGTAATTGACAATCAAAGACAAAGTCAAAACCATTTATTCAGTTTAGGCCCTAGAAGGGCACTTATGAAGGTCGAATTACAGAAGTTACCACCGGTTCGGAAGTCAGACAACAACTGAGGAGAACCGGCAAGAATTTTTTAATTTTTTTTTATGTCACAAGTGACAACGAGGCAGGCGGGTCACCTGATGGTAAGTGACTACCGTCGCCTATAGACATTGGCAATACCAGGGGATTGCTAATGTGTTGTACACCTTATTAAGGCGAAATGGCTCTCAAGTGCAATTGCACACACCAACAGGTGCTTGGCGACAGATTTTCAACTTGAGGGTGGTAGCCGGCCAGTCGAGTACTACAAAGTACCTTACCACCGTGCTGTGGATTCCTCACGATGTTTTCCTTCACCGAAAGCTCAAGCTCATTGTAAGGATTCGAACCCACGACCTTCGCCGCGGTATCCGACGTCACTTACCACTGAGCTATCATCGCCTTAAGAATCTCAGCAAGGTTACATTTTTTATATAATTTTGGACCATCTAACTATGTTGGCTTTTTTTTCAAATGTTTAACAATTTTGTTCTTAAGATAGTTGGGCGGGTCCTACCAACATATGCAAAAGTGACCTCAGTAAAAGTGTAACCACTTTGACTTTTATGTTTTAAATCTAAATATTATTTTGGCTACATTAACTAGGTATTAAACCACTCATGTAACCACATGTATGTAAACACACAAAAAATTGAAAATACAAAAAAAAACCACAAAAATACATAAAAAATTGAAACCCGCACTAGTTACCTACATAGTAAACTACAACAAAAAATACCAAGATAATAAAAGCGTAGGTATTAAAATAATGGTAATTAACAATAAAAAACAATGTGTAGGTACTTGTGAAGTTAGTTAATTGTGTTTGTGAAGTTAGTTAGTTAGAAGACAGCTAGTTAATTATTAGAATTATAATATTATTTATTTTAACACTAGCATTCCGTCCCGCGGTTTTAACCACGTTCTCAAAGGATCTTATCTTTTCTCGGGATAAAAAGTATTCTATGTTTTATTTCAATATATGATCTACCTGTGTGCCAAGTTTTATCAAAATTCGTTCAGCCGTTTTTGCGTAATTGAGCAACAAACATCCAAACACACAAACTGTCCCATTTATAATATTACTAGTTTTCCGCTCCGCGGTTTCACCCGCGTTCCCGAGGGATCTTATCTTTCCCCGGGATAAAAAGCCCTATGTCCTTCTCCAAGTTTCCATCCATCTCTGTTCCAAATGTCATCTAAATCGGTTGAGCGGTTTAAGCGTGAAGAGGTAACAGATAGATATCTAGACATACTTTCGCATTTATAATATTAGTATGAAGCGGCTGTAAGCCGTTACGATATAGAAGGTGCAGATGGATGTATATAGAAACAAATTATATTAAAATAGTGTAATAGAAACGAAATTAAATTAAATTATAATTGACTCCAGTAAAAATAACAACAATGACATTCAGATATCAAAATATTCTCTCCGAGCCGCGCGCATGTCACGCATGCGCGCAACGGGTTGAATTATCTAATAAGAAAATAAACGTTCTGTACAAATGTAGTAATGACAAACATTTAACTATTTACAAACTAAATTAATATAAAATATTATTTACGCCACATTACCCCCCTCCAGAAATCGTCTCATGGACGATAATACTCTGGAAACCTAACTACACGGCCAGAACGCGTCTTTTTTGGACTATCCTGAACCGGGGCATTTAGATGTGGAATGGGATCAGATAAGGTAGTAGTTATAGGAATAGGCGTTGATGATGATTGGTCTACCAGTATATAAGCCGGCTTGAGGCGATCTATTGATACTGTGACGGGTTTTCCATTCACTATAATTTTAAAAATTTTATCACCTCTCTCTATTACCACGTGAGGACCGGAATATGGAGGTTTTAAAGAACTTCGTATGGTATCATCCCGTAAGAAGACGTGGCTGGATGAATTTAAGTCTTTGTGAATAAAAATCTTTCCTTTATTGTGACGTGCTGCAGGTGAAGGCTGAAGTTTAGCAATGATCTGATTTAAACGACTAGTGAAGTCTGATATATCAGTGGTATCAGGAAAAGAAGTATGAAAATATTCTCCTGGTAGACGTAAGGGCTCACCGTACACTAATTCAGCGGACGAGGTATTAAGATCATCTTTAAATGTGCTTCTAATGCCTAAAAGTATCCAAGGTAAGGTATCAACCCAGTTAACATCTGCATGGCACATAATTGCAGCCTTTAACTGTCTGTGGAACCGTTCCACTAGACCGTGGCAAGCCGGATGATATGCGGTCGTGCGACGATGTTTGAATCCTATTACTTTTCCAAGATATTTGAAAAGTGCAGATTCAAACTGTCGCCCGCGATCGGTGACTATATCTGTTGGACATCCAAATCTAGATATCCACGATATTAATGCCTTCCCAACTGTTTCAGCTGTCATATCAGCCATTGGTACGACTTCAGGCCAGCGTGTGAAACGATCCACCACAGTAAGGCAGTAGCGATAGCCTTGTGCAGGTGGTAATGGGCCAACAATATCCACATGGATAAACGCAAATCGTGCCCGCGGTAGCTCGAACGTGCCAAATGGAGAAGACACGTGACGATGCACCTTGGAGCGCTGGCAAGCCAGGCATTTTCGTGACCACTCTCGACAGTCTTTTCGCACACCAGGCCAAACGAAACGCTCAGCTACTAACTTAGCTGTTGCGTTAGCGCCAGGGTGACTAAGGCTATGCAGACTGTCAAAGAGTTGCTTTCGCAAGGGCTTTGTCACAAAAGGCCTGGGTGATGTAGTACTTACATCACAGTAAAGCTCTGTTTGTGTATCAGGAATCTTCAATTTTAATAGCCGGAGTGAAGAATCTTCTCTCAGCAGTTGCGATAGTTCCTGATCGGAAGCTTGAGATGTAGCAAGCGCGTCAAAATCTATTGGCATCTGCAGTTCCTCAACACGAGATAATGTATCGGCAGCAACATTATCTTTACCCGATATGTGTCTAATATCGGTCGTGAACTGCGAGATGAAGTCGAGATGACGAAACTGTCGCGGTGAACAGTTAGATTTCCTGTCACGGAAAGCATAACTGAGCGGTTTATGATCAGTGTAGATCACAAAATGTCTCGCCTCAAGCATATGACGAAAATGTTTGATGCTTTCGTATATGGCTAATAGTTCGCGGTCATATGCTGAGTATTTCTGCTGAGAAGTACTCAGTTTCCGCGAAAAGAACGCGAGGGGTTGCCATACACCGTCTGTAAGTTGCTGTAGAACTGCACCCATTGCCGTGTCAGACGCATCTGTTACCAGGGCGAGCTTGGTTTGACAATTTGGGTGAGCGAGTAATGCAGCATTAGACAGACTCTCCTTGCACTGATTAAAAGCTAACAGTCCCTCATCAGTAATGCTGACAGGATGAGATCCCTTTACCGAATCGGTAAGAAGGGCGTTAAGTGGGGCTTGTATTTTAGCGGAGTGCGGTAAAAATCTCCTATAAAAATTTAGCATTCCTAAAAATCGCCTGAGTTCCTTAACCGTTTTAGGTACGGGAAAATCCTTTATAGCTTGAACTTTAGATTCTAAAGGTTTGGTACCGGATGAAGAGATTTTGTACCCTAAAAACGTTACCTCTTCAACTCCAAAGACGCATTTTGAAGTATTGATGAGGACACCGTATTCCTTCATGCGGTTAAATAGCTGTTGAAGATGAAGCTGATGTTCTGCCTCTGATTTTGAAAATACTAAAAAATCGTCCAAATAACAATAGACAAAATCAAGACCTCTTGTCATCTCGTCTACAAACCTTTGAAATGTTTGAGCAGCATTTCTCAAACCAAATGTCATCATAGGAAATTCGTAAAGTCCAAATGGTGTAGTAATGGCAGTTTTTGGAATATCATCTTTAAAAACCGGAATCTGATTGTAGGCTTTTACTAAATCTATTGTAGAAAAAATATTACATCCAGCAATGCTATGCGCAAAGTCGTTGATATGTCTGATAGGATAACGATCAGGTATAGTACGCGCGTTAAGCATCCTGTAGTCACCACAGGGCCTCCAGCCGTTGTCCTTTTTAGGCACCAAGTGCAAAGGTGACGCCCAAGGAGACTCTGAAGGTCGACAGGTACCAATCTGCAACATTGCTTCAAATTCAGATTTCGCAATCTTTAACCTATCTGGTGCTAACCTACGTGGTGTACACGATACAGGTGGTCCAGGTGTGGTGCGAATGTGATGAAAAATATTATGAGCTTTACCTCCATGTTGAATACCAGATGGACGAGTGATGTCAGGGTACCGCGCTAGTATAGCATGATATGCAGAATTACCAGACACCACCTTCACTGAAGAAACATTGTCAGAAAATTTCGCAGACAAAGCAGGGGCAGCGAGCGTAGTATAATTATCTATTAAACGTCGATTCCTAACATCTACAATAAGATTATAAAAAGATAAAAAATCAACACCAATTATTGCCTTAGTTACATACATCAGCAATAATAAATCGCCAAACAAAGTCGCGACGTAAACCTATATTTAATACTAAATGTATATATCCGTAAGTATTAATTGTTGAACCGTTGGCAGCACATAATTCATAGTTCGTTTTTTGACAACGTTCTTTAACAAATTTCGATCGCGGAAACACACAAAGGTCACTGCCGAGGACTTTTTGGCGGGAACTTGCAGAGTGACGTTGCGTTTTCGTTTTATTTTCATTAAATTCGTGTATTTTGAGTTTTATTGAATAATTTCGGTGGTGTTTTATCCAATAATGATCAATCTAAGTGCACAAGTGAAGTGAAATGAAATGAAAGCATGTATCGTGACTTTCCAGGTTGTCCCAAAAGTCCGTGAATGTTTTAGTGAACAACCGCCAATTTCACTAAAGCCTGACTGGACATGTATGGACGAGGACTGGACATTACAGTGAGTTTGAGAATGTGACTATAACATAAAAGAAGAAATTAAAACTGATGAAAATATATGCGATTGAAAGACTTTGTGTTGACTACATACTTAACTTATGTAAAAAAAACATTGTGACAAATAAACCAAGACCATTTCAAATACTTTGACATTGGCAGAAATATCCTAAAAGGATGATTGCCAGCAACAAAAAAAAAAAAAAAAGGTCACTGCCAGTGTCAACCAAAAATTGTATTTTGCTGCGTTGGTCAGTGACAAATAAGCGACCAATATTCGGGCAGGCATCGGCCGCCATTACACTCTGCCCTACTAATTTTCCGAATAGTCGCATGGCTTAATACATTTCTTCGCATTCTTTCCGAATTTTGCATGATACCAGCATTGAGGAAACTTGTTGTAATTAGAACGTGATCGGGATCTACTTCTAATTGGAGAGTTTGAGCGACGTCGTGACTGACGTGGATCATTCACATTTGTTGCAAGTAATGCGACTTGTTTTGTAAGTTCGCTTAACTGGTTCATCATACCTTCAATTATGGAAGAGGGAACACCTGAGGTTGCCGAAGTGCTTGCCACCTGTTGACGTCCAGTCGGCGCAATTTCGTGAACTTTGTCCGCCAAATCTGCTAATTTCTCTAAATCTAAGTCAGGTTGTGAGGCTACTATTGTTTGGATGTTACTTGGCAAACGGCTTGACCACAAAGTCTTCAAAAAATCATTTGGTATTGCAGGTCCAGCCAGATTTTGGAGATGTCTCATAAATTGCGACGGCTTCCTCGCCTAATTCTTCGCCTCCTAGCAATTGCTTGATTTTACGCTCTTGAGATGCGGAAAGACGTTTTATCAACTCTGACTTAAGCTTCTCGTATTTATCAACTGGCGGAGGATTTATTACTATGTCTTTTACCTCAGAAAAGTAGCGATGATCTAATACGCCGATAACATGATAAAATTTTGTAGAGTCGATCGTAATGTTGGCTAAAGCAAACTGACTTTCCATTTGTCTGAACCATAGTTCTGGTTCCTCAGGCCAAAATGGAGGCGCACGGATTCCAACACGAGACGTTTCATCCATCTTTTTATCCATTTTCAAAAGGGGTCACCAATGAAGCGGCTGTAAGCCGTTACGATATAGAAGGTGCAGATGGATGTATATAGAAACAAATTATATTAAAATAGTGTAATAGAAACGAAATTAAATTAAATTATAATTGACTCCAGTAAAAATAACAACAATGACATTCAGATATCAAAATATTCTCTCCGAGCCGCGCGCATGTCACGCATGCGCGCAACGGGTTGAATTATCTAATAAGAAAATAAACGTTCTGTACAAATGTAGTAATGACAAACATTTAACTATTTACAAACTAAATTAATATAAAATATTATTTACGCCACAAGTATGAATATTATTCATATAACTCTGATTATACAATATAATTATTTTATTTACAATAAATGTACAAAATATACAAGCAAATGTACAATTATAATATATAAAAAACTTCTTCGAGGCTGCCGCTGTCGCCGATCGGCAAGGTTCCCAGAAGGCTGGCAGCGTTTCCTCTTTGGATGGCCAAGCTGATGCGTTGGCGGAAAAAGCTCCCCGCCCGCCGGTCACCCGAGGCCTCGATTAATTTTTTACATAAAATATTTGCGAAACGACGAGCTTCAGACCCACACGGACCCATGGTCTCAACCGCAAAAGACATAAATTGATAATTTGAACCAATACAGGCGTACTTTTTGAATTTTGAACAACTATAATATATAAAAAACTTCTTCGAGGCTGCCGCTGCTGCCGATCGGCAAGGTTCCCAGAAGGCTGGCAGCGTTTCCTCTTTGGATGGCCAAGCTTATGAATAATTTTTTATCTTTCAGCATCATATTCGACAAATTCGTATTACCGGCTTGCTTGCCTGTAACTGGACACCAGATGAATGATTTAACAGCAAGTGCAGCCGGGTGGGGAAGCATTAACTCACTAGATAACCTGGCCGATACGATGCAGACGGTAAATATCTTAATAATACTTTTAAGTATCATGTGCGTTACGGGCCTTCGTAAATTACCTACTTGTCGTATTGTACAGGGTGGCCGGTAAGCAGTACTACAAACTTAAGGAGATCAAAGTCAAAGTCAAAACCATTTATTCAGTTTAGGCCCTAGAAGGGCACTTATGAAGGTCGAATTACAGAAGTTACCACCGGTTCGGAAGTCAGCCTTCAACTGAGAAGAACCGCCAAGAAACTCAGCAAGGTTACATTTTTTAAATATTCTTGGACCATCTGACTATATTGGCTTTTTTTTTCAAATGTTTAACAATTTTATTCTTAAGATAGGTGGGCGGGTCCTACCAACATATGCAAAAGTGACCTCAGTAAAAGTGTAACCACTTTGACTTTTATGTTTTAAATCTAAATATTATTTTGGCTACATTAACTAGGTATTAAACCACTCATGTAAACACATGTATGAAATAGTTTAATATATGTTGTATTAATGTCATATATTATATTAATTTGTTCTTAACTTTGCAGTTGTTAATTTTTAATGCGATACATAGTCATTCTCAAGTAGCTAGTAAGGCGATGATAGCTCAGTGGTAAGTGACGTCGAATACCGCGTCGAAGGTCGTGGGTTCGAATCCTACAATGAGCTTGAGCTTTCGGTGAAGGAAAACATCGTGAGGAAACCATAGCACGGTGGTAGGGTACTTTGTAGTACCCGACTGGCTGGCTACCACCCTCAAGTTGAAAATCTGTCGCCAAAACACCTATCGGTGTGTTCCGACAGCTGCACTTGAGAGCCAGTTCCCATCTAGGCTATGTGTGCTTACCATCTTCGGCCACATCATCACTTACCATGGTGAGATTGTGGTCAAACACAAGCCTATCCAGAATTTAAAAAAAAAAAAAAAAACTAGCTCTCCACCGCGATTCCACTCGCGTTTCCATGGGATCTTTTCTTTTCCCCGGATGAAAATATTAGTGCCTATGACACTCACAAATAACGTGGCTTACTATTGATAAAAATAATTTTTCTAAATCGGTTCAGTAGATTAGATCCAGAGATTACCCCCTACAACCTCACAACACTTTACCTCGTTATAATATTAGTATAGATTTAAATATCACCAATTGAATGCCACAATACTAGATGAGGCTTTTGTCAGATCCCAGACATTTTTTGTCTCGTAAACAAGTTACATACAATGTGTTTTACATATTCATCGTAAATTTTTCCCATCGACTAAACTGACGAGTCTTCAAAAAAACCGGCCAAGTGCGAGTCGGACTCGCGCTCGAAGGGTTCCGTAAAACAGGCAAAAAAATCACGTTTGTTTTATGCCCCCCTTAAATATTTATTTTATTTTATATTTATTATTAAAGTAAAATACAACTGAGTATTTTGTGAATATTTCAACCTGTTGCCATTATTGATATCGAGCAAAAAAGGGCAAAAACATAGCGTTTGTTGTATGGGAGCCCCTCTTAAATATTTATTTTATTTTGTTTTTAGTATTTGTTGTTATAGCGGCAACAGAAATACATAATTTGTGAAAATTTCAACTGTCTAGCTATCGCGGTTCTTGAGATACAGCCTGGTGACAGACAGACGGACGGACAGACGGACAGACAGCGAAGTCTTAGTAATAGGTTCCCGTTTTTACTCTTTGGGTACGGAACCCTAAAAACGAGCAAAAAATTAATGACCTCTAGCTCAGACTTGAACTTGTTCTTGCTCTTGTTTTTTTTTTACTTTTTGATAAGCTGTCTTTGACTGCTATTTCACCATGGCAAGCACACAAAGCCTAGAAAGAAACCTGTGTGTGGTAGCCAGCCAGTCGAGTACTACAGTACCCTACCACCGTGCTATGGTTTCCTCACGACGTTTTCCTTCACCGAAAGCTCAAGCTCATTGTAGGATTCGAAATCAAACCGCGGTATCCGACGTCACTACCACTGAGCTAGCATCGCCTATCCCTGAGGTCGATGTAGACCACTTTAGGTATCAATGAACTAGAAGGACAAATAACATTAATGACTGTGATATCTTAGAAAGATCCCTGGGGAACGCGGATGAAAGATCCCTGGGGAACGCGGATGAAAGATCCCTGGGGAACGCGGATGAAAGATCCCTGGGGAACGCGGATGAAAGATCCCTGGGGAACGCGGATGAAAGATCCCTGGGGAACGCGGATGAAAGATCCCTGGGGAACGCGGATGAAAGATCCCTGGGGAACGCGGATGAAATATCCCTGGGGAACGCGGATGAAAGATCCCTGGGGAACGCGGATGAAAGATCCCTAGGGAACGCGGATGAAAGATCCCTGGGGAACGCGGATGAAAGATCCCTGGGGAACGCGGATGAAAGCGCGAGGGATATAGATAAGGCCATCCATGAAGACGTGTCCTACTCTTTTTCCTAATTTTTAAGGCGATGATAGCTCAGTGGTATGTGACGTCGAATACCGCGACGAAGGTCGTGGGTTCGAATCCTACAATAGGCTTGAGCTTTCGGTGAAGGAAAACATCGTGAGGAAACCACAGCACGGTGGTAGGGTACTATGTGGTACTCGACTGGCTGGCTACCACCCTCAAGTTGAAAATCTGTCGCCAAGCACCTGTTGGTGTGTTCCGGCAGTTGCACTTGAGAGCCAGTTGCCCTTGTCCTCAAGGCATTGTAATAAGGTGTACAACACGTTGGCAGTCCCCCTGGTATTGCTAATGTCTATAGGCGACGGTAGTCACTTACCATCAGGTGACCCGCCTGCCTCGTTGTCACTAGTGACATAAAAAAAAAAAAAAATGTCTTACAGTGCAAATCATCCTACATACATCCTTTTGCTAGTGTTGTAGTGCTGTCAAAGTCAAAACCATTTATTCAGTTTAGGTCCTAGAAGGGCACTTATGAAGGTCGAATTACAGAAGTTACCACCGGTTCGGAAGTCAGCCTTCATCTGAGAAGAACCGGCTAGAAACTCAGCAAGTTTACAATTTTTTAAAATTTTTGGACCATCTGACTATATTGGCTTTTTTTTCAAATGTTTAACAATATTATTTTTAAAGTAATACAAAAATACATAAAAAATTAAAGCGGCTATAGTAACAGCGCACATGTGAGTCGAGTCAGATAAAAGTAAAAGAGGCGCGTCGTCACAACAAACATGACACAGGAATTCCTACATCGCGCTAGCAAAGTTTTCTCAGCACTTTGCATATATATTTGCTCTTTTTTGTTCTCAACAAGAAACGTTGGACTGCAGTCTTCTGTGCAGACTAGTACTTGCGTTATCTAGTTAAATAATAGATCTGTGACTACAACACTGTGAAGATACCACCTACACTGTTAAATTTGCCTATACATAAATTTAAGGAACGTGTTAAGAATGTTTTAATACAGAAGGCGTACTACCATATTAACGAATATTTAAATGACGACAATGCTTGGGTGCAGCGCTCGCTCTTGCAGGACATACATTTATGTAATAATTCTAAGATTGTTTTGAAAAGAGTAATTGCTGAGTTTATTGCCGGCTCTTCTCAGCAAAAGCAACCTTCCGAACCGTACTAGAGTCATTAGAGTCATTAGAATCTGACAATTCATAAGGGCATGTGAAGGCCTATTTGGATGAATAAAGATTTCATTTCACTAGCAAAAGGATGCACACTAGCACTGTAAGGGATTAGGAAAAAGAAGGGCCCGACTTCATGGATGGGCACTATTGATAGCAAGTTATAAAAATTTCCAGGTGACAATCCACAAGATGGATGACGAGAAGTGCTCGCCGCTAAACCCTAAGCAGCGTCCCCGGCTTATGAAAGACGGCTTGAACTCAACCACGCAGATGTGCTACGGAGACCGGTTCTTCGTCAGAAATACTTGCCAGGTACGCACGAGGGTTCGATTCTCATCCAGGACAATGTTTCCTATAATTCAAATATTATCAGTGAGACTAGATAAATAATTATTGTACGTCTATGTTGCTTTTCAAAAGAGTTGGTACTATTTGAAACTAATATATTATTATTCAAAATCAAAACCATTTATTCAGTTTAGGCTCTAGAAGGGGCACTTATGAAGGTCGAATTACAGAAGTTACCACCGGTTCGGAAGTCAGACAACAACTGAAAATAATTAATATGTTATGTATCAGTTATCTGGTTTCCATAGTACAAGTTCTGCTTAGTTTGGGATCTGATCGCCGAGTGCAAAATGTCTTTAAAACAGGAATTGGAACAGAATAAAAAAACATTGGTGAAATGCTTTCGGTGAAGGAAAACATTGTGAGGAAATCACAGTAGGTACGGTGGTAAGGTATTTTGTACTCTACAGGCTGACTACGACCCACAAGTTGAAAATCTGACACCAAGCCTGCACTTGAGGGCGGTTTTCCTTCTAGGCTTTTAAGCTTACCACCTTTGGCTACATCATCACTTACCATGGTGAGATTGCGGTCAAACACAAGCTTACCCAGAAGTAAAACAATTTTGTTTGTGTGTTCCGGCAGTGGTACTTGAGAGCCAGTTGCCTTTAAAGCATTGTAATAATGTGTACAACACATTGTCACACCTGGTATTGCTAACGTCTATAGGTAGTCACTTACCATCAGGTGACCCGCCTGACTCGTTGTCAATCAGGAACAATCTATAATTTCCAGGGCGACAGCGGTGGTCCTCTTCAAATACTAGGACAGGCTTCTGATTGCCAGTACACCGTGATAGGAGTCGTCTCGACTGGAAGAAACTGCATGGAACTGGGCTCCGCTGGTATATATACTCGAGTGCAACACTACGTGCCTTGGATAGAGACCATTGTATGGCCATAGACATAGATAGAATCACTCCGTAAAGATAAATAGCGACTCTTATTTCAGCTCGAAGTATTATATCATTATACAGGATGTTCGTAAGTAGTATGACAAATAAGAGAGAGTTAGGTGGGCGGCTCACCTACCAAATATACAAAAATGTCCTTAGTAAAATTGATACCATTTTCAAGATATTTCGGTATTTCTGATTCAAAGTCAAAGTCAAAACCATTTATTCGGTTTAGGCCCTAGAAGGGCACTTATGAAGGTCGAATTACAGAAGTTACCACCGGTTCGGAATTCAGCCTTCAACTGAGGAGAACCGGCAAGAAACTCAGCAAGGTTACATTTTTTAAATATTTTTCGACCATCTGACTATATTGGCTTATGTTTTATGTGTTGATTTCTGATTTTAAATAACTCAAAAATGATAAGATATGTTTTGTATATTTGCTTGGTGATCCGCCCACCTAACTCTCTCTTATTTGTCATACTACTTACTGCACATCCTGTATAATAAATATCCTCGGACATTTGTTCACACTCGGCTATCTGATCCCAAACTAAGCAGAGCTTGTAATATGGACAACCAGATCACTGATATAATACATAGACAACTTTTTTTTTGTAAATACATACTTAATTAGATAATTACACCCAGACTCAGGACATACAGACATGTTCATGCACACAAATGTGTGTCCTGGATGAGAATCGAACCCTCGACCTGCGTCGTGATAGGTAGTGTCTTAACCAACCACCAACCGACCCGTATGAATACATGAAGAAAAATCTTGTAGCCCTTTTTCTACTCTGTTTGTCTCTCTTTTTACCCACGACGGAACGGAGACGGTATATGCGTTTGGGGTGAGAGCATGTTTGTTTGTGCAACTCCATGTTGTTAGTAGCTTCTAACGAGATTTCAATAAAAAGAAAATTGAACACAGTGCGTTTTTATTTCACCTCCAAACGACTTCAAACTTCATAAGATTTTAAATTTTGATAATAAATAACTAGACAATAAGAAACCATCTCAACCTAATAAAATTCTAATAATTAATTAATAAACGGACTTAGGTACTTACCTAAATTCACATGATTTTCAAGATTATAGTCTAATTTCGACCACTGAAAGAAAGAGGGCGATGATAGCTCATTGGTAAGTGATGTCGGATACCGCGGCGAAGGTCGTGGGTTCGAATCCTACAATGAGCTTGAGCTTACGGTGAAGGAAACCATAACATGGTGGTAGGGTACTATGTGGTACTCGACTGGCTGGCTACCACCCTCAAGTTGAAAATCTGTCGCCAAGCACCTGTTGGTGTGTTCCGGCAGTTGCACTTGAGAGCCAGTTGTCCTTGCCCTTAAGGCATTGTAATATGGTGTACAACACGTTGGCAGTCCACCTGGTATTGCTAATGTCTATAGGCGACCATCCATCCATACCATCAGGTGACCCGCCTGCTAGTGGCATAAAAAAAAGAGATACAAAATTCATGCAATGGGTGAACACTAGTTTATTTAATTTCGATTATCAATATCAGATAGTATAACAAAAATAATTTTCTTCATATGTATTTTTTTTCGTGTATTTTTCCTATATTTAATAGATATTCTGTTATTCGGGGCGTAGAAAAATCCAATCGACAATTGTTCAGCAAATCAAATTTGGTGACGACATACCGACAGCAGCGCCACCTACCGGGTCCAATTGTATTTTCAAACCATCGAGGAACCCATTGAAATATATTCACAAAATTTCATCCAAATCGGTCCAGCCATTTAGGACGAGTCAGGTGACAAACATACGTACAGAAGAATTATCTATACTAATATTATAAAGAGGAAAGATTTGATATTTTTGTCTGAAACTATTGGACCGATTTGATTAGAAAGCTACATTATCCCTGGTGAACATAGGATATGTTTTATCCCGGGAAAAGATAAGATCCTTCGGGAACGCGGGTGAAACCGCGGGGAACAGCTAGTGTTTAATATAAGGATGTAGGTAATCTTTTTCTGATAATACCTACATTATAAAATTACCACGAATACAAAATAAAATGAGGAAAACTTAAATGACAATACAAAGGTTTTAAAGGACAAAATGATTCATGAAAAATGTGTTGGGAGAAGGGTGGGTTGTTTTTATACTACAAGGGACAACGAAGCGGACGGGTCACCTGATGGTAAGTGACTACCGTCGCCTATACACCCTCAAGTTGAAAATCTGTCGCCAAGCACCCATCGGTGTGTTCCGACAGTTGCACTTGAGAGCCAGTTCCCATCTAGGCTTTGTGTGCTTACCACCTTCGGCCACATCATCACTTACCATGGTGAGATTGTAGTCAAACAGAAGCCTATACAGAAAAAAAAATTAATTTTGATTACTTTCATGTCTTTAGTGACACTTATGCAATAAAATCGAATCTAACAACATATCATTCATCAAAATCAGACCAGCCGTTTAGGCTACAGAGCCTGTCAAAGAAATATACATACATACGTCTACACTCAAAAACATAACCCTCCTTCTGGCGCAGTCGGGTAAAAAGTAGCCATGATAAACAATATCTAGGCTTTGTGTGCTTACATTCGGCCACATCACTTAAGATGGTGAGATTGCGGTCAAACACAAGCTTATCCTGGGTAAAAACAAAGAAAAAATCATTTTGGAACCTTGCCAATCGGCAGCAGCAGCAGCCTCGAAGAAGATTTTTATATATTATAATAATTGTACATTTGTTTGTAAAGGGTCACGGTCAAAATGGGCGTAAAACCAACAGCTTTAAAATATATTTTATGTGAAAGCTAATGACCATTAATTAATTTTCTACTATGACGGCAATCACCCAAACAAATAAAATGTGCGAGGAGGGCGATGGCTGCCACACGCGTCATACTTGTGAACAGGTGCTGCTTGTGGGGGCTGGTCTGCTTGAGTTTGTTGTTTATTAAGTCAGTCATAATTAAATTCTATAGATTACTATTTTTGCCGCCATAACACGCAAATATTGTCAGTGAGACTAGATAAATAATAATTATTGAATGTAATAGGTGTAAGTTGTTTTTGAAAAGAGTAATTGCTGAGTTTATTGCCGGCTCTTCTCAGCAAAAACAACCTTCCGAACCGAGCATTTAGAGTCTGACTATTCATAAGTGCCTGTGAAGGTCTATTTGGATGAATAAACAATTTCATTTCATTTCATTTCAACAACCGGTGAGCAGAGATATTCAGTGATGTTCAAACGTATTTGTTATAGAATCCAAAACAATCGCTAATACAACGGATATAACACGACACGATGTTGTGCAGAGCTAGGCCAAAGAAGTCAAAGTCGTCCCCGGACGTCTTGGAGTTATATTTAACAAAACTTTGTTTGGTATGTCTCGTCGAACTCTAGAAAGAAAATTGAAAATCGCTAGAGAATGTATAGAGGCAGAATTTACCCCTTTACATCTAGGGTTTGACCATATCACAAGGAATAATATCTTAGAGAGGAATTTGTTGATACCAAAACACATATTCGGTAACAGTGAAAACAGCAAAGCAATAGTTATTTGCGATGGTACTTATATTTATATAGAAAAAAATTCCAATTTTTTGTTTCAACGATTGTCTTATAGCTTGCATAAGTATGAGAATTTATTAAAACCCTTTATGATTGTCAGCACTGATGGCTACATTTTGGATGTCCTAGGTCCGTATGCCGCCACTACATCTGATGCAACAATCATGCAAAACATTATGCATGATGAAAATAGTGCTTGGCATTGGATTTTTCAATATAACGACGTTATTTTGGTTGATTGGGGTTTTAGGGATAGCTTAGCTAGTATTGAAGAGTGGGGTTATGAGGTACACATACCACCCATAAAAGACAGAAACGAAACCCAATTAACAACGGACCAAGCCAATAAATCGCGAACTATTACCATTAGCCGCTGGGTAGTGGAAGCCATGAATGGCAAAATAAAACAGTTTTAAACTGCTGCGACAAACATATATTAATAGAGCTCTTCCCCATATGTTTGTAGATTTCAAAATTGGTGCTGCTTAAATGCTTTTCACCCAGTTTTTGAAAACCATCGACTAGCTTCGGATATAATAAACATTATTGATGAAAAAATAAACAACCCGAATCGTTTTATTACGTCGAACTTAAAAATCTGAATCGACAACGTCGAGACTTTGTAAGAATGGAAGCAAATCTACTGTTAGAGTCCTATGGACGTTAAAATGAAATAAAATAGCGGACTGTAATTTCTGTAGGGCTCGTTTATTGCCAGCCAAAATTATCAATATGGTCGTCCGTGTCCGATGGTGTCCAGAAACGCGAGTGCGTGTGTGGCCGCTCGCTGCTGCGTTGCCGCCCGCGCGTCTCCTCCCGTGCGTTTGTTAAGTTCTTAACATCTACCATTCCTAAATGATTTTCCACGTTTATAAGAGGAATGTATAGTGATTCACGCTTTGGGAACTTATCATATAAAGCTAGCAAAATCGTATGTCGCAGAACATTTCCGCGATGGCGTTTATTTAATTGAATTATATAGAGAGGAGTCAACAGATTTAATATTCTGCAAACTAATGTGTGGTTGCTTCGAATTAAAATACAGTCGCGGCATGTCAGATCGCGCACATATAATACTTACATTTTGATCGATAGAGACCAAATCGGTAGAAATGCGAAAGTTGGGCATTACTGTTCTTGCTTAACAGGCAGAAGAACAGTAGGAAGTTGTGCCCACATCGTTTCAGTTTTGTGGTTTTTAGGGTTAGGACGGCACGAGCCTTTCATTGCACCCGCAGAACATTTATTTGATGTTATAGTTGATGATAACCATTGATATTTAAATAAAAGGTATCAATATTATAGTAGTTTTTAACAAATATGTGTGTTTTATTTAACCAATCTTTGGGATTTTTTTGCAGTGATACCCGGTCGATATTGGGGTTAACAAGTATTTAGGGGGTATTTTATTTCTGTTGGTTTTACGCCCAGCTCTCATACAAAAATGCCCATGATCCTTTTGTACACTTGTAAATAAATATTGTGAATATATTTGAGAAGAAATAGAAAAGCAACATTTTAATAATGATATTTATATCCAGTTATGCAGATTAACTAGTGATACCGATTCGTAATCGATTCGAATACCTACATACAGTATTCAGTTATTCATAACATGCCCTCGCGTCTGCACAGCTTTGTGTTTTTGTACGGTTTTTATTAATAAATACCGGTTTTAGATCACTTTGTATCAGTGTCGTGCGAATAGTTAATTAAGTAAGTTGATTGTTTTTATTTTATCTACTTAACAACAACCTTCGCTGTGGCCACCATAGTATTATCAATTATTTTCTGTGAGTTAATTTTTCACTTAAAACTTAATAAGAGTTTATATAAACTGTGCTAATTATAAATGTGAGTTTGGATGGATGTATGTTTGTTACTCATTTACGCCAGAACAGCTGAATGGATCTGAATGAAATTTGGCCCAGATATAGATTATAGTCTGGAATAGCACATAGGCTAATTTCTTTCCCGGGAAAAGATAAGATCCCTCGGGAACGCGGGTGAAATAGCTTCTATAAAAATGGAACGTGATGCAATAAATGAAGACTAATACATCGACTACTTTTAATGATTTGCGGACACAAACATACATACGGAAGCTGACTTTTTATAGACGGGCCGGTTGGCGTTGTTGGTTAACACACTGCCTATCACGCGCAGGTCGTGGGTTCGTTTCCCATCCAGGACACACATTTGTGTGCATGAACATGTCTGTTTGTCCTGAGTCTGGGTGTAATTATCTATTTAAGTATGTATTCACAAAAAGAAGTAGTATGTGTAGTATATCAGTGATCTGGTTGTCCATATTACAAGCTCTGCTTAGTTTGGGATCAGATAGCCGTGTGTGAACAAATGTCTGAGGATATTTGTCTTGTATCTGAAGGTCAATTGTAATTGATAGTTCTATATATGAAGATGCGTCCCACTCTTTTTCCTGTTTCTGTTTCTTTTCACTAGTGATATAGTTCAAGGCGATGATAGCTCAGTGGTAAGTGACGTCGGATACCGCGGCGAAGGTCGTGGGTTCGAATACTACAATGAGCTTGAGCTTTCGGTGAAGGAAAACATCGTGAGGAAACTATAGCACTGTGGTAGCGTACTTTGTAGTACTCGTCTGGCTGGCTACCACACACAAGTTGAACTGTCGCCAAGCACCTGTTGGTGTGTTCCAGCAATTGCACTTGAGAGCCAGGTGTGGTAGCCAGCCAGTCGAGTACTACAAAGTACCTACCACCGTCTAAAGAAATCATCGCCTAAAGAAATAACCAGTAATGTATTGAAATACTAGCTGTTCCGCGCGGTTTCACCCGCGTTCCCGAGAGATCTTATCTTGTCCCGGGATAAAAAGTAGCCTATGTGTTATTCCAGACTATAATCTATCTCCATGCCAAATTTCATCCAGATCCATTCAGCCGGTCTTTTTTTTTATTCTGGATAGGCTTGTGTTTGACTACAATCTCACTATGGTAAGTGATGATGTGGCCGAAGGTGGTAAGCACACAAAGCCTAGATGGGAACTGGCTCTCAAGTGCAACTGTCGGAACACACCGATAGGTGCTTGGCGACAGACTTTCAACTTAAGGGTGGTAGCCAGCCAGTCGGGTACTACAAAGTACCCTACCACCGTGCAAAAAGTCTGGCGTAAATGAGTAACAAACATCCATCCATCCATCCATCCATCCATCCATCCATCCATCCATCCATCCATCCATCCATCCATCCATCCATCCATCCATCCATCCATCCATCCATCCATCCATCCATCCATCCATCCATCCATCCATCCATCCATCCATCCATCCATCCATCCATCCATCCATCCATCCATCCATCCATAATATCCATCCATCCATCCATCCATCCAAACTTTCACATTTATAATATTAGTAGGATAACCAGTAAATTGACACCAGACCTTAGCAGTTCCAGCAGAATGAACCTCCTAGTATTGGCGCTGGTGATGCAGGCGGCGGCGGCGCGTGCGCAGGTCACTAGCGACGACTTAAAGAAACAGTTCGAAGATTTTTTTGGAACAGAACCGCCGCTCGATAAGGTATGCAACGTTTTGATTTCACAATAATAATTTATAGGTAAAGAAAGAAAGAAATAGTAGATTGTTATACAAGGGGCTAAAATGACCCATTATATACGAGGTAGTTTTACTCCCGAGCTTTAGCGAGGTAGTTTTACTCCCGAGCTTTAGCGAGGGAGTAAATAGAAACCGAGTTTTAATGGGTTTTAGCGTCGTGTGCTACACCATACTTTTCACTACGATTGCGAAAAAATAAAACAATCCAATACAATATGAAATATGTAGTTTATAATTTCTTTTTTTTTTGTTTCGTCTGTAGCCGCAACGTGCATGCATTCTACCAGAGATTTTCAAAATTAAAATGAAGTTCTTTTTTTATGAAACAGTAATAAGTCGAGTCTTTATTCATGATTATTCTACTTATGACTAAAGACTTTTTCGTTTTTGTAGGCTCATTGTCATTTGACACACAAAAATAAAAAAAAATACTTTTCCCCCTAGAGGATGAATTGCTATTTTTTCACCGCTCTGGTACGCTACAATGACGGTATTTTTGAGCAAGAGGAGTGAAAAAAATATTTATTGACCCACAAGTCACAACACATTTACAATATGTAATACTTAAATAATACTTAAAGCTAAATTATATGTTGCAAAAGGTCTCTCTCAGCATAAAGTTGCACTGTACATAGCAGTACAACGCTGGTATTCTGATAGAGCCTTATTGGACAATTAATTAGTTAAAATATAATAATACTTGTATTTTTATGTCACAAGTGACAACGAGGCAGGCGGGTCACCTGATGGTAAGTGACAACCGTCGCCTATACACATTGGTAATACCAGGGGATTGCTAATGTGTTGTACACCTCATTACAATGACTTAAAGGCGAACTGGCTCTCAAGTGCAATTGCCGGAACACACCAACAGGTGCTTGGCGACAGATTTTCAACTTGAGGGTGGTAGCCAGCCAGGCGAATACTACTAAGTACCCTACCACCATGCTATGGTTTCCTCACGATGTTTTCCTTCACCGAAAGCTCAAGCTCATCGTAGGATTCGAACCCACGACCTTCGCTGCGGTATCCGACGTCACTACCACTGAGCTATCATCGCCTTAAAACAGGCATGTCGAAAGCCGTGGTGAAGGCCGAGGGTTAGAATAGGCTTTCGGTGAAAGAAAACATCGTAAGCCATAGCACGATGGTAGAGTAGGACTGGCCAGCTACCACCCTCAAGTTTAAGGCATTGGAATAAGGTGTACAACACGTTGGCAGTCCCGCTAGTATTGCTAATGTCTGTAGGCGACGGTATTCACTTACCATCAGGTGACCCAACTGCCTGGTTGTCACCTCTACTCAGTCTTCAGCGTCTTATGACCTCTGATCAATTTTTTACAGTCCACCGAGAGATCTTCAAAAATCCTGGACTGGAAAAGTTGTCAGTGCATGCCGCATTACTTATGTGACCTGAACAATTATGGAGTCAATGTCAATAATGCGACTGTAACTGGCTGGGGAGAACTGAGTATCAGGTAAGATCAATAAAACAGTATCGAATTCCCGTTGGTAGGTTGCGTTGTTGAGATCTTTTCACAAAATGCTTGGGGTTTTTTTTTACATTTTGATAAGCTTGTGTTTGACCGCAATCTCACCAAGGTAAGTGATGTGGCCGAAGGTGGTTTGCACACAAAGCCTAGATGGGAACTGGTTCTGGAGTACATCTGTCGGAATACACCGATAGGTGCTACGTGACAGACTTTCAACTTGAGGGTGGTATCCACCGTGCTAATGTTTCCTCACGATGTTTTCCTCGAACGAAAGCTGAAGCTCATTGTAGGATATCTCGGAAATGGTGTCATTTTTACCAAGGTCCTATTTGGTAGGTGACCCGTCCACCTATTTTCCCCTTAAGTTTTTCGTACCACCTTTTTTCAAGATCCAAGATCCAAGATTTCATGTTCAGTTGGACTGCGGTCACAGATCAGATAATAGTTACTGCCGCGGTCCCCAGACACGAAGACCTAGCCTGGCGGAAGACCTTTTCAATGAAGGAGTCTAACTCCTCGCTCCTCCATATGAGCTTCTCTTCACAGTATCGTGAGACCAATTAGCCATGTGACTGTTCAAAAATATTTACAACTTACAGGTCTAGTGATACAGACTGCCTGGATATCGACATTTGCTGTCTGGTACCTAAGGATCCAGAGTCTCCGAAGCCCAAGGCAGAGCTACCAACAGGATGCGGGTATAGGAATCCTTGGGGTTTGAAAGGAATCAAGGTTTTCATATATGGGGCATATGTAAGTAGACATCACCCTTTCGGACAATTATGAGGAGTTTCAAAGTGCCTAACAATTTTTGCTCCATTTGCAAGCCTGATTTTTGGCCAGATGACTGTTTATCTGAAATTAGAAGTGTTTTTTTCCAATTTTCATACCACAAGTGCCAACCAGGCAGGCGGGTCGGCTGATGGTAAGTGAATACGATCGCATATGATTGATTGTATGATTGTCAATGTGTGGTAAACCTTAATACCATGCTTTAAAGTTTAAAAGTTAACTAGATGTTTTTTACTATAAAATATTTGAATGTTTATTTTGTTGTCTCATAAACAATCTAGTATCTATCTCGAGAAAAGCTAAGATCCCTTGGGACTGCCGGTGAAACTGCATGGGATAGCTTTATAAATAATGCGAAAATTTATTTGCATAAACATCCTCAGATGTTTGCCACTGAGAAATTATAAGATCCCCCGGGAACGCTAGAGACTGTATATCTACAGCTAGGAATCTAAAAACAAATCACACTTCATCCTCCTCTGGCGAACATGATTCATAATATTATGGCTTTATAAAGGTAAAGCGATGGTAGCTCAGTGGTAGTGACGTCGCATACCGCAGCGAAGGTCATGGGTTCGAATCCTACAGTGAGAATAAAAACATCGGTGAAGAAAAACATCGTGAGGAAACCATAGCACGGTGGTAGGGTACTTTGTAGTACCCAGCTAGCTGGCCAAGCCCTCAAGTTGAAAGTCTGTCGCCAAGCACCTATCAATGTGCACTTGAGAGTAAGTTTCCTTTCACCAGGTGCTAACCACCTTCGGCCACATCATCACTTATCATAGTGAGATTGTGGTCAAACACAAGCTTATCCAAATTTAAAAAAATGGTGTTGCTGAAATCTATTCGATGACGTTCCCATACATGGCCGTTGTTATGTTAGGGAGTGTGCAATCAAACCAGAGCTCAGGCAACAACTAACTCATGTATTTCTTATAAAGTTTATCTAGACATTCATTGGAAGGTACCCACATTATTTATAATAAAATTAATATTATGACATCCTCCTTTCTTTGAAAAGAGAAAAGAAAAATAGAATCTTAAAAAAAAAAAGTGACAAAAATCTGTTGATATAAAATTAGATAAGATAATTTATATGCAATAATTGTGTAATTTTTAAACAGTGTAATAATTCATTTAGAGTAATAACTTTTTGTTTTTTATAACATTAGTACAAATTGAAATATAACAAACATCCACTCATTCAATGCATTGATCTAACATGAACAAAAACTTTTATTTCAATTTTATACATGCAATAAAGACAAATTTCATTAATTTAAACTCATGCAATACATTTTACTTATATGTATTTCATATTATTATCTATAGCATATCATAATTAATTAATATTAAACATTTCTCATGTTCCATAATTTATTTAAAATCACAATACATATTACATGAAAACATAGAACATTCATATCGAGTTTCATAGCCTTTTGATTGACAGGTGTGTAGGCGTACCTTATGCACAGGTAGGTCGTGTCATGCATTACGGATGCCATCTATTGGGAGGCCTCACTATCCTGCCAGAACGAGTTACATAATTATTATTAATATTAGATGAACTGTCATGCTGAAAATCTGCATTATTGCTATTAATATATGGAGGTATATTGTCATAATCAAAGTTGTAATCGTGAGGGCCGTCTTGCCGCGCTTGTGAATCTTTAACAATATGTTTTCTATTTCTCACAATAATTTTATCATTATATAAACGAATTTCATAGGATCGATTTCTCAATATACGTGTAATTGTACCAGATATCCAGCGCTTCCTGATAGTGTCTAAAACTTTAACTTTTTGACCTGATTTCAATATAGGTAGGTTTTTTGCTGTGCGATCATAATATAGCTTTTGTTTCATTTGCCTATCCTCCAACCCTCTCCTAACGTTCATATGACAATGTGCCTTTGGCTTTAATAATTTAACAGATGTTGGAATCACACTTCTTAATTTTCTACTTTGCAATAACTCAGCAGGAGAAGGCAATTGATCATTTAACGGAGTATTCAAATATTCTAGCAAGCCAATACGGTAGTCCGTGTTATTAGCAGTTGTTTTTGTTATTATATTTTTAACTGTTTGAACCGTTCGCTCCACTTGTCCGTTTCACTGTGGATAATAAGGGGATGAAGTTTGATGAATAAAATTCCATTCATTAGCAAACTGCCTAAAATAACTCGATGTGAATTGTGGTCCACAGTCAGACATAACAATATTTGGTATTCCTTGGTGACTAAAAATGTTTTTTAAGCAGTTAATTACATACTCAGATGAGGTTGTATTCAACTCAACGACTTGAAAAAATTTGCTATAGTAGTCCACTAATAATAAGTAATTAACACCCTTTATATAAAATAAATCCACTCCTACTTTTGCCCATGGGTGGTCCGGTATTTCATGAGATATAAGTTCTTCTTTTTGATTATTTCTCCTGTATGTTAAACAAATGTTACAATTAGATATTATATTTTCAATGTCATTATTGATACCTGGCCAAAAAATCACCTCCCTTGCCCTTAATTTACACTTTTCTATGCCCATATGTCCAATATGTATTTTATTTAACATTTGTTTTCGCATGATTTTCGGTACAATAATTCTATCACCTTTCCAAATCAATCCATATGCGCTGAGCAAATCTTCTTTATAGTTCCAAAATGGTTTAACTATATCTACAAGCTCGTTTTTATTATTAGGCCAACCTTTACATATGTATTTATTTAATTGCTGTAGTTCATTATCTGCCTCTGTGTGTTTCTGTAGCAATAAAAATTGTGAATCCGTAACATATTGAGAAGTATTTTGCAAAGAATCGTTAACTATTTGACACACTTCACCATCATAAGAATCACTGCTATTATGCACGACACAATCGGACGAACTCGGTTCATATGCACGAGATAATGCGTCGGCTATGTATAGGTGTTTACCTGGTTTGTATATTAATCGGAAGGTGAATCTTTGCAATCTTAATAACATTCTTTGTAATCGGGATGGAGAATCTACAATAGGTTTCTTAATTATACTAATTAATGGCTTATGATCTGTCTCAACTGTTACGTCTGAACGTCCGTATATATATGCATAAAACCTTTCACAGGCAAACAAACATGCGTAAAGCTCTTTTTCAATCTGAGCATACCTCTGTTCAGTTTTGGTAAGAGCTTTAGATGCATAACACACAGGGTGTCCATTTTGCAACAAACATGCACCTAGTCCCGTACTACTGGCATCCACAGATATAACAATGGGTTCGTCTATATTATAATATTGTAGCACCGGACGTGTTGACAAGTATTGTTTTAACTCATTAAAGCACTTATCATGTCTTTGATCCCAATGCCATTCAATTTCTTTCTTTAGTAATTCCCTCAATGGTAAAGTTTTATCTGATAAATTTGAAATAAATGCACCTACATATGTGATTAATCCTAAGAACCTTTCTACATCCTTTACATTTTTTGGTGTCGGCATGTTTTTTATTGCCGTCAAATGACTGTCATCTGGACTAAGCCCTTCTTTCGTTATTCGATGACCTAAATATTTGATTTCCTGTAATCCAAATTTACATTTTGGTTTATTTATTTTTAAATTAATTTTTTTACATCTGTCTAGGACTTTTCTCAAGATTTTATCATGTTGATCTTTATCTTTTGCAAAAATTAATAAGTCATCTATGTACATACATACACCCTCTATATCATCAAAATTTTCATACATTTTTTTATGAAAAACTTCAGAAGCCGAACATATACCAAATGGCATTCTTAAAAATTTATACCTACCAAAAGGCGTATTAAAAGTACAATATTCGTTAGTCTCATCCAGCATAACATTCCAAAAGCCAGATGACGCATCCAATGTGCTAAAATAACGGGCCCCTGATAGCTTACACACTATTTCATCAATTGTAGGTAATCTAAAATGTTCTCTTTTAATCGCTTGATTTAATTCTTTTGGATCTAGGCAGATGCGCAAATCCCCGTTGGCTTTCTTAACCACCGTCATACTACTCACCCAATCTGTCGGACCTTCAACCTTAGATATAATTCCCTGTGATTCCATTTCTAATAATTTCCTCTTAACTTCATCCTTGATAGCAAATGGCAACTTCCTAGGTGCGTGGATGACTGGCACAACATTATCTCTTAGCTGAATTCTATATTTTCCCGGCAAACAACCAATCCCATGAAACACGTCCTCATATTCATTAACAAAGTCTGCTATATCCGCATTTGTTTCGCTAATCGACAAAACCCGCCGCACGATATCTAATTCGACACATGCATGACGACCCAATATCGGATTACTGTGAACATCCGCAATTTTAAATTCCAAAACGTATAATTTACTTTTATAATATACTTTCAGATTCAGCTTTCCCAAAACTGTTATTTTTGCACCTGAATAGCCGTTCAATTTTGTATTTGTTTTTAACAAGTTAGATTCAGAAATACCTAATCTTGATAAATATTTAACGGGTAACACATTTACATCCGCACCGGTATCTAATTTAAATAATATCATTTTATCATTTACTTTTAAGTCAACTGACCAGTCATCTATATTTTTATTAAGTGAATAAATTACCTGTTCTTGCGACTCCTCCACATAGTGAACGCCACACACCCGTGCAAAATGATTCATTCTCGAACATCGCGAACATGTTTTACCATACGCCGGACAGTTATACATTTTATGAGTAGTTCCACATTTACCACATTGTTTTGGTTGAAAACGTTGCGCCGATGACAGCGACATAGACGTCTTGTGAATAGGTTGACTTTCCCGCCAATATGGCCGACGATATCCTTGTTCGTCTTCCATCCAGCGCTTGCCACCAACTTGTTTTCTAGATGTGAACGTAGAAACGCCAGCATTACGTTTATTTTTCACGACGTATACATTTTTTTCAGCTAAACAATCTTCATTTTTATTGACTGAATCTTCTTTTTTAATATTTTCCGAATATACACGGGATACAATGGCCGCTCGGCATATCTCAAGTGCTTTAGTTAATGATAATTCTTCTTCACGTAGTAACCGTTCTCTTATCGCCGCACTGGTAACACCGCACACCAAACGATCTTTTATTAAATCATCATTTAGATCTCCAAATTCGCATGATTGAGCAAATTTTTTTAAATGATATACGTACTGGTCAATGGATTCATTTTCAAGTTGTTGACGAGTAAAAAATTTATGTCTCTCCACCGTTATGTTTTTCTTTTTCGTGAAATATTTATCTAATTTAGTGAATAATCCCTCCAGTGTGGTTTCATTTGACTGGTCTAATATTTCTCGGCATTGTTCTCCAATCACATGTAGAAGTATATTTACTTGAATTGATGGCGATTTCTTGCTTAATTCACACGCATTAAAATAAATTTTGAATCCTTTTTTCCATTTCTCCCAACTTTCACCAATTTTTCCCGATGTAAAATCCATAGAATTGACGTCATAATTGAATGGTAACGGCGGAGTTAAAACGGTTTCCATTTTATACTAAATAGTTTGTTTATTTTATGTCCGTATTACACTTACACTTTTAATTTATTTCACAGTTCAGATTTAACTATTTATACTCTTATACTTGTAATTATTAGATAATTTTGGCTTTAACCGACTGCGCCATGTTATGTTAGGGAGTGTGCAATCAAACCAGAGCTCAGGCAACAACTAACTCATGTATTTCTTATAAAGTTTATCTAGACATTCATTGGAAGGTACCCACATTATTTATAATAAAATTAATATTATGACAGCCGTAATGTAGCTAAATTATTTTTCTAGGATAAAGAAGCACAGTATGCAGAGTTCCCCTGGGTGGTAGCTCTCATGGACAGGTCTAGCGCCTTTGTTGGTTCTGGGGTCCTGATTCACCCTCAAGTTGTGATGACGACTGCCCATACTGTGCTTGAGATGTGAGTATCATCAAGAAACTTATTAGCAGATTCTGCAGCTTTTACTGATCAGCAAGGTTTCCAGCAGACTGACAGCGCTCTCTTTTTAGATGTTGACGGTAAAAAAAACTCCCTGACTTTGAATAAATTCCCCAAACGATTTTATCCGATTTATATTAAGTTTTGTTGAGATTAATATTATTTTTTATTTCTTTCAGCTATAACAGCGTGACTGATAAAAAATTATTCACATTTGTAATATTAGGAGAACTGGTTGGCTACCACTCTGAAATTGAAAATCTGTCACCAAGTACCATCGATGTGTTCCAGCAGTTGCACTTGAGATTCTCCTAGGCATTGGAACCACATTGGTGATCCACCTAGTAGGTATTGTTAACATGAGTCACTTACCATCAGGCAACCCATCTTCGAGCTTATCAGGCTCCTTAGATAAACATCTCTGATACCACCCAAAAATATGAGAAAGACTAATCGAAGAGATTCCCCTTCCTTTATGGGGATTTCCCTATTCATTACCCTCGTCTCCAGGTCAGTAATAGTTCTAACAATTTCAGGTATTCCCCAGGGAATCTAAAAGCAAGAGCTGGTGAGTGGGATATGAAGAAGATTAAGAAGATTCTGCCCTGCCAGGAGCAGAATGTCCAAGAGATATATATTCATAAAGGTAATTGGGCGTATGTCCTCTAAAATTACCCTAAGGGGCACTCTTTAAGCACGGTTTTCCTAAAAGCCTATTAAACTTTGGCCTTAAACGTTTCTAGATTGTAGGGATTAAGAAGCAGCAAGATCTACTTCTTCGCTGTTGACAATATAATTGAAAATTGAACTCTACTTTAACTGTGTATTTAAAATAATTAAGTCTCTGGCCTTGAAAGTCCCTAGACCGTAGATTGTGGTTCTTGCTAGAATCTGCTGGGCTTTTGACTTGAAATGGAAACCAAAGGTAGTTAGTTAACCCTATGTCATAGTCCCCGCCTATCTGTCTACCAAGTAATAAATCTGTTGATCCACAATTTCCATGGCGACAGGCCATTGTGGAGATCCTTGGGGGAGGCCTTTGTCCACCAGTAGACGTCTTCCGGCTGACATGATGAAACAAGCATGTTCTTGTACAAAGCTCGTAGCTTTCCAGCTTAGGTTTTCTGCCAGCTTCCTTCGAAGTCCAACCTAGCCGACTTATTGTCTCCTTTCGACTTTAGTAAAATTTGTTATTCCTTCACGTAAAATATAATATTCAGGTTGATTTTTTCAAATGGGCGTGGTAGGCCAAATCCTAAACTATGGAGAATAGCGAAAAATGCTGAGGAGTCTCGGAGTCCTGCTTCATTAGATTTTAGGGAAATAAACCCGTTTAATTAAAAAAAAAATACACAGCCTGTATTATTACACCATCCGATAATGTTCCTAATAAGGACCAAATTCTCAGAAGTAATGACTTACGGCAAACTAAAAGAAAGTGCGTTTTTAATAAACAGATTTAAAAAAAAAACAAACTATTACACTTAAGCCATGTATTCACTGAGAAACAATTGTTTATAAACACTGTTTCAGAAACAAAATCTACGTGTTTCTGAAACAAATCAATATGTTTCTGAAACATTTGAATAAACACTACGTGTTTCTAGCATGTTTCTGTGTTCCCCGATGGAATTGGAGAGCACCGAAACAAATCAGTTCCGCAACAGCTGTATACAAGTGTGGACGCATGTTTCACTTGTTTATAAACATGGCGGTAGTGTGGGATGACAATAGCATTTTTCAATTAATATAATTATTTCAAACGATGCCGATATTATGGAATACCTCCTCAGGCAATATATTGGAAACAACTGAGATGTGGACGGCCAAGACCCCGAAATGTTTCTGTAAACATCTACGTTTTGTTTCAGAAACTTTGTATCTGAAACATGTTTCTCAGTGAATACATGGCTTTATCCTATCAACTTGTTCGAAATATTTTGTTTAATTTTGAACATTCGTTGGACTTCACTCATAGCACACTACCATTAAGCGCAACATCAGCTTCTAATCCCCTCTGCACAATAATCATAATTTTCATCCACCCTGTAAAATAATACTATTCCACTTTAAATTTTACAGACTTCAATAACAGTACTCTGAACAACGACGTGGCATTGCTGAAGCTGGTGGAACCCTTCAAATTGGCGGAACACATCAATGTGATCTGTCTGCCAGATCAGGATGAGTCGTTTGATGGCTCTAACTGCGTGGCTAATGGTTGGGGAGAAGAGGTTTACGGTAGGTTTTGCTGATCAAAAAATTACATTGACCACGGTCTTAAGAGAATCAATATTCAGAAAGGATTCCCATCCAGGACAAAGATTGGTGTCCATGAACATTTATGTTTGTCCAGAGTCTAGCTGTAATTGTCTATTCAAGAAATTTAAAATAAAGTTGTACATCAGTTATCTGGATTCCATAGTACAAGCTCTGCTTAGTTTTGGATCAGATAGCTGATCGAAGAATGTCCAGGGATATTGATATATTTCTAGTATTTTTCATGAATAATGTATGAATTAGTCAGTCTGATGGTAAGTGATCACCGTCTCCTATGAGCATTACGAATACCATACAGCATCCATTAATAAAATAATAAACTTCCGCACGAATTTACAATACACCAACAGTACTTGGAGACAGATTTTCAACTTGTAGATGAAAGTCAGCCAGTCGAGTACTGCAAAGTACCCTACCATCGTGCTGTGGCTTTCTCACCATGTTTTCCTGCACCAAAAGCTCAAGCTCCTTGTAGGATTCGAACCCACGACCGTTTAAATGAGATTCGATGATGATTTTACTGGGCCCTCCCCCCATTCGGGTTTATTAGCGCTCAGAATATCAACTGGTGGCCCCAGCGTCGCTTCTGGAAGCCTTCAGTAGCCTTAAAGACTGCTAGCTTTTTGGGATTACCTGGGTGGCTTGGAGTGAGAAGACAGGTTTTTATACGTACAATGGCCTAATCGAGAGGCTAAGTGTGAAAACAGCCCAGCAAAAACAATCTGGTGGCCGAGTTTCTAGCAACTAGCGGCTCAACAAGTAAGTGTCAGCACTAACCCAAACTCTATCATCAGATATCCAAAACCACAACGCCGTGATTCTGAAGCGAGTCGACCTGAATGTGATACCAAATGCTCATTGTAACAAGTTGCTGAAGCGGACCCAGCAACTCAGCAACTTTGAGCTACTGAAGAGCTTCGTATGCACTGAAGGGAAGAAGAAAACTAGCTGCAAGGTTTGGACTCATTTTAGGTTGTAATTTTTTTTTATTCGGGTTAAGCTTGTGTTTGACCACAATCTCACCATGGTAAGTGATGATGTGCCCGAAGGTGGTAAGCACACAAAGCCTAGAAGGGAACTGGCTCTCAAGTGCAGCTGTCGGAACACACCGATAGGTGCTTGGCGACCGCTTTTCAAATTGAGGGTGGTAGCCAGCCAGTCGGGTACCACAAAGTACCTTACCAGCGTGCTACGGTTTTCTAACGATGTTTTCCTTCACCGAAAGCTCAAGATCATTGTAGGATTCGAACCTTGTTAAACATTTGAAAAAAAAGTCACACGGTCCAAAAATATTAAAAAAATGTAACCTTGCTGAGTTTCTTGCCGGTTCTTCTCAGTTGTTGTCTGACTTCCGAACCGGTGGTGACTTCTGTAATTCGACCTTCATAAGTGCCCTTCTAGGGCCTAAACTGAATAAATGGTTTTGACTTTTGACTTTTTTCAACCCACGACCTTCGCCGCGGTATCCGACGTCACTGAGCTATCATCGCCTTAACTGTACCATCTTTGTAATCTTTTGCAGGGTGACAGCGGCGCACCCCTAATTTGTCCGATTGGCAATGACCGCTACAAGTTGGCAGGACTAGCATCACAGGATGTCGCCTGTGGGCAAAGAGACGTTCCAGGAGTGTACACTAACGTACCCATGTTTAGGCAATGGATTGAGGATCAGATGGCTGTGTGGGGATTGGAAACATCTGGTTCTGTTATTTAACAATGCTCTTTACGAATATAATAATAACGTTATTTACAACAAATGTACAAAATATACAAACAAAAAAAACTTGAGAGGTGTCAAGGGACACCCGGATGGAACGAAGTTATATAAGTCGAGAGAGTATATCTGGCTTGCTTTCTATAAGTGAGAGGGAGAGAGAGAGAGACAGGTCAACGCACTTTTGACACTAAAAGTGTCGTGACAATTTTTTCGTAAGAATTTTTTCCGTCTAGCCCCCTTGCACAACGCGCGATAAGATAACTTCGTTCTTTTAAATGCTCTTTTAAATTGATCTTTATACAGGATGTCCGGTAAGTAGTACGACAAACTTAAGGGGAAAACAGGGGGGTCACCAACATATAATATACAAAAATCACCTCAGTGAAAAGTTCACCATTTTCGAGATATTTCAGATTTTAATGTATTGATTTTTGAATTTTAGATCTTAATTTAATATTTTGAAAATGGTGACACTTTTAACAAAGTAATTTTTATATATTTGGTAGATGACCCGCCCACCTATCTCCCCCTTAAGTTTGTCGTACTACTTACAGGACACCCTGTATAAGCCTAGTCCGATTAGGTCTTTTGGGAATGTGGTGAAGCTCGACGGTGGCCACTTAGCATCAGGTGGATCTACTGCGAGCTCGTCAGCTTTCTGATATAAGAGAAACTCACTTATAAGATTACTAATAAATTGGGTGTAAATTTTGTATTTACATCACATAGTTTTTTATTTATATTAAAAAGTTATATTGGTATTTAAATAAATATCATTTTGTATTAATATTTGATTTGTTCATAATTTCCACCATCAGCTCCTTAAGGTCCATGATCATTAAGGAATCGGGTTGTCCAGTGCTGAACCACAAATTCTTCTAAATCGTAAATCTTCTACATAGAGTCTAGAAGATTCTAGAAGACTACAATCTAGAGCTAAAACCAGTGAGCCATGTTCTTTAAAATTGGGGCTCTGTATGTTAATGTGGGTGGTATTATTTCTGTATTTCTTGGTACGATCCGATTAACCAGCCAACTCTAAGGCCAAACGATACTCTCAATCCAGGGCAAGTAGTAAGCCACTCTGGAGTAAATCCCAGATTGGCCAGAGACTCCGCAAGCTCGTCCGAATGACGTCACTCCAATAATCGTATGAATACAAGTTAATGTTTTGTAATCATCTATCTGTAGGGGACCTCCTGTCGCCCTGGGATACTGAAAATACTTGAGGTTATTTTCAACAGTTTTATGTGGTCAAACAAAAATCACCACTTGTCTATGTTATAGCTTATTTACTTGTTAACTTTAAAACCGAAATCGCTCTCTCCCACTAAATACATTTTTATTTTAGCTTTTGAATACTAATTATCATTTTGAGGCACTATACGTCTCGGAAGAGTACTGGATCTGGGCTTTCTCTTTTGGCTATAAGTAATAATAGCAATTAAGTATAGAACGTTTCTTATTCCCAAAATTGAATTCTTTTATAGGCCTCCTTACAAGTAGATTTGGCCCAAATATATCTGTTGATAGTGACACAGATAATTTGACCACTCCAGTGCTGGTTGAGAAGCCTATTGAATATAATAGAATAGAAAAAAAGTTTATTCAGCTCAAGACAGAAAATGACATTAAATTTAAATTTACAATAGTAGACTTAGATCATTCATTCATTCAGATCATCTTTACAATGAACTTCGTATTAATAAAAAACGTACACATTATACACACACACAAACACACAAACACACACACAAACACACACACACACACACACACACACACGCACACACGCACACACACACACACACACACACACACACACACACACGCGCACACGCACACACACACACACACACACACACACACACACACACACACACACACACACACACACACACACACACGCACACACATTTTATCATGTTATAGGATATCCTGTTATTGGCTTTGGATTGTTTAGACAACTATTTTAAGCATGTATTTCTTACATATATATAGCTGTCGGATATCTAAAGAATTAAAATAAAATACAGATAACGTACAGTGGCGACAGCAGTAGCAAACCGACAGCCACTGCTACGCCATCGCAGGCCTATTGCAGAAGCCTATCGCACGCCTATTGCAGAATGCACATTGCCCATGAACACTAGCGCCGCTAGCGATAGGGTAGCAATAAATGGAAACAAATACTGCTAGATTGCTGTTTGCTTTGCTGCTGCTGTTAGCTAATACAAAAGTGTCGTTTGACAGCAACCATCGCGAAATTTACGACTGTTGCAAACCTGTCGCGAAATACATAATCGTCCCGCCCACAGTTGTACGACAACCTAAGGGTTTGTCGTACTACATATCGGACACCCTGTATATTCCAAAATTGAATGCTATAATAGGATTTGAATAAAAACAAAATTGTATTGATTTATGAAATTATTTAATCAGACTAGTTAGTAGTAATTAGATGAAAATCTAGCTTAAAACTATGTTAAATACAACTAACGCCATCTGTTGGTGGGTTAATAATCGAAATTATACATTTAAAACCTATATTAAGACTGTACGGCTAGGTATAGTTCACCACTTCCCTCGAAGACTATACTTTATCACAATCAGTTTAATTTTTCGGCCATATCTAAAAAAAAAATGAGAAAGACTAAGACCATAACAGCTTATTAAAATTTGTTGTCTCTTTCGCTCGTAATAGTCCAAATGAGGTTCTTATGAAAAAAATATTGAAAATGTAGGCCGATAAAAATTGGGAAAACCTAACGCGTTGGGTCACCTAGTTACATAAAAAAAAATATGTACATAGATAAAAAATAAACGAATGTAAAAAAAGTTAAATGACAGTTCGTATATAAAAAAAAATATTTACGTATATGTTCATAGATAAACAATAAACGAATGTAAAAAAAAGGACAGTCCGTATAATAAAAAAATATAATTATAAAATTATCAAATTTCGACTAGCGCCATTTTGTTTTTATGACAGTTTTCTATTGAGCCTAATCATCAGGCCAGACGTTTCTCTCAATCCAGGGTACGTAATCTACCACCCTCGTGTAGATTCCAGGGTCCCCGATGTTCCCGCATCCTTTCCCGAAGGATGTAACTCCTATGATGACGTACATGCAGTTCAATTTCTTGCTCTTAATCTGGAGAGGGCCACCGCTGTCTCCCTGCAGGAATAACATTACACATGTATTCATTTACTAGCTATCCCCGCGGTTTCACCCGCGTTCCCGTGGGATCTTATCTTTTCCCGGGACAAAATATAGCCTATGTTCATCAGGGATATTGTAGCTTTCTAATGGTTCAAATCGGTCCAGTAGTTTCAGAGCCTATTTCAGTGAAAGCGTTTTGAGTCTTGGCCGCCAATATGACATGAAATGTTTTGGTTCCTACTGTAAGTGTTTAAAAATAATGACTTTTTGGCGTGAACTTGCGTTTTCGTTTTTATTTTATTAAAACCGTGTTATTTTCAGCTTTGTGGAATTATTTCGATGATGTTTTGTCCAATAAAAATCAATCTAAGGGCACCAGTGAAGAGAAATGAAATGAAAACGTGCATCGTGACTTTTCAAGGCCCAAAAAGTCCGTAAAAAGTTTTAGTGGAACGGCCACCAATTTCACTCAAACCTGACCTGACGTGTACGGATGACTAACTTACTGTGAATGTGACATATTATAGTGAAGTCACTATAACAAAAAATAAGAAAATAAAAACTGTAAGGCTGAAAGGTTTAGATACCAAGCCAAAAACATAACAAATTAAGAAATTATTTCCGTTAAAGAGATTTGTATGATTAAACTTACTTGACAAGTATCTTTAGCAGTGAATTTATCTCCATAACACATCTGGGTGGACGCGTTGAGGCCTTTTACTTTAGTAAGCCGGAAGTTCTTATATCTGTTATTGCACTCCCGATGCGAAAACCTGTTCAGAATAACCTGAAACCATAGATAACAAATAAAATTAAGTCTTAAATCAGCTTCTTTTTACATAACTTTTTTTTTATTCTGGATAAGCTTGTGTTTGACCACAATCTCACCATGGTAAGTGATGGGCCGTAGTTGGTAAGCACACGAAGCTTAGACGGGAACTGGCTCTCAAGTGCAGCTGTCGGAACACAATAGGTGCAATGCTTGGTGACAGTATTTTAACTTGAGGGTGGTAGCCAGCCACGTTTTCCTTTACCGAAAGCTCAAGCTCATTGTAGGATTTGATTCGACCTTCGCCGCTCACCTTCTGCAGGAGCTCGGAGACTCCGCTGTCGCTGCGGGTGAGTCCCCAGCCGGTGGCGAGGGCGCGGCTCTCGTCCACCTGGTCTCCCACATGGAGACACGCCGGCACCACGAACTGGTCCAGCTTCACTCTACAATGTGAAGGTAAACTTGAAGCTGTAACTAACCTCAGCTGAGGTTCCAACTTACTCTAGCCCCCGATGCCTCTTGCCCAGAATGGCAGTTTCAGAGGGGTCCACGCAGTCGGCGTTAATAATAATAAAAAATTAAAAAAAGAGCGAGTCGGACTCGCGCACGAAGGGTTCCGTAAAAAAGGCAAAAACATCACGTTTGTTGTATGGGAGCCCCCCTTAAATATTTGTTTTATTTTGTTTTTAGTATTTGTTGTTATAGCGGCAACAGAAATACATAATTTGTGAAAATTTCAACTGTGTAGCTATCGCGGTTCTTGAGATACAGCCTTGTAACAGACAGACGGACGGACAGACGGACAGACAGCGAAGTCTTAGTAATAGGGTCCCGTTTTTACCCTTTGGGTACGGAACCCTAAAAATCAGAAATATCGAAACATCTCGAAAATGGTGACCTTTTTATTGAGCTCATTTTTGTACAACTCCCTCTGTTTTTTTAATTCAAATGTTAAAAGTATGAAGATGCTTACGGCTTGTCAGTTTTCAGCAGCATGATGTCGTTAATTTTAGATAACAGAGGATTGTATCCAGGATGTCTGATGATATCAACGATTCTGTGCCGTCTGAAGTTCACGATGTCCTGTCTCCGCAACGCACCCAGTGCGGCATAAGTGAGTTTGCCGCTGGAATGGAATCATTCGATAAATATACGTGTTTTGATCGTGCAAGAAGTTCCTGCTGTCAGGTATTTTTTTGGATTTCGTACTTTTTCAAATTCTGGGTAGGCTTGTGTTTTGTAGGTAAGTGATGATGTGGCCGAAAGTGGTAAGCACACAAAGCCTAGATGGGAACCTGCTCTCAAGTGTTATTGCCGGAACACACCAACAGGTGCTTGACCTGGGATTTTCAACTTGAGGGTGGTAGCCAGCCAGACGAGTACTACAAAGTACCCTACCACTGTGCTATAGTTTCCTCACGATGTTTTCCTTCACCGAAAGCTCAAGCTCATTGTAGGATTCGAACCCGCGTCCTTCGCTAATTAACCCGCGAATATTTGAATCGGATTTTATGGGTTTTAATATTTTTGCACGGAATCCTAATTTATTTTTCTACAATGAAAGCAGCCTCAGTTTCTCCCTATAACATCAGCGATCTGCCGGTGAAAGGCCCGCCAATATTTGTTGAGCCGTTTCGGAGATTAGCCGGAACAAACAAACAGACATAAACATTTTTTTTTAAATAGATTAGTTAAAAAAAAGTTAACAAGTACTTACGAATCTCTGCTCGCAATACAATGCCCCGCAGTTAGAATGAACCGATCGCTTATAAGGGAACCCCCACACTCCCATTTCGTATTCGGTTCTTCCCCATAACCGAGTAAAGCCTGCAATACATAAATTTAATAAAAATATTATGTTTGTTCGAAAAAAAAAAAATTGTTTAAAGTAAACAGTAATCATCATAAGATGAATACAAGAAACAAAGATAAAATTGTGACCCCTAGATTCAGGCTTTCTAAAGTTAATAAATCTTTTCTCGGGAATTGTGTTTTCTCGTGAGGTAACTGGAATGTCTTATGTATCTAACGAATAAACTCAAAAACTACTGGGCCGATTTCAAAAATTCTTTCACCATTTGAATGCTACATTATTCCAAATTAACATAGGCTATATTTTTTATCCCGGGATAAGATTAGATCCCACGGGAACGGTGAAACTGCGGAGGACAGCTAGTGTACTATATTTATTTATTCTGAAAAATACCAAAATCTACCGAAAAAATGTTGGCAACCTGTACAAGCTCTGCTAGTTTGGGATCAGATGGTCGAGTGAAGAATGTCACATAGCTAGTATATGAAGGATACTTAACGTGAACGATTCAGCCAGACGTTCCTTCTGCGGACCATTAGGATGTGGAATGAGCTCCCCATTACGGTATTCCCTCCGCGCTATGATATGGGGTTCTTCAAAAAGGGAGTAAAAAGAGCTCTTCCAGGTAGGCAAATGCAAATGTCCATAGGCGACGGTGACCACTTACCATCATGTGGACGGTCTGCCTGTTGACATAAAAAAAACTTACCATGTGAGGAAACTCGTTCAAGTGGGCGTCTTCTCCACCAACGATGAGCTCATCAGCGTTATGGTTACATTTCTTACCTCTAGCGTAAGAATCTACTGCCAACGATTCACTTATCGTACAAGGGTATACTAATTGTTCTTGGTAATCCACGCATTCTGAAAGGACCGTATTTTCATCAGCTGTATGATTTAAGCTTGTGTTTGACCACGATCTCACCATGGTCAGTGATGTGGCCGAAGGTGGTAAGCACACAAAGCTTAGATGGGAACTGGCTCTCAAGTGCAGCTGTCGGAACACCGATAGGTGCTTGTTGTTGTTGTAGTGGTAACGACCCATCGTGCGATAGCACAGCGAGGGTCCTGGGGGGAGGTATCACGCTTCCCCTATTTTTTAGTCTGAGTTTCTTGCCGGAGTCTTTTCAGTTTAAGTGTATTCCGAACCGTTGGTAGAGTCAATTGTAACGTTCATAAGTGCCTTACCAGGGCCTAAACTGAATAAATGAGTTTTGAGTTTGAGTTTTACAACGAGGCAGGCGGGTCACCTGATGGTAAGTGACAACCGTCGCCTATAGACATTAGCAATACCAGGGGATTGCTAATGTGTTGTACACCTTATTACAATGCCTTAAAGGCAACTGGCTCTCAAGTGCAGCTGTCGAAACAAACAGTGCTTAGCGACAGATTTTCAACTTGAGGGTGGTAGCCAGCCAACCGAGTACTACAAAGTACCCTACCACCGTGCTGTGGTTTCCTCACGATGTTTTCCTTCACCGAAAGCTCAAGCTCATTGTAGGATTCGAACCCACGACCTCGGTATCTGACGTGACTACCATAGAGCTATTATCGCCCTTGAGTGGTCGGGTATCCTATGAGGATTTCCCCACGTAAAAACTAACTGTGGCACTCGGGGACTGCCACGGTAAAGCTATTGCATAGCATTATACTTTTCATCCCATCTATTCGAAAAGGACGACTTGGTTTGCCTTTAAGTGCACCCAAAGGTGGTGTTTTCTATAAGAAACTTTTAGCGGGAAGTAATGAGTATTTAATCCTCTTTATTTTATAAGTGCGCCGCAATTACCTTTGCCGCCCACTTATTGAATTTGGAACATCTTAGTGTTCAGCGCCAAAGAAATCGAACGTCAAAAAAACGATACTGTGATATTTGAAAACAAAATACATGGTAGGGTGGTTGTTAGGTTTTATTCGTTACGGAATTTCTTGATTCGGTCGCAGCGCTCAAAGCCCGCGATAAAACCAATACAATAGCTTAACCTGTCAGTCCTTTCTTGGGACAATCGGGGTTTCAAAGACCGCACCACTTGGTTCTCAAATGGGACAATCGGGACGATGACATTTACTTGAAAATTGGGCGCGAATTTTGAAATTTTGAAAACTGTGCGCGAGTTGACGAGTTGTTTGACAGGTTAATGTCGCGAGTCAACAGATTAATAAAGATAACGATCGTCTATAGACAGACAACTCTTGCACATTGCTAACCCTGCCAAAATCACAATCTTCATGATGAACCTGATGGTGTTACTTACTGTCCCAAGCCTTCCTGCCAATCCTGGGTGACGTCAGCTTAGGGTCGATAGGCTCACACTGGTTTTCGCCAACCTTGTTCCCGGACAGGTCAAAATAAACAGGTTCTGTCGGTACGTAAGCAGTCGATGATTGTAAAGGTCTGTGAAAAATAGGAGTACACATATGTAGATACATAAAATTCTCGTGTCACAGTTTTAGTTTCCGTACGCCTCCGGAACGGCTTGACCGATTTTGATAAAACTTTATATGTATATTCAGCTAGTAAAAAATAGTGTCATCTATTTTTTACTAGCTGTCCCCCGCGGTTTCACTCGCGTTCCTATAAGATCTGCGTTCCCGTGGGATCTAGCGGTATAAAAATTGATAAAAACCTACTTTCAGCTCTATTTAATATAGATATAAAATTTCATCAAAATCGGTAAAGCCGTTTCGGAGGAGTATGTTAACAAAAGACCGATTTGGATGAAATTTTTGGATGAAATTTTTGTGTGGGTTCCTCGATAATTTGTAAACAAAATTGGATCCGGTAGCTGGAATCGGGTTCTAAGTTTTGTTATAATTTTAGAGCAGGACAACGTCTGCCGTCCGCTAGTGTATTAATATATAATCTGAATCTCGAGAACGGCTCCAACGATTTTCATGAAATTTTGTAAGCAGGAGGTTTCGGGGGCGATAAATCTATGTAGATAGGTTTCATTTTTAGAAAACGTTGTTTTATCCGTGTTTTCAGGCAATGAAAAACTGCTACATCTCCTTTTAATAAAATGACAAAATGTTCGTTTACATGGAGATTTGTATGAAATGGCTTGTGCTTCCTATATAATATACTAGCTTAGCTGTCCCCCGCGGTTTCACCCGCGCTCCCGTGAGATCTAGCGGTATGAAATATACTTCACAACCTATTTTTAGACTCGAATATATACAAAAAAATCATAATCGGTCGTTTAGTTTAGCAGTGGTAGGGTACTTTGAAGTACCCGACTGGCTGGCTACCACCCTCAAGTTGAAAATCTGTCGCCATGCACCTATCGGTGTGTTCGAACAGCTAGCTGCACATGAGAGCCAGTTCCCATCTAGGCTTTGTGTGCTTACCACCTTCGGCCACATCATCACTAATTACCATGGTGAGATTGTGGTCAAACACAAGCTTATCCAGAATTAAAAAAAAGTAGTTTCGGAGGAGTTCGGTAACTACCAACTCTTTGACGATTCATTGAAATGAAATGAAATGAAATTGTTTATTCATCCAAATAGGCCTTCACAGGCACTTATGAATAGTCAGACTCTAAATGCTCGGTTCGGAAGGTTGTTTTTGCTGAGAAGAGCCGGCCATTAGTGATAAAAACTCAAAAAAAGTATGAATTTTAGCTTGTGAAGCTAGTTTGTGAGATATTTATCGAAGTAGATTCTTATTATTAAGAATAAAATGTCAAAGGCCTTCAAATGTACAGAGTAAAATTAATGCAAATCCGTTTTTAAAAGCTGATGATCAGGGTCTATCGTACAAAAACATTTATAATATTCAAATGATGATAAATATATAAAATTACCTTTGGAATAATGTGATAAAATTAATTCGCAGTAAACAGGATAACAACAAGATTAATAAATTATAAAACAAGTATGACAGCATAATTATGGATGAGGTAAAAGATGGCATTTTGTCTTTGGAACTGTTGGATTTTTTCCTAACTTAAAACCTGATTGACACAGTCTAAGTCATGCAGAGTTTTTTGAAATATCTTCCTTAAACTGCATATGGGAACCATTTCCAGTTATTATCGGTAATTTAAATGCAATTCTGCAAACATCTACCTGTATATGAGAAGGCCTGACTCACTGACTCATCAACGCCCAGCCTAAGCTAAGCTGTTGTTTTTAAGACGTAATCGAGGAATAAGAACGGATTTTTCGAAATTCAACCCGGGGGTGAAAAAGGTGTCGAAAGTTTGTATGGAAGTCCATCATTTTTTAAGCTAGAATCATGAAACTTTGTTTTTAGGCCGACAATTAAAAATAAAGAAACACGTGATTTAGCTTTTTTTTAAATTCCACCCCTGAAGTGGTGAAATGGGGGTTCAAAGTTGGTATGAAAAATGAGAAGAAAATCAATGGCCAGCCTACACCCTTGGACCTAGAAAGCTGAAATATTTCACAGGTTATGTAGGACGAGGAATAAGAAAGGAGTTTTTGAAATTCAATCTCTAAACTAATAAAAAAAGGGATACGCAGGTGAAACCGCGGGGCGGAAAGCTAGTTTATTATATTGTGAACAAATCGATTCAAATACGGAATGCGGAGACTGTTAGTAAATAACATAATTTTGTTACGTATTTTGTGGTTTTAGCAAGTATAATATCATATTTTAATATAGTATAATATTTTCCTTATTATTATGCGCTATGACTGACTCATATGTTCTGTCTACCTCACCTACCTTGAATGAAGAACATTACCTACCTTCTAGTCGTCGTTGCTATTGGTGGTTGTGTAGGCCTTTGCGGGGGCCCCGATTGGTCAAAACAACAAACGATTGGATCATCTATATCAAAGGAACAAATCTGGAAAAAAAAATGCTGATGTTATGATTTTTTGGCTTGGTATCTAAACCTATAAGTCATTTGTTTATTTTAAATATTCTTCTTTTATGTTATAGTCACGTTTTATTGTTACATTTACAGTTAAGTCTAGTCCTCGTCTGTACAAGTCCAGTCAGGTTTTAGTGAAATTGGCGGCTGTTCCACTAAAACTTTTCAACGACTTTTTGGGACAACCAGAAAAGTCACGATACACGCTTTCATTTCATTTCAGATATCCGCTAAAGGATTTTTGAATATGGAACCCCTAAATGGTTCTCCCGGGAACTCGGGTGAAACCGCGGGGAACTATTAGTTTATAATAGAAATTAAATCTATGAAGATTAAGTTTATGTTATAAATTGTGCTGTTTACAAAATAACTCGGCAGTCTACCATTTGCCACGAACTAATAGACTTTTTTTACACATGACAATTTTTTTTTGAGGCCCACAAAATTTGAATCATTGTCATTTTTTTACCATCCAAGATTGTAGCTGATTAAAAAATATTAAAATTCCGCGCAAACTTAAGAGTCTGACAATTTGTTTCAATACAATTATTATTAAAGTAAGCATATCAGACAGTTAATGACTATGATACCTACAGAGCATGCATCAATTCAAGATGACGGGTTTTCCTACCGTATGACATGACTCTTGCATGACTCAGAGATTCTTTTGTTTTTGTTACGTAATTATTATAGAGTAGAGTAGAGGTGTTGCAATGCCACTTTGCGTTTTTATTTTTTGCCAGGAGCCTTCGCAAAAATGTAAGTTGTTTTTCATCATCATCAGCCCATATACTACTGCTGATGCTGGACATAGGCCCCTCCTAAAGCGCGCCACTGAGCCCGGTCTTCGGCTATTCTTTTCCAACCGCCACCAGCCACCTTGCGTATGTAGTCGCTCTACCTAGCTAGAGGGCGTCCTAAACTATGTTTACTTCGCGTTCTCCACTCAAGAACACGTCTACCCCAACGTTTAGTTCTACGGCAGATATGACCAGCCCACTGCCATCAGCTTACTAATCCTTTGGGATAATGTCGATGATAAGTTCTCTGTCGGATCACATCATTTCAGATGCGATCCTTAAGCCGAGCATAGCCCTCTCTATAGCTCGCTGAGTGACTTTAAAGACTTGAGTTGTTTTTGTAAAGAGTTTATCGCCGGCTCTTCTCACCAAAAAAGACCATTGATACCCAAGTGGTCTGTCCAGCGTAATAAAAGTGGTTCATGACAGCGAAAAAAAAATTGGGGGTCCATGGGATGTACATAGGGGTCAACGACATCAACGACTTACCATCCAACGACCTTTTTTGTTAAAGAGCGAGCCAAAAAAGGTCGTCACTTTTGTCTCTTGGAAAAATTGTCGATGAATATGCGTAAAAATAAACCTAAAACCGAAAAACATAGTAGGTAAGTGGTCTACGAGACAAATATGATTGGGGGTCCTCTGATGTAGACTATTCATTGCTTGGAAAGGCCTCTTTGAATAAAAAAAGTTCTGATGATTCTAATCCGTCTGTATCTCATCAATCGTTGTATATTTCATCAATGTGATTGTATTGCGCTATGAGACAGTTGTTGTACAACATTGTGGAATTGATATCTTACCTCTGGCGGAATGCCTCGCTTTAGATCTTGCCTTGCTGAATTACATCGATTTATATTGACACACAACCCTATACGTCCATTTTTGTTGCATTCCTCTCCTGTAACAATAAAGATGGCGGACAGGTTAGCGTTCTGTAAATCTATATATATAAAAGGAGAAGTCCTGACTGACTCATCAACGCCCAGCCGAATTAGAAAGCTGAATTTTTTCACAGGTATTGTTTATAAGATGTAGGTAGACGATGAATAAGAAATTAGTTTTTGAAATTCAATCTCTAAATGGGTAAAAAAGGGATATGCAGGTGAAACCGCGGGCGGAAAGCTAGTCTATACTAATTTTATAAAGAGGTTAAGTTTGTAGGGGGTAATCTTTGGATCTACTGACCCGATTTTGAAATTTCTTTTACCAATAAAACGCCGCGTTATTGTAAGTAGCATAGGCTATATTTTTATCCCGGGAAAGGATAATATCCCACGGGAACGAGGGTGAAACCGCAGGGGACAGCTAGTAATAAAACAAGGGCTACTCTACAACCAGAGATAGAAAAAGAAAATAGTGAATTAAAAAATACGAAATTCTTCTCTATGCCCATATGAATTAGTTTCTTTTTACAATTTCATATTTCCTGAAGGAGGCGATTAGATCTGCGATACCTAACTACTACTCGACCGATTTAGAAAATTCTTTCGCCATTAAAATGTTACATTATCCCTGAGTAACATAGGCTATATTTTTATCCCGGGAAAAGATAAGATCCCACGGGAACTCGGGTGAAACTGCTGGGGAGTAATTTATAAAATCGTTCCTAACTATCGGAAAGATCATGTTTTAGGATTGTTTGTATGTTTGGGATCAGATAGCCGAGTGTGACAAAAAATGTCCCAGGAAATATCCATACTAACATTATAAATGCGAAAGTGTGTCTGTCTGTCTGTTACCTCTTCACGCTTAAACCGCTGACAAAATCCTATGTGTTATTCCAGGATATGATCTACCTCAGTGCCAAGTTTCATCAAAATCCGTTCAGCCGTTTTTGCGTGAAAGAGTAACAAACATGCATCCATCCAAACATTCACATTCATAATATTAATGGGATTTAATCTATCTATGTGATACATTTAATTAAATTGAGAGTCATATTAATTGAAGAATAAAATTACCTTCGTATACGGCGGCGTTTGCATAAAATATGCATAAGAATAACACAAAAATACAATACATTATTATATAAACACTAAAACAAACTTTATCTGTTAGTGTTTAAACTTCAATATCCATTGTAAACTTCACTTTAGATGTAATTATAATTTGAAATAAATATTAGTCAAAAAATACAAGATACAACTGTTTGGTGTTACTTTTGAACGAGCACTGACGCAAAGAGAATATAAACACTGTAAATCGATGTATAGCGGTGAGTGAACCGTCAACTGGTTTCCATTTTGTTTTCCTTGAAAAAAAAATGGATGTTGGCGGGCTGTCAGACGACTTATGGGTTGATTATGGGTTATTAATTTTAAAAAAATATGAAAAAAAACGTAAGAAGCAAGGTAAGAAGTGAAAGATTTTTGTTTTAGTTATTTATTTTATGTTTACTAGAGTCGTACGTATTAATTAATAATTACTAGTTTTAATGAAATTATATACATTTACTGATACTTACAATAAAAAAACTGAGGTTAATTATAGGAATAAAGAAACATGGCGCGTAACAGAAAAAATATACCCTTTTTTTTGATTCTATAAAATTTCTCTCATACGTCGATAAAGAAGTTTCACTAAAAAGAACTTGAGAGGTGTCAAGGGACACCCGGATGGAACGAAGTTATATAAGTTGAGAGAGTATATATATATAAATATAAAAAAAAAAAAAAACATTGCTATTTATATATATATGTATATAAATAGAAATGAAAATATCTGGCATGCTTTCTATAAGAGAGAGAGAGAGAGAGAGAGACAGACAGAGAAACATGCGCACGCCGCACAGCGGTGTCACCGACACAAAAGTGTCGTAAGAATTTTTTCCCCCTTTCACAACGCGCGATAAGGAACTTCGTTCCAAAAACAAAAATGTTGGCGGTGGCCATGAGGAGACAGTCTGGACCTGATTGGGTACCTAACCACTACAACCAGTCTTTGGGTGCTGAGAAAATAAGAACCAGGAAAACTGACTAGGTATTGCTGGAAAAACTAACCTGAGCGTTTAACCGTTTTTGATGAACTTAAACCAAATAACCAGTCATAAATGTCTGTTTTAGTGCGTTTATAAACTCGGGAACCGCTTCACAGATTACAATACCTATGTTAAAAAGTTTAAAAGTTTACGAAATATGTAGTTCGAATCCTACAATGAGCTTGAGCTTTCGGTGAAGGAAAACATCGTGAGGAAACCATAGCACGGTGGTATGGGTACTTTGTAGTGTCCGAGTGTAAAATCTGTCGCCATGCACTTACCTATCGGTGTGTTCCGACAGCTGCACTTGAGAGCCAGTTTCTATCTGGGCTTACCACCTTCGGTCACTTACCATGATGAGATTGTGGTCAAACAAGCTTATACAAAGTTAAAAAGAAACTCATTTGAATGAATCGTTCTCCGAAAATGTATAATTCTATATTTTAAACCATATTGCTAAACATAGAATACATAAAATAATAATAATAATAATTTATTTATGCATAAAATTTTGGTACACAGATTATATGAAGTCCCTGACTTCTAAGCTAGGTATATACCTGTGTTGAATTAGACTAGAAAATAATTTAAATGTAGTTTTTTTAAAGGAGCGGTTATAGTTGTTTTATACTGCCAATAGATGGCGTTAATTGTATTTTACATCGCGATTTACAGTAATTTTGTACTTCTGTTTGAATTAGGTTATTTTAAGGTTGGTTTATAAAGCTGATTATTTTGTTTGATTATAAACTTTAGATCATTAAATCCTATTATTATTATTCTCTGTCAGTATTTAAATTATTTCCAATCAATACTCAGATCGCTCGTTTAGTGCTGTAGTGAGCCAAACACTGTTATTTTATTAAGTGGTTTTCTAAATTCCAAACAGCTTTTAACACATTTAAATTCTTCCAACGTGCTATGTTGTATTTATAGTAATGGTAGGGGAGGCGAATAGGGGATTTCGGGATTTACTCGAGCGCGTCAGATTAACATAAGGGGGGCAACCTTGCACCTTGTGAAGTACTCTCACCAAATCTGAGCCCTCTATATAGTGTCGAACGTCTAGGGTAGCCCGTCAGATTAGTAAAAAAAAATCGATGGTTTGAAATACTCGAGCGCGTCAGATTAAGGTAAGGTAAGTTAGTTACATGCAAAATAGTGTACATTTCAATAATCTGACAATTTGGGTGTGACGAAAGAAAATTGGAGACTCGCAAAGTTGCAAAAAAAAAACGTCACCTGGATTTTCTCGAGCGCGATTAGTTTTTATTTTATTTTGAAGGAAATTAGTCACGAATCACGGAAATATCTTAATCTGCCGATTTGCACAAGCCGAAGTAGCTAAAATCATTATGAAGTGAATAGTCCAGGAATATTATGAGTTTCACCTCAGAATGAGAGATAGTCACCTATTAACTTGTATAAACCTTTATTTTGACACCCTAAAACTTGTCTCAAAAGCTACTTATCATAGGGTGCCCGCGACTACTGATTTTTCAAGGTCAAATGTCAAAAAATGATTTATTGCAAATATCTCGTTTCCTATGGGTTTTTTGGTATATGTATTCATAATAAATATTGTAGAAATTTAAATTCTCTACAACTTTTGTGCAAAAATTTTTTCGATATCTTGAACCATTTTCGAGATTTCGATATTTTTTATATATATTTTTTTTCAAACCGTCAGATTAAGGAAACTCCTCAACATAATTGTCAGATTATGGGTCAGTACAACAAGGCCATCAAGAAGAACCGCCTGTATAAAAATCTGACGCGCTCGAGTAAATCAAGGTCACGATTTTTTTTTGCATTTTCAAAAATCGGCCCTGACTGATGGTCGCGTCCAAATCGTCAGTCTTTAAAATAGGAGCTACTGGAGGGTTCACTTAACATCTCTTATCAATGTCTGACGCGCTCGAGTAAATTTTTTTTTTAAATATTTTCGACCCCTTCATACGGCCACCCCCACCACGCAAAACGGCAGATTATTATTTTTCCGTTATCAGACAGACGTGGCGCGACTACCCTATTAATATCTGACGCGCTCGAGTATTTCTTGGTGACTGTTTTTTTTTACATTTTTGAAACCCTGTAGACGCTCCCCCCACCGCTGAAGGGGAAAATATCACATAACCTTTTTTTCTTTATTCCACCTAATCTTCAAATTCCAGTAGGTCCCAAAGACGCTCGAGTAACTACAAATTTAGCATCATTGCCTCCCCTACCATAAGTTTTTCCTTGAGCTACGATGACCTCCAAGTCAGTACAAAACAATATCTGTAATCTAAGCAACAACGTTCTAGGTAGATCAATCAATCAATCTTTATATGAGGAATTATTTTGCTAAATTGCTTGTTTTTGTTTGTAATCCAATAGATGGCGTTGTACAGCTTAAAATATTCATCAAAATGGCCTCGATTTGACTTAATCTTATTAATTATTGTTAGAGGACATAAACAACAAATATTCTTACGCTTCTAAATTTTAATTATTTAATATATAAACATTTAATCTTAAAACCTTAAATCTTACAATGTTCTTGGTTTAAAAGATATTTCGTGTTTCTGAACGAAGAACAAGTTTCGTTTGTATTTTGTTTTTGATTGGGAATTTCCTGGAATAATATGACAGGGCGCACGTAGCATTATGTAGTGCTGCCAGAACTCAACTTTTATTACAAATCATGAATTTATAAGTAAGATTTGACCCCTCTATTAAACTGATATATTATCTATAGTATACACCAACTATACCTACTGCATCAAAATGATCAGAGTACAGTTAGTACATTAGTAAATATTTATTTGATTTGACAGTGTTGTGTGTGTGATAATTTTATACAGTCGGCCATTTGTCAGGCAATATTCGGAAATATTGTCACTATGATCCTGACAATCCTTGCTTTGTGCTAATCATACAATAGGTACCTTGCCAAAGTTCAAAGCAGTGTAGTCTTTGGCAGTGTTACCAACTCTACTGTTTTCACAACAGTACATTTGCGGTTTTCACATTGATTCCCTGTTTTTTGTTTTATTCTTAATTTTTACTGTTTTTCAATTAGCGTTTAGCGCGACTGTAGAAAAAATCAGCTAGAAATATAATGGAAACCAAACTACGCAACAGAATATCGACAACGACTATTATAGAAGCATTACACAATAAATCCGAAATAACCGATTGCTACTCATTTGAAGCCACAGAAAGGCGCATGAAGAAATTTTACAAAAATATTAATGATTTTAAAAAGGAAATTAAGTCTGAAAATACTGAAGACGAGGCAATTGAGGATTAAAGAGGAAAATAATTTTTACTTAGATTTTTGGTTTTTTACTATGTTGTGATCAATTTTATATAACAATGTATGTGAGTTCTGGTAACTTATAAAAGTAGGTGATTGTTTTAATTATATGACGAAAGTATGAAATCTGGCTTTTTTTACGTTACATAATGTTTTCTCCTGTTTTTTTTTAATTGGTGAGCTGTTGTTTTTTAGTTTCTTGGGGTTGGCAGCACTGATTAATCCAAAGAGAATATTATTGAACTAAACACTACGATAATTTATCAGTGATTTATCATCAGAAATAATCTTTAGAGTCTTTGAGATAACGAGTAAATTAAATAATTATCATCATATTTTATTTTAATACCATACGTAGTGAGCGAGTCATCTACACCATTTTGTGACTTATTTTTAAAGTTGGTCGAGTGATATTGTAATTCTTGAAAAAGTTGATTTAAGTTAACTTCATTACTGTTTTTCTGACAAACTTTTGGCAAGTTTCATCTTTGGAGGTAAGTCAGTGATTTTGTTATTATTTATCTTAAGATGTGACACTAAATACACTGTGAATTTATAATCACTGCCCAACGTTTTTATATACCTAGGTACTACTAATCTATACATCTACTAATATTATACAAAGGAAAGATTTCTTTGTTTGCATTGAATAGGCTCTGAAACTACTGGACCGATTTGAAGAATTCTTTCACCATTAGAAAGCTACATTATCCCTGATGAACACAGGCTATATTTTATCCCGGGAAAATAAAAAATCCCACGGGAATGCGGGGACAGCTAGTTACTAATAATAATACTAGGTATTTCAAAGTCGGTGAAAAGTTTTTTTTTTTTTTATGTCACAAGTGACAACGAGGCAGGCGGGTCACCTGATGGTAAGTGACAACCGTCGCCTATAGACATAGGCAATACCAGGGGATTGCTAATGTGTCGTACACCTTATTACAATGCCTTAAAGGCGAACTGGCTCTCAAGTGCAATTGCCGGAACACACCAACAGGTGCTTGGCGACAGATTTTCAACTTGAGGGTGGTAGCCAGCCAGTCGAGTACTACAAAGTACCCTACCACCGTGCTGTGGTTTCCTCACGATGTTTTCCTTCACCGAAAGGTCAAGCTCATTGTAAGGATTCGAACCCACGACCTTCGCCGCGGTATCCGACGTCACTTACCACTGAGCTATCATCGCCTAACTAAATAAATAACAGCTATGTGAATCATACTCTCCTACAATTTTGTATGTTTAAAGCATTGTAAAAAGGTTGAAAACACATTGACAACCCACTGGCACCTATTGCTAAAGACTATTTATAGGTGATGGAAGTCAATTGACTTGCGTCTGAAGACGTCTGAATATTAAAATGTCTGAAAATTTATTACTTAGTTATAAAATTTTTGTTTTATTTTTAAGTTAGTTTAAATTATTATTTTTGAAATGTGGTAGGTAGGTACCTATATATTAGCGATTATGTAAGTAGTTTATTATGTTATAGGTATTGTGCTGTATTTATTGGTTTTTCTTTCTTTATTTTTGTTATTTTTAATTTCATGTTGTGTTTGCCTATAATTGGTTGTGCTCTTAATTTTTTTATTAACATGTATGTATGTCACCTTGTATTATTGTAACAACCGTTTGGCAGACCATAAATAAATAAATAATAAATAAATTAAAACTGTAAATGTATGGGACTGAAAGTGTAGGTTTCTATAATAAATAATAACAACGTTTATTTCAAAAAAAAACTTTGCATAGTGTTTCAATTATACATAGGCTATATTATTCTAAGTACAAATGAGTTAAGCATCTGTATCCGAACTAGGCAGAGTAGGAATTTCGGAATTTCGGCTGTTCATGAATAAACAATTAAAAAAAACTTGGTATATAAAACATAAGATACTTTTTTAACAAGGGAAAAGAAATATCCCTCGGGAACAAGGGAAACAGGGTGTGTATAATATAAATAAATTAACTATATGACTCCGCAAATTGGACGATTTATATTCAACTTCATAATATTTAATAACCACCTATTTTTGCCGCCATAACACGCAAATATTGTCAGTGAGACTAGATAAATAATAATTATTGAATGTAATAGGTGTAAGTTGTTTTTGAAAAGAGTAATTGCTGAGTTTATTGCCGGCTCTTCTCAGCAAAAGCAACCTTCCGAACCGAGCATTTAGAGTCTGACTATTCATAAGTGCCTGTGAAGGCCTATTTGGATGAATAAACAATTTCATTTCATTTCATTTCACCTATATTTATATACAGGGTGTCCGGTAAGTAGTACACAAACTTAAAGGGGAGATAGGTTGGCTGGCCACCTACCCATAGTGTTTTCACCTAGTTTAGACATTGATATTTCTGAGGTTTATGGTGTATGTAGATTTTTTAATTTTAGTATATTTATCAGGTGACCCGCCCATCTATCTATGCCTTATCTTTTTCATACTGCTTAAACAGTGTTTTTAATAGCCAGTGTTAATAAAATACTACATATTAGATTTATTTTATATTTTATTGATACTCAGCACAATACATGAAATACACATAGACAAAGTATGTTCATAGATAATCCAGCAATAGTCATCAATGTACTAGAGATGGTGCCATGCACCACAGATTACATAGGTAATTAAGTACAGCACAGAACAGCCAGAATGATAAAAGAGCTAGGAAAAGCTGAAGCTAGCAACACCATTGTTATTGAGCACACTGATCATGGCACAACTATGCGTTTGGTAAACAAGTTACAAAACTAATGTGGGCATAGACCATGATGTTAAATGCTTTTGATAGATCCCTTTGGCTTGACAGCAGTTATTAGATATTTTGGAATAAGATCTTTTTTTATAATAGGGATGATAATTATATTCAAGAAAAAATACCTAACACTAATTAATATATAAAACATCTTAAAATACTGGAAAATAGGGAACACGTTATAAAATTCCGCCTTTTAATGATTTTTAATTACCAATTTAACTCGGTCTTTTGATGGTGTATATTTATGATGTCACAAGTATGTATTTCAAACAAAACTCCATATAAACTATCGTTTTGAAATTTTATAAAAGAAGCCGATTTGATATGTTAGTCAATATTGTGGCTAATATCAATAGTACACTTTTCCTAAGTGGTCAGTCCCATACAATCAATAGGGTGCACAAAATACGTAACAATTTTTTTATTTCTATTTGATCCCATGACGGGTGCAAATGCAACTGCCGAAACACACTAACAGGTGCTTGGCGACAGATTTTTCAACTTGAGGGTGGTAGCCAGCCAGTCGAGTACCACATAGTACCCTACCACCGTGCACAACCACCGAAAGCTCCTCCTCATTGTAGGATTCGAATTCATGAAATGAAATGAAATGTTTATTCATCCAAATAGGCCTTCACAGGCGCTTATGAATTGTCAGATTCTAATGACCTTTTCTACGCCTATCATCGCCTTGTAATCTAAATAAATCTTAATTCTCTTTTTGTCCAGTATGTCATCAGACATTACCAATCAGTCAAACCCGGAACGAGGAACTTCAGAACTCATGGAAGACCTAGCCAAAATGCTGCAAGCTGAGGTCCACTCTACTCACCTGCCATTAGTTCAGCTTATATGCAATGTCTGTAAAGATCCTACATTAGAACAGTTTGACTTGTACTCTAAATACACCCGTCTGGCTGCAGTGGTTGGAGAAGACTGGATAACTGTGAAAGAGGAGCTTCGAAACGCCACCCGCTTCGGTGCCCCAGCATTTTACTGCTCGATTTCGGCTATGCTTGTAATATTCACTTGTCGTCGTTCACGCAGTCACGACGATCTAGTCTCGTCGCTTACGGAATTATACAATCATATTTCCGCTGGCAACGAAATTCTTAACAAACAAGTTGAACGTGCTATAACAACAACAGCTCAAGCTGAAGCGAGCATCACCAATATCATAGAGCGAGCCGATCATGTTAAAACTGCAATAGATAAACACGTAGAACAAGTTAATAAAGCTGAAGCGAGCATCACCAATGTCATTGAGCGAGCTGATCATGCCAAAACTGTAATGGATAAACACGTAGAACAAGTCAATAAAACTGAAGCGAGCATCACCAATGTCATTGAGCGAGCTGATCATGCCAAAACGGCAATGGATAAACACGTGGAACAAGTTAATAAAGCTGAAGCGAGCATCACCAATGTCATTGAGCGAGCTGATCATGCCAAAACGGCAATAGATAAACACGTGGAACAAGTTAATAAAGCTGAAGTGGGCATCGACAACGTCATTAAGCAAGCTGATAAAGCTGTTAACATGATTGGCAAACAAATAAAACAGACAAATATAGCTGAAACGACAACTCCCCAAACTTCTTCCATTAATGAATTTAAACAAGGCAATAGAGACGTAGCTGTTATTCCAGGAACTTCATTTCGTTGTAAATACGGGACTTTAACTATAGACGATCACTGTCAGTGTGAATTCAATGGCAGTAGCTTAGAAGCTAAGAGCTTAGCGTTATGGCTTACACTTCCAGTACCTCACGCTGATCGGATAAAACTGATGAATCTTAATCACGAAGATCTCATTGATATGACAGATGATAACGTTCAAAGAATAAATCGCTATAAAAATAATTTTAACGCCGTAGATAAAAGAACTTTCCTACAAAGTCTTTTCAATGAGGTCAAATATGAGGCACATCAATGGTCGTACATTGGTTAATTTTGTAAACGTAACGAATAAATTTTAACTTCTATAAGAGTATATAGAAATTCCTTGTATATTGTATAGTCATATACATGTATTTTGTATTAAGTACTTAATTAAAGAAAATTATCATTAATCTCACAAAAATTGTATATTTGTTTAGTTCTTCATTTATGTATAAACCAAACGTAATAAAATATTTACTGAGCCCAAGATAAAATCTTTAATATTAACAAAATTACAAAATAAAATATTTACTAGAATAAGTAGGCCAACTGGTCCTGATAGCGGTCCAGAATGATGGCAGCATTGGGTAAGTGCTCGCCGACCCCTGTGTTTGGCAATGAATCGGTACTTAAATGCGGTGAGCGGCTAGTCCCCACGGCCCCAATGTCTCAACCCCAAACGGCTCAAATATGTAGCAACTATAGAGATTGCTATACTTGCGCCGTTTGAGTTTCTTAGCGCAAGCTATGGCGCCACTTGCCCTAATTGCGGTCTGTAATAGATGAAATTGTGGCAAAGTATCGACGCAGGTAGCGTCCCATACTAAAGACCGACCTCTCCTCCAAGGAATCAATATCATAACGTCGGGTCGCCTGCCGTCGTCACGCACTAACCCGTTTGGTTCAAGATTGGCTTGGTTATCGCTTGCAAGCGACCGACGAATAATTTCATTAAAGTCGGCGTGTCTATAAATTCTGCCTGCGTTTCTCTGACACAAGAGGCCATGGTAGCCTAAAGGGTCGACGGAATATCCACATTGACATCGATGAGGGCTGAAGCAGTGGGCACACAAATGTAAAAACAAAAGTATCCGAAAACTATTAGACAGCCGGAACACACCAACAGGTGCTTGCCAGTCGAGTACTACAAAGTACCCTACCACTGTGCTGTGGTTTCCTTCACCGAAATATCGTGCTAATTGAAAGATTTTAACGCACGACCTTCGTCGCGGTATCCGACGACACTGCCACTGAGTTATCAACTGCCCGTGTGCCAAGTTTCATCAAAATTCTTTCAGTAGTTTTTGCGTAAAAGTACTCTTTTTCGCAAAATAATAGGTACTCCTAATAAACTTTCACATTTATAATAGTAGTAAGATGATCTCACGATATTCCACATCACTACTGAGCTATCGTTGTCATGAAATCTAAATAATTCTTGATTCTCTTTTGTCCAGTATGTCGTTGGAAATGATCAATCAGTCAAACCCGGAACGAGGAACCTCGGGAATCATGGAAGACCTAGCCAAAATGCTGCGAGCTGAGATCCTCCCTACTCATCTGCCGTTGGTTCAGCTTATAGACAAAGCTTGTAAAGATCCTACATTAGAACAGGCGGACTTGTACTCTAAATACACCCGTCTGGCTGCAGTGGTTGGAGGAGACTGGATAACTGTGAAAGAGGAGCTTCGAAACGCCACCCGCTTCGGTGCCCCAGCATTTTACTGCTCGATTTCGGCTATGCTTGTAATATTTACTTGTCGTCGTTCACGCAGTCACGACGATCTAGTCTCGTCGCTTACGGAATTATACAATCATATTTCCGCTGGCAACGAAATTCTTAACAAACAAGTTGAACGTGCAATAACAACAATGGGAAAACAAATTGAACATGCGAATATAGCTGAAGCGAGCATCACCAATATCATTGAGCGAGCTGATCATGCCAAAACTGCAATGGATAAACACGTAGAACAAGTTAATAAAGCTGAAGAAGGCATCGCTTATATCATCAAGCAAACTGATAGAGCTGTTAACACGCTCAGCAAAGAAATTAAACAGACAAATATACCTGAAACGATAACTCCCCAAACAGCTTCCATTAATGAATTTAAACAAGGCAATAGAGACGTAGCTGTTATTCCAAGGACATCATTTCGCTGTAAATACGGGACTCTAACCATAGACGATGACTGTCAGTGTGCATTCAATGGCAGTAGCTTAGAAGCTAAGAGCTTAGCGTTATGGCTTACACTTCCAGTACCTCACGCTGATCGGATAAAACTGATGAATCTTGATCACGAAAAACTCATTAAAATGACAAACATCAACGTTCAAAAGCTAAAGGGCTATGATAATTTTAATGCCGTAGATAAAACTAGTTTCATTCTAAGTCTTTACCGTGAGGTCAAATATAAAGCTCACCAATGGTTGTATATTGGTTAATTTTGTGAATGTAACGAATAAATTTGAATTTCTATAAGTGTTTATAATAATTATATGGAAATTCAATTTGTATTATTATTTTGTCATAATTACATATATTTTTGTATTTTGTACCTAATGAAATAAAACTATCTTTAATCCCATAAAAATAATACTTTTACTTTTTATATTTATTTATTTATATGTAAAGCAAACGTGATACGTTTACTGAGCCCAAGATAAAAGAAAAATATAAACAAAATTACAAAATGAAATCTTTTATAGAATAAGTAGGCCAAATGGTCCCAGATCACTGTCAAGTGGTAGCGTGCCCAGAATGATGGCAGCATTGCCTCTTGGAATGGCAATACTTATAGGTTGGGTAAAGTGCTCGCCGACCCCTGTGTTTGGCAATGAATCTGTGAGCGGCTGGTCCCCACGGCCCCAATGTCTCAACCCCAAACGGCTCAAATACGTAGCAACTATCGAGATTGCTATACTTGCGCCGTTTGAGGTTCTCAGCGCAAGCGATGGCACCACCTGCCACAACTGCTGTCTGTAGAAGATGAGATGGTGGCAAGGAATCAATGTCATGCCGTCGTCACACACCAACCCGTTTGGTTCAAGATTGGCTTATAAGTTAGCGTTTGCGACCGACGAAAAATGACATTAAAGTTGGCGTGTCCATAAATTCTGCCTGCGTTTCTCTGGCACATGAGGCCATGGTGAAGTAAAGGGACGATGGAATAACCACATCGACAGCGATGAGGGCTGAAGCATTGGGCACCAACGCAAACAGGCAGAAATCTTAATAGTACTAGCTGTCCCGGCAGACCTTGTTCTGCCCTATTTCTCTAAAACGTGTCTTTGTTTAGTTTCGATTGACGTCAAATGTTTGACAGCTGGGGGTTTGTATGGGAAAAAGAAAAGGGCTGTTTTTAGGGTTTTCCCGGCAATTATTCGAATTTTTCTCGCCGTAAAAACCATCCTTGGACTTCAACGAACATTTAAAAAAAAGAATTGGCCAAATTGGTCCAGGCGTTGTTGAGTTATGCGCTTACCAACACATTTTGCGATTCATTTTTATATTATAGATTAGACTCTAAAAGTGCACATTAACACACGGAAATTCATACAGCCAGACTTAGATCATGATCCGCCTGTGTGCCAAGTTTCATCAAATTCCGTTCAGTAGTTTTTGCGAGTACCTGACAAACTTTTACATTTATAACATTAGTAAGATGATCTCGTCACGATATTCCACATCACTACTGAGCTATCGTTGTCATGAAATCTAAATAATTCTTGGTTCTCTTTTGTCCAGTATGTCGTTGGAAATGATCAATCAGTCAAACCCGGAACGAGGAACCTCGGGAATCATGGAAGACCTAGCCAAAATGCTGCGAGCTGAGATCCTCCCTACTCATCTGCCGTTGGTTCAGCTTATAGACAAAGCTTGTAAAGATCCTACATTAGAACAGGCGGACTTGTACTCTAAATACACCCGTCTGGCTGCAGTGGTTGGAGGAGACTGGATAACTGTGAAAGAGGAGCTTCGAAACGCCACCCGCTTCGGTGCCCCAGCATTTTACTGCTCGATTTCGGCTATGCTTGTAATATTTACTTGTCGTCGTTCACGCAGTCACGACGATCTAGTCTCGTCGCTTACGGAATTATACAATCATATTTCCGCTGGCAACGAAATTCTTAACAAACAAGTTGAACGTGCAATAACAACAATGGGAAAACAAATTGAACATGCGAATATAGCTGAAGCGAGCATCACCAATATCATTGAGCGAGCTGATCATGCCAAAACGGCAATGGATAAACACGTAGAACAAGTTAATAAAGCTGAAGCGAGCATCACCTATGTCATTGAGCGAGCTGATCATGCCAAAACGGCAATGGATAAACACGTGGAACAAGTTAATAAAGCTGAAGTGGGCATCGACAACGTCATTAAGCAAGCTGATAAAGCTGTTAACATGATTGGCAAACAAATGAAACAGACAAATATAGCTGAAACGACAACTCCCCAAACTTCTTCCATTAATGAATTTAAACAAGGCAATAGAGACGTAGCTGTTATCCCAGGAACTTCATTTCGTTGTAAATACGGGACTTTAACAATAGACGATGACTGTCAGTGTCAATTCAATGGCAGCAGCTTAGAAGCTAAGAGCTTAGCGTTATGGCTTACACTTCCAGTACCTCACGCTGATCGGATAAAACTGGTGAATCGTGATCACGAACATCTCATTGAATTGACAGATAATAACGTTAAACAAATAAATGGCTATAAAAATAATTTTAACGCCGTAGATAAAAGATCTTTCCTACAAAGTCTTTTCAGTATCGTCAAATATAAGGCACATCAATGGTCTTACATTGTTTAATTTTGTGAATGTTACGAATTAATTTTAATTTCTATAATAGTTATAAATTCCTTGTATAATGTTTAGTCATATGCATGTATTTTTGTATTTAGTACTTAATTAAAGAAAATTATCATTAATCTCACTAAAATTGTATATTTTTTTAGTTATTAATTTATGTATAAACCAAACGTAATACAATATTTACTGAGCCCAAGATAAAATCTTTAATATTAACAAAATTACAAAATAAAATATTTACTAGAATAAGTAGGCCAACTGGTCCTGATAGCGGTCCAGAATGATGGCAGCATTGGGTAAGTGCTCGCCGACCCCTGTGTTTGGCAATGAATCGGTACTTAAATGCGGTGAGCGGCTAGTCCCCACGGCCCCAATGTCTCAACCCCAAACGGCTCAAATATGTAGCAACTATAGAGATTGCTATACTTGCGCCGTTTGAGTTTCTTAGCGCAAGCTATGGCGCCACTTGCCCTAATTGCGGTCTGTAATAGATGAAATTGTGGCAAAGTATCGACGCAGGTAGCGTCCCATACTAAAGACCGACCTCTCCTCCAAGGAATCAATATCATAACGTCGGGTCGCCTGCCGTCGTCACGCACTAACCCGTTTGGTTCAAGATTGGCTTGGTTATCGCTTGCAAGCGACCGACGAATAATTTCATTAAAGTCGGCGTGTCTATAAATTCTGCCTGCGTTTCTCTGACACAAGAGGCCATGGTAGCCTAAAGGGTCGACGGAATATCCACATTGACATCGATGAGGGCTGAAGCAGTGGGCACACAAATGTAAAAACAAAAGTATCCGAAAACTATTAGACAGCCGGAACACACCAACAGGTGCTTGCCAGTCGAGTACTACAAAGTACCCTACCACTGTGCTGTGGTTTCCTTCACCGAAATATCGTGCTAATTGAAAGATTTTAACGCACGACCTTCGTCGCGGTATCCGACGACACTGCCACTGAGTTATCAACTGCCCGTGTGCCAAGTTTCATCAAAATTCTTTCAGTAGTTTTTGCGTAAAAGTACTCTTTTTCGCAAAATAATAGGTACTCCTAATAAACTTTCACATTTATAATAGTAGTAAGATGATCTCACGATATTCCACATCACTACTGAGCTATCGTTGTCATGAAATCTAAATAATTCTTGATTCTCTTTTGTCCAGTATGTCGTTGGAAATGATCAATCAGTCAAACCCGGAACGAGGAACCTCGGGAATCATGGAAGACCTAGCCAAAATGCTGCGAGCTGAGATCCTCCCTACTCATCTGCCGTTGGTTCAGCTTATAGACAAAGCTTGTAAAGATCCTACATTAGAACAGGCGGACTTGTACTCTAAATACACCCGTCTGGCTGCAGTGGTTGGAGGAGACTGGATAACTGTGAAAGAGGAGCTTCGAAACGCCACCCGCTTCGGTGCCCCAGCATTTTACTGCTCGATTTCGGCTATGCTTGTAATATTTACTTGTCGTCGTTCACGCAGTCACGACGATCTAGTCTCGTCGCTTACGGAATTATACAATCATATTTCCGCTGGCAACGAAATTCTTAACAAACAAGTTGAACGTGCAATAACAACAATGGGAAAACAAATTGAACATGCGAATATAGCTGAAGCGAGCATCACCAATATCATTGAGCGAGCTGATCATGCCAAAACGGCAATGGATAAACACGTAGAACAAGTTCATAAAGTTGAAGCGAGCATCACCAATGTCATTAAGCGAGCTGATCATACCAAAACTGCAATGGATAAACACGTGGAACAAGTTAATAAAGCTGAAGCGAGCATCACCTATGTCATTGAGCGAGCTGATCATGCCAAAACGGCAATGGATAAACACGTGGAACAAGTTAATAAAGCTGAAGCGAGCATCACCTATGTCATTGAGCGAGCTGATCATGCCAAAACGGCAATAGATAAACACGTGGAACAAGTTAATAAAGCTGAAGTGGGCATCGACAACGTCATTAAGCAAGCTGATAAAGCTGTTAACATGATTGGCAAACAAATGAAACAGACAAATATAGCTGAAACGACAACTCCCCAAACTTCTTCCATTAATGAATTTAAACAAGGCAATAGAGACGTAGTTCTTATCGCAGGAATTTCATTTCGTTGTATATATGGTACTCTAAGTATAGACCACCAGTTTAAATTTATTTTTGAGGGGAGCAGCTTAGAGGCTAAGATGCTGGGTTACTGGGCCAGAGCACCACTTTTCCCTTCTTATAAGACCAAAATAATGAATGTAGATCATGAACAACTTATAGCATTCACGAAGGCTAACCAATCGTATATACAGAATCAAACCTACTTCAACCAACAATCGAATATCAGCTCTCTTCTGAAAACTTTCGCATATAAACCAAATCAATGGACTTTCAACAGATACGTATAGCGTCATTCGTAGATTTATCTCTGCATATCTATTGCATAAAGATAAAATAATGATATTAACAAAAGAGATTCATTAGAGACTGGCATATTCCCCAGGGCCATCTACGGAGAAAAGATGGGCCATTCATATTGTTACAAATTAAATAACATGCATTTCTTGGTCTTTTGCTTTTTTATTGAAACAACAGCGGCTGTAGAGATATAATAAAATTATATTAATCGTATTTAAATCCAAAGTAATAACTTTTTCAATTTATATGTAACGGCCAGTGATTTTTTGTGTTCATCTGCCTTGGGCGGCAGTTTCATGGAGCGCCAAAATCATAATAATTATGTAAAACAAAATAAAGAACGTTTTACCATCTATAGGATTCTTATTCCGGTCACAAACATTGCCACCCATTATATTTGTATGACTATCAAGTTTCTGCCCCGGTTCGAAAAAATCGTAGATTAATTACATTTCTTTTCGAGCTCTTAGAATGACCAATAATAATCAATCTCTTCCACGGTGGATGGATAAGATAAGAATCTTATCTATCCACTTACGTATTGATAACTCTTTTGGTTACATGACTATCATTCCATTAAAATGTTATTTTGTTGTATTTAAAATGTTATTATGTTATTTATGAGAAATGTTATTTTGTTACTAACATAGTTATGTAAGGTGTGTAATTTACTAACAATAATATGGATTTTAGTTGTCCGAAATAAATGGATTTTATTTATTTATTTTTATTATTTATTAAACATGTCCGTACCACGATAAACAACTATGGAATCAGCTCTCAAGATCTCAGGCTCTGCTAGATTCTTGGAACCAGTTCAACTTGAGGATTATAGCCAGCCATATGGGCATTCTGGGCATATGGGTACTAAAAAAACAACTTCATTTTGAAAAAATATTCTTTATCCATCACTTAGGTAAGATCTAAGGCCAAACGATACTTTCGATCCAGGACAAGTAGTGAGACACCCTGGTGTATACCCCAGGCTGGCCGGAGACTCCGCACGCTCGTCCAAATGACGTCACTCCGATGATAGTGTGAATACAGCTTAACTCTTTGTAATAACCGATCTGAAGTGGCCCTCCGCTGTCGCCCTGAGAATTTAAATAATTTTATACACGACCAATTAATCTCAAACTCAGAGCTTTTATATATAGTGCCATCCACAAAGACGCGCCCACTCTCTTTCCCAATCCCTTACAGTGCAAGTGTGCATCTTTTCGTTAATGTTGAAGTACGTTGTAGTTAAGTGTTTATTTTATTTATTATACGTTACCAAAAAGGTTTTATTTACAACAAATGTACAAAATATACAAGCAAATGTACAATTACAATACATAAAAAACTTCTTCGAGGCTGCCGCTGCTGCCGATCGGCAAGGTTCCCAGAAGGCTGGCAGCGTTTCCTCTTTGGATGGCCAAGCTGATGCGTTGGCGGAAAAAGCTCCACGCCCGCCGGTCACCCGAGGCCTCGATTAATTTTTTACATAAAATATTTGCGAAACGACGAGCTTCAGACCCCCACGAACCCATGGTCTCAACCGCAAAAGGCATAAATTGATAATTTGGACCAATACAGGCGTACTTTTTTAATTTTTTATTTATTTATTTATAATAAAATCCACAGCACTTAAAAAAATAATACTATTTCTCATTAAATATAAATCTTAATGCCAAATTTACATAAAATCAAGAAAAGCAAAGACCAATGTGTGTTTGATATGCAGAGAGTATTTAGGTTAAGTGGTGCTAGTGTGTGTGTGTAAAAGTACGTATCGACCACACAAAAAACCATGCCGCGTATTTTGTTATCATCCTATGAAGCTGTGCACTCGGTATGTGTATACCCTTTCCGCTACAACCTGTATAGCCCTTATTACCATCCTATGAAGCCGTGCATTCGGTATGAGTATACCCTTTCCGCTACAACCTGTATAGCCCTTATTACCATCCTATGAAGCTGTGCACTTGGTATGTGTATACCCTTTCCGCTACAACCTGTATAGCCCTTATTACCATCCTATGAAGCCGTGCATTCGGTATGAGTATACCCTTTCCGTTACAACCTGTATAGCCCTTATTACCATCCTATGAAGCCGTGCATTCGGTATGAGTATACCCTTTCCGCTACAACCTGTATAGCCCTTATTACCATCCTATGAAGCCGTGCATTCGGTATGAGTATACCCTTTCTGTTACAACCTGTATAGCCCTTATTACCATCCTATGAAGCCGTGCATTCGGTATGAGTATACCCTTTCCGTTACAACCTGTATAGCCCTTATTACCATCCTATGAAGCCGTGCATTCGGTATGAGTATACCCTTTCCGTTACAACCTGTATAGCCCTTATTACCATCCTATGAAGCTGTGCACTTGGTATGTGTATACCCTTTCCGCTACAACCTGTATAGCCCTTATTACCATCCTATGAAGCCGTGCATTCGGTATGAGTATACCCTTTCCGCTACAACCTGTATAGCCCTTATTACCATCCTATGAAGCTGTGCACTTGGTATGTGTATACCCTTTCCGCTACAACCTGTATAGCCCTTATTACCATCCTATGAAGCCGTGCATTCGGTATGAGTATACCCTTTCCGTTACAACCTGTATAGCCCTTATTACCATCCTGTATAGCCCTTATTACCATCCTATGAAGCCGTGCATTCGGTATGAGTATACCCTTTCCGTTACATCCTGTATAGCCCTTATTACCATCCTATGAAGCTGTGCACTTGGTATGTGTATACCCTTTCCGCTACAACCTGTATAGCCCTTATTACCATCCTATGAAGCCGTGCATTCGGTATGAGTATACCCTTTCCGTTACAACCTGTATAGCCCTTATTACCATCCTATGAAGCCGTGCATTCGGTATGAGTATACCCTTTCCGCTACAACCTGTATAGCCCTTATTACCATCCTATGAAGCCGTGCATTCGGTATGAGTATACCCTTTCCGTTACAACCTGTATAGCCCTTATTACCATCCTATGAAGCCGTGCATTCGGTATGAGTATACCCTTTCCGCTACAACCTGTATAGCCCTTATTACCATCCTATGAAGCCGTGCATTCGGTATGAGTATACCCTTTCCGTTACAACCTGTATAGCCCTTATTACCATCCTATGAAGCCGTGCATTCGGTATGAGTATACCCTTTCCGCTACAACCTGTATAGCCCTTATTACCATCCTATGAAGCCGTGCATTCGGTATGAGTATACCCTTTCCGTTACAACCTGTATAGCCCTTATTACCATCCTATGAAGCTGTGCACTTGGTATGTGTATACCCTTTCCGCTACAACCTGTATAGCCCTTATTACCATCCTATGAAGCCGTGCATTCGGTATGAGTATACCCTTTCCGCTACAACCTGTATAGCCCTTATTACCATCCTATGAAGCTGTGCACTTGGTATGTGTATACCCTTTCCGCTACAACCTGTATAGCCCTTATTACCATCCTATGAAGCCGTGCATTCGGTATGAGTATACCCTTTCCGTTACAACCTGTATAGCCCTTATTACCATCCTGTATAGCCCTTATTACCATCCTATGAAGCCGTGCATTCGGTATGAGTATACCCTTTCCGTTACATCCTGTATAGCCCTTATTACCATCCTATGAAGCTGTGCACTTGGTATGTGTATACCCTTTCCGCTACAACCTGTATAGCCCTTATTACCATCCTATGAAGCCGTGCATTCGGTATGAGTATACCCTTTCCGTTACAACCTGTACAGCCCTTATTACCATCCTATGAAGCCGTGCATTCGGTATGAGTATACCCTTTCCGCTACAACCTGTATAGCCCTTATTACCATCCTATGAAGCTGTGCACTTGGTATGTGTATACCCTTTCCGCTACAACCTGTATAGCCCTTATTACCATCCTATGAAGCCGTGCATTCGGTATGAGTATACCCTTTCCGTTACAACCTGTATAGCCCTTATTACCATCCTATGAAGCCGTGCATTCGGTATGAGTATACCCTTTCCGCTACAACCTGTATAGCCCTTATTACCATCCTATGAAGCTGTGCACTTGGTATGTGTATACCCTTTCCGCTACAACCTGTATAGCCCTTATTACCATCCTATGAAGCCGTGCATTCGGTATGAGTATACCCTTTCCGCTACAACCTGTATAGCCCTTATTACCATCCTATGAAGCTGTGCACTTGGTATGTGTATACCCTTTCCGCTACAACCTGTATAGCCCTTATTACCATCCTATGAAGCCGTGCATTCGGTATGAGTATACCCTTTCCGTTACAACCTGTATAGCCCTTATTACCATCCTATGAAGCCGTGCATTCGGTATGAGTATACCCTTTCCGCTACAACCTGTATAGCCCTTATTACCATCCTATGAAGCCGTGCATTCGGTATGAGTATACCCTTTCCGTTACAACCTGTATAGCCCTTATTACCATCCTATGAAGCCGTGCATTCGGTATGAGTATACCCTTTCCGTTACAACCTGTATAGCCCTTATTACCATCCTATGAAGCCGTGCATTCGGTATGAGTATACCCTTTCCGTTACAACCTGTATAGCCCTTATTACCATCCTATGAAGCTGTGCACTTGGTATGTGTATACCCTTTCCGCTACAACCTGTATAGCCCTTATTACCATCCTATGAAGCCGTGCATTCGGTATGAGTATACCCTTTCCGCTACAACCTGTATAGCCCTTATTACCATCCTATGAAGCTGTGCACTTGGTATGTGTATACCCTTTCCGCTACAACCTGTATAGCCCTTATTACCATCCTATGAAGCCGTGCATTCGGTATGAGTATACCCTTTCCGTTACAACCTGTATAGCCCTTATTACCATCCTGTATAGCCCTTATTACCATCCTATGAAGCCGTGCATTCGGTATGAGTATACCCTTTCCGTTACATCCTGTATAGCCCTTATTACCATCCTATGAAGCTGTGCACTTGGTATGTGTATACCCTTTCCGCTACAACCTGTATAGCCCTTATTACCATCCTATGAAGCCGTGCATTCGGTATGAGTATACCCTTTCCGTTACAACCTGTATAGCCCTTATTACCATCCTATGAAGCCGTGCATTCGGTATGAGTATACCCTTTCCGCTACAACCTGTATAGCCCTTATTACCATCCTATGAAGCCGTGCATTCGGTATGAGTATACCCTTTCCGTTACAACCTGTATAGCCCTTATTACCATCCTATGAAGCCGTGCATTCGGTATGAGTATACCCTTTCCGCTACAACCTGTATAGCCCTTATTACCATCCTATGAAGCCGTGCATTCGGTATGAGTATACCCTTTCCGTTACAACCTGTATAGCCCTTATTACCATCCTATGAAGCCGTGCATTCGGTATGAGTATACCCTTTCCGTTACAACCTGTATAGCCCTTATTACCATCCTATGAAGCCGTGCATTCGGTATGAGTATACCCTTTCCGTTACAACCTGTATAGCCCTTATTACCATCCTATGAAGCTGTGCACTTGGTATGTGTATACCCTTTCCGCTACAACCTGTATAGCCCTTATTACCATCCTATGAAGCCGTGCATTCGGTATGAGTATACCCTTTCCGCTACAACCTGTATAGCCCTTATTACCATCCTATGAAGCTGTGCACTTGGTATGTGTATACCCTTTCCGCTACAACCTGTATAGCCCTTATTACCATCCTATGAAGCCGTGCATTCGGTATGAGTATACCCTTTCCGTTACAACCTGTATAGCCCTTATTACCATCCTGTATAGCCCTTATTACCATCCTGTATAGCCCTTATTACCATCCTATGAAGCCGTGCATTCGGTATGAGTATACCCTTTCCGTTACATCCTGTATAGCCCTTATTACCATCCTATGAAGCTGTGCACTTGGTATGTGTATACCCTTTCCGCTACAACCTGTATAGCCCTTATTACCATCCTATGAAGCCGTGCATTCGGTATGAGTATACCCTTTCCGTTACAACCTGTACAGCCCTTATTACCATCCTATGAAGCCGTGCATTCGGTATGAGTATACCCTTTCCGTTACAACCTGTTTAGTCCTTATTACCATCCTATGAAGCCGTGCATTCGGTATGAGTATACCCTTTCCGTTACAACCTGTATAGCCCTTATTACCATCCTGTATAGCCCTTATTACCATCCTATGAAGCCGTGCATTCGGTATGAGTATACCCTTTCCGTTACACCCTGTATAGCCCTTATTACCATCCTATGAAGCTGTGCACTTGGTATGTGTATACCCTTTCCGCTACAACCTGTATAGCCCTTATTACCATCCTATGAAGCCGTGCATTCGGTATGAGTATACCCTTTCCGTTACAACCTGTACAGCCCTTATTACCATCCTATGAAGCCGTGCATTCGGTATGAGTATACCCTTTCCATTACAACCTGTACAGCCCTTATTACCATCCTATGAAGCCGTGCATTCGGTATGAGTATACCCTTTCCGTTACAACCTGTATAGCCCTTATTACCATCCTATGAAGCCGTGCATTCGGTATGAGTATACCCTTTCCGTTACAACCTGTATAGCCCTTATTACCATCCTGTATAGCCCTTATTACCATCCTATGAAGCCGTGCATTCGGTATGAGTATACCCTTTCCGTTACATCCTGTATAGCCCTTATTACCATCCTATGAAGCCGTGCATTCGGTATGAGTATACCCTTTCCGTTACATCCTGTATAGCCCTTATTACCCTACCATTTTTTCACCTAAAGATGGATGAGCAGTGATAGTATGAGCAGTTGATGTACCTCACACGCATCCTTCGAATCTCCATAATCTCCGAAGCACATTTGAGAGGAGTGGTTGTATCCATGTTTCAGTTTGCGATGTGGAGGGTAAGCTTCCTTGCATTGATCTTCGGTATATTTTTTAAGAGTTACCTACAAAGTCATGGGTTGGATAACACATTTTTTCTTGATAACACATTCTAAAGCGATGATAGCTCAGTGGTAGTGTCGTTGAATACCGCGGCGAAGGTCGTGGGTTCGAATCCTACAATAAACTTGAGCTTTCGGTGAAGGAAAACATCGTCAGGAAACCATAGCACGGTGGTAGGGTACTTTGTGGTACCCGACTGGCTGGCTACCATCCTCAAGTTGAAAATCTGTCGCTAAGCACCTATCGGTGTGTTCCGACAGCTGCACTTGAGAGCCAGTTCCCATCTAGGCTATGTGTGCTTACCATCTTCGACCACATCATCACTTACCATCGTGAGATTGTGGTCAAACACAACCTTATCCAGAATTTAAAAAAATACTCATTTTTTCTTATAATGGGCTTGTGTTTGACCACCATCTCACCATGGTAAGTGATGATTTGGCCGAAGGTGGTAAGCACACAAAGCCTAGATGGGAACTGGCTCTTAAGTGCAACTGTCGGAACACACAGATAAGTGCTTGGCGACTGATTTTCAACTTGAGGGTGGTAGCCAGCCAGTCGGGTACTACAAAGTACCCTACCAACGTCCTATGGTTTCCTTCACCGAAAGCTCAAGCTCATTGTAGTATTCGAACCCACGACCTTCGCCGCGGTATCTGACGTCACTACCTTTGAGCTATAATCGCCTCGCATTTACTTTGTCTTAAGTTATTTATCCTACTTAGATTCCTCTCAATTGAAGGTATACTTCCGAACCAGTGGTCATTTCAGTAAACACTTAGACAAGAAGTTATCTTGTAAGCCCTTGTAGGGACTCAACTGAAAAAGCGTCACAGTACTTTTCTAAGAATTATTCTAAACAATACTTACAGTCTGCAGAGTATCAGCCAATTCACCAGCAAATTGGAGCGCACCCCAACCAGTAGCTATGGCCTTCTTATCATAATTTCTATCATCATCACCAAGGTGAAGACATGCTGGTAAAACGGTCTTCTCGAATTGGATTCTGGAATGAGACGTTTCATATAAAAAAGTACTCAGTACGCAAATGACAGCAGATCGTCCAGTCCAGTATCTTCAAGTACGTCAGAAAACAAGACACATCACAGAGAATTCATATAGGTATACAGAATAAAAATATATAAGGCGATGATAGCTCAGTGGATGACGTCGGATACCGAGGCGAAGGTCGTGGGTTCGAATCCTACAATGAGCTTGAGCTTTCTATGAAGGAAAACATCGTGAGGAAACCATAGCACGGTGGTAGGGTACTTTGTAGTACCCGACTGGCTGGCTACCAGCCTCAAGTTGAAAAGTGTGTTCCGACAGCTGCACTTGATAGCCAGTTCCTAGGCTTTGTGTGCTTACCACCTTCGGCCACATCATCACTAATTACCATGGTGAGATTGTGGTCAAACACAAGCATATCCAGAATAAAATAAAACACTTACATGGTATCAGTCTCCAGCAATGCAATATCATGGTATTTACTAGTAGGTATGTAATCAGGGTGTCTGATGATCCTCTTGACTCCATACGTCTTCCAAGTTGAGGTTGGATCTGTTCTTTTCAGTATTCCCAGGGCTACGTATTTAACGGGGCCTCTGTAAAAAAAATACTGATATTTTAGCAATTTGTAAGGTTATTTTTACAAGCTTTATTTATTAACTTGCAATGTATGTATTTTTTTCCGGGGTGAGTCTTGCAACTCAATTTTGAAGCACCGATTGAGCAGAAATTTTGTATACACGTTTAGTTTGGATGACAATGCATGGTGAGCTGTGTGACGTCATTCTAAATACAACATGGCGGAACACCTAAGATAACGGACTATTATTTTTTGATGCAATCCTACAATATGGGTATCAAATGAAAGGGCTTGCTGAGAATAACTCAAAAAATTAAGTGACGTCACTATGAATCCAAAGCTCGTTTTTAAAAAAGTTTTTTTAACTTATTACTGAATACAAAAACCAAAAAAGATTTTCAAAAATAATGTTATCAAGTAAAAGCTGAAGTAGAATGATGAATATATGTATTATATCTTTCTAATATTATAAACTAGAGAGTATCCAGCCAGTCGAGTACTACAAAGTACCCTACCACCGTGCTATGGTTTCCTCACGATGTTTTCCTTCACCGAAAGCTCAAGCTCATTGTAGGGTTCGAACCCACGAAATCGCCGCGGTGTCCAACGGCACTACCACTGAGCTGTCATCGCCTTAAATGCCAATTCGGTTTAGAGAATCTTTATTGTCTGAAATTACAAAAAAAAAAAACACAAGACAAATTAAAATTAGTACACACTGAGCGAGCATGCGAATTTTAGGTAATACTTTATTATTATGATGTGTGTGTTTGTGTGTGTTTGTGTGTGTGTGTGTTTGTGTGTGTGTGTGTGTGTGTGTGTGTGTGTGTGTGTGCGTATTGTATTGGCAGAACTATCCTAAACGGACGATTGCCAGAGAAGAAAAAAGAAATCGTACAGTTTAGACAGTTTACAGTGCGCTGCAGTAAGTATGAACCGATCACTGATCAGGGTCCCTCCACATTGCCACACAGCGGTGTCCACGTCTTCTCCATAGCCCAGTAGAGCCTGGGAATTAAAATTGACAATCTATAGGTACCTACTAATATTATAAAGAGGAAAGATTTGATTGTTTGTTTCCATTGAATAGGCTCTGAAACTACTGGACCGATTTCAAAAATTCTTTCACCGTTGGTAAGCCACACTATCCCTGATGAACATAGGCTATATTTTGTCCCGGGAAAAGATAAGATCCCACGGGAACGCGGGTGAAACCGCGGGGAACAGCTAGTGTTTAATATTTTTATAAGAACCTAAAACAAAGTATGTATATCGTACTTATAGTGGGAGAGCTACTGAACCATCTGACTAACCTGTTTCCCACAAAGCTAGATTTTTAAAAAATGAGATTTGATTATCAGCCAATTAAGAAAGTACCGTTCTGGCAGGCATCTCGAAGTTACGTCATCATCCCTTAAATTTTTGAAAATGCGCAAAAAAAAAAAAAACCTACTCCCACAAGGCTACAATTTTAATATGTTATAATTTATTTTTCACTCCTCTTGCTCAAAAAGAAAGAAGAAAAAATAGCAATTCTTCCTCTAGGGGAAAAAGTTTTTTTTTTAATTTTTGTTTGTCAAATGACAATGAGCCCACAAAAACGAAAAAGTCTTTAGTCATAAGTAGAATAATCATTTTAATTTTGAAAATGAAACTAAAATCGGCGATCTCTGGTAGAATGCATGCAATGTGTTGCGGCTACAGAAGAAACAAAAAAAAATACATTATAAACTACATATTTCATATTGTATTGGATTGTTTTATTTTCTCGCAATAGTAGTGAAAAGTATAGTGTAACACACGGCGCTAAAACCCATTAAAACTCTGTTTCTATTTACTACGGTTTACAACTACCTCGTATATAACGGGTCATTTTAGCTCCTTGTATAACAATCTACTAATTTAAGATGATGATAATATGAGACAGTTTGAGCGACATCACTCGTATTGTTTACAAATAAATGAGTGACATACAGACGGACGTAACTAAGCTATAACTTAGGAAACCTAAAAAGAAACTAAAGATAATGATGGCTTTTATCTTTAACGTATGATGAAACCGAAACGCTGATTACCATCTTAAAATAAATAAATAAATAAAATATTAATATTAATCACCTCATTAAACAATGTAACACACACACACACACACACACACACACACACACACACATAATAGGCATGCACTACCATCTTATTTCTTTAGGTTTAATTTAAAATTAAAATTATCTACGTAGTTACAAAATGCAATTCACGAACAATTACAACGACTTCAGCTATGAGGGCTGCTGCCTAGAATACAGGCTTGTCCTAGATTAGGTAGTAGTTTGTATTAAATAGTGATAACAATGAAAGTTGTATGTACTTCTCATTATACGTGTGACTATATTGTGATTTTTAGTACAAATAAATACATTATTATAAAAAAAAATGCCTCACCATGTGCGGGAACTGTCCTCTCCGCGCGTCCTTTCCATCAGAAAGTGCGTCGATGTAGTATATTAAAAGGTAATGGCACATTTTGCGGTCATGCCATTCTTTTTCGACATTATAATAGTTAAATTCTTTACAGGGGTATGGCAGATCCCGTAGATAGTTTAAGCACACTGCAATAAAAAAACCGGTCAAGTGCGAGTCCAACTCGCGCATCGAGGGATCTGTATGGAAGTTTTTTTTTTAGTTTGTGCGATACCTAGGTTTCGATGATAGCTCAGTGGTAGTGACGTCGAATACCGCGGCGAAGGTCGTGGGTTCGAATCCTACAATGAGCTTGAGCTTTCGGTGAAGGAAAACATCGTGAGGAAACCATAGCACGGTGGTAGGGTACTTTGTGGTACCCGACTGGCTGGCTTCCACCCTCAAGTTGAAAAACTGTCGCCAAACACCTATCGGTGTGTTCCGAGAGCTGCACTTGAGAGCCAGTTCCCATCTAGGCTTTGTGTGCTTACCACCTTCGGCCACATCATCACTTACCATAGTGAGATTGTAGTCAAACACAAGCCTATCCAGAATTAAAAAGGCTCCCATATAACAAACGCTATTTAACAGGTAGGCACTTGAAATATTCACAAAATACTCAGTTGTATTTTTACTTTAATAATGAATAATAAAATTTAAATAAAATAAATATTTAAGGGGGGCTCCCATACAACAAACGCAATTTTTTTATTTCCTCCTTACAGTGCAAATGTACATCCTTTTATAGTGTTGTAGTGCTACATATCGACATAGACATATCGACAGCACTACAACACTAGCGAAAGGATGCACACTTGCACAAGGATCTCCACGATGCATGGCTGGTCTTGCTACTCCACCCTCACGAGATCTTCGATCCGCCGAGTGGGAGGGCTGCCCACGCTGCGTCTTCCGGTAAATTAATAAATCTTGTATAACTTACTGTCCCAGGCTTTCCGACCAGTTTTCACAAGAAAGGATTTCCGCTTAGGATGTTGCACTACAAGTCTGAAATTAAAAAAATAAGCGAGCAAAAAAATAAATATATGTTTTTAAATGTTTCCTCAAAAATATCCTATGCTGTTAGAAATCCTACTAATCCTACTATCCTACTAATATTATAAATGTGAAAGTTTGGATGGATGTATGTTTGTTACTCATTTACGCAAAAACGGCTGAACGGATCTGGGTGAAATTTGGCATCGAGATAGATTATAGTCTGGAATAGCACATAGGCTGCTTTTTGTCCCGGGAAAGATAAGATCCCACGGGAACGCAGGTGAAACCGCGGAGGAAAGCTAGTAATATTATAAATGTGACAGTATGTTTGGATGTGTGTGAAGATGTGTAAATACTTGTTACTCTTTCGGGTACTACAAAGTGCTAATACTGTGCTATGGTTCAAGCTCATTATAGAATTCGAACCCACTACCTTCGTCGCGGTATCCGACGTCACTAGCACTGAGCTATCATCGCCTTCAATGTTAGAAGAAAACTTACGTAAGGTTCGGCAAGCTTTTGCAATCCGTACAACACACTATAGGCATTGAGTCTCGAATCGAGCATATCTGTAAGATATACAATACTGATAATAATATCCTACAATTCAACAATCATAGAATACTATCGGTGGTGTTTTGTCCAATAAAGATCAATCTAAGTGCACAAGTCAAGTGAAATCAAATGAAAGCGTGTATCGTGACTTTCCAGGTCTTTCCAGGACAGATTTCCAACTTGAGGGTGGTAGCCAGCTTTTTGAGTACTACAAAGTACCCTACCACCGTGCTGTGGTTTCCTCACGATGTTTTCCTTCACCGAAAGCTCAAGCCATCTTAAAATTCGAACCCACTACCTTCACCGCGGTATCCGACGTCACTACCACTGAGCTATCATCGCATTAATCGTTCGTACCCCTAGATTTTAGGCTACAGTCGCTGTTAACCCGAAGATAGTGAAGAACCCCTACATTACTGTCAATTTAACCTGTGGTTCCTTTCGAGGAATTAAATCCGTCGTAGCCAACTGACACTGGTCTATCTTCACACATGTTCCTGGGTATCCAGATCCAGATAGGGTGCAATTAGCTCCTGCAACAAGAAAACCTGTTAAAGACTTTGATGTCATATTTACCAAGACTCTGAAAACCCTCTTTGTTTGCATCCACTCGCACACTAGTGTCAGGCTTTTCTTGATGGTGGAACATATATTTGTTGTTAAAAAACAATTAGTAGGTAGGTAATGTCATGATTCATCATCATTCATCATTCGCCGAGCAGTATCGGTGTGTTCCGATAGCTGCACTTGAGAGCCAGTCCCCATCTAGGCTTTGTATGCTTACCACCTTCGGCCACATCATCCCTTACCATGGTGAGATTGTGGTCAAACCCAAGCTTATTCAGAATAAAAAAAAACATCATATCAGCCGGAAGACATCCACATCGACTGCTGGACAAAGGCCTCCCCCAAGGATCTCCACGATGGCCGGTCTTGGCCTATCCGAACCAGTGGCTTCCCGCGACCCTCATAAATGTCATGATTGCTGGTATAATAGTTATTTGTTATACAAGAGTGTAAAGTTGATTATTAACCGCGTGCTCAATTTTGATGACCGAGCAAGCGAAGTATTCTAAAATAGAATCACGAGCGCAGCGAAGAATCAAAAGAGCACGAGGTGAAAAATCTTTGCACTCGAGTGCAACACGTAATTTTTCATCCCACCTCAGCGAGGAAATCACTAAATGCAAAAAAAATAATAATGGCGCGCGCAAAGCAAATTAAAAAAAAGTACACCAAGAAAACCCCGAGTCTGAGTTTTTAACAAATTAAAAATGGATGTATGATAAGTTCGGCACCATGGAGGGAGAAGTAAATAGGTTTAATGATGTTTTGAATTCACAAACATAGTGCACACGATGTTCTATTTACTTTATCCTCTAGAGGATAATAACGGCTTTTACACTCAGATATCGAAGAGCAAAAATACTCTTTCCGAGATGGGGGGATGAAATAGTAGATTGTTATACAAGGGGCTAAAATGACCCACTATATACGAGGTAGTTTTACTCCCGAGCTTTAGCGAGGGACTAAATAGAAACCGAGTTTTAATGGGTTTTAGCGTCGTGTGTTACACTAACCTTTTCACTACGATTGCGAGAAAATAAAACAATCCAATACAATATAAAATATGTAGTTTATAATGTCTTTTTTTTTGTTTCTTCTGTAGCCGCAACACATTGCATGCATTCTACCGGAGATCGCCGATTTTAGTTCCATTTTCAAAATTAAAATGAAGTTCTTTTTTTATGAAACAGTAATAAGTCGAGTCTTTATTCATGATTATTCTACTTATGACTAAAGACTTTTTTGTTTTTGTAGGCTCATTGTCATTTGACACACAAAAATAATTAAAAAAAAACTTTTTCCCCTAGAGGAAGAATTGCTATTTTTTCACCGCTCTGGTACGCTACAATGACGGTCTTTTTGAGCAAGAGGAGTGAAAAATTAATTTTATCTTTGTGATGTTGAGACTTGAGATAAGCATCCGTTTTTCAAAACATAACGAGTTTTCGAATTTACCAAATATTACAAAATAAATGCTCCAGTACTGACTTTTTATTTTATTTTTATTTAATTATTCGTTATAAAATAGTTTACAATATGATTATGATGGTGTATCATAAACTCTTTCGAGTTTTACCGTACACCAGAACAGTCTCCTCATAAGATATTAATTTATACGTAAAAGGTTCACCATAACATTATAATGCTAGTAAAATTTGCACATACTATAATTAATAATGTGGGTAGGAGAAATAGAAAACCTTTTGTTGAACGATCCGTCGGCCGTCCCACTCGGTCACAGACGCGCATCTATACAGGTTGGTGTTATTTTTTGCTGTACACTTATTTATTATTTAATTTATAGTTTTAATTATTTAAGATATTTGACTGGAAATATTATTCAAACTGACTGACTGCTAAGTAGGATTCCCGAGGTAGGACAGTTGGACAGCAATACCTTGAGAATCAAGGATTGTAAATCTGCATAGACAATAGAGACCACTTGGCTCTAACCCAGAGGACCGTGTGCCTCCTTTCATATAAAAAAAGAAAAAAATACCTTCAACGAGATCTCCTTGACAGTTCACTTTAAAAATAATAAATGAAATCACACAAACTATTTTTAAAAGCATGTTTCTCTCAGAGTGATTAAAGTTATTCTGAGTCGATCAACATCCTTTCTATGAATATAATTAACTATTTATATTAATAGATATAATATAATACCTACAGCTCTCATCTTTAGCTCACGAAGTCGTCTGCAGAATTTAGAACTCGTTTTAAACAGGAAAAAATCAAAAATACCTAATAGAAGTAGGTACCTAATGGGTTTGTTGTTTATTGACGATATGAACTAAGATAAATCTTACTCGCCGATTCGCCCGTTTTTAGGGTTCCGTCCGTACCCAAAGTAACTATTTAGTAATCTGTGCCCAAAGGGTAATAACGGGACCCTATTACTAAGACTTCGCTGTCTGTCCGTCTGTCTGTCACCAGGCTGTATTGTAATCTGTGCTGTAGCTCAGAACCGCGATAGCTAGACACTTGAAATATTCACAAATTATGTATTTCTGTTGCTATAACACCAAATACTAAAAACAAAATAAAATAAATATTTAAGGGGGGTCCCATACAATAAACACGATTTTTTTGCCCGATATCAATAATGGCAACAGGTAGGCACTTGAAATATTCACAAAACACTCAGTTGTTTACTTTAATGATAAATAAAAAAAATTAAAATAAAATCAATATTTAAGGGGGGCTCCCATACAACAAACGTGATTTTTTTGACGTTTTTACGGAACCCTTCGTGCGCGAGTCCGACTCGCACTTGGCCGGTTTTTGTCCTGAGTCTGGGTGTAATTATCTATTTAAGTATGTATTTACAAAAAAAAGTAGTATATCGACGGTCCCTACGTACAAACCCGTATGTGGTAGATACGTGATTTTCACTTTTTGTTTGCATAACCTTCAGAACACCCAACTCTTTGATGTCAGTTAAAAAAAATGAGTCTGCTATCCAAAATGAACCTTATATCCACACACGCAATATTCCGTAACTGCATTTATATCAATTTCCGAAGTAAAGTAACAGTAGTGGGACTAAAGGGATTTTACGCCGGAACGTACACGTCACCCCATCTTCCCGCCCCGTAACTACCACTTACGTCGCACTTGCGCGCGCGCCGCTGGAGACGACGGACACCTTGTATTTTACGCCGGAACGTACACGTCACCCCATCTTCCCGCCCCGTAACTACCACTTACGTCGCACTTGCGCGCGCGGCGCTGGAGACGACGGACACCTTGTATTTTACGCCGGAACGTACACGTCACCCCATCTTCCCGCCCCGTAACTACCACTTACGTCGCACTTGCGCGCGCGGCGCTGGAGACGACGGACACCTTGTATTTTACGCCGGAACGTACACGTCACCCCATCTTCCCGCCCCGTAACTACCACTTACGTCGCACTTGCGCGCGCGGCGCTGGAGACGACGGACACCTTGTATTTTACGCCGGAACGTACACGTCACCCCATCTTCCCGCCCCGTAACTACCACTTACGTCGCACTTGCGCGCGCGGCGCTGGAGACGACGGACACCTTGTATTTTACGCCGGAACGTACACGTCACCCCATCTTCCCGCCCCGTAACTACCACTTACGTCGCACTTGCGCGCGCGGCGCTGGAGACGACGGACACCTTGTATTTTACGCCGGAACGTACACGTCACCCCATCTTCCCGCCCCGTAACTACCACTTACGTCGCACTTGCGCGCGCGCCGCTGGAGACGACGGACACCTTGTATTTTACGCCGGAACGTACACGTCACCCCATCTTCCCGCCCCGTAACTACCACTTACGTCGCACTTGCGCGCGCGCCGCTGGAGACGACGGACCCCTTGTATTTTACGCCGGAACGTACACGTCACCCCATCTTCCCGCCCCGTAACTACCACTTACGTCGCACTTGCGCGCGCGCCGCTGGAGACGACGGACACCTTGTATTTTACGCCGGAACGTACACGTCACCCCATCTTCCCGCCCCGTAACTACCACTTACGTCGCACTTGCGCGCGCGCCGCTGGAGACGACGGACCCCTTGTATTTTACGCCGGAACGTACACGTCACCCCATCTTCCCGCCCCGTAACTACCACTTACGTCGCACTTGCGCGCGCGCCGCTGGAGACGACGGACACCTTGTATTTTAATACGGAAAGTGTCTTTAAAAAGCCACCAGTTGAGTAACATTTCAACTATTCTTCCAGATACTGTATTTACTCAGAAAATATATTAATTATCAATTTTATTTTACGCAGGAAATTACAAGTATTTATATTTTTGCTTGAATTAAATACACTCAATACTATTCCAACGTAATTATCGGTATATGGTAGTTACGTTGTTTTACACGGGAAACGTTAACATATCATTGTTAGCAAGTGATAGTTAAGTATTTTTACATGGGAAAATTTAGAGCGGAGACAGCATGTTAGAGTTGGTTCAGCAATAAGTGGGTCACAAATTATTAACTTTGGAGTTCCTCAAGGTAGCATCCTAGGTCCAACGTTGTTTACACTTTATATAAATGACATACACGAAGTATCTATCGGTGATTCAAATATATTGTGTTATGCTGATGATACAGCATTGATTTTTACTGGAGCGACATGGAAGGAAGCTCTGGCGTCAGCAGAATTAGGATTAACTAAGGTCCAAATCTGGTTACAAAGCAATCTTTTGACACTCAATGCAAGGAAAACAATGTACATCTGTTTCCATAAAACTTCAGCTTCTGGCCCATCATCTTCTTTATCAGCTATTAAAATACACTCTTGTGGGGGAAATCGTATACCCTGTAACTGTGAAGAACTTACAAGAGTGAAAGTAGTTAAATATCTTGGTGTTTTGCTGGACGAAAATTTGTCTTTCAAAGCCCATGTTCATGCTCTGTCCGACCGGATTAGAAAAATAATACACGTAATGAAACAACTGCGTGAAGTGGCAAGCTTAGACGTACTAAAATCAGTGTATTATGCGCTATGTCAATCCCTTATCATGTACTGTATCTCCTGTTGGGGATCCACTGCTAAATCAACTTTAATACAGGCTGAAAGAGCTCAACGCTCTGTTCTTAAAGTGATGTTGAAAAAGCCTCGCATGTTCCCCACAAGCGATGTGTACAAAGAAAGTGGTGTGCTCAGCATCCGTCAGTTGTTTATTTTAAAAACGTTCATGTCTGTGCACAAGGCTGTACTATCCTCTAAGAACTATGATGACCTGGTGAAACGAAGAGTTTTCCGGCTTCCAATCCCTCATGTTTCTACCACATTTGCTCAACGTTTTGGCGAATTCATCAGAAATTACTTATATAATAAAGTTAATATGCTCTGTGCCAAAGAAATAAAATGTTTACCAGTACAACAGGCTAAAAATATTGTTCAAAAGTGGCTTTCAACTCTTACTTATAATGATACGGAAGAATTATTATCATTTAACAATATCTAGACTTCATTAATTGTTTAGATTCTTTTAATTTGGTTACAACACAAAACACTCTTTTTATTATTATTATTTTTTTACACATGTCTATTTTTCTATTGTTTTTTTGTTTAATTATGTTTTATTTGCTGTATTTAATCCTGATAAAATGTTATGTTTAAATTGTCAGCTGGGGATTCCTTTGTCGTTTTAATGTTTAATCGTATCCAGGTCTCCACGATACAGGCTTTGCCTAGTGTGGGGATCGTCAGATATATATTATTAAAAATCTGGTTCTACATGAACACACAAAGTGTACCAAATAATAATAACGTTGTGCTATATTATGTTTTTAGCTTTAAGTTGTATTTGTGTAGTTAATAAATGCTTTTTTCATTTTTTTCATTTTCAACTGCCCTTATTTCTAATGGCGCTATTTTCTCCAATCCGGACACTATAGAAATATTAGAATCAAATATTATATCTAAACCACAATCTGTATCCACTGAATCACTACACAATATATCAGTGTCCGAACTATTGTCGCTTCATATTATCGTGGCAGAAGAAAATAATAACATGGTTGTCGAAGATAGTAATAATGCAGAATTAACCACCAGTAAAGCAACATCTCCAACATATCTGACACTATCTCCATCCACAATTAGTATTCGAGACGTCATGCTTAGATCTTCACATGATCCAGAGAACAATACTGTAGAGCTGATGGACTCTTTTTTTATTTTAATATCGGTATCGCGTTTGACCACTATCTCACTTGATGGTAGGTAACGATGTGGTCTATGATGGTGCGAGCTTACCTAGAAATAACCTATTCACCCGAAACTTGAAGACTCCCAGGTTGTAACTATCGGGAAACACAGACTCAGGCAAAGAATTATACTCCTTAGCAGTACGCATAATAAATGAGGAAGCAAATCGCTTCGTGCGTAAGGGTTGAATTTCCACCATGTAACGGTGGTTCGATAATGGAAGGGGCTTGGCGGAATTAAATTGTGTAATTCCATCGCACAGTCGCCGAAGTGAATCCGATAGAAAACCGATAAACTGGCAACTCTGCGTCGATGCTCAAGGCTCTGAAGTCCTGCCTCGACCAATGCATCGTTGCCAATGAGTCTCTTGGCTCGTCTCTCAATTGACTCCAGTGCCTCTAGCTGATATTTGGCCGGACCGTCCCAAAGATGAGAGCAGTACTCCACACACGACCGAACTTGCGCTTGGTACAAATTGAGCAGCTGTTCCGGTGTGAAGTACCGTCTCACCTTCGAGAGGACGCCTAGCTTTTTGGCAGCTCCAACAGTGAGCCTTCGACTCAATTTGTTGTTTGACTCCGAGAAGAGACACGCTTGGGTCTAGCATTGAACTCACTCCCAATTATTGAAGAAAAAACTTACTGGTATCCAAAGTTTATCCCTTTGGTATAATTCCTTCTAAGCACAATATCGAAGCAGAAAATTTAAGTTTCTCTAACGTTAACACCCCCACTTCATCTTTGTGTGTAAACTAATCTATCGGTGATAAAACCTATGCACAATCCCACTGTGGTTGTGAGTGATACCACAAATACAATAGAAGCGAGTAACACAGAAAGAAGACAAAAAAAAAGAAAGAGGAAAGTTAAGAAGAAAACAGATTTGGGAATAATACGAAAAGTTAAGAAGAATGAATGGATAGATTGTGTGAGAAAGCGATTAAAAAATCATGGCATGAGTTACGTCAACCAAAGAGGAAAGAAGTAACATATAGTTACCTTTGACTGCAAATATTAATTGATTTAATCAATAGTTAGAATTAATATAAAAAGTTTGTTTGTTATAAAAGTTTTGTAACATGTTTTGATTCATGGTGCTGCATAATACAAAATAAAAAATGGATACAGAAAATATTAAAATTTGAATGATAAGATACCCATATAACATTTTAATAAGTGACCCACATCCTGTATCTCGAATATCCTGCATACTGTGTCCCATGTACAATATTTTATATGGCAGTTAAGAATTTAAACAAACGTAACACTTCGACGTAATAAGCAATAAGTACCATTTACGTTGTTTGATGATTGAATGAATTTTATAAACTAGAAGATAAAGATAAATGTAATAGGCGACCGAGTACCAACGTTGGTGCGACATTTACAACGATTGCAAATAGCTTGAAAATATGTGACGCACTTCCCGTCTATGTACTGTTCTTGGAACAACATAACATATTTTTTATTCTGTTGGTCAAGTAATTACAATCTTTATTATTGTTTAAGCGTGAAGAGGTAACAGATAGACAGACACACTTTCGCATTTATAATATACTTATATACCTACCTATGGATTAGTATGGATAATAAATAAAATCATACCTTCATACCAAAACGCTCAAATTAATAATTTGTATAATTAATATAGAAACATCAATCTAAATAGTATTTTTCTTGGAGGTTTCAGGAAGGAATAATAATAAAAACTATGCAACAGAAGGAAGCCACATAATAAAATAAATAATAAAGTTATTTATTTGTGACATAAAGTTAAGTTGTATGTATATTTCTGAACGAACACTGAGGAAAGTCCTTCAAACATTAGGTTATCAACGGGTTTTTACCGCGTATTTATTTATAATTTCGTGACATCACTCAAGTGTTGCCAGAATATAACTTTTCTTACAATATTAGTAGTTATATATAATTAGTATGATTTGAATGTTAAAGAACTCTATTATTTTTTATTGATGATTGATATGTATAGTCTTGATGACGAATTAATGTTATACCTTTTGGAATTGTCTGAATTGTTTGGTAAGTAATCAAAAGCCACGTTTCACATCCGCATCTGTAATTAATATTTACCTAGTACTTACAAATCAGAATATGACATTCACAAAATTACAAAAAAAAAGTTAGGACGATTTAAGGGTGAGAGTTGAGATAAGATGAAAAAATATCTATTACCGTGACACTTAGGACAAGGGATCTGAAATAAAATTAGATTTCAATTAGGTAACTTTTTTAAATGGAAACCCTTTCATTATTACAGTCAATGCGTAGTACTTGGCAGCGCACTTTATAATATTATACTTTAATACACTTTATAATTTAATCCTCTATTTGGTATAGTTTTTAACTGTCATCTGGCAACATCTGTCTGAGTCTGTCAAAAACAAGTCTAAAAATACTCGAAGAAAGATAAATAAATAGTTTGTAACAAGAAGTTTATGATTATCAGAATTTGGATAGCAGCGATATTGATAGTTTTTATTTGCAAGGTGAGTGGATTTTATATTTCAACGTTTCATTGGAGTGGATACAAAACAAACTCGTGTAAAGTTGGGATGGCAGATAATACTTGTCATAAGTATATCCTATTATGATAACTTTTTAAAATCATACTAACTAGGTGTACTTACTTCGTTGGCTCAGCGACCCAAAATGTGTCTTGGCCTCCGATACGCGAGAACGCCACTTAGCCCGATCTTTGGCCACTTCTCGCCAATCACCAGCTTGAAGCTCCCTCAGGTCCATCTCCACTGCATCTTTCCAGCGGTATCTGGGCCGACCGACAGGACGACGCCCTATTGGTTGACCCAAGTACGCTCTCTTAGCCCCACGTGGCACAATCTTCTCCCATTCTCTCGACGTGGCCGAGCCAACGGAGTAACGGACATGCTAATTGTTTTTTAATCACTAAAATTAAAATTCATAGGTTAATTTATTTAAGTACATATGTATTGTCATAAGTTGTCAGATATAAAACTTTACTAATACTAATAATCTACACTATTAACATAATACAATTAAAATTAATCTAATCTAAAAACTACCTAAAATAAACTATAAAAGTGCGTTGAAGAATTATACATATATATTTATATTATTAATAATTAGATTTAATTATTTTAAACTTTTATCCAACATTTGTTATGAATAAATGATGACTATGCAAATTAAGTTGCGGGAAGCCACTGGATGCGAGTAGCGCAAGACCGGTCATCGTGGAGATCCTTAGGGGAGGCCTTTGTCCAGCAGTGGACGTCTTCCAGCTGATATGATGATGCAAATTAATGTTCATATCATTCATCATCTATTACACCAATATAAAATATATCAAATTTATGTAAGAACTGCATAGATTTCTATGGATAACAGACGAACATGCCCATTGAGGTCTGTGATTTATTTCAATGCCCATCACAGTAAATATGACTTACAAATCCAAAGGGGAAAGCCCGATTTGGGCCCACCGTGGACATTACCTACCGAGAAAACAATTATATGCATTAATTTTGTAATTTTTTAACATTAATTTTGCATATACTTAAACAGGCGCCACTATATGAAACAATATTTCGTTTATTAAAAGTATTTTTATTCATTTCATTTAAAAATCGTCGAATGATAAGCGGGTAAATGTTGCCAGCATTATAAACAAGTTATTTGTGATTTGTTTTATCGATATGAATAATCGATTTTAATAAAAATTCTACATTCAACTAAAGTACAAATATCACTTTGCTTATTATAACATATATATAACAGTAACATAACTTACAAGCTATGTCATAATTAATAGGTACGTAGTTTAAAAACATTTTTTTGAATCTAAAGATTTTTTTACCTACGAAAAAAAAATCGATTTATCGAATGTATTGATATATTTTTTCCTGAGTGACAACACTTACTTCTAATGATAATGAATGAAATGTCATTTTGTTACTTCACTCAATTCTTCCAGTAGTGTTTATTTATTATTCTATTTGACTTCTTCACTTGTTGCTTACGCTCAATGTGGATGTGTTTTGATTTCGATTCCGGTTTATTTTACTACCTACGACCTTTTGCATTGTTTTACGGACGCAGTACTCACAATCAACGACGACTTTGGTTTTGGAATCACGGATCCTTGCTGCATTCATTTTTGGACTTTGAACAAGTGTTTCATTCTAATATGCCTGAAGAACATTGTGTTATTGTGGTTTTAACCTGGTGGGGATTCAACGACATGCTTGGAGCCCCAGGAAAACCTAACTATAGTACAGCAATGGGTTGCACCACGATAGGTAAATAAATAATTAAAAGACACAATAATAAATGTTTGGTATTACCTACAATGTACAAGAACTTACAGGTTATGTTATTATTTACAGGTATCAAGGGATAATCTTGTTTGCTACAACTGCTGGGAGGAAGTTAGTGCAAGCCTTGTTGAATCTCAACAAGAACTAGGAAGATCTAGCCATCAAAATCTTTGTGTTAATTGTGGTCGCTTATTAGACGACTAAGAAGCCATTTATTATGTACAGATACAAATAGAGAGAATATCATTAGAAATGTGGCAATGGAATGGATTAGACCTCGAGAGGTGAGTTTCAAATCACATTTTGTTAATTAAGTGTCAATAAGTATGCTAGGTATGCTCATTTTATGAAGTAGCTCCCACGGATTTGAAAACAAAATAATTTCTATAGTGTCTTGTTTCCATTGCATAATGGACTAAACAAATAAAACAAGTGAAGATTAAAACATGTTACAAAAGATACCCTGATTACGTAAAGTAATAAAGTATACTTTTCAGGTATCATCTTCCAGTCGAATCTGTCATCCTTACTGGCAGAGAGGTCAGGTGTACATTTTGTGCAAGAATCTGCATCCACATCGTTAGCTGCCACTAATGAAGCAGGAATAATTCTACCCAACTATACAAGAGCTGTTACTACGGAATGTCATTGTGTTTTTCTTGACTGCCATGGAGGTGAAAGAATATGTATCCCTACTTCATTATAATGTGTGAGATTGTTTTGTGATTTATCATTTTATGTTCAACAAAACTGTCATATTTGTAACATCCTTTTAAAAAGCAATACATAGGATGGTTTAGTAAATGTAGAAAATGGAAACCATACCTTCTCTGCTGACTTCATTGAAGATTTTGCAATGCTGTTAAAAAACCAGCTAGGCAATAATATTGATTTTGAAGATATTGATGACCATTTAGTCTATTACTGGCTTGGAATGGCAAAGCATCAGTTTAGACAAACACTGCAAGAGGTTCCTCGACGAAATAATAGCCGCAAAGGTTATTTTATAATATATAATATAATATATTTTGTTTATATTTTAATAAATAATGATAGTCATGAGAGGGATGCAATCCAACAATATTATTGTAACTGTATAGTTGGAAAACACATGGTAGGTTGTTGCTCCCACATAATGACTGTACTTTGATATATTGGTTGGGCTAGGTATGAGCCTAATATATTACCTCCTGCACCATTTTTAGATGACATATTAGTCATATATGAAAATGAAGAGGATATTGATACGGAATGAAAATATAGCACAGTATATGTATGAAAAAACTTGTATTTTTTATGTACCTACCCCAATAACTACAAATAGGTAAGTAAAATATAATGAGAGTTATATTTTATACATCAGGCATACCTAGGTATACAGAAAGACGTATTCTCATACTGTAAAATAACCTCAAAATGTTCATTGTTTTCTTCTATTTCAAAACAATGGCGGCTATTTTTATATATTTTTTAGATATCTGATATACATGTGATTTTAAAACTCTCAATTAAGATACAAATTTTTGCTGTCCATGCTGGGCCCAAGACACTATGAAGCTTGGGCATTCCCCTTTGCTTTTTCATCATCATCATCATGTCAGACAGAAGGTATCCACTGCTGTACAAAGGCCTCCCCCAAGGTGCTTCACGATGGCTGGTCAGTATTCGCTGTTGCTTTGTGTGTTTCATTTTCAAGTCAAAGTCAAGAACATTCATTCTGTTTAGGCCCTGGGAGAGCACTTATGAAGGTCGAATTACAGAAATACAGAAACCAACAAGAAACTCAAGGTTAAGGTTAAGGCAAGGTTACATTTTTTAAATATTTTTGGACCATCTGACTATATTGGCTTAATTTTTTTATTCAAATGTTTAGCAATTTTATGCTGAAACTAATACAAAAATACATTTAAAAATATAAGCCTTGATACTTGCCTTCTTGCCATCAAAAGGTTGGTAACTCACAGTCAATACCTTATTTGTCAGTGTTTAATGCCAACCATACCAGACCTAGACTATTGGTAGAACTTTATTTATGGTCATTTTGAGCAAAAAAAGCCATTGTAGAGCCATGGGAGTAAGTGCATTTGAAAAAGCTGATTATTTTTAAGTAGGATGGCATTCATAACTCATTTTCTGCAAAAAAAATATTGCTGCTTATGAATACTTTTTAACTGTCAATATTATGAAAATTTCATGCTGGAACAAAAATGTAAAAGGCCATATAGTCCGGTCAAATTAGACCTAAAAACTGTAGTGAAGCTACAATAATTCGCATAGAGCTAAAAATTTGAAGAAATGTTCGGAGCACTATTATACTCTATGCGAATTATTGTACCTTGTGAATTATAAAAGTCTTTAATTTTAAAATACTTACAATCTTGTGTAATGAATGATACTTCATTCTGGACCGACAAAATCAAATAATGGTGCTGCTGTTTGTATTGTGATGTTTGTTTGGAGAAGTTAAAGGCCAGTTTCTTCTAAAAACTGTAACTCTTAATTCTCTTTTTATTCAGCATGTCATCTGAAATAAACAATCAGTCCAGCCCGGAACAGGGAATTATAGCGGTCATGGAAGACTTAGTCGAAATGCTGCGAGCTGAAGTCCTCCCTACTCACCTCGCTTTAGTTCAGCTGATAGGCAAAGTCGGTGAAGACCCTACATTAAAACAGGTGGACTTGTACTCTAAATACACCCGTCTGGCTGCAGTGGTTGGAGGAGACTGGATAACTGTGAAAGAGGAGCTTCGAAACGCCACTAGCTTCGGTGCCCCAGCATTGTACTGCTCAATCTCATCTATGCTAGCAGTACTTACCTGCCGTCGTTCACGCAGCCACGATGAGCTCGTGTCCTCGCTTACAGAATTATACAATCACATTTCCACCGGCAATGAAACTCTTAACAAACAGGTTGAACATGCTATAACAACAATGGGAAGACAAATGGAACACTTAAATAAAGCTGAAGCTAAGTTTGCCAATTTCAATGAGCGAGTTGATATAGCAGAAACACACATCTCAAATATTGTTGAGCGAGCTGATCGTGCAATAACTACAATGGATAAACAAGTAGAACAAGTAGCTAAAGCTGAAACAAGCATTGCCAATGTTGTGGAGAGAGCTGATCATGCTATAACTACAATGGATAAACAAGTAGAACAAGTAGCTAAAGCTGAAACGAGCATCGCCAATGTTGTGGAGAGAGCTGATCATGCAATAACTACAATAGACAAACAAGTAGAACAAGTAGTTAAAGCTGAAACGAGCATCGCCAATATCGTGGAAAGAGCTGATAATGCTATTAATACGATCAGCAAACAAATGAAACAGACAAATATAGATGAATCGCCTTCAACGGCTTCAGAATCACCAAAAGAATCTAAACAGAAGAATGTAGACGTAGTTCCTATTCCAGGAGCAACATTTGAGTGTAAATACGGGTCTTTGACGATCGACGACAACTTGCAGTTTAATTTTAAAGGCAACAGTTTGGATGCTAAGAAACTGGCTATATGGTTTACACTACCCATTCCTCTTATCAAGAAGATTAGAATTATGAATCTGGATCACGAATATCTTATTAAATCGTCAAACACACCAAAATTATCTTTGTTGAATAAGCTTAAAACTGAATATACAGTAGAAAAAAAAATTGAGTTTCTAAATTGGATGTTTCTCAACGTTAAACGCAAAGCTGGGCAATGGACTTTCATATGTTAGCATCTATGTATATGGTTAGCATTTTGTATTGATGCAGAGGCTGGATATAGAGTGACTGTTGTCTTTTAAAAAAAAGTGACTATACCAAGCCAAAAACCAAAGAGGATAAAAACACTACGTTTTAAGAGTCGGCACTTTCTTACAAGCCATTGAACGTACTTTGTACCAACCTGGTAACATATAATAAGTAATACCAACATTGTAAAATCCAATTCGTTATTAGGGCTTGATAAATACGAATCATGCTTTTCTATCGATATCGATAAATATTCGATTTGCATAGTTGAATATTACCTACGTTTCATTAAGTGCTGGTCGTACGAAAATAAATACATATACGCCATAAAAAATTGTTTATTTATTGTATAATATAACCTGTAGCTACAGTCAGTATCAAAGTATTTATGCGGCTAGGATGAACAACTATATATACAAAGTTTTATGATTCCCACATAAGAATTTATTTTCGTTTTATCGTTGAAATGAATTGAAATGAAATTGTTTATTCATCCAAATAGGCCTTCACAGGCACTTATGAATAGTCAGACTCTAAACGCTCGGTTCGGAAGGTTGTTTTTGCTGAGAAGAGCCGGCAATAAACTCAGCAATTACTCTTTTCAAAAACAACTTACACCTATTACATTCAATAATTATTATTTATCTAGTCTCACTGACAATATTTGCGTGTTATGGCGGCAAAAATAGTAATCTATAGAATTTAATTATGACTGACTTAATAAACAACAAACTCAAGCAGACCAGCCCCCACAAGCAGCACCTGTTCACAAGTATGACGCGTGTGGCAGCCATCGCCCTCCTCGCACATTTTATAGGGAAGTGAGCGATCCGCCACACCACGCCGCCGCAAGCATAGGCCTTAAAGCGAGCATGACTAACTTAAGCTTGCTCCAAACAAAAAGAAACATTAAACTAAAAGCAAACGAATTAAAACACACAATATGTTATCACTGTTGAATAGGTAAGTAAGCCAACTCCTCATTTCCTGTCAACTTCACCCATAAACGGCACCTAAAATAAAACAAAAATGTTAATCGATAAATTGTTTCATCACGTTTTGTACCTATTCGCGTAAGTATGATTTATATGAAACTGCTACAAATATGAGTAAAAACAATTAACAAATACAATCTATTAAGTAAATTGTTATTGAAATACACCAAGTTTTACCTGGACGGGTCATTTGGAAATCGGGTTAAAATATCCCAGAATATCTTCTTCTGACACGCCTAATGCCACAAACTTCACATTTTTTTTAATTCTGGATAAGCTTGTGTTTGACCACAATCTCACCATGGTAAGTGATGATGTGGCCGAAGGTGGTAAGCACACAAAGCCTAGATGGGAACTGGCTCTCAAGTGCAGCTGTCGGAACACACCGATAGGTGCTTGGTGACAGATTTTCAACTTGTGTGTGGTAGCCAGCCAGTCGAGTACTACAAAGTAACCTACCACCGTGCTATGGTTTCCTCACGATGTTTTCCTTCACCGAAAGCTCAAGCTCACTGTAGGATTCGAACCCACGACCTTCGTCGCGGTATTCGACGTCACTTACCACTGAGCTATCATCGCCTTAATCACATTTTCTAAGAGATTTCCCTCCCATCATGCAGACGACAACTGTGGACACGTATTATACGGGCCGAGCTAACATCCCTCGAACTAGTGTGGAGGAAAGTCGCAGACAACTCAGGTGTTCAATGCAACATTTCGCATAATTCTATGACAATTATACGGTTGTGGGTAGTTCAAATAAAAGCCTTAACTTTTAAATTAAGTTCACTCAAATAGATGCCAAGTGTATTTATTTGTTTTTACCCGTAAGCAGACGATATATATAAATAGAAATATATATATATAAATACAAATGTTTTTTTTTTAAATATATATATATACTCTCTCGACTTATATAACTTCGTTCCATCCGGGTGTCCCTTGACACCTCTCAAGTTTTTTTTTTATGTTTTTGGAGGAACCTAAAGGAAATCTATTACTGGTTAGATAGAAGCAGTACTTTACGAGCAATAAACAATGGAACCCTTCAATATTTATACAATAACAATAAATCAATGTAACGGAGATATCCTTTGTGATATCATTTCAACTAATTAATGAATTCTTGGCAGCTGAAACTTTACATATTGTTACATGATACCTTTTCTAATTGAAAAAACCTTCAAATATTTTAATTTTTCAAATCAGTTTAGTAGCCTATTGAATGCAAACAAACAATCTAATCTTTCCTCTTTATGATATTAGTATAAATAAGTATCTACCTATAGATTTGATTATTGTCTATTATACCTACCTAATATCTCTACGTAACTTGACATTTAATTTAGACTTCACAAATAAATAATTGTTATTTAATTGAAACGAACTTCAAAATAGTGATAAAAAACCGATAGTCGCTGTAAATTAGTTAATCAATAACCGGTTTTAGAAGTAATCACGACATACAGCCACAGAACAAATAAAAAGGTAGAAGGAGCGTACGTAAACAATTAGTCTCCAATGAAGTGAAGCAACGTGCACGAGGTTGTGTGCGTGACCTGCACGTACGTTATTCCGCGTTACTCGCGTCGCACAGGAACGCTATCAGCTTCCTTTGTGCTCCACTTTAAGTCCCGCGCACTTTACTAAATAGTCTCTTTTTTTATACTACACAAGTGACAACGAAGCTGACGGGTCATCTGATGGTAAGTGTCTACCGTCGCCTATAGACATTAGCAACACCAAGGGGATTGCCAATGTGTTGTACCTACACCATATTACAATGCCAAAGCAACTGGCTCTCAAGTGCAACTGCCGGAACACACCAACAGGTGCTTAGCGACAGATTTGAGGGTGGTAGCCAGCCAGTCGAGTACTACAAAGTACCCTACCACCGTGCTATGGTTTCCTCACGATGTTTTCATTCACAGAAAGCTCAAACCCATTGTAGGATTCGAACCCACGACCTTCACCGCGGTATCCGACGTCACTACCACTGAGCTATCATCGCCTTAATTTCTCTGTCTACCTTTTAATTTGGTCTGAGCAGACTTACAATCAGTGGGTGCCACGATCTCGCTATGTCGAGTCAATCCAGTGTCATAATGACCGCCGAGTCGATCGGTCACGAAAAGCACCGAGCGAGATAACTGTTTAGTGCCTGTGCTTATTTTGCTTACTTAGTGGGTTTTTTTGTGCGAAAAAACTGGTTTTTATATCTTTATTATTAAACTTGACCACGTCGCTAGGTAAGCTTAGTTGAATGACTTGTAGGTATGTTTTTTATCAGATGTTTTAACTAAATGTTATTGCCTCGCTATAAGGATATCTAGATCCTATTTCGCTCCATCGTGGATTTTATTTAAAAAACCCATTCATAATTGATGCCTGTTATAGGGACCATATATGTAAAGGCCTTATTCATATTAAATAGATGATCTTGAATTACAAAAAACCAGCAGTTGCCCTTGCCCTTAAGGCATTGTAATGAGGTGTACAACACGTTGGCAGTCCCCCTGGTATTGCTAATGTCTATAGGCGACGGTAGTCACTTACCATCGGGTGACCCGCCTGCCTCGTTGTCACTAGTGACATAATTTATCCCTATGTCCTCAACAATATAGTTACAAATTGGCAGATAATTATGTAAAACCATGTTACTTTTTATATAAATAAAAAAAATTAAAAAAAATCTAATCAGCCTCCGTGTGGCAGGCCTTCGAGTAACTGTAGATGTAGATCAGTCAGTTATGACTTTTTATCTATGATAGAATTCTAGAATTTGTGTTTCATATTGCTTACACAACTTTGTGTGACGAGGCAGGCAGGTAACCTGATGGTAAGTGACTACCGTCGCCTATAGACATTAGCAATACCAGGGGATTGCTAATGTGTTGTACACCTTATTACAATAACTATACCGCGTCTTCGTAGATCGGCACCAGGTATTTTTTTTTATATTCGATAGGCTTGTGTTTGACTATAATCTTACCATGATAAGTGATGATGTGGCCGAAGATGGTATATGGAATATGGAAAGCCTAGATGGGAACTGGCTCTCAAGTGCAACTGCCTGAACACACCAACAGGTGCTTGGCGACAGATTTTCAGCTTGAGGGTGGTAGCCAGCCAGTCGAGTACTACAAAGTACCCTACCACCGTGATCTGGTTCCTCACGATGTTTTCCTTCACCGAAAGTTCAGCTCATTGTAGGATTCGAAGTCAAGACTTTACGACGAAAACATGGCGAAGAAACCATAGCACGGTGGTAGGGTACTTTGTAGTACTCGACTGGCTGGCTACCACACACAAGCTGAAAGTCTGTCGTGATATTTATTTATTTATCTAGTGTTGTAGTGGTGTCGATATGATATGTCTACATGTATGTACCTATAATTATATATGTCGATATGCTGCACTATAACGCGTCTTCGTGACAGCACTATCTACTTATAACATAAAAGTCATTTTGTGATAAATTCTGACCTTTTATGATTCACTGGTTATAAATAGAATTCAACATATTTACTTCGTTGATAGGCGACGGTATTTCCCCGCGCCATTTTTCCCGACGTCCGTTATAAACTTAGTTCGCAATTTAGCTACCTAAATAAAACATCAAAAATAGTAATAATGAAAGCTGAATTAAAATATCTCACGTTATCTCATAAATGATCGATCGATTTTAAGGCGATGATAGCTCAGTGGTAGTGACGTCGGATATCGCGGCGAAGGTCGTGGGTTTCAAAGTCAAAGTCAAAACCATTTATTCAGTTTAGGCCCTAGAAGGGCACTTATGAAGGTCGAGTTACAGAAGTTACCACCGGTTCGGAAGTCAGACAACAACTGAGAAGAACCGGCAAGAAACTCAGTGTTGGCGATATTGGTACTTATGTAGTGGTATTGGAATCAGCTCAATAAGAAGACACATGAACTTGAACAATCTATATTATATCCAGCAATGCTTATCAGCTACACAAATGAAATACGACTGTCCCAATCAACCGCTACCTTTTCTTTTTATCGATCCCTACTTTTATCCCTACCCGTCATCTCTATTACTTTTTCTGTGTTGCTCGCTCCATTTATAATAAAATTACAGAATAACTATTATACATTCATTTGCCAAAACTAATAAAAACACAAGCAACATAAATATTAATTGATATTAGAATAAAAACCTAACATCAGCAAGGTTACATTTTTAAAATATTTTTGGACCATCTGACTATATTGGCTTTTTTTTTCAAATGTTTAACAATTTTATTCTTAAAGTAATACAAAAATACATAAAAAATTATAACCCGCATTAGTTACCTACATAGTATTCGTTGTTACATAGGTTCGAATCCTACAATGAGCTTGAGCTTTCGATGAAGGAAAACATCGTGAGGAAATCATAGCACGGTGGTAGGTAGCTCAATTTGAAAATCTGTCGCCAAGCACCTATCGGTGTGTTCCGACATCTGCAGTTGAGAGCCAGTTCTCATCTAGGCTTTGTGTGCTTACCACCTTCGGCCACATCATCACTTACCATGGTGAGATTGTGGTGAAACACAAGCTTATCCACAATAAAAAAAAACATTAATTCATTCATTTAATCGTTACCTACACAACATTCGATCTTCATGGCACTCTATCACATAAATAACTTAATATAACAATATCTACACTACAATTACGATATCTCATAACACACGATGACATTTCTGTTTATTTATTTATTTATATATTGCACAATGTACATAAAAATAAATTAACCAAAGGTTGGTCGATAAATTCCGTCGGTCACCTAATAAAATCTTCTAGGGCTTGTTAATTAAGATATCGGTAAGATAATTTGATGTAAAAACCAGTTGTTTCATATTATAATTTAGCTTAAGTATAATTTTAATGAGTGTGTGACATTTTAGTGAATATAAATAATACAACATGCATCGCTTCTTAGTTTTCTGTATTTGTATGTACTACGTGAATGCTGCGTTTGAAGGTTAGTATTTTATCTATCTTTTTCCGGGATAAAAAAGTATCCTATGTTTTATTCCAGGGTATGATCTACCTGTGTGCCAAGTTTCATCGAAATCCGTTCAGTAGTTTTTGCGTGAGAGAGTAACAAACATCCTAACAGACTTTCACATTTATAACAGTACTAGCTGTTCCCGCGGTTTCATCTTCATCAGGGATCTTATCTTGTCCCGGGATAAAAGGTATCCTATGTTTTATTCCAGGGTATGATCTACCTGTGTGCCAAGTTTCATCAATATCCGTTGAGCCGTTTTTGCGTGAAAGAGTAACAAACATCTCCACACACATCCAACTTTCACATTTATAATATGTACTAGCTGTTCCGCGCGGATTCACCCGCGTTCCCGAGGGTTCTATCTTTTCCCGGGATAAAAAGTAGCCTATTTGCTATTCCAGACTGTAATCTATCTTCATGCCAAATTTCATCCAGATCCATTCAGCCGTTCTGGTGTAAATGAGTAAGAAACATACATTCATCCATCCAAACTTTCACATTTATAATATTAGTTTAGATTAATAGGACTAGTTTTCCGCCCCGCGGTTTCACCCGCGTCCCCGAGGGGTATTATCGTTTCACGGGATAAAAGTTTTTTATTCTGGATAAGCTTGTGTTTGACTACAATCCCATGGTAAGTGATGGTGTGGCCGAAGGTGGTAGCAATAAGCATGGCGACAGATTTTCAACTTGTGTGTGGTAGCCAGCCAGTCGAGTACTACAAAGTACCCTACCACCGTGCTGTGGTTTCCTCACGATGTTTTCCTTCACCGAAAGCTAAAGCTCATTGTAGGATTCGAACCCACGACCTTCGCCGCGGTATTCGACGTCACTTACCACTGAGCTATCATCGCCTTAAAATAACTAAAGATAAACAATCCCAAGCAAAATTTCAGTTGTCTCAAATTGTGTTGGGTAGTACTAGTTATTTTTTTAAATGTTTGATTCACAAAGCTATGTACAAAGGCAATAAAATTGTACGACTCATACCTGTTAGCCAAAATATATGTTAAACGAGCACTGAGGCATGTTTACCGTCGGAGCGTTCGAATGCTACTAGACTAAAAGACCACCCTAATGTTCGAGTGGGTAGACATGCGGTAAGGCTATATTTTGTCGCTGATTGTGTATCTTTAATTTAAATTAATTCGTGCGTGACGTCACCGCCGGCTCCAACGGAAGACCAGCGCTGGTTGCTCACAGCGCAGCCAGCTTTATGCTGAGTTGGAGCTGTATTGGGGCAAAATATGTTTTATTATTTTTTGTTGTACTGCATATTTAATGTTTTTGTTTTGCCACAATAAATATATTTCTATTTCTATTTAATTATTAGATATCAAAGGTTAAAAGTCATGAAAACACGCATGAAAGATAGAAGCTGAATAATACAAACTTGACTTTGGTAAACTAAGGAAAGAAGTACAGGGCCACTGCTGCAACGGTGACGCAATTGATGACGTAGGACTTGTAGCATCTATTTTTATTATAGATCAATTCTAGCAAGTATTGGTCTATGGTATTATTAAGAAAATAAAATACTAACTAAGCTATTATTTATTCAAGGTCAGGGTGAACAGGTATCTTCTAAGTTTGCGTACTTCACATCGTCGCTTACCATCAGGCGAGTTGGTGGTCAAACGTAAACTTATGTGTGTTAAAAAAAAAAGCTATACATAAATACAGAAGAGGTGTGATTAAGTATAAAAACCGTTCAAGTGCGAATCGGACTCGCGCACGAAGGGTTCCGTAAAAAAGGCAAAATAATCACGTTTGTTGTATGGGAGCCCCCCTTAAATATTTATTTTGTTTTAATTTTATTATTTATTATTAAAGTAAAAATACAACTGAGTATTTTGTGAATATTTCAAGTGCCTACCTGTTGCCATTATTGATATTGAGCAAAAAAGGGCAAAAAAATAGCGTTTTTGTTTGTCCCAGGGCCTCCACACCTCTAAATCCGGCCCTGACAAGAATCAGCAACTGAATTCCCAATTCCTTATTCCCAGGTGAAAGCTGTACCAAAGATGATCAAGTCGGCAAATGCACCATCATCAAATCCTGTAAATCCGCTTTAGCAGATATTAAGAAACGCAAACCGCCCCAGGTATGTTTATCAGCCTAATAAACGCAGCAACGGTTTGGTTTTATTTTACAATGCGATGATAGATAGCTCAGTGGTAAGTGACGTCGGATACCGCGACGAAGGTCGTGGGTTCGAATCCTATAGTGAGATTGAGCTTTCGGTGAAGGAAAACATCGTGAGGAAACCATAACACGGTGGTGGGTACTTTGTAGTACCCGACTGGCTGGCTACCACCCTCAAGTTGAAAATCTGTCGCCAAGCACCTATCGGTGTGTTCCGACAGTTGCACTTGAGAACCAGTTCCCATCTAAGCTTTGTGTGCTTACCACCTTCGGCCACATCATCACTTACCATAGTGAGATTGTAGTCAAACACAAGCCTATCCAGAATTTAAAAAAAAAACAATCATTGCTCATTTCACCTGTTTAAATGTTACAGTAAATCTCGGGGCGTGATGAGTGACTTCATAACTATTCTTCGTAAACGGATCCCTTATTTAAACTCTGGATAATTGCACCCTTTGGATCCGCACCTGTTGCCACTACAAAAATATAAGATACTTACTGTCCTCCGCGGTTTCACCCGCGTTCCCGTGGGATCTTATCTGTTACCGGGATAAAAAGTAGCATATGTGTTAATCCAGGCTATAATCTATGTCTATGCCAAATTTCATCCAGATCCGTTCAGCCGTTCTGGCGTAAATTAGTAACAAACATACATCCATCCAAACTTTCACATTTATAATATTAGTGGGATTAGTAGGATTAACTAGATTTTATCGTTTCAGATTTGCTCGTTCGATAGTTCAGATCCAATAGTTTGCTGCTTGGATAAACTAGAACAAGCTCCTGTTACTACAAACAAGCCTGCAACTACTCCCCCTCCTACAACAACGCCCCCACCTGCAAACCCTCCTACGAACCCTCCTACGAACCCTCCTACGAACCCTCCTACAAACCCTCCTACAAACCCTCCTACGAACCCTCCTACAAACCCTCCTACGAACCCTCCTACGAACCCTCCTACGATCCCTCCTACAAACCCTCCTACGAACCCTCCTCCATCAACCCCCCCTCGTATTAGCCCCCCTCCTACAAACTCTCCTAATAATCCACCTATGGCTACGACGACCAGAAGGTAGGTGCTTAAACTACAAGTGTATTTTTGCAAAATGAAATGTTTTTTTTTAAACTCTCAAGTGCAACTGCCGGCACACCAACAGGTGCTTGGCGACAGATTTCCAACTCAAGCTCATTGTAGGATTCGAACCCACGACTACTCAGTGCTCTCAGTGACAGTGCTGGCACCGGCAATCATGGACTTGATCGGCAACGACAATATTTTTATTATATTGTTTTCTGTAAAAGAATATTGATACAGCTTTCTGACATTCTAAAACATTCAATACCAGCTGTCCCCCGCGGCTTCACCCGCGTGTCCGTGGAATCTTTTCATTCTTCATATTTATAGCCTCACTTTTAATATATGACACTCACAAATAACGTGACTTTCTATTGGTAAAAGAACTTTCAAAATCGGTTCCGTAGATCCAGAGATAACCCCCTTGTAGCGACATCTATCTGTAGATAGATATAGTTCGCACGACTCCTGGATAGATGGCGCTCCAATAACCTACATCGCGCTTACGAAGTTTTCCATGCGATCTGCATATATACAAGATTCCAACATCAACAGTTGGACCGCGGTCCCCAGGCACGATGACCTAGCCTGGCGGAAGATCTTCCCTTTTCAATGGAGACGTCTAACACGTCGCTCCTCCATACCCTTCTTTACATCTTTATAATATTATTATAGATATTTCTTTCTTTAATTTAGCAGTATTGTTTCAGATCGTCTCAAGTCTCAACGACAGAATATATGCCCCAGGAATATGAGTACCAGGACAACACTGGCGGCAATGGAGACTGCGAACCGATATCTCCAAGCATGACGTCACCGAAAACTGGTCAAAAAGCCTGGGACAGTAAGCAGACATTTAGACATTTCATAATTGACCTTGTCTCTAAGGAGTTAGAAAACAAACATATGGAAGGAGAGTTTTAATCCGTTTGAAAATGATATTTTTTAGGGTTCCGTACCCAAAGGGTAAAAACGGAAACCCTATTACTAAGTCTGTACTGTCCGTCTGTCTGTCTTTCACCAGTCTGTATCTCATGAACCGCGATAGCTAGACAGTTGATATTTTCACAGATGATGTATTTCTGTTGCCGCTATAACAACAAATACTAAAAACTATTTTTAATTTTTTTTTAAACTACAAAATTTTTACGGAACCCTCGGTGCGCGAGTCCGACTCGCACTTGACCGGTTTTCTTTTCTTACATTTGGATAAGCTTGTGTTTGACAATCTCACCATGGTTTGTGACGATGTGGCCGAAGATGGTAAGCACACAAACCTTAGAAGGAAACGGGCTCTCAAGTGCAGCTGTCGGTACACACCGATAGTTGGCGACAGACTTTCAACTTGAGGTGAAGTACCCTACCACTGTGAAAAATGACAATAAAATTAAGTGAAAACAGTTTCATAAATTCTGGAATATATACAAAGAACAATTTGATAGTTCGACTACAGAACTAATATTACTTGGGAACAGGTGCTGCTTGTGGGGGCTGGTCTGTGCGAGTTTGTTGTTTATTAAGTCACTCATAATTAATAGTTATTTGTTATACAAGAGTGTAAAGTTGTTTATTAACCGCGTGCTCAATTTTGACGACCGAGCAAGCGAAGGATTCTAAAATTAGAATCCTGAGCGTAAGCGAGGGAAACAAAAGAGCACGAGGTGAAAAATCTTTGCACTCGAGTGCAACACGTAATTTTTCATCCCACCTCAGCGAGGAAATGACTAAATGCAAAAATAGAAAATGGCGCGCGCAAAATAATTAAAAAAAAATACACCAAGAAGATCCCGAGTCTGAGTTTAAAAAAAAAACGATGTTATGATAAATTCGGCAACATGGAGGGAGAAGTAAATAGGTTTAATGATGTTTTGAATTCACAAACTTAGTGCACACGATGTTCTATTTACTTTATCCTCTGGAGGATAATAACGGCTTTTACACTCAGATATCGAAGAGCAAAAATACTCTTTCCGAGGTGGGGGATGAAAATTCTATTTATTATTATTTTGCCGCCATAACACGCAAATATATTATCAGTGAGACTAGATAAATAATGATTAAATGTAATAGGTGTAAGTTGTTTTTGAAAAGAGTAATTGATGGGTTTATTGTCGGCTCTTCTTCCGAACCGAGCATTAGAGCGTAGACTATTCATAAGTGCTTGTAAAGGCCTAATTGAATAAAAAAACATTTTCATTTAATTTCAGAGTGCGTGGAATACCAAGAGCAGCTGATATACCCTTGTGAGAAAGGCGTGGCGCTGATCGGAGAGCTGGCAAGAGGAAACAATTGTAAACACAGCGCAAGCGAATTGATCGTTGGAGGCGTGGACGCTAACTTGTATGAGTTCCCACACATGGTAAGTCAAAGTCAAAACCATTTATTCAATTTAGGCAAAATTCTGACAATTAAATTAATTCCGGTAAGTGGCGTCGGATACCGCGGCGAAGGTCGTGGGTTGAGCTTGAGCTTTATGTGAAGGAAAACATCGTGAGGAAACCACAGCACGGTGGTAGGGTACCATGTGGTACTCGACTGGCTGGCTACCTACCACCCTCAAGTTGAAAATCTATCGCCAAGCACCTATCGGTGTGTTCCGACAGTTGCACTTGAGAGCCTGTTCCCATTTAGACTTTGTGTGCTTACCACCTTTTTTTTTTTTTTTTTATTCTGGATAGGCTTGTGTTTGACTACAAACTCACTATGGTAAGTGATGATGTGGCCGAAGATGGTCACATCATCACTTACCATAGTGAGATTGTGGTCAATCACAAGCCTATCCAGAATAAAATAAAAAAGTTACCACCAACTGAGAAGAACCAGCAAGAAACTCAGCAAGGTTACATTTTTTTTATATATTTTTGGAATATATTATAATGCCTTAAAGGCGAACTGGCTCTCAAGTGCAATTGCCGGAACACACCAACAGGTGCTTGGCAACAGATTACAAAGTACCCTACCACCGTGCTATGGTTTCCGCACGATGTTTTCCTTCACCGAAACCTCAAGCTCATTGAACTCGAACCCACGACCTTCGCCGCGGTATCCAACGTCACTACCACTGATCTATCATCGCCCTACAGATAATATATGTGTGTTATGGCGGCAAAAATGGAATAAAGAAATAGAATTTTGTTAAGACTGATTTAGTAAACAACAAACTCAAGCAGACCTGGTCTTCGGTAAAATATCTGTAACTCTAAACAACATGTAATCGTTTTGAGTCATGTTTTTCCATTTGTTCAGGCATTGCTAGGTTATGGAGAACTTCCCAACGTGGAGTGGCAGTGTGGAGGTGCCCTCATCAGCGAGAGGTTCATCCTCACTGCTGGCCATTGTTCTTCTAGCAGGGAAAAGTTAGTATCCTCTATTCTTCTTTGTTCCTTCTTGTCAGTCTTCTCATTTGCAAAAGTATTATAAACTATCTGTCCTCCGCGGTTTCACCCGCGTTCCCGTGGGATCTTATCTTTTCCCGGGATCAAAATATAGCCTTCTTTCTTCTTTTTCTTCTCTTTCTTATCCCACTGGTGATAGACAGACGGACGGACAGACAGCGAAGTCTTACCATCAGGTGGCAGTAATAGGGTCCCGTTTTTACCCTTTGGGTACGAAACCCTAAAAAATGAACCATTATGAATGAATTACGTTTCTGTTACAGCGGTCCGGTAACCTATGCAGTGGTCGGAGCTCACAGACGCAGCGATGTGGACAACGCCAGGAGATATAGAATCAAAAATATCCTTAAACATCCTGAATACTTGCCTCCAAAGAAATACAATGATATTATGCTTCTAGAAACTGAGAAAGAGTACGTATTAGATACGTATAGAACCACCTTCAGTACAATTAACTTGAGCTTTCGTTGAAGGAAAACATGGTGAGGAAACCACAGCACTGTGGTTGGGTACTTTGTAGTACTCGACTGGCTGGCTACCACCCTCTAGTTGAACTATTGACTTGAGAACCAGTTGCCTGGTATTGTAATAAGGTGTACAACACATTGTCAATCCCTCTGGTATTGTTAACGTCTATAGGGGACGGTAGTCACTTACCATCAGATGACCCGCCTGCCTCGTATCGCTAGTGGTATAAAAAATATCTCATCTAATTTCCTCAGGATGTTTAGGGCCATGTCTAATGCCGATAAATTCCTGATAGTTTATGAGTATGTGTGTAAAAGATATCTTCTAGATAAGCTATCAGGGGCTCGTAGAACTCCTTGATGGGGCAGGTCGGTTGTCGAGTGGCGACCACGAACCGGAAGATGCAACATGGGCCTCTAACTGGGCAGATCGACAACCGACCATCTTGTTACAAGACATCGTGGAGATCCTTGGGGAGGCCTTTGTCCAGGTGGAATTTTATTCAGTTGAGAGCATGCCTCCAACTAGGTAGACCGACGATCTTGGGAAGACACTGGATGCGAGTAGCGCAAGACCGGTCATCGTGGATATCCTTGGGGCCTTTGTCCAGGTGGAAGTTTTTGATGATGAACCTATCAGGAACTTAGAACAGGCCCAAGGGCGTATCCACCTTTCCAGTCAGGGGTCATATAGTCGAAGATTAGACAGAACTGGCTCCAATGAAAATTGTAATTACATTATAGGTATAATGCGTGCCATTCGCGTTTTTTTTTAATCCCCCCGCCTTGGGAGCGGCGGAGGGGGTATGTGAGTCTCGCATTGCCTCTCCTCTTCCGAAGAGGATAAGGGTTTTATCCACTAAATACCACCTTGGCGTACCCTCTTGCCGGTTTTGTTCGGCATCGTGGAACCCGCGGAGACATTCTCCACGATGTCCACCGGCGTCGCCTCAGCATATTTGACAGCCTAAGGCTAAGTCATGAACCCCATGACCCCCCTAGACAGGCCTTTAGTGTTTTAATATTTCAGCGTAAAACTGGACAAGTTTGTGGTACCAGCGTGTATCCACGTCGGAGATGAGGTGGACGACTCCAAAGTTCAGGCCACAGGGTGGGGCCTCACCACTAATAATGGGAAAACTGCTGATGTCTTGCAGAAGGTAAGGATTTTAAGAAGTTACAGTAAAAACTATTAAAATACATGCGGTCTTCGCCTTACTTAAATTAAAAATAATAGTTAAAGAAAACTTAAAAACACACGCTTTTATAGAAAATCAAATTAAAGGTAATGAAAAAAAAAATGTAAAAAAAAGCGTGCATTTTTGCCAGTTGTTATTTGATTTCCAAACCGATGGTAGTAACTTCTTTAGCTCTACCTTCATAGCCCTTCTAGGGCCTAAACTGAATAAATGGTTTTGACGTTGACTTTGATTCTAGCCAAGATAGTAAACCCTCCTAAAACCTGGTTCGATTACAGGTCACCCTGAACAAGTTTACTCATCAGAATTGCGCTTCGAGGTACAAATCCAATCGTAACTTGAAGGCAGGCGTCAATGATACTACACAGATATGCTACGGAGACGAAAAACAGTCCAAAGATACATGTCAGGTAAGAAGTTCCATAGAGTAAAGAGGATCTTCAAAAAAGGTTGATCGCGTTCCTGTGCGACGCGCAGAACCGGATTTAGAGGTGTGGAGGCCCTGGGACAACAAAGGCATGGAGACTCCTAATTACTGTCAGAAATGGTATTATAATTATTTTTGCAAGTGTTTAATCATTTTTTGTGAGATTAATCTTTTTCCATTATTTTATTTGTAACATTGATATCTGATATTTAGTTCTTTAGGTTTTTTTAATATGGTATTTTTTAATAAGTACCTACAATTTATATGGAGGGGCCATTGTGGAGGCCCCGGGCTGTTGCCCCGTTTGCCCTCCCTTAAATCCGGTCCTGGTGACCCAAGTATCGCGGGATAACGTACGTTGTTGTCACGCACACAACTTGGTGCACGTTGCTTCACTTCATTTGTGACTATTGTTTACGTACGCTCCTTCTACCTTTTTTATTTGTTCTGTGACTTTTGAGTAAAGTAATATTGCTATTTCACTATGAATTGTCTTGTGAAAGTTTAGATGGATGGATGTATGTTTGTTACTCATTTACGCTAGAACGGCTGAACGGATCTGGATGAAATTTGGCACAGAGATAGATTATAGTTTGGACTACTTTTTATCCCGGTAAAAGATAAGATGCCACGGGAACGCGGGTGAAACCGCGGGCAAACAGCTAGTAAGTAAATAAGGCGATAATAGCTCAGTGGTGGTGACGTCGGACACCGCGGCGATGGTCGTGGGTTCGAATCCTACAGTGAGCTCGAGCTTTCGGTGAAGGAAAACATCGTGAGGAAACCTTAGCACGGTGGTAGGGTACTTTGTAGTACCCAACTGTCGGGCACGCTATCGGTGTGTTCCGACAGCTGCACTTGAGAGCCAGTTCCCATCTAGGCTTTGTTTTGTGGGTTTACCATTTTCGGCCACATCATCATTTACCATGGTGAGATTGCGGTCAAACACAAAAGCTTATTCTAAAGTAATATATTATTGTATGGAGGAGCGACGTGTTAGACGTCTCCATTGAAAAGGGAAGATCTTCCACCAGGCTAGGTCGTCGTGCCTGGGGACCGCGGTCCAACTGTTGATGTTGGAATCTTGTATATATGCAGATCGCATAGAAAACTTCGTAAGCGCGATGTAGGTTATTGAAGCGCCATCTATCTAGGAGTCGTGCGAACTATATCTATGTGTAGTGTAGAGAGATGTCGCTACAAATAATTATGTATACTAAATGGATAGGTAACTCTAAATACCTACTTGAAGCAAATACCTATCAATTGCGAAAAAGAGAAAGATAACAACTACGTTGGGACCATCTCTCTTTCTTTCATTCAGGGTAAGTAGGGTTAGAAAGAGAGATTGTCCCAACGTAGTTGTTATCTTTCTCTTTTTCGCAATTGATAGGTATTTGCTTCAAGTAGGTATTTATAATAGAGTTACCTATCCATTTAGTATACATAATTCTTGATTGTAACCATTTCTGTTTAACTTGCAGGGAGACAGCGGCGGTCCTATCCAGATTAAAAGTAAAAAAATAAACTGCATGTACGTAATTGTTGGTGTGACATCATTCGGGAAAGGCTGTGGATTCGTGGGTGAACCAGGGATCTATACTAGAGTGTCTCATTACTTGGATTGGATCGAGAAAGAAGTTTGGCCTTAGTGCACTAGTAATATACTTATAATAAAATCAAATCTTGCTTTTAATTTGGCTTTTTAAGTTTATCTCTTTGATATCTAATAATTAAAGGTAGATTAGCGACAAAAATTGACCTTACCGAATAAGTGCCCGAACGTTTGGGCGCTCTTTTAATGTAAACTCAAACCCCATTTATTCAGTTTAGGCCCTGGTAAGGCACTTATGAACGTTACAATTGACTCTTCTTCTTTCTTCTTCTTCTTTTCGTGCGGGCGTTTTCCGCAATTGGGCGACGGATTGCGCCCTTTTTGCGTCGGAGGGTGTTTGGCTGGGGTTACTCCAGCCATCCTATATCCTCAAGGAAGCCTGCCAACGCCTTGACGTTGCCGACCGCCTCCCTGAGACTACCCGGGTTGCCCAGGTAGTTTGCCCGGCATTCGGCCACCCCACCGCATTCCAGCAGGACGTGGGCGGCTGTTTCTTCTGCCCTCATGCAAGCTCTGCACAGGGGGCTGTCTGTGACACCTAGATTGAACAGAGACTCTATCACCGGTTCAACATACACTTCAACTGAGAAGACTCCGGCAAGAAACTCAGCAAGGCTATTTTTTTTAGCAGTGCTCTGGATGTCGTAAGTAGCATTCGAAAGCTCCGACGGTAAACATGCCTCAGTGCTCGTTTAACATATATTTTGGCTAGCAGGTATGAGTCGTATTTTATTGCCTTTTGTACATAGCTTTTTGAATACAATAAAAAAAAAAAAACTAGTATTACCCAACACAATTTGAGATAGTTTTGAGAGAACTTTTGCTTGGGATTGTTTATCTTTAGTGATTAGATTAGAAAAGACATATTATATAGATTGTAACTAGGTATATTTTGTTGTGAATAAATCGTAAATATACTTTTTTTTTACAATCAGCCATGGAACACACTCCAACCGGCCTTAAAATTAAAATAAATAGACTATGATTTTCAATATTAATTTATTAAATCAACAATTCACATAAAAACAATGGGTTCTTCAGGGAATTACTAAGCCGATAGGTACACCTTTTCCACGTCTATGGAAAAGGTTTTTTTTATGTCAAGTGACAACGAGCCAGGCGCGTCACCTGATGGTAAGTGACTACCGTCGCCTATAGACATTGGCAATACCAACGGGACTGCCAATGTGTTGTACACCTTTAAAGGCTAACTGGCTCTCAAGTGCAACTGCCGGAACACACCAACAGGTGCTTGGTGATAGATTTTCAACTTGAGGGTGGTAGCCAGCCAGTAGAGTAATACAAAGTACCCTACCACCGTGCTGTGGTTTCCTCACGATGTTTTCCTTCACCGAAAGCTCAAGCTCATTGTAGGATTCGAACCCACGGCCCTCGCCGCGGTATCCGACGTCACTACCACTGAGCTATCATCGCCTTCTACCTCAGGCGCCAATAATAGCCACCTCCTCCACCACCGCCGCCCCCCCCATACGCTGTAGATGAGGAACTTGCGCTGGCACTGCCTCCACCATACGACGTCGCTGATGATGATGATATGGCTATAGCAGTTCCGCTGCCACCAGCGCCGCCGCACCCAGCACAACGCTTCTTCCTCGATCCCTTTAAAAATTCCTAAAAAAACATATTGAAATTAGTAATAATTGTTATCTTGAGGGCATTAGGATGTGGAATGAGCTCCCCATTACGGTATTCCCTCCGCGCTATGATATGGGGTTCTTCAAAAAGGGCGTAAAGAGTGCTCTTCAAGGTCGGCAACACATCGGCAATCACCCTGGTATTGCAAATGTCCATAGGCGACGGTGACCACTTACCATCATGTGGACCGTCTGCCTGTTTGTCGACCTAATGACATAAATCGAACCCCATGTTGGAACGAAGTCATTATCGCGCGTTGTGAAAGGGGGCTAGACGGAAAAAAATCTTACGAAAAATTGTCACCGACACTTTTTGCTATAGTAAGCTATTGTAAGCTGTGCGGCGTGCGCATGTTTCTCTGTCTCTCTCTCTCTCTCTTATAGAAAGCAAACCAGATATTTATTTATATATATAAATAGAAATGTTTTTTTTTTATATATATACTATCTCGACTTATATAACTTCGTTCCATCCGGGTGTCCCTTGACACCTCTCAAGTTTTTTCTTTTTATATACCACTGTGGCAGACATTAAGCTTACAACCCACCTGATGGTAGTCCAATCCAAGTACTTAACCTCCCGCTATCGGAGCGCTTCATAACGTATCTACACCATTTTATTTATAATATCATTGGCTGATAAGGTATTTATTTACTACTTTTAAAGACACATTTAAAAATGCTATAGTAACTCTGTCTGTCTGTGTGTTACGCAATCACGCCTAAACTACTGAACCAATTTAAATTAAATCTGGTACAGAGATAGTCTAGAGCCTGAGAAGGGATATGGACTACTTTTTAATGCGAAATGAGGGTTGTAAGGGTTTGAAATGAGGGTTGTAAGGGTTTGAAATAGGGGATGAAAGTTTGCATGGAAATTACATCATTTGAATTTTTTTTAGACTTTTGATTAGATATAAATAAATACTTTATAAATAGGAGATGGAAGTTTTTGTGTGATGACGTCAGCAAAAAAGCTTACGGCCCAGAAAATGAAAATATAGAAGAAACACAGAGAATGGAGAATGTTACTAGGTATGCCAAATCGGTTGAAAGTTTGTTACAGTGAAGCTTGTATGTATACAAATACACTAGTTTTTGTTGTAGTCAAAAAAACCTATTAGTTTTGATTTTACAGGCATTTAAACTTACGATAAAATGGAGTCCCGCTAACAGTCACGTGACCGAATGTGACGTCAATTTACAACGCTCCGCTATGAACGAGTGTTGCAAGATGACGTCACACGAGTACGAGTCCGCATCGCACGTTTACTTCTATAAATCGGAAACTAATTGACGTATCGAAGTAATTCTTTCTCTTGTATTTTTTATTTTTGACAGAGAATATGGAGAGCTAATATTCAAAATTAGGTAACATTCTTCATTACGGAGTCATTATGTGAAACTGAAATTAACGCAATGGTAGGGAGGCAATGATGCTAAATTTGTAGTTACTCGAGCGTCTTTGGGACCTACTGGAATTCGAAGATTAGGTGGAATAAAGAAAAAAAGGTTATGTGATATTTTCCCCTTCAGCGGTGGGGGGAGCGTCTACAGGGTTTCAAAAATGTAAAAAAAAACAGTCACTAAGAAATACTCGAGCGCGTCAGATATTAATAGGGTAGTCGCGCCACGTCTGTCTGATAACGGAAAAATAATAATCTGCCGTTTTGCGTGGTGGGGGTGGCCGTACGAAGGGGTCGAAAATATTTAAAAAAAAAATTTACTCGAGCGCGTCAGACATTTATAAGGGATGTTAAGTGAACCCTCCAGTAGCTCCTATTTTAAAGACTGACGATTTGGACGCGACCATCAGTCAGGGCCGATTTTTGAAAATGCAAAAAAAAATCGTGACCTTGATTTACTCGAGCGCGTCAGATTTTTATACAGGCGGTTCTTCTTGATGGCCTTGTTGTACTGACCCATACATCTGACAATTATGTTGAGGGATTTCCTTAATCTGACAGTTTGAAAAAAAAAATATATAAAAAATATCGATATCTCGAAAATGGTTCAAGATATCGAAAAAATGATTCTACAAAAGTTGTAGGGAATTTAATCTTCTACAATATTTATTATGAATACATGTACCAAAAAACCCATAGGAAACGAGATATTTGCAATAAATGATTTTTTTACCTTTGACCTTGAAAAATCAGTAGTCGCGGGCACCCTAAGATAAGTAGCTTTTGAGAAAAGTTTTAGGGTGTCAAAATAAAGGTTTATACAAGTTAATAGCTGACTATCTCTCATTCTGAGGTGAAACTCATAATATTCCTGGACTATACACTTAATAATGATTTTAGCTTCTTCGGATTGTGCAAATCGGCAGATTAAGATATTTCCGTGATTCGTGACTAATTTCCTTCAAAATAAAAATAAAACTAATCGCGCTCGAGAAAATCCAGGTGACGTTTTTTTTTGCAACTTTGCGAGTCTCCAATTTTCTTTCGTCACGCCCAAATTGTCAGATTATTGAAATGTACACTATTTTGCATGTAACTAACTTACCTTACCTTAATCTGACGCGCTCGAGTATTTCAAACCATCGATTTTTTTTTACTAATCTGACGGGCTACCCTAGGCGTTCGACACTACATAGAGGGCTCAGATTTGGTGAGAGTACTTCACAAGGTGCAAGGTTGCCCCCCTTATGTTAATCTGACGCGCTCGAGTAAATCCCGAAATCCCCTATTCGCCTCCCCTACCACAAGCAAGAAACTTGCCAAGCGCCGCGCGCCATACACAACGCGGGTGAATCCGCGGGTGACAGCTAGTGTATGGTGAACTGATATTTTCCTGTTGTAATGTATGAACGTAATCTCATAAAATGAAAAAAACTAAAATTATTGTAGATACTTAGTTCTGAATATGGAATTACCAAAGACTTTTAACTTATACTAATAGACAGGACATTGCGAACAAAATCGTAATCCGATATTTATGTCCAGTGGACACAAGTCGCTCAGTCTAGTCTCGTTTATTCATAGATAGATGGCGTCACTGAGGCATGGGATGGGATCACAGTTTTTCTATGACATTTCTTCTCATAGCCGCTCTATTGTATCTATCTTTAAATCTCTTTGGGAATTACCGTTTGTTCGTTTATTCTAACCATAGGCACCGGTAGTCTTTCTTGATTTGTCTTCAATTGTCGATCATCTTGAGTGTAGCCCTCATCTGCAACAAGATATAGGCAATGATAGCTCAGTGGTAGTGACGTCGGGTACCGCGGCAGAGGTCGTGGGTTCGAATCCTACAATGAGCTTGAGTTTTCGGTGAAGGAAAACATCGTGAGGAAACCATAGCTTCCAACGAAGCTTGTGTTTGACCACAATCTCACCATGGTAAGTGATGATGTGGCCGAAGGTGGTAAGCACACAAAGCCTAGATGGAAACTGGCTCTCAAGTGCAGCTGTTGGAACACACCGATAGGTGCTTGGCGACGGCATTTCAACTTGAGGGTGGTAGCCAGCCAGTCGGGTACTACAAAGTACCCTACCACCGTGCTATGGTTTCCTCACGATGTTTTCCTTCACCGAAAGCCCAAGCTCATACTTGTAATGAGTTTATTTAATACAGATATTTTTGAGTTTGAGTTTAACAAATAACTCAGAACAAAAAAAAGTTGACAGAGCCCCGCACACTTAAAGTGAAGCACTTATTTGAAAAAGGAAGCCGATCGCATTCTTGTGCGACGCGAGTGACTTGTGATAACGTACGTGGTTGTCACGCTCACAACTTGGAGCACATTGCTTCACTTCATTGGACGTACACTCCTTCTAACTTTATAATTTAAATAAATATAATAAAATATCCTTTATTGCTGTTATTCTTTCCTCTTTAACGATTTAATTAAATGCCTAATTACTAAACTAAACGCATTTAATAATTTCTAGTTAGAATGGTCGGGAACATCACGGTGGTAGGGTTGTAGTACCCGACTGGCTGGCTACCACCCTCAAGTTGAAATGCTGTCGCCAAGCACCTATCGATGTGTTCCGACAGCTGCACTTGAGAGCCAGTTCCCATCAAGGCTTTCTGTGCTTACCACCTTCGGCCATATCATCACTTACCATGGTGAGATTGTAGTCAAACATAAGCTTAGCAATAATAAAAAAATAAAAAAAAACTGGATGTTTGTGTGGAACAGCTTGTCTGTCCACAAAGGCCTCCTCTAAAGATTTTCACGTATTCCTGTCTTTTTTTTTATTCTGGATAGGCTTGTGTTTGACTACAATCTCACTATGGTAAGTGATGATGTGGCCAAAGGTGGTAAGCACAGAAAGCCTAGATGGGAACTGGCTCTCAAGTGCAGCTGTCGGAACACACCGATAGGTGCTTGGCGACAGATTTTCAACTTGAGGGTGGTAGCCAGCCAGTCGGGTACTACAAAGTACCCTACCACCGTGCTATGGTTTCCTCACGATGTTTTCCTTCACCGAAAGCTCAAGCTCATTGTAAGATTCGAACCAACGACCATCGCCGCGGTATCCGACGTCTCTTACCACTGAGCTATCATCGTCTCTTGCTAAACGGGTCCATACCGGACCAGTTATTTTCTTGAGGTCTTCTTCCCACCTTTTGAATTGTCTGTCTCTATTTCTTTTGCTATCTCTTGGATTACCATTATGTTACTAACTTTTTTTTATAATTTATTATGTGACAAATAAAATCTTATAATTACTTACTAAAATAACTCTAGGATTACCCTTACCAATGACAATGACTGCTGAGTGCCCGCAATAAATACATAAGACAAATATAAAAAGTGTATTCATTTCACTAAATACTAAACTAAATTTGTCATATATATCTCGAACTATATGTATATCTAGAGCTCAGACTTGTCAGATTCAACTTGTTCTCTAGAACTGATGTCAAATCGACTATTTATACGAATCGTTCTATATGTAAAGATAAAAACGTTCGGGTCACGTCTCTTGGATAACCTGGGTTTTTTTTATTGACAATTCAATCTAATTAATCAGAATTTTATATTTATAGTTATTTTGTTGACATTAAAATACTAATTACTAAATGTACTAAATTTAATTATGCAAATGTATATGCTAGTAGACAAAGTTATGTGTTAAGCTTGTATTAAGTGATATTTAGGAAAAATCATGATGACTTTACTGTATGAATTAGAGACTATTAAATAATTCTATAAAATGTTGCTGCCAGTTACTGGTGAAAGGTGAGAACGCATTATAAATAATACAACAGCTAATTGTATGTTTTTTTTTTATGTCACTAGTGACAACGAGGCAGGCGGGTCACCTGATGGTAAGTGACTACCGTCGCCTATAGACATTAGCAATACCAGGGGGATTGCCAATGTGTTGTACACCTTATTACAATGCCTTAAGGGCAAGGGCAACTGGTTCTCAAGTGCAACTGCCGGAACACACCAACAGGTGCTTGGCGACAGATTTTCAACTTGAGGGTGGTAGCCAGCCAGTCGAGTACCACATAGTACCCTACCACCGTGCTGTGGTTTCCTCACGATGTTTTCCTTCACCGAAAGCTCAAGCTCATTGTAGGATTCGAACCCAGGACCTTCGCCGCGGTATCCGACGTCACTTACCACTGAGCTATCATCGCCTCGCCAAATTTTCATGCAAAATAAAGTATTCTTATTCTATTCTTATTCTAGTTACTCATTACGTCGATCTATCACCAAACCATCCTTGTACCACCACATTTCCAACATTAATTATATACAACTAGTGGGCCCAGCAGCCGTTGTCCTGCCCTGAAATTAAAACAAAACATAGAGCCCGATTCCAGCGACACCTACCGTGTCCAATTTGTGAATCTAAACCATCACTCAATCCCATCTCGAGATATGTCATAATGTATGAAAAAAATATCATAAGTACACGTCTTAAGAATAATGAATACATAAAACAAAGAATCATCCAATTTGGAACAAGTCCATCGTATTGTATTTGAGGCGATGATAGCTCAGTGGTATTATAGTGACGTCGGATACTGTGGCGAAGGTCGCGGGTTCGAATCCTACAATGGGCTTGAGGTTTCGGTGAAGGAAAACATCGTGACGAAACCACAGCACGGTGGTAGGGTACTTTGTAGTACCCGACTGGCTGGCCACCACCTTCATGTTGAAAATCTGTCGCCAAGCACCTGTTGGTGTGTTCCGGCAGTGGCACTTGAGAGTCGTGGTATTATAATAAGGTGTACAACACATTGGCAACTCCCCTGGTATTGCTAATGTTTATAGGCGACGGTAGTCACTTACCATCAGGTGACCAGCCTGACTGGTTTGATTATTTCGTGGGGGGTAATTTCGGTAACTATTGTCCCGTGTCTAGGTGGAATTTATAAATGTACCTATGTATCTCAAAAAGAGTATATCAGTTACCTGATTTCCATGGTACTAGCTCTGCTTAGTTTGGAATCAGATGGCCGAGTGATGAATGTCCAAGATTTAGATCTGCTAATTTCTAGATCTCATTCTTAATTCGCTATTTACGGATACCGATAAACCGGTGGAGGAGGTGGCGGCGGCGGAGGTGGCGGTGGAGGAGGTGGCGGCGGCGGAGGTGGCGGCGGTGGAGGTGGCGGCGGCGGAGGTGGCGGTGGTGGAGGTGGCGGCGGCGGAGGTGGCGGTGACGGCGGTAGCGGCGGTTTAGTGTGTAGCCAAGATGAGAACATTGACGATGAGATTGAAACACACATCGACGATTTTAGGCGATGCAGAGCCCGCATCAGGTCTCGTGGTGCTCATTTTTAGACTTTGTTGTAATGTTTTCAAGCAATAAAAGCTTACAGATGCTAATTGTTATTTTTTTATCATAATTATTTTTTTACATAAAATTAATCGAGGTCATTTGTCTTAAGTTGTACAAAAAAGGTTAACGTTAGACAAAAATGAACAGCGGACTACTACAGTTGGTTAAAAATGAACTTGTGTCATAGTAGTCGTTTTATTCCTCCGTATAAATTTATTTAACAACTCTACTCTCTCTTTATTTAACGTTTAGCTTTTTAGTTTTATTTTGTCTTTAATGATTAATATACTTTATTTATGTTTCCTAATGATAACAAACAAATAAAAAAATGAATTGTAATTAGTAAATGACCTTAGTTGGAACAAAAAAAAACAACTTTACATAAGTCTATAGTAGGCACATAACAATTTTTTTTTTGCAATTAGTATTATGTTATGTTTAAAGAACTTTATTCTCATAAGAATACATTAGATTCACTTACATGAGAAAATTACAATCTAAGTTATATCTAAGGTTAAACGCGCAGCGCTTACAAAATGTACACAATAAAAATAAAAGCAGGTAGACAAACATTCGGCATGCAAGTATCATTTGAATGTCGTGTGCGACATTGATGTACGCTCACTCCGTGTAGCAATGGATGCGGCATTGGACTTTCTTTATAGTTAAGTAGTATTTATATATTATTTTCAGTGTTGGTGATGCAAGGTTACACTTTGTATCCCAGATATGATTATTTATTTATAATTAATATTTATTATATAAAAATAAAAATAGGTTACTCGCATATTTACTTAATAGCATAGTTTTAGAGGTAAGAAACGAACAGTAAAATGTTTGAAGTTTGGTGTTTGTACGTATTGCATACAAGTATTACATACTAATATTATAAAGAGGAAAGATTTGATTGTTTGTTTAGTTGTTTGTTCTACCGAACCGATTTGAAAAATTCTTTCACCATTAGAAAGCTACATCATCCCTGATGCCCTGGCCATATTTCGTCCCGAGAAAAGATATGATCCCACGGGAACGCAGGGTGAAACCGCGAGGAACAGCTAGTGTATATATGTATATATTTAACGTTTGTGTGTATAGGTTTTTATGTTACTATTTGTTGATTCGTTTTCGGGTTGTTTTTTATGTGGAATTTTAGATATTTTTTAAAGCTAAACATTGACTTACATTCCTTGATGTCTTTTGGAAGTTTATTGTATAGTTTAGCACCCTCAAAAACTAAACTTTTACTTCCATAATTAGTTCTCGGGGTACGTAGCGCTAAATTGTCTGCGTTTCGTAGTTTTATTTTTTGAAAATTATGTTTTTTAGAGAAGCTGATTTGTGTATGTATGCTTTTATTGAGAATTTTGCGGATAAGCAAAAAAGTGTAGTAAACATATGTTTGGGTGACGTTCATGATTCTAGTTTCATTATAAATTTTATCAGTGGATGTTAAAAAGTTATAGTTAAATAAAGCTTTAATTAGTTTATTTTGTGCTATTTGGATTTTATTTAGGTTTGTTTTGGCGGCCGTCCCCCAAACCTCGATCAAGTAATCAATGTGAGGTTTAACTAGCGAGTTATATATAAAAAAATTTATTTTACGTGGAAAGCAGCGTGAAATATTTCTTAACGCCCCAGTGAGGGATGTTAGTTTTGATTTGGCCTTTTCTATGTGTGGCTTCCACGTTAGATGAGCATCAAGAGTTAAGCCGAGATATTTTTCATGTTCTTTTCTATTAATTACTTGTCCGTTTATTGATGGTTGAGTAAAATCGGGTATTTTTTTGTTTTTGGCAGAGAAAATGACATAATTTGTTTTCGCAATATTTATAGTCAAGAGATTCGAATGAAACCACTTGTTAAGGAGCTCCAAATCTGCTTGGACATTACTAATTACTTCTTGGATTGATTTTGCGTGATAAAAAAGGCTGGTATCATCAGCATACAAGGTCAAGTCCCCTTTTAGTCCTATATCTTGAATGCTGTTAATATACACGAGGAACAAAAGTGGTCCCAAGATCGATCCTTGAGGGACGCCACATGTTGTCACAATGGGTTTAGGACTGCTTTGATGGTTGTCAATTTTGACAACTTGTTGACGATTCTCTAGGTAGCTTCTGAAAATGTCATGTGCTTTGTCAACTATGCCTACATTGCGTAGTTTTCCTAACAATATGTCGTGACTGACTGTGTCGAAAGCTTTTCTGAGATCGATAAATACGCCTAGCACAATTTGTTTTTGGTCAATTTTAATTTTTATGTGTGTAACAAGATCTATAGTCGCTGAGAGAGTACTTGACTTGGGTCGAAACCCATACTGCTTCTGCGATATGAAATTTTTTGATGATAAAAATTTGTCGAGGCGCGCATACAGAACTTTCTCATAAATTTTTGATATGATAGGAAGAACAGAAATTGGTCGGTAGTTTCCTGGTTCAGATTTGCTTCCTGACTTATATATTGGGGTTACTTTTGCTGTTTTTAAGCTATTAGGGAAAATACCAACTTCTAGACATCTATTAATACATTGTGTAAGTTCGTTAACGATTATTGGTTTGATACATTTTATGGTTTTTACTGTTATTCCTTCCAGTCCAGCGCTAGTGTTTGTTTTTAGGTTGTTGATTATTAAATTAATTTCATTTTCAGTGACGGGTGTTAGATGTGCTAGTTTATCATTGTGGACAAAATTACAAGATTGTGTGTGTGTGTTGTAGGAATTTTGCTTGCTAAAATTGATCCAATTGTAGAAAAGTAGGCATTGAATTCTTCGCAGATTTCTCTGGTATCCGTAATAGTTCTTGAATCTATTTCTAGTTTAGCGGGAGGAGTAGTATACACAATTTTAGTATTAGAGAGACTCTTGATCAGTTTCCACATTTTAAGCGGTTTATCCATGCAGTTTTTAAAGGTTTTGTGGTAGTAATTCTTTTTGGTTGTTTGTATATGATTCGATGCCATTCTTCTTTCGTTGTGTAGTTCCTGTTTTAGTTGTTCGTTTGTTTTATTGTGTTTGTACTCTTGCCATAGTTTGTTTCTTTTGTCTATTGCATGTATGATATCTTTCGTAATCCATTCCTGACTCGGCGGGTTTAAAATTTTCGTTTAGCTAAATCTACTTTTTTTTAAACATGACATTAACTTTTTTTCAAAATGTTCATAGGTATAGTTCTGGTTATTTACTGACTCCTCTATGGTTTTATACAGTTTCTTATAATCTACAGCTTTGTACTCTATAGATCTTTTTATATCAGGCTGGTATTTTTTAACCTCTAGGATTATCTGTTTATGATCGGCCATAGGTGAGTCTATGATCACGAAGTGAAATTCATTATGTTTTAGATTTGAACAGACACGGTCTAAAATTGTGTTGGTTGTTGGCGTTTCTCTAGTGCTGTACTTTTGGTTAATTTTATTTAATATTTGGAGATCGTTTTCTTCCAGCATTTGCTTGTAGTCTTTAGTCGGTTGTTTAGCATGTAGTAGATCATAATTGAAGTCTCCAAATACTATAATTCGTTTTCGCTTTTGCAGTTGTAGAGAGTATTCTTCTAGAAAGGAATTTGAGTTGGTTCGCTCCGGTTTGTAGACTGCACCAATGTCTAACGAATTTTTTTCTAGGTGAACCCATATAAAATGGTTTTCATTCATGCAGCAATCTTCAATAAAATTATGTTTTAGGCTATCGTGGACGTAGATTGAAACACCTCCTCCTCTAGTTTTTTGTCTGTAGTTGAAATAGTGCGAGTAGCCTGTTAGTTGAAACCGTTTGGCTTCCTCTTCGTCTTTAATCCATGTCTCAGTTAGAGCAATGACATGAATAGTAGTATGGAAGGAGTCAATTATGCATTTTAATTCGTCGAATTTGCCCGGTTTGACTATGCTTCGAACGTTGGTGTAAAAGGATGTTAGAGATTTTTTGTTTGTTTTTATTTGTGAGTAGGTCTGGGCTATTTGGTACGATATACGACCGCCCGATGAAGTCAACGTCTCGCTGACATTGCCATCGTGGCGGTCGCTGTGGATTTTTTTGGATGTGTTTCCATGATTTTGGGGACTCCTTTTACATATCCTATTCGTAGATTTACCTCACCATTTGAAATGCGCTGCTCAAGTTCTTTACTGAGATTTCGCAACGCCTCACGTTGGTAAGGTGTCTGGTCAGAGTATATTTTGATATGGTTGAGCACGCAGGCCTTGTTTTTGTTCCAAAGTAAATGTTTTGCAGTGTCTTCCGTTGCAAAACATACTTTTACAGGGCGGACTTTATTTTCTTGAAATTTTCCCAGTCGAAAGAAGTGTTTAAGTTTTGGACAGTCACTGAAAATAGCTTTGGTTATTTTAGCAATTTCTTGGCCTTCGTAATCTGCTTTTTCAGGTGAATCAGGGTCTGCTTCTGGGACTCCTGCTATAATAATATTTTTTGCCCGTATGAAACGTTCAGAGCATTCTGCAATCAGATTTTCGTTGGTAACAGATGATGGATCTTGACTGTGTGACGTTTTAAGTAGCTTCACGTCCATTTCCAACTGTCCAACTCGGGCATCGGTAGCACTAATAGAGACCACTAAGGAGTTTACTTCAGTTTTTAGTATGTTTTGTTCTGCAGTCATATTGTCTATGCTACTGCGGATATTGGCTACTTGACTCTTTATGTTACTGACATCTTCACACAGTTTGTTCATGTTCTCCCTTTGTATATTACTATTTGTTGATAAAATGCACATCATTTCGGACATTTGTTTTTTTAAGTCTCCTAGTTCCGATAAAATATAATCGTTGTCATTAGATAGTTTCCGTTTACTGCGAAGAGTGATTTGTGCATTATCCAGGTCATTACTCAGTGTGAGATTGGGTTGCGATCCGCCAAGTCCGCTGGCGATGCCACCTCCAGGCGGAGTGCGTTGTAAATTCATAGTAGCTCCGTGGCGTCGAGCGGCCGATACGTCACACACTGTACACACTTGTCAATACTCAAAGCAAAAGGCCACAAGAACCACGTGGCTTGCTGAGCGAATTAAATCTCTATTCAGTTAGTGTAAAGACGAGAATAACTTGTAAGATTATTTGTGAATTTTAGAATAAATTGCAACACGTCTATACCGCGCGCGCTTAACCCGCCAACCGTATTAACTAGTTTCACTAGTCCTTAAAAGGATGGTCAGAGGACGGTCCCCTGGACATGGTAGTCTCATCATCCAGCATCTAAAGTACGCAGAAGTACCTATATTTGCCGCGGATTCTTGCAATGTTCTTTAGCTTATGTGCGAGTCATTGTTTCTTATCAGATCACCTAATGTTTACTGTGGTTGCACCAATTGAAAAAAATAAGACCAGTTATGTCTCTGAATTCTCCAACTGGCGAGCAACTCCATAAGGCGATGATAGATCACTGGTAGTGATGTTTGGAATCCGCGGCGAAGGTCGTGGGTTCGTATATTGAGCATGAGCTCTCCGTGAAGGAAAACATCGTGAGGAAACCATAGCACGGTGTTAGGGTACTTTGTAGTACCCGATTTTTCATCTTTAGCTGGCTTAAGATGAAAAATCTGTAGCCAAGCACCTATAGATGTGTTCCGAACTTCCGACAGCTGCACTTGGGAGCCAGTTCCCATCTAGGCTTTGTGTGCTTACTACCTTCGGCCATATCATCACTTACCATGGTGAGATTGTGGTGAAACCCAGGCTTATCGAGATAAAAAAATAGGATAAGTGTTTCATCAAAATTCGTTCAGTAGTATTTGTGTGAAAGGATAATAAACATTTTCAAATCCAAACATACTTTCACTTATATATTTACAATATTAGTAGGATAGGATCGTAGAATTTCCCACAGAGGCGTGCTACCACTGCCACTACCAATCTTTTATTTGAACTCCCTCGGGAAGTTCGCAGGGCGGAAGGTCCTTATAACTAGGTACGAGTATTATGTATTTACCTCCATCATATTATCTATACTTGTGATACAAAGAAGCAAAGTTTGTATATAGGTCAAAGTCAAAGTCAAAACCATTTATTCAGTTTAGGCCCTAGAAGGGCACTTATGAAGGTCGAATTACAGAAGTTACCACCGGTTCGGAAGTCAGCCTTCAAATGAGAAGAACCGAGAAACTCAGCAAGGTTACATTTTTTTAAATATTTTTGGACCATCTGACTATATTGGCTTTTTTTTTCAAATGTTTAACAATTCTATTCTTAAAGTAATACAAAAATACATAAAAAATTATAACCCGCATTCATTACCTACATAGTTAACTAAAACAAAAAATACCAAGATAATAAAAGCGTAGGTATGATTTTTTTTTATTAAAAATGGTAATTAACGATAAAAAAACAATGTGTAAGTACTTGTACAGAGTGCAGCTACCTCCAGACATCTTTATCCTCAATATAATGGGCTACCTTGTAATAAGCTTTTTCTTTCAAAACTTTCTTTATGTACGATTTGAATTTAGAATCAGTCATCTTGGTAACAGTTTTTTTTTATATTCGATAGGCTTGTGTTTGTGATGCTGGTAATTTATTATAAAAGCGAACACTATTCCCAAGAAATGACTTTTTAACTCTAGCTAATCTAAAATACGGAACAACTAATTTATCTTTTTGTCTTGTATTGAAATTATGAATCTCTATCTACATTTGATTTATACAAGTCTACATTTTTTCGTATGAACATTATATTTTTATATATTTACAGTGAAGGTAAAGTCATAATGTTTATTTCCTTAAATATTTCCTTTAATGATTCACGTGGACAAATACTGTAGATTGCACGAATGGTTCTTTTTTGTAATACAAAGATTGTTTCAATATCTGCAGCAGCACCCCACAGTAAAACGCAATACGATAAAAGACTATGGATATATGCAAAATAAACTAATCTGGCCGTCTCAACATTCGTCAATTGTCAGATTTTTCTAACAGCAAATACAGCAGAACTCAATTTACTAGCTAAAGATTGTACATGAGAACCCCATTGTAGTTTATTATCAAGTGTTATACCCAAAAATACAGTTTTATCAACTAGTCCCAGGCTGCTGTCATCTATTAATACCCTACTGTCTACTTGCGGTGCGTTTGGAAGAGAGAATCTTAAACATTTTGTTTTCTTAGAGTTTAATAAAAGATTATTTACAGCAAACCATTTAGAAACTATTGATAAGGTATCATTTACTCTAGTAAGTTCTTTGTCTTTTCTATCTACTTTAAAAATGAATGAGGTATCGTCAGCAAACAAGACTACACCTGAGAGACCATTTACGACCGACGGTAAGTCATTAATATATACTAGAAATAGAAATGGCCCAAGAATTGAACCTTGAAGTACCCCCATTTTGACTACGGAACCATTGGACGTTGTACCTTCAACTCGTACCTTTTGTTGGCGATTAGTTAAATAAGACTTCTCAGTGCTAATTCAGCTTTGGTTTTCAGAAACTGGCGATAATAAAAAAAAGTCCTCGTTTACTTCACTAAATCCTGATCAGAAAAAGAAAACAAAACAAGTGATTTATAACATTTATTATTACAATTTTCAAAAACATATGAAAAATTTAAATTAATTTAAATAAACGAAAATCTTTCGATGCTGGCTTGATGAGTGCAGTGAAGGCAATTACTTGCCGCCTCCGCCGCCACCACCGCCACCCCATCCGCCACCACCTCCGCCGCCGCCACTACGGCGTTTACGGACAAGACCGCCGCCACCGCCGCCGCCGCCGCCGCCGCCACCACCGCCGCCTCCGCCACCGCCGCTACGCCGTCTACGCACCAAGTTTTCATCTGGGCTCGGCACTAAACCGCCGCCACCACCGCCGCCACCGCCTCCACCGCCGCCGCCGCCTCCGCCACCGCCGCTACGCCGTCTACGCACCAAGTTTTCATCTGGGCTCGGCACTAAACCGCCGCCACCGCCGCCGCCACCGCCTCCACCGCCGCCGCCACCTCCGCCGCCGCCGCTACGCCGACTACGCACTAATGTTTCAATCTCATCTTGGCTCGGCACTAAACCGCCGCCACCGCCGCCGCCGCCGCCGCCTCCGCCGCCGCCACCTCCGCCGCCGCCGCTACGCCGACTACGCAAGAGGCCGCCTCCACCGCCGCCACCGCCGCCGCCGCCACCACCACCGCCGCCGCCACCGCCGCCGTACGCTCGGCCGGTGTTCACCTCATCCTGTAAGAAATAATTACATTATTATCAGTGTGATTAGATTAATACTTATTGAAGTGAAGGTATGTAATAGGTCTAATAAGTTTTTGAAAAGAGGAATTGCTGAGTTTATTGCAGGCTCTTGTCAGCAAACTTTGTCATGTTAACAAATTAAACAGGTTGTTTTCAACGTGTTCAAGCGTCCGCGGGAATATCAAGCACGCCAAGCGCGAGAGACATAGCTTAGAGATATTACTAACACATAAATTATGTGTTTTTTAGCGAGTTAGTAATTTACATTACAAACATAGTGTTTTTTACAGCAACCGATATTGACCGATAGATATTTGTAGGTACCTAATGTTAACTTTTGCAATTAAAGTTTGCGTTTTCGTTCCTTGTTCAGCAATCTTATACATTCGAAATGTCAAACTCATAATTTTATGCCTTGACTAAGAATTTTATTGAAGACTAGATGCCCATTTTGACAGTCCATATGTATTCATATGGACTGTTATAAAACACTATTGAAAAATAGGACTGAGGAATCCCTCCCTATCAAAAAGAAGCTGGTAACATAATTACAGAGTTTGACATGACTCCTGTCAAATTACTATCTCCCTAAAAAAAAAGACTCCTTCGTAGATGGAGCGTTCCCTTTCCGTGACAGCTCCGAAAATACGTCAACTCAATATTTGAGTGTGTATTTGCAAGGATGCTAGTGTGCGTGAAAACATTGTGTCGCGACAACTGAATGGTGTCATTTCTTGCAACGAGACTGGGCTCGGTTCGGCTCGGGTACGCTTCGGGTTCGATTTAGGCGTAGTATATGTTGCCGCATTTTTCAAGTACGCCTATGGAATCTAATTCTAAAGGAGCGGCGAGACGTTTTATTAATCTATGACTTTATCTATATGACTATATGACATTTGATAATTACCTTTTGACCGCTGGGAACCTCAGCAGGGACTGATGATTTATCCTTATCTGTAAATAACGAATTAAGAATATGAGATCTAGAAATTAGCAGATCTAAACTTTGGACATTCATCACTATGGAAACCAGATAATTGATATACTCTTTTTTAAATACATACATTTATAAATTCCACCTAGACACGGGACAATAGTTACCGAAATTACCCCCCACGATATAATCAAACCAGTCAGGTTGGTCACCTGATGGTAAGTGACTTCCGTCGCCTATACACATTAGCAATACCAGCGGGATTGCCAACGTGTTATTACAATGCCTTAAAGGCAACTGGCTCTCAAGTGCAATTGCCAGAACACACCAACAGTTGCTTGACAGATTTTCAACTTAAGGGTGGTAGCCAGCCAGTCGCATACTTACCCCCGTGCTGTGGTTTCCTCAAGAAGTTATCCTTCACCGAAAGCTGCCCCGCGGTTTCACCGTCGCTCCCGTGGGATATTATATTTTCCCGGGATAAAATTATAGTCTATGACACTCACAAATAACGTGGCTTTCTATTGGTAAAAGAATTTTCAAAATCGGTTCAGTAAATCCAGAGATTACCCCCTACAACCTCACAAACTTTACCTCTTTATAATTTTAGTATAGAAAAACTATTAAAAAATAATCTTACCATCTAGTGCGGCATGCACGCAGTATACAGCTAATATTAATAATAAAATTGGACGCATCTTGAATGAGCGTCCGCGACTGATCATCAACAAACACTGCCGCTTAATGTTAATCGATTAATATATATACTCTTTACCTCAAACTATACTTGTTTGATCATTTTGATACTGTATCTTGGAATTCCCCATCTACATATACCTATTTTATTTTATTTCAAATAATAACTATGTATTCAAAATACATATATAAGCAGGACAGTTGTCCGACAAGTTTTGAAAACATGTACATTTATATACAGGTTGATTGTTTTTTTATCTATAAACCAAAAAACTCTATTTTCAAAGTATTTTAATCGTCACATGTTTCATTATATAGCTAATGTTACACTCATAGATTAATACTAGGTCCTTGCCGTGGGTTCTTGTAATATTCATGAGCTTATGTGCGAGTCATTGTTTCTTACGTGACCTAATGTTTACTGGGGTTGTAATAAATGCGGCGAAGGTCGTGGGTTCTAATCCCACAATGAGCTTGAGCTTTCGGTGAAGGAAAACATCGTGAGGAAACCATAGCACGGTGGTAGGTACTTTGTAGTACCCGACTGGCTGGCTACCACCCTCAAGTTGAAAATCTGTCGCCAAGCACCTATTGGTGTGTTCCGACAGCTGCACTTGAGAGCCAGTTCCCATCTAGGCTTTGTGTGCTTACCACCTTCGGCCACATCATCACTTACCACGGTGAGATTGCGGTCAAAACACAAGCTTATCCAGAAGTAAAAAAAAAACGATGATATCTCTGACTTCTCCAACTTCAGGCGATGATAGCTCAGTGGTAAGTGACGTCGGATACCGCGGCGAAGGTCGTGGGTTCGAATCCTTACAATGAGCTTGAGCTTTCGGTGAAGGAAAACATCGTGAGGAAACCACAGCACGGTGGTAGGGTACTTTGTAGTACTCGACTGGCTGGCTACCACCCTCAAGTTGAAAATCTGTCGCCAAGCACCTGTTGGTGTGTTCCGGCAATTGAACTTGAGAGCCAGTTCGCCTTTAAGGCACTGTAATAAGGTGTACAACACATTGGCAATCCCCTGTTATCGCTAATGTCTATAGGCGACGGTTGTCACTTACCATCAGGTGACCCGCCTGCCTCGTTGTCACTTGTGACATAAAAAAAGCAACTCCATTATCTATCAAAATGTACCCCCTGGGACTCTCTTCGGTACCCCTTTAAAAAGGGTTCATCAGATCAAGTATCTGGGCCACTTGGTCACATAACTTGATGGACAACTTGGGTATTGAACGGGAGCGAAGGGCGCTGTGTGTTCGCTGCAATACGTTGGCTTGCAGATTTGCATGGGGTAGTAATCAAGCTAAATTGACGCTATTGTCAGACCTTCTACACGTGCAGTTTTACGGGTAAATTTTACGCGGTGTGCATATGGCGCACTTCGAGTTCAATAATGCATTCAGGGTGCTGTTTGGGTTGCCATTATTTTGTGGCATCGGCGATGTTTGCAGAGGCCAGCGCTGACTGTTATTACGCCATAATTAGAAAACGGTGCGCGTCAGGGGGCAAGAGTGCATGCGGATCACCTGATGTTAAGTGATCCCCACCGCCCATGCATACCCACAACACCCAAGGGATCACAGGTACGTTGCCGGCCTTTGAAATGGGAATACGCTCTTTTCTTGAAGGTCCCTAAGTCGTACCCGTTCCGAAACACCGCCGCTGGAAGTCGATTCCCAAGTCTGCCGTGCGTGGTATAAAAGACCGCGTAAAACGTACAATGGTGGATCGCCAAACGTCCAGGTGGTATGGGTGTAAATTTGTTGAGCTGCAAGTTGTTCGGTGACGAAATTCAGCGGCTGGTATTAATTCGAACAATTCCAGCATTCTCGGTTATAAATTCGGTAAAAGATGCAGAGATGCTACATCACGTCGCAGAGCCAAAGAGTCGAGCCGATCGGAAATTTCTTGGTCGCCGACAATTCGAGCTGCTCTTCGTTGGAAGTGCAGCTGCTCTTCATGGTCAAATGGAAGGAGTCGATATTGTGGTGCACCAGCCCAGGGTTGAGAACAGTGTGTACTCCGTGGGTGGCCTAACTTGTACCTTATACAATTGAAGGCGATGGGCCGGGGTGAAATACTGTCTCGCCCAACAAGCTTTTTGGAGGCTAACTTTGTTGCGCTTGCGTGCCAGCCCAAACGGCATCATACGTTGCCTAATTAAGCGGTGGGACTCGGTAAGAGAAAAATGTATATTAATACGAAAAAAAGAAAAAATTGTTAGTGCTATTATCAATCTTAAAATTTTTCATATGTCTTCAAAATATGTGAATTATTTTCAACCTGTATATCTTCTATATACTACACCAACGGATATCAAACTCGAAAAATAATAAAAATGGCATAATTTATTAGAAAACACGAACTCGAAAGGTCACACATAACTGCTACAAAAAAACAGATGGACCCTAAGATTTCAAATTAAGCAGAGTTTATAATTAACATATAATTTATGTGCCAAATTATCAAAATAGAAAAATATTTTTTTTTGTAAAATACTAGGTCCCGCCCGCGGTTTTACCCGCGTTCCCGGGATAAAAGAGTAGCCTATGTCACTCTCCTGACCATAAACAATATATTTAGAAAACATTACGCCCGATCCGTTGCTGGGTCGTATAAGACAACTAATATTATACCACCACTTGCAAACCATTGCATACAAATCAACAAATACATTTTTGAATTCATAATTACTTAGTATTATTATAATTAAATGTCAGACCAAATAAAAGAGGTAGACAGAGCCCCGTGCACTTAAAGTGAAGCACAGTAAAGGAAGCTAACGTACATGCAGTGCAAGTCACGCACACAACTACGTGCACGTTGCTTCACTTCTTTGGAGGCTATTTGTTCACGTACGCTCCTTCAACCTTCTTTATTTCTTCTGTGAACTAAATCGGCTTCTTTTTTAAAAGATCGAAGATGTGTTGTTAAATGGTAACTAATGCGGCTTATAATTTTTTATGTATTTTTGTATTACTTTAAGAATGAAATTTTTAAACATTTGAAAAAAATTAAAGCCAATATACTTAGTCAGATGGTCCAAAAATATTAAAAAAATGTAAACTTGCTGAGTTTCTTGGCGGTTCTTCTCAGTTGAAGGCTGACTTCCGAACCGGTGGTAACTTCTGTAATTCGACCTTCATAAGTGCTCTTCTAGGGCCTAAACTGAATAAATGGTTTTAACTTTGACTTTGAAAATTGGTAATTTAAAAATAAAAGGGGCGGGACTGCCGATAGAAGTGAAAACTAATGGGAAGTGTGCGGTGTATGAATAGTATGACTCTTATGCTCTGTTCAGAAGGTTGCATTTGCTGAGAAGAGCCGGCAATCATCTTAGCAATTACTCTTTTCACCCAACAAGTACATTTAAAATGCGTTCGGTGACGATGACGCGATTCCATGATTTTTTTCACCCAAAAAGTGCTCAACACGTGTAGCGTCATCTATCTACAAATAGCTATAGTTTGCATGACTCCTAGATAGATGGTGCTCCAATATTCTACATCGCGCTATCGAAGTTTGGGGTACGGTCCCTAGGCACGATGACTTAGCCTGGCGGAAGATCTTCCCTTTTCAATGGAGGAGTCTAACACCTCGCTCCTCCAAAACGCGCCGAAAGAAGTTTTCACTTCAAAAAGGTTGAATTTTACAACGTTTCACTCTGGCTGAATATTTCAAAGATTTCAATCACCACCCTATATAAGTATGATCAAGTACTATAGACTAGTTTTTGCATCAATTTACAAAGGGCAATGACTTGGGCCACGAAATAGATGCCCCCAGAAGGATCGCTCCTACCATCCTTATTATAACAGCGAACAAGGACGGCAACGTCGCAAAAATTTGAAACAACCAAATAATTGTTTGATTGGATTTCACACCTTGTATTAAAGCAGTAAGATTCGTTTTTGTATTTTTTAACATTTTTATTATGGAAGTTCATACATATTTTTTAGAAACACATGTATTTGAGAGCTTTCATTGGTTACAATGTCAAGAAGCGACGAGAATTTACAAATTATATTGAAATATGAATATAATATTGTGAAGTTATATACGTGACACTAGTGCAACTGTGGTAGGTAAAGTTATATACGTGACACTAGTGCAACTGTGGTAGGTAAAGTTATATACGTGACACTAGTGCAACTGTGGTAGGTAAAGTTATATACGTGACACTAGTGCAACTGTGGTAGGTAAAGTTATATACGTGACACTAGTGCAACTGTGGTAGGTAAAGTTATATACGTGACACTAGTGCAACTGTGGTAGGTAAAGTTATATACGTGACACTAGTGCAACTGTGGTAGGTAAAGTTATATACGTGACACTAGTGCAACTGTGGTAGGTAAAGTTATATACGTGACACTAGTGCAACTGTGGTAGGTAAAGTTATATACGTGACACTAGTGCAACTGTGGTAGGTAAAGTTATATACGTGACACTAGTGCAACTGTGGTAGGTAAAGTTATATACGTGACACTAGTGCAACTGTGGTAGGTAAAGTCCCTGCCAAGGTTTTGTATCCTTAAAAATATACGATGGCTCAGTTATATTAAGGTCGAGGTTTCGAATATTACAATGAGCTTGAGCTTTCGTTGGCGCTATCTATATAGACTATTTTATTGTCGGAGACCTCCCCAAGCGCCCAGTTAGTGTGACATCCAGTGCTACGTGAAAAGACTAAACACTTTCGCATTACAATACTTTAATCGTTAGAAAAGAAACAAAGAAAACATATTTATTCATCAAAAATTACGACGTACACAATAACATCGTTAAATATGACGATATACTTATTAATAAAACATAATATATAAGAAATACCTATAAGCTAAAATAATAAAAACAAAACAAAAAAAGTTTCAGAAAATACAATTTCTACAAATGAGGTTGACAGCTCAGCATTCTGCTGCGCCAGAAATGTATTCTGCATAGATTAATTAAACATCGCGCCGCCGCGCGAGGAGTTATACTTAATCTATGGTATTCTGTCACAACACTGATTTTCAGTGGCAACTGGCAACCCTGGGATATTACGATGCCAATAAGACCCAAGAATGAAGAATGTTACTAGGTATGCCAAATCGGTTGAAAGTTTGTAACAGTAAAGCTTGTATGTATACAAATACACTAGTTTTTGCTGTAGTCAAAAATACCCATTATTTTTGATTTTACAGGCATTTAAACTTACGATAAAATCGAGTCCCGCTAACAGTCACGTGACCGCATGTGACGTCAATTCACAACGCTCCGCTATGAGCGAGTGTTGCAAGATGACGTCAAATCGAGTACGAGTCCGCATCGCACGTTTACTTTTATAAATCGGAAACGAATTGACGTATCGAAGTAATTCTTTCACTTGTATTTTTTATTTTTGACAGAGAATATGGAAAGCTAATATTCAAAATTAGTTAACATTCTTCATTATAACAATCTCTATTTCTAACCCTACTTACCCTTAATGAAAGAAAGAGAGATTGTCACAACGCAGTTGTTATCTTTCTCTTTTTCGCAATTGATAGGTATTTGCTTCAAGTAGGTATTTAGAGTTACCTATCCATTTTGTATATATAATTCTTGATAAGACCCGATAATCTTTGATTCATGGCGTTTTACCAGTTGTTGCCCACTAAGGGGTAGACTTATCTACAACGCAAATTTCATCGAAATATGTTCAATTGTTTATCAATAAACTAAGCAAACATACAGCAACATTGCATTTTATCATCATCATGTCAGCCAGAAGACGCCCACTGCTGGACAAAGGCCTCCCCAAAATCCATTCAGACGTTTTTGCGGGAAAGAGTTACAATCATCCATCCTAACATTCACATTTATAACATTGGTGGGATTCGTTTAGTTAGATAATAGTAAAGTATACTGAATTTGACTTGGATGTATTATCCCAAGGCGATGATAGCTCAGTGGTAAGTGACGTCGGATACCGCGGCGAAGGTCGTGGGTTCGAAACCTACTATCAGCTTGAGCTTTCGGTGAAGGAAAACATCGTGAGGAAACCACAGCACGGTGGTAGGTACTTTGTGGTACTCGACTGGCTGGCTACCACCCTCAAGTTGAAAATCTGTCGCCAAACACCTGTTGGTGTGTTCCGGCAGTTGCACTTGAGAGCCAGTTGCCCTTGCCTTTAAGGCAGTCACTTACCTACCACCAGGTGACCCATTAGCTTCGTAGTCACATGTGGCATAAAAAAATCTCAATTATGCACAAAAATCTAAATATTTTTTTGCATAAAATTGTTTCTCAAAACCATATAAGTAAGTATATATATAAAATAACAAAAACTAGCAACATTTACCTACCTAACTGGCCGGACTGGTTCATGCAAAAAACGTACGCAATATTATGGTTGGTAATAATACCCAATAAGGAAAAAAATGAGAAAAATATCTAGCACTAACACAAACTCGAAAAACATTGTAAAATTCAACCTTTTTATGATTTTTTTTATTACCAATTTAACAACTTAGATCTATTGACGTAAGTAAGGGTTGCAGATAATTGTGATATTAGGCTTTCATTGTAATTGTTTATTTCGTCTTCGCTCTTAAGTTGACTGATTTGGCTATTTGTAAATTTGGCTCTAGATATTTTTCGTTTAGTTAGTGTTATTGTTGATCTGATTATTCTATGGTCCGAATGGTAGTTCAGGTTCAACGTCTCGATGTTTTGGAATATTTCTGGTTGGTTTGACAAGATAAAATCGATTTCGTTTTTGTATTGTCGATTTGGGGATCGCCAGGTCCATCTTCGATTTGGTTTTTTTTTAAAGCATGTGTTTATTATCGTTAGTTTATGTTCAAGCGCAAAGCCTACCAGTCTCTGTCCTCTTTCATTTCTTTCGCCGTATCCGTGCTTTTTTGTAACTAAATATTCATCCGCTTTGGGAGTTCCAACCTTAGCGTTAAAGTCTTCCATTAGTATTGTGGTTTTGTGTGCTACATCTAGGGCTTTCTCAATTGTATTGTAGAAGTCTTCAATATCATATTTACTTTTCTGTTATACATGAATATATAAGGCGATTATAGCTCAGTGGTAAGAATCCTACAATGAGCTTGAGCTTTCGGTGAAGGAAAACATCGTGAGGACTGAGGAAATAATAGCACGGTGATAGGGTACTTTGTAGTACCCGACTGGCTGGCTACCACACACAAGTTGAAAATCTGTCGTCAAGCACCTATCGGTATGTTCCGACAGCTGCACTCGAGAGCCAGTTCCCATCTAGGCTTTATGTGCTTACCACCTTCGGCCACATCATCACTTACCATGGTGAGATTGTGGTCAAAGACAAGCTTCTCCAGAATAAAAAAGTACAATATTTCTTGTAATATTCTTGCGCTTCACTTGGCTCATCTGGGGGCCCGTGCCCCCAGATAGGATATACTAAAAAGTGCATCAGTCAAAGAAATTTAAATATAGATACAATAGAACGGCTATCAGAAGAAATGTCATAGAAAAACTGTGATCCCAGTCCATGCCTCAATGTCGCCATCTATCTTTGAATAGCAAACATACGTGATAGGGATGTTACCAAGCATTCAGATATTAGGTATCGACTATCGATAATAAAAGACGTTTATTTGTTCACATTTACATACACAATAGAATAAAACAAATACAAAAAATATAAAGCAATAAAATGTTATTATTTATTTTCAAAATTATTTTTACATATAAATTATTATTATTAAGTATGGTTAGGACTGCATCACCTAGATTTCGAGAGTGTTCTGACCTATGTTTCAAGAAAATCGGCTCAGTTGTTTGAAGATCTTTTTTAGGGTTCCGTACCCAAAGGGTAAAAACGGGACCCTATTACTAAGACTTCGCTGTCTGTCTGTCTGTCTGTCACCAGGCTGTATCTCAAGAACCGCGATAGCTAGACAGTTGAAATTTTCTTGCCACTATAACAACAAATACTAAAAACAAAATAAAATATATATTTAAGGGGGCTCCGATACAACAAACGCGGTTATTGCCGGCTTCTCAGCAAAAGCAACCTTCCGAACCGTGCATTAGAGTTATTAGAATCTGACAATTCATAAGTGAAGCGCCTGTGAAGGCCTATTTGGATGAATAAACATAAACATAAGCCAACTGGTCCAGAAAGCTGTCAGGTGGTAGCGTGCCCAGAATACTTGCAGCACTGACTCTTTGAATGGTAATGCTAATACGTTGCAAAGTATTCGCCAGCACTCCGGTCACGTGACGCTTCGATGAGGCGTTTAGCGATGACACGGTAAACGCGGTGAGCAGCTGGTCCCCACGGCCCCATTGTCTCAACCCCAAACGACTCAACTATCAAGATTGCTATACTTGCGCCGTTTGAGATTCTCAGCGCAAGTAGCGGTACCATCTGCCCTAACTGCGGACTCTGGAAGATGAGACGGTGCCAAATTGTCGACACAGGTAGCGTCCCACACTAAAGGCCGACCCATCTTCCAAGGAATCAAAGTATCAGTAGAATCCATACCGTCGAGTCGCTTGCCATCATCACGCACCAGCCCACGACTACGGCGAAGAGTATATGTAAATTTTGGTACAGGCAGTATTTGAGGATGGTATAAGCAGAATGAATATTAATTTGAAGAAGACGGTCCGAAAAATCATTAAAAGTTTGATTATTTTCTTCAATGAAGTCCGAAAAAGAATTACCTCATAAAATTTTATCGATAACAAAATCGATAAACAACATTCATCTCTTACAAGGCATGGTTAAGCTACTCAACAATAGCGGGCGTATATTACAAAATTTGCAATGTTCTAGAACTATTTATAAAATATATTGAGTTCTAATTAATTACTGAGTAAATATAAATAATACTTACGAAAATAAACCGATGTTAGGTCCAGTCGTTTTACCATATCGCGATTTGCAGTTTCGTAATGCGTAACTCGGCATATTTTCGCAGAAAATGTTTTTTTTTTGTGGACACAAATACGTCTTGACATGCAGTGGTGAGTATAATAGTCATCTATCGGTGAGTGGTGCCAAACTAGACTTATGTACTCCAGAGTACATAAGTATTTAAGTTTTGGATTACGATTTTGTTCGCTATGTCCGGTCTATAGTATAAGTTTAAAGTCTTTGGCATCAGTTAATGCCGGCGACGCGACACCTGTGAAAATAAGCTAATTAACCTCCCGCTTTCGGACCTTTATACTACTTTTTTTTTATAAAATCATTGCCAACAAACGTTATTGCAAAAAGTAACTGCTACATTATAAAAGCTTGCAACACCAGGATCAGGAGAATCACTCACGCGTAGCCAACCCTGCAAAAACATCACACCCTTCGTAAAGAATATGATGATTAAGCGATGATACCTCCAGTTTTTTTTTTTTTTATTCTGGATAGACTTGTGTTTGACCACAATCTCACCATGGTAAGTGATGATGTGGCCGAAGATGGTAAGCACACAAAGCCTAGATAGGAACTGGCTCTCAAGTGCAGCTGTCGGAACACACCGATAGGTGTTTGGCGACAGATTTTCTACTTGAGGGTGGTAGCCAGCCAGTCGGATACTACAAAGTACCCTACCACCGTGCTATGGTTTCCTCACGATGTTTTCCTTCACCGAAAGCTCAAGCTCATTGTAGGATTCGAACCCACGGCCTTCGCCGCGGTATTCGACGTCACTTACCACTGAGCTATCATCGCTTAATCGCATCCAGTGGTAGTAACGTAGAATACTGCGGCAAAGATCGTGGGTTTGAATGTAGGAATGAGCTTGAGCTTACTGTGACGTAAACATCGTGACGAATCGACAGTACACCTACTGCTAAGGTATTTTGTACCTGACTGGCTACCACCCTCAGCAAGCAAGCACCTGTTGCCATTAAGACATTGTAATAAGGTGTACAACACATTGGCAATCGGCGACGGCAGTCACTTACCATCAGGTAACCCGCCTGCCTCGTTGTCACTTGTGGTATCTTACTAATATTATAAACGCAAAAGTTTGTATGTATGGATGTTTGTTACTCTTTCACGTAAAATTGGCTGAACGGATTGTGATAAAACTTGGCACACAGGTAGTCCATATCCTGGAATAAAACATAGGATACTTTTTATCTCGGGAAAAGATAAGATGCCTTGGGAATGCGAGTGAAACCGCGGAGGACAGCTACCTAATAAAGAAAATTTTAAAAGATTCACAAAAATACATAAAATAATAAATAGCCTTCACAAATCACGAAAGAATAACAAACAAGCTAATGGCTAAAACTAAAAAAAAATTAAGAAAAAAATCTTGACTCAAAACAAACTAGATTCATCCACACAAATATTTTTCATTGGGGGGAATGGACCCTGTCATGGCAGCCTTTTGAAATAAATATATCATTGGGGCTCAGTGTGGGTAGAGGACAATTTAACGGTCACACTCACAACCAATGATATTATAAGAAAAAAGGTGTAGACAGGTTATAAGCGATCCGAAAGCGGGAGACTAAAAGTGGCTTATTTACCTACTTGGACCTGTGTCGCGTCGCCGGCATCAATGCACTTTACTTATCGAGTGCATCCCACTAAATATTATAAATGTGAATGTTTGGATAGATGGATGTATGTTTGTTACTCAATCACGCCAGAACGGCTGAACGGATCTGAATGAAATTTGGCACAGAGATAGATTATAGTCTGGGATAGCACATAGAATTTGAACATGATGAAATAGGTAGTCCATACCCTGGAATAAAACATAGGATACTTTAAAAGATAAGATCCCATTGGAACGCGGGTGAAACCGCGGGGGACAGCTAGTTTAAATATAAAAGTGACCCAAAACAACCAAAAAAGCCATCGTGTGTTAAGTTAGGTAACTAATGCGGGTTATAATTTTTTATGTATTTTTGTATAACTTTAAGAATAAAATTGTTAAACAATTGAAATAAAAAGCCAATATAGTCAGATGGCCCTAAAATATTTAAAAAATGTAACCTTGCTGAGATTCTTGCCGGTTCTTCTCAGTTGTTGTCTGACTTCCGAACCGGTGGTAACTTCTGTAATTCGACCTTCATAAGTGCCCTTCTAGGGCCTAAACTGAATAAATGGTTTTGACTTAGACTTTGATGTATGAGATATCGCAATGTAGTGTGGATATTGCAATATTATTATTAAGTTATTTAACCTACCTATCTACCACTTTTTTACTCCTAATATCATTGGTCACAACACAAAATAAAACGATAAAAGTAACGTTGCGTACCACTTTAAATTCTATACACGCGCTGTCTTTACAATGCATACATTGTACAATGAAGAATGTTACTAGGTATGCCAAATCGGTTGAAAGTTTGCTACAGTGAAGCTTGTATGTATACAAATACACTAGTTTTTGTTGTAGTCAAAAATACCTATTAGTTTTGATTTTATAGGCATTTAAACTTACGATAAAATGGAGTCCCGCTAACAGTCACGTGACCGCATGTGACGTCAATTTACAACGCTCCGCTATGAGCGAGTGTTGCAAGATGACGTCACACGAGTACGTCACATCGAGTACGAGTCCGCATCGCACGTTTACTTCTATAAATCGGAAACTAATTGACGTATCGAAGTAATTCTTTCTCTTGTATTTTTTATTTTTGACAGAGAATATGGAGAGCTAATATTCAAAATTAGTTAACATTCTTCATTGTTTCAAATCTTTGAGGAATTTCAAATGGCTGGACTATAAAAACGTCATTCAGTGATGACCAGTGTTGACCCTAGGTTGGCACTAATTAAGCCATGTATTCACTGAAAAACATGTTTCATATACCTACTTATAATAAGCTTGTGTTTGACTACAATCTCACTATGGTAAGTGATGATGTGGCCAAGGTGGTAAGCTCACAAAGCCTAAATGGAAACTGGCTCTCAAGTGCAACTGTCGGAACATACCGATAGGTGCTTAGCGACAGATTTTCAATTAGAGAATGGTAGCCAGCCAGTTGGGTACTACAAAGTACCCTACCACCGTGCTATGGTTTCCTCACGATGTTTTCCTTCACAGAAAGCTCAAGCTCATTGTAGGATTCGAACCCACGACCTTCGCCGCGGTATCCGACGTCACTACCACTGAGCTATCATGGCTGGCTACCACACACAAGTTGAACTGTCGACCCTCCACCTACCAGTGTTTCGGCAGTTCCATTTGACAGTTGCCTTAGTCAACATTGGCAATCCTTCTGATGTTGGTAATGTCTATCGGCGACGTAGTCACTTACCATCAGGTGTTACCACAAACATAATGGCAATTAAAACCGATTTTCTGTTGATTCATCTGATTAATCTGATTTCTTTTCATGTTGTCCCAAAAAGTCCATGAAAAGTTTTAATGGAACAGCCGCCAATTTCATTAAAACCTGACCTGACATCTACGGACGAGGACTAGACATAACAGTGAATGTGATATAACGTGACTATAACATAAAAGAAGAATATTGAAAATAAGGAAATGGTTTGGGCTTGATAGTCTTGTAACTAAAGCCTTTAAAATAAATAAATAATAATGATTTGATATGTCAGTCATCATCCCTATTATGGACGTTCAGAAAAAAACAAATACTGGGAACTTTTTTTGAATAAAGGACACTATATGCAAAGTATTATATTATATACTAGCGACCCGCCCGCGGCTTCGCCCGCGTGGACTACACGTTATATCGCGCAAGTGGGGGTGGTGGAGGGGGGATAAAAGATAGCCTATGTTCTCTCCCAAGGTCTACTCTATATCTGTGCCAAATTGAATCTAAATCGGTTGAGAGGTTTAAGCGGGAAAGCGTAACAGACATTTGTAATATCTTCGGAAATATTCACTTAAATAACATGCTGTAAAAAGCATATTGATCTATAATAAATGTACAATTGATTAGAGGTACTTAATTGGATAAGGATTAATATTGTATTGTTTAAAATCACTTCGTAAATAATCACTTTTTAGTAAAGGATAAAAAATGGTTATGGTGGGTTATCCCTAAGAGATAGACATATACCATCGCGGACTTTTTTGTTGAACTTTTTAAGGTGGACAATACTGTAGTACATTAATTTGGTCTATCTCGTAGGGTTCAGCCAGCGTTTGCAATATAAGCGCAAAAAAATGCTTAATTACGTCATCACATTAACCATCACAAAACCATAGCACGGTGGTAGGGTACTTTGTAGTACCCGACTGGCTGGTTACCACCCTCAAGATGAAAATCTGTCGCCAAGCACCTATCGGTGTGTTCCGACAGCTGCACTTGAGAGCCAGTTCCCATCTAGGCTTTGTGTGCTTACCACCTTCGGCCACAACATCACTTACCAAGGTGAGATTGTGGTCAAACACAAGCTTATCCAGAATAAAAAAAAACTAAAATATAATAATTCTTAAATTTATATTTTACTGCAACCAGTTTTGGTCAGGTTGTACTTCGACATAGGCCCTTGGTTCCTTCCACACTCTTCTATCCCGAGCTAATCATCTCCATCCCTTTCGTAAATCATCTTCGCATCTCTTTATTTGACGTCCTTTTTGTCTTTCCCGGTGCTGGGATACCATTCTATGATGTCTTTCATACATTTTTCTCTGTTTGTCCTCATAAAAATATTAGAAAAACATAATTCAGCCTTCCCCTTAAACCTGGGCCCTTTACCCTGTAGGCCTTTAGCGCCCACAAAGGGGCGTAATCACCCACTTTGAGAAAGACTGGTTTAAAAGAAGTGTAATAATTTTATGCGTCACTTTCTAACGCCCTATGAAAAAAGAGATGGCGGCCAAAAATCTGGGATGACAACACTATCTCACTAATAACAACATAATAATATTATTATCTTTCTTTTTGTGTATTTATTAGATATAATTATTATTTTTGTTATGATATTTTTTTGTATCTAAATGTTGTTCTACGTTTTCAAATTATAATAAATTATTTGAATTCGAAAATGTCTACGATGCCACTACCTACCCATATCTGCTAATAAACAAACAATAAAGTAGCTAAAACACGGTCAAGTGCGAGTCGTACTAACGCAATAAGGGTTCCGTACACTCATCACTATAAACAGCTTTCCATAGCAGAGACGCGATCATCTCCTAACAAGGAGAGAAGAGATAGGCGTACCGTCAAACAAGCCAACTTTGCCCGTTTTTTAAGAAAATCGAATATATTACAAGTTTTTTCTATAGGACTTAAGTATATTTTTTCATTTACTACAACTATATGACCATATGCACGCATTTGCTATGTAAAATATTAAAAAAAATAAAATTTAAACCAAGATTTGTTCGATTTTGATGGTGGGCAAAATAATCCGGACTTTTAGCCAACATTGCCCACTTCGATTTTCGACGCAAATCAAGCTCTATAAATACGTAGAAAGCAGCACGACTACAATTTAAGGCAATCTTAACCTTAGTTTTAAAATACTGTTTGTAGTTTAAATATGTTCGTGATAAAAACAGTGGGCAATGTTACCTAGCGGTTAATGCCCTTTTCCATACAAGGCTCAACAAACGGTTTAAGATTTTAAGGGTTGTCACATTCCAGTAAAATGATTAAGTAAATGTTATTTTCACTTTTCTTTTGTGGGTGTTGGGTGCATATGAATAGACGTTAAAATGGTAACTAATTAAATGAAATATTGTGTTCAAAATTAAATGTTTATTCCAATTTTGTTGACAATTCGACATAATACCGTTGTTCTATTTTGAACATTTCAATAGCGTCAGCTTTAAGCTGTAAATGCTATATCAAAAAATGAGATCAATATATGTCCAAACTTTAACCAGCTTTAACATCACGTTGGAGTAATTTTTATATGCTCGGGACCCAATTTCAAGTCTTGGCTTTCTTGGTGTAATTCTAGACTTGAATTTCTGAAATTAAAAATAAGAATAAAATTAAAGCTAAGTGGATCTGCAGATGTATAATAAAAGCTGCCATCTACTCTAATGAAATATACCCTATCCCTATACACAAACAAACATACAGTCCCAAACTTCACCTCTATACATATACTGCGTGAAATTTTAATCAGTTCTCCTCTTACGGGGTCATTATACTCATCATTATGAATAACTTTTACTATGTAGCCAAACCTGAATACGTGAAAAATAAATCAGCTGTTCCCTACATTTATGTTCGCATAACTCGTCAAAATTTAGGGAACAGCTGATTTTTTTATGAGTACAATGACCCCTTAAGAGGAAAACGGTGATTAAAATTTCAGTCTGTATAAATATACATCAACTGCACCAGGTACTAATATATTTTATAACATAAGAAATTAAGTACTTTATTTTAAAGTCGTTACTTAAGAAATATGTAATTGAGGTGTTTGATGTTTTGTTTCTGTGGTTTTGCGTTAATTCAACCTGTTACAAAATAACTAAAAGTGACAACCCTGAGTGCTTTTTGATAACGGGCAATGTTGGCATGGATGGGTCTGAATAGTTTAGGGTAACTTTGCCCATCATTAGAAGTTTTGATTTATAAAGTCCTGAATAATGAAACTATATTTAAAATACTCAACAACTGATATTCTATAACATACAGTAAAATACACTTACCTGTGTTTTCGCCATGAGGTAAAATCCACAAACGCTTTCCTTAGGAAATTTGCCCGCAAAAACATACACCGCACTCGACAAGCTCTGACAAGTTACTAAATGAACTTTGGAACGAATGCGTTAGATAGTGTTGCCACAAATATAATCAACTTTCCACCCAAATAATAAATGTTGCCATAAAACGAAAATTGTTTCTTATTTAAGCGGTTTTGCTTATAAATTGCTTTTAGGGCAAAGATACCTTGATTGGCAAAGTTGGCTTGTTTGACGGTAGAGTTTTGATTGCCCCGAAGGTCCCCGAAGGTCCTCCGAAGATTTAGTCTCCATGATGACGAAAAAGATTGAAATGCGATGAAAATGTAACACTAATCAATAAACAAATGACTACTAATGGAAAAATAATTCCATGTTTTTAAAATAAAATTAATTTGAAATTAGAATTCTTAGCCAAACAAAAATTATTTTGATTTGAAATGGCCAGTACTGCAGAACGGCAATTTCATAGGTAAAGACCTATTATTAATTTTGTTTTGTTTTTAGTATTTGTTGTTATACCGGCAACAGAAATACATAATTTGTGAAAATTTCAACTGTCTAGCTATCGTGGTTCTTGAGATAGCTAGACAGCGAAGTCTTAGTAATAGGGTCCCGTTTTTTACCCTTTGTACGGAACCCTAAAAACAAGTATTGATTTAAAAAAACTAGTTGTTAATGAATATTCAAATAGCGTTTATAGAGTAATAAAAACAAATGGACCCGGCGTTTAGTCCTTGACTTTTTGAGGAAAATAATTTTAAAAAATCATGATACAGGCTGTTATTAAAGAGTAACTATCCATTCCCCCCCCCCCCCTTTTTTCGCTTAATTATGTTGTTATGTTTACATCAAGTTTTAGTAAACAAAAATTACAACTTTGCCAACCCAATTATCTTGAATTTTTGATTAAAAAAATTTGAAATTAAAAACAAAAACAACAAACAATAAGCTGTTGGTATAGACTTGGGCCTAAAGGTGTAAAACCCCGGGCCTTTAGTCATATTTCTAGGAAGTATTCCGATATGACAGATAGGAGGGCAGAATAGAAGAAAAGTACACATTAATTAATTGGGAACAGGGGAAACAGATGATGATGATGAAGTCAGCTGGAGGCAACTAACTCTTCAAAGGCATCTCGGGTATAGGGTTGCCAAGTCCAAAACTACTCTAAGATTTGATTTTTTGTTACTACCTACGTTTTTGCTACGATTTCACTAAAGAACTACCGACTTTAAAAATTATTTCACCATTAGAATGCTACATTATCCCTGAGTAACAAAAGCTGTTTTTATCCCGGAAAAAGATAAGATCCTACGCAAACGTTGGTGAAACCACGGGGTCAGCTAGTATTTCATAATAAAAAAAACAGCGCTCGGGGCAGTCGTGGCTTTACTTGCGCTCGACTTCGACTCGCATGGCAGCCAGACCAAAAGTCTAACAAAAGCCGGACAGGCCGGATGAGAAAATAATCCGGACACATCCGTAAAATGCCAAACACGTCGGACACTACTAACATTTGAAAAAAAAAAAGCCGATATATTCAAATGGTCCAAAAATATTTTAATTTAAGTTTCTTGCCGGTTCTTCTCAGTAACTTTAGTAATTCAACCTTCTAGGGCCTAAACTGAATAAATGGTATTGACTTTGACTCGGGTATTGAATTTTTTCCCAATTCCGGAAAAAGTAGAAGCCTGTAGGCTCAAGGTCACTTCCCTGTAGCTGGGGCTCTGCACTATAGCTGGGACTCGATGGGTCGTCGTGCTAACGACCCATCGTGTGATAGCACAGCGAGGGTGCTGGGGGGAGGTATCACACTTCCCACTCCCACTATCACGCATGGAGGGGGGGTTGAGTATGAGTTCTGTACGAGAACCCAACCCCCTCTACAGCGCAGATGGTGACCACCGTGGGGTTTTAGCCGGTAAGAGTCTAGCATAACCCGGTCGCTGCCCCCCTTGAGCGATCGGGTATCCTGTAAGGATTTCCCCATGTTAAAAAAAAAGGCTCAAGGTCAAGCGAGTACAAAGAACTGGAACCCTAAACCAGGTACGTCAAGTACAAGAACGGTCGAGCCTTGTCTAATTAACATCTTAACGGCTTCCCATCCTGTATAAAAGTAAACATTGTTATTAGCAAAACTATAAGTTATCTAACACCAAGCTAATTCTACATAACTATAGATTTCAATAGCCAGTGTTAATGGATGGTTGTAGAAACCCAAAATGAATTAAAAAAAAACCTCATCGTGACCAATGATGTTATAAGGGAAAATGTGTAGATACGTTATCAGCGCTCCGAAAGCGGGAGGCTAAAGAGTGGCTAATTATCCTCTTGAACTGTGTGGCGTCGCCAGTATCAACGGATGCAATAAAAAGTAATAGTGACCCAATATAAAATGTCATCGTGTATTGTGAGATATTTATTTAATAAGGCACAGCAACAGAATTTTGCACTGTGGTAGGGTACTTTGTAGTACCCAACTGGCTGACTACCACCGTCAAGTTGAAAATCTGTCGCCAAGCACCTATCGGTGTGTTCCGACAGTTGCACTTGAGAGCCAGTTCCCATCTAGGCTTTGTGTTCTTACCACCTTCGGCCACATCATCACTTACCATCGTGAGATTGTAGTAAAACACAAGCCTATCCAGAATAAAAAAAAATACAAAATATCTTAAATCGTAATGTAGTGTGGAATATATCTCAATTTTTTTTACAATTTACTTACAACAAATGTACAAAATATAAAATCTATGTATAAAAAACCTTCTTGGAGGCTGCCGCTGCTGCCGATCGGCAAGGTTCCCAGAAGGCTGGCAGCGTTTCCTCTTTGGATGGCCAAGCTTATGCGTTGGTATCCCGAAGCCTATATTCTAAAAAGTATATTATTATTATTATTTATTTATGCGCGTTAGAGTGCCATTTCTTAACATCGGAGTTATCTAGGTAACCTATCTACACCTTTTTACTAATTATATCATTGCTAGAAACCAAATAAACCAATACAACAACATTAAATATATTTTATAGGGAAGACAGACGATATATATATGTGGTAAGCCATTATTTTGTGGCAGTACTTGATTACAAGTTGTTTGGCACGCTTGAGTGCACGCGCCGTTTTAGTTGGGGGCGTTTTAGTTTTTAGCTGTCAAATACTAAGCTAAAATGTATAAATATTTAGCTTTAGTGTTATGCATTTATTGCGTGTGTGTTGAAGGAGGTAAGTTGCGTAATCAAATGTATTTATTGAAATAAACATGTCTGAGAAAGATGATAGAGAATATATTTACTAAATACTAGCCGTCCCCGGTTTCACCCGCGTTCCCGTCGGATCTTACCTTTTCCCGGGACAAAATATAGCCTATGTTCATCAGGGATAATGTAGCTTTCTAATTGTGAAAGAATTTTTCAAATCGGTCCAGTAGTTTCAGAGCCTATTCGATGCAAACAAACAATCAAATCTTTCTTCTTTACAATATTAGTATGGATCATTACAAATATTTTTAATCGACCAAATCGATGTTTCTTGTGCAAAATCTAACTCTTGATCTGGTATTGCTAATGTCTATAGGCGACGACAGTCACTTACCATCAGGTGACACTTGGGCGTCAGACTTCTAACATAAATAATATAAGGCGATGATAGCTCAGTGGTAGTGACGTCGAATCCTGCAATTAGCTTGAGCTTTCGGTGAAGGAAAACATCGTGAGGAAACCACAACACGGTGGTAGGGTACTTTGTAGTACCCGACTGGCTGGCTACCACCCTCAAGTTGAAAATCTGTCGCCAAGTCTGTTGGTGTTCCGGCAATTGCACTTGAGAGCCAGTTTGTCTTTAAAGCAATAATTTGTAATAGGGTGTACAACACATTGACAGTCCCCTGGTCCCTAATGTTGCTAATGTCTAAGGCGACGGTAGTCACTTACCTTACTAATGTTATTAATTTTATGTATTTTTGTATTAGTTGGCTATAATAGGGACAGATGTCATAGGGAAAATAAGAAGATAACAATAGAATCTAGTTTAAGCAAGTTGGGTTATATATTAAATGTAATTTTGTTTGTTTTTTCAGAAGAAGCAAGAGTGAAACGTGGCGGTGGCGGCGGCGGCGGAGGTGGCGGTGGCGGCGGCGGTGGCGGTGGCGGATACAGCGGCGGCGGTGGTGGCGGAACTTATGGTGGGGCCGGTGGTGGCCCATACGGTGGAGCTGGTGGCGGCCCCAACGGAGGCGGCGGTGGCGGCCCCTTAGGAGGCGGTGGTGGCGGCCCCCTAGGAGGTGGTGGTGGGGGACCATATGGAGGCGGCGGTGGTGGCCCATACGGTGGGGCTGGTGGTGGCCCCAACGGAGGCGGCGGTGGCGGCCCCCTAGGAGGCGGCGGTGGTGGCCCGTATGGAGGAGGCGGTGGCAATCTTAACGGCGGCGCTGGTGGTCCATTCAGCGGCGGCGGCGGCGGCGGCCCGTATGGCGGTCAAGGTGGTGGCCCCTATGGCGGTCAAGGTGGTGGCTATAATGGAGGCGGCGGTGGCCCCAACGGAGGCGGTGGCGGCGGCCCCAACGGAGGTGGTGGTGGCGGCCCCAACGGAGGCGGCGGTGGCGGCCCCTATGGTCTACCTGGCGCAGGCAACGTAGCGCGGTATAAGCGCCAAGGTGGCGGCGGCGGAGGTGGCGGCTATGGCGGAGGAGGCGGCGGCGGTGGCGGAAAGTAATTAGCGGAAAATGTTTTCCTGTATTAAATGTATTCGTGGCATGCTATTGCATAACGCTTAAGCTGTTGTAATTTTTGTTGGTTGTTTATTTAATATGTATAAATTCATATTATACCGTCTGTTACCTAAATGTTAAATTGAATTAAACAATACTGATACCATTTTTATGTTTGTGACATTAATCGAGATTTCTGTAATGAAATTAAATTGAAAAAAATTAAAAATGAAAATGAAAATGAATTTATTTTAGCAAAATACTCAGTAGAATATAAAAGATTAGACGGAAAAATTAAATATGCATAATGACTTTTACGCTAGCCAAAGCCTGTAACGCGAAAGACAATGGGAAACTTGCCCTGATTGAAGAAACCTCAGTTAACTGATACAGTAGGAACCTACTACCTAGAGACATCAAAATCTTTACAAAAAGAAAAATAAAACTCAATAATAGTCTAAAATGTATTATTTACAAAGATAAATACAAAAAGAATTGAATTCAGACCTTACAGTCGCATACGAAGGTTTCATATGATGTGTAACATATGACATCTCACTTTGGTTATTGTAATACCATACATGTACCAACCTCTTTGAGTTTTAGGCTGTATGTGCTAGAACCCTTTGCCTGCACTACAATAGAGGAAATAAAATTATAGACTTCCATCTTTATCTGACAACCCGGCTTCTGTTACTTTTACAAGCTTTATACTAACTTGTAATGTAGGTATGTTTTTCCGTGGTGAATCTTGCAACTCAATTTTGAAGCAGAAGGGCTACTGCGTATCTTTTGATACTATCAAATTATCATTGAAGTCACTTGAAACCGAATAAAATGGCGGATTTGCGATTGCATAAGTCCATTTTGACAGCAGTGATTGTATCACAAATGCCATTGCAACCTCAACCATTTTAGGTATAACGATTTCTATCGATAAACGTAAAATGCGATCACGTAACTCGACTTCAATCTAAATGACAGCTTGGTATTTCAAGAACTTCAATTGTTCATTGAAACATTGTCTTGCGTTGTTTCATCAAGCAATAAAGGTTGTTTTTTATTGAGTTTATGTTGATTATTCATTCATAATCAGTGATTTGAAAGTTAATATAGATATAGGTATGCGATTACATCTTTTATTATAAGTATATCAACTATTATTATTGATGACCAATGTTGTTTTAGTTCGACGTTAATGTTATGTTGTTATGAAGGAACGTGGATGAGGAACGTCCCAAAAACAATAAAACTATTAAAATTGTGAGACGTGTATGTGGCGAGACTTCAGAAACCCACTGTGGCTGCCCAATAGGAATGAGTTCCGTTGCGCAGTTTAGGCTGAAAGACGCCTTTGAAGAATTGTGTCGGGAAGTAATTCCAAATCTTCCAACCGGCAGACGATCCACTCCCATTCACCATGATCCCCCACCTCAAAGTAAGTTCCATACCCAGTAGTCTGCAGACATTTCTGCCTTTACGAATATTTCTTTGTATTTTACGATCCATTAGTAAATGATTTCTTATGTACTTACATTACAGCTGGGTAAGACCAACGGTGTGGTAGATGTTACCTATCTGTACAATACCTATGTCTCCACCAGCCTATCAATTTGCCTTGATGTTGTCACCAATGCACTGAATTCCCAGGAAATTCTTAACAAGTTTATTAAATTTCCATCACAAATGGAGAGAAGGGAATGGAAAAAAGAGAGATGCTAATGGTAGTACAAACAATTTTATATATAATTATAATAATATAACATTTACTTTATCCTTTAAACTTGCTATTTTTGTAGATGTTTAAAATTTTGTTAATAATTTACCGAGTGACTGTAGTTTGGTTTCTAGAGATAGAGAGTTAGATTATTTTATCCTAGTACCTAGGTAATGCAGATGAAACTGCAGGTTGAACAAGTTGCACATAGTATTTTTCAAGTCACAGTTTGTGGGTTCGATTCCAACGTATGACACATATTATTATTATCTATATAAGTTAGATAGCCTTGTGTCAAGGAATGTCTCTGGTATTTTCATGATAAAATTTTACTATGTTTCAGTTTTATGGATAAGCATGGAATTCCTCGGCGGCGTTCGTTGGTGCATGCTTGACTATAATAACCCTACCAAGGTTGAGAAAATAGTGAATGCCATATGCATTTTGAAACATAGCTAATCCATACAACATTCCAGTACCTCAACTCACTGACGCTGATCAACAGGCTATCCATCAAAGTCAGCATAATTTAGAATTTAGTGGCAATGCTGAATCTGACATGAAAAATATGCTTGCACAGAGTCTGTGGGCAGGAAAGGAGAATTAATAAAAATATATGTTTCAGTATTTATTGTAAATAATTTATTGCTCCTTATAAAATAAATACTTTAGGTATACGTACCCAATGTAATAAATGGACACAGAAAATATATCTTAGGTATCAGTATAAACAAGCTACAGTGAAGTGTCAATTACAAATATGCCTATTTCATCTAAACTGATATTATAAAGAGGAAAGATTAGATTTGTTTTGTTTGTTACGATCTGACTCAAAAACTATTTGACCAATGTAGAAAAATCTTTCAACATTAGAAAGCTACATTATCCCTGAGTAACATAGGCAGATATTTTTATCCCGACAAAAGATAAGATTCCACGGGAACGTGGGTGAAACCGCGGAGGACAGCTAGTTATAGATATTTAAAAAAAGTAATAGTATGACTTAAGGACAACATTTCAAGTACAATGTTTTTAAAGAGCTCCAAAATAGGTTGATGTAAAGCTGCCAACTTCTGCTTGTGAGCAGACAATCTGTGTCAAGCATGAAAATCTTTGTCCAAAAGTAGATCGGCTGTAATGCGTCTCTTTTTTATCTCATATGCCCAGTGTGGCTCATTATTACCATGATCTGCAAAAAAATATCTTTATTGACAAAGGATACTACTATTTTACCTATTAATACTCTTAATATGCACATTACAATGTTTATAGGGTGATATAAATTATAAAATATTAATAAGTATGTACCTACTTACTTGGCCCAGAAACAGAATTGATTTCATAAGCAACCACATATTCCATTGGTCCCTCAATTTTTTTTGTGTACCTGAAACACATGAAAAGTTAAATAAGCTAATAATTAAACAATATTAAAATGCAAACTAGCCCAAGGGCATTTTATCTTTTTCCAGTAAAAAGTATCCAGTTTTTACAGGATAATATGATCTACCTGTGTGTCAAGTTTTATCTAAATCCTTTCAATAGTTTTTGCTTGAAAGAGTAACAAACATCTTCACATTAATCCTCGGTAGTCATATAGGATTAGTATCAAAAATACATATATGAAATAGAATCAATAATTTAAATTTCTTTTATTACACTATAATAGGTTTTTTGTGTACAAACTAACCACTCCAAAATGTACTCTATCTCTGAATAAATTTTATCATTATCCATTCAATTATTATAATGATTTCAGTAACAAACATATCCACACTTTATGTCAGGATAATATAATGGTTATTAGTAGTTAAAATATAAGATATTTTGTAAAACTTACTTGTACATATCATGACATAGAAGGACCTATTTGTGCATGTTGTATGGGATGGTTGAAACAAAATAACACTATTAGAAATAGCAGGAGTCCCACCATAAGTCACTCACACACCTACAATGTAATTCATAAATTCATTTCACATCAATAGGTATTGGTTCTCACTTTCGCAATTAGGTACTAAAGCTATTTTAAAGCCAACAAAAATGCATGAAATTACTAGCAAATACAATTTGACTTCAATAAAAACAAATAACTATAGGTAGGTACCTAAGTATATAAAAATGACGATTGCAATCACATAAATTCATATATTATACGGTTGATTATAAAATGCATTTCGTTATGAGAAATTTCATACATAAAAAGTACTTTTTAAATTGGTCGGATAAGCTTATGACTTGCAGCAACTTCACTCCGCAAGTTATCGATGAGGATCACTGCAACCTAAGTTACGCAATCGCAAATTATCGATAGAAGTATATTTCAGTCCTCATCAGTGGATTCGTATTGCAATGTTTCAGTAAAGTTACGCAATCGGGCTACAGATATCTTTAACCGATTGAGTTGACATTTTGTATACACGTTTAGTTTAGATGACAATGCATGGTCAGCTGTGTGACGTCATTGTAAATACAACATGGCGGAACGCCTAAGATAGCGGACTATTATTTTTAATGCAATCCTACAATATGGGTATCAAATTAAAGGGCTTGCTGAGAATAACTCAAAAAATTAAGTGATGTCACTCTGAACTTTAACTTATAACTTATCATGAAATAACTCCCGCAGGGTGCGAGGGGAAAGGTGTTACACACTCAAGGTTACACATCACAAATAACTCCCGCAGGGTGCGAGGGGAAAGGTGTTAACACACTCAAGGTTACACATCACAAATAACTCCCGCAGGGTGCGAGGGGAAAGGTGTTACACACTCAAGGTTACACATCACAAATAACTCCCGCAGGGTGCGAGGGGAAAGGTGTTACACACTCAAGGTTACACATCACAAATAACTCCCGCAGGGTGCGAGGGGAAAGGTGTTAACACACTCAAGGTTACACATCACAAATAACTCCCGCAGGGTGCGAGGGGAAAGGTGTTACACACTCAAGGTTACACATCACAAATAACTCCCGCAGGGTGCGAGGGGAAAGGTGTTAACACACTCAAGGTTACACATCACAAATAACTCCCGCAGGGTGCGAGGGGAAAGGTGTTAACACACTCAAGGTTACACATCACAAATAACTCCCGCAGGGTGCGAGGGGAAAGGTGTTAACACACTCAAGGTTACACATCACAAATAACTCCCGCAGGGTGCGAGGGGAAAGGTGTTAACACACTCAAGGTTACACATCACAAATAACTCCCGCAGGGTGCGAGGGGAAAGGTGTTAACACACTCAAGGTTACACATCACAAATAACTCCCGCAGGGTGCGAGGGGAAAGGTGTTAACACACTCAAGGTTACACATCACAAATAACTCCCGCAGGGTGCGAGGGGAAAGGTGTTACACACTCAAGGTTACACATCACAAATCTTTTTCTCCCTTATTCAACATAATAATATGTAGATTGATAAATATGTGTTACTTTTTAGGGTTCCGTACCCAAAGGGTAAAATCGGGACCCTATTACTAAGACTTCGCTGTCTGTCCGTCCGTCTGTCAGTTACCAGGCTGTATCTAAAGAACCGCGATAGCTAGACAGTTGAAATTTTCACAAATTATGTATTTCTGTTGCCGCTATAACAACAAATACTAAAAACAAAATAAAATAAATATTTAAGGGGGGCTCCCATACAAAAAACGCAATTTTTTTTGCCCTTTTTTGCTCGATATCATCACTAGGCTGTATCTCAAGAACCGTGATAGCTAGACAGTTGAAATTTTCACAAATTATATATTTCTGTTGCCGCTATAACAACAAATTCTAAAAACAAAATAAAATAAATATTTAAGGGGGGCTCCCATACAAAAAACGCTATTTTTTTGCCCTTTTTCGCTCGATATCATCACCAGGCTGTATCTCAAGAACCGCGATAGCTAGACAGTTGAAATTTTCACAAATTATGTATTTCTGTTGCCGGTATGACAACAAATACTAAAAACAAAATAATTTAAGGGGGGCTCCCATACAACAAACGCGATTGATTTTTTTGCCCTTTTTTGCTCGATATCAGTAATGGCAACAGTTAGGCTCTTGAAATATTCACAAAATATTGAGTTGTATTTTTACTTTAATAATAAATAATGAAATTAAAATAAAATAAATATTTAAGGGGGGCTCCCATACAACAAACGTGATTATTTTGCCTTTTTTACGGAACCCTTCGTGCGCGAGTCCGACTCGCACTTGGCCAGTTTTTTCTTTTCAGTTTCTTTTACTATGTAACTTACCTACGTAGATTTGTTCACTTTTTACGCAGTCGGGTTTTTTGATTTTTATTAAATGTTATCCATTGAAATGAAATGTTTATTCATCCAAATAGGCCTTCACAGGCACTTATGAATTGTCAGATTCTAATGACTCTTAACTGCACGGTTCGGAAAGTAAAGCAACCTTCCGAACCTTAGAAGAGCCGGCAACAAACTCGGCAATTACTCTTTTCAATAGCTCATACACACGAGCAGCATGTTGCCAACAGCAGCTGCCGACTGTACTGTGTACTGTCGGCTGCTGTCGGCTGCTGTCGGCTGCTGTCGGCTGCTGTCGGCAACAAGCTGTTCGTGTGTACGAGCTCTAAGAGCGAGCGCTACACCCAAACATTGTACTATCTATGTATGACACTTAGTAGCAGAATAAATGAATATGAATTATAGGACTTTTTGGCGGGAACTTGCGAAGTGACGTTGTGTTTTCGTTTTATTTTCATTAAATTCGTGTATTTTGAGTTTTATTGAATAATTTCGGTGGTGTTTTGTCCAATAAAGATCAATCTAAGTGCACAAGTGAAGTGAAATGAAATGAAAGCGTGTATCGTGACTTTCCAGGTTGTCCCAAAAAGTCCATGAAATGTTTTAGTGGAATAGCCGCCAATTTCACTAAAATAAGACCCGACTTGTACGGACGAGGACTAGACTTTACAGTGAAAATGACAATAAAACGTGATTAAACATAAAATATGAATATTTATAATAAAGAAATGGCTTAAAGGTCAAAAAATACCAGGCCAAAAAAAATATTAAAAAAAATATGAATTATAATATCATAAAGATGTAAAGTTTGTGAGTTTGTAGGGGGTAATCTCTGGATCTACTGAAACGATTTAGAAAATTCTTTTACCAATACAAAGCCACGTTATTTGTGAGTGTCATAGGCTATATTTTTATCCCGGGAAAAGATAAGATTCCACGGGAATGCGAGTGAAACCGTGACGGGTAGCTAGTATATTATAATACCTATATATTGCGTAGTTAATAAATACAAAAATAAACTTCCTGCCCATATAAAAACATTGTACCTATGCTACTTTGAATACAAAGTATATATACTAATATTATAATAGGTATGTATGTTCGTTTGTAGGGAATTCTCTTTATCACTACTGAAACACTCAAAAAATCCATCACCAATGGAAAGCTTTTATCATTGTCTAACAACCTAACCTACTAATATTATAAAAGTGAAAGATTTTTTGGATATTTTAATGTTTGTGGCTCAACCACGCGAAAACGGCTTAACGCATCGTGATGAAACTTGGCACACAGGTAGATCATATCCCGGACTAAAACATTGGATACTTTTTATGCCGGGAAAAGATAAGATCCCTGGGTAATGCGGGTGAATCCGGGGTAGCTAGTAGCTACTGAACTTCAGTTTGTATGGCCCGTCACATTTCAAATGGTCTTAAAATGCTTAGTAACAAGGCGATGATAGCTCAGTGGTAGTGACGTCGGATACCGCGGCGAAGGTCGTGGGTTCGAATCCTACAATGAGCTTAAGCTTTCAGTGAAGGAAAACATCGTGAGGAAACCAGATCACGGTAGTAGGGTACTTTGTAGTACTCGACTGGCTGATCACCATACACAAGTTGAACTGTCAACAAGCACCTGTGTTCCGACAGTTGCACTTGAGAGCCAGTTCATATCTAAGCTTTGTGTGCTTACCACCTTCGGCCACATCATTTACCATGGTGAGATTTCGGTCAAACACAAGCGTAAAAAAGTAAAAGTGTAAACAAACAAACTAAAACTTCCTATGAATATTTATGTAGCGATAAATATAAGGAAATCTTAAATAACATCACATATACACGAGTATGCAATAAAACCGTGGCATGGGGATTCCCTCACAAGAAATAAGTATTCATATCTTGTTTATTTTAAATACCCCACTGAGATTGAGTTGAGGTAAGTTTTACCTGTAGGTATAATTATTTATTTCGTGATTTAAGGTAGCGTTTGGTGACGGCGACCGCGACGGCGAAATATACAGATGCGCGACTTCAAAAATTATTGAAGTCGCACAGAAAACAGTGTATAAAAGTCTAAGATCTATATATACTAATATTATAAAGAGCAGAGGCGTAGCTACCGCCGTATCAGCCGTATCAATGATACAGGGCCCCCGGGCTACAGGGGCCCCTAACGCGTGTAAGCAAAAATTAGTAAAATGTTATCCACAATCCACAAAATTACCTAAGGACTTCGATGGGGTAGGAACGGCTATCAGGCTTGTCAATATTGTCTATAGAGGCAGAAATTTTAGAAAATCTGAAATCGTCTTCAGCTATAGATGATTTAATAAAACAATTTGCCGAAAAAAAAGCAAGAAAAGTGTATATTTAATTTGAATTGTTTGGGAGGAAGCGATAACTTATAATCAATAAATATTTATTTTAATTTAATGCAAGAATTTTTTTTTCTTTCGTGAAAAATCTTTACCCTTCATTTGGGCCCCCAAACCAATTTTGATACAGCGCCCCTCCAAGGCACGCTACACCACTGATAAAGAGGTAAAGTTTGTGAGTTTGTAGGGGGTAATCTCTGGATCTAATCTACTGAACCGATTTAGAAAATTCTTTTACCAAGCCACGTTATTTGTGAGTGTCATAGGCCTCATTTTATGCCGGTAAAAGATAAGATCAAACGGGAACGCGGGTGTAACCGCGGGGCACATAATTATTATACCTTATAGATATTTTTGTAATGGATAAGCTCAAAAAATATGACCGATATTTAAAATTCTTTCACCTGTAGAAAGCTACATGATTAGCAAGTAAAACGGGCTATATTTAATTTTATAATTTTGAAAACGGCTCAAATCGCGAGGCGAAAGGCCAGTTTTTTTTAAACTGACTGCACAGCCCAACCTGCAATGAGCTTGAGTTCTTGGTGAAGGAAATATCGTGAGGAAACCATAGTACGGTCGTAGGGTACAGCTGCACTTGAGAGCCAGTTCCCATCCAGGCTTCGTGTGCGTACTATATTGTAACGCTACAGCCACTTCACCACGCCAACTAGGCGAGCCAGCCAGGCCAGCCAGCCAGCCAGCCATGCCAGCCAGCCAGCCAGGCCAGGCAGCCAGCCCAAGCAGCCAAGCAATCCAGCCACGCCAGTCAGTCACGTCAAGCCGATTGTCAAAGTCAAAGTCAAAGTCAAAACCATTTATTCAGTTTAGGCCCTAGAAGGGCACTTATGAAGGTCGAATTACAGAAGTTACCACCGGTTCGGAAGTCAGCCTTCAACTGAGAAGAACCGGCAAGAAACTCAGCAAGGTTACATTTTTTAAATATTTTTGGACCATCTGACTATATTGGCTTTTTTTTTTTCAAATGTTTAACAATTTTATTCTTAAAGTAATACAAAAATACATAAAAAATTATAACCCGCATTAGTTACCTACATAGTAAACTAAAACAAAAAATACCAAGCTAATAACAGCGTATTAAAAAAAAAATGGTAATTAACAGTAAAAAAAAAAAAAAACAATGTGTAGGTACTTGTACAGAGTGCAGCTACCTCCAGACATCTTTATCCTCAATATATTGGGCTACCTTGTAATAAGCTTTTTCTTTCAAAACTTTTTTTATGTACGATTTGAATCTAGAATCAGTCATCTTGGTAACAGATGCTGGTAATTTATTATAAAAGCGAACACTATTCCCAAGAAATGACTTTTTAACTCTAGCTAATCTAAAATACGGAACAACTAATTTATCTTTTTGTCTTGTATTGAAATTATGAATCTCTACATTTGATTTATACAAATCTACATTTTTTCGAATGAACATAATATTTTCATATATATACAGTGAAGGTAAAGTCATTACGTTTATTTCCTTAAATATTTCCTTTAATGATTCACGTGGACCCATATTGTAGATTGCACGAATGGCTCTTTTTTGTAATACAAAAATTGTTTCAATATCTGCAGCAGCTCCCCACAGTAAAACGCAATATGATAAAAGACTATGGAAATATGCAAAATAAACTAATCTGGCCGTCTCAACATTCGTCAATTGTCTAATTTTTTTAACAGCAAATACAGCAGAACTCAATTTACTAGCTAAAGATTGTACATGAGAACCCCACTGTAGTTTAATATCAAGTGTTATACCCAAAAATACAGTTTTATCAACTAGTCCCAGGCTGCTGTCATCTATTAATACCCTACTGTCTACTTGCGGTACGTTTGGAAGAGCGAATCTTAAACATTTTGTTTTCTTTGAGTTTAATAAAAGATTATTTACAGCAAACCATTTAGAAACTATTGACAAAGTATCATTTACTCTAGTAAGTTCTTTGTCTTTTCTATCTACTTTAAAAATGAATGAAGTATCGTCAGCAAACAAGACTACATCTGAGAGACCATTTACGACCGACGGTAAGTCATTAATATATACTAGAAATAGAAATGGCCCAAGTATGGAACCTTGAGGTACCCCCATTTTGACTACAGAACCATTGGACGTTGTACCTTCAACTCGTACCTTTTGTTGGCGATTAGTTAAATAAGACAAAACAATTGTCTATGCATTGTCTATGTCCAGTGACTACAACGACGATAACAGCCAATAGAATAAATACCCGTTGTTGATTGTCCGTAACGCCACTAGTTCTTCTTGCCACCACATATCATGGTGGGGATGGGCATTTAAATAGGCTGGGAGCTGATTCCTTAGCATTATTCTGTACTATACACCAAGTTAAGACAAAACTCTGTCAATTAGCTACCAGAAATAAATAAAGTGATAATTAAAGTCGTTTATATTTATATCCCGTTTCAATATTCAGCCTCATCATCACTTACCATCGTGATATTGCAGTCAAACACAATCTTAACCTAAAGTAAAAAAACAAAGGAAAAACATATATACTGAAACTGTCGCCGGTCGTGGCCCGCGGCATTGGAATAACCTACCACCTTTAATCTCAAATTAATATGAAAACCAAATTAATCACTTTTTTTTTTTTATTCTGGATAGGCTTGTGTTTGACCACAATCTCACCATGGTAAGTGATGATGTGGCCGAAGATGGTAAGCACACATAGCCTAGATGGGAACTGGCTCTCAAGTGCAGCTGTCGGAACACACCGATAGGTGTTTTGGCGACAGGTTTTCAACTTGAGGGTGGTAGCCAGCCAGTCGGGTACTACAAAGAACCCTACCACCGTCCTATGGTTTCCTCACGATGTTTTCCTTCACCGAAAGCTCAAGCTCATTGTAGGATTCGAACCCACGACCTTCGCCGCGGTATTCGACGTCACTTACCACTGAGCTATCATCGCCTTAAAACCACCATCACCATCTGTATAATTTTTAGGGTTACTCGGAGTAATAATAAAAACGAATGGTTTAATTTCATCGTCTTTTCATCAGATCGTATTTTTATATTATAGTATAGAGGTTACCTCGCTATTCGTTTGTCTGTTGGTTTGTGTGTCTGACTTTCTCACGAACGCGTGGAGGTATCACGTTGAATTTAATATCAAATGCTCAAATCTACGGTCTTTTTGAGTACGTTATTTTTGAAAAGAGTAATTGCTGAGTTTATTGCCTGCTCTTCTCAGCAAAAACTTATGTTATTGTACTTGTCTTGTCTTATTGTTTTTAATTTTTGTGTAAATTTTTAATTTAATTTTGATCTGGCTAAGATATCCGTGGCGCCACTAGCTGACCTCAGCAGAATACCAGCGCTGTAGCACAGATCTGTGCTGCCACATAATGCTGAGATGTGGCCATATTTGTCTTTACCTTATGTTTTTACCATTATATTATTGTGTTTGATGATTGGCAAATAAAATTTATTTCTTTCTTTCTTTCTTTCAAAAACAACCTTTCGAACCGAGCATTTAGAGTCTGACTATTCATAAGTGCCTGTGAAGGCCTATTTGGATAAATAAACAATTTCATTTCATTTAAAAAATCTTCAACGCAATCAATTATTACGGCCATTGATGCCAAATATTTTGACGAAGGTCGTGGGTTCGAATCCATCGTGCTTTCGGAAAACATCGTGAGGAAACCACAGCATGGTGGTACACTTTCTAGTACTCGACTGGCTAGATACCACATTCAAGTTGAAAATCTGTCGCCAAGCACCTATCGGGGTGAGATTGTGGTAAAACACAAGCTTATCCAGAATAAAAAAAGGGCATTGGAGCAAAAATCTTCCTTAAATACAAGATGATTAAGTCTATAATAATAGTCCTCCAAGCAGTGCGGGTTAACAAACTTTGGAAACTTCGTAGGTACTCGTATATTGTCGTGATATATCGGTTTTCTCGTGTTTTCCTTATCCAAAAACCCAGAATATATTACGGTACCCCAAAAAGTATACCATATAAAACCAGTTTTTAATTGGTGTACATTTTGTTAAATCTAATATTCATACATACGAATCGTGATATTTTAGAACTGTCAAAAATAAATACAGGCTGTCCATATCGTTTACCATCTGTTCCCCGCGGATTTTCCCGCGTTCCCGAGGTATCGTTTTATTCCAGGATATGATCTACATGTGTGCCAAGTTTCATCAAAATACGTTAAGCAGTTTTTGCGTGATTGAGCCACAAACTTTGACATTTATAATTATTATTAGGATATACCCTGTAATTTAAATGTGGATCTTTTAATGTATATTTATGACGTCAAGACCTAGTAAATACAAAACTCGATATAAAACTCTGTAGTTTTGACATTTAATTTTTTTAAATGTTTGTTTGGCCTTCAGGGTAGGCTATAGTCTATTGACCATACTGCCCAGACTTACGTATTCATTTCTTCCGTTTAGGATCGAAACTTTAGATAATCAAATTCACTGTAAGGTCTAGTCCCCGTCCATTTAGGTTTTAGCGAAATTGGCGGCTGATCCACTAAAACTTTTCACGAACTTTTTGGGACAACCTGAAAAGTCACGATACACGCTTTCATTTGCACTTAGATATATCTTTATTGCACAAAACACCACCACACAGATATTATTCAATAAAACTCAAAATACCCGCAACGTCACATTGCAAGTTTCCGCTAAAAAGTCAGACTTTTAAAAAAAGAAGTTGATGTGATATGTCAATCAACATACATACACTCTATATAAGCATCAATAAAAAACTCGTTAGACAAGCATTCAGGGCGTACACAACGTTTGTAAATTCCTCGCGCGTCAAAATGAAATGAAAATAAAAACCAACGTCGGGTAATTCCATAATCTATATAAAATACCCAACTAACCATTTAAATAACAGTTGTACGACGTAACATGGCATCAGTATTTGATGAAGAGTTGGATCAGACGTTTGCACAAACATTTGATCAAAATGTTAAGAATAATTATATCGATCTTATGCCTTATTTGCGTGCACGCCGTAGTTGGTAAGTTCTTTATCCAATAAGTCCAATCCACGGAGTAAAGTATCTTTACGTGGTCCAATCCAACTACAGTGCGGCCGCAGAGAGAATGTTTCTATGACACTTGTAAATAACGCGCTTATCACTGAAATTTCGTTTAAAAATCCTGTGTAATTAGCGTCAAAAATGGATTACAGGAAAAGTTCATTGTTTACGCATTCTCTCGACGACCGCACTGTAACGAAGGCAGAAACTATATTATTAACCACTGGTTCGTAAAGACTTACTAAAAGAACCGACAAGAAACTCATCAAGATAAACAGACAAAGTTAGGAATATCAGTCAGTTCAGAGACTATAGAATTTCTTGTCTATCCAAAGACAACATGCTAAATAAGTCTTACTTTTTCAGAAGAAACCCACGTTGGAGTTCGTCAGTTGAAGAGAGGTCCTGATGCAGTACCCCCTTTAGATATCACCAAAGGATATCAGGTAATACTCGAAAATTTCTGGTATCCAAGTAATAGACCACAGACTTAATTAATAATTAAGAGGTCTCAAACTCCAAACTTATTTCTTTAATTTAGGCCCTGGTAAGGCACTTACAAACGGAGAAAACCCCAAATAAGCATCAAAGTTACTTTTTTTAAAGGAAAATTGCTGAGTTTATTGCCGGCTCAAAAAAACAAACCATCCTAAACGTAGAATCTAGCTGGACTATACACAAGTGCTTACAAAGGCCTAAATGTAAATTTTTATTTCAACAGGAATCTGTGAGACAGAAGCGCAGTGGCTACCGTCATTCTTGGGCCAATGCTTGGTCGCAAGCTTGGTCCTACGGTGGTGGTAAAGCACATATAACAGCAATTTCACCATCACGTGGAGGAGGTACTGCAAAAGCCACATCAATAGCAATATCGCATAACAATGGAGTCAGTAACGCGAAGTCAACAGCTTTTGTATCGAACTATCAGCGCTGGCGACGTTCGATCGACGCTCTGCGATCGAATACCAGATTGGGGTAATCCCCGACTCGAATGACGAACCAATGGTATGGATCCGTCTAATTTGGTATGTCATTGGTAAATAAAACATCAGGATAAAGGCAATTGTTGCTCGACTCATGTTGAGTTACGGCAATTCGGAGTTGGATCATTTAAGTCTGCAGATTATGTTGGTCCACGGCCAGATAAGTCTATAAGGTGTAAATATAATCGTTGCCATTCTTCCCACTTCCCACTCTGAAATTCCCGTTTCGGTAAGATTTTCTGTATACTAAATACTCTCCTATCAAAATGCAACGTTACTTAAATGTTTCAAGCCAATCCATCGACTACTTTTCGAGTTGCGGACACAAGCATACGAAAATTGAATTTTATATCTCATTAAATCTCAATCTATTTGATAAATTTTCTTTTATTTTTGCTCAATTTTTGACTGTGAAGTAAGTAAATAGCCCGGCGCACTTTGTGGCATAACATTTCTACTGGCCGGAATAGAATGGAAATGTAAATTAAAGAATCATTTAAAAAAAAATAAGTACCACAAATAAATAGCATCCTGTATAATCATTTGAACATCCCAAAAACTCGTTAGACGACTAAGTCTCGAGTTTTTGAATTTTTTTGTTTAGCAAACGAAATGAAAATAATAACATCGTTTTGGGCAATGATATTATAAAGTAAAAATGTATAGATATGCTTGTGTTAGACCATAATCTCACCATGGCAAGTGATGATGTGACCGAAGGTGGTAATAACACAAAGCCTACAGCTTTCGGAACACACCGATAGGTGCCTGGCGACAGATTTTCATCATGAGGGTGGTAGCCAGCCAGTCGGGTACTACAAAGTAACCTACCACCGTGCTACGGTTTCCTCACGATGTTTTCCTTCAACGAAAGCTCAAGCTCATTGTATGATTCGAACCCACGACCTTCGCCGCGGTATCCGACGTCACTACTGAGCTATCATCGCATTATGATATATGTTACTAGCAATAGATATGTAACTTACACAAATGGTCGAGAAATGTCACTCTAACGCACACGTTAATAACTTAATATAACAATATCCACACTACATTACAATATCTCATAACACACGATTTGTTGTTTGTTTTGAGTCGATGATAACTCAGTGGTAAGTGACGTCGAATACCGCGACGAAGGTCGTGGGTTCGAATCCTACAATGAGCTTGAGCTTTCGGTGAAGGAAAACATCGTGAGGAAACCATAGCACGGTGGTAGGGTACTTTGTACCCGACTGGCTGGCTACCACCCTCAAGTTGAAAACCTGTCGCCAAGCACCTATCGGTGTGTTCCGACAGCTGCACTTGAGAGCCAGTTCCCATCTAGGCTTTGTGTGCTTACCACCTTCGTCCACATCATCACTTACCATGGTGAGATTGTGGTCAAACACAAGCTTATCCAGAATTTAAAAAAAAAAAAGTCACTGTTACAATTGCACTCGGTACGTGCATCCGTTGATGCCAGCGTCGCGACACAGGGAGATCCACTCTAGCCTCCCGCGTTCGGAGCGCTTATAACCAATCTATACTTTTTTATTATAACATCATTGGTTGAGGGGACTTCCATGTAACAAAATAAACTCATCAAACAACTTATGACCGTAAAATCGTTTATATACTAATATCATATATAAATGAGGCGTTAGTCTTCGTGGGCTAGTTGCAACGGAGCGAACACTTCGTGTGTCGCTTACATACCCCACTGGGGTCTATATTGTCTATACATTAGCTACATTTTCAAAATGCATAGACTTCTTTTATTAGTCTTGTGCCTTTATTGCGTGCACGCAGCTGTTATTGGTGAGTGAGATCTTTATATGACTAGTACCCTGTGTAGGATCTAGCGGTATGAAATATACTTTAAAACTTATTCTCAGACCTCCCGAATATACAGAAAAAAAATCATAAAAATCGGTCAAGCCGTTTCGTAGGAGTACGGTGTCTAAAACTGTGTTACAAGAATTTTATTAGACTAGCGGAGCCGGCAGACGTTGTCCTGCTTGAAATTAAAACAAAACATAGAACCCGATTCCAGCGCCACCTACCGGGTCCAATTTTGTTTTCAAATCATCGAGGAACCCATTGAAATGCACACACAAAACATCCAAATCGGTCCTTTGTTACCGTACTCCTCCGAAATGGCTTGACCGATTTTTATGAAATTTTATGTGTATTCAGTAGGTCTGAGAGTAGGTTGTTATATATATTTGGTACCGCTAGATTCCACGGGAACGCGGATCCTACTCGAATGCAGGTGAAACCGCGGGGTACAGCTAGTAAAAAATAGATAACAACTTATTCTCAGACCAACTGAATGTAAATATAAAGTTTCATCAAAATCGGTCAAGCCGTTTCAGAGGAGTGCGGTAACAAAAACTGTGACTCGAGAATCTATAATATAAAAATGAATCGCAAAATGTGTTGGTAAGCGCATAACTCAACAACGCCTGGACCAATTTGGCCAATTCTTTTTATAAATGTTCTTTGAAGTCCAAGGATGGTTTTTACGGCAAGAAGAAATCAAATAATTGCCGGGAAAACCCTAAAAACAGCCCTTTTCTTTTTCCCATACAAACACCCAGCTGTCAAACATTTGACGTCAATCGAAACAAAACAAAGACGCGTTTTAGAGAAATAAGGCAGAACAAGGTCTGCCGGGACAGCTAGTTTTATATATATATATAGATTAGAAGAAAATAATTGTATTAAAATGTGAAGTAAAATAATACGCGGACGGCGGAGTATGTTTACAGTTAAAATTTATATGGAGGAGTGCAGAAAGCTAATCCATATCCATACTTAATATTATAAATGCGAAAGTGTGTCGGTCTGTCTGTTACCTCTTCACGCTTAAACCGCTGAACCGATATAGATGAAATTCGGTATAGAGATAGATGGAACCTTGCAGAAGAATATAGGATACTTTTAATTCCGGGAAAAGATAAGATGTCTCGAGCACGCGGGTGAAACCGCGGAAGACATATTTAGTATACCGAATTTCATCTAAATCGGTTCAGCGGCTTAAGCATGAAGACGCAATTATAAACAGGTTAATGTTTGTAATCTGTATTTCACTATAGAAAGCTACATTATAACGAGGTGCTATAATAGTAGATTATGGTACATGTGTGTAAAGTTGGTCATTACCGCTGAGGCGCAATTGAGACCCGAGCCGCCAGGTGAGGATCATAAGAGAGCCGAGGACGGTTATCATAATACACACGAGTATCATACGACGTTTTTCAACACACATGTGAAGAAAATAATACACCCAGTCATATATTTTCGCCGTAAAAATATTATTTTGCTCCCTTATGATACTATCTACTATTATATCTCACTTTGTGAATAACAGTAATGAAAAAGTCACAGTTTGATTATAGGTGTCATTACGTGCCTAATTGCGGTGACATTAGAGCCACTTTATGAGCAAGTGTGTTGAAAATTACTTTCTTCTCAAAAACGCGAGTGAAACCGCGGAAGTTTATAAGTGTTCTATAAATTACAATAAATTATAATAACTAGCGAAGTTATTGCAAATGATAGATCTATAAAAAAACTTGTTATTATTTCCTTATTGCGACGATAGATACCGAAGGTCGTATATTCAATCCAATAATTTACATTTATCAAACTCAAAATATCTTTATTAAATGAACTCATTAACCCGTTTGATTGGAAAATCCTATAGCGCACGGTTCAGAAGGTTGCATTTTTCTGAAGAAAGCGAGCGTTAAACTCTTTTTTCACTCCTCTTGCTCAAAAAGACCGTCATTGTAGCGTACCAGAGCGGTGAAAAAATAGCAATTCATCCTCTAGGGGAAAAAGTATTTTTTTTTTAATTTTTGTGTGTCAAATGACAATGAGCCTACCTTAGACGAATAATCCAGAGCCTACAAAAACGAAAAAGTCTTTAGTCATAAGTAGAATAATCATGAATAAAGACTCGACTTATTACTGTTTCATAAAAAAAGAACTTCATTTTAATTTTGAAAATCTCTGGTAGAATGCATGCAATGTGTTGCGGCTACAGAAGAAACAAAAAAAAAAGAAATTATAAACTACATATTTCATATTGTATTGGATTTTTTCGCAATCGTAGTGAAAAGTTTAGTGTAACACACGGCGCTAAAACCCATTAAAACTCGGTTTCTATTTAGTCCCTCGCTAAAGCTCGGGAGTAAAACTACCTCGTATATAATAGGTCATTTTAGCCCCTTGTATAACAATCTACTATTTTTTTTAAATCAACTAAAACCTATAGTCTGATTTTTAATTAGCTGGACTAAACTGACAGTTACTAGCGCAATATGGTTAAAAGTACTGTTTCATGGTTTGACCATATCACTTGTTATCAATAAAAGTCAATCTAATATCAGTGATTACATGTAGTCTCATTCATTCTTTTAACAAATAATTTCTGAGTAAAGAAATATTTCTTACGACAACTGTCGAATCAGTCCACCTAATTAAAAACCCAAGTATAGTTACTATACCTATATACTATATAGTCTAACTGATAGATAAATATGTTATGACAACAGCAAAAATAAAACCTGACTGACTTGTACGAACGTACGTTTATTCATGACCATAGATACAAAATCTTTCAGTCGCATACATTTTCAGTTTTAGGTTATATTCTTATTTTATGTTCAAGCCACGTTATATCACATTCACTGTAAAGTTGGTCAGGTTTTAGTGAATTTGGCGGCTGTTCCACTCAAACTTTTCACGGACTTTTGGGACAACCTGAAAAGTCACGATACACGCTTTCATTTCATTTCACTTCACTTGTGCACTTAGATTGATCTTTATTGGACAAAACACCACCGAAATTATTCAATAAAAAACTAAATACACGAATTTAATGAAACTCCAACCAAAACGAAACGTCACTTCGCAAGTCCCCTCAGAAATGTCCTAAAACCAAATAAGAAACTAATTATTATTTCTGATTTTCCAGATCCACTACATCTTGGGTCAGACGAGCCTTCTGAAGGTGAAGACCCGACACTCGACATTGTTCAGGTATAATTTATAAACAACTAATAGGCAATGATTGTCCTTCTAATCCTTTCAAGCCTAAACCACTAAACCGATTTTTAAAATTCTTTCAGCGATAGAAAGCTAAAACATCACCGAGTAACATAGAATGTATTTCGTTTTAATTTGAGATCCCAACGATTACAATAAGGTATTAAAACGCCACGTTATTTGTGAGTGTCATAGGCTATAATTTTATCCCCAGAAAAGCTAAGATCCCACGGGAACTTAACAACCAATAATTAAAACCAGTTATTTATTGTTTTGTCTAGACATCTATTATAAGGTCAAAGCGAGCCGGAGGCAACGGCGGCCACGGCCCAGCATGGGCGACGGCAAATTCAAACTCATGGGCAGCTGGTGGCGGTAACGCTCATTCAACGGCGATAGCAACATCGCATGGCGGCGGAGGTGGCGGCGGCGGCGGTGGATCTAGACGCTGGCGTCGCAGTGATGAAGAATTACGCCGGGTTAAGCGTGGAGGCGGCGGAGGTGGAGGCGGCGGAGGCGGCGGCGGCGGAGGTGGCGGCGGCGGAGGTGGCGGAGGTGGTGGAGGAGGAGGTGGCGGAGGTGGCGGTGGCGGAAAATAATTTCTCAACAACAGTTGAGCATGAAACTGTTTTCCTGCGTCCTATTTATCCGCTCCTCAACGCTGGAAGCTTTATATTTTATTGGATGAACTGCCACGTTCAGTGATGGAACGACCAGGGAGATTATATAATTGAAATGATAATAAAAATGTCGTCCATTTTGTTTTTGTTTTATTTCGAATACTAAGGGCTACTGCGGTGAAAGTTATAACAGTTATGTGGTTTCCATAGTACACGCTCTATTACTACTGGCATTTTCAGTTTTTATATTCTTATTTTATGTTACATTCACTTTATATCAGATTCACTGTAAAGTCATGTCAGATTTTAGTGAAATTGGCGGTTGTTCCACTAAAACTTTTCACGGGCTTTTTGGTACAACCTGAAAAGTCACGATACACGTTTTCTTTGGACTTAAATTGATCTTTATCGGACAAAACACCACCGATATTATTCAATAAAACTCAAAATATGAATTTAATGAAAATAAAATGAAAACGCAACGTCACTTCGGAAGCTCCCGCCAAAAGTCCACTTCCTGGATCGTTGGATGATGTTGCCAGTCGCTAAATTATTTAATACAATTCAGTTTATATATTCAGTTTTAATATTTCATTTATTACATAGAAAATAATGATACATTAGGTATTTATCGATACAAATAACACAAAGCATAAAACTGTAGACAAATACTATTCATGTTATAAAGAGAGCGGATATTGCAAGTTTTTTTTTATAAGTGGATGGTAATCCAGAACCACTGCACCTATTAAGAAATATTATTTTACAATTTAAGTTACATTATTCCAGATGGAAATGGGCTTTTTTATTCTGGATAGGCTTGTGTTTGACCACAGTGTCACCTTGGTAAGTGATGATGTGTCCGAAAGTGGTAAGCGCACAAACCCTAGATGGAAACTAGCTCTCAAGTGCAGCTGTCGGAACACACTCTGTTGCCAAGCACCTATGGGCAACAGATTTTCAACTGGAGGGTGGTAGCCAACCAGTCGGGTACTACAAAGTACCCTACCACCGTGCTAGAATTTTATTTGCGAAGCTATTTCAATGTTAATCTATACATTATCTAGTAAATTCATATAGGTATTTATTAATTACTACAGTATTTAATGTAGGTGCTCACAAAATTCGTTACGTACACTATGTTAATTTTAATTAATAGCTCAGGAGTGTCGCTAAATTAAAACTTCCACGGGACACAATAATAATAGCGATCGCTTATGATCGATGGTCGTGGCCGCCGCCGCCACCACCTCCGCCACCACCACCGCCGCCGCCACCACCGCCGCCGCCACCTCCGCCACCTCCGCCACCTCCGCCGCCACCGCCGCCTCCACCTCCACCACCACCTCCACCGTCACGCTTAAATCGACGATAGTAGTAACTACCACCGCCGCCTCCACCATTGGGACCACCACCACCACCTCCATTGGGACCACCACCACCACCTCCATTGGGATCACCACCACCACCTCCATTAGGACCACCGCCGCCACCTCCGTTAGGACCACCACCGCCACCTCCGTTGGGACCACCGCCGCCACCTCCATTGGGACCACCACCACCACCTCCATTGGGACCACCACCACCACCTCCATTAGGACCACCGCCGCCACCTCCGTTAGGACCACCACCGCCACCTCCGTTGGGACCACCGCCGCCACCTCCATTGGGCCAACCGCCACCACCTCCGTTGGGACCACCGCCGCCACCTCCGTTGGGTCCACCGCCGCCACCTCCATTGGGCCAACCGCCACCACCTCCGTTGGGACCACCGCCGCCTCCACCATTGGGACCACCACCACCACCTCCATTGGGACCACCGCCACCACCTCCATTGGGACCACCACCACCACCTCCATTGGGACCACCACCACCACCTCCATTGGGACCACCGCCGCCACCTCCGTTAGGACCACCGCCGCCACCTCCGTTGGGACCACCACCGCCACCTCCGTTGGGACCACCACCGCCACCTCCGTTGGGACCACCGCCACCACCGCCGCCGCCGCCACCGCCGCCACCACCACCTAATGGGCCACCGTGGCCGCCATTAAAGCCGCCAGCACCATCTTTCTGTTGCAACCGAATACATTTGCTGTCACTTCCTTCTTGGGTGCAGCCATCATCTGAAAATATAAAAAATGTCGCTAAATATACATACTACAAAATGAACGAATTGGTGGTACGAATATGTATTCATAAGAAACCCGGTCAAGTGCAAGTCGAACTCGCGCACCGAGGATTCCGTACAAATTTTGCAGGTTTTTTTATATTTTTGTTGTATTTTTTGTTATAGCGGCAACAGAAATACATCATCTATGAAAATTTCAACTGTCTTGCTATCACGGTTCATGTGATACAGCCTGGTAGCAGACAGACAGACGGTTAAAATGTTGTAATTTTAACAGTCTCGTGGTACTTAGAAAAGAGTAAAATAATTTAAAAAAATATATAATTAAAAATAATGTGATTAACAAAAAAAAAATGGAAAAAAGCGTGCTTTTTAAGATATTTAAAACTAGTGGGCCCAGCAGACGTTGTCCTGCCCTGAAAATAAAACTTAGAACCCGATTCGAGCGCCACCTATTGTGAAACTAAACCATCTGTCAGTCCGATCTCGAGACATGTCAAAACGTCGTTCTATACAAAATGTATGACAAAAGTAATTTTCTTCATTATTCTTTTTAATGTGTGAATTTTTCATATTTTTTTAATCCTATGTGTTATTCCTGGTTCTAAGCTACCTCCCCATCATATTTCAGCCAAATCAGTTCAGCCGTTCTTGAGTTATAAATAGTGTAACTAACACGACTTTCTTTTATATATTTATAACATTGACAGCACGCTTTTTTACAATAAAAATATTTTTTTGCTAATCACACTATCTTTAATTTTAATTTATTGAAAATAATTTTTACCTTTTACTTTGATTGAGATCTATAAAAGCGTGTTTTTCATTTTTTTCATATCACCAGTAGTCTATCAAAAACATTATGTTCAAATAAAGTTATTTCACGATCTTACCTTTGACATCTGCGTGCACGCAATAAAAGCATAAGACTAATATTAAAAGTCTATGCATTTTACGTGACCCCCTCGATCGAGAGTTAATTTAAAAAAAAACCTAAATCTTTGTCGTACGTCAGGTAGATACAATTCCTCCACCACAACTGTCAAATAATAACTCGCCCGTTATTAGAGCGTTTACTTATCTTATAAAAGTTGTGTAATATTTCATATCTCTGGGATGTCCAAACATTATTTTTTCTCTGAATCTTCCTGACATCTTATTGTTATTTAATTCTGGGAATACCGCCGCGTCCCAATCAAAGCCAAGAGGTTATCAATTGCTAAATATTTATGAACGCTACTGTCTCTTGGGTTACGAATTGAATAATACTCTGTCCTCGCGACGATTTATTCATCTATGAATACTCTATTTAATTATCATATTATTATGTATACATTTATTTATTCGTGAAATTATTATTACTTACTGGAATTATTATTAGTATATTGTTGGTAATGTTAGTTTCTATATTTTATGTTACTTAGTTTTAATTATTATTATTTTTTTCACTGTATTATGTATCTATCTATGTATGTATCTAGTTTTAATCTGCCGTTTTTCCGATCGTGACGTCTCGTTCACGTTCCGGTCCCAGCGGAAGACCAGCGCTGGTTTATAAACAACCAGCTTTATGCTGAGCTGGGACCGTTTTGTGGCAAAATTATGTCTATTTTATATAAGTTTGTACACTTATTGTTTTTTGCCATAAATAAATTTATTTTCTTTCTTTCTTTCTTCTTTCTAGAATTATTTATTTTAATATTATAAATTGTTAAAAAATAATTATTATAAATTTGCTATACCTGAAAAAGAACTGTAATATTATAAGATCTATGTATGACACTTAGTAGCAGAATAAATGAATATATAATGATAATAAATAGGTAAGTAATGACTAAATTAAATATATGAATAAATAATATATTTTAGAGTTGTTTTTTTTTATTTTGGATAAGCTTGTGGTAAGCACACAATCAAGTGCAGCTGTCGGAACACACCGAAAGGTGCTTGGCGACAGATTTATGCCTTGATCTTGAGTCCGCAAGGCATCAGACTGTCTCGTAGTGACATTGCAGGCTGTCATGGTGTGTAGTCCTTAAATCCGTTTTCATGGAGCCGGATTCCTCTTTGCAGCAGGTCGTTTGGTACTTAATAATGTCTAAAAAAAAAGATGTTAGGAAAACACAGACTGGATGAGGAAAAAAATTATATGTTCGTAAATTGATGCAGTTTCGTACTGGAATCCTAAAGGTTGGCGACACATTGTCTTAAGCCACTAAATTGGTAGGTACCAATAAAATGACGAGATTTAGTGTCATTTTTTTTTTCATTTATTATAATTCTTAAAAATAAGTAACAATGAATAAATTAAATAAATATCCTGGGACATTTTTAGTAGCTCTGCTTAGTTTGGGCTAAGCAGAGCTTGTAATATTGGAAACCAGATGACTGATATACTACTTTTTTTTTGTAAATACATACTTAAATAGATAATTACACCCAGACTCAGGACAAACAGACATGTTCATGCACACAAATGTGTGTCCTGGATGGGAATCGAACCCACGACCTGCAGCGTGATAGGTAGTGTGTGAACCAACCACGCCAACTGGCCCATCAATAATAATAGTTTATTTAATAATAGTTAAGTGCTTGTGTAGCTATTTGATAAAGGAGGTAATCTCTGAAACTACTCATCCTGTTTCTCTGATTCTTTCTCTAATAGGATGGTACATTATCCTTAACGCTATAGACGTTTCAATCACGAAAAATAATGAAAAAAAATTTGAGAGGTGTCAAGGGACACTCGGATGGAACGAAGTTATATAAGTCGAGAGAGTATATACATACATATATATTAATAAAAAAAAAACATTTCTATTTATATATATATATAAATAAATATATAATAAATATAATAAATAGAAATGAAAATATCTGGCTTGCTTTCTATAAGAGAGAGAGAGAGAGAGAGACAGACAGAGAAACATGCTTTTTACGTCAAAGTGACGTCGTGCGCACTTTTGACGTAAAAAGTGTCGTAAGATTTTTTTCCGTCTAGCCCCCTTTCACAACGCGCTATAAGGAACTTCGTTCCAATAAAACAAATTAATTACATCTGGATAGTATCTTTATTTTATAAATTAATTTTCATATGTTTTTGATTATATTTTATGTCCACGTACCAGCCAATATGGACGTAAAATCAACAAACATAATTACTATTGATCCAATATAACTTTATTTTTATTTTATTAATTTTAGTTACCTAACTATTATAATATCTATTATGTAAATAATAAATTAATTAATTAATCGTTTATCTTTACATTTCTTTATATATATCATTAAAATAAGGAAACGTAAGAAATAAATAAACAAATTTATTACCTCTAAAGTGTTCTATTTTAAACATTAACAAAAAAACTTTTTTTTTTCAACAGTATTGCAGCCTAACAAGTATTTGTTCAAACATCGTAAGTTTGCAATGGGTTTTCCACTGCATCTTCGAGAGAATAAGGCTTGTAATCGCTTGACACCAAGTTCGTCATCCACTCTGGAATGTTTTCGACTAAAAACATCGGATATTTGGATCTTTGGCTTTCTCTCATATTGTGAGAGTTTGGTGACCAGAACTGGAAAAGAAGACCAAACATAAGGACCATAAAGTAAAAACAGTTATTTTTTAAATGTCACACATCATCACGTCAGGACTTTTTGGCGGGAACTTAGTGTTTTCATTTTATTTTAAAATCGTGTATTTTATTGAATAATATCGGTGGCATTTTGTCCAATAAAGATCAAAGTTTCACAAGTGAAATGAAATAGTAATCGTGACTATTCAGGTTGTCAAAAAGTCTGTGTAAAGTTTTAGTGGAACGGCCACCATTTTCACTAAAACCTGACCTGACTTCTACGGACAATGACTAACTATACTGTGAGTGAATGTAATATATATATATATATATATATATATATTTATTTTTATTCTGGATAGGCTTGTGTTTGACTACAATCTCACTATGGTAAGTGATGATGTGGCCGAAGGTGGTAAGCACACAAAGCTTAGATGGGAACTGGCTCTCAAGTGCAACTGTCGGTCGGAACACACCGATAGGTGCTTGGCGACAGATTTTCAACTTGAGGGTGGTAGCCAGCCAGTCGGGTACTACAAAGTACCCTACCACCGTGTTATGGTTTCCTCACGATGTTTTCCCTTCACCGAAAGCTCAAGCTCATTGCAGGATTCGAACCCACGACCACACGACCTTCGCCGCGGTATTCGACGTCACTTACCACTGAGCTATCATCGCCACGGGTAAATATAACGGGAGTTTAACATAAAAGAAGAATAATCCCATCTAGGCTTTGTGTGCTTACCACCTTTGGCCACATCATCACTTACCATTTGATTGTAGTCAAACACAAGCCTATCCAGAATAAAAAATAAATAAAAAATCTACTAACTTGACATTGGCAGAAATATCTATAAAGGACAATTGCCAGTTGAAATGTTTGTGAATGGATCTCGCCATTTACTACCACATAATGTAACATCAGCCAAGTGTAAACCTTAAAACTCATTACCTTAACAGCATCAGGCCCTCGCTTCCTCCTCAGATAGTTGAAGCAGCAGGAGCGGAAGTGCCTCGTGCCGCAAGCTGACGTGCACTCACTGCCACAGGAGTCGCAGGACAGACTCGCTGCCCAGAGGGTACTTCCTGTTCGGAATTCAAAATAAGAACGTTTATGGATCTGTATAAAAATTAAAAATGAATACATTTATCGCGATTCACTCCCGTTCGAAATTCAAATTAATAATGTATGGTGTATCTGTATAAAAGTGCATCTAATAAAAGAGCCAAGCCATAAAGCTTAAAAAAAAAATCTAATAAAAGAGTATTTTATTCCCGGTATTCTATTTTCATATGCTGTTTTTGGACGATTGTCCATATTGCGGAATTAAACCGTATTTTGACGGAAATGATATTTATTGTCTTACTAGTGGACCCGGCAGACGTTGTCCTGCCCTGAAATTAAAACAAAACTTAGAACCCTCGAGAAAATCATCGAGGAACCCATTGAAATACACACACAAAATTTCATCCAAATCGGTCCTGTTACCATACTCCTCCGAAACGGCTTGACCGATTACTCAAATTACTAAAATGGTTATTAAAAAATAAGGGTTGATCGTAGAAGGGTGAAAATTGGGGATTGTATGTATTTTTGTATGTTGTATCATAAAAAAATAGAAATTAGAAATTTTGTCTCAAAAATTAAAAAAAAATTTAGGGGTGGACTACCCCTAACATTTAGGGGGATGAAAAATAGATGTTGGCCGATTCTCAGACCTACTGAATGTAAATATAAAGTTTCATCAAAATCGGTTAAGCCGTTTCGGAGGAGTATGGCAACTAAAACTGTGACACGAGAATTTTATATATTAGAAGATAGATGTATGGTGTGGTTCAAGCCTCTGACTTTTTTCTCATACAAATTGGCCTTGTATCTGGATCTACTTTACACTGCTAAACTACTCAAAAAGCTTACAATAGGGATGTTGCTTATATTCAATAAAAATATCTACTACTCTATAAAGGAACTAAAAATACTCGAAAAAAAAACGATTATATTGTAAAATTCATCTTTTATTATTTTTAATCACCAATTTAATCTTTTTTTTTTTTTTATATTAGATAGGCTTGTGTTTGACCACAATCTCACCATGGTAAGTGATGATGTGGCCGAAGATGGTAAGCACACAAAGCCTAGATGGGAACTGGCTCTCAAGTGCAGCTGTCGGAACACACCGATAGGTGTTTGGCGACAGATTTTCAACTTGAGGGTGGTAGCCAGCCAGTCGGGTACTACAAAGTACCCTACCACCGTGCTATGGTTTCCTCACGATGTTTTCCTTCACCGAAAGCTCAAGCTCATTGTAGGAATTGTGTAATTTTATCTAAACTAATATTAAAAAGAGGAAAGATTTGATTTTTTGTTTGTTTGTTACGAATTAACTCGTAAACTACTAGAACGATGTTAAAAAAATCACCATTAGTAAGCTACATTATCCCTGAGTAACATATATATTTTATCCCGGGATAAGATAAGATCCAACGGGAACGCGGGTGAAACCGCGGAGGACAGCTAGTGGTGTATATTTCATACGAAGCTCCATATATATATATATATTTATTACATAAGATAATATTTTATTTTTGCTTTTCTTTTCTTGTTTTTTCTTTTTCTCTTTTGTTAATCCTACTGATGTGTTGTGATGAGATGATTAAATATATTATTATTATTATATAAACTATCGTTTTGACATTTAATAAAAAGAAGCTGATTTCATATTAGTATGTCACTCAACATCCCTATTAATTTAGGGCATGTTCCGATATAAACTGCGAGCACTGTCCAATGCTCTTACTGGGAGAAATTCGTTCCGTTATGGACTGACAGTATAGTATAGTGCCGCAGTGTCCGAAGGAAATACATATGTCGTCATAAATCGTCACCATTTTTGTACTTTGAGCACTGGTGTTCATCGCTCATACTAAATGACGTCACACACCTTAAAGTGCTCGCAGTGCATATCGGAACATACCCTTAAACTTTTTGGAGCTAACCTAAACCATGCAATCTAACACCAAACCATCTATATCGATGCACCAAACTGACCTGAGGCATAATCGTTAGAGTTTGAAGCGTCCTTTTTATATCTTCTAGAATCAGCTTGCGACCATGTCGCTAACAAAAAATATTTTTATTACTTTTCGTACCTAAACTACCAAGATTTAGTACAAAGTTTGTCTATGGTCCTAATAGGGTGTAATCGGCCATTTTGATATTTAAAAAAACATACAGTCGAATTGAGAACCTCCTCCATTTTTTAAGTCAGTTAAAATACAAAATGTAACTAAATATCAAATAATTCATAGTAAAGATTATAATTTTAAAATTATGTTATGTATGCAACTGTAGAAAATGGAAAACTATTTGCAGCTTATACTGATTTTTGATGATTTGACAACCATAATAACCAATAGGTTTCCGAGTCGTCTAAAAAAGGCAAAGATTTTTTTTGTAGTGAAAATTTACTCGAGACATCAGAAGTACCGACTGACCGTAGACTAGATTACAGCTTTTTAGTTTGCACCTAAACTTAAACCAATTATGGAATAAGTAAAAATGTGGGAATCAAATGACAGTTACGTTAAATCGATATTCTAAAACAACAAAATACTTACCGATAAGCATCAATGAAACGATTGCCGTAAGCTTCAACATTTTGACTAATAAAAAAAAATAGATGAACTATTCCCGCCAAGATCTTGGCTGTAGATGGCGCTGAGAGAACAGCTGATGTTAGAATGGCGGATATCGTTTGACGTTCCCTTTTTATATCCATCGAAGTTTACTTAGTTACTTAGGCGTGGGACGCCAAGGAATCATGATTTTAATACAAAATAGAATTTTATTTATTAATAGATTTTTAAGTAAAAGTTGTACTTCTTCTTTTATGTTTATATTTTCTAATCAGTCAACAACTATCGGAAACACCTGCAAACCGCTTTTTTTTTCAGTTTGAAAATGTGACTCTGGTCATCACAGTTTGTACTGCCGTCGCCTATAGACATTAGCTTTTGTTGCCAGCCGTTTAAAATATCTAGAAGACAATTAACTCTCAAGTACTACTGTGGGAACATATCGATAGGTGCTTGGAGAAAGATTTTTAGCTCAATGGTGGTAGCCAGTCGAGACATACAAAATAAACTGCCGAAGTTTTCTGATTTTCTCTATTTTTTAATGATTATTAAGAGCGTGTTATAAGATTTTAAGCTAGGTAGTGACTTGAGCGGCCGTGCGATGGTCGTAGATTCGAATCCTATAATTAGCTTTATATTGCGGTGAAAGAAAACATCGTGTTAGTCTAGCTGGTATATTAATAATATGAACAACTGTAATTGTTTTAAAAAACCCCTATATATAGGTACTAATGGAATTTCAATCTTAGAGTAAAAAATCGGTCAAGTGAGAGTCGGACTCGTGCACCGAGGGTTCGGTACAAATTTTGTAGTTATTTTAGTATTTAATCTAGCTATCACGGTTCATGAGATACGGCCTGGTGACAGACAGACGGACAGCATAGTCTTAGTAATATGGTTTCCGTTTTTACCCTTTGGGTACGGAACCCCAAAAAGCAGTTTAATAATTATTACAAACTCATTGTCAGTCTGTACCTAAAAGTATATTTTTTAATAATCATTATTTTTAACCGATATATAAGATACCAAGTCTTTCAATCGCACATTTTCTTCAGTTTTAATATTCTTGATTCCATCTTCAGTGTCACCAACCAAGATTTTACCTACCTATCAATAAATAAAGTCTGTAAAATATTTAAATTAACTACAAACTTTTCCCATAAAAATATGGAAATCTATAACATTGCAATACGCGACAGGATTTTAAAGTGAACGATGTTGTTTTCTTATAAGATTACTAGGTGCCTTCAGGTTTTACTCGCCTAATCTATTTTACGTCCATTTTTAGGAACTTGGCTACTTTTTCAGCTATTCGTCACCTGATGGTAAGTGATGATGTGGCCGAAGGTGGTAAGCACACACAAAGCCTAGAAGGAAACTGGCTCTAAAGTGCAAGTGCTTGGGGATAGACTTTCAACTTGTGACTTTCAGCCAGCCATTCGGGTACTACAAAGTACCCTACCACCGTGCTATGGTTTCCTCACGATGTTTTCCTTCACCAAAAGCTCAAGCTAATTGTAGGATTCGAACCCACGACCTTCGCCGCGGTATCCGTCGTCACTACCAAAGAGCTGTCATCGCTTATATTTATTAAAGTGAAAGTTTGTATGTTTCAATCTCGCCAAAACGGCTGAACGGTTTAGCTGAGAAGAGCCGCCAATTCAACTCAAACTCAAAACTAATTTATTCAGTTTAGGCCCTGGTAAGGCACTTATGAACGTTACAATTGACTCTACCACCGGTTCGGAATACACTTAAACTGAGAAGACTCCGGCAAGAAACTCAGCAAGGCAATTTTTTTTTTAACAGTGGATCTTTCTTACATACAATTAATTACAATAAACTCGGCAATTATTATTTTCAAAAACAACTTACACCAATTACATTCAATAATTATTTATCTAGTCTCACTTACAAAATATTGAAATCTCATGAGGATCTAATAAGAACTAATATAATCAGATGGTCCAAAAATATTTAAATATGTAATCTTGCTGAGTTTCTTGCCGGTTCTTCTCAGTTGAAGGCTAAACTGAATAAATGGTTTTGACTTTGACTTTTGAGCAAATTTTTAGAATCGCTGCTGCCCGTTCTCAGGGAGATATTACGATCGCCAACTCGTTTGCCTTATGATTGACATGATAAAACCTCCCTAGTCCCCGTTTAAGACCGGTCATTGTGGAGATCCTTGGGGGTGGCCTTTGTCCAGCTGTGGACGTCTCCCGAATGATATGATGAACATTGTTGCATGAAATAAAACAGTATTTTTTTACTTTTGTTTTTAATTTCCCAGTATTAGAAGTTGTGTGTGTGTTTACAATAAATAAACACATTAAGATGATCCTGTCTGACACGTTTTCCATTTTATCTTCGCTTTAATATCACATTACAATGTATTGACTCAAGATGGTTGGCGCATGCTAAATTCTTGACTAGCACTTGTATCGATCTCGACTTCTTTATCAGGATTTTCCGTGGTTTCACCCGCGTTCCTCGGGGAATTAAAATATAATACCTATAGCCCATGTATTCGCTGTCGATTTCTATAGGTACTTACGTGAAAGTTAAATTTTTTTATTACTTAAGTAATTTTTGAGTTTATCACCCCCGTTCCGGAGATATCTTATCTTTTCCCGGGCTAAAAAGTATCCTATATTTTATTCCAGGATATGAGCTAACCAATTTTAATTACTAACCGATCTCCTCGGACATTTTTCACACACGGCTATCTGATCCCAAACTAAGCAGAGCTTGTAATATGGAAACCAGATGACTGATATACTACATATACTACGTTTTTTTGTAAATACATACTTAAATAGATAATTACACCCAGACTCAGGACAAACAGACATGTTCATGCACACAAATGTCTGTCCTGGATGAGAATCGAACCCACGACCTGCGGCGTGATAGGCAGTGTGTTAACCAACCACGCCAACCGGCCCGTCGAATAATATCTAATATTATAAACCGTTTTTTTTTTCAAAATTGATGTCTTGTGACAAATTAAAAGTTTATTTTTTAATTTTGTTATTATCTTTATTTAAGGACCTTTTTCCCTTTACAAATTTAAAGTTAAAATTCACCTCTTAACCTGTTGGCCCGTACCTAAGTGGTACGGCCGTCCCATTTAAACAATCATATAACAATGGAATCAATAATTTACGCAAGCCAACTAATTGGTTATTTATTCTAAGATAGGATAGTTTTTATCCTGAGAAAAGATAAGAGCTCGGGAACTGAAATTGATGAGATCATGTTGCAAAAATGTTACTCATTTCCTTCTAAATTATTTTATTTACAACAAATGTACAAAATATACAAGCAAATGTACAACTATAATATATAAAAAACTTCTTCGAGGCTGCCGCTGCTGCCGATCGGCAAGGTTCCCAGAAGGCTGGCAGCGTTTCCTCTTTGGATGGCCAAGCTAATGCGTTGGCGGAAAAAGCTCCCCGCCCGCCGGTCATCCGAGGCAGAGATTAATTTGTTACATAAAATATTTGCGAAACGACGATCTTCAGACCCCCACGGACCCATGGTCTCAACCGCAAAAGGCATAAATTGATAATTTGGACCAATACAGGCGTACTTTTTCCTTTTTCCTTCTATAAGATTTCAATAAAACTGATTGATTAGAATAAATAATTAAAAAGTTAATACATATTATGACAAATAGGCTTCACTATTGTCACTACGAGTATCTCTGAGGTATCAGTGACGTCGGATAATGTGCGATGGTCGTGGGTTCGAATCCTACAATGAGCTTGAGATTTCGGTGAAGGAAAACATCGTGAGGAAACCACAGCACGGTGGTAGGGTACTATGTGGTACTCGACTGGCAATTGCACTTGAGAGCCAGTTGCCATTAAGGCATTGTAATAAGGTGTACAACACATTGACAATCACCATAAGCTGGTTTGGTACAACAATAAACTACAACGCCATCTAGCGGCATAGAGTGGAACCTTGTAGCCAGTTTTTTTTTTTATTCTCGATAGGCTTGTGTTTTGACCACAATCTCACCATGGTAAGTGATGATGTGGCCGAAGGTGGTAAGCACACAAAGCCAAGGTGGGAACTGGCTCTCAAGTGCAGCTGTCGGAACACACCGATAGGTGTTTAGCTACAGATTTTCAACTTGAGGGTGGTAGCCAGCCAGTCGGGTTCTACAAAGTACCCTACCACCGTGCTATGGTTTCCTCACGATGTTTTCCTTCACCGAAAGCTCAAGCTCATTGTAGGATTCGAACCCACGACCTTCGCCGCGGTATCCGATGTCACTTACCACTGAGCTATCATCGCCTTCAACCAGGTGAAACCAGACAGCTAGACTATTTATTAAAAAAAAAAAACAATTTAAAATTGGAATGATTTTATTCAATAAAAAACGTAAATACTTAATTTTAACAACTAAAATAAAAAGTACTTCTTAACATTATTAATATTATTCTCTAAGCACATGGCCCATTTTAACGCTATCTCATAAAAATCTGGTTACTTTCTGAAATTACTACCATTGAAATTTTATTGGAATCTCGTAGGTAAAATGCTTATTGAACTTCGATAGCGCGATGTAGGCTCGGTACTTTACAACTATCGTTTATTGCAGCGCCATCTATCCATCGGTAGTGTAATAATCCTGCTATTCAAAATGTTTGCTACTCTTTCATGCAAAAAGTACAGAACCGATTTTGATGAAACTTGGCACACAGGTAGATCATGTCCTGGAATAAAACGGAAAATATAAGATCCCTCTAGAACAAGGGACAGCTAGTAAAATAAAATAAAATTTAAAATAGTAGGTATCCATACAATTTCATGAGTTTATAAAAACATAATTACATCATTTTATCACGTTTAAGAATGCCATAGAAAAATAAACTTTATTGCTTTAAAATAAGAATCATCCGTATCATCAGACAATTAAAAATTGATAAAACAAGTGAACCTTATCACAAAGTAATAAGATCCTAATTTCATTGAATATTTACAGCGGGATCTCTAAGAAGAATCCACAATAATTCCTAAAACAGTTACTAAGTAACAATATGTAAAATAATAGATTATGACTAAAATTAAAATGTACCTTATTTCATTCTAAATTAAGTACAAATTCAATTAAAAAGTATTATATACAAAAAAAAATTACTAGAATTATTATTGAGGTCGACACATTGTGATATCATAATTTACATGCCAGCTAATACTAATTAAAACCATGTTTAAAAATAACCGGTTAAAATCGGTAATCAATAAATTCATAAATGTTCAATCAATTCAAAGCATAACTCCTAACAACAAATTTTAAAATCAAAAAATTGTATAAACCGATTTTCAATAACCGAAAAAAAAACCGTTTTTTTTTTCAAAGTTCCGACGACAATCACAAACGTATCGACCCCAACGCTTATCTAATCATCACTATGCTCCATAAACTCCGGTTTAACTTTTTTATCCTTCTCATGTCTTTTAGAGTGTAATAACATTTTGCTTCGCGTCATAAAACGTTTATCGCATACAGAACAGACGTGCGCCCGATCTCCAACATGCATTTTCACATGCATCACTAAATTATTCTTTTGCGTAAAGCTTTTCGAACATATTTCACAGGTGTGGGGTTTAATTCCTAAATGTATGCGTTGGTGACGATCCAAATCTGCCTTCCGATAGAACGACGATCCGCAGTCAGTGCAGTTAAAGTTTTTTGTACCTGAAAATTTTAATTTATTAAACAAAATAAACAAAAAAAAACATTTTTTTTATAAATTAACACAAAAAACCGGTTTTTATTTCAAATGAAAAATTTCAGTTGGCCTCCGCAGTTTCACCCGCGTTCCTGAGGGATCTTATTTTTTTCTGGCATAAAAGATATGTATTATTCCAGGATAAGATCTAGCCGAGTGCTAAGTTTCATCAAAATCCGTTCAAAACTTCATATTCAGAACATTTTTGTTGGATGACTTAAAAAATACTGACTCCAAAAAGTAGTATAAGCAAGTCAGTAAGATGGTAAGCACACAAAGCTTAGATGCGAACTGGCTCTCAAGTGCAGCTGTCGGAACACCGATAAGTGCTTGGCGACAGTTCAACTTGAGTGTGGTAGCCAGCCAGTCGTTACAAAGTAACCTACCACCGTGCTATGGTTTCCTCACCATGTTTTCCTTCACTCAAGCTCATGTAGGATTCAAACCCACGACCTTCGCCGCGGTATCCGACGTCACTACCACTGAGCTATCATCGCCTTAAATCGCCGGTATGCTCAGTTCATCTCCACTTGCAACACTTGCCACAACAGTGCTCTTCTCTCCACTTCGCCCAGCTCAGCATCAGTGGAAATATAGTCAGATGGTCCAAAAATATTTTTAAAAAGTAACCTCGCTGAGTTTCTTGCCGGTTCTTCTCAGTTGAAGGCTAAGGAAGTTAACCGGTGGTAACTTCTGTAATTCGACCTTCATAAGTGCCCTTCTAGGGCCAAAACTGAATAAATGGGTTAACTGTTATTGGCCTTATGTCAAATCTATTTTGTACCTTGTTGGTTACCTAAATAAATAAATAAAAAATGGTTTTGACTTCGACTTGACTTTGACTTTATTCCTGTTAGCCTTAAATCGCCGGTCTGCTCTTCTCTCCACTTCACCCAGCTCAGCAGCAGTGGAAATGCACCCTAATGCTGGAACTTTTTTTTGTTTATGTCACTAGTGACAACGAGGCAGGCGGGTCACCTGATGGTAAGTGACTACCGTCGCCTATATACATTAGCAAGACTAGGAGGACTGCCAACGTGTTGTACACCATATTACAATGCCTTAAGGGCAAGGGCAACTGGCTCTCAAGTGCAACTGCCGGAACACACCAAACAGGTGCTTGGCGACAGATTTTCAACTTGAGGGTGGTAGCCAGCCAGTCGAGTACCACATAGTACCCTACCACCGTGCTGTGGTTTCCTCACGATGTTTTCCTTCACTCAAGCTCATGTAGGATTCGAACCCACGCTATCATCTCTTGAGAACTTACCAGTGTGCGATAGTTGGTGAATACTCAAGTGTCCAGGTTGCGTGTATGTTTTACCACAAGTTGTGCACATATACGGCCGTTCGCCTGTGTGGGTGCGTAAATGTTTTCTTAATTCGTACTTCGTTTGAAATGTCTTCGCGCAATGTTCACAGGGCGATCGCTCTTTGGGCACTGTACGCTTTCTCTTTCTCTTTCTGTAATTATAATTTAAAAAAAAAGCCTTTTATTTCTTGTAGTAACTAATAAACAAAATATGTACTAATTTTACACAATTATCTTTTAATTTAATTATAACTAGTGGGCCCGGCAGACGTTGTCCTGTCCTGAAAATAAAACTTAGAACCCGATTCCAGCGCCACCTATTGTGAAACTAAACCATCTGTCAGTCCGATCTCGAGACATGTCAAAAAGTCGTTCTATACAAAATGTATGACAAAAATAATTTACTTCATTATTCTTTTTAATGTGTGAATTTTTCGTATTTTTTAATCCTATGTCTGTCTCCTGGTACTAAGCTACCTCCCCACCAATTTTCAGCCAAATCGGTTCAGCCGTTCTTGAGTTATAAATAGTGTAACTAACACCACTTTCTTTTACACATATAGATTTCATTTTTTTTTTTTCTTCTACAAAAACCTCTCCGCAGGTGAAGGCCTCCTCCAAAGAAGCCCAGTTTTCCCCATCATTGGCTAATTGTATTGGATAAAATACATATGCTAGATTAATTGTGTCCCCGCTTGCTCCAGGATATGGAGGCGATGATGGCTCAGTGGTAGTGACGTCGGATACCGCGGCGAAGGCCGTGGGTCCGAATCCTACGATGAGCTTGAGCTTTTGGTGAAGGAAAACATCGCGAGGAAACCATAGCACGGTGGTAGGGTACTTTGTAGTACCCAACTGGCTGACTACCACCCAAGTTAAGTTGAAAATCTGTCGCCAAGCACCTATCGGTGTGTTCCAACAGCCGATAGGTGCTTGGCACTTAAAGCCCAGTTTCCTTCTAGGCTTTGTGTGCTTACCATCTTCGGCCACATCATCACTTACCATGGTGAGATTGTGGTCAAACACAAGGTTATCCAGAAATAAAAAAAAAACTTTTCAACAGTTTATGGCTCTCCTAGATTACTTTTCAAAAGATAAATATCAAATGATTTTATTGGATTATTGTTCCTAGAACAGATTGCCATGAAGCAGAAACTAAAATAAGCGTGGCAATGACTTACTTCTTAATAACCTCTAATCTCTCGTCGGAATCCTCATCAGATATCTCTATAACTTCACATTTAATCACCACCTCTTCTACGGACATTGTGGATAGAGCCTCCATCATGAATTATTCTTTACTGAAAAGATTTTGTTAAGTTATATCACTGATAGAATTTGTTATCTTCACTTCTATAAATTCCAACACAAATTATTATGTGCAAATTAGTACTATGGTACTTTTAAAACTTTTGCAAACTAAATTCATAGTTTCATTAGTCTTAATTCATTGAGATTGGTCAAAATTATATTTTGATATTATCCTGTGTGCAAACAGACCTGGTATAAATCTAAATAAAAAATTGTTGTCAGTAGGCAACATGGTCAGAATGCTGGCGGTATTGCTACATTATTTGGCAATGCTAATTCTTTGGACGAGGTATATCACAGCAGATACATCGACCAGGTGTTTTGCTATATCACAAATAGACAGACAGACCCAGAGACTATTTTTTTGGAATTATGACCCCTACAAGGGTTCCATAGGATTGTGGATGGGACCGTGGAACGAAAAGCAACTTATCTATATAAGTATGTATTTAAAAAGTAATATATGTTATCTGGTGTCAATAGTACAAGCTCCGCTTAGTTTGGGATCAAATGGCCGAGTTAATGTCACAGGATTTCAAAAATACACAGCACACAAAGTTAAACTTATTAGTTTTAAAGTTGATAAATAAACCTCAACCTAATATAAACTTAATATAGGTAGTTATTGTTCAACATTCAAACATTCTATTTGGGACTGTTTTCTTACACCAAAACTAGCAGATTAAGGGATATTGGAATGTGATAATGAGTTGCAGTGGTTTTAGGAGCATCACGTAAGTTTACGTAGGTACGTAAGAATTGTATTAGTTTAAGAAAAAAATTGTTAAACATTTGAAAAAACAAAGCCAATATAGTCAGATGGTCCAAAAATATTTTAAAAATGTAACCTTGCTGAGTTTCTTGCCGGTTCTTCTCAGTTGAAGGCTGACTTCCGAACCGATGGTAACTTCTGTAATTCGACCTTCATAAGTGCCCTTCTAGGGCCTAAACTGAATAAATGGTTTTGACTTTGACTTTGAATTAAATATTGCACTCGAGCAAATAGATTGATAATGCATTGCTTAGAAATAGAAATGTGGCGAGAATATATACTTAGAAACCTTCCGTGCGTTCTGACTATTCATAAGTGCCTGTGAAGGCCTATTTGGATGAATAAACATTTGATTTCATTTCATTTCAGAAATCGACAGGATTATTAAGCTGCTACTATGGTATGTTATTTTTTGATAAAAATATTTATAATATAAATAAAAATGTTACCTATACAATGTAAACACGGTACATAAGTTATAACAACATGTAAGAACTAAAATAATGTAAATAATAAGATTATAATACACTTCCCTAAAAATATTAAAATCATTAAGTTTTTGTTTATGATTTCTAAAAAAATATTAATTTTGACATTACTGACAGATAATTATTTTGTGACTGACAGTAGAAGGGCTTGTTCCAGTTCTGATATGGAATGTATATCAGAACTGGAACAAGCCCTTCTACTGCCTGTGTGAGATGAAGACGGACTAAAAGACTAAATAGAGGTATATCACACCCCGGAATAAAATATGATACAATTTATTCCAGTAAAATCTCTCGAGAACGCGGGTGAAACTACACGAAGCTAGTAATTTAACTACTACAAATTTAAAAAATACTTGGGAGTAAAAAACAAATATTGAGTCTTATAGATATAATTATTTGAACGTGATTGACATTTTGTGTTGGCGCTAGTTGTCTATGAAATACAAAACTAATTATGTTAAATATGACTGTGATGTCTTAGTTACTCACCGAGTAATTTCGTTAACTCAAGAGTAACAATTAGTTAAATTCCGGTCTCTTTTAAATCTATACCTACCGTATTATTATCCTATATGAAAACTGCGAAATGGAAAGTAGGTTATTTTACAGTTGTAACACAGAGATCTAGCTACTTTTTCAATTAATTAAAGTACCTACCTAAATAAGTATCATAACGATAGTTTAATTTGAACATTACCTACCGTCTGAATAATTAAAAACTAAATAATAATTTTGTTTTCATGAAGAGCTAGAAATGTTAAAATAAAGGTTAAAATACATTCGCTAATTTCGCTTTGTCATAAAATGAATGACTCATATCACGCCTAGAAATAAAATAAATATTCAAGCGTCCGATTCGATTCCAAATTATTTAAATAAAGTAGGTAAGCTTGTAAAAAAATACAAACACCTATGTGACGCGACCTTCTGCGCGTAAGGCGACCGATTTGCAGAGTCATCGTTTTGTTTACGTTAACCTAAATGTTTTGGTATATTTAATTCGATTGTGTAAGAGATAACCAGGTCAGGAATGATGTCATAGTAAGAAGCTATAATTTTAAATGTGACGTTATGCCATTTTCGCTATTTCTACACCGGTATCAGTGGGTTCAACAGTGTTTCGCGAACCACAAATTGAAGAAAATTAAATCGTGTGTTTTACTTAATAAAAGAGTAAATTAAAATGACGTTTTACCAGCAAAAGACGGCCGGTGAGTTTTTGCGTTAATATAATAGATTAATATGTGTTAGATACCTACCATATTTAAATTTGAAGCGGACTTAACATTTTTGTAAGTCTAGGTAGCTTCTTTTTTAAATTTATTTTCTCATATGATTAAGACTACCTATGTTTTCAGCCCCGTTTTGTTATGTAGTAGGTACTTAGGCATTCTAGAATTCAAGTAGCTAATTAAAATTTTACGAATGCAGGAAAGAAAAACTTAAGTGTAGGTAAGGTAGGTAGGTAGGTATCTACCTAAATAATGTTGTTTTATTAATATACCCTATAATATATATACAATTTTATTAACAAAACAGCTGTGTGCATTAAAACAGCTGTTTCGTCATGATGTCATATTTACAACATATACCTATACTTCTAGGTATATCTATAGGTGCATTTCGTTGCGTTTCGTTGTTGCTCACGAAGAAAGATCTCATTATGTATTTTTTTAAACTAAATTATTTCTCCTTATCAACGAATAGCCTCGTGTAACATTTACCTAAAATAACTAATCAAACAAAAGATAAAAGAAAACTAGTTTACAGATTTTTTATGTGCATAATACCGCTACTTCCGCTTTTATTTAAAACCATTGTATTTTGATAACCAGTGAAATTATCCAACATTTATTTTAGTAAAATTCAATTTAATAAAATAGATCCAACAGTATTTCGCACGGAAGTTACAGTTTCTTATATTTAAAATAGAATTGAGATTCGCAAACGTATTTGAATGCAAATTAGCATACCTATAGAAAGGCTATGTCTTTACATAATTCTTCGGTACGTGTGTTTGCTGAACTTCTAATCTGTTAGACGGATTTTGTATATATTTGTGTGTTTGAGTCCCTTGATGGCTTATATTTACAATTGGACCCGGCGGGTGGCGCTGTAATCAGTTTCTAGGTCAGGTCAGGTAGTCCTTGTATAAATTATATAAAAAAAAACATATTATGAACCTTAATTGGCCTATTTTAAGAACCTATTTCATATAGGTTCATTGCATATTTCCTTTTGCCTATTCCACTATCTAAAAAAACGATAGCTACCGAACTTCCCTCATTACCCACCATTCTTATACCGAACTGAACATCTGGTTTCTTAAACAAAGCTGTTTTCTAACATATCATCGATTAAATCACGAACATGGCAACCATTGTATGATTGTAAATATTGATACAACTCACAGGGCCTTGACCTGAAATGTAAATAACACAGCAAGTACACGTCTGGCGTTTGTTTGCGTTACATTTAGTTAGGTGCCTAATGAATTACCAATGCTTAGGACTTTATTATGAAACTAGCGTCACACTCCGACTTCTAACATAATGTAATTGAACGATTGCTTTTTTCTAATAAAATATAATAAATATTTTTTTTCTTTATGGGATCAATCGTATAGACGATTATCACCCTATGACAATACACGAAATCTATAATTTTAATTACTTCATCTAGAACTACTATTCAGCTCAGAAATTTTGTATAATATTCTGGCTCTCTCAGAAATGGGAAAGCCAGAATACTATTACATCCTCCAGTTTGTAATAATGTAGGACCAAGAGCAATCTTAATAACTTGATTCCTGTTTTTTTGGTAGTTTATGGACTACCGTCCCATCCTCGAGCCAAGGTTTTTTAATCGATCTAATCATCTAAACCCAGACACACTTTCACTACTTACTCCTACTGACTAAGTTCCTATTTTTAAGGCGTGTATTTAGCTACGACTTTTGGCATATTATTATGTAGTCGTAGCCTCGTAGGTAGTAAGTATATAGTAGCTATTTGGAAGAGAACTGGCTTTCATGTCCCCGTTGTACCTGAAGCAATCACATCAGTGGTAGTAATGAAGGTTTCTGATCCTGCAATGAGCTTGAGCTTTCGTTAAGGAAAACATACAGGAATCCATAGCATAGTGGTATGCTGGTAGGGTACTTTGACATTTCTTCCTAAGCTATGTGCTACCTTAGGGTATAGTATATCTACACTCGCATTTAATGGCGTTGAATTGTTTGAATTCAAATCAAAATCGTTTATTAGGTACCATAGGCCTCGAGAAGGCACTCATGAAAGTTAATAACTCTACTGCCAGATTCGCTATTTACACCCATCTCGAGGAGAACCAGAGTGAGATTCTCGTCAAACACATGCCGATAAAGCAAAAAGAAAAGTGCTGGCTGATAGTTTTAGAGTACATAATTTATATTCCGTTGTTTCAGGAGCTGTTCCACCGCCACCTCTGAACGACAAGCTTCGTTTATACCATGTGGATATGAACCCATATGGTCACAGAGTCCTGCTTATCTTGGAGGCTAAGAAGACCAAGTATGAGGTCTACAGGCTGGACCCATTGAGGCTTCCGGAGTGGTTCAGGACCAATAACCCTAGACGTAAGTTTTTATCACCAACATATTTATTGACCGGTCGGATGGCGTGGTTGGTTAACACACTATCTATCACGATGCTGGTCGTGGTTTCGATTCCCATCCAGGACAGATGTTTGTGTGCATGAACATGTCTGTTTCTCCTGAGTCTGGGTGTAATTATCTATTTAAGTATGTATTTACAAAAATCTAAAGTAGTATATGTTGTATATCAGTCATCTGGTTTCCATATTACAAGCTCTGCTATGTTTGGGACCAGATAGCCGTGTGTGAAAATAGTCCCAATATATTATTTATTTATTTACCAACCCAGGGAATTAAGGTGGTACTTTATCTTCTCGCTCGTCCCTAGTGCGAGTTGATTCTCGCATGTCTTCTCGTGCATGGAGGTTACATTTATTTCCCTCACAGTGCCCGTGGTGAATCCGCATACGTTTTGAATTATACCTAGATTGTAGTGTAGATAAACCTGGCTACCAGGAGTGCCAAGGTTACATCGCCGTACATGGAATATGCTGTACCATTTTTCCCAATTCTAATACCACACGATTGCTTTGTATCTTTCATACTTTTTCGCCCATATTTACTTTGCAGTTGAATAGAAAGAGTACATAAATGAGAAGAAAAGATAGTGCTGTACGAGCGATTTTTCGACATCTTACAGCAGTTGGGCAAATTCACTTGGTCTTGATGATTCTAAAGTTCTTCTTCCTTTCTATATCCCACCCTAGGTGTGGTCGGCACAACATGTTTTCTTCCACTCCGCTCTATCACTAGTCGTCTCAGTACTCACACCTTTCATTGTATATCATTCTTCACGCAGTCCATCCATACCTTATTCGGCCTTGCTCTACATAGTAGTTCATAGTTTGCCTTTCATCCCTTCTCATGATATGGCCTATTACTTGATGATCCTAAACATGTTTTTAATTTATTTTTTCAGTAAAAATTCCAGTATTAGAAATACCAACAGAGCAAGGAGACAAATATTTATTCGAAAGTGTAGTTATTTGTGATTATCTGGACGAGAAGTATGGAAGGAACCCTTTACATTCCAGAGATGCTTACGTGAAGGCACAAGACAGACTGCTTATAGAGAGATTTAACGAGGTAAGAATTATCTGACTAATAGTACGTACTTATAGAGTTATTAGGCTTTGTTTGCTTATTTGTAATATACTAACTAAAACTGACCACACTTCACTCAGATATTGCCTCGCAAACGCTTCGAATTTCCATTTCCGTTAGAATTTCGGAATAAGATGTGTAGAAGTAAATATTTTCCTAAAAAAAATGGAAATTAGGCTGATACAAACATACTGATGCTGAATTTTTATGATATGTTTATAACAGAACTTAGTTTTTACGGTGGTAGATATACTACGTTGCACCCGTCTTGCTGACACCCTTATATAGAAAATCTGTCGCTAAGCACCACCACATTGGGGTCCAGTATTTACACTTAGTGGTCATCACTTTGGTAATCCCTTGGCATTCCTCTGCCAGCGTGCTTATCAGACTGTACAAAATCTGTTAATGTTTTATTTATTTTACAGTTAATAAAGGGAAGCTTAGAGTGTTTCGATACAAACTTCGCATTTGGCAGTGAACAAATCATACAAACATTGGATATTTTTGAGAGAGAGCTGGCGTTGAGAGGTAAATCTTCGGTATTGCTTGAATAAAAACATAACAATAGTAATGTGGTTCGACTATGTGATTGCCACACTTAAGATGAAAATCTGCCACCAAACACTTACCAGTGGGTTACGTTATTTCACACACAAGATGTTGAGGGTACTGTGAAAAAAGTTTATTTTCGTAGACGATAATAGCTCAGTGGTAGTGTCGACGGATACCGCGGCGAAGGTCGTGGGTTCGAATCCTACAATGAGCTTGAGCTTTCGGTGAAGGAAAACATCGTGAGGAAACCATAGTACCCTACAGGTACTTTGTAGTACTAGACTGGCTGGCTACCACCTTCAAGTTGTAAATCTGTTGCCAAGCACCTGTTGGTGTGTTCCAAACAGCTGCACTACGCCACATCAGCACTTACCATCATGATCATCATTTATCCATCCAAGTAAAAAAAAATGTTAACTTTGGAATTATAGTCAAATAATTCCTTACGGAATCCTACCTTCTAACCTAGATACATCCTTGACGGTTTTCAACTCTATAGTAAATTATTTATTAATAACAGGTACAAATTACTTCGGCGGCAGTCGTCCAGGAATGTTGGACTACATGATATGGCCGTGGGTCGAAAGGCTTTATCTTCTCCGTTGCGTTAATGAAAGGAAATTCGATGAGAAGAGATCGCTGTTCCCTAATTTTGTAAGTATTTGAATCGGGTCATTTAGAAAATCCAGGCAATGTTTTTGGTGAAGGAAACCTTTCTTTTTAGTACTCGACAGGCTGGCTACCACCCTCAAGTACCTACCTATCGGTGTTTACCGGCAGTCTATTTCCACCAGCTTCCATCTAGGCTTTGCAGTCGAAGTTGATATCACTTGTAGTAATTTACATAATTATCCTTTTCAGGCAGACTGGGGTGATCAGATGCAATTAGATGAAGTAGTAAAAAAACACGCCAACTCGCCGTCAGAATATTTCGATTATTATAAGAACGCAAGGGCACATTCTATGGGATATTATTTATAATTTTAACATAGATGCAATTTCTCCCTAAAAAATATATTTTTTAAACTCATTTTTATGGTCATGGCAACTGTACTTGATGGAAAGATGGTCGATGTATATTATCACCATCCCTGTCTCTTTCTAAGGCTATTCAGTGAACAAGGATGGATATACTGGATATACTTTAATCAGTCATTTCTTATTAGTTTATAAAATGCATATTTTTATTTTATTTTTCATATTTTATTATTTTTATTATATTTTTATTACTCCCAAAATAATCGAATGCTAGTTTTGTAGTTGCATAAATCACTGCTTTTGATTGCACTTCAATTTAGTAAGAGAATATAATTCTGGAAATTCCAGATATTTTATTTATGGTAAGGGTAGGTAAAAAAAAATTTTTTTTTTATAAAATCTTTATCAAATATAAAAAAAATTATTAGGTAATAGTTTTAAGAACTCGTTTATACGTTTAAACTCTATTCATGGATGTAATTTTTTCATCAGTAGGTATTATAAAATGGAACCGGAATCATATTCTCGAGTAAGTATTATGAATGAAAATATCGTTGCGTTATGTTTTTGCAAAGGAACTCGCCGTCTTCGCACATTTTACAATTAACAAATTAGTTTGTAATATTTTTTAAGTTGTCGACAGCAGTACATTTGAGGACGTTTAAATCGTTCTTCACGCTTATAACGCTATTTAACTTATAAAAGAATATAATTTACTGATATTAAAGCATTTATTCATATATCTTAGTAAGTAAGTTATCTAATTGTACTTAACAAATATATGTATTAATTACTAACAATTCTGTTGGATTTATTTTTGTTTGTAACTTTAAAAACGGTATATGGCGGCTGTATAATTATTGGGATGTTGTCTTTAATCATGAAAATTTATCTCACACTGACCAAGTAATAAAACATCGAAAAATACTAGAAAATAGCGAATACATGGTAAAATTTATGCATTTTCTGATTTTTAATTACCAATTTAACTACAAAAAGTATATTTTTACCTATTACATCTTTTACAACACTCCATATAAACTATTGTTTTCACATTTATTATAAGAAAGCTAATTTTATATATCATTCAACATCCTCATATTTTTGTAAGTTAAACTTAAATTATAATTAATTGTCTTCATTATAACATGGATAAACGTAAGTATATTAAATGATGTAAAGTATTTATCTATATATATAGAGTAATGCGTAACCATAGCGCACAGTCAATATTAGAGATCTGTTTTCAAAATTTAATACTCTAAATATATCATAAAATTATGTTTGGCATTTATAAAGTTAGGTATTATACCTATTAAAGCTATTAGTTTAAGTAAGTATTGTTATATTTAATATATATTTCTATAGTACCTTTAAGATAAATTTTTGTCATTTAAATCATCATATAAAGCAAAAGTACTTTTATATAAAATAATTCACTCGAGAAACTTTAACAATACTATGTTTAGTAGGTAAAAGGTTAAATATTTTTTACACAATAAGCGTTAATTTTGGCAGGTACACTAAAATGAAAGTAAACATTATTAAGATATAATGTGTTTTATTGAAACTTTTATGAAACCTTTTTAGGGTTCCGTACCTCAAAAGGAAAAAAGGAATCCTCATAATATGTAGGATCACTTCGTTGTCCGTCTATCTGTCTATCAATACCCTTTTCTCAGAAACGGGTGGAGGTATCAAGTTGAAATACTCAGCTCTGCAGCTAGAATCCTTGGAGCTAGAATCATGAAATTTTGCAAGAAGTAAGGTTTTAACACAAGAAATGGGAAAAAAACCGAAAAGCATAAAGATTTTTAATATTTTTCATTCGATTAATTATAAGCATACTTGCAGTTGTTAATTAAACTAAACACGACCCTTTTGATCAATGAGGTCAACAGTTTTTCAATGGAAAACTCGCTTGTATTTGCACGGAACCAAGTGGGCAAGTGAGAATCGCACTCGGTACGTGAGTGCATCTCGCACTTGCCTACGGTAAGGACTCATTCGCCGTATCCTTATCCTTAGGTACCTAACCAATGATCTAGGATCTATTTCTGTGGGTAATATTAATATCTACCTACATTGGAAATGTAGCGTCCCTCCGTCTATCTGGCTGTCCGTTAGTATGTACTGTACATATAACTAGAAAACCACATTATTTCGATGCTTTATTTGATGGAGTTTCTAGGTTTTTTAGGCTATGTTATCATTGCATTGTGCGTTATGGTAGGGGAGGCGAATAGGGGATTTCGGGATTTACTCGAGCGCGGCAGATTAACATAAGGGGGGCAACCTTGCACCTTGTGAAGTACTCTCACCAAATCTGAGCCCTCTATGTAGTGTCGAACGCCTAGGGTAGCCCGTCAGATTAGTAAAAAAAAATCGATGGTTTGAAATACTCGAGCGCGTCAGATTAAGGTAAGGTAAGTTAGTTACATGCAAAATAGTGTACATTTCAATAATCTGACAAATTGGGCGTGACGACGGGCAAAGTTGCAAAAAAAAACGTCACCTGGATTTTCTCGAGCGCGTTTTTTTTTTTTGAAGGAAATTAGTCACGAATCACGGAAATATCTTAATCTGCCGATTTGCACAAGCCGAAGTAGCTAAAATCATTATTAAGTGTATAGTCCAGGAATATTATGAGTTTCACCTCAGAATGAGAGATAGTCAGCTATTAACTTGTATAAACCTTTATTTTGACACCCTAAAACTTGTCTCAAAAGCTACTTATCTTAGGGTGCCCGCGACTACTGATTTTTCAAGGTCAAAGGTCAAAAAATCATTTATTGCACATCTCGTTTCCTATGGGTTTTTTGGTATATGTATTCGTAATAAATATTGTAGAAGATTAAATTCTCTACAACTTTTGTGCAAACATTTTTTCGATATCTTGAACCATTTTCGAGATTTCGATATTTTTTACATTTTTTTTTTTTCAAACCGTCAGATTAAGGAAATCCCTCAACATAATTGTCAGATTATGGGTCAGTACAACAAGGCCATCAAGAAGAACCGCCTGTATAAAAATCTGACGCGCTCGAGTAAATCAAGGTCACGATTTTTTTTTGCATTTTCATAAATCGGCCCTGACTGATGGTCGCGTCCAAATCGTCAGTCTTTAAAACAGGAGCTACTGGAGGGTTCACTTAACATCCCTTATCAATGTCTGACGCGCTCGAGTAAATTTTTTTAAAAAATATTTTCGACCCCTTCGTACGACCACCCCCACCACGCAAAACGGCAGATTATTATGTTTCCGTTATCAGACAGACGTGGCGCGACTACCCTATTAATATCTGACGCGCTCGAGTATTTCTTGGTGACTGTTTTTTTTTACGTTTTTGAAACCCTGTAGACGCTCCCCCCATCGCTGAAGGGGAAAATATCACATAACCTTTTTTTCTTTATTCCACCTAATCTTCAAATTCCAGTAGGTCCCAAAGACGCTCGAGTAACTATTTAGCATCATTGCCTCCCCTACCATTACTAACAAACTAAGTAGTTACCGTCGCCATTCACTTGAGTGGGCCCGAAATAAAGTTTAGTGTTGTTTATATAGAATAGGAATATAAAAAGTTGCATTACTCCATTTAAAAATGATTTTTGTGAAGATCTTTGCACTAACCAAACGCAAAATTCGTTCGGAAATAACATTTAGCTTACGTCAATATAACAATGTTTTCGTTGGGTTGTCTTGTCTTCAGTTTCTAAACGAATTTATCAACGTCACACACAATCCAAATCACCAGTTTGGCAAAAAAATCGCAAAAACATTTTATTTTACTTTAAAAACAATAAAACAAACATCCGAAATGCCGCTAATTCGTTCAGCAAGCTTCAATCTATTCATTGAAATCATCGTCAGGATAGCTTTGCTCTCATCATTCTGGTAAGCTGCATCCATATGTTCCCTCGAATAAATAGTATAAATCTAATAGCTTTTTATCTAATATATTATGTTCAGAATATTAAATTAATATTTAGATTTAAATCTCAATTTGCCCTGCTCATTTTTTATTTTAAGAACTAATTTAAATATTCGAAAAATAATAATACCTAAACAATGGTCAGTTTTGTTGACTCATCGTTTTTCATGCAAATATAACTATAATTATGTATTCAAAACGTCTGTACATGGTTGTAGACAATTAGTGTGCTAATACAGACTTTAAAATCGTTCAAAATAGAAACCACATTTATTTATTACCAGCTGGCCCCCGCGTTCTCACCCCCATTCCCTTGGGATCTTATTTTTTCCTGGGATAAAAATTATCCTATCTCTCTTTCCAGGATATAATCTATTTGTGTGCCAAGTTTCATTAAGATCAGTTCAGTAGTTTCATAGTTATTCATGGATGAACATTGTGACACCAAAGTTTTATATAATACAAGCTGGCCCCCCGCGGTTTCACCTGCGTTCCCGTAGCAATTAGCGGTTTCTCAGACCTCCCGTGGCAATTAGCGGTTTCTCAGGCCTACCAAATATACACAAGAAAATTCATAAAAATTGGTCAAGCCGTTTCAGAGATGTTTGGTTACTTACACTGTGACACGAGAATTTTATATATTAGTTTAGAATATCATTAGCTATACTCATCTCAAAATGTATACTGATTCTGTGAAAAGATAATATTGATTTATTTATCACAGTAGCGCATGACCAGCTACTGTGGTGATTCTTGGCCTTTGTGCAGCAGGGGATGTCTTCCGGCTGACATGATGATGATTTATTACTTTTGGATAAGCTTGTGTTTGACTGCAATCTCACCATGGTAAGTGATGACGTGGCCGAAGGTGGTAAGCACAGGTAACTGGCTTTCAAGTGCAGCTGCTGGAACACACCGATAGGTGCTTGGCGACAGATTCTCAACTTGAGGGTGGTAGCCAGCCAGTTGGGTACTACAAAGTAACCTTCCAGCGTGCTATGGTTTCCTCACAATTTTTCTTTCACTGAAAGCGATATCTATATACAGGGTGTCTTTTAAGTAGTACAAGTAAAACAAACTTAAGGGGGTGGGTCACAAACCAAATATACAAAAAAGACCTTATTAAAAGTGTCACCATTTCTCCCTCCTCCCTCCCTCCCCCTTTTTTTCTTAAAAAGCGGTATAAAGTTTTTGCTTCACATATTAATATGATTATTGTTTCAGTTACATGGAAACAATGACACCATTTGTCCGTTTTATACAGCAGTCGGAACTGGAGTCGGATTACAAGTATCCTCGGAAGGACTCGTACGTACCAGGTAGTGCTTTATGGGGTATCGTGCTGTCTGTACCCTGCACCCTCTCGCTCATAGCGTGGGCCGGCTGCAATGATTGCAACGATGCTTTCGAAGTAAGTTTAGTATATGTTTTGAAAATGAAAATTTTTTTTTTTTTTTAATTCTGGTTAAGCTTGTGTTTGACCACAATCTCACCATGGTAAGTGATGATGTGGCCGAAGGTGGTAAGCACACAAAGCCTAGATGGGAACTGGCTCTCAAGTGCAGCTGTCGGAACACACCGATAGGTGCTTGGCGACAGGTTTTCAACTTGAGGGTGGTAGCCAGCCAGTCGGGTACAAAGTACCCTACCACCGTGCCTATGGTTTCCTCACGATGTTTTCCTTCACCGAAAGCTCAAGCTCATTGTAGGATCATGAGAATGTTTTTTATTCAAATAGGCCCACAAGCACTTATGAATAGTCTAGACTCTAACGCATGGTCCGTAAGGTTGCTTTATGAGAAGAGCCGGCAATAAACTCGCCAATTACTTTTTATAAAAACAACTTGCACTTATTACATTTCATCATTATTTATCCAATTCCAATTTGTATTTTATGGCTCCATCATATCATCGATGACTCTGCTAATGTCAAGGTTAGATAAAACAATATTTATGATAGAATAGAGTAGTGAAGAAAGAGTTAAATGTAAAGGAATTAAAACAATATAAGAAATAATTGAGAGAGGCTGATGGGTAAAATAGCCAGAATATTATGCAGTTAATAGAGATCTAGTCTCACTGATAATATTTGCGTGTTAAGGTGGCAAAATAATAATAGATGGCATTTAATTATGACTGACTAAGTAAATAACAAACTCAAGCAGACCAGCCCCCACAAGCAGCACCTATGACGCGTGTGGCAGCGTTTGGATGGTGCATTAGGGTAGTGTCCTGGGTCAATAAAAATGAATTCTAATTAGTCCGTCGGTGAGATTATCAAAAAATATTGGACACGTATTTTTTGCTTTATCAAATCAATAAAAATATACAAAGTTATAGAGCGTGGGGGCTTGTGACGTCACTTCGTGGTAAAATTTGTACCACGGTGTGACGTCACGCGAAATTTCAACGCACTGTATCCTCGTCATTTTTTGTTTACGGAACAAAATAAAAAATACGTGTCCAATATTTTTTGGTAATCTAACTGACGGACTAAATAGATTTTTTTAGTACACAACCCTATTGAGAGCATGAGCTTTCGGTGAAGGAAAATATCATGAGGATACCACAGAATGGTAGTTACTTTGTAGTACCCGACTGGCTGGCTACCACCCTCTTGTTGAAAATCTGTCGCCAAGCACCTATCGGTGTGTTCCGGCAATTCCATTTGAGATCCAGTTGTTTTTAAGTAATTGTAATTAGGTGTACAACAGATTGGCAATCCCCTTGGTATTGCTTATGTCTAGCCACTTACCATCAGATGATCCGCAAAATGGGTGATTAAGATGATTAATGAACGAACCCTTACTTAATTGACCCGCTGATAAAAGATAATATTAATGAACAATGGTAATGAAATAGAATATGCCTTGATATTCCATATACTATGCTGCTTGGTGTGAAATAACCTATGGAAATAATATAATGGAAAGTGCAACACAAATGGCAGTATTTATTAAACCTTAATCTAATCAATATTACTTATCAACTATTTATTAATGTATGTTTCATAATCATATACTATCCTAAACATACACACACACACACACACACACACACACACACACACACACACACACACACACACACACACACACACACACACACACACACACACACACACACACACACACACACACATTTGTTGACAGACCATAATAAGTAATGGGGGGCCTGGAGATCTAAAATACAGGCTTTGGCTTAGTTTAGACTCCAGATCTCCCACAAATTACAATTTACTATCAACCTTCTTGTCAACTGTCCTTTTACTTAATGTAATTTGTGGAGATGAAATAAAATATTTTATTATTATTATCCCCTTACTTAATTGTCCCGCTGATTAAATGTATGAATTTTCAGATACTCCTGGCTTGGTCTCTCTCATTGGGCATCAATGGATTCATAACAGATGCAATAAAACTTATAGCAGGTAAATCTATATAATTAAAAGCGGACTTTATGGCGGAAACGTGAAGTGACTTTGCGTTTTCCTTTTATTTTCATGAAATCGTGTATTTTGAGAGTTTTATTGAATATGGCGATGATAATTCTGTAGGATGGACGTCGGATACCGCGGCGAAGGTCGTGGGTTCGAATCCTACAGTGAACTTGAGCTTTCGGTGAAGGAAAACATCGTGAGGAAGCTATAGCTAGCATAGGGTAATTTGTAGTACCCGACTGGCTTTACTTTGAAAATGTGTTGCTAAGCACCTATCGGTGTTCCCACAGCTGCCCTTTCGAGCCAGTTCCTATCTAGGCTTTGTGTGCTTACCACCTTCGGCCACAGCTCTCAAGCTCATTGTAGGATTCGATCCCACGACCTTCACCGCGGTATCCGACGTCACTACTGAGCTATCATCCCCTTAATAAGTACCAGGATACCAGAAGTTTAGTAGAGGCATCGTCAATACAGTGAGGTATACAAAAATATAGAAGGCAAATATTTTACTGAAAAGTACCAGGCAACCAGAACATTGAAAGAGTCCTCTTCGTAACTGTGCTACGAGATGGCGCACCTACCTTTATAAAATTACTCCTTTAAACTTCTAAGATCCTGGTACACGATACGTAACGCTTTTTTTTTCTTACGTGACGATTTCTGTCGCGTAAAAGTACTTCATTCCAAAAATGTGTACAAATACTTTCAGGCCGGCCGCGTCCAGATTACTTCTACAGGTGCTTCCCTGATGGGGTGGAGACCAGTGACCTCAAATGTACAGGAGACACCCTCACCATCATGGAAGGTCGGAAGTCCTTCCCAAGTGGACACAGCAGCTGTAAGTATAAGTCTTCTAGGGATGCCATACCCTGGGCCATTCTTCACACGGTTATCTGATCCCAAACTAAGCAGAGTTTGAACATATCCATCCCAGGACAGACACTTGCGTGTTCTAGGAATCGAACTCACGACCTATGGTGTGATAGGAAAACCGGCCCGTCCTATTAAAGAAAATAGATGACTGATACTTTTTACATTGATATGAAAGAAGGAATTAAAGAAAGAAAGAAAAAATAAGGAAGAAAGGACAAGGAAAGAAAGATAATTTATTTATACAGGATGTTCGGTAAGTAGGACGACAAACTTAAGGGGGAGATAGGTGTGTGGGTCACCTACCAACATGTACAAACATTACCTTTGTTAAAGTGTCACCAATTTTCCAGATACAAGATTTTTTTAAGAATGTATACTCGCTCTGTGGTTTCGAGTTGATAGATAACTACAATAAATACTTTTTAATGGTTAAACACAAATATTCAAGATTGTTTTGCGATAAAAACAAATGTGAAAAGTAATTAATTCCGAATACAACTCAAAAACGTAGTGCTGTTGTACTCCAACATTTTAAGGCGATGATAGCTCAGTGGTACTGACGTCGGACGCAGACGCCTACAATGAGCTTGAGCTTTCGGTGAAGGAAAACATCGTGAGGAAACCATAGCACGGTGATAGGGTACTTTGTAGTACCAAACCTCAAGTTGAAAATCAGTCGCCAAGCACCTATCGGTGTGTTCCGACAGCTGCACTTGAGCCAGTTCCCATCTAGGCTTTGTGTGCTTACCACCTTCGGCCACATCATCACTTACCAAGGTGAGATTGTGGTCAAACACAAGCTTATCCAGAATAAAAAAAAACTGGCTGGCTAACACCCTCAAGTTGAAAATCTATCGTCAAGCACATATGGGTGTGTTCCGACAGTTGCACTTGAGAGATAGTTTCCATCTAGGCTTTGTGTGCTTACCCCCTTTGGCCACATCATCACTTACCATACTGAGATTGTGATCAAACACAAGCTTACCCAGAATAAAAAAAGACTTGTCAGTTTGTCTGTCACCAGGCTGTATCTCAAGAACCGCGATAGCTAGACAGTTGAAATTTTCACAGATGTATTTCTGTTGCCGATACTAAAATACTAAAAACAGAATAAAAAAGTGCGAGTCGGACTCGCGCACCGAGGGTTCCGTAAAAATTTTGTAGATTTTTTTCCTGTTATTAGGGTTCCGAACCTCAAAAGGTAAAAAAAAGGAACCCTTATAAGATCACTCTCTTGTCCGTCTGTCTGTCCGTGTGTCATCACCGAATATCCCCCCCCCCCCCAACCTGTATAAGTATTTATGTAGTATTTTAGTTGCCACATATCTCGACCAATTTAGTAGTATGTAGTACGACAACAGCTTAAGTTTGTCGTACAACATAACCGGACACCCTGTATATGTAGTATAATCTTCGTGTAGTGTCGTTCTGCTCGCTCGGCATAGCGTCCGTGTGGTTGTGCGGTCGGCTGGGGGTGTTGTCTCGGAGGCGCGGGTCGGCGCTGCGGGTGGTGTGCTGCCTGGCGCCGCTATGTGTGGCCGCCTGCGTCGCTCTATCCAGGTCCTGCGACTACCATCACCACTGGCAAGGTGACTACACTGGGTGCACAATTAAAAAAAAAAAATTATAATAAGAAACCTCCTACACTGTTGAATTGACCTATACATTTAAGGCGATGATAGCGTAGGTAGTGACGTCGGATACCGCGGCGATGGTCGTGGGTTCGAATTCTACAATGAGCTTTCGGTGAAGGAAAATATCGTGAGGAAACCACAGCACGGTGGTACCAGACTAGTTGGCTACCACCCTCAATTTAAAAATCTGTTGCCAAGCACCTGTTGGTGTGTTCCGGTAGTTGCACTTGAGAGACAGTTGTCTTTAAGGCATTGTAATGAGGTGTACAACACATTGGCAATCCCGCTAGTATTGCTAATGTCTATAGGCGACGGTAGTCACTTACCATCAGGTGACTCGCCTGCCTCGTTGTCACTGTAGCATAAAAAAAACTACCACACACACACACACGTATACGCATACATATACTGAATTTAAAATTTTTTTTTTACCTGTTCTTTCACTTCTTTTCCTGTGATAAAAAGTATCCTATATTTTATTCCAGGATATAATCTACCTGTGTGCCAAGTTTCAACGAAATCCGTTTAACCATTTTTGCGTGATTGAGCAACAGATATTTATCCCGGAAAATATCTGAAATGGACAGACATGGTCTACCGTTTAGACAACCATATCTTCCTTTTGTATTTTAATGAAAGTGTATTCTTTCCACAGATATCCTGGTGGGGTCCCTCATAGGGTACACAACAGCCGTGTTCTGCTACAGACAATATTATAATCCCCTATCTTCCGAACTAGCGGGAATCCCCTACATAGTATCAAATGTCAATATGGCGAAGTTTTTCAACGGAAAACCTGATATAAGTCCGGTAAAAGATGGCAAAGAAATTGAATCGACCCCATTACTGAACGGCACCAAAAAAGATGATAAATGGATTTAAATTATAGATTTTATCGAACGTGATCAAAATGTACCCTAATACCTGAACTTAAAGTTCGTTTTAGCGTTATTGATTAGCAAACTTCCAAAGGAGGATCTCAAATTTTTCACTATTATCTTCGGGTTTTAAAAAAACTGGTATTTTTAGTATTGCCCGTATCTACTTTGTCCGGGTTGCTTTCGATGTTTTAGGGTACCGGGCATCATTATGGAAAAACAGACGATCTGTTCGTTTGTCTGTCTGTCCGTACCTACAAACTTATGCTCGCACTCCATATAGCTATTTTTGTTTGCGTATTGCTGCTTTTAAGCGTTAAAGATAGATTTTATGGCAAATCTTCTTTATTGTTATGTGAAATAATACGACGAGATGATGTTGAAAAATTAATTCATTTCCCGCCAAAAGATGACAATCGAATGTATAAAAAAGTAAAATAAAAAAGTCTTGTGACAATAGACTGAATACAATAATAAATTACAACGCCATCTAGCGGCATTGCTTGAAACACTTCGAATTTCAAAATGTTCCTTTGAATGGCGCCAACATTGCGTATTTGTGATATTTGTATAATAATGCAATATAGATGGTATATTTGACCAAACATTTGCTATATTTGCCTATTGGACAGTTATGACAAATACGCAAACACAAATAGCCAAGTGGAGTGCCAGCAATAGAATTTGGCACAATATAAATGTCTTTTGGTTAGTGAAAGCAAACAGATTGATGAATTAAACACTAACGTCTTATGGCGGCTTTGCCTCGGGGGAAAGGCACCACTTTTTTTTTATTCTCGATAGACTTGTGTTTGACCACAACCTCACCATGGTAAGTGATGATGTGGCCAAAGATGGTAAGCACACAGAGCCTAGATGGGAACTGGCTCTCAAGTGCAGCTGTCGGAACACACCGATAGGTATTTGGCGACAGATTTTCAACTTGAGGGTGGTAGCCAGCCAGTCGGGTACTACAAAGTACCCTACCACCGTGCTATGGTTTCCTCACGATGTTTTCCTTCACCGAAAGCTCAAGCTCATTGTAGGATTCGAACCCACGACCTTCGCCGCGGTATTCGACGTCACTTACCACTGAGCTATCATCGCCTTTAAAACTAAACTTCCTGAACATATTCAGTACTAGCTATTTTTTACAGATTTGCCCTCCCACTTTAACTAGGCAAAGTAGATACGGGCAAATGTCAGATATCTATGTTATATAAACGTTATAATATTTAATATATATTATTTTAATATTTATAAGCAATTAATTGTGTGTGGATGAAATAATTTATTGAAAATATTCAAATTTATATGTAAAGGAGTAGAAAATTTTATTTACGTAAGTGAAAAAGGCATTTTTTTCATGTCTTTTTATAATGTCATAATAACAGCTTTTTAATAAATAACTATACATTGTAAGAATTTTTCTAACGTGTTATAACAGAGAGAGTATTCTTGTGTTTATGTTTTGGTCCAGATAAATGTGGTTTAGTAAATTTATTTTGTAAAATGATATAGTTTTCGAATCGTAACTATCCATTTTAGAAGGAATATTTTTTTATTGATGTGTAACACCTTTCCCTCTTTACTGCAATCTGTGGGAGTGAAAAGGGACGGGATTTCGTAACAGGAAGTCGGGTTGTCAGATAGGGATTTATTTTCTCTTTTGTGGCGCAGGCAAAGGGTTTTAGGCCATACAGCCTCAAACTCAAAACTCATTTATTGATCAATGAGTTGTCTGTCAGATTATCCGAGAGTTTGGTACATGTATGGTATTACCAAAGTGAGATGTCAGATGTTACACATCATGAGATCATATGCGACTACTGTAAGGCTCGTTTTTTTTTCTGGACTTTGTGAGACATTCCGGAATGACATTTCAACAAATGTGATATTTTGTTTTACCATTTTTTTTATTATATTAGGTCATAATATAATTGTTTTCATACTGTCAAATATTTTAGAAGAATATAGAACAAATAAAATCAATGCTGTTGTAAAATCGTGGAATGCAAATATTATGCTTATTTTGTTTACTGCTTAAGTATAGGTTTTGTATTACGCAATTTCTTATTTACATTTGGCATTTTATTTGCAACAAGGTAATAAAATATAGTCAGAAAGGCGTGTTTGTTAAGTAGGGAAGTGATAAACCTGGACTAAGTCTCGTGTTTTTGGCATGTTCTAATAATTCCGCCATTTTTTTTCGATTAATATCGAATGCGGCCTTGATGTCGAATACAGATCCCAGTGCTGCCATGTGATACTACGAAAAGTGAGAAATTTTATTAGTTTAGCTAATTTTATTTACGCTTAGATACGTGCTTTTGGAATCTGCCCTTTCTTGTTTAATTATAAAGTACACTTTCGCTTGACGGACTAATCGAATGGCAACGTGTGCCAAAATGGAGTTTATTTATTTGAGGCTTCATAATACATTGACCATTGTCCCAAAATGATTAGTAGTGAAAAAAAAATGTCTTGTCTTTTTAATTGATTAATTCTAAATTTAAATTTTACCACCAAAGCTTGAAATTATTGTCAGTGTGACTAATAAAATTAATTTAAGTTTATTATAAAAGAGTAATTGCTGAGTTTATTACCGTACTTTCTCAGCAGAAGTTTTTTGTCTTTTTTTTTTAAATATAACTGTATTTTTTAACTTGCACGGGAATGTTTTAAGGCGATGATAGCTCAGTGATAAGTGACGTCGGATACCGCGGCGAAGGTCGTGGGTTCGAATCCTACAATGAGCTTGAGCTTTCGGTGAAGGAAAACATCGTGAGGAAACCATAGCACGGTGGTAGGGTACTTTGTACTACCCGACTGGCTGGCTACCACCCTCAAGTTGAAAATCTGTCGCCAAGCACCTATCGGTGTGTTCCGACAGCTGCACTTGAGAGCCAGTTCCCATCTAGGCTTTGTGTGCTTACCACCTTCGGCCACATCATCACTTACCATAGTGAGATTGTAGTCAAAACACAAGCCTATCCAGAATTTAAAAAAAATGTGTTAAGTATAGACCGACCAAATTTATCTGTGAATTGAAGAGCGTCGCCCTGTTCGAATCAGTGTTGCCATTCTATGAATAATTATCCAATAAGAGGGAAATATTTAATCAAACATGAGCATGATATAATAAATTATTAATTATTATTAGTAGTATTTGAATAATGACTTACTTACACACACCTACATAAAGTCATTTAGTTAACTGAACTGTATCATGTGTATATAATTAATGTACATATATATATTATCTGTTGTCCAATATTATATTTAAAAAAACTAATAAACAATAAGTTTCAAGTGCAAAAATTATGGGATATGACTGGTAACACTCAACAACTGACAGTCGAATGACGTTTTCAATATGGCGGCTGTAGTTCCATTTTCTGTAACTTTACAGATAAATTGGTGGGTCGATACATTTTTTATGTTATAAAAACCTTTCGGTTATTTTTTGACACGCTTGTATTGTACTTATTTACTTGTAAATCTTATTTTTATTTTCAGCTTAGAAAGCAATGTACTTTATTTTAATTCGTTCATTTAGTTTTTTTTTTTAGTTGTGTATGTTTTTAGACAAAATGGTAGGAAATTATATCTGTAATTGTATACAAAGGAATTGTGAATTAAATTCAACTGTTGCCATCATGACACAGTACCTTCTTTTAGTTTTTTGTTTCTTTTTAGGGTTCCGTACCCAAAGGGTAAAAACGGAACCCTATTACTAAAACACTGTCCGTCTGTCTGCTTGTCACCAAGCTGTATCTCTTGAACCGTGATAGCTAGACAGTTGAAATATTCACAGGTGATGTATTTTCTGTTGCCGCTATAACAACAAATATTAAAAACAATAAAATAATTAAGAAAAAAACTACTCGGTGCGCGAGTCCAACCCGCACTTGACCTGTTTTTCAAATTCGGCTTCACTCAATGGGCGCCGGGCTCTCTACCTTTTTCATTTGGTCTGAGCGTACATATAGACACTTCGTAAGATTGTTTTATCATAATGAATTGAAATCAGTGATTTTGTAATAAGTAGGTACTTTAATTATGAAGAAATAAAAATCTTGCATAAATTATTATATATAAAAAACTTTATTTACTTTTAACTCCTTGCCTCGGGAAGTGGAGTTTTGTTAAAAAAAAAAACTTGAGAGGTGTCAAGGGACACCCGGATGGAATGAAGTTATATAAGTCGAGAGAGTATATATAATAAAACATTTCTATTTATATAAATAGAAATGAAAAAAATATCTGGCTTGCTTTCTATAAGAGAGAGAGACAGACAGAGAAACATGCGCACGCCGCACAGCTTACAATAAAGTGACACTTTTAGTGTCAGTGTTTTTATATATATATATATATTTATAAACTCTCGACTTATATAACTTCGTTCCATCCGGGTGTCCCTTGACACCTCTCAAGTTTTTTTATCATGTATCTCTCTTGTATATTGTATAAGGTATATGTACAATAAAGCATATTTCATTCATTCATTCGGTAGGTGACCCCCCCTATCCCCCCTTAATTTGTACTACTTACCGGACATCCTGTTTATGCACAACAATCTTTCAATGCGTAAAGAAAAACAAACATTTATCATACTTATTCATTTATTACAAAACACTTTGGATTCAAAATTAATAATTACATTAAATGGAAAACAATTGAAAATTGTATATACCTACTAATTAAATTACATATTTTACATAAAAAAATATATCTTAAAAAAAACCATGACTTGATATCTACCTACAGAGAAACTACACAAATATGACATTAATTGCTTAAATAAATTGTCTATGACATTCTTCACTCGGCAATCTGATCATAAACTAAGCAGAGCTTGTAACTTGGAAACCAGATACACTGATATACTGTCACCTGATGGTAAGTGACTACCGTCGCCTATAGACAGCAATACCAGGGGGATTGCCAATGTGTTGTACACTTTATTAAAATGCCTGAAAGACACACTTAAATATTACATTCAGACTCAGGAACAACATGTTCATGCACTTTCTTCCCTATATGGGAATCGAACCCATAACCTTGCGTCATGCTCGTATAATATAATCAAATTGTGACACTAACCAACGATTTAATCGCAGTTTTAAAAATCATATCATATCACACAAATTCACCAAATAATTCTCTGCGCATAATCAAAATCAGACCACATGACTTGTTTATTAAAAAATACGTAATATACAGCACAATTCACACTTAAATACCATACAAATTCAGAAAAAACAACTAAATGCGAAGGCCTGCCAAAACGGAGCCTCAAAATTATGTACGGAACCAAAAAGTATCTTACTTCAATCAATTTTTGCAACGCTAAAACTAAAAACAAACATCCTGTATATGGCAATAAGAATGAAATACAATTTTGATCTTTTAAATTATCATACAAGCTAAACAGAAGGAAAATATACAGGGGTATTGTTGCATAAATAGCAAAATCATATTTCCCGAACCATCTGTTCCATATATAGAATGTATAATGCCTGTTATCTGCAAGCAAATACGGATGCACGATCGTATTAAAATGTACCATAGCCCCAAATAAAATACCAAACAGAATTACATATAATTTGTTACTGAGAATCATATTCAAAGTGGATTTAAGTCTGAAAAACACATATGGCATGCCAAATACACCATAGAAAATTAAGAAATATAACAGCTGAGGTGTATGTAAAGTCGCTTCATGCGCCGTTTTATCACCAAGGACAATAGATCCATTGACATAGACAAAACCTATGAATAGTAGAAGCAAAAAACTATGCGTAAGTATTACTAACCAGTCTTGAATGTTTAAAAAGTGGAAAAATGTACCGAAACAAGTTTTAATATGATATTTGATGGCTATGTATGCATCTGATAGATTATAATAACGTTTCAACTTGGACGCATCGATGTCACGGCCAATCAATGAATTTTTATTCAATTTAGCTTTCGTTAGATATTGGTTACCGAATACCCGTGAGCTTCTAATGACAATATCTAAGACTTTATGCCCTAAAACCATTGCAATCCATATAATGTTTGTTTGCCTCATTAACACACTGGAAAGTCCGAACAAAAGTATCAATAACTTGTATTTATTTGTGAAACACATCCTAGAGTATGCTAAGAGGAATGTAAGAGACAAAGTATCAGTATAATATAGGTGTGAAAAGAAATACAGTGGAGGTAAGACAGCAAGGTTCAAAGCCTGCGTTACTATCTTAGATTGACTGGCACCCAAACCTCCATACACATACTTTAAAATTGATGCAAATAACAGCAGATTTACTCCAGATGCAACTAAGTTTACCAATCTTAGGTTATATGTGTTGCATTCGTATTTTGTCCCAAGAAATGCGGCTGAAACCAGGTACAAACCAGGTAGAGTGGTTATTTTTGGGTCCCAATATGTGAAGTTACGTTGACAATATGCTAGACCCTGTGGTAAGTGGAATAGCTCATCGATGACTATGTGAATAGTTTCGTTCACTTCATCAAATATGTATTTGGAGAATGCGTAGTAAAATATGATGGTCATAAACAGAAGTATGTAATATTTAGTAAGTATCTTCATTTTGGATTGTAATTTTGGTTTTCAGACCTGTAACAAGTAAATTGTTTAATTAAAGCTACGAGTTTCTATTCCTAATAATGGTAAGGATGTCAAATTTATAAATATCCTACACACAAACACACTTTTGATCTCAAACTATGTAGAGCTTGTGCTATGGAAACCAGATAACTGATACTACAAATTCACTTCACTTTCTTCATTTTTTATTGATAATAATAACAAAATTATAGGTACTACTCCTAGTATTTTTAGTTCTATATCCATAATTTATTATTGATAAGTACTTCATGATAATATTAAATGTAGCATAAATGTTAAGTTCAACAGCTTATAATATTATTTTTCTAGTAATCAATCTTCATATTTTAGTACTATGAATGATCTCATTAAATCTGTAAAACAGTTATTCGAAATGTATAATGCAGGACTATCGCAGTCTGACTAGAGGCTACTAAAACACATTTTTAGGAATAAATTCAAATATGTTATGAAAATATACCTGGCTTAAATTGTTAACAGTTAAACCTCTCAATTTGTGATATTATTTTATATAATAATTATTTGTAATTACCTATTTATTAGCAAAAATAACAATCAGAAAAATTGGCAGTTATCGACCAATCGTAATGGTGGCGGCATTTTTGACAGCCACATGTTTTGTTTGATTAACTCTACTCTGTAGTCTGTGGCAAAGAGTATATAATTTAGTCTGTGGTCTTAATGAGTGTTTTGATTCGAGTAGCGATTCGCTATTATTCGATAGATAATATTCAATATTTAGTCGATAGTAATTGTTCATAAACGAAACGCGTATGACCCAGCCAGTACCAAGCCGGCACCTGTGGTCCCACAATGAAAATGAGAAGGCCTAACTCACTGATTCATCAACGCCCAGCCTAAGCCTAGGACCAAGAAAGCTGATTTTCGAAATTCAACCTTTAAGTGGGTGAAAAAGGGGTTGAAAGATTGTATGGAAGTCCGTCATTTTTGAAACTTTGTTTTAAGGATAACAGTTTTATTTAATAATAAAAGAAACACGATTTTCACCGTTTTTTTAAATTCCATCCCTAAAGAGGTAAAACGGGTTCGAACTTGGTATGAAAAATGAGAAGACCTGACTAACGCCCAGCCTCAGTCCTAGAAAGCTGATTTTTTTCACAGGTATTGTTTTTAAGTTGTAGATGAGGAATAATAAACGATTATTCAAAATTCAATCTCGAAAGGGGTAAAAAATTAATACGCGGTGGAAACCGCGGGGCGGAAAGCTAGTTTCTAATATGAGTAGTATTTGTTTATTATAAGTCGATTAATTTTCCATCACTTGCCCCGTCCCACTTTTGTGTCCCCTCGACGACGCCCTGAGCCGAGGTTCGTGCCCTCTTCGTGCCCCAACTGGGGCGCCCTCAGCGGTCAGTCGGCTAAAATTGGCAACTCGGTTGAGAGCCTTTAGCACTCACCGAAAAGCGTAAAGGTGTCTATGGTCCCTCAGACCTCCACCATGCCTCCACTTTTAAGTCCTCCCCCCAAAAAAAAAAACAGCACTTTTATTATTAGATATTTCTGCCAATGTCAAATTATTTGAAATGGTCTTGGTCTATTTGTCACTCCTTTAATAATTTTTTTAATAATTTTTAGTCAATACAAAGTCTTTCAGTCGCATAAATCTTGAGTTTTAGTTTCTTCTTTTATGTTATAGACACATTCTCAAATTCACTGTAATGTCTAGTCCTCGTCCGTGCATGTCCAGTCAGGCTTTAGTGAAATTGGCGGTTGTTCCGCTAAAACATTCACGGACTTTTTGGGACAACCTGGAAAGTCACGATACACGCTTTCATTTCATTTCATTTCACTTGTGCACTTAGATTGATCATTATTGGACAAAACACCGCCGATATTATTCAATAAAACTCAAAATACACGAATTTAATGAAAATAAAATGAAAACGCAACGTCACTCTGCAAGTTCCCGCCAAAAAGTCAAAAACAGCACTTGTGTATTTTTTGACTAGCCTGTGGTATTATACATTTGTATTTTTGAAAAAAAGAAACAGTCGAATTGAGAATTTCATAATTTTTTTTTTAAGTCGGTTAAAAATTAAACTAATTGCACAAGTGAAGTGAAATGAAAACCTGTATTACTTTTCAGGTTGTCCCAAAAAATCCGTGAAAAGTTTTAGTGGAACAGCCGCCAATTTCATTAAAACCTGACCGGGCTTGTACGGACGATGATTGGACTTACAGTGATTGCATATTGAAGGCTTATTGTGATAGTGTAAAGTGAAAGAAGAAAATTTAAAAATGATTTAGGCTTGATAGTCTTGTAATTAAAGCCATGAAATAAACAAAAACAAAATAAATATTTTTGAATTTTGTTTGACTGACAGTTGGTTTCGTTTCGTCAAGTTTCGTACCAAAGAGTATTGTATGTAAGAGTTTCGTACGTCCGTATAATTTAGCTAGCTACATATCAGTAATCTGTGGTATAATTCGTTCAAGGTAATAACGGACAGTAAATATTTGAAATAATTGCACGATTTTTCCATTTTTATTATAAGAAAATGTTTTAAAAGTTCATTGAAATGGCAGCTAATGAATTCATTGTAAAAATCAAAGCAGATGGGTCGATAAACGACCAGTGTGATATCGAAAAAGTGTACAGCGAATATAGCACTCTAGCAAACAAATTACCGACGAAGGACCGTGGAACTTTCGCATTGAATGTACTTTGTATTTTGTGCAGGTATCTATAACTTAGCTTTTACCTAGCCTATTTCATTTATACTAGAACATAGCAAAACTGAAATGAGTACACAGTCTTACCCGTTTCTAGTCGTACGATTACCTGAGATAAAAAAGTATCGTATCAGTCGATAAATTAATTGTTTATTGATAAAAACTGATCAATTCATTATTGTTAAAAGTCACCACAATTTTATTGAAGTTACTTGTTTGGTTAAACCTTGGTGAATTTGTTTTTAAGTGGGTTCATTGATAGCAGGCTTAAATAACAATTATTGTGTTCCAGAAACCTAGACAAAGTGCCATCATGGCGAGACAAGGTGGAGAGCAAGGGTCTACTAAAATTAAGCATAGAATGTGTGCGAGAGACTCGCAGCATGGAGAAAGCGGATTGTGTGAAAACACTAGCCTGTGTCTACCATATACATAAGCATGTTATCAGGATGGTCAGTTTAAATTTTTGTTTTTATACTGGATAAGCTTGTGTTTGACCACAATCTCACCATGGTAAGTGATGCTGTGGCCGAAGGTGGTAAGCACACAAAGCCTAAATGGGAATTGGCTCCCAAGTGCAGCTATCGCAACCCACTAATAGGTGCTTGATGACAGTTTTTCAACTTGTAGCCAGCCAGTTGGGTACCCAACCACCATCCAATGTTTACCTTCACCAATAGCTCAAGCTCATTGTAGGTTACGAACCCACTACCTTTGCCGGGGTATCTGATGTCACTACCACTGAGCTATCATCGCCTTAAATCATTGATTAAATATTTGAATGTATTGAGGACAGTATCGGAATGAGTTATGTAGCATAAGTAGCAAATGTAATAGTACTTTATATGTATTAGTACTCAATAGAATAATGATTGAACTATTAAAATAACCAAACTAACCAATAGAATTAATATAATATATAAAAATGAATCGCAAAATGTGTTGGTAAGCGCATAACTCAACAACGCCTGGACCAATTTGGCCAATTATTTTTTTTAAATGTTCGTTGAAGTCCAAGGATGGTTTTTACGGCGAGAAAAATTCGAATAATTGCCGGGAAAACCCTAAAAACAGCGCTTTTCTTTTTCCCATACAAACACCCAGCTGTTAAACATTTGACGTCAATCGGTCTGCCGGGACAGCTAGTATAAAATAATAATAAATGTAAAACTACTAAAATATTAACATAAATATAGCTAACTCACATTGATGGATAAATCGCGACACCCTATCAGGGTTGATGTACCTACCTCTTAACTATTTATATAATTGTGTTTGTGTACAGTCATGCAATAAATAAATTGAAATTGAAATGCTATGGCCTGGCCTGAAAGACATAAGTACCTATTACACTGAACTGTAACTAACAGAGGGATTCCAATAAAAAAATATTGTCAGTCTATTTGAAATTAAATGAAATGAAATGGTTTATTCATCCAAATAGGCATTCACAGGCACTTATGAATAGTCAGACTCTAAATGCTCGGTTCCGAAGGTTGTTTTTGTTGAGAAGAGCAGGCAATAAACTCAGCAATTACTCTTTTCAAAAACAACTTACACCTATTACATTCAATAATTATTATTTATCTAGTCTCACTGACAATATTTGCGTGTTATGGCGGCAAAAATAGTAATCTATAGAATTTAATTATGACTGACTTAATAAACAACAAACTCAAGCAGACCAGCCCCCACAAGCAGCACCTGTTCACAAGTATGACGCGATTTGTCTTAATGTCTTAATCCAGCATGATGCAGGAGCTGGATAACATTGGTTTGATCTGAAGCCATGTAGATGCCCCACTCTTTTTCCTAATCCCCATGTTAAAGATTAAAAAAGCAGACTTTGTTTTAACTGGGCTGTTTCCGCACTTCAGAGGCTTGGGCCATTGTACATATGAACTTCTGCCCAGGTCATCCCAGAAGGCTAGCAGCCTTTGTAGACTGCTGATGGCTTCCGGAAACGCTGGTTATAGGAGGATCCATGACGTTTATCTGCCACGCTCCTGCATTCCATAAGCACGTGCTGTGGCGTTTCTTCTGCCTCCATGCATCCTTTGCATAGAGGGCTGAAAATAGCAGACTTATGTTTAACAATTTTGTACCAAATAACTAACATCTTAATACCTTCTTTATTCTAGAACTCACCAATACGACCTGAACTTCTCCTTAAACTATCATTCATGCCATTCGAAAAGGAAACCCTACTCAATGAGTACCCTAAAACTTACTGGAACATTCTAGTAGACCGGATACACTATATAGAAAGCATAAAACCAAAGTTACCAATAGTTAAATTATTACCAAAGTTAGCTGCAGACATTATTAGAACTATGCTCATATACGACAATGTAACATTCTGCTCGACTATACTGAGCTATCTTGTAAAGAAACTGAATTATTTATACAATGATACAGCTCCGATAGAGCTGAATGAAATATACGGAAACATATTTCAGAGTTTAACTAAAAGTGATTTGAAATCATTTAAGAAGCTCAATGATAAAGATTCAATGGATTTGTATGTGAAATTCAATGATTGCTTGTATTACGTAGCTGAAAATGCTTCGAGGATAAATTTCAAAGATTCAGCGTTGAACAATGCATTGAGATCTTGTATAACTCTTTTGGGACACAAGCCTGATATGTTTCATTGCTTCCAAACGTTTTATTCGAACGCATTCTGCTCAATATTGACACTGAATTCAGATTGTTCATACATGGAAACCGTCTTAAATAGCTTAATTAATTCATGTGAAACAACAGAAAGGCTGGGATATAAAAATACAATGCATGCTACATATCCTTTCTTGAATCAATTATTAAGACTGTACATCGAGAATTTTTACAAGAATTTCACTGAGGTACTACAAGAAAAATGCTTGGGTTTCATATTGTTTTTAATGGAGAAACTGAAGAAGACTGAACAGTTGGGAAAATGTGATAACTGTAAAATTAGGACTGGCTTACACGACGCCCTGCGCTTATCTCTACTCATAAAGTTATTTATCGACGAAAAATCATATGAAAACACACTACCAATGATTTGTTCTGTAATACAAAAGCAGTATGTGATTTTGAATGAACTGAAAAATGGGTGCAGCAACTTCAACAACTATTACATAAAAATACAGACCGATGTTCATAATATGGCTATAAAACTGAATCATGCTCAATTTTACAAGTATTCCATACAATTATTTGATGTATACTTAAAAAATGAGTTTGAAAAGGGTGGTTCAGACACTAAGAATATATGTCGAGCATTGTACAATAAGAGTATATGTGAAACTGACTTTAAATTGTATGAAAGAGCATTGATTGATGCGTTTTTGAGTCAAATTTTCGCTCAAAATGATGGTTTGAGCAACGATAAGTACATGAGCTTAGTTGTTGATATTAAAGCGAAGTCTGTGAAAGATAAAGTGGATTCGGACGATGCACTTCAATTGATGTCGGTTTTGGAAGCTTGTAAAAGTGTTGTGGAGACTAATTATTATGGGAATCTGAAGCCTTATCTATTGAAATTCAAGTTTAGGTAAGTAATTTTTTTTTTATCCGACTTATACAGGTGTCCGACTTATACAGGTGTCCGGGGGAGATAGGTAGGCGGTACCAACATATACAAAAATGACTTCAATAAAAGGTCACTATTTTCGAAATATTTCGATTATTATGTATTTATTTTTGAATTTTGGATATTAAATATATTGAAAATGGTGACACTTTTACTAATAAGGTAATTTTTAGGGTTCCGTACCCAAAGAGTATAAACGGACACCCTAATACTAAGACTCTACTATCCATCTGTCTGTCATCGGGCTGTATCTCATGAACTGTTCTAGCTAGACAGTTGAAATTTTCAAAGTTGATGTATTTCTGTTGCCTCTATAACAACAAATACAAAAATCAGTATAAAAAAAAACTACAAAATTTATACGGAACCCTCGGTGCGCGAGTCCGAGTCGCACTTCACAATTTTTTCGTATAAATATATAAAGAAAAAAAAAGTTTGAAAACCATGAAACTTATTTATAATATTAGTAATAAAATTTGTATTTTTTTTAATTTTAGCAATTTTTTAAAACAAGAGTTTAGTAAATATTCGAAGCTGTGGCCCGCTGTGAACCCTGTAGCCGGCGTATGGATATCATTCAATGAATTATCAAAACAGAAGGATGTACCGTGGTTGGAACGTAAGTACCTTAGGGGCCGTTCAAGGTTTACGTAAGCACTATGGGGGGGGGGGGGGGTCTTTGCTTATTTTGGATGACATGGGGGGTGGGGAGTCTAGATGATGATTACGTCACCGGTAGTTATTTACTTTTTTACACGAATGGCAACCCGCACATTGTCTATGCTTGAAAACGAAACGCATTTTCGGGGATTCCCGCAAATAATGCATACGTTTAGGCACTCGCTTTTTAAAATTATAATTATAACATAATTATAATATTAAAAAAAATACATTTGTAATTGAAATATGTTTACGTAAGCATGGGGGAGGGGGAGCTTTGCTTACTATTGTTGACAAGGGGGATGGGGGGATGGGGTAAATAATTGTAATAAATCTGCTTACGTAATATTTGAACGGCCCCTTATACACATTTTTATTTTTAGGCGATGATAGCTCAGTGGTAGTGACGTTATAGCGCGGTGAAGTGGGTTCCAATCTACAATGAGCTTTAGCTTTCGGTGACGGAAAACATCGTGAGGAAACAGCTACCACAAACAAAATAAAACAATTTTAACAGTCGATAAGCCTATTGGTGTGTTTCGAGAGCTGCACTTGAGAGCCTGTTTCCATCTAGGCTTTGTGTGCTTACCATCTTCGGCCACATCATCACTTACCATAGTGAGATTGTAGTGAAACACAAGCTTATCCCACTAATATAAAATAAATAATATCCTACTTCCTACTAATATTATAAATGCGAAAGTATGTTTGGATGTGTGTGAAGATGTTTGTTACTCTTTCACGCAAAAACTACTGTATGGATTTTAATGAAACTTGGCACACAGGTGGATCATATACTGGAATAACATATAGGATGCTTTTTATCCCGGGAAAATATAAGATCCCTCAGGAACGCGGGTGAAACCGCGGGGCGGAAAATTAGTAATATTATAAATGTGAAAGTTTGGGTGGATTTTGATGAAACTTGGCACACAGGTAGATCATATCCTGGAATACTACATAGAATACTTTTTATCCTGGAAAAGGATAAGATCCTTCGGGAACGCGGTTAACAGCTAATAAATGCAGAATAATAAATGTTTCAGGTGAAAATGAAGATGAAATACTAAACATATTCTATGATATAATCTTGCAAACTCCAAATGTTGTCCGGTCCATAAATAATGAACATTTCAAGAAAATTGTCGCAGAGCTATTGGAGAGATTCGAGGATGAGCCCGTATGTATCTTTGATTATACAATTTCTAATAGATAATATACTGATACTTGATAAGAAAGGATTTTTGAAAATGTTACCCCCAAAAGGTACCCTCGAGAACGCGGGTGAAACCGCGGAAACTGCTTGTATTCAAAAAAATAGTTTAAAAAAAAATACACTTGTATAGAAAATTCAAAAATAAATATCCTGGGACATTTGTTCACATACGGCTATCTGATCCCAAACTAAGCAGAGCTTGTAATATGGACAACCAGATCACTGATATACTACATATACTACTTCTTTTTGTGAATACATACTTAAATAGATAATTACACCCAGACTCAGGACAAACAGACATGTTCATGCACACAAATGTGTGTCCTGGATGAGAATCGAACCCACGACCTGCGGCGTGATAGGTAGTGTCTTAACCAACCACGCCAACCGGCCCGTCAAATATATTACCAAGGTGAGATGTCAGAAGTAACGTTTTTTTTTTTAAATTCATTTTCAGGCTAATACAACAGACTTGAGAGTTGTACATGCCACTCTTCTATTTATGAAAGCAGAGTTTGACTTGGCTGATGCCAGCGAGAAATATAAATGGAAGATCAGAGAACCGGTAAGATTTTAATATTTCATCACAGCATGTACCACCCCTAACAAGATTTTTTTAAAGGTTTTGACTTGGTATCCACACCTTTAAGCCATTTCTTCAGTTTTTATTAACTTATAAAATCATAAAGATGACAACATGGTCAATTCCCCTGGTATTTCTAATGTCTATAGGCGACGGTAGTCACTTACCATCAGGTTTTTTTTTTATCTCAATACAGCTTTTCTTTACAGAAAATAAACCCAGATTTAGTCGAATCCACTAGGACGATACCGCAAGAACACAACGCATGTCTAAAAGCCATTGAAGCTGTTGAAATGTGGACTCTATTAGTAAAGGAATTAGACACAGGTATTAACTGCATATGTTATCTTCTTACTACTGTTATATGAAAGTTTGTTAGGTCGTCGGTTCGAATCCTACAGTGACCTTGAGCTTTCGGTGAAGGAAAACATCGTGTGGAAACCATAGCACGGTGGAAGGGTACCTTGTAATAACCAACTGGCTGGCTACCACACACAAGTAGAAAATCTGTCACCAAGCACCTGTTGGTACACTTGAGAGCCAGTTTAAGCCTTTAAGGCATTGTATGAGCAGGTGTGTTGAATTTTTTTTTATAATAATAACAATAATTTATTTGCAATAATGTGTACAAATGGATGTTAAATTAAATAATCAAGAGTGGTGACATGAGCCAGAATAAGGCATGCAAAAATTTACAAAGTTTAACAAATTCAAATTATCAAATAAAATATCATTAATTATGTCAGTGTTTGTGATTAGTATTTATCTTGCAATGTGTAAAGTATTCAGCAATGGAATAAAAATTATGGAGCTGAAGCCACTTTCGAAGTTGAACTTTAAATTTTACTTCTGGATAAGCTTGTGTTTGACCACAATCTCACCATGGTAAGTGATGATGTGGCCGAAGGTGGTAAGCACACAAAGCCTACATGGGAACTGGCTCTCAAGTGCAGCTGTCGGAACACACCGATAGGTGCTTGGCGACAGATAGCTCAGTGATAGTGACGTCGGATACCGCGGCGAAGGTCGTTGGTTCGAATCCTACAGTGACCTTGAGCTTTCGGTGAAGGAAAACATCGTGTGGAAACCATAGCACGGTGGAAGGGTACCTTGTAATAACCAACTGGCTGGCTACCACACACAAGTAGAAAATCTGTCACCAAGCACCTGTTGGTACACTTGAGAGCCAGTTTAAGCCTTTAAGGCATTGTAATAAGGTGTACAACACATTGGCAATCCCCCTGGTATTGCTTTTTTTTTCTGGAGAGGCTTGTGTTTGACCATAATCTCACCGTGGTAAGTGATGATGTAGCCTAGATGGGAACTGACTCTCAAGTGCAGCTTGCACACCGATAGGTGTTTGGCGACAGATTTTCAACTGGATGTCTATAGGCGACGGTAGTCACTTACCATCAGGTGACACTTGTGGTATAAAGATAAAACACCGCCCGTCGCTCCTCCAGCCTTTGATTGTCACTATTTTGTTTTTATTTCAGTGAAAAATACATCGAATCTCGCATTGGCACTACAAATGGCGCAATTGTTCGTGTATGAATTTATTTACCTGTACAAGATTGTTCACGGACTGCAGATGGCGCACGTTTGCTGTCAGATTGCTAAATATATTGGTGATAAGTATGTAACATAACAATAATATCCTACCATATACCATTTTAAGGTGATGATAGCTCAGTGGTAGTGACGTCGGATACCGCGGCGAAGGTCGTGGGTTCGAATCCTACAATGAGCTTGAGCTTTCGGTGAAGGAAAACATCGTGAGGAAACCATAGCACGGTGGTAGGGTACCATGTGGTACTCGACTGGCTGGCTACCACCCTCAAGTTGAAAATCTGTCGCTAAGCACCTGGTGGTGTGTTCCGGCAGTTGCACTTGAGAGCCAGTTGCCTTTAAGACATTGTAATAAGGTGTACAACACATTGGCATCCCCCTAGTCTTGCTAATGTATATAGGCGACGGTAGTCACTTACCATCAGGTGACCCGCCTGCCTAGTTGTCACTAGTGACATAAAAAATAAAATAAAAAACCATCCTTTGTGAATTTGGATCCTACTGCGTAAGAGTGAGGTGAGACTCCTCCATTGAAAAGGGAAGATCTTTTTTTTTTTTTATATTCGATAGGCTTGTGTTTTGACCACAATCTCACCATGGTAAGTGATGATGTGGCCGAAGATGGTAAGCACACAAAGCCTAGATGGGAACTGGCTCTCAAGTGCAGCTGTCGGAACACACCGATAGGTGTTTGGCGATAGATTTTCAACTTGAGGGTGGTAGCCAGCCAGTCGGGTACTACAAAGTACCCTACCACCGTGCTATGGTTTCCTCACGATGTTTTCCTTCACCGAAAGCTCAAGCTCATTGTAGGATTCGAACCCACGACCTTCGCCGCGGTATTCGACGTCACTTACCACTGAGCTATCATCGCCTTGATAGGTCATCGTGCCCGGCCGCATTCTAGGATGGAATCTTGTACTCTTCGGTACGACTGGGGAAGATAGGTGGGCGGGTCACCTACCAAATAAACAAATAAGGCCTTATTTTTCAGATTTTTTGTATTGATGTTTTAATGAAATTCATCCAAACAAGCGTTTACAAGCACTTATGAATAGTCAGACTCTAAATGCTCGGTTCGGAAGGTTACTTTTGCTGAGAAGAGCCGGCAATAAACTCAGCAATTACTCTTTTCAAAAACAACTTACACCTATTACATTCAATTATTATTTATCTAGTCTCACTGACAATATTTGCGTGTTATGGCGGCAAAAATAGTAATCTATAGAATTTAATTATGACTGACTTAATAAAAAACAAACTCGCACAGACCAGCCCCCACAAGCAGCGCCTGTTCACAAGTATGACGCGTGTGGCAGCCACCGCCCTCCTCGCACATATTGGGTTCCGTACCCAAAGGTTAAAAACGGAAACTCTATTACTAAGACTGCTGTCAGTTTAGGATTGATTAAACCTCCGTTACAACTCCGCAATAATTGTGCGGAGGCGAAGGCGGAAGCGAAGATACGATTTCTTGCGGAACTTCCGCAGTAACGGAGGCGGAGGCGAAGATCCGTTACAACCCTAGTTTAGACTCTAACACACGGTTCGGAAGGTTGCTTTTGCTGAGAAGAGCCGGCAATAAACTCAGCAATTACTCTTTTCAAAACAATCTTAGAATTATTACATAAATGTATGTCCTGCAAGAGCGAGCGCTACACCCAAGTATTGTCGTCATTTAAATATTCGTTAATATGGTAAAAATTACTGAACTGATTTTAATTAAACTTGACACAGGTAGATCATATCCTGGAATAAAATATAGGATACTTTTTATCCCGGGAAAAGAGATTCCCTCAGCAGTTATAAAAAAAAACAATATTTTCAGGGAGGCCTACATCACGAATGCTGGTACAATTCTATACCATATGAGTAAGGGTAGTGAGGAATTGACTTCCATCACCACGCTGGCGAGCAGGTGGGCGGTAGAGCTGATGAAGGATCAGTCGACACTACAGTCAGCCCTGGTCTTCATTTGTGATGCTGCTGTGAGTTATCTTTTATTTTGTTGTCACCTGATGGTAAGTGATTCCCGTCGTAACACATTAGCAATACCAGGGGGATTGTAATATTTGGCTCTCAATTTCCGGAACACACCAATAGGTGCTTGGCGACAGTTCAGCTTGATGGTGGTAGCTTTCCAGTCGGGTACTACAAAGTACCCTACCACCGTGCTATGGTTTCCTCACGATGTTTTCCTTCACCGAAAGCTCAAGCTCATTGTAGGATTCGAACCAACGACCTTCGCCGCGGTATCCGACGTCACTATCACTGAGCTATCTGTCGCTAAGCACCTATCGGTGTGTTCCGACAGCTGCACTTGAGAGCCAGTTCCCATCTAGGCTTTGTGTGCTTACCACCTTCGGCCACATCATCACTTACCATGGTGAGATTGTGGTCAAACACAAGCTTATCCAGAAGTAAAATTTAAAGTTCAACTTCGAAAGTGGCTTCAGCTCCATAATTTTTATTCCATTGCTGAATACTCTACACATTGCTAGATAAATACTAATCACAAACACTGCCATAATTAATGATATTTTATATGATAATTTGTTAAACTTTGTAAATTTTTGCATGCCTTATTCTGGCTCATGTCACCACTCTTGATTATTTTATTTAACATCCATTTGTACACATTATTGCAAATAAATTATTGTTATTATTATAAAAAAAAATTCAACACACCTGCTCATAAAGTGACTCTAATTTCACCGCAATTAGGCACGTAATGACACCTATAATCAAACTGTGACTTTTTCATTACTATTATTCACAACGTGAGTTATAATAGTAGATTGTATCTTAAGGAAGCAAAATAATATTTTTAAGTGAGAGATTCATAGAACGTCACCCGAACTAAAAATATATTTGCACCCGGTGTACTTTTTTTTTGTATTGTTTTCTTCACAAGTGTGTTGAAAACGTCGTATGACTTGTGTATTGATGATTACCGTCCTCGGCTCTCTTATGACCCTCACCTAGCTTTAAAACTTTTCTGAATGCTTAACTCTTTATCGCAAGTACTGCATGGATAGCTAGTGAACAAGAAATGTTTTCTTTTTTAGATTTTCTACAATAAAAGTGGTTCGATTGGCAAATCAGCAACATTGGTGCAAGTTGCCCAGGCTCGTCTACTTACCGCCTATCAGAAACACCCAGATATTATCTGTAAGTACATTACATTACATATAATACATAAAAATGTTAATTTAAGTATAAACGTTTGGTCTTGGCCTCTGGGGACTTGAAAGCTAAAGACTTTTTCGCCCAGAGGCTAAGCTTAACCGTTCAGCGGGGTAACGCCGCTAGTATCGGGTACCATGGAACATTTAGAAAATCTTTTACTGTGAATATATATTTATTGAGGTTTTTAATTTTATTTTTGTTTTGTAAATATCATAGTATTAGTCAGTGTAATTAAATTTAAATTTTTATGTTGTATTGTAATTATTCTAACTTATATAGATAATAAATTATTAGGTATCTATCTAGATATTATTTTACATAATTATTATAGGGATCATAAATAAAACGAGTAAAATTAATGATAAAATATAAAAAATACATAATTATACAGGGTGTTCGGTAAGGAGTACGACAAACTTAAGGGGAGATAGGGGGGTCACCTACCAACTTAAACAACAAATGACCTTAGTAAAAGTATCACCATTTTCGAGATATCTAATATCTTAAATACAAAAATCAATAAAATCAGAAATATCGAAATATTTTGAAAATAGTGACCTTTTTACTGAGTTCATTGTTTGTATATGTTGGTAGGTGACCCCCCCACCTATCTCCCCCTTCAGTTTGTCCTACTACTTACCGGACACCCTGTATAGTGTTAAAATCGTTCAATAAGTATTCCATAAGTCTCTAAATTTAATTTAAAAAAAAAAATACAGAAAATTTGTTTTATTTCTAGATAAGCTTGTATTTGCAATCTCACCATGGTAAGTGATTATTTAGCTGAAGGTGGTAAGCACACAAAGCTTAGATGGAAACTGGCTCTCAAGTGCAGCTGTCGGAACACACCGATAGGTGCTTGTCGATAGTTTAACTTGAGTGTGGTAACAAGCCAGTCGAGTACTACAAAGTACCCTACCACCGTGCTATGGTTTCCTCACGATGTATTCCTTCACCGAAAGCTCAAGCTCATTGTAGGATTCGAACCCACGACGTCCGTCGCGTTACTTGCACTTGAGAGCCAGTTGCCTTTAAGGCATTGCATAAAGTAGACAACACATCAATCCCCCTGGTATTGCTAATGTGTATAGGCGGTATTCACTTACCATCAGGTAACCTTGGCATCAGGCAAGGCGATGATAGCTCAGTGGTAAGTGACGTCGGATACCGCGGCGAAGGACGTGGGTTCGAATCCTACAATGAGCTTGAGCTTTCGGTGAAGGAAAACATCGTGAGGAAACCACAGCACGGTGGTAGGGTACTTTGTAGTACCCGACTGGCTGGCTACCACACTCAAGTTGAACTATCGACAAGCACATATCGGTGTGTTCCGACAGCTGCACTTGAGAGCCAGTTCCCATCAAGGCTTTGTGTGCTTACCACCTTCGGCCACATCATCACTTACCATGGTGAGATTGTGGTCAAACACAAGCTTATCCACAAAAAAAACTCGGAAGGTATTATGAACTGTTTCAGTGGAGTTAGCTGAAGGTAGACTACTGGAAGCTCAGACGATGCTATGCCAAGAGAGCGGCCCCACCATCCTCAGCGCCATCATGAATGTCCAGAGGCATTATATATCTGTTTCTAATAATGGTGAGAATTATTACTTAATACTTTTCCGCCCGCAGTTCCCGTGGGATCTTATCTTTCCCGGGATAAAATATAGCCTATGTTCATCAGTGATAATGTAGCTTTCTAATGGTGAAAGAATTTTTCAAATCGGTCCAGTAGTTTCAGAGCATATTCAATGCAAACAAACAATCAAATCTTTCCTCTTTTTAATATTAGTATAGACTCGTTTTCCGCCCTGCGGTTTCACCCGAGGGATCTTATCTTTTCCCGGGATAGAAAGTATCCTATGTCCTTCTCCAAGGTTCGATCTATCTCTGGACCAAATTTAATCTAAATCGTTTCAGCGGTTTAAGCGTGAAGAGGTAACAGACAGACACTTGCATTTATATTGAAGTACTAGCTGTCCGCTGTAAATCTTTTCCCGGGATAAAAAGCCTATGTGCTATTCCAGACTATAATCTATCTCTATGCCAAATTTCATCCAGATCCATTCAGCCGTTCCGGCGTAAATGAGTAACAAACATACATCCATCGAAACTTTCACATTTATAAATATTAGTAGAGATGTGTTAATGTTGTTTGTTTTATAGCGTACAACTACCTCCCGCGGCGGGCGTTGTCTGTGCGCGTTAAGGTGTGCGTGTGCGCGAGTAGTGTTCGCGTGTGTGCGTGTGCGCGTGCGCTGTGCGCGTGGTCGCGCGGCCGGGGTGCGTGCGCGTGCGCCCTGCCCGCCACCAGTGCGCACGCGCGGGCCGCTCTCCTCGCCCTAACCACTAACACCTCACACGCCGGCGCGCAGGTTAATCACTACTCATTATCTAATACAGTATTTGCAAAGAGATTTAAAGATAGATACAATAGAGCGGCTATCAGAAGAAAAGTCATAGAAAAACTGTGATCCCATCCCATGCCTCAGTGACGCCATCTATCTATGAATAAACTAGACTAGACTGAGCGACTTGTGTCCACTGGACATAAATATCGGATTACGATTTTGTTCGCAATGACCTGTCTATTAGTATAAGTTAAGTCTTTGGGTATTTGATTATGGAAAAGTATCTAAAATTGATCATTATAGCTCCCTATGGCGTTCAAGTATTTTACAAAATGGTGTATATTTATGACGTCGCAAGTCAGTATTTCGTACAATACTCCAATCGTTTTGACGTTTAATCAAAAGAAGCTAGATTATATTTCTCACAAAATACCCTATAAGTATATATTAAAATACATTATAATTCTCTTACAGACGAAAATCGACTGCCACCTTAAAAACATCTTAGGGCTCCACCCGACAAACGAAATCCAATCTTACTCAAACACCACAGAGACCAATATCAAAGAAATGATGTTCACCCCAAAACAAGACGTGGAGACAATGCTAGAAGACCTAGTGTTCAAAAAGACAGAAACCAGCCCATCCATACAGTTTACAGTTCCAGGTTTTAAAACACCTGCATTTTTCAAACACGGCCCCAAATGTGATTGTTACGCGTGCGAAAATCCATATTGTATCATTTTAGCGGCCCAAATGTGCGGGTTGCAAGCCTCTATGTATTTCCGAGCGAATGATTTCGATATAGCCAAAAATTATTACGACGGCACACTGAAATGCTTCGGTTATATCAAAGACAAGTTGAAAAATATCTTCAAAAAGCTGTCAGATAGCAATTTTGATCGATTTCTGATTGATTCCTATGAGAGTTTAACGGCTTCTGAATTTGGGAGGGTTAAAATTGATATTTTGATTGAGGCTGCGCTCTTTGAATTGTCACAGAAGAATTATACAGCTGCTGATGATTATGTGGTGTTAATACATGAGATTGTACAAGAAATTGGCGATGTTGATTCGTATATGCGCAATGAAATCCTGAAATTGATGACCACGTCAGCGCAACAAAGAAAAGTAGTGAAATTACCTGATATGGACGTTTTGGAAATTGAATTTGATAGTTTAAAATTGAGTCCTAACGTAGAACCACCTTCAACTCCAGTAAACAAAGTACCATACCCTCAAGATGTGAAGAAACTAGTAAACTATGAAGAACTACCAAAGCTGAAGCACAAGGGAATAAAACTAGATTTCAAACTAGAAAATTTAGACGACAAGGACGTAAAAGACTTGCGTAAAAAACCGCTATTCAAAATTCCCGTACCGGTAACATCTAAGCCGGTTTTAGAAAATATCACTCCAAGACCAGTTAAAAGGATTGAGAAAGTCCCGACCATAGACAACAGACCGTCGCGTTCCAAACCAAAAATAATAGTAATGCAACCTTCGATAGAAACTACACCGGTAACCAAAATGGAGAATGAATTCTTCACGCCATCAGAAACTCCAGAACAATTCTTTACGCCTCAAACATCAGTTAAAACCTACTCGAAGAAATCTCTCAGGCATAACATAGTGAAGAATTTAGAAAGTGAATTTTCAACGCCGACTGACAAGGAAAATTCGACTTTAAAGCGTGCTAGTCGGACGGATGTGGCGTCTGAATCGCGTAGCAACTTGAAGATTAAAGCCTTACAAAGAGCTACTAGTCCTGGGAAATTGGTGAAAGATAATGTTAAGACGCGGTCTCGTAGGCTTAGGCAACCTGTTAATTTTAGTTTGGATAATGATAAATAAAGTCCAATATGAAAAGCAAACTGTTATTTTTAACATTAGTATGTATTGTTTTAGATTTTAACTGAGTTGTAAGTATTATATGAATTTTTATTTTTATAATGTAATGTATAATAAATATTGTTTGATAATTGAGTCTTTTTCTAGGGCTTCGTACCCCAAGGGTAAAAATTACTAAGAATTCGCTGTCTGTCCGTCCGTCTGTCTGTCACCAGGCTGTATCTAAAGAACCGCGATAGCTAGACAGTTGAAATTTTCACAAATATTTCTGTTGCCGTTATAACAACAAATACTAACAGAATAAAATGAATATTTAAGGGGGGCTCCCATACAAGAAAAGTGATTTTTTTGCCGTTTTTACGGAACCCTTCGTACGCGAATCCGACTAGCACATGGCCGGTTTTTTGTATACAAGTGATAACCTGGCACGGGATAGCCTGTTACCATGCCTTAAAGGCAACTGACTCTCAAGTGCAACTGCCGGAACACACCAACAGGTGCTTGTCGACAGTTCAACTTGTGTGTGGTAGCCAGCCAGTCGGGTAATACAAAGTACCCTACCACGCTATGGTTTCCTCACAATGTTTTCCTTCAACGAAAGCTCATTGTAGGATTCGAACCCACGACCTTCGCCGCGGTATCCGACATCACTACCACTGAGCTATCATCGCCTTGTTACTAAGCATTGTAGTTAATTTAGTGTAAATACCGAGCAAGAGTATGTAGCGACATCTATCTACACATAGATATAGTTCGCACGACTCCTGGATAGATGGCGCTCCAATAACCTGCATCGCGCTTACGAAGTTTCCCTTTTCAATGGAGGAGTCTTAACGTCTCGCTCCTCCATAAGTGTGACGGGTCATACAAACTGAAGTTCTAGCTGCCCCGGATTTACCCGCATTACCCAGGGATCTTATCTTTTCTAGGTATAAAAAGTATCCAATTTTTTATCCTGGATATGATCTACCTGTGTGCCAAGTTTCATCAAGATCCGTTTGGCCGTTTTTGCGTGATTGAACCACAAAAAATACAATCTTTCACATTTATAATACTAGCTGTTCCGCGCGGTTTCACCCGCGTTCCCTAGGGATTTTATCTTTTCCCGGGATAAAAAGTAGCCTATGTGCTATTCCAGACTATAATCTATCTCCATGTCAAATTTCATCCACATCCATTCAGCCGTTCTGGCGTAAATGAGTAACAAACATACATCCATCCAAACTTTCACATTTATAATATTATAGTAGGATTTACAATTTATTTACAACAAATGTACGAAACATACAATCTATATATAAAAACTTCCATGAGGTTGCCGTCTGTCTCCCGACACCTGGCAAACAAACCAATATGCCAGTTTTTGACCTGGATAATCGTCTTAAGTACCTGAGAAATGAATGGCGCCATAAGAAAAAAAAGTAAGTTATTTTTTTTTCTATAAATAACGACTAGGTAGGTACTTCTTTCTTTCATACTACTTGGATACTTAACTTACTTACTTTTTTCGCGAGTTCATGAAATTGATACTCCATAAGTACTAGGTTACTAGAATAATTCTCAACAAATAATATTGCATTAAACAACATGTCTTGCCTCCTACGTCTGGGCTAAGTAAACTCTGATATCATATAAAAAGGGCATGTCAACTGATATCCGACATAACAACACCAGCTTCTACAGCGCGAACTTCATACGAACTATTGGCGCGAAATTGTTACTTTTTTAAAACACAATATGTTGAAAGTTACACTTTTTGTCAGCCTCATGCTCATTGGTAAGGTTATGCTAAAATTTTTATTTTTGGAATTAAGTTCTTTATGAGGCGTTGTGCAGGAGTAGCCTAGCCGGCAAAAAGCGTCCGTAACGTTAAAAAAAAACGTAAAATACGTGATGACTGTTATTATTATTGCAGTTTGCTGTATATCATTCGATAAATTAAACCATCTGGTGTCCAAAAGTGGAAACATCTGATTTTTTTATCGATAAAAAATCATAATAAAAAAATGTATACCCGAATAATTATTTTCTTTATACCTTGAATAGAACTTGAAATTAATATTTTTATAATAAGGAACTTCGTTCCTATCTGGTGTCCCACAACACCAAGTTTTTTTTTTTTTTGTATTCTACAGTTTAATCTGAATCGTATTTAGGTACCCTCTGGGCAGCGAGAATGTCCTGCGACTCCTGTGGTGGAGAATGCTCATCAGCATGCGGTACGAGGCGCTTTAGGGCCTGCTGCTTCAACTATCTGAGGAAGAAGCGTGGACATGATGCTGTAAAGGTACTGTAATTTTATCTTCCAACATGAAATATGTTGAAGTAAAAAAATAATTTTCTATGCAAGCCTACCGCCATTTAAGGCGATGATAACACAGTGGTAGTGACGCCGGATACCGCGGCGAAGGTCGTGGGTTCGAATCCTACAATAAGCTTGAGATTTCAGTGAAGGAAAACATCGTGAGGAAACCACTACACGGTGTTAGGGTACTTTTAAGTTGAAAATCTGTCGCCAAGCGCCTGTTGGTGTGTTCCGGCAGTTGCACTTGAGAGCCAGTTACCTTTAAGGCGTTGTAAAAAGATCGACAACATACTGCAAATCCCCCTGGGATTGCTAACATATTACATAACCATGACCGTATTCACTTACCATCAGGTGACCGGCTTGCCTGGTAAAAAAATATAGCCTTATAAACCCAGTCTTGTCTGAATATCATTCCATCAATCATCACTCTAGTCCTTCTTTACTTACAAAGTCAGAATTACCAACATAAATAATAATGACGTCATTGTTTCAGTTTTGGACATCAAACGCAAACGACCAAGATGTGAAGCCACTTGCAATGCTTTTGTTTGATCGATTTCCTGAAATGTTAGATGATTCCAAGCCTTATGTTCCAGAAGATAGCATTGAAAATATATTTGAATTCTCTGATTCTTAGAATTATTGTGAAAATATCGATTGTTGATTTGAAAATATTACTTAATTAGTGTAAATTGTATGTAATAATTTTGTTAAATAGCTCTGGTGAAATTTACTAATGTAAATAAAAAAAAACTTTTTTGTTAAATGGTCTTTCAGGTAAAAAACTGATCCTACTATTTTATTCATTTTATTAGTTTGTGACTCGTGCTCATAGTATTTTTACAAGGTAATAAAAAAAAACTTGGGGTGTTTTTTCTGACGAATGAAATGAAAACAGTGGATATTAAATATGAGATTGTTTTATTGATCTCCTTGATTAGATTTAAACATTTATTTTCTAAAATTAATGACTAGAAAACAACAGTCATTACATAAATATAGCTCTTAAATGCTAGCGAACCTCTTTTCAGTTAAAAGAGTCTTTGACCTCTACCTTTGAAACATTTCGAAAAAAAATAATTAAGAAATAGTTTAATCACTAAAGTTTTAAAACTAAATGTCACCTCCTAGATAAATTGAGTCACGCACGAAAACTTTTTTAAAGTTTTCGTTTTTTTTTACAATAAGCCAAGTCTTTTCATCAACATTATTCGTAACAATTTTATTAGTGGCCGGTTTATTCGTAGGTAAATAGCAGGTATTCTGTTTCGACAATATTTTCAATCAAGACCAATTAATTGAGATGGATGATATGAAAATTGATGAAAAATTTAATTTACTGAAATTAATGGCACCTACAACTCGATCCGCTCGACGTAATGAAACCAAAAAAAAAATGGAATGAATAATGAAGAATTGTTAACTGCAATAAAAGAAACATGAAAGATCTCGAAAGAAAATATTTGAGTTCTAACATATAATTACATAAGAGCATATTGTGAGTGAGTAGGACTTTTGAAGCTAATTTTTTGGGAAGAAATTCATGAAAAAAATGGTGATTAGGCGGTATGTCACCTGTCATCTGGCTTAACACTATTTTTTTTACACCAAAACGCTACGGGAATTTTCATAGTTACAGTCAGCCAAGTATAACATTTCAATTTTTATCGACTTTTTATTGATTGCTAAAAGCTAGTTCTTTCTGCTTTCTCCTTGCAATTTCTGCGCTCGCTTCTTGAATGGCTTCCCAAAGCTTCGCTTCAGAGAGAATTTGACGGGAAAGTTCATCGATTGCGGTTTCCGAGTCCAGAATTGAACCCAGTGTTTCGTCGTCCATGTACTGGAATAATTAGGTTATAATAATATTAAAAATACATTATTTAATCAAACTGTCAAAATATGTTTTTATGTCAGATTGAGGTATTCGTCGCATGCGGCCATTAGGATACCGGGGAATTCGCGATATCTTGTCAACCTTAAGGCGACGATATACGTGAAATGACGATTTTCGATACAATATTTCTCTGCATTCTTTATTGCAAGTGATTTATTAAAAATATATGTTAAACTAGAGGATACACGACATAAAATGACTTTTTTCAAATTTTAATTTTATCATCGAGAACATCAGAAAAAAATCGCGAATATGAGCCTTTTTGAAATTTCAAACATATTTCTCTCCTATATTACGGATTCAAATAACATGAAATTAATTACAGATATTCTTACACCTAAAACAAATAGCACTGTCTTGTTGTTTTTTCAAAAAAAGTTAATGTTATTTTTTAATTAAATTTATACTCGATTTTTAACTCGGTGACAGCTTTGGTCCCGTCGTTCGCCCGTCATTTCAGTGCGGGACGGGACGTTGTGCTGATCGGACCTGTGCTACTTTTTTCTCCACTCGATACAATATCATAAATGGTGTTATTAAAGCAGTGTTGTATATTTTAGCTATACATCGCGATGCGGTTGCTAGGGCTCGTCCATTAATTAAGCGATGTTTTTTAGAAACTTTTAAAAATGTTTCATGGTATTTTAGCTGAGGCGTCGAAAGTTCGTTAGTTTGTAGAACTACTCATATAGTTGATTATAGTATTAGTACGTAACTACCTTTAGAAAAAATATGAATTCATCAAGTTACACAACTTACTTTTTATTTGCACTATTCGACATCCACACGGATGAAAACATATTATAGCGAATGCTAATAATTAAAAAAACCTATATATTACATAATAAAAATAAATAAAGACATTTTTTAAATTATTACTTCGAAAAATATTATACATATACTAGCGGGACCGGCAGACGTCCTGCCCTGAAATGAAAACAAAACTTAGAACCCGTTTCCAGCGCCACCTACCGGGTCCAAATGTCAGACCATCGAGGAACCCATTGAAATATACACACAAAATTTCATCCATATCGGTCCAGCCGTTAGGTGACAAACACACGTACAGAAGAATTATATTTAATAAGATAATAAAAATAGATTTTTTGATAACCAACAAACTTGAAATTGTTGTTGGACTCACCCTAAGTTTTATGCGGCACCATAGCTTGTACAATTCGTCAAATATACTTTGAAACCTGTGATACTTGAAATTGGACCTTATCTTATAGAAATAAGGTTCATTGTCACGTAACTCCTATAACTATTACGTTTCAAGCTGTATTATGAACTTTTAAAATATCTGTTTTGTCTCGTTTCGAGTTGCGAGGGAGAGCGTTGCGCGTTCTTTGTGAGGGCGCGCGGGGGGTGCAGCGCCAATCGAGCAAGGTCATTCGCGTATATCGTCACCTTAACAAGACCTTTAAGAGTAGGTATCTAAGGATAAACAAGCCTAATACCTGGCGTTGCCTCATTAATTCTTGCGCGGGCATTCCGGGTGCTCCTTGAGACCTCTTGCGGCCACAACCTGAAATAATCTCTATTTAATACCATTCAGCATCAGCTTATTAATCCCACCCAACTTACAACGATGGTATACCTACATGAAAAGTTACATTCATAGACTTTTTTTTTAAATTACTTGGCTATTGATAGATCAAACTATTGTTTATGATTTATAATTAAAAAAGTGTATGTTATGGTAAAAAAGATAAAGATACCAGTGAAAGCATTGCAGAAAGGTCTCTTCTTTGGTACCATCATCACCTCGTCACTGAGTCTTGGGTCGAAGTTTCTTGGAATCTGAAACATAACACAGGAATAAAGTATACCCGGTTTTATTTTATCCGTTTTGCTTATAAAAATGTAGAATTCCAGGAAGTGTGATTCAAGTTATATGTTACCGTACTTACAGAGGCTGTATAGCAGCAATCCATGTACAACAGTGCGATTATGACAAAAAGCGAAACGCGGGATACGGCCATGGCGGGAATTTTGACAGAAGGTACTTGATGATATCTAAAAAAAAGTTTGATTAAAATACTAACTAAGAAATTGGTGAACATTCTTTTGGAAATCAAAGATTTTTACGATTATCATAAAAATAAACTTAAATAAAGATCAACTTTGTAATTTTGCAACAGACTTTTAAACACAATTTTGCAATTTAAAAAACCCTTGAGATTTTCATTTCAATATGGCAATCCGTCTCATGAATTGTATTAAAAAGTTTACTTTATTAAAAAGTTTTGTTTATTAAACATTTGAAAATACTTAAGAAAATTAATCGATTCCTTTATTTGATAATATTCATAATTAGTCGATTTTTTTTCTTTCTTTAACGCTTGATATAAAAAATTAATCATCGTGCAAATGATTGTTTTCTCTATAAATGCAATTATGTGAATGCAGTAAGATTTTCACGCAAACGTTTCATTGCTCCCTGTGGCTACAGTCACAGCGGTGGCAAACAGCTTTATAAAGCTGACGTTAATAATTTTCAAAGAAAGAAACGTTCTGTCGCCGACATAACATCTTTGGTTAACGTTAAATCTTTCTTATTGAATTTGTTACGTAATTAAGCTGCATTATTATTTAATCTATCTTCAATGAGGAAAGATTTGATTGTTTGTTTGCATTGAATAGGCTCCTGAAACTACTGAACCGATTAGAAAAATTCTTTCACCATTAGAAAGCTACATTATCCCTGATGAACATAGGCTATATTTTGTCCCGGCGAAAGATAAGATCCCACGGGAACGCGGGTGAAACCGCGGGGGACAGCTAGTGCAAGATAAAGTGGAAATACCAATTTACTAACAACCTAAGTCACACACACTGAGTTTATATCTTATGAACTGATTATATGCTTATGAATCATATAATAGTACCTAGTTAGTTTGTTTACAAACTACAATAATTTAAGTAGGTTATGTTAACTGACCATGTACCTACTTACAAGTCAGACCATACTTGTATATGTGTCCACAGGTAAAGTCTAAGTAAAGTCTGATTTTTAATTAGCTGGACTAAACTGACAGTTACGAGCGCAATATGGTTAAAATTACCGTTTCATGGTTTGACCATATCACTTGTTATCAATAAAAGTCAATCTAATATCAGTGATTACAGGTATTCTCATTCATTCTTTTAACAATTAATTTCTGAGTAACGAAATATTTCTTACGACAACTGACAAATCAGTCTACCTTATTAAAAATCCAAGTATAGCTATATTACCTATAGCGTAAAGGGTTTTTTATTTCGCGCGTTGTGAAAGGGGGCTAGACGGAAAAAAATCTTACGAAAAATTGTCCGACACTTTTAGTGTCAGTGTCACTTTATTGTAAGCTGTGCGGCGTGCGCATGTTTCTCTGTCTGTCTCTCTTTCTCTCTCTCTCTTATAGAAAGCAAGCCAGATATTTTTTTCATTTCTATTTATATATATAAATAGAAATGTTTTTTTTTTAAATATATATGTATATACCCTCTCGACTTATATAACTTCGTTCCATCCGGGTGTCCCTTGACACCTCTTAAGTTTTTTTTTATTTCACTACTTCAATGAAAAAAAAAAAGTAAGAATTTTATATGAAGTAAAAATAACCTTGTATTGCCATTTTTATAACGGATTTATTTTTGCTTACTAAACTAAACTTCTCATCGGAAATCAATACGTATCCTATTCCCGCCATTGTAGAACAAATGTTATTCTAAAAGTTAACTAATGAAATAGAAACTAATCGAAAACTTCTTTTTGCTAAAGACGTTACGTAGGTAGGTATATAAGACGTAGTTAAAAGTTTAATTCGTCAGCTAACTTTGTGACTCTTCTAATTCAGTTAACTATCTCTAGGTACCTACTACGACTGCCAAAATTGCCTATAAAAAAATAGAATTCCAGGCAACGCGAAGCAAGTAACTGAATAGGTTAGTACCAACTTGCTAAGAAACATATTATTATACGGTTCTTATAAAAAAAGCATGTCGATGACCACAGACAATTGTGTTTCTTATTTCAAAATTTTATTTTTTATTCTTTTTTTTCGTTCGATGGTCAATCGCACCTTTCGAAACTCCGTTTGGTGCTTGGCAATTTAAAACCTTCACGGAAAGCCATATCGTCTTATTAGCGATAGATTTTTTATATTTTTTTGTCAAAATTTTTGCGCGCGGATGGGATTCCAACAACTAGCAAAACAGTATCCAGTAATTGCGATTCATGATATTAAATATGGGCGGGCAGATCTACTTACCTACATTATTTCCAGCAACAAACACTTCCACGTACTTAAATTGACCTCTACAATGATAAGAAACCACCCATCATTGCCCAGAATAGTTGTATTATCTTGTACCTATACGGTTGTCATAATTTTATTGCATGTAATCTAATTCGGACGGCCGCACATCATAATACAGGATTATGGGGGTGTGGCAGCCACAAATTGTTTCTGTTTATTGTACCTACTAGCATTCTGTTGCATGCTTCATGTCATATAGAATAAAATCTTCCATATTAAACAAGCTATTATACGCAAAAATTAATCAATTAATAATAATCCTGGGATATCTTATACAATGGCCCCAACTAAACAGAGCTGTAGGTACTATGGAAAACAGATCGCTGATATAATACCCACTCTAATAATATATTTACATAATCTAATTATGTAAGTGAGAATGTAACACTTGACAACCTGTGCCATAATCGTCAGGGTATCCATCTAAAAAAAAATTAAAGTGTCTATGATTTCGAAAAACTTTTATGAGCATTAATTTGCACGTTACCAGAATCCAAACACAGAAACTGCTGAATTTATTTTAACTAGATTTAGATGTAGAGGACATTTCAGAGAGTAGATAATCTAGGCTTATTATCGCATGAACACTGGAGACGACTAAAAAGGAACTGGAACTATGTTTTAGTTCAGTTAATATTTTCATTTAATTAAATCTTGTTTTCGTTTTATAATAAAATGGAAAGAATTAAAACTAAGAACTTGAGATATTATTTTTCAATCTAGAAACAGAAGGCTGTGTGTTTTTAATTTCTACCCACTTAACGGTGTAATGTCTTTGAAAATATTAAAAACTTTTATGAAACAATATTGTTATGGATTTAACAGTGGATAGGTACTCATCTGGCTGGCTACCACCCTCAAGTCTTATAGAAAAACTGACATGTTTATTAAAAACATTTGTAGGTACCACTTTTTCTCCCCTGTTTGTTAACAGTAGATTGTTATACAAGGGGCTAAAATGACCCATTATATACGAGGTAGTTTTACTCCCGAGCTTTAGCGAGGGACTAAATAGAAACCGAGTTTTAATGGGTTTTAGCGCCGTGTGTTACACTAAACTTTTCAGTACGATTGCGAAAAAATAAAACAATCCAATACAATATGAAATATGTAGTTTGTAATTTCTTTTTTTTTGTTTCTTCTGTAGCCGCAACACATTGCATGCATTCTACCAGAGATTTTCAAAATTAAATGAAGTTCTTTTTTTATGAAACAGTAATAAGTCGAGTCTTTATTCATGATTATTCTACTTATGACTAAAGACTTTTTCGTTTTTGTAGGCTCATTGTCATTTGACACACAAAAATAAAATAAAAAACACTTTTTCCCCTAGAGGATGAATTGCTATTTTTTCAGTGAAAAAGGTATTTTCACTCCTCTTGCTCAAAAATACCGTCATTGTAGCGTACCAGAGCGGTGAAAAAATAGCAATTCATCCTCTAGGGGAAAAAGTGTTTTTATTTTTTATTTTTGTGTGTCAAAAGACAATGAGCCTACAAAAACGAAAAAGTCTTTAGTCATAAGTAGAATAATCATGAATAAAGACTCGACTTATTACTTTTTCATAAAAAAAGAACTTCATTTTAATTTTGAAAATCTCTGGTAGAATGCATGCAATGTGTTGCGGCTACAGAAGAAACAAAAAAAAAAGAAATTATAAACTACATATTTCATATTGTATTGGATTGTTTTATTTTTTCGCAATCGTAGTGAAAAGTTTAGTGTAACACACGGCGCTAAAACCCATTAAAACTCGGTTTCTATTTAGTCCCTCGCTAAAGCTCGGGAGTAAAACTACCTCGTATATAATGGGTCATTTTAGCCCCTTGTATAACAATCTACTATTTTTTAATAGCTATTGAGTGTTAACAAAAAAAATCTATATCCTAAAAATTTATGATCAAATTTCGACCGTTCATACCGGTTTTTATAACTCTTGGATAAGTTTGTGTTTGACCGCAATCTCACCATGCTTAGTAAGGTTATGATGGTGAGATTGTAATTTAAACGATAAGGTGGTAAGCATACACAATTAGAAGGAAACTGACTTTAAAGTTAAAGGTACCCATACCCGTACCCATACTCAAGCTCATTGTAGGATTCAAACCTACGACCTTCGCAGCGGTATCCGACGTCACTACCACTGAGCTATAATCGCTAACTCACAGTAGTTGTACAACTGAATGAGTCATAGATCTTTGTAAGTCGACAAGAATTTATCTTGTAGGTAAGTTTAGACGCTATTTTTCATCACAGAAAATCAAGTGGATACTAAAGATCATATTATTATCTCTGAGATACAAAGGAATACTGAAATACATAAATTAAGGCTATGATAGCTCAGTGGTAAGTGACGTCGGATACCGCGACGAAGGTCGTGGGTTCGAATCCTACAATGAGATTGAGCTTTCGGTGAAGGAAAACATCGCGAGGAAACCATAGCACGGTGGTAGGGTACTTTGTAGTACCCGACTGGCTGGCTACCACCCTCAAGTTGAAAATCTGTCGCCAAGCACCTATCAGTGTGTTCCGACAGTTGCAGTTGAGGGTCAGTTCCCATCTAGGCTTTGTGTGCTTACCACCTTCGGCCACATCATCACTTACCATGGAAAGATTGTGGTCAAACACAAGCTTATCCAGAATAAAAAAAATATACAAAGATATTAAACTTTATTGCTATGATCTTATTCCCCAGCGAGATTCGGACTTTTGATAACTCTACTGTATCCTTGATTAACTTCACCAAACTTATTTGATAATATACTGTGTGTAGATATGGCTTTTTGAAACCTATTGGTCTGTCAATTTATATATTTTTTTATGTCAATAGGTTGACAAACAGCAGTCCACATGATGGTAAGTGGTCACCCACCGCATTTGCAATACCAGGGTGATTGCCGACCTTGAAGAGCTCTATTTACGATCTTATGAAGAAGCTACCATAGCGCTGAGGGAATACCGTAATGGGGAGCTCATTCCACATCCTAATGGTCCGCAGAAGGAACGTCCGACTGAATCGTTCGGTGGACGATCGAGGCGGCTCGAGGATAATGTGATTATGGCACGAATATTGAAATCAAAAACAAAAAAAACAAGTTGGTCGGATGAACTCCAAAACTACTAAACCGATTTTGATGGCTCTTTGTTTTTTTATGTCACAAGTGACAACGAGGCAGGCTGGTCACTTGATGGTAAGTGACTACCGTCGCCTATAGACATTAGCAATACCAGGGGGATTGCCAATGTGTTGAACACCTTTTTACAATGCCTTAAAAAAACTGGCTCTCAAGTGCAACTTTCTGCCGTAACACACCAACAGGTGCTCGGCAGATTTTCAACTTGTTTGTGGTAGCCAGTCAGTCGGGTACTACAAAGTACGTAGGGTACACCGTGCTGTGGTTTCCTCACGATGTTTTCCCTCACCGAAAGCTCATTGTAGGATTCGAACCCACGACCTTCGCCGCGGTATCCGACGTCACTACCACTGAGCTATCATCGCCTATCTTCACTGGGCACACAAATAGATTATATCCTGGAATAAAAGAGGATACTTTTTGTAAAGTTAACATCGCACGGGAACGCGGGTGTAACGGGACAGCAAGTTCATAATCTTAACATAATTATAACAAAGTTCCCCGCCGCGTCTGTCTGTCTGTATGTTCACCATAAACTCAAAAACGACTAAACAGATTTTTATACAGTTTTTACCAATGGATGCAGTGATTCATGAGAAACTTTTTGGTGTATAATTCATTAAAGGTTTCGTGTACATTGGATGAAATATGACGATGATTGTTTAAGATGTAGGAACGAATCATGCCGGCTGGGAGCTTTACAGGCGTACGCCGCGTAAACCAATAGAGTTATTTAATATCCTAATACGACACTTCGACAGAAAAAAAAATGTAGGTGAATATGATCTGCTACCCGAGCGAAGCCGGGGCGGGTAGCTAGTTATTTCATAAGCCATTAAGGTGTGATGTTGTTTTAATTTTCCAACAGTTCCTTAAAGAAGGTAATTTAGATTGATTCAGAAGAGTAGAACAGTGAATGTTTTATGTGCACGGAACCATAGTAAAATGCTTGCCTATATTTACAAATGTTCGCCTACGATTTGTAAGAATTGTCAAATTTATAGATAGAAAATATTTACAAAAACGATGTTTGTAAAAATGTTAATTATCTTTTTTCATTGTTATAATTTCTTGTGGTCAGGTCTAAAAAGGCGGTTAATATTCTAGGTTTTTTTTTTAATAGAAGTGCTTTTAGGTAAGTATTATTAATATTCACGACAAACGAACCTGTTTTCAAAGAGGATAAAAACACTACGTTTTACCTTTTTTTTAGGAAAATAAAATTTTCACATAAACGTTTAAAAAAAACTAATAATTCTTGCCATATTAACTATTTGTTTTTTTTTATTGCTTGGCTTACATGGCTCGCGGATGGGATTTTTGCTTTGTATATTAGGCTGGTTTAATAATCAAAGGATTTTTGTCGCAAAACTTACATAAATATAAAAAAAAACAGCATTCGAGATTCAAATTATTAACTCTCTGTGATGTAGAGTTAATAATTCGAATCTCGAATGCTGTTTTTTTTAATATAGGTCTTAAATCTGATAGTAGCCATAAAATAAAATTAAACAATAAATAAAATGCGCTTTTTGATATGAGTGGAATTAGGCACTTACATAGATAAATCTCCCTAGAATAAAACTACGGACAACTTTTATTTAGGAAAATATTAGATTTTCGGGATCGCGGGCGAATCCACGGAAAAATATTTAAGAAATGTTTTAGGTAACTTGCTTAAGTAATATTTAATATCAACTTTCATCAATGTTTTGGATTTCAAAGATGTTTTAGATCTTAATAAGACTAATCTCTGTAAAAATGCTCACATGTCGGTAACGTAGTTAAAATGATAGTGACAAACGAACAAACACTTACCTCTACTGGTGGAGGTTGTAGAATGATGCAGTCTGCCGGAGAGGGCCCGTTATATACGCCACAGAGAGGGCACAAGGATACAGGCAGTGGAGTCGATGTTACATTTTACACATTTTAGAAAAAAAAAAAAAACTTGAGAGGTGTCAAGGGACACCCGGATGCAACGAAGTTATATAAGTCGAGAGAGTAAAAAAAAAACATTATAGCATTGGGCGTGCAATATATACCGGATGATTTTTTTTACCGTCTTGATAATAACATGGTGTGTTATGTTTGTGGAATAGAATCTATGGACGTTAATATTTGTGTACTAGCATTTCGGTTATTAAAGTTCAGAAAATCCAATAAAATACATAAAAAGATAACATTCTACACGGCGCGTGCGTAATAGTAAATAAAATAGGTGCCTACACTGCCTATTACTACCAAGAACGGGATCGCGCATGAATGAAGTGCGAGCGAAATAGATAGCGTCAGTACCTACGCATTTCTACCGTTGCGGTTTAACAAACTGTTATTTTAGAGATTTCGATCTTCCCTTCATACTTTTAAGGGCTTAGGACCATCTAACATGCTGTAGTTGTGTTACATGTTAAACTTTATCATTAGTCATAATATTATTTGTCAGAACGAATAAAATAGTTGATACCTACATGATTATACGTTAACTACAACTGCAACATACTAGGCGTATTTAAAAGATTGAAATCAACTTATTTACAAATTACACTGAAAATGACAAAATAATTAAGTACCTTTTAGCGATATCGCAGTAATTGCTCAAAGTGTCCACCGTTTCTCTCGTTTGTTAAACTACGAAGGGTGTTTCTATCACTTTTTAAAATATTAAAAGCATCTATTATGCGCTGTTTTAACACACTGACACTGCGAGCTTCTTCAGTGTACACCAACCGTTTTAGTTCGGCCCACAAATAAGTCCAAAGGGGTTAGGTCTGGCAGTTCACAGGTCCCCCGCGACCTCTCCACCTGCCACTGAACTGACTGTCTAGATACTCGCGCACCGATCTTTTGTAAAGGGCTGGACAGCTAATACGTATTCAAAATCAAAGTAGTGCTAGGAATTTGCGGATCCGGAATAACCTGCCGGCGAAGAGATTGAAGATGTTGTGGTTCTGTATACATTCGCCTTGCACCATCTAAGCTTTCACCAGACATGATATAACACTGCACCATTGCTAAATACTCTACATTGTTGTATTCCTACATGTTTACGGTATTATCACAGCGAGCGCGAGCGACCGAAGGTAATGTAAACAATGCGAATAGATGACGTAGGTAACACGTCACAAACACGACGTCACGGAATGCCTAATCACAGGCGACTGCGCGGGCGGCGGTATATATAGAAGAGAGAGAGAGAGACAGACAGAGAAACATGCGCATGCCGCACAGCTTACAATAGCTTACTATAGCAAAAAGTGTCGGTGACAATTTTTCGTAAGATTTTTTTCACAACGCGCGTAAAGGAACTTCGTTCCAAAACTTAATTTAATTTTTTGGTGTGTTAACCCGCATCTCAGAATAAAATACTAAAATACAGCAGCCACCGCCGCGGAGGACCTCAAGCGGCTCAAGTATTCATCTATTGGTGACAATTATATATTTGTACCGTTTGGGGACCATGGGCTCATGGGGACCCTGTGCCCAAAAATTGTTGTAGTAAGTAAGTAGTAAATTAAGTTTGTAGATATAGTTAAAAAAATATATGTGGTTGAAGAAAGTTTTATAAAAACATGATAGTGACAAATACAGCATATAAAAATACCAAAGTATATAGTGTAACATTAACCTAAGTTTTAGTGTAACATTTAATTTTACAAGTATTTTTAATCATTCATTCTTTAATTCATTTTTATGTTGCTGTCGTTCGTTAGATATTGTCTGTATTTTCCTATCGATGTGGTAATATTTTTTTTGTATTAATGATACTTGGTTATGTGGCCAAGGTGGTAAGCACACAAAGCCAAAACTCTAACTCAAAACTTATTTATCCAATTAAGGCTCTGTAAGTATGCTACAATCGACTCTACCACCGGTTCAGAATACACTTCGTTAAACAGAGAAGACTACGACAAGAAACTCGGCAAGGTATTTTTTATCTACTATAGATTTGTCATTTATTTATTCTAATATTTAGGGAGGGAGATTCTTTATCAGGGGGATGCTAGTACAGAGAGAAGCTCCTAAAACCATATATGTATGTCTTCCATATAATGAGCCATATTATAGTACCTAGGCTTTGTTCATTAACCTAAGTTTTATATAATTTTTGAATTTAAAATAAGACATGTAGTTTTTATACGTAAGCTTGAATTTAAATGTCACAATTTTATCTTCATTGCCAGCATTTATGATGTAGTGGTGTATCAAACAGTTTAAATTCTTTCGAATATACATTACAGCTTACAAGCAATCAATCATCCAAGAATACAAACTTTATAATATCCAGAGTCAGTCAAAATAATATGAACATAACATCGACTCCACGCCTCCCTTAGTCTCACGACGCCCCGCAGTCATCCCGCTGCGAAGCTCAAGACTCCACCAAACGCTATTTGATGCTTATTGTACCTAATATAATATCGTATGAAACGCCTAATTAAATGCATTTCCTACTTCATAGGCCGAAATAAAATAGAACTGCCCACGTTCAAATAGGTAGTTATTCTTTATATTTACTTACTAGCTATTTCCCGCAGTTTCGCCCGCGTTCCCGAGGGATCTAAAATCCTGTTTAATTACAGGATTTGATGTGTGCTAAGTTTCATTAAAATCTGCTCAGTATTTTTTGCGTGCAATAATAAAAAAACATATTCCTATACCACAAGTGACCACCAGGCAGGCGGGTCACCTGATGGTAAGTGAATAATGTTGCCTATAGACATTAGCAATACCAGGGTACCGAAAAGGGAAACTCAAGTCCAGTGGACGTCTTCTGGCTGACATGACATTAAGGCGATGATAGCTCAGTGGTAAGCGACGTCGGATACCGCGGCAAAGGTCGTGGGTTCGAATCCTACAATGAGCTTGAGCTTTCGGTGAAGGAAAACATCGTGAGGAAACCATAGCACGGTGGTAGGGTACTTTGTAGTACCCGACTGGCTGGCTACCACCCTCAAGTTGAAAATCTGTCGCCATGCACCTATCGGTGTGTTCCGACAGTTGCACTTGAGAGCCAGTTCCCATCTAGGCTTTGTGTGCTTACCACCTTCGGCCACATCATCACTTACCATAGTGAGATTGTAGTCAAACACAAGCCTATACAGAATAAAAAAAAAATGATGATGGACATTGGAAGGTAGACGAAGGTAGTAGAAGTTGTAGATGACATGACCCTGCCATGGTATAGTTTCCTCACGATGTTCGTTCAAATCTACCTTTACTCTATACTAATATTATAGAGGTAAAGTTTGTGAGGTTGGCTAATCTCTGGATCTACTGAACCGATTTTGAACAATTCTTTTACCAATACAAAGCCACGTTATTTGTGAGTGTCATAGGCTATTTTGTGTCCCGGGAAAAGATAAGATCCGACGGGAACGCGGGTGAAACCGCGGGGAACAGCTAGTAATAGAGTAAATTCAGACACTTTTATGCTAAATGAGGTGCGTAATCACATGCTGGTTTTCCATAACCGTTTTATATATGTTTCTACATCATTACAGAATTATTGGGTTTATAAAAAGCTCAAATTATTGATAAGTTCGTGATGGATTAACCTTTTAGGCGGCCATTTTGTTTTAGAATGTCATTAAATTGTTCTACGGTGCATTCAAAGTCTATTTCAAACGCAGTTTTATTCGCAAAGCTGTTTTTTTTTATAACCATAAGTTACAAGGCAGGCGGGTCTCCTGATGGTAAGTGACTACATAGACATTAGCCAGGGGGATTGCCAATGTGTTGTACACCTTATAGGCTAATACCTTAAAGGCAACTGACTCTCAAGTGCAACTGCCGCCAAACACTAATAGGTGCTTGTCGACAGTTCAACTTGTGTGTGGTAGCCAGCCGATCGAGTATTACTATAAAGTATCCGTCGCCAAAAGCTCATAGTAGGATTCAAACCCACACCCTTCGGCGTCGGCAAGTTAGAGTTCATAGAATTGTTATATTTTGAATCGAAAAATCATAGTTTTTAAGCCCTTGTAATTTTTAAACTATAATTAATTGGAAAGTATAAAATACTAAATTGTGTTTCTAAAGAATCATCTAATTTTATACTGAGATCTTTAAATTAGAAGCATCCTACTTAATTTTATATGGAAATGTCCTCTTAATTAAGTACTATTGTAATCCATTCTAATTCCATTTAAAACTGAGAACCATTTGCCTCCAAGGCACTGTAAAAAGGCAACACATTGGAAATCCCATTGGTATTGCTAATGCTAATTGGCGATAGTCACCAGGGACTGCAGAAGTAGGAGTCAAATGGCCCCCCTAAAATCAAATGGGGGGGCGTCATCTCCAATTTTACTACCTGGTAGACATAGTGCCATACACGAAGACGCGCCCCACTCTTTTCAGGGCAAGTGTGCATCTTTTTTTTTTTTTTTTAAGAAGATTTTTGGCCTGGTATCGAGACCTTTAAGCCATTTCTTTATTTTAAATATTCATCTTTTATGTTAAGTCACGTTTTATTGTCACTTTCACTGTAAAGTCTAGTCCTCGTCCGGACAAGTCCGGTCTAATTTTAGTGAAATTGGTGGCTATTCCACTAAAACATTTCATGGACTTTTTGGGACAACCTGGAAAGTCACGATACACGTTTTCATTTCATTTCACTTCACTTGTGCACTTAGATTGATCTTTATTGCACAAAACACCATCGAAATTATTCAATAAAACTCAAAATACACGAATTTAATGAAAATAGAACGAAAACACAATGTCACTTCGCAAGTTCCCGCCAAAAAGTCCCAGTGTGCATCTTTTACTAGTGTTATATTGGTGTTGTAGTGCTGCTTATCGACATAGGTATATCGACAGCACTACAACACTGACGAAAGGCTGAAAAATGTTCGCATTTTTTTTATATTGGAACGAAGTTCCTTATCGCGCGTTATGAAAGGGGGCTAGACGGAAAAAATTCTTACGAAAAATAGTCACGACAGTTTTTATGTCACTGTCAGCTGTGCGGCGTGCGCATGTTTCTCTGTCTGTCTCTCTCTCTCTCTTTTATAGAAAGCAAGCCAGATATTTTCATTTCTATTTATATATATAAATATATATAATTTTTTTTATAAATATATAATATTTATATATATATATATTTTATATATACTCTCTCGACTTATATAATAATAATAATTCATTTATTTCAGATATTATAAGATCCATATTTGTTAGTGACAATTTGAACTTAGAACTATGTTAGTTTGACAATTAATCATACAAATAGAATAACATAGAATACAATTACAAAAAATAAATAAGTAGAATAGCGGGCCCAACACACCTACCTACCTAGCAGTGTGCAGGCGAATCCACCTGCCCAATAGAGGGGAGTCCCACCTGTCTACAAATACATTCAGGACACTGTTGGAGCTGGAACGAACGCGTTTTAATAGTGAGGCGCAACGTTTCCTAATAAGGGCATCAAAACCTTCAACCCGCTCCACTGTAAACATGGCCGAGGCACTGCAAAACCGCGGCAGCCCCATCAATATCCTGAATGCATTATTATATTGCACTCGCAGAGCGCTGTATGCCCTCAGCGTAAACTTGACCCACAGGCTGCACGTGTAGAAGGACTGACAGTAAGCTTTAAAAAGAGTCACCTTGACTTGTTTACTACATCGTGCAAACCTGCGGGCCAACATGTTGCATCGGACAGTCAACGCTCTGCGCTCCCGCTCGATATCTATGATATCTTTACTATCATCAGAGACCCAATGGCCCAGATACTTAAATTGTTCAACTTTATTAAGAACATTACCACAAAGAGTAATTGGAGTCTGAGATGGAAAGCCTTTGGGGCCAGACTTAAAAATCATAAAATTGCTCTTATTGGTGTTGTATCTGAGCCCATGAGCCTCCGCATATGACTCACAGATTCTAAGCAACCTGCACAAACCTCCCGCCGATGGACTCAGCAGTACCATGTCATCAGCATAACTAATATTGTTAACACAAACTCCATCTATGTGACATCCAACATTGGTACCGCTGAGCTCGCCGATCAGTTGGTTGATGTACAAGTTGAAAAGCCTAGGTGACGTCAAACCCCCCTGCCTCACCCCACATTCCAACCTTTACACATCTGAATGACAATCCGCCCACTTCACAGCATTATCTTGATGACTGTACCAGTACCTAAGTAGTGATGAATATATATATATATATATAAAATAAATAAATAGATCAAAAGCTTTAGATAGATCTAGATAACACGCGTACACTTGTGTTTTCTTGTCGGTGTAGTATTGAACAGTCTGCTTGAGACACAAAATGGCAGATTCTGTTGACAGGCCTGGTCTAAAACCGAACTGTGAGTCATGAAGCTTTACATGTTTGCTCAGATGTTTGTCAATCAGACTGTCCAACACCTTGGCTAGAACTGTGGCTAGAGATATAGGCTATATAACTTCGTTCCATCCGGGTGTCCCTTGACACCTCTCAAGTTTTATTTGGACCATCTTGGTTTGACTATATTGGCTTAGTACTTCCGCGGTCCCTGATAGTCATTTACCATCACCAACCGACCTGTTGTCAGATTTCTGACATAAAAAAACTTTTTAGATGTTTATTCTACGGGTTCGTCTATGAAAAACCTTAACATTTGTAATCTTATACTTCTGAAGCCGGACAAACATAATTTGAAGCAAATATTATGTTCCGTATTCAATGCAGAAGTTTCGTGCGGTGTTAGATTACAGTTTGATGGTAGGTTTCTGCCCCCGCGGTTTAACTGCGATCTTATGACTAACCTGGGCTCGAATCTTATAATGAGCTTGAGCTGTCGCTGAAGGAAAACATCGTGATGGAACTATAGCGTGGTGGTAGGGTACTTTGTAGTACTCGACTGGCTGGCTACCACCAGTAGAGCCAGTTCCCATCTAGGCGTTGTGTGCTTACCACCTTCGGCCACATCATCACTTACCATGGTGAGATTGTGACCAAACACAAGCTTATCCAGAATAAAAAAAAAGATATTTTTATTTTGTAATTTTTTTATTTGTGTATTTAGTTTGTTACTTTCTAATGTTATAAATATAATATCTCGAACAATTGAATTATCATAATAAAGTCTCCAACATGTACAGTTGGACCTGGAGACCCCATGCACGATGACCTAGCCTGGCGGAAGATCTTCCCTTTTCAATGGAAGAGTCTTCCATCCACCTTGTCCCTGCATTAATGTAAAAAAAAGCAAACAGAGTTGCAGCAAAATACTAGTGCGAGCGACTACAAGTTACAAGAATGTAAAGTAGAAAACGTTCAAAGTAAACTTCTATTTGTTACCGAGGTATGATAGGTTTGTTTTTATAAAAACTTTTTATTTTTACCGCGTTTTAATTGAGTTTCAAGTCTTATCGGTAAATGGAGCGCAGACAAAATGGAGTCCCGTGCAAAAATAAAATAGTTAGGAAAGAGTTTTCTGAACGAAGTAAGTACCTACCACATAGGTAATAATTTTAGTAAAATCCCACTAGCTTTTGCCGATGACTTCGTCCGCGAGGAATTAATTCATCTGATTCTAGATTTTTTTATACCACTAGGTGGCAAACAAGAATACGGCCCACCTGATGGTAAGCGATTACCGTAGCCTATGGACGCTTTGTCACGAGCGCATTGATGACAAGACATGTTCGTTCATGCACACAAATATAGATATGTTTTCTTGGGCAGAAATGGAACGCACGTGTTCTGTAGTTAACTAGCTGTTCCCCGCGGCTTCACCCGCGTGCCCGTGGGATCTTACCTTTTCCCGTGTTAAAAATATAGCTTATGCTACTCAGGGATATTGTAGCTTTCTAATGGTGAAAGATTTTTTTTAATCGGTCCAGTATTTTGTTTCATACAAAAAAATACAAATCTTTCCTCTTAAATAATATTAGTGTAGACTATTAGCATTTTAGTTTAAATATTTTGTTTAAAAGATGTCGAAAATTCTAAATTTTGGACATAATTTTGAACTGGAGAAGTTTAAATATGAATTAGTATAAACTTAGATATTCCGTCTTGAAGACGCAAACTTGTAAACAACTTCAAAATCAAATATAAAAAGTAGTGCAGGCAATTTACGTAACTACATACTTATTTTGATTCACTAGTTACTCGGTTTTACCCGCATTCAAGAGGCAATTATAAATCTATAGATACTAAAATTTTCAAGTAGACCTTATTCACAACAAATGTACAAAATATACAAACAAATGTACAACTATAATATATAAAAAACTTCTTCGAGGCTGCCGCTGCTGCCGATCGGCAAGGTTCCCAGAAAGCTGGCAGCGTTTCCTCTTTGGATGGCCAAGCTGATGTGTTGGCGGAAAAAGCTCCCCGCCCGCCGGTCACCCGAGTTAGATAGATATTAGTTAAGTACTTTCGAGTAAGTGTATTCCGAACCGGTGGTAGAGTCAATTGTAACGTTCATAAGTGCCTTACCAGGGCCTAAACTGAATAAATTAGTTTTGAGTTTGAGTTTGAGAAAGATAGATAAAGCTGAAGAGTTTGTTTGATCGCGCTAATCTCAGGAACTACTGGTTCGAATAGGAAAATTATTTTAATGTTAGATAGCCCATTTATCGAGAAAGGCTATAAGGTAAACATCAAGCTATGACTAATAGGAGCGGAGCATCAATTAAATTTTTTTTTTCTTATGAGAGCTTCCGTTGCGTGCGCAGCGTAAACGGAAACTACTAAGCCGATCGTGATGAAACTTGGCACTCAGGTACATAATAACCTGGAATAAAATATAGGATATTTATTATCTTAGGATAAGATAAGATCCCTCGGGAAAGTGTTTGAAACATCATTATTTTATAAGTTTCACTGCAAACCAATTTGAGTAGGTTTAATTTTTTCAATGTTTTTGTATAGTTCTATTTGATTTTGCAAAGAATTAAGTTGCGTCGTTTCCAATAACCACAACCTATAATGAAACTGAACGGTTTTAGATTGAGAAAAATGTTTCTCAGCGTTTCCTAAGCATTATAGGTACCTACCTAATAGTATTTATAAAGAAAATACCGTAATAGCTAGGTAATTGCATTCGCGTACCGATTCCAGCCTTAATACAGTGCTGGCATTAGATTTTAGATGCTAATCGTTCAGTGGAAGCGAAGGTCGTGGACTCGAATCCTACAATGAGCTTGAGCTTTCGGTGAAGGAAAACATCGTGAGGAAACCATAGCACGGTGGTAGGGTACTTTGTAGTACCTACTGCTGTCTATGCCAGCTGCTATTTCGAGGAAATAAATTATTGGTATGACCTTGTAACACAAGGAGGTGGATGTGTGACGTTACGAGAATGGATAAGATAAGGAATGAGTATATCAGAGGAAGCTTAAAATAGCACCAGCGACTGAAAAGATGAAAGGAAATAGATTGGCTTGGTATGGGCATGTCATGAGGAGGGATGGAAGGCATGTAACAAAAAGAGTATTGAGCATGAGTGTAGATGGATATAGAGGTAGAGGAAGGCTGATGAAGGTATGGATGGAGTGCGTGAAGAATGATATGTTTATGAAAGGTGTGAGTACAGAGACGACTAGTGATAGAGCGGAGTGGAAGAGGAAAACATGTTGTGCCGACCACACCTAGCGTGGGATAAGGAAGAGAAGAAGAAGAAGAAGACATTGTAACACACATTGTGACTTTATACCTAGAATATAGTCACAGTATAACGTAAAACTTGATAGCTAAACTGATCAAGACAAAGTGTACAAAAATTAACAACGTTTAGAAAAGTTGCCACTTGGTTTAATTTTGGAGTAGGAACTCGTATGAGGCTCAGTTAAAGTTGAACGTGTTCACGGGTGGTCGTTCGTTACTATTTAAACAGATCTTGCTCCTTCATTTCATTAGGTCACAAATATGAGTCAAAGTCAAAACCATTTATTCAGTTTAGGCCCTAGAAGGGCACTTATGAAGGTCGAATTACAGAAGTTACCACCGGTTCGGAAGTCAGCCTTCAACTGAGAAGAACCGACAAGAAACTCAGCAAGGTTACATGTTTAAAATATTTTTGGACCATCTGACTATATTGGTTTTTTTTCCAAATGTTTAACAATTTTATTCTTAAACTAATACATAAAAAATTATAACCCGCATTAGTTACCTACATAGTAAACTAAAACAAAAAATACCAAGATAATAAAAGCGTAGGTATTAAAAAAGTACACTTGAGGTCACAACGTCACATGCATCAGTGGGGTAGCTAAGAAACAATGGGCCCCGGGGTAAAAATGAAACTGGGGCCCTATCTATAACAAATAAATCAAATTGATGTGTCTTTTTGAAAATATATTCGGTAATTATAACAAAAATCAATTATAAAAATTTTCGTCTCTATGTTTGTTCCGGCTGATCTCCGAAACTGCTGAACGGATTTTATCGAGACTTCCTCTGGCAAGTAGCTGATGTTATAAGGAGTAATTTAAGCTGAGTAGCTTTAAAAACAACTGAAAACAGGCGTATTTTTTCATGGAGGTTAAGGGGCCCATTAAGTTTGGGGGCCCCGGTGCACGCACCGCCTGGCCCTACGGTAGCTACGCCACTGGTGCAAGTCCAAGATCTCTCTGTCTCCCCCCCTCGGTTCATATCCCTTATCAAACCATTTCTCAACCAAGAATAAACACCAGACAGACTGTGTTGGATTGTTATCCTCTCCCAAAGATAACAACGCACTTCACATCAAATACCAATGTAAAAAACTAATATCGCAATGGTTGCAAAACCTTACCTACACAGAAACTGAGAACCTACTCATCACTTTGCCCTAAATTCTTAGATATAACCTTGCCGGCAAAATTCACTCACATACACACTCACCTTTACACATACACACTTATACACACACACATACAAACACACTACACAACCATCTCCATATACACCATACCAAACATACATACATACATACACAATCACCCAACCTCCACACACACTAATAATACTAACACTATATAATTATAATTATTAATTACTTACAGTCAACTTTATTAATTTCATTACTTTGTGTCTTTTTGTTCCAAATTCAAATTCATCTTACTACTTAGTATATTATTGAAATAGCCATACAGTAGCTACTCGAGGGGCGAGGGCCTGGTAACTTGTAATACAGGGTATCCTAGTACAGGTACCAGTCTCTCATAAAGGAAGTTTCATAAGTACTAGAAAATAAATGGTGTTGGATTACAACATCCAAAGGAATAGTTTTAGTTTCTATCTTAATTATATCCTCATTGTTTGCATTGGGTCTGCTAACTGCTTTATACTCAATTTCCAGAATTACAAGAGCACGAAAACCAACATTCATCTACCATGGGACCTAGAATATGCTAAGCATCTTGGTTTAGTATTAAACCGATACAATGATAAATATTTCTATGAAGTATTATTTGGAGTTTTCTTATTTTTGCAAACATTTGCAATAACAGGATTACTATTTTTAATTATCCTGTCAGGGTTCTTGTTCCCATTTTATTTTGTTCTAATTTTAGTTTGCTTCTGTTCAGCTATTGGTGCATGTTTGTGTTTCTTCGTCAAATTTACTTGGCATAAAACTGGTCAAGAAGTTTTTCCCTGAGAGAGCAACATAATGGTCAAAAGCAATGGCAAAGCACAAGAATAACTTGCTCAACTATATAATATATTTGAGGGTTCCCTTTTTACCATATATATACTGGTTTATTAATTCATCCGCACCAGTAATTGGTGTTCCATTATAATAATAATAATAAATAAGGCCATTTATTCCACATCTCTTGCAAAAAAAAAAAACAAACAAAATATATTAATAAATGTTGTTAGTTAAGATAAAAAGAATTTATTTACAACAAATGTACAAAATATACAAGCAAATGTACAATTACAATACATAAAAAACTTCTTGGAGGCTGCCGCTGCTGCCGATCGGCAAGGTTCCCAGAAGGCTGGCAGCGTTTCCTCTTTGGATGGCCAAGCTGATGCGTTGGCGGAAAAAGCTCCCCGCCCGCCGGTCACCCGAGTTAGATACATATTAGTTAAGTACTTTCGAGTAAGTGTATTCCGAACCGGTGGTAGAGTCAATTGTAACGTTCATAAGTGCCTTACCAGGGCCTAAACTGAATAAATTAGTTTTGAGTTTGAGTTTGAGAAAGATAGATAAAGCTGAAGAGTTTGTTTGATCGCGCTAATCTCAGGAACTACTGGTTCGAATAGGAAAATTATTTTAATGTTAGATAGCCCATTTATCGAGAAAGGCTATAAGGTAAACATCAAGCTATGACTAATAGGAGCGGAGCATCAATTAAATTTTTTTTTTCTTATGAGAGCTTCCGTTGCGTGCGCAGCGTAAACGGAAACTACTAAGCCGATCGTGATGAAACTTGGCACTCAGGTACATAATAACCTGGAATAAAATATAGGATATTTATTATCTTAGGATAAGATAAGATCCCTCGGGAAAGTGTTTGAAACATCATTATTTTATAAATTTCACTGCAAACCAATTTGAGTAGGTTTAATTTTTTCAATGTTTTTGTATAGTTCTATTTGATTTTGCAAAGAATTAAGTTGCGTCGTTTCCAATAACCACAACCTATAATGAAACTGAACGGTTTTAGATTGAGAAAAATGTTTCTCAGCGTTTCCTAAGCATTATAGGTACCTACCTAATAGTATTTATAAAGAAAATACCGTAATAGCTAGGTAATTGCATTCGCGTACCGATTCCAGCCTTAATACAGTGCTGGCTTTAGATTTTAGATGCTAATCGTTCAGTGGAAGCGAAGGTCGTGGACTCGAATCCTACAATGAGCTTGAGCTTTCGGTGAAGGAAAACATCGTGAGGAAACCATAGCACGGTGGTAGGGTACTTTGTAGTACCTACTGCTGTCTATGCCAGCTGCTATTTCGAGGAAATAAATTATTGGTATGACCTTGTAACACAAGGAGGTGGATGTGTGGCGTTACGAGAATGGATAAGATAAGGAATGAGTATATCAGAGGAAGCTTAAAGTAGCACCAGCGACTGAAAAGATGAAAGGAAATAGATTGGCTTGGTATGGGCATGTCATGAGGAGGGATGGAAGGCATGTAACAAAAAGAGTATTGAGCATGAGTGTGGATGGATATAGAGGCAGAGGAAGGCTGATGAAGGTATGGATGGAGTGCGTGAAGAATGATATGCGTATGAAAGGTGTGAGTACTGAGACGACTAGTGGTAGAGCGGAGTGGAAGAGGAAAACATGTTGTGCCGACCACACCTAGCGTGGGATAAGGAAGAGAAGAAGAAGAAGAAGACCTTGTAACACACATTGTGACTTTATAACTAGAATATAGTCACAGTATAACGTAAAACTTGATAGCTAAACTGATCAAGACAAAGTGTACAAAAATTAACAACGTTTAGAAAAGTTGCCACTTGGTTTAATTTTGGAGTAGGAACTCGTATGAGGCTCAGTTAAAGTTGAACGTGTTCACGGGTGGTCGTTCGTTACTATTTAAACAGATCTTGCTCCTTCATTTCATTAGGTCACAAATATGAGTCAAAGTCAAAACCATTTATTCAGTTTAGGCCCTAGAAGGGCACTTATGAAGGTCGAATTACAGAAGTTACCACCGGTTCGGAAGTCAGACAACAACTGAGAAGAACCAGCAAGAAGCTTCTGTTCAGTTATTGGTGCATGTTTGTGTTTCTTCGTCAAATTTACTTGGCATAAAACTGGTCAAGCAGTTTTTCCCTGATAGAGCAACATAATGGTCAAAAGCAATGGCAAAGCACAAGAATAACTTGCTCAACTATATAATATATTTGAGGGTTCCCTTTTTACCATATATATACTGGTTTATTAATTCATCCGCACCAGTAATTGGTGTTCCATTATAATAATAATAATAAATAAGGCCATTTATTCCACATCTCTTGCAAAAAAAAAAAACAAACAAAATATATTAATAAATGTTGTTAGTTAAGATAAAAAGAATTTATTTACAACAAATGTACAAAATATACAAGCAAATGTACAATTACAATACATAAAAAACTTCTTCGAGGCTGCCGCTGCTGCCGATCGGCAAGGTTCCCAGAAGGCTGGCAGCGTTTCCTCTTTGGATGGCCAAGCTGATGCGTTGGCGGAAAAAGCTCCCCGCCCGCCGGTTGTTAGTTATTGTTAGTACATATATATTTGCTTAATCTATGTTGTTAGTACGATTGTTATTTTTATGGTTTCGAGATATGGATCCCAGATTGAGTAAAGGCCTCCTCCAAGTTTATCCACATGTGTCTATCTTTAGCCTTTTGCATCCATTGTTTTCCTGCTGTTTGTGCTATATGATCAGCCCACCGTTTTGTTGGTCTGCCCACATTAAGTTTTCCTGATGTTGGACCTTTCCAAAGTGTAGTTTCTTTAGTCCACCTTCTATCAATATACCGTGCAATATGTCCAGCCCACTTCCATTTCAGAGTCAGTGCGTGTGTAAGTGCATTCGTGATCTTGGTTTTTTGCCTTATCGTGTCGCTTCTTATTTTGTGTACCTTCCTAATCTTTAAAATACTTCTTTCCATTGCTCTTTGATTGCTCGTAATTTTCTGTTTCACTTTTTCTGTAAAAGTCCAGGTTTGACAGCTGTACAATAAGCATGGTGTTCCATTAGTGCCATTGATTTATGGTGTGGCCCCACCATCATTGGCAGCCATCCAAGTTGTACAAACTTTGCATAGGTACCTTTTTTTTCTTTTTTTTATTCTGGATAGGCTTGTGTTTGACTAAAATCTCACTATGGTAAGTGATGATGTGGCCGAAGGTGGTAAGCACAGGACTAGACGGGAACTGGCTCTCAAGTGCAGCTGTCGGAACACCAATAGGTGCTTGGCGACAGATTTTCAACTTGAGGGTGGTAGCCACCCAGTCGGGTACTACAAAGTACCCTACCACCGTGCTGTGGTTTCCTCACGATATTTTCCTTCACCGAAAGCTCAAGCTCATTGTAGGATTCGAATCCACGACCTTCGCCGCGGTATTCGACGTCACTTACCACTGAGCTATCATCGCCTTAAAAATACCTTGACATCAACACGTGATGCTTGGTCATGGACATCCACCACTGTCCTCAGCATCTTTACCTTTGTTCTAGTCCCTGTGTTCCTCAAAATTTATAGAAAACTTTGAATAAAAGAATTTAGCAGAAATTAATTTATAAATATACTAGCGGACCCGGCAGACGTCGTCCTCCTCTGAAATTTAAACAAAACTTAGAATCCGATTTCATCTACCGGGTCCAATTATGTTTTCAAATCATCGAGGAACCCATTGAAATACACACACAAATCGGTCCTTTGTTACCGTACTCCTCCGAAACGGCTTGACCGATTTTTATGAAACTTTATATTTACATTCAGTAGGTCTGAGAATAAGTTGTTATCTATTTTTTACTAGCTTTCCCCCGCGGTTTCACTCGCGTTCCCGTACGATCCGCGTTTCCGTGGGATATATAAATAAATAAAATAGTTTATTTCTCACCACAGACAGTTACAAATAATTACAAATTGAATGAGCTAAAAATAGTACATATAAATCATAAAAATTGATATTATGATCCAATATTTGTGATGGTTGCGGATGATAAAAGGATATTAGAATCTATCATCTGGACTAGGCAAAAGCCTGTATCCCAGGTGATAGGGTTCAGCCATGAACATTCATTTCTCTAAAAAATATAAACCGCAATAACTGCCAGTATGTCACTGCTGCCTGTATAAGAATGAATTCTTCGAAATTCAATCTCTAAATGGGTAAAAAAGGGATACGCGGGTGAAACCGCGGGCTGGATGCTATTAAACATATAAAACTAGCTACACTATGGTTCTTAAATAAATATTTCTATTTTGAAACATAAAATCACACATATGAAACCTTTTTTCTCTTACCTAATTGTATTTTGACTCTGTATTGAAGTGTCAAATATTTTAAGAGGTTTCCATTCAACCGACGTATACAATAACAACATAATTCTAAATTTAGTTCCTGCAACATGTAAGAACTACAGTAATTGAGGTAAATATTTAATTACATCGTCACCACCTACTGACGCCCCATCGCGCTAGCTTTCTACCAGCGATCTGCGAGCTTGTATATAGACGTTTATTTATTTATTTGATAAGCTTGTGTTTGACCGCAATCTCACCATAGTAAGTAATGACTGCAAGTGCAGCACACAGCGATATGCTTGGCGACAGATTTTCAACTTGAGGGGTAGCCAGTCGAATACTACAAATTGCCCTACCACGTACTATGGTTTCCTCACGATGTTTTCCATCACCTAAAGCTCAAGCTTATTGTAGGGTTCGAAGTCGAACCCACGACCTACACCGCGGTATCCGACGTCACTACCACTGAATCATCGCCTATGTTTCCAAAATCTAAAGCTCCGAGCCGAGGTTCTTGCCTCATAGGGGGCGCCCTCAGCGGCAGGTCGCCTAAAATAGTCACCGTCCGAGTAAAAGATGTTTTTGAATTGCAGATACCTACCGACCAAGAACAGTAAAATAACAATAAAAATGTAGAATTACACATGTCGGAATGCCTCAACATCGTGATATATTTATTTTTCTTAATTATTTGTCATGAATTACAACAATATAAAAAAAATAGACGAGGAATCGCTGCAGAAATTGACAGACGGCCCTGGGCCCGCTGACGAGTGCATTTGCGACATCTTAGCGCCGCCTGATAGAAAAAAAAGTATAGGAGCCTCAATTAAAAAGGCTTTCGCATCTATGAAATCGGGGAGGAGAAGGAATATGCTAGGCTCAGGCCAGAAGAGCTTAGAAATACCTCTGACCTTTACCAAAGGAGAAAAAGGTTGGTGCCATTTTAAAGTCAAAACCATTTATTCAGTTTAGGCCCTAGAAGGGCACTTATGAAGGTTGAATTACAGAAGTTACCACCGGTTCGGAAGTCAGCCTTCAACTGAGAAGAACCGGCAAGAAACTCAGCAAGGTTACATTTTTTAAATATTTTTGGACCATCTGACTATATTGGCGTTTTTTCAAATGTTTATCAATTTTATTCTTGAACTAATACAAAAATACATAAAAAATTATAACCCGCATTAGTTACCTACATAGTAAACTAAAACAAAAAATATAAAAAAAGTTATGTGGACATTCTTCACTTTTACTGTTTATACCAGAAGTGACAGACTAGCACTAGCAGGCGTGTCACCTGATGGTAAGTAATTATCGTCGCCTATTAGACATTAGCAATAGCAAGGGAATTGCCAATGTGTTATACACGTTATTACAATGCCTTAAAGGCAGTTGGCTCTCAAGTGCAGCTGTCGGAACACACCGATGTGCTTAGCGACAGATTTTCAACTTGAGGGTGGTAGCCAGCCAGTCGAGTACTACAAAGAACCCTACCACCGTGCTGTAGTTTCCTTACGATGTTTTCCTTCACCAAAAGCTCAAGCTCATTGTAGGAATCGAACCCACGACCTCGTCATTTACCACGTCATTTACCACTGAGCTATCATCGCCTTTATGGGTATTTACTTTTCAATATCACAGGAATTTACACCACAAAGGAAGCATTGAAGAGGACTTCTAAATGTGGTAAATGCGGTTGCGACAATGAAAATATCGTATTAAAGCATTCATATGCTAATATAAGGATCACTGCACCTGATATATCTTCCGTATGCCCGTGTCCTACCGATTGTCTACCAGGTAATTAATTAAGTTGATAAAACAAAGTCCCCGGCTGCGTTTGTCTGTCTGTATGACCGAGATACTCGATAGCTGCTGAACGGATTTTGATGCGGTTTTCACCAATGGACGGAGTGATTCATGAGGAAGTTTTTGGTGTATAATTAATTAAGGTTTAGTGTATATTGGCTGAAATATGATGATTATTGTTGATGACGGCGGCCTACTATCGCCATCTGTTAAATATAGTAGAAAAAAAATATGTTGTACGCGCTATTGAGAAGTTTCAAGTGTTGAAAGATGGCAGAAAGATGGGTGTCGAGAGATGGCCTATAAAGTAAGGCCTCATACGTGGGCCTTAACACACCCCTAGCTACTTTTGCTACGTAATCCATTTACTTCCTTACTGAGTTCGAATCTTACTACCTCTACCTACGAATGTAATAAGAACGGTATAAAGTCCTATGTGTAAAGCTCCACCAGTTCTTGACAGTAAAATTCATTCGAGGTTTGATGTGCAGGACTTAGGTTTCTTTTCATTTGGCTATAACATTTTGATCTCTAGGGGGGATTTTGGCATCACCCACGCTCCCTACAAAAGCTCATAACCATAACTATTATTCGCGTAGCCCTCAAAAACACAACACCGCCCGCGTTTCCACCCTCGCCGGAGAGGCCCGTCGCGACGTCCCATTCATACTCAGTCTCGTCCCCCGTAACTAGCGGCCCGAGCTGCATTCAGTAATCCGGCTATCTCCTAAAACTCCTCTAAATCGCTTATGCAAAGTCCGACCCCACTTTTGAGTCCCCCGACTACGCCCTGAGCCGAGGTTCGTGCCCTAACTGGGGCGCCCTCAGCGGCCAGTCGTCTAAAGTTTTGCATTCCGGTTGAGAGCCCTAAGCCTCCACTTTTCATTCCTCCCAAAAAAAAACTATTATTAACTTACCATAAATCGTTCCACAGATAAAGAAAAGCTTCGAAACAACATCAAGGTAACCGTCGAACATCTTCAGTTAGACGTAGACAATGTGGACTCAGAATACAGTTTGTACAACAGCATGGAACGACATGAAATCAGTGAACCAATGCTTCACGATGATAAGAGATCCATCACCTCGCTGGTCAACGCTCAGTATGATGATGATGATTTGAGCGAGTGGAGTAGCGGTGAAGGAAAGTAGGTTTTGACAGTTACATTTTTTGGATAACCTTTAAAAAAACAGGTGATGGCCATAGATTATAAAACTATATTAGACTAGTGTTGCCCACTGGTCGAAATTACATAATCATTATTTAAAAAATAGGCGTTCAAAATATGTTGACAAAAGAAGGCATTTAACTGTTTTATCTGCCTATTTGCTTTAAATATGGTGATTATTGACCTTGATAAAGGAATATTCTATTGCTATGTAAAGAAAACAGTCACAATCTCCTTCTCTGCAAAGTAAGCGATTGAAGCTTATAAATAAATTAGAAAGAGCAGCCTGTTGCTATAAAGTTCGTCCTCTCGTTCGGCTACTCTCGCTGCTGACAAGTGTAGTAGGTAAAAAATTGTTCACGTAAAATGACATCTTCTCGATATATAACATTAGTTCTATTTTCAGTCGTTGTTGTCGCCACTGTCAGCTTAACTGCTGCCATCTATATTAACTTCTAGGCTTTTTTAAATGGTGGCAACACATTTCTACTGTGTGACCTCTTCCCTTCAAATTAGCATGGTTTTCAGTAAGATTCATTAGTGAAAACTTGTAGTGAATTTTATTGATACTTACGACGGGTAATAGAGGTCATTTCTTATGAGCATAAATACCTAGTCAACCATCAGTACTAAGAAACTGAACTTTACAAAAAAAATTGTTACCAACTAGTTAGTAACCAATTTTTTAAATTTATTTACCTATTAGTAACTCCAATTAAATCAAATATCGAGTCGAGTAAATTAATATGTTATTTGGTTTCTTTAAAATTTCATAGCTAGGCGATCAGCAGGGCGATCGTGAGACCTCCTTAAACATCGTGATCGATTTTAAATTAGACTTTTGAAATCCAAAATGAGGTTGAATGCTTTTTTAGTTGAAATAAATACTTACACGACATATTGTTACAAAGTTACACATTACGAAATACTTCAATTCAATGATCTAGTAGGTTTTATAATAGTCCTGCAGATCTCTACGTTATTTGAGTTCAGTTCCTAACCGTGAGAGCATGTGATAGCCTCCTTTGAATAATATGTGCTAAAGTTTCGTTTTAGGAAAAACTCAATATAAAGAAGCATGTATAATAATTTATCTGACAGATTTAATTAAAATCGGTTTGGTAGTTCTGAAGTGAAAAACAAACTCACTCAATTTTATTATTTACCTACCTATAATAATAACAATGTTAAATATAAATGTAATTATTACAATTATTAATTATCTGTAATTTTGTTGATTTTTTCACATTTTAAGTAGGTAGTTTTACTGTTTTTGTTTATACATTTTATAATCATGGTAACATAGTGAAATATAATTTAAAACAGGATTATTTTTGGGTATTTTTTTAATCATAAATATATTTGTATTTACTTACCTACGAATAAGTAATATTTATTCGTAGGTAAGTAAATAACTAATCCACGAGGCGATGATAGCTTAGTGATAGTGACGTCGGATACCGCGACGAAGGTCGTGGGTTTGAATCCTACAATGAGCTAGAGCTTTCGGTGAAGGAAAACATCGTGAGTGCTGTGAGCACGGTGGTAGGGTACTTTGTAGTACTCGACTGGCTGGCTACCACCCTCAAGTTGAAAATCTGTCGCCAAGCACCTGTTGGTGTGTTCCAGCAATTGCACTTGAGAGCCAGTTCGCCTTTAAGGCATTGTAGTAAGGTGTACAACACATTGCCAATACCCCTGGTATTGCTAATATGTATAGGCGACGGTAGTCACTTACCATCAGGTGACCCGCCTGCTTCGTTGTCACTAGTGACATAAAAAAAAGGTGCTGCTTGTGGGGGCTGGTCTGTACGAGTTTGTTATTTACTTAGTCACTCATAATTACATTCTAGTTATTATTATTTTGCCGCCATAACACTCAAATAAATATCCTCGGACATTTGTTCACACACGGCTATCTGATCCCAAACTAAGCAGAGCTTGTAATATGGACAACCAGATCACTGATATATACTACATATACTACTTTTGTTTTTGTAGATACATACTTAAATAGATATTTACACCCAGACTCAGGACAAACAGACATGTTCATGCACACAAATGTGTGTCCTGGATGGGAATCGAACCCACGACCTGCGGCGTGATAGGCAGTGTGTTAACCAACCACGCCAACCGGCCCGTCAAATATTATCAGTGAGACTAGATAAATAAATAATTATTAAATGTAATAGGTGTACCTAAGTTGTTTTTGAAAAGAGTAATTGCCGAGTTTATTGCCGGCTCTTCTCAGTAGAAGCAACCTTCCGAACCGTGCATTAGAGTCTAGACTATTCATAAGTGCCTAAAGGCCTACTTGAATAAAAACATTTTCATTTTCAAACGTTCCAAAGGTCGCCTTACGTCACTGCAAAGCTATCACCGCCAGTACTACCTTCAAACGATTTACCCCCATTTCATAATAGTGCACTAATAGGACCCAAATGGTCCCGTCGATTTACTAAATGGCTTGCTAATGCAAGATATGTGTTTAGTATAAGTCCCGCTTAATACGTCGTTTAATATTATGGTGTACTGAATATTGTTATATTGATGCATGGACTCTTAATATACAGGGTGTGAGATAGGTGAGCGAGTATTATACAAAAATTACCGTAGTATAATGGTCACATTTTCGAGATATTTTTGATTTTTAGATTTTTTTATTTTATTTATTAGGCTTATCAGAAGTTTTTTTTTTTTCATTCTGGATAAGCTTGTGTTTGACCACAATCTCACCATGGTAAGTGATGATGTGGCCGAAGGTGGTAAGCACACAAAGCCTAGATGGGAACTGGCTCTCAAGTGCAGCTGTCGGAACACACATATACACATTTACATTATATAAAACACAGATATACTAGCAACTATAGATTGTTAACAAAACATAAATACTTATTAAAGAAAGCACCACATGCAAAAAAAAAACAATATACAAGTAAAATAATAAAGCACTACGGAAATAATAATTACATGTATATATAAGTTACCAAAGACTTGACTGAGAAGAATAAAAGAAAACAAGATTTACATAAAAATAAGAAATCAAGATTTATATAAAAAAGAACAAATCAAGATTTATAATCATTCACACAACAAGTAAATATTTTTATTATAGGTAAAATTCTCATGATATTGGTTTGTGATGAACTCCAAATCTACTTATAAGAGATAGGATCCTTGTTACCCCGGGAACGCGGGTGAATGCTAGTCATTTTATAGGTAAAATAAAATATAACCCATATTACTTGCAGATAATGTAGATTTCAATAGTTGAAAGAAGAGACAAACAAACTTGCAAAAGATGTTATTCTCTTCACACGTTCAGTGCTAGATACGCGTATACGCGTCAATCAATATAATCCCAAGTGCTACTCGACGCGTAGGTGAGTGTAAGCAATACTAGAGGGCGCCATATTCAATTTATTGTGACGTCACAGCCTATAACCAGCGGACAAAGACGCTTCTAACGACACCTCATTTGTCAAATTATGGTAAGTAGTTTAGAAGTTATGAGGGAACAGATGAACATACATACATACACAAATACAGGTCATAAACATAACCCTCTCTTTTGCTTCGCCGTAGTGGGGTAAAGATTTATAATGCATTATCATTGGCACGCACTCACATACGCGTCGAGACGTGGGATTATATAACTTAAAACTTAGCAGTGGACGTGTTAATAGATAATATTATTTCACCGCCTTCCCGAGGAATCCTTTCCTGGCATAAAAAGTATCCTGTTTTATTCCAGGATATGATCTACCAGTGTGCCAAGATTCACCGAAATCCGTTTAGTAGTTTTTGCGTAAGAGTAACAAACATTTTCACATCCAAGCAAACTTTCACATTTATAACATAATACCTACTGCAGCATTACACGCTGCATAAACCTTTTTGGTTATTTTAAAGAGGTCTGGTATGGAGTCTGAAAGTCGGATTTTTTTTAAACTGTCAATAATTCAAATTCAAAATTGATTGATGCTTTTCTGAAAAAGAGGGTTCGATGGTGGGCATTCTTGAGCAAAATTCCGAAGAAGCTGTTCGTAATTATTTTGACAAATTACAGCAAAATTGTAAGAAAAGGTGTGAATCTCCATGCATTTTGGAATGCCTATATATTATTTTATTTTAATGAAGATCAATGTAGGAAATATTGAGTTATTTTGCCTGGTACGTATATTTTTCTGCTACATTTAGTTTTAAATCCCTACAAAGTTATTTCAATCTCTCTCTGGTAACTAGATCCTATGATATCATATTTGTGAAACCCATTTTTTTCCCTTTCTTCATAGGTGAAATACCAGTGAAGAGGATCTGATTTGGATCCTCTCCCCCTTCTCCTTTCATCTCCTACTTATGCTTGTTGATCCCGCCACCTTCTGGGTTCCTGTTTTTCCTGACGTGGTTCCGCGCGCAAGTTCTACGTTCATAGACAACGTAATATCGACGGTGGTGACGTAGCTTGATTTTGAATTAATGATTATCACCACTTATGTAATCTTCGGTGTCAAGGTATTATCTAACAGTTTTATTTAACGTTGGCGGAGTTCCTCACTCCGTTCTATTCAATTTTTCCGTTTGGCCATTTGTTTTAAAAAAAGAAGATATGTTCCAGAGATTTTTCATTCTAATGTTTAAGTTATTTTAAAATACTATACAGATTTTTTTTTTAAGAAGAATAAGTGTTAGGTATTTTTTTGCTTCGAAGCTTCCTAGCATTAATAACCTAATCACGAATCCATATCAATATTTTGTTATTATCAATTTAAGTTACAAGATAGTCTCTATTTCATTGTCTAGATATTCAGTCTCAAGTTTTTTTTATACTTCAAATTAATTTTATTTATTTGATCTGTGTAATTTCTTATTTTTCTCCTATTTATGTTTACTTTTAATTTCATTTTAATTAAACGTTATTTTAAATCAAATGGTGTTTATGGACTTTTTTTTCTCATGAAACTCTACAATTTGGCGCCCGAACAAAAAAAAAGGTAAGTAATTTTAATACTAATTATGATTACTTATATATATATTTTTTTTTTTTCGTTATTTCGTGTGTGATGCTCATTCGAGCAATTGCTATTCTAACTATTTTTTTTGCTTTCAGACTGTTCGTTTCACTATATTCCCTTGTGGTGTCTGATCGCTTTGAAGAAGAACTAGAAGAGACGAGAATTAGTTGTGAAATATATATTTTATGGTGTTTTTATTGTGGTGAATTTAAAAATATTTGTTACTATATGACAAATTAATCTTTTATTTCATCCTCAAATATATGTTATTTCCTGTGTTTTATTTGTAGATAGCAGTAGTAGTACCAGTAGTGTGTGTTTGGTTTGATTGTGTGCAATTTAGCCAGCGTGTTCCAAGGTAAGCTTTGTATGACTGATTTTGTGTGAACCTTAGCTTTTTCAGGATTCTCGTTTAGTTGTGTTATTTTTCTTGCCTTTGTCACGCTGTGTATTCAGTTCATACATTAGTTCCGTTACCACACATACATTTCGTAAGTGGCTTCGGTGACAATTTCAATTTATCTATTACACCGATGTTTGTTAGCCGATTTTCAAAAACTCTATTTGTATAGTGTTTTTAGAATTGTTGCAACACCACTATACATAAATTATATTGATATTTTCTTTAATAAAATATCTCATTTTCAAATTATAATCGTAATTATTGGTAAAAATAATTTATTTTATTTTGACAGACGTTGTTATTTTACAGTTGCCATAGTAACCATCATAATTTTGGTATCTTCACGCCAATTTATCTTTCTGGGTTAGACAGAAGTAATTGCTTTATCTTAATTTCATTTTATGGTTAATCATACCTTATCTTAATCACTATGGCTGATGAGGAATTTCCTATTGTCGAAACGCCATCAAGAGATAGTCCAATTATTTCTAGGCCTCCACCAATTCCACCTAGACCTATTTCATCACCTCCACTAATACCACCTAGGACGTCTACTTCGTCCAATATTCCTTCACCTGTTAGGTCAGAAGAAGTACCACATTCGTACTTTAATAGATATACACTTTCCAAGTGGAAAATCGAGTATTCTGGTAGTACGTGCGTTCGCGAGTTTTTTGTTGATGTTGACGAACGCAAATACGCGGATGATATCTCCGACCAATACCTAATCAGGAGATTTCACGAAGTTTTATCTGGGGCAGCGCTTAAATACTTTCGATCTATTAGACATGACGACTTAACCTATTCTGAATTAAAGGAACATTTCTTTAAAACATTCGCTCCAACTAACTTCGAATTCAGGACCGAAGTTGAGGTGCGAAACTTAAAGCAAAAACCAGATCAATCAGTTAGAGATTTCATTATTCAGATCTCATATCTGAACGACAGGCTTGCTGATCCAATTGTGGAATCTAAACTTTTGGAAATAATCACGCATAACATGCATCAACGTTATTTCCCATGTTTATCGATCCATAGATTTAAAAACATTAACGATCTTATCGACATTGCCTCACACTTCGAAAGCTACTTACCACAAAATTCTAAAACAGTAGCTGCATTTGCGCATCAGGCTCAACAATGTCCCAAATGTAATAATACCGGGCATTCTTATCGCGACTGTCCAGATTTTCCTGGACTTCTTTGCTTTAAATGTCGTACTCCTGGTGTCATTACTAGAGATTGTCCAAAATGTAATCAAAAAAAATGTGTAAAGTACCGGCGGCACGCTATTCGTACAGTGTCACCGGTGATAGCTACCGATTCTTCGGATAATAGACCATTTATTGAGATATTGTTAGGAAACCGATGTGTTAAGGCGTTATTAGATTCAGGTGCTCAAATGTCCATAATTGGTGATGATTTTGTCCAAGAGCTACGGTTGAATATTTCAACTAATGTTAACTTTAACGTTATGTCTGCTAATAATTCTCCAGTTGATATTATGGGCACAGTTAATATACCAGTTCAATTTAACAACACAACTTTTACACATGAATTTTTGGTTGCTCGTTGTTGTACTTCTGCTGTTATATTAGGTATAGATTTTTGGAAAAAGTTCGGTTTAACATCGCTTTTTAGTCAAGCTTTTAATAAAAATATCAACGGAAATATGTACTTGTCTTCAATTAATCATGAGACCAACTCTTCTCTTGTTGATAATAAGGTTCGTTATATTCATCCTCGTAATATATTATCCAACTTGCAGGAGTTAAGCCTCCAGCAAGTTATTAATGAATTTGAAGAAATTTCGTCCGCTAGGGTAGGTTTAGGAAAGACTACTTGGCTTTCGCATCGTATTAATACAATTGGGTTACCAATAAGACAGAGATTTTATCCACTTTCCCCTGTAAAATTAAAAATACTTAATGATGAAATTGATAAAATGTTGAAGATGGGTGTTATACGTCCATCTCGTTCGCCTTGGGCTAGTCCCGTTGTTATGGTTACAAAGAAGGATGGTTCTGTTCGTTTCTGCGTTGACAGTAGAAAACTAAATAGTGTTACTATCAAAGACTCATATCCTTTGCCGCGGATTCAAGATATTTTAGATAATCTGCGTGGTGCAAGATATATAAGCTCTCTTGATTTTAGCAGCGCCTTTTGGCAAATAAGTCTTGCTGATGATGATAGTTGTCAGAAAACGGCATTTATAGTTCCCCAACGTGGTTTATTTGAGTTTGTTAGGATGCCGTTCGGTCTTACTAACGCAGCTTCTGAGATGCAACGTTTAACGGATTTGATTGTTAATTTTGAATTCACTTCAACTAGCGACGACTGTGTTTTTGGCTATGTTGATGATTTAATTTTAATCTCTAAAGATTTTAACAGTCATCTGGCGCTTCTAAGAAAAGTTCGAAATCGGTTAAAAGAGGCTGGTTTATCTATTAACCTTAAAAAATGCGAGTTCTGCAAGAGTGAATTAAAATACTTAGGTTACATAGTTAACGAAAAAGGTCTACAGACTGACCCAAGCAAATTGGAGTCAATTAGAGACTTTCCAACACCTACTACCGCTAAGTCTTTACGTGGTTTCATTGGTATGTGTTCATACTATAGGCGTTTTGTAGATGGTTTTTCTTCTATAATAGCTCCACTTACGTCATTGATTGGTAAAAGGAAAGGTCGTGATCCGATTATTTGGAATGAAACTGCTGAACGTGCATTTGTCAAGTTAAAAGACGCATTAATTAATACACCGGTAATGGCATGTCCTGATTTCTCGGAACCATTCATTTTACAGTGTGATGCTTCAGCAGTTGGAATTGGTTCTGTCTTGTCACAGAAGATAGATAATACAGAACATCCTATTGCTTACTATTCCCGCCTATTTTCTAAAGCGGAGCGTAATTATAGTACAACAGAACGCGAACTTCTGGCAATTTTAGATTCAATTAAACATTTTCGTTGTTATTTAGACGGAATGAAGTTTACCGTTATTACTGATCATATGGCTTTAAAATGGCTACTTACTTTAAACAATCCTTCTGGACGTTTAGCTCGATGGGCAACTATTATTTCACAATATACCTTCGATATTGTTCATCGTAAAGGTTCACAACATGTTGTTCCTGACGCTTTATCTAGAATTTATGCCAGTTCTATTACTTTTAATGAAGGACCTGATAATACTAATGATAGGTGGTATAAAAAGATTTATCTCGGTGCTCGGGATACGCCTCAAATGTTTCCTGCTTACACCATTCAGAACGGTGTTCTTCTAAGACGCATGCCTATTTCCAACCCATTGTCCTCTGATCCGTGGCGCATTGTTTTACCAAAAGAAAAAGTGCCATCTGCGATCTGGGAAATTCACAATAATTTTCCTTCCATTCATCCAGGTGTCACAAAATCATACCTTAAAATTAAGCAACTCTTTTATTGGCCGAACATGTTCAGAGATGTAACTGAAACCTTGAAGCAGTGTGAGGTATGTAAAGCTTATAAAATTGCGAACACTCAACCACGTGGACACATGTGTTATCCTAAAGATGTTTCATTACCTGTACAGGTTATTTCTATCGACATTGTTGGTCCATTACCTGCTGCTTATTATGGATACAGGTATATTTTATCTATGGTAGACGTTTTTTCAAAATACGTTTGGCTTGTTCCCCTAAAAAAGGTTGACACCAGTTCAGTAACCAAAGCCCTAGAATCGGAAATATTTTTTAATTTCGGTGTACCACGCTCTATCCTGTGTGATAACGCAACCGTTTTTCGTAGTAATCAATTCTTAAACTTTCTTAGAACTTTTCACATTGATTCTCCTACTTATACACCATATTATACTCCTCAGGCCAACACCGTTGAACGTTATAATCAAAGTGTCGTTACTTGTTTGAGCATTTTAGTCGGGAATAATCAGAGGAATTGGGCAAAAATGTTACTAAAGGTTAAATTATATCTCAATTCATGTATTAATCTAGCTACTGGCTTTACGCCAAATTTCCTTATGTTTGGTAGAGAAGTTATCTTAGATCATAATCTTGCTCATAGTCAGACTCGAAGCATCAATTTAGCTGAAAGTCGGTCTCAGCATGCGACTAATCTTTCTTCTCTTGCCGAAGTTTACGCAAAGGTTGCAGATAATCTTTCCATGGCTTTCCTACGTAATTCCCGTACATACAATAAGAATCGTTCAGCTATTACCCTTAACGTCGGCGACACTGTATGGAGACGTAATTTTACTAGATCATCTGGTACAGATTATTTTACCGGAAAACTTGCTCCACGCTTTATTAAATGTTGTGTAAGTAGAGTTATATCTAGGACAACTTATGTCTTACAAGATTGTGATTCTGTTCATTCTGGTCAATATCATATAAAAGACATTTTAAAATAATTCCCTTTTCTTTTACTTTCTATATCTATTCTTTCGACTTCAAGTTAAATATTCGACTTGCAGTTTATTTTATTTTTTTGATTAAAGCTTAAATACTATGTTTAATTGTTTTAAAAAAAAAAAAAAAAAATCGGTCAATCCTTTTAACTTCTTTCTTTCTTTAAGCGCTTACGTAATATTTTAGGGATCCCTAACTTGAATTATTTTTTTTAGCTTTTAGATTAGTGTTAGTTCAATTGACGCTTCAGAAGCTCGCATGGGTAACGTTTAAGTTGAGGGTCGACTTTCTGTCTTATTCAGTTTTCACTACACTTCGATAATGTTAATTTTATTAATTGCTTTCTATTATTAAACACTAGGTTAATTAATAATAAAGTAGGTTAATAATTAGTTCTTTTCTCTCTTAATGTATCTAATTAGGTTAGTAATTATTAAATTTCTCTTGATAGGTTGTTTCTTAATTAATTTTTTTTTTTTTTTTGCTGATCAGGAGGAACAAATTTTTTTTTTTGCTGGTCAGGAGGTACTGCAGCATTACACGCTGCATAAACCTTTTTGGTTATTTTAAAGAGGTCTGGTATGGAGTCTGAAAGTCGGATTTTTTTTAAACTGTCAATAATTCAAATTCAAAATTGATTGATGCTTTTCTGAAAAAGAGGGTTCGATGGTGGGCATTCTTGAGCAAAATTCCGAAGAAGCTGTTCGTAATTATTTTGACAAATTACAGCAAAATTGTAAGAAAAGGTGTGAATCTCCATGCATTTTGGAATGCCTATATATTATTTTATTTTAATGAAGATCAATGTAGGAAATATTGAGTTATTTTGCCTGGTACGTATATTTTTCTGCTACATTTAGTTTTAAATCCCTACAAAGTTATTTCAATCTCTCTCTGGTAACTAGATCCTATGATATCATATTTGTGAAACCCATTTTTTTCCCTTTCTTCATAGGTGAAATACCAGTGAAGAGGATCTGATTTGGATCCTCTCCCCCTTCTCCTTTCATCTCCTACTTATGCTTGTTGATCCCGCCACCTTCTGGGTTCCTGTTTTTCCTGACGTGGTTCCGCGCGCAAGTTCTACGTTCATAGACAACGTAATATCGACGGTGGTGACGTAGCTTGATTTTGAATTAATGATTATCACCACTTATGTAATCTTCGGTGTCAAGGTATTATCTAACAGTTTTATTTAACGTTGGCGGAGTTCCTCACTCCGTTCTATTCAATTTTTCCGTTTGGCCATTTGTTTTAAAAAAAGAAGATATGTTCCAGAGATTTTTCATTCTAATGTTTAAGTTATTTTAAAATACTATACAGATTTTTTTTTTAAGAAGAATAAGTGTTAGGTATTTTTTTGCTTCGAAGCTTCCTAGCATTAATAACCTAATCACGAATCCATATCAATATTTTGTTATTATCAATTTAAGTTACAAGATAGTCTCTATTTCATTGTCTAGATATTCAGTCTCAAGTTTTTTTTATACTTCAAATTAATTTTATTTATTTGATCTGTGTAATTTCTTATTTTTCTCCTATTTATGTTTACTTTTAATTTCATTTTAATTAAACGTTATTTTAAATCAAATGGTGTTTATGGACTTTTTTTTCTCATGAAACTCTACACTACTTAGTAATCCTTGATTGACCACAATCTCATGTTGTAGTTCTACGTAGACGCGCCCCACTCCATTGTGTATCCAATTGCTAGATTCGCTAGTGTTGTAGGTGTTGGGCGCCATTCATTTATTACCTACAGCATAAGGCGATGATAGCTCAGTGGTAAGTGACGTCGAATACCGCGGCGAAGGTCGTGGGTTCGAATCCTACAATGAGCTTGAGCTTTCGGTGAAGGAAAACATCGTGAGGAAACCATAGCACGGTGGTAGGGTACTTTGTAGTACCCGACTGGCTGGCTACCACCCTCAAGTTGAAAATCTGTCGCCAAAACACCTATCGGTGTGTTCCGACAGCTGCACTTGAGAGCCAGTTCCCATCTAGGCTTTGTGTGCTTACCATCTTCGGCCACATCATCACTTACCATGGTGAGATTGTGGTCAAACACAAGCTTATCCAGAATAAAACAATAAAAAAAAGCCTACTAGCTGTTCCCCGCGGTTTCAACCACGTTCCCATGGGATATATTCATTTAAAAAAAAATTATAATCAATTTATTAAAAAAAGAGCACATTCTTTAAGTTTGCCGCATGTCATTACTTCTTAGAATTTGATCCTTATTAGCAACATTATCGGATGGTGTAATAATACAGGCTGTGTATTTTTTTCAAATTCATCGGATTCCATTCCTGGCTTGCGGAAATATTTTTTCGAAAATCGAATGATGCAGTTTTAGTTTTAATCAAAATCGGCCTCGAGACTCCTTTCAGCATTTTTCGATATTCCCTTTAGTTTAGGATTTGGCCATTCACGCCCACTTGAAAAATATCGACAGCACTATCTATATCAGACAATCCTAGAAGACAACTGGCTCTCAAGTGCTGAAATTAAAACCATTTTTTATCGTCAAAATAAAACACAAAAAAGATTTAAAAATCATCTTATTTATTCTTATTAATAAAACTATAATTATACAAATAAACAAATATTATATTAAAAGAATACAGATTTCATAAATTCTAACATCCGCGTGCGGATGTACCAACAAGTATCTACACTCTGTATAAAATAAAAAAGCTTATCTAAAATTGTAGAACAGAAGTATTTAATATACGTTTAGCTGAATATGAAGAGGCTATAACTATCTCACTCGAAAATTGTGAAAACAAGCAACTGTACAATAAACTCCTCCTTTTTTGAAGTCGTTTAAAAACCATTGATATCTAATAACTAAAGATACACAATCACCGACAAAAAAGGACTTCACCGAATGAGTGCCCACTCGAACATTTGGGTACTCTTTTAATGTAGTAGCATTCGAACGCTCCGACGGTAAACACGCCTCAGTGCTCGTTTAACATACATTTTATTGCCTTTTGTACATAGATTTGTGCATACAAACTGTAAAAAATTAACTAGGAACACAATTTGAGACAGTTTTGAGAGAAATTTTGCTTGGGATTGTTTATCTTTAGTTATTAGATATCAATGACAAAAACAATATGAAAAATGTTAATTTAATACTGTACTAGCTGTCCCCCGCGGTTTCACTTATCATTTCCCGGGATAAAAAGTATTTTTATTCCAGGATATGAACTACCTGTATGCCAAGTTTCAACAAAATTCGTTCAGCCGTTTTTGCGTGATAGAGTAACAAACATCTTCACATACTTTTACATTTTACTTTATAATCTTTACTATGATTTTGTTAATATCTCACGTAACAGAATTGCTATTAATTATTATAATAGTATAGTGTCTTGGTTCAATAAAAATTAATTGTAATTAGTCCGTCGGTAAGATTATCAAAAAATATTGGACACGTATTTTTTGCTTTATCAAATCAATAAAAATATACAAACTCATAGCGCATCAAATAGGCGGGGCTTGTGACGTCACTTTGTGGTCAAATTGACACCACGGCGTGAAGTCACGCGAAATTTCAACGCCCTGTATCCTCGTCATTTTTCGTTTACGGAACAAAATAAAAAATACGTGTCCAATATTTTTTGGTAATCTAACTGACGGACTAAATTGATTTTTCTACTGAGAAATAAATATTCTTTAGCGCCATCTATCGCCCAAACGAGACCAAAATTTCCAAGAATACCTCATCGATGTGATAATCCTGAACAGCGCCATCTATCGTCAAGTTACAGCTTACAATGCGCACCTTTCCGAGGTATACTTGTGAATGGCGCGGGATGTGGATATAGAGGGCGCCTCGCTTTAAACTCCACCAGATCTGTTATTAATACAGGCTGTAACAATATAGAAATATATCTGTTTAGTTACATGTCAAATCGGCTTCCTTTTATTAAATGTCTAAACGATCGTTTATATGTCTCCTCTTAAAAAGTCTGAAACGATATTATACAATGTATCCATTATTATATTTAAAAAAAAAAGAGGGACTATTGTAAAAAAAATCGGGGAGTTTGTTTCGCCGTTTTTTTTCCAGACAGATCTTTATTTGGAAATGGTGGTAACAGTAACAATAGAATTAAAAATAGCAATAAGACGTTCAATAAGTGTTCCTTAAGTGTCCCAAAATTGAATAAAACATTTTGATTTGATTATGGACATTTGAATTAAAAAACCGGCCAAGTGCGAGTTGACCTGGCGTACAATGCCAAAATCAGTGAACGTATTACATTGAGTTAACCATTTTATTTTCAACTAGCTGTCCCCTGCGGTTTCACCCGCGTTCCCGTGGAAATTTTTATTTTATACAAACCTTGTCCTAACAATAACGAATACATAAAACAAAGAATCATCCAATTTGGTGCAGTCATTCGAAAGTTATGAGCGTACATACATTTCAAAGATCCATTTTTATTTATATAGAAATGTAACTTTGCTGAGTTTCTTGCCGGTTCTTCTCAGTTGTTGTCTGACTTCCGAACCGGTGGTAACTTCTGTAATTCGACCTTCATAAGTGCCCTTCTAGGGCCTAAACTGAATAAATGGTTTTGCCTTTGGAGTTTGCGAGTGTTGTAGTGCTGTATATGGATTTACTAGCTGTCTCGCGGTTTCACCCACGTTAAAGGGAATCTAGGGATCAAGGGATCTTATCCTTTCCCGGGATAAAAAGTATCACATTCCAGGATATGATCTACCTGTGTGCCAATTTTAATCCAAATCCGTTGAGCCGTTTTTGCGTGAATGAGTAACAAACATCCATCCATCCAAACATTCACAATTATAATATTAGTGGGATACATATCGATATACACATATTGACAACACTACAACACTAGCAAAAGGATGGACACTTGCACTGTAAGGGATAAATAAATAAATATCCTGGGACATTTGTTCACACTCGGCTATCTGATCCCAAACTAAGCAGAGCTTGTAATATGGACAACCAGATCACTGATATACTACATATATACTACTTTTTTTTGTAAATACATACTTAAATAGATAATTACACCCAGACTCAGGACAAACAGACATGTTCATGCACACAAATGTGTGTCCTGGATGGGAATCGAACCCACGACCTGCGGCGTGATAGGCAGTGTGATTATTTAGGAAAAAGAGTGGGGATGGAACTATCTATAAGGTCTACCTCTTTTCCGTTCTTGTTATCTTCTTTGATGTCTTCCTTCTGCGCATCTTCTCGACCGGCGCCGCCCTCTGCCGTCGACAACACGTAGATAGATAGCTTCTTTCTATCGGGAGATTCTTCGCTTATATATTTCTAAAAAAAAAATCATACAGGATGAATTTTTCAAGTGTCCGTGGATGGCCAAATTTTAGGCGATGATAGCTAGTGACGCGGCAAAGGTCGTGGGTTCGAATATTACAATGAGCTTGAGCTTTCTGCATCGTGAGGAAACCATAGCACGGTGGTAGGGTACTTTGTAGTACTCGACTGGCTGGCTACCACACACAAGTTGAACTGTCGCCAAGCACCTATTGGTATGTTCCGGCAGTTGCACTTGAGAGCCAGTTGCCTTTAAGGCATTGTAATAAGGTGTACAACACATTGGCATCCCCCTGGTGATGCTAATGTTTATGGACGACGGTAGTCACTTACCATCAAGTGACCCGCCTGCCTCGTTGTCACTTGTGACATAAAAAAAACAACCTAAATTAAAGGGAATAGCGAACAATGCTGAAACGAGTCTCGGAGTCGATTTTGATGAAAACTAAAACTGCATCATTGAAACTGAATCAATGAAATGAAAATGTTTTTTATTCAAGTAGGCCTTTACAAGCACTTATGAATAGTCTAGACTCTAATGAAAGGTTCGGAAGGTTACTTTTGCTGAGAAGAGTTGGAAAAAATTCAGCAATTACGCTTTTCAAAAACAACTTGCACATATTACATTCAATAATTATTTATTTATCTAGTCTCACTGAAAATATTTGCGTGTTAGATTATCGAAAAAAATATTTTCCCAGCCGGGAATCGAACCCGATGAACTTTAAGGTAAGCTGCAAAAAATATCTTACCTTATAAAATTCAATTAATTCATTTTTGGTGATCGTATTCAATTGTTCCACTTCAACTTTTGGGCGATCAAAGTTGTAGGTCTGAAACAAAACAAGTTAATAGTTCATATCCTGGAATAATACATAAAACTTTTCTAATCCCCGGAAAACGATAAGACACCTAGGAAATGCGAGTGAAACCGCGGGGCGGTTAAAACTAGTGTACCTATTGTTTGTATGTTTGTTGCTTAATCACGCCAAAACGGCTGAACGGATTTTGATGAAACTTGGCACACAGGTAGATCATATCCTGGAATAAAACATAAGATACTTTTTATCCCGGTAAAAGTTAAGAGCCCTCGGAAAGCGGGGGACAACTAGTAAGTTAATAAGAAAACCGGTCAAGTGCGAGTCGGACTCGCGCACCGAGGGTTCCGTACAAATTTTGTAGTTCTTTTTCATCATCATTAATACATCACCTGTGAAAATTTCAACTGTCTAGAGAGCTATCACGGTTCATGAGATACGGCCTAGTGACAGACAGACGGACAGTAGTTTTAGTAATAGGGTTTCCGTTTTTACTCTTTGGGTACGGAACGTTAAAAAAATGTTGAATTTTGTTAAACACTTACTTGAGAGGTGATCTCCCCCCACATATTGTACCCTCGAGAGCTCAACCTCTTCGGCTTCTCAAGTCTCTGCGCCGCGAGAGCCGCTCTGTGCTTCAAGAATTCTTCCTCGGACATATTCTCCAAGTATTCCTGTCAAATTTAAAGTAATCTATATTATCTTCTAATATTAAAAAGAGGAAAGATTTGATTGTTTGTTTGTTTGTTTGCATTGAATAGGCTCTCAAACTACTGGGCCGATTTGAAAAATTCTTTCACCGTTTGAAAGCTACATTATCCCTGATGAACATAGGCTATATTTTGTCCCGGGAAAAGATAATATCCCACGGGAATGCGGGTGAAACAGCGGGGGACAGCTAGTCATAAATATCCTGGGACATTTGTTCACACACGGCTATCTGATCCCAAACTAAGCAGAGCTTGTAATATGGACAACCAGATCACTGATATACTACATATACTACTTGTTTTTGTAAATCATAAATAGATAATTACAATCATGTCTGAGCCATTCCCACTATATGAAAAACTAGCTGTCGCCCGCGGTTTCACCCGCGTTCCCGTGGGATCTTATCTTTTCCCGGGATAAAAATATAGCCTATGACACTCACAAATAACGTGGCTTTCTATCGGTAAAAGAATTTTCAAAATCGGTTCAGTAGATCCAGAGATTACCTACAACCTCACAAACTTTACCTCTTCATAATATTAGTATAGACGAGTATAGACAAAGAGATAACACTATACAGGGTGTTCGGTAAGTAGTACGACAAACTTAAGGGGGGATAGGGGGGGGGGGTGGATCTTCAACATATACAAACAATGAACTTAGTCAAAATATCAGCATTTTCGAGATATCTAAAATTAAAAAATCAATATTAAAAAATGTGTGTATAAAAAGTGAAACTTTAAAAAAAAAAATTTTTGTTTTTGTTTTTTGAATTTAGTCAAAATATCAGCATTTTCGAGATATCTAAAATTCAAAAATCAATATTAAAAAATGTGTGTATAAAAAGTAAAACTTAAAAAAAAAAGTTTTTTTTTGTTTTTTTTTAATGTTTACTAGATAAATAATACGAATAACTTTATTTACAACAAATTTACAAAATATACAAACAAATGTACAACTATAATATATAAAAAAACTTATTCGACTTCTTCTTTAGATTAAGTCGTACTAATTAATAATTACTAGTTTTAACCTGTTGGTTCTTAAGTGGTACGGCCGCACCATTCAAACAATGACAACAATTGAATAAAAACTCCACGCGAGCCAAATTATTGAAATTATATACATTTACTGATACTTACAATCAAAAACTGAGGTTAACTTTGCAAAAAAAATCTCTCATACTCAAGGAGCTTCACTTTAAAAACTGTAACTTTTACTAAGTTAATTGTTTATATATGTCAGTAGGTGACCCCCCTATAACCTCCCCCCCCCTTAAGTTTGTCGTACTACTTACCGGACATTTTTTTTAAAATTCTGGATAATCTTGTGTTTGACCACAATCTCACCATGGTAAGTGATGATATGGCCGAAGGTGGTAAGCACACAAAGCCTAGATGGGAACTGGCTGTCAAGTGCAGCTGTCGGACACAGATAGATGCTTGGCGACAGATTTTCAACTTGTGTGTGGTAGCCAGCCAGTCGGGTACTACAAAGTATCCTACCACCGTGCAACACCCAGTATAGTGCGGTTACCTGTGCGTGCGTGAGGAAGGTCTCTATCCTGTGGTCGAGGAAGGCGGGGTGTCGGTCGCTCTGCACGATCACTCGCAGCCCCTGCACGCCGTGGGAGCGACGCACCCCACTGAATACTATGTAGCCCAGCTGCTCCTGATGTTAGATCAATGATAAAGTCAAAGTCAAAACCATTTATTCAGTTTAGGCCCAGGAAGGGCACTTATGAAGGTCGAATTACAGAAGTAACCACCGGTTCGGGAGTCAGACAACCACTTTTTAAATATTTTTGGACCATCTGACTATATTGGCGTTTTTTCAAATGTTTAACAATTTTATTCTTAAAGTAATACAAAAATACATAAAAAATTATAACCCGCATTAGTTACCTAATATAAGGCCGCACTTACCCTACCACTTACACATGTAAGTTTTACTCACGTAAGTAACTCATGTCATATCTGAAAGAGATCAAATAGACAGATACATGGATACATATGAGATGTAAACACGCTTTTTTTTAAATGCAGCCGTAAGTTACTTACATAAAACTTACGAAAGCAACTTACAAGTGTAAGCTCGGCCTAAGTAAAAAGGTGTAGATATGTTCCTCCCCCTTGGATTGAAGTGCTACATGCCAGACATCAAAATCAAATCAAATCAAAAACTTATTCATTCAATTTAGGTTTATCAATTTAGAAGTTTTAATTTTTTCAACAATTTTTATGAGTTTTCTCAATTTGTTTTTCTTTTAAACCTCCCCTGTATATGAGGCAACAAAACAAAAAAAGGATTATTCGAATCGGTCACGCCGTTTTGGAGTTTTAGCGAGACTAACGAACAGCAATTAATTTATATATACAGGTGTCCTGTAAGTTGTACGACAAACTTCAGGGGGGAGATAGGAGGGCGGCTCACCTACCAACATATATATTCGAGATATTTCGATATTTATGTATGTATAAATTTTTTAATTTTAGATTTTAAATATATCGAAAATGGTGACACTTTTACAAGGTAATTTTTGTATATTTGATAGATGACCTGCCCACCTATCCCCCCCTTTAGTTTGTCGTTACTTACCGGACACCCTGTATAAAGATTTATATGTGCGTTAGTGTGTTTTGGGTGATTTTTGAAGAGCAATAGCCGACGCAGAATTTGTCGGAAATATCCTAAAAGGATGATTGCCAGTAACAAAAAAAACTTGAGAGGTGTCAAGGGACACCCGGATGGAACGAAGTTATATAAGTCGAGAGAGTATATATAAATAGATATATATAAAAATGTCTGGCTTGCTTTCTATAAGAGAGAGAGAGAGAGAGAGAGAGAGAGAGAGAGAGAGAGACAGAGAAACATGCGCACGCCACACAGCTACAATAAAGTGGCACTGACACTAAAAGTGTCGGGACAATTTTTCGTAAGATTTTTTTCCGTCTAGCCCCCTTTCACAACGCGCGATAAGGGAATTTCGTTCCAAAACACAAATATAAGGTGACTACAACCGACCTTTGTCCTTAAAGTATTGAAGCACGGCTCGGAGAGTGTCTGAGAAAGTAACTCCAAGGTAACATTGAGTCTTGTCTCGCGTACTCCACACGCGTAGTATATGGACGTGCAAGACGACTTATGAACGGAATTCTCAGTTTCCCTCAAGTACCATGTACCTGGAACAAACAAGGGTATTTTAAACACAATTTTTTTTTTATATTCGATAGGCTTGTGTTTGACCACAATCTCACCATGGTAAGTGATGATGTGGCCGAAGATGGTAAGCACACAAAGCCTAGATAGGAACTGGCTCTCAAGTGCAGCTGTCGGAACACACCGATAGGTGCTTGGCAGATTTTCAACTTGAGGGTGGTAGCCAGCCAGTCGGGTACTACAAAGTACCCTACCACCGTGCTATGGTTTCCTCACGATGTTTTCCTTCACCGAAAGCTCAAGCTCATTGTAGGATTCGAACCCACGACCTTCGTCGCGGTATTCGACGTCACTTACCACTGAGCTATCATCGCCTTACGATACGCCTGATGGTAAGCGGCGAAGCTCGTGTCTGACGTCATTACCACTGAGCTATCATCACCATATTATGTTGGCACACTATGGGTGCTTGCATCAACAAACAGGTTTCTCGTACCTGTGTGCCAAGTTTCATGAAAATCCGTTCAGTCGTTTCTGTTTGAAAGAGTAACGAACATCTTGGCATGCAAAACTAACTTTCACATGTAATAATAGTAGTAAGAAATGGTTATTTCTACACAAATATTATAAAGAGAAAAGTTTCAAGAAGAACTCAAAAATATTTTCTGTATAATGGGCTGTATTTCATTTTTATTTCCTCGGGAGCGCGGGTGAAACCGCGAAAAGCAATATATTAATTCTATCCTTTTCCAATTATGGTTATAAAAAAGGGATGCGAAACTAGTTTAGTGAAAACCGATTAATAAAATTTAATAACCGGTTATTTTAAAACCGGTTTTTTTTTACATACCTCTTTCCAGCTCAATTTCTCTGTACAGCATTAATTGTTGCGCTAGTAATGGCGTCGCGTCTTTCGGGAATCTGTGGACAAATTAATTAAATACAATTAAATTTTGAGGCGATGATAGCTCAGTGCTAAGTGACAGCTGCACTTGAGAGCCAGTTCCCATCTAGGCTTTGTGTGCCACACCACCATCTTCGGCCACATCATCACTTACCATGGTGAGATTGTGGTCAAACACAAGCCTATCGAGAATAAAAAATAAAAAAAAATAAAATAAGGAGTGAATATAGAATGGCGTGATTAGTTAAACGCACTACCTATCACGCCTTAGGCTGTGGGTTCATTTCCCATCTAGGACAGCCATTTGTGTACATGGCTGAACAAAAACATATGTGCTTTGGATTTTTTAATGCTGCAAGTGACAACGAGGCATGCAGGTCACATGATGGTAAGTGACTACCGTCGCCTATAGACATTAGCAATACCCGCGGGACTGCCAATGTGGCTCTCAAGTGCAGTTGCCGGAACACACGAACTGGTGTGTGGTAGCCAGCCAGTCGAGTACTACAAAGTATATTTCAATGTATTCCTCGATGGTTTGAAAACACAATTGGACCCGGTAGGTGGCGCTGGAATCGAGTTTGTTTTAATTTCAGGGCAGGACGACGTCTGCCAAGCCTGCTGCAACATACTTGTTCTCAACAGTGTCTGCGATCTTCAAAGCCCTCTCCCTGGTGAGGTTTCCAAACATCATACCCTCGATGTGGACTTTGCGGATCATTCGAGCCGCGAATTCATCCAACTGTTCGACTGTCATATCTGAAAGAGAGCAAGGAATTATAGGTATGATTGATGCCGGTTGGAGTGGAATCGGTTTATCTGTAACGCTTTTCAAAACAAATAACAAAAACCGGTTATTTAAATTAACCGGTTAATAATGAATAACTGGATATTTTAAATACAACCGGTATTATATAGCTTATATTGCAACTGGCGAAACAACGGTAGTAGCCTGTCTTAAGTTAAATTCATATTCAGGATACATATTTGTGTTGTGGCCTAGTTGGTAGGCATACAAAACCCAGAAGGGGTCGAAAAACGGTAAAAACCCTAGTTTTTCTAACTTTATTTTATATTTTTGACGGTTTGGCTATTTGACTACTCTACTTATTACGCCGCATGTTATAGGATTAATTTCTACGTATAAAACAAAAAATTGTTCTATCAGTTACCTGGATTCCATAGTACAAGCTAATCTTTTCTGATCAAATAACCGTTTCTGAAGCCCTAGGAACGACAATGATTTATATACGTATAAAATAACCGGTAAATAATTTACCGGTTATTTTATTTTAAAAACCGGTTCTTTCGATATATTTTCTTTAGTGAATCGACATGAACTTACCTTTAGCCGCGTCCAGGAGTTGGTTTCGGGTCCACACCAAGTCCGACAAGCACAAAGCCTGCTGGTATACCGCATGCTGCGACAAGAGATAAGGCGATGATAGCTCGTAGTCAAGGACGTGGGTTCGAATCCTACAATGAGCTCGAGCTTTCGAAGGAAAACATCGTGAGGAAACCATAGCACGGTGGTAGGGTACTTTGTAGAGAACCTGTCTCCAAGCACCTGCCTTAAGGTCATTGTAATACACATTGGCAATCTCGCTCGTATTGCTAATGTGTATAGGTGACGGTATTCACTTACCACCAGGTGACTCGCCTGTTTGGTTGTCACTTATGGTATAAAAAAGGCTGTCCTTTTTTCACGGTGGTTAACTAAAAAAGTGACTTTTTGACCAGGATCTTGCGAAGTGACGTAGTCTTCGGAAACTGTACATAAAATAACGAAAACCCCATTTAAAGCGGATCAGTAGTTTTTGAGAAAATCACGGACACACAAACATACATACAGATCGAATACATAACTTATTTTTTAAGTCGTTTAAATAAAAATGCACTGAGTATAGATATCCCGCGTTCCCGTGGGATCTTATCTTTTCCCGGGACAAAATATAGCCTATGTTCATCAGGGATAATGTAACTTTCTAATGGTCAGAATTTTTCAAATCGCTCCAGTAGTTTCAGAGCCTATTCAATGCAAACAAACAATCAAATCTTTCCTCTTCATAATTTTAAGTATACCTGATAAGGTTGTTCGGCTTCGAAATTCTTGATGGACCTGATGTGATTTTCCTTCATGATGGCAAACCTCTTCGGATCCGCTTTAAAGTTCACCAAGTGGTCGATAATCTTCTCTAATAACACGTGTTGTTTGTCATCGTATCCGTCTATTGTTACCTGAAACAAACGTCACGGTCGTGGGTTCGATTCCCATCCAAGACAACATCTGTGTGCATTTAAAAGTAGTATATCCTGTATATTACATTAGTGGGGGGAGACCTATGTTAGTTGTAGGAGTCACATCTGTATATTACATTGGTGGGGGAGACACCTATGGTAAATGTAGGAGTCACATCTGTATATTACATTAACGGGGGGAGACTTATGGTATATGTAGGAGTCACAACCTGTATATTACATTGGTGGGGGAGACACCTATGGTAAATGTAGGAGTCACATCTGTATATTACATTAACGGGGGGAGACTTATGGTATATGTAGGAGTCACAACCTGTATATTACATTGGTGGGGGAGACACCTATGGTAAATGTAGGAGTCACATCTGTATATTACATTAACGGGGGGAGACTTATGGTATATGTAGGAGTCACAACCTGTATATTACATTGGTGGGGGAGACACCTATGGTAAATGTAGGAGTCACATCTGTATATTACATTAACGGGGGGAGACTTATGGTATATGTAGGAGTCACAACCTGTATATTACATTGGTGGGGGAGACACCTATGGTAAATGTAGGAGTCACATCTGTATATTACATTAACGGGGGGAGACTTATGGTATATGTAGGAGTCACAACCTGTATATTACATTGGTGGGGGAGACACCTATGGTAAATGTAGGAGTCACATCTGTATATTACATTAACGGGGGGAGACTTATGGTAAATATAGGAGTCACATCCTGTATATTACATAAGTGGGCGGAAGACCTATGGTAAATGTAGGAGTCCCACCTGTATATTATATTAGTGAGGGAGAAACCTATGCTTAATGTAGGACTCACATCTTTTATATGACATTAGTGGGGAGAGACCCATGTTAGATTTATTAGCGACATCCTGTATATTACATTAGTGGAGGGAGATCTAAGGTAGGGCTGTGGTGTAGGACTCACGCTAAGGCCATACTTGGCGTTCCCGAGGCTCCAGCGTAGCCCCCCCAGCTCGGCTGAGTACGCGAACTGTTGAAGGCTGTCCCTCATCACCAGCACCCACACTGAGGTCAGGTTGCAGCTCAGCGGGTCAGAGTAGGCTAGAGGACTGGAGAAGAGGAGCTTTAAGGCATATTTAACGAAAAAAAAAAACAGACATGTTAAGCTTGTGTTTGACCACAATCTCACTATGGTAAGTGATGATTTGGCCGAAGGTGGTAAGCACACAAGGCCTGGATGGTAACTGACACCCAAGTGCAGCTGTCGGAACACACCAATAGGTGCTTGACGACAGAATTTCAACTTGTGTGGTAGCCAGCCAGTTGGGAACTACAAAGTACCACCGTGCTATGGTTTCCTCACGATGTTTTTCTTCACCGAAAGCTCAAGCTCATTATAGAATTCTAACTGACTTTCGTCGCGGTATGTAAAAAATGTTACTGTGCCGAGATTCTTGCCGGTTCTTCTCAGTTGTTGTCCGACTTCCGAGCCGGTGTAAGTACCTTCTATAAGCTACATTAGATAAACGGTTTGACTTGTGTTGGGATATCTCGAAATGAACACACTATTTCCGTTGAACACTCTGTATATTCTATCACTTCACACTTTTTATACTTTTCTTAAATACCCAATTAATCTCCCGATACAACCGATCTCTCTCCCGGTTACTCGAAGACTGCCCGACCTACCAAGTGCTATTGCCCAAGTGCTTTTGTTACCAACCGACCCAAAATACCTCTCCCTTTTTTTCCAACAAAAATGACGGTAAACTTAAATATATGGAATTCGTCAAATTGACAACTTTAAATTAGACGAAATTAATAGAACCTTGATCTTGGAGTAAATTTGACTTACCTGACAATATCCAATACAACCAAAGCTTTGGGCAGCAAGAATTCACTGTCTCTTTTGAACCACAATCGCATCAGTGGAGTGTCCTGTAAGAAATGATAATTTTTTTTATTATTTAAAGGCTTTAGATACGGGTTCCGTACCCAAAGGGTAAAAACGAGAACTAAGACTTCGCTTTCTGTCCGTCCGTCTGTCTGTCACCAGGCTGTATCTCAAGAACCGCAATAGCTAGACAGTTGAAATTTTCACAGATGATGTATTTCTGTTGCCGCTATAACAACAAATACTAAACACAGAATAAAATAAATATTTAAGGGGGCTCCCATACAACACATGTGATTTTTTTGCCATTTTATGGAACTCTTCGTGCGCGAGTCCGACTCGCACTTGGCCGGTTTTTCAATATTCTTCTTTTATGTTAAAGTCACGTGATATTGTCAAATTCACTGAAGTGTCACCAGTATCTAGATATGTCGATAATTTTAATTTTTATACCTGTTTATTTTTGAATTTTAGATTTAAAATTTTGGATTTGGATGAATAAACATTTCATTACATAGCGTAATGTAAACATTTATTAAAAACGCTTATTAACTAGTGGCAATTTCTGGCAGGTAATGGCAATTTCTGGCAGGTAATGGCAATTTCTGGCAGGTAATGGCAATTTCTGGCAAATAATGACAACTCACTTTTATGATGGCAGGCGCTGTAGCTTCACTGGTTGGGTCCTCGCTGGTCTCCAACTGAAGACATGAGGGTATGAACTCGTTTGGAGGCGGCAAGTGGAGTTCTGGACTTGGTTTCACTGATTTCCATTCCTGTACATCAAATATGGCTTCAACATCATTCTTTCTTGAACGTTGTTTTTTACGACAGGTCTTTTTTTTAAATGTTGATAAGCTTGTGTTTGACCACAATCTCACCATGGTAAGTGATGATGTGGCCGAAGGTGGTAAGCACACAAAGCGGGAACTGGCTCCCAAGTGCAGCTGTCGGAACACACCAATAGGTGCTTGGCGACAGATTTTCAACTTGTGTGTGGGAGCCAGCCAGTTGGGTACTACAAAGTACCCTACCACCGTGCTATGGTTTCCTCACGATGTTTTCTTTCACCGAAAGCTCAAGCTCATTGTAGGATTCGAACCCACGACCTTCGCCACGGTATCCGATCACTGAGCTATCATCGCCTCATAATTTAATTTTACTCTTATATGCAACTTGACATGTGAAAATCTAGACTCTAACTATATGTATCGATATGCAGTACTACAACTCTACCAAAAGGATGCACACTTGAAATATAAGGGACTAGGAAAAAAAACGGGACGTTAAATTACCTTAATTTTAGCATCATCGATGTCTTCCAGCAAATACTTGGTTCCGTACCAAGGTTCGATTTGGGTGCATTTGTCGCCAAAATGTCTGAATACAAAATTATGGAATTCAGCGAAATACGATAGTGCTGATATGGATGTTTTTTTTTATACCACTAGGTGGCAAACAAGCTTACGGCCCACCTAATGGTAAGCGGTTACCGTAGCCTATGGACGCTTGCAACACCAGAGGCGTCACGAGCGCGTTGCCAACCTTGCATAAACCTTCTTACTCCTCTTTTGAAGAACCCCATGCTGTAGTCTTTAGGGAACACCTCTACAGGGAGTTCATTGTGTGATGTGGATGTGATTACGTCAGCAGTAGTTATTTACATTTTTACACATATGGCAACTCACACATTGTCTATGCTTGAAAACATAACGCATATTCGGGGATTCCCACAAATAATGAATAGGTACCCGGTATAACAGATTGGGGGAGCATTCAAGTATTACGTAACCAATTTGGGGGGAGGGGGGGTCTTGTAAAACGTTACGATGCGTTACAGGGGCGGGAGGGGGTCTGAACTACGCGTTATGTAACTTTTTTTTTACATTATCTGTACTTTACCCCCACATAATTCTGACTTTTAGGTAAAAATGCTCACTTGGTTGTTACGTAACGTTTTACTAGGGGGGAGGGGGGGTACAGAAAAATATATGGGGAATATATGTTGCCACTTTTCTCTAATTCTATCAACCGTAACAAATCACTCCTTTAAACTTTTTTGTTTTAGTTTACTATGTAGGTAACTAATGCGGGTTATAATTTTTTATGTATTTTTGTATTAGTTTAAGAATAAAATTGTTAAACATTTGAAAAAAAAAGCCAATATAGTCAGATGGTCCAAAAATATTTAAAAAATGTAACCTTGCTGTGTTTCTTGCCGGTTCATCTCAGTTGTTGTCTGACTTCCGAACCGGTGGTAACTTCTGTAATTCGACCTTCATAAGTGCCCTTCTAGGGCCTAAACTGAATAAATGGTTTTGACTTTGACTTTTGACTCGATTTCCGCCAGTTCAATCTACCGTAAGCCGCGTAAAAGGACTTCGTTCCAAAAATAAATAATCTCTCACTTGGCAACTATCCCCAGACGTACGTTGTCAGGTGTCAGCAAATCCAGGAGTTCCTCGATCAGCTCCGGCCGCCACTCCGTCATCAGGTAGAAAGCACTCAGCACGTCTTCCATTGGGAACTCCTAGAGACAATGATGCTGTTTGTAAAGGTCCTAGTACCTTCCTAATGTTAGGTGCCGTTTGAATGCGTAATGTGAAAGTATGTTTCAATGTGAAGATGTTTGTTAGTCTTTTTAGCAAAATCTAATGAACGGATTATGATGAAACTTGGCACACATGTAGATCATATTTAAAAAATGTAACCTTGCTGAGTTTCTTGCCGGTTCTTCTCAGTTGAAGGCTGACTTCCAAACCGGTGGTAACTTCTGTGATTCGACCTTCATAAGTGCCCTTCTAGGGCTTAAACTGAATAATTGGTTTTGACTTTGACATATCCTGAACATAGGATAGTTTTTATCTCGGAAATAGATAAGATTCCTTGAGAACGCGGTTTTTTATTATTCAGGATATGCTTGTGTTTGACCACAATCTCACCATGACAAGTGATGTAGCCGAAGGTGGTAAGCACACAAAGCCTAGATGGGGCCTGGCTTTCAATTGCAGCTGCCGACACACACCGATAGGTGCTTGGTGACAGTTCAACTTGAGGGTGGTAGCCAGCCACTACCACCGTGCTATGGTTTCCTTCATAAAGCTCAAGCTCATTGTAGGATTCGAAGCCACGATCTTCGCCGCGGTATCCGACGTCACTACCACTGAGCTATAATCGCCTGCGGGGGACAGCGAGCTGCTCCCAGTGGTGAATGATGACCAGAGATCGGGTAATCGGGCGCATATAAACCTAAACTTCTTTCCACGAAATAATAATATGGACATGCCTTTCAGTATCCCGGAATCGTTTGATATTCCTGAGATTGCTAAAAATGTTACCTGCATACCAAATATAGTTAGAACTTGTTGTGAAAATGATAAATTTTCATTGAATAATGCTCACATACTTTCTCGTACTATCTCACTTTTTTTTATTGATATTCCATTTATTTTGAATAAAATAAAACAACCACTGCTGTAATTTATTTATGTTTTTACAAAATCGTTCAATTCCGGGAATCTGGGATTAATTATTAATTCAGAAAGGAATATCCGTATTATCCGATCTCTAGTGATGACATACCTGGAGCAAGTGGACATGTCCAGCGACCAGCGAGCGAGGTTCCTGGGCGTCCTTGAAGCGGAACTCCAGCGACATCAGGTCGCGCTGCTCCTCCCACACCCAGCTGTGGGTGCCTTCACGTCTCAACATCGCTATGTACTGGGATATGGAATATTTACATCACCTTTTAATGGCTGTAACTATATTAAATTAAAACGATGAAAGAAAAGAAAAACTATTGATGAAATTTGGCAAACAAGTGGGAATTCACCACGTCACACATCTGGAATAAAATAGGATACTTTTACCCCAGGAAAAGATACCCCAAAAAGTATATAAAAATCAGCAAAATAAATCTATTTATCTAATACCTTTAAAGGAGCAATTCTTCTAAAGGTATATGTATGTATATAAATCTTTGATATGTAATAACTAAAGACACACAATCAGCGACAAAAAATGGCCTTACCGAATGTCTACCCACTCGAACATTTGGGTGGTCTTTTAATCTAGTAGCATTCGAACGCTCCGACGGTAAACATGCCTCAGTGCTTGTTTAAGAAATATTTCGGCTAGCAGGTATGAGTCGTAAAATTTTATTGCCTTTGTACATAGCTTTGTGAATACAACTTAAAAACAATAACTAGTATTACCCAACACAATTTGAGACAGTTTTGAGAGAACTTTTGCTTGGGATTGTTTATCTTTAGTTATTAGATATCAATGATATAAATAAATAAATATCCTCGGACATTTTTCAAACACGGCTATCTGATCACTAACTAATATATAATCTGAATCTCGGAAGCGGCTCCAACGATTTTCATGAAATTTAGTATACAGGGGGTTTTGGGGACGATAGATCGATCTAGCTAGGTTTCATTTTTAGAAAACGTCGTTTTATCTGTTAAAGGCAATGAAAAACTGCTACAATATCATTAGAATACGAAGGTAAATTTCGATAATATCAACAAGGTAGGTTTAATAGCTCAGGGGGAAATCGAGCGGTCGAAACCAGAAGACCCCGGTTCGAGTCCAGTAGATCATTTTTTCCCTTTTTTTTTCAAGTTCCTTCTTTTGTTGGAAAAACTATTAAAATTAAAAAAAAAACGAGCAAAGCTCGGTCATCCAAGTACTCTATACTAATATTATAAAGAGGAAAATTTTATTGTTTGTTTGCATTGAATAGGCTCTGAAACTACTGGAGCGATTTGGAAAATTCTTTCACCATTAGAAAGCTACATTATCCCTGATGAACATAGGCTATATTTTGTCCCGGGAAAAGATAAGATCCCACGGGGAAAGGATTTTATTTGGAATCGATTATTTGGAACCTCTATAACTTACCTCGAAGACCAGTTGTACTATATCATCAATATGATTGACCCCATTCTCTGTGAGGTCCACCTGGACACCAAAGAACCCAAAGCCCCGGGCTCCAATCCTCGTGCCACCAACTAAGCTATGGACAAACACGCGTATTATAGAAGAGGCACTTCTACCATCGCACTTATCTTCCTCTCATGCCTAGGCCGCACTCATCGCGATAACATTCTGGGAATAAACTTCGTCTTCGGTCTACGGCGAATCGTCGCGGCCACACCATGCGCGTTGTAAAGTTTATCGCGATGTACAAACGCAGAAAACAAAATGGAATGTGGCCGCGCAAACGGAGTTCATCGCGATAAAACCCTTTGATGTGCGAGAGTTTACCGACAGCGGAGCGATGTGCCTGAAACTTCGCCCGAAGTGTCGAGAATTCGCGAATATCTGGCTACATACATCGCGATAGCCCGAATGTCCGCGTTATCGCGATGAGTGCGGCCTAGGCATCATTGGAATAAATAATGTAAGGAAAACCGGTCAAGTGCGAGTCGGACTCGCGCACCGAGGGTACATTTTGTAGTTTTTTTTATAATTTTATTGTTTTTAGTATTTCTTGTTATAGCGGCAACAGAAACACATCATCTGTGAAAAATGTAACTGTCTAGCTATCACGGTTCATGAGATACAGCCTGGTGATAGACGGACAGTAGAGTCTTAGTAATAGGGTTTCCATTTTTACCCTTTGGAACCCTACAAAGATACTCGAAAATAGCGTATACAGATTCTACTTAAAATAGAGTAGCAAAATTTTCTCTCACCTGTTACACCAGCCGCGTGCTTTCAGAGCTGATAGCAAGCTGCCTGGCCCCTCGTGCCCCAGCAGATGGGAGAGATAATGACCTGGCTGCAAGGGACATGCATTATTACATCTCTATTCATTGACTAGTTGTTCCCGCGACTTCGTCCGCAATAGTGACTTCCCCATTTTTTGGAGATATTTTTTGGTTTATTTTCGATTAACTTTTATGAACCGATTGACATGAAACAAACACTAAATATTAAGTGAAGCTTACCACTATATAATAGTGAAAACAACATCTGGATCGGATAAGCCGTTTCTGAGATTAGCGTGCACAAGCGCACAGACAAAAAATCTAACAATCATTGTTTTGTGTGCTATTTGCGTTGATAAAGGTCCCAATAATATTTTTCTCATATATCTTCCATGTAAAGACAGCGATCCGTTACATTTTTATTATATGTATGTATAGATGACGTTCGTTAGGATATTTCTGCCAGTTTCAATTTATCCGTCCATAAAATACATCACTCAGAATTTCACCTTTATGGACCCCTCCTCACCACCTTTCGTCACGCTACACCTTTATCGATCCCCCTAATAAATATAACGTCACGAAAGCTCGCCCAAACAACTATAACTGATTTCTTGAGATTAAAAATAGCATACATGAATTTACTTAAAATGTTTACAGGCTTTTAAGGACTTGAGAATGACTTTACGTGGGTTCGAATCCTACAATAAGCTTGAGCTTTCGGTGAAGAAAATATCGTGAGAAAACCATAGCATAACCATAACTTTGTAGTACCCGACTGGCTGGCTACCAACCTCAAGTTGAAAAACTGTCGCCAAGCACCAATTGGTGTGTTCCGACAGCTGCATTTGAGAGTCAGTTCCGATCTAGGCTTTGTGTACTTACCACCTTCGGCCACATCATCACTTAACATGGTGAGATTGCGGTAAAACACAAGCTTATCCAAATGTAAAAAAAAAATTATGAACTGTCATCGTCACATTTCCTTAGACCCTATCCTCCTCTTTGTCACGCTAAACAATACCTCACTGTTACTTGCAAACGTATATAAACTAAGAGATCCGGCTCTCAAGTGCAGCTACTTAAAGTAAAATCGACTCACCCCACTTTTGTAATGTTTCCTTGTGTCCGGTATGGGGAAGTCAATAGACAAAGACCTCAGATCCTTCACCGGAAGGCAGTAGGCTCGTTTCCTGCGAAACTCTGGCGGGAAAGGGTGATCCGGCCAAGATGGCGCCGTCACCGAGTTGTCGGTCACCGACGAGAATAGAGACACCACCATAGACTCAAGCTCGTCGAGAGATTCTGGAAAATAAATTATGCCTTAAGACCAGAATCATTGGGGCAAAGTTTTGATTGTTAGGACTTATCATGACAAGATAAACCCACTTAAAAGCCAGTTCCTTTTTGTTCACCATCTTCGTCCTTTTCAAAATTAAAAATATCTTTATTAAATGAAGTCATTACAAGTATTTTTCCTCATTATCATGGTGAAGTCGATGATAACTCAGCGGTAATGACGTCGGATACCGCGGCAAAGATTCGAATCCTAGCTTGAGCTCAACTCGAAAATCTGCCGCTAAGCACCCATCGGTGTGTTAAAAAAAGTAGAAAATAAATAAATCTCACCTTTCCCCATAACAACTAGGGTCATAATGTTAGAAGAGTACCACTGTTTGTGGAATTTCAGCAGTTCTTTCCTCACGTCTATGCCTTTTGCTTTGGGTATTACTTCAAGGGTCTCTCGGTTACCTGTAACAAAAAATATCATAAATCAAGTTTATTGCCTGCTCTTATCAGCAGAAGCAACCTTCCGAACCGTGCATTAGAGTCTGACTATTCATGAATGTCTGTGAAGGCCTTTTTGGATGAATAAACATTTCATTACATTCCTAGTTTATACAAGTGGGAGCTGTTACACCTCTCGAAAGTTTTGTGAGATTTTTCGCATTTTTTACTTATTCAACCCGCCATTTTGAAAAACCCATAGCACCCATTGTTTCTACGCTCAACTCACCAGTGCCAAACTTGTGGAAAGCATGTTTGGGATCAGCGGTGCTCTTGTTGAGCTGGTCCAGCCGCCACGTATCTGAAGACGCATTCTTCTCATGTTCTGAGTTGACAGCGCTCAACTCACGGCCCGTCGCCGATTCCGTGAACAATGGCGATATGAAAAATTGGGCGAAACTGTGAAATTAAAAATAATTTGATAATACAGTAAGGACAAAGCATTATTTTTGAAACGAAGTTCCTTATGGTGCCCCCTAGCCAGCAAAAAACGTCCGTAGCGTTAAAAAAAGTGTAAGATTGAAGTATATTGATTGATTTGTATGAAGTATTTGCGGTTTCTTAATTATAATTCTGGATAAGCTTGTGTTTAGCCACAATCTCACCATGGTAAGAGATGATGTGGCCGAAGGTGGTAAGCACACAAAGCTGGCTCTCAAGTGCAGCTGTCGGAACACACCGATAGGTGCTTGGCGACAGATTTTTAACTTGTGTGTGGTAGCCAGCCAGTCGAGTACTACAAAGTACCCTACCACCATGCTGTGGTTTCGTCGCGATGTATTCCTTCTAAGCTCAAGCTCATTGTAGGATTCGAACCCAAGACCTTCGCTGCGGTATCCGACGTCACTACCACTGAGCTATCATCGCTTTAAAGCATTATTTTAGTGTCCGGTTCACCGAAAAACCTTTCGGTGATGCCTTTGGTGGTATATATTCAAAGGTACTTACATATCCAAAGCTTTATTAAGATGACCTGGCAACACATCAAAGTAATATGTCGTATGGTCTGATGATGTCGACGCGTTTGATGACCCTCCGTTCTCTGACAGGAATTTTGTGTATTCGTTTTCCTGCAACAGAAATATCAACTCAACAATGTTGTACAACAACTGTCTCATAGCGCAATACAATCACATTGATGAAATATACAACGATTGATGAGATACAGACGGATTAGAATCATCAGGTCATCATCATCCATGACGTCACGCTGTCATTGAAATATTAACTCAACAATGTTGTACAACAACTGTCTCATATCGCAATACAATCACATTGATGAAATATACAACGATTGATGAAATATAGACGGATTAAAATCAACAGGTCATCATCATCCATGACGTCACGCAGCCATTGAAATATCAACTCAACAATGTTATACAACAACTGGCTCATAGCGCAATACAATCACATTGATGAAATATACAACGATTGATGAGATACACACGGATTAGAATCATCAGGTCATCATCATCCATGACGTAACGCTGTCATTGAAATATTAACTCAACAATGTTGTACAACAACTGTCTCATATCGCAATACAATCACATTGATGAAATATACAACGATTGATGAGATATAGACGGATTAGAATCAACAGGTCATCATCATCCATGACGTCACGCAGCCATTGAAATATCAACTCAACAATGTTGTACAACAACTGTCTCATATCGCAATACAATCACATTGATGAAATATACAACGATTGATGAGATATAGACGGATTAGAATCAACAGGTCATCATCATCCATGACGTCACGCAGCCATTGAAATATCAACTCAACAATGTTATACAACAACTGTCTCATAGCGCAATACAATCACATTGATGAAATATACAACGATTGATGAGATACAGACGGATTAGAATCAACAGGTCATCATCATCCATGACGTCACGCAGCCATTGAAATATCAACTCAACAATGTTATACAACAACTGTCTCATAGCGCAATACAATAACATTGATGAAATAGACAACGATTGATGAGATACAGACGGATTAGAATCATCAGGTCATCATCATCCATGACGTCACGCTGTCATTGAAATATCATCTCAACAATGTTGTACAACAACTGTCTCATAGCGCAATACAATCACATTGATGAAATATACAACGATTGATGAGATACACACGGATTAGAATCATCAGGTCATCATCATCCATGACGTCATGCAGTCATTGAAATATCAACTCTTTGCTGAGAAACTTTATCTCACCCCCCTACTTTCGCTTCACTGTGATGTGATGAGTGATCACATACCTCAGGATATTTTTCAGTTCCAAGAAACAGCATGTGTTCACAGAAATGCGCCAAACCTGGTAACTCTTCAGGGTCGCTCAGATAACCTGAAGAAAGCAAAAACGAAGAATCAGTCTTACGAACGGATATTATCGAAGCGAGGGCCATACTTGTTTACATTGACTTTGTCTGATGGTCAGAGTATAGATATCGACAAAGACGCGACCCAAACTTTTTCCTAATCCTAAGAAATAATAAATCAAATCAAATCCATCGACTTATATTCTAGCGATAGACAAGAACATTCATGTAAAAAAAATGTTTAAAAACTGGTAAGAGTCGGAACTAAAGTTCGCTGCAGCGCTTTTTCAAGTTATGTTGTCTAACCAAACTATTAAAACACAGCGCTAGATCGCTTAGTATACCGTTTTCTCGCGACCAAAACGTCGTAAGCGCCGTGAATTTGATGGCGCTTACGCGTTTCGTTCAAACGTAATGAACAATATGTCGGTCGTCCCTATTTAGTCGCTAGCCTATTCTATGATTGTAGGATTGGGTGGAATTTAAATAAATAAATACTTTTCTATAGTGTTATTACGATATTGTTACCTGTTTAGGGCGAAAGTGACGTCGGATACCGCGGCGAAGGTCGTGGGTTCGAATCCTTACAATGAGCTTGAGCTTTCGGTGAAGGAAAACATCGTGAGGAAACCACAGCACGGTGGTAGGGTACTTTGTAGTACTCGACTGGCTGGCTACCACCCTCAAGTTGGAAATCTGTCGCCAAGCACCTGTTGATGTGTTCCGGCAATTGCACTTGAGAGCCAGTTCACCTTTAAGGTGTACAACACATTAGCAATCCCCTGGTATTGCAAATGTTAATAGGCGACGGTTGTCACTTACCATCAGGTGACATTAAAAAAAAAAAAAAAATTCACTCAAACAACAATAATTTTACTTGCTAGACTATTGAACAATTATTTACATCCAGGTTCCACTTTGAGTCGGTTTCTCGATTAATCAGAATGACACCCACACTGAATGAATGTCGGAGCCACACTAAAGCAGGTGTACGGACTGCAGTATTGAGTATATATCGATGATCAAATCAAAATGTTTTATTCAATTTTGGGACACTTAAGGAACACTTATTGAATGTCATCTTATTGCTATCTTTTAATGTTACTGTTACCACCATTTACAAATAAAGACCTGTCAGGAAAAGAAATCCCTCTTTTCTCTTTTAAATATAATAATGGGTACATTGTATAATATTGTTCAAGAGGAGCAACTCATTGCCATGCTTTGCCATCATTCATATATTCTATTACTGTATAGTAAGCTTTTAGACATAATTTGTGTTTAACGACACGTTTAAAATTTAAAAAAGGTAATACTGTAATTTCTTCATGTTATTAGCTGAGCTTATTAAAAAAACATATAGCAATAAAGCCATTAGAGGTTTGTACATGTATGTAATTACCAAGGTGAGATGTCAGATTTTAATTGGTCACTGTCCTTATACATTATTTATTTATTTATTATACACATGCAGCAAAGCTGATGAAGTGTATATCACTGCACTTTAATCTTCATGTATTTGTCAAGTCTATTTTTAAAAGAGTTCACTGTTGTTGCACTGATCACAGTCTCTGGTAATTTATTTTAGAGACCCATAGCACAGGGCTTACCTAGTTTGGGCTCCTGTCCTCCCACAATTAATATGTTCCTCGTATTATTGCATTTTATTTGTTTTTTCTTTTGTTGTTACATTAATATTAGGTTTATTTACATTATAAGAAAGTTTGTATCTTTGTGGGAAGAAATAAACTATTATTATTATTATTATTTAGTCTCTGGCGATGATAGCTCAGTGGTAAGAGACGTCGAATACCGCGGCGAAGGTCGTGGGTTCGAATCCTACAATGAGCTTGAGCTTTCGGTGAAGGAAAACATCGTGAGGAAACCATAGCGCGGTGGTAGGGTACTTTGTAGTACCCAACTGGCTGGCTACCACCCTCAAGTTGAAAATCTGTCGCCAAGCACCTATCGGTGTGTTCCGACAGCTGCACTTGAGAGCCAGTGTCCATCAAGGCTTTGTGTGCTTACCACCTTCGGCCATATCATCACTTACCATAGTGAGATTGTAGTCAAACACAAGCATATCCAGAATAAAAAAAATAAAAAAAAAATTGTTCCATTCACAAACGACACGGTTAGGCATAAAGTGATGACAGGGATTGCTTGCACTGTTGGATCTTGTGATTTTAAAGGAGTGACCTCTTAGATTAGAGTTAGTGTTTATTGTATATAACTGGTTGTATTATGATTTAACTCACCAACATTGACATCTAGGGCAGCAGCAGACTTTTCAGTAGTGGGGTCACTGACTAACAGTACTTTCAGCCGATTCTGCAACACCAGCCCTCTGTAACAAAATAACCCATCAATTTCAGCAGTCAGACCATACAATAGTTTTTACACTACAGTTCAGCTGCAGTTATTGTCCAGAGAGAACTTATCTGTGTGCCAATATTTTAAGGCGATGATAGCTTAGTGGTAAGTGACGTCTGATACTGCGGCGAAGGTCGTGGGTTCGAATCCTACAGTGAGCTTGAGCTTTCGCACGGTGGTAGGGTACTTTGTAGTACCCGACTGGCTGGCTACCACCCTCAAATTGAAAATCTGTCGCCAAGCACCTATTGGTGTGTTCCGACAGTTGCACTTGAGAGCCAGTTGCCTGGCATTGTAATAAGGTGTTCAGATTTTTAAAGATTATATTGCTGAGTCTTGCAAGTTCATCCCAATTGGTGCCCCTTCCTATCTGGTGGTACTTAACATCAATCTGCATGGTGTTATGCTTTCATTGCAAAAAGGTCGACAAAGCATTCACAATCCCAGACTGAATTGATTTTGATTAGGCAGAGAAAATATTTTTCAAAAAAATCTCACCTATACTCTCTCTTATCCTCCTGTGACTTAGTGATATCATTGTACCGCTTCAACACCCCAGAGCTGATGTCCTCGATGCTGACGCCGGTTGGGCTCCGAGAGGGTGGCGAGCGCGGCCCGAGCCGAGCCGAAAACTCGGCCGTCGGCATGTTTGAGCTTGGGCGGCGATGTACACTGGAGAAAAAGTATGCTTAGAAAAATACTAGCTGTCCACTGCAGTTTCACCCATGTTCCCCTGGGATCTTATCTTTTCCTGGGATAAAAGTTTCCTATATTGTAATTAAATGGAGCAAAATAATCACGCAATGGTACCCAAGAGATGGAAAGAGAAAGAGAGGTAGACCACAAAGGAAGTGGGACGATGACATACGACAATTCGCGGGAATAACATGGGGTAGAGTGGCCATAGAAAGGCCAGAATGGAGAAGATTGGAGGAGGCCTTTGCCACCTGGCAAACGGACACACAAAGGTGGAACAAGGGAGCGATCTACGAGTGGTAGAGAAGTGTGCCGTGTCCGAACGAAGGCTATAATAAATAATAAATAAAATATTTTATTTCAGGATATGATCTACCCGTGTGCCAAGTTTCATCAAGATTGGAGTAGTAGTTTCGAAAATTAGCACTGACAAATATTGTGACACAAAGATTTCAACTACTTTGCTGTTATTATCCTTAGTAAGTATACTTAAATATCATGCTGATTCTGTTTCACTTACTCTTTCTGACAAACATTATTGAAAAAAGGTTAGGAAATATTTAAAGCTATCAAATTAGTAGTGTCTGACAAGGTAGATTTCTGACCGATGTTTTTTTAATGAATAAAAAATTAGAGATCTCCAGGCTTTTTTGTTCAATAGATTTCCCAGGAACAAAAGTGATGACCTTTTTTTACTCGCTCTTCAACAAATGAGCAAAAAAATGCATTTGGAGCTATTGGGAAACCTTTGCTAGACCAAAACTTGGACCTGGCCAAAGATGAAGACGAATGTTTGGTCGGCAACTACAAATTATGGAAAAATATGTTATGCCTGATTTTGATGGCGACTATAATTATTTTTATTGAAAACTAGCAATTAGACAAATTTCCATGGCAATATTTCATGTTTTATCTTAGATAGATATAATTATTAATAGCCTTTATTAACTCAAATAAAATTATACAATTAGTTATTAGCTCTTAAACAGCGTGTCCATAGCCTTCCACCTCATCCAGTCTCTCACAAGCCTTTGCCATAGTGGGACAGTGACTTACCATGTCATCAGACCACCTCATGAGTCTACTTCTTTTCGTTTTAGTGTTTTAAATAGAGGAGTCCATACTGATATTCTTTGTCCACTTTTCTTTTCCTCTTAGCATATGGCCTGTTCAGTGTACCATTTAGTGATTTCTACATCTTTAATTGCAATGGCTCAAGGTGTGATTATTTCACACAATTCCAACAGCGTTTGTGGAGTTAGCATAATATTCTAATTTGTTGTTTTTGCTGCTCTGGCTTGTTCTGGCTCCATTATATTAACATTATTGAAGGAGCAATACAATTATAAAAAAGGTAAACTAAAGAATAATATAAGTAGGTATCTAAGTGTATAAAAAATAAAAAAATAAATACAGTCGAACATATAACCTCCTCCTTTTTTGAAGTCGTTTAAAAATGAACACTCCCCCAACATGCATAAAATTGGCATCCTACTTTATCGTTAAATTATGACCAATATTGTAATTTAACTTACCTTAGAATTACAATTAGGTACGGAAACAATAAAAAATATGGACACCAAACAAATTAATGCGGGAAATAAAAAAAAATTTCACACTAACAAGGCACAACTACAATACGTAACTCACGCACGTAAATCCTAACCTATTGAAATTAGCTTGATACGGTGAAGACAGCGAAAACCTGTGGACGCCCACAAACAGTATTCTTCTTGATGCCAGCTTGAAAATTAACTTAGAATTACTAAATTTTAATTGAAAATGTATTTTTATTGATTACACGTAAAAGTGACGTGACTACACAATTTTTTGACAATTTTGACCTGTGATTATGACTTTGACATATTTACCAAACCACCTTATCTTTTTTTTTAAGATGATTTTTGGCCTGGTATCGAGACCTTTAAGCCATTTCTTTATTTTAATTATTCATATTTTATGTTTAGTCACGTTTTATTGTCACTTTCACTGTAAAGTCTTGTCCTCGTCCGTACAAGTCCGGTCTAAAATAAAGTGAAGTGAAATGAAATGAAAGAGTGTCTTATTAACTTGAGATTATTAAACCAGCCATCGTGACTTTCCAGATTGTCCCAAAAAGTCCGTGAAAAGTTTTAGTGGAACCAATTTCACTAAAACTAGACCAGGCTTGTACGGATGAGGACTAGACTTTACAGTGAATGTGACAATAAAATGTGACATATCATAAAAGAAGAATATTTAAAATAAAGAAATGGCTTAAAGGTCTAGGACACCAAGCCAAAATTATTTTAAAACAGAAGTATTTATTTTCCCCTTTCCCCTCTAGGGGTAAGATTGGGGTAAGATACAAGTTTTTAAAAATGATTTGTTTTGACTTGATTCATTCTCATTTCTCTTCACTTTATTTTTGGCAGTTTGTGGCATAGATCAAAAAGAATTAATAGGTAAAGAATTAAGTTAGATTAAATAGGTTTGTGGTTCCTGTATAAATGGCATCAGTTTTAGTTGTTTTGTAATTGAATTGAAGTTTGTGTGCACAGAGTACTTCTTATTACTTTGTGTGTGTACTGTAAAACGTAGTGATTATATACTCTTTGGTGTACTGTATGTAAATTTTGTCTGTAAGGTAGGTGTACCTACTAACTACCTACTATTTTAAAAGTTTTGGTAGAAAACAGGTCTAAACAGGGGTAAAAATTGATTTTATTATTAGACAACTTTCTCCAGTGTTTACAGTATCATGGAGCAGTGGGAGGCTCTGATCAGCAGTTATCCTGCCACTCCTGAGCTCAGACCATTTAGAAAGTCTATAATAACTGCTACTGTAGTCTTGAAAGAAGACCTTGCTGCATTTGAAAAAGGTTTGTGTCCAATTTTACTTCAAAAGTGTAATTGTAATTCAAGTTATTAGATTTAGTTATAGTTTAGTAGATACTCGAAAGGGACTTCCACCGGCCTAGGTCATCCTGGGAACCGTAGACCATTGCAAATGTTTGAAATATGTAGATTGAGTCTTGCAACTGTTGATCATTGTAGCTAGACCAAGTAGTAACTAAACTTGCAAGAAATTTCTAATCAATTGGTATGCTATTGTTTGATTGGTACGGCCGTCCCACTTAAGAACTAACCGGCTAGACCAACAGTCATGCTAGAGTAGATTTTAATTTAGAATCCTTAAAAATCGTGATTTTATAGCCATCCATTCCACTTAACAGCAGATTTTTGTTTCTTACAGAATGGATCCTTCAAACCCTGCTCTTAGAACCTGTAGAACTCCTTAACACAATTCAGTCGAAGAGCTCGGACGATACCTGGCTGAAAGCCATCGGAGATGCATTTAAACTGTTGAGTTACGTTGTGGAACAACATTCCGAGTTATTGGGGGAGTATTATGAAGATATTGTTAACGTAAGTTATATTGTTAGCCATTCTTTGGAATTTTGGTTTGGGACTCCTGTGGGTAGGTTTTATCAAGCCTAAATACTTCAAAAACACACTACGTTTTATTTAAAATTTTGCTCTAGGCAGTGTATCTAATATTTGCTATCAGTTTTTAATCAAGTAGTTTAATAACTAGACTCATGTGGAATTTTTAATCAATTGTTATGTTATTGTTTGGTTGGTATGGCCGTCCCACTTAAGAACCTACCCGTTAATAGATTTTCCTGGTATAAAAAGTATCCTATGTTTTATTCCAGAATACTTTCACTTCACATCTACTCTAATATTAAACAGGAAAGATTTGTATTTTTGTATGTAAAAAATAAACGTAAAAACTACTGGACCGATTTTAAAAATTCATTCACCATTTTTTTTTATGTCACTAGTGACAACGAGGCAGGCGGGTCACCTGATGGTAAGTGACTACCGTCGCCTATAGACATTAGCAATACCAGGGGGATTGCCAATGTGTTGTACACCTTATTACAATGCATTAAGGGCAAGGGCTACTGGCTATCAAGTGCAACTGCCGGAACACACCTACAGGTGTTTGGCGACAGATTTTCAACTTGAGGGTGGTAGCCAGCCAGTCGAGCACCACATAGTACCCTACCACCGTGCTGTGGTTTCCTCACGATGTTTTCCTTCACCGAAAGCTCAAGCTCATTGTAGGATTCGAACCCACGACCTTCGCCGCGGTATCCGACGTCACTTACCACTGAGCTATCATCGCCTTATAAAGATATGTACATTATCCCTGAGTAACATAGGCTATATTCATCCCGAAGGATCTTATCTATTCCGGGGATAAAAAGTAGCCTATGTGTTATTCCAGGATATGATCTACCTGTGTGCCAAGTTTCATCAAAATCCGTTCAACCGTTTTTGCATGAAAGAGTAACAAACATCAATCCATCCAAACTTTCACATTTATAACATTAGTTGGATAAATGTTTACTCAAGAAATTATCTAAATTCAGGTGTGCCAATGTCCCTACGAGCCGCAAACACGTAAGCAAGCGATCGACTGTCTCACGCACGTCGTGAGGCGCTCGCCCGTCGGCGCCAGCGAAGCCCTGAGGCATGTCGATGCTTTGGAAGGTGTGCCCACTTGCAGGGCCTCTGTTGCTCTGTTAGTTGGTATGTAATCTTTTTCCCTGACAGGCACAGAGATATGAAATGAAATGAAATGAAATTGTTTATTCATCCAAATAGGCCTTCACAGGCACTTATGAATAGTCAGACTCTAAATGCTCGGTTCGGAAGGTTGTTTTTGCTGAGAAGAGCCGGCAATAAACTCAGCAATTACTCTTTTCAAAAACAACTTACACCTATTACATTCAATAATTATTATTTATCTAGTCTCACTGACAATATTTGCGTGTTATGGCGGCAAAAATAGTAATCTTTAGAATTTAATTATGACTGACTTAATAAACAACAAACTCAAGCAGACCAGCCCCCACAAGCAGCACCTGTTCACAAGTATGACGCGCGTGGCAGCCATCGCCCTCCTCGCACATTTTATAGGGAAGTGAGCGACCCGCCACACGACGCCGCCGCAAGCAAAGGCCTTAAAGCGATATTGGCTCTCTCTGTGTGTTTTACCGTCTGTATAACGGGGATAGTTCTCAAGAATTTTTTGGCTTGGTGCCATCGTCACCATTCTTCGCGATGTGGAGGATATGACCTCGAGCCGCCTTGATCGTTCACCGAAGGATTCAGCTGGACGTTCTTTTATTTTTATGCCACAAGTGACAACGAGGCAGGCGGGTCACATATAAGTGACTACCAATGTTTAGTACACCATACGTGCTATGGTTTCCTCACGATGTTTTCCTTCACCGAAAGCTCAAGGTGTAGGATTCGAACCCACAACCTTCGACGCGGTATCCGACGTCACTACCACTGAGCTATCATGGCCTTAAAATTATTACGTTTTATTATAAAATTATGTAATGATATTAATGCTATAGAACTTACAAAAAATATGCAATAACTTAACGTTAGAAAATAATTGTGTACAAACAAATGTACATACAAACTAAAATAGTCAAAAATTATGAATCAATCAATTTAAGAAGCATGAAAAATCCATGTCGGATTACAAGGGGTGGCGGATTAGACAGGGGCCGGATTACCGGGGGTCCACTGTATATACATATTTAATAATCGTGATTCAATAGCTTTTTTTGAATGTTTTCATTTCCAGGTGCTGTATGTGAACACCATCCTGAAATGATATCAGAAGAGTTTACTAGGATCTGGAGAATATACCTCAATATGTTGGAATCCAATAAAAATACTGTGAGTATTTTTTTTTAATTCTAGAAGGCTTCTTCTTTAAGGCTTGTTTGACTACAATCTCACTATGGTAAGTGATGATGTGGCCGAAGGTGGTAAGCACACAAAGCCTAGGTGGGAAATGAACCTGTCAGCACAACAAAAGGCTCAGATCTTTGACCAATGCATACTACCAGTCCTACATACGGCGCGGAAACTTGGGTAACGACTAAAGCCATTCTGTATAAACTACAATTAGTGCAAAGGGCAATGGAGAGAAAAATGGTGGGTGTGACATTGAAGGACAGAAAAACTAATACGTGGCTTCGTAAACAGAGCAAAGTATCAGACGTTGTTAAAAGGGTAGCAAAGTTGAAGTGGGAGTGGGCTGGTCATGTAGCCAGAATGCGAAACTCTTGGTGTAAAAGAGTATTGGAATGGAGACCATGGGACCAGAAAAGACCTCGAGGGCGACCACAGATGAGATGGAAAGATGACATCAAAAAAGTGGTGGGCATCAACTGGAACCTAATTGCCCAAGATAGAGGAAAGTGGAGGGGATTAAAGGAGGCCTACACCAAATATTTGGTCGATTAAGGCTAAAGAAGAAGAAAAAAAGAAGAGTTATAGAAATCGTCACGTAAGCAAAAAGCGTTACGCCACTCTCTTGCTATAGTGCGTTACTGATGAATCTTATTGTAAAGCAATAATGTTCATTTTCCAACCATTTGTGGATGCTAATTTCGAAAATGACATTTATTTCTAAATCCAAGATGGCGCACGCGACCTTTGACTAAAATTCATATGCTGATTATTGAGGGTTTTTTACACAGTAATGTAGAGCTCGTCTAAGCTAAAATTACTACTGAATTAGTTGATATATTCATGTGATATGTGAGTGCAAATATTAATAACGATATTTCATCTGTGTGGGAGCGCCAACTGTATCCATATGTTAACCTCGCGGTCGACAAGTCGCGTGATAAATCCGACAACGCTCTCTGTATGGAGTAGCATGACTTATTGTATGGGACAAGATGGCCGCTCTCTTGTTCTGTAATGACTAGAAGACGACAAGTCTACAGGTATAATTTCATAGCAATAACTAACATGGAAGCCGGGCTAAAATAAGAAATGAAATGCATATACTTTACCTTTTTTTTACTTTCGACGTTAATAATGCGTGGGAAAGAGACATATAATACCGTTCTGTTTCGTTATTATGCAGGTTGTCACAAGCTATTTTTTGGCTAGTGATGGGCTTATCATCGACATTGTCGTGTCGATATAAGTCATCAAAGCAAACAAGTAAATATAGTTAGTACTAGCTGTGCCCGCGACTTCGTCCGCGTGGAATAGTGACTTTGGGCATATCTTTTGGTTTATTTTGGATTTAACAAATGTTCGACGTGATTCTTTAAATTGACATAACTTTTTTATTTAAGAACCGATTGACCTGAAACAAACACTAAATGTTAAGTGAAGCTTACCACAATATATTAGTGAAAACCACATCCGAATACGCCGTTTCTGAGATTAGCTTGCACAAACAGACAAAATTCTAACAATCATTGTTTTGGGTGCTATTGCGTTGATAAAAGACCCAATAACGGGCCGGTTGGCGTGGTTGGTTAATACATCGCCTATCACGTCGCAGGTCGTGGGTTCGATTCCCATCCAGGACACACATTTGTGTGCCTGAACATGTCTGTTTGTCCTGAGTCTGGGTGTAATTATCTATTTAAGTATGTATTTACAAAAAAAAAGTTGTCTATGTATTATATCAGTCATCTGGTTTCCATAGTACAAGCTTTGCTTAGTTTGGGATCAGATAACCGTGTGTGAAAAATGTCCGAGGATATTTATTTATTAATAATATTTTTTCTCATATATCTTCCATGTACAGATAGCGATCCGTTACATTTTTATTATGTGTACCTATAGATAGAACAGTTTTCTATTATATATTATTTAATTAATATAGTTTATCCTTTTCTTAACATTCCCATGTTATTATAATTTATTATCAGTATAGGCGCTGGCTGTCGACGGATAATCTGCCAAGTGTGGCTGTGGTTTACTAACGGATTTACCACGACGGAACTTCGGCGTCGGAATATCCGTCAAGTGTGGTAGGAAAGAGACGATAAGAATTTGACACAAGTATAAATCAAACTACAATTATTAATTTAATGTCTTTATTAATCATTAAAATCCATACTAATACTAATTTACTAATTAATATTATAATTATAAAATATTATAAATGCGAAAGTGTGTCTGTCTGTCTGTTACCTCTTCACGCTTAAACCGCCGAACCGATTTAGATGAAATTCGGATAGGGATTGTTGGAGTCCCGGGAAAAAACATAGGATAGTTTTTATCCTAGAAATCACCCTTTAAGGGGGTGAAAAGGGGGTGGAAGTTTGTATGAGAAAAACCTATTGATGCACTGACTCCATTTCATTTTCATTTCACCATCATTAGGAAATCTGCAACAGTATTGAAAGATTATCGATAACCATTTTTACATCACTTTATTTGTTAGCATTATAAGAGGACCATTTGACATTTTGCTTGTGACACGTTCAAAAATAATAAAAACAAACAGCCATGTTTTGTTTCATTCCCACATTACGATATGCTAATTGACATAAATGAATAAACTGTATAGTACTCGGTTTTTATTTTAGCCCGGCTTCCATGTTAGTTATTGTTCCGAGGATCTATCAAATTATTTAAAAATGGCGCCCAGTCTCCATTCCTTGCGTCACACCGTACTGGCCAGGAATCTGGATCGGAATTAGTAACACAGCCTATATAACACTTTCTTGTTACAGGACAAAATGGTCAGTTCAGTACTACAAGGCATATTAGGGCTTTTCAAACATTTCGGCGGGAGTTTACCCACATCTGAACTGATTGTTTTCTACGAGAAACTATCCAAGGTATACTTGAAAATTAGCAAATGTGATAAAGGTAATTGAATCCGTGTGTATCTCATCAATCGTTGTATATTTCATCAATGTGATTGTATTGCGCTATGAGACAGTTGTTGTACTACATTGTTGAGATGATATTTCAATGACTGCGTGACGTCATGGATGATGATGACCTGATGTTTCTAATCCGTGTGTATCTCATCAATCGTTGTATATTTCATCAATTTGATTGTATTGCGCTATGAGACAGTTGTTGTACTACATTGTTGAGATGATATTTCAATGACAGCGTGACGTCATAGATGATGTTGACCTGATGTTTCTAATCCGTGTGTATCTCATCAATCGTTGTATATTTCATCAATGTGATTGTATTGCGCTATGAGACAGTTGTTGTACTACATTGTTGAGATGATATTTCAATGACTGTGTGACGTCATAGATGATGTTGACCTGATGTTTCTAATCCGTGTGTATCTCATCAATCGTTGTATATTTCATCAATGTGATTGTATTGCGCTATGAGACAGTTGTTGTACTACATTGTTGAGATGATATTTCAATGACTGTGTGACGTTATAGATGATGTTGACCTGATGTTTCTAATCCGTGTGTATCTCATCAATCGTTGTATATTTCATCAATGTGATTGTATTGCGCTATGAGACAGTTGTTGTACTACATTGTTGAGATGATATTTCAATGACTGTGTGACGTCATAGATGATGTTGACCTGATGTTTCTAATCCGTGTGTATCTCATCAATCGTTGTATATTTCATCAATGTGATTGTATTGCGCTATGAGACAGTTGTTGTACAACATTGTGGAGTTGATATTTCAATGACTGAGTGACGTCATGGATGATGATGACCTGATGATTCTAATCCGTCTGTATCTCATCAATCGTTGTATATTTCAACAATATTGTGGAGTTGATATTTTAATTCTAATTTTATATTTGTCGACAGTTTGCTACACGATATTGGAAGAGCACTCAAACCTATTCAAAGTGAAATTGGCCGAGGATTTCGCTTTACGAGAGCATTTGTGGTCGACACTGAACGACTGGAAAGTCGCCGCGGCGTTGCGCAGCGTGTACGCGGCCTTAGCTACTGTTGTTGAAAAGAAGAAATTGGAAGTATGTCAATTTATCTATATACTGTATTATAATGAGGTAAAGTTTGTAAGTTTGGATGTAAGCAGTAATCTCCGAAACTGGTGATCCGTTTTTGAGAATTCTTTCACTGATAGAAAGCTGATCTAGAATAGAATGCTGAAGCATCCCTGAGTGCTTTGCTTTATAAGAATGCGGGTGAAACTCAGGATAATGATCTTTCAAATTGTCAAAATGAATCAGCCTGTAAAGGTAAGCTATTAGGTCAAAGTCAAAACCATTTATTCAGTTTAGGCCCTAGAAGGGTACTTATGTAGGTCGAATTTATAAGGCGATGATAGCTCAGTGGTAAGTGACGTCGAATACCGCGACGAAGGTCGTGGGTTCGAATCCTACAATGAGCTTGAGCTTTCGGTGAAGGAAAACATCGTGAGGAAACCATAGCACGGTGGTAGGGTACTTTGTAGTACCCAACTGGCTGGCTACCACCCTCAAGTTGAAAACCTGTCGCCAAGCACCTATCGGTGTGTTCCGACAGCTGCACTTGAGAGCCAGTTCCCATCTAGGCTTTGTGTGCTTACCACCTTTGGCCACATCATCACTTACCATGGTGTGATTGTGGTCAAACACAAGCTTATCCAGAATAAAAAAATAAAAATAAAAAATTACAGAAGTTACCACCGGTTTGGAAGTCAGACAACAACTGAGAAGAACCGGCAAGAAACTCAGCAAGGTTACATTTTTTTTAAATATTTTTGGACCAACTTACTATATGGTTTTTTTTTCAAATGTTTAACAATTTTATACTTAAAAAAATTTAAAAAATACAACCTTTAGTTACCTAAATAGTAAACTATTTTTTTTTTCAATTTTTTTTATGTCACTAGTGACAACTAGGCAGGCGGGTCACCTGATGGTAAGTGACTACCGTCGCCAGACTAGACATTAGCAATACCAGGGGGACTGCCAACGTGTTGTACACTATATGACAATGCCTTAAGGGCAAGGGCAAATTATTGTATTATTGGTAACTGGCCTGATATTATAAACCTGAACAGTTTGTATGTTTCAACATACTTATCTCGGGAACTAACAGTCTGAGATATGTATGTTTTATTTCCCAATCAAGATTGCGTAGAGACAACTCAAAAATATCTTTAAACTAGCTGGCCCGCGCGGTTTCACCCGCGTTCTCTGGGGAACCCTTTACGAGATGCCTTGCAAGTACCATAATACCTAACTACGGACGTTAAACTGTTTTATGTAATATACATGTCTCTCTAAAAGTGCGCCAGATGGCACTTGTACACTTTTAAGGATTTTCTATATCGCGCTATTAAGACTCTGGCGTTTAATGACCTTGTTTACATATGTAATGTTTAAATGCTTTTTTTTATTAAATACTTGTGGAAAAGTCGATCGATTTTTTGATATCTTACCCTCGATCTGATCTTAGTACCGCTTCGGGACATATGAATGGTTGTTCATGGTCCTTCGAGCCGGATTTAACCGAAGTATATTTTTGTGAAAAATTGTATGTTCCGCGGGGGAGGGGCTCGCTTTGGGCGCGTATTATATTCCATCGATATATCATCAATCAGCACTCAGCACAATCTACCAAAACAAGCAGACTTAGCGGGTGCTAACTAGCGGCGTCTGGACTAATCTGGAGGGAGCGAGCAGGTGGAGTACCTACATAGCAAAGGAGCGGATCGAGAGGACATCTTTACTAGCTAAGGGAGCGTTCAAGTATTACGTAACACAATTTTTGGAGATTTTTGACCCCCCCCTCCCCCTATGTAACGCGCCGTCACGATTTTCTGTACCCCCCCTCCCCCCTAGTAAAACATTACGTAACCATCAAGTGAGCATTTTGACCTAAAAGTCACAATTATGTGGCGTAAAGTAACGAAAATGTTAAAATAAAGTGTTACGTAACGCGTAGTTTAAACCCCCCTCCCGCCCCTGTAACGCATCGTAACGTTTTACAAGACCCCCCCCTCCCCCCAAATTCGTTACGTAATACTTGAACGCTCCCTAACTACTTGTCCGATCATGTTCACAGTTTCATGTGTTTTAATTTTTATGCGCGGTAGTATATTTAAATTGTTTTTTTTAAGGTTATTATAAACTCAGAAATAGTAACAAGAGCAATCGTGGATCGCACCATAGTGAAGTATACATCTTTACGTATACTAAAGCATGCGCAGACGTATAGCGACGTATGTTTAGATGTTACGAGCGGCGTAGACGTACAGACACTGGAGTTCGAGCTGAGGAACGAAAATGTTTCTTATGATATTGCAGAAGCTGTAAGTTATTCTAATATATAAAATTCTTTTGTTTGTCCGAGACTCCAAAACTACTGGATCTTGATGAAACTTGGCACACAAATAGACTAGTTACTCTGAGAGCTCTCAAAGAGCTGTAGATCTCTTCGAGAGCTCATAGAGAGAGGAAAACATCGTGAGGAAACCATAGCACGATGGTAGAGTACTTTGTAGTACCCGACTGGCTGGCTACCACCCTCAAGTTGAAAATTTGTCGCTAAGCACCTGTTGGTGTGTTCCGGCAGTTGTACAATACATTAGCAATCCCCCTGGTATTGCTAATGACTATAGGCGACGGTAGACACTTACTATCAGGTGACCCGTCAGCTTCGTAGTAATTTTTCGCATTTTGAAAAAATAATCAAAAATAATAAAAAATCCACATAATTATGGAACCTGCTTACAAAATTTCACGAGAATCGGTTCAGAAATGCGATCTATAGAAGAGAACAACCAGACGGACGGACAGCTGGCCAGACATACGAAAACATACTTTTACCCATATTGAAACGGAGACGCTTTGCTCGCTTTTTGTCCCGGGACAAGAAAAGATCCCTCGGGAATGTGGGTGAAACCGCGGGGGACAGCTAGTAATATTAAAAGTTTAAAGTCTGTGACAAGTGGTTTTGGAACGGCTACCAATCACTAAAACTTGACAGGTAAAGATAATGCCATTTACGAAGAAGCGCCCCACTCTTTTTCCTAATCCCTTACACTGCAAGTGTGCATCCTTTCGCCATGTCGAAGTCATCGCTGACCCGAACCCATAAGTTTTTCCCCTACCAAAAATCGCTCAACGAAGTTTTCACTTCGTATAAAAGTTCTTCTCTCTTTCAAATTCAAAAATCTCTTTATCAAGTAAACTCATTACAAGTATTTTTAATCGTCACATGTTTGATATATTACAAAATATTTTTTACTCTAATGCACGGTTCTTAAGGTTGCTTTTGCTGAGAAGAGCCGGCGATAAACTCAGCAATTACTTTTTTTTAAAAAGCAACTTAGACCTATTACATTTAATTCTTAAAAATAGTTTCACATAGTACAAAGCATGGGGTTCTTCAAAAGAGGAGTAAGAAGGTTTATGCAAGGTCGGCAACGCCCTCGTGACGCCTCTGGTGTTGCAAGCGTCCATAGGCTACGGTAACCGCTTACCACCTAGTGGTATAAAAAAACAAAAAAAAAACAAAATATGAAACTCATAAAATAGGTTGTGAAGCGAGCAATTCATTTAAATGCATTCTTGTCATCTACATCTTCATTCGTTGTTAGGGTAGGCTCGTGCTCCAGCAGTCCTTGTATTAGCTGGTCATGTTTCAGGTGTCATTCTCTATACAAGTAAATCTACCAAATAGTGATAAACTGCTACAAACTGCTATGATGTTCTACGACAATTTGCCCACTTCAAAGAAGAAGTATGTTGTTGTTTACGGCATACTAAACGCACCGCCGGAGTTGAGGAATGTGAGTATAGAAAAATCTCTTGTTACGAGTCAATAAAGTACAATCCAGCTTGTACAGAAATGCGTACAACATGCGTTTGCACGGTGGTAGGGTACTTTGTAGTACTCGACTGGCTAGCTACCACACTCAAGTTGAAAATCTGTCGCCAAGCACCTATCACTGTGTTCCGACAGCTGCACTTGAGAGGCAGTTCCCATGTAGTCCTTGTGTGCTCACCACCTTCGGCCACATAATCACTTACCTTTCTTTATTTTAATGTAATGTTGTGTGTTGTCAAGAATAAATGTATTTCTCTCTTTCTTCTTCCTTTACCATGGTGAGATAAAACAAGAAATTAAAAAATCTTTCTTAACGCTTAACCTGACTAAATAATTTTGACCTACCAGTGTCTTCCGGCTCCACTTGAGAGCCAGTTACCTTAAAAGCTTTGTGTGTCTTTCAATCCTCACTTACCATAATGTAACTCGTTCTATTTTTCAGACAGCCATAAAGTTTCTTATAACAGAATCATGTCAAATTGACTCTATGGAGAAATACTTACCATTATGGATAGATTTATTCAATACGGACAAAGGGAAGGACTTAACCGTCGTTGAAAAAGGTCAGTTCATCTTTGAGGACTTCATGGCGCACCTGGTTCTGGTGTTGGAGACTTTCTTGGAGGAAATTGAGGAGGAGAAGGTATGTTTTGGAGTAAGTTCTTTTACAGTAAAGTGAAATTGCAGAAATCGTCACGTAAGAAAAAGGCGTTATGCCAGGCGACATTTCCCTGTCTCTATCTTTCCCTCTATATTTATTATGATAAACAATAGAATAAAATATACCAATTAGAGAGAGAAAGAAAGAGAATGATAGTTTTTTTTTCAACTCAATCGGTTAAAGATATTCTGCTCCAAAATTGAATTGCAAGATTCCACCCGAACAAACATACATAAATTGCAAGTTAAATAAAAGCTTGTAATAAATGATTTATGTGACTTTGTCACGTATACTATGTTACCTTCATTTTGTTTCAGATAATTCCAGATAAACTATCATCGCTCCTAACTCTATCTTCGCATATTTTAACACTGCAAACCTCTCAGGAATATACAAGAGATTATTGCATTTTAATATTACCCTTATTAATGTCGTGTATACACGAATGCGGGGTGAGTTCTGCCTTGATGGCGGCCGCTAGGGGTGTGGTGTCCCATTTGTGCGATGATGATGATTTTGGGGATCTTTTTAAGGTAATTTTTGGGGTTGTTCTCACCCCAACTTTTTTGAATGGGGTTGCTTTTTTGTGCCCCATTGCTTATTTAGAAAGGTGATGATAGGTCGTGGGTTCGAAGCCTATAATGAGATTAAGCTTTCGGTGAAGGAAAACATCGTGAGGAAACCATAGCACGGTGGTAGGGTACTTTATAGTACTCGACTGGCTGGCTACCACACACAAGTTGAAAGTCTACCTATCGGTGTGTTCCGATAGCTGCACTTGAGAGACAGTATCTTTCTAGGCTTTGTGTGCTTACCACCTTCGGCCACATCATTACTTTCCATGGTGAGATTGTGGTAAAACACAATATCCAGAACAAAAAAAATAAAAAAAACTTGAGAGGTGTCAAGGGACACCCGGATGGAACGAAGTTTTATAAGTCGAGAGTATATATATATATATAAATAGAAATGAAAATATCTGGCTTGCTTTCTATAAGAGAGAGGGAGAGAGAGAGAGAGACAGGTCAACGCACTTTTGACACTAAAAGTGTCGTGACAATTTTTTCGTAAGATTTTTTTCCGTCTAGCCCCCTTTCACAACCAGTTACCTTTTAGACTTTATGTACTAACTACCATTATCTTACCACCAAAATACGCCTCCATTGTTGATACATTGAGAAAAATCTGTCGACAAGCACCTATCTGTGTTGCACATGAGAGCCAGTCACCTCAAAGCATTACTCTATAGCCGACGGTATTCACTTACCATCAGCTCCCCCTGCCTGTTGTAAAATGTCAATATTTCTGTTTCCAGTTAATCGAAATAGATAGATGTCGCGATGAAGCGCTTTTATGTGAATCCTGTCTGACGCTCGTCCAAGCGCCGGAGGGTTTAGGAGACCCCAGCGATATTGTTAAAGCATTACAGGTACAATTTATAAATGTTCCAATTTAATTATTAACTACAAAGCCGATTATCAAAAGCACATATATTTATAATAATAGCCTTTATTAACTGAAATAAAAAAAAATACAATTACAAGCCGTGCGCATTAACATGGCACCCGCTTCCCCGCGTGTACTTTTCCCATTTATTAAGATCATAATAATAATTTAATAATCAATTTAAGGCGATGATAGCTCAGTGGTAGTGACGTCGGATACCGCGGCGCATGTCGTGGGTTCGAATCTTAAAATGAGCTTGAGCTTTCGGTGAAGGAAAACATCGCGAGGAAACCATAGCACGGTGGTAGGGTAATTTGTAGTACCCGACTGGCTGGCTACCACCCTCAAGTTGAAAATCTGTCGCGAAGCACCTATCGGTGTGTTCCGACAGTTACACTTGAGAGCCAGTTCCCATCTAGGCTTTGTGTGCTTACCACCTTCGGCCACATCATCACTTACCATAGTGAGATTGTAGTCAAACACAAGCCTATCCAGAATAAAAAAAAAAACATAAGAAACGCTTAGCGCAAAATAAATGTTTGATATTCTTCATAAAAAACGTTTTTTTTTGCACTCAGTACTTTAAACGACATTAATTCTAGCCAGGTGCCATGTTAATGCGCACGGGTTGTAGTTAGTAATTCTTAAACAGCGTGTCCTTTTGACACAAATACCCTCCTCCATAGCATTTCACCTCGTCCAGTCTTTCGCCAGCCTTTGCCATAGTGGGTGTGACTTTTTTCAGGTCATCAGACCACCGCACGAGTGGTCTACCTCTTTTTCTTTTTGTGTTCAATAGAGCTTCGCAATAGACCATACCGATAGCTTCTTTGTCCACTTTTCTTTTCCTCTTAACATATGGCCGGTCCACCTCCATTTTAATATTTCTTTGATCTTGAAAAGATGGATAGACGATATCAAGAAAATCGGAGGGACAATCTGGTCAAGAAAAGCCGATAAAGGCTATTATAAAATTATAGGTCTGCAGGCTGGTCTGCTTGAGTTTGTTAAATTCTATAGATTACTATTTTTGCCACCATAACACGCAAATATTGTCAGTGAGACTAGATAAATAATAATTATTGAATGTAATAGGTGTAAGTTGTTTTTGAAAAGAGTAATTGCTGAGTTTATTGCCGGCTCTTCTCAGCAAAAGCAACCTTCCGAACCGAGCATTAGAGTGTGACTATTCATAAGCGCCTGTGAAGGCCTATTTGGATAAATAAACATTTCATTTAACAATTGACATAACAAACATGACTCTGCTGCTACTCACTGTTTGAGGTTTACTTTTTTTCAGATAATATTTTCAAGAAACGATGTGGAGCCAAAAACTTTATCTATAGCTTTACGGAAACTAGAAACTCTGATTGTTAGAGATGCGGAAGTTTTGAACCCCTTTTTAGACGAGGTACGTAACCTACACTCCTTTAGGACGTATGTACCTCCCACTGGTTTTTGATGAGGGAAAAATTAATGCAGGACTTTTAACCGTATAAAATTATTAAACGTATATCGTCCAGGGTACTTTATCAAGTATAAACCGGTTTTATGTAAAAATTATCCGTTAAATAAACCGTTTTTAGGGTAAAGATAAAAACGGAAACCTGCTTTCCGCCTGTCTGTCACCAGGCTGTATCTCATGAACCGTGATAGCTAAATAGTTGAAATTTTCACAGATGATGCATTTCTGTTGCCTAAACAAATACAAAAAAATATTTTTTTCTTACAAAAAAAACTACATAATTTGTACGGTGCACGAGTCCGACTCGCACTTGACCGGTTTTTCATTTTTGTACATTTTAAATGATACCGGTAAAAAATTAATATGATATGTTACCAATATTTAAATGTGTTCCAGCTATTAAATATGATTGAAAACTTGAAGTCCAGAACAGACTTGATTGACAAGGACGGAAGAGTCCTACTTAAGGACATTACAATGTTTTTAGGTACGTGAAATAAATGAAATTAAATGTCATGAGCTCCTATGGCGATCGATGTGTGTAAATAGTTCCGCTATCGCGTCATAGATGGCGTCATTTAAAATTTTTATTTATACCTAACAATATTTTATTGTTTTTAAGGAAAACATTCAAAAAGACATGAAATAAATAACAACGTGAGAAAAATTGAAAATGATTTGATAGTAAAACTGAAAGAATCGCTAGTTTTGGATATACCCAACCCTAAGGAGGGGAAATCGCAAAAGGTACTGTATTTAAATATGACAGATTCTGCTTAGTAGGCAGAGCTTGTTATGCTACGCTTCATCCAAGTGCGCCAAGTTTCATCTGAATCTGTAAAGCCATTATAATCTAAAGATTTTTGTCTAACTAGCATGCAGGTGGGTCTTTTTTTTATTTTTTTATTCTGGATAAGCTTGTGTTTGACCACAATCTCACCATGGCAAGTGATGATGTGGCCGAAGGTGGTAAGCACACAAAACCTAGATGGGAACTGGCTCTCAAGTGCAGCTGTCGGACACTGAAAGGTGCTTGGCGACAGATTTTCAACTTGAGGGTGGTAGCCAGCCAGTCGGGTACAACCGTGCTATGGTTTCCTCACGATGTTTTCCTTCACCGAAAGCTCAAGCTCATTGTAGAATTCGAACCCACAACCTTCGCCGCGGTATCCGACGTCACTACCACTGAGCTATCATCGCCTTACATCTCTCATCATCTAAAGATTTTTGTCTAACTAGCAGGCAGGTGGGTGTGATGGTAAGTGATTACCGTCGCATATAAACATAGCAATCTCGGGTGAATGTCCAATGTGTTGCCAATCATTTACTTATTGTCTAATATGAGCTCTCAAAGGCGATGATAGCTCAGTGGTAAGTGACGTCGAATACCGCGACGAAGGTCGTGGGTTCGAATCCTACAATGAATTTGAGCTTTCGGTGAAGGAAAACATCGTGAGGAAACCATAGCGCGGTGGTAGGGTACTTTGTAGTACCCGACTGGCTGGCTACCACCCTCAAGTTGAAAATCTGTCGCCAAGCACCTATCGGTGTGTTCCGACAGCTGCACTTGAGAGCCAGTTCCCATCTAGGCTTTGTGTGCTTACCACCTTCGGCCACATCATCACTTACCATGGTGAGATTGTGGTCAAACACAAGCTTATCTAGAATAAAAAAAAAAAAAAAAAAAAAGTGCAACTTGAATGATAATGTAATTTTGCAGCAATTTTTCAGATAAATCTACAAAAATTACTACATTTGGCAATTTTAGAGGAGGATCCTAATGCATTGAAGACATTGTTAGTAATTATTTGTGCAAAATGTAAGTTAATATACAGGAGGTCCGGTAAGTAGAACGGGGGAGTTAGGTGTGCGGGTCCCTTACAATGACCTCAATTAAAACTTCACCATTTTCGAGATATTTCGATATGTATATACAGGGTGAATTTTTCAGGTGGGCTTAGATTTTCGAAAAAAAAAATCACAGCCTGTATTATTACATCATCTGATAATGTTGCTATAAGAATAAAATTCTCAGACAACAACTGAGAAGAACCGGCAAGAAACACAGCAAGGTTACATTTTTTAAATATTTTTGGACCATCTGACTATATTGGCTATTTTTCAAATGTTTAACAATAATACAAATAATTTTATTTCATCATTATATTGCTATATCTTTTTCATACAGTATCGACAGGTGTAGACCCATCACTACAGTTAGCGTTGACGCACGTAATATCTGCGTTGTGCGCGTCACTAGTGCGGTCACCCACACACACGCAGACGGACGCGGACGCTATAACGCGTGCGGTAGGGATGTGCGGGAGTGTGCGGTGTATCGAACAAATACTGCGGGTGCGTATCAAGAAGTGTAGATGAAGGTCGTGGGTTCGAATCCTACAATGAGCTTGAGCTTTCAAACATCGTGAAGAAACCATATCACGGTGGTAGGGTACTTTGTAGTACTCGACTGGCTGGTTACCACACTCAAGTTGAAAATCTGTCGCCAACCCTGTTGGTGTGTTCCGGCAGTTGCACTTGAGAGCCAGTTCGCCTTTAAGGCATTGTAATAAGGTGTACAACACATTGGCAATGCCCCTCGTAATGCTAATGTGTATAGGTGACGGTAGATACTTACCATCACGTGACCCGCCTGCGTCGTTGTCACTTGTGACATTAAAAAAAATACTTAAGGACGGTTGGACGGATTTTTATGATCTTTAATTTGTTGAAGTTGTCTCCCCGAATAGCAGAATAACTGTTCATCGAAAAAATCATGAAAAAAGAGAGACTACAGCATGGGGTTCTTCAAAAGAGTAGTAAGACGTTTTATGTCGGTACGGTACGGTAACCGCTTACCATCAGATGGGCCGTAAGCTTGTTTGCCACCTAGTGGTATAAAAAAAACGTACTACAATTAACATTTTCTATTATAGTTTATAACTGAATCCAAATCGCCTGGGGTCCGAAGAATGCTCTCCGACGCTCTAGAAGGTCAGCTGATCAAAGCCCCGGGGTCGGACATCACCGAGCAACTAGTGAACACAGTGGACGAACACGCTGTGATGATGATGATGAGCGATCTGTGTAAGTTCAATATCTTGGGACATTCTTCACTCGGCCATCTGACAAACTAAGCAGAGCCTGTCGTATAGAAACCAGATAACTGTCTGTCTGTCTGTCTGTCACCAAGCTGTATCTCATGAACCGTGATAGCTAGACAGTTGAAATTTTCACAGATGTATTTTTGTTGCCGCTACAACAAGAAATACTAAAAACAGAATTTAATCATTAAAAAAAAACTACAAAATTTGTACGGAACCCTCGGTGCGCGAGTCCGACTCGCACTTGACCGGTTTATGATTTTTAATTACCAATTATGAGATATTTTGATGGTGTTTGGATTTAGCTTACAAGCCAATATTTCATACAAAACTCCATATAAACTATAGGTTATTAAACTAATATTATGAAGAGGAAAGATTTGTTTGTTTGCATTGAATAGGCTCTGAAACTACTTGACCGATTTGAAAAATTCTTTCACCATTAGAAAGCTACAATATCCCTGATGAACATAGGCTATATTGTGTCCCGGGAAAAGATAAGATCCCACGGGAACGCGGGTGAAACCGCGGGGGACAGCTATAATGGACAAAATTCAAATAATACCAATTTTAAAAATTCTTTCACCATTAGAAAGCTACATTATCAGCATGCTATATTTCATTTTAATTCCATCTGAAGCCAATTTCCGTATTTTCAGCATCAACAAAAAGGGCTGGATTGGACATAACAGATTCCTTATTAGTAGCTATGAAAGACAATAATTTGCTCATAACAAGATTACTACCGAAAATCTTGATACTTGTAACTAGGACTTACGAAGTCACCTTGGAAAATACGTTCGGAAATGCATCAAAATTGTTTATGGAAAAAATACAACTATTCGACGAGAGAATCATCAAAAATACATTGGATGCGTTATTGAAAATGCCCACAAAAAATGATTTAAACGTGAAAATATTCAAGAAAACAGTGAAAAATAATTTGGTTTTCGTAAAAAACGTTTTGGACCAAAAGGCGATTGATAAAGTCACGTTTTTGAGAGATTATTATGAGATTTTTACTAAAGATTGTGATATTTATGGTATATGCATACTTGTGACTATGCGATCGTTGTTTGATTTAAACGAGAGTTTCTGTGAAGAATTACTAACGCATAATAATTTCAATATATTGAATGATTTGTTTGGAATGAAACCTAACAACAATTTTGATTTGGAGGTCATTTTGAAGTTTCTACAAGTGTACTCTGATGTTCTTTTGATGATGAAATATGAGGTATGTGACCTTATATTATTCTAGCTTTCCGCCCCCAAATTTCTCTCACAATTTTATCCTATTATAGGTTGAATTTTTGCACGATGTTAGGGTACTTTGTAGTACTCGATTGGCGTTAAAACACACAATTTGAACTGTCGCTAAGCACCTGTTGGTGAGTTCCGGCAGTTTCACTTGAAATCCAGCCTTTAAGGCATTGTAATAAGGTTTACAACTCATTGGCAATCCCCCTGGTGGCTAATATCTATAGGCGACGGTATTCACTTAACATCAGGTGCCCCGCCTGCGTAGTGATAAAACGTGTCGCTTGTTTTATTCCAGGATATGATTTACCTGTCTGCCAAGTTTCATCGAAATCTGTTCTGTTAGTTTTTGCTTGAAAATAATTTTTCATATTTCTTTTTTTTTTTCAGAAAACTTTGCAATTCCTAAGCAATATAATATCAAACCTGAGACCTTCCTCCGTCAAATACATACATAAAACACTGTCAGCCTGTCTGTCCACATACAAAACTTCAAGGAGATATCCTAAAATTTTAATAACAAGCTTAGAAAACTATTGCGAATCTTTGCAATTGGATCGAATAAGTCAAAACATAGAAAAAAACTGTTTCCTTTCAAACCATGCAGTTGCTGTCAACTCTCTAAAACTAATTCTTAATGCATTTGACACTGACCTGTCAGTTTTGACAGCTAGAATCAGCTGTCAAAAATGGGCGCTCCTAATACTAAAATTGTACTCTCGCGATGTCAATTTAAAGTCGAAAATGTCTTATTTAACAGATATTTTGAGTGTGTCCATAAAGTTCTTGACACTGGAAGATATTAAACTGTTGATTTTAGAAGGTTCTGAAGTAAAAGGGCTTTCTAATGAAATGATAGGTGTGAGATTCTGCAGGGATTTTATGATGGTTTTCTATGAGTACGTCTTGGATGTGACGTTCTGGTCTGATGGTATGTCGCATTGTTGCGTTCTCTTGAATGATATCGTCAAGTATTCGGTTAGAAAGAAGAATCAGGACTGCGAGAAAGTTTTGGAGCTTGTCGAAAAGGTAAGTTTGTCAGCAGAAATGTAAAAAATGGCCCATGAAAAGAAGTCCACTTTGTCCCACTAACATATCTAGAATGTTGATAGTTTAGTTAAACAGATTGATAAATAGATGGCGCTGTTTATAAAATAATATTTTTTACATAAATTTTAATTTAAAATTAAAGTCGATATGCCACAAAACACTAGTTACATCTATGTACCTACATCACAAATATAGTTCTCACGACTCCTTGTTAGATGGCGCCTCAATTACCTGCATCGCGCTAACGAAGTTTTCCAAGCCATCTGCATATACAGGGTGTCCGGTAAGTAGTACGACAAACTTAAGGGGGAGATAGGTGGGGGGGGGGTCACCTACCAACATTAAAAAAATCATCAATACCACTGAGCTATCATCAAGGCGCGGCGATGTTCGTGGGTCCGAATCCTACAATAAGCTTGAGCTTTCTGTGAAAGAAAACATCTTGGGGAAACCACAGCACGGTGGTAGGGTACATGTTAGTACTCGACTGGCTGGCTACCACCCTCAAGTTGAAAATCTGTCGCCAAGCACCTGTTGGTGTATTTTGGCCATTAGTTTCCACATTTTGTGTCAAAAGTGTCAACATTTTTATGTTTTATATGTTAGATTTTTTTATTTTAGATATTAAAGGTCCCCCATAACCCCATATCATAGCGCTGAGGGAATTCCATTACGGTATTCCCTCAGCGCTATGATATGGGGTTCTTCAAAAAGGGCGTAAAGAAAGCTCTTCAAGGTCGGCAACACATCGGCAATTACCCTGGTATTGCAAATGTCCATAGGCGGCGGTGACCAATTACCATCAGGTGGACTGTCTGCTTGTTTGTCAACCTATTGACATAAAATATATATATATATATATATCTCGAAAATGGTGACACTTATACTAAGGTAATTTTTGTATTATATTGGTTAAGTTTGTTGTGCTACTTACCGGACACCCTGTATACAAGATTCCAACATATACAGTTGTAGTAGTTCCCAGGCCCCAGACCTAGCGGAAGATATTGCCTTTTCAATGGAAGAGTCTAATATTTCGCTCCTCCATAGTAGTGGGAAAAAGGCCAAAGTTTTCACTTCACGTGTTAATATATGAAATATCTTTCAGCTGTGGCCTAAATACATAAACAATACAACCTTCGAACAAAACTACTCCTTGCTCCTAGATTTGACAACTTTACCGAAGAAAATGAGTGCGGAATCGATCCCGCTACAGTGGGCTGTGTCCAAAGTTATGTCAGATACCACCAGTCGTGAGGATAAATCTAGATTGATCGGAATTTTGCCTGGGGGCGAGGAATTCAGGTAAACTTGGATTTATACTAATATTAGAAGGAGGTAAAGTTTGTGACGTTGTTGGGGGTAATCTCTGGATCTACTGAACCGATTTTGAAAATTTTACCAATAGAAAGCCACGTTATTTGTGAGTGTCATAGGCTATATTTGTCCCGGGAAAAGATAAGATCCCACGGGAATCAAATGATCGGGAGATCATCACCATTCTACCATCGCAGTGCTCGCCGGCGATGTGGAGCTCATCCTCATATCCTCGAGCCGCCTCGATCGTCCACCGAACGATTCAGTCGGACGTTCCTTCTGCGGACCATTAGGATGTGGAATGAGCTCCCCATTACGGTATTCCCTCCGCGCTATGATATGGGGTTCTTCAAAAAGGGCGTAAAAAGAGCTCTTCAAGGTCGACAACACATCGGCAATCACCCTGGTATTGCAAATGTCCATAGGCGGCGGTGACCATTTACCATCATGTGGACCGTCTCCCTGTTTGTCTACCTATTGACATAAAAAAAGACAGCTAGCTAATTGAATAAAATGAAGTACTTTTTCGGGTACTGTTGGCGTGGTTGGTTAACACACTACCTTCACACAGGTCGTGTGTTTGATTCCCATCCAGGACACACATTTGTGAGCATGAACATGTCTGTTTTTCCTGAGTCTGGGTGTGAAGAAAGTTCTTTTTTTTATAGCGCCGCATACAGATATTTCGCGGCATCACTACCGTCGCGTTTCTCTGAGCTGAACAGTGTTACCAACGCCTCTCTAAGAGCTATACTTGACGCACTATCTACTAATAAAGATCACACGCTTCTGGATATTGTCATCACTTTGGCTGCATGTAAGTCATTATTATTATTTATTCTGGATAAGCTTGTATTTGACCTCAATCTCACCATGGTAAGTGATGACGTGGCTGAAGGTGGTAAGCACGCAAAGCTTAGATGGCAACTGGCTCTCAAGTGCAGCTGTCGGAACACTCCGATAGGTGCTTGGCGACATATTTTCAACTTGTGTGTGGTAGCCAGCCAGTCGGGTACTACAAAGTACCCTACCACCGTGCTATGGTTTCCTCACGGTGTTTTCCTTCACCGAAAGCTCAAGCTCATTGTAGGTTTCGAACCCACGACCTTCGCCGCGGTATCCGACGTCACTACCACTCAGCTATCATCGCCTTTAGATTCAAATCCTACATAAAGAAAGTTTTGAAAGAAAAAGCTTATGACAAGGTAGCTCATTATCTTTCTTCTTTTTAATATTATAAAGAGGAAAGATTTGTATGTATGTAACGAATAAACTCAAAAACTACTGGGCCGATTTCAAAAAATCTCCATTTAAATGCTACATTATTCCAGATTAACATAGGCTATATATTTTATCCCGGGATAAGATAAGAAACCGCGGGTGAAAGTTATTATATATAGATTATTCATGATAGGTGACCAAGCAAAAGGTTGGTGGGACGAAGCAATAGACTCTTGCATCGCAACACTAGCTCTGAGACCAGATCTGGATTTACTTAACTTAGTGTTTACACGTTGCTGGGATGGAGTCACTCTTGGCGTGTGCAACCGTCTGATGACGCCTTTATTAAGGTTGGTTCATGCATTTATCGTTTTTACAAGTATTATTATATGGGATGTCCGGTAAGTATGACAAACTTCAGGGGGAGATACGTGGGGTGGGGGGTCACCTACTAAATTCATATACAAAAATTTGCTCAATAAAATATATTATTATAATTTTCGAGAAATTTCGATATTTTTGTATTGATTTTAGAATTTTTGATATTAAATATCTCAAAAACGGTGATACTTTACTTAAGGTCATTTGGTAGGTGACCCACCCACCTGTCTCTCCCTTGAGTTTGTAGTACGACTTACCGTCCTGTATACAGGTGAATTTTCCAAATGGATGTGTATGGCCAAAACCGAAGCGAAAATGGAATAGCGAAAAAAAATACCAAGTAGTCACGAGACCGATTTTAATGGAATAATTCCTATTTCTTCCCAGAAATTGATCCTTAGAAGATAGAGAAAGCAGATATTTCAGAAAGTCTAAATGTTACGATCTTGTAATTTAGCAGGTAGATTCCAAATTGGTAGCCGCTAAGAAAGGTTTTTATTTTAAATCGACCCTTAAAAGGTTCCCTCGGGAAAGTGGGTTAACCTGCGGAGGGCAGCTAGTATATCCAGCTAAAATTATGAATGCGAAAGTGTGTCAGTCTGTCTGTTACCTCTTCACGCTTAAACCGCTGAACGAATTTAGATGAAATGCAGGATGAAAATTAAGGACATAGGATACTTTTTATCCCGGGATGAGATTCGATCCCTCGGGAACGCGGGTGAGACCGCGGGGCAGGAACTAACTAGCACATTATATATTTTCAAATTCAGCGCGTTCGATTTTGGGCTAGGAATATTGATTTTACAAAAATCCAATGATGCAGTTTTAGTTTTCATCAATATCGCGCTCGAGATTCCCTTGAGTACTTTTGGCTGTCTTCATAATCATCTGCCTACCCAGTTACCAATCATTTCCTTGTAAGGTGTTGCAAGCGTCCATATGCTACGGTAACCACTTACCATCAGGTGGGCCGTAAGCTTGTTTGCCACCTAGTGGTATAAAAAAATAAAAAAGACATTAATTAGGTTACTTTAAAAATATTAGAATTAGCAATTAGTTTGTCCCCTCAGGTATTCAACCCCCACAATATGCGAAAGATTCTTCTCTACGCACTTGACCGATCTCCTGACTACCCTCAAAAAAGTGCAGAGAGATGGATCAAACCACTATGCTTACCATAAACGTGTAGTAGACTACACTAGGGCTCTTAACTTGCTGCAGATCGCATTCGAAAAGGTTAGTCGTTGATGTTTGTTTTTGACAGTTTTTTTTTATTCTGCATAAGCTTGTGTTTGGCTAGGTGGTGGGTTCGAATCCTACAATGAGCTTGAGTTTCGGTGAAGGAAAACATCGTGAGGAAACCATAGTACGGTGGTGGGGTACTTTGTAGTACCCGACTGGCAAGCTACCACCCTCAAGTTGAAAAATCTTTCGCCAAGCACCTATCGGTGTGTTCCACCCTTTGTGACTTTTGTGTTGCTACTTACGGCCACATCATCACTTACCATGGTGAGATTGCGGTCAAACACAAGCTTATTCAAAGAAAAAAAGTACAAGCGCCTAAAGAAGTAATCACTTCCATCATCAGATACCGCCTACAAGCCTCGAGTCTCCAAACTCAGTTCTATACGGCACAATGAGCGTGCAACAGTCGTGGTACATAGTGCGTGAGGCGTGCAAGCTGTGTGTCACGTTGCGGGACAAGGTCGTGCCTATGGAGGGGGAGGGGGAGGGGGGGAAGGATGTCAAAATGGCTTGTCGGTGAGTTTTATACAGGTTTTAAGGCGATGATAGCTCAGTGGTAGTGACGTCAGATACCGGCGAAGGTCGCGGTTTCGAATCCTACTTGGCTATCCTAGGCTTGAGCTTTCGGTTTAGGAAAACATCGTGAGGAAACCGTAGCACGGTGGTAGGGTACTTTGTAGTACTCGACTGGTTGGCTACCACACACAAGTTGAAAATCTGTCGCCACCTATCGGTGTGTTCCAACAGCTGCACTTGAGAGCCAGTTCCCATCTAGGCTTTGTGTGCTTACCACCTTCGGCCACATCATCACTTACCATGGTGAGATTGTGATCAAACACAAGCCGACAGTGACTTAGCTTGGAATTAGATGGCCGTGTTTGAAGAATGTCCCAGGTTATTTTTATGTATAATTAAGTTGCGCTATCTATGATAAAAACATTTTCCTTGTTTGCTACAAAAGTAAAAAAAAGCTCTATGATCAGCAGATGGAAACTCAAGAGTTGTAAATGAATGACAATGAGTTAAATAGTCACGAGAGCATGGCGACACTGTCGTGTCTGTTGTGTCACGTGACCGCACTGGGGGGTGCGCACGCGCATACATACACACACTGGCGAGATTGTGTCGTTATTTTTATGTATAATTAAGTTGCTCTATCTATGATAAAATCATTTTCCTTCCAGCGTATTCCATTGTGCTGCGTTCAACTGTCTAAGCGCGGCTATATGCCGCCGGCAGCCGGACCCAAGTTTTTACTCGAAACTCTTCGATGTTAAATTACTCAATACTCTAGTTGATGCAGATTTTGAGTATAAACTGCCTTTGAGACAGCGATGGGTATGTATTACCTTTTTTTTAAGGGTTTCATACCTCAAAAGGAAAAAATGGAATCATTATGGCTCGCTTACACCTAATCCGTCATCGGCCGAAGTTTTCTCGGGCGACGTCGGCTGAACTCGGACGGTCAAATCAAAGAGAGCGCGTGTACACCAACACGACCGACATCGTCCGATGATGACCGAAAACAGCCGATCAACTGTCGAATCCGAACTTGTTGTGATTTCTCGCCAGACTACCGGCGCGGGCGTCTACAGTGCAAATTGAGAGTATGTGTAGGCAACGTTTAATGTCGGTACATTGTACAGTTTAATTTGGGACCCTTTTCCGTTAAATGTTGTTAGAACATTCATAATGCAATAAGGTCGAAACTTCAGTTCGATAGTGTTGAAATGTCAAGTTAAGACATTATGACGTATGACACTGCGCTAAAATATTAGCACTAAATAACGTCAGTTTACTACACGATATTCAACCTTAGGTGGGTCCCAAATTAATGCTCGTGACTGTACAATGTCTGTTGCAGTGTAAGCACATACCTACACGTCCGAGTTACTCGTTCGGGTACTTCCGTCCAACATCGGACGACTAAATTGGTTTTGGTGTACGCGTTCCGTTATAGGATCACTTCATTGTCTGTCTGTCCGTCTGTCAAGATCCTTTTTCTCAGAAACTCGTAAATAAATACTCAGGTCTGCAATCAGGTTGTAGTGCTGTCGATATACAGCACCACAACAGGATGCACACTTGCACTGTAAGGGATTAGGAAAACGAGTGAGACGCGTCTTCTTGGACGGCACTATCTATAAAGACTGTGTTTTTGGTAACAGGCGGTCCGCACCCGCCGACACGCGAGCTCAGTGTCTGTGAGCAGCGCGCACGACAGCGGCACGCGCACGCGCACGGTGCGCACGCGACTGTTTCTGCGCACTCTTTCCGACAATCCGCTCGCATATGACCTTTTCGATCAACACGATGACTCAGGTGATATGGTGAGTATCTGACTTAGACTTTGAAGGTTATAGCTCAGTGGTAGTGACGTTGGATATCGCGGCGAAGGTCATGGGATCGAATCTTTAATAAACTCGAGTTTTCGGCGAAGGAAAATATCGTGAGGAAACCACAGCAAGGGGGTAGAGTACTTTGTAGTACTCAACTTGCTGGCTACCACACACAAGTTGAAAATCTGTCGCCAAGCACCTGTTGGTGTGTTCCGGCAATTGCGCTTGAGAGCCAGTTGTCTTTAAGGCATTGTAATAAGGTGTACAACACATTGGCAATCCCGCTGGTGTTGCTAATGTGTATAGACGACGGTAGTCACTTACCATCAGTTGACCAGCCTGCCTCGTTGTCACTTATGACATAAAAAAAATAGTTTCCTCACCATGTTTTCCTTCACCGAAAGCTCAAGCTCATTGTAGGATTCGAACCCACGACCTTCACCGCGGTATCCAACGTCACCACCACTGAGCTATCATCGATGTAGCATCGATGTACCGACGGTTCTTGGTTTTGTTTGCTACAAAAGTAAAAAAAAAAGCTCTATGATCAGCAGATGGAAACTCAAGAGTTGCAACTGAATGACAATGAGTTAAATAGTCACGAGAGCATGGCAACACTTTCGTGTCTGTTGTGTCACGTGACCGCACTGGGGGGTGCGCACGCGCATACATACACACACTGGCGAGATTGTGTCGTCACGATACTACAGGGAGGGGGTAATGTTGCGCGGCTGTTGGCTCAGGTTAGTTTAATACCCGGGTGTTTTATATTCAAATTCATACTCAAAAATATCTTTATTAAATGAACTCCTTACAAGATTTTTAGTTCTTACAGTTCGGAAGGTTGCTTTTGCTGAGAAGAGCTGGCAATAAACTCGGCAATTACTCTTTTTTAAAAAAAGCAACTTAGTCCTATTTACATTTAATAGTTATTTATATAGTCTATGATATGCATATGAAGGGTTTGAGTACAGAGACGACTAGTGATAGAGCGGAGTGGAAGAGGAAAACATGTTGTGCCGACCACACCTAGCGTGGGATAAGGAAGAGAAGAAGAAGTTATTTATATAGTCTCACTGATAATATATGTGTGTTATGGCGATGAAAAAGGAATAAATAAATAGAATTTGGTTACGAGTGATTTAGTAAACAACAAATTAGCTTCAGTGTCACTCTGGCGTACTATTTTTGGGACAAATCAACGTCAAGCACCTGTTGGTGTGTTCCGGCAGTTGCACTTGAGAGCCAGTTGCCTTTAAGGCATTGTAATAAGGTGTACAACACATTGGCATTCCCTCTGGTATTCCTAATGTGTATCGGCGACGGTATTCACTTACCATCAGGTGGCCTGAAGGCCTTGTTGTCACTTCTATACTAAAACTAAGATTTGATTGTTTGTTTGTTTGCATTGAACAGGCTCTAAAACTACTGGACCGATTTGAAAAAATCTTTCACAATTAGAAAGTTACATTATCCCTGATGAACATAGGCTATATTTTGTCCCGGGAAAAGATAAGATCCCACGGGAACGCGGGTGAAACCGCGGAGGACAGCTAGTTCTACTATAAAAAAGTCAGTTATCTTGTTTCCATAGTACAAGCTCTGATTATTTGAAGTCTTGGCCATGGTAATGTGGCCGGTTGGCGTGGTTGGTTAACACACGCCGCAGGTCGTGGGTTCGATTCCCATCCAGGACACACATTTGTGTGCATGAACATGTCTGTTTGTCCTGAGTCTGGGTGTAATTATCTATTTAAGTATGTATTTACAAAAAAAAGTAGTATATGTAGTATATCAGTGATCTGGTTGTCCATATTACAAGCTCTGCTTAGTTTGGGATCAGATAGCCGAGTGTGAACAAATGTCCCAGGATATTTATATACCCGCAGGCCGTTTGCAACTGCAAGGAAGATCTGAAGCCCCACGCTAGTGCTCTACGCCCGGCGTTACTCGCCTTCATTGAAAACACTTCCATTGAGCAGAGTGGAGTTAAAATATTAAATGGATTGCATATTGATATTGTAAGTATTGTATTGTGGCGATGATAGCTCAGGTAGTGAGTTCAAATACTGTAAAGATTGTGGCTTCGAATTTTATAATGAGCTTGAGCTTCGAAGGAAAACATCGCGAGGAAACCATAGCACGGTGGCAGGGTACTTCGTGGCTATCAGCCTCAAGTTGAACTGTCGACAAGCACCTATCGGTGTGTTCAGACAGTTGCACTTGAGAGCCAGTTCACATCTAGGCTTTGTGTGCTTACCACCTTCGGCCAGATCATCACTTACCATGGTGAGATTGTGGCCAAACACCAGCTTATCCAAAAAAAAACATAGCTCTTGTTTCTTGGAGACTGCCCACCGTGAAGATCCTTAGGGAGGACTTTGTCCAGATAGACGTCTTCCGATAGATATAGAATCTTATCTCCCCAGATCGACACCTTAATCAATTGGCGTGAAGAGCCAATAGAACTAGATAAACCTGCGCGGGCGCACCTAAACTCGACCATAAACAATATAATCAACACGTGCATAGAGAATAGACACAGGGAGTCGATGTGTAACAGTCTTGTTGAGGATTTGGGCAGAATTCTAGAAGTTTATGGTCGTTTGGTGAATGTTGGATGGGACGGTTTTGTTTCTTATGCCGGTGAGTTTTTATCCTTATTCTCAAGGGATCTGGACTGGTTGGACTTTGTAGTACTCAACTGGCTGGCTACTATCCTCTAGAAGAAAATCTGTCGCCAAGCACCTGTTGGTGTGTTCCGGCAGTTGCACTTGAGAGCCAGTTGCCTTTAAGGCATTGTAATAAGGTGTACAACACATTGGATATGCCCCTGGTATTGCTTATGTCTATAGGCGACGTTAGTCACTTACCATCAGGTGACCTGCCTACCTGGTTGTCACTTGTGGTATAAAAACAATCTCTGTTTAGTTTGGGATCACATGAAATTTATTTATTTGTATTAGTTTATGAATAAAATTGTTAAACATTTGAAAAAAAAGCCAATATAGTCAGATGGTCCGAAAATATTTAAAAAATGTAACCTTGCTGAGTTTCTTGCCGGTTCTTCTCAGTTGAAGGCTGACTTCCGAACCGGTGGTAACTTCTGTAATTCGACCTACATGAGTGCCCTTCTAGGGCCTAAACTGAATAAATGGTTTTGACTTTGATTTTATAATTTCAGATACAAAACAGGGCATCCAAATATTAAAACACATAATTAACAACAGTATTAATTTACCAGAGTTACTCCCAACATTGCTGGCCAAATATGAAGACAAACATTTGCCAAATATAGCCTCAATTGAACTGTTTGGCAAAGCATTGGCCGTGTGTAATGATGCGTCTGTTAGGGAGGTAACATTGGCGAAATATCGTTTGATATTGGAGAAGGTGCGATCTAGAAATGTTGGTGAATATGTTAAAATGTTGTATTACGCTCAGATTGGTTACAGTGGGATATGTGATCTGAAGAATTTGAGGTGAGTTCGGTAAATTTTTGATAATTTTTCGGCAATCTTTCCTCTCGCTTGTGAGTGATTTCGTGAAAAGGGACGGAAGTGAGTAACAAGAAGCCGGATATGGAAGTGTGCAATTTTATTTCCTCTATTGTAGTGCAGGCAAAGGGTTTTAGCCCATACAACCTCAAACTCAAAAATCATTTATTGTCCGATGATCGCGCGCGGTGTCTGTCAGACAGATGGAACCAACCAAATGGTAAAAAAAGTATTGCAAGTCCTTCTCCAAGGTTCCATCTATTTCTAAACCAAATTTCATCTAAATTGGTTCAGCAGTTTAAGCGTGAAGAGGTCACAGACAGAAAGACAGACTTTTACTTTCACACAAAAACTACGGTACGGATTTTGAAGAAACCTGTCTTTGTGCCACGTTTCTTATCCTGTAGTTCATATCCTGGAATAAAACATAGCATACTTTTTATCCCGGGAAACGATAAGATACCTTGGGAACGCGGGTGAAACCGCGGAAGATAGCTTGATAAAATACAATTTGATATATGTGACAGCAGTCAAAGTTACATGATAATGAACCTTATTGCCATAGAATAAGAGACCATATCGTAGAGCAATAAGAACTGTAGGTCTTATCATCACCTATCATTTCAGAACAATAACAGATCTAGTACCGAAACTAGATGCTGAAAGACCCAAATGTCTGAAAATTATATCTTCATATTTAACCAATATAACGAAAACCAATGATGCAGTGTCAGAAATGTTTGAAATCATTGACCTGTGTGAATTGATTACCGCCGGGGAAACGGAGGCTATTGTGGTGGTGATGAACGGCCTCAGTGTGATGAGTAAGGAGATGGGGCGGAGATGTGTGATGGTAGTGTCCGGGTATTGTGCGCACGCGCTGGTCAAAGTGAGAAGGGCGGCGTTGCAAGTTATGTTAAAAGCTTTCGATGGTAAGTTTTTTTAATAAAGTGGGAGAGCTACTGATCCATCTGACTAACCCGTTTCCCACAAAGCTAGATTTTTTAAATGAGATTTTATTATCCGCCAATTAAGGCGATGATAGCTCAGTGGTAAGTGACGTCGGATACCGCGGCGAAGGTCGTGGGTTCGAATCCTACAATGAGCTTGAGCTTTTGGTGAAGGAAAACACCGTGAAGAAAACATAGCACGGTGGTAGGGTACTTTGTAGTACCCGACTGGCTGGCTACCACACACAAGTTGAAAATCTGTCGCCAAGCACCTATCGGTGTGTTCCGACAGCTGCAATTGAGAGCCAGTTCCCATCTAGGCTTTGTGTGCTTACCACCTTCGACCACATCATCACTTACCATGGTGAGATTGCGGTCAAACACAAGCTTATCCAAAAGAGAAATAAATTTAAGATATATCCACAAAAAAACAATGACCTGTTGAGTTTCTTGCCGGAGTCTTCTCAGTTTAAGTGTATTCCGAACCGGTGGTAGAGTCAATTGTAACGTTCATAAGTGCCTTACCAGGGCCTAAACTGAATAAATGAGTTTTTATCATGATTTTAAGTGAAAACAAAAATATTTTCAGAATTATTCAGTGATGATTCCCAACCGCCAACAAAAAGGCAAAAAACTGAAACCTCGACAGCTTTACTGAAGACTTTAGGGTGTAAAGACGTTTATACCAACACCGTGTTGAGTTGTTTGGGAGGTGGAGTTGCTGATAAAGACGAACAGACAGCTTGTATTGCTAAGAACGGTGTGGCTGGTAGATTGAGCACGAATCCTTCTGTCAGGTAAGTCACTCCCATTTATTCAAAGTCAAAGTCAAAACCAGTTTAAGCCCTAGAAGGCACTTATGAAGGTCGAATTACAGAAGTTACCACTGGCAGTTACGAATGACAGACGGACGGACGGACAGACAGCCATGTCTTAGTAATAGGGTCCCGTTTTTACCCTTTGGGTACGGATCCCTAAAAACGGTAACCTAAAGACGTCAACAATATGATCTTATTTACTTGACTATTTTTTTGTAAAACTTTGTTGTTTAAGATTCCTCTATACTCTATGAATTCATAATAATAAATTTTTATTTATTCAGGTAATTTACACCCATTCATTACAAAATTAATTCAAACAAGCTTATAAAATACAAAAATAAACATATACAACATTAAAAATATAAAATCAAATATAAATACAGATAAAATACAATAAAATAATTAGAATACATTTTAAAGCCTTCTCTCCGGCACTGGTACAGCAACATGTCTGCTGGAACAATGCCGGATGAAAGGGCAGTCCAACCTTCCTCCGATCATCGCCAGCACGGTGTTGGAGCTGGCCCGCACTCTACGCAGTGCTTACAAACACGTAGGAATAATATAAAAATAAATAATAATATAATATAAACTATTTTAATATAAATATTTTAATTTTAAAATTTTCTTTTCAGGTTCACGGAATGTTTTTTCATGGCTATATACCAACCTATGGTAAATATGCATTATAATAGTGCAGTCAGTGTTTGCGCTCTGTTGGAAATGTTCTTCAGCGACTTGAGAGCGCAAGACAGATTCAAGAAGCTGAAACTTAGAGATGAACCTCTCAAGATGAGGTGAGTGTATAGTTGGCAAACCGTTTTACGAGCCGGATGGCCTTTGAATTCCAAATCTCGATTGTACAATCCCACAAATATTATAAATGTGAAGCAAAAACGGCTGAACGGATTTTGATGAAACTTGGCACGCAGGTAGATCATTTCCTGGAATAACACATAGGATACTTTTTTTTATCCCGGAAAAGGATAAGATCCCTCGGGAACGCGTGTGAAACCGCGGGGGACAGCTAGTTATTTATATTCCACACAAAAACATTAATGTGAAATGGAGCCAAGTTCGAAATAACGTTTGGGGTTGTTTAAACTAATATTATAAAGAGGAAAGATTTGATTTTTTGTATGTTTATCTGTTTGTTTGTTAAGATTTAACTCAAAAACTAATCGACTTATTTTAAAAATTCGTCGTTTCGTCCGGTTTCCCGAGGAATCTTATCTTTTCGCGGGATAAAATGTATCCTATGTCCTTCTCCAAAGTTCCATCTATCTCCATACCAAATTTCATCTAAATCTGTTCAGCGGTTTAAGCGTGAAGAGGTAACAGACAGACAGACGGTGATAGCTCAGTGGTAAGTGACGTCGGATACCGCGGCGAAGGTCGTGGGTTCGAATCCTACAATGAGTTTGAGCTTTCGGTGAAGCAAAACATCGTGAGGAAACCATAGCACGGTGGTAGGGTACTTTGTAGTACCCGACTGGCTGGCTACCGCCCTCAAGTTGAAAATCTGTCGCCAAGCACCTATGGGTGTTTTCCCTCAGTTGCACTTGAGAGCCAGTTCCCATCTAGGCTTTGTGTGCTTACCACCTTCGGCCACATCATCACTTACCATAGTGAGATTGTAGTCAAGCACAAGCCTGTACCGAATTAAAAAAAAAAAAAGACATACAGACACACTTTCGCATTCATAATAAGCACAGTAGAGCATTTGTTAATTATTTACAGTGAAGGGGTTTCGACTTTATTAACTAAGACGTATCTCGGATCATTTAGAAGTACTTTGACCAACAGAAAGACAAGCCGGAAACATATTAGCCGAGGTAATTTATTTTTATTAGCTACTCTTTTATTTTTAGCTTGTGTTTGACCGCAATCTCACCATGGTAAGTGATGATGTGGCCGAAGGTGGTAAGCACACAAAGCCTAAATGGGAACTGGCCCTCAAGTGCAGCTGTCGGAACACACTGATAAGCATTATGTATACACTAAATTATACAATGGTGGAGTCGACAGTGAGCTACGGAAGGAAGCTATGGTCTGACTTTCAAAACATATTAATTGATAAAAAAAAAACAGTAAATAAAGACTACAATAAATTATTTGGATTATGTAAAATATTAAGCATTAATGAAAAAATCAAATCTTTAATAATACTTGAACAATATAAATAGAGATTGGTAGCCAGCTATTCAAGTACTATAAAGTACCCTACCACCGTGCTGTGGTTTCCTCACGATGTTTTCCTTCACCGAAAGCTCAAGCTCATCGTAGGATTCAAACCCACTACCTTCGCATATCAGTGTATCTGGTTGTCCATAGTACAAGCTCTGCTTAGTTTGTGATCAGATGTTTCTCTTTGTTTCAGATTCAAATGACAGTATTGATGTACTAGTTCCTATTGATGATATTTTGGGCACTTTCTTGCAGTTCGCAAAGGTAAGTCTCACTAAATATAATCTATACTAACATTATGAAGAGGAAAGATTTGTTTGTTTGCATTGAATAGGCTCCGAAACTACTGGACCGATTTAAAAAATTCTTTCACCGTTGGAAAGCTACACTATCCCGGGATAAGATAAAATCCCACGGGAACGCGGGTGAAACCGCGCGGAACAGCTATTCTAAATATGAAAATAGTATTTGTTTTATTTTGGACATTTTTGTCAATTTCAAGCTATTATTAAACCTGTTTATGTTTGTATGTTATATGAAGGTGCGTACAGACTATGTAACATATCATGTTATATAACATGTTTCAGATAATGTGGTCACTGAATGTTATAAAACATGTTATTAATATACATACAAACACAATTTCGGATATTTCTAAATTTTAATATAAGGCTATAATTATTATTTACATAAATTAAATTTTGTTCCTATTGTACTGACTTCTGTAACACAGGTATATCTAACAGGTAAACTAGCTCAGAAGTCAGGACTTCATGTAATCTGTGTAAATTTTATGTGAATAAATAAATGATTATTATTAATATCTAAAGTCAAAGTCAAAACCATTTATTCAGTTTAGGCCCTAGAAGGGCACTTATGAAGGTCGAATTACAGAAGTTACCACCGGTTCGAAAATCAGCCTTCAACTGAGAAGAACCGGCAAGAAACTCAGCAAGGTTACATTTTTTTTAAATATTTTTCGACCATCTGACTATTTTGGCTTTTTTTTCAAATGTTTAACAATTTTATTCTTAAACTAATACATACATAAAATATTATAACCCGCATTAGTTACCTACATAGTTAAAACAATGTTACACTAGCATTTAAGTTCTCGACAATGGTTATATAACACTGTTATATTGCACTGTTATTCTAATGTGTACAGTATTGTTTTATGTTGAATAACAAGTTACATAGTCTGTACGCACCTTTACATTCACAGTAAAGTTAGTCACCGTCAGGTCAGGTTTTTAGTTATATTGGTGGCCGTTCCACTAGAACTTTTTACAGACTTTTGGGACAACCTGAAAAGTCACGATACACGCTTTCATTTCACTTTACTTGTGCACGTTGAACATTAGTTGGATGTTTGTTGCTCAATCACGCTAATACCGCTGAATGTATTTTGATGAAACTTGGCACACAGGTAGATCATGTCTTGGAATAAAACATAGGATACTTTTTATATAAGATCCCTCGGGAACGCAGGTGAAACCGCGGGACACAGTTAGTTATTCAACAAAACTCAAGATACACGATTTGAATGAAAATAAAACGAAAACGCAACGTCACCTTCCCAAGTTCCCGCCAAAAAGTCGAAAAGAATATTAAGAAAATATTTGGAAAAAAATACCTTGCTTAGTTAAATTACCCATCCCCCAGACAAACCCTCAAGCCTCCCAGACGCTCGTCATCGAGCTGATGAAGACCCTAATCTCTGAAGACTGTGACTTTAAAGCGGTAATGTCCCGACAACTCGCTGAATTGGTGAAGAAAGACCCGAACGAACTTACGCCGGTCATCGTGGAAGCTTGCAAAGTTATCATCGATGATGTCTCTGCGGTTGATGGGTGAGTACCACAGCGGTGGTAGGGTACTTTGTAGTACCCGGCTGGTTGGCTACCATCCTCAGGTTGATTCGACAAGTAATTTCAGCAGTGTGCAGCGGTTGTTGCTGTTTTTGTAAGATCAATCCATCCCTCGCATTAAAATCCTCAAAATGGTGGACTATCTCTAATCCGTGTGTATCTCATCAATCGTTGAATATTTCATCAATGTGATTATATTGCGCTATGAGACAGTTGTTGTACTACATTGTGGAGTTGATATTTCAATGACTGCGTGACGTCACGGATGATGATGACCTGAAGATTCTAATCCGTGTGTATCTCATCAATCGTTGTATATTTCATCAATGTGATTGTATTGCGCTATGAGACAGTTGTTGTACTACATTGTGGAGTTGATATTTCAATGACAGCGTGACGTCACGGATGATGATGACCTGATGATTCTAATCCGTCTGTATCTCATCAATCGTTGTATATTTCATCAATGTGATGGTATTGCGCTATGAGACAGTTGTTGTACAACATTGTTGAGTTGATATTTCAATGACTGCGTGACGTCACGGATGATGATGACCTGATGATTCTAATCCGTCTGTATCTCATCAATCGTTGTATATTTCATCAATGTGATTGTATTGCGCTATGAGACAGTTATTGTACAACATTGTTGAGTTGATATTTCAATGACTGCGTGACGTCATGGATGATGATGACCTGTTGATTCTAATCCGTGTGTATCTCATCAATCGTTGTATATTTCATCAATGTGATTGTATTGCGCTATGAGACGGTTGTTGTACTACATTGTGGAGTTGATATTTCAATGACTGCGTGACGTCATGGATGATGATGACCTGTTGATTCTAATCCGTGTGTATCTCATCAATCGTTGTATATTTCATCAATGTGATTGTATTGCGCTATGAGACAGTTATTGTACAACATTGTTGAGTTGATATTTCAATGACTGCGTGACGTCATGGATGATGATGACCTGTTGATTCTAATCCGTCTGTATCTCATCAATCGTTGTATATTTCATCAATGTGATTGTATTGCGCTATGAGACGGTTGTTGTACTACATTGTGGAGATGATATTTCATGGTATATTTTTTTTTCCTAGATTCCAAACTTCTGTGGAGAAGTTAAAAGTCTCGACTTTGGGTACAGAAGGTGAAGAAATGATGAAAGTTCTCCACGAAGATGTCCAGTTAAGATGTCGAGGCTACGACCAATTCGTGCTTGGGTAAGTGTTATATTTATTGTCTATTCCCCATGTTTTCGATCGGGGAAAAACCTATAATTATAGTTATTTTAAGAACCGGGGGACAACTAGTATTTGAGTCTATATGCAATATAATTACTACAATATCGCTTATTCCAAAAACTTTAATGTGAAAAAGTGGCCAAGTTCGCTACAACCGATTGTATACTATTCTTAAATCATTGTTAAGGTAATATACGACGTTCTACAATTGATTAAATAGTAGATTGTTATACAAGGGGCTAAAATGACCCATTATATACGAGGTAGTTTTACTCCCGAGCTTCAGCGAGGGACTAAATAGAAACCGAGTTTTAATGGGTTTTAGCACCGTGTGTTACACTAAACTTTTCACTACGATTGCAAAATAAAACAATCCAATACAATATGAAATATGTAGTTTATAATTTCTTTTTTTTTTGTTTCTTCTGTAGCCACAACACATTGCATGCATTCTACCAGAGATCGCCGATTTTAGTTCCATTTTCAAAATTAAAATGAAGTTCTTTTTTTATGAAACAGTAATAAGTCGAGTCTTTACTCATGATTATTCTACTTATGACTATTCTACTTATGACTAAAGACTTTTTCGTTTTTGTAGGCTCATTGTCATTTGACACACAAAAATTTAAAAAAAAAAACTTTTTCCCCTAGATGAAGAATTGCTATTTTTTCACCGCTCTGGTACGCTACAATGACGGTCTTTTTGAGCAAGAGGAGTGAAAAAAATGTTATTTGATTTTGTGTTTATAACTCGGCAAATTTTAATAGTCGATAAATTACGTTTAGCATTTAACTTTGCTTGTTATTCTTTATACCGCCCTGCGGTTTCACCCTGTTTACCCCTTTAGGGGTTGAATTTCGTAATATCCTTTTCCTCTCTACGTGTTAAAAACAACACCCGTGAAAAAATAAACTTTCTAAGTCCAAGGGTTTGGCGCTGGTTTAGGCTAGGCGTTGATGACTCAGTGAGTCAAGCCTTTCCTTTTATTGAATACTTCCCGAGTGATCTTATCCTTTCTCGGAATAAAAAGTATCCTATGTGTTATTCTAGGATATCTACCTGTGTGCCAAGTTTCATCAAAATCCGTTTAGCTGTTTTTGCGTGAAAGAGTAACAAACATCCATCCATCCATCCAAACTTTCACATTTGAATCACACTAAGATATAAATTCAATATCTAAAAACAGAACGCTAGACCTGTGGAATCGACTTCCAGCGGCGGTGTTTCCGAACGGACACGACTTGGGGACCTTCATAAAAGAGCGTATTCCCATTTAAAAGGCCGGCAACGTACCTGTGACCCCTTGGGTGTTGCGGGTATGCATGGGCGGTGGGGATCACTTAACATCAGGTGACCCGCATGCTCTCTTGCCCCCTATTACATAAAAAAAAAAAAAAAACAAAATCACATATACAAAAGTAATAGGTGCATCGCACTTTAAGTCGAACTTGGCGGACTCACTGCCGTGTGTCTAGATATAGAGACTCATTTATCACGTATGTATGTGGTAATTAATTTCAGATCTTCAGAAGAAGACGACTTTGATGTATCTATGGATTCACACACATTTTGTCTTGAAGGTATGATATTGTATTTTATGAGGAATCTCTTAAGAAGGGTAAAATAATAGGTAGGTACAGCTTTTATAAGAAATGAAATGAATTTTTTTATTCATCCAAATCAGTCAGACTCTGATGCTCAGTTCGGATGGTTGCTTTTGCTGAGAAGAGCCGGGAATAAACTCAGCAATTACTCTTTTCAAAAACAACTTACACCTATTACATTCAATAAATATTTTATCTAGTCTCACTGACAATATTTGCGTGTTATGGTGGCAAAAATTTAGTAATCTGTAGAATTTAATTATGACTGACTTAATAAACAACAAACTCAAGCAGACCAGCCCCCACAAGCACCACCTGCACTAAGCATGGTATTTATGTGTATAAGGCGATGATAGCTCAGTGGTAGTGACGTCGGATACCGCGGCGAAGGTCGAGGGTTCGAATCCTACAATGAGCTTGAGCTTTCGGTGAAGGAAAACATCGTGAGGAAACCATAGCACGGTGGTAGGGTACTTTGAAATAGAAATAGCTTTGTGTGCTTACCACCTTCGGCTTACCATGGTGAGACCCATATGGGTGAGATTGTGGTCAAACACAAGTTTATACAGAATAAAAAAAATAAAAAAATATCAGTGTATCTGGTTTCCATAGTACAAGCTCTGCTTAGTTTGGGATCATATGGCCGTGCGAAAAATATCCCATGATATTTATTTACTTACTGCAAAAAAGTAAATATTTGGCTAAAGGACAAAAGGGGCACAAAGTTTTTGTCTTCACTAATTTGTTTTTGAGACAGTCGTTTGCAATCTATACTTCTATACTAATGTATATTTAAATTAATGGTAAAAATAACATTTTAAAAACAAGCTTTTATTTAATTAGAAGAAAATACACTTAATGGGTTAAATCAAACCAATCAATTTAGTACATGTATTACATAATTTATTAAATGATATAAAAGCTTGTCGCGATATTTAACTGTGTACTAACAAGTCTTGCTTGAAATACTTATTACAAGTAATTCTATGAAAGAAAATGTCTCCTATAAAATGTGCAAATCTCGCGACAAGCTTTTATCTTTGGTCTTGTATATATCATTGGTCGTTTGCGTATAGATATTTCTTTTCACAGATTTAACAGCGACCTTTGGCAGATTATCAAATTGGGATGAATTAACAATACAACAGAAGTCTCGCATAGAACGAACCTGTATACCCACGCTTTGGACGGATGATAACACCTTTAAGAATCAGCTTGAAACTTATACAGGTAGTGTTCTTCCCCTATTTAGATGAAACTTGGCATAGAGATAGATCATATCCTGGAATAAAATATACCCCTTAAAACTTTTTCAATCATATTTGTAAGAAAGAATTGACAACGAGGCAGGCGGGTCACCTGATGGTAAGTGACAACCGTCGCCTATAGACATTAGCAATACCAGGGGGATTGCTAATGTGTTGTACACCTTATTACAATGCCTTAAAGGCAAACTGGCTCTCAAGTGCAACTGCCGGAACACACCAACAGATGCTTGACGACATTTCAACTTGTGTGTGGTAGCCAGCCAGTCGGGTACTACAAAGTACCCTACCACCGTGCTATGGTTTCCTCACCATATTTTCCTTCACCGAAAGCTCAAGCTCATTGTAGGATTAGAATCTACGACCATTGTCGCCGACGTCACTACCACTGAGATATCGTCGAGATGTTAATCTAGTTTACTACGGTAGAATCAGCGCCAATATTTCTATCTAGAACTTAGCTGAATCCAAGGGATTAAGAAAGTTTTTTTCAGGTACGGGCTGGTTCCAAAAGATGTCGCTAGCGTACAGAGGCGAGAGGAAGCAGGATAACATGATGTGGCTGAGGGAGATAGATAGATGGCCGCGGAAACACTTCGCCGTGTCAGCTGTAAGTTAGATTTTAGGGTTCCGTACTGCAAAAGGAAAAAACGGAACCCTTATAGGATCGCCTTGTTGTCCGTCCGTATGTATGTGTCTCTGTCTTTTTTTTTTTTTTACATAGGCTATATTATTGTTATTCTTTATTATTATTTTATTACGTTTCGTTCACGTTCCGGTCCCAGCGGAAGACCAGCGCTGGTTTATAAACAACCAGCTTTATGCTGAGCTGGGACCGTTTTGTGGCAAAATTATGTCTATTTTATATAAGTTTGTACACTTATTGTTTTTTGCCATAAATAAATTTATTTTCTTTCTTTCTTTCTTTCTTTCTTTCTTTCTAAGTACAAATGAGTTAAGCATCTGTATCCGAACTAGGCAGAGCCTGTATTTCGGCTAACAGCGCCAATCTCCTCGAAATTTTGTCAATTTATTGTAGCCATTAAGATCAATCAATGCTAACATTACGCAATAGTTTTAGTAATTCTGAAATTAAATAGTGTATGAATGAGTGAATGTCCTCTCTTTGTGTTGAATGAAAGTGTACGTGGGTGGAGTGTGAGAGGGTGTGTATATATTTGTGAATGTGTGGGTTTTATATTTGGGTGTCGAACCTTTGGAATTGTGCTTGCTGTCTCCGTGATTTGCTTATTATATTATGTCAATCAAGCTGTGTCTTCATGCTTAGTGTGTTATTTGCATTAGAAGTTCAGTCTCCTCATAGTTTAATGTTTACATTCACAAGCCTTCTTTTTGCATTGTATTTTTGATAATGGGTATAAATTTATGGCTTTGTTTAATTTATTGTAGATAAAAGGTCCAAAAAAGTTTGCAAATCGTTGGCTAAATTTGGAATGTCTGTCTGTCAAGACCACTTATCTCGGGAACGCGTGGAGGTATCGAGTTGAAATTAAAACGATATACTCAGGTCTACAGTCCCTTGAAGCTGTGAAAAAATCAAACTTCTAAGTTAACGTTAAAACGTTCAAAAAATCCTCGAGACTTCATTACCTTCATGAACGAAATATTTACATACCTACAAGTTAGTACGGATCCCTCGGTGCGCGAGTTCGACTCGCACTTGACCGATATTTTTCATTTGTTGGCAATCGTCCTTTATGACATTTCTGTCAATGTCAATTTAGTATTTTTTTTAAGAAGATTTTTGGCCTGGTATCGATACCTTTAAGCCATTTCTTTATTTTAAATATTCATATTTTATGTTTAGTCACGTTTTATTGTCACTTTCACTGTAAAGTCTAGTCCTCGTCCGTACAAGACCGGTCTAATTTTAGTGAAATTGGAGGCTATTCCACTAAAACATTTCATGGACTTTTTGGGACAACCTGGAAAGTCACGATACACGCTTTCATTTCATTTCACTTCACTTGTACAGTTGGATTGATCTTTATTGGACAAAACACCACCGAAATTATTCAATAAAACTCAAAATACATGAATTTAATGAAAATAAAACGAAAACACAACGTCACTTCGCAAGTTCCCGCCAAAAAGTCCATCAATTTAGTATTATTATTGTATGTTATAGTCACGTCGCGTTATTCACAGTGAAGTCTAGTCATCGTCATTACAAGTCAGGTCAGGTTTTAGTTAAAATGGTGACTTTTTAGACTTTGAGACAAACTTTTTGCACGGTGGTAGGGTACTATGTGGTACTCGACTGGCTGGCTACCACCCTCAAGTTGAAAATCTGTCGCCAAGCACCTGTTGGCAGTTGCACTTGAGAGCCAGTTGCCCTTGCCCTTAAGGCATTGTAATATGGTGTACAACACGTTGGCAGTCCACCTGGTATTGCTAATGTATATAGACGACGGTAGTCACTTACCATCAGGTGACCCGCCTGCCTCGTAGTCACTAGTGACATAAAAAAAAAAAAAAAACTGAAAAGTCACGATACACGCTTTCATTTCACTTCACTTCACTGGTGCACTTAGTTTGAACATTATTGTACAAAACGCCACCGACATCTATACTAATATTATAAAGAGGAATGATTTGTATGTAAGTATGTTTGTAACGAATTGGCTCAAAAAGTACTGGATCGATTTTAAAAATTCTTTCACCATTTGAATGCTATATTATTCCAGATTAACATAGGCTATATTTTATCCCGGGATAAGATAAAATCCCACGGGAATGCGGGTGAAACCGCGGGAGACAGCTAGTCAATAAAACTCAAATTTCACAGTAAACTCTAATAGGAGATTCCCTGCAAATGAATAATATCAGAGACTAAGGTTTTTTTTTATTAAAATAGGTGACAGAAGCAATACAATGGAATTATGCTAGTGATGAAAAACTGGTGATACCTTGTAACATACGACCTACTGACTGTCTAGCTGAATGGGCGGCGAGACTAATGCTTCGGTAAGAGAATTGTCTAGTTGCCGAGGTTTTTTTTTATTCTAGATAAGCTAGTGTTTGACCACAATCTCACTATGGTAAGTGATGATGTAGCCGAAGGTGGCAAGCCCACAAAGCCTAGATAGAAACTGGCTCTCAAGTGCAATTGCCGGAACACACCAACACGTGATTGGCGACAGATTTTCAACTTGATGGTGGTAGCCAACCAGTCGGGTACTACAAAGTACCCCACCACCAAACGTGGTGCTGTACAAACTTAAATAATTTAATTTTAAATACATCGCCCGTCTTGATATACAAGGAAGCCGTGTGTGAAGAATGTCCCAAAATCTTATTATTTAAAAAATATTGAGAAGGCCGACTCATATCACCAAATAAATATTCAAGTAAAATCCGTGTATTCAGTTTAGGCCCATTAGGAGGGCACTTGTGAAAGACGAATTACAGAAGTTACCACCGGTTCGGAATTCAGACAACAAATGAGAAGAACCGGCTAGAAACTCAGCAAGGTTTCATTTTTGAACTATAAGTATAATAATATTGTTTTTTATTCAAATATTTAATAATTTCTAGTCTTTCTAGCTTTTATTATAATATAATTGATTACTGATTTTTATTTTAAAGCGATAAGATTAATTTTCATATAAACATATTTTCAGAGCATCCCGTCTCACTCAGAACGACGATGATCCGTCCCCAGAAGATATACTGGTGTCTCACTCGCACGAGCTGCAGTGGTGTGTGAGTGCAAGCGAGAGGGGACTATCTACATTTGTTTTAGACTGCGTGAAGCGAAATTCTGTGTGAGTATTATATCATACAAATCGGATAGTAAGCAATCGTTTCTTGAAATAATAACTTTTCATTAGGAACAATGATATAAAATGGTTAACATAACATAACCCAAGATAGCAATACAGACTACATACTTGACTATACACTTGACTGCGCATTTGATTAAAACTTGACTACACACTTGACTACACATTTAATTAAAACTTGACTACACACTTCACTAAAACTTGACTACACACTTGACTACACATTTAACTAAAACTTGACTACAACCTTGACTATAAACTTCACTAAAACTCGACTACAAACTTGACTACACACTTGACTACACATTTAACTAAAATTTGACTACAACCTTGACTATAAACTTCACTAAAAGTCGACTACAAACTTGACTGCGCATTTGATTAAAACTTGACTACACACTTGACTACACATTTAACTAAAACTTGATTACACACTTGACTACACATTTAACTAAAACTTGACTACACACTTGAGTAAAACTTAAATACAGACTTCACTAAAACTTGACTACAAAGTTGACCACATACTTAACTATGTACGAGTATACGTACTTGTTAACCTTTAAATCATTTTTAGAAATTTATTCGAAGACGAGACCTTATCCTGGCTGCAGCAAAAAGTGATGGCTCTCAGAGCGATTGGGTTAAAGCAAAACGATAGTAACATGTTAAAGAAGGCTTTAGATACTGCAGGTAATACATTATTTATATGGGCAAATTACTAAAAAAAATTGTACTAAACATAGTGATGAAACCACAGCACAGGTAGGCGTTTCCCCGATCGTAAGTGACTACCGTTTCCAGCTTATTTAATGTCAACTTTTTATTAAATGGCAAAACTATAGTTTATATGGAGTTTTGTATGATAAACTGGTTTTAAATTGGTAATTAAAAATCATAAAAAGGATGAATTTTACAACGTGTTCGCTATGTGTATTTTTAGAGGTTTTATACACTGGTTAGTGTATTTTTGTATATTAGGTCTTTACCTATGAAATTGCCGTTTTATATGAAAAAATTTAAACGATTTTTTTAATGTATTTTTTATTTGTATCAATCGAAATAATCACCCATGCAATCAAAGCATCTTTGCCAACGCAGTGGCAGTTTATTGATGCCTTTCTTAAAGAAATCTGCTGGACGGCAGGCAACAAATTCTTCAAAGGCATTTTGTACTGCCTCTCGGGTATTGAATTTTTTTCCCGCTAAGAAGTTATCCAAATTCTGGAAAATGTAGTAGTCTGTAGGCGCAAGGTCTGGTGAGTAGGGCGGATGACGGAGAGCTTCCAACCCCAGTTCTTGCAACTTGGAGACCGTCTGCTGTGCAGTATGAGGTCGCGCGTTGTCGTGCAGGAGCAGCGGAGACGAGCGATTGACCAATGCTGGTTGGAGATGTGCCAGCTTCTCCATCAGTGTCCAGTTCTTCACAGTACACATCTGCAGTAATGCTCACCCCGTTTGGTAAGAAGCTGTGATGAATCACACCGGCGCTAGACCACCAAACAGTGACCATCACTTTTCTAGGGGTAAGTTTTCGTTTAGTGCATTGTTTAGGTGCTGAACCAGGATCCAACCAACTTGCTGAGCGCTTGCGGTTATCAAACAGAATCCATTTTTCATCGCAGGTAACAATGCGGTTCAAAATTCCTTAATTTGTGTGTCTATTGAGCAGTGCAAGACACGTCTCGACGCGTACTTCGCGCTGGCGATCATTGAGTTCGTGGGGCACCCATTGGTCAAGCTTTTATACCTTGCCAATTTGACGCAAATGGACCAATATTGTTTTGACGCTAACGTCGAAAGCTGCTGCTAATTCAGCCGTAGATTGTGTATCATCAGCTTCCACAATCGCCTTTAATTCGTCATTGTCGACCAAAGTCTTCGGACGACCGCGAGGTTCATTTTTCAGGTCGAAATTTCCAGAACGGAAGCGAGCAAACCAAGAACAGGTCGTGCGTTGGTTTGTAGTGTTAGCTCCGTAAACTTCGTTGATGTTGCGTGCCGCCTTGTGCCGCGTTGCTGCCACGACGGTACTCATATTCCATAATTACTCGAATTTTTAACGTATCCATGATGACGAAAAATATTGAAATGCGATGAAAATGTAACACTAATCATTAAACAAATGACTACTTTTGGAAAAAAAATCCATGTTTTTAAAATAAATTTAATTTGAAATTAGAATTCTTAGCCAAACAAAAATTATTTTGATTTGAAATGGCCAGTACTGCAGAACGGCAATTTCATAGATAAAGACCTATTATATTAGTATACCTATTCTATACTAATATTATAAAGAGGAAAGATTTGATTGTTTGTTTGCATTGAATAGGCTCTGAAACTACTGGACCGATTTGAAAAATTCTTTCACCATTAGAAAGCTACATTATCCCTGATGAACATAGGCTACATTTTGTCCCGGAGAAAGATTAGATAGCACGGGAACGCGGGTGAAACAGCGGGGGACAGCTAGTTTTTTAATATAGGTTTATTAAATATTTTTTACAGAAAAATTCACCCCGCAATTTTGTGAAAAGTCTCCCCCAGATGTCGTTGTTGGTATGAACAAATTACTCTTGCAATTGCACTACGAGTTGAAATGTGAGTTTTATATGTATTTTACTGAATATAATCATATTAACAGCTTTCGAATTAGAAATTACTTAACCGATCTTGACGTAACTTGGCACACAAATAGATTATATCCTGGATAAAGAGAAGAGACAGGATACTTTTTAACCCGGGAAATGATAAGATATTACGCGGGAGATAATCAAATAAAAACGAAATACCACTGTCTATCCCACTAATATTATAAATCTGAAAGTTAAGATGGATGTTTGTTACTCTTTCACGCAAAAACGGCTGAACGGATCTGGATGAAATTTGGCACAGATATAGATTATAGTCTGGAATAGCACATAGGCTACTTTTTGTCCCGGTAAAAGATAAGATCTCACGGGAACGCGGGTGACACCGCGGGGGATAGCTAGTTATAGTATATTTTTGAAATGTTACAGCGCTATCAAAAGATAAGTTGCAGAGTATTTTACAACACACAAACAAACAGACAGCTCGTCAAGAAAGGTTATCACAGAGTAACAAGTCGGTTGTATCGTCTATATATGAAATTGCCATGATTTTCTATGAAGATTTATGGACAGAAAATGAAGGTAAGCGTTTCCTCTAAATTTTTTGGGTCACAAGCCTCCATATAATACTTTCTTAATCCGTCTGTATCTCAGCAATCGTTGTATATTTCATCAATGTGATTGTATTGCGCTATGAGACAGTTGTTGTACAACATTGTTGAGTTGATATTTCAATGACTGCGTGACGTCATGGATGATGATGACCTGATGATTCTAATCCGTGTGTATCTCATCAATCGTTGTATATTTCATCAATGTGATTGTATTGCGCTATGAGACAGTTGTTGTACCACATTGTGGAGTTGATATTTCAATGACTGAGTGACATCATAGATGATGATGACCTGATGATTCTAATTCGTCTGTATCTCATCAATCGTTGTATATTTCATCAATGTGATTGTATTGCGCTATGAGACAGTTGTTGTACAACATTGTTGAGTTGATATTTCAATGACTGCGTGACGTCATGGATGATGATGACCTGTTGATTCTAATCCGTCTGTATCTCAGCAATCTTTGTATATTTCATCAATGTGATTGTATTGCGCTATGAGACAGTTGTTTGTAATACATTGTGGAGTTGATATTTCAATGACTGCGTGACGTCACGGATGATGATGACCTGATGATTCTAATCCGTCTGTATCTCATCAATCGTTGTATATTTCATCAATGTGATTGTATTGCGCTATGAGACAGTTGTTGTACTACATTGTTGAGTTGATATTTCAATGACAATAGACTTATTATTTACAGATTATAAATCAAAAGAAGATATTATAAACAACATGGCCGACATATTAGAAGACGTAATAAAACATAATTTATCTTGGGAGTTGTTCGCTTCAGTTATATTAAATAAATTTGATGAATTTGATCAAATGATTAACGAAAATATAGCGCGAAATATACTCAGTAAGGTAAGATATAGTTAAGTCTAATAATTATTATCAATTCACCCGCGTTCCCGAGGATCTTAATTTTTCCCGGGATAAAGCCTATGTGCTATTCCAGACTATAATCTATCTCTGTGCCAAATATCATCCAGATTCGTTCAACCGTTCTGGCGTGATTGTGTATCAAACATCCATTCATCCAAACTTTCACCTTTATAATATTAGTGGGATTCGAAAGTTGAATGTATGTTGCTCAGTCACGCAAAAACTGGTGAACAAATTATGATGAAACTTAGCATACAGGTAGATCTTATCTGAGAATAAAACATGGGATACTTTTTAAATAGGAAAAGGCAAGAATCTTTGTAAATACTGGGCCAATAAAAAAAAAATGTTTTTAATTTTTTTTTCTTGATAAGCTTGTGTTTGACCACAATCTCACCGTGGTAAGTGATGATGTAGCAGAAGGTGCAAAGCAAAGTAAGCACACAAAGCTTAGATGGGAACTAGCTCTCAAGTGCAACTGTTGGAACACACCAATAGGTGCTTGGCGACAGATTTTCAATATGATGGTGCTAGCCAGCCAGTCGAGTACTACAAAGTACCCTACTACCGTGCTATGGTTTCCTTACGATGTTTCCTTCACCGAAAGCTCAAGCTCATTGTAGGGTTCGAACCCACGACCTTCGGTGGTTAAAAAGTAAAGTGTGTAAACTTATTTTAAATAACTTTTCAGCTCCAACTCTTGTACCATAACTTAGACAGTTTCTCGCTCGATCAAATAAAAAACAGTCGTATGTTCCCTGCCCACCTTCTAAAAGAATATAACGTGATGATTAAATTAGAGGATGAGAGAAACATTGAGAAATATAAGCGTTGTTTGCAACTCGTCGGCGACGCGTCGCACACTTGCACAAACTATTGCAATCTGTTGCGTAGAGCTTGCAATCGTGGTGGTAAGTACTAAAATCAGCCGCACTTATTAGATTATTATTAAGTAATTGGAAAATCGATATTATAATTAAATATTATATTTCATCATAGCTTTCATGTAATTAATTAATAATGACGGGCCGGTTGGCGTGGTTGGTTAATACACTGCCTATCACGCCGCAGGTCGTGGGTTCGATTCCCATCCAGGTCACACATTTGTGTGCATGAACATGTCTGTTTGTCCTGAGTCTGGGTGTAATTATCTATTTAAGTATGTATTTACAAAAAAAAGTAGTATATGTAGTATATCAGTGATCTGGTTGTCCATATTACAAGCTCTGCTTAGTTTGGGATCAGATAGCCGAGTGTGAACAAATGTCCGAGGATATTTATTTATTTAATTAATGCACCGTGTAAATATTCATACTTGCAACTTCTCATATACTATACACAGTTCCATTTGAAACATTCACAACTCCTAAAACACACAAAACATACACAACTTCTAAAACACACACAACTCTACACAAAACACTCACACCTACTCACAAAACACACAACTCCTCACAAAACATACACATCTCCTCATGATACACGCACAACTCCTCATGATACACGCACAACTCCTCATGAAACACGCACCACTCCTCTTGAAACACACACATCTCCTCTTGATACACGCACTACTCCTCTTGAAACACTCACAACTCCTCTTGAAACACACACAACTCCTCTTGAAACACACACAACTCCTCTTGAAACACACACAACTCCTCTTGAAACACGCACAATTCCTTTTTCTATGAAATTGATGTTATTATTATAGATGCAACAGAATGGAAGAAAATATTTGATAGAATGAAATCGAAGATTTTTGAGAATCCATACGCGGGGTTGGATTACCAACTCTTGAATGAATTTAAAAAGGATTTATACGAGATCTATGAATATGGTGAGTTATATTAATATTTTGGGATAGCTGTAAGGATAGTGGTAAGTGATGTACGATACCGTGGCAAAGGTCGTGGGTTCGAATCATACAATGAGCTTGAGATGAAGGAAAACATCGTGAGGAACCAGAGCACGGTGGTAGGGTACTTTGTAGTACTCGACTGGCTGGCTACCTCCATCAAGTTGAACTGTCGTCAAGCACCTGTTGGTGTGTTCCGGCAGTTGGACTTGAGAGCCAGTTGCCTTTAAGGCATTGGTCTATAGGCGACGGTAGTCACTTACCATCCGATTCTATTATCAGCCTGCCTCGTTGTCACTTATGATATACAGCGTGAATGGCTAAATCCTTAATAAAATGAATAGCGAAAAATGCTGAAAGGACTCGAAGCTGATTTTGATGAAAACTAAAACGATATCATTAGATTCTTGTAAAAATAGTTTCCCATGCGAGGAACCGAATCCGTCGATTTAAAAAAATACAGCCTGTTTTATTGCTAACTAGCTGTTCCCTGTGGTTTCACCCGCGTTTCCGGTGATTTTACCTTTTCCCGGGATAAAATATATAGCCTAGGACACTCACAAATAACGTGGCTTTCTATTGGTGAAAGAATTTTCGAAAAATCGGTTCAGTAGATCCAGAGATTACCCCCTTCAACCTCACAAACATTACCTCTTTATAACATTAGTATAGATTCGGATCAAATTTACTTTTAATACGAAAAAGCAGGTTTGAATTTGTGAACTAATTTTACAGATAAAACAGACTCGACTAAAAAACAGCAAATATTATTATCAATAGAGAAGAAATTATCTATAAAGACATTACCAACACTTCGTCTATCGGCATTATGTCCGACACTCGCTAGTCGTAGCGAAGAGGGAGACAGTTGTCTTTCGAAATTACTCGGTGTGCCGCCGTCTCTTTCTATCATTAAGTGCGATGAGCAGGTAAGGTGATCTCACTTCTATTGTAAATGTGAAGATGTTTGTTACTCTTTCAAGCAAAAACTACTGAACGGATTTTGATAAAAATAAGCACACATGTAGATCATATCCTGGAATAAATTGTAGGATACATTTTATCCCATGTTTGTTGTTTTTATACTTTTTGGCCTCATTTAAATTTTTGGAAAAATTATTCTTACCGGTGACAAAACGAGGGATGAAGTTATTGGACTTATACGTCAGGCCGGTTGGCGTGGTTACTTAACACATTGTCACGCCGCAGGTCGTGGGATCGATTCCCACCCAGGACTGTCATTTGTGTGCATGTACATGTCTGTTTGTCCTGAGTCTGGGTGTAATTATATATTCAAGGATATAAGCACGGTGATATTTATTATATTATCCTACTAATATTATAAATGCGAAAGTATGTTTGGATGTGTGTGAAGATGTGAAGATGTTTGTTACTCTTTCACGCTAAAACTACTGAATGGATTTTAATGAAACTTGGTACACCGGTAGATCATATACTGGAATAACATATAGGATACTTTTCATCCCGGGAAAATATAAGATCCCTCAGGAACGCGGGTGAAACCGCGGGGCGGAAAATTAGTATTATTATTTTTTTTTTTTTTTTTTCATTGCATTTCAAATTCCATATTTATCAGGTAACAGTATTCACGGACTCAATCCGTCGTCCGTGCGTGTTGTCTGTGGTACTATCGAATGGTACATCTCGCAGATATCTGCACAAAGGGGGGGAACAGCTGAGGAAAGACGCCGCGGCGCAGAGGGTCGCTAAAACCGCTGCACAGATCTGGCATTGTGGATACTATGTGGGCTATAATGTGAGTTATATACAAGGACTAGGGACCCCCAACTGGGGCGCCCTCAGCGGTCAGTCGTCTAAAATTTGCAACTCGGTTGAGAGCCCTAAGCGCTCACCGAAAAGTCCGCGTAAGGGTGTCTATGGTCCCTCAGACCTCCACCTTTAAGTCCTCCCCAAAAAAAAAGAAGGACTAGGGACGTCGAATCCTACAATGGGCTTGAGCTTTCGGTGAAGGAAAACATGGTGAGGTAACCACAGCACGGTGGTATGGTACTTTGTAGTACTCGACTGGCTGGCTACCACACACAAGTTGGAAATATGTCGCCAAGCACCTGTTGGTGTGTTCCGGCAGTTGCACTTGAGAGCCAGTTGCCTTTAAGGTATTGTAATAAGGTGTACAACACATTGACAATCAATTCTATCGGTAAAAGAATTTTCGAAATTAGTTCAGTAGATCCAGAGATTACCCCCAACAACCTCACAAACTTTACCTCTTTATATATATTAGTATGGATAAATAACTTTCCAACATGGTCCAAATGTGTCTTTTCATTTGCAGGTGAGTCCGTTGTGCGAAGACAGTGGTTTAATAGAGTATTTAGATAAGTACGAAAGAGTGCGCACTCTTATATCCAACAAGTATGATTTAGACGGTAAGTTGTCCCTAGATGGCGCTGCTACCACAAATAGAAATAACTACACTTGTAAAATAATTATAATTAAATTATCGTCGTCTTGCCCTCATGAGCGATGATAGCTCAGTGGTAGTGACGTCGGATACCGCGGTGAAGGTCGTGGGTTCGAATCCTACAATGAGCTTGAGCTTTCGGTGAAGGTAAACATCGTGAGGAAACCATAGCTAAGCACCTATCGGTGTGTTCCTACAGCTGCACTTGAGAGCCAGTTCCCATCTAGGCTTTGTGTGCTTACCACCTTCGGCCACATCATCACTTACCATGGTGAGATTGTGGTCAAACACAAGCTTATCCAGAATTTAAAAAAAATCTTAACTCGATTCTAGCGCCACCTACCGGGTCCAGTTCCATTTCAAACCATCGAGGAACCCATTGAAATATACATATAAAATTTCATCCAAATCGCGGTCCAGCCGTTTAAGAGTTTAGTTACAAACACACCTATAGACCGCCGCATTATACAGGGTGTTCGGTTAGTAGTACGACAAACTGAAGGGTGAGACAAGTGGGCGGGTCTCCTACCAACATGTACAAAAATTAACTCAGTAAAAAGTTCACCATTTTCGAGATATTTCGATATTTCAGATTTTTATGTAATGATTTTTGAATTTTAAATCTTAATAATAATAAAAACCCTGTATATACCTACTAATGGCACGAGTATAATTTCCGAATGAATTGTAACTGCGCTATGTTTCATTCTGTGACCAATTCAACTGATCTTTTAGCTCCAGTAACGAGACCGTCTGATGATGAGCTGATCCTGTCTCCCAGCCAGGCTTCCTTGCAGCTGCATCATCAGCTCAGCGGTAGGGTACCCGCTCATGCTCTCAGGTTTGTATCCTCTTTGACCTACCGTGAAAAACTTGAACTTGAATGCAGCGCAACCTACCGGGTCCAATTGTGAATTTCCATAAATTAATTGAGTCCCTCAAATACGTAAATAAAACATCAAAATCTGTCGAGCCGATTAGGAGGATCGCAGTACAGAAGAAACACACGTACACAAGAAATAAGTCTATAAGTAATATCATATTATTTATACTAATATTATAAAGAGGAAAGATTTGTATGTATGTGTGTAACGAATAAACTCAAAAACTACTGGACCGATTTCAAAAATTCTTTCACCATTATAAATCGAAATGACGATTAAAAATACTTTGATACTTGTTGAATACGTCGTGGGCTTCTTGAATTATATTATTTTCTATATGCAAAGGTTGTAGGTTCGAATCCTACAATGAGCTTGAGCTTTCGGTGAAGGAAAACATCGTGAGGAAACCATAGCACGGTGGTAGGGTACTTTGTAGTACCCAACTAGCTGGCTACCAACCTGCGGTGTGTTCCGAGAGCTGCACTTGAGAGCCAGTTCCCATCTAGGCTTCGTGCTTACCTTCGGCCACATCATCACTTACCATGGTGAGACTGCGGTCAAACACCAGCTTATCCAGAATAAAAAAAACATAAACTTACAGATCTGAGATGGAGAGTCAAAGCGCATGTATTGAAGACTTTATCGCGAAGAAACGAAGGTTTCTGGACAGCATCAGCACAGTCACAATACTCACATGGATATTTGGTGAGTTAAATATACCTACTGTGAACAGGTGGTGCTTGTGGGGGCTGGTCTGCTTGAGTTCGTTGTTTATTAAGTCAGTCATAATTAAATTCTATAGATTACTATGTTTTCCGCCATAACACGCAAATATTATCTGTGAGTCTAGATAAATAATTATATGAATGTAATAAGTGTAAGTTGTTTTTGAAAAGAGTAATTGCTGAGTTTATTGCCGGCTCTTCTCAGCAAAAGCAACCTTCCGAACTGAGCATTAGAGTCTGACTATTCATAAGTGCCTGTAAAGGCCTATTTGGATGAATAAACAATTTCATTTCATACTATTATCTATTGAATGCAAAAATAATTGAACAAAATGATTTGTAAAGAAGAATTTCACGGTACATTTATTCATGTTGCAGGTCTCGGTGATAGACATTTACAGAACTTACTGTATAACATACAAGATGGCGCTGTGTGCTGTATTGATTGGGGCGCCATCTTGGAATATGGCGTCGGGGAATTACCTCCGGCGAGACTGACTAGGAATATACTTGCTGTGTGTGATGTTCAAAGTAAGTATATTTCTTCGTCAAATTGGACGTGGGTTCGAATCCTACAATGAGTTGAGCTTTCGGTGAGGAAACCATGGTGGTACTTTGTAGCACTCGACTGGCTGACTACCACACACAAGTTGAACTGTCGACAAGCACCTATTGGTGTGTTCCGGCAGCTGCACTTGAGAGCCAGTTGCCTTCTAAGCTTTGTATGCTTACCACCTTCGGCAACATCATCATTTACTATTGCGAGAATGCGGTCAAACACAAGCTTATCCAGGTGTTAAAACATATTTTTCGATTCGAACATATTTACATTTAGTGGAAGGGCACCAATTTAACTAAAACCTGACCTAACTGGTTCACAGATGAATATAACATAAAAAAAATAATAACAATAATTCGATATTGGCAGAAATGTCCTATTTTCTTTGATTGCCAAAATACTCCAAAATATCGAATGTTGTAAAATTCCGCCTTTCTATGATATTTAATTACCAATTTAACGACAAAGAGTAGGTCTTTGATGGTGAATATTTATGACGTTACAATCATGTATTTCATACAAAACTCCATATAAATCATCGTTTTGACTTTTTTTTTTTTTTAATTCTCGATAGGCTTGTGTTTGACCACAATCTCACCATGGTAAGTGATGATGTGGCCGAAGATGGTAAGCACACAAAGCCTAGATGGGAACTGGCTCTCAAGTGCAGCTGTCGGAACACACCGATAGGTGTTTGGCGACAGATTTTCAACTTGAGGGTGGTAGCCAGCCAGTCGGGTTCTACAAAGTACCCTACCACCGTGCTATGGTTTCCTCACGATGTTTTCCTTCACCGAAAGCTCAAGCTCATTGTAGGATTCGAACCCACAACCTTCGTCGCGTTATTCGACGTCACTTACCACTGAGCTATCATCGCCTTTAATAAAAAGATGCTGATTTGATATATCGGTCACTTTCTTTTATTTCTTCAACTGTTTATTTTCTTTTGGCTCTAATCAAGATCCTATTATTTCAGTTCTAGAAAGCACTTTACAAAAACTGCTGACTACACTCAGAGGTTCATACAAACTGTACATACAAGTCATACACATGTCATTCAAATGGATGGGACAAGAATATAGTGAGAAGGTAAGACACTGCAGTTATACAGTAAAAATGTTTATTGTTTACCAATTAAAATTTATAATAAATTACCCATAGCATTAAGGAAATTGACATTATATAAATTTAAATCAGAGTTATTTAATTAGTTATAAGACATGTGTTTCTATTCTCTTCAAGAATTTATTGACCATAAAATGTGAATATGATTATAATTTGATAAGATACAATTGGATTTAGGCATAAGACTGTTATTTAATTTAAGCTGAATTTTATCATTTGTAATTTAATTAATTAATAAATAACATAACATAAATAATTTCTACACCATCAATAATGGTAGAATACGTCGTCGGCCGCTTTATTATTTTATCAACAAATGTACCGTATTCTTTGAAAAAAATTATTATTATTATTATTGATTACTTAGGAAAAGGTCCCGGGAAAAGATGATATCCCTCTGGCACGCGGGTGAAACCGCGGGGAGAGCTAGTATAACAATAAACCGCTCACTGACCAGTGTGATATTGTAAATACTATAAAATAGATTATTCGTTGTTTTAAGCAATCTCTTAACATAGTCTTAGTCTAATATTATAAAGAGGAAAGATTTGTATGCATGTAACGAATAAACTCAAAATCAAGTGGTCCTAATTCAAAAATTCTTTTACCATTTGAATGCAACATTATTCCAGATTAACATAGGCTATATTTTTATCCCGGGATATAAGATACCACGGGACAGCTAGTAAAATATAACTGACAGAAATCGTCACGTAAGAAAAAAACGTTATGGCTCCCCAAGCGACCATTCCCTGCCTATCTCTGATACGATTATTATGATTTAAAAAATATAATAAAATATACAAATTACAGAGAGAAATTTCAATAAAAAAATATTTTTAAAGTTACGTTTTTCACCCAACCGCTCAATTTCATTTTTTTTCCAGAAACTCTACATCGAGAATTTACTCCAAGGAAAAGCACTGTCATATGAAATTAATAATGATGCTATAGAAAAATCTAATCTTAAACATAAAGACAAGTATTTGACGCTTCTTAATGATGTGTTCGCAGAATTTGAGAAGAAAGACAACTACAGTGTCCAAGAACAGGTGGGGTTTTGACGTATTTTTACATAAAAAGTAGATCTTGTATATAAATCTACTCTTAGAAACCCTCAGTTATTGTATGGAAGTACGCACAGGTCACCTGATGGTAAGTGACTACCTTCACCTATGTTAGCAATTCTAGGGTTTACTGAAGTAGATACCTACACAACTCCCCATTACGGTATTCCCTCCGCGCTATGATATGGGGTTCTTCAAAAAGGGCGTAAAAAGAGCTCTTCAAGGTCGGCAACACATCGGCAATCACCCTGGTATTGAAAATGTCCATAGGCGGCGGTGACCACTTACCATCAGGTGGACCGTCTGCCTGTTTGTCTACCTATTGAAATAAGAAAAAAAAAGAACATTCAATCTTAAATAAATTAGAAATGGTATTATAAGTCTTAATATTGCAATATCCACACTACATAATACACGATGCCATTTTTTGTTGTTTTGGGTCACTTCGACGCGACACAGATCAAAGTAGGCTAATTAGCCACCTGCCTACGGAGCGCCTCTACCAACTGGCTCCGGTTAAAAGTCAACCTTTGCGTTACTGACTCAAATCTTTACCACACAATTTTCTACTTACAGATATCATGTCTTTTGAAACACTGTACGGAGCCCCGAATCCTCGGCGTCACGAGGCAAGGTTGGGAGCCTTGGATCTAACTTGACAGCTGTCACTTTGACACTGACAGATGTCACGCCGTTTGAGATTGAACTTGGCTACAGTCGCATTTTAACCAAAGAAAGAATTTGTGATTAAGTTTTGATTATAAAATTATCATGTTATTGTAATATCTTTTTCACTCCTTTTGCTCAAAAAGACCGTCATTGTAGCGTACCAGAGCGGTGAAAAAATAGCAATTCATCCTCTAGGGGAAAAAGTATTTTTTTTTTGTGTGTCAAATGACAATGAGCCAACAAAAACGAAAAAGTCTTTAGTCATAAGTAGAATAATCATGAATAAAGACTCGACTTATTACTGTTTCATAAAAAAAGAACTTCATTTTAATTTTGAAAATCTCTGGTAGAATGCATGCAATGTGTTGCGGCTACAGAAGAAACAAAAAAAAAGAAATTATAAACTACATATTTTATATTGTATTGGATTGTTTTATTTTTTCGCAATCGTAGTGAAAAGTTTAGTGTAACACACGGCGCTAAAACCCATTAAAACTCGGTTTCTATTTAGTCCCTCGCTAAAGCTCGGGAGTAAAACTACCTCGTATATAATGGGTCATTTTAGCCCCTTGTATAACAATCTACTATTTTAAAAACTAAAACGTGTTTTTCTAGAGCGCGAATGATTTATGCAATATCCTCATGTTATGACGGTCCGGTTGGCGTGGTTGTTTAACACACTACCTATCACGCCGTAAGTCGTGGGTTCGATTCCCATCCAGGACAGACATTTGTGTGCATGAACATGTCTGTTTGTCCTGAGTCTGGGTGTAATTATCTATTTAAGTATGTATTTACAACAAAAAAAGTAGTATATGTAGTATACCAGTCATCTGGTTTCCATATTACAAGCTCTGCTTAGTTTGAGATCAGACACCCGTGTGTGAACAAATGTCAGAGGATATTTATTTATTTATGTAATCTTCAAGAAATTTTGATCGGTCGAATCGATCACCATGGGAAGTGCACGTTTTGTGTGATAGATATAATTCTAAAGTGTGTAAATAAATAAATATTCTGGGATTTTCTTTACGCGGCGATTTAATCCCAAACTAAGCAGAGCTTTTACTATGGAACCCAGATTATAGTCCAGATAAAATAGACATAAAAAACCGGCCAAGTGCGAGTCGGACTCGCGCACGAAGGGTTCCGTAAAAAAAGGCAAAAAAATCACGTTTGTTGTATGGGAGCCCCCCTTAAATTTTTATTTTATTATTAAATCAAAAATACAACTGAGTATTTTGTGAATATTCAAGTGCCTACCTGTTGCCATTATTGATATCGAGCAAAAAAGGGCCAAAAAATTGCGTTTGTTGTATGGGAGCCCCCCTTAAATATTTATTTTATTTTGTTTTTAGTATTTGTTGTTATAGCGGCAACAGAAATACATAATTTGTGAAAATTTCAACTGTCTAGCTATCGCGGTTTTTTTTTTTTTTTTTGAGGAGGACTTAAAGGTGGCGGTCTGAAGGACCATAGACACCTTTACGCGGACTATTCGGCGAGCGCTTAGGGCTCTCAGCCGTGTTTGTTTGTGACGACTCACCGCTGAGGGCGCCCCAGTTGGGGCCCGAACCTCGGCTCAGGGCGTCGTCGGGGGACACAAAAAGTGGGACGGAGCTATCGCGGTTCTTGAGATAAAGCCTGATGATGAGATCGAGCAAAAAAGGGCAAAAAAATAGCGTTTTTGTATGGGAGCCCCCCTTAAATATTTATTTTATTTTGTTTTTAGTATTTGTTGTTATAGCGGCAACAGAAATACATAATTTGTGAAAATTTCAACTGTCTAGCTATCGCGGTTCTTGAGATACAGCCTGGTAACAGACAGACGGACGGACAGACAGCGAAGTCTTAGTAATAGGTTCCCGTTTTTACCCTTTGGGTACGGAAGCCTAAAAAGAACTTAGTTTTTCATTATTTCCCAACAAGATAGATTATTATCAAAGGTCACAATTTTTATATTATAGCGTATACTTTTTTAAAGGTTCTTGGCTTGGTATCTACACCTTTAAGCCATTTTGCGTATATGTTTTGTGTAGACTATAACTGATATACATACCTACTGTATAGTTTCATAAAGAGATCGTAGTTGAGGGCTTATATAGCTTAACAAATAAGAAAATAACTAAAGATTTTTCAAAATTTTATTATACATCCAGTAATACTACACATGATTAGTAAAAACGACAAAAAATATTAACACAACTTTGTGTTGTTAGAAAACAATACGTATTTGATATAATTATACTTTTTCAAAATCAAATAACATCATTTTATCACTTCAAAACTTTGGAAATACATGAATTTTCGATTTGTTGGACAGTAAAGAATATCTGACTACAGAAAAATCAACTTTTATTTACCTCTATACATTGATAACGGTGTTAAACGAAATATAATAGTATTAGATAAACTACACAAACTAGACGTTTTTTTAAAATATTGCAAATAATTAGATTCCCTAATGTATTTTTTTTACATTCATTAGTATTAAGATGCATTTCCATTGGTGGAACGGAAAAGAAAAAACAATCATTGCTTGAAAAAGTCATATACAGGCTGTTCGGTAATTGGTACGACAAATTTAAGGGGGGGATAGGTGGGGGGGTAACCTACCACATACAAATATGAGCTAAGTAAAAGTGTCACCATTTTCGAGATATTTAATATCAAATATCGAAATATCTCGAAAATGGTGGTGTTTTTATTGAGCTCATTGTTTGTACATGTTGGTAGGTGACCCCCCCACCTATCCCCCCCTTAAGTTTGTCGTACTACTTACAGGACAGCCTGTATATGATTGGTCGCTTTGTCATCGTTCCGCTACGTGGAATAGCGCCTTTATAGCCTAATTAGAATTTACATTTTGTTTTTTTTTTATACTACAAACTGAAAACAAGCTCTGAGTAACTTATGTACAGTTAAGTTAGTAATAATACGAATTATAGATATTTATTAATATTAATAGTGGATACAACCTATATTTAGCATCATAACTACCTCCTCTACAGTGGTACAGGGTAGTGACCCATGATCCAAAATGGGTAGTATTCCACATATATCTCTTTTTTTTTCTTTTTTTTTACTTCTGGATAAGCTTGTGTTTGACAGCAATCTCACCATGGTAAGATTATCCGGCGATGGTGGTAAGCACACAAAGCCTAGATGGGAACTGGCTCTCAAGTGCAGCTGTCGGAACACACCGATAGGTGCTTAGCGACAGATTTTCAACTTGTGTGTGGTAGCCAGCCAGTCGTGTACTACAAGTACCCTACCACCGTGCTATGGTTTGCTCACGATGTTTTCCTTCACCGAAAGCTCATTGTAGGATTCGAACCCACGACCTTCGCCGCGGTATCCGACGTCACTACCACTGAGCTATCATCGCTCCACCTAGCTGGAGGGCGCCCTACACTACGTTTAGTTCGTGTCTAATACGAGCTGATGATGAAGATTATAAGAGACTATACGGGACTCCAGTGTACAGACACTTATCGACTAAAAAGTTATTTTAAATCTAACATTTAATTACTAACATAAATAGATTTTTATATACAAATGTACTTTTATAACTAACATATTTTTTTAATTGTTCGTAAGTTAATAATAATTTATTCGGGTTTAATCTCAATCGCCAATGGCGGACAAAGAAGTACCTGGCTCGCGTTAATTGTAAACAGATCAAATTAGACTTCAAATGCAAAGTGCATAAGCCATATTATCAACTAACACAAATCTATCCTACTCATTAGAACTACATTACATTCTAGTGACCAAGAACTAATCTACTTATACAGGGTGTTCGGTAAGGAGTACGACAAACTTAAGGGGAGATAGGGGGGTCACCTACCAACTTAAACAACAAATGACCTTAGTAAAATTATCACCATTTTCGAGATATTTAATATCTAAAAGTCTAAAAATAAAAATCAGAAATATTATGGAAAATGGTGACACCTTTACTAAGGTCATTGTTTGTATATGTTGGTATGTGACTACCCCACTTATCTCCCCCTTAAGTGTACTACTTACCGGACACCCTGTATATAAATTATAACAGTTTTCTTGTAATCCAAAATCTACGTGACAATCAAGAAACTAATTACAGTTCATCATGATATTAAACAATTTACAATCACTACAGCAAACATAAATCTTATCATGACTTAATCCTGGTAATTAATTAATTAGCATTCACATTAATAGTTAGCACGTGAATACTTCTTTAGAAATTAAATTCAGTTGTGAAATTGTATGAAGTGTGAAGCGAATTCATCGCTCGCCCAAAGTAAACTATACATAAATTAAATCATAAACATGATTTCTAATATTACATAAAACTAAATGAATATAATCTACATATATAATAACTACAATATGTAATTTAACACTGAAACAAGAACAATAGTCTTTGAGTACTCCACTGACCGCTTCGTTTAGCGACGCACTGCAATAGTGCCTGAAAATAAAAATAGAAATTTAAAAGAGCGCCATCTATTACTCAATAGCGGAACTACATCACACTATGGTAGGGGAGGCGAATAGGGGATTTCGGGATTTACTCGAGCGCGTCAGATTAACATAAGGGGGGCAACCTTGCACCTTGTGAAGTACTCTCACCAAATCTGAGCCTTCTATGTAGTGTCGAACGCATAGGGTAGCCCGTCAGATTAGTAAAAAAAAATCGATGGTTTGAAATACTCGAGCGCGTCAGATTAAGGTAAGGTAAGTTAGTTACATGCAAAATAGTGTACATTTCAATAATCTGACAAATTGGGCGTGACGAAAGAAAATTGGAGACTCGCAAAGTTGCAAAAAAAAAAACGTCAGCTGGATTTTCTCGAGCGCGATTGGTTTTTTTTTTATTTTGAAGGAAATTAGTCACGAATCACGGAAATATCTTAATCTGCCGATTTGCACAAGCCGAAGTGGCTAAAATCATTATTAAGTGTATAGTCCAGGAATATTATGAGTTTCACCTCAGAATGAGAAATAGCCAGATATTAACTTGTATAAACCTTTATTTTGACACCCTAAAACTTGTCTCAAAAGCTACTTATCTTAGGGTGCCCGCGACTACTGATTTTTCAAGGTCAAAGGTCAAAAAATCATTTATTGCAAATATCTCGTTTCCTATGGGTTTTTTGGTATATGTATTCATAATAAATATTGTAGAAGGTTAAATTCTCTACAACTTTTGTGCAAACATTTTTTCGATATCTCGAACCATTTTCGAGATTTCGATATTTTTTACATATTTTTTTTTCAAACCGTCAGATAAGGAAATCCCTCAACATAATTGTCAGATTATGGGTCAGTACAACAAGGCCATCAAGAAGAACCGCCTGTATAAAAATCTGACGCGCTCGAGTAAATCAAGGTCACGATTTTTTTTTGCATTTTCAAAAATCGGCCCTGACTGATGGTCGCGTCCAAATCGTCAGTCTTTAAAATAGGAGCTACTGGAGGGTTCACTTAACATCCCTTATCAATGTCTGACGCGCTCGAGTAAATTTTTTTTAAAAATATTTTCGACCCCTTCGTACGGCCACCCCCACCACGCAAAACGGCAGATTATTATATTTCCGTTATCAGACAGACGTGGCGCGACTACCCTATTAATATCTGACGCGCTCGAGTATTTCTTGGTGACTGTTTTTTTTTACATTTTTGAAACCCTGTAGACGCTCCCCCCACCGCTGAAGGGGAAAATATCACATAACCTTTTTTTCTTTATTCCACCTAATCTTCAAATTCCAGTAGGTCCCAAAGACGCTCGAGTAACTACAAATTTAGCATCAATGCCTCCCCTACCACTACTACCGCCCTCTGGTGTCGAATAGCGGAACAAGAAGCTTATTCTGTGGTAATGTACTATAGTCGGATTTTTAATTAGCTGGACTAAACTGACAGTTACGAGCGCAATATGATTAAAATTACTGTTTCATGGTTTGACCATATCACTTGTTATCAATAAAAGTCAATCTAATATTAGTGATTACTTAAATAAATAAATAACCTTGGACATTTGTTCACACACGGCTATCTGATCCCAAACTAAGCAGAGCTTGTAATATGGAAACCAGATCGCTGATATACTACATATACTATTTTTTTTTTTTGTAAATACATACTTAAATAGATAATTACACCCAGACTCAGGACAAACAGACATGTTCATGCACACAAATGTGTGTCCTGGATGGGAATCGAACCCACGACCTGCGGCGTGATAGGCAGTGTATTAACCAACCACGCCAACCGGCCCGTACTTGTATTCCCATTCATTATTTTAAGAATTAATTTCTGAGTAACGAAATATTTATTACGACAACTGTCGAATCAGTCCACCTAATTAAAAATGCAAGTATAGAGCGTTCTACGCTATTCTCAGTATACTTTCTGGAACTATTCGTTTGCGATACAGAGAAGTAAATATAAGTGACTTGGAAGCGAAAGGATAAGCTTGTGTTTGACCACAATCTCACCATGGTAAGTGATGATGCGGCCGAAGTTGGTAAGCACACAAAGCTTAGAAGAAAACTGGCTCTCAATTCCAAATGTCGAAACACACCGATAGGTGCTTGGCGACAGACTTTCAACTTGTGTGTGGTAGCTATCCAGTCAAGTACTACAAAGTACCCTACCACCGTGCTATGGTTTCCTCACGATGTTTTCCTTCACCGAAAGCTCAAGCTCATTGTAGGATTCGAACCCAAGACCTTCGCCGCGGTATTCGACGTCAGTACCACTGAGCTATCATCGCCTTACTTAAATAGAGAGTATAGTATAATAGTGTGTACTGTACTGACCAGCGTGTGGAGTAGTGTAGGGTGACCACGCTCTACTGCCTGGTCGCCCCCGCGGCGAGGTCCTGAGTCAGGAGCGCAGCGGGGGCGGCGCGCCCTCAGCTGCGCCTCAGTCTCCCGCCGCGGCGACGCCTCTCGCGACGCACCTGACACGTTATAAATACAGATTTATATTAGTTATAAGTTAAAAAAAAAACCTTTGCATTCAGAATGACATCACTTTATTTTTTGGGTTATTCTCAGCAAGCCCTTTCATTTGATACCCATATTGTAGAAGTGCATTAAAAAATAATAGGGATGTAAGGGCTTGAAATAGGGGATGAAAGTTTGTATGGAAATTACATCATTTTTAAAACTAGAAGCTTGACACTTATTTTTTAAGCTTTTGATTAGATATAAATAAAAAAGTTCGTAAAATTTTTACCCTAAAGGAGGTACAAATAGGGGATGAAAGTTTTGAAAGTATGTTTGGATGTGTGATATGTTTGTTAATCTTTCTCACAAAATCTGTTGAATAGATTTCGATGAAACTTGGCACACATGTAGATAATAACCTGGAATAAAACATAGGATACTTTTTATCCCGAGTAAAGACAAAATATCTCCGGAACGCGGGTGAAACAGCTAATTTTGTATAAATTCTAAATTTTGCATGCTACAATTATAACGAAACATGAAGATCCATCTAACAATCTAACCGTATTTCAAGCAAATAAATTATCTTTAAGGCGATGATAGCTCAGTGGTAAGTGACGTCGAATACCGCGGCGAAGGTCGTGGGTTCGAATCCTACAATGAGCTTGAGCTTTCGGTGAAGGAAAACATCGTGAGGAAACCATAGCACGGTTGTAGGGTACTTTGTAGTACCCGACTGGCTGGCTACCACCCTCAAGTTGAAAATCTGTCGCCAAAACACCTATCGGTGTGTTCCGACAGCTGCACTTGAGAGCCAGTTCCCATCTAGGCTTTGTGTGCTTACCATCTTCGGCCACATCATCACTTACCATGGTGAGATTGTGGTCAAACACAAGCCTATCCAGAATAAAAAAATAAAAAAAAAATCTTCAACCTCTTAAGGGTAGTAGGTAGCTGATAGTAAACACTCACAGTTCCACCTTCACCGTCTGCCCAGCGTTCGTAGGCGCGCTCGCGCTTCAGCCACTCCTGGTACTTGTACCACCATTCCTCCCACTTCACGTAGTCGCCGAGACTCAAACCTGCACACAACACAACACAACAATACATTACATGGAAATATTACACAACATTGCCTAGCATTGTTTAATTAATTAATAATTTAATATGAAAAATTTCTACACCATCTACAATGGTAAAATACGTCGTCGGCCGCTTTATTAATTGACCATCAAATGTATCGTATTCTTTGAAATAAAATGATCTTCTATTATATTCTTGGATTTTTAATTAGGTGGACTGATTTGTCAGTTGTCGTAAGAAATATTTCTTTACTCAGAAATTAATTCTTAAAAGAATGAATGAGACTACCTGTAATCACTAATATTAGATTGACTTTTATTGATAACAAGTGATATGGTCAAACCATGAAACAGTACTTTTAACCATATTGCGCTCGTAACTGTCAGTTTAGTCCAGCTAATTAAAAATCAGACTATAGCTTTGTTATATACGAGGCGGATCTGATGGTAAGTGAATCCCACTAATATTATAAATGTAAAAGATTGGATGGGAAAGATTTTATCCCGGGAATATATAATATAAGATCCCTCGGGAACGCGGGTGAAACCGCGGGGCGGAAAACTAGTCTTTCATAACTTTACTGTTTCCATTTTACAATCGTCCAGTACCAAGCGTTTTCCATTACGTGGTCAAAAATGAAAACTTAATCTAAATTGTTTTTATTTTTTAATTCTTGATAAGCTTGTGTTTGACTAAAATCACACGTAAGTGATGATGTGGCCGAAGATGGTAATCACACAAAGCCTAGATGGGAACTGGCTCTCAAGTGCAGCTGTCGGAACTAACCGATAGGTGCTTGGCGACAGATTTTCAACTTGAGGGTGGTAGCCAGTCAGTCGAGTACTACAAAGTACCCTACCACCGTGCTGTGGTTTCCTCACGATGTTTTCCTTCACCGAAAGCTCAAGCTTATTGTAGGATTCGAACCCACGACCTTCGCCGAAAATAATAAAAATGTGTACTGTTAAGCTAACAAGTTTTATCTATATTTTCATTGTATTCGAATACCCTATTATATTTAGTCTAAGTGATATAATATGTACCTCTAAGGTATCCTCTCTTCTTGTAGTAGTCGTACCGGACCCTAGCATCGTCCCAGGACGGCAGCCCGCCCGGCGCCACGGCCAGCAACTCCTCCGGATAGCTTCCCACCGGCGCTGGATCCAAGCCACTGGAACAAATATTATAACATATTAATGAAAATATTTTTTTTATTCAAATAGGCCTGTACAAGCACTTATGAATAGTCAGACTCTAATGCTCGGTTCGGAAGGTTGCTTTGCTGAGAAGAGCCGGCAATAAACTCAGCAATTACTCTTTTCAAAAACATCCTTACATGTTAAGTGCCCCGCCACGTCTGTATGTTCGTGATAAACTCAAAAACTACAAAACGGATTTTGATGTGATTTTCACCACTGGACGTTCGTAAAAAGTAAGTAAATATATACATACGGGTATGGTTCGGCTGTCTCTCCTGACGCGAGCTGGTCTCTCTCGATCCTCACATGAAGAGTGGTCTCCCTGCGAGTGATGCGCATGTTCTCCAGTCGAGCCGAACGGTCCGCCGACCACTGCGCCATCTTGCCGAAGCGCTCCGATAGAGTTAGCCTAGAAAAAAAAAAACAAATACGGAATAAGTGTACTGGATAATCTCACCATGGTAAGTGATGATGTGGCCGAAGGTACACAAAGCTTAGATGGGAACTGGATCTCAAGTACAGATGTTGGACCACACCAATAGGTGCTTGTTCAACTTAGTGTGGTAGCCAGCCAGTCGGGTACTACAACGTACCCCACCGTACAGCAGTTTCCTCACGATGTTTTCCTTCACCGAAATCTCAAGCTCATCACTAGAGACCGGATTATATGCAACATAAAAAGGTTGTTATATGCATGAAAAATGTTTGAAATATGCATGAAAATACGAATATATGCAAAATGAAATGATAAGTTTTAGGATAATAAAATGTAATTTTATTTTTTTTATTTCAAAATTAGCATACAATTAGTAAATTATCTATTGTTAGACGATAATAGGTGAAGAAACATAGCATTATATTACATTGGAAATGTTTTCATATTTTTGTTAACGTAAACAATTAAGTTTTGTTCCATGTTCAGTATAAGTAAATAGTAAGATTGTTGTCGATCAATGATATAATGAGATACATATATTTATAAGTGGAAAAGGATCGCTCCACAACCACTGAGCACTGAGGTAACTGGGCACAATTTGAACTTTGGTGCTATGTTAGAAACTATAAGTGTTTCTGGCAAAAGTTGTGCCGTCCCATTAATAAAAATATCTCGAAAAATATTGTAAATGTATCAATAATATGCATCATAACTAGATATTAAGTAAAATATGCTATTACCTTAAATATAAGCTTAAATATGCAAATGCATATAATCCGGTCTCTACTCATCCTACATTATTGAGGATTGTCTCAGTATTAATAGGTACGACAAAATACCGTTTATTTTGACCGGACACGCTATCAAAAAGCCTATGTCCGGCTTTATCCGGACGTCTACCAACTAACCTCTGAGGCTGTGGTTCCGAGCTGGCATCACTCTCCGAGTCGCTCTCACTCTCAGCCAGGGCTGCGGCTATGGCGGCGGGAGATACAGGCCTCTCGGGCGCCGGGCCTGGACGCTCGGGGCGTGGCGCGCGGGGTGCACGCGGGGCGGCCACGGCGGGTGGACGACGCTCCCCCTCGCGCTTGATGTGGCTCGGGGGGATGGTGGCAGTCCCACCAGGGGGGGGAGGACGAACGGCTAGCTGGGACCGCTGCCATTCCAACACCTGTTCGAGAAAAGTTTACATATCAGTTATGTAATCTTACTGTACAAATTGAAATTGAGGTGACTGTTTGTGGTGTCAAAATTACAGCTTTTTTACTACATGCGTTTTGAAACTATTACAGGGTGTCCGGTAAATAGGTGGGGCATATTAAAAGTAAGAAATGGGAGCCACCCTTAAATATGTATTTTACTTTGTTTAGTATATGTTGTTATAGCGGCAACAGAAATACATCATCTGTGGAAATTTCTACTTGCAGCCTGGTGACAGACGGCGAAGTCTTAGTAATAGGGTCCCGTTTTTACCCTTTGGGTACGGAATCCTAAAAATCTAAATATGTCAATAACGGTGACAATTTTATTTATTCAAATCCATTAAATTTATCATACTACTTACCTATATATGTTAGAATAAAACCATATTATAATAATATTTAGTTAAATAGGTAATTCTTCTTTTCTATCGATAATCTCTTTTAGTACAAAAAAAAGTGCGAAATACGGAGGAATTTAAATTAATAGTAAAAATATTAAGCCAATCATAAGACTGAGGAGTTTGTTTGGACACATCCTCAGGAAGTACTGATCCCAATAAAATAATTGCTATGTTGCGAAAATCCCACGAAACCGCGGGGAACAGCTAGTACATTAAAATGATAACCTTTAAATAAAAAAGCATTACGAAAAAAAAAAGGCGATTTTTACATTTTTTTTTATTGCGTATAAACTTGTGTTTGACCACAATTTCACCATGGTAAGTGATGATGTGGACGAAGGTGGTAAGCACACAAAGCCTAGATGTGAACTAGCTCTCAAGTGCAGCTGTCGGAACACACCGATAGGTGCTTGGCGACAGTTCAACTTGTGTGTGGTAGCCAGCCAATCGGGTACTACAAAGTACCCTACCACCGTGCTGTGGTTTCCTCACGATGTTTTCCTTCACCGAAAGCTCATTGTAGGATTCGAACCCACGTCTCTACCACTGAGCTATCATCGCCTTAAAACATTGTTTTTCAACGCAAAATAATGTCCATAAAGAAGATAAACCAAAATAAATGTATGAAGTACTGAAATGACAGTTTCAGAGTTGATATAATACCTTTGAGCTTACCTTCTCCTCCCGGGTCCGCTTGCTACTCTCCCTTGCCTTCAGCAGCTCCCTGGTGGGCTGCACCGCGCGCCCCGGCGGCGGAGCCCTAGCTTTGCCCGGGGAAGGTGCCGACACCCTGGAAATATGGGATTTATCCTATAAATATCCTCGGACATTTTTCACACATGGCTATCTGATCCCAAACTAAGCAGAGCTTGTAATATGGAAACCAGATGATTGATATACTACATATACTACTTTTTTTTGTAAATACATACTTAAATAGATAATTACACCAAGACTCAGGACAAACAGACATGTTCATGCACACAAATGTCTGTCCTGGATGGGAATCGAACCCACGACCTGCGACGTGATAGGTAGTGTGTTAACCAACCACGCCAACGGGCCCGTCATCGTCTGGCTATTTTAATGAGATGCTTGAATTTTCAAAAATCCGGATACCTAGTGTTCCAGTGTTAAACTGTCCCAATTTGCATACTCCTCCGTCCGCATAATTTTCGTAAAAAGGGGTACAAAGATTTTGCTTCACATATTATCCTACTATCCCACTAATATTATAAAGGTGAAAGTTTGGATGGATGGATATATGGTACTCATTTAACACAGAACGGCTGAACGGATCTGGATAAAATTTAGAGATAGATTATAGTCTGGAATAGCACATAGGCTACTTTTTAACCCGGGAAAAGATATGGGTTTAAATATATACATACGAGAAATAAAAGAGCATAGGGAAGAGCATAGGGAAGAGCATAGGGAAGAGCATAGGGAAGAGCATAGGGAAGAGCATAGGGAAGAGCATAGGGAAGAGCATAGGGAAGAGCATAGGGAAGAGCATAGGGAAGAGCATAGGGAAGAGCATAGGGTAGACCAAGAACTCGATGGAATGAGGATATTATAAAGATAGCAGGACGATACTGCGTGCAAACAGCAAACGACAGAGAAATGGAAGCAATTGGAGAAGACATATACCCGAAAGGGGCCAGGACAATGATATACATTTATTTTTCTTTTAGTATTTTTTTATCCCATACAAACTAATTAAATTTGTCTTGGATGTAACAAAGGCTTAATAATAATAATAATATTCATACGTGGGTTTGACGGCTCCCTTGGGGGGCGGCGGCCCCTTCTTATTCTTGGCGGAACACACTGAGCAAGACTCATCTGAACAACTGCTCGCTGATGACCCCGATGGTGATGACTGAAAACATTCATATACATATCTGTACTAATATTACAAATGGGAAAGTCAAAGTCAGTTTAGGCCCTAGAAGGGCACTTATGAAGGTCCAATTACAGAAATTACCACCGGTTCGGAAGTCAGACAACAACTGAGAAGAACCGGCAAGAAACTCAGCAACGTTACATTTTTTAAATATTTTGGACCATCTGACTATATTGGCTTTTTTTTTTCAAATGTTTAACAATTTTATTTTTAAAATAATACAAAAATACATTAAAAATTATAACCCAGTGGAAAGATTTGATTGTTTGTTTGTTTGTTTGCAATAGGCTCTGAGACTACTGGACCGATTTGAAAAATTCTTTCACCATTAGAAAGCTACATTATCCCTGATGAACATAGGCTATATTTTGTCCTGTGAAAAGATAAGATACCACGGGAACGCGGGTGAAACCGCGGGGGACAGCTATGTGAATATAAAATTCCCGTGTCACAATGTTGGTTCGCAATGAACTCCGAAACTACTAAGGGGCCGTCCATTAATCACGTGAGGCTCGAAAGGGGGGGGTGTAGTAAGATATCACGTGTATTTATTTTTTCATCAGACGTGCGATTTCTAAACCAAAAAGCGGCGTGTAGTGTGACTTTGACTCGCGGTTGCCAGGCAACGAAGTAAAAAAAAATTAAGATTCTTTGATTGTAGGTACACAAAAATACACGTGATTTTGGGTGGGGGAGTTAGTCTTAAACCTCACCACGTATCACCAAGGGGGAGGAGGGGATTAAAAAATGCAAAAAAATCATCACGTGATTAATGGACGGCCCTTAAACTGGGTAGAACTTTATCCCAGGATGAGAAAAGATTTTATATTCACACAATTTTTTTCTTTATGTTATAGTCACGTTATATTGTCACATTCACTGTAAAGTCTAGTCCTCGTCTGTACAAGTCCAGTCAGGTTTTAGTGAAAATGGCGGCTGTTCCACTAAAACTTTTCAACGACTTTTTGGGACAACCAGAAAAGTCACCCTTTCATTTCATTTAGGTTGATCTTTATTGGACAAAAAACCACCGATATTTATTCAATAAAACTCAAACAAAATACGATTTATTTGAGGAAAACAAAACAAAAACGCAACGTCACTTCGCAAGTTCCCGCCAAATTCCTTACAGTACAAGTGTGCTAGTGACGTCGGATACCGCGGCAAAGGTCGTGGGTTCGAATCCTACAATCAGCTTTCCGTGAAAACATCGTGAAGACACCATAGCACGGTGGTAGGGTACTTTATAGTACCCGACTGGCTGGCTACCACCCTCAAGTTGAAAAATCTGCCGCCAAGCACCTATCGGTGTGTTCCTACAACTGCACTTGAGTGCCAGTTCCCATCTAGGCTTTGTGTGCTTACCACATCATCACTTGCCATGGTGAGATTGTGGACAAACACAAGCTTATCCAGAATTTAAAAAAAAGATTAGGAAAAAGAGTGGGGCGTCTTCGTTGATGGCAATATCTACACATAAATTGTAAGTATTACCTTTCTAGGGTCAGGTGGCGATGGGGGACGCACGGGGCGTGTGGCAGGCACGGGGGCCCGGGGCCTGGGCCGCGAGCGGGGGCTCTCCCGCCGGGGGGGCGGCGCAGGGACAGGCGCGGGGGGCGGGGGGGACCGCGCCCTGCGGGGACTGCGCCTGCATAGCAACAACATGTGTTATTTATAACAATAAAGGCCGCAATTTTGAACACATGTAGAATAGTCCGTAAATTCTTGGCAATAGACCAGTAAACTCACGTAATCTACCTCAATCACACTCAAATTACACTATTACATTTTAGGGGCCGTCCATTAATCACGTGAGGCTCGAAAGGAGGGGGTTTGGGAAAAAATCACGAAATATCACAAGGGGGGTGGGGGGTGTAGTAAGTTATCACGTGTATTTATTTTTTAAGCGGGGTGTAGTGTGACCTTGACTCGCGGTTGCCAGGCGACGAACGAAGTAAAAAAAAAACTTTGTAGGTACTACAAAATACACGTGATTTTGGGTGGGGGAGGGGGGGTTAGTCTTAAACCTCATCTCGTATCACCAAGGGGGAGGAGATGGTAAAAAAAATGCTAAAAATAACATCACGTGACTAATGGACGGCCCCTTAAATTAGTATGCCCTACCACTATTTTTTCGTTTGGCCAAAACCGCCACGACAAAATGTAGATACCCTAGCAATTGGAGAAAACTAAAATAACAATAATTGTTGTCCCGATAGTCGTTTCAGTAAACGGACTTGTAGCGAAGAGCCTCGACAAACACCTCGAGCGAGAGGCTCTCGCTCGGCGGTTGGATCAAGGGTCAAATGCAGAAGGCAGTTATTCTGGCCACAGCTAGGATTGTCGGGAAGTTCCTTAGTCTGCAGCCCTAACCACCGGTTGTTTGGGCCCTGCCCCGCTGCCGGCGGTAAACTAGGATTAGTTTTTATAACATTACTCTTTAAATATTATAGAAAATGTAATATTTTTGATTGGGTTACGTTTTTAGGGTTCCGTAACCAAAGGGTAAAAACGGGACCCTATTACAAAGACTTCGCTGTCTGTCCGTCTGTCTGTCACCAAGCTGTATCTCAAGAACCGCGATAGCTAGACAGTTGAGATTTTCACAAATTATGTATTTGTGTTGCCGTTATAACAACAAATACTAAAATCTAAATAAAATTAATATTTAAAATAATTAAATATTAACCCTTCGTGCGCGAGTCCGACTCGCAACTTAGCCAGTTTTTTTATAATACCTAGTTTAAATTATTAGGGTAATGTTATAAAAAATATTTTCAAAGATTTATGAAAATAAAGAGAATAATAATAAAAATTATAAATATTTTTCTTGATAATTATAAAATATGGGTGTTACACTGACCTGACACTAGTACGCCTAGGGCTACGCCTCGGGCTCCTGCGCGGGGATCGAGAGCGAGACTTGCGGCGCGACAGGGGCTGCGGGGAGCGGGAGCGGCGCCCTGCACGACCCACGCCGACCGGGGAGCGGGACCTGCGACCCACCGGTATCGGAGTCCTAAAAACCAAGTCACTTATCAATGAAAAATCAGCATCTATTTATTGTTAATACAATCTATACTAACATTATAAAGAGGTAAAGTTTGTGAGGTAGTAGGGGGTAATCTCTGAATCTACTGAACCGATAATGAAAATTCTTTTACCAATAGAAAGCCACGTTATTTGTGAGTGTCATAGGCTATATTTTTATCCCGGGAAAAGATAAGATTCCACGGGAACGCGGATGAAACCGCCGGGGACAGCTAGATTAAGAATAAGCTTGTGTTTGGCCGCAATATCGCAATGGTACGTGATGATGTGGCCGTAACTGGTAAGCACACAAAGCGTAGAAGGGAACTGGCTCTCAAGTGCAAGTGTCGGAACACACCAATAGGGGCTTGGCGACAGATTTTCAACTTGATGGTGGTAGCTATCCAGTCGAGTACTACTTGATTTAGAGGCTGTTTTCAAGATTGAAACTGATTTTAATAAGTTAATTATAATTGACTTGCTGTACACAGAATTTTAAAAATATTACGAGAAGATAATCGCAGATGGCGTTACTGGAAATACAATGGAAACCTATCCAAGGTGGCGCCACCATTTGAGATTAGTAGCGCCTCTAGCGGAAGAAATTGGCAGTATCGCTCAGTGGTAGTGACATTTTTATTTTATTTTATTTATATCGCGAAGACGGTCACGGGTTCCAATCCTACAATGAGCTTGAGCTTTCGGTGAAGGAAAACATCGTGAGGAAACCACAGCACGGTGGTAGGGTACTTTGTAGTACTCGACACATACAAGTTGAAAAATCTATCGCCAAGCACCATCTAGGCTTTGTGTGCCTACCACCTTAGGCAACATCATCACTTACCATGATGAGATTGTGGTAAAACACAAGATCACACAAAGTAAAAAAAAAAAATCTATGACAAACGCAAGCTAAAAATAAATACAGATGTTTAATATCTTACCTAGACCTCCGACCGACTGGTGAACGTGAGCGACGCGGTGAGACTGACCCCGAGCCTTCGATATACATCTGCTTGTAGCCCGTGTGGCGCCATCTGTTGGACAAATAGAGGATTGAGTAACTATTTTATTTTATAAATCTGATAATCAGGCACCAGTTCTCATTACATACTACCACGTTGTTGAACGTTTACAATCTTCTTGATGGCAACAGGCTCTCAAGTACAACTGTAACCAGGGCAAACACCGTGAGGAAACCACAGCATGGTGGTAGGGTGCTTTGTAGTACTCGACTGTCTGGCTACCACCCTCAAGTTGTAAATCTGTCAGTTGCCTTTAAGGCATTGTAATAAGCTTTGTGTCCTTACCACCTTCGGCCACATCATCACTTACCATGTTGACATAGTGGTCAAACACAAGCTTATCTACCACTGAGTCAAAACCACTGAGCTAGACTCAAGACAAGCCAAACAATAAAGTGCTTCTTACCTATTAGGATCTTTCTCCTCAACTTCGAGCAGCTTTCTATCCCAGCTGCCCGGTGACGCCTGACGGGCTCTCTTCATCACATTGTCGATCTCCTTGCGACGACCGGCCGGGTTGGATGGGTCTGTGGTCACATATCAGCTAATCATTACCTGGCTTGTTACCTAGGTGGCCTTAAATTAAGTATCTCCCACACAGCGTAAATTGCTCGTAGTTTCACCAGCACTCCTAGACGAAGTGTGACAAAGGGTGGGAGGGGTCCGAAGTTTCGTGACGTCACATTTCAATATTTAAAGGTGTGAGTTGAGAGTCCATGGACTGAAGATGATTAAGATTGTATCTTTCATAACATAACTAAGGTTTGTTTTTAATTTTTGATACATACATTTGATTTAATAAAAAAACTATATTCGGAACTGTTGTTTTCATTTAATATTTCTAGATTTAAATTTGAAAACATATGTGTCATACTAGAGGGGGGAGTCTCACAAATGTGACCAACTGTCACAAGGATGGGGGGTCTAAAATTCATGAAATTCGTGTGACCTTATTATAATATGTTTGTATGTTTTCACACAAAAAGAGGGATATTGTAAGTATTGGCATCTGATTTACAAGAACCACACTCATCTTCTTACCATTTATCCTGGAATGCTGTGGATTCCTATCCATATGCAGCCGGTTCTTGGAGGCCGTCTCCGCCGCCCGGGACACCGACCCGTTGCGTCTGGACGACATCCTGTAAGGAGATCATGTTTTACATCCTGAATCGTACTGCTTTTGTCAACAGTTATTGAAGATTCGTTTAAAAATATGTCAGTCAATTACGCACTAAATGAAAATGACAAAGATTACAATGGACAACTATATCAATGATCCACTGTAGAAAAACAATTGCTTTGAAGTTTTATTTTTTAAAACTAAGTTAACAATTGTACTATTTTTGTCGACAGTTATTGAAGCTTCAGTCTAAAAATATGTCAAGTCAATTACGCACTAAATGAAAATGATATAGATTACAACTAACAACTAGATCAAACATCCACTGTAGAAAAACGTAAATAAGTTAACTGTTGGTAAGAGATGATGTGGCCGAAGATGCCTATAAGATAAGATACCTATTCACTCTGATCTTGAATAGATCCAGATTGTATCTGACAGGAAACAAGGAAGCCGGCAGTTTGTTCCATTCCTTGGCAGTACGGATCAGGAACATGGAGTCAAACCGTTTAGTGTGTATCCAAGGAAAGTCCACAATGTATAGGTGGTAGTGGGCCAACTTTCCTGTTTCCTGAGGTAAAAAGGGGAGGGACGGGATAGCAGTATTCTGAATTGGTGGTAGCCACTTAGCCTAAACGCTGTAGCAGGATATATAATACACTGACACAAGTTGGGCCTTAACTCTGCAATAGGTACTTTATGCAAAAAAAATTATGTGTATGTTTATACTATATGTATATGTATTCCTTCCTAGACTAATCTAGTTTCATCACAATAGGATTATTGTGATGAAACTATGCCAAATTATTATGTGTAACCCCATGAAGATTACTCGCCCGAAAAAAAGAAAATTACCAGTAACTTCTGTCATTCTCTTCTTCTCCTGACAATACCTTATTTGGATATGGTGGTAACAATAGCATTAAAAAATAGCAATAATTCCTGAAGTGTCCCAAAATTGAATTTTTTTTTATTTTATTTGATTAACATGTTCAGTGGTAAGCTTGTAATTAATCCTGAGTACTACTCGACGAGACAACACACACTTGGCTCTATATAGGGTCGAAAGGGGGACGGTATCCATAACAGGATGAAACGGTCCCATCGGAAAAAGTCAGAAGACCATATAAAAGATGGACAGCGACAGTGGAGACCTCTGGAAAAGACTGGTTGGAAAAGTTGGAAGACAGGGAGGCATGGAATAGGCTGGAGAAGGCCTACACCCAGAGAGGGGTCTAAATCGATGGATAGACCCCTAAGATAATACTAACTATTTGTATATACTTTTTAAGTATACAAGACGCACTCACCCAAACTCTCCGACTAAAATGGCGATGGGCAGGACACTTGGCTCGATATAGAGACCAAAGGTGGACAGTACTCACAACAAGATGGAAAGGTCCCAATGGAAAAAAGAAAGTCGGACTTTGTTTAATATACAAAATGGACTTCTGGTCATAACATTTATGGATAGCTCCTGCAATTATAGAGGCAACCTACAACTTACCATGATTTAAATAAATAGGTATAGTAAACTTAATATTGGTGTTTGGTATTATAGCAAGACAAAGAGATATCAAAACTGAAAGTATTGATCCAGCTACATAGAACTTACAAATCATCAATATAAATAAATAGTTTCCTTAGTCCCAAAAATATCTCGGTCAAGGTATTGCGTGATTAAATGACAGACATCATCCGACGATCAATAAATCACTAACACTCTAAATTATACAAAATCTATTTATAACATCGTCAAAATGGCCGCTGCAATTTATTGATCCATTGCGACTTACCTGAAATGACGGTCTTACCTTTATGTCTCCGGTTAACGGTATCTGGGAGCAAGGGCTCCAAACGCGCGCGGCGAGACGCGGGGGGCGAAGCCCCGGTGCCACGCGACGGGCAGACGCGATGCCCGGCTGCGCCGCTGTAAAAACCGACATACTTTACAACACGGGAGCGGCGCGCAGGCTGATCGATTTGCCTCGCGAAAAGGCAGACGCGCCCGATTGTTTGCCCACGCGAGGCAGACATGCAGCCTCCGGGCTCACGCGACGAGGCCTCACGGTAGTGGCCATAAGCGAAACGACATAAAACCTCCATGGAGCGGAGTCCTTAGCTTCAATCAATCCTCCTTAGTGGGTCCGATGACGATGCAGACTCGACGATCGCTGAACATCAAAACAATACTAAATCCACCTTATTTATTAATCACAATACAAAGTTACGAACCAGTATAATAACACTCGGAAACTTTTTCACTGAAATTCAATGGTAATATTGTAGAAACTCGCTAAAAGTATCCGCGACACGCCTTTCTAGCAGCATCGGCCATTTTGTTTTGCAATTCGTTCGTTTCGTTGACCTTTCTCTTTTGCGTTTTATTCGAAGGGGAAAGTGAAAGGTGGAAAGCCATTATTGCTAGAACAAAAACAAAAAAAACTTATTTTATTAGTACAAAGCAATTATTTAAAAAAAATGAAAATTAAATGCTATTTATTGTTAAATAAAATAAAATTAGAATCACATCTTGATACAAATTAAATAATCCTGCAATAACGAAACGCTAAAATTATTACCAGTGGTAAATATAAAAGATCATTTTGGTATAATCTGATGTCTGGTTTAAATGAATATAAAAAGTAGTTTATTAGTTGTGACGCATTCTAATTCTATCTTTAGTTACTGTGTATGTTTTAAATTATCAATTTAGGACTGTAGTGGCAGTAGTATTCATACAAAACAATTTTGTAGTGAGAAATGTTGTATGATAATAAGTATATTAAATAAAGTATGCATTGCAACACTGATGGAGACGTCGGCCTTCCGTCTGTCTGTTTGACAGTCGGAAACACGTAAAAAATAAAATAGTGCAGTAAAAACTTCTGTTGGGGAGGGTACACTGTACTTTTAATTTTAAGGTTTATTAAATACGTTAGTTCTTGTTAAGTATACAATACTTTAACATTTTAACACCAGTAACATTAAAATAGAAATTGCTAACGTTATTGTATTTATAAGTGCAATTTTTTAAATAAGTAAAACAGTAAAAGAAACCCAATCGAAATAACTTAGTAGTTGTAAAGTAATAAACTGAAAGTAATAAAAGCGTGGGGAGATTAAAAAGACTATTGTTTCTACAACAGACGGAATCTACCTGCATTTACATCATAAGGTAAGCCTTTTTATTCAACGTGTTACCCATGTACTTTAATTTTAACAATTTCAATATTTCTTAAGAATTTTTGTACATGATTGGATACCTAGTTTACTACCTGTAAGGTATGCTGCAGCCACAGGGTACATTATTATATCTAGCTGCAGTTTAAAAAAAGCTAAGGCAGGTAACCAGATACCTACCCATATAACAATATCGATACTATTAAGAAAACGAGGGTAGCTAAACAAAATCTAGTGCCAACTGCCAAGTAAATTATTGCAGGTATTTATGTTTTTTTAATAAACCATATCAAACGTAATTCTTCCAATAATAATATCCTCGACTTCTTGTTTTTGTATTTTTTTTTTAATAGCATAGGGTTTCATATACTCGAAATGCGGTCGGTCGCCATGGCAACCGGGCTATTTTCGCTGCAGTAATTTTTTCGTGTCGGAATATTCTATCCCATCCAAATGGTGCTTATCATGAGAAAGTGGGACGGATGTTGATATTGTTGACATGCTATTATTGTTTTTTATCAAGCGCCCGGGGACCCGGGGAGGGCGTCAATACAATTGTATGACTGATTCACAGATGGCAGCGCAAGGCCTGATATTCGTTGTAGTCATTCTAAAGTAAAATAAATAAATAAATATCCTAGTACATTTGTTCACACTCGGCTATCTGATCCCAAACTAAGCAGAGCTTGTAATATGGAAACCAGATGACTGATATACTACATATACTACTTTTTTTTTTTTTGTAAATACATACTTAAATAGATAATTACACCCAGACTCAGGACAAACAGACATGTTCATGCACACAAATGTGTGTCCTGGATGGGAATCGAACCCACGACCTGCGGCGTGATAGGCAGTGTATTAACCAACCACGCCAACCGGCCCGTCAAAGTACCTATTATATAACGCTTTTTTTTTTAAATCTGTCTGTTTAAATTCCAACATACGTAGAAACTCTTTTTTATATAGGTACCTGGTAAATCAGCAACTTATTAGTCCTAGTGTGGTAATCACTATGATAACAAAAAAAGGACAATCATTTTATCCCAGTTCTAGTACTTGAAATGATCATGTAAAAAGCAGAGCAAATGAACTTGGATACCGCGGCGAAGGTCGTGGGTTCGAATCCTACAATGAGCTTGAGCTTTCGGTGAGGGACAACATCGTGAAGAAACCATAGCACGGTGGTAGGGTACCTATATCAGGATACGTAAGTAGAACACCATGTAAATATACAGAGCTAGTTCATTCATCTTTGGTCTTTCATCCTTTCATCATCATAGGATGATGCAAATTCGTTCACTCATGTTTTTATTGAAGCGTTTAGGTATTCGGAGTCACTATTATATATTTTTATCAACAAGTAATAAGGAGTATCGTATAGTTCATCGATTTTTTCGATTTTATCGATTTTATCGATAGTATCATCACTAGATATGTATGATAAAGATTTCGTCACTGATAATGATATTTCTGGTTGTTGCCACGGAAAGCATATTGATCGAGAGACGCACATAGGTTGTCTGTTTCAGTTGGATAGATTATAAATAACTCGGCGATGTAGGCAGTCGTAGATTTGTTTTTTTGTATGAAATAAGTATTCATCATCGACTCGATGAATTTTATTACAGACTAGTGGTCCCGGCAGACGTTGTCCTGCCATGAAATGAAAATAAAAAGAAACTTGGAACCATCAGTTTTAAACAATATTTAGAAAATTGAATATCGTCGTTAAGTTATCATAAATTTTCTAATGTTCCGCGCAACTTTCATACTTTTTTCTTTCATAAGAACCTTCTCCTTACAATAACAAACACAACAAAAAAAAGTATTAGCGAAATTGGTCCAGCCGTTCCAGCGGTATGCCGTGACCCGTGACCAATATAGGGATTCATAATAATAAAATATCCTCGGACATTTGTTCACACACGGCTATCTGATCCCAAACTAAGCAGAGCTTGTAATATGGACAACCAGATCACTGATATAATACATATACTACTTTTTTTTTGTAAATACATACTTAAATAGATAATTACACCCAGACTCAGGACAAACAGACATGTTCATGCACACAAATGTGTGTCCTGGATGGGAATCGAACCCACGACCTGCGGCGTGATAGGCAGTGTGTTAACCAACCTCGCCAACCGGCCCGTTTTTATATTACAGATGTCCTCCGCGGTTTGACCCGCGTTCCCGTGGAATCTTATCTTTTCCCGGGATAATAATATAGCCTATTACACTCACAAATAACGTGGCTTTCTATTGATAAAAGAATTTTCAAAATCGGTTCAGTAGATTACCCCGTACAACCTCACAAACTTTACCTCTTTATAATATTAGTATAGATATATTCCGTACAACCCTGATTAAAAAAATATATAACTAGCTGTTCCGCGCGGTTTCACCCGCGTTCCCGAGGAATCTTATCTTTTCCCGGGATAAAAAGTAGCCTATGTGCTATTCCAGACTATAATCTATCTCCATGCCAAATTTCATCCAGATCCATTCAGCCGTTCTGGCGTAAATGAGTAACAAACATACATCCATCCATCCAAACAAACATTCACATGCATAATATTAGTAGGATTTGTAGAATCTATCCATCTCAGCTTGTAACTTGAAAACCACTGTACGGATTTCGATGCAGTTTTCACAGTTAACTACTTGTTTTTGAAGGACGTTTAATGGCTGTGACTTCGACCTAAATTTGATGTCACAGATACAGACACAAACTTATAACATCGCTTTTTCGTCTGGGCTTAAAAAGCTGATTATAGTTGGTACCTAACGACCTATATTAGTTTTAGTGAATCAACCAAAAATCAAGTTACAATAAATTGCAAATACAATTACAAACCTCGCTAATGTGGCTTTTTTTATACCACAAGTGACAACGAGGCAGGCGGGTCACCTGATGGTAAGTGACTACCGTCTCCTATAGACATTTTTCAAAGTCAAAGTCAAAACCATTTATTCAGTTTAGGCTCTAGAAGGGCACTTATGAAGGTCGAATTACAGAAGTTACCACCGGTTCGGAAGTCAGACAACAACTGAGAAGAACCGGCAAGAAACTCAGCAAGGTTACATTTTTTAAATATTTTTGGACCATCTGACTATATTGGCTTTTTTTTTCAAATGTTTAGCAGTTTTTCATTAGCAATACCAGGGTGATTGTCAATGTGTTGTACACCTTATTACAATGACTTAAAGGCTGGCTATCTCCTTACGACTCCGTAACATAAACATATCAGATTTTGTATTACCATTGAGTAATAGAATGGTTAAACGATTGATTTATGTTCTTCCAACATGACCAAATTGAATTTTCCTCGTGTCACACCGAATCTTTCTGGCCGTTTGCATTTGAGGATTTTAGCTTAAGATTGTTATTAGTTTTCTTTGATACCTCTATGGTTTTACGGAGATGGGAACTCAGTGCTAGTGGCGTTTTTTTTTATTCTGTATAGGCTTGTGTTTGACTACAATCTCACTATGGTAAGTGATGAAGTGGCCGAAGATGGTAAGTACACAAAGCCTAGATGGGAACAGGCTCTCAAGTGCAACCGTCGGAACACACCGATAGGTCTTTGGCGACAGATTTTCAACTTGAGGGTGGTAGCCAGCCAGTCGAGTACTACAAAGTACCCTACCACCGTGCGAAGTTCGACCTTCATAAGTGCCCTTTTAGGGCCTAAACTGAATAAATGGTCGCCTTGCTGATGGTGTCGGATTACTATTTTAATTCAAAAAATCGCTATTGGCAATCCTTTGTATATTGTAATTATGACAACTTCTATTTTTCAATTAACAACAAATATTCATACGCCATTTTAATGGCAGTCTTAAGAAGGACTTATATTAATTTTAACATCTCATTGTAACCTAAGACTTAGTTGAATAAATTATTTGATTTGATTGAACGCAAGTGTTGTATTGGCCATTCAGGGGCCCCGTGAGATCGGGGGCACGGCCCCGTGTACCCTTATGGTCTTGGTACCTCCAAGCGAATGTCAAACGCCTCACATAGATGATCGTTCGGTACGGTGTAACAGGTTCGCCTATTTATTCTCCTTCAGAGAGGTTAACACGAGTCGTGTGCACATATCTACCTACTTTACATAGGTACATACAGTGATTCCACACTGAACATGCGTCGATGGTTGAAGTGAATAAATGTTTGACACTTGTTTAAAACGCGTGAAATAAGTTTTTTTTTTTTTTTTTAATCTGGATAAGCTTGTGTTTGACCACAATCTCACCATGGTAAGTGATGATGTGGCCGAAGGTGGTAAGCACACAAACCCTAGATGGGAACTGGCTCTCAAGTGCAGCTGTCGGAACACACCGATAGGTGCTTGGCGACAGATTTTCAACTTGAGGGTGGTAGCCAGCCAGTGGGGTACTACAAAGTACCCTACCACCGTGCTATGGTTTCCTCACGATGTTTTCCTTCACCGAAAGCTCAAGCTCATTGTAGGATTCGAACCCACGACCTTCGTCGCGGTATTCGTCGTCACTAACCACTGAGCTATCATCGCCTTAAAAATGGATAAAAAAAATAATAATGAGGACATTATTGAACGTCTGCTGGGACTTTGGAAAATGTGCTTATTATACTAGCCGTTCTCCGCAGTTTTACCCGCGTTCCCGTGGGATCTTTTTGGAACGAAGTTCCTTATCGCGCGTTGTGAAAGGGGGCTAGACGGAAAAAAATCTTACGACACTTTTGTGTCGGTGACACCGCTGTGCGGCGTGCGCATGTTTCTCTGTCTGTCTCTGTCTCTCTCTCTCTCTCTCTCTCTCTCTCTCTCTCATAGAAAGCAAGCCAGATATTTTAATTTCTAATTATATAAATAGAAATGTTTTTTTTTTTACGTGGTGAAATCCTCATAGGATACCCGACCGCTCAAGGGGGGCAGCAGTCGGGTTATGTCAGACTTTTACTGACTAAAACCCCACGGTGGTTACCATCTGCGCTGTAGAGGGGGTTGGGTTCTCGCATGGAACTCTTACTCAACCCCCTCCACGCGCGCTTATCGCGGTATAAACTGGAATAATGTAGCATTCAGCAGTAGTTTTTTAGTTTATTCGTTACATACATACAAATCTTTCCTCTTTATAATATTAGAAAGAAAGTCCTCCGTGCTTTACGGATTTTCATGCGGTTTTCACCAATGGACCACCAACTTTACCTTTTTATAATATTAGTATAGATTAATCAACTGTTAAAATTTTTAACATATTTTCATTCTTTCAGATCTAACTGCTAGATTCTTAAAGAATCGAAGAAATGATCCTGTGAAATGTAAGTACATAGCTATTTTTAGTTTTTTTATACAATTAAAACCTAAACGCAAATCTGCAAAAAAATATTGACATTCATACCTTTTACTCACAATTTTTTTTAGAAGATTTTTGGCTTGGTATCTAGACCTTTAAGCCATCCTTACTCACTAACCTATTTACTGTGTAGTGTTGTGGCTACAACGTATCGACAATCTAATCTATCATAACATATGCGACGCAGGTCACAAAGTCATCACGCGATGCTTACGTGGAACACACGGATGCTAGATTCAGTGTGATGCGATGTTCCAGACTCCGTATCATTATCTAGGCGTACTACCATATTAACGAATATTTAAATGACGACAATGCTTGGGTGTAGCGCTCGCTCTTGCAGGACATACATTTATGTAATAATTCTAAGATTGTTTCGAAAAGAGTAATTGCTTAGTTTATTGCCGGCTCTTCCCAGCAAAAGCAACCTTCCGAACCGAGCATTTAGAGTCATTAGAGTAATTAGAATCTGACAATTCATAAACATTTCATTTCATTAAACATTTTATGGAGGAGCGAGGTATTAGACTCCTCCATTGAAAAGGGAAGATCTTCCGCCAGGCTAGGTCATCGTGCCTGGGGACCGCGGTCCAACTGTTGTTTTTTTTTTTTTTTGAGGATGACTTAAAGGGGGCGGTCTGAAGGACCATAGACACCCTTACGCGGACTATTCGGCGAGCGCTTAGGGCTCTCAGCCGTGTTTGTTTGTGACGACTCACCGCTGAGGGCGCCCCAGTTGGGGCCCGAACCTCGGCTCAAGGCGTCGTCGGGGGACACAAAAAGTGGGACGGACTTCGCCTAAGCGATTTAGAGGAGTTTTAGGGGACGGTCGGATTGCTGACTGTGGCGGCTCGGGCCGTTAACGACTGACTAACGGGGGGACGAGACCGAATCTGAGTGGGACGTCGCGACGGGCCTCTCCGGCGAGGGCGGAAACGCGGGCGTTGTTTCTCGAGGGCTGCGCGAGCCTCCCTATCCTGAATTTGAGCTAAAGTTATGGGGTCATCCGGCTCGCTGAGGGCGATTTTAGGCCTACGGATTTTTGAGATCTCTGAAGGAGTATAGTTGGCAGTTTTGACTATTAACGGGTTCGCGTGGTTTAGGGCACGATCGTAATAACGGCGAGAAGCGCATGTTGGAATCTTGTATATATGCAGATCGCATAGAAAACTTCGTAAGCGCGATGTAGGTTATTGAAGCGCCATCTATCAAGGAGTCGTGCGAACTATATCTATGTGTAAATAGACGTCGCTACAATTTCATTTCATTTCATTTATCTATTAGACTCGTACAGACGGATAGATAGGTTATATTTATCTCCTTGTTACGCCACAGTAAAACAAAAGTAGTAGATATATACCATAGTACGGTCTGCCAAGTGGTGTGCCAGTTTTGATTTAGTTTCCTAGACAACGAAAATTACAACAAGGTTCAAACTAAAAAGATATCACTTGAAAGAGATGCATAATAATGACATGAGTTGTCATAAGTTGTCAGATTGATCTGCAAGCGAAACTAATCTTTATTACCTATGAATCTGCAAGTGGCATTCAACTTTAGGATGGTACACCACTTTCTTGGCCGACCGTACCTAGTTTTTTTTTTTATGTAATAGGGGGCAAGATAGCATGCGGGTCACCTGATGTTAAGTGATCCCCACCGCCCATGCATACCCGCAACACCCAAGGGGTCACAGGTACGTTGCCGGCCTTTTAAATGGGAATACGCATGCAATATGGAACTTGACATGAAAAATTTTACCTAGCTCGATCGATTTTTCGCCCCCGAAACCCGCTGGATACAAAATTTCATGAAAATCGTTGGAGCCGTTTCTGAGATTCAGATTATTTATTTATATAGGTACGTTTAAGGGTACTAGATAGATAGATAAAGGTCGTAGCACTTTAAACGCCTCTGCTCCAACACCGCCCTATACTAAAAGTTTACTCATTTGTCGCCAAGCACCTATCAGTGTGTTCCGGCAGTTGTTGGCGGTCTGAAGGACCATAGACACCCTTACGCGGACTATTCGGCGAGCGCTTAGGGCTCTCAGCCGTGTTTGTTTGTGACGACTCACCGCTGAGGGCGCCCCAGTTGGGGCCCGAACCTCGGCTCAGGGCGTCGTCGGGGGACACAAAAAGTGGGACGGACTTCGCTTAAGCGATTTAGAGGAGTTTTTAGGGGACGGTCGGATTGCTGACTGTGGCGGCTCGGGCCGTTAACGACTGACTAACGGGGGGACGAGACTGAATCTGAGTGGGGATGGCGGTAAGCTCATGGATTTGAATGTATATCTGTCTAATGGTGAGTCCAAGAGATACATTCAAATCCATGAATAAAGTAAGTTTAAACCTTCTCAGGTTGACTAAATGGTCCAATATGTACAGGATACATAAATCACGCATGGGCGTCCGCGTTTTACAAACACATATTTTATCTACATCTATTTCTGATGAAGATGATGTAATGAACCGAACGGATTGGCTGTAATTTTTGTAATTAAACGTTGGGTTTACGTCAATGTATACGTTTTCATACTCCCGTAAAAGGCTTGCGTGAAGACACTGTGTAACAACTATTTTTAAGGCGATGCTAGCTCAGTGGTTGTGACGTCGGATACCGCGAAGGTCGTGGGTTCGAATACTACAATGAGCTTGAGCATCGTGAGGAAACCACAGCACGGTGGTAGGGTACTATGTGGTACTCGACTGGCTGGCTACCACCCTCAAGTTGAAAATCTGTCGCCAAGCACCTGTTGGTGTGTTCCGACAGTTGCACTTGAGAGCCAGTTGCCCTTAAGGCATTGTAATATGGTGTACAACACGTTGGTAGTCCACGTGGTATTGCTATTGTCTATAGGCGACGGTAGTCACTTACCATCAGGTGACCCGCCTGCCTCGTTGTCACTAGTGACATAAAAAAAAAAAATCTAACCATTTCCCATTCAATGATGGCTTGAGTTTTTAGTAGTTTACGGTCGACCTAGGTCTAAAGAACGCTCTTATCTACGAATTATGCGAATTACTTCGTCTATAGGCGATGATAGTCACTTACCATCAGGTTCTGGTGGTATAAAAAATTATAACTTTTGGCTCTCAAGTGCAGCTGTCGGAACACACCCAGGTGCTTGGCGACAGATTTTCAACTTGAGGGTGGTAGCCAGCCAGTCGAGTACTAACATGTACCCTACCGTGCTGTGGTTTCCTCACGATTCCTTCACCGAAAGCTCAAGCTCATTGTAGGATTCGAACCCACGGCCTATAAAAACGATAACTAACTAACAATTTTGTTTTCAAACTTCCAGATAAATTGAAAAAAGGCGACCTTTTTTATCTATGTTTTATTTATTTAATTAATGAAAGTCTTAATTAAATATTAATAAGTATAGGTCCATTGACTTCCACGATAATATAAAGGGGTCGGACATGTCTCGGGACATTGACGTCCATTGGGCGGTCTCGTCCCACCTTTTAATCTTACGGGGCCGATAATTATTCATACACAAAACAATGACCGTAACAAATTTTAATCAATTATCCTCTATAAACATGTTACCTTTGCTTGGTAAAAGTTAAAAAAAAGTGACAATTCATGCAAACAAAAAAAAAATGTTTTTACACCTTTTTTTTATATGTCGATCTGCCGTGTCTATGGCTTCGATTCTGTCTCGCTCGCTGCCCTTTCCCCGAATGTTACTCGTCAAGTGAAGTGTTTTGCCCATTACCATTTCGATGGACTGCAACCTGTAGTACCTAAGCGCTTTTGTTTTTTTGTGACGTTGCGTTTCCGCTTTTAGTTTTATTGTATAATATCGGTAGCGTTTTGTCCAATAATCTTCAGTCTTAGTGCACGTCATGTGAAATTAAACCGTGTATCGGAACTTTTCAGGTTGTCCCAGATGTCCGTAAAAAGATTTAGTGAAACTAAAACTAAATACTGACCTGACTTGACTGAAGATGACTAACTTTACTTTGAATGTGACATACAAACATAAAATAAGTATAAAAATAACTCATGGCTAGGCTGGATAGTCTTGTAACTAAAGCCTTTTTACTAAATAAAAAAACAAATAAAAGCTTTCATAATGGCGTCATTCATATCGAAATTGCACAGGCGCCTTCATTTGGTAGTATTGAAGACAGGGGCGGTAGCAGCCTCAAATTTTGGAGGGGGTCACTAATAATAAAATATGTCGAGTAAATGCATCGCAGATAGGGGCAGTTTTTTTGGAACGAAGTTCCTTATCGCCCGTTATGAAATATGAAAGGGGGCTGGACGGAAAAAAAATCCCCGACATTAAAGATGTGCGCATGTTTCTCTGTCTGTCTCTCTCTCTCTCTCTCTTATAGAAAGCAAGCCAGATATTTTCATTTCTATTTAAAAAAAACATTTCTATTTATATGTATATATATATAAAAATAGAAATGTTTTTTTTTTAAATATATATATATATACTCTCTTGACTTATATAACTTCGTTCCATCTGGGTGTCCCTTGTTTTGTTAATTTTTGGAAGGTGTTTTAATTTACGTTCACGATTTTAGGGAGGGTCATTTTCCCTGTGACACCCCCTTCGGACCACGCCTGATTGAAGATCGGCTATGCTGATAGCAATGCCCATTCTGCTCTGCCAGTAGTGTTACATATTAGTAGATGCGCCACAGTATACAGATTGCCTGCATTCTTTTTTTTTATAAAAATGACAGTCGTAAATTCAAATGAGCTAATTAATTAAATAATCAATTGATAACATTGCAACCTTTATGTAATTATAATCAAATAGGTTTTAAATAACATTAGTGACACTCAGTCATTGACCTGGATATCGCGATATGGTTACATTGTATTAAAATAATAATATGGGTGACTGAAAAATATTCCACTTACATACAAAGCCAATACTAGGTCGGAAACAGGCAATTCCTTGACCTCTTCGGTCATCATTCTCTCCTTTGATGATGAATATCGGTGGGACATTAAGGCGATGATAGCTCAGTGGTAGTGACTAGTGACGTCGGATACCGCGGTGAAGGTCGTGGATTCTACAATGAGCTTTCGGTGAAGGAAATCATCGTGAGGAAACCACAGCACGGTGGTTGGGTACTTTGTAGTACTCAACTGGCTGGTGTGTTCCGACAGCTGCACTTGAGAGCCAATTTCTGTCTAGGCTTTGTGTGCTTAACACCCTCGACCGTTTCATAAAATAATATGTTGAGATTGCGGTCACAACCATAACCTAAAGTAACAAAAATAAACATAAGCAAACTGATCTGAAGAAAAGTAGAAGAAGGTTGTAAAACATTCGACCTCACAAACGGCTCATTGAAGAGGAAAAAAAAACAAACCAGAGACTCGTATAGCAACAATCACATCACGCGTCGATCACATGTAAACACAATTCGAAATTCGAATGCAAACATTTAAATTCGGAACTGTACTTGAAAGACCGGTCGGCAAAGGACGCTTGCTTGACTTCACGGCATATTATGTAAATGTGCTCTTGCTTGGTGATTGTATATTTGGAAGAGATGATTGTCCGACCTTCTAAACCTAGTCTACAATGAAGGCCGTCTAAAAATAATTACTTCTAGAGAAAGCATGGGGTTCTTCAAAAGAGGAGTAAGAAGGTTTATGCAAGGTCGGCAACGCGCTCGTGACGCCTCTGGTGTTGCATGCGTCCATAGGCTACGGTAACCGCTTACCATCAGGTGGACCGTAAGCTTGTTTGCCACTAGTGGTGTAAAAAAATAAATAAAAAAAAGCTCCTTGTAGGTACTTTTTGTGCTAAATTCTTTCGTTCTCAGGCTTAACTCTTATCACGTTTGTTTATGGTATGGACATGTCAGTCGAAGCAAAATGGCGGCAATTTTATTCTATAGGCAAATATCTCACAAATATACTCCAATGTAATATGGACGAGTAATGCTTTAATTAATTGCTGTCGTGGTGTCGAATGTTCAGGATACATTGCATGAATTTAAATTGGAAAAGAAGTATTAAACGTTCCGATTCATGTACCGATTTTTTTTTATTAGGACATACAATGTCTGGCAGGTTGCCAGTATTCTTATTTTTTATGGTTATTTGGTTAAATTTACTCGGAATTTCGACCAGTATCGTATACTTAGTCTAGTATAAACACAGATTAATAAATAGTTACTTAAGTATAAGTCACTCATGTAAGAGTTTTTGTCTCTGACTAATTTCACACAAACTTGAAGCTCAAATGCCTTCAAACCGCAATGCCTTATAATTTTACTTCCCCATTTGTACGGCGCAAGATATATAGTGTTTGTAAATAGTAATTAGATTGTAAATAGTAATTATAGGTAATAGATTTATTGTGAAAATATTTTATAGAAATAAATGATTGATAGTTTTGTGTTTAATTTGGGTAATGCTCTGATTGGTCAATTAGAATAGATAGTATCTCTTTCGCGCATTTTAGTTCTCGCTCGCACACTGAGACAGCGGGTTGCTAAGTCACAGCTCGCCTCTGATTGGCGGACGGTGGCGAGGCAACTCGCTGCCTACGTTAACTTGTAGGGACCCATCGTTGGGGGATAAAGATAGACGCCTCGGGGCGTACAGCATGCTTCGATTGCTTCAACCTCGATCCAGCACATAGAAAATAGAAAGCAGAGCAATACCCAAGGCAAGCATCAAGAAGACCTATATAGAAGAAAACTGGCGTGTTTTTATTCAAGCTTAGAAGCCCGACCTCCAGTACACGCCGTATACAGTCCCTATAGAAAGTGCGGCGTGTACATTTTGGTCATATCGAGCCGAATATTGGATCAGCGAGTGAAGAATAGCTGTTTACAGTGAAGAATAGCTGCCTAAATACAGTCCACGCAGAAGAAAGAAATCATGCCAGTTACCAGGTCTACCAGCGGGCGGCAAAATCTGGCATCAGACGCATCCAATAGCGTTCTGACGTCGGAAACCGAACAAACGCCCACAGAACATACAGCCACGACCGCGACGGGGGAAACCATCACCACGGGGGAAACCACCACTACAGAGGGGACCACCACTACAGGAGGGATGGCGACCACAGGACTGCCGTCCACAGAACCCGGAGCGGCCGATGAAGATCCAGCCAAGGCTGCGATACCTCCAGAGAGCACCAAGCGCTCGAAGAAGAAGACAGGAGAACGAACCAAGAAGCTGGCAGCCGCCAGAGCAGAACTCGTCCGCCTACAGATGGAGTATGCAGCCGCGCGTCTAGTATCCCTAGAGGCGGAAGCAGACTCTGAAACAGATGACGACACCGTCGTGTCAGAGCAAGCAACAGCACATCGGGTCGCTGAATGGGTGAAATCCAACGATCAACCGCTCCTAGCCATCGACAACAGACCCTACCACGTCGAGCCAGCAGCAACAGTGATCCAGCCTATCGTCGCACCACAGCCAACAGAAGCAGCAGCGCCTCAACCGACGGTGGCGCCCTCTCAGCAGATTGATTTATCACAACTCGCATCTGCCATCGCGCTCGCAGCGAAATCAAACAGTCAACAGTTGCCGCATCGATACACCGATCTACCAGTCTACAGCGGGGCCTATCAAGAGTGGCTCTCCTTCAAGGCGGCGTACACCGAAACATCGAAGCTCTACACAGAAATAGACAACATCACGCGTCTCCGTCGAAGCCTCCGCGGTCACGCCAAAGAAGCAGTTGAAAGTCTACTTATTCACAGTTCCAGAGCCGATGACGTCATCAAAGCGCTGGAAACTCGCTTCGGCAAGCCAGACGCGATCGCGCTCGCCGAGTTAGAACGCCTACGCACACTACCACGCCTCACAGATACAGCAAGAGACATCTGCGTGTTCTCCACGAAAGTCTCGAACATAGTAGCCACATTGCAAGCATTGAAGAAGATATACTATCTCTACAACCCGGAAGTCACCAGGGCAGTCATTGACAAATTCTCACCTCAAATGAGATATAGATGGTTCGACTTCAGCTCAGCAGATCAAACGGAAGAAGCCGACTTACTCAAGCTGAGAAGATTTTTAGAAAAGGAAGCGGAGAAATGCAGTCCTTATGCGCAACCAGAGCCCGTGTCGCGCTATACAGACATCGAACAGAAAACAGCACGAGCACCACTAGCAAGAAAACAGAAAACATATGCAGTGAGCAAACAAGATGAAACAACATGTCCAGTGTGTGAAAAACACGGTCATACAGCAGCAGATTGCAAACAGATCACAGATGCAGATATCAACGTCAGATGGGAGCTAGCCAAATCGAAATACCTATGCTTTCGATGCCTGAAACACAAGTCAAGAGCACATCAATGTCAAGCCAAGAAGTGTGAAGTAAACGGATGCGAACGTACTCATCACAAGCTACTCCACTTCCAACAGAAGACAACAGAAGCCGAAAAGAATGATGTCGTCACAAACATCTGGTCAGCAGCCGTCGAGTCAAGATCCTACTTGAAGATTCTGCCAGTACGAGTATCGGGACCGAAGGGCAAAATAGACACCTTTGCCTTACTAGACGACGGATCTACGGTGACACTCATCGATGACGACATCACAAGACGAGCAGGCATCAAAGGAAAATCGGAACCACTCCGTATAGAAGCAGTCGGCAAGACAGAAGTCGAAGCTACGAGGTCAAGACGCGTCTCACTCACTATTCGAGGAACGGCGGGAGACCACAACATTCAAGCTCACACCATCAATGGCCTACACATAACGCCACAGAAGATAGCAGACATCGATATCAGCAAATGCGAACACCTAGAAGACATCGCATCACAGTTAAAGTATAACCGGGGGACACCCGGCATACTCATCGGTCAAGACAACTGGCACCTGCTACTAGCCACAGAAGTTCGCCAAGGCAAGCGCTACCAACCGGTGGCATCCCTCACGCCACTCGGGTGGGTTCTACACGGTTCACGCAAACGTACTCTGGGTCGACAGCTGCACCAAGTAAATCACCTCAAACAACAAGAAGAGGATATGAACGAGCAACTCAAGCAATACTTCGCAATAGAATCTCTCACTATAGAGCCGAAGAGACCACAGAATGACCCCGAGCAACGAGCACTCGCCATACTTCGTGAACACACTCGACAACGTGAAGACGGCAGATACCAGACAGCACTACTGTGGAAGAGCCAGAACGTCAACATGCCGAACAACAGAGAAAACGCTCTCAAGAGGCTGAATAATACAGAAAAGAAAATAGACAAGAACCCTGCATTGAAAGAAAAATACAACCTACAGATGGCAGCACTCGTCGAAAAGGGTTACGCCGAGATCGCGCCGAAACAGTCTACAGAAAATAGAACGTGGTACCTACCACATTTCCCGGTCATCAACCCCATGAAGCCGGACAAAGTACGTGTGGTTCACGATGCTGCTGCGAAGACAAGAAATGTATCACTCAACGATCACCTGCTCACCGGTCCCGACCTGCTACAGTCACTTCCCGGAGTTGTTATGAGGTTCCGCCAACACCCCATAGCAGTCACAGCCGACATAGCCGAGATGTTCATGCAGGTCAAGATCAGGACAGAAGACAGAGACGCACTTCGCTACCTATGGAGGGGCGAGGAGAGAGGGGACAGTGACGTCACAGAATACCGAATGACGTCACTAATCTTCGGAGCGACGTCATCACCATCAACAGCTATCTACGTCAAAAACATCAACGCAGACCGCTATCAAGATACGCATCCCGCAGCACACCGAGCTATAGAACGAAACCATTACGTCGACGACTACCTCCAGAGCTTCTCCACCATTGAAGAAGCGATACAGACAGCAACAGATGTTCGAAGAATACACAGCGAAGCGCACTACGAACTCAGACAATGGGCATCGAACTCACCTACAGTACTTCAGGCACTGAGCCATGAGGGAAACAAGAAACAGAAAATAGATCTACATAGCAACTTGAACACAGAACGAGTACTCGGCCTCATCTGGGAGTGCGCCACAGACAACCTCGCATTCAACCTTAACCTGGCAAGGTTGCCAACAAATATAGTAAAGAACTCCGAGCCAACCAAGAGAGATATATTGAGAATAGTTATGTCTCTATTCGACCCACTCGGACTCGCCGCACCGATAACATCGAGAGCCAAGCAGATTCTACAAGAAGTCTGGCGCCGCGGTACTGAATGGGACCAGCCAATAGAACAAGGGCTACAACAACAGTGGGCAGAATGGACATCGCATCTGGAACGTCTAGCTGCCATCAGAATACCCCGCTGTTACCTCAACTACAGCACAGCTGATCGGATCGAACTTCACGTATTCGTAGATGCCAGTGAAGTCGCCTACGCCGCCGCCCTCTACTGGCGAATAACAGCACCTGATGGAAAAGTAACAACATCACTCGTCATGGGGAAAGCGCGTGTGGCACCATTGAAGATCACATCGATACCTAGATTGGAACTCCAAGCAGCGGTGATGGGTAGCCGCATGTCAGCAGCAGTCATAAGCGAACATGACGTCAAACCAGTATCGAAGACCTACTGGACAGATAGCAGAACAGTACTCGCCTGGCTGAAAAACGGAGCACGCACCTACAGACCGTACGTGGCTCACCGAATAGCTGCCATAGAAGAAAACAGCATAGTAAGCGAATGGAGATGGGTGCCCACCAAACTGAACGTCGCGGACGACGCCACTCGCGACGTACCTCAGGACATAGACCGCTGGTTCACCGGGCCCCCCTTCCTACGCGATCATCCGTCAACATGGCCGGTAGCGCCATCTACCAACACAGAACACACGGGCGAAGAGAAGACTAACTTACTTCAACGCAAGTCGCAAGTAAACTTGGAAGAGGCTCTACCTGAAATACACAGATTTTCGAAATGGGAACGATTACTCCGAAGTACTGCACGTGTGTTACAATTCATCGAACTGTGCAGGCGGAAAAAGGAAACAGTACAGTACAAACGTACGAGAAAGAACAAAGAGAAAGATGCAGCATGGCAAAAACAGAAAAAACAGACTCGTACGTCGCGCCCTCTACCGGCAAAATCGAGAGATACAAAACAATATCTACCATTGGATGGCGATCTTCTACGTCACGCCGAGTACCTACTCATAAAGAAAATGCAACAAGACTCATTTTCGGAAGAAATAACAGCTATCGAAAACAACAAGACAGTATCAACACATAGCCGACTGCGCCACCTATCGACAGAATTGTTAAACAATCTCATCACACTCAGATCGCGCATCCAAGCTGCTGACGTCGAAGATGCAATCAAGAGGCCAGTGATATTAGACGGAAATCACCCTATCACCCGCCTATATATAGATCACATACATAGAAGTCTTCATCATGCTGGGGTGGAAACGACACTCAACGCGTGCAGACAACGGTACTGGATCATCAGACAGCGGCCTACAGTCAAGGCGGTTATACACAGCTGCCTACCCTGTCGCATAAGAAAAGCGACACCGCAGCGCCCCCTGGAACATTCACAGACAACGACCTCATCGGACGCGGCCATTGGCGAACATCACAACGCCTGGCCGATATGTTCTGGGCAAGATGGCTGCGGGAGTACTTACCTGAGCTCCAATACCGGCGGGAGCCCCACGGACGAGGCGAGGCAGTCAACATCGGAGACCTCGTCATCATCGCAGATGGGACTCTACCGAGAAACCTCTGGCCTCGGGGAATCGTAATCTCAACCTACCCGGGGCCAGACAACATAGTCAGAACAGTCGACGTGAGAACAAGAGGAGGAGTGCTGCGCAGGCCGGTAAAGAAGCTGATCGTACTGCCTGCCACTCAAGTCACCGTACCTGCCTCTCAAGACGCCGTACCTGAGTCACTGCGCCGTCCTGGACCGGAGTAGGACGACGCACGGCGGGAGAAATGTACGGCGCAAGATATATAGTGTTTGTAAATAGTAATTAGATTGTAAATAGTAATTATAGGTAATAGATTTATTGTGAAAATATTTTATAGAAATAAATGATTGATAGTTTTGTGTTTAATTTGGGTAATGCTCTGATTGGTCAATTAGAATAGATAGTATCTCTTTCGCGCATTTTAGTTCTCGCTCGCACACTGAGACAGCGGGTTGCTAAGTCACAGCTCGCCTCTGATTGGCGGACGGTGGCGAGGCAACTCGCTGCCTACGTTAACTTGTAGGGACCCATCGTTGGGGGATAAAGATAGACGCCTCGGGGCGTACAGCATGCTTCGATTGCTTCAACCTCGATCCAGCACATAGAAAATAGAAAGCAGAGCAATACCCAAGGCAAGCATCAAGAAGACCTATATAGAAGAAAACTGGCGTGTTTTTATTCAAGCTTAGAAGCCCGACCTCCAGTACACGCCGTATACAGTCCCTATAGAAAGTGCGGCGTGTACACCATTGTAACTGTGAACTGACATATTGACGTAATGATGAAATATTAAAATTGTATGAACAAGGAAGAAAATATATTTAAACGTTCGTAACGTTCACAATTTTTTTTTAATATTTAATGGTAAAATTATGATTAAAAAAAATGTTTAACACCTTTGTTCCTTTGAATGGAATTTAAAAAGTATTCTCTCCACACAATGCCAACATGACGCGCGCGCGTGTTCACCACGCGCTAGCGGCATGATGTTCTTTATTTAAATTCAAATTCAGATTACCAATTCCTGTCTCACCATAATCAATTATTACTTTTTTTTCTTGGTATATAGCGATTTTCGTTACTTACGTAGAAAGTTCTTTAATCCTAGTTTAATGATAAAAATATTATTGATTGATTGGTTTATGGTTGCGTACGCAAATGATAGGATTGGCATTCCTATGAATCGCTAGATAATGCGGACAAAAATGTTGCGAGGGAGATGTCTTTAAATAGGTTTTTAACCGACTTCAAAAAAGGAGGAGGTTCTCAATTCGACTGTATGTTTTTTTTTGTATGTTTGTTACGCGATTTCTCTGCCAATTATGAATAGATTTTGATGATTCTTTTTTTGTTTCGTAGATCATGCTTCAGTGGTGGTCCCATTAAAATTTTATCGAAATTGATTTTCCACTTTTTGAGAAAATCAACAAAAACAAAAAAAAATTATATCTCGTTTGATAAACCTTAGTGAATCAAACTGAGTCGTTGAGCATGACTTTTTGGATTTGGATGAAATTTTGTGTGTATACTTCAATGGGTTCTTCGATGGTTTTAAAATACAATTGGACCCAGTAGGTGTAAGTAAAGAATAATATTTTAATTTCAAAGTAAGAGCCCTAAAGGACACTCAACAAAATTATTGATATTTATAAACAGTTCTTTTTGGAGTCGGTGCCAGCCAAGAAGGACAGTTTAATTCTGCCTTTGTAACAAACTTCGAAAAGTAAGGAGAGGTGTCGTAAGACGTTTTCTCGTATGAACACTTCCAGTTCAAAACTGTTCTTCTTTTTTTTTACATTTTGATAAGGTTGTGTTTGACCGCAATCAGACCATGGTAAATGATGATGTGGCACTAGGTGGCAAGCACACAAAGACTAGAGGGTAACTGGCTCTCTAGAGCAGCTGTGGAACTCACCGATAGGTGCTTAGTGATACACTTTCATCTTGAGGGTGGTAGCCAGCCTGTCGAGTACTACAAAGTAGTTGTGGTTTCCTGACGATGTTTTCCTTCACAGAAAGCTCAAGCTCATTGTAGGATTCGAACCCACAACCTTCGCCTTTCCATGAAGGTCGATTGTGTCTTTGAGAATACAAACATCGTGCTACTAATAAAAAACTATAACTTGTCATTATGGAACCCTATACGCTATTCGTGAACCGAAACGCACTTTCCCGGCTTTTTTCATCTATAGACTTTTACCGTAGCGTTTAATCTATGATTTTTCTAATCGGACACTTATTTTTGCGGGCCCACTAGTGAAATGTAGTTTTACGCAATATTATGTAATTATTTTCTCTATTGTTTCTTGTCTTTTGTCAACAATGGAGACAAACAAAATTACCAGAGTATTTTTTCCTGGAGTTTATTTATTTATCTATTTATCCTCATTTTGATCACGTACACCGTGACTTGGGTATTATCAGTTAAATTATAATTAGTAAAATAACGCGTGTAATTATCACGTTTTGGCAGTTAACCTTTGACATACATATTTGTCAAATAAGAAAAAAAAACTTTAAATACTTTTTTTTAATACGTCTGATTACCGTCGCTCGTGGATATAAGAAATAATCATATCTAATATCATAGATGAATCAATCGTCGCGCCATCTATGAATAATATCTATACTGGTTGACTGATATATCAAATCAGCTTCTTTTTATGAAATGTTGTACCGATTTAAAAAGTTTCTATGGAAACGCGGTTTCGCCCGCGTTCTCGAGGGATCTTATCTTTTCCCGAGATAAATCATATGTCCTTATCCAAGGTCCCATCTAGCTGTATACCAGAATTCATAAAAAAAAACTTGAGAGGTGTCAAGGGACTCCCGGATGGAACGAAGTTATATAAGTCGAGAGAGTATATATATATATATATAAAATATATATATATATATATATATATATATATATATATATATATATATATATATATATATATAAAAAATATATATATATAAATAAATGTCTGGCTTGCTTTCTATAAGAGAGAGAGAGAGAGAGAGAGAGAGAGAGAGAGAGAGAGAGAGAAAGACAGACAGAGAAACATGCGCACGCCGCACAGCTTACTACACACAACTGTTACCCGACCAACTGACACTAAAACTGTCGGTTTTTAGTAAGATTTTTTTCCGTCTAGCCCTCTTTCACAACGCGCGATTATGATTCTGTGTTTTAAACGTGATAATGTAACAGACAGTTACTTTCGCATTTATAATATTAAGTAGGGACTAAAAATACTAACTTGAGTCGTACCTACCGTCTCGTCTGGTGTAGGTATCAAAATATCTACACGAAGTTCCTTATCGCGCGTTGTGAAAGGGGGCTAGACGGAAAAAAATCTTACGAAAAATTGTCACGACACTTTTAGTGTCAGTGTCACTTTATTGTAAGCTGTGCGGCGTGCGCGTGTTTCTGTCTGTCTCTCTCTCTTATAGAAAGCAAGCCAGATATTTTCATTTCTAATTATATATATATATATATAAATAGATTTTTTTATATATATATACTCTCTCGACTTATATAACTTCGTTCCATCCGGGTGACCCTTGACACCTCTCAAGTTTTTTTGTGCTTAGATTTGAAATTAAAAGTTATCAGTAAAATGAATTTCATATAACTGAAAACTGCATCAAAATCGGACAAGTAGTTTTGAAAGAGAAGAGAAAAATGCCAACATAGATTTGCACAAACAAACAAACATCCTCTCACCCCAAACGCACATACCGTCTTCGTTCCGTCGCGAGTAAAAATGAACGAAGTTTTAGGGTATTTTGGTATTTTATTACTGTATTGCCTTACTGAGGATGTAATTTAATAAACACCGTACCTACTCTAAGAGGTTACAAGTGGAAACGCAAAATCTAAAATGATTTTTTATAGTAGCCGAATCACCCGTAACTGCATTGCGACAGATTTTCTCTTTGCTATGTTATTAATTACTATGGTTATTTTACTTTTTTTTATTACCTAAGCTGACTTTGACGATTGGCTGGACGCTCTGTATCGTTAAATACGTATTATTTAAGGCGGTAGTAGCTAAAAATAATAACAGAAATACCGGACTAACTGCTATTCTATGCCAAAACGACGCCACTTTCAAACCATAGACATTAGTTTTACTGCAAGTTTCGAATATAGAATTTAAATATAACGCAACGATTCCCTTTCGACACAGCTTTCGAGTCGCCTTCTATCTTCAGTGTACAACCGAGCCCGCGTTCTAAATATGAAATATTTGACAGTTTGGAATTTTAATACCATAGACAAGTACTTCTTAATCGATGATAAATGGGTTGCATGGCTTAGGCTTATTGTGATACAGCCTATGATTTTATATCGTTTTGGTATCTATGTCGTTCCGTTTAAAGTTTAGTTTTGCCTTTATTTTTAGGAACATTGATTAATAGATTTTTCATGTTTGATGCCCTGCAGTTATAAAATCTTGTTTTTAATGACACTTAAGGTTTACGAATGTTTCCGTACTGCTTAATGGACCTTAGGGCCTTGATAATATAACATGAATTCGTTCAAATAGATTTATTAGTTTGGTTATGTAGTTAGACAGTTGATTCGTACTTTCATTAAGAAGCCCTATAGTGAAATGGACGTCAATATTACCTTATTCTAAATATGAAGGCGATGAATAGCTCAGTGGTAGTGTAGTGGTAGTAGTTGTGGGTTCGAATCCTACGCAGACAAACTACTAAACTATAAAGAACATTAAGAGTGCTTTATTAAACGGTTCTTTCTTATACTCCCGGCCACAAATGATGCCATTCATTGTATTCATCCATTATATCGCGCGTTGTGAAAGGGGGCTAGACGGAAAAAATCTTACGACACTTTTTGTGTCACTATCGGTGACAGTTGTGTGTAGTAAGCTATTGTAAGCTGTGCGGCGTGCGCATGTTTCTCTGTCTCTCTCTCTCTCTCTCTCTCTCTCTCTTATAGAAAGCAAACCAGATATTTTCATTTCTATTTATATACATATATATATATATTTTTTTATATATATATACTTTCTCGACTTATATAACTTCGTTCCATCCGGGTGTCCCTTGACACCTCTCAAGTTTTTTTTTATATTTTTAACAAATTATCTCAAACGCTGTAGAGGGGGCGCCACTGGGGATCCGGGGCTGGTGTTTCTCGGCTACTAAAAAACGATCAATTGACAAGTTACAATGAATATTGATTCGGACACATTATCGTTATTTATCAATTAACTTTTCATACTGTAGAGTTTACTCGATAAATCAATCGATTGATCGTCGATTTGGATCAATACAGGATCTAAGTAAGAGGTGTAATGGTGACATAATGTTGGCTGCATACAGTACAACACTAATATTAGTTTACTAAAGAATCTAATGTATTTTTACATAGGTAAATACTATTTTTCCGCCCCGCGGTTTCACCCGCGTTTCTGTGGGATCTTTTCTTTTCCCGGGACAAAAAGTATCCTATGTCCTCCTCCAAGGTTCCATCTATCTCTATACCGAATTGCATCTAAATCGGTTCAGCAGTTTAAGCGTGAAGAGGTAACATACAGACAGACACACTTTCGCATTTATTGTACTAGCTGTCCTCCGCGGTTTCAACCGCGTTCCCGAGGGATCTTATCTTTTCCCGGGATAAAAGTAGCCTATGTGCTATTCCACACTATAATCTATCTCTATGCCAAATTTCATCTAGATACTTTCAGCCGTTCCGGCGTAAAAGGTGAACAAACATCCAAACTTTCACATTTATAATAATTATTAGTAGGATTAGTGTGGATATTTATTGAAATTTTTACGTACGACTATACGTACGTCGAATTTTTCTCTTTAATTTTTGACTTCAATTTACATAGATAGGTCAGTATCAATTTCCTAAAAGTTTCCTCCCCCCCTTCCTAGCAACGGCCTGATATATTTAAACCCGAGTCAATATTTTAAAAGCAGGTAATAATTATTAAGAAAATATTTATATAGTCAGTTTGCTCTGTACCTACCTACTTACTGAGTCGTCGTGTATTGCCACGTGCATTTTTATCTTCCACGCGTGCATCACAAACATACAATATAACATCATTTATGTACCAGCCGATAACCCTGGCCTATAATATGTATCGATTATCGAGACTTTTTTTAAAATAAAAGTTCGCTATTTTCAGCCTGTATGAAATGACTTCTAGAAATTGAGGTCATTTTTTTTTTAAGAAGATTTTTGGCCTGGTATCAAGACCTTTAAGCCATTTCTTTATTTTAAATATTCATCTTTTATGTTTAGTCACGTTTTATTGTCACTTTCACTGTAAAGTCTAGCCCTCGTCCGTACAAATCAGGTCTAATTTTAGTGAAATTGGTGGCTATTCCACTAAAACATTGCATGGACTTTTTGGGACAACCTGGAAAGTCACGATACACGCTTTAATTTCATTTCACTTCACTTGTGCACTTAGATTGATCTTTATTGGACAAAACACCACCGAAATTATTCAATAAAACTCAAAATACACGAATTTAATGAAAATAAAACGAAAACACAACGTCACTTCGCAAGTTCCCGCCAAAAAGTTTCTGAGGTCATTCTCTATTCGATTGTTTTTGTACGGTAAGCAAATAACTAAGACTAGCTAACGCATTTTTAATAGGAATTCCGATTGTTGCCAGAAAAATCGATCGCAAGTCCAAGGTCAAGGTCCTTGAGATGGATGGATCAGAAAATCGACGCAAAAAAATGCGTTGAAAATCTATTTTTCAAAAATAGGTTTTGAGAAAAAAAAATGGTATTTCTAATGTAAAATACACACTGATCCTGAATCAGGTGACTCGCCATTTTCAGACTGCTGACATAAGAAAAAAAACCAGTCAATGTAGGTAGGTTCCGTACAAACTTGTAGGTTTTTAAATAGTTCCTTCATCACGGTAATTGAGTCTCGTAGATTTTCCCTTTTTGTTTCGATTATGTTGTTTTTTTTTTAGATTTAATTAAAAATATACGGTTTTCGGATTTATTCCTTTACTTATCATGGTTCTATCTAGGTCAACGGGAAGTATCCTATAGGTTTTATGCCCTTGCGAGAGCGAAAATATGCGACTTAAATGGAGTTATACGTAATGATTGCTTTGACTTAGAAGTTAGATTTTTTCACTGCTCCTCGGGTTTGCAGACCTGAATATTAATTTCTTCCACGCGTCCCTGAGAAAAAGGGTATTGACAAACGGATAAACGGATAACAAAGTGATCCTAAAAGTGTATTTTTTGTAATTTAATAAGTTAAAACAAAATACAGTAATTGTTTTGCATCTACAAATAAGTTTTAAACGGGCTAAGATAGGTACAGCCAACAAAAAATATTTTATCCATTAATTATCTTTTTTTATTGTTGCATATATGTAGGTATAATATTTTATGACATAACGCATGCTGATAACTAAACGCATAAAACAGTTTCAAAGTCGGTCATAATTAAATTCTATAGATTACTATTTTTGCCGCCATAACACGAAAATATTGTCAGTGAGACTAGATAAATAATTATTGAATGTAATAGGTGTAAGTTGTTTTTGAAAAGAGTAATTGCTGAGTTTATTGCCGGCTCTTCTCAGCAAAAGCAACCTTCCGAACCGAGCATTTAGAGTCTGACTATTCATAAGTGCATGTGAAGGCCTCTTTGGATAAATAAACAATTTCATTTCATTTCAATGTAAAACGAAACGTATCCTCATGTCATATATTTAAAAATAAATGTAACTCCATTAAGTGGAGGCCTCAATTAAGGCCAATGTCGTCAGTTCTGTCAGCTTTATTTTATTTTCTACAGCTGTCCCTCACTGTTACACCCGAAAAGGATGCAGATTTATTTCTGGAAAGTTCTCTGTCATATAATGCAATTGTTTTAAGATTTGATAACGTAAGATATGATTTTTTTTGTTTGAATGCTTACTCCGCCATCTTTTATTGTTTTTAAAGTCCTCTCCAAGTCAAAGGTTGGTTGGTAGAGATTGCTATTGGTGATAAGGCCGCCCATTGTGACACTGGCAATGTTATTATTATTTTCTTTTGTTATTATTCTTGTTGGTGTACACACATCAAAAAAAGTTTGCGATCACTTTGAAAAATCGAAATCATCATTATGATTACCTACTCAATTAAAAAAAAAATAGATTTATTTTTTAATTTCAAACAAGGTGCCTATTTCTGTTTAAAGAAAACACATACCAAAGATTTTTAGTGAAATGAAATCGTGTATTGATTCTTTTCAGGTTGTCCCAAAAAGTCCTCGAATGTTTTAGTGGAACAACTGCCAATTTCACCAAAACCTGACTGGACATGTACGGACGAGGACTGGACATTACAGTGAATGTGAGAATGTGACTATAACATATTTAAAAGAAGAAATTAAAACTGAAGAAAATGTACGCGACTGAAAGACTTTGTATCGATAGTCATGATGACTAAAAATAATTTAAAAAATATATCTATCTATCTATCTATAACGTAGACTGAACCGCGGCTATAGATGTATCATATCTAAAAATCTAAGAACCTAAAGTGAATAACACAACATTGCCACTAGGGAGAGGGGTAGTTCGATTCGAACTATCGAGGCCCTACTATATCGCTATGCAGCACTACAACACTAGCAAAAAAATGTACAAGTGCACTGTAAAGCCATGTATTCACTAAGAAACAATTGTTTATAAACACTGTTTCAGAAACAAATTAATGTTTTTGAAACATGTGAAAATTTTGCGGTAAGACCGTACGTGTTTCTAGCATGTTTCTGTGCTCCTGGGATTGGAGAGCACCGAAACAAATCAGTTTCGCAACAGCTGTATGTATACAAGTGTGGATGGGTGTTTCAGTTGTTTATAAACATGGCGGTAGTGTGGGACGACAATAGCATTTTTAAATTAGGTATTAGAATTTAATTCAAACATAGCCGATATTATAGAATACCTCCTCAGGCGACATAATTTGAAACAACTGAGATGTGGACGGCCAAGACCCCGAAACATTGTTTCTGTAAACATCTACGTTTTGTTTCAGAAACTTTGCATCTGAAACATGTTTCTCAGTGGCTTAATTAAGGCAGCGGTCGGCAAACTTTTTAGACAAAGAGCCAGATTCCAGAAAAATATCGACTTCTCGGAGGCTCAAAGAGCCGCAGTTTTCTGTTTTAGGTTTTTCACTATTCCAAATTTTAACAGGACTGTAGTAAACTGTGTTTGGGTTCGAAATAAAGACAATTATTTGGCTCGCGGTATTTACGTAATATTTGAACAATATGAGTTCAAATATTACGTAAATACCGCGAGCCAAAAAAAAAAGATTTTGAGGGGAGCTGGAAGAGCCGTAACTGACCCTTCAAACCGTTTGACGACCCCTGGCTTAAGGAATTAGTTAGGGGAAAGAGTGGGACGCGTCTTCGTGGATGGCACATCTATATGTATACGGCGTTTATTAGAAAGAGAAGCACATAGAGCTCGTCTAAACTGAACTGACGCGCCTAACTTTAGATGTTGTGTGACACAGTATACTAAAGTGAGCAGTATTACGTTTTCACACAAAACGGTCGAAACGAAGCGGTTCGAAATCTCTGTATACTTCGGTATACAATAGTAGTGAGTGCGGACGTTGCGAGACTGCATCAATTTACGAACAAAAAAAAGAAACTTATTTTTCTCAATGTTAAAAACAAATGTTTAAAAAGTTGTTTATCAGTTTTTTTTTAATTCTAAGGAAATTAAAAAACATTTAGCTCTTGTTACTCGCTGATAATAATGTATCTTTCTATAGGTGAAGCAATTTTTAAAATCGATCAAGTGATTTTTGAGTTTATCCATTACAAACAAACATTAGTACAAAAAATCTTGTCAAATCTCTTTACAATCATTCTATTGTTGATGAAGAATCATATTATTTCCTAGAATTAAAAATGTATTCATGCATTTCTATAACTAACTAATTAACAAAATATTTTAAAAAATACCATTCAGTTCATACACTCCCAATCAGTTTTGAAACTAGAAATAAAACCAAAAAAATAATTAAAACTTACAAAATGTCTAGTAATATCTTTTACAAATTAATTTAATTTGCCAGTGGCCAGCCCTAGTGCGTGTTTACCTACCGAGCAGCCGTAGGTAATTATTTCAAGGACACTGACGAGACCAAATACTGCTTACTTTAATTTACTGTGTCTAAGCTGAAATGGCGCGCCCCACTATTGATGTGTGAGTGCAAATATACCATGTGGGAGCGTCTACTGTTCCGTGAACTATGATGCGAACATCACAGTCGACTAGTCGCGTGATAAATCCGACAACGCTCTCTGTATGGAGAAGCGCTGGCTCATGGTATGGAACAAGATGGCCGCTCGCTCGCGCGTTCAGGCAATTATGACTAGTTGGGCAACTAATCCGAGAACAACCGCTTCTTAGCAAGTACGGTCTACAATGAATGTGTTTTTTTTAAGTTTTATTTTTTTATTTAATTCATTAGGAGACTTTGAATACTCTATTAAATTAAGGTGTCTAAATATGTGTATTTTAATTAAACATACCTAAAGTTTAGCCTGATAGTAATTTGACAGGTAATTCATGTCAAACTCCAAAATTAAAAGCCGAACGGATTTTGATGAAACTTGGCACAGACGTTGACCATATCTAGATTCCTTTTACCCCGGGAAAAGATAAAGTTCCTCGGAAACTCGGGTGAAACCGCGGGGTGGAAAACTAGTAATTAATATTTTTTTACGGATTTCAATTAAAATTTTAGTACAATTTAATAATACTCGTCTTTGTCACATGAATACATACGGGCTTTCGAAACAGGCATGTTAAATATACCGTAATCTTATATAATTCTTAGTCAAGGCATAAAATTATTAGTTTGTCATTTTTCACCTGTCAGATTGCTCCCAAGGAATTAAAAAGTAAAGTTTAATCACAATAATGTATTAATTAAAAACATTACCTACTTAAGAAATGGAAAAATCACTATTTAAGAAATGAAAAAAACACTTAAAAAGTAAAATTAAAACAGATACTTAAATTACAATTATGATAGCAGTTAAGAATTATGTAAATAATCACTAGTCACTCATCTCAGAATCGCTTTTACCAGAATCAGATTCGTTGAGATAAATAGAAAATTCGTGAAATCCAACTAGAGCTTTGCGGTTATCTGTATTCGACCTCTTGTAGCCCGCTTCCTTCAAAATAGTACGCAGTGTTTCTATGCAGCCATTAAAACCAATTCTTTCATTCAATATCTGTCTAAGGCCTCTTAATGTTGGTAATTCATTAAATTCTAACTGATACGTCTCAATCGTTCTTCGGAGTATGACCATATCAGCATCGTTCAGCTTTGACTTAGTACGTGTTTTGTTAGCTCTTGTTGGCGATTTAAATATTTTCCGTGACGTACCCCCTGATGTGCTGGCTTGTCTTTCTTCTCTCAAAATTCGCGTGATCGTCGATTCACTGACACCGACAGCTTGGGCAGTTCGCCATCTAGCATCAGTTAGTTTTTCGACACCGTTTTCCGCTTCATATTTCAGACGGTGGTACACTTTCGCAATAATTTCTTTTGACTGAAAAAATACAATGATATTTTTAGTAAAAAGATGACTTTGTTACCTACACAACATTCGATCATAAAAATGTTTTTTATTTATTTTTTATTCTGGATAGGCTTGTGTTTGACTACAATCTCACTATGGTAAGTGATGATGTGGCCGATGGTGGTAAGCACACAAAGCCTAGATGGGAACTGGCTCTCAAGTCGTCAATGGTCGAGAAATGGCACTCTAACGCACACATAAATAACTTTATATGTATTGCACTATCCTCACTACATTACGATATGTTACACTCTAATTACGGTTGTTTTGGGACACATTTAATTTCACTCGGTACGTGAAGTGCATCCGTTAAGGCGATACCAAAAAAAATATTGAGCTTTTTGAAATAGTTTTATTTCACTATGGCATAATTAATAAATATTTTTTTTGGATAATATGCTTATTGACTATTTGATTAATGTTCTGGCAGACGTGGAAACACGATTGGATTATATTGCCTCGACAGAATTTAATTCCGAAAAGACCTCTTCTTTCTTTTATTCTTGCATTTTATTCTTATATCATAACGAATTTCATATCTTAACTCCTTTCAAAATATGGGTTCTAGGTCTTTGAAAATTCTGCTCGAAAATCTTTTTGATAAATAGCGTAATTTATTTTTAATGAATTTTTATTTGGTTTGGCGCTTACTTTGTTTTATTTTGGGAGCGAGCGCATTGTTGCGCTCTCTTTCTTCGCATATGGAAGTAAATAACTCTGTCACTTTCGTAGCTCCGCCCAGTCGGCCTGCCATCAAGCTTTTTTACATTTTTCACGTATCACCTTAATGCCGGCTACGCGACACATGTCAAAGTAGGCTATTCAGCCTCTCGCTTTTAACCTTTCTACACATTTTTACTTATGAAAAAATACATACATAAACAAATGCGTAATATTTTATTTACCTGACTCCGCATTTGCTGTCTTGGCGACATGCTGACGGTACTTTTGCGATCGAACGAAACGTGCTCCTAGGTTGGAGTCTGACTGGCAACTGAATAGTGAATGACCAAGTATGGTGTTGCTTTTGTGGGGCGCGTCATTTCAGGTTAGACGAGCTCTACCTTGGTTATGTATGACGTTGTCTCTCTCGCTTGCTGTAGGTAGTTGTAGGTCTTTTTAGGGTTCCGTACCCAAAGGGGACCCTATTACTAAGACTTCGCAGTCTGTCCGTCTGTCTGTCACTAGGCTGTATCTCAAGAACCGCGATAGCTAGACAGTTGAAATTTTCACAAATTATGTATTTCTGTTGCCGCTATAACAACAAATACTAAAAACAAAATAAAATGAATATTTAAGGGGGGCTCCCATACAACAAACGAAATTTTTTTGCCCTTTTTTGCTCGATATCAATAATGGCAACAGGTAGGCACTTGAAATATTCACAAAATACTCAGTTGTATTTTTACTTTAATAATAAAATTAAAATTAATATTAAAGGGGGGCTCCCATACAACAAACGTTTTAAAATTAAAATTTTTTTGCCTTTTGTACGGAACCCTTCGTGCGCGAGTCCGACTCGAACTTGGCCGATTTTTTTAGAGTATATATTGTATTTTGTTCAGACGCGAAGAGCGCCCTAAGCAAGGACCTCACCGGGGCGTCCTTTTAGCGGCCATCTTGCTATCATAATATAATATTAAAAATGTGAATATTTGTATGTTTGTTGTTTAGGCGTCATTCATTTGTTACGTAAGACGATTTTTGTCAGTTTTTGACCCTCTCCCCCTTGTTTAATATTTATCACGTAAGAATCTCATAGCAATAAAACGAGATTTTGCTGGGAACGAACTGGAATTTTATTTTTTAATACCATAGATAACATAATCAATAATCAACACAGAACATAAAATGCAGTAGATGGTGTAACCTGACCACATATTTTATTTTGTTAGTTTTTATCTCAACAAATCTAAAGGAAAAATTAACGAATGCTTATTTTTTAAAGAAACAATTTTTAGTAAAGTTTGTTTCGTAGGGTAATAATCAACGTTTTAATTTATTATAATTTGTAAATAATTATTAATTAACGTTTATAATGTTTGTTTAGATGCATTTTGCCAGATTTTCACCAATAGGGTATATTACATTCATTTTTGAAGTGTCTCAAATAGATTATATAGTACTGATAAACCACTAAAAAAAAACATTTTTATTCAATCGATAAGTGCCATAAAAAAGACTTTAAATTTTACATTTTCAAATTTCGCGCGTAATTTGACGAAAACGCTGGACCCAGCGGACATGACGTGATTTGGATACACAACCAAACACAAATCTGGACAAACTGTAGATTTTACAATGCAAACATTTCACTTGTGCACTTAGATTCTTAATTTGACAAAACACCACCGAAATTATTAAATAAAACTCAAAATACACGAATTTAATGAAAATAAATCTGTTGAAGGGCACTTACGAAGGTTGAATTACAGAAGTTACCATCGGTTCGAGTCTCACCATGGTTAGTGATGATGTGGCCGAAGTTGGTAAGCACACAAAGCCTAGATTGGAACTGGTTCTCAAGTGCAGCTGTCGGAACTACTAGGAACACACCGATAGGTGCTTGGCGACAGATTTTCAACTTGTGTTTGTAGCCAGGCAGTCGGGTACTACAAAGTACCCTACCACCGTGCTGTGGTTTCCTCACGATGTTTACCTTCACCGAAAGCTCGCTCATTGCAGGATTCGAACCTTGCTTATCAATAGAGAGGTACAGCAAAACACGACATTCATTATCTTAAACGGGGTCGTAAAAAGTTATCATGTAAATGAGTATTTCTAGTTATTTATATACATGCACGTGTAATTACCCGTGATGATACCATTCAAATACCTAATTTGTTTACCCAGATCACGTTTGCAACTTGAGAGTTACAGCCGCGTACTTCACCATCGCCACCGTTACGCTAAAGCAGTATCAAATCATCTTCTTTTTATTAAATGTCAAAACGATGATTTACATGGAGTTTTGTATGAAATACATACTTGTGACGTCATAAATATGCAACATCAATCTACTTTGTCGTTAAATTGGTAATTAAACAAGAAAACACATACAGTCGAATTGAGAACCTCCTCCTTTTTTGAGAAACGGTTAAAAATGTTTGCTATTTTGTATGTTATACTCGTGGCATTTTTAAAAAGATTGTGGACGGTCCGTGTTTCAACTCGCAACACGTCTAACGCGTCCACGTTTCGAAAGGTTTGTTCCTAGTTTTTATACTGCTTTAGCGTATATATTTACTGTGCCACCGTGCTACGGTTGCCTCACGATGTTTTCCTTCACCAAAATCTCGACGTCATTGTAGAAACATAACTATGGCCACCGTATTTGACGTCACCGCCGAAATATTGTGGCTCCATCTTGTTTCATTTGCTGGCAATCGTCCTTTAGGACATTTCTGCCAATGTCAAGTTTAAATATCCTGGGACATTTCTTTCACACACGGCTAATCTGATCTCAAACTAAGCAGATCTTGTAATATGGAAACCAGATGACTGATATAATACATCCAGACTCAGGACAAACAGACCTACACACAAATGTGTGTCCTGGATGGGAATCGAACCCATGACTTGCGGCGTGATAGGTAGTGTGTTAACCAACCACGCCAACCGGCCCGTCATAATGTTAGTCATCGTCTTTGAAAGTCAGGTGTTACAGAAATTGATGGCCATTCCACTTGAACTTTTGAGACAACCTGAAATGTCTCGATACACCCTTCCATTTAATTTCCTTTCACTGGTGCACTTAGATTGAACTAAAAACTAAACTTAGATTGATATAAAACAAAGTCTGCGTTACATTATAACTCAAGAACGGCTGAACGGATTTTAATGAAATTTAGCACAGATGTAGATCATATCCTGGAATAAAACATAGGATTGTTTTTATCCCGGGAAAAAATAAGATCCCTCGGGAACGCGGTCGAATCCGCGAGTGACATTCGAAATATCGATTTTAATTAAATAATACGCTGTCACTAAGTTACCGCCAAAAAGTCTGCCTCCATCTTTGTTTTCTCGTCTAATCCCTTGGAAACCAATACCAGAGGGCGCCAGTAGTCATTCATCCTATTTTAGTTCTGCGGTAAGAAGTCCTTGATAGATATGTCATAATCAAGGAAGAATATCACATAACGAATGCGGTGCGTTTGTCTGACTATCTGTATTGTGTTACAGACTACTGTTTTATTAATAAACTAGCTGTTGACCGCGACTATGTCCGCAAAGAAATCGTTTATTGTCCTGGGGAAGGTATTTCACAAAAATCTCTTCACCCGTTTCATTCCAGACATAATAACATTAGCTTTAATCCTACTTCCTACTAATATTATAAATGTGAAAGTATTTTTGGATGGTGTTTATTACTCTTTCACGCAAAAACGGCTGAACGGAATTTGATGAAACTCGGCACACATGTAGTTCATATCCTGGAATGAAACATAGGATACTTTTTATTTTTGGAAAAGATACGATCCCTCGGGAACGCGGGTGAAACCGCGGGGCGGAAAACTAGTAATCTATACTAATAATTTAAAGAAGTAAAGTTTGTGAGGTTGTAGGGCAATCTCCGGATCTACTGAACCGATTTTGAAAATTATTTTACCTATAGAAAGCCACGTTATTTGTGAGTGTGTAGGCTATATTTTCGTCCCGGGAAAAGATAAGATCCCACGGGAACGCGGGTGAAACAGATTTTCGTCGGTCGTTGATAGATAGAAATAGACGGGTTTCCCCGCTCGGCCTTTTTTCTCAATAACAAAAACATTTGATATTAGAATAGCTTTCCCGCCAACATTTATATACACATTACGTATTAAATCGTTCAAAACGAATAAGTATTTGAGTATGGAAAAGAAAATATCCATCAACCTAAAATTATAATTTCTATATAAAGTTATAAATGGTCAAATTGATTGTTCATCACTTCTTGATGCGATCTATTTGACTGTTCCACATAATATACCGCGTCATCGCCTGAGAACACACATTTAGTTTGCCCTACGCAAGAACCAACTTGGCTCTATCTTCGCCTATGAGTAGAGTGTTGCGTGAATACAATGAACTCAATGGACAGGTTGAGGACTTGGATATCTTTTCCGGCACACTCTTTAGGTATAAAGACAAAATTCATAATCTTTAATTGTTCTAATAATTAATAATTACCTATTTGTTGTTCTAATAATTGTACTATTTTTTTTTTAAATGTAATTCTGTTCTTTGCATACTTTAAACTGGTAATTAAATGTTAGTTTAAGTATGTTGTTATTTCTTTTATATGTTGTAGTTTTTACAATGTTGTGTACGTCTATAATTGGTCCACATATCAGAATCTGTACAATAATTATTGCTCTGTGATTGTTTTAATATGTGTGCTGTTGATGTACCTTTTTGAAAATAAATAAATAAATAATACTGGTATGGTCAATTAAATAATAATAATAATAAATTGTTTTATTCAGACAACTGATGGAGAAATGACGGGCCGGTTGGCGTGGTTGGTTAACACACTGCCTATCACGCCGCAGGTCGTGGGTTCGATTCCCATCCAGGATACACATTTGTGTGCATCAACATGTCTGTTTGTCCTGAGTCTGGGTGTAATTATCTATTTAAGTATGTATTTACAAAAAAAAGTAGTATATGTAGTATATCAGTGATCTGGTTGTCCATATTACAAGCTCTGCTTAGTTTGGGATCAGATAGCCGAGTGTGAACAAATGTCCGAGGATATTTAACTGGGGCTCACTTGTTAGTATTACAATTTCTTTGGACTATGTTAGGAGGTAATCTACTATATAAAAATAAGTCGGGTTTTCCTTCCTGACGCTATAACTCCAGAACGCATGAACCGATTTCCACGGTTTTGCATTCGTTGGAAAGGTCTCGGGCTCCGTGAGGTTTATAGCAAAGAAAATTCAGGAAAAATTCACAAAAAAAAAGAATAATGACGAAAATTATATTTGTCATACATTTTGTATAGAACGACGTTTTGACATGTCTCGAGATCGGACTGACAGATGGTTTAGTTTCGCAATAGGTGGCGCTCGAATCGGGTTCTAAGTTTTATTTTCAGGGCAGGACAACGTCTGCCGGGCCCACTAGTTATAATTAAATTAATAGAAATACGTAAATTAAATAAGAACAGATACGAAATGTCTCAACATAGGCTCATCAAATTAACCCGTATTAAAATATAATTTTCTCTCACTTTAACTAATATTACAAGGAGAAAAAAAAAATGATTTGTTTGTTTGTTACGATTTCACTCAAAAACTACTCGTCTGATTTAAAAAAAATCTTTCACCATTAGAAATCTAAATTATCCCTGAGTAAAATACGCTATATTTTTATCCCGGGAAAAGATAACATTCCACGGGAACGCGGTTAAAACCGCGGAGGACAGCTATTTAAGGCGATGATAGCTCAGTGGTAGTGACGTCGGACACCGCGGCGAAGGTCGTGGGTTCGAATCCTACAATGGGCTTGAGCTTTCGGTGAAGGAAAACATCGTGAGGAAACCATAGCACGGTGGTAGGGTACTTTGTAGTACTCGACTGGCTGGCTACCACCCTCAAGTTGAAAATCTGTCGCCAAGCACCTGGCATTGTAATAAGGTGTAGGTACAACACATTGGCAATCCCCTTGGTATTGCCAATGTCTATAGGCGACGGTAGTCACTTACCATCAGGTGACTCGCCTGCCTCGTTGTCACTTGTGGTATAAAGTTAAATAATAAAATAATTATTAATGAACTATTGTAATGTTTGTTGCAGATCTAATGAGAGAGTAAAACACTGCGCTGTCATACGACAAGAATCCAGAGACATCGGTGTGACGTAAGATCTTTTATTATTTGTACACCTTAGGGGCTTACAAGATCGATGTCGAGAATATGGATGACTAGCTGTTTCACCCGCATTACCGAGGGATCTTATCCTTTCCGGGGTTAAAAGTATCCTATGTGTTATTCCAGGATATGATCTACCTGTGTGCCAAGTTTCATCGAAATCCGTTCAGCCGTTTTTGCGTGAATGGGTAACAAACATCCATCCATCCAAACTTTCAAATTTATAATATTTTTTTTATTCTGGATAAGCTTGTGTTTGACCACAATCTCACCATGGTAAGTGATGATGTGGCCGAAGATGGTAAGCACACAAAGCCTAGATGGGAACTGGCTCTCAAGTGCAGCTGTCGGAACACTACGACAGGTTTTCAACTTGAGGGTGGTAGCCAGCCAGTCGGGTACTACAAACTACCCTACCACCGTGCTATGGTTTCCTCACGATGTTTTCCTTCACCGAAAGCTCAAGCTCAATTAGTGGGATTAGAGACATGCATTAAACATGACATGCTAATTCAAGAAAAAATAGGTACCTGACACTAACTAGTAAATAAAACATCTCGAGAACACGATTTAAAATTGCGCCTTCATATGATTTATAATTACCAATTTAACGACATTTATGACGTCACAAGTAAGTATTTCGTACAAAACTCCATATAAATCATCGTCTTGACGTTTAATAAAAAGAAGCTGCTGTATCCCTATATCATTGATAGATGTCAAATTTCGTATGGGAGTGACATTGAAAATTATATTTTTATTCTAACTACTATCGCTCTCTGATCGAAATTCGACCAAAAAGTTTTTAGGAAAAAAGTATCTTCAATAAAAAAAAAGTTTATCGGTTGACAATCGGTCGGTGTGTAATTATTTTTTTATTAACTTAATTTATTTGTATAAAGCATATTTTATGAACATAATTAGCTTTCTGCACTCCTTCTCCATATAAACTTTAACTGTGGCAAATTTCATACTCCTCCGTCCGCGTAATTTTTGTAAAAAGGGGTAGGTACAAACATAGATTTTGTTTCACGTATGATAAGTCTTTACAAGCACTTATGATTAGTCTAAACTCTAATGCACGATTCGGAAGGTTGCTGAGAAGAGCAGCCAATAAACTCTTGTCAAAAACACTGTATTGTTATTTAAATAAATGGCGCGATTTGTTACAATGACATGACGAAATCGACGCGTCAAGCTGCTTATGAGATTTCGAGGCGATTGTCTTTTTAAGTTAAATTCGCTCGTACAAGAGTCGTATATACAGGGTGTCCGGTAAGGAGTACTAGGGGGAGATAGATGGGCGGGTCACCTACCAAACATACAGAAATGACCTTAGTAAAAGTGTCACCATTTTCGAGATATTTAATATCTAACATTAAAAAATCAATACATGAAAATCAGAAATATCTCGAAAATGGTGACCTTTTTATAGAGCTCATTTTTGTATATGTTGGTAGGTGACCCCCCCACCTATCTCCCCCTTAAGTTTGTCGTACTTACGACCGGACTTACGTACTTACCGGACACCCTGTATATTCTAGAAGGTGAATCCTACCGGATATCCTGTATAGCCGCCATGTTTTGTCAACATTATTTCGAATGCGATATACCTATTGTCTTGAGAATAGGGTCCCCGGTTTTTAACAAGCCACCGAAGTGTTTTCTTGAGCTACTTTCTCTTTACCATGCATTTATCAATAGGTAACCAAACCAATAAACCTGTATGGCAACATTGTAGCTTTGTGAGCCTAGTATTTGTACAGAATGTCTACTTTTATCTGACGTCTAATGTTTTTTTTTATTTGAAGGCTTTAGTTACAATACTATCAAGCCTAAACCATTTTTCAATATTCCTCTTTCATGTTATAGTCACGTTACATTGTCACATTCAATCTGTAAGTCTAGTCCTCGTCAGGTTTTAGTGAAATTGGCGGCTGTACCAAAAAAACTTTTCACGGACTTTTTGGGGTAACCTGAAAAGTAACGATGCACGTTTTCATTTCATTTCACTTCACTGGTTCACTAAGATTGAACTTGAGAGAAAATAATATGTACAAAATGTTTAAGAAATTAGTTAACTATTCCGCGTGAGGCGCTGTTACAATATCAATAGAAAAACGTCGTAAACGCCAACACGACTGGAAGAATTTTCTAACGTTATTAATTACACTTAAGGGTCAGAATAACGGTGAACGTAACTCTAGAAACAACTAGAAGGAAACTTTTTTTTGATGTCAATAGGTTGACAAACAAGCAGACGGTCCACATGATGGTAAGTGATCACCGCCGCCTATGGACATTTGCAATACCGGGGTGATTGCCAATATGTTGACGACCTTGAAGTCTTTACGCCCTTTTTGAAGAACCCATATCATAGCGCGGAGGGAATACCGTAATGGGGAGCTCATTCCACGTCCTAATGGTCCGCAGAAGGAACGTCCGGCTGAATCGATCGAGGCGGCTCGAGGATATGAGGATGAGCTCCACACCGCCGGCGAGCAGTGCGATGGTAGAATGGTGACGATGGCACTAAGTCAAAAAGTTGATAAGAAAAGTTGATGAAGGCGATGATAGCTCAGTGGTAAGTGACGTCGAATACCGCGGCGAAGGTCGTGGGTTCGAATCCTACAATGAGCTTGAGCTTTCGGTGAAGGAAAACATCGTGAGGAAACCACAGCACGGTGGTAGGGTACTATGTGGTACTCGACTGGCTGGCTACCACCCTCAAGTTGAAAATCTGTCGCCAAGCACCTGTTGGTGTGTTCCGGCAGTTGCACTTGAGAGCCAGTTGCCCTTGCCCTTAAGGCATAATAAGGTGTACAACAAGTTGGCAATCCCCCTGGTATTGCCAATGTCTATAGGCGACGGTAGTCACTTACCATCAGGTGACCCGCCTGCCTCGTTGTCACTAGTGACATAAAAAAAAGTTCTAGAGAACACACCCCATTATACGGACGGTAGAACACACAGAGAGTCTTTGAGTATAGTATTTGTTTATTTCGCGCCTATTATCTTTATTAGGTATTTAACCTGTTAAGGACACTTAGATTGTATTATTTGTGAAAGTGACACGCCTTCCATTCTATCATATTTATAATAATAACAATACGGTATCAATATTTAAATATTTATGTAACGCCTCTAAAGATTGGTCGGTGTAACATGTAGGTATAATATGCATTTAGTAACAAGTTATTTTGTTTTCACAAACTGACACTTGTGGTAAGCACACAAAGCCTAGATGGGAACTGGCTCTCAAGTGCAGCTGTCGGAACACACCGATAGGTGCTTGGCGACAGATTTTCAACTTGAAGGTGGTCAGCCAGTCGGGTACCACAAAGTACCTACCACCGTGCTATGGTTTCCTCACCATGTTTACCTTCACCGAAAGCTCAAGCTCATTGTAGGATTTGAACCCACGATCTTCGCCGCGGTATCCGACGTCACTACTGTATTTGTGTTCTTTATTTCGCGGATGTCTATTCAAATCTATGATATTATAAAGAGGTAAAGTTTGTGAGGTTGTAGGGGGTAATCTCTGGATCTACTGAACCGATTTTGAAAATTATTTTACCAATAGAAAGCCACGTTATTTGTTAGAGTCATAGGCTATATTTTTATTTTGGGAAAAGATAAGATCCCATGGGATCACGGGTGAAACCGGGGGGGACAGGTAGTGAGATATAAAAATACAAAAATAAGCATTCTCCTTTAGTTCGCCATTGCCATGCAACATTATCAGATGGTGTTATTAAATAGGCTGTATAAGTATTTTTTGTTCTGAAATCTGTGTTAGTTTTCATCAAAAACGGCCTCGTGAGTCCTTTCAGCATTTTTTCGCTTTTAGTAAAGATCTTGGTCATCCACGCCCACTTGAAAAATTCACTATTCTTGGGACACATATGTACCTAGGCGTGTCACATTGCTTAGCAAGCATTTTTATTGTTTAAACTCACATCATGTAGCGCACTGCGAACAGTTACCGTTTGGCAGTCTCGTTGAAAAGACAATTACAAGAGTTGAATTCAAGTGTTTTTTTTTTAAATGATAACCTTCTGATTGGGGATAGTGGATACACTATAATATAAACCCCACAACTATTTTTATTTTTGTCGACGCCTAAACTTTGTTTTTTTATTTGGCAATAAAAATTATAACAATTTCTTCATAGACTTCTCATTATCATACTGTAAATTTAGACACTTACTCTTACAAAAAAATTATAATAAATAACAAGTATTCTTTATATAACGTTCTTCTTTTGTGTAAATTAAGTATAAGTATTTTTATAAATCTCTTTTTTTTTGGTATGTTAACAGTTTCACTCGAGTTTCTTTTCTTGTAAAAAAAATAATTAAGTTTCATCATCAATATGTGGATGACGTGGTGAGTTGCACACGTACATATATTGTATCTAGACCACAAAGTAATCTATTTGTGTAATTGTTTGTTTTCCCTAATAAATTAAATAAATAATATAAATATCCTGGGACATTTTTCACACACGGTTATCTGATCCCAAACTAAGCAAAGCTTGTAATATGGAAACCAGATGACTGATATACTACATATACTACTTTTTTTTTTGTAAATACATACTTAAATAGATAACTACACCCAGACTCAGGACAAACAGACATGTTCATGCACACAAATGTGTGTCCTGGATGGGAATCGAACCCACGACCTGCGGCGTGATTGGCGGTGTATTAACCAACCTCGCCAACTGGCCCGTTATTAAATAAATAAATAGATCGCGGGGCGTATAGATGGCAATAGATATTGATGCAGTGTCCTTTGCGTGATGCGCGCGTGTTGTTAATCATATCAGTTATTTATTAATTACCATATATTTATGCGTAAATTAGCATTTAACCTGTCATTCCACTAAGTTATTTTAGATATTGCAATTAAATAAAATCGATGTGTATAAATGTTATGTCAAAATGACAGCTTTTCACTAAATGAAAGTATGTGCGTTACTTGTAACAAAAAAAATGTCTGTTTGTTTCGGCTAATCTCCGAAACGGCTGGACTGATTTTGACGAGACTTTCATTGGCAGATAGCTTATGTTATATGCCGTAATTTTTATTTTAGCAAAAAAATATGGTTCCGCGCAATAAAATTAAAATCCATGAAGATGAAACTGAACAACCCGGGACAAAATAATAAAAACTACAGTTTTTTTAACGGCCTTTGACTTGGTATCTAAACCTTTAAGCCATTTCTTTATTTAAAATATTCTTCTTTCATGTTATAGTCACGTTATAATTATTGTCACTTTCACTGTAAAGTCTAGTCCTCGTCCGTACAAGTCCAAATTCAATAAAACTCAAAATACACGAATTTAATGAAAATAAAACGAAACCTCACTTCGCAAGTCCAAAAAGTCCAAAAACAACAGTTAATTCTTATAACCACAGCTTATGTAACACTCGGCAACTGCATTATTATAATTAATGATCAAAGCGACAATTATAATTATCATACAGTAAAACGCAACACATCACGGTATTTACAACTAATGTCAACAGTTTATCTTTATTTCCACGTGAATACGTGATTTTACATGCAAACAATTTTATCGATTTAGTCTTACTCGATATGTTGTAATAGGCCGAACGGATTGGTGACTAGTGCTGGTGCGTGAAAAAAAAAGTTTATAGAAAGTGCGCCAAAATGTATAGCAGACACAAAAAGTAGGTACTAATAATAATAATATATTTTAAAAGGTAAATTCGAATTTATGGTAAATTAAATTGCAATTTTATAGAAAAACTAATAAAAATAGGAGTGTCGAATCACCTATAAAATTCAAATAATTGTATAGTGCCTAAGTAAAAAAGAATAAAAATATTCGAAATTTAAATTCGATCATTGAAGTGTTCATTTTACATACCACAATTTAAACAATGCTATTCTGGTAATAGTCGATATGTTTTGTTAAATTTCGTTTTTTTTTGCACTATTTTACTATATAAAGAGTATTATTAAAAATAAACCGGCTACGGAACCATAAAAACAGCTTGGCGATGTATGTTGTTGAAAGAGTTTTTCAAACAATTTAATTGTTCTGCAACCTATTGCTGTCAATGATAATATTATAATTAAAAAGCTGTAGATATGTGACCTACACAACATTTTAACTTATAAATGGCACTCTAACGCACACATAAATAACTTAATATTTAAATATTATTACCATAACACACGATGGCATTTTTTATTGTTTTGGGTCACTTACTTTTAATTGCACTCGGTACGTGAAGTGTATCCGTTGATGATAGCGACGAGACACAAGTCGGATCCCGCGGTGAAGATCGTGGGTTCGAATCTTACAATGAGCTTGAGCTTTCGGTGAAGAAAAACATTGTGAAGTACCAAAGTATTCCGACAGCTGCATTTGAGAGCCAGTTCCCATCTAAGCTTTGTGTGCTTACTACCTTCGGCCACATCATCACTTACCATGGTGAGATTGCGGTCAAACACAAGTTTATCCATAAGTAAAAAAACAGTAAATGTTTTGGCTCGACGATGTTTTAAATAAAAAAGCGGACAGTATTTAAATAGGTATAATAAATATTCTAGTGCAATTGGGTATATGCTTTGAAAATAAAAAGTATGACGCGTGTGTCGTGGTTGCCGCTTGTCCGTTAATGGCCGGTGCCCGGCCCGGCTCCGTCCCTGCGTCCCGCATCTTCGTCCCGCGTCTCAAGAGCCACGTTCCGTGGTACGCGCGTGGACAGTAAAAGTAGGCTAATTATTCATATTCGGAGCGCACCTATCTACACACTTTTATTTATCAAATCATTGATTGCTGTAATGATTGTTTTTGCATTTATGTAAAAATGTAGATACCAGGTTAACGTAGTTACGTAGGTACTTCAACATATACCTACTTACCTACTAATTATTTTACGAAAGTGCCCGACCGTTACGTCACTCGGTTTCACTCGACTGACTAATTAGTTTAACTCATCATTGTTTTACATTTACGTCCTCGCATTTAGTGATTTTAAAACTATGGATCCAGTACATTGAGTGCAAAGAATTGACTTACGTAAACGATTATTATACTCGCCTTCGATTTTAATAAAAAAAAACTTGAGAGGTGTCAAGGGACACCCAGACGGAACGAAGTTATATAAGTCGAGAGAGTATATATATATATATAAATAGAGATTAAAAAAATGTCTGGCTTGCTTTCTATAAGAGAGAGAGAGAGAGAGAGACAGACAGAGAAACATGCGCACGCCGCACAGCTTACAATAAAGTGACACTGACACTGAAAGTGTCGTGACAATTTTTCGTAAGATTTTTTCCCGCCTAGCCCCCTTTCACAACGCGCGATAAGGAACTCGTTCCAAAAATATAATGGAAGAAATTGGGATATTGCCTATCATCATCGAAGCCTTTAGACGACCACTCCTGGACAAGGCCTTCCCAAGGAGCTCCACGATGCCTGGTCTTGCGCTACTCACATCCAGTCGCTTCCCGCGACCCTCACAAGATCCTCGGTCCACCGGGTTGTCTAAATTCAAGGAAAATTATCTAACCAGTATGCGGGTTATAATTTTTTATGTATTTTTGTATTAGTTTAAGAATACAATTGTTAAACATTTGAAAAAAAAAGCCAATATACTCAGATGGTCCAAAAATATTTAAAAAATGTAACCTTGCTGAGTTTCTTGCCGGTTCTTCCCAGTTGAAGGCTGACTTCCGAACCGGTGGTAGCTACTGTAATTCGACTTTCATAAGTACCCTTCTAGGGCCTAAACTCAATAAATGGTTTTGACTTTGACTTTGATACAAAACATTTAAAAATACTTGAAAATATAACGTCAAATAGTAGATCTTTTGATGGTGTTTATTTATGACGTCACAACTCAGTATTTCATACAAAACTCCAATTGATTGAAATGTCATTAACTTCCCTATTAGTCCCATGTGTGTCCACGAGAGGCGCTGTTACAATTCATATATAGAATTTCGTACGAAAATGATCGGAAGTCAAAGACAAGACTATTTATTCAGTTTAGGCTCTAGATCATAGAGTTTGGGTATAGGTTGATGTCGTTTGGTATATGTTTGGAAGGTTGGTTTTGCTGAGAAGAGCCGGCAATAGACTCAGCAATTACTCTTTTCAAAAACAACTTACACCTATTACATTTAATCATTAGGTATTTAATTATCTAGTCTCACTGATAATAAATGCGTGTTAAGGCGGCAAAATAATAATAAAAAGAATGTAATTATGACTTATTAAGTAAATAACAAACTCAAGCAGACCAGCCCCAAAAAGCAGCACTTGTTCACTTATTTTTTTAGGATTCCAACATATAGATATATTTACATATATTTTGATAGATATACGTTGATATAACATACAGTCTGAGTCACTTTGTTAAGTGAATATTGGAAAATATTTGACTCGCGCTTCGTTGTTGAATGAAGATTGCAACTATATGTGGATTGAATGACAAATTGAAACTTCGGTGAAAATTATAAACGAGTGCGATAGCACTATTTACTTTACACTGAGCTGATCGTAAAATATATAAAAAACTGGCCAAGTGCGAGTCGGACTCGCGCACGAAGGGTTCCGTAAAAAAGGCAAAATAATCACGTTTGTTGTATGGGATTATTTATTATTAAAGTAATACAACTCAATATTTTGTGAATATTTCAAGAGCCTAACTGTTGCCATTATTGATATCGAGCAAAAAAGGGCAAAAAAATCAATCGCGTTTGTTGTATGGGAGCCCCCCTTAAATATGTATTTTATTTTGTTTTTAGTATTTGTTGTTATACCGGCAACAGAAATACATAATTTGTGAAAATTTCAACTGTCTAGCTATCGCGGTTCTTGAGATACAGCCTGGTGATGATATCGAGCATAAAAGGGCAAAAAAATTGCGTTTTTGTATGGGAGCCCCCCTTAAATATTTATTTTATTTTGTTTTTAGTATTTGTTGTTATAGCGGCAACAGAAATATATAATTTGTGAAAATTTCAACTGTCTAGCTATCGCGGTTCTTGAGATACAGCCTGGTAACAGACAGACGGACGGACAGACAGCGAAGTCTTAGTAATAGGGTCCCGTTTTTTCCCTTTGGGTACGGAACCCTAAAAAATAAATGAGAAGGCCTGAGTCACTGACTCATCAAACGCCCAGCCTAAACCCTTGGATCTATAAAACTTTTTTCTCAGATATTGTTTTTAAGACCTAGAAGAGGAAATAGAAAGGATTTTAAAAATTAAAAGCGTGGGCATAAATCTAGTTTCCTATAAACTGTCATTTTGACATTTAATAAAAATAAGATAATTTGATATGCAAGTCAACATCCTTCTTAAAATAATCAATCCATTCCACGAAATAAACTGGTATTTAAATTAAAACATAATTAAGTCCTTGGCATTGAAAATATGTTGTGTTTTAATAATAAGGCTCAATGCCATACGATAGCACAGTTCATTGGACGTATATCTTATCGCTGAAAACATGCCACTATTATATATTTTAAAAAATAGTACGATAAATCATAGATTAATACACTTCTTCGGGTTGTTTTTTAGTTCATAAAGTTGACTTTGATTTTGTGCGTGTTCAGCCTGTGTTAAAGAGATTTTGTCTGTGATTTGTTTTTTTTTATTACTGCTCAGGGTGCCTATTCTCGTATCTTTCATCATTGTCAATTGTCACATTTGACGTTTGACAAATTCTTTATTCCGCCATGTTTTACAATAAATATTGAATCTCTTCAGTGACAGAGCAACCTTTTCGGACATGTAAAATCAAATGCTAATTAATGTAGTAGGCAGGTATATAAGGGATATGAAAACTACGCGTGCTTTCCTACATTCGATCCAACATGCTGGCCATACGTAGTGTGAACTGTTCGAAATGATACCAGTAGACATTTTTATAGCCACAATTATTTAAAAATGGCGCCATGTCACCAGTCCGACACAAGCACAAGCACAAGCCTGACCTGATGATTCTAATCTGAATTTTTGGGGCTGATATTTCAATCATGCGTGATGACATGGGTGACTATCACTCACTGTTACCTACCTGATAATGGACGCCCCGCCTGGTGACCCGTTATCGTATTTATGTCTTTCATGCAAAAAAACATTCGAGCGTTATCTATCACTGTGCCTTAAATAAATCTTATTTATTGTGTTCATAAAGAATAACGTCACAACTCAGTAAGGTATAAAACGTCACAACTCAACTTTCAACTGGATTTTCAACTTTAAATGAAAATCTTTTGCCAAGAACCTATCGGTGTGTTCGAACTGGAAGCCAATTATCGTTCTATCTTGTATTCACCTACCATCATGTGGGCTAACAGAATGACTAGGCAGAGGGTTCATCTTAAGAAAACTGTTTGTCCAGTTGTAATTATCGATTTAAGTATGTATTTTAAAATGTTGTAAGTATATGTAGTATATCTGTTATCTGGTTTTCACAGTACAAGCTCTGCTTAGTTTGGAATGTGATGGCCGTGTGTATAGAATGTCATAGTATATGTATTGCTTACCAGCTGTCCTCCGCGGTTTTACCCGCGTTCCCGTGGGACCTTATCTTTACCCGGGATAAAAAATAACCTATGTTACTCAGGGATAATGTAGCTTTCTAATGGTGAAAGATTTTTTTTAAATCGGTCGAGTAGTTTTTGAGTTAAAACGTCTAATCTAATCTTTCCTCTTAATAATATTAGTTTAGTTAGACGGACATGGCGACGTATTTTTTAACTCTTGGATAAGCTTTTATTTAACCGCAATCTCACCATAGTAAGTGATGATGATAAAGCCTTGCTCTCAAGTGTAGTCGAAGCACATAAAGCCTGGCTCTCAAGTGCAGTCGGAACACACCGATAGTTATATAATTTAGAAGTGCCAACCTCTACGCCCTTTTCGCAATGCGTCATATCCCTGGACTACATTTAAATATAATGTATATCCCTCTAGATATCATCGCGTGTCCTCGCCAGCTATCTCCGGCCACGAGCTCCCCACATGCTGCTCTAGACAGTTATCTTATCAGCATGAAAAATTCCAGCAGACATTTTTTTTCTCGTTTTATTACCCGTTATCGATATGGTGCGACATAATTCAATACGTTCTTTGTTACGTGTCGTATTTGCATTGTGACGATTTTATGATGCAAAAGTTTGACAACCTCATTTTCATTCTTATAACTAGGAGCATAGATTATTAAAACGTCGCGCCGCTCCTTCGTAGATGGAGCGCTCCCTTTCCGTGACAGTTCCGAAAATGCGGCAACTTAATATTTTTGAGTGTGGTTGCAAGGATACTAGTGTGCGTGAAAAATTGTGTCGCGACAACTGAATGGTGTCATTTCTGGCAACGATACTGGGCTCGGGTACGCTTCGGGTTCGATTTAGTTAGGCGTAGTATTTGCAGCATTATTCACGTACGACGATGGTATCTCAAAGAGCGGCGCGACGTTTTATTAATCTATGCCTAGAAGGGTTTTATTTGACATTTATCACTTTTCACCCGCGACTCCGAGATAATTAAAATGAAATATAGCCAATGTTAGACAGTCATATGTAGCTTACCTGTGGTGAAACATTTTTTTAATCGTTTCAGTTCACGCCACAGGTCCTCCAGGTTTGATTCCCATCCAGGATAGTCATTTTGTGCATGAAGATGTCTTTTTGTTCTGCTGTCTGGGTGTAATTATCTGTTTAAGTATGTATTTATAATAAAACAAAAATAGTGTATTATATTATTATGCAGTCTATCAGGTTTTATAGTTTCTATAACACAATCTCTGCTTAGTTTAGGATCAGATAGCGGTGTAAAAAAATTGCTTCGTCGTCTTTTTAGTTGGTTGTGACTGCTCTGAGGCTACACAATAGGTACTTATACTTATGTATTTGAAACACATGTATACCAAATTAATAATAACAATATTTTGCGATGAACTCGCGTTCCAAATTTAAATGAAGTATTTTATAGAAACTCTACGCATTTTGTCAGAAGTCCGCCATGTTTTGCCAAATGTCTAATTCGACAAATATCTAAACACCGAGAATAGGGGCCAGTAAATTATGAAGCATAGCGGTCCCCCGCGGTTTCACCCTCGTTCCCGTGGCATCTCATCTTTTCCCGGGATAAAATATAGCCCATGACACTCACAAATAACGTGGCTTTCTATTGGTAAAAGAATTATCTAAATCGGTTCAGTAGATCCAGAGATTACCCCCTACAACCTCACAAACTTTACCTCTTTATAATGTTAGTATATACGAGAGATATAAATGTATAAACATAGATTAAGAATTGGTCTGCTGTTCTTATAAATAAAATGTATAACCAATTTAAAGTAAGCACCTCTTGTAAGAATTCGAATTACAAAATAATTAAGAAAATTTAAATCATCTTTAAGTAGTTATGCTCCATCTAGGACTTTTTGGCGGGAACTTGCAGAGTGACGTTGCGTTTTCGTTTTATTTTCATTAAATTCGTGTATTTTGAGTTTTATTGAATAATTTCGGTGGTGTTTTATCCAATAATGATCAATCTAAGTGCACAAGTGAAGTGAAATGAAAGCGTGTATCGTGACTTTCCAGGTTGTCCCAAAAAGTCCGTGAATGTTTTAGTGGAACAACCGCCAATTTCACTAAAGCCTGACTGGACATGTATGGACGAGGACTGGACATTACAGTGAGTTTGAGAATGTGACTAGAACATAATAAATTAAAGGTGCGGAAAATTCAAAATTCAAAAAGTACGCCTGTATTGGTCCAAATTATCAATTTATGCCTTTTGCGGTTGAGACCATGGGTCCGTGGAGGTCTGAAGCTCGTCGTTTCGCAAATATTTTATGTAAAAAATTAATCGAGGCCTCGGGTGACCGGCGGGCGGGGAGCTTTTTCCGCCAACGCATCAGCTTGGCCATCCAAAGAGGAAACGCTGCCAGCCTTCTGGGAACCTTGCCGATCGGCAGCAGCGGCAGCCTCGAAGAAGTTTTTTATGTATTGTAATTGTACATTTGCATGTATATTTTGTACATTTGTTAGAAATAAATTAAATTTAAAAATTGTAAAAAAAAAAAAAATTAAAACTGAAGAAAATATATGCGATTGAAAGACTTTGTCTTGACTACATACTTAAACTTATGTAAAAAAAAACATTGTGACAAATAGACCAAGACCATTTCAAATACTTTGACATTGGCAGAAATATCCTAAAAGGATGATTGCCAGCAACAAAAAAAAATAAAAAATTATCCATCTATGTGTATAAATAAAGCTCTATGGTTTTCTCTGACAATTCTTCCTTATGTCACTAGCGATTTTCTCCCGCTCTCGCCTGACTCATTCATTCATGCCATTATAATAATAATAATAATATTATGTTATAGTTGATTCATTCACGCTATTTGCAATAATTTTACCTTATTTATTTACAATGTCAAAGACATTTGGCTTATAATATTCCATTTTATGCCAACGGGCGCCATAGTGAAAGACGAAACTTGTAGGTACAAATATTTGGCCGTGCTATCATTTCACTTGTTTTGGCTGGCTGGTTAAATAGTGGATAAGATATTGATATAGGGCCAATAAACATATCATTCAGCGTTGCCTACGTCATTGATTGTCATTTTAAAAGTTACGATGTGATTGTTACTCTTTCACGCAAAAACTACTGAACGAATTCTGATAAATACCTACGTATCTAATATTATAAAGAGGTAAAGTTTGTGAGGTTGTAATGTAGGGGGTAATCTTTGAATCTACTGAACCGATTTTTAAAATTCTTTTACTAAGAGAAAGCCACGCTATTTGTGAGTGTCATAGGCTATATTTTCCACGGGAACGCGGGTGAAGTCGCGGGGGTAATTAGTGATAAGAAAAAGGTGTATGATGCACATAAAAGTAAAAGTGATCCAAAACAACCAAAAATGCCATCGTACGTTCTGTATGAGATATCCTAATGTGGTGTGGATATTGCTATATTATGTTATTTATGTGAATTGACTCTAACGATTTGGATACAATTTTGATGAGGTTTTGTTTATAATAATTTTATTGCATGTATCATAAATTCTGACGTCAGATGGCGCCACATGAGCAATACAATCTATAATACTTTCCCATTCACGTCATAGATGGGCGAAATCAAAGCACCAATAAGCGAGTTTAACCTACACTGTATTCTAAGTAATTTTATTTTAAAGTGCGATGATAGCTCAGTGGTAGAAGGTAGGTAAAACCATGACAATCCCCCATCGATTGTATTATAACACAACAGAAAAAAAACATGTTTATGATGAGACTTTTAAAAGGAAAATAAATGAGTATTGTTCTACGGTTACTTATTAATTATTATTTATGAATAAAATCTTGTTTATTCTGTGACTGTTCATTTTAAATGAAACATCTGTTTTCTCTGTGTGTTTGTATAGATTTTTCTGCATAGTAACTGAATAAGACAGACTAGAAATGACATGACATAAAGTTTGTGAGGTTGTAGGTAATCTCTGGATCTACTGAAGCGGTTTTGAAAATTCTTTTACCAATAGTAAGCCACGTTATTTGTGAGTGTCATAGGATATACCCGAAAAATTAAAAGATCCCACGGGAACGCGGGGGACAGCTAGTAGAAAATATGTTGTGTTTGATCCACCTGAAAATCGATTATATTTCGAATTTTGACTACATTACAACATTTACGACGCTTTAGATCATATTAGTCATATACCTATAGATACTAAATTGAAGAGACAGAGAATTCAATTTAAAAAATAATGATTTTTTTTATTGTTAAAATTTTTTTTTAAAAGATCTTCAAAATCTTTTTTCATTCAATTTTACCGCCATAGAGTATCGAGCAAAACAACTGATTAAGAAATGAACCGATCACGCGTTCGCGCCGGTGCGCGTTGTGGCGTCGGCGTGATAGCAGTGTGGCCATGCGTCGCAGGAAAAGCGAGATAGTCCTAGTTTTTTTTTAATAAGTTTTCAAATGTCAAGTTAAGTTTATTGCCTGCTCTTCTCAGCAGAAGCAACCTTCCGAACCGAGCATTAGAGTCTGACTGTTCATAAGTGCCTGTGAAGGCCTATTTGGATGAATAAACAATTTCATTTCATTTCAATGAACGTATAGGTATTCTTTGGGTTTTGAGTTGGACACTCCTACGTAAAATTGTCTGTATTAAAAAAAATTATCTACGATGTCACAAGCACTAACTACATCTACAAAAGCTACTGAAGAATGCGTATCTACATTGGCTTTAAGGCATTGTAATGAGGTGTACAACACATTGGCAATCCACCTGGTATTGCTAATGTCTATAGGCGACGGTAGTCACTTACCATCAGGTGACCCGCCTGCCCCGTGACCTAGTGGTGATATAATAAAAATATATCTATAGGTACTAATATTAGATTAAGATTTTGTAAATTATTTCATTAAGAGGTAGCTGAGTGCTATAGTCTACTTTACATCTTGAAATTGATGGTGAAACCGGGCGCGGAAACAAGTTTTATGTTAATAGTTTTCTTACACACACTTTTTTAAAAGCTCATTTATTTTATTTACTTCTGAATAAACTTGTGTTTGATTCAATCTCACCATGGTAAGTGATTATGTGGCCGAAGGTGGTAAGCACACAAAACTTAGATGGGCTCTCGAGTGCATCAAATCAGAAAAATGCTTTCCAGGTCCTTTTATCATAAATAAGTCAAGGACAAAAACCTTGAAACGAATATTAAAAACATTGAAAGCATCTTTAAATTTTCCTGGTATTTTTGACCGCATTTAACGACAGAGGAAATAAATAACATAATCTAAAGTGAGATTACGATGCTCATCAATGTCACATAATAATTGCATGAATTACAGAAAGCCCTGACCCAAATACAGAAACGTCGCGTCAATAAACTTCCGAAAGTTTCCACCGAAACTCATGGACACCGTCTTTATTCATATCATACGCGTGGCCGGCGCACGCGCACACACTCCCCGTCTGATCCGTTCAGTTGGCAACGATCCGTTGTACTATACACACGTCTCGTTTTTCGCAGATTGGCGATGTGTGCCGCGATCGACATGCTAGCATCGGAGCAACTATTCTACGGTCACAGTCCGCCAGCTGGCTTCCTGACAGACTACACGCCTCCAATGCGAAGAACAACAAAACTCACATCGAGAGGGTACTCAGCACCTTGTCTGTCAGCTTTAAAACCAGTGCAATTAACATTAAAAACGGCTCCACGTTCGTGCATGCGTATTCCTAACGAGACGAAGAAGAAAAAAGTTGTTTTCGCTGACGATCGAGGCTTAGCTTTGGAACAAGTGAAATTCCTTACAGAACCTTCTCACGTGCCGCCGTATTGGGCCCTCAAAGTCATCGCAAGTCCCATAGAAAAGAAAACTCCCCAAACTGTCTTAGATTTATGGGAAACGAGATTTGTACAGCCCGCATCAGATTATTTGGGATTCAGACGGCGTATCACAGAGGAATGCGTTTCGCTTGAAAATGTTATATTGAAACAGAACGAATGTGCCATAGATGGAACTGTTAAAGTTAAAAATATTGATTTTGGTAAAGAAGTGTTTATACGATCCACTTCAGACGGGTGGAGGACCAACGAAGACACGTATTGCGCTTTTGTCGAAAGTGGTCCTTTAAACCAAAATGGTACTTCTGTATACGACACTTTTGGCTTTAGATTGCACCTACCTATTCACTCCAGACGATTGGACTTCTGCGTCGGTTTTCGCTGCAAAGGCACCGAATTCTGGGACAATAATGATGGAGCAAATTATACAATAGAGAAATCATCAGTTCGAAATGCCCCAGCTATATCCTGCGCTCGAATAAAATATGGAAATTCATGGAATGCTTCATTGAATACCGGAAACACCCCTTACTGGTGAACTGGTCAAACCTTTGGGTTGATTTTGGTTTCCTCGTTGGTTCTTAGCCGATCTTCGGTGGATATACTGTGATTAAGTGCCATAATATTAATTGATTGGTGTCTATTTGTGCCAAGTGTTTCTGGAGTTGTGGAAGTTATTCCAGAAGAAGGAAATTGTGCTGTTCTTTAACAGGCTTAAAGACTATGCTGTGTAAATTAAGGTATATTATTTAGATCTTGATTTTTTATTTAGGTATAAATGTCAAATGTAAACTGTCAAAATATTTAATTTAAAGACGGTCATGTATTTTTTAAATACCTATATATCGTTAAAATATCTCTTTTAAATTGAGAAATCTCTAATCAAAGCATAAGCTAAGTCTTCCAATTTTAAATTAAGTTATATGATTTTTTAAATTTGATATTTTAATACAATGAATAAAACTCAACGAAATATGCAACAGATAATTATATTCTATTTAAAGAACACTAATTATTTTATGATATAATCGTTGCCAAATACTTACTAACGCGTGCAGTGAACTTGGCAATGAAATTTTAAACAATGATGTCACATTGACGTCGTTTTGCGCGGCAATAATGACAAGTTCTATTTTTTATTTTTACATCTGTCAAGGGAAAAAGGCGTATACAGTTTGCATGGCGGGGACCTTACAATAATTTACCGAGGACTAGGGTGTCTATGATATCTACGAATGGTGGTTAAATTTATTAAAATTAAATTATAATTATTGGATTCATTGAGCTTTTGGTAGTATTAGAAATTAAATTGAAGAGTATTGAGTTATTGGAAGGATGGTAAGCTAAATTTATTTCATTTGTAAAACCTGATATGAGGGGTTTATCGCCGATTATGTCATGTGATTTTACCATCATACATACTTCATTATTTTAATTTATGCGAATTTTGCATTAGGTTCTTTGCCATTAAGCCTTAAAGTTACAATTCGAATTTAACATTGTGACTTTTATGGCGTATTTTTGGAGTATATTATGGGTAAAGTGAATTGGTTGGGTATTATTGATATTTACCAGATATTGTAAGGTATCTCTATAGTTCCTACTTATATTCTGTATTTGTCTATCGTTATTTATTTCTAATTACATCATATAGGTAATGTTCAGAATATTTTACAAGGAAATGTATATTAACTGTAATAATAATAATAATAATTACATAACACCATTTGAATTTTTGTGGTTTTCAATGAAGTCTTCAATTATATTAATTCAAAATTCAATTGTGGATTCGTATAATATTTTACATATACTCACTTCCAACCGTAAAATAATTTATACATTTACTGTATAGGAAAATATCGAATATGTTTACAAAATATGGTGTAATAAATAAACCGGCTAATATGCACAACACCCAACATATTTACATTGCCCATTAATAAATGAAATCACTTCATGACTAATAAAATTCTAACGTACTAGGTAATTAATCTAATAATATAAAATCTAAATAAAAAAGTCGTTGTCAGTAGGCAACGTACCCAGAATGCTGGCAGCATTGCCACGTTGGATGGCAATGCTGATTCGTTGAGCGAGGTATATGCCAGCATTCTGGTCACGAGATGCGTCGACCAGTCGTTTTGACATTTCTCGGAAAAGGTGGTGTGCACTCGGCTCCCACGGACCCAGAGTTTCAACCCCAAACGGCTCAAACATGTAACTTGTATCTAAGTTACTGTATTTTCGCCGCTTGAGGCTCTCTGCTGACATGGCTGCACCACCGGCCCTATCCACTGTCTCTGGAAGATGAGACGGTGCTAAGGTATCAACACACGTGGCATCCCATACCAAAGGTCGACCCATCTTCCAGGGTATAAGTGTATTAATACATGATGAACAATTATTTCACGGAATACTCTGAACAAAATAGCCCATTAATTAATAAGGTATTCACGATTGGCTATTCATATGCAATTTCTTTTCTATCGCCAATTATTTAAAATGCGAAAAAGAATTGCCAATGATAGTTATTGTGTAACATTGGCTTATGAACTACGGAATAACACGGGCATTTTGCGTAATAACACCACTAGGCGAAATCACGATGAGAAATCTAGTCATTTGTCATTTTTTTGGCGGGCGATAGACTGAAAGATACACTGAAGTTAATGCAGTAAAAACGTCTTAATCTATTAAAGTATTGTTGTACCAAATTATATACTTAATATTCCATAAAGTTTTCAAAAGCATGTTTTTACAATATTAGTTAGAAGAAATCAGTGTTCTCCGTAAAAAGTGGTGTGTGGTCCACTTTAATTGAGAATGTAATGGCTATAAAAAAGTTAAGGTAATTGTCGATGGACCAATAGATGGCCACGGTTCGCTATGTATAAAAAAAATGTTATTTTTTTCTTTTTATGAGTGTATAAAAAGAAAGGTACTACGATTTTAATCTTATTTAGTTAAACTCCAGTTAATACTTTTAGCTATAATCGTTTTTAAACTATTGAAATGAAAGACTGAATTTTGGAAAAGCGGTGTTTTACGCAATATGATCGTGTAAAAAATATGGATTTGAAATCGAAATTATATTTGCTCAAGAAACGGTGTCTGTTATTTGAATTGTATTTATATTTATGATGTAATAATATATGAAAGACATGCACATTATTTTTTGTTTTTACGCAAAAAGTTGATTAGTGCTTATTTATTTAATTCATTATTTTTTATAACCATGCTTTGTAATTCGTTTTTTAATCAAATAGTTCCAATAGTGGCCACTGCAATGGCGCTAGTTTGAGATTTTGAAATAGGAACAGCAGTTCAAAAACCTTTACCGCCATCTATCGGAACTATTTGTTAGCAAGAAACGTAAATATGGCCGCCAGGTAGCTAAGTAGGCGATGTATGGAAGTAATTTATTGAGAAAATGAATTATTGTTTACATAATTATATTTTTTTGCTAAATATTAAAAAGGTAAATATAATTTAGTGATGTATTGTATTGTAATGCTATGAAAGAACTGATTATGTAAAAATAGATTTTTATTTTTATAAATAATTATTGAGAAGTCGATTGTTGTATGATTGTGAATGACGTTCCCCACACTTTTTTAATTTAATATATATTGAATTATAGCTATTTGTTTTATTTCTAACCCAGGTAATATTCTCAAACCAACTTCATTACTACCGCCATCTATTATTCTGTCCCGTAGGTACACGAAAGTAGGTAAGCGAAATGTTTATTTTTCACATTGTTTTTTTCAAAATTTCTAGTTTTTGCATTGTGGATGTCAGCTTTAGCTTATCCATCTTGTTTTTACAATAACAGCATCGAACTGGTATCTTGTTTTTTCCAAAGCTAGATATTTGGGGAATTGAGTAAAAATAAAATGACAGTAAAATAAAATTTTATTTTTCATTCGTAAAATATAAATATTAGAAACATTTTGCAGAGCTTAATTCAGCTAATATTAAAACATTAATTTATATTTATGCAAGTATTTATACAATAAATAAAATACTATTACGCTATTTAAATGATAACTAAATTGTGTTTTTTTTGAGATAGGAATGCAACTAATAGTTAAAGAAAAAGGCCTTTATCATCAGTGCAACTGTAGGACCATCATAGACACTCATTATATTTTTTTACTGGGCTATAGCAATATGAATTCAAGCTTAGGTTTTTAAAGTCACTATGGAAGAAAAGGTCAAATAAATCTAAAGTTTTGCTCTGGTTTGCTGTCAAACGAGCAGCTCAAGTGACTTTTAAAGTACTTTTGGAACTATAATAAACTCCATAGATATTCTAGAACGAGTTTGATTGTCAACATAGTAATTTCAGTATGGTAAATTTTTAATCATTGGCTGATTTAATTGTCTGTGATGATCCCTACATTTAATAACACTAAAAATAACGTACAATATATAACAGCAGCATTATATGATGTATTGCGATAGGTACGTACATTTAATCGTCGATAAAGTTTAATTTTCTATCACACGAAAAAGGAAAACACTGATTATGTAGTACAAAACTTTTCTAATAGTATGTATATAAATTCAACTTGATTTAAAGTACCCACCCATGTAATAATGAAGAGACTCGTTCATCCTGCATTTGATAGTATTATTTCTGCACTTAATGGTAAGTCAACAAACTTTGTTTTATTAACCCTTGGCCTTAGAAAGCTTGCCCATAAAAGGTATTAAATAGACATAATTTTTGCTACTCCATTATAACTCGAACACTCTGTTGTTTATGTAACACACACAAAAGTACAACTATTTATCTATAAGTTAATATTAAATTTAAAATTTATTTTATTTATTATTTTAAAATCTCACTATCTGTTCTCGCAACACTTTTTGTAGTGTACGATAATTATTTAATATGTTTTGATATAACATTGATAATTGGTGATATTCACGCCATTTTGATATAGATAGTACATAATACGCCATCTAGATGTAATTTTGTGAACTACTATTATAGTCAAAATCATGTGACCCAATTGTTTTAGCTTCGCTGTATGAAATTAGTGATAAGTATTAATAAATAAATAAAGAAGTTTTTCACGAATAAACACTAACTTTCTGATTATCATACCTTAGTAAGATAGTTGTACCGATTAGAAACATATTATAGATGGCAGCACATTATATAGAATCATCTGTTAGCTTTTGTTTTGCAAAATAAAATTAAACAATAATTTATTTACATCTGTTAGTAGAATTAAAAAAATAGGTTAATTTGAAATATTGCAGTACCTACTGGCTTAGTTTGTTTATTAAATTACAAATTAATTATTGATACGCGATATTCTCTGGTGGATACAAATTGATTGTTTGAATTGAATACATAACACCTAATTATTAAAAGATTGGTCATCTCAACTCAAAAGTTTTACTTCAGAAGGAAAACATTGACTATCTAAGACTTTATTACTGAATTGATGCTGTTCTTTACAAACTTAACTAATATTACTATCTCTCTCCTAAATAAAACAATATACAAAAAGGATAGATAATAAAACTGTCAAATTAGTCTATGCCGCTGTCATATTATGGAAAAATAGACTGGAACAATAGACACTTTATCCCTTTTTGATGTGCTTTTAAAAAAAGAGATATAGTAATATCATATATACAAATGTTTTTAACAATTAAAAAAAGAAATAGGCATAAAAAGTCCGGGGTTTTGAAATTTTTCGTCTTACTTTTATTAAAATGGCACTCCTAACAAACTAACCTCAGTTATTTAGAAATAGATAAAGATGAGTCTAGTTTGTAAATAACAGAAACAGCACCAGGGATGAATTCGATTGCCGTCTATTCTTCAGCTGTTTGACTTTTCAACAAAATACAATTTGGAAATCTTATGGGCATAGGTTACAGTAAAATAGACGCAAAATTAAATGATGTGTTACATCTGACACCTCACCTTAGTAATACCATACATGTACCAACCTCGCGGATAATGTGTTGGTACCATCTGATAGACAACTCTACCAACGCGTGCGATCATTGGTCAATAAATGAGTTTTGAGGCTGTATGGGCTAAAACCCTTTGCCTGCACTACAATAGAGGAAATAAACTTACACACTTCCGGTCCTAGCTGACAACTCGGCTTCCGCCCTTTTTCACTCACACAGATTGCAGGAAAGCGATGGAAAGATGTTACACATCAATATTAGCAAGAATTCAACTCCTACACAGGTGAAATCATCCAGATACCAAAATTCAGTTTTAAAACGGTTCTCTAATATATTAAAAGTCGTATAAATTACGTATATTCATTATTCAACTAACTGTCATCATCCTCAACCAAATTATTCTCCATTTTCTTATTACCTTCACCAATTTTATTCAAATTATCAATCGAAGTCCTCTCATCGTCTGAATCTTCACAGATCTCGTCCAAGTTATCTATCGAAGATTCTAGAATTCTTTTATTAATATTCATTTTGTCTGCGTCATTGTCGTCTTGGAGATCCTCTACGTCATCAAGACTAGCCTGTCCTGCTTTGAAATCAGTAACGTCGCTTTTGGAGGAATCTAGAATCTGTTTAGGACTTTTAACTCTTTCACCTTCCTCCATACTTTCATCGATAATCTCCAGTCGAGATCTGGAGAAGAATTTGTGTAACGATTCCAACTTGTCTAAAGCCCTCTCACATCTTTCTGAGCTAGACGTAAGCGTGGTCTCTTCTGTCATGCAAGCAGAATCGATTCTTCTAGATAAATCGGACAACGAATCTGTTATCTCTGTAGTAGAAGTTGATTTATCAACCTTTATAACTTTTGGCTTGATTATCATACTCGGGGGCAAGTCAGGGATGTTCCGCAAATCGATTAGACTTATCGATGTTCGTTTCAAACTCAAACTTATATCGAATTCATCGTCACTATCGAAGTGTTCTTGAACTTTATCTTCGATATATCTTACTAAATCTCTTGCCGCCTGTTTTATGTGATACATATCATCATCTGAAAGTCTACGATTAGAAGATGGTTCGTCTTCCTCAATAATATCAGATAGCTCTACACTGTAAGGTAAACCTTGCATATATTGTAATTGAGGCGGTTTTGAATAAGCATTGAAGTTTTCCAAGTCTTCTTGTTCGGACATAGTATCATCTTTTGTCATTTCTTTAACTTTTAGCACAGCCTCTTCAAAAATCGATTCCAAATCGTTTTTAACGTTACTCAGATCGATTACGGATTCAGAAATTCTCCTCCCGTTTATGATATCATCGTTTCTATCTATCACTGTATCTTGCGTATGAGTTAAAGTCGAATCAGATTTCGTTTTGCTGATATCACTAAAGGTCTCTAACTTACTAATCGTCACGTCAGATTTTGATTTCTCCGACAAAGATGGCGTCAGAGATATCGACTTGCATTCTTTCTCTTTTGGGCTATAACTTTCCATATATTTCAAAAGCATTTCAACTAATGTTTCGTTTTCTTCCTCGTCCGGTGTTTCATCGATAAAAGATAAATTTTTAACATTAACATGCGCTTCTGTTAGGCTGATTCTTAAATTGCATTCTGGGTTGAATTCTATCAGTGGTTTTTCTGGGCCAAAGAGAAACTCCATTAGCGTTATCTTTTTATCGTCTTTCGATGACGACTGATCGCTTTCCATACAGCCTGTTGTCGCTAGGAACTCCATTAACGTTTCCATTTTCTGTTCCAATTCTATATTAACTCTGCTGAAGCTCTTCACTTCTACTGGACTGGGTTCACTTCTGAAGCAGCTTCCAGCGCTGCCTTTTCTGTCTTCCTTCTGACTTTTTACGATTGTAAAAAAGAAATCGATCAGATTAGCAATTCTTCTATCATTACCGTCTTCTTCTTCGCTGAAATCCGACTCCTGTTTAACTAATGGGCATCTCTTTGAGCAGTTTTCTAACTTTTTTGTAAATACAGTTTCTTGTATAACTTGTAGTAGATCTCTTGCGAGACGTACTGGTGATTTGGTGTCGGGTATCGGTTCGTAAGTGGAAGGGGCGGATCGTCGTCTGTCCTTGTCTATCCTGATGAAATCCCATAGGGAGCCGAGTTCGGAGGAGAGAGAGGCACGATGGTTCGCCAATCTGTTTCCTAGCTGGCGGAATACCTGGAAGAAGATGGACAAAGTTCTGAATCGGAGGCGAGGATCGGTTGGCGTGGTTGGTAAGAACACTGCAGGTCGTGGGTTCGATTCCCATCCAGAGCAGACATTTATGTGCATGAACATGTCTGTGCGTCTTGAGTCTGGGTGTAATTATTGGTTTATTTAAAATAATACTGTAATATATGTAGTATATCAGTCATCAGGTTTCCATAGTACAAGTTCTGCTTAGTTTGGGATCAGATGCCCATGTGAAGAATCTCAAAGTCAAAACCATTTATTCAGTTTAGGTCGAATTACAGAAGTTACCACCGGTTCGGAATAAAACTGTTAAACATTTGAAAAAAAAAGCCAATATAGTCAGATGGTCCAAAAATATTTAAAAAATGTAAACTTGCTGAGTTTCTTGCCGGTTCTTCTCAGTTGAAGGCTGACTTCCGAACCGGTGGTAACTTCTGTAATTTGACCTTCATATCTTTAGGGCCTAAACTGAATAAATAGTATTGACTTTCACTTTACCCATTTTCTTCAGTCGTGTAAGTACATGAGGGTCTCACCTGCCACACTCAGGATCTCCACGCCCGCAGCTTCCTCAAGGACACTCTCTTGAAACGCGCCATCTGAGCTGAGAGTGCCTCCGCCCCCGCCCCCGACGATACTCCCGACTCGCCCTCGGAGTGGACCTGCTACTTACATATTAGTGAATGAAGCAAAAAAAATAAAAGAACCACCCAAGTAAGCCGAACTTTCGTTGGGCTACTTGTTTTTTTTTTACCTTTGGATAAGCTTGTGTTTGACCGTATTCTCACGCAGGTGATGATATGGCCGAAGGTGGTAAGCGTAAAGCTTAGATCTTAGCAGAAGTTAGTTAAATAAAATTTATGTAAAGGGTTAATTTTTTTAGATACTTTTCTTTAGAGTTAGTGTTTTAATTAAGTTAATTTAGTTAGTTTTTGAGGCGATGATAGCTCAGTGGTAAGTGACGTCGAATACCGCGGCGAAGGTCGTGGGTTCGAATCCTACAATGAGCTTGAGCTTTCGGTGAAGGAAAACATCGTGAGGAAACCATAGCACGGTGGTAGGGTACTTTGTAGTACCCGACTGGCTGGCTACCACCCTCAAGTTGAAAATCTGTCGCCAAACACCTATCGGTGTGTTCCGACAGCTGCACTTGAGAGCCAGTTCCCTCTAGGCTTTGTGTGCTTACCATCTTCGGCCACATCATCACTTACCATGGTGAGATTGTGGTCAAACACAAGCCTATCGAATATAAAAAATAAAAAAAAGTTTAATAACACTCATACCTCTCTGGATACGGTCCGTTTTTGCATGAACATCCTCATATCTTTATCCGAGTGTCCTTTAGCACGCTCTATCCCTTTACCCAGCGTAGAGGCTGATACTCTCCTGTAAAATAACATTAAAATAAAAATTTTAAAATATACCGAATCCATAAAAGCAGGTTTGCACCACATAGATTCTCTATGGTAGGTACGGTCGGCCAAGAAAGTGTACCACCCTAAGGTTGAATGCCGCTTGCATATTCATAGGTGATAAAGATTAGTTTCGCTTGCAGATCAATCTGACAACTTATGACAACTCATGTCATTATTATGCATCTCTTTCAGTGATATCTTTTTAGTTTGAACCTTGTTGTAATTTTCAATGACTAGGAAACTAAATCAAAACTGGCACACCACTTTCTTGGCCGACCGTACATATTCCATAGATAATCTCAAATTCAACAAAAAAAAACCATACCAATATCATGAATGCGAAATTTGTCTGTCTGTCTGTTACCTTTTCACACGTAAACATTTTGGCATTGGAGTAGGACATAGGCCTACTTTTTAGTTCGTGTGGCGGGTCGCTCACTTCCCTACAATATGTGCGAGGAGGGCGGTGGCTGCCACACGCGTCACACTTGTGAACAGGTGCTGCTTGTGGGGGCTGGTCTGTGCGAGTTTGTTATTTACTTAGTCAGTCATAATTAAATTCTATTTATTATTATTTTACTCTTAACAGTGTTAAGTTAATATAATAGGTGTAAGTTGTTTTTGAAAAGAGCCGGCCGTGTCTATTACCGGCTCTTCTCAGCAATTACGAGTGTAGACTATTCATAAGTGATTGTAAAGGCAAATTTGAATAAAAAATCATTTTCATGTTCATTTTTCATTATCCCGGGAAAGAAGATCCTTGGGCTAAAAGGTAGTGTAAAGTATTTTGATTACCTGCAATGTGTGGGGTCGCTATAAGCCGCATGTATCGGAGGCTTTCCTTCACCCACGCCGCTGTCAGCACCAAATGAACCCACCAAGGGAAAACCAGAGCTGCCTGGAAAGTAAGACATCCAGTTTAGAGCGTAGGAAGCCCTATGAAGGTCGAACCCTTAGAAATTACCACCCTTACCCACGGACATTTGATCCCAAACTAAGATTGTACGTAACAACAGATAAGCCATGGTAAGTGATGATGTGGCCGAAGGTGGTAAGCACACAAAGCGTAGATGGGAACAGGCTCTCAAGTGCAGCTCTGTCGGAACACACCGATAGGAGCTTGGCGACAGACTTTACAGCGAGTCGGGTACTATAAAGTACCCTACCACCGTGCTGTGGTTTCCTCACGATGTTTTCCTTCGCCGAAAGCTCAAGCTCATTGTAGGATTTGAAACCATGACCACGGCCGCGGTATCCGACGTCACCACTAAGCTATCATCGCCTTAAATATGTGAAAGATATGTTGTTAAGATTACAAGTGACAATTAAAACACTGATTAAAGACACAGTTTGAGGTATCTACGATGTCTTTGCATTGTAATAGGTGACGGTATTCACTTACCATCAGGTGACGCACCTGCTTGGATATATAAAAATAAGTGTTACCGGTTATGGCGCCCCTGGTGATGCTGAGTCCGCGCTGTATCCTCGCGATGGCCGCCAGGTGTCGAGGAAGGGGCGCTGGAGTGCCGCTGCCGCACTCCTGGAGCACGAACCGTCCCAGGGTCTTCCACCCAGCCTGACAATATTAATATTAAGGCGATGATAGCTCAGTGGTAAGTGACGTCGAATACCGCGGCGAAGGTCGTGGGTTCGAATCCTACAATGAGCTTGAGCTTTCGGTGAAGGAAAACATCGTGAGGAAACCATAGCACGGTGGTAGGGTACTTTGTAGTACCCGACTGGCTGGCTACCACCCTCAAGTTGAAAATCTGTCGCCAAACACCTATCGGTTTGTTCCGACAGCTGCACTTGAGAGCCAGTTCCCATCTAGGCTTTGTGTGCTTACCATCTTCGGCCACATCATCACTTACCATGGTGAGATTGTGGTCAAACACAAGCCTATCCAGAATAAAAAAAAAACATTTCATTTAATGTGTGGCAACACACATAAAAGAAAAAACATAGATATAACTACAAAATTATTATGGATTGGCAAAATTACACAATTATATGGGTGTTCTGGCTCATAAGCTAGAAAAATCTGTGTTATGGGTGCCAGTGACCCTCTGTACGACAGTAACCAGTGCCTAAATAACTAAAGCTAATATTACAAACATTGAGTGTGTGTGGAGTGTGTGTGTGTGTGTGTGTGTGTGTGTGTGCGCGTGTGCGTGCGTGTGTGTGCGCGTGTGCGTGCGTGTGCGTGCGTGTGTGTGTGTGTGTGTGTGTGTGTGTGTGTGTGTGTGTGTGTGTGTGTGTGTGTGTGTGTGTTGACCTTTTCATCATCTAAGTAATAGTGTCACAGTCGTCTCATAAATAAATAAATAAAATAAAAAAATAAAAATAAAAAAGCCTTTTGTTTCTTGTTTCACAATAAAGATTGACAAATTAAAACAAATAAAATAATTAGATATGTAATAGAAATTGTTGATTATTTATGTAAATGTAATTATTAATTACTTTATTGATTCAGTGTAATTAATTTGATAGTTATTTAAATTTAAGATAATGTTTATTGTATACTTAATGAATAATTTATTTATATTGAAGTTTTTTTATTTTATTTGTACACGCAAACACATTTATTTATTTTTAACTATTTTTGTATTCGTCTTATAGTCCATATTTAAAAGCCACTCTTTGAGTTTGCTTTTCACTTCAACAGTACAGGCTAAGTACCAGCGCTACATGTGAGTCGAGTCAGCGGTCAAATAATAGGAGCGCGTCGTCACAACAACATGGACGTCATTACAATATAACTTCGCGCTAACAAAGTTTTCTCTGCCCTTTGTATATATGAGTTGTCATCAAGAAACGTTGGAGTGCAGTCAGTCCCCGGACATTGATACCCAGCCCGGTGGAAGATACCTTTTCGCGATACCTATCACATATCCAACAGGGATCTGATGCAGACCAGTCGAATTTATTTACTTTGCACATCTGTGTTTGGGTCATCCTATCAGAATTACACCAATCTACCAAACACCTGATTTGGACCAGTAGATTCGGAGCAAATATCTGTGACATGACCGGCCAGACAGACGCACGAGTGATCCTATAAGGGTGCCGTTTTTTTTTCTGCTCGGAACCCTAAAAAGCAGAATTTTCTGATGTGATGCCAAAAAGGACACCAACTCAGTATATGCTGTTGGCTAGCAATCAACACAGATTTTCAGCGGATTGATTTATTCAACCCCTAAGAGGGTGAAGCATGGGTAAAGGGTGGAAAGGAGTTTACCTGAGCTGTGTAGACCACTTCATCATCGGCGAGTGCTCTCTGCTGAGGACCGGCACCAGCTCGGCCGCCCCACTCCAGTTCCTCCACCAGAACAAATCTAAAAAGAGACATTATTTCATTACTTTTTGCCCCCCCCCCGCGTTCCCAAAGGATCTTATACCCTTACCCGAGATCCCATCTGTCCTTTTCCCGGGATAAAAAGTAGGGAGCACAACGCTTTTTTTTACGTGACGATTTTTGCCATTTTACTCTACTGTAAGCCGCTTAAAAGAACTTCGACCCAAAATTTGTTCATTGGTTTAAAAGTGAAAGACAGACAGACTGACTGAATTACATTCGCATGTATTATATTATTATTGATAACAACAATGTCACCGCCATAACAGTTTAAGTAAAAGTGTCACCATTTTAGAGATATTTAAATCTAAAAGTAACAACAAAGAAATATATCGAAAATGGTGTAATTTTTACAAAGGTCCCACTCATCTGTAGCGACATCTATCTACACATAGATATAGTTCGCACGACTCCTTGATAGATGGCGCTTCCATAACCTACATCGCGCTTACGAAGTTTTCCATGCGATCTGCATATATACAAGATTCCAACATCAACAGTTGGACCGCGGTCCCCAGGCACGATGACCTAGCCTGGCGGAAGATCTTCCCTTTTCAATGGAGGAGTCTAATACCTCGCTCCTCCATAGTGGTGACCCCGACGTGATTGGAATGTCAGCAGTATGCAGCATCACTTCCCAGCACACCGCACCAGGTCATAGCAGCAGTCCACACAGCAAGCCAGCTTCGCCTTCTTCAGGTCCAACGCAGCCGACTCACCGCGCTTCCTGGTCCTGCAAGGCTCACCCAGCGACAGCACCCCTCGCCACACAGTTCACCGCAGCCCACGTCCGGATCTTCGTCGGCCAGCTCTTCACTCTCCGGCGTGGTAGTCTCTGCGCTACGTGAACTACCGGCTCAACCCGTCGCAGCAACCTCGCTCAGTCTCGACTCACTGTAGACTACGAGCAGCACTGGCACTTGCAAGCTACATTAGCACGACGCAGCAATATCGACCTCTGGTCTTGCAGGGGATTGATGTAGCGACATCTATCTACACATAGATATAGTTCGCACGACTCCTAGATAGATGGCGCTCCAATAACCTACATCGCGCTTATGAAGTTTTCTATGCGATCTGCATATATACAAGATTCCAACATCAACAGTTGGACCGCGGTCCCCAGGCACGATGACCTAGCCTGGCGGAAGATCTTCCCTTTTCAATGGAGGAGTCTAACACCTCGCTCCTCCATACATTTATTCCCCCTTGAGTTTCTCGTACCATCACCGGACAACCTGTATATTACGGTTTTAAAATTATTAAAAAATATATACCTTTTGGGATCGTCGTGGCACCTCGCCTTCGTCAACGCTTGGTACACGACGAACGAAGCTGTCGCATTCAGTGGCACCTGAAATTTAAAAAAAAAATTTTTTTTCAGGCCTCCGTCACCAAGAATTATATATACTACCTGGATAGGTAACTCTCAATACCTAGTTGAAGCAAATACCTATCAATTGCGAAAAAGAGAAAGATAACAACTACGTTGGGACAATCTCTCTTTCTAACCCTACTTACCCTGAATGAAAGAACTTTACCTCTTTATAATAAAATTATTAGTCATCATCATCATATCAGCCGGAAGACGTCCACTGCTGGACAAAGGCCTCCCCTAAGGATCTCCACGATGACCGGTCAAATTATTAGTACAGATAACCATTTTCATATTCCAATCAAACCTCAAGATTTAAGAATCGAATCGACGACCTTCGGTATCCAACGTCCAGAGGCGTAGCTAGGTAACCAAAGGCCCTGGTGCAAAAAAAAGAATTGGGCCCCTAACTAAATTGTGTAGTTTATCAAGTCAAAATATAATTAAAAATACTTTAAAGGTGCAAAGCTACTTTATCATCAGCTCTAAATATTTGAAAGTTTTTTTTGCAATGAATTTTTAGAGACCGTTTCCTTATTGTCATAACCCGCTAAATGTGACGGCGAATCTTTCCAGTTGGCAATATAAATATAGGGGAATTGCATCCAGTATTCTTTCAAATAAGTTGTCATAATTAAAGTCGTGTTGCAGCTTATTTACATTCCAAAGGATTAGCTAGTTCGACACGAGGTTTGCTGTTCAGGGTCCGAGGGCCCCCTGAGCTTGGGGGCCCGCCTAGCCCTTCGGTAGCTACGTCACTGCCAACGTCAATACCACTGAGCTATCATCGCCAAGGCAACTGATGAAATATATGATGGTAAGCATAGCTAGACAGTAATTAATACCTTTAGTATAGCGTAAGGTATTTCATGTGATACATTGTGCACGCATACGAGGAAGCTGTCAGGTCTTGGCTCCTCCTGGGAGCTGGTCTCCTCTTGCGAGGGTACGGTCTTGTCCCTGGTTCTGTCAGTTGATGCTGATCTGGTGGACAAGTGAGAAAAAATAATGTTCCATTCCTGTTCTTTTAAATTTGGCAATGTCTCACTTCCCTACAATATGGCGAGGAGGGTGGATGCCACACGCGTCATACTTGTGGACAGATGCTGCTTGTGGGGGCTGGTCTGTGCGAGTCTGTTATTTACTGAGTCAGTCATTATTAAATTCTATTTATTATTATTTCGTCGCCTTAACAACGCAAATATTATCAGTGAGACTGTGGTTTATTATTCCAAGGTACAAAAAATACCCCAAGGAAAGTATGCGACTGAAAGACTTTGTATCTATAGTCATGAATAATGATTTATAAAAAAAAACCTACAAAATTAAGAAATCTCAAAAGAAACAACATTACCAATTAATAGTACATAGGTATACCTAATATTAATGTTTTTTGATACATACCTGATGCTGGTCAGCCAAGCTCTGCTGCTAGGATCATCTCCAACTCTTTTGAGCAGTAGTCTGCCTCCAGGCCGCGCTCGCATTAACCTAAAAGTCAACAAGGATATTATTTTTTTCGCCACTGGCAATTCTATTCTATTCTACCTGAAGTGAGAAATATGGGGAGATTTTTAATTTTTTACAAATAACGTCAGCTGTTACAAGCATCGATGGACGGCAGGTAGCTATTTGAATCCCTTTTTACCGTCTTTCCCCTCCTTTCCCAAAGCATGTAAAATACCATACTTTCTCATATCCCTAAGAATGTAAACTCACTATACCTTCTCCCCCTCATATCCCTTAGAATGTTAACATACTATACCTTCTCCCCCTCATATCCATCCCTAAGAATGTAAACTCACTATACCTTCTCCCCCTCATATCCCTTAGAATGTTAACATACTATACCTTCTCCCCCCTCATATTCATCCCTAAGAATGTAAACTCACTATACCTTCTCCCCCTCATATCCCTTAGAATGTTAACATACTATATATACCTCCTCCCCCCTCATATCCATCCCTAAGAATGTAAACTCACTATACCTTCTCCCCCTCATATCCCTTAGAATGTTAACATACTATACCTTCTCCCCCCTCATATCCATCCCTAAGAATGTAAACTCACTATACCTTCTCCCCCTCATATCCCTTAGAATGTTAACATACTATACCTTCTCCCCCCTCATATCCATCCCTAAGAATGTAAACTCACTATACCTTCTCCCCCTCATATCCCTTAGAATGTTAACATACTATACCTTCTCCCCCCTCATATCCATCCCTAAGAATGTAAACTCACTATACCTTCTCCCCCTCATATCCATCCCTAAGAATGTAAACTCACTATACCTTCTCCCCCTCATATCCATCCCTAAGAATGTAAACTCACTATACCTTCTCCCCCTCATATCCATCCCTAAGAATGTAAACTCACTATACCTTCTCCTCCTCATATCCATCCCTAAGAATGTAAACTCACTATACCTTCTCCCCCTCATATCCATCCCTAAGAATGTAAACTCACTATACCTTCTCCCCCTCATATCCCTAAGAATGTAAACTCACTATACCTTCTCCCCCTCATATCCATCCCTAAGAATGTAAACTCACTATACCTTCTCCCCCTCATATCCCTAAGAATGTAAACTCACTATACCTTCTCCCCCTCATATCCATCCCTAAGAATGTAAACTCACTATACCTTCTCCCCCTCATATCCCTTAGAATGTAAACATACTATACCTTCTCCCCCCTCATATCCATCCCTAAGAATGTAAGCTCACTATACCTTCTCCCCCTCATATCCCTTAGAATGTTAACATACTATAACTTCTCCCCCTCATATCCCTAAGAATGTTAACATACTATACCTTCTCCCCCTCATATCCATCCCTAAGAATGTAAACTCACTATACCTTCTCCCCCCTCATATCCATCCCTAAGAATGTAAACTCACTATACCTTCTCCCCCTCATATCCCTAAGAATGTTAACATACTATACCTTCTCCCCCCTCATATCCATCCCTAAGAATGTAAACTCACTATACCTTCTCCCCCTCATATCCCTAAGAATGTTAACATACTATACCTTCTCCCCCCTCATATCCATCCCTAAGAATGTAAACTCACTATACCTTCTCCCCCTCATATCCCTTAGAATGTTAACATACTATACCTTCTCCCCCCTCATATCCATCCCTAAGAATGTAAACTCACTATACCTTCTCCCCCTCATATCCATCCCTAAGAATGTAAACTCACTATACCTTCTCCCCCTCATATCCCTTAGAATGTAAACATACTATACCTTCTCCCCCCTCATATCCATCCCTAAGAATGTAAACTCACTATACCTTCTCCCCCCTCATATCCATCCCTAAGAATGTAAACTCACTATACCTTCTCCCCCTCATATCCATCCCTAAGAATGTAAACTCACTATACCTTCTCCCCCTCATATCCCTTAGAATGTTAACATACTATACCTTCTCCCCCCTCACATCCATCCCTAAGAATGTAAACTCACTATACCATCTCCCCCTCATATCCCTTAGAATGTAAACATACTATACCTTCTCCCCCCTCATATCCATCCCTAAGAATGTAAACTCACTATACCTTCTCCCCCCTCATATCCATCCCTAAGAATGTAAACTCACTATACCTTCTCCCCCTCATATCCATCCCTAAGAATGTAAACTCACTATACCTTCTCCCCCCTCATATCCATCCCTAAGAATGTAAACTCACTATACCTTCTCCCCCTCATATCCATCCCTAAGAATGTAAACTCACTATACCTTCTCCCCCTCATATCCCTTAGAATGTTAACATACTATACCTTCTCCCCCCTCATGTCCATCCCTAAGAATGTAAACTCACTATACCTTCTCCCCCTCATATCCCTTAGAATGTAAACATACTATACCTTCTCCCCCCTCATATCCATCCCTAAGAATGTAAACTCACTATACCTTCTCCCCCCTCATATCCATCCCTAAGAATGTTAACATACTATACCTTCTCCCCCCTCATATCCATCCCTAAGAATGTAAGCTCACTCACTATACCTTCTCCCCCTCATATCCCTTAGAATGTTAACATACTATACCTTCTCCCCCATCATATCCATCCCTAAGAATGTAAACTCAGTATACCTTCTCCCCCCTCATATCCATCCCTAAAAATGTAAACTCACTATACCTTCTCCCCCTCATATCCCTTAGAATGTAAACATACTATACCTTCTCCCCCCTCATATCCATCCCTAAGAATGTAAACTCACTATACCTTCTCCCCCTCATATCCCTAAGAATGTTAACATACTATACCTTCTCCCCCCTCATATCCATCCCTAAGAATGTAAACTCACTATACCTTCTCCCCCTCATATCCCTTTGAATGTAAACATACTATACCTTCTCCCCCCTCATATCCATCCCTAAGAATGTAAACTCACTATACCTTCTCCCCCTCATATCCCTTAGAATGTTAACATACTATACCTTCTCCCCCCTCATATCCATCCCTAAGAATGTAAACTCACTATACCTTCTCCCCCTCATATCCCTTAGAATGTTAACATACTATACCTTCTCCCCCCTCATATCCCTTAGAATGTTAACATACTATGCCTTCTCCCCCCTCATATCCATCCCTAAGAATGTAAACTCACTATACCTTCTCCCCCTCATATCCCTTAGAATGTTAACATACTATGCCTTCTCCCCCCTCATATCCATCCCTAAGAATGTAAACTCACTATACCTTCTCCCCCTCATATCCCTTAGAATGTTAACATACTATACCTTCTCCCCCCTCATATCCATCCCTAAGAATGTAAACTCACTATACCTTCTCCCCCTCATATCCCTTAGAATGTTAACATACTATACCTTCTCCCCCCTCATATCCATCCCTAAGAATGTAAACTCACTATACCTTTTCCCCCTCATATCCCTAGGAATGTAAACATACTATACCTTCTCCCCCCTCATATCCATCCCTAAGAATGTAAACTCACTATACCTTCTCCCCCTCATATCCATCCCTAAGAATGTAAACTCACTATACCATCTCCCCCTCATATCCCTTAGAATGTTAACATACTATACCTTCTCCCCCCTCATATCCCTTAGAATGTTAACATACTATACCTTCTTCCCCCTCATATCCATCCCTAAGAATGTAAACTCACTATACCTTCTCCCCCTCATATCCCTTAGAATGTTAACATACTATACCTTCTCCCCCTCATATCCATCCCTAAGAATGTAAACTCACTATACCTTCTCCCCCTCATATCCCTTAGAATGTTAACATACTATACCTTCTCCCCCCTCATATCCATCCCTAAGAATGCAAACTCACTATACCTTCTCCCCCTCATATCCCTTAGAATGTTAACATACTATACCTTCTCCCCCCTCATATCCATCCCTAAGAATGTAAACTCACTATACCTTCTCCCCCTCATATCCCCTAGAATGTTATACTATACCTTCTCCCCCCTCATATCCCTAAGAATGTAAATCTATACTAATATTATAAAGAGGAAAGATTTGTTTGTTTGCATTGAATAGGCTCCGAAACTACTGGACCGATTTCAAAAATGCTTTCACCGTTGGAAAGCTACATTATCCCTGATGAACATAGGCTATATTTTTATCCCACGGGAACGCGTGTGAAACCGCAGGGGACAGCTAGTACACTATAAATACCTACCCTCTCCCCCCTCCCTACCCTAAGGGTATACCTTTCATGTGGCGCGAGGACACGTTGGGTGGGCGCGCGGGAAGGCAGTTCCTCCACCAGCACGTAGTTTCCGCGGTGAGATCGACACACACCCGCCTTCGTTAGACATTGGGCTATAGCCTGCCATACGGGATAAATAACCTTAGTCACTAGATGATAAATCTGATTTTCTTTTGATATCTATCATGTCTATGTAAGGCATGGGATCTGATGGTAAGTGATAGTCGCATGTAGACAATTAGCAATAAAAATATCGGGCATTTTTCACCATGAGCTTCAGGTGAAGGAAATCATCATGAGAAAACTGGCTGGCTACCACCCTCAAGTTGAAAATCTGTCGCCAAGCACCTAATCGGTATTCACTTACCATCAGATCACCTCACCAGTCACACAGTTCCTGCAGCACCGTACCTCATTAGCAGTGGTATCCTGAGTGACCTTCAGGATGGAGTACGGTTCATGTCTGGCCACGGCGTACACCACGAGAAAGTGTATCTTGCGTCGGTCGTGAGGAGAGCCAGCTCCAGGGTCGAGCTCCCGGCACGGCTCTCCTGCTAGTTCCTCGCTCAGGCGCGTGAACATGAGTAAAGAAGCCATGTTGAGGGGCTGGTTAGTTGGAGAGCTGGAATAATGGGGGAATTTTCATGTAGTGTTACCAGACGTCAGGAATTCTGGCCATTTGTCAGGAATGCAGCCGGAATAGGAATATGTCAGAAATTAAGGAAATTATTGAACATTTTTTTTCCAATGTAAGTAGGTAGGGTTTTTTTAAGCTGGGTGCTTACCCAGTGTTTGACCACAATCTCACCATGGTAAGTGATGATGTGGCCGAAGATCGTAAGCACACAAAGCCTAGATGGGAACTGGCTCTCAAGTGCAGTTGTCGGAACACACCGATAGGTCCTCAAGCTCGTTGTAGGATTCGAAACCACGACCTTCGCCGCGGTATCCGTCGTCACTACCACTGAGCTATCATCGCCTTAAACTCACCGTAATCTAACATGCCTGTATCCCGGTCTAAGACATTGCAGTGGAATGACTCTCTGAGACAACATGTAGTTCGTGTCAGCATCATATAACTCGAAACGGACGAACGCTAAGTCTGGGAAATTTATCTGAAAATTAAATTGAAAATATTAATTAAAAAGGCTTAAGGTTTTTATTACTCTTGAATAAGCTTGTGTTGGACCGCAATCACAACATCGTAAGTGATGATCTGGCGGAAGGTGGTAAGCACACAAAGCCTAGATGGAAACTGGCTCTCAAGTGCAGCTGTTGGAACACACCGATAGGTGCTTGGCGACAGATTTTCAACTTGAGGGTGAGGGTAGTACAAAGTACCCTACTACCGTGCTATAGTTTCCTCACGATGTTTTCCCACACAGAAAGCTCATTGTAGGATTCGAACCCACGACTTTCGCCGCGGTATCCGACGTCACTACTGAGCTATTATCGCCACCAAAATCAAAAGATTTTTCGTAAATGCAGTTTCACCTTTTAACTTTAACTGACCTTAAAATTAAAAGTCTCATTCCAAATAGGGTTAAGTGCATTCTTCCTGGCGACCTTCGTCCTGATCTTCTTGCAGTCAGCCGGAACACCCAATATTTCCACCTCCACGAATGCATTGTAGAAGGAATACACGTTCTCAGCAACATATTGTCCAGATATGACAGCTAACGTGAGATGAGCTGCGTGAATCCCATCGAATTCCTTGTCTATTGGGTTGAATCTGGTAACAAAGGGGCAGAAGGACTAAAAAAAGCAGATCCTTTTTAACAGAATGTAGCAATATTACTAGTTAGGGCCTCAAGAAGCCAATGGATGCGAGTAGCGCAACATCGGCCAACGTGGAGATCATTGGGGGAGGCCTTTCTCCAGCAGTGGACGTCTTCCAGCTGACATGATCATGATGACTATTGCTTGAGTGGCCTTTTGACGCTCCAAGTAGAACAGAAAAATAAAGTACTGATATACTTAACTATCGAGGTTTCCCCCGCGGTTTCAACAGCGTTCCCGAAGGATCTTATCTTTTCCCGGGTAAAAAGTATCGTATGTTTTATTCCAGGATATGAGCTACTTGTGTGTCAAGTTCCATTAAAATCTGTTCAGTAGTTGTTGCGTGAAAGAGTAACAAACATCTTCACATCCAAACCAACTTTCACATAATTATAATAGTAATAAGATGGCAGGCTGGTCACCTGAAACGTTAGTACCTACTACTAAGTAGCAATTAGCATTGCCAATGAGTTGCCAACCTTTACTGAAACTGGCTCTCCACTCCAGTTCACAAAGAGAGGAGAGATATAAGGCGACAGATTCTCCACTTGAGGATAGGCCCATCAATCGAAAGTTCAAGGTCAACAAAACTATCATCGCTTCGAAACTCTAATTAGATCCTTTGACCTAATGATTCTAATCCGTCTGTATCTCATCAATCGTTGCATATTTCAACAATGTGATTGTATTACTCTATGAGACAGTTGTTGTACAACATTGTTGAGTTGATATTTCAATGACTGCGTGACATCATGGATAATAATAATAATAATAATAATAATCATTTATTTGCAATAATGTGTACAGAACGGATGTCAAATAAAATAATCAAGAGTGGTCACATGAGCCAGAATAAGGCATGCAAAAATTTACAAAGTTTAAAAATTCAATTAACAAATAAAATTATCATTAATTATGTCAGTGAGTTAATATTTAGCGTACTACTATAATACATTGAGATTAGTATTTTTCTTGCAATGTGTAAAGTATTCAGCAATGGAATAAAAATTATGGAACTGAAGCCACTTCCGAAGTTGAACTTTAAACTTCGTCATAGGCAATTCTTTAATGGATTCTGGAAGATGATTGAAAATTTTAATAGACATTGCGTAGCAGTTCCTTTGCAAAAATACTGTAGAAGCTTTACGCGTTAAGACCAATCTGTTTGCATTTCTTGTATTTCTAGGATAAACATCCTTTGCCATACTAAATAAATGCATGTTACTTTTGACAAATGTACATACTTCAGCAATGTACATGCAAGCTAATGGCATTATATTAAGTTTTTTAAATAATGGCCTGCACGAAATCCAAGGTGCTACGCCGCAGATTGCCCGGACACATTTTTTTTGGGTAATAAATGCCTTATTTATATCCACGCTATTTCCGAAAATTAGTAGCCCATATTTTAAGACAGAGGAAACATATCCATGATACGCAGCTAGTACTGTTTCCGTAGCTGCAGTTCGTCTTAATCTGTTTAAGACATAAACAAATCTATTTATACCATTATTAACTTTGTCAATATGTAGTTTCCAGTTTAGGGATTTGTCAAGATTTAGGCCTAGGAATTTCACTTCATCAGCTTCATTAATTGTTTGACCCTTATAATTTATATTTAAATTGTGACTTTTCTCATTTTTTATTGAAAAATTCATGTAGCTAGTTTTAGTTAAATTAATTTTCAAACCATTTTTGTCCAACCAACCTATAATACGATTCACCGATTCATTAATGTCAAATTCATGTTTATTTATGTCATTTTTATTAGTACTTATTATTAAAGATATGTCATCAGCGAACAAAATACACGGAGGTTTTATTACCTTTGGAAGGTCATTAATATATAAAATGAATAAAAGTGGCCCAAGTACACTTCCTTGAGGTACCCCCCTTCTGTTTTGTTGGTAATCCGACTTATACGATTTATTTGTATTGTTATTATCTAGGTTTGTAATCTCGACGCATTGCCACCTCTCTGACAAGTAGCTCTCAATCCAGTCCAGTGCTGGGCCCCGTATGCCAACTAATTCCAATTTATGCAATAGTATTTTATGCACAACAAAATCGAATGCTTTGGTCATATCGAAATATACAGTTGTTACCAGTTGTTCAGAATCGAGAGAGTTAACGATTTTTTTGACCAAGTCAAATATTGCAGATGTTGTGGATTTATTTTTCTGAAAGCCGTATTGTTCTTCTGTAAGTATACAGTTTTTATGAAAAAAACTAGCTATCCTATTATGCATAGTTTTTTCAAAAACCTTAGATAGAACAGGGATTAAGGTTATAGGGCGGTAATTAGGTATTTCCAATTTATTTCCCTTTCCCTTATACAGGGTGTCCCGTAAATAATGGATCAAACGTAACGGGTAGGTAGCTTACTTAATTTCCAACAACTAATTTGAATATTTTAAAAAAAACCGTTACAGTAACCAAGATATAATTTTTTTTCGAATTTTACCATTTTCTCTTCCAGAATTAAGTTTTGTTAATGCTGTCGCTGCAAATGATGACATTTTTAGGTATGATTTTTATCTACAATTTCTTAATAGCTTACTAATGTTATAAGATAAAAGTTTTTTTGAATAACGTTTTATTTGCCTCAGAAAAAAAATCTTGAGTTGAAAAGTTCTTTCTTTACGATGTTAGGACCAAAATTGAAAAAATTCTCCTGTAAAAAAATTGTATGACACCTAAGACCACCATTATTTTAAAAACTTGTACATTTAATAAGGTTTGCAAATTGGTATAAAACTTACGTCTAGTCCTTATCGTTACAAAGATATTGCTATGAATGTGATGAAGAAGACAGAAAATAAATCCAATTTTCTACTATTTGGTACTATCCAATTTTTCTTTTTCGTTATGGCTTATGCTTGAATGCTTGTAATCTAAACAGGTAGTTAAGCGGCTAGCGTAATTTCGACCCGATGACGTCATCTGTTCGGAATTTGGGTGAAATGAATTTGCACCTCAGTCAGGGTGAAAGGGATAGATAGCGCTGCTCTTGTATTTTTGGTAAATCGGTATTAAGTTGCAGTCTAGTCCTTGTCGTTACAAAGATATTGTTATGAATCTGAGAGGTGCTCTAAATCAACAACAAAAAAAAGTGTGTACATTTAAACTTTTTTCTTTAAAATGTGTTAATGTAGTATTTCAGAGGCAATGTTCATTGAATTAATGAGGCACCTCAGCGTATGAAAAAAATTATAAGGCTGTACTAAAAAAAACAGTAAGTTTAAATAAATCGTTTTATTTTGTTTTTACAATAAATGTTCGAACTGCCTTCTCCCTACAAGAATGCAAAGTCTGCATCTTCTAATAAAGGAAGCTCTTATCCGACGGACAAAACGGCTTTGGTTTATTTCTGATGCAGCAGATTGGATGCGCTGTCGTAATTCTTCTTCCGGTTTCTTGTAGACCCTGTCTTTTAAACATCCCCAGTAAAAAAAATCTAGGGGATTTAAATCCGGAGATCGCGGAGGCCACAAAATTGGTTCTAATCGGCCGATCCATCTATCCGGATAACTTTCATCAAGGTGCGCCCTTACTGCCGTCGCATAGTGAGCGGGGCACCCATCATTTTGCAACCACATTGATTGCCGCACGTCTTCTGGAACGTTTTGTAATAACGTTGGCAACTCATTCCTTAAAAAATGGAGATAGTATTCGGCGTTTAGAGTAGCTGGTAGTTCAAAGGGCCCTATTATTTGCCCATTGATTATTCCCGCCCATAAATTTATTTTAAATTGATGTTGGCTCCTGCTCCTCGCATCAAATGTGGGTTTATCAGCTGCCAACTGTGCAAATTATGCAAATTTAAATATCCATCTCGGCGGCATGAAGACTCGTCACTCCATAAAATCTTGTTAAAAAACTGTGGGTCCGCCCGAATCATCCTAAGCATCCTTTGGCAAAATTCTATTCTTGGTTGGTAATCACGCGAGGTCAGCGTTTGAACACGTTGCACGTGATATGGGTGCAATCGGCACCGTTGTAGCACTCGATGCACCGTCGATCTTGAAATTCCTACGCGTCGCGCTATGACGCGAACGGAGACCGACGGATCTTCCTCGATTTCTCGAAGAATGACTTCGTCATTGACTTGTCGCGGTCGTCCTTCACTGGTACCACCAACTCCGGTGCCAAGAATTCTTCCCTCAAGAAGCGCATTATGCACTCTAATAAATACGCGATAGTCGGGATAACGAACCAGGTTCGGGTATCTTTCACGGTACAATCTTGCAGCCGCCCTGGCATTACCTCTTGCTTCTCCGTAGATAAAATGCATTTCGGCGTACTGCCGTGGCGTAACGTACTCATAACGAGGCATTGGGCTGAATAAGGTTTAAGCGCTTCTGCACACACGTACAACCACACACAAACGAATGTTTTCGGAGTCCGTAGGATCGCCAAGTCGTTTGTCCAATACGCAAAGAGTTCCAAATCGTTAGGCAAAGCAAAGTCCAAATACACAGCACAAGTCCAATTTTACAGAAGAAAACACCGAGGCACTGAGCGAGAGCGAAAGTTGTCTGACGTAGCAACTCAAAGAGAGACTAGTTACAACTAAACTAATAAAATCAAGCAACAATGAAGGGCGAAGGAAAGAACAAAAGAACCTGCGCTTCCAATTTACCAAAAAGCGGCGCTATCCATCCCTTTCACACTGACTGAGGTGCAAATACATTTCACCCAAATTCCGAACAGATGACGTCATCGGGTCGAAATTACGCTAGCCGCTTAACTACCTGTTTAGATTACAAGCATTCAAGCATAAGCCATAACGAAAAAGAAAAATTGGATAGTACCAATTTAATTTATTTTCTGTCTTCTTCATCACATTCATAGCAATATCTTTGTAACGATAAAGACTAGACGTAAGTTTTATACCAATTTGCAAACCTTATTAAATGTACAAGTTTTTAAAATAATGGTGGTCTTAGGTGTCATACAATTTTTTTACAGGAGAATTTTTTCAATTTTGGTCCTAACATCGTAAAGAAAAAACTTTTCAACTCAAGATTTTTTTTCTAAGGCAAATAAAACGTTATTCAAAAAATTTTTATCTTATAACATTAGTAAGCTATTAAGAAATTGTAGATAAAAATCATACCTAAAAATGTCATCATTTGCAGCGACAGCATTAACAAAACTTAATTCTGGAAGAGAAAATGGTAAAATTCGAAAAAAAATTATATCTTGGTTACTGTAACGGTTTTTTTTTAAATATTCAAATTAGTTGTTGGAAATTAGGTAAGCTACCTACCCGTTACGTTTGATCCATTATTTACGGGACACCCTGTATATAGGTTTTACAACAGATTTTTTTAAAAGATTTGGAAATTTACCTTCTTCAAATGAAAGATTTATCAAATATGATAATAATGGAGCTAATTCACTTGAACAAGCCTTCAGAACCTTTGTGCATATGCCATCATAGCCCTCAGCTTTACTGTTTTTTAGAAGATGAATTATGGTTTTTACTTCTTTTTCATCAACGGGTACTAGGAAAATACTTGAGCTATGCCGGGAAATGTTCACACAATAATCATCCTTAATCCCTCCTTTGCCATTTTCAGTCGAATCTATAAAACGTTTATTAAATTCTTGTGCTATAGGATGCTATAGGATGATGATGACCTGTTGATTCTAATCTATCTGTATCTCATCAATCGTTGTATATTTCAGCAATATGATTTTATTGCGCTATGAGAGAGTTGTTGTACAATATTGCGCAGCTGATATTTCATCACTTACCTTCTATAAGCTATGTGTCCGGGGTCCCACATCACCGTAGGTTTCTTCACATAGCCCACACAGCCGTTGCTTTCAAAGATGGCGGCGTTGACTGCCATTGCAGCGTCTTCTGTCTGATAATTTAATGCTACTAGTTGTACCCCGCATGACCAGAACATGACCGGGTCGAAATTTGAAGAGTCTATCCTTAGGCTGTGGGAGAGAAACAAATCTAAGCATGCAATTTAAAGTGACGACCGGGGAGTATATTCTTGTGTCTGTGCCATCAATAACGCATTTTTTTTCGAAAAACATGACGGATATCGAAGACGCAACAATCGACCGCCTTTTTGAAGCGTGAAAAAATGAGATGCAAGTTGTTCTCTTATTACGCCTAAGTTATTCGACCGATATCAGTAAAATTTGGCGAAAAGGTTGCTTATAAACTGGAAAAAGTTAAAGTATAGATTCTAAATCTTTCGTTGGCAAAAAAATGCTCCATCTTCGGACAATGTTACCTATTTTATGTCAAAAGCGACACCTGATGGTAAGTGACTACGCCGCCTACAGACATTAGCAATACCAGGGAGATTGACAACGTGTTGTCGTCCTAATAATGCCCAGAAAAGGGAACGGTGGTAGAGTGATTTAGAGACACACAGTCGGCAATCCTTCTGGTATTGTTAATGTCTATAGACAACAGTACTTACCATCAGACAGCCTTTGCTTATCAGACTTTAGTGTGACATAAATTATTAAGTCGAATAAAAAGATGATGACTTACCCGGCGGGGTACGTCCTCACCAACTGCGTCTCAGTATGAGCTATGAGCGCCGTGGGATGCTTTCGGCAGATCTTCTTCCCTATGGCTTCGTTGACTGATGAACATCGGTAGCAAGGGTGATGAATCGCTGGTGCGTTTAGGCAGCGGGCCCGAGACGATTGTGATGGGGCTAGTTGCTGGGAAATTATCATAGATCTTGGGATTCATAGGGCTATTTGATCAAACTAGCACTTAAGGCGATGATGGTAGTAACGTGGGATACCGCAGCGAAGGTCGTTCGAATCCTACAATGAGCTTGGGCTTTCGGTGAAGGAAAACATCGTGAGGAAACCACAACACGGTGTTAGGGTACTTTGTACTACTCGACTGGCTGATGTTGAAAAACTGTCGCTAAGCACCTATTGGTGTTCCGGCAGTTGCAATTGAGAGCCGGTTGCCTTTAAGGCATTATAAAAAGGTCGAAAACACATTGGCAATCCACTAGTATTGCTAATGTCTATAGGGGACGGTAATCACTATCACCAGGTGACACGTTCACCGTATGTCCCGTCAGTGGCAGTTTCTTTCTACCCCAGTAGCTATCGGCTCAAAATCTGATATAATTGTTGTGCCCCAGCAGTTCATTTATACCCAGTAGCTAACTTACCGTGCCAGTGCTATCACTGCTCTCTGAGGACTCAAAGCTGCTGCAAGGCGCGCTGTCTTTAGAAGCGCTGGTCTGCTTCATAGAACTCCTCGGCGATAGAGGACTTAGGCCGCGAAACTTTATGGCCTAGGGAAAAATATGAAAATAATCTTAAATCTTCTTGTCCTTATCCCACTCTAGGTGTGGTTGGATGTTTTCCTCTTCCACTCCGCTCTATCACTAGTCTCAGTACTAGAACACCTTTCATACGCATATCATTCTTCACGCAGTCCAATAAATAAAATATATAATGCCTTTGTAGGCATCTGACTCTAGTGCATTATTTGGAAGATAGCAATAAACGAGTATTTTTGGCCAATAATAATTTCATTTAATCCAGTGAAGGATTTTCGAAACTGGAGTGCATCCCACTTAAAAAAAATACGTAATCCCACTCTATATCACAAACCCTCTACCCTCACTTAAAAATAGACTCCCCCCCCCCTCCTCATATACACGCAATCCTCCCTTCACACAAAAACTGACCTGTACATAAGTGACCATATCACTAAGCTCCCTCGCGATCTGATTGCTTCGCTTCCGAGCAGCATGTTTGATACTAGCGGACGTATCACCATCTCCCTCACTTCGACGAAAGCTTTGGTAGAGCGAGAGAGTCGTACGACCGCACTTGTCTTCCATTGAGTTGAGGATTTTGTGGAGTTCTTTTTCTGAAATTCCACGGTATCTTTATGATTATAAAATGTTCTTTTACCCAAAAACTACTGAACATATTTTGATGAAACTTGGCACACATGTAGATTATACCCTGAGAAACATAGGATACTTTTTATCCCAGGGAAAGATAAGATCCCTCGGTAAGGCGGGTGAAACCGCAGGGATAGCTAGTTTTTATATTTAATGCTTCTTTCCTTAACCTTTTTGCTAGCATGGTTGATGTCATTTCTTCAATTATTTTATCATTGTCATTAAATGACGCGAAGAGGGTTGTGAAGATTATGGCTTCGAATCCTACAATGAGCTCGAGATTTCGATGAAGGAAAACATCGTGAGGAAACCATAGCACCAATCACGGCGTGTTACGGCTGTTGCACTTGAGAGCCATTCGATAGGCGACGGTAGTCACTTGCCACGACATGCCTGTTTGCTGGTCAGACTGTAACAATGGCCGCATCCCTACTGTTTGGGCTCAAGCTTACAGTGGAGAGGCCATAGTCCAAGACGCCCAGTGAATTTTGATACTTCCCATGTTTGTGAATGGAAGCTAGCTGTGAATCCGTATGTATATGCTTCTGGTGATAAACTTACCATCAAGTTCTTCATCGTCTTCATCGTAGTCCTCATCAGAGAAGTACTCCGTTAGGGAACTACCAGCTGATTGGTTGGACATGATAGAGCTTGTCCTATTACTCTGTTCTGGGAGAGATGTGCTTGTATGCCTGATGCCATTAGACCTGCAGAAAAAGAAATATCTCCTGTCTCAAGAGGATTTCAGGTTATCTTCTAAATTCTTTGATTATGGATGAAGGAAAGCATAGACTGTCAACTTTTTTGCTTCTGATAGCCGTGTAGGTCTACAACATTGGTGCCCAAAGTGGTCTATATACCCCTCAGGGGTCGACAACGACTTACAAAGGGCTCTTGACAGCATGATAAAACCGATCCATCAGATGTTAATAAATATTGGCTTTCCATGACCATTCCTAATATGTACCAATAATTCTTTGAATTTGTTAAAAGAGCAATGAATATGCATGAAAACGATATAAGGGTTCTACCTAAAACCGAAAACATAGTAATGGTAGGGGAGGCAATGATGCTAAATTTGTAGTTACTCGAGCGTCTTTGGGACCTACTGGAATTTGAAGATTAGATGGAATAAAGAAAAAAAGGTTATGTGATATTTTCCCCTTCAGCGGTGGGGGGAGCGTCTACAGGGTTTCAAAAATGTAAAAAAAAACAGTGACCAGGAAATACTCGAGCGCGTCAGATATGAATAAGGTAGTCGCGCCACGTCTGTCTGATAACGGAAAAATAATAATCTGCCGTTTTGCGTGGTGGGGGTGGCCGTACGAAGGGGTAGAAAATATTTAAAAAAAAATTTACTCGAGCGCGTCAGCCATTGATAATGGATGTTAAGTGAACCCTCCAGTAGCTCCTATTTTAAAGACTGACGATTTGGACGCGACCATCAGTCAGGGCCGATTTTTGAAAATGCAAAAAAAAATCGTGACCTTGATTTACTCGAGCGCGTCAGATTTTTATACAGGCGGTTCTTCTTGATGGCCTTGTTGTACTGACCCATAATCTGACAATTATGTTGAGGGATTTCCTTAATCTGACGGTTTGAAAAAAAATATATATAAAAAATATCGAAATCTCGAAAATGGTTCAAGATATCGAAAAAATGTTTGTACAAAAGTTGTAGAGAATTTAATTTTCTACAATATTTATTATGAACACATATACCAAAAAACCCATAGGAAACGAGATATTTGCAATAAATGTTTTTTTGACCTTTGACCTTGAAAAATCAGTAGTCGCGGGCACCTTAAGATAAGTAGCTTTTGAGACAAGTTTTAGGGTGTCAAAATAAAGGTTTATACAAGTTAATAGCTGACTATATCTCATTCTGAGGTGAAACTCATAATATTCCTGGACTATACACTTAATAATGATTTTAGCTACTTCGGCTTGTGCAAATCGGCAGATTAAGATATTTCCGTGATTCGTGACTAATTTCCTTCAAAATAAAAAAAAAACTAATCGCGCTCGAGAAAATCCAGGTGACGTTTTTTTTTTGCAACTTTGCGAGTCTCCAATTTTCTTTCGTCACGCCCAATTTGTCAGATTATTGAAATGTACACTATTTTGCATGTAACTAACTTACCTTACCTTAATCTGACGCGCTCGAGTATTTCAAACCATCGATTTTTTTTTACTAATCTGACGGGCTACACTACATAGACTGCTCAGATTTGGTGAGAGTACTTCACAAGGTGCAAGGTTGCCCCTCTTATGTTAATATTCCGCGCTCGAGTAAATCCCGAAATCCCCTATTCGCCTCCCCTACCATAAGTGACAAAAGAAAGGACTGGGGCCTCTGGTCTACAATATCAACATGGTATGTGATGATGTGGCTTAAAGAAGACACAAAGAGTAGAAGGGTCTCAAATGCAGCTGTTGTCAATGTGAGGGTGGAATCCATCCAGGCAGGGGGACGACATTACCTCTGAGCTATCATCGACCATGCACATGAGAAAAAGAACAAGATTTTTGACTTTTTGTCGGGTACTCGCGAAGAGGCGCAGACAGTTTTTCTCCGTTGAAGGCTAACTTCTGAAATGTGGTAACTTCTGTAAATGTCTTTGATTTGGAATATACCTGAAAGCTGTTGCCAGAACTCCTCCATAGCCTTGAGCTGAGCTGGCCCCTGTCAGCCCAATTGTTGGGCTGGACTCTATCGGCAGTAACTTCTTATTCTTTATAAGGACCTGCATATAAACAATGTTTAAAGCAATACATTTCACAAGTGACAACTAGGCAGATAGGTCACAGGTCAGGTAAGTGACTACCGTCGCCTATAGACATTAGACCACCAGAGGGATTGCCAATGTGTCACACCTAATTACAATGCCATAAAGGCAAACTGGCTCTCAAGTGCAACTGCCGGAACACAACAGGTGCTTAGCGTGGCGACAGATTTTCAAATCGCTTATGCGAAGTCCGTCACACTTTTGTGACCCTCGACTACGCCCTTAGCCGAGGTTCGTGCCCCAACTGGGGCGCCCTCAGCGGTCAGTAGTCTAAAATTTTGAATCCCGGTTGAGAGCCCTAAGCGCTCGCCGAACAGTCCGCGTAATGGTGTCTATGGTCCCTCAAACCTCCAAATTTAGTCCTCCCAAAAAAAAACGAGACAAGTGCCGGACGCGGAGGTGACCCATACTGGCCTCACTAGGGCTTTTAAAGCGAGATCAAAGGCGTCGCTCTACTGTCTCTTTATATTTGGGTACAATACCTTATATTTGAGCTGGTCAGGGCTCGGCAGGCGGGGTTCGTCCGTATAGTCGATCTCGAACAGAAACGATGTAACCAATTTGTCTCCAAACACTGCCTGGATGAAGACAATATGAGTACAGGACGCAGCATTTATATCATCAATCAACATACCTAATAAATTATTTTATCTAAAAAATTATCAAGGCTTCGGGAGACCAGATATCAGATCTATATCAGAGATCAGATAACAGGTAAATTGAATAGCGATAGACATTAGCAATACTAGAGGAATTGCCAATGGGTTGTCGACTTTTTGTAATTGCTTGGGCAAACGCAACGCAACAAAAACACCGTGCAACTAAAATATAAGCAGCAGCTGAATTTCGCGACAATAACTAAAATTAAGAGACGAGAAAAGTGAAATTTGTTGATCGATGTGAATAGCCCCTATGAGTGAAGCCAGTGACTTCAAACTCATAACAAAATCCCTTAACAAAGAAATGAGGTATGATAGTAGTAGGTACATTCTTGTACAGCCCCAAGATCTGAGCATATTGTTAGGGACTTGTTCAAACAGAGTTACGGGCGAGACCAAGAATGAAAGGGTTTCGGCAGTTGGCCCTAAGTTCTTAATTTAATAAACGAGCAAAGCGAGGGAGGCGTCTCCGTTTCACCATGGGCAAATCTACATGCATGTCTGACTGGAGGTTTTCCGAGGAGGACCCTCTACAGGTCGCATTTGTCAACAGATTCTGGTGAAATTTTGTGAGAAAGTTCGATTATTATAGTACCTATGGAATTCTTAAGTCAATTCAGTATTTAGTTTTTTCGAAATGGCGGAGGAAAACATAAAGAATGCGATAAACCTGATAATCTTGATAAGAAAACCTTGAGCTACTTTCAACTATACAGGTAAAACCGCGGGGCATGTTAGTCCAGTAATATAACAGTAACAACTGACCTCAAACGTGCTTGCCATGACTTGTTGCTGCGATAAACTGCAGTGATTCTCTATGCTCAGAATCAGGGGGTACGGAGACGCCACGAATGCACTCCTGTAAAAATTACACCTTATAGTTGACTAGTTCGAGATGAAGTTGACTAGGTCAAGTTTAAATTGACTAAATTGGGTTGAAGTCGACAAGGTCAAATTTCTGACAACTAGATTGGATTGAAGCTGAGAGAGAGTTGAAGTCAACAAGGTCCGGTAAAGTTTCCAGATGGTTGAAACATGTGTAACTAAATAAATTTTGCACGGTGGTAGGGTAATTTATAGTACCCGACTGGCTGGCTACCACCCTCAAGTTGAAAATCTGTCGCCAAGCACCTATCGGTGTTTCCAGGCAGTTGCACTTGAGAGCCAGTTCCCATCTAGGCTTTGTGTGCTTACCACCTTCGGCCACATCATCACTTACCATAGTGAGATTGTAGTATAGTAAACACAAGCTTATCCAGAAATAAAATAAAAACTTGAGAGGTGTCAAGGGACACCCGGATGGAACGAAGTTATATAAGTCGAGAGAGTATATATATATATAAAAAAAAGCCTTCTGGGAACCTTGCCGATCGGCAGCAGCGGCAGCCTCGAAGAAGTTTTTTATGTATTATAATTGTACATTTGCTTGTATATTTTGTACATTTGTTGTAAATAAAACCTGTATTAGAAATATAACCAAATAATAGAAGTTTATATAAATAGAAATGAAAATATCTGGCTTGCTTTCTATAAGAGAGAGAGAGAGAGAGAGACAAACAGAGAAACATGCGCACGCCGCACAGCGGTCGGTGACTTTTGTCACCGACACAAAAAATCAGAAAAAAATAATTTCCGTCTAGCCCCCTTTCATATTTCATAACGCGCGATAAAGAACTTCGTTCCAAAAAAAAAAAAAACTCACCGGGCAATAGTTTCGACGACTCTCCGGAATGGTATTTTCGTTGTGAATGTATGTCCATGGTATATGACTGGACTGCCATCATCTCCATCCCAGCAGTCTAACTCCACGCAACGGCAGCCTGTTAGTAATACCTGTTCACAAACGACCACGATAAATAGGGTAGTATCCTAAAAAATCTATTTAGTCCGTCAGTTCGATTACCAAAAAATATTGGACACGTATTTTTTATTTTGTTCCGTAAACAAAAAATTACGAGGATACAGTGCGTTGAAATTTCGCGTGACGTCAAGCCGTGGTGCAAATTTTACCACGAAGTGACGTCACAAGCCACACTCCTATACTTTGATGCGCTATAACTTTGTATATTTTAATTGATTTGATAAAGCAAAAAATACGTGTCCAATATTTTTTGATAATCTCACCGACGGACTAATTAGAATGGTAGCCTAAGTACCTACTTACGCAAAAAAAGATCATAAAACATATGTAGAAGTTGCAAATGTGGCGAAACGTGGATGGAAATTTCAAGTGGATATTTATGAATTTATAAATAATCTATTGGGCCCGTCAAACGTTGTTCTGCCTTGAAGTTAAAACAAAACTTAGATCCCGATTCTAGCGCCACCTAACGGGTCCAATTGTGAATCTAAAACTCAATACGATAGTAGGTAGGTATTATAAAAAAAGTCGTTCAATCTATACAAACTGTATGATAACAATTTTTTTTCGCTAATGTATTTTTAATAGTTATTTTTTCACTAAGTATTAGGGGCGGAGATAAATCCAAAAATCAAACATCATAAAAATCGGTCCAGCCGTTCTCGAGTTATAAATTGTGTAACTAACCCGACTTTCCTTTATATTTAAATACATTATTTAGATCATAGAAATTACAAATACCTAAGTACGTAATAAAATAAAATAAAATGTGACTGTAAAAAAAAAACAAACATATGGTTTCATTTCATTTCTCTGGTGTACTTTATTGGACAATACGTTCAATTTAATCCATATAATTCTATAAAAGGTGATAAAAGCAAAAATTCACGATTTACATGAAAATAACGAACTTTGCAAATACCCGCCAAAATTTTTTCTACTGCATTATGACATGCTTAGCGATGTGGCAACTCGATTTACCAACTCGAATTAACTCGTATTTATTGATTTTGTAAATAACATGCGCGCGCATTATTGACGAGCGTTGTGTTATGTGCTCGGAGTTATTGTTCCGAGGTTATGTGCCACGCCTCGTGACTATCGATGCCAGTTGCGCATGTGCCCAAAAATATATTTAGATTTGACTGTATTCACCATTGGGAAGATTAATTATTATTATTAATTCCAGTAAATTTTAATAAAAACATAAACATTCTGCAAATATTCGTTTACTTCATAGACAGACACTTTAATTTAGGCGAGTTTTGAAGTGATACTTATAATAGCTTAGCGAGACCGCACTCTCGATAAAATTAAAAAGAAAAAAACCATAGTCTAACGAATTTATATTGTTGTGTTGTGTGTCCAAACATAACCTCACAATAATTTGGCCGGTATCAGATTTTTATCATATTTCTCATTAAATCGCGAGTTTTGCTACAAAATGAAGGAAAATACATCTGATGTTGATTCCAAGAATGTGGTAAAGAACAGGGAGTTGCTCTATCGGATGATTATCAGGTGATATTAAAGTTAATTTGCGATATATTTGGTTCGTCTTCAACTCTGTATTTCTTGTTGAAAATGAGTAATAAACAACGCTTATGCTACGTATTAGTGTTTACCAATTGTTATTTTTTGTATAATACATTTAAAAATTGAATTTCAGTTATTGTGTAAATGTTATTTTAGATAAAAAAATTATGCAGGTAAGTATTTTATACCCAAACTTAATTATAACAGAACTATTGGACGCTATTTTTTTAATAAATTAAAAATGAACTAATCATCTATATATATAAAATCAACTATAAAAACAGTCACAAATGAATTTATTTACTAAACAATCTTCGATTGTGAGTTGATGTTCATTTTCTTTCATACCCCAGTCAACTCTATTATGATGGATTTCAACCGATTGCTGCTACATTGGCGGCTGCTGTGCATGCAGATCCACCCTGCCCACCTAGCGATAGGTATGTCATGAATAAACCTTACTGTACTGATTAAGACCATTATAAATGATACTTTTCCCATGTTTTGCATTGTCTTTTGTTTACAATTTGCCAGCATTACATGTATTTTTTTATGTCACAAACTATTCTGATGGGTCACATGATGGTAAGTGAATACCGCCTATAGACAATGCTTAAAGGCAAGTGCTTGGTGACAGATTTTCGACTTGAGGATGGTAGCCAGCTAAGTAGTTGAGTTGTAATAAAAAGTGCTATGGTTTCCTTCACCGAAAGCTTGTAAAGTGCATCGTAGGATTCAAACCCACAACCTTCACTGTGGTAACCAATGTCACTACCACTGAGCTATCTATTTTGTAAGAAAGAGACATCAAACTAAATGCAATTTACATCAGAATAGCACAATTATTAATCCTAATGAATTTGTATATTCTATTATCATTAGAAATTACAGAGTAAATTGTACATGGGCATTTTATATGGGAGCTATAGGATAATAATTACTGAATTTGTGATTTTTAAATGAGTATATTTCAGGCTGCTAAACCTCATGATGGTGGGGCTTCAACATGAGCCAGATCGCAAGGACAGACTGGCCGCTTCCAGTGGAGCCGAGCACTTGCTTGGGACTACAGGGTTTGGTACGTTTTGGGTTACTCTGTATTAAATAATATTAAGCAAACAGTAACCAGTGTATAGAACACCTTATAGTATGTTTGTGAATTGTTTTTTATGTTTATGTCTCTGAAACAGTGAGAGTTTTCCACAATAACCCAAAATAATCCTAGACAACCAATTGGTGTGTCACTCTTTGCTTGAACTTGGCTGACGCACTACCTTGTACCTAGATTAAATCAGATGACTTGGTATGGCATTGCAATCTTTTGTGGTGGTAATTAAAATATATTTAGGCCCCTAGGAAAAAATATCATGATTGACTTGTTATTTGCGAAAAACATATTCTTTATTTCCAATCTAAAAATGGATGAGAGAAAGTTTGTTGATTGTGAAATTCTCCAACACAAACTAACTTATCAAAAGTCCCCATTGATCTCTGCCATGGGGACTTTTGATATAGCATTTGTAATGATGTATTCAAGACCGTACAGGATTTTTTCGTCTATTTTGACTGGACTTTAAAATTTAAGATTGGAAATAAAGAATATTTTTTTCGCAAATAACAAGTCAATCATGATATTTTTTCCTAGGGGCCTAAATAAATTTTAATTACCAACACAAAAGATTGCAATGCCATACCAAGTCATCTGATTTAATCTAGGTACAAGGTAGTGCATCAGCCAAGTTCAAGCAAAAGAGTGACACACCAATTGGTTGTCTAGGATTATTTTGGGTTATTGTGGAAAACTGGTAGTCTCACTATTAAATTATAGCAAATTTTCTTTTAAAGCGTCCAATAATCCGTTTTATGTGACAAGCTATGATTTGGAGAACTTCGAAAAAAAACATGGTATAAATTTTAGCATCATCCAAATACTAATCTTGAAACGTTTTAGTTACGAACTTGGCCATTTTTCACATTTTTGGTGGTTGCAATAACAGATCTGGAGTATGAAATGGACGCGTCCTCACTAGCGCCAGAGCCGGCTACATACGAGACTGCGTATGTGACGTCACACAAGATGGCGTGCCGTGCGGGCGCGTTTAGTGCGTGTGGACAACTTGTTGCTACTGGCAGTGTCGATGCCAGTATAAAGGTAACGCGCGAAGCGTCCGGTGGCTGCCACACGGGTCATACGTTGAATTGTGTGGCAGCCAAATTCAGCCGTTCGTACTAAATAATTGTAATGTGTGAAGAAAAATCTTTGTACCCCTTTCTTATTATTAGCTATTGAATCGGCTTAAGAGTTATCAAAAAAAGGAAAGTTAGATTTTTTTTTTCCTTAAAATTTATGGTAGAATTGTGTGGCAAGCATTAGTTTTGTATAAAGTTTTTGAAAGAAACATATTTTATTTATGCGCGCCATTCGACAAAACCCAAATAGCAACAAAAAAATACAATAAAACATACAGTTTTCCTTTTTTTAGCTACCGCTAAATTGGTTCAATTGGCAACACTGAATTATATACCTTTCATTTATAATAATTAAATTTATATTAATGATTCTGTACGTGGAGATAATATTTTCTACCTTTTGTTTAAATAGAGGAAGTATAAAACAAATTATAATAATGATAAATATAAGCTTTTTTTTTTATGTCACTAGTGATAACGAGGCAGGCGGGTCACCTGATGGTAAGTGACTACCGTCGCCTATAGGCATTAGCAATACCAGGGGGATTGCCAATGTGTTGTACACCTTACTACAATGCCTTAATGGCAAGGGCAACTGGCTCTCAAGTGCAACTGCCGGAACACACCAACAGGTGCTTGGCGACAGATTTTCAACTTGAGGGTGGTAGCCAGCCAGTCGAGTACCACATAGTACCCTACCACCGTGCTATGGTTTCCTCACGATGTTTTCCTTCACCGAAAGCTCAAGCTCATTGTAGGATTCGAACCCACGACCTTCGCCGCGGTATCCGATATCTGGTATCAAATATGTTATCTATCTATGTGACACTTTTTTTTTCACAAAGTAGGTTTTTTTGTTTGTTTAGATATTGGATGTAGAACGGATGTTGGCCAAGTCGGCCCCCGAAGAAGTGGACCCTGGGAGGGAACAGCAGGGTCATCCTGTCATAAGAACATTGTAAGTGTGGTTTGTCTATATACAGGTCACCTACCAAATATACAAAAAAAAATCCTCAATAAAAACCATTTTCGAGATTTTTTTAATTCTGGATAAGCTTGTGTTTGACCACAATCTCACCATGGTAAGTGATTGTGGCCGAAGGTGGTAAGCACACAAAGCCTAGATGGGAACAGGCTCTCAAGTGCAGCTGCCGGAACACACCGATAGGTACACCGGTACCACAAAGTATCCTACCACCGTGCTATGGTTTCCTCACGATGTTTTCCTTCACCGAAAGCTCAAGCCCATTGTAGGATTCGAACCCACGACCTTCGCCGCGGTATCCGACGTCACTACCACTGAGCTATCATCGCCTTGCTAGATATTTCTGTTTGTTCCGACAGCTGCACTTGATGCCAGTTTCTATCTAGGCTTTGTGTGCTTACCACCTTACCATGGTGAGATTGTTGTCGAACACAAGCTTATGCAGAATAAAATATAAAAAAAGTTACTGAGTAAAATAATAAAAAACAATCATGAAATGTTGAGGACAAATCCAGGGAAATCCCGGACTAATGGCCACAAGTATTATATAGAAATGCCAGTGGTAAGTTAAATATTTAATGAAATTTTGTTCCCTAGATACGACCATACAGACGAAATAACAGCCCTGGACTTCCATCCCCGGGAACAGATACTAGTGTCAGCTTCAAGAGACTGCTGCATCAAGCTCTTTGACATCACAAAAGCATCGGCCAAGAAAGCTTATAAATCTATTACGGTGAGTTCTTAAGCTTTTACCCGATAAACAGTAGGTTCGACTCCCATCCAGGACATACATTTGTGTGAAAGAGAATATTTTTTTTATGCCACTAGTGACAACGAGGCTGGTCACCTGATGGTAAGTGACTACCGTCGCCTATAGACATTAGCAATACCAGGGGGACTGCCAACATGATGTACACCTTATTACACTGCCTTTAGGGGCAACTGGCTCTCAAGTGTAAGTGCCGGAATACACCTATAGGTGCTTGGCGGCTGATTTTCAACTTGAGGGTGGTAGCCAGCCAGTCGAGTACTACAAAGTACCCTACCACCGTACTATGGTTTCCTCACGATGTATTCCTTCACCGAAAGCTCAAGCTCATTGTAGGATTCGAACGTGACCTAGGCATTATGGCGTATTAGCGTTTTGGTGGCCTTTTTTGGGGTTCCGTACCCAAAGGGTAAAAACTGGACCCTATTACTAAGACTTCGCTGTCTGTCCGTCTGTCTGTCACCAGGCTGTATCTCAAGAACCGCGATAGCTAGACAGTTGATTTTCACAAATTATGTATTTCTTTTCCGCTATAACAACAAATACAAAACTAAGCGGGGCTCCCATACAACAAACGTGATTTTTTGCCGTTTTTACGGAACCCTTCGTGCGCGAGTCCGACTCGCACTTGGCCAGTTTTATTAATATAAACTTTGATGGTAATTTTTAAAGGAAATAAAGAAATTCTCAATTATGCTATAATTAACAATTATAGATACTTTTCTAAAACCTGTCTATGATTGATTTTTACAATATTTATTTAGGATGCAGAACAAGTGTTAAGCGTGGCTTTCCACCCCCTTGGTGACCATATCATAGCAGCGACCACCCATCCTGTTATTCGCCTTTACGATGTCACCACGAGCCAGTGCTTCGTCTGCCCAATACCCTCCCATCATCATAGGAAACAGGTCAATTCTATCAGGTAAGTTTTAATAATCCAGGGAAATGTTCTTTCCTAAGGTGGATTTTTTTATTCTGGATAGGCTTGTGTTTGACTACAATCTCACCATAGTAAGTGATGTGGCCGAAGGTGGTAAGCACACAAAGCCTAGATGGGAACTGGCTCTCAAGTGCAAGTCGGAACACACCGATAGGTGTTTGGCAACAGATTTTCAACTTGAGGGTGGTAGTAGCCAGCCAGTCGGGTACTACAAAGTACCCACCACTGTGCTATTTTGACAGGGCTGAATTTAGACGTGTCCTGGAGGCCCTGGGGCAACTAAGGATTGGAGGCTCCTAATTATTATACCTTATACATGGGGTACTTTACCTTATATAGCGGAAGGAAGTACGTTCGAGCCGGGCCCTTGTTTTAATGAGTACAAATTATGGGGGCCCTCTCTTGTAGAGGACCCCGGCTGTTGCCCTCCCTTAAATCCTTGTGGTGGCCCTATCTCCCCTTAATTTTGTAGTACTACTTACATAAATTTTAATGAGTTAATTGAATAAAGATATTTTGAGCTTCAGTTTACCCCAATTTTTGGTAGATTCTCCCCAAATGGCAAGTATTTTGCGAGCGGCAGCGCGGATGGGTCCGTCAAGCTATGGGACACTGTATCTAACAGGTGTTTTAACACATTTGTGAATGCCCACGACGGATCTGAAGTATGCTCCGTACAATTTACTAGAAACAGCAAGGTAAATTATTCATTACTAGCTGTCCCCCGCGGTTTCACCCGCGTTCCCGTGGGATCTTATCTTTCCCCGGAACAAAATATAGCCTATGTTCATCAGGGATAATGTAGCTTTCTAATGGTGAAAGAATTTTTCATATCGGTCCAGTAGTTTCAGAGCCTATTCAATGCAAACAAACAATCAAATCTTTCCTCTTTATAATATTAGTATACATTAGAATAGATCCCATGGGAACGCGGGTGAAACCGCGGGGCGGAGAACAAGTTAGATCATAAAAACTAAGAATTTTACATCTTATTCAATATTTTCTAGTATTTTGGATGTTTTATACACGAGATAATTTTAATTAAAAGACGGGCCGGTTGGCGTGGTTGGTTAACACACTGCCTATCACGCCGCAGGTCGTGGGTTCGATTCCCATCCAGGACACACATTTGTGTGCATGAACATGTCTGTTTGTCCTGAGTCTGGGTGTAATTATCTATTTAAGTATGTATTTACAAAAAAAAAGTAGTATATGTAGTATATCAGTCATCTGGTTTCCATATTACAAGCTCTGCTTAGTTTGGGATCAGATAGCCGTGTGTGAACAAATGTCCGAGGATATATTTATTTTTAATATAGAAAACATCCCAATTGTATAAATTACATTTATGCATTGATTTAAATGAAATTTTAGAGGAATATGTATGTTTCATTCGCAGTATCTGCTGACATCTGGATTGGATTCTTCAATAAAGCTTTGGGAGATATCGAGCAGCCGATGTCTGATACAGTATACGGGCGCTGGTACCACTGGTAAGTTTTTTTTGTTCTTTATAAGCTTGTGTTTGACACATCTCACGATGGCAAGTGATGATGTGGCCAAAGATGGTAAGCACACAAAGCCTAGGTGGAAACTGGCTCTCCTCGGCTCTGGTTGAGTTTGAGGCTGTCAAAACCTTTGCCTGCATAGAGGAAATAAAATTACACGGAAGTGTGTATCCACTATCATCTGACATCTCGGCTTCCTGTTACTCACTCACGTCCATTTTCAAGTCAATATTTCAAATTTCTAAGTCAGTCATAATTATGACCTGATATGATGATATGAATATAGGTAATTACCTAACAACGCAAATATTGCCAGTGAGACTAGATAAATAATTATTAAATGTATGTGTAAGTTGTTTTTGAAAAGAGTGATTGCTGAGTTTATTGCTGGCTCTCAGCGAAATAAACCTTCCAAACCGTGCATTAGAGTCTAGACTATTCATAAGTGCTTGAAAAGGGCTATTAATCGAAATTAGGAATAAGTTTTTTTTTTTATTTGTACAGGTAAGCAAGAACACCAGGCTCAAGCCATATTCAACCATACAGAAGATTATGTTATGTTTCCCGATGAAGCCACCACTTCATTGTGCACCTGGCACTCTCGCAGTGCCAGTAGGTGCCAACTCATGTCGTTAGGGCACAATGGAGCTGTCAGGTATGTACAGGCTTTCAACCCCTATTTGTATATACAGGCTTTCAACCCCTATTTGTATATACAGGCTTTCAACCCCTATTTGTATATACAGACTTACAACCCCTTTTTGTATATACAGGCTTTCAACACCTGTTGGTGTGTTGGCGATTTTCAACTTGAGGGTATCCAGCCAGTGAAGTACTACAAAGTACCCTGCCACCGTGCTATGGTTTCCTCACGATGTTTTCCTTCACCGAAAGCTCAAGCTCATTGTAGGATTCGAACCCACGACCTTCGCCGCGGTATCCGACGTCACTACCATTGAGCAAAAACCATATTCTTTTATTTTAAAAATATTTTTCAGGTTAATTGTGCATTCGGGAACTGCGCCCGCTTTCTTAACTTGCAGCGATGACTACAGAGCAAGATTCTGGTATAGACGGAACACGCATTAACGACCCTTAAGGTGCTTTAAATAGGTGTCACTTTTAGGGGTTTTGATATTCTAATTTGTACTACGCATTAAAAGTATTTAAAGAAAAAAGATGTTTAAATGTTTATGTAAAAAACTAATTTCATCTCTATATCTTTTTCTATAAGTTAGAGAATTGTTAGTGAATATTTACGTAACGTTGAAAATATGTTATTTTGTCAGGATTTTTGTAAAATTCTTCTATGCCTTTTTTATTTTATGTGTCAAGAATATTGTTAGATTTAATTTTGTTTACAAATAACATAATCAGCTCTGATGTTTGATTACATGTAAGTCTTTAAATACGTGAATATTTTACATTATGGTACTTTAAGAAGCATTTATAGAGTCTATATTCCTCTATGGTTCATTAATTAATAATGGCTGATCTTACTATGCAGAGCTTGTACTATGGAATATATAACTTTAATGTAATTACACCCAGGCTCGACAGGCAGAAATTTGTACGTTACATTATTTGGATCAATTTGGTAATTGCACTGAATTCATTGTTAGGTTACCTACATAACAGTTGTCACCATTTTGTGTCCAATCCTTGTGTGTTTTTAACTTTTCCTTAGAGTTATTTTTTCCGTAAAATGCATAGAATTGAATATATATTTTACTAGTTGTGCCGAGGGAGGCCTTTATGGGATGAATTTCTAAAATTCCATTCTTAGCGGATACCAACTCCCTTTTAGGAATATATCTGCCAAATTTCAGTAGCAAGTATTTTTACTTTCTGAGGTTTCCTGATTAATCAGCGAGTGGTCTTTTTTTTGCTATAAGATGATTGACTGGTGTAAGAGTGTAAGATTTTAATAGTTTATAAGAAAATTAATAAAGATCATTTGGTTTTGTAAATATTGTTTCATTTTATAACCTTGAAAAATATTTACTCCACAATGTTGTATAACTTGCACGGTGGTAGGGTACTATGTAGTACTCGACTGGCTGGCTACCACCCTCAAGTTGAAAATCTGTCGCCAAGCACCTGTTGGTGTGTTCCGGCAATTGCACTTGAGAGCCAGTTCCCCTGGCATTGTAATAAGGTGTACAACACATTAGCAATCCCATGGTATTGCCAATGTCTATAGGCGACGGTTGTCACTTACCATCAGGTGACCCGCCTGCCTCGTTGTCACTTGTGACATAAAAAAAAATAACTGTCTAAACTAGAGCCGTAATAATAAGTCACTTTTGACAGTCCATTTACACCAATGTGCCAAAAAGAGACAAACAGTGCGGCAAGGAGCGACGCCCTCTTGTCAAATATGACTTCTTAGCTTGGCTATACATTAATAGCACAATACAATACACTTGACATTGACGAAATATACAACGATTGATGTGTAATAAGTGCCTTACCAGGGCCTAAACTGAATAAATGAGTTTTTGAGTTTGATGAAACCTAACGGTTTTAATATGGATGATGCCTATATTCAAGAAAACCTTACACTAACTATTAGTGTATAAAAGCATCTAGAAATAATCGAAACTAGCGAAAATGTAAAATTCGGCATTTTTATGATTTTGAATTACCAATTTAACGACAAAGAGTAGGTCTTTTGATGGTGCATATTTATGACGTCACAAGTATGTATTTCATACAAAACTCCATATAAGTCATCGTTGTGACATTTTTAAAAAGAAGTTGATTTGATATGTCAATCACGACCCCTATTAAAGCCGCCATTACGCATTATATTTGACAGATGACATTCTCGACAAATCAGTCGATTCATACACAACTCGACTAAAAATAAAAGTTTATTTATCCACTAACCTGACTGTACAACTCGACCGACGACTCGCCTTTCAGCTGGTGTCCAGTTAAGTAAGTATTGTGACTGCTCGCGATGTAGTACTGGCTGAGAGAGCCCGTCATGTCTTTGGTAAGGCTGCTGTCTTCCTCTTCTAGGTTTGTGGATGTACTGTGAAATAAAATGGTTTGTTATGTTTCTGTAGGTACTAATAACCAATGCCCTGTTAGGCTTAGGGCTTCGGCTAAACGATGTGGTTTAGCCGAGCTTATACAGCATTTATGGTGTGGCATAATAAGTTGAAAAATAAACACGCCGACTTGTAGTAATGTAGGTTTATTTATTAACCGGGATTAGACCCGGCCATGCTTTGTTGTGGCGAGACTCTACTAAGGCTTTCGACCACGGAATGGTAAGCACACAAAGCCTCAACTTGATATAGATACGTCGCTGCTGGGTACGCGGACGAATGCCTCGGGCGCCCCCGCATACCCAGCACCGGCAGCGACAGATAGAAACACCGTGGAGTTTTAGTCAGTAGGAGTCTGACATAACCCGGCCAGCTGCCCCCCTCGAGCGGCCGGGTATCCATGAGGAATTCACCACGTAAAAAAAAGGTACCTACGTATCTAAGTTAGTAATCATTTATTTGCCTACTAACGCAATTAAGCACACAAGCATAATATCTGGTTCTAACAATGAGACATGCTACTCCATACAGAGAGCGTTGTTGGATTTATCACGCGACTAGTCGACCGCAATGTTCGCATACTTTCATATTTGCGGTATTTGCGCGTCATTTCAGCATAACACGTCTATGTTAGGTTGTATGGGTCGGTCATATCGGTAGGTCTGTATTAGGTTCCTTCTCCACGTCATGATTGATATTTTCAAATGGACTTACCTTGCAAAATTATTGGCCCTTCTCTGCTCAGGTACGAAGGCATAGTTATCTTTGTCTGTGAGGAACCTCACGAATCCTTCGAAGGAAAGGCAGTTCTCGGCTCTCAAGGCAGGATCTGGTTCGTGTCTCTGTAAAAATACTTTTAGATAAACATTTCGTTTGCGAAATTGTTTAATTTCATCCCATTCCACTAATCCATAAAAGTGTGAAAGTATGTTTGGATGTGGGTGAAGATGTATGCGAAGATGCATGTATCACGCAAAAACGGCTGAACGGATTTTGATGAAACTTGGCACACAAATAGTTCATATCGTGGTATAACACATAGGATACTTTTTATCCCGGGAAAGGAACGTAGCTGAAACCGCGGGGGACAGCTTATTATAAATGTGAAAGTATGTTTGGATTTGTGTAAAGATGTTTGTTACTTTTTTACACAAAAACGGCTGAACGGATTTTGATGAAACTTAGCACACAGGTAGTTCATATCCTGGAATAACACATAGGATACTTTTTATCCCGGGGAAGGATAAGATCCCTCGAGAACGCAGCTGAAACCGCGGGGGAGAGCTTATTATAAATGTGAAAGTATGTTTGGATGTGTGTGAAGATGTTTGTTACTCTTTTACACAAAAACGACTGAACGGATTTTGATGAAACTTAGCACACAGGTAGATCATATCCTGGAATAACACATAGGATACTTTTTATCCCGGGGAAGGATAAGATCCCTCGAGAACGCAGCTGAAACCGCGGGGGAGAGCTTATTATAAATGTGAAAGTATGTTTGGATTTGTGTAAAGATGTTTGTTACTTTTTACACAAAAACGGCTGAACGGATTTTGATGAAACTTAGCACACAGGTAGTTCATATCCTGGAATTACACATAGGATACTTTTTATCCCGGGGAAGGATAAGATCCCTCGAGAACGCAGCTGAAACCGCGGGGGACAGCTTATTATAAATGTGAAAGTATGTTTGGATGTGTGTGAAGATGTTTGTTACTCTTTTACACAAAAACGACTGAACGGATTTTGTTAAAACTTGGCACACTTTGTTTTATTCAACTTCAGTTTGGCAATTCTAAAAAAATATAGAATACTTTTCATCCCGAGATCCCTAGGGAACGCATCAATACGATCAACCAGGAAATCGAAACGCATGGCGATCTATAAAGCATGATAAAGACAGTGATCAAGATCCACCCTCATATTCTTATTTCTACCCGACGATATCCCTAACACATAGTTACCTGAATAATATCTTTAAGTTGCTGTTCAGTCTTGGGCTCGTTTTGTCTGGTTTCGCAGAATTTACCAAGAGTTGGTAATGACAGCATTCGTCCACTCATGTCGGGGCATGCTCCTAGAATACATAAACAGTATGGAAACTATGCTGTTTAGCTGTAGCGACATCTATCAACAATCTATCATAATACACTATTATTGGATAGATGGCGCCAAAAAACAATCGTTACAAAATGTACACAGAACCTAAATCGCGCTATCGAATTTCTCTGATCAACGCTCCCAGTAAACATAAACTATTTTTATTCTAATCGCATTATTGCGAAGCCTGGGCAGGCTTTTGTGTATCCAGGCGACGGGCGACGCCCTGAACCGAGGTTTGTACCCCATAGTAGGCACCGTCAGGTCAGTCATCTATATTTTACTCTCTCCGGAGCGTCCATAGCGCTCACCGAAAAGTCCACAGTAAAAGTATAAAGGTCGCTTATGCTACCTGCTAGTCATGAAACGAATAAGAGCTGTTCCGAAACTACCAGTTCATTAACGAACCTGGTAATGCTGCAGCAGCTAGAAGGTCGAAGGCCTTCTTTCTGCCAACTTTGTCACTAGGTGGTTCCAGGTCTAGTGACCCGTTTCTCGTTAATAGGCCTGGAATGAAGGAAACATTAGTTGGTTCGAAGATGTTAGTTTCCTTAGTCGACAACATTTGTCGAAGAAATCCTTAGGAACTAATTTATGATTTACACCTTGAGAAGTGGCCTAGCATGTTGTATTCTGGCTGTTCCAATGAAGATAGAGTGTTTAGTTGTGGTGTGGTTACTACTGTATTACCTATATAGAAACCATAATTATTTATGATATGAACATATAAAATTGTCCACGTTCAGACCATATAGAAGAAATCTTGCTGAGTTTTTTTTATTGTGGATAAGCTTATGTTTGACTACAATCTCACTATGGTAAGTGATGATGTGTCCGAAGGTGGTAAGCACACAAAGACTAGATGTGAACTGGCTCTCAAGTGCAGCTGTCGGAACACACCGATAGGTGCTTGGCGACAAATTTTCAACTTGAGGGTGGTAGCCAGCCAGTCGGTTTCTTGTTCTACTCAGTTGTTGTCTGACTTCCGAATTTGTGGTAACTTCTGTAACTCGACCTCCACAAGCTCCTAGCGCCTAAACTTAATAAAATACTCTCATATCAGCCGGAAGACATCCACATCCACTGCTGGACAAACGCCTCCCCCAAGGACCTCTCCGATGGCCGGTCTTGCGCTACTCGCACCCAGTGGCTCAAATAAATTGCAATGACTTTGAAATGGGCAAATAATTAACACGTACCAGTCCTGAACGCAGCTCTCCCTCGAAACAGCTCGGGGGAACTTCGGCTCTTCTCGGCTCCCAGCAGCGGTGATCGGTTCCGTGGGACGGCAAGTTGCTCAAATATATCTCTTAACTCTGAACGCATTACTAAACTGTGGGGAAACAACAACGGAGAGCATTTAAATACTTAAAAAGTATTTGATTTCTAAACATAAATTCCTGAACAGTAGGTATGTTTTTTTCACAAGTCCTTCTAAGCTTTTTTATAAATTGATGCATCTCACCTAAAACTTCTGAATAAGGCGACGAAGTCCATAAAGTCTAATTGGGTGTCGTACCCTACGGAACCGGTCCGCAAGTGCTTTAGGTTCTCCCAAAATCTTTCGCTGGTCTCCAACCTCCTTAGACTGTAATGAAAACAAATCTAGATTATTTTGGCCAGATTATTTTAACCGATAAATTTTCTACACCACCACGCTTCCAGAAAGTTTCAACATAGGTAATTAAACCTACCTGTTTTAGTTTAGGTGCTATGTAGGTAACTAATGCGGGTTATAATTTTTTATGTATTTTTGTATTAGTTTAAGGATAAAATTGTTGAATATTTGAAAAAAAAAAGCCAATATAAGATGTTTCAAAAATATTTCAAAAATGTAACCTTGCTGAGTTTCTTACCGGTTCTTCTCAGTTGAAGGCAGACTTCCGAACCGGTGGTAACTTCTGAAATTCGACCTTCATAAGTGCCCTTCTAGGACCTAAACTGAATAAATGGTTTTGAGTTTGACTACCCTCAGCGAGTCAGCGGTGTCAAGCCAAAAGTGGATTCATGGGGTCGGGGGGGTCATATCATAGGGGGTCATGGGGCTCCTGGGCTGTCTAGGTCAATAAAATTTAAATAAATCAATACCTTATATGATGGCTTACATACGCGAATTATATCTACGCATAAAAATGTATGCTGTTATTACAATCTTCATAATGGATTTATTATTGTTATTAAATTGAAACCAGTTCTAACGAATCCTCTCTGACTGGAAAACTCGATCCGCCCCAGTTGGATCCCAGATCCTGAATCCACCACTGGCTGTATCCAAGTTAGTGTTGTTACTGTGTATCTAAGTATTGGTATGTCAGCATTATTGACAAAAAGGAGTAATTAGCCTGCCTTTATCTGCCTAATTCCAGCTCTAAACCCACACAATAAAGTCTATTCTCACCTACTCCTGTTTGGTGATCCGGCCATGATGCTGGTGGCTGCTGCAGTCAGGCTGCTGTGTCGTGGAGCACACGGGTGATAGTGGCTTAAAGCTGCTGAATATGAACTGTAAGATAAAACGACTTGTAAATACCTGACAGACTTTTTAGCGGGTACTTGCGAAGTGACGTTGCGTTTTCGTTTTATTTTCATATTTAGTTTTTTGTGTTTTAGCGCGTAACTTTTCGCCCGGGGCTTTAACTGCGTTCCCGAGGGATCTTAAGTAACTATGTGCCAAGTTTCATCAAAATCCGTTCAGCCGTTGTTGCGTGATTGAGTAACAAAACATTGAAAATCACACATCCTTCTAATATTATAAAGAGGAAAGATTTGTATGTATGTGTGTATGTAACGAATAGACGCACAAACTACTGGGCCGATTTCAAAATTTTCTTTCACCATTTGAATGCTACATTATTCCAGATTAACATAGGCTATATTTTTATCCCGGGATAAGATAAGATCCCACGGAAACGCGGGTGAAACTGTGGTGGACAGCTAGTTTACAATATTAGTATTCAATGAAATATTCATCCTCAAAATTCCACAGAAAAGAAGCATTTTTTTTACATTGCCAGACATTTCCAAAGAACTGCATACTTTATGTCCGATTGCGAAATTTAGATATTCTTGGACAAATCCTGCCAAGATTCTTTCAACAATGAACTAGGTAGTCAGCAAGTTGAAAATCTGTCGCCAAGCATCTATCTGTGTGATCCGGCAGTTGTCTTCAATGCAATGTAAAAATTCGACATCAATTCTTTTGGTATTGCTAATGTCTATAGGCGACGGTATTCACTTACCATCAGGTGATCTGTCTGCTTTTGTCTGCCTTACCTATGTCTCGGTGATCCCTGCATCACCTCGTCTTCGCTCCTGGTGCCTGACGCGTGAGTGGATCCGAAGCTTTTTGGGGAACTCGTTTTGAGCTCTGACGTTGATTTGTTTTTCTGTAAGGTAATAGGTATGTTTTTTTTATTTTGGATAACCTTGTGTTTGACCGCAATCTCACCATGGTAAGTGATGATGCCGTAGGTGGTAAGCACATAAAACCTAGAAGGAAATACGCCGATGGGCGCTTGGCGACTAACTTTCAACTTGTGGGTAGCTAGCCAGTCGAGTACTACAAAGTACCCTACCATCTCGCTATTGTTTCCTCACGATGTTTTCCTTTACCGAAAGCTCAAGCTCATTGTAGTCGAACCCACGACCTTCGCTGCGGTATCCGACGTCACTACCACTGAGCTATCATCGCTTTAGTTGGTAACATCGTGGAATATATTAACTGATTGAGTTTTTTTAATTTTTTGTATGAGCTTGAGTTTGACCGTAATCTCACCATGGTAAGTTAAGATGTGGCCGACGGTGGTAAGCACACATATCTTAGATGGGACTACGGAAACTAATGGCTTTTGAACTAGGATCATGCGTTGATTTTTAAAATCATAAAAAAGAAGAATTAATTGACATTAGCAGAAGTATCCTAAAGGACAATTGCTAGCAAAGACAAAAAATTACATTCCATTTTTGAAACAAACAAACATTTCTGATCATTTACCAACATGTCTGTTTGTCCTGAGTCTGGGTGTAATTATCTATTTATGAATGCAATCTGGTTTCCACAATACAAGCTCTGCTTAGTTTCAGATAGCCGCGTGAAGAATGTCACAGTATATTAAAGGCGATGATAGCTCAGTGGTACGTCAGATTCCGCGGCTAAGGTCGTGGGTTCGAATACTACAATGGGCTTGAGCTTACTGTGAAGGAAAACATCGTGAGGAAACCATAGCACGGTGGTAGGGCACTTTACAGTACCCGACTGGCTGGCTACCTCCATCAAGTTGAAAATCTGTCGCTAAGCACCTGTTGGTGTGTTTCGGCAGTTTCACTTGAGAGTCAGTTGCCGTTAAGGCATTGACAATAAGATTTACTACACATTGGCAATTCCTCGGATATTGCTAATGTCTATAGGCGGCGGTAGTCACTTACCACCAGGTTACTCGTCAGCTTAGTGACGTTTTTTTAAGTCTTAGAAGTGACAACTTGTGATATAAAAAAAAACCCAAAAATCTTTTTACAAAAATTACCTTAAACTTAATCCCTGAACTCCTCAGAGAGTCCGAATGAGAGTCTGTATACCCCTTCACTGGTGTTGAGTGACAGGAGCTACCACAAGTCGACTCCTTGCCTCCAAACACCTGAAACAATACTTGGAATCAAAGACGAGGTTTGAGAGACATTTTCTCCCGCGCACGATTGGTTGGAATGAGCTCCCTGTAGAGGTTTTCCCTAGAGACTACTAGAGTTTCTTCAAAAGGGGAGTAAGAAGGTTTATGCAAGGTCGGCAATACGCTCATGACGCCCCTGGTATTGCAAGCGTCCATTACGGTAACCGCTTACCATCAGGTGGGCCGTAAGCTTGTTTGCCACGTAGTGGTATAAAAAGGTTGAAAGGTGTGTGAAATGACATCACAAATGAAGTACCTGCATTTCCTTTATATATCCGAATCAGAAATTTCCTGGTTAATCCATAAACATTATATAATGTAAGCGTACTGTTGGTTTGTTTAATTTGTAAATAGCCAGAATGAATTATACACCAAACCTTCCTCATGAGTTACTGCATCCATTGGTATGTATGTATGTAAAACGTTTATTCATTGAACTATGACTATAATCTATTACATGAAATCTGCCAAACTGCATAACAGTTTGTTGGCAGTTGAAGCTCTCTATACAAATATAACTTACTTTATTATAACATACACAGCACTTACAATATTTATACTTATCTAACTATTATACTATGACAAAGTTGAGCATCCGTCAGCTCCACAACAACAGCCAACAGACGACTCCCACAGGCCCAGGCCACCCGACCACTGCCACAACGAACAAACGAGACGAGCGCCCAAACCGCCCACCGAAAACCACAAAGCACCAAACCATCACGGCTCAAGAACCTCACACCATTATAAAGGGGGGGTCATTTTGTTTGTTTGTCTGTCTGTCTGTTACTTATGTAATGGAGTTTAATTTTATGTTGAAATGAAAATCCGATGACTAGTTTTTGAGAAAAAGAAGGCGTAACTGCGTACTTAAGCTCCTAAATTAAAGAATTATGATGAATACCGTAAAAGAGATATACCCTAATGGCATCAGAGACGAGAGGCTCACAACAGCACCCATCCTCATAATAAAGAGCGGTGTATTTGTTTTTCAACCAAGCTAAACTCCTGTCTGCCAGTTTAGCTTGACTCATCAGCGCCCTGATCACCGAGTGCAGCCCGACCGCCCATACTCTGTGGACAAAAATATAAAAAAACTAGTTGTTCCGCGCGGTTTATCCCCTGGGATCTTATCTTATCCCGGGATAAAATATAGCCTATGTTCATCATGGATAGTGCAGCTTTCCAACGGTGAAAGAATTTTTGAAATCGGTCCAGTAGTTTCGGAGCCTATTCAATACAAACAAACAAACAAATCTTTCCTCTTTATAATCTATCTAATATATAAAATTCTCGTGTCACAGTTTTAGTTGCCATACTCCTCCGAAACGGCTTAACCGATTTTGATGAAACTTTATATTTACATTCAGTAGGTCTGAGAATCGGCCAACATCTATTTTTCATCCCCCTAAATGTTAGGGGTAGTCCACCCCTAAATTTATTTTTTTATTTTTGAGACAAAATTTCTAATTTATATTTTTTTATGATACAACATACAAAAATACATACAATCCCCAATGTTCACCCTTCTACGATCAACCCTTATTTTTTAATAGCCATTTTAGTAATTTGAGTAATCGGTCAAGCCCTTTCGGAGGAGTATGGTAACAGGACCGATTTGGATGAAATTTTGTGTGTGTATTTCAATGGGTTCCTCGATGATTTGAAAACAAAATTGGACCCGGTAGATGGCGCTGGAATCGGGTTCTAAGTTTTGTTTTAATTTCAGGGCAGGACAACGTCTGCCGGGTCCACTAGTATTAGTATAGATAAATAATAATAAATAAATATCCTCGGACATTTTTCACACACGGTTATCTGATCACAAACTAAGCAGAGCTTGTACTATGGAAACCAAATCACTGATATACTACATAGACTACGTTTTTTTGTAAATACATACTTAAATAAATAATTACACCCAGACTCAGGACAAACAGACATGTTCATGCACACAAACGTGTGTCCTGGATGGGAATCGAACCCACGACCTGCGGCGTGATGGGTAGTGTGTTAACCAACCACGCCAACCGGTCCGTCAAGTTGTTTTAGATTTTACTGCGTTTGCAATTTTACTGTAAGTGATACTGTAAGCAAGCTCAGAGATGTACAAGATACCTCATAAAACCGGTCAAGTGCGAGTCGGACTCGCGCACCGAGGGTTCCGTACAGAATTTGTAGCTTTTTTTTTGAGAACAAAAATCTAGCTATCACTTGAGATACAGCCTGGAGACAGACAGATGGACAGCAGAGTTTTAGTAAAAGGGTTTCCGTTTTTACCCTTTGGGTACAGAACCCTAAAAAGTATCCTAATTAAGGCTTATGTTACTTCAGTAGTAGCGACGTCGGATACCGCGGCGAAGGTCGTGGGTTCAAAGCCTACACTGACCTTGAGCTTTTGGTGGTAGGGTACATTGTAGTACCCGACTGGCTGGCTACCACGCTCAAGCACTTATCGGTATTTTCCGACAGCCACTTGAGAGCCAGTTCCCATTTAGACTATTTGTGCTTACCACCTTCGGCCACATCATCACTTACCATGGTGAGATTACGGTCAAAAACAAGCTTATCCAAATAGTAAATATGTTTAGATAAATAAAAAGATTTGATAAATGTCCAGTTCCCAGAGTGAATAGTAAATTTGCCCAACAACACTATTTTAACGTTGCACCTAGACTATATAACAAACTTAATTTAATTTATAAAACCAAACATCTATCTAACTACCAAATTTATTGCTAATAGTGAAATAAAATCTCAGCTGCAAGCCACACGCACGCACACACACACACACACACACACGAACACACACACACACACACACACACACACACACACACACACACACACACACACACACACACACACACACACACACACACAACACACACACACAACACACAACACACACACAATACAACTATATTTAATAGAACAATTTGGCTTCAGTACTTATTGGGAAGGAAATGATTCCTAATATCCTACAGCTGGTTTAGGAATCAGGGCTTGCAATCTAGATGTATAAGCCTTGTTGTTGTTGTTTACTTACCTATAAGAATACGTTGGTAGAACAAAATGAACTATTCTATTATCGCTCAAAGTTCTGCCGTAGACCACAGATATTATGTTTGGGCCATGCGAACAGGTTTCCAAGCCATGCCTCCTCGCGCAACTCGTCAGCTCCGCTATATCACGAGGCTCCAGTAGTTTACCACCAAGACGCATGTCTTTTACGCATTGGAGGTCGATGAAACTGAAAATAAAGTGATAGAATATACCACGGATGCTGTTGATGTAAATGGTGCAGACGCAGAGTGGCCACTTTTCAAAATGAATGGTACTGGTAGCAAAATGTCCCTTCGGAGAATGACCACTTCGCAAAATGACTACAGGTAGCAGAATGTCCATTTAGCTGAATGTCCCATTTATAAAATGTCTTACTGCCCCATGTTACAGCTTACTGTCTGACCACTTTTCAAAGAGATGATAGCGCAGTTGATGATCATGGCCAATAGCATTGATCGTGAGTTCGATTCCTACCATAAGGATGAAATTACAGTGAAGAGGGGAGGAAGTATGTTTGAGGTGGTAAGGTACTTTGTAGTTCCCGACTGGCTGGCTACCGGTGGACTACCCTCAAGCTTGTAGAATGTAATGGTTTTTTAAAATCAGAAGTTGGGAAACATGCTGCCGGGTCACCTGATGGTAAGTGACTACCATCGCCTATACACAGTAGCAATACCAGGGTTATATGTTGTCATTACAATGGGCAGACATCTGCTAAAAAGTACCCTACCACCGTGCCATGGTGCCCTCACGATGTTTTCCTTCACTGAAAGCTATGAATCGAAGCCAGGACCCTCGACACGGTATCTAACGTCATTTCCACCTTCAGTCTTAAGGTGATGATGAAACAAAATTCATTATAATGATTTTGGGTACTTAGATTAATAATAGGTCACCGTGCGCCGCTAGGACTAAATGCCGCCGTCATACTTAAAAGATGCGTCAACAAAGACTACGCCTAAATCAAACCCGAAGCGTACCCGAGCCGAACCGAGCCCAGTCTCGTTGTAAGAAATGACACCATTCAGTTGTCGCGACACGATGTTTTCACCAGACGTTTTGGCGGTAACTTGCAGAGTGACGTTGCGTTTTCGTTTTATTTTCATTAAATTCGTGTATTTTTAGTTTTATTGAATAATATCGGTGGTGTTTTGTCCAATAATGATCAATATAAGTGCACAAGTGAAGTGAAATGAAATGAAAGCGTGTATCGTGACTTTCCAGGTTGTCCCAAAAAGTCCGTGAATGTTTTAGTGGAACAACCGCCAATTTCACTAAAGCTTGACTGGACATGTATGGACGAGGACTGGACATTACAGTGAGTTTGAGAATGTGACTATAACATATGAATAACACCATAACGATTGAAAGACTTTGTTGTCACAAATAGACCAAGACCATTTCAAATACTTTGACATTGGCAGAATATCCTAAAAGTATGATTGCCAGCAACAAAAAAATAAATGTTGTTTTCACGCACACTACCATCCTTGCAAATACACACTCAAATATTGAGTTGCCGCATTTTCAGAGCTGTCACGGAAAGGGAGCGCGGCATCTACGTCAGAGCGGGCGCGATGACCTATTATTAATCTATGGTTGGGTACTTACCCTTCCTCCCCTACAACTCCAACTTCATTGTCATGTGCTAAATTCGCTGTATATTTAAGGGGTATGACTTCTTCTGGATTGTAAGATAAACTGACTTCTGGTTGCTGTACCGCTTCTGATGGGGTTTCCCCTGAAATTAAAATCATACTAATGTTATTATAATTATTTTATTTACAACAAATGTACAAAATATACAAGCAAATGTACAACTATAATATATAAAAACTTCTTCGAGGCTGCCGCTGCTGCCGATCGGCAAGGTTCCCAGAAGGCTGGCAGCGTTTCCTCTTTGGATGGTGCGTTGGCGGAAAAAGCTCCCCGCCCGCCGGTCACCCGAGGCCTCGATTAATGTTAAATGTGAAAGTATGTTTGTTGAAAATAAAACCCATTTTTTTACTTTTGGATAAGCTTGTGTTTAGTTGTTTTTCGAGTAGGGCACTTATGAAAGTGGATCTACAAAAGTTACCACCGGTTCGGAAGGCAGACAATAACTGAGAAGAACCGGCAAGAAACTCGGCAATTTTTAATTTTTTAGTATAGTTTTGGACCATCTGACTGTATTGGCTTTTTATAAATTCTAAAACAATTTTATGCTTTCAACAAAAATTAAAACCGGAAATAATGAGCTCATTAATTGATGACAGATTGTTTTTGTGTGTTGTTAGTTACCTACAAGAATGATATATTCTAAATGGATGGGTAACTCTAAATACCTATTTGAAACAAATACCTATCAATTGCGAAAAAGAGAAAGATAACAACTACGTTGGGACAATCTCTTTCTTTCATTCAGGGTAAGTAGGGTTAGAAAGAGAGATTGTCCCAACGTAGTTGTTATCTTTCTCTTTTTCGCAATTGATAGGTATTTGTTTCAAATAGGTATTTAGAGTTACCCATCCATTTAGAATATTTCATTCTTGGTTACCTACCATGTTGTGTGTGAGGTCCGTGCGCGGTGCGACACCATGTGACTAGCGCGCACGCTCGCTCGAGCCGGAGATGCACGAGCGCGCCCCCCCACTCCGCTTCACCACCCCCGCCGACACATCCTCCCACCACGCACGCCGTGCCGTGATGCATTATCTAGTATCACACTCAGTTTTAGGGTAAAGACATATGAGGTATCCTCATATTAAGTACCTATAGATAATACTAGAATAAATTTTCGGTAAGCATAATTATGTAACAATTTCTCGAAAGCACCAACCTGTAATATATGCCTGTCCATCCGCTCTCCATTCTGCGGTGCTAAAGGAAACATGGTCACCCCATGGTCATGGGGTAATGGCTGTACGGGGCAGTAACCTCCCCCCTCCAGCTCATACAGGGCCTCGTTCTCGAAGTCACAGCCGCTGGTCTTTTGCGAGGGCTGAGCGAAGACTGGCTCGTCGCAGTTTAATATTGCTGTTCTGGAAAAGGTGGAGTTATTTTCGGTTGAGATTCTTCGAGAAGAATACCAAATATAAGCGAGAATTTTGAGCGTATTATAAACCAAAAAATGAGGTCCGTGACGAACGTAGAAGACCTCTTTTTCGACCATCAGGTCAATCTGTAGTGCTACCTTTCTATCAAGAACAGCCAAAGCCGAAGTTCCTTCAGCTAGATGCCCCACCGGTAGACCACATTACTCAGAAGTTATATAACGAGGAGAAAAAGCATTACCTTAAATAATCCCCAAAAACAGGAGCATTACTCCTCGCCAGGGCATAGTGGTGCTGATGGAAGCTGGCTATGTGATCCATAACAGCCTGCGTCCTGTAAACCTTCTCTAGGTTCACCAGACCTTCTGGCCCGACTCGGCGCCAGCCTGGTGAAGATTCACCTTCTTCGTCGAAAGATGCTATGTACTGGAAAAACAGTTTTCCAGTATTTAACTAAATTGTCTTTTAAAAAGAGTTTTAGGGTAGAATAGCCTTCTACTAGATAGACCGACGTAATCAGGTAGGCTGTTCTACAAGAAAATCCATGGATTTGCTTGTGTTTGACCGCAATCTCACCATGGTAAGTGATGATGTGGCCGAAGGTGTAAAGCACACAAAGCCTAGATGGGAACTGGCTCTTAAGTGCAGATGCCGGAACGCACCGATAAATGCTTGGCGACAGATTTTCAACATGACTTAACCAGCCAGTCGGGTACTACAAAGTACCCTACGCCGTGCTATGCTATTTTTTAGCTATTATCGCTTTATCTTGCTCGATCAAAATATTTTTTTTCCACATAGTTGACCCCATTTTAAAAGTTGATCAAAATTTAAGAGTTCTTTCGCCCCTGCAAGTTTATCCCTCGTCCAACCTATCATCCTGTACCAAGTGCGTTCACGTAAACCCGAGGGTGCAGGTTCAAATCTATCTTTAACCTCTACCACTTTTTTGTTAAGATTAATACCAGGATTCCTTTAATATCAAGGATAAGCGTCTATAGGCTACGGTAACCACTTACCAGGCGCTTACCACTTTAGTGTTATAACGACATTAAGTGGTGATGTAAAACCTACCACTTGTCTATTAGGTTCGCCGAGCCTTGGGTCCCGTTTACTACTGTCCCTTAGTGGACTAGTTGTGGTGCCTTGGTCCACTCGTTTCCCGCTTTCTCTTCTTGCATCTCGTTTTTGCGATCCTCTGAAATAATAGCATGTTTTTGTAGATAATTTAAGTGCGTCGTTTGTAATTTTTTTATGTAACTGACTGAGTGTTTTTATACGTGTGTTTGTGGAAAATTGTTTTGGTTTTTGGAAAGTAAAACCAACACAGAAAATTATTCAACAATCGTTATTTGTAGGTAAGTGTTCAGCTAGTACGTAAAATAGAGTTTGAGTTTATTTTCGTGGATTAGTTACCTGCTTAAATCTAAACTTTACTCTTTATAATATTAGTATAAATACCTACTTGTAATGAGTTTTTACTTTTGCATTAGAATTTGAACTCCCGTGATGCGATGAAATATCTAGTGATATGTTTATACAGAGTGTAGTATATGGAGATAAGTAGAATAATTGTATAAATTACTTGTCATCTTTAACAGAATCTCTCTTGAAGTCTCTCCTGTGTGTCGGCGTGGCAGCCACCGAGTGGCTACTGGTTAGTGAAGGAGTGGCCGCCAGGATCTCTCTGTAAAAGAAACAAAAACCATACGTTATCCCGCGTGACCCACGTCGCACAGGAACGCGATCGGATTCCTTTTTAGGGTTCCGTACCCAAAGGGTATCTCAAGAACCGCCATAGCTAGACAGTTTAAATTTTTACAAATTATGTATTTCTGTTGCCGCTATAACAAAAGAGGGTTCTTCAAAAGAGGAGTAAGAAGGTTTATGCAAGGTCGGCAACGCGCTCGTGACGCCACTGGTGTTGCAAGCGTCCATAGGCTACGGTAACCACTTACCATCAGGTGGGCCGTAAGCTTGTTTGCCACCTAGTGGTATTAAAAAAAAAATAAAAAAAAAAAAAACAACAACAAATACTAAAAACAAAACAAAATAAATATTTAAGGGGGGCGCCCATACAAAAAACGCTATTTTTTTGCCCTTTTTTGCTCGATATCTTCACCAGGCTGTATCTCAAGAACAGCCATAGCTAGACAGTTTAAATTTTCACAAATTATGTATTTCTGTTGCCGCTATAACAACAAATACTAAAAACAAAACAAAATAAATATTTAAGGGGGGCTCCCATACAAAAAACGCTATTTTTTTGCCCTTTTTTGCTCGTTATCATCACCAGGCTGTATCTCAAGGACCGCGATAGTTAGACAGTTGAAATTTTCACAAATTATGTATTTCGGTTGCCGCTACAATAACAAATTTCTAAAAACAAAATAACATTAATATTTAAGGGGGGCTCCCATACAACAAACGTGATCTTTTTGCCTTTTTTACGGAACCCTTCGTTCGCGAGTCCGACTCGCACTTGGCCGGTTTTTTAAATTCGGCTTCCTTTATTGTGCTTCACTTCACGTTATCCCGCCTGGGACATACTTCACACACGGCTATCTGATCCCAAACGCGATGTCTGGCGTGCCGGGTATTAAATATTAAGAACTCACCGTAATAGACTTTTAAAGCTTCTTAGCTGACTCTTTGGTAGCGTAACAGAATATATTCCTAAACCTTCCTAGACCTTTTACATTACTTAAAAGTTTTCTAATTGTTTTCTAAAACCTTATTCGTATAAATGACTAGCTATCCCCCGCGGTTTCACCCACGTTTCCGTGGGATCTTATCTTTTCTCGGAAAAAATATAACCTATGACACTCACAAATAACGTGGTTGTCCATTGGTAAAAGAATTTTCTAAATCGGTTCAGTAGATCCAGAGATTACACCCTACAACCTCACAAATTGTACATCTTTATAATATTAGTAAAGAACAAAAAAATGAAATTTTCTATGATATCAGTCAGTATTTTATCAAGATGGCGAACTTAGGTATCTACCAAGCTTAATATATCTTTATATTAAAAATATACTCATATAGTATATGTATGTACCTATGTATTGTATTATTTTTTTATATATATAAAGAAAGTATATTTCTTTAACTGATATTTTTGTATAGTCCTAGTGTCGGTAAAACAGTGAACATGTACCTATGTAACATATAGATGGCACTAGTAATGGCGGCCAACACGGCAGATAAAGCAGGTGATGTTTTTTTTGCGTGTTGACAGATCTCGACGTGACTGGTTATATCCTAGGTTATTTTATTAAGTTATTATTATAAAAGAACTGTGAAAAGGAATTGACAAATTAAGGAATAAACTTTAAATGTCGTTTCTTTGTTTAACAGGTAAGATAATACCTAGGGTTTAAGTAAAACAGTTATTCTTGTGTGTACGTAAATAATAAATAAAAAACTTTGTTTTACAGAGCAACGCATTCGTTTAATTAAAATTCCTGTCAAGTCAAGAACTATTATATATATATTACTAGTGGACCCGGCAGACGTTGTCCTGCCCTGAAATTAAAACAAAACTTAGAACCCGATTCCAGCGCCATCTACCGGGTCCAATTTTGTTTTCAAATCATCGAGGAACCCATTGAAATACACACACAAAATTTCATCCAAATCGGTCCTGTTACCATACTCCTCCGAAACGGCTTGACCGATTACTCAAATTACTAAAATGGCTATTAAAAAATAAGGGTTGATCGTAGAAGGGTGATTGAACATTGGGGATTGTATGTATTTTTGTATGTTGTATCATAAAAAAATAGAAATTAGAAATTTTGTCTCAAAAATAAAAAAAAAAATTTAGGGGTGGACTACCCCTAACATTTAGGGGGATGAAAAATAGATGTTGGCCGATTCTCATAGATACCGGATAAGCACAAAAAAAATCATCAAAATCGGTTAAGCCGTTTCGGAGGAGTATGGCAACGAAAACTGTGACACGAGAATTTTATATATTAGATTATGTTTGATATTTAAACTTATATATGTAATGATTAGGACTTAGTAATATGTGTATGAGTAGTGTATTTAATATTATTATTAGAATATATAATTGTAGTGTAAGATATGAATTCTGTTTGAATACGTGCTCCGCCATCTTTTATTGTTTTTGAAATCCTCTCCATCCAAAGGTTGGCTGGTAGAGATTACTATTAGTAATAAGGCCGCCCATTGTGACACTCTCAATGTTATCTTTTTATTTTTATTGTGTGGTGTATAAAGAATTATCTATCTATATGACGCACAGGCAGGCGGGTCACCTGAAGGTAAGTGACTACAGTCAGCCTATAGACATTAGCAATACCAAGGGGATGTCAATGTGTTTTACACCTTATTACAATGCTTTGAAGCCTACTAGCACTCAAGTAACTGCCGGAACACACTGATAGGTGTTTGGCGACAGATTTTCAACTTGAGGGTGGTAGCCAGCTATTCGGGTACAACAAAGTACCCTACCACCGTGCTATGGTTTCCTCACGATGTTTTCCTTCACTGAAAGCTCAAGCTAATTGTAGGGTTTAAACCTACGTCCTTCACCGCGGTATCCGACGTCACTACCACTGAGCTATCATCGCCTCTATATTCGAAAATGTTGTTATTTTACAAATCTCACCGAGCCAGTAGTATTTGAACAATGTTGGTGGTATGTAGATACTAAATACAATATGTAGAGAGGTAGATAATTAAAAAAATAACACATTTGAAGGCACCCACTCGAGTGCGGTGGGAGCGATGATTGAAATATTCCTAGAGTTGTTATTACCGCTGGGTTTATTTTTCTAATCTTTTATTGATATAAACAGTATCCTATGTTTTACTCTAGGATATGATTTACTTGTGTGCCAAGATTTATCAATATCCATTCAGTAGTTTTTGCGTGAAAGAGTAACAAACATCTTCACATCAAAACAAATGTGTACATTTATAATGATATATAATTATTTTATTTACAACAAATGTACAAAATATACAAGCAAATGTACAACTATAATATATAAAAAACTTCTTCGAGGCTGCCGCTGCTGCCGATCGGCAAGGTTCCCAGAAGGCTAGCAGCTAATGATAAGTCAGAAGATAAGATTTGTGAGATTTATTTGTTTTTATTACTTTTCCCGCCCCGCAGTTTCTTCTTTTTTACCCCTTTAGGGGTTGAATTAAAAATAATCCTTTTTTATTCCTCGTATACGTCCTAAAAACAACGCCTGTGAAAAAATCTACTTTCTAGGTCCACGGTTTAGGCTGGGGGTTTAAAACGTAAAAATATCATATTTCAGCCATGTTAATACATTTTCTAAAATGTCACAAAACTTTCGCGAGGTGTACAGCTCACTAGTTTTATTTTACATTTGCATAAAGGCATTTACATGTTAAATAGATGATCTAAACAACGCCCATGTGGCAGACTTTAGAATGACTGTGCAGTCCGATACGGGAGCGACGGTTTACATTTTTGGCACCTAAACGGCTTTTATTAATTGTACCAATATTTTACGAGTGTTCGTGACAGTTTTGTTTATTGTTTTATGAGTGTTCTCAATTGTTTTATCGATTTTTTTTAAATTATTATATCCATATTTAAAATTTTATTGTCTCACTCTGTGTCGTCCTAAATTGCAAGTGGTGTTTGCCTTGTAAAGATTGTGCAGTTTTTACTGTAAGTACCTACATACCTAAGAAGTGAAACTTTTTTTTAGTTTTATATTTTATTTTTATGTTTACTAGATTAACAGTCGTATTAATTAGTAATTGCTAATTTTAATGAAATTAAATACATTTACTGATACTTACAATCAAAAACTGAGGTTAATTTTAGAAAGGAACATGGCGCGTAACAGAAATACGGGACCTATTTTTTAAAATTGCTATAAAATTTCTCTCATACGTCGATAAAGAAGTTTCACTTCAAAAAATAAGAACAGAAATTTAGCTCCAAAACCAACAATTCTCCGTGTGCAAAAAGACGGTTATATCAACTCTATTTAGATATACTTTTTAGTTAAACCGTGACTCGAGCAGCCGCGAGTGATATGTAAACCGGATAAAAACCTATTAAATAAGCTAGGCGAAGTAAGCAGCTTATCAAATACTTATATTTTTACTTGACATCTTTCCGCTACGTTAAAGTAACGTAATCTTAGACGGGCCGGTTGGCGTGGTTGGTTCACACATTGCCTATCACGCCGCATGTCGTGGGTTCGATTCCCATTCAGGACAAACATTTGTGTGCATGAACATATTGTCTGTTTGTCCTGAGTCTGGGTGTAATTATCTATTTAAGTATGTATTTACAAAAAAAAGTAGTATATGTAGTATATCAGTCATCTGGTTTCCATATTACAAGCTCTGCTTAGTTTGGGATCAGATAGCTGTGTGTGAACAAATGTCCGAGGATATTTATTTATTAATCATTTTAAAGCAATAACTACCTAACTAATAGCTACAAGGTTTCACCCGCGTTCCCGTGGGATCTTGTCTTTTCCCGGGATAAAAATATAGCTTATGACACTCACAAATAACGTGGCTTTCTATTGGTAAAAGAATTGTCATGATTTTTATGTTTATCGTATGATTTTAGAGCTACTTTATCTTAAAATAATAATTTATTGATTAAATTAAATAAAAGTATCAATTTCAAAAATGGCAACACCGTCATTAAAAGTATTCCATAAAGTAGTGATGAAAAAAGAAGGAAAGATGGCGATGGAAGGGGGAGCGTTTTAGCGAATGGATAGCAGAGCCGTAGCTCGGCATTCTAACTCCGGCAGCTGAAGTTAACAATAGTAGGGTGAAACCTCTGCCCAAACTACATTCTTCACATTAGTTTGTTAGATCTTCATTTACTCAACATATCAGAAGTGTTCGTAATCTACTCCCACATCAAGAATTATTTCATGTAAGTTTCACTACCCTCCTTATTTTTAAATATAAATGTGTTAGAATGTTAATTGAAGTTCAATGTAGACTATTCCACTCAAATTGATGAACGATATATTGATATTTTACAAATTGCGTTAGATTCTTTTACATCGTCGATAATATCAAGAACTTGCAAATATAGTTACGACCAAAGTTAAAAGGTACCGCCATATGCTTGGAAATAAACCGCGTTGCTATGTGGTGTCAATCGTTACTTTCGCTTATAATTATTTCAATATTGTATAATCTTAATACTGTCGTTTAACAATATGCTGAAATTATTTTTTTATTCAAAATAATTAAAAAAAAAAAAGCAGCAACGTAATGGTGAGTGGAATAATGTATTGTTTAGTGAACCCTTTCACGAGGAGAATTAGAGAATTAATTATCTTAAATAGTACAACCATTTTATTCGCTGGTTCGAATCCTGTGAAAAATACAAAAGTGATGAAGAAAAACTTCCTAGAACGTTACATGGTTGAAACGGTTCTAATAAGTGATTCCTTGTTTTTGTTAGCAAAATTTGCCATTTATAACTAATCATAACTTTTATTTTAAACATGTGGCATTTAGTGAGTGAGTTTAGTGTTGAATAATTTTATTTGTTCAACACATTGGAAATGGTTTTTTTATTTAATTCCACATACAAATGGGCAATTTCATACTTAAACCCAATATTTGGCAACTGAAATAATTTTTAAGCTTTTATCATCATTTTAATATCTTGCTAGTGATATTTTTTTTTATTTTGTACTATCTTGTTGACGTGAGAGCGCGTCTGGGCGATGAGCGAGCGTGGTGCTGTTGTAGACGTGAGTTGTGCAGCTAGATTAACTTGTTTAGTGTGAAAGCTCGTAGTAAAATTAACCATGTGTGAGAAAAGCCTGTGTGGCACCGGCCCGTGTGGCACCAGCCTGTGTGGCTAGCCTGTGTGGCAATAGCCTGTGTAGCAATAGCCTGTGTGGCAATAGCCTGTGGGGCGCAATAGCCTGTGTGGCGCAATAGCCTGTGTGGCGCAATAGCCTGTGTGGCGCAATAGCCTGTGTGGCGTAATAGCCTGTGTGGCGCAATAGCCTGTGTGGCGTAATAGCCTGTGTGGCGCAATAGCCTGTGTGGCGCAATAGCCTGTGTGGCGCAATAGCCTGTGTGGCGTAATAGCCTGTGTGGCGCAATAGCCTGTGTGGCGCAATAGCCTGTGTGGCGCAATAGCCTGTGTGGCGCAATAGCCTGTGTGGCGCAATAGCCTGTGTGGCGCAATAGCCTGTGTGGCGCAATAGCCTGTGTGGCGCAATAGCCTGTGTGGCGCAATAGCCTGTGTGGCGCAATAGCCTGTGTGGCGCAATAGCCTGTGTGGCAATAGCTTTTGTGTTGTCTATCCTGTATGGTAATAGCCTGTGTGGTAATCAGATTTGTGTTATTCGATAAATGTGGTCGCTCTGCGTTAATGTGGTTTTGTTGAGAATCGCTAGACGTGAGAGTACTTATCGTGTTTCGTAAATGTGAGTTAATGTGGTTCTGCTGAGAATCGGTAGACGCGAGAGCACGTCTCGTGTTTCTTTTTACAAGCTTTATATTAGCTTGCAATGTATGTATGTTTTTCCGGGGTGAATCTTGCAACTCAATTTTGAAGCAGATATCTTTAACCGATTGAGCTGAAATTTTGTATACACGTTTAGTTTAGATGACAATGCATGGTTAGCTTGTGACATCATTCTAAATCCAACATGGCGGAACACCTAAGATAGCGGACTATTATTTTTTTAATGCAATACTACAAAATGGGTATCAAATGAAAGAGCTTGCTGAGAATGACTCAAAAAAAATTAAGTGACGTCACTCTGAATCCAAAGCTTGTTGTTATAAAAAGTTTTTTTAAACTTATAACATATTTAAATATTATGTGTGTGTTGTTTTTCTTTTAAATAAATGTACGTGACACAATTGATACACTGTTGAAATTAATTGTGATTGTGTACATTCGTTGAGGTTTGAGACATAAAAGCCTATGTGAAACTGGTTAGACTTGCTGGATTGTGTGGGTTTGAAGGTTTATTGTGGAGTGCACGGCGGTTGCTCTCTGACTTACAGCATAAAGAGCTTTACTTAAATGATTTGGTAATCAAGTATGCGAGTTCACAAAAAGAAATAAAAGAGCATATATTGGCTGCGACTCAATTATTAGATCTGTGTAAATATAATGAGGATAGATTTGAGTCACTCTCTAATAACCATACTTGTAGCTGTAGTACACATTACTACCTACTGAGGAATCTTTGCCATTGTTGAAGTATGCTCTTTCTCAATTGAATATAAAACAGTAGTTATTACGGATAAAATAGATACCTATTCATTTTGGTTCAATTCTAAATAACCATTCCAAACAACCAGTGGTTAATTATTGTATGCCAGGTGCTTCATTCATACAGATTGTTATAATTATTCAAATGAAATTGGACAAGTAGGTATACCAATATTTTTATATTAGTTGGTCAAGGCATAAATATACATAGGAAAGACCTAGTTAATAGTTTATGAGTCCCTAAAAAAAAAAAAAAAATTTTTGGGGGTAATGAAAGATATATTGTGTGCTTTCCCCGCGTCAGTTGACTATACTGACAAACAATATAGTTATATTATGTATTTAAATAACACATTAATAAGTTGACCTGTGTTAATGCCAGTTTTATATCTTTCGACACTAATAAGTTTGTTAGTGGAATTAAATCCCTAAAAATGACGGTGATGCGAGTTTAACATTTTTTATCCATCCCAAAAGTGCGCAACGCCGCTAAAGAAGATTTTTTTTTAACTTGATGGCTACATTGATAGCATATCATATTGATATGGTTATAGTGAGTATAACAAACAGTAGGTGAAGTGACCCAGCCTTTTATTTAGTCATACTAATAATATTATTGTGGTTAATTATTTAAATATATAGTTTTGACAATAGAGAAGCCTATAGGCAGATTATCACCTTATTGCATCAGAATATAAATCGCTTCTCTGGCAAAATACATGATGTTGAACTTGTTGAACAAAATGAAAGCACAGTATAATATATCTTTATACTGTGATGAAAGTTGATGTTTTATGTTTTACTGAAACGTGGTTAAAGCCTGACACTATAGTTTTCAATGTAAATAATTTACGGTTGCCAGTGCCTACCACAGGGTGTCTACCATGAGCAGTGGATCTATTATTTTAAAACATTGTGTTTGTTCGAAGGTATTTGAATTTGTTTGAGGTCAATAGCAATCCTCATCACCCGAATTCAGGCTAGCTAAAGTCGAAAAAGGTCTTTCTCGGGAACTGTGTTCGTTTCTGCAATGGGATCCCACGTGGGGTGACTGGAATGTTTTGTTTTGTATTTGGGAAATGTTTCTTATATATTTTTGAAATTGCGAATGAATAAAAAAAAAAGAACGTGGAGTCAATTGTAAACGTTCATTGGTGCCATGCCGGACCCTAGACTGATTGAGTGAGTTTTGATTTTTAATAAAAATAAATGTAATAATGATGATAGGTATAATCACAAACTGTGAAGAAATTGATTGTAATTTGAGATTAAGATTAGAATGAGCGACACGCATGAATAATGAAGTAAGAGATAATGTATTATTTGTTATACATTCAGTTTTAGTATAGACTTATAATTATAAGTATGAGGTAAAATCTTCGATCCACAATAGCTATAGATTTAGGGTCGGCACAAAAATATACGTCTCGGTAAATAAGAGCGCACTTGAAAAGTGAGCTCTTATTTTGTTTAGTTTGCTTGAACACAGCCAATATAAACACGTCTCACAATGCCGCAGTGTGTATTCAAAAGTTGCAAAAATAATGCTCGAAAAAGCAATTTAACGGCCGGGGTATCTTACTTTCGGTAAGAACATAAAGAATAAGATATATTTTAAGCTTTAAACTAACAAATAATATACAATTTTGAACAAAATTACATATTTTATACCACGCTACCAACGCTACAAATGATTGGCCAAACTCGCCAACACACGCACAAACTTCGAAGAAGAAAAAAATAAACGAAACAAAACGATGTAGCTCTCAAGGCAACATAACGGGAAAACATACTTTATTTGTTGCTCTTTAAGGTTGATTTCACACTAAATGTTCTTTAACTTATGTCTTTTTCTATTAAGTGACAGGAGTAGTTTATTGCTTTGCTCGTTTTATGTGACTAATGATCGAAAGTATTAGAGAATATTTTGAAGATTTGTGACTTTAATACTGGGTGCTATGGTTGTAATTAGGTTGAACTTAAAACTGTTTTAAAACATTTCTCTCCCTTTGTTATTAAACAAATGTAGCTGTAAAAGTATACTCACGCGGATAGCATTTAGCTTGGATTTTGTACGTGACTCGATATCTATGGCTATACCTATATCTATGGGTAAAATTATGTGTGCCTGTACCAGCAAGGTATATTGAATGTTTTTGAAATGATAAAGTAAATTGTTGTGCGGAAACTTGATCCTCGCACATGATTCAACCTTGACACTGATTACAGCAAACATTTATTACTATTAATTCTTTGTATTGCTCATTCTAATCCATTGATTAGTACATGTCTCCACCTTGGTTTCACACTTTGATTGGTTTGATAGTTCATTTCAAAAAGATCTTTATCTTCTCTAAGGTGGTATGTTGGTTTCTGTAAACGGCACAAAGCTGTTCCTGAGCTCTGCTGTCTAAACACGACTCCAGATCGAATTTTATCATTATTACATAGAAGTCTTTCCGTAAATTAAAACCAACGAAGTCTGTTCTTGCCACAATTCTGATCTTGTTATTTCCTGATTGTTGAGGTATAGGTATAAACCTATAAAGTTCGATTCGATTCTGGCTCACGAGAGGGACCCTGATATCAAAAAGATAGTAGGTACTGTTCTGAAGTCGTTGTTTACACTGTTAATAGCTGATAGATGTTTCTGAGATTGTTTTGTATGTCATCTATAGGCAGTGCTAAATGTTTAACAATAGTACTTAGCTCTCTTTTTAGTTGTTCAGGAGACAATAAATGAGGTTTGAATCGACCATGATAGAGGTCAATGATGGTATCTGCTAGCATCTTCTGTGTACTCTTTAGGTTTTGTAGCATATTGTTTGCTGTTAATGTAAACAGATCCATGTCGAAGTTTTATTGAAGTTCCTGTTTAAAACATTTGTTGTAGCATCTAAATTCATCAAATGCTGATTGTTAAGCTTTGTTTGCTTATCGATTAACCTTTCAGTTATTTTTAAGACATTGTATTCTGATCTATAATAGATGTATGATTAGTTCGAAGCAGTTCGACATCCATTTCATACGGTTCCGCAAAACTCTGATCAAATAAACCGAACAGGCGGTTGGCGACGTAACCAACACCGTCGATAAGGCCCCGGTGAGGTCGCCGGAGGAGCCGTCGGAATGTTGACTTTGCAACATATTATGATCGTAGTAGTCGAGCTCTGAACAGCCATGACGTAACTGAAACCATAGGACTTCGCATTGAATATTTTGTTCATCTAGATGCTTTATATACTTAGTCTTATTCAATGCAGCTATGCCTTGCTTGGAGTTCATGTTGTAATATGCAAGTATTTTCCAGTTATCTTTTATCAGTCCCATGCTGTAAATTTTATCAAAGTACATCACTTGACTATCTTTGAACTCTGACATATTATTCAAACATGATGCATTTGAAACTATTTTCAAAAGAGCAACGCCATCATAGCAGATTTAAATGAGTAACGCCGTTTTGGCTCAGTGCACTGATTTGATTGCGTTTGTTGATGATTTTCTCACCCTGTAGGTAAAATAGATCGTTGATTAATAGGACGTTTTATGAAGCCATTCTTTGATTTAAGAGTGACTACTCTGACGTAGCCATGCTACTACGATTTAAAATACTGAATCTTGTAATCAGCGTTTCTATAATGTCGTTTCTTTCTTGATTTGTGACGACATTAACTGCCTTTGATTTTTTTTTCGTCTCTTGATTTGTGAAATATTCTGGTTACTCAGTATCAAAGTTAATGTTAAATCTTGAGAGCCAAATGGGCCTATTCCACCACAGCAAATGATCTTGAAGCTGTGTTGCCGATGTACCTCTGCTGGCACAGTGAGCGAGATTTTCGTTTGACTTCACATATCGCCATGATTCTGATGTTATAACTTATTTGATCTGATTTAGTTCCAGTGCCAGTGATTCGCCTACTTACAGAGTCAGATTATTAAAATATATTTTTATGCAGACCGAATGTCATGATTATGATTCGATAAAATTGTATCTTTTTATTATATTTATTATTAATAATAATTGAAACAAAGTTTTTAAAATATTCTTAAGTACTTATATCTTATTGCATTTCATTTACCCCAGTTTTTGTGTTGTTTGATCGTACGCCGGAGGCTGTACGATGGCGGATGGCCGAATGTCATGATTTTTATGTTTATCGTATGATTTTAGAGCTACTTTATCTTAAAATAATAATTTATTGATTAAATTAAATAAAAGTATCAATTTCAAAAATGGCAACACCGTCATTAAAAGTATTCCATAAAGTAGTGATGAAAAAAGAAGGAAAGATGGCGATGGAAGGGGGAGCGTTTTAGCGAATGGATAGCAGAGCCGTAGCTCGGCATTCTAACTCCGGCAGCTGAAGTTAACAATAGTAGGGTGAAACCTCTGCCCAAACTACATTCTTCACATTAGTTTGTTAGATCTTCATTTACTCAACAGAATTTTTAAAATCGGTTCAGTGGATCCAGAGATTACCTACAACCTCACAAACTTTACCTCTTCATAATATTAGTATAGCGTAGGTACTTATACAGGATGTTCCGTAAGTAGTACAATAAACTTGTGGGGGAGATAGGTGGGGGGGTCAACTACCAACATATATACCAACAAATGAGCAATAAAAAAAAACCATTTTCGAGATATTTCTGATATTATGTATTGATAATTTAAAAAATATCAATTTATGCCTTTTGCGGTTGAGGCCATGGGTCCGTGGGGGTCTGAAGCTCGTCGTTTCACAGGTATTTTATGTAAAAAAATAATCGAGGCCTCGGGTGACCGGCGGGCGGGGAGCTTTTTCCGCCAACGCATCAGCTTGGCCATCCAAAGAGGAAACGCTGCCAGCCTGATGGGAAAGTCTCGAAGTAGTTTTTTACATATTATAGTTGTACATTTGTTGTAAATAAATAAATAATATATTGTATTGATTTTTGAATTTTAGATATTAAATATCTCGAAAATGGTTGACACTTTTATGAAGGTCACTTTTGTATATGTTGGTAGGCGACCCCCCCCCCCTATCTCTCCCTTAAGTTTCTCTTACTACTTACCGGACACCCTGTATTTCCTATCCTACCTACCCTCCATCTAAATTTATAAAAAATATAAAATAATTCATTAACATTTTTGGAGCTTAGTGTTCGATAGTATTTTTTAGTTGATCTTTGATCAAAGCGGCACTAAAATTCGTCGCTAAGAATTTTATTTGTTGATTATCATTACATGGTGACAGCGCCATCTGTCAGCTATAAATTGTACTTATATCACATAATCAATCAATAACACATAATAAGCGATGGCGAAGTGTACTGCTTGCGGTCGTTTTGCCTCGCCAACTGATGGAGTTAAATGCTATAAATGTTTTGGTTTCTACCATCGCCCATGCGTAAATATTCTTCAGGATGCGAAGGTTTCATCGTCATGGCTCTGTCCGGGGTGCAAAGTGAAGACTCCTCGTAAAGATAATACCGACCACCCGGTGGGGGGAGAGGGAGCAGACCTCGCTTCCCCCCAAGAAATTCCACCGATAAGTGCATCAGGCGAGATACTCCGCGAAATAAAAAAACTGAGTCAGGAGATGAAATCATTTCGCGGTGAATTTAACGAGATGCGCCAGGAGGTGACCTCGCTCACGAAGACCGTGGAGGGTTTCGGTCAGCGTATGGACGGGTTGGAGGCAAGACTTGTCGGCCTCGAGGAGAATCTCGCGGAGTTGCAAGCCAGACCCGCCGTGGACGATCTGCTTTCCACCGTTGAGCAACTGAGGACCGAACTGAACCATAAGGACCAGGAGTGGCTCCTCAATGACGTGGAGATCACAGGTATTCCTGAGGAGCAGGGGGAGAATACAGAGCACCTCGTAAAACTGATCGCAAACAAGTTGGGTGTAACTTGCGAGGAGCGCGACATGGTTTCGGTGGAGCGAGTCGGCCTGCGACGTGCGCCCCTTGGCGGCGGCGGCGGCGGCGACGGTGCGGGCGTGGAGCCGGCAGTGGCGCCGCGGCCGCGCCCCGTGGTGGTGCGGCTGGCGCGGAGGACGCTGCGCGACGCCTTCCTACAAGCAGCGCGTGTGCGCCGCCGCCTCACCACCGAGGGCCTGGGACTCGCGCACGCAACCACCGCGCTTTACGTCAACGAGCGCCTCACCAAACATAACAAAATGCTCTTCTTTAGGGCACGCGAGGAGACTCGTCGACACGGGTGGCGGTATGCTTGGACCAGAGGTGGACGAATTTTCGTTCGCCGCGAGTCTGGAAAAGCGTCCTTTAAGATACAGTCTACCCTTGACCTCCAGAAGGTTTTTGGAAGCGAGACCGTTGGAGTACCGTCAAGCCGGGTTTAAATTATTTCTCTGAAATTGATATAATAGTGCATACAGTGAACTTTCACAATCTATGTATTGGTTTTTTGTTTTTGAATATTTTCAGTCAGAGTATGTGTAATGTATGGTTATTGTCTAACTATAATGTGTTCTGTGTCTACCTTACAGCTATACCGCAGAGATTATGTCATTATTGTGCTCATATGTATAATGTTAAATTAAGTCAAGAGTTTGTAAATCCCCGTGGTAAATTGAAAATGTTTAATTGTTTGTATAATTTCTATCGAATAGTCTCCATTGAATATGATTGGGCATGCTTTCTTTCATTTATGGTAAAACATCAAATATATTACAGAACTTAATAATAAACAGTTAAAAGTTGGTTTTTTTAACGCTGGTTCACTAGGTACCAGGCATGATGAGTTTATTGTAGCCGTGGATATGTTGGCTGTAGACATTTTGGCTATAAATGAAACTTGGCTTAGGGAGGGGGAGGACAACCGCGCGCCATCCGTGGACGGCTATCGGTTGCGTCACACGCCGCGGCCGGTATCTGTACGCGGAGGACGCGGCGGCGGAGTAGGTTTTTACATCAAGCGCGGAATAAATGTTCGGACCTGCCCCCACCCTCTCACTGCTTCAGTCGAGCAAATGTGGCTGAGTTTACGGGTACGTTCGAGAAAGATTATTATTGGGACAGCCTACCGCCCCCCATGGCTAGATGTTAATATTTTTTTAGACGGGCTCACCCAGTCAGTGGCCAGTTTTGCTGATTATGATTACCTTGCAATTTTTGGAGACTTTAACATCAACTTACTCATTCCCTCAGACAACAAAAGTAAATTGCTGCAAACATTTTTAAGTTACACAAACCTCAAACAGCTCATAACAGTGCCAACACATTTTACCGAGCACAGCGAAACACTCTTAGACTTAGTGTGTACGGATGCCAAGACTCGATCTGTCATTGTTACTCATATACCTGAATTGGGTAACCACTCAGTAATTTCTGTTGAATTTAACATTAAAGCTGAAAAACCTACACCACATTTTATAATCTACAGGCCTCTTAAAAATATATTAGTGGAGCTATTCAATGCAGACTTAAACTCGATAGATTGGCAAGAAATTGGAAATATAAATGGCATAAATAATCTTGTTTCAACTTTTAATGAATATTTTTTGTACCTTTTTGACCTTCATGCCCCTAAAAAATCTCTCTATATAAAACATAACTCATATCCGTGGCATACTGACACCATTAAGAAAATGATGAGAATCCGTGATCGCTGCCATAATCAATATAAAATTACAAAATCTGACTCTCACAGAAATGTTTATAAGGATATGAAGCTAGTAGTGAGTAATGCCGTGTATCAAGAAAAAAGGGTATACTTTGATAATCATATTAACAGTAACATTCACAACCCTAAGAAGTTATGGAAAAACTTGAAATCGACAATTATCCCTACCACCAAAAATAACTTTATATTGCCGACCTTTGCCAGGGATCCGGACATCATAAACTCTCATTTTCTCAGCGTGCCTGGAGGAGACACTGTGAATATCTCAGACCTTACCTACTTTGAGTATCACAGGTTCAATTCGTCCGTTTTTAAACTGGAACCTGTCACTGAAGACACTGTGGCTAGTGTCATTCGGGGACTTTCCTCGAATGCTGAAGGTGTGGATCTCATATCTCTGAATATGATTCTAATGACTCTGCCAAGTACGTTGGGAGTCATCACTAAAATGATTAATCAATCAATAATCTCTTGCACTTTTCCAGATCTGTGGAAAATCTCACTGATTAGACCCATCCCAAAAAGCCAAAACATTGCATCTGTGAAAGATCTTCGACCTATCAGTATCTTGCCATGTCTGTCAAAGGTGCTTGAAAAAATAGTTTGTAAGCAACTGGTAAAGTACCTTGAAGTTCAAGAAATCTTGCCCACAAACCAATCTGGCTTCCGAAAGAGACGCAGCACTGCAACAGCATTGCTTGACGTTGTTGACAGTGCGCTTACAGCTCAGGATCATGGCATGGGTACCTTACTTGTATTGCTTGATTATTCCCGTGCTTTTGATGCAATTAACTTGAATCTTCTCTTATCCAAGTTATCCTATTATGGTTTTGACTCCAACACAGTGAAATGGTTCCACAGTTATCTGCACTTAAGATCTCAAGTTGTTGAGGTGACTGGCTTGGATGGCAGAGTGGCATCTTCTTCTCGCACCTTTAATCTTAGAGGCGTACCCCAAGGTTCAATTCTCGGTCCAATCCTCTTTATTTTATATAGCGCAGATGTCATAAACTGTATCAAGCACTGTAAACACCACATTTATGCTGATGATTTACAAGTTTATTTAAGTTTTCATCCCAATGATACCGATGTAGCTGTAACAAAAATAAATGAGGATTTGGATAGACTAGCCGAGTGGTCAAGATTAAATTGTATGGTATTGAATCCAAAAAAATCCAAATATCTGGTGATGGGGTCAAAGAGGCAAACAGAGAGTATTTTGCACCATAGTCCGCAAGCTTCGATTTTGGGTGATCCGATTGAACTTGTCTCAGAGGCACGTAATTTAGGCTTAATCATGGATAACCATCTGCGCTTCGAGCACCACATTCAGGAAGCTATTCGAAACTGCTTCTATAGATTAAAAGTCCTTTATAGAGTCAGATCTTACCTTAGTGTGGAACTTAGAATTACTTTGTGCGAATCCCTCATTCTATCCAAGCTCAATTATGCGGACGTCGTGTATGGTCCACGTCTTTTATCAAGATCTGAACGGTTGATTCAAAGAGTGCAGAATGCTTGTGCACGCTTCTGCTTCAACGTTCCTGCTCGTGCCCACATCACTCCGTTTTTAAATGATGCTAATCTCATGAAGATGAATGCTCGACGAAAGTTGCATTTTGCTACTTTGCTCTTTGGTGTCATTGTCACAGGTAGGCCTGAGTATCTTCTGCGTAAACTGACTTGGGCCCATGAAAAACGTAGATACAATACTAGAGCCTCCGCGTATTTGCTTTTGTTGCCTAAGCATAAAACAGTGGCATTTCGCGGTAGTTTTAAATATGCTGCCAGTCGTTGTTGGAATGACCTTCCACCACCATTACGGTCATTGAATAGTGGAAGTACTTTTAAGAAAAAATTGAGACTGCACCTTCTTAGCAACCAAAAAAACATTTAATTTATTTTTGATTTTATAAGTATGTTTATTTCCAAATTTCTACGCACTCAATGACTCAATTGTTTAATTTTATTTTATCAGTTGGTAGCTGTCCCCCGCGGTTTCAGACGCGTTTTCGAGGGATCTTTTCCCGGGATAAAATTATGGCCTATGTTACTCAGGGATAACGTAGCATTCTAATGGTGTAAGATTATTATTTGTTTTTTTTTCTTTTTAGATTAAATTTAAGGTGTTATTTGTATGTCCTTTGTTCGTGTACGTACCAATGTTTATTTTTTATTTTTTTCTCATTTGTTTATTCTTTTTGTAAATTGTCCGTCACTACATGTTCGTGATGTCATGGACGTGGGCCTCGACTGAAAATCAGCGCGAGGGCTTCTTTTAGCCTTAGCTTTATGCTGAGTCGAGACCTATTCCTGGCATCACGCAACATTACATTATTGTTTGTTTGTTTGTCTTGTCTTTTTATGTTATTTCTTTTCTTTTTATTTTAATGTAATGTTGTGTGTTGTCAAGAATAAATGTATTTCTTTCTTTCTTTCTTCTTTCTTTCTTTTTCTATTTTAGTGTACAAACCTTAATTCCCTTAAAAATGCTCCAAAAAAGGGTATGAGTCTGCACTCCGGCATGGCCAGCGCCCTACCAAGTGCCCTTTCATACTCAGCAGAGAGTAGAGCCGCTGAGAGGAAGTCCAGGGACGGGAGAGACTCGTCTGATATGCTGAACCAGAAGGACTTCAGCTTGTTTGACCTGGAAATGAGAATTGGACTTAATGAGACGTGCCTGTAGAGTCTTTTTATAGCCTAACTACCTGCTTCACCCGCGTTTCCGTGGGATCCTTTAATTTTTCGAATTCATGTAATGCCACGTAGCTTTCTAATGGTCAAAGAATTTTCAAAATCGGTTCAGTAGATCCAGTGATTACCCCTTACAACCTCACAAACTTTACCTCTTTATAATATTAGTACTTATTTTATGTAGAGTTTTTTTTTGTGATACCAAAGTGAATGAAGGTATGGAGGAGCGAGATGTTAGACTCCTCCATTGAAAAGGGAAGATCTTCCTTGAGGCTAGGTCATCGTGCCTGGGGACCGCGGACCAACTGTAGATGTTGGAATCTTGTATATATGCAGATCGCATGGAAAACTTCGTAAGCGCGATGTAGGTTATTGAAGCGCCATCTATCTAGGAGTCGTGCGAACTATATCTATGTGTAGATAGATGTCGCTACAAAGGATTCCAATTTTTATTTTTATTTTTATCAGTTGTATCATTAATTTGCGTGAAAGAGTAACTATATAACATCTTCACATTATAATAAACTTTCATATTTGTTATAGTGGTAAATATTAGTAAAAAGTATGGATGTTCTTTTTTATATTCGCTAGGCTTGTGTTTGACCACAATCTCACCATGGTAAGTGATGATGTGGCCGAAGATGGTAAGCACACAAAGCCTAGATGGGAACTGGCTCTCAAGTGCAGCTGTCGGAACACACCGATAGGTGTTTGGCGACAGATTTTCAACTTGAGGGTGGTAGCCAGCCAGTCGGGTACTACAAAGTACCCTACCACCGTGCTATGGTTTCCTCACGATGTTTTCCTTCACCGAAAGCTCAAGCTCATTGTAGGATTCGAACCCACGACCTTCGCCGCGGTATTCGACGTCACTTACCACTGAGCTATCATCGCCTTAAATAGGAATGTTGCCTATACCAATTAAATAAAAAATACCTAACACTAACCAGTGTATAAAACACCTAGAAATACTCGTAAACAGAGTCAAGTGTAATGTCAGGGCCTAAACCGAATAAATGAGTTTATAAAAAAAACGTATATATTTTCAAAAATATAAGTAGAGAGAGTCTTCTTCTTCTTCTTCTTCTCTTCCTTATCCCACGCTAGGTGGGGTCGGCACAACATGTTTTCCTCTTCCACTCCGCTCTATCACTAGTCGTCTCCGTACTCACACCTTTCATATGCATATCATTCTTCACGCAGTCCATCCATACCTTCTTCGGTCTTCCTCTACCTCTATATCCATATATAAGTAGAGAGAGTATATATGTATATTAATAGTCAAAACTGCCAACTATACTCCTTCAAAGATCTCAAAAATCCGTAGGCCTAAAATCGCCCTCAGCGAGCCGGATGACCCCATAACTTTAGCTCAAATTCAGGATAGGGAGGCTCGCGCAGCCCTCGAGAAACAACGCCCGCGTTTCCGCCCTCGCCGGAGAGGCCCGTCGCGACGTCCCACTCAGATTCAGTCTCGTCCCCCCGTTAGTCAGTCGTTAACGGCCCGAGCCGCCACAGTCAGCAATCCGACCGTCCCCTAAAACTCCTCTAAATCGCTTAGGCGAAGTCCGTCCCACTTTTTGTGTCCCCCGACGACGCCCTGAGCCGAGGTTCGGGCCCCAACTGGGGCGCCCTCAGCGGTGAGTCGTCACAAACAAACACGGCTGAGAGCCCTAAGCGCTCGCCGAATAGTCCGCGTAAGGGTGTCTATGGTCCTTCAGACCGCCACCTTTAAGTCCTCCTCAAAAAAAAAAATGTATATTAAAAAAAAATCAAAAAACAAACAAAATACCTGGCTTGCTTTCTATAAGAGAGAGAGACAGACAGAGAAACATGCGCACGCCGCACAGCTTACAATAGCTTACTATAGCAAAAAAGTGTCGGTGACAACTTTTCGTAAGATTTTTTTCCGTCTAGCCCCATTTCACAACGCGCGATAAGTAACTTCGTTCCAATAAATGATGTTGTTTATTTAAAGAACAACAGAGAAAATAGTTGGAGTAAATAAAAATAGTGAAGCCAAGCGTTTACATTCAAACACTCCGCTCGTAGGAATGAATGGCGCTCAAACGAAATCCTATAGCGAGAGAATTAGAAATACTAGAAATGTCTACCTTAAATTCAAAGTTTTCGGTAAGGAAAACATCGTGAGGAAACCATATCACGGTGGCACCTGTCGCCAAGCACCTATTGGTGTGTTCCGGCAGTTGTACTTGAGTCAGTAGGCTTAAAGGCATTGTAGTAAGATGTACAACACATTGGCAATCCCGCTGGTATTGTTAATCGCTATAGGCGACGGTATTCACTTACCATCAGGTGACCGGCCTGCCTGATTGTCACTTATCTATTCTAATATTATAAAGAGGTAGTTTGTGAGGTAGTAGGGGGTAATCTCTGGAACTACTGAACCGATCATGAAAATTCTTTTACCAATAGAAAGCCACGTTATTTGTGAGTGTCATAGGCTATATAATTAACCCGAAATATTAAAAGATCCCACAGAACGCGGGTGAAACCGCGGGGGACAGATATATAAAAAAAACCGGCCATGTGCGAGTCGGACTCGCGCACGAAGGGTTCCGTAAAAACGGCAAAAAAATCACGTTTGTTGTATGGGAGCCCCCCTTAAATATTTATTTTAATTTTATTATTTATTATTAAAGTAAAAATACAACTGAGTATTTTGTGAATATTTCAAGTGCCTACCTGTTGCCATTATTGATATCGAGCAAAAAAGGGCAAAAAAATTGCGTTTGTTGTATGGGAGCCCCCCTTAAATGTTTATTTTATTCTATATTTTTAGTATTTGTTGTTATAGCGGCAACAGAAATACATAATTTGTGAAAATTTCAACTGTCTAGCTATCGCGGTTCTTGAGATACAGCCTGGTGACAAACAGACGGACAGACGGACGGCCGGACAACAAAGTGATCCTATAAGGGTTCCATTTTTTCCTTTCGAGGTTCGGAACCCTATAAAGTTTTTGTCTATGCGAAGTATTTTTTATTCAAGTCTTAAATTCTTTAAAATTTTTTTTTTTTATATTCGATAGGCTTGTGTTTGACCACAATCTCACCATGGTAAGTGATGATGTGGCCGAAGATGGTAAGCACACAAAGCCTAGATGGGAACTGGCTCTCAAGTGCAGCTGTCGGAACACACCGATAGGTGTTTGGCGACAGATTTTCAACTTGAGGGTGGTAGCCAGCCAGTCTGGTACTACAAAGTACCCTACCACCGTGCTATGGTTTCCTCACGATGTTTTCCTTCACCGAAAGCTCAAGCTCATTGTAGGATTCGAACCCACGACCTTCGCCGCGGCATTCGACGTCACTTACCACTGAGCTATCATCGCCTTATAAACATTCAGTATATTTATATCTCTGTAAGTATACACAAGTCGTTTCATATCGATTTCTAAATAGATTGCCTTACAAACGACGCGCACGTGCTCCTAACGCTAAATAGCTGTTGTTGCGCTGGCAATTCTTGGCAAACTACTGTTTTGTGAGAAATTGTTGGAGTTTATCCTTACAAATTATATAAATTCGAATGTTTATATGTATTTATCTGCGCGGTGGTAGGGTACTTTGTAGTACCCGACTGGGTGGCTACCACCCTCAAGTTGAAAATCTGTCGCCAAGCACCTGTTGGTGTGTTCCGGCAATTGCACTTGAGAGCCAGTTCGCCTTTAAGGCATTGTAATAAGGTGTACAACACGTTGGCAATCCCCTGGTGTTGCCAATGTCTATAGGCGACGGTTGTCACTTACCATCAGGTGACCCGCCTGCCTCGTTGTCACTTGTGACATAAAAAAAAAAAAAAAAAAAAAAAATGGATGTTTTATGCTCTTTCACGCAAAAACTACTGAATGGGTTTTGATGAAACTTGGCACACAGGTAGATCATACCCTGGAATAAAACATAGGATACTTTTTATCCCGGGAAAAGATAAGATCCCTCGGGAACGTGGCTGAAACCGCGGGGCTGTGAACTAGTGTAATATGTTTGAGTAGCCTGAAAACTGCGGCCTTAAGTTCCAGATTTCTCATTAGTTTGTGGGTTCGATTCCCATCCAGGACACACATTTGTGTGCATGAACATGTCTGTTTGTCTTGAGTCTGGGTGTTATTATATATATATATATATATATACATATATATATATGTATGTATTTACAAAAAAAACTTAGTATATGTAGTATATCAGTCATCTGGTTTCCATATTACAAGCTCTGCTTAGTTTGGGATCTATATTTGCAAAATATGCCCGTGCGAATCGGCAAACTTTTTTCTCCGACGGTGTCCATTTCTTCTGCATACATTTTTATACCTACGTCCCTCCAAATAAAATCACCTGAGTGAGGGATTTATTATAAAAACGAAAGACGCAGTGTTTATTAAAGTAATAAATTACCTTCGACCCTAATATTAGGGTGACCATATCGAGTACCGATATTCCGGATAAAATACCTGATTTATACTACGTATATTTTAGTTCGTATTATAATATAGTCATAATTTATATATGACTATCTGTCCCCCGCGGTGTCACCCTCGTTCCCGAGGGGACTTATCTTTTTCCGCTATAAAAAGTATCCTATGTCCTTCTCCAAGTTTTCATCTATCTCAACACCAAATTTCATCTAAATCGGTTCAGCGGTTTAAGCGTGAAGCGGTAACGGACAGTCAGACACACTTTCGCATTTATAATATTAGTATGGACCATCCGACCACCGACTGTGATGAAACTAGGCACACAATAATATCTATTATTTGACGGACCGGTTGGCGTGGTTGGTTCACACATTGCCGCAGGTCGTGGGTTCGATTCCCATCCAGGACAAAAGCGTTTGTGTGCATGAACATGTCTGTTTGTCCTGAGTCTGGGTGTAATTATCTATTTAAGTATGTATCTACAAAAAAAAGTAGTATATGTAGTATATCAGTCATCTGGTTTCCATATTACAAGCTCTGCTTAGTTTGGGATCAGATAGCCGAGTGTGAACAAATGTCCCAGGTTATTTATTTATTTATATATTGGATTAAGTGATATGATACTTTATATTGCGGGAAAAGAAAAGATCCCACGGGAACGCGGGTGAAAGCTAGTAATATTTATTTAATAATATAAAATATTTTGTGAGGTATCTCACAGATATCGAGTGAGATTACACAAGATATGTTTAACAATATTGTATTACTATGCTACCCCTACCTAACCTACCACATTATCAGGAATGTGACTTGAATACGAAAATGTCATAAATTTTAAGGTTTTTTTCTTTTTTATTACTTATTTACTACATATGTACAAAAAATACAAACAAATGTACAACTATAATTTATAAAAACTTCTTCGAGGCTGCCGCTGCTGCCGATCGGCAAGGTTCCCAGCAGGCTGGCAGCGTTTCCTCTTTGGATGGCCAAGCTGATGTGTTGGCGGAAAAAGCTCCCCGCCCGCCGGTCACCCGAGGCCTCGATAATTTTTTTACATAAAATACCTGTGAAACGACGAGCTTCAGACACCCACGGACCCATGGTCTGAACCGCAAAAGGCATAAATTGATAATTTGGACCAATACAGGAGTATTTTTTAAATTTTGAATTTGCCGCTTTATTTCTTTTTTAGGGTTCCGTACCCAAAGGGTAAAAACGGGACCCTGTTACTAAGACTTCGTTGTCTGTCCGTCTGTCTGTCACCAGGCTGTATCTCAAGAACCGCGATAGCTAGACAGTTGAAATTTTCACAAATTATGTATTTCTGTTGCTACAACAAAAAATACTAAAAACAAAATAAAATAAAAAATAAAATAAATATTTAAGCCTTTTTTACGGAACCCTTCGTGCGCGAGTCCGACTCGCACACGAAGGGTTATAACAGGTTTTAACAGTAGACATTATCCTTGTAAGTCTTATTTAATCTGACAAAAAACAAATTAAATGACCTAAATCCTGAGCCAGAGTTATGGTCACCACTAACAGCCAGTTAGGGCTGCCACTTTCCCCACAATTTATATTAGTTAGGAAAGAGTGCGAAAGTGTCTGGAGTTTGTACAAGTGACCACACCAACTTTTATTAACCAACTTTATTATGCAAGAACGAGGAAATCCCCGTTGGACCTTTATATTCGTGTTGCGTAGTGTTTATATGCGATGATAGCTCAGTGGTAGTGACGTCGGATACCGCGGCGAAGGTCGTAGGTTCCACTACAACTACACTGAGCTTTCGGTGAAGGAAAACACCGTGAGGAAACCATAGCACGGTGGTAGGGTACTTTGTAGTACCGGTCTGGCTGGCTACCACCCTCAAGTTGAAAATCTGACGCCAAGCACCTGTTGGTGTGTTCCGGCAGTTGCACTTGAGAGCCAGTAGCCCATGCCCTTAAGGCATTGTAATGTGTACAACACATTGGCAATCCCGCTAGTATTGCTAATGTCTATAGGCGACGGTAGTCACTTATCATCAGGTGACTCGCCTGCCTCGTTGTCACTAGTGACATAAAAAAAAACACGGTGGTAGGGTACTTTGTAGTACCCGTCTGGCTGGCTACCACCCTCAAGTTAAAATGTCACCAAGCACCTATCGGTGTGTTACGACAGCTGCACTTGAGAGCCAGTTCCCATCTAAGCTTTGTGTGCTTACCCACCTTCGGCCACATCATCACTTACTATAGTGAGATTGTGGTCAAACACAAGCTTATCCAGAATAAAAAAAAGATGTGTAGTTTTTTTTTAAGGTTTTTACTTTTGGATAAGCTTGTAATGATGTGGCCAAAGGTAAGCACACAAAAAATGCCCGAAGAATGGGAGAAGAATTTCCCAGAATATTTTTTATTTTATCACTAGCTGTCCCCCGCAGTTTCACCCGCGTTCCCGTGGGATCTTATCTTTTCCCTGGATAAAAATATAGCCTATGACACTCACAAATAACGTGGCTTTCTATTGGTAAAAGAATTTTCAAAATCGGTTCAGTAGACCTCTTTAAAATATTAGTATAGGTATTTTTTTTTATTCTCGAGAAACTTGTGCTTGTCCACAATCTCACCATGGTAAGTAATGATGTAGCCGAAGGTAAGCACACAAAGCTTAGATGGGAACTGGCTCTCAAGTGCAGCTGTCGGAACACACCAATAGGTACCTGGTGACAGATTTTCAACTTGAGGGTGGTAGCCAGCCAGTCGGGAACTACAAAGTACCTACCCTACCACCGTGCTATGGTTTCCTCACAATGTTTTCCTTCACCGAAAGCTCAAGCTCATTGTTGTCGAAACCACGACCTTCGCCGCGATATCCGAAGTCACTACCACTGAGCTATCATCACCTTAAAAAGGTTATTTTAAAGAATTATTATTTTTGTTTACTGGTTACACTGTTTCTCATCGCATACAATATTTAATTCTTACTTATGAGTGCGATGAGAAGGGCTGGGATGTGTTATTAGATCAGTCTATCTTCTCATCTCTGACCTACATACGTTGGCTTGATGAGCTCCGAGAAGGTTACAAGGTTGTTAATACGAACCGAGTTAGGGACTCTTTCAAGGGGCGATGTATACGTTTTTTTTTTTCTTTTCATGTCACTAGTGACAACGAGGCAGGCGGGTCACCTGAAGGTAAGTGACTACCGTCGCCTATAGACATTAGGAATACCAGGGGGACTGCCAACGTGTTGTACACCTTATTATGCCTTAAGGGCAAGGGCAACTGGCTCTCAAGTGCAACTGCCGGAAAACACCAACAGGTGCTTGGCGACAAAGACAGGAAACGGGGTGTCCGGTAAGAAATTCGACAATATTAAGGGGGTGATAGGCGTGTGGGTCATCTACCATTAATAAAGACCGATTAATATACAAACAATAAACTTAGTAAAAGTGTTATTTTCGAGATATTTATTGGAACGAAGTTCCTTATCGCGCGTTGTAAAAGGGGGCTAGACGGAAAAAATTCTTACGACTGTTTTAGTGTCACTGTCACTTTATTGTAAGCTGTGCGGCGTGCGCATGTTTCTCTGTCTGTCTCTCTCTCTCTCTCTCTCTCTCTCTCTTATAGAAAGCAAGCCAGATATTTTCATTTCTATTTATATATATATATATACTCTCTCGACTTATATAACTTCGTTCCATCCGGGTGTCCCTTGACACCTCTCAAGTTGTTTTTATATGTACATAATTTATTACTTTTTACATAGAAGTAGTTATAGATAATACAAACGCATTTGAATGAATTATTCGCTCCACAGGGTTTCGTTTTAAGTATTTAATTACCAGTCGCGAAGGACACCCGCGTCCCCGAGGGATTATTTCTTTTCCCCGATAAAAAGCATCCCTTATTCCAGGATATAATTCTATTTGTGCGCCAATTTTCATCAAGATCGGTTTAGCGGTAGTGAGGTCGGATACAATCACATTGCTGAAATACAACGATTGATGAGATACAGACGGATAACAATCATGAGGTCATCATCATCCATGACGTCACGCTGTCATTGAAATATCAACTCAACAATGTAGTACAACAACTGTCTCATAGCGCAATACAATCACATTGATGAAATATACTTACAACGATTGATGAGATACACACGGATTAGAATCAACAGGTCATCATCATCTATGACGTCAATCAGCCATTAAAATATCAAATCAACAATGTTGTACAACAACTGTCTCATAGCGCAATACAATCACATTGTTGAAATATACTTACAACGATTGATGAGATACACACGGATTAGAATCAACAGGTCATCATCATCTATGACGTCAATCAGCCATTAAAATATCAAATCAACAATGTTGTACAACAACTGTCTCATAGCGTAATACAATCACATTGTTGAAATATACAACGATTGATGAGATACAGATGTTTAGATTAGATTACGCCATTAAAATTTGACAGTTCATCAAAGAGTTTGCACACTTTAAACCAACCTCCTTCCAAATATAGATGAAATAGCTTTTCCATGTCATGTTAAACCGTAAAATATACGTTTGGGATTGTGGAAATCATGATAGATTGTTTGAAATGGGTCGGGGCATGGTTGAAGCACTCCGGGCGCCCGTCAACGAGACATTATGTGTGACCCATATTTAATATTTAAAGAGGGTTGTCATATTAATAGAGACAAATACTTCACGATTTATTGTGATTTGTATAAGTTTGTTGGCAACACAGTCATCTTCTATAATATAAAAATGAATCGCAAAATGTGTTGGTAAGCGCATAACTCAACAACGCCTGGACCAATTTGGCCAATTCTTTTTTTTTAAATGTTCGTTGAAGTCCAAGGATGGTTTTTACGGCGAGAAAAATTCGAATAATTGGCGGGAAAACCCTAAAAACAGCCCTTTTCTTTTTCCCATACAAACCCCCAGCTGTCAAACATTTGACGTCAATCGAAACTAAACAAAGACACGTTTTAGAGAAATAGGGCAGAACAAGGTCTGCCGGGACAGCTAGTTAATATATAAAAATGTCGCTTAAAAAGGAAAGTTGAATCCATGGATACTAATATTGTTAATGCGAATGTGTGTCTTTCTGTCTATCTGTATGTCTGTTACCTCTTCACACTTAAACGGCTGAACCAATTTAGATGAAATTTGGTATAGAGATAGATGGAACCTTGAAGAAAGACATAGGATACATTTTATACCGAAGATCCGTCGGGAACGGAAATAAAGTTGACTGACACATCAAATCAGCTTCTTTTTATTAAATGTCAAAACTATAGTTTATATGGAGTTTTGTATTTTATTTACAACAAATGTACAAAATATACAAGCAAATGTACAACTATAATATATAAAAAAACTTCTTCGAGGCTGCCGCTGCTGCCGATCGGCAAGGTTCCCAGAAGGCTGGCAGCGTTTCCTCTTTGGATGAAACGCTAAGTTTTCCTCTAAGTTTTGTATTAAATTCTGGCTTATGACGTCATAAATATACACCGTCAAAAGATAACTTTTTGTCGTCAAATTGATAAAAATCATAAAAAGTATGAATTTTACAACGTAGGTAGGTATCATATTTTAAGACAACATCCCTATAAATTTTACATTATTTTTTTTTATATTGTTTTTTATATTAATTACATGAAATAACACAGAACAAATAAAAAAGGTAGAAGGAGCGTACCTAAACAATAGTCTCCAATGAAGTGAAGCGACGTGCACGAAGCTGTGTGCGTGACCTGCACAGTGCACGTACGTTATCCCGCATCACTCGCTTCGTATAGGAACGCGATCAGATTCTTTACTGTGCCCTGTCTACCTTTTTTTTTTGGTCTGAGTGTAATAAAAAGAATATTACGCTCAGGACATTTTGGCGGGAACTTGCGAAGTGACGTTGTGTTTTCGTTTTATTTTCATTAAATTCGTGTATTTTGAGTAATTTCGGTGGTGTTTTGTCCAATAAAGATCAATCTAAGTGCACAAGTGAAGTGAAATCAAATGAAAGCGTGTATCGTGACTTTCCAAGTTGTCCCAAAAAGTCCATGAAATGTTTTAGTGGAATAGCCGCCAATTTACTAAAATTAGACCGGACTTGTACGGACGAGGACTAGACTTTACAGTGAATGTGACAATAAAACGTGACTAAACATAAAATATGAATATTTAAAATAAAGAAATGGCTTAAAGGTCTCGATACCAAGCCAAAAATCTTCTCAAAAAAAAGATTATTACGCTGACAGCAGGTACATTCTTCTGTCGTAAACGAGTACAGTCAGCAAGTAGTTTCCGCCGGCCTACAGTCATCAACCAGCTGAAGGCCGAAAGAAACCCCTGAAGACCGTACTCTTCTGTCTGGAGTAATCTTCTTTCTTGACATATTCTCCTTCGTTAAACTTCTCTTCACTGGCCACGATGCTCGTTGACGTACTCATCTATACTAATTCAAACTAAACTATAATAATAATATTATAAAGAGGAGATATTTAATTGTTTGTTTGCATTGAATAGGCTCTGAAACTACTGGACCGATTTGAAAAATTCTTTCACCTTTAGAAAGCTACATTATCCTTGATAAATATAGGCTATATTTTATCCCGGGAAAAGATAAGATTTGGCGATTATTTCATGCCATTGAATTCAAAATTGATGTTTGTATTGTACATATTATACATCAAATATTTATTAATGTTAATAAGGTTGAGGGGAACGACTGTTGCGGCAACTTTGAGAAGAATTTCTGTATACAGGTGTCCCTGGAAGTATGGATCAAATCAAACAGGGGCGTGGGCAAGGTCATTTCCAAACTTTTTAACTCTGTGAATGTCGGTTCAATTTTTTACGGTTCAAAAGTTACGGCCAATTTTTGTTTTATTTAACACTAGCTGTTCCGCGCGGTTTCACCCGCGTTCCCGGTGGAACTTATCTTTCCCCGGGATAAAAAAGCCTATGTGCTATTCCAGACTTTAATCTATCTCTGTGCCAAATTTCATCCAGATCCGTTCAGCCGTTCTGGCGTGATTGAGTAACAAACATACATCCATCCATCCATCCAAACTTTCACATTTACAATATTAGTAGGATTTCGCATGGTGGTCAAGTTTTTCTAATAAGTGGTTAAATTTCACTAGTGTAACTTCTACCCAATGTTTGACAACTATCTCGACTGGTGGTAGGTGACGATGCGGTCTACGATGGTGCACGCTTACCTAGAAGTAACCTATTCACTCGAGACTTGAAGACTCCCAGGTTGTAACTATCAGGAAACACAGACTCAAGCAAGGAGTTCCACTCCGTACGCATAATGAATGATGAAGCAAATCGCTTCGAGCGTGAACATGGAATGTCCACCATTCAACGGAGGCGTATCGCCGTACGTTTGGTTGTTCGATGGTGGAGCGGGCTTGGTGAAATCAAGTTGTGCAATTCCGTCGCACACTCGCCAAAATGTATCCGATAGAATATCGATAGGCTAGCAACTCTGCGTCGATGCTCAAGGCTCTGAAGCCTTGCCTCGACCAATGCGTCGTTTTCAATGAGGCTCTTGGCACGTCTCTCAATCGACAACAGCTGATATTTGGCCGAACCGTCCCAAAGATGAGAGCAGTAACTCCACACACGACCTAACTTGCGCTTGGTACAAATTGAGCAGCTGTTCCGGTGTGAAGTACCGTCTCACCTTCGAGAGGACGCCTAGCTTTTTGGCAGCTCCAACAGTGAGCCTTCGACTCAATGTAGGCGCCAAAATTGAGACTAGCCGTTAATTTAACACGGAGAAGCTCGAGGTGGTCATAATTATAATCCACTTACTTCAACCCAGCTACAATCTCCATAGCACCGTTGAAGTTCCCGATGTTCCAGCAGGTGTGGGCTACTCGCAGGACGCACGCGAGGGCTGCCTTCCGCTCTTCAGAACTGCTCTGGGTTAAGATGAGCTCTGTCACCCACGCCGATACCTGAAATAAATAGAATTGGTTAGATTTATTTATTACTAGCTATGTATTAGCTTTCTAAGGCGATGATAGCTCAGTGGTAGTGACGTCGGATACCACGGATACCGCGGTGAAGGTCGTGGGTTCGAATCCTAAGAGCTTGAGGTTTCGGTGAAGGAAAACATCGTGAGGAAACCATATCACGGTGGTAGGGTATATTAAGTACTCGACTGGCTGGCTACTGTCTCCAAGCACCAGTTGGTGTGTTCCAGCAGTTGCACTTGAGAGCCAGTTGCCTTTAAGGAATTGTAATAAGGTGTACAACACATTAGCAATACCCTTGGTATTGACGGGCGTGGTTGGTTAACACACTGCCTATCACGCCGCAGGTCGTGGGTTCGATTCCCATCCAGGACACACATTTGTGTGCATGAACATGTCTGTTCGTCCTGAGTCTGGGTGTAATTTTCTATTTAAGTATGTATTTACAAAAAAAAAGTAGTATATGTAGTATATCAGTAATCTGGTTTCCATATTACAAGCTCTGCTTAGTTTGGGATCAGATCGGCATGTGTGAAAAATGTCCGAGGATATTTATTTATTATTTATTGCTAATGTCTATAGGCGAAGGTAGTCACTTACCACCAGGTGACCCGTCAGCTTCGTTGTCACATGTGGTATAAAAAAAAACATTGGCAGAAATTTATTAAAGGACGATTGCCAGCAAAAAAAGAAGAAAAAAAACAAGGACTGAAACAAAATATTCTCTTCTACATATAATAAAATGGTTCGTTAACAATATTTTACTTTTATTTCCTTTAATCCATTACGCAGGGATGAACATTTGTAATCGTTTGTCTGTTATTCTAACAACCTAAGGTTGAATCAGCTTTGCGTGTTGAAGGTTCCGTAGTTCATAAACTGATCACGCATTCGATCAAAGAGAAGGCCTGCAAGGTGTACGTACTTGTGCAGAGTATAACTATTATACAGAGGTAAAGTTTGTGAGTTTGTGAGGTTGTAGGTAATCTCTGGATCTACTGAACCGATTTTGAAATTTTACCAATAGAAAGCCGCGTTATTTGTGCGTGTCATATGCTATATTTTTTATCCCGGGAAAAGATAAGATCCCACGGGGAACGGGGGGGACAGATATTCATTAATATAATGAGCTACCATGTTATATTATAATTATTAAAAAAATGTTTTGTTAAATTTTACCTAGATAATAAGTATAATTAGTATTTTAGTACTAGTACGACTGTAAGCACGCCGCGCTGCAGCTGTGTCTACATCAAGTAGAGTATATTTATGTCAACATTTATTTTGTAACGAGGTTTATTCTCAGTTTTGTAGACCAAATAAAAAATAAAAAAAACTTTTCCTTCATAACTTTCTTTATGTGGATTTGAACCTAGAATCGGAATTCAATTTATTCAAATTCAAAAATACATTTATTAAGTGAAGTATTTTTAATCGTTGCATGTTTAATATATTTTTTTTTTACTTTAACGCTCGGTTCGTAAGGTTGCTTTTGCTGAGAAGAGTCGACAATAAACTCAGCAATTACTATATTTTTTAAGCAACTTAGACTTATTACATAATTTAAAATGAAATACCGATGGTTTTATCAATGTTCTAAAGGTACTCTAAAACTTCCCCATGTAAATGATGACGCATGAAATGGAAAAAGAATATAAAAAGGCTTCACCGCAAACATGGAAACTTTTAACGAACGACAACATCGCGTTACTGAAAAGTACAGTATGGCGATCGTAATGATAAAAAAAATGTTAAAGAATTTTGTTTGGAAAATTTTATGCTTTTCTATGCTTTATATTTAAGGCGATGATAGCTCAGTGGTAAGTGACGTCGAATACCGCGGCGAAGGTCGTGGGTTCGAATACTACAATGAGCTTGAGCTTGAGCTTTCGGTGAAGGAAAACATCGTGAGGAAACCATAGCACGGTGGTAGGGTGCTTTGTAGTACTCGACTGGCTGGTTACCACACACAAGTTGAAAATCTGTCGCCAAGCACCTGTTGGTGTGTTCCGGCATTTGCACTTGAGAGCCAGTTCGCCTTTAAGGCATTGTAATAGGGTGTACAACACATTAGCAATCCCATGGTATTGCCAATGTCAATAGGCGACGGTTGTCACTTACCATCAGGTGACCCGCCTGCCTCGTTGTCACTTGTGACAAAAAAATAAAATAAAAAAAAAGTTACAAAAATTCTTGTAGTAGGTTTTGCTACCACAAAGTATTCCGGCACTTGAGAGTCAGTTGCTTGTATTATCACAGTAAATAGGAATATTGCCTGAATTGATGAATAATTTTCACCATTACAGCATCTTTCTGATGTCATTTTCCATTTAACAAAAAAGAAGATTATTTTTTTTTTTTTTTTTATGTCACAAGTGACAACGAGGCAGGCGGGTCACCTGATGGTAAGTGACAACCGTCGCCTATAGACATTGGCAACACCAGGGGATTGCCAACGTGTTGTACACCTTATTACAATGCCTTAAAGGCGAACTGGCTCTCAAATGCAATTGCCGGAACACACCAACAGGTGCTTGGCGACAGATTTTCAACTTGAGGGTGGTAGCCAGCCAGTCGAGTACTAAAAAGTACCCTACCACCGTGCTGTGGTATCCTCACGATGTTTTCCTAAACCGAAAGCTCAAGCTCATTGTAAGGATTCGAACCCACGACCTTCGCCGCGGTATCCGACGTCACTTACCACTGAGCTATCATCGCCTTTAAATAAATGTGACGTCACAAGCCAGTATTTAATGCAATGCTCCATAGAAACCACATATAAACTATCGTTTAAACATTTAATAAAAAACACACACAAAGTAATAAATAAGAAATCGTTAATCTTCATAGTTAATTCTACAGTAAAATCATAAAAAAAAATGTTTGTGAAATCAAAATTGAATGTCCGCAAATGTTGGGTGGGAACTGATTCCTGACACACAGCTCACGCTAATTTAGGAGACAGGGCTACATTGTAATGAATATGTGATTTGGTTAAACTTAAAAAATATTATAAATGTGAAAGTATGTTTTGATGTGTGTGAAGATGTATTGAAGATGTTTTTTACTCTTTCACGCAAAAACGGCTCAACGGATTTCAATGAAACTTGGCACCCTGATAGTTCATATCCTGGAATAACACATAGGAGACTTTTTATCCCGGGAAAAGATAACATCCCTCGGGAACGCGGGTGAAATAAGGAAAAATTGTGGGAAACATCTTGAGCTTTTCATAAAAAAAAGGTCCCAGTCAAAATTGGCTACCTATCTTATATTAGCATGTTCAGGAGAATGGGACCGCTTTTGTCCCGTTTATTTATCAAATCATACGCACACTACACACTACACAGTAGGCTATGTCCCGGGTTCGTAATCGGATCGTAGACAACGTATCATTACTATGCAGATCTTATTTCTGACGCAGCAAAATGCTGAGATGTCAACCTCATTTGTCGAAAATACGGCGTACAGTTTCCTGATTTTTTTTGTTTTGTTTTTAATTTTCTTTCTTTTAATTTACTTTTATAATATATTTAGCTTATAGGTCTTATATTATTAAGTATATTGTCATATTTTACTGTTTATTTGGTGTGTTTGTACGTCGTAATTTTTGATAAATAAATATTTTCTTCTTTCTATTTGTGAGGCAGAGGCGTAGCTAGGTAACCAAAGGTCCTAGTGCAAAAATAAAACTGGGCCCCTAACTAGTTTAAATAATAATTATGCAGGGTGTTAGGAAGAACGTGTGCCAACCGGTAGGGGTGAGTAGCTAGAGTCATTTGTTATGTATTCTGGCCCAACTGACCCTTTCGTGCCTCATTGTTTTTTTTCTCGAAATTTTTTTTGTCGAAAGTTGAACTTTTAGTCACCATAACTTTTGTGAAACGCACGCGTTGTGAAAGGGGGCTAGACGGAAAAAAAACTCACGAAACATTGTCAACGACACTTTTGTGTCGGTGTGCTATTGTAAGCTGTGCGGCGTGCGCATGTTTCTCTGTCTGTCTCTCTCTCTCTCTTATATTCATTTCTATTTATATATATATAAATAGAAATGTTTTTTTTTTAAATTTTTTTTTATGGGTGTGTCTTGGTCTACATTTACTTGTATTTTTATGGGGATTATTAGCTAGTTCGATACGAGGTTTGCTGGTCAGGGTCCGAGGGCCCCCTGAGCTTGGGGGCCCGCCTAGCCCTTCGGTAGCTACGCCTCTGTTGTGGGGTATATCTCATCGCAGGCAAGGGTACTAAGTTCATGATTTAGTTATGTGGTAGTTATGCCATGATAGCTCAGTGGTATTGACGTCAGATACCATACAAGCACCTGTTGGTGTATTCCAGATACACTTGAGAGCCAGTCGCCTTTAAGGCATTGTAATAAGGTTTTTTTTATTCTGGATAAAGCTTGTTGGACTACAATCTCACACAAAGCCTAGTCCTACAATGAGCTTGAGCTTTCGGTGAAGGAAAACATCGTGAGGAAACCATAGCACGGCGGTAGGGTACTTTGTAGTACCCGACTGGCTGGCTACCACCCTCAAGTTGAAAATCTGTCGCCAAGCACCTATCGGTGTGTTCCGACAGTTGCACTTGAGAGCCAGTTCCCATCTAGGCTTTGTGTGCTTACCACCATCGGCCACATAATCACTTACCATAGTGAGAAAAAAAAAAAAAGTAGGAACTGGCTCTCAAGTGCAACTGTCAGAACACACAGATAGGTGCTTGGCGACAGTTCTGACTTGAGGGTGGTAGCCAGCCAGTCAGGTACTACAAAGTACTGCCACCGTGCTATGTACCTCACGATGTTTTCCTTCACCGAAACCTTAAGCTCATTGTAGGATTCGAACCCACGGCCTTCGCCGCGGTATCCAACGTCACTTAGCACTGTTCTATTATCGCCTTAAAAGCTCAGTGGTAGTGACGTTATGCAACTATCCGTGTGTTCCGGCAGCACTTGAGAGCCAGTTCGCCTTTAAGGCATTGTAATAAGGTGTACAATACATTGGCAATCCCCTTGGCATTGCAAATTAATTTTTTTTAATTGTGGATAAGCTTGTGTTTTGACCACAATCTCACCATGGTAAGTGATGATGATGTGGCCGAAGGTGGTAAGCACACAAAGCCTAGATGGGAACTGGCTCTCAAGTGCAAATGTCGGAACACACCGATAGGTGCTTGGCGACAGGTTTTCAACTTGAGGGTGGTAGCCAGCCAGTCGGGTACTACAAAGTACCCTACCACCGTGCTGTGGTTTCCTCACGATGTTTTCCTTCACCGAAAGCTCAAGCTCATTGTAGGATTCGAACCCACGACCTTCGTCGCGGTATTCGACGTCACTTACCACTGAGCTATCATCGCCTTAAAAGTTAATGTATTAAATGTAAGCATGGGTAAACTGAATTGCCAGTTAACTCCGATGTTATTTAATCAGCTGCCACATGATTTGTTTGACGCAACAAAATCTAGGGTAGCTACAGATTAAGACCAGAATACAAAGTATTTGATTAAAGGAAGAGGTTAATGTGTGTATTTAAGAGTTATTTTTATCAAAAAGTCTAGCTATCAAGTCTAACTATCAAGTTACTAGCTGTCTCCCGCGGTTTCACCCGCGTTCCCGTGGGATCTTATCTTTTCCCGGGACAAAATATAGCCTATGTTCATCAGGGATAATGTAGCTTTCTAATGGTGAAAGAATTTTTCAAATCGGTCCAGTAGTTTCAGAGCCTATTCAATGCAAACAAACAATCAAATCTTTTCTCTTTATAATTAGTATAGACTAGCAATAAAAAAACTGGCCAAGTGCGAGTCGGACTCGCGCACGAAGGGTGCCGTAAAAACGGCAAAAAATCACGTTTGTTGTATGGGGCTCCCCATTAAATATTTATTTTATTTTGTTTTTAGTATTTGTTGTTATAGCGGCAACAGAAATACATAATTTGTGAAAATTTCAATTGTCTAGCTATCGCGGTTCTTGAGATACAGCCTGGTGACGGCAAATAAATCACGTTTGTTGTATGGGAGCCCCCATTAAATATTTATTTTATTTTGTTTTTAGTATTTGTTGTTATAGCGGCAACAGAAATACATAATTTGTGAAAATTTCAACTGTCTAGCTATCGCGGTTCTTGAGATACAGCCTGGTGACGGCAAATAAATCACGTTTGTTGTATGGGAGCCCCCATTAAATATTTATTTTATTTTGTGTTTGGTATTTGTTGTTATAGCGGCAACAGAAATACATAATTTGTGAAAATTTCAACTGTCTAGCTATCGCGGTTCTGGTGACAGGCAGCGAAATCTTAGTAATAGGGTCCCGTTTTTATCCTTTGGGTATGGGACCCTAAAAAAAAGTCATATTTCTCTCAAACACAGGTGAATCGAATGCGAATCTAAGGTATAGTATATTCTCACATTTTCTAAGGCATTTTCCTTCAAAGATGTATCACGTTTCGTTCAGAAAACTCTAATGAGATACGGATAAGGCGCGAAGCAAAAGCCGTTGTTGATAATTATATAGAGAGCCCAGGCGGACCGTATTCTGTGACAGGGATGTGATGTACTTACTTTATCGATAAACGCATTTTTTTATCTAAGAGGTATTATCGACGTATACGGTACCTTAATCTTTTTTTTATCACAAGCTAAACTACCGTCGCCTTTAGACATTAGCAATACCAGGGGGATTGACAATGTGTTGTACACCTTATTACAATGCCTTAAAGGCACCTGGCTCTCAAGTGCAACTACTGGTACTCACCAACAGGTGCTTGTACAATAAAGTCGAATCTACCACCTTCGCCGCGGCACCAACATCACTACCACTGAGCTATCATCGCGTTATATCATCCCTCATCTTCTAATCTCTATATATAAAGCTAGCTGTTCCGCGCGGTTTCACCCGCTTTCCCGAGGGATTTTATCTTATCCCGGGATAAAAAGTAGCCTTTGTGATATTCCAGACTATAATCTATCTCCATGCCAAATTTCAACCAGATCCATTCAGCCGTTCTGGCGTAAATGATTAACAAACATACATCCATCCATCCAAACTTTCACATTTATAATATTAGTAAGATTTTTTTTGTAAATACATACTTAAATAGATAATTACACCGACTCAGGACAAACAGACATGTTCATGTACACAAATGTGTGTCCTGGATGGGAATCGAACCCACGACCTGCGGCGTGATAGGTAGTGTGTTAACCAACCACGCCAACCGGCCTTATAAAAATACTTCTATAATGTGAAATAAAAACAAAAAGTAGATTTAATTGTAAGTGTTGCGTCGCTCAGATAACGCTCCATTTGTGATGTAAATTTTTAGACGAGCAACACGAATAAAAAGTTGGGAATCGAGTTTTATTTCGAACGTTTCTCGTTATTTCGCATTTTAAATAAGTTTGTGGCATGTACCTTTTAGACTAGAAACAAAATGCAAAATGGATTTCCATTTGATGTGACGATAGTAGTAGATTCGATTAAAATTACAAACTTTCGGTGAAGATAAACATCTTGAGGAAACCATAGCACGGTGATATGAAATGAAATGAAATTGTTTATTCATCCAAATAGGCCTTCACAGGCATTTATGAATAGTCAGACTCTAAAAAAGCCAATATAGTCAGATGGTCCAAAAATATTTAAAAAATGTAATCTTGCTGAGTTTCTTGCCGGTTCTTCTCAGTTGAAGGCTGACTTCCGAACTGGTGGTAACTTCTGTAATTCGACCTTCATAAGTGCCCTTCTAGGGCCTAAACTGAATAAATGGTTTTGACTTTGACTTTGACTAAATGCTCGGTTCGGAAGGTGACTTCTGCTGAGAAGAGCCGGCAATAAACTCCGCAAGGTAAGGTACTTTGTAGTACTCGATTGGGTAATAAAACAAATAACTGAGAAATAGATTTACCATATTTCTTTCTAATATTATAAAGAGCAAAGATTTGTATGTAACGAATAAACTCAAAAACTACTGGGCCGATTTCAAAAATTCTTTCACCATTTGAATGCTACATTATTCCAGATTAACATAGGCTATATTTTTATCCCGGGATAAGATATGGTCCAATGTGAACGCGGGTGAAACTGCGGAGAACAGCTACTATCACATGTTTCAGGATTTCACGTAACTCAAAAAAGTAAAACAGTTTTCCAAAGCATAACTTTCGCAATAAAATGTTATAGGACAATTCAAACCCTACTTATGACCTACTTATCTAGCTCAAAAAACTAGCTCACTTACTTTTTATGATCTCCAATTGAATATCAATTGAGTGGGTCGAAACTGACCAGGACCATTTTGGTTACGCATTTATAAGGATTCTGTAGTATTTTAGGATATTTTTTATATGAATTTTACAAATGAAAACAATTTGAGAATATTGAACGAATGTAAATTCTCCATGTTTTTTTTTTATGTCATTAGGTTGACAAACAGGCAGACGGTCCACCTGATGGTAAGTGGTCACCGCCGCCTATGGACATTTGCAATACCAGGGTGATTGCCGATGTGTTGCCGATCTTGAAGAGCTCTTTTTACGCCCTTTTTGAAGAACCCCATATCATTTGTTCCTCAATCACGCAAAAATGGCTGAACGGATTTTGATGTAACTTGGCACACACGTAAATCATATCATAGATTAAAACATAGGATACTTTTTATCCTGGGAAAAGATAAGATCTTTCGTGAACGCGGGTGAAACCGCGGGTGGGAAAAATAGTTGAGAATATTGAAGGAGTGTATTTTGTTTTCATTCACATATGATTAAACTAACTTTCTTATCTAATCTCTACCTTATATCTATTAATCAGTCATCAAGAACACATAACTAATATTAGATTGTTATACAAGGAGCTAAAATGACCCATTATATACGACGTAGTAAATAGAAACAGAGTTTTAATGGGTTTTAGCGCCGTGTGTTACACTATACTTTTCACTACGATTGCGAGAAAATAAAACAATCCAATACAATATGAAATATGTAGTTTATAATGTCTTTTTTTTGTTTCTTCTGTAGCCGCAACACATTGCATGCATTCTACCAGAGATCGCCGATTTTAGTTCCATTTTCAAAATTAAAATGAAGTTCTTTTTTTATGAAACAGTAATAAGTCGAGTCTTTATTCATGATTATTTTACTTATGACTAAAGACTTTTTCGTTTTTGTAGGCTCATTGTCATTTGACACACAAAAATTAAAAAAAAAAAAAACTTTCCACTAGAGGAAGAATTGCTATTTTTTCTTCGCTCTGGTACGCCACAATGACGGTCTTTTTGAGCAATAGGAGGGAAAATTCTATTTTTAAGCTATCGTATAGTATTTGTCGCGGGCTTTGAGCGTGGCGACCGAATCAAGAAATTCCGTAACGTGAATAAAACCTATTGCCTATTGCATAATAGCTACGTAAATATTATCAATGAGACTAGATAAATAGTTATTGGTCTGAGCAGCTTTTGAAAAGAGTAATGCTGAGTTTATTGCCGGCTCTCAGAAAAAGCAACCTTCCGAACCGTGCATTAGAGTCTAGACTATTCATTAGGGCTTGTAAAGGCATATTTGAAATGAAAATTTTAATATTCATTACCTAATCTATATTAAACATAATAAACTAAATAAATTACGGTAATTCTTTTAATGGAACTCTAATATCGACCAAGGTTTTCAGTGAAACCTTTACTGAATACAAATTGAAATTTTAGAGAATATCTATGTTTTTGTAGGTCAACCAGGCACTTACTTGATTCGGGTGAAACTGAATTTCAATCATGATAGAAAACTAGAAGTATTTGGCTCTGCTTAGTTTGGGATTAGATCACGATTTCCTTGTTAGTCAGAAAAGTCTGAAGCTCGTTGTTATACAAGTATTTTATATAAAAAAATCATCTCTGCCTCAATATTATATCTATATTTAAAATTGTAATAAATACGTATGTTTAGATTTATATAAAGGGAATAATCTATGCTTATATTATAAAGAGAAAAGATTTGATTGTTTGTTTGTTTGCATTGAATAGGCTCTGAAAATACTGGACCGTTTTGAGAAATTCTTTCACCATTAGAAAGCTACATTATCCCTGATGAACATAGGCTATATTTTGTCCCGGGAAAAGATAAGATCCCACGGGAACGCGGGTGAAAACGCGGGGAACAGCTATAATAATAAGCCCTTGTCGGTATCACCGACACAAAAGTGTCGTAAGATTTTTTTCCGTCTAGCCCCCTTTCACAACGCGCGATAAATTATATAGGTATAGTCATAGGATATAATCATAGGTATAGATTTAGATTTGTAAATTTCTTGCATGAAATAAAAGGCTTTTTTTATTTTTATTTTACTTTATTAAGTTCGAAGTATCGATAACTTTATAGTTGGGTCACCTCACTAGCCCGAATCAAGTGACGTCACGTGGCATCGCAACATGTGAGTGTCATATGGCGTACACTTAGTGTCAAGGAAAGGTAACGATTTTTCGGCTGCCACATAAAATTCTGGATTCATCCTCAAGGTCATTTGAAGTTAAATTAAAAAAGTAGCTAGTTGAACAGGCATCATAATATTAATACCTACGTGAAGAAAATATTTTGTACCCCTTTTTAAGAAAATAACGCGGACCGAGGAGTATGAAATTTGTTTACACGGAGAAGGAGCGCTGAAAGCTAATATTTTTATAAAATATGCTTTAGAAATAAATTAAATTAATAAAAACACACACCCATATCATTATCCTCCTCTGTTTGTCAACCGATAAACTTTTTTTATTGACAGTTATTGAAGAGACTTTTTTCTTAAAAACTTTTTAGTCGAATTTTGATCAGAGGGCCAGCACTTGTTTAATAAATTTGACGATATCATTAGCTACCCGACTGCCGAAGCAGGGTTCATATTTTTCTAATTGTTATATTTTGACATACCTACATCATTCCCCCATCTCCCCCCTTAAGTTTATCGTACTACTTTTGGTGACAGATTTTCAACTTGTGTGTAATAGTAGCCAGCCAGTCGGGTACTACAAAGTACCCTACCTATGTGGTTTTTCTCACGATGTTTTCCTTCACCAAAAGCTCAAGCTCATTGTAGGATTCGAACCCACGATCTTCGCCACGGTATCCGACGTCACACGTTTCAGAAACTGAAAGTGCCTTAGAAAAGGATAAACGCGTTTATTTCATATACCAGAACAAATTATAATCACAGAGTACCTTTTATATAATTATAATTATAAAAAGTTTTGGACCTTTTAACTAAAGACAAACAGACATGCACAGATACTAATTATTTTTTTTATGTCACAAGTGACAACGAGGCAGGCGGGTCACCTGATGGTAAGTGACTACCGTCGTCTATAGACATTGGCAATACCAGGGGATTGCTAATGTCTTGTACACCTTATTAAGGCGAACTGGCTCTCAAATGCAATTGCCGGAACACACCAACAGGTGCTTAGCGACAGATTTTCAACTTGAGGGTGGTAGCCAGCCAGTCGAGTACTACAAAGTACCCTACCACCGTGCTGTGGTTTTCTCACGATGTTTTCCTTCACCGAAAGCTCAAGCTCATTGTAAGGATTCGAACCCACGACCTTCGCCGCGGTATCCGACGTCACTTACCACTGAGCTATCATCGCCTTTTTAATATTTTCTAGTTGGTAATCAAATCCACAACGCGAAACGTGGCAAAAAGTTAATTATATAGGGTTACAGAGTTCTGATAATAAACGCCCACTGAAAAAGTTTCATACACCCACGGTTATTGGCGTAGACGTGGCCTAGACGCTTGGGAAAAAGATGGCGATCTCGACACAAAACAAATGAAAATGAAAATGATTTTTATTCAAATAAGCCTTTACAAGCACTTATGAATAGTCTAGACTCTAATGCTCGGTTCGGAAGGTTGCTTTTGCTGAGAAGAGCCGGCAATAAACTCAGCAATTACTCTTTTCAATAACAACTTACATCTATTACATTTAATCATTATTTATATATTATCTAGTCTCACTGATAAAATTTTCGTGTTAAGGCGGCAAAATAATAATAAATAAAATTTAATTATAAATGACTAAGTAAATAACAAATTCAAGTAGACCAGCCTCCACAAGCAGCACCAGTTCACAAGTATGACGCGTGTGGATAGAAAAATTACTACGCTTAGATTAATAATAGGTCTTCGCGCTCCTCCCCGATCGGACTAGATGCCGCCATCATACTTGCAACAAATACTACGCCTAAATCGAACCCGATGCCTACCCAAGCCGATCCGAGCCCAGACACAATGTTTTCACGCACACTAGCATCCTTGCAAATACACACTCAAATATTGAGTTGCATTTTTGGAACTGTCACGGAAAGGGAGCGCGGCATCTACGCCGCGTCAGGGCGGCGCGATGACCTAAAGAAAAGATTAATCTAAAAATCCAGGTTTTATGTAGGTATTAATAATGCATTGTCATCGAGTTGTTAGCTACCTACCCGCTTTCAGCCAGATAACTTTTTTTTTCTCGCTCATTTTTCACACACGGCTATTTGATCCCAAACTAAGCACAGCTTGTAATATGGAAACCAGATGACTGATATACTACATATACAACTTTTTTTGTTGTAAATACATACTTAAATAGATAATTACACCCAGACTCAGGACAAACAGATATGTGCATGCACACAAATGTGTGTCCTGGATGGGAATCGAACCCACGACCTGCGGCGTGATAGGCAGTGTGTTAACCAACCACGCCAATCGGCCCGTCGACTATAGGGAAGTGCTCGAAAATTTAGTTGTAACATTCTATAAGGAATGACAGACAGAAAACCATTCCCCCCCAATCGTCCCTGTTACGTATTGCACGATTGACGCTTTTTCTACTATTATTATAAAGATAAAATATTAGTATTTGTCTATTATTACAAAGAGCTAAAGTTTGTAAGGTAGCAGGGGGTAATTTCTGGATGTACTGAACCGATTTTGAAAATTCTTTTACCAATAGAAAGACGTCATCGTGACGAAACTAAGCACGGTGGTAGGTTTGTACTCAACTGGCTGGCTACCACACACAAGTTGAAAATCTGTCGCCAGCTTCCCGACAGATGCACTTGAGAGCCAGTTCTGATCTAGGCTTTGTCAAAGTCAAAGTCAAAGTCAAAACCATTTATTCAGTTTAGGCCCTAGAAGGGCACTTATGAAGGTCGAATTACCACCGGTTCGGAAGTCAGCCTTCAACTGAGAAGAACCGGCAAGAAACTCAGCAAGGTTACATTTTTTAAATATTTTTGGACCATCTGACTATATTGGCTTTTTTTTTCAAATGTTTGCTTGTGTGCTTACCAACTTCAGCCACATCATCACTTACCATGGTGAGTACTAAAAAAACAAACAGACTTACTTGGTTAAATCTTCTTATGAGCGATCTGACTGTGGCCTTCACCTGCTGAGTGTGAGTGGGAGGCGCTCTCCTGATCACTTGCCTCTCGCTCACAGACCCGAGGATACCTTCTCCGCCAAGGTCTAACGTCACTTGGCGAAGGTAGTCGATCGGTGGTACCTGGTGAAGAAGAGACATTGAAAGAAAGAAAGAAAAGAAAGAAAGAAAGAAATATATTTATTGTGGCAAAACAAAAACATTAAATATGCAGTACAACAAAAAAAATAATAAAACATATTTTGCCCCAACACAGCTCCAACTCAGCATAAAGCTGGCTGCGCTGTGAGCAACCAGCGCTGGTCTTCCGTTGGAGCTGGCGGTGACGTCACGCACGACTAAATTGAGATTGCGGGTTATAATGTTTTGATGTATTTTTGTATTAGTTCAACCTGTCACTTCTTTCTTGGGACAATCGGGGTTTCAGAGTCTGCACCACTTGGTTCTCAAACGGGACAATCGGGACGATGACATTTACTTGGAAATTGGGCGCGAATTCTGAAATTTTGAAAACTGTGCGCGAGTTGACGAGTTGTTTGACAGGTTAATGTCGCGTCAACAGATTAAGAATAAAATTATTAAACATTTGAAAAAACAGACAGACTTTCAACTAGGTCCGGTACTACAAAGTACCCAGCTATGGTTTCCTCACGATGTTTTCCTTCAGCGAAAGCTCAAGCTCATTGTAGGATTCGAACCCACGACCTTTGCCGTGGTATCCAACATAACCTCCATTTAGCTATCTTCGCCTTATCTTAGAGAAATTTTAAACAGTGACTAAAAGCATGGCTACGACGTCGCTGCTATTTGCTACGGCTACGACCCGCTACGACATTCGTAGACAAGTAAATGCTACGACGTAACTGCTATTTGGTATTTGGTTTATTCATCCAAATAGGCCTTCACATGCACTTAATATTCGTTAATATGATAGTACGCCTTCTGTTCTAAAACACAAATTCAACAGTGTAGGTATCTTATTATAGAAGCGTGCACCCAGTCCTAAAACGTGTCTTGTACTTTATGGAGTCTGTAAGTCGAGTATCCTATACATATCTCTGTTTTATGGAAATAATAATACTGCAACATTTTACTGTGGTACCCACAGACCTATTATCTAACTAGATAACGCAAGTACCTCAATTTGTATGAAGACCAACTGTGTCACTTTTTGGTGTCAATCAACGTGTCAATTTACAGGAAAAATTACCATTATTTGGGTTTGGCTTTTCCTGTACAGGTTTTACGACTTAATACGGAACAACCAGTCATTTTTCTAGATGTCGGTTGATCGCTAAATGAAGTCAAATAGGAAGCAGACAAATTGACTGCTTTTTGACTAATTTTGACACGCGAAGTACGTACACTCACGACGTCTAGGATAATAGGTCTGTGGTGGTACGGTCGGCCAAGAAAGTGGTGTGCCAGTTTTGATTTAGTTTCCTAGTCATCGAAAATTACAACAAGGTTCAAACTAAAAAGATATCACTTGAAAGAGATGCATAATAATGACATGAGTTGTCATAAGTTGTCAGATTGATCTGCAAGCGAAACTAATCTTTATCACGTATGAATCTGCAAGCGGCATTCAACCTTAGGGTGGTACACTTTCTTGGCCGACCGTACCAAACCGTTTCAGCTGCAACCCTTGGTTGTTCGCTTCTGTTTAATTCAATTTATCTTTTGACTAACTAACTGCTCAGCTTACACAATATTACAACGCTTTGATGGCGCTAAGGAAAATACTATGTGGAATTAAATTGCATTTTGTAAGAGAGAAACAAAAGATGTTTATTTTACTCACACTAAAGTTAAGTAAACTATCCCCCGCGGTTTCACCCGCATTACCGAGGCATGTTATATTTTCCCGGAATAAAATTTATCCTATGTTTTATTCCAGGATATGATATATCTGACAATATTTAGGTATTATGGTGGATTTATTTCAGAGGACCTTAAAAGGTTCCTTTAAGTATATTTCGACAAATTTATAAGCATTGCTTCCGCTGTCTGTTCGCTTAGATCTTTTAAACTACTCATTGAATTTTAATGCATTTTTAAGCAATAGATAGAGTGATTTAAGAGGAAGGTTTATATGTATAATACAGACATATTATAGTACAGAAAATCCGAGAATTTCAGCGAAGCGGGCGGGGACAGTTAGTTGTTAATAAAACGAGACCATTGTATACCACATTTTCATGCAAAATAAAATATTCTATTCTATTATTTTTTTAGTAAATAATAATAACAAATTGCCCAGACCAGCCAGCTCTATAAGCAGCATCTGTTTACAGGTATGTGGCAGTCATCGCCCTCGTTGCCATATTGTAGAAGCGAGTGACGCAACATAGTGAACTAATACATATCCTCGGACATTCTTCACACGGATATCTGATCCCTAACTAAGCATAACCAGATAAATTATATACTACATTTAATATATTTTAAAACTAAAACTAATAACTAAAATAAATTAAAAAAGTTAGGCCCCCTCGGCATGGTTCCTCGGATGCTGGCAGCGTTTCCTCTCTGTATCGCAATGCTGATACGTTGTGCGAGGAAACTCCCAGCTCTTCGGTCCCCAGTATTTATTTAATTATTATTTCATATATAGGAAATATAATTATTTTATTTACAACAAATGTACAAAATAAACAAGCAAATGTACAACTATAATATACAAAAAACTTCTTCGAGGCTGCCGCTGCTGCCGATCGGCAAGGTTCCCAGAAGGCTGGCAGCGTTTCCTCTTTGGATGGCCAAGCTGATGCGTTGGCGGAAAAAGCTCCCCGCCCGCCGGTCACCCAAGGCCTCGATTAATTTTTTACATAAAATATTTGCGAAACGACGAGCTTCAGACCCCCACGGACCCATGGTCTCAACCGCAAAAGGCATAAATTGATAATTTGGACCAATACAGGCGTACTTTTTGAATTTTGAATTTCCCGCAACTTCAGTCTTAGTTCATATCCTGGAATAACACATAGGATACTTTTATCCCGGGAAAAGATGAGATCCGTCGGAAACCGCGGGGCAGAAAACTAGTAATTATATAAAGAACTAAATAGCTCGCAGCAATATTTTTTGCAAAATGAAAATAAGTTTGTTATCGGCTTTATGTCAAAGTAAAATGTTATAGGACATAACATAAAAATGGCTAAATTAAAGAATATATACATTTGTAATTAATTAGGAGTAGGTTGGATTAATATCAGCGGCTCGGGGGAATGAGGCTGAATTAGAGTGACGCGACGTTTTTTTTTTTTTTTTTTATACCACAAGTGACAACGAAGCTGACGGGTCACCTGGTGGTAAGTGACTACCGTCGCCTATAGACATTAGCAATACCAAGGGGATTGCCAATGTGTTGTACACCTTGTTACAATGACTTAAAGGCAACTGGCTCTCAAGTGCAACTGCCGGAACACACCAACAGGTGCTTGGCGACAGATTTTCAACTTGAGGGTGGTAGCCAGCCAATCGGGTACTACAAAGTACCCTACCACCGTGCTATGGTTTCCTCACGATGTTTTCCTTCACCGAAAGCTCAAGCTCATTGTAGGATACGAACCCACGACCTTCGCCGCGGTATGGGAAATGAAATGGCTATATTATTATTTACTATTTATTATTATTGATAAATGGAGGAGGCCTATACTCGTCTAGAGGTCCCTAATCATTAAATTTAAAAAAAAACTTAATATTATATACAAAGAATGCAATTTGTCTCATATTTATTTTTTGTTGCTATCATTATAACTATGTATTAATTAATTCAATTCTAATTAAATGTAAAATTATTATTAGGGAAATAAAATGCTTAAATAAATAAATAAAATAAAATTATTGATAAAAGATCTTTATTCATGATGAAATGCTCACAAAATAAAGCACACAAAGCCTAGAAGAAAATCGAAACGTATTTTGATTCTTTTTTAGGGTACCGTACCTTAAGAGGAAAATACGGTATCCTTATAGGATCACTTTGTTGTCCTTCTGTTAAGACCCTTTTCCTCAGGGACGCGTGGGGATAATTAAGTTGTCTAATTTTCTTTACCGCAAAAGCAGCCGAACTCAATTTGCTAGCAAAATTTTCTATATGAGGACCCCATTGTAATTTACTATCTAAAGTTATACCAAGGAAAACTGTCTTGTCAACTAGTTCAAGTGTTCTATCATCAACTAGTACGTTGGTGCTGCTCTTAGGAACATTTGGAAGAGAGAATCTAATACATTTGGTTTTGCACGCATTAAGCATAAGATTATTGGTGGCAAACCATTTTGACACTGTTGCTAAGGTCTCATTGAGATGGGTAAGGTCAGCGTCTTTTCTATCTACTCTAAAAATTAGGGAAGTATCATCCGCAAATAAAACTATATCGCACAAGTTATTTATCATGTAAGGCAGATCATTTATATAGACCAAGAACAAAAATGGCCCTAGAATCGATCCTTGCGGTACGCCCGTTTTAACTAAAGACCCTGGGGACGTAGTACAACCGATACCTACTTTTTGTTGCCGACTAGATAAATATGATGATACAAGACAAAGAGCCGTGTCACGGATTCCATAGTGATGAAGTTTTAAAACTAGGGTCTGATGATATTTTTATATATACATATATATATAAATAGAAATGAAAATATCTGGCTTGTTTTCTATAAGAGAGAGAGAGAGAGAGAGACAGTCAGAGAAACATGCGCACGCCGCACAGCTTACAGCATTTTTTCTGTCTAGCCCCCTTTCACAACGCGCGATAAGGAACTTCGTTCCAAAAAAAAAAACTTTGCAAAACCATTCGCTCTTCACCTGATGCTAGTGACGGACTCGATTGTTAGTTATACTTGTATAAAGACCTTTACATGTTAAATAGATGATCTAAACAGCGTCCGTGTGGCAGGATGGCAGGCCTTGGAGTGACTGTACAGTCCGATACGGGAGCGACAGCAGCGTCCGCATGGGTAAGTTAACTAACATATTATTGGAACGAAGTTTCTTATCGCGCGTTGTGAAAGGGGGCTAGACGGAAAAAATTGACACGAAAAATTGTCACCGACACTTTTGTGTCGCTGTGCTATTGTAAGCTGTGCGGCGTGCGCATGTTTCTCTGTCTGCCTCTCTCTCTCTCTCTCTCTTATAGAAAGCAAGCCAGATATTTTCATTTCTATTTATATATATATTATATAAATAGAAATGTTTTTTAATTTTTTATATATATACTCTCTCGACTTATATAACTTCGTTCCATCCGGGTGTCCCTTGACACCTCTCAAGTTTTATTTTATCTATCAATTTAGTTTTGATTAGCAATTATTTGACTAAATATTAAATCCCTTTTAATATAGTATAAATATAAATTTAAATTCTTGCCTCGCTACTGCATAAATCTGAATGGAGCAGACGATGCACGATGCAGCAGTAAAAGGATTTACGAACGGCACTTTGTGTTAACATTTTTATTGAACTCTGTACGTGAGGTACGTAAGTTACGTTTTATTTATTTTTTGTAGTACGTATTAAGGTAGCACAAAATAAAAATCTTTCGTTAAAAAGGTGGGAGAAGGTCTAGAATAGAATACAGAGGATTAGTAGTAATTGTGGAGCTCATAGAGATATTTTTAACCTCAGACGACTCTTAAGGCTTATTTCACTATGACATAATTAATAGATATATTTTTTTGATAATAATACTTATTGACTATTTGATTAATGTTCTGGTAGACGTGAAAACACGATTGGATTATATTGCCTCGATAGAATTTAATTCCGAAAATACCTCTTCTTTCTTTTATTTTTGCATTTTATTCTAAAATCATAACGAATTTCATAGCTTAACTCCATTCAAAATATGGGTATTAGGTATTTGAAAATTCTGGTCGAAAATCTTTTTGATAAAGCGTAATTAATATTTAATCAATTTTTATTTGGTTTGGCGCTTACGATGTTTTATTTTGCACTCTCTTTCTTCGCACATGGAAGTAAATAACTCTGTCACTTTCGTAGCTCCGCTTAGTCGGCCTGCCATCAAGCTTTTTTACGTCTTTTACGTATCACCTTAAGCCTGAGCGTATGCTGAGAGACAGGTAACACAGACGGCAGTAAATGTTGTCATGTTGGCAACTCTACAGTTATGCTCAAATAATAATATATTTACTGTTACTTTATTTTTTTTACAACTTCCGTAACCATCCAATCTTACACCCACCGCGGGTGAGTGAGCTGACGCTTGGTTCACTTATTAGTCATTCGAAATTTAATGAAAAATATGGCGATCGATCGACATACATTTTAGGCGATGATATCTCAGTGGTAGTGACGTCGAATACCGCGGCGAAGGTCGTGGGTTCGAATCCTACAATGAGCTTGAGCTTTGTAGTACCCGACTGGCTTTGCACGGTGGTAGGGTACTTTGTATTACCCGACTGGCTGGCTAACACCCTCAAGTTGAAAATCTGTCGCCAAAACACCTATCGGTGTGTTCCGACAGCTGCACTTGAGAGCCAGTTCCCATCTAGGCTTTGTGTGCTTACCATCTTCGGCCACATCATCACTTACCATGGTGAAATTGTGGTCAAACACAAGCCTATCCAGAATAAAAAAAAAATAAAAAAAACATAACACTATCTAAAATCCCGTACTATGTCTGTCAACCTGCGCGTCTCCCCTGTTTGCCCTGCCTGACCTGCCTGACCTGCCTGACCTGCCTGACCTGCCTGACCTGCCTGACCTGCCTGACCTGCCTGACCTGCCTGACCTGCCTGACCTGCCTGACCTGCCTGACCTGCCTGACCTGCCTGACCTGCCTGACCTGCCTGACCTGCCTGACCTGCCTGACTTGCCTGAACTGTCTCTCAGAATACGCATCCACTTAATATATCCTCGGACATTTGTTCACACACGGCTATCTGATCCCAAACTAAGCAGAGCTTGTAATATGGACAACCAGATCACTGATATACTACATATACTACGTTTTTTTTTGTAAATACATACTTAAATAGATAATTACATCCAGACTCAGGACAAACAGACATGTTCATGCACACAAATGTCTGTCCTGGATGGGAATCGAACCCACGACCTGCGGCGTGATAGGCAGTGTATAAACCAACCACGCCAACCGGCCTGTCAAAAAAATAATTGGCTAGCCCTCAATTGGACTGCAAAAAAAAAGCGGATAAAAAATTGAGGGCGCCCCCATATGGAGCATGGACCACGACTCACGGCGACCAAAGTGGGGGACTTAAGGGCGGTCGAAGGCGATGATAGCTTAGTGGTCGTGACGTCGGATACCGCGGCGAAGGTCGAAGGTACGAATCCTACAATGAGCTTGAGCTTTCGGTGAAGGAAAATATCGTGAGGAAACCACAGCACGGTGGTAGAACACACCAACAGGTGCTTGGCGACAGATTTTCCACTTGAGGGTGGTAGCCAGCTATTTGAGTACTACAAAGTACCCTACCACCGTGCTATGGTTTCCTCACGATGTTTTCCTTCACCGAAAGCTCAAGCTCACTGTAGCTGTGCTCAAGCTGGGTGTTTGTTTTCTTATGATATTTGTCAACATTTTCTCTGGTGTTTATGCATATGTTAGCTCATATTTTCCTCCATCCGACCGCACTTACAAAATGAAGTCGTTTAATATTCATGTAACATGTGAGGAGTGGCGGCCATTTTGAATTGAGATAGTTTGAAGCGACCCTTTTAACTAAATAAATAGGAACAGAAAGTCTCCTGCATATAAATGCTCAAATCTATTCGTGAGAAATGTTTTATTAATTTTACTATCGGATTTTCTTACTCTGTAGATAGCTCAGTGGTAGTGAAGTCGGATACTGTGATTATGGTCGTGGGTTCGAATTCTACAGTGAACTTGAGTTTTTATATATATAAATAGCTGTCTCTCGCGGTGTCACCTATTCAATCGGAATTTGTTTACAATTTTATGGGATAATTTTTTTTTGCGCGGACCTATTTTTAAAATAAAGTAGCCTAAGTTATTTCTTATAATATCAGCTATCTACCAGTGAATGTCCAGTCAAAATAGGTTCATCCATATCGTAGATTAGCCGGAATAAACACACAGTCTTTTTTTATATGCATTAAGTAAAAATCTGTTATTTTTGTCATACCCAAAGGACGGCCTTGTCAAGGGATCTTTCTTTTACTTTGCAACCTTAAAACAGTGATAAGAGTCTTCTGTATACATGTATTTAGTGCTTCAAACCCTCCGAATAGTTATAATTTTATTATAATAGCGAAATCTCTACCGAGGACAACATGTTGAGAGTTGTTGAGAGTTGTTGCGGGCAGTTTTGGCTTTTAACTGCGATGTATGTAACCTTCATACGCACACACAACACACACACACAACACACACACACACACACACACACACACACACACACACACACACACACACACACACACACATAGTTTCTTAGCTTATATGTAATACAACTATATTTGTGCCGTTTGGGGTAGAGACCATGGGCTCATGGGGACCTTGTGCCCAAAAATTGTATAAAGACCTTTCCTCCAGGCTGGTGGACACCACTGGTGACCGGAGGGCTGGTAGTTACCTCGGCCAACGCCTCAGTCTGGCTATTCAACGAGGTAACGCCGCTAGCGTCCTCGGCACGATTTCCCCGGGCAGCAATTTAAATTCAGTTTTTTATTTGTAGTTTAGTTGTTATTTATTTTTAAGTTATTTAGGTTTTTAGTTTTAATTCAGTTAGTTGTTAATATAAAATGTTATTTACCTTCTTATCAGAATAAATAATAATAAAGTGCATCATACTATATTTAATATAAAAATTTGGCTTCATTACTTATTGGGAAGGAAATGATTCCTAATATCCTACAGCTGGTTTAGGAATCAGGGCTTGCAATCTAAATGTATAAGCCTTGTTGTTGAAAATAAATTATTATTATTATTATACGATATTGTAGGTTTCAATGATATTATAAGGAAAAAGGTTTAAATAGGTTATAAGCAATCTCCCCATGATAAGTGATGATGAAGCCTAGATAGGAATTGGCTCTCAAGTGCAGCTGTCGGAAGAGGGTGGTGGCCAGCCAGTCGAGTATTACAAAGTACCCTACCACCGTGCTGTGGTTTCGTCACAATCACTGAAAGCTCAAGCCCATTGTAGGATTCGAACCCACGACCTTGGCACGGTAGTAGGGTACTTTGTAGTACCCGACTGGCTGGCTACCACCCTCAAGTTGAAAATCTGTCGCCAAGCACCTATCGGTGTGTTCCGACAGCTGCACTTGAGAGCCAGTTCCCATCTAGGCTTTATGTGCTTACCATCTTCGGCCAGATCATCACTTACCATGGTGAGATTGTGGTCAAACACAAGCTTATCCAGAATAAAAGAAAATAAAAACTTGAGAGGTGTCAAGGGACTCCCGGATGGAACGAAGTTATATAAGTCGAGAGAGTATATATATATATATAAATAGAAATGAAAATATCTGGCTTGCTTTCTATAAGAGAGAGAGAGACAGACAGAGAAACATGCGCACGCCGCACAGCGGTCGGTGACACTTTTGTCACCGACACAAAAGTGTCGGTGATTTTCGTAAGATTTTTTTCCGTCTAGCCCCCTTTCACAACGCGCGATAAGGAACTTCGTTCCAAAAACCTTCGCCGCGGTATCCGACGTCACTACCACTGAGCTATGATCGCGTTTCATGAGAACATTTCTATTTGAACTACTTGTTTATTGAATCGGGAGTATTGAGTTGAATTGAAAATGGTGAAAGTAATTTTATTGTTTCTCTGTCGCTGAATTACTTTTATTGTAAGTACTTAATGTTACGTATTAACTTGGAGAATCAACTCCAAACTATTAGTATTCTATTGGAGTTAGTTATTTGTTATACACAAGCTTCCACCTCCTGGATTCACTCGTGCTCCCGAGGGAATTAGAATCAAAGGCAAAGTCAAAACCATTTATTCAGTTTAGGCCCTAGAAGGGCACTTATGAATGTCGAATTACAGAAGTTACCACGTTTGGAAGTCAGACAACAACTGAGAAGAACCGGCTAGAAACTCAGCAAGGTTACATTTTTTTTTATTCTGGATAGGCTTGTGTTTGTCTACAATCTCACTATGGTAAGTGATGATGTGGCCGAAGGTGGTAAGCACACAAAGCCTAGATGGACACTGGCTCTCAAGTGCAGCTGTCGGAACACACCGATGGGTGCTTGGCAACAGATTTTCAACTTGAGGGTGGTAGCCAGCCAGCCGGGTACTACAAAGTACCCTACCACCGTGCAATTATTTTTAAATATTTTTGGACCATCTGACTATATTGGCTTTCTTTTCAACAATTTTATTATTAAAGTAATACAAAAATACATAAAAAATTATAACCCGAATAAAATATAGCCACTTACCGGACATTCTGTAACACAGGATGTCCGGTAAGTGGTACAACAAACTGATGGGGGAGATATCTCGAAAATGGTGACACTTTTACTCAGGTATGTTGGTAGGTGACCCCCCCACCTATCTATAAAAAAAGTAAAGAGGGACTATTGTAAAAAATAAAAACTTGAGAGGTGTCAAGGGACACCCGGATGGAACGAAGTTATATAAGTCGAGTGAGTATATATACAGGGTGGTGACGACGTAACGACATTAATTTAAACCACATATTGGGTACCGCGTTAGTAGTTCGTACACCAAGTTTCATCAAATTACATTGAACGGTATAGCCACAGGAAATTATTTTCACTTTAATCATTTTAACACATGCTGTGAATTCATAACGATTACGAAACGATGTCATTCACCTAGCTAGAGTAGCTAGACGGAACAAAATTCAGATTTACCTACATGCTTAAAACACAACCAAATAAAATGTGCGGCTCAGAAATCGTCGGTTGATGAAATTTAGACCTTATAACCATAGCGTTAAAATCCTTATTAGCGCGCTGCGCGGGCGTCGATGCCTACTTGCATGAATGAAACAATACACCTACAAAGGAACCGCGGCGGCCGGTCTTTGCCTAAAACTGTGCCAGTAGTGCCTACAGGTCATTTGAGGTCAATAGGTAATATTAATAGAGTGTTGTGTTTCGTTTAGATTATTTTCGGAATTAGTTTCTTTGAAAATTTCGCTTTTTGTCTGTTGATGTAATACCAGATTTAATTATCACAAAGTATTTTGATTGACTAGTAGTGACCGTGTTTTAATTTAATGTCGCTACGTCGTCACCACTCTGTATATATTGCTTTCTATAAGAGAGAGAGAGAGAGAGAGAGACAGACAGACAGAGAAACATGCGCACGCCGCACAGCTTACAATAGCTTACTACACACAACTGACACTAAAAGTGTCGGTTTTTCGTAAGATTTTTTTCCGTCTAGCCCCCTTTCACAACGCGCGATAAGGAACTTCGTTCCAAAAAACCGGTGAGTTTGTTTCGCCGTTTCTTCTCCTGACAGGTCTTTATTTGGAAATGGTGGTAACAGTAATAATAGCATTAAAAATAGCAATAAGACGTTCAATAAGTGTTCCTTAAGTGTCCCAAAATTGAATAAAACATTTTGAGTTTGAGTTTGAGTTTGAGTATCTCCCCCTTAGGTTTGTTACACTACTTACTACCGTTGATCTATCATCAAGCTAGTTTTTACATAATCTTAACAAATCCAAAAGCGAAAATTGCGTTTCAGTAATAGCTCTAAATAAATCACTAGCTGTCCCGTTTTATCCGCGTTCCCGTGGGATCTTATCTTTTCCCGGGATAAAAATATAGCCTATGACACTCACAAATAACGTGGCTTTCTATTGGTAAAAGAATTTTCAAAATCGGTTCAGAACATCCAGAGATTAGCCCCTACAAATTCACAAACTTTACCTCTTCATAATATTAGTACCTATAGATTACACTAACAAACACCAAACAATTATATTTTGAGAACATAAACCTTGACAAAAACATTTTTTCCAATAATCCTTCGTTTGTACCACTGTGCGGTTCGATTTGTTCTTATTTACTTGACAAAGTTCGCGTAGATCGTTTCTCCGAATTGCGGACTTTCATTCGAGCGGAATTGGCTTATTTGAGGTATGAAATAGAAGATATACAGCAGTAGGTTTCGTACGCGGTTTCACCCGCATACCTGAGAGATTTTATCTTTTACCGGGATAAAATGTATCCTATGTTTTATTCCAGGATATGATCTACCTGTGTGCCAAGTTTGATAGAAATCCGTTCAGTAGTTTTTGCGTGAAAGAGTAACAAACATCCATCCATCCATCCAAACTTTCACATTTATAATATTACCAGCTGTTCCGCGCGGTTTCACCCGCGTTACCGAGGAATCTTATCCTTTCCCGGAATAAAAAGTATCCTATGTATTATTCCAGGATATGATCTATCTGTGTGCCAAGTTTGATAGAAATCCGTTCAGTAGTTTTTGCGTGAAAGAGTAACAAACATCCATCCATCCATCCAAACTTTCACATTTATAATATTACCAGCTGTTCCGCGCGGTTTCACCCGCGTTACCGAGGAATCTTATCCTTTCCCGGAATAAAAAGTATCCTATGTATTATTCCAGGATATGATCTATCTGTGTGCCAAGTTTCATCAAAATCCGTCCATCCATTCTAACTACAGAGTAACTTTTACATTTATAATATTATATATCTTTATACTGTGATAGTAGTAAGTAAAATTTTATTACTACCAATTTGAAAGATATTCAATTATTATTAAAGCAAAAATGAACCGTAATTCAATAGACATATAACTCTTTATTGTACACAATTTTAAAGGACTAGCTGTCCTCTGCGGTTTCACCCGCGTTCCCGTGGGATCTTAACTTATCCCGGGATAAAAATATAGCCTATGACACTCACAAATAACTTGGCTTTCTATCGGTAAAAGAATTTTCAAAATCGGTTCAGTAGATCCAGAGATTACCCCAACTTTACCTCTTTATAATATTAGTATAGCTTTGAAATACCCGAAATATTTGATGGGTCATTTTGATACTTAAACGGTTGTCTCTTTCTGTGTTCGCGTTGTCCCTTTCATCCCATGTACCACACGGAAAGCCGACGACCGACGATGTTTAAAATTAGAATGAATCAATATTTTAGAGTTCTCTCAGCAGATGCTTATCGCAGTTCTGTTGGTCTACAATGGAATTATTTAGTTTTAAATGGCGGTGTATATTGCTACTTTGCGGTAGAATGGTCGTAAACGCTACTTTGGGGGCAAAAATGCAGTTTTGTACAGATTGACAGAGTTATCTTGGCTAAAACGGCGTTTACACTCCATTTTTTTTCTATTTTGAGCCGATTTTTGATCTTGGCACCGACTTCAAACAGATTTTCATAGAATAATAATTTGAATAGGTTATTTAATTAATACGAATTATTACGGACTACAAAATTATAAAATCATTATCATACGAATTACTTTTTGCTAAGTAAATTTATTATCTATGGACAAATAATTGAGTATCTGTTTAATCGAGGCCTCGGGTGACCGGCGGGCGGGGAGCTTTTTCCGCCAAGGCATCAGCTTGGCCATCCAAAAAGGAAACGCTGCCAGCCTTCTGGGAACCTTGCCGATCGGCAGCAGCGGCAGCCTCGAACAAGTTTTTTATATATTAAAGTTGTACATTTGCTTGTATATTTTGTACATTTGTTGTAAATAAAGTATCTGTGAAATATGTAAATAGTCTAACTTACCTACAGTTGTAATTGTGTAGCAGGTTTATGTTATATTTCACTTCATATCTTTATTTGAGTATAATCTGTTATCTGTTACTTTAGGTACCTTTCAATAAAAAATAAAACATAAAATATATATCAAATTATCAATTTATGCCTTTTGCGGTTGAGGCCATGGGTCCGTGGGGGTCTGAAATTCGTCGTTTCACAGGTATTTTATGTAAAAAATTAATCGAGGCCTCGGGTGACCGGCGGGCGGGGAGCTTTTTCCGCCAACGCATCAGCTTGGCCATCCAAAGAGGAAACGCTGCCAGCCTGCTGGGAACCTTAACCCTATTTTGTACATATAATATGTTGTCAATAATAAAAAAAAAATAGAAATATCTAAATATATATATTACTTACTTGATAAAACAGTTGGTATTCAGTGTCAGTCAGTCTCAACGCGACTTCTTCAGGAAAACGCAGCAGTGACTTGAGAGAGGTCAGTTCTTCAGAGCTGGTGTCGTCAGGCACTGATGAACCTGGGAGCAGTACATCAATACTTAGAGCGAATACAGATCCGGTAAGTAGTACAATAGATCTTATAAGAAATAAAAGTGTAATTTTCGAGATATTTATAACTTTTATTTATAGCCCGCGTTACCGAGGGACCTTATCTTTTCCCGAAATAAAAAGTATATTTGTCCAGTTACCTCTTCACGCTTAAACCGCTGAACCGATTTAGATGTAATTAGGTATAGAGATAGATGGAACCTTAGAGAAGGAAATTGGATACTTTTTATCCGAGGAAAAGATAAGATCCCTCTGAAACTGAGAGCGAGAGATCTAACTAGATATAAATCACTTACCATCATCATTATCTATTCCATGTCCTGACGAGCCACCGCTTGGACCTGGCTTGGACCCCTCTCGCATCTCACAAAACACTTTACACTAAATTAGTGTTACACTAAACACTAACACTACACGCACTAACTAAAAGTGCTCCATCTGGCGGTGGAATTCATTATTTACACGTTGTTTTTTTTATTTTACGCCATTGGGCATACTTTGTGGGCTGTTTTCATAAACCTGAAACAAGAGAAAAATAAATGTTAGCTTTGCTGATGTTAGGCGATGATAGCTCAGTGGTAGTGACGTCGGATACCGCGCCGAAGGTCGTGGGTTCGAATCCTACAAGTACATCCTGTTTCTTGCCTGATTCTTCTCAGTTTAACCCTTGGGGTGCCTGGTGGGGAAAAATCACACGGCGTGCCTGGTGGGTCTGTCAGACCCGTAAACAAAATCTTAGTTTTTTTATGTTATTCAATGTGTTAAAATGCCAAATTACAAGTATTTGTTCATTTTGAATATTGTTTAAATTATAAAATACAAAAAATTAAACATAAGTTGTTTTACAAAGTTTTATTAACTAAATGAAAAAACCTCTAATTTTAGGTAACAAAAATCAACTCTTTATATTTAAATCAACAATACTACACGTTTTTTTATGACTATCAAGAATCAGTGTTTACAATAATTTAAAACACAGTTGAATCAACTTACAGAATAATTATCTTTAGATAAAAATAAAGAATATTGCTTATAACTAACTTAGTATTTGTGCGACAATTTTTGCATATAAAATTCGCGTGTTCCAGACAAATGTGACTCGTGCAAGATGCACAAGTGTACTTAGACTTGCGATCTTTTTTACTAGGATATAAATAACAACGCCTTTTTGTAGCAGCATCATATCTTTTAGGTGCTGACACTGAGGGTTCACCTATATGAGTGCCAATTCTTTTGCGAAGGATAGTTGACAGATGCATATTTTTATGTCGTTCAGCTGATGTGGAGCCGTCAATGCCATGCCAATTTTTTTTATAAATTATCTTTTACTTGCACATGCACCAGGATTATTCAACATCTGATTAATTTTTTTGAAGTAACGGGTCTGTCAGACCCACCAGGCACCCCAAGGGTTAAATGTATTCCGAAAATTTTGTTTTTGATTTTGATTAAATTAAAAAGTGGCAAGTATATTTAAGTTCATATACTACTTCAAACTAAATATCTTATATGAACGTGTGAAAAATTCTACCAGGAATCTACCTGCCAAACAAAGTAGCATTTATACAACCTGACATTTTGTGATTAATAAGTGATTACAACATATTCCACAGAAAAGTAAATGATACAGAATATTTATGAAATACGCTCGAAGTGTAACATATTGTGCGAGTTAAGGAACTTCACACCTTCCAATTACGCTTTCACTCGAAACAAAAAGTTATAAATTACCCAGCACTTGTGGTTTTGACATAGAGTGTGTAGGGTTAGCAAAAATAACGAACCCAATACGGGCTACATAATTATTTCACCCTCATTTTCTACAGATAAAAAATGCTGTTGAGTTTCTAGACTAACTGGTAGAGTCTGCTGGAGAATGTTACTAAGTATGCCAAATCAGTTGAAAGTTTGCTACAGTGAAGCTTGTATGTATATAAATACACTAGTTTTTGTTGTAGTCAAAAATACCCATTAGTTTTGATTTTACAGGCATTTAAACTTACGATAAAATCGAGTCCCGCTAACAGTCACGTGACCGCATGTGACGTCAATGTGCAACACTCGCTCATAGCGGAGCGTTGCACATTGACGTCACACCGTCACACAAGTATGGCACATCGAGTACGAGTCCGCATCGCACGTTAACTTCTATAAATGGGAAACTAATTGACGTATCGAAGTAATTCTTTCACTTGTATTTTTTATTTTTGACAGAGAATATGGAGAGCTAATATTCAAAATTAGGTAACATTCTTCATAAGTTTTCAGTTCGAGTTCCCAAAGGATCCTTTCCCGAGCGAGATAAAAAAGTATCCTATATTTATTCTAGGATATGATCTACCTGTGTGTCAAGTTTCATCAAAATCAGAACACACTGTACCAGTCTTATTAAAAATTAACGTTCAGCGGTTCAGGTATGTTACGTATTGCAAATATTATATTTGTTTGCAATCCTTACGTATTTCAACTCCTCTAAACTCGACTTGCTATCTTATTTGAACAAAATTATTTGAGAATCAAGGGCTGAAACATATTCCCTATGGAAATTTTATTATGTAACCCGAAAGGATTCTGTTGTCTTTGAAATATTAACTCCACAATGTTGTACAACAACTGTCTCATAGCGCAATACAATCACATTGATGAAATATACAACGATTGATGAGATACACACGGATTAAAATCATCAGGTCATCATCACCCGTGACGTCACGCAGTCATTGAAATATCAACTCAACAATGTTGTACAACAACTGTCTCATAGTGTAATACAATCACATTGATGAAATATACAACGATTGATGAGATACAGACGGATTACAATCATCAGGTCATCATCATCCGTGACGTCACGCAGTCATTGAAATATCAACTCAACAATGTTGTACAACAACTGTCTCATAGCGCAATACAATCACATTGATGAAATATACAACGATTGATGAGATACAGACGGATTACAATCATCAGGTCATCATCATCCATGACGTCACGCAGTCATTGAAATATCAACTCAACAATGTTGTACAACAACTGTCTCATAGCGCAATACAATCACATTGATGAAATATACAACGATTGATGAGATACAGACGGATTACAATCATCAGGTCATCATCATCCGTGACGTCACGCAGTCATTGAAATATCAACTCAACAATGTTGTACAACAACTGTCTCATAGCGCAATACAATCACATTGATGAAATATACAACGATTGATGAGATACAGACGGATTACAATCATCAGGTCATCATCATCCGTGACGTCACGCAGTCATTGAAATATCAACTCAACAATGTTGTACAACAACTGTCTCATAGCGCAATACAATCACATTGATGAAATATACAACGATTGATGAGATACAGACGGATTACAATCATCAGGTCATCATCATCCATGACGTCACGCAGTCATTGAAATATCAACTCAACAATGTTGTACAACAACTGTCTCATAGCGCAATACAATCACATTGATGAAATATACAACGATTGATGAGATACAGACGGATTACAATCATCAGGTCATCATCATCCATGACGTCACGCAGTCATTGAAATATCAACTCAACAATGTTGTACAACAACTGTCTCATATCGTAATACAATCACATTGATGAAATGATTGATGAGATACAGACGGATTAGAAATAATTTCATATTTTATTAATAATTTTTAGTCATTACAAAGTCTTTCAGTCACATACATTTTCTTCAGTTTTAATATTTTTCTTTTATGTTATAGTCACGTTATATTGTCACATTCACTGTAAAGTCTAGTCCTCGTCTGTACAATATTAGTGAAATTGGCGGCTGTTCCACTAAACTTTTCACGGACTTTTTGGGACAACCTGAAAAGTCACGATACACGCTTTCATTTCATTTCACTTCACTTGTGCACCACCGATATTATTCAATAAAACTATGAAAATAAAAATAAAACGCAACATTAGTTCCCGCCAATAAGTCTAATTTCACATGGTCGTTAGTTGCAAACGTTGATGTTATAAAAAAAGGACTGATATTAGCCAACCTTTAATCAAAGATTTTTGTAATAACCTCTCCAAAGTTCACGAAAGAAAACATGCCATGTGTAAATGTAAATAGAATTCTTTTTTCAACAACAGTAATAATGTATGTAGCATAAACCTCTTTGTTGTTGTTCCCAAAAGAGTTTTCTTGATAAGCTGGGCCCAAAAGCAAACCCTACGTCACCTGGACGCAAGATATTTACGGTAATACGACTTTTTACTTTGTGTACGAAATACTTAATAGTGTTGGGATATGATCGATGAATTACGAGTGTATCGATAAGTTACTGAAAGTAATTCGATGTTTTGTAATTCTGAGAACAAGTTCACATTCCAGTCTCTCAAATACCTATAATAATATATTTTTAGCTCGCAAGACTATCGATCTTGAATTTTTATATTTAGAATAGTGATTTGTTTTTTTTTTCTTTATTATGTTGATCAGCCTATGTGCAAGCCAAAAAGAAAGGTAAAATAAATTTTGACATTAATTTATTCGACTTTTTTTTGCCATTAACAAATCAAATCAAATAACATATTTACTATGAATTATTTATTACTCAAATAAATGAATGTATATTTTTTCTTATATTGGTAGAATTAGTTATCAATTGACACGGACAGACATGCTATAGCTTCGCTAAGCACGTCAATTCAAAAAGTATGACTATTGAAGCTGATAGTCACAGCAAGGTTACATTTGTCGAAAATAGGTATAGAACAAGTCTTGTCAGACCAGTGAGAACGTAACCATAGCTCGTTTAATTTCGGCACAGCGCCATCTGTTGGTGAATAGTAAAAAACTAGTTTACGTACATTTAAGCACAATAATTTATTTATTTCTTTTAAACTTTAATATCATAATAATACACTTTCTTTTAGATCAACTCAAAAATGTGGTTCTCAAACTAGTTTCAATTTTAATTGAATGTAAATATTTATATGGATTTTCTAGTTGGCTCTCATACAGTTATTAAAGAGGAAAGATTTGTATTTTTGTATGTAACGAATAAACTTAAAAACGACTGGACCGATATTAAAAATTCTTTCACCATTAGAAAGCTACATTATCCCTGAGTAATATAGGCTATATTTTTTATCCCGGGAAAAGATAAGATCCCCCGGGAATAACGCGGAGTACAGCTAATAACTTAATGTAATTAGAGATCGTGCAAATATTTGTCAAAATGCGTGATTACGATAAGAAAGAACGATTTAACAAATAATTTTACCAATAGTGGCTGTTAAAACTAGTTTCGATTAAGAGCTCTGGCTGTGACGACATCAATAATACATCTACTCTCTGTCGTTAAATAGGTAATTAAAAAAACCAGTCAAGTGCGAGTCGGACTCGTGCACGTAGGGTTCCGTACATATTTTGTAGTTTTCTTTATATTTTATTCTGTTTTTAGTATTTGTTGTTATAGCGGCAACAGAAATAAATGAACTGTGAAAATTTGGATGGACAGTAGAGTCTTAGTAATAGGGTTTCCGTTTTTACCCTTCTCGTACAGAACCCTAAAAATCATGATGAACGAAATGGATAAACGTATCCGCTATTCGTTTATTTTTTAGATATTTTTAGACATTGGCTAATACATTCCAATTCTAATCTACATATAATTTTCTTACTAATATTACTGAAAAAGGATATAAAATATTCAAAGCTGCCGTTTTTTTTTACTAATTTCTTGTAGGTTAAGGGCCCTGGCTTGCCCTAAGATGACCTTGTCTCTAAGAAGGATATTGTCAGGTAGAAAATAGTGAAATTATTATGATTTTGTTACATGAGATTAAATTAGTTTTAAAGCAACACCATTATCGAGTTATTCGACGAAACCATCGCCTCTGTACGTCACTAAAACAGCCGAGAGCGAGAAATTTATCTAAACACTAGTGGACCCGGCAGACGTTGCCCTGCCCTGAAATTAAAACAAAACTTAGAACCCGATTCCAGCGCCATCTACCGGGTCCAATTTTGTTTTCAAATCATCGAGGAACCCATTGAAATACACACACAAAATTTCATCCAAATCGGTCCTGTTACCATACTCCTCCGAAACGGCTTGACCGATTACTCAAATTACTAAAATGGCTATTAAAAAATAAGGGTTGATCGTAGAAGGGTGAAAATTGGGGATTGTATGTATTTTTGTATGTTGTATCATAAAAAAATAGAAATTAGAAATTTTGTCTCAAAAATAAAAATAAAAATTTAGGGGTGGACTACCCCTAACATTTAGGGGGATGAAAAATAGATGTTGGCCGATTCTCATAGATACCGGATAAGCACAAAAAATTTCATCAAAATCGGTTAAGCCGTTTCGGAGGAGTATGGCAACTAAAACTGTGACACGAGAATTTTATATATTAGATATTCTTTACTTTTCTTTTCCTTCTAACCAAAATGCGTTCTATGGTTTCAAATATAAAACGGTTTTATTTTCGCTGAAATAGGTAGTTAGGACTTTTGTAGCATTTCTTTATGACTTCCTTCTCCATCCTTCTCCCTCCTGTATGTCTAGTTGTTCACAAGTAGATACGTAACTAGGAAACGTAACCGATTTTAAGGCGATGATAGCTCAGTGGTAAGTGACGTCGCATACCACGGAGAAGGTCGTGGGTTCGAATCCTACAATGAGCTTGAGCTTTCAAACATCGTGAGGAAACCATAGCACGGTGGTAGGGTACTTTGTAGTACCCGACTGGCTGGCTACCACCCTCAAGTTGAAAATCTGTCGCCAAACACGTATCGGTGTGTTCCGACAGCTGCACTTGAGAGCCAGTTCCCATCTAGGCTTTGTGTGCTTACCATCTTCGGCCACATCATCACTTACCATGGTGAGATTGTGGTCAAACACAAGCCTATCCAGAATAAAAAAAAACCTTCTCACGGATTTTAATGAAGATTTCTCTACTATTACAAACTTAGGGCTTTTAAAGCTATGGTTTGAATGAGTACTACAATTTTAAGACGATAATTAGCTCAGTGGTAAGTGACGTCGGATACCGCGGCGAAGGTCGTGGGTTCGAATCCTACAATGAGCTTGAGCTTTCGGTGAAGGAAAACATCGTGAGGAAACCACAGCACGGTGGTAGGGTACTAGGTGGTACTCGACTGGCTGGCTACCATCCTCATGTTGAAAATCTGTCGCCGAGCACCTGTTGGTGTGTTCCGGCAGTTGCACTTGAGAGCCAGTTGCACTTGACCTTAAGGCATTGTAATATGGTTTACAACAAAACAAAAAAAAAACAAAAAAAACGTTGGATACTATGGCGAAGGTCGTGGGTTCGAACCATACAATCAGCTTGAGCTACATATCCAATTCTATAAATTTTTCAAGCTACGCTCAAGCTACCCTCCCTTCATTCCGGTGGATAAACTGCCTCAGAACCGGACCCAGAACTTCTAGCAATTTACCACAAACTAAAACACACTTGTGCACAAACTTTTACCGTTTCGTAAACTTCGATGTACAGTCACAGAATGAAAAGGTTCGTCACCTTAGAGTCGCTTTTCGCTTGCACTAGTAGGTACTGCAAGTTGACCGCTTGACAATAGTTTTAACTGAAATAATAATGGCAGGTTGAACCAACTAGAAGGTTTTAGTTTATCAAACATAATAATCTTTTCGACAAGTTAATAGTCAAACAACTTTGATCTGAATAATTTTGAGCTTTATTAACGAACAGTTAAACATTATTTTCTCTAACTCGAGTCTATTCTGTAACATAGTTTCAAAAGGTAATATGTGCTCGCGATACGTTGAACGAATCAATTTGAAAATCGACGAACCTTTTCATTCCGTACTGTACATAGGTAAAACTGTGGACGGAGTCTCGCCTAGTCTAAGAGGCCCCACAATACCTGCGTATCTATCTATATATCTATGTATCTATATAATACCTTTAAACAAGCAATTCTTAATAATCATATAAGAGGGTCATTCTTTGGGACAGGTTTTTCAAGCGGCTTTACATAAAAAAAATTGAAATCGGTCAGCAAGCCAATTTTTCCGCTTATATCCTCTCTTAACTGGGTCACTGATTATTATTATTCAATTATCCCCAAAATACCCCCCCCCCCCCCCATTCCTCGATTTACGTGCAGTGTCCCATACCCCGATTTGGTCACTTAGTAAATTATATATTTTAAGCTAAACGCTTCATGCTTACCAAAAAAAAAACAATAAGTCCTAAGAAGTTTACAATGCTATGAACAATTAGACCATAGTTCTAAAAGAACTACATTTCCTAAAAAAAAAATGTAAGTGTCCAGAGGTAATTGCTGATTGGTGTGGATTATTATAATTTCACTAACACATCTCTAAATTCGCGGCCTGATGATGCATCATCCTAATTAAAAACTGATTTTGAAAATTGCCACGAAAGTCACCAAAGAATGCCTTACTCGAAGAAGCACCCAATTGACGTATATAATCTGAATCTAGGAAGCGGCTCCAACGATTTTCATGAAATTTAGTATGCCGGGGGTTTTGGGGTCAATCGATCTAGCTAGGTTACATTTTTAGAAAACGTTGTTATATCCGTGTTTTCGTTAAAGGTTCGTTAGCAATTTTTAGTAATTCCATATCAGAGTTCTAACTGTAGACAGCACAGCTGAAATATTCACAGCCTTGTACTAAATTGGGCACAAAGGGAGCGATGTGGTCAATGATCATGAAAACAATGAGATATGAATTAGAGTGTTTTTTGATGTGAAACTTCTATAGCCGCGGGTAAAACCGATTGTTGGCGTGGCGACGCATGCCTATACGATGGTATATATTTTTTTTCACTCCTCTTGCTCAAAAAGACCGTCATTGTAGCGTACCAGAGCGGTGAAAAAATTGCAATTCATCCTCTAGGGGAAAAAGTATTTTTATTTTATTTTTGTGTGTCAAATAACAATGAGCCTACAAAAACGAAAAAGTCTTTAGTCATAAGTAGAATAATCATGAATAAAGACTCGACTTATTACTGTTTCATAAAAAAAGAACTTCATTTTAATTTTGAAAATCTCTGGTAGAATGCATGCAATGTGTTGCGGCTACAGAAGAAACAAAAAAAAATAAATTATAAACTACATATTTCATATTGTATTGGATTGTTTTATTTTTTCGCAATCGTAGTGAAAAGTTTATTGTAACACACGGCGCTAAAACCCATTAAAACTCGGTTTCTATTTAGTAAAACTACCTCGTATATAATGGGTCATTTTAGCCCCTTGTATAACAATCTACTATTATATACAGTCTATATGTAAATAAAAAAATAATTTTGATGTCTCACATCTGCCAGGCGTCCCGTGACTCGTGACGGATCACATTTTTTATTTTTTTACTTGGATAAGTTTGTGTTTCACCACAATCTCACCATAGTGAATGATGATGTGGCCGAAGATGGTAAGCACACAAAATCAAGATGAGAGAGCCTAGATGGGATAGAACGCTCAATTTTCAGCCAACATACGAGTTTGTAACCAGAAACTATAGTACAATGGTGGTAGGGTACTTTGTAGTACCTGACTGGGTGGCTACCACCCTCAAGTTGAAAGTCTGTCGCCAAGCACCTATCGGTGTTCCGACAGTTGCACTTGAGAGTCAGTATCCTTCTACGCTTTGTGTGCTTACCACCAGCACTTATATAGATACATAGACGGTGTGATGGTGCCATCTACGAAGATGTGCCCCACTCTATTTTCCAATCCCTTACAGTGTATATCGATATACAGCACTACAACACTAGCAAAATGATGCACACTTGCACTGTAACGGATTAGAAAAAAGAACGGGGCGCGGCTTCGTAGGTAGCACTATCAATACTTAACGTTGTACTCAATCTTTGATATCTAATAACTAAAGATACACAATCAGCGAAAAAAAATGGCCTTACCGAATGTCTACCCACTCGAACATTCGGGTGGTCTTCTAATCTAGTAGCATTCGATAGCTCCGACGGTAAACATGCCTCAGTGCTCGTTTAACATATATTTTGGCTAGCAGGTATGAGTCGGAAAAATGAATTGCCTTTGTGAATACAACATTTAAAAAATCTAGTATTACCAAACTTTTGAGAGAACTTTTGCTTGGGATTGTTTATCTTTAGTTATTAGATATAAATGGTAGGTATCCTTGTTTTTATACTCTGACGGCGCTCCTAAATAGAAAGCTACCCATGGGAGTTTGCACACCCTTTTTGTGTACTTTTGCGACCGCTAAGCTCGCCTGTGGTCGTTACTTTGTTTATTTATAGCATTATATACATCTTTGTTTTATACTCTGTTGAGAATAGCGTCATATTTTTGCATTTAGTTATACTATACGTTGTGATGAGGCGAATGAATAGGTGCTTGTCGACAGATCAACTCGTGTGTGGTAGCCAGTCAGTCGAGTACCACAAAGTACCCTACCACCATGCTGTGGATTCCTCACGATGTTTTTCTTTATCAAAAACACAAGTTATCCTCAAGTCGTCAGCTTTTTAGAGCCCTTTCCGTCGTATCATTTTTTAACCGACTTCAAAAAAGGAGGAGGTTCTCAATTCAACTGTATGTTTTTTTTGTATGTTTGTTACGCGATTACTCTGCCAATTATGAATAGATTTTGATGATTCTTTTTTTGTTTGGTAGATCATACTTCAGAGGTGGTCTCATATAAATTTTATCGAAATTGATTCAGCAATTCTTGAGAAAATCAACAAAAACAACAAAATATATATCTCGTTTGATAAACCTTAGTGAATCAAACTGAGTCGTTGAGCATGACTTTTTGGATTTGGATGAAATTTTGTGTGTATACTTCAATGGGTTCTTCGATGGTTTTAAAATACAATTGGACCCGGTAGGTGGCGCTGGAATCGAGTTCCAAGATTTGATTTAATTTCAGGGCAGGACGACGTCTGCCGGGCCCGCTAGTTATATATTATATTTTACCGGCCAGACCCGATTTCAGGACAAACTAGTTTTGCCTAGGATAACATATATAAGGAATAAACTTTAAAAATTGAAAAATAAAATTATTTTTAAAAATAAAAACAAAAACTGTAACCTATATATCTATTTAATATTTATAAACAGTTATTTTTGGAGTCGGTGCCAGCCAAGAAGGACAGTTTAATTCTGCCTTTGTAACAAACTTTCGAAAGGTAGGGGAGCGACGGCGCAGACCTAAGGAACATTACCGTAAGGAGAGGTGTCGTAAGACGATTTCTCGTATGAACACTTCGTGTCCAGTTCAAAACTGTCCTTCTTCTTGGCTGGCACCGACTCCAAAAATAACTGTTTATAAATATTAAATAGATATATAAATATCAATAATTTTGTTGATTGTCCTTTAAGGCTCTTGCTTTGAAATTGAAATATAATTCTTTACTTTTTAGTTTATGTTTGTACATAGGTATAGGTTACAGTTTTGAAGTCGGTTTTTGTTTTTTATTTTTAATCATCACATCCTATCATACATATCACATCATATCATATTATTAAGAATAAATTGCAATTCCATTATATTTCTTTTGATTTTTTTTCTTATCAACATAAACATTCATTCGAATGAATGTAATGTAATACCTACATATAATTCATAGTACTTACTAAAGGATTTAAATATGTAAATTGAAGAAAAGTTTTAACTAGAAACAGGTGTGTACCAGATAGAACTAGTTTGAACTGACCCAAAGCTGATACTCGTAACAGCTATAATTTGAAATGTTTCAAGGATTTGTTGGAATAATTGATATTGCTACTAATAATTTAAGTGAATTTGCCCGCTGGCAACACTCGTCCTAATGAATTGTTTTAATTACTCGTCTAATTGTATGAAATAACTGTTAATTAGACAGTTTTTTTTATGTTGTAGCGGCATCTATCTACACATAGATATAGTTCGCACGACTCCTAGATAGATGGCGCTCCAAGAATCTACATCGCGCTAACGAAGTTTTCCAAGCGATCTCCATATATACAAGCTTCCGTCCCACTTTTTGTTTCCCGACGCCCTGAGCCGAGCTTCGTGCCCCAACTGGGGCGCCCTAAGCGGTCAGTCGTCTAAAATTTGTAAACTCGGTTGAGAGCCCTAAGCGCTCACCGAAAAGTCCGCGTAAGGGTGTCTATGGTCCCTCAGACCTCCAGCTTTAAGTCCTCCCAAAAAAAAAAAATCATCAGTTGGATAATGTGTTACATCTTTCCTTTCGCTCCCCATCAATCTGTGCTAGAGATTTCGTGAACTTCACAGTGAACAGGGTCTGACTGAAGTGTGTAATACAACTGCTGAGTTTACTGCCGTCTCTTCTCAGCAAGCCTTACCGTGCATTAGACCTGTCTATTCATAAGTGCCTGTGAAGGCCTATTTAAATTTCATTTGAAAGGAAACCGGCTGGCAATTAGATCTGGCTGTCGGATAGGAACATAAGTGTGTAATTTTATTTCCTCTATTGTAGTGGAGGCAAAGGGTTTTAGCCCATACAGACTCAAACTCATTTAATGTATGTAACAATGTCAAATAATGTAGGTAACTAATGCGGGTTATAATTTTTTATGTATTTTTGTATTAGTTTAAGAATAAAATTGTTAAACATTTGAAAAAAAAAAGCCAATATAGTCAGATGGTCCAAAAATAATTAAAAAATGTAACTTTGCTGAGTTTCTTGTCGGTTCTTCTCAGTTGAAGGCTGACTTCCGAACCGGTGGTAACTTCTGTAATTCGACCTACATAAGTGCCCTTCTAGGGCCTAAACTGAATAAATGGTTTTGACTTTGACTTTGACTTTGAATGACCAATGATCGCGCGCGGTGGTAGAGTTGGCTGTAATAATAATAATCATTTATTTGCTAAAAACATGGTATACATTGGTCTTAAAAAATATATATAAACAGGTCGTGCATGTTTTGCCATGATGGCGTGCAAATAGTAACTACATTTATTTAATTATTCAGATTTAATTCAATTTTAATTAATCACACATTTTATTATACAATCACTAAGTCAATAAATTTATACAAATTAAATTATATTACAAATTGTTTTGTCATTTTTTATATTTGCAAGTCAAGAAGTCGTCAACAGAATAAAAATTATTTTCATATAGCCATGCCTTGAGTCTAGTTTGGAAGAACTTTGTTGGTAAATCAGTCAAATTAGTTGGTAGGGCATTGAACACTTTAATGCACATGGCGTAACAATTTTTTGAAAATGTTGCCGTCCTTATTTTAAATGGAAGGACTAGTCTGTTGGAGTTTCTAGTATTTCTTGGAAATATATGAGCAGCTTTCGTGAAAAATTCGCTTTTTTGTTTAACAAACATGGCAATGGCAATATTTTTAGTTTTCTAAATAGAGGTTTACAAGATTCATAGTTTGGTATGCCACATATAGCTCTGATACATTTTTTCTGACAAACAAAGGCTCTATTTATATCTGTCGAATTACCCCAAAGTATAAGACCGTATCTCAGGACTGATGCCACATACCCGTGATATGCTAGTAGAGTTGTCTCTTGTGTTGAAGTTTTACGTAATTTATTTAAGACGTACACAAATCTACTGATTTTACCGCACACTTTATCTACATGCGCCTTCCAATCTGCATATTCATCAATGATTAACCCCAAAAACGTCGTTTCGTATGTCGCTTTGATCTTAACATCATTATATTGTATATTTAAAGCTTTTGTTGTACTACATTTATTATGAAATTGTATATATTTTGTTTTGTTCAGATTAACACTAAGATTATTATTATCTAACCATTGTATAATTAATTTTATTGCTGTATTAACTTCACTTTCATAATTTATAATATTGGTGCATGTCACTATAACTGATATATCATCAGCAAATAAAAAACATGGATAGGGAACAACGTCAGGAAGATCATTTATATACAATAGGAAAAGAAGTGGCCCCAGCACACTGCCTTGAGGTACCCCAAAACCATTCACCCTATATTCAGATCTAAACGCTACTACAGAATTATCTTTTGTTATTTTTGAGATCTCAACACACTGCTTTCTAGAATGGAGATAAGATTTAATCCAGTTTAAAGCAGGACCACGTATTCCATAATTTTCAAGCTTGTTTATTAAGATATCATGAGATACAAAATCAAAGGCCTTAGTCATATCGAAAAAAATTGCAGTTGTAGGTTTTCGGGAATCCACATTTTTGTTCACTTCAAGCATTAAAGTAAAAACTGCTAAGGAAGTAGATTTTTTCTCCTGAAAGCCAAATTGCTGCTCTTTGATTATTGTAAGATGGCTCCTTCTACCTTTCTTGTTTGTTCTGTGCTTTAGAGCTACAAGGCCTTATGTCACTTCATCCAAGAGCAGCAGCACAGTCAATTTACAAAATAAAAGGTACAACTTGTTTAGTCATTTTTTTTCCATTTTGCTCTATAATATGTTTCACGTCAACCGCGTTTTTAGTTTTAATGAAACTAATAAATTTTATACTAGTTTTCCGCCTCGCGATTTCACCCGCGTTCCATGAGATCCTTGTTTTTTCCGAGAAAAGAGTATCCTATGTTTTATTCTAGAATATGCCAAGTTTCATTGGAACCGTTTAGCCGTTTTTGAGTGATAGAGTCACAAACATCTATACGTACAAACTTTCAAATTTATTACTAGCTGTCCCCCGCGGCTTCACCCGCGTCCCCGAGGGATCTTATCTTTTCCCGGGATAAAAAGTAACCTATGTGCTATTCCAGACTATAATCTATCTCTGTGTCAAATTTCATCCAAATCCTCAGCCGTTGTGGCGTGATTGAGTAACAAACATCCATCCATCCAAACTTTCACATTTATAATATTAGTGGAATTGTAACAAACACGTAGATGTGAAGAAGATAAATTATATTTATAATATCGACTTTAAATCGCTGCCCGTGAGTACCCACAAAAAATGTTGTAGTTAATACTTAAAATAATACTGTTGTAGCACGGCAACCCTACAGTAGTCATTGTTATTGTGGTAAGGTTGGTACACTGTCTAACCAACCGGAAAGAACCTCGTCAAGAGACGCCGCCATTACTCGCTACTAGTTCTGTTGAGAGTGTACCGCGACGCTTCTCCAAGCGAGTTGTTAGACCGCCGGCCATTTTTGATATTTAATTGTAAAAGACTTGATACCTATATAATTGTGACTCACTTTGATATTTAATTGTGTATTATCAGTGTGTGGAAATATAATTATAGTAATAGAAGCTCTCCAGTTTTCTTTCCCAACCTAAATCGAGGCTCAAACCCATGCCCGTCGGCTAAACTGTACATTTTGTAGGTAGCCAATTTATGTTAGCAAGATCAAAAGTATCTATGATAGAAAAACTTCCGGAATACTTGGATCAAAACATCCCATATCTTATAAAACTAACGAAAGGGTTAGCCTTCGAATAATCTTATAAAAATGTAGTACCAAGGGTTTTTATGTAAACGGAATTACAAAGAAAAGCCGCAGTGGTGACATTATTTCGATCTTTTATCGTATAAACCTTACTGTCTATCACACCGAATTGTAACACACGAAGCTCAGTGGTAAGTGACGTCGGATGCGGCGAAGATCGTGGGTTCGAATCCTACAATGCGCTTGAGCTTTCGGTGAAGGAAATCATGGTGAGGCAACCATAGCACGGTGGTAGGGTACTTTGTAGTACCCGACTGGCTGGCTACCACCCTCAAGTTGAAAATCTGTCGCCAAGCACCTATCGGTGTGTTCCGACAGTTGCACTTGAGAGCCAGTTCCCATCTAGGCGTTGTTTGCTTACCACCTTCGGCCACATCATCACTTACCATGGTGAGATTGTAGTCAAACTCAAGCTTATCCAGAATAAAATAAAGAACACAATTTCTTCTCATCCTCTCATCTAGCTCATCCTCACATCCTCGAGCCGCCTCGATCGTCCACCGAACGATTCAGTCGGACGTTCCTTCTGTGGACCATTAGGATGTGGAATGAGCTCCTCATTACGGTATTCCCTCCGCGCTATGATATGGGGTTCTTCAAAAAGGGCGTAAAGAGAGCTCTTCAAGGTCGACAACACATCGGCAATCACCCTGGTATTGCTAATGCCTATAATAATTTGAAATTTAATTTTCATTTAAATATAGGTATTAGTTTATAATATAAATGGAAGCAAATAAATATTTGCAATGCCTCCTCTCCAAGAGACTCGATCCGCTCTTCCATAACAGTTTTCTTTTTATTACAATTTAATTACAGTTTGCCACCTAGTGGTATAAAAAAATTGTGTGTGTGTGTGTGTGTGTGTGTGTGTGTGTGTGTGTGTGTGTGTGTGTGTGTGTGTGTGTGTGTGTGTGTGTGTGTGTGTGTGTGTGTGTGTGTGTGTGTGTGTGTGTGTGTGTGTGTGTGTGTGTGTGTGTGTGTGTGTGTGTGTGTGTGTGTGTGTGTGTGTGTGTGTGTGTGTGAAGAAGTGCATTTGTTTCTTTGTAGGTAAGTGTTTTAATCCATTTAGTTGTGTTTTTTTACATTCACTTCACAGTATGGTCTATATCTATCTATCTATCTAGAAAGAAAGGAAATAGAAAAAAAAATTTGAGAGGTGTCAAGGGACACCCGGATCTGAAAATATCTGGCTATAAGAGAGAGAGAGAGAGACAGACAGAGAAACGCACAGCGGTCGGTGATACTTTTGTGTCGGTGATTTTCGTAAGATTTTTTTCCGTCTAGCCCCCTTTCCCAACGCGCGAATTTATTTATTTATTTATTTTATTTTCGGCAAAAACAATACGAGTATATATATATAAAATAGACATAATTTTGCCACAAAACGGTCCCAGCTCAGCATAATCGCTGGTCTTCCGCTGGGTCTGTTTATTCACCTTATTGTAAAGATGTGCGGACTGTTACAAAAATTGTATACGTGATGGTATTCACCGACGGGCATGCCTGGCTCTCACTTGTGGTATAATAGTAGATTATGGTATAAGTGTGTAAAGTTGGTCATTACGGCTGAGGTGCAGTTGAGAGCCGAGCCGCTAGGTGAGGGTCATAAGAGAGCCGAGGACGGTAGTCATCAATACACACGAGTATCATACGACGTTTTTCAACACACTTGTGAAGAAAACAATACAAGAAATAATTTTATTTAGATTTTTTTTTTTTGCAAGTACACCCAGTCATATATTTTTGGCTCGGGCGTCGTACTTTGAATCCCTCGCTACGTTCAGGATTCTACTAAAGAATCCCTCACGACGCTCGGGATTCTACTCTAGAAGCCCTCGCTTAAAAATATTATTTTGCTCCCTTATGATACAATTTACTATTATAACTCACGTTGTGAATAATAGTAATGAAAAAGTCACAGTTTGATTATAGGTGTCATTACGTGCCTAATTGCGGTGACATTAGAGCCTCTTTATGAGCAACTGTGTTGAAAAGAACATTACGACATTACGGTATAAATAGCGCCGAGACCCAAAATAAGTGTGAGAAAACTCTCGAGACCGACTTTGAGCTATCGTTGTAATCACAAAAAGCGTTTCCTTTATCGGTAGAGACCCTTGGCAAGAATAGGATTTTAGAAAACAACTTCTTCGACGTGACTTCTAAAACTACGGCCGTGGAATCATAATGAAGTTAGGGACCCTTTTTTTCTTTGTTTGAACGAAACCAAGTTGTCCTTATATGCAAATATAGTTCTTACCTTAGTTTTGCTCCAGTGGATTATTTGACGGGCCAGTTGGAGTGGTTGGTTTTTTTAATTCTGGACAAGCTTGTGTTTCCTGAATATAATTATTTTATTTACAACAAATGTACAAAATATACAAGCAAATGTACAACTATAATATATAAAAAACTTCTTCGAGGCTGCCGCTGCTGCCGATCGGCAAGGTTCCCAGCAGGCTGGCAGCGTTTTCTCTTTGGATGGCCAAGCTGATGCGTTGGCGGAAAAAGCTCCCCGCCCGCCGGTCACCCGAGGCCTCGATTAATTTTTTATATAAAATATTTGCGAAACGACGAGCTTCAGACCCCCACGGACCCATGGTCTCAACCGCAAAAGGCATAAATTGATAATTTGGACCAATACAGGCGTACTTTTTGAGCTTGTGTTTGACTACAATCTCATTATGGTAAGTGATGATGTGGCCGGAGGTGCTCAGCACACAAAGCCTGGAAGGGAACTGGCTCTCAAGTACAGCTGTCGGAACACACCGATAGGTGCTTGGCGATAGATTTTCAATTTGAGGGTGGTAGCCAGCCAGTCGGGTACTACAAAGTACCCTACCACCGTGCTATGGTTTCCTCACGATCGCCGAAAGCTCAAGCTCAAAATCCGACGTCACTTACCACTGAGCTATCATCGCCGTTAACACACTAATACGCGCCGCAGGTCCTGGGTTCGATTCCCATCCAGGCCAGACATTTGTGTGCATAAACATGTCTGTTTGTCCTGAGTCTGGGTGTAATTATCTATTTGAGTATGTATTTACAAAATACAGTCTATGTAGTATATCAGTGATCTGGTTTCCATATTACAAGCCCTGCTTAGTTTGTGATCAGATAGCCGAGTGTGAACAAATGTCCGAGGATATTTATTTATTTATTTCGAAATATATACTTTGGAATCTCTGTAAAAATGAAAATTTATACTATTTATAAAGAGGAAAGATTTGTATTTTTATATATGTAACGAATAAACTTTAAAACTACCGGACCGATATTAAAAATTCTTTCACCATTAGAAAGCTACATTATCCCTGAGTAACATAGACTATATTTTTTATCCCGGGAAAAGATAAGATACAATGGGAACGCGGGTGAAACCGCGGGGGACAGCTGTCGGATCACACTATCAGCCAGTCGAGTACTACAAAGTACCCTACCACCGTGCTGTGGGTTCCTCACGATGTTTTCCTTCACCGAAAGCTCAAGCTCATTGCCGAATTCGAACCCACGACCTTCGACGCGGTATCCGACGTCACTACCACTGAGCTTTCATAAAATCTATAATAATATATTATAAAGAGGCAATGTTTGTGAGGTTGTAGGGGGTAATCTCTGGATGTACTGAACCGATTTTGAAAATTCTTTTACCGATAGAAAGCCAAGTTATTTGTGAGTGTCATAGGCTATATTTTTATCCCGGGAAAAGATAAGATACAATCGGAACGCGGGTGAAACCGCGGAGGACAGCTAGTGTATAAAGATTCCAAACTGAGCAGATCTACAGAGATACACACGAAAACTCATTCACGCATGCCCCACTCTGTTGTTCTTACGGCTTAGCAATTCGAAAAAAAACGGCGGATTTAACAATATCACTCCGTCGTTGGGAGTTGAATATTCTCAATCCAATTAAGGTATGTACCTACATCCTCAATTTGTGAAGGTTTTATCTCGAATCGCGGTATCATTTCATAGGGTATTTGTTCGCTAAACAATCGGGAATGTTCGCGAATGTTCGAGTATTTTGCGGGCTAAAAGCTTTGTTTTTGATAATTGATTCTCATGCTTGTGAATATAGATTAATAATAGGTCATCGCGCCGCCCTGACGTAGATGCCGCGCTCCCTTTCCGTGACAGCTCCGAAAATGAGGCAACTAAAAGACTTTAAACTTATACTTATAGAGTTATTTAATTGGTTGTAAGACATGTGTTACTATTCTATTCAAGAATCTATCGACCATAAAATGTGAATATGATTATAATTTGATAAGATACAATTGGATTTAGGCATAAGACTGTTATTTAATTTAAGCTGAATTTTATCATTTGTAATTTAATTAATTAATAATTTAACATAAATAATTTCTACACCATCAATAATGGTAGAATACGTCGTCGGCCGCTTTATTACTTTATCAACAAAATATGTACCGTATTCTTTGAAATAAATTATTATTATTATTATACTATGTTTAAATTTCTTTGCGGCAACTCAATATTTGAGTGTGTATCTGCAAGGCACTGACCTCTATTAAAATACGCTGGACTGGCTATCCCATACAAAATGACAGCTATTAGCTGTGCCGATTCAAAGCGCCCCCAGTGACAGACGTGAGAGTTCTGACAACTAATAAGATTGCAAATGGCCGTTGTTTGTTGATTTTACGCTAAGTGTCTCTGCGGAATATATTAGTTCCATTCCCCCACACTGCTGCCGTCAGCGCCAAAATGGCGATTTTCAAATAGGCACATGAAATTAATAGCGATAGCCAGTCCAGCGTATTTTAATAGAGGTCAGTGCTGCAAGGATAGTATGTAGGTAGTAATGTGCGTGGAAAAATTGTGTCGTGGAAACACTGAATGGTGTCATTTCTTGCTACTTTTTGGCGGGAACTTGCGGAGTGACGTTGAATTTTCATTAAATAATTTTGTATTTTGAGTTTTAAAATAAATAAAATAATAAATAAAAATGTAATTTATTGCCACAAAAAAAAATCAAAAAAAAAAAACATTTACAAGTAAGCACATAGAAAAAGCACATAAAAAATATATTAAATCAAAAATAATAATAATAAAACAAAATATGGCAATAGGATAAACTCAGCGATTGCAGCGTTCACATTTACCTGAGTACGCAGTTTTATTGAATAATATCGGCAGTGTTTTGTACAATAAAGATCAATCTAAGTGCATAAGTGAAGTGTAATTAAGTGAAAGCGTGTATCGTGAATTTTCAGGTTGTCCCAATAAGTCCGTGAAAGGTTTTAGTGGAATAGCCGCCAATTTCGCTAAAACCTGACCCTATACGGATGAGGACTAGACTTTACAGTGAATGTGATTATATAACGCGATTACAACATAAAAAAGAATATTCAAATATATAAATGGCTTAAAGGTCTTGATACCAAGCCAAAAACCTTTAAAAAATATATGTAATAATCATACTCCTCTATTTGTCAACCGATAACTATTGACGAGTTTTGGTGTTATCAATAAAAAAAAAGGAATCGACTTTTCCTAAAAACTTTGTGTTGTAGGTAATTTTGATAAGCGGTCAAACTACTAACACCTATGTTGAAATCAAAAGTTAAAGTCAAAGTTTAGGCTGTAGAGCATGCCAAAGAATTACACATACATACACACGAAAACATAGTTCTTTAAACTATCCAGTTGCATTTTTTTTTCAACATAAAATATGCTAGTTCAATAAATTGCGCGCGATCCGCCGACCCGCCATTTTGTAACGTTCGAAACTCAAAGGTCGTAAATGACTTTTCTCGCGATATACCTAGTGTGAAATTCAGTTACAGCTCCCACTCTTAAAGGCGGGGATTTTATCAAATCATTTGTAAATTGTATTATTACGACGCTTTGAAATACTTAAAATGAAATTGTAACAAGAAATCCTCTAATAAAAAAAAGGACGACTTTGGTTATATTAAAAAAAATAGATTATGATCATTTTTTTTTATAATTCTTAGAAATTACGTGGCTTTTAAGAGCAATTGCCGGAACACAATAATAGGTGCTTGGCAACAGATTTTCAACTTGTGTGTGGTAGCTATCCAGTCGAGTACTACAAAATACCCTACCATCGTGCTGTGGTTTCCTCACGATGTTTTCCTTCACCGGAAGCTCAAGCTCATTGTAGGATTCAAACCCACGACCTTCGTCGCGGTATCCGACGTCACTTACCACTGAGCTATCATCGCCTTAAATAGGGTTTCTTTCAGACGCTTAAATTAAGAATACCTTCGAAACTGGCGATTCACCAACGGAGCCACTCGTTATCCTCCATTTTTAATAAGGGTCAGCGCGCTGGGCTGAACACCAATTCACGAATGTATTGTGCCTTTATTGGACGTGGAAAGAGGGTTACTGTCCCCCATTTGACCCAAAGACTAATTTGAAAGAGTATTTGAGTCTATAGTATTTTGGTCTTAAGAAGGCTTTTGTTTGAACGGATTATTTAAAGGTGCGTACAGACTATGTAACATATCATGTTATACGCCATTGTTATATAACATGTTTCAGATAATGTGGACACTGAATGTTATAAATCATGTTATAATAACATGTTATTAATATCTACAACAATGTTATACCAGCATCAACGTTCACGACAATGGTTATATAATGGTTTTGGTGACGTCGGATACCGCGGCGAAGGTCGTCGGTTCGAGTCCTACAATGAGCTTGAGCTTTCGGTGAAGGAAAACAACGTGAGGAAACCATAGCACGGTGGTAGGGTACTTGTAGTACCCGACTGGCTGGCGCGGTCGCAGTCTCAAATTTTGGAGGGGGACACTAATAATAAAATATGTCGAGTAAATTAGACTTTATTGCACAATACACAATTAAATTTTATTGCACACATTATAAAAGAAATGGAAGTCTTCTATATTCTATTGGCAAATCGGGAAATGGACAGAAAATTGTTTGATTTTTATTTTGTAAATTTTTAGACATCTCAGTTTAAGTTTAATTTGACGTGTACGATTTTGGGGGGGGGGTCATGTCCCCTGTGACCCCCCCCCCCTTCGGACCGCGCCTGCCGACTGGCTGGTTACCACCCTCAAGTTGAAAATCTGTCGCCATGCACCTATCGGTGTGTTCCGACAGTTGCACTTGAGAGCCAGTTCCCATCTCGGCTTTGTGTGGTTACCACCTTCGGCCACATCACTTACCATAGTGAGATTGTAGTCAAACACAAGCCTATCCAGAATAAAAACAAAAAAAAACAAGTTACATAGTCTGTACGCACCTTAAGACTGGCTTCCGCCCCGCGGTTTCTTATTTTTTATTCCAGGATATGATACCTGTTTGCCAAATTTCATTTAAATCTGTTCAGCCGTTCTTGCGTGATTGCGTTTTGCAACTATTACATACTTTAGTATATTTATGTAGGTATGTTAAACTGTAGCGATATCTACCCACAACATAGATATAGTTCACTAGACTCATGGATAGATGTCGCCACAATAACCTACATCGCGCTTACGAAGTTTTCCAAGCGATCTGCATAATCAGAAACGATGACTTAAACCTAGCTTCCAGGAATAACTTCGCTTTTCAATGGAGGAGCTCCTTTAAAAATTACCACTGTAAATACAAGCTAGTATACCATAATAAAATTTAAAATCCATCCAATCTACCTATTTAATTCATATCAATATATTTTTTTTTTATTCTAGATAGGCTTGTATTTGACTACAATCTCACTATGTTAAGTGATGATGTGGCGGAAGGTGGTAAGCGCACAAAGCCTAGATGGGAACTGGCTCTCAAGTGCAGCTGTCGGAACACACCGATAGGTGTTTGGCGACAGATTTTCAACTTGAGGGTGGTAGCCAGCCAGTCGGGTACCACAAAGTACCCTACCACCGTGCTATGGTTTCCTCACGATGTTTTCCTTCACCGAAAGCTCAAGCTCATTGTAGGATTCGAACCCTCGACCTTCGCCGCGGTATTCGACGTCACTACCACTGAGCTATCATCGCCTTAAAATTTGTCTTCAATTTGTCTTCAACTAGCTGTCCCCCGCGGTTTCACCCGCGTTCCCGTGGGATCTTATCTTTTCCCGGGACCAAATATAGCCTATGTTCATTAGGGATAATGTAGCTTTCTAATGGTGAAAGTATTTTTCAAATTGGTCCAGTAGTTTTAGAGCCTATTCGATGCAAACAAACAAACAATCAAATATTTCCACTTTATAATATATTATTAGTATAAATAACCCATGAATTGATTTAAGAGAAATTAAGACCCTTTTAGTCAATCTAGCTAGATGATTAAAGCTTAGCAGGTACAATCCGTGAACGGATCTGTTATCCGTCCGGATGTGCTGGATATCCGGCCGTCCGGTTGGCGGAAGCGGCTGTGATTGAATAACGACCAAGGGTGGAATGGAGTCGCTATTTACATATACTTTAGGAATTCTAACTTTTATTGATTTTGGATTTAAAATTCAAATACTATTTTCGACATATGATTTTCCTTGTTGGAACGAAGTTCCTTATCGCGCGTTGTGAAAGGGGGCTAGACGGAAAAAAATCTTACAACACTTTCAGTGTCACTGTCACTGTCACTGTCACTGTCACTTTTAGTGTCACTGTCGGTGACAGTTGTGTGTAGTAAGCTATTGTAAGCTGTGCGGCGTGCGCATGTTACTCTGTCTGTCTCTCTCTCTCTCTCTCTCTCTCTCTCTCTTATAGAAAGCAAGCCAGATCTTTTCATTTCTATTTATATATATATATATGTATATATAATAAATGTCTTTTTTTTAATATATATACTCTCTCGACTTATATAACTTATATAACTTCGTTCCATCCGGGTGTCCCTTGACACCTCTCAAGTTGTTTTTTTCATTGTGATATTATCTACACTAATATTAATAAAGAGGAAAGATTTTGTATTTTATAATGTTTGTAACAAATAAGCTCCTAAACTACTGTACATACCGATCTCAAAAATTAGAATGCAACATTTTTTTTAATGGCATTTAGTGCCATCACTTCTTTCCCCTGATTTCCTAGTCAGGGCTCTTGGTTCCCTGGATAAAATATTGCCTATGACACTCACAAATAACAGGTTCAGTAGATCCAGAGATTACCCCATACAACCTCACAAACTTTACCTCGTTATAACAAACTAGCTGTTCCGCGTGGTTTCACCCGCGTTCCCGTGGGATCTTATCTTATCCCGGGATGAAATATAGCCTATGGTCATTAGGGATAGTGTAGCTTTCCAACGGTGAAAGAATTTTTGAAATCGGTCCAGTAGTTTCGGAGCCTATTCAATGCAGACAAACAAACAAATATTTCCTTTTTATAATATTATTAGTATAGATATTATAGATAACGAGAACGGGTGGTCAGAACCATCGCTTGACTTATTTACAAAGCAAGTTTATGTCGAAATATAGATGAGGTGCAATCTCATATAGCTACCCCCAGAGGGTTTGTCGTGATGATGACACCGTAACATTAACTGTTAGGACAAAGTTTGATTGCCTTTGGTAGCAGTAGCTAAATATGAGTTGGTAACTTGCTCTTAAACTGTATCTTTACCGGGGTCATCAAATTATACTAGCTTTCCGCCTTGTCGTTTCACCCATTTACCCCTTTTTACCCCTTTAGGAGATGAATTTCGAAAAATTCATCCTTTTTCCTCGTCTACGTCTTAAAAACAAAACCTGTGCAAAAATTTACTGTCTAGGTTTTTTTTATTCTGGACTAGCTTTCCGCCCCGTGGTTTCACCCACGTATCCCTTTTTTATCCATTTAGAGATTGAATTTCGAAAAATCCTATCTCATTCTTCGTCTACATCTTAAAAACAATACCTGTGAAAATATTCAGGTTTCTAGGTCCAAGGGTGTAGACTGGGCGTTGATGAGTCAGTGAGTCAGTGAGTCAGGCCTTCTCATTTTTCATACCAACTTTGAACACCCGTTTTACCCCTTCAGGGGTGGAGTTTTAGAAAACGTTAAAATACGTGTTACTTTGTTTCTAATTGTTAGCTTAAAACACAGTTTCATGCTTCGAGCTTCAAAAATGGCGAACTTCCATACAAACTTTCAACCCCCGTTTTATCCCCTCAGGAGTGGAATTAAAAAAAACTCTAAGACACGTGTTTCTCTATATTGAATTGATAGTCTTAAAACAAAGTTTCATGATTCTAGCTTCAAAAATGACAGGAAAAAAATCAGCTTTCTAGGTCTAAGGGTTTAGGCTGGGCGTTGATAGATCAGTCAGGACTTCTACTTTTATATATATAGAAGATAGATAAGCTTGTGTTTGATCACACATTAAGGCGATGATAGCTCAGTGGTAGTGACGTCGGATACCGCAGCGAAGGTCTTGGGTTCGAATCCTATAATGAGCTTGAGCTTTCGGTGAAGGAAAACATCGTGAAGAAACCATAGCACGGTGGTAGGGTACTTTGTAGTACCCGACTGGCTGGCTACTACCCTCACGTTGAAAATGTGCCAAGCACCTATTTGTGTGTTCCGACACTATTATGGAGGAGCGAGGTGTTAGACTCCTCCATTGAAAAGGGAAGATCTTCCGCCAGGCTAGGTCATCGTGCCTGGGGACCGCGGTCCAACTGTACATGTTGGAAGCTTGTATATATGCAGATCGCATAGAAAACTTCGTAAGCGCGATGTAGGTTATTGGAGCGCCATCTATCTAGGAGTCGTGCGAACTATATCTATTTGTAGATAGATGTCGCTACACTATCTCGCCATGGTAAGTGATGATGTGGCCGAAGGTGGTAAGCCCACAAAGCTTAGATGGGAACTGGCTCCCAAGTGCAGCTGTCGGAACCAGCAACAGGTGCTTAGCGATAGATTTTCAACATGAGCCAGCCTGTCGGGTACTCTAAAGTACCCTACCACCGTGCTATGGTTTCCTCACGATGTTTTCCAGCTCAAGCTCATTGTACCCGCGACCTTCGCCGCGGTATCCGACGTCACTACCACTGAGCTATCATCGCCTCAAAAGGGTCCAAGGGTTTAGAATGGGCGTTGATGAGTCAGTGAGACCACCAACGAAAAGATACATTATAAGCATGTAACATAGGCTATATTTTGTTTTAATTCCCTCGGGAATGCGGGTGAAACCGCGCGGCGGAAATAACCAGTAAATGGCGGAAACCGCAAGAATATAATGTCATTAATTCCTTATATTATACCACACATACGTACATACATAAAGGCATGTTATAGGCTGTCAAATATTTAATAACATGCTCAGAATACCGTGCGATGGAACGCGTTGGGAAATATTGATTTAGTTAAGGAATTCTATTAGGGTGCTATTAATATGTTTTATTCCTTATTTTTCACTTAAAAGAGCATTGAAATCTTTAGAAAAACATCATGAAAAGCCTAAGTATGATTCTGCTGATAATTTTTGCATGCCAATTCTTGGCTGAATGAATATGTATGTAGGTACTTATTTTGTTTTTTTGGTCACCATTTTTTACCATAGTGTTGCAAATAAAAATATTATTATTACTAGCTTTCCGCCCCGCGGTTTCACCCGCGTACAACTTTTTTATACCTTTAGGGGTTGAAATTTTAAAAATCTTTTCTTATTCCTTGTCTACGTCTTAAAAACAACACCTGTGACAAAAACAGCTTTTTAGGTCTAAGGGTTGGCTGGGCGTTGATGAGTCAGTGAGGCCTTCTTATTTTATATACAGGGTTCGATGCACTGTGTATTCAGCTATCACATATCAAAACGGGTCTCAGAATAATAATTTTTATTATTTATAAAAACCATATCTTGAGCCACTAATTTGGCTGTAATATTTTTTATTGATTTAAAATAATAAATAAATTGTGGTTTGTGTTCGTTTAGCATACGGTGTATCGACCCCTTTACGTTGGACCATTATTTACGCTATATCCTGTATATAGATTATGATATACGGTCCAAAATGCACTTGACCGTTCCAAGCTTATTAGAATTCGTGCACAAATAGCTCTCCAAAGTATTATATCAAAATATTTTACTTGTCTCAAAAATGTGACTGATATTCAGCCCTTAAATGAAAATACAACACAACACAGGGTTCTGTAGAAACAAAGAGGAGCCTACCCTTAGGGCAAAGGGTCAAAGGGCAAAAATGTATTTAAACTTATCATAATAGCGAGGGTGTTTTAGGTAACGTTGGCTTTGCTGTAACTAATTTAATGAGATGCTAGAGGCTCTGTGGATTTCGTTGGAATTTTTTAGAGATATAGTTGTTCAAATATTATTTTCAATTAATTTTTTTAAGAGTGCCTTTGAGGCATTGTGAAAAGTGCAACAACAACCCACTGGTATTGCTAAGGCGACGCGACGGTAGTCACTTACCATAAAGTGACCTGCTTGTCTGTACGTCAGACTTTTATCTCTGTACGTTTCTTTTCCAGTGTATTTTGAACTAGTGGTAGAATCAATTGATTTGATTTATTGTTTGTTTGTTACGATTTAACTCAAAAACTGCTAAACCGATTTTAAAAATTCTTTCACCATTAGACAGCTACATTATCCCTATATAACAGGCTATATTTTTATCCCGGAATAAGATAATATCCCACGGGAACGCCTGTAAAACCGCAGGGGACAGTTAGTATTTAATATGAGCGAAGCCAGGACAAAACAGCTAGTATAAAACTTTATTAATTTATTTAAAAAAATAATTAAAAACAACATAATCTCGAAACGCAATTACCGTCACTTAACAAAAGCTTTATAAAAGATAAAAAAGGGCCTTAAAAATATTCATTAATCAAAAAGCTCGTGGACTATTTCCGGCGAGCGGTTGGCGCCAAAGTGTATCCGGTCTGGACCGGAAGCGTGGAAGGTAGTGGGGGTAATGACTTGTGAAAAAAGTAAACAGTTTCATTGTGGTAACATGGACAGGAATATCATAGACTGTGGCCAAAGACTTTTAACTTGTACTAATAGACAGGACATTGCGAACAAAATCGTAATCCGATATTTATGTCCAGTGGACAAAAGTCGCTCAGTCTAGTCTAGTTTATTCATAGATAGATGGCGTCACTGAGGCATGGGATGGGATCACAGTTTTTCTATGACATTTCTTCTGATAGCCGCTCTATTGTATCTATCTTTAAATTTGACGTACTCGTGTGACGGTGTGACGTCAATGTGCAACGCTCCGCTATGAGCGAGTGTTGCACATTGACGTCACATGCGGTCACGTGACTGTTAGCGGGACTCGATTTTATCGTAAGTTTAAATGCCTGTAAAATCAAAACGAATAGGTATTTTTGACTACAACAAAAACGAATGTATTTGTATACATACAAGCTTCACTGTAACAAACTTTCAACCGATTTGGCATACCTATTAACATTCTACTAAAGGCGGAATGTTATAACGTGTTCTTTTTGTTTTTATTCTGGATAAGCTTGTGTTTGACCACAATCTCACCATGTAAGTGGTGGCCGAAGGTGGTAAGCACACAAAGCCTAGATGGGAACTGGCTCTCAAGTGCAGCTGTCGGAACACACCGATAGGTGCTTGGCGACAGATTTTCAACTTGAGGGTGGTAGCCAGTCAGTCGAGTACTACAAAGTACCCTACCACCGTGCTGAGGTTTCCTCACGATGTTTTCCTTCACCGAAAGCTCAAGCTCATTGTAAGGATTGGAACCCACGACCTTCGCCGCGGTATCCGACGTCACTTACCACTGAGCTATCATCGCCCAATTCAAACTTTTAAAGCACTTTGTCAATGCGTGATTGGATACTGGATATGTGCATGGGGCGGTGCAGCCAAAACACACATGCTTGCCATAGAACGTGCACAGTGTGCTGTTCCTAAGGTCCTACTGTACCTCCCACATATGCATCCTACATCTGATGTTTACCTTAGATCCGGTGTACTGAGCGTAAGAAAGCTCTATATGTATCAAAACTTGAGTAGGTACCATCGTATAACTGTTCCATACATACCGAAGAGCACTTCAAAGTCAAAGTCAAAGTCAAAACCATTTATTCAGTTTAGGCCCTAGAAGGGCACTTATGAAGGTCGAATTACAGAAGCTACCACCGGTTCGGAAGTCAGCCTTCAACTGAGAAGAACCGGCAAGAAACTCAGCAAGGTTACATTTTTTAAATATTTTTGGACCATCTGACTATATTGGCTTTTTTTTTCAAATGTTTAACAATTTTATTCTTAATGTAATACAAAAATACATAAAAAATTATAACCCGCATTAGTTACCTACATAGTAAACTAAAAGGAAATATAGATATCCAGTACCAACCTTGAGAAGTACGTTTGCCCGCAGACTTTATGATTACAGTGCCCCACGATTGTACAATGTTTTTATGTCTACATTCAATAATTATTGTTCACTAAGTAACTTTCAACTTAAAACAGAAAATTGTAAATTGGTTAAGTGAATATAGTTATGAGGATACAGAACAAATCTTATATAGTATTCAATAAATATTAAACATGCTAAATACACACAGACACACACAAACACACACACACACACACACACACACACACATACACACACACTTCTTATATCACGATTAATTTATATTGTTAATTGCATGACACCTAATTTAATTTGATTTCTAGCTTTTATTTTTAGATTTAACTTTATATTGAACACTTTTAAATGTTGTCAACTATAAGTAGGGAAGGAGCTGACCATTAGTATACAGGCTTTGCCTACCATAAAGGTCAGCGACTTCACAGCCTAATTGTGTTTTTTTATGTGGCCAAATAAAGTTTTTTTTAATTTATTTTTTATCAACAGATTCGAAACCACTGAGCTATCATTCTTATTCACGAATTAGTTTATAATTTCAACACCTACCTAGTTACAAAAGAAAACCATTCTGGCAGAACTAATTTAAATTGACGTCCTTTAAACAAAAGGGGTTAAATAGCAATCTAGAAAACAATACGGATCTAGAATACCTGGAATAGAGATCTAGCCTTTGTTTGCAATGGATAGTTCATTCATTGCTAGGGTTGCCTCATTTGAAAAGAAAATACTTTCTATTTATCTTTACATTTTTTTTTATGTCACTAGTGACAACGAGGCAGACGGGTCACCTGATGGTAAGTGACTACCGTCGCCTATAGACATTAGCAATACCAGGAGGACTGCCTGTGTTGTGTGACGTGTTGTACACCTTATTACAATGCCTTTAGGGCAAGGGCAACTGGCTCTCAAGTGCAACTGCCGAAACACAACAGGTGCTCTTGCACTTACCACTGAGCTACCATCGCCTTAAACATAGTATAAAATGAAGTCGCTTCCGCTGTCTGTTCGCTTATATCTTTTAAACTACTCAACGGATTTTAATGCAGTTTTCAGCAATAGATAGAGTGATTCAAGAGGAAGGTTTATATGTATAATACATATATATTATAGTACAGAAAATCCGAGAATTTCAATAATTTCTAATGTGATGTCGTTCAGCGAAGCGGGCGGGGGACGGCTAGTATAATATTATAGTTCGCGATAAACTCAAAAGCTACTGAATGGATCTTCATACAGTTTTCATTAATAGATGGAGTAATTCATGAGGAAAGTTTTGGTTTATAATTCATTAAGCTTTTATGTATATTGGCTGAAATATGACGATTATTGTTGAAGATGGCGGAACAAATCGTGCCGACTGGCGACACGTAGATGCCGCTACAGATCAAAGAAAAGGTTGAAATTCAACCCTAGAATAAAGGTTAAAATAAAGTAGCCACGGAGCAAAAAATTTTTTTTTTATTTTTTTTATTTTTTTAAATTCGATAGGCTTGTGTTTGACCACAATCTCACCATGGTAAGTGATGATGTGGCCGAAGGTGGTAAGCACACAAAGCCTAGATGGGAACTGGCTCTCAAGTGCAGCTGTCGGAACACACCGACAGGTGTTTGGCGACAGATTTTCAACTTGAGGGTGGTAGCCAGCCAGTCGGGTACTACAAAGTACCCTACCACCATGCTATGGTTTCCTCACGATGTTTTCCTTCACCGAAAGCTCAAGCTCATTGTAGGATTCGAACCCACGACCTTCGCCGCGGTATTCGACGTCACTTACCACTGAGCTATCATCGCCTTAAAATAAATATTATCATCGCTATAAAATAAATATTACGACTATAAATTAATTCATAGCAATTTTGTTAGTATTTTATGTAAAAAATCTACGTTGATTTAGAAAAAGAGTAATTGCCGAGATAATTTCTGGCTCTTGATGAAACTTAGCACACAAATAGGCCATACTATATAGGTTTTAGTAGTTTAAACGCTATCTCAGAAACTACAAGTTCGGATTGTAAAATTATTTTTGCGTTGGATAGTCAGTTTATTAATCTGTTGACTCGCGACATTAACCTGTCAAACAACTCGTCAACTCGCTCACAGTTTTCAAAATTTCAAAATTCGCGCCCAATTTTCAAGTAAATGTCATCGTCCCGATTGTCCCATTTGAGAACCAAGTGGTGCAGTCTCTGAAACCCCGATTGTCCCAAGAAAGAACTGACAGGTTAAGGAAGATTATAGAATATATAACATTTAAGAGAGCGGAGTGGTAATCATGAACGTGAAGCGGTTAAATGTTGGAAGCCCTGTTAGCTTTCGTGTTCAATACCCATAACATTGAGTATTGATCTGCCTTGTCAATAGAAGTGTACTCTATGGTTTTTATGTTAGCCTTACTAGACATGGTATTCGTGACTAGCTGTCCCCCACGGTTTCCCCCGCGTTCCCCAGGGATCTTAACTGTTCCCGGTATCAAAAGTATTCTATGTTTTATTCGAATCCTACTAATATTATAAATGCGAAAGTATGTTTGGATGTGTAGATGTTTGTTACTCTTTCACGCAAAATCTACTGTATGGATTTTAATGAAACTTGGCACACAGGTAGATCATATACTGGAATAACATATAAGATACTTTATATCACGAGAAAATATATGATCCCTCAGGAACGCGGGTGAAACCGCGGGGCGGAAAACTAGTTATTTTTTTTTATGTCACAAGTGACAACGAGGCAGGCGGGTCACCTGATGGTAAGTGACAACCGTCGCCTATTGACATTGGCAATACCACGGGATTGCTAATGTGTTGTACACCCTATTCAATGCCTCAAAGGCGAACTGGCTCTCAAGTGCAAATGCCGGAACACACCAACAGGTGCTTGGCGACAGATTTTCAACTTGAGGGTGGTAGCCAGCCAGTCGAGTGGTAAGTGACGTCGAATACCGCGACGAAGGTCGTGGGTTCGAATCCTACAATGAGCTTGAGCTTTCGGTGAAGGAAAACATCGTGAGGAAACCATAGCACGGTGGTAGGGTACTTTGTAGTACCCGACTGGCTGGCTACCACCCTCAAGTTGAAAATCTGTCGCCAAGCACCTATCGGTGTGTTCCGACAGCTGCACTTGAGAGCCAGTTCCCATCTAGGCTTTGTGTGCTTACCACCTTCGGCCACATCATCACTTACCACGGTGAGATTGTGGTCAAACACAAGCTTATCCAGAATTTAAAAAAAAAAAAAGATAAGATCTCACGGGAACGTGGGTGAAACCGCGGGGAAACAGCTAGTTTTTCATAAATCAAACCTGTGACGATTAAAAATACTTTTAATGAATTATTTTAATACAAATGTAATTCGAAATTATGTGACAAGAATATTTATTATATTTAGTTAGAATAGACTTACCATTTATGTAAATTTTCTCCATAACATTCAGTATAATTCTGAAACAAACAAAGATATATTGAGTTAATTATAAATACTAGTGATAATCTAATCTAAATTCGACCATAAAGTATTTAGGAAAAAAAAGTATAAAGTATTTTTTTTTATTGATAACACTTAAGCTATGCTTATCGACATATACATACATATCGACATATCGACAGCACTAGGTACAACACTAGCTAAAGATGCACACTGTAAGGGATTAGGAAAAAGAGTTGGACGTGTCTTAGTGGATGGCAACTTTTTTTATTCTGGATAAGCTTGTGTTTGACCACAATCTCACCATGGTAAGTGATGATGTGGCCGAAGGTGGTAAGCACACAAAGCTTAGATGGGAACTGGTTCTCAAGTGCAGCTGTCGGAACACACCCATAGGTGTTTGGCGACAGATTTTTCCTTCACCGAAAGCTCAAGCTCATTGTAGGATGCGAATCCACGACCTTCACCCGGTATCCGACGTCACTATCATCGCCTAAAAATAAGGTCAATAAAAGGATCGATATATTTCGATTATGATTTTTATGTATTGCTTTTTGAATTTTAGGTATTAAATGTCTCGAAAATGTTAATACTTTTATTGAGGTAATTTGTTGTTTGTATATGTTGGTCCCCCCCCCCCCCCCCCACCTATCTCCCTCTTAAGATTTTTATTTTTTTTACTTGGCGTACTGCAACTACCGATCACCCTGTATATACATGCAGCTTCTTAAACCAATATCCTTTTTGATAGAGATGATAGCTCAGTGGTAAGTGACGTCGGATACCACGGTCGTGGGTTCGAATCCTACAATGAGCTTGAGCTTTCGGTGAAGCAAAACATCGTGAGGAAACCACAGCACGGTGGTAGGGTACTTTGTACTACCACCCTCAAGTTGAAAATCTGTCGCCCAGCACCTATAGCTGTGTTCCAACAGCTGCACTTGAGAGCCAGTTCCCACCTAGGCCCTGTGTGCTTACCACCTTCGGCCACATCATCACTTACCATAGTGAGATTGTAGTCAAACACAAGCTTATCAAGAATAAAATACCTGATACGACACTGGCCGTCCGAAGTCGGGCGGGTAGCTAGTCTAGAATATTCCTGTAATCTAACTATCCTGGTTGATGTATCTCGTAAATGAGTTAACGTAGTACAGGGAGGTAAAAGCCCATAATAGGTTTAAAGGCTCGAGAGGCACTTCCAAATAATATTACCAATATTGATACAGAAGGCTTTTTTTTCGAAATCTATATTGATTTAGTCTTTAAACAACATGATCTATACTTATTATAAAGAGGTAAAGTGTTGTGAGGTTGTAGGGGGTAATCTCTGGATGTACTGAACCGATTTTGAAAATTCTTTTACCGATAGAAAGCCAAGTTATTTGTGAGTGTCATAGGCTATTTTTTTTATCCCGGGATGAGATAAAATCCTACGGGAATTCGGGTGAAACCGCGGGGGACAGCTCTGCTAGTCCTACTATCTTACTAAAATTATAAATGTGAAAGTTTCGATGGATGTATGTTTGTTACTCATTTACGCCAGAACGGCTGAATGGATCTGGATGAAATTTGACATGGAGATATATTATAGTCTAGAATAGCACATAGGCTACTTTTTATCCCGGGAAAAGATAAGATCCCTCAAGAACGTAGGTGAAACCGCGGGGGACAGCTAGTAATATTATAAATGCGAAAGTATGTTTGGATGTGTGTGAAGATGTTTGTTACTCTTTCACGCAAAAACTACTATATGGATTTTAATGAAACTTGGCACACAGGTAGATGATATATAGGAATAACATATACATACTTTTTGTCCCGGGAAATTATAATTACATTAGTAATATATAAAATTCCCGTGAAGAATCCCAGAATGAATCTTGATATATCTCGGCACACTAATTGATTATATACTGGAATAAGAGAAAGGAAAACTGTTCTATTTCGGGAAAAGATAAAACCCTGGAACGCGTTCTAAATGGATCTTACCTTTTCAGAGATAAAAAGTACCTATGTTTTATTCCAGGATATTATATACCTACTTGTCAAGTATTTACTTTTTTCTTTTACTGAGGTCATTTCTGTATATAATATACATATTTTTTTATTCTGGATAAGCTTGTGTTTGACCACAATCTCACCATGGTAAGTGATGATGCGGCGGAAGGTGGTAAGCACACAAAGCTTAGATGGGAACTGGCTCTCAAGTGCAGCTGTCGGAACACACCGATAGGTGCATGGCGACAGATTTTCAACTCGAGGGTGGTAGCCAGCCAGTCGGGTACTACAAAGTACCCTACCGCCGTGCTGTGGTTTCCTCACGATGTTTTCCTTCACTGAAAGCTCAAGCTCATTTTAGGATTCGAACCCATGACCTTTGCTGCGGTATCCGACGTCACTTACCACTGAGCTATCATCGCCTTATATGTTGGTAGGTGACCCCCCCCCCCCCCACCTATCCCCCCCCTTAAGTTTGTCGTACCACTTGCCGAACATCCTGTATAAATAAATAGATAATTATACTACCACCCTCAAGTTGAAAGTCTGTCGCCAAGCACCTATCGGTGTGTTCCGACAGCTGCACTTGAGAGCCAGTTCCCATCTAGGCTTTGTGTGCTTACCATCTTCGGCCACATCATCACTTTCCATGGTAAGATTGCGGTCAAACACAAGCCGTCCAGAATTAAAAAAAAAAAACTTTCCATGGTAAGATTGCGGTCAAACACAAGCCGTCCAGAATTAAAAAAAAAACTTTCCGTGGTAAGATTGCGGTCAAACACAAGCCGTCCAGAATTTAAAAAAAAACTTTCCATGGTAAGATTGCGGTCAAACACAAGCCGTCCAGAATTTAAAAAAAAAACTTTCCATGGTAAGATTGCGGTCAAACACAAGCCGTCCAGAATTTAAAAAAAAACTTTCCATGGTAAGATTGCGGTCAAACACAAGCCGTCCAGAATTTAAAAAAAAAACTTTCCATGGTAAGATTGCGGTCAAACACAAGCCGTCCAGAATTTAAAAAAAAAACTTTCCATGGTAAGATTGCGGTCAAACACAAGCCGTCCAGAATTTAAAAAAAAAACTTTCCATGGTAAGATTGCGGTCAAACACAAGCGTATTCAAAGTAAAAAAATAGGGAAAAAAAGTTACATTACTTCAACAGTACGTAGGTATTTCAGCTAAAATACGAGGAAAAAGTGCGTATTTCCATAGAGTATTTCCTGGAAAACATAAACGACACCTCACGGCCCTTACTTAGTTAAGTTTATTCAATTTACATGTAAATTGGCCCGTCATTACCGACAGAATGGTCGTATTAGTGGAGTGGCGTACCTACTTTTAAAAATGTATTCGTAGGCCTGGAGTTAGGGTACTAATTCTTATACCGTTTGAATGATTATACGATTTTTCCCAATTTTTTTCTGATTTCTTGATTCTGCTTATAAATTGAAGTTACAGGCATGCATATTTTGTATTTTTTTGTTTCATTATTTAAATTGTGTCACAGATTTAAGGCGATGATTATTTTTTTTTTTATATTAGATAGGCTTGTGTTTGACCACAATCTCACCATGGTAAGTGATGATGTGGCCGAAGATGGTAAGCACACAAAGCCTAGATGGGAACTGGCTCTCAAGTGCAGCTGTCGGAACACACCGATAGGTGTTTGGCGACAGATTTTCAACTTGAGGGTGGTAGCCAGCCAGTCGAGTACTACAAAGTACCCTACCACCGTGCTATGGTTTCCTCACGATGTTTTCCTTCACCGAAAGCTCAAGCTCTTTGTAGGATTCGAACCCACGACCTTCGCCGCGGTATTCGACGTCACTTACCACTGAGCTATCATCGCCTTTAATTCATTCAAGATGATAGTTCAGTGAATTAAAATTAATTAGAATTTACCTACATAATTTAATAGGTGTAAGTTGTTTTTGAAAAGAGTTATTGTGAGTTTATTGCCGGCTCTTCTCAGCAAAAGAAACTTTGCGAACCGAGCATTAGAGTCTGTTTGGATGAATAAACATTTCATTGGCAGTAACGTCGGATACCGTGGAGACGGTCGTGGGTTCAAATCCTACAATAAGCTTGAGCTTTCAGTGAAGGAATACATCGTGAGGAAATTACAGCACGGTTGTAGGGTTCTTTGTAGGACTCGACTGGTTGGCTACACACAAGTTGAAAGTCTGTCGCCAAGCACCTATCGGTGTGTTCCGATAGCCGCACTTGAGAGCCAGGCTTTGTGTGCTTACCACATACAGCTACATGATCACTTACTTGTTGAGATTGCGGTCAAACACAATCTTATTCAAAGTTTAAAATAAAAAAATATAATACAGGGTGGCCGGAACATTGACGTCCAAAAATAAAATTTCGGTCCCTCGTATTGTGGGGTATTCGAATCACCCCCATGTATGTTCCGCGACTTTTCATAGTTTTCGAGTTATGAATTTTTTTCTGAATGTTTGAAAATTTTCGACCTGACCAACCTAAAAAAATTCTAAAAAAAAAAGTTGAGGGTTTTATCGAGTTTCTTTTTTTGCAACTGAATTTTCATAAGTAGTACTTTTATGCATAAAATAATCAGCTTCGTAACTGTGATGAAAGTTATGAAAATGTTGATCTAAAGTGAAAAATTTACGTTCGGTAAATTATGACTCAAATTTTCAACTTTAAATTAAAAATCTTAACAGGTGACTTCATAATTCCTAAGTAGGCTTCAAGAATGCGCCAGACTCTCAGCTTTCATAATCATAAAAAAAATGAAGTACTTAATAGGGCTACTTTGTTTAAAATCGGCCTTCAAAGACAGCGAGGTGGAAAAATTCTTAAAATTACCCATCTGAGTAATTATTTTTTTTTGGCTATTTTCTCGTTCCTAAGGTTAATTAATGATAAGAATACTGAAAACTAACCAACAAATAGTTTCAGAGTTGGGTAAGAAAAGTTTTACGTAAAAAGTGGTTTTGAATAAAACACAGATGATAATGTGAAAAAAGTACTTAATTTATTTTTAACATTTACAAAAGGTTTTCAAAGTGGCCACCACCAGCAGCAATACACATTCTACACCTACGTAAAAAATTGTCTGGCAATCGTCTAAAAGCGTCTCTGTTCTCTCTCACAACACGTTCAGCTTCTGCAATCAACTGCCTCAGCTCTTGTTCACTTGAACAGTCTCGGGCGTATGCTATTTCCTTGTAATAGCCCCAAATAAAGAAATCGATGGGGTTGAGATCAGGTGAGCGTGGAGGCCACCTAATTGGTCCGCTGCGTCCGATCCATCTGTTGGGGTATGTTTCATCTAAGTAATTTCGGACCTGGGTTGCATAGTGACACGGGGCGCCGTCATTTTGCAACACCATGGTTCGTCTGAGTTCGAGATTCACATCTGCCAGCAACAATGGAAGTTCATTTTCCAAAAAGTTTTTGTATGTTTCTCCATCAAGTCTGGACGGCAGTTCAAACGGACCAATTAGTTCGCCATTGAGGATACCAGACCACAAGTTAACGCTGAAGCGATGTTGAAATGTCGAAGCTCTCACTTCGAGTGGATTTTCATTCGCCCACTTGTGGTAATTATGAATATTGAATATTCCGGATCGCTCAAATCGTGACTCATCTGACCATAAAACTTTATTGAAAAATCCAGGATCCTCTTGCTCTTTTCGTAACATGGTTTGGCAAAAATCAACGCGCAATTGGTGATCTGTAGGCAGTAAAGCTTGGACTCGTCGGATGTGGAACGCGTGGTATTCTTCATCGTGAAGAATGTCTTGGATAGAAGTCCTTGGGATGTTCAGAGCACGAGCCATACTTCTCGTACTCGTAGACGGATTTCGCTGAACTTCTTCCAGCACCATTTCTCTGCGATCCGGGTTAGCTCTAGGGATTCCTTCATGACTGCCGCGTCGACCAGGAATGCGGCCTGCCATCAAAGTATTGTGCGTGTTAATAAAAACACGATGGTCGGGATATCGCTCAGGTTGCGGCCCACCACGACGTTGAAGTTGTTCGCGATACAGTCGCGCTGCTTCATGGCCGTTTCCTTGTGCAACTCCATAAAAATAATGCATTTCTGCATATTCACTTAATGTGTAACTCATTTTTTACACTTCCACGTAAAAAAAGTCCAAATCAGAATGCAAAACACAGTCCAATAAACGAGCAAAGTAGTCAAACAAGTAGGCAGCGGAGTCCGTAGGCAAAGCGAGTGTGGTAAAGACAAAATGGCGACACGCGTATAGCAGTAAACACAATGTGAGTACGACTGAGGTACTTGTTTTGCGTTGGCTTCGGTTGCGCGCCTTGCGTGAGAGAGATAGCAATAATTCGGTCTCTTTTCCTCTCGGTCCATTGTTATTGCAGGTAAAAGAGTTGCACCCTCGTTTACAACCCATAGTCCACGAGAACGGATCGCGCAAAATTCATTAAACTAACATTTAAAAAAATCTCCGTGTTTAAATCTTAGCTTTCCTGCAGTCATTTTTGGTTAGCAAACTAAATAACCTTAGGAGCGAGAAAATGGAAAAAAAAAATTATTAATCAGATAGCTAATTTTAAGAATTTTCCACCTCGCAGTCTTTGAAGGCCGATTAAGGCCAAAGTTAGCCCCATTAAGTCGTACGTTTTTTAATGATTATGAAAGCTGAGAGTCTGGCGCATTCTTGAAGCCTACTTGAGAACCATGAAGTCACCTGTTTAGATTTTTAATTTGAAGTTGAAAATTTAAGTCATAATTTACCGAACGTAAATTTTTCACTTTAGATCAACATTTTCATAACTTTCATCACAGTTACGAAGCTGATTATTTTATGCATAAAAGTACTACTTATGAAAATTCAGTTGCAAAAAAAGAAACTCGATAAAACCCTCCACTTTTTTTTTAGATTTTTTTTAGGTTGGTCAGGTCGAAAATTTTCAAACATTCAGAAAAAAATTCATAACTCGAAAACTATGAAAAGTCGCGGAACATACATGGGGGTGATTCGAATACCCCACAATACGAGGGACCGAAATTTTATTTTTGGACGTCAATGTTCCGGCCACTCTGTATAGCGCGTTTGTTTAAATTTAAAAATATCTATCTTTATCTTCTTTAATATATCAAATTCTCGTGTCACAGTTTTAGATACCGAACTCCTCCGAAACGGCTTGACCAATTCTTATGATTTTTTTTGTATGTATTTGGGAGGTTTGAGAATGGGTTGTAAAGTATATTTCATACCGCTAGATCTCACGGGAACGCGGATCCCACGGGAACGCGGGTGAAACCGCGGGGGACTGCTTTAAGGCAATGATAGCTCAGTGGTAAGTGACGTCGAATACCGCGACGAAGGTCGTGGGTTCGAATCCTACAATGAGCTTGAGCTTTCAGTGAAGGAAAACATCGTGAGGAAACCACAGCACGGTGGTAGGGTACTATGTGGTACTCGACTGGCTGGCTACCACCCTCAAGTTGAAAATCTGTCGCCAAGCACCTGTTGGTGTGTTCCGGCAGTTGCATTTGAGAGCCAGTTGCCCTTGCCCTTTAGGCATTGTAATAAGGTGTACAACACGTTGGCAGTCCGCCTGGTATTGCTAATGTCTAGGCGACGGTAGTCACTTACCATCAGGTGACCCGCCTGCCTCGTTGTCACTAGTGACATAAAAAAAAACATGAGAGGTGTCAAGGGACACCCGGATGGAACGAAGTTATATAAGTCGAGAGAGTATATATATAAAAAAAAAAACAAAAAAAAAAAAACATTATTGTATATATATAAAAATTCAATTCATAATAAATCAACTTTAGCTTAACATCCAAGAGCTACAAGGCCAATAACGACGTAATTGTTATCGCAAGGACACTGCGCCTAGCTCCTGGACTACAAGTAATTAGGTTACGTCTGTCTGTCATAAAACTTTTATTAGTACATCGATCGGACTATAATAGCCGTATTAAAATCTACGAAGGCTCCGTGCACGTGTAATATGCTTTATTTCGTGTTTACAAGGCGATTTGGTTTTAATTAAGTTATTTTTCTTGTCCTTCCTGGATCCCAAGCTTAGTGTCAAATCAAAATCTCATTTATTCTGTTTAGGCCCTGGTAAGGCACTTATGAGCGTTACAATTGATTCTATGGCAATTTTTTTTCAGCAGTGGATTTTTCTTTAAGTATAAAATTGTTAAACATTTGAAAAAAAAAAGCCAATTATTTTTCTTTTATTCTGGATAAGCTTGTGTTTGACCACAATCTCACCATGGTAAGTGATGATGTGGCCGAAGGTGGTAAGCACACAAAGCCTAGATGGGAACTGGCTCTCAAGTGCAGCTGTCGGAACACACCTCTAGGTGCATGGCGACAGTTTTTCATCTTGAGGGTGGTAGCCAGCCAGTCGGGTACTACAAAGTACCCTACCACCGTGCTATGGTTTCCTCACGATGTTTTCCTTCACCGAAAGCTCAAGCTCATTGTAGGATTCGAACCCTGGACCTTCGTCGCGGTATCCGACGTCACTTAACACTGAGCTATAATCGCCTTAAATCGGTTGAAAGAAAGAAAGAAAGAAAACATTAACTGTTCTTCTCAGAAGGCTGACTTCCGAACCGGTGGTAACTTCGACCTTCATAAGTGCCCTTCTAGGGCCTAAACTGAATAAATGGTTATGACTTTGACTATTACTTACTAAAAAAGGAAAAAAAAAGACTAATTCTAAAATGAAACAAGAAAAGCAGTAAAAAATAAGCTATTTCCAACCCAATGTTGGCGCAATACAGCTGAAATTCAATATCCAAGGGGGGTAAGTCCCCACTGACATCGACGGTAAGAATTTAATATTAAACACCATCATTCATGAACAATATCGATTGGTGACATAGAAATGTAAGGACACATTAGAACTACTCAATATAGGTTCACTTTTAACCGGTTCAAATTCATATTTTTTTTTTAAAAATTACGATGTTTCCAATGAGGGCTACCGTTTTTGTGCTCACCAGTTGGCGTGGTAGGTTAACACACTACCTATAAAGCCGCAGGTCGTGGGTTCGATTTCCATCCAGGACAGACATTGTGTGCATGCACATGACTGTTTCTCCTGTGTCTGTGTGGGTGTAATCTATTTAAGTATGTAATTACAACAAAATGTATTATAATATGTGGCATATTATCAGTCATCTGGTTTCCATATTACAAGCTCTGCTTGTCCAGGATATTTATTATTATTTATTTAAAAGTACTTTTCCGCCCCGCGGTTTCACTCGCGTTCCTGAGATATCTTATCTTTTCCCGGGATAAAAAATGTCCTATATTTTATCCTAAAATATAATCTACCTCTGTGCCAAGTTTCATCAAAATTCGTTCAACCGTTTTAGCGAGATTGAGCAACAAACGTCAAAAAATACAAACTTTCACATTTATGACATTAGTAGGAAGTAGGATTACGACAAACCAAAATCAACATGCAGTATTTTTGGTTAGTTATCAATGAAATGAATTGTTTGTTCATCCAAATAGGCCTTCACAGGCACTTATGAATTGTCAGACTCTAAATGCTCGGTTCGGAAGGTTGCTTCTGCTGAGAAGAGCCGGCAATAAACTTAAGGCGATGATAGCTCAGTGGTAAGTGACGTCGGATACCGCGGCGAAGGTCGTGGGTTCAAATCCTACAATGAGCTTGATCTTTCGGTGAAGGAAAACATCGTGAGGAAACCATAGGACGGTGGTAGGGTACTTTGTAGTACCCGACTGGCTGGCTACCACCCTCAAGTAGAAAATCTGTCGCTAAGCACCTATCGGTGTGTTCCGACAGTTGCACTTGAGAGCTAGTTCCCATTTAGGCTTTGTGTGCTTACCACCTTTGGCCACATCGTCACTTACCATAGTGAGATTGTAGTCAAACACAAGCCTATCCAGAATAAAAAAAAAACAGTGATTATACCACTTCTATACTAAGCTATTGAGATTTCTCTATCACACATTGCGTGTCGACTACGGAAGCCTGGGAGTTGAATACACGTTAACATATACAAATAACTGCTGATATGTGTGAGCGATCGCTGTTTTAATGTTTTTATAGCGCTAAAGCGGTTGTGAAGGAAAACTCGTTGAATAACCATTGCGTTATTACTGCGTAGCGAGCGACACATGTATTTTTGCCATAGATTCGAGACTCTGGATATGTTCCGATTTGCACTGCGAGCACTGTAATGGCTCGCTTACACCAAATCCGTCACGGGTCGAAGTTTGCTCGAGCGACGTTGGCCAAACTCGGACGGTCGAATCAAAATTAAAACAAAGAAACGCTTTTCTTATGGCTTGGTTTTTTTTTTGAAAATGTAATGATGCAGTTTTAGTTTTAATTAAAATCGGCCCCAAAGTTCCTTTCAGCATTTTTCGCTATTTCCTTTAGTTTAGGATTTGGCCAACCACGCCCACTTGAAAAATTCACCCTGTATATAGCTATACTGCTGTATACCTACAGCATGTTGGTGACGCAAATTCATAACATATTACCCATGCAAAAATCGCCTGACGCCCCAAAATAAATTTTCACATCAAAAAACTCCATTTAAAAAATAAATGTCTTCTGAAATTACATGAATTATCGATGGCATTTCGATTGTCACTGTCAGTCAGCGACTCGCTTCTTTAAATGGAGAACTTGCAAAGTGACGTTACGTATTTTCATCAAATTCGTGTATTTTGAGTTTTATTGAATAATATCGTTGGTGTTTTGTCTAATAATGATCAATGTAAGTGCACAAGTGAAGTGAAATGAAATGAAAGCGTGTATCGTGACTTTTCAGGTTGTCCCAAGAAGTCCGTGAAGTTTTAGTCACCAATTTCACTAAAACCTAACTGGACTTATACGGACGAGGACTAGACTTTACTGTGAATGTGATGTAACATGACTTTAACATAAAAGAAGAATATTGAAAATAAAAAAGTAGTTTAGGCTTGATAGTCTTGTAACTAAAGTCTTACTTCAAAAAGCTATATTTTGTTATACTTGCATATTCCCTCGGCTTCTCTTGTCACGCAGAGAACAGCTGGTAATAAATTCGAAAATTACTTTTTTACAGTATGTACTTTTTTACAGATAAGTAGTTTTATAAAACGGCCCCGGATTTGTATACATTGTCTAGTTATTGTACAAAATACCAGAATTATTCACATTACCGGTAACATTAAAATATATCGAGATTAAAACTAATTTTATTTGCAAACAGTATACGAGTAAGTGTCAATTGCCCTGTACTTTATATAACTACAGTACTTAGATTTCAAGCTTTCCAAAGCGCTCTAGTTTTCATTTCGTTTTATTTCAAGCACTATTAAAACTTTGTTAATGAAAATTTTCAACAATGACTACCTAATGAAACTCAAATTAAAATTTACGGAAAAAAATATTGAAATTCTAGAATACGAATACGAAGTTCCTTATCGCGCGTTGTGAAAGGGGGCTAGACGGAAAAAATGCTCACGAAAAATTGTCACCGACACTTTTGTGTCGGTGTGCTATTGTAAGCTGTGCGGCGTGCGCATGTTTCTCTGTCTGTCTCTCTCTCTCTCTCTCTCTCTTATAGAAAGCAAGCCAGATATTTTCATTTCTATTTATATATATTGTTTTTTTTTATGTATATACTCTCTCGACTTATATAACTTATATAACTTCGTTCCATCCGGGTGTCCCTTGACACCTCTCAAGTTTTTTTTTAAATATCTCGTAAATGGCACTTTTACCAAGGTCATTTTCGTAGGTGACCTCTCCCCCTTAAGTTTGTCGTACTACTCGGACATCCTGTATAATAGGTACCTACTCTTAGATTGACACTCGGATCCGTCCATTAAAAGTTTGAACCGTCTTGGGCTCTCGAAAAGCCATTTGCGTCGGTGTAATTTTAGATTTATTGACATTTTATATTGAGTGCGTTGAATTACTTCTTGATGTTACGTGGTGACAATTTTTAGCTAAATTACTTTTGGGTAAAGTCTAAATTATGTTTGTGATGTTTGTTGAAGGAGGAAATCTCCGAAACTTAAGTATTGAGCATGAGTGTGGATGGATATAAAATTCAAAAATTAAAAATATCTTTATTATAATTCAAACTCAAACCTCAAAATGTTTTATTCAATTTTGGGACACTTAAGGAACACTTATTGAACGTCTTATTGCTATTTTTAATGCTATTGTTACTGTTACCACCATTTCCAAATAAAGACCTGTCAGGAGAAGAAACGGTGAAACAAACTCACCGGTTGTTTTTTCTACAATAGTCCCTCTTTTCTCTTTTAAATATAATAATGGATACATTGTATAATATCGTTTAAGAGGAGCAACTCATTGCCATGCTTTGCCATCATTCATATATTCTATTACTGTATAGTAAGCTTTTAGACATAATTTGTGTTTGATGACACGTTTAAAATTTAAAAAAGGTAATTCTGTAATTTCTCGAGGTAGCTTATTAAAAAAACTAAAAGTAAATGTACTCATTACAAGTATTTTGAATCGTCACATGTTTGATTTAAGAAAAATTCTATTCGCTCGGTTCGGAAGGTTGCTTTTGCTGAGAAGAGCCGGCAATAAACCCGGCAATAACTTTTTTTTATAGGAACATAGACCTCTCACTGATAATATGTGTTATGGCGGCAAAAAAGGAATAAAGAAAACGAATTTAGTTACGAGTGATTTAGTAAACAACAAGCTCGCACAGACCAGCACCTGTTCACAAGTATGACGCGTGTCGCAGCCAATATGGAAGTAGAGGAAGACCGAAGAAGGTATGAATGGGCTGCGTAAATAATTATATGTTAATGAAAGGTGTGAGTACTGAGACGACTAGTGATGGAGCGGAGTGGAAGAACTCATGTTGTGAGACCACATCTATCGTGGGATAAGGAAAAGAAGAAGAAGAAGAAACGTTTGAAAAGTAAGTAATAATTTCGAGCAACAGATCACGAAAATCAAAATAAAATGTCGCTATAAACCATCTTATACTGCAATACCACTGGTAATGAAATGAAATTTATTCATCCAAATAGGCCTTCACAGGCACTTATGAATAGTCACACTCTAATGCTCGGTTCGGAAGGTGAATTCTGCTGAGAAGAGCCGGCAATAAACTCAGCAATTACTCTTTTCAAAAACAACTTCGTCTCACTGACAATAATTGCGTGTTATGGCGGTAAAGCTAATTTCTGCCCTTAAGGCATTGTAATATAGTGTACAACACGTTGGCAGTCCCCCTGGTATTGCTAATGTCTATAGGCGACGGTAGTCACTTACCATCAGGTGACCCGCCTGCCTCGTTGTAACTAGTGACATAAAAAAAAATTCTATAGGCGATAGTAGTCACTTACCTTTAGGTGACCCGCCTGCCTGATTACTGACATAATAAAACTTTATAAAAAAAAAAAAAAAACGCCTTCAAAGGCAAATGTTGCACTAAAAACCGAAAAATAAACTGAATAAGAGATTAAATAAAATGGGAAAAAAATATTTCAATAACTAAATAGACCAAAAACTTTACTTATGTAAACTACCTACGCACCTATTCAAATTATTATTCTATAAATACCTTTTGATCTGTTTGAAGTCGGTGCCAAGCCTAATAGGTTTAATAGGCTTCGTACGGTTTGAGGAGGTAGGACATAGCATAACATCTGCTCATAATTGGGGCCGTCTGATTGGGGAAGTACCTCCACCTTACAGAATATCGCAGCCAAATAACACTGCCAAATGGTGTTGTGTTCCTGCGGTGAGTAAGGTTGCCAGAGCTCCTTAGAGGAGGCACTGTGCTGACGGCGGAGGGACCGGCGAAATTATGGAGTCGCTATTGAGTAGTGCAGGCGCAGCATGTTGGCGTGCGGTTAGGGAGATCCGGTGAAACGGTTGACCGCTGGCCGCCCGCAGATAGAGTGAGTTCCCGAACCCAGGGATTACTTAATCTCCACCCTGGGAGGCTGAACTGCCATCTGGCGATGCTTGTGAAGGCATTTATTATTTCTTTCATTGTATTTTTGCGCTTGGCACCGACTTCAAACAGATCAAAAGGTATTTATAGAATAATAATTTGAATAGGTGCGTAGGTAGTTTACATAAGTAAAGTTTTTGGTCTATTTAGTTATTGAAATATTTTTTTCCCATTTTATTTAATCTCTTATTCAGTTTATTTTTCGGTTTTTAGTGCAACATTTGCCTTTGAAGGCGTTTTTATTTTTTTTATAAAAAGTTTTATTTTTCCATTTTTTATATTTCAATGTTTTCAAGAAATATTTAATTGTTTTCGAGCAAATTAAGCCTATTATTAATTTACATTATCTATACTAATATTAGAAAGCTGAAGAGTTTGTTTGTTTGTCTGTTTGAACGCACTAATCTCAGGAACTACATAAAATATATTAGTGTTGCATAGCCCATTTATCGAGAAAGCCTATAAGTTAAATAACATCACGCTATTAGATGAGGGAATACATAAATAGATAAACTTTTAAAGAAAATAAAGCATATATATCCTAAATGATTAAGGCTTCTTTCTCAGCAGCTACTTGATATTGCGTTTCATTTCATATCTAGGACAACGTATATTCTAACACCTAACCGATAAAGATATTACCTTCTATCATTAGCTCATTTTAATATACAAAGAGACGACGATACGAGTCTAAACGTGACTATAATATTTAAAGAAATATCCCCTAACTCCTAACCTTTAAGGATTTGTACCTTCCATCATCAGCTCTGCAACATAAGATGATGACTACCAGATGGAAATAGCTTTGATAAGTACGTATATGAATGAAAAATACTGTAAATTCTTATAAAATTTGAGGGTTGCTCTCATTTTCCCCAGGATCCCATCATCAGATCCTGATTTGGTGACAGTGGGACTACCGCCGAAGTATACTCTTTCAAATGAAAAAAGAATTTTGAAAATCGGTTGACATTTCTTATAAAATTTGAGGGTTGCCCTCGTTTTCCCCCAGGATCCCATCATCAGATCCTGACTTGGTGATAATGGGACCACCGCCGAAGTATACTCTTTCAAACAAAAACAAATATTTGAAAATCGGTTGACAATTGGCGGAAAAATCGATGAACATACATAAAAAAAAAAAAAAAATACATACAGTCGAACATATAACCTCCTCCTTTTTTGAAGTCGTTTAAAAATATATTCCCCATTAAAGACTAAGCGTACGAAAGCATCCATATATTTTATAAATAATGTTTTATTGTAAAGATGTTGAGAATCTGGAGCGACGAAATATACAAAGTAGTCTGAGAGCTAGCGTTCATTTATATCATTGAAATTATAGTATTGACAATTGTCAATAACTTCTAGTTATCTGATTTAAATTTTGTCACAAAATAAAATTAGCAAAAAAAAAAAACATTTGCTAAAGTACATTTAGCTCGGCTATTTCAATGAAATAAAATAGAACATTATTTGTGTTCAAAAAATATTTATAATTTATTTGAACTTGTAGTTGACAAAAATAATTAATAACGTATCAGCTTGGCCATCCAAAGAGAAAACGCTGCCAGCCTGCTGGGAACCTTGCCGACCGGCAGCAGCGGCAGCCTCGAAGAAGTTTTTTATATATTATAGTTGTACATTTGTGTGTATATTTTGTACATTTGTTGTAAATAAAGATATTCATTTAGATTAATAAAATATAGACTTAAAACGAAAAAAAGTTAAACCTTTACCTTGTAAAAACAACATAATAGAGTTGTTGTCAGTAGTTGTCAGTGGGATGTTGGGTGTCTTATGAAAAAATGTCTTTTTTCTTTTCTGTATTATAAGATTTTTTACAAGCTCTGCTTAATTTGATATCAAATGACCGTGAGTGGAAATAGTCCCAGCATATTTATTATATTATATTATATATATATTATATATTTAATATATTATATTTATATATTTTTTTTAAATACTTAATCACTTTTTGTTTTTTGTATATATTATTATTAGCTTAGTTAGTGTTTTAAATTATATATATATATGTAAGTTTTGTATATTTAAGTACTCAATGAATGAAAAAATAACTGAGAAATCTATGAAGTTATAAGATATATTTTTAGAAAAACTTTTTATTTTATGTAGGCTTCTATTTTACCACAATCGTATACAGTGGTGATGTGACTGATGACGGTAAAAACAAAGCCAAATCTGTGCAACAAAGCATATACCATATACGCTTAGTGAAAAAAAATCGGCGTATTTTATTTGAAACAAAAATGTTAGGTCTCCTTGACTATGATACAATCCGAGTTTGAATAAACAAAGATTCTATGCATAATTTAACATCACCAAATATTATTTTCAGTTGGTTTTAACAGTATTTTTTGTTTCTGGAGGAAGATAATTTTTGAATCTCATTATTTATTGTTTGTGGTTAATTTACTTGTTTTGTAAGCTTTTTAAATGTCGAAAACACATTGGCAATTGGGATGATGCCTTTATTAAAGAAAATATCTAACACTAACCAGCGTATAAAACATCTAAAAATAGCGAACACCTACGTTGAAATTAAATGAAATGAAATCTTTAATCAAAAGAAATGAAATGTTTAATGAAATGAAATGTTTATTCGTCCAAATAGGCCTTCACAGGCGCTTATGAATTGTCAGATTCTAATGACTCTAATGACTCTAGTGCACGGTTCGGAAGGTTGCTTTTGCTGAGAAGAGCCGGCAATAAACTCAGCAATATTTATCCTTCCATCCTTGTCATTATATAATTGTTTAATTCACTTCATGTTTGTCTATTGTACCTATGCACTTATTTATTTCTTTATTAATGACATAACTTCTATTTTTAACATTATGTAATTAACAACAAATATTCATACGCCATTTTAATGGCAGCCTTAAGAAGGACTTATAATTATCTCTGTTGAGAATCCAACCCGACGCTCGGAAAGCAATACCACCGAGCGAGCATTAAATAAGTACTGTCATTTCATACATCATTATCATTTTTAATTGCTTGTAGCTTTGTTTTACATCATTATATTCGAGTTAAATCATCTGGCATCTACTCATTTCAACCAACATCATCCCGACAATCAACAATGGCTGGCTTTTAATTTGGCCAAAGATTAAGCATTGCCATTCAACGTGGCAATGCTGCCAGTCTCTTGGGTACGTTACCAGTCGACGGCGATGCGGAGGAATTCTTCGACGCACTTTTATAGTTTATTTTAGGTAGTTTTTATTTACATTGAAAGACTGTTTATTTTTCTTTTTTTGCTTCGCCATCGCACCACAGTTTCTTCGCAAACGGATGAACGGTATAACATCACATAAAATACGAACAAACATTGATTGATTATTATTGAGGTCATTCTGTCGGTGCTCTAGAAACATCAAACAATGCAAATCAAATCTAATATTTATAGACATAAAGCCACTTATGATAAAGCAAATATGGCGCGATATCTAATCTCAATATTAAAATATCGATCAGTACTAGCATGATTGGTTTATGAGGCATTTTTTTAGGCATAGCTGACAAAAATCTGGACGTAGTGTCATCTAATTAAAGTGAAGTAGCCTAAGTAAACCGGCGTTAAGAAACAACATTCCCAACCCCACAGAGTTCAGTATAAAAAAAAACCGGTCAAGTGCGAGTCGGACTCGCGCACCGAGGGTTCCGTAGGTATATTTTTTAGTATAAGTAGGGATTTTTTTGTTATAGTGGCAACACAAATACATCATCTGTGAAAATGTCAACGGTCTAGCTATCATAGCCTGGTAACAGACAGACGGACAGTAGAGTCTTAAAGTAATAGCGAATCCGTTTTTACCCTTTGGGTACGGAACCCTAAAAAAGCCTTTTGTTAGTTTATGTACATGTACCTACATCTTATTATAAAATAAAGTCCCGCGCCGCGTTCCGCGTTCGTCTATCTATCTGTATGTATGTATGTACGCGATGATCTCAAAAACCTACGGTTTCCATCAAATACAAGCCATGATAGCTCAGTGGTAGTGACGTCGGATATCGCGGTGAAGGTCGTGGGTTCGAATCCTACAATGAGCTTGAGCTTTCGGTGAAGGAAAACATCGTGAGGAAACCACAGCACGGTGGTAGGGTACTTTTTACTACTCGACTGGTTGGCTACCACACACGAGTTGAAAATCGTCGCCAAGCACCTATCTGTGTGTTCCGATAGCTACACTTGAGAGCCAGTTCCCATCTAGGCTACATCATCACTTACACGGTGACATTGCGGTCAAACACAAGCTTATCCGTCCGTAAAAAACGCCGTCTCTGTAGTAAGTCAATTGTTTTGCTCAGCAAAAATAAAACCAATTAGTTTGAGCTGTAAAAAAGCGTCGAATAATTTTACTTTAAAAACACGTACGTAACGTCATATAGGAGTCAGGCACATACGCCTTTGTACTTCGTTGTTTGTACGCTCTGTATGCTGACCGTACTGTGTGCTGAACAATGCAAACACAATTAAAGGCACACTGACATATTTGTTATGTACAGTTAGCAACGTAAGCATCTCAATATTATGATTAAAAAATTGCCTTGCTGAGTTTCTTGCCGGAGTCTTCTCAGTTTCGAACCGGTGGTAGAGTCAATTGTAACGTTCATAAGTGCCTTACCAGGGCCTAAACTGAATAAATGAGTTTTGAGTTTGAGTATGAAACTTGCCGCCACACGGTTTCACCCGCATAACGCTTTTTTATATCACTAGTGATAACGAGGCATGCGGGTCACCTGATGGTAAGTGACAACCGTCGCCTATAGACATTGGCATTACCAGGGGGATTGCTAATGTATTGTACACCTTATTACAATGCCTTAAAGGCAACTGGCTTTCAAGTGTAATTGCCGGAACACACCACCAGGTGCTTAGCGACAGATTTTCAACTTGAGGGTGGTAGCCAGCCAGTCGAGATTCGAACCCACGGCCTTTTATCTTTTATCCCTTTAGGGGTTGATGTTTTTCTTTTTCTTTCTTATTCCTCGTCTACATCTTAAAAACAATACCTGTGAGAACATTCAGCTTTCTCGGTCCAAGGGTTTAGGCTGGGCTTTGATGAGTCAGTGAGTCAGGCCTTCTCATCTTCTAATATTATAATGAGGAAAGATTTATATAAGATAAGACACCATTAGAATGCTACATTATTCCAGATTAACAGCCCACATTTTTATCCCGGGATAAGATAAGTCAAAATGTATGGAAAAGCGAGATATTAGACTCCTCCATCCATCGAAGAGGGAAGATCTTCCGCCAGGCTAGGCAAACTGCACATGTTGGAAGCTTGTATATATGCAGATCGCTTGGAAAACTTCGATAGCGCGATGTAGGTTATTGGAGCGCCATCTATCTAGGAGTCGTGCGAACTATATCTATTTGTAGATAGATGCCGCTACAGGTGTCATTATCTATAAGAAAAAGTAGTAGTATTTTTCAGGGCTTAACCTTTGCTTTGGGATCAGATGGCCGGGTGAAGAATGTCCCAGGATATTTATTTATTATCTATTAGGCTCTGAAACTACTGGACCGATTAGAAAAATTATTTCACCATTAGAAAGCTACATTATCCCTGATGAACATAGGCTACATTTTGTCCCGGGAAAAGATTAGATAGCACGGGAACGCGGGTGAAACCGCGGGGAACAGCTAGTTATTTATATTTCTGCTAACGTTACAATACTGAGCCCAATCTCAAAGCGGGAGGCTTTTGTTTTGTAACTTTGATAACTTTCATTAGACAATTTGAAACTTTTGGTAACTTCAACGTGGGTCCAATCGACTTAGCTACTCTTGCTAAGTTGCCCTTTGTAATCTTATGTGTTCAAATTATTCTTGGAAAACGAAACAAGACGCGAAGAAATAGTCGTACTTTACCCGACCTTAGCGAACATAGCTCAAAAAGTGTGAAAGGCTTCAAAATACTTCAAATTAAAAACTCATTTATTCAGTCTAAGTCCTGAAAAGTCCAGAGGCGGATTAAATGTTGTAGCGTCCTAGGCAAGCACCTCATTGGGACGCCCCTCTAGCGGCTATCCTACCATCATACTTCTTTCTCTTGTCCTTATCCGACGCTAGGTGTGGACACAACATGTTTTCTTCCACTCCGCTCTATCACTAGTCGTCTCAGTACTCACACCTTTCATAAACATATCTTCACGCAGTCCATCCATACCTTCTTCGGCCTTCCTCTACCTCTATATCCTTCCACACTCATACTCATTACTCTTTTCGTTAAATGTCTTTCATCCCTCCTCATTACATGCCCATACCAAGCCAATCTATTGCCTTTCATCTTTTCAGTGACAGGTGCAACTTTCAAATTTCCTACCACAAATCCACCTCAGCAATCGTATCTCTGAAAAATGCTGAGTTTATTGCCGGCTCTCCGCAAAAGCAACCTTCCGTACCGTGCTCATGTAGTTTAGACAATCTATTCATAAGTGCTCGTATACTTAAACTCAAACTCAAAAATGTTTTATTCAATTTTGGAACACATTGAACGTCATTTTATTGCTATTTTTACAAGCTTTTTATTAGCTTGCAATGTATGTATGTTTTTCCGGGGTGAATCTTGCAACTCAATATTGAAGCAGATATCTTTAACCGATTGAGCTGAAATTTTGTATACACGTTTAGTTTGGATGACAATGCATGGTCAGCTGTGTGACGTCATTATAATTCCAACATGGCGGAACACCTAAGATAGCGGACTATTATTTTTTAATGCAATCCCACAATATTTTAAAATGACACAGTGCGAGACCACTTTGTTGGATAACAAAACCTAATACCTTAATGTAAGTCTAAGTTTTAATAACGTTTACACTTCAATCAGTGTACTCTCATAATTGAGTTACTTAATCCAACCGCCGCGCCGCGCCACGGTCAAGGGTTCAAATTACGTGTCAACTTAAAGGGCCCTTAATTTAGTTAAAGACGAGTATTCCTCTTGAGAATTTTGAAGATCTTGTGAATCTTAATTTCTTCTAGTATCAGTGGCGGATTCGGGATTAAGGTTTGGGGCTTTGAGGGTAGGTTTTATCAAGTTGTACGCAAAAAATACAAAAAAACGAAGTCTCGACTTATATAACTTCGTTCGTCGAGAGAGTATCTACATATAAAAAAAAATACTATTTATATATATATATATTAATATATATATTATAACTAGAAATGAAAATATCTGGCTTGCTTTCTATAAGAGAGAGAGAGAGAGAAAAAGATACAGAAACATGCGCACGCCGCACAGCGGTCGATGACTTTTGTCACCGACACAAAAAATCACCGACATTAAAGTGTCGGTTATTTTCGTGAGATTTTTTTCGTCTAGCCCCCGCGCATTCACATTCACAACGCGCGATAAGGAACTTCGTTCCAATATTTCGAACCGATTAAAAATACTTATAATGAGTTTACAATAAAAAGATTTTTGAATTTTGAATTTTAACTGAAAAGTTGATCGAGAGGATTTCGTTTGTCGTGGTATGGACGTGTAGAAATGATAGTCATTGGCTGGATACACGAGTAGAAGACGGTTTTGCACGGTGGTAGGGTACTTTGTAGTACTCGACTGGCTGGCTACCACCCTCAATACGCACCTGTTAGTGTGTTCCGGCAATTGTACTTGAGAGCCAGTTCGCCTTTAAGGCATTGTAATAAGGTGTACAACACATTAGCAATCCCCTGGTATTGCCAATGTCTATAGGCGACGGTAGTCACTTACCATTAGGTGACTCGCCGGCGTCGTTGTCACTTGTGACATAAAAAAAAGGAGAACACCTAAAAAGAGATGGATGGATAGCCCCTTAGAACCCACCTGGATCCTCTACTGGCTATTAGAGCTGTAATGGGTGGAGAGATCTTTAAAACCTATATCTGGTTAGTCAAGCAGAACAATTTAAGACAGAAAAATTGAGTGTTTTCGGCAGCAAGGTTATTGTGCCTCTCGTTCCTTTGAAACCCGCACTACGCTCAGGATTCTATCTTTGAAGCCTTTGCTCGCTCGGGTTTCAATAGGGGTAACTCGCGCCAAATAACGACTTTGCAGCCTTGCATAACAAATAACTATTATATCTTTTTCTCCTTTATTTCTCATCCGATTTTTTTTTGTTTAGTAAAATCACAATCACAATCTAACCATGGTAAGTGATGATGTGGCCTAAGGTGGTAAGCACACAAAGCCTAGATGGGAACTGGCTCTCAAGTTCAGCTGTCAGTACACACTGATAGGTGCTTGGCGACAGATTTTCAACTTGAGGGTGGTAGCCAGCTAGTCGGGTTAGTACATAGTACCCTACCACCGTGCTATTTATTTTATTTATTTATTTATTTATTTGTCGAAACCAACAGCTTATATACATATAATTAATTTAACAAAACAATATATGTTAAAGAAGACAAAGCAAATTATAGGTTTCCTAGTATTAACAAGTATTATATATGAAAAACTAAGTGCTTTGATAAATTAAAAACTATGTGCTTTGACAAATTAAAAACTATGTGCTTTGACTTTAATAAATTTGATTAGTTTGTTTTTGTAATACTGCAAGTGTACATATCATAAATAATATCTTAATGAAACACAGTAAAATTGTTCCAATTTTTAAATCTGGTTGCAAAAATAATCCTTCCAATTACAGACCTATCTCTATTCTTCCTGCACTAAGCAAAGTTTTTGAAAAAATAATTTTAAACCAATTATTAGCTCATTTCACACATAACGGGATTTTGCATACTAACCAGTTTGGATTCACTAAAGGGAGATCCACGACAGACGCAGGGGCTAAACTTCTTAAGCATATTTTTGAGGCCTGGGAGAATTCTCAAGATGCGGTCGGCGTATTTTGTGATCTTTCCAAGGCTTTTGATTGCGTGGATCATCAGACCCTAGTTTTAAAACTTCATCACTATGGAATCCGTGACACGGCTCTTTGTCTTGTATCATCATATTTATCTAGTCGGCAACAAAAAGTAGGTATCGGTTGTACTACGTCCCCAGGGTCTTTAGTTAAAACGGGCGTACCGCAAGGATCGATTCTAGGGCCATTTTTGTTCTTGGTCTATATAAATGATCTGCCTTACATGATAAATAACTTGTGCGATATAGTTTTATTTGCGGATGATACTTCCCTAATTTTTAGAGTAGATAGAAAAGACGCTGACCTTACCCATCTCAATGAGACCTTAGCAACAGTGTCAAAATGGTTTGCCACCAATAATCTTATGCTTAATGCGTGCAAAACCAAATGTATTAGATTCTCTCTTCCAAATGTTCCTAAGAGCAGCACCAACGTACTAGTTGATGATAGAACACTTGAACTAGTTGACAAGACAGTTTTCCTTGGTATAACTTTAGATAGTAAATTACAATGGGGTCCTCATATAGAAAATTTAGCTAGCAAATTGAGTTCGGCTGCTTTTGCGGTAAAGAAAATTAGACAAATAACAGATATTGCTACAGCTAGGTTAGTTTACTTTGCATATTTTCATAGTCTGATGTCCTATAACCTCTTGCTGTGGGGTTCAGGGACTGATTTGGATACTGTTTTTATTTTACAGAAAAGGGCGATTCGCGCGATCTATTGTTTGGGTCCTCGCGAGTCACTGAGAAATCAATTTAAGGAATTTAAGATATTAACGTTGCCCTCGCTGTACATATATGAAAATATAATGTATGTTCGAAAAAATTTAAATTTGTTTGAAGTAAACAGTAATCATCATAATTTTAATACAAGACACAAAGATAAAATTGTGACCCCTAGATTCAGGCTAGCGAAAGTTAATAAATCTTTTCTCGGGAATCGTGTTCGTTTTTACAATAGGATCCCACGTGAGGTAGCTGGAATGTCTTACTATAAATTCAAAAATTTTATTAAACTTAGGTTAATGAACAAAGCCTACTATAAGGTGGCTCATTACATGGAAGACAGAAATATATGGTTGTAGTAGCTTCTCTCTGCACCTGCATCCCCCTGGCTTAGTGTAAAATATTTGAAAATGTATCTAAATGTACTTATAAAAATGTAAGAAAGATCCACTGTTAAAAAAAAAATTGCCTTGCTGAGTTTCTTGCCGGAGTCTTCTCAGTTTAAGTGTATTCCGAACCGGTGTGTTGTTTTTCGGGATGATGTTTGTTGAATGAAACTAATTAATATCAATAAATTATTATTTTCTAACAAACACTGTTGATTGTCGGAACGATGTCGAATGAATGAATGACGTGCTCGCTCGGTGGTATTGCTTTCCGAGCGCAGGGTTGGATTCTGAACATGCCCCCGGGCGTTGAAAGGCTTCTCTTTCAACCCTTAGTCTGTGATAGGTAGGGGACAGATTCTGTTGAAAGCACGGCGTATGACTCCCTTCGAAGTCCTGATGTCTGCAACTCTATTGATGCCATCAGTACCAGGATGAACCTTCAGGATGCGTCCAAGACTCCACTTCATAGGGGGGAGAGCTTCATCTTTGATTAAAACTAAGGTATCCTCTTGTAGCTGTTGACCCTTGCAGGACCGCCATTTGGTACGCTGTTGGAGCTCGGCGACGTACTCTTTGTTCCACCTCGTCCAAAAGTGTTGACGCAGTTGTTCTAGTCTCTCAAACATGGTGAGTCTATTTTGATTGGCATTCTCAAGCGAAGGAGTTGGCAAAGCAGTCATTGGTCTTCCCACCAAGAAGTGTCCAGGGGTCAAAGGAGTCATGTCATGTGGATCGGTTGATAAAGGTGTTAGGGGCCGCGAGTTTAAGATTGCTTCAATTTGGACTAAAATGGTATAAAGGTCTTCGAAGACTAAATGAGCGTTCCCTAACACACGGTGCAAGTGCGACTTAAACGATTTTACACCCGCTTCCCATAAACCGCCCATGTGAGCCGCGTATGCTGGTATAAATTTGAAGTCTATGCCTTCATCTGACATATTTTTGGCAATGGCTTCGGCGTTATCATTGAGGAATCTATAAATTTCGTTTCTGGCGCCGACAAATTGTGTGCCATTATCAGAGAAAAGAGTTGAAGGTTTTGATCGCCTAGCAATGAAACGACGTAACGTTGATAAGAAGGAGTCCTTACACAGGGAGCTTACTAGTTCAAGATGAATACATTTGGTGACGAAACAAATAAATATTGCCACATAAACCTTTTCAGTCTTGCTACCACGACCTCTTCTATTCAGTGCTAACAACGGTCCGGCGTAATCCATGCCGGTAGTTTGAAATGGATAACCGGGTTTGAGGCGCTGTTCAGGTAAGTTGCCCATTATTGGACGGGCTGTTTGTGCATTAAGTCTAAAGCAACGTTGACATTTGTGGACTGTATTTTTAGACAAATTACGACCACCCAGAGGCCAGAACTGTTCGCGAATAGATGATAGTAACAATTGCGGTCCTGCGTGCATTAAACGTAAGTGCTCATAATGAAATATTAATTTAGCTAATGGATGGTGAGATGAAAGAAGTACAGGGTGCTTTTTATCAAAGCTAAAGTCCCCGTTTTTAATTCTGCCACCGACTCTAATCAGTCCATCTTCGTCGACAAATGGGCTTAACGATAGCAATTTATTTTTAGGTGATAATGATTTACTATTTGATAATGTGTTGTATTCTTCGAATGATTCTTGTTGCGATAATTTTAATAATGTATTGAAGGCTGATTGTTTTTCAAGACTCGAAAGAGGACCCTTTACTTTATCCTTATTTCGAGAATTATGAATGAAGCGTTGAACATAGGCCATTGTATTTTTTAGCTTGACTAAATTGGATAGGCGGGAAAACGGAAACAATGCCTTTGGCTCATTTGTTGTTGCCACGTGCGATAAGATTTCTGGCAACTCAAAACTTAGTTGATCAAATGACTTGTTGGGCCATAAGTCTTCGCTTTCAGAAAGGAATTTGGGGCCATTCCACCACAATTCCATTTTTTCGGATTGAGCAGCACTAACACCCCTACTTAGTAAGTCTGCTGGGTTATTAGCTGTGGGAACGTGACGCCACGAAAATGCCATAGTTCTTTCTTGTATGTCAGCCACCCTGTTTTTTACGAATGGCTTTAACTTGTTAGGTGGCGTTTTGAGCCAACATAGGACAATAGACGAATCTGTCCACAGAAAACAAACATTGACGTGAAGCCGAGTGGCTAGCAAGATTTTTTGTAGAAGTTTTGCTGCCACTTGAGCACCGCAGAGCTCGAGGCGCGGTATCGTCACCGCCTTTATTGGTGCAACACGAGTTTTAGAGCATAGCAGACGTATTCTAACGTGGCCACTGGAGTTTGTTGACCTGACGTAAGCACATGCTCCATAAGCGTCCTTTGACGAATCACAGAAAACATGAAATTGTATATTTACTGGATTATCGCATACAACATGACGAGGAATTTTGACATTGTTGAGATGACGTAATTCGCTGACAAACTTAAGCCATGATTTAATTATGTCATCGGGTAATGGACTATCCCAGTCCAGTTTATGCAGCCAAAGTTTTTGTAGAATGATTTTGCCAATGATGATAAAAATGCTTAATAGCCCTAAGGGGTCAAAAACTTGCGAAATTGTTGATAGAATCACTCTCTTTGTGACGTCGGGAACAGAATCAGCTTTAATTTCGAAATGTAGCTCATCAGCTGACGGTGACCACTTTAAACCCAGTGTCTTGGATTGTTCATGCTCACTTAAATCAACGACAGTTGATTTGTCTATAGACTCCACATCGTCAGAGCAGGTTGGTAAATTAGATCTAAATTTTCTAAGATTGAAGCAACCAGAAGCGAGATGTTTTGAAACTAGCGCACGAACCTCCATGAGACCTTGCGCTGTTTCTTGGCCAGAGATGATATCATCGACGTAACAGTCCTCACTTATTATCGTTCTAATAAGTTCATTGTCACATTCGACGGCAATTTGCTTAAGGCAGCGAACGGACAAGAACGGTGCTGAGGCTGTCCCATACGTGACGGTATTCAATGTGTATGACTGCAGTGGTTTGGAGGGGTCGTCTCGCCAGATTATTTGCTGTAAGTGTCGCTGATCTTTATTTACCAGAACCTGGCGGTACATTTTCTCAATATCCCCTGCCACAACATAGCGATGCTGCCGAAAACGTAAAAGGATTGCAAGTAAGTCACTTTGGATCGTCGGACCTACCATCTGAAGATCGTTTAATGATAGACCGGAAGAAGAAGGTGCGCTTGCGTTAAAAACGACGCGTAATTTGGTTGTAGTGCTCTGTTCACGCAGTACTCCATGGTGCGGCATGAAATAAGAATGGTCATGGCGGCTATTGATGTCGGTTTCAGACATGTGTCCTAATGTTGCGTATTCCTTCATAAAGTCAACGTACATAGCCCTTAACGCGGGTTGTCTTTGTAGTTTTCGCTCTAACGATAAAAAACATTGTTTAGCGCGTTCGAAGGATTGGCCCAGTTCGGATTCGTTTTTCTTTAAAGGTATTCCTACCGAAAATCTGCCATCTTCATTGCGGGACATATTTTGCACAAAATCTTGCTCACATAACTCTTCTTCGGTGGAATAACCTGATTTGTTGGTTTCCGGAATTTCCTCGATGTTCCAGAACTTGGCCAACTGGTCTTGTATGTCATCAAACTGAGACAAATTACATGAAATGTTTTGTGAAAATAATTGTCCAATGGGTCCAGATACAACATATCCGAACATAGTTTCCTGTAACACTGGACAATTGTTCCCTAAACGAATTTTATTAGTGCATAGTAAGTCCCAAAATATGTCTGCGCCAAGCAATAAATCGTAACTTGACGGACTAAAGTATTCTGGGTCTGCGAGTGTAATGTTTGATGGAATATTGAGTGAGCTAACATTAAAGACTTCATTTGTAGTTGAAGTTATGTTTGGCAACACTAAAAATGATATGTTTCTTTTAAACGAATTGATTCTGGACTGTATTGTTGCATTGCATCTCTTATTTATAGCTGACACCAAATCGTTAATGCCGGCGACTGTGGACATGATCTTTTCGGGTTTTAGACCCAACGAAGAAAGAAGAGACTCTGTCATAAAGGAGGCTTGACTTCCAGAATCAAGAATGGCCCTCGCTTTATGAGGTCTATTATGTATGTCTAAGATATGTACTAAAGCAGTCGCAAGAAGAACTTGGCCAGATTGTTTATTAGATGTAGTAAAGCTTTTAGTGTGTTTAGAAGTTGAATTGTCAGTTATTGACATGAGCGGTACATAACTGGATGCAGACTGGTTTGGAGGTGAGGGATCGGATGCAGACGCGGACGCTGCTGCAGGTGCAGCATACGTGCTCTGAGCTGCCGAATGCTGCGCCGTGCTTGCCGCATTGCTACAGTCTCGATCCCTGTGGAGCAAAGTGTTGTGCTTCTTATTGCACTGCCTGCACGGACCCAGCCGGCATGCACGAACGATGTGCCCTGCTCTTAAACAATTGGTACACAGTTTCATTTTAATCACGAATTGCTCTCGATCGCTTATATTCATTTCAAGAAAAGTATTACATCTGTATAATGAATGTTCTTCCTTACAGAGAGGACATTTGAATGCCTTATAATTAGAATGAGTGTGAGTAGCTAAAGCACGAACATTTTTACTCTTCACAGTAGATTCTTGTTTATTATTGCTAAATTCGATGGTTTCTAATAAGTCTGCCCTACCTTTGAGAAAATTTGTAAATATATCTAACGTTAACTTTTTTTGTATAATTTTGTGTTCCTCCCATTCGCGCAGAGTGCGAGTGTCTAATTTTGATGAAATAATGTAAATGATTAATGTGTCCCAATTATGTGTGGGTTCACCAAGAATTTGCAAAGCACGCATATTTTTGGTGTAACAATCTAGCACCCTACGTATGGAAGAAGCTGATTCCCTTTTGATCACCTCTTCGTCGAAAATAGCCTTAACATGATTTTGCACCAACAGCCTTGTATTATTAAACCGCTCGCATACAGAATTCCAGGCGATAGTATAATTTGCAGCAGAAAATTCCAATGCGCTAATTACCTGAGCAGCGCTGCCCTCGAGGGATACCCGTAAGTAATGAAACTTTTGTATGTTAGTAATCTTCGTATTAGTATGAATTAAAGATAAGAAGGTGTCGCGGAATTCAAGCCAGTTACTATAACAGCCATTGTATTTAGGTATCGGTATAGTGGGGAGCTTAATTCCTTGAATATGTATTTGTTTCACCGAATCACCCTCGTTCTCGCTCGCTGATGAAAAAGAGGCCTCGGAATCATTACAGGTATGTTTTCTAGACTTAGTAGACTTCTTAGGAGCAACACACAATTGTTGAGCCCTAGCCATCGCGGTAAAATATTGAGTTTCAAAGTCTGACCTTTGACCCACTTGAATGTGTGATTCCTCCTCCGAAGTCACCAGGCACTCAATGCTAGTTTGAACCTCCTCGAACTCCGAAAACATCGTTTCAATGTTGTTCATACGAAGCTTTAATTCTAATGTTTGAATTTCACTTAGACTTAAAATATCCTTAAATGAATCAATGTACGATTTAAATTTAGTTAAACGTCCTTTATAAGTTCCTCGCTTCATAACTAGATCGTTTAATTTCGCCATTATAATGAATTAATACGAATCAATATAAATTGTAAATAGTAATTACTAATAAATAATATTAATTAATTAGATATTGTGATTGAATATTTGTTACTGTTAGCTATCTAACAGTAAAAATATATGTGTATATAATTATTTAAATTGAATTTTATAACTTTAGCAAGTGCGTAATAAACAAAAGATACCAGCATATGCAGTTTGTTGTAGTTCGCGCCTGTCGAACTAATCAAACAATGAATTTAATAAATAATTAGTATAAATTGAATGCGAATTGAATTACTAAGTAGGCCTAAATTTTGAAACGGTTTGGCATATAAAATATAATTTTCGAAAGATATAATGATAAAGGTAGAAAAATAATCACTACCGTAGGTAGACTCGATAATTATTTTGTCCTATACGGCTACACGGACACGGGTCGCTCGATGCTACTAACTATCGCTATGAGGTGATTAATGCGCTAATGTTTACGTAGTCTAATTCATTATAAAATAAAATGCTAATATTATCTAAATGCGCTATTCCTTAATGCGGTTTTTTATTGATAATGTTTAATAAGGACCTAAACCAAGTATTTAAATAGGTTACACAAATAAAAGGCTACGATTAGGGCCAGAAATAGTCATATTATTGTCGAAATGACACCAAGGACAAACTAAATGGTTCGGACTCACTCAGACTGCTTGCTTTCTTAACTTGTACGTGAAACGCTTGTATTCACTGATTGTTGCCATCCATAAAGAGATCTTCTTTTTAATGGTTAATGTTGAAGATCCTGGTTCAGCGTCAATTCCATAGGTTGCTATCCGACAAGATGGACCACACAATGTTGTTTTTCGGGATGATGTTTGTTGAATGAAACTAATTAATATCAATAAATTATTATTTTCTAACAAACACTGTTGATTGTCGGAACGATGTCGAATGAATGAATGACGTGCTCGCTCGGTGGTATTGCTTTCCGAGCGCAGGGTTGGATTCTGAACACGGTGGTAGAGTCAATTGTAACGTTCATGAGTGCCTTACCAGGGCCTAAACTGAATAAATGAGTTTTGAGTTTTTTTTTTTTTTTTTAATAAATAAATATACATAATGAACATTAAAGAAAAAATAAATAATGTTAGTGCTGAGTGCTATGCTATACACACACATGAAATATATAAACGCATTGCTAAATAATTTGAGGAAGGGAAATATTGTTACATACACATATAAACTGAATAATGTGCCAGTAATTACGTTAAAAAGGGAAACAGTTACATATTTATTCACTATTAAGGCTACTAATTATTTTATTTTTATATAATGATTTGGAAAAAACAAAGGGATCCATGTCTGGAAAACATGTATTATGGGTTTTAAGAATTCTACTAATAGGGGAGTTCATCGCATAATTTGTACGGTGAAAAGGTATGTGAAAGAGACTCGTATTTCTAGTGCGCTTTATTGGTGCATTGAGTCCAAATTGTGATACAAGCTATATGACCATTTACTACTTCATGAAGTAAAGACGTATCCGCGACTGTTCTACGATCCTTCAACGTTAAAAGTCTATGGTTTCCTTACTATGTTTTTCTTCACCGAAAGCTCAAGTTTACTGTAGGATTCGAACCCACGACCTTCACCGTGGTATCCAACGTCACTACCACTCTTCTTCTTCTTCTTCTCTTCCTTATCCCACGCTAGGTTAAAATTAAGAAATGTAAACAGTTTGTTTTTCCTTCTAAAAATATGGTCAAATTTCGAGCAGTGGTCGAACACAAGTTTATAAATATCCTGGGTAATTTAAGACACGCGGCCATCCGACCTTAAATTAAATAGAACTTCTGTTATGGAGACCAGATAACTGATATATCAACTACTTATTTTAAATATTTAAAAAAAATATATTAAGCATTTAATTTTTTTTACTTATTAATAATTTAAATTATATTTATTACTATTATTATTAACAAGAATATATTACATACCTACTTAAAACTATAACAAAAAGGTAAAAAAAACTAAAATACCTATAAATAAAACTACATCTATGTATATATATATAAAAGAAAGTCGTGTTAGTTACTCCACTTATAACTCAAGAACGGCTGAACCGATTTAGCTGAAAATTGGCAGGGAGGTAGTTTAGAGCCAGGAGAAGGACATAGGGTTAAAAAATACGAAAAATTCACAAAAAAAACGAATAAAGAAGAAATGTTTGTCATACATTTTGTGTAGAATGACGTTTTGACATGTCTCGATATCGGACTGACAGATGGTTTAGTTTCACAATAGGTGGCGCTGTAAACGGGTTCTAAGTTTAATTTTCAGGGCAGGACAACGTCTGCCGGGCCCACTAGTTATGAATAAAACACAGAATTTAGATCGCTGTCTATGGGGAACGTGCCCAAAAGACTGGCTACGTTACCTCTGGCTCGCTGTATAGCGAGGCTTATGTTTTTAAATAGATAGACAAATCAAATCAGCTTCTTTTTATTAAATGTCAAGACGATAGTTTACATGGGGTTTTGTATGAAATACATACTTGTGACGTCATAAATATATATATTCTATTTATTAATCTATGCCAGTTATTAATTTAAAAAAAGGGGTAAATCAAACGGCTCAAACATGAAGGCCTTGTCGAGGTTTCCATATTTGCGCCGTTTGAGGTTTTCGGCACAGTCAGCCGCGCCACCAGCTCTCTTTAAAGTCTCTGGTAGGTGGGACGGTGCAAGAGTATCGACGCAAGTTGCGTCCCATACTAAAGGCCTAAATATACACCATCAAAATACCAAATCTTTGTTGTTAAATTGGTAATTAAAAATCATAAAAATGCCAAATTTAACTACGTGTTCGCTATTTTCAATTATTTTTAGATGTTTTATTTACACTAGTTATTTATTATTTCTTTCATTTATTTGGGTTTAGTGGTTAATTAAAATAGAGACTTGAAAACTAATCTACAATAGAATAATCTAATATAAAACTTACTAATATAATACATAGCATCTAAAATATAATTAATTTTAAATATATAAATACAGAAAGATAATAAAAAATACTAACTAAGCTATACATTTACAAAACAATGTGATAAGAAAAAAAAAAGTGGGAGACCAGCTAATCAAAAGAAGAGAGACAGCTGGTCAAAATAGCTGCCAGTTGGTAGCGTGCCCAGAATGCTGGCGGCATTGCCACGCTGTATGGCAATGCTTATTCTTTGGCCAAGGTACTCGCCAGCCTTCTGGTCACGGGTAGCGTCGACCAGGCGCTTTGAAATGTCCCGAAACAATCGATGAGCTCCTGGCCCCCACGGGCCCAGCGTCATAGGCATCATATCAATAACATCCAGCCTCAGAAATATTTTCTCACGAAACTACTTCCAAAAGTGGACTTTTTGGCGGGAACTTCCAGAGTGACGTTGCGTTTTCTTTTTATTTTCATTAAATTCGTGTATTTTGAGTTTTATTGAATAATGTCGGCGGTGTTTTGTCCAATAATGATCAATCTAAGTGCACAAGTGCAGTGAAATGAAATGAAAGCGTGTATCGTGACTTTCCAGGTTGTCCCAAAAAGTCCGTGAATGTTTTAGTGGAACAACCGCCAATTTCACTAAAGCTTGACTTACATGTCCAATGTATGGACGAGGACTGGACATTACAGTGAGTTTGAGAATGTGACTAGAACATAAAAGAAGAAATTAAAACTGAAGAAAATATATGCGATTGAAAGACTTTGTATTGACTACATACTTAAACTTATGTAAAAAAAACATTGTGACAAATAGACCAAGACCATTTCAAATACTTTGACATTGGCAGAAATATCCTAAAAGGATGATTGTCAGCAACAAAAAAAAAAAAACTTCCAAAAGTGACAGATCATGGCAGAAACGTAGTTTGGAAATCACTCACAGCGCTTTTATATCGTTTGATTGCCTCGCCAACGTTAAGGTAGGTAGTTGATTGATCCTTCTTCGTTTGATGTGCTTCTACAAAAGATTTCACGCAAACCTTTATAGGTCTCCATACATTGTGCCATACACTTGTATGTCTTACAATTATTTCAAAACGTAATTTATGTTTGAAGCAAAACCCACAAGATTCTATTGATCGGATTTTGATGAAACTTGACACAAAGGCGGATCGTATACAGGAATAAAACATAGCATATTTTTAAAGTTTGGATGGACGGATGGATGTATGTTTGTTACTCATTTACGCCAGAACGGCTGAATGGATCTGGATGAATTTTGGCATAAAGATTGATTATGGTTTGGAATAGCACATAGGCTACTTTTTATCCCGGTAAAAGCTAAGATCCCACGGGAACGCGGGTGAAACCACGAGAACTTGTTATTATTATTATAAATTAATAAAATACCTACTTAATTTCGATCTTTTCATTTTTTTGACAGACTAGACTGTGTTGCTTGTACATTGGTACATGCATTTCCATGGATACTTCGACCTAAAATAAACACTCAAATAAATAGATTGACTCTACATCAAGTTTGAAACTTCGTCGATGCATTTCTATCAAATTGCTATTTCAATACGAATCTGACAGTGGCTGTCAAAGTACGTTTTTGTTTATGATAGTAACCAAAATGGCTCCAAAGGAGGATTCGAACCCACGACCTTCGCCGCGGTATCCGATGTCTACCTGAGCTAACATCGCCTTTAAAATCTGACGTCATTCCCTATCATTGTCTATAATGGATATAATCAATACCAGGGGTAAAAGGTACCGGAATAAACTGTTAACTAATATATCATTCCCAAGCATAAATAACTATTTAACATAAATATTTAGGTCCTAGATTAATAGCAACATGTTCCTAACAAAATATTTAGGCAGCCAAACTAAAACAGCCAATGAAATATCACAAAAAACAAGTAAAAAGCGTGTAGATTTGTTACCTACACAACATTCTATCTTAAAAAACGTGTAGATTGGTTACCTACACAACATTCTATCTTAAAAAACGTGTAGATTGGTTACCTACACAACATTCTATCTTAAAAAACGTGTAGATTGGTTACCTACACAACATTCTATCTTAAAAAACGTGTAGATTGGTTACCTACACAACATTCTATCTTAAAAAACGTGTAGATTGGTTACCTACACAACATTCTATCTTTAAAAACGTGTAGATTGGTTACCTACACAACATTCTATCTTAAAAAACGTGTAGATTGGTTACCTACACAACATTCTATCTTAAAAAACGTGTAGATTGGTTACCTACACAACATTCTATCTTAAAAAACGTGTAGATTGGTTACCTACACAACATTCTATCTTAAAAATTAGCCGAGATTTGGCATTCTAACGCTCACATAAATATCTTAATATAGCAATATCGACACTACATTACGATATTTAATAACACACGATGACATTTTTGGTTGTTTAGGTCAGTTTTACTTTTAATTATCATTGCACTCGGTAATTGAAGTGCATCCGATGATGTCAGCGATGAGAGACAGGTCAAGTTAGGCTATTTACATCCCACATTTCGCCTCCCACTTTTTATTTTTACACTTTAGGATAAGCTTGTGTTTGACCACAGTCTCACCATGGTAAGTGATGATGTGGCCGAAGGTGATAAGCACACAGCCTAGATGGGAACTGGCTCTCAAGTGCAGCTGTGGGAACACACCGATAGGTGCTTGGCGACAGATTTTCAAATTGAGGGTGGTAGCCAGCCAGTCGGGTACTACAAAGTACCTTACCACCGAGCTATGGTTTCTTCATGATGTTTTCCTTCACCGAAAGCTCAAGCTCATTGTAGGATTCGAACCCACGACCTTCGCCGTGTGAGCTATCATCGCCAACATGAAACAAGTATTCAAATTTATAAAGCACCAAAGACAAAGTTTGGAAACCACTGATCAAACAGTCGACGCAATAAACCTATATGCACAACCCAATTTAAACTTTAAATCATGTTATTACGCTTGAAAATCATTATCCATTTGTATTAATGCACGTTCCATAGTGCAAGATAGTCAAAATTATAAAACTTTAGAGGTGTCAAGGGACACCCGGATGGAACGAGGTTATATAAGTCGAGAGAGTATATATATAAAAAAAAATAAAAAAAAATATCTGGCTTGCTTTCTATAAGAGAGAGAGAGAGAGAGAGACAGACAGAGAAACATGCGCACGCCGCACAGCTTACAATAGCTTACTATAGCGTCGGTGACATATAAAGTGTCGGTGACAATTTTTCGTAAGATTTTTTTCCGTCTAGCCCTCTTTCACAACGCGCGATAAGGAACTTCGTTCCAATATTTATATGCAACTGTCAATATGTCATAATACTAGTTTTCCGCCCCGCGGTTTCACCCGCGTTCCTGAGGGATCTTATATTTTCCCGGGATAAAAAGTCTCCTATATGTTATTCCAGTATATGATCTACCTGTGTACCAAGTTTCATTAAAATCCATACAGTAGTTTTTGCGTGAGAGAGTAACAAACATCTTCACATCTTCACACACATCCAAACATACTTTCGCATTTATAATATTACTAGGATACTAGGACTAGGATGTAGAATTAATACGTGAAGCAAAAACTTTGACTTATGGCTGACCTTTAAACAGTCTAGCTTTCCAATCAGGGGGTAATATAGTCGAGGACTAGTCAGGAAAGACTCCAATTCGATCGCAATAATAAATCTAATTATCACTGTGACCATGGATCCGTGAGGGTCTGAAGCTTGTCGTTTCACAAGTATTTTATCTAATAAATTAATCGAGGCCTCGGGTGACCGGCGGGCGGAGAGCTTTTTCCGCCAACGCATCAACCTGGCCATCCAAAGAGGAGCCTCGAAGCGATGATAGCTCAGTGGTAAGTGACGTCGGATACCGCGGCGAAGGTCGTGGGTTCGAATCCTTACAATGAGCTTGAGCTTTCGGTGAAGGAAAACATCGTGAGGAAACCACTGCACGGTGGTAGGGTACTTTGTAGTACTCGACTGGCTGGCTACCACCCTCAAGTTGAAAATCTGTCGCCAAGCACCTGTTGGTGTGTTCCGGCAATTGCACTTGAGAGCCAGTTCGCCTTAATAAGGTGTACAACACATTAGCAATCCCCTGGTATTGCCAATGTCTATAGGCGACGGTTGTCACTTACCATCAGGTGACCCACCTGCCTCGTTGTCACTTGTGACATAAAAAAAAAAAAAAAAAGAAAAAAGTTTTTTTTTATATATTTTTTTTTTTTTGTGTTCGTAATTTGCGATCTGTCATTGACTATAAGCAAATCTGTTGAATGAGTAGTGACGTGTAGGGAGCTCCCCAGTGGGAGCATCTCCTCCTTATAATTCAGAGATCCAGGCTCTGGATGTCTCGGCGTTTCAGTCGCTTGTGGTAGCTTATATTTACCAGATTGGTGGCTATATATTATAGCCAGTTTTATATATTATATTATATTTATTGTAGGTAATGAAATTGTTATAAAAAATGTTGAATGTTAACTTTAATCAAATTATAAAGATTGTAATAACAGCATAATTATAGTCATATTATGACATTTGCGCATGTTTCCCTAGGCACGATGACCTAGCAGTGAGGTGAGAGATCTTCCCTTTTCAATGGAGGAGTCTAACACCTCGCTCCGGTATGTTTAATTAAATATAGTCGACCGAGACCCTTCCTAATCCTACTGATATTATAAATGTGATAGTTTGGATGGATGTATGTTTGTTACTCATTTACGCCAGAACGGCTGAATGAAATTTGGCATGGAGATATTATAGTCTGAAATAGCACATAGGCTACTTTTTATCCCGGGAAAAGATAAGATCCCTCGGGAAGGCGGGTGAAACCGCGCGGAACAGCTAGTAATATTATAAATGCGAAAGTGTGTCTGTTTTTCTGTATGTCTGTTACATCTTCACGCTTAAATCGTCGAACCGATTTACATAAAATTTGGTATAGAGATAGATGTAATCTTGGAGAAGAATATAGGATACTTTTTATCCCGGGAAAAGATAAGATAGAGCTGGAGTAACCCCAGCCAAACACCCTCCGACGCAAAAAGGGCGCAATCCGTCGCCCAATTGCGGAAACCGCCCGTACGAAGAAAGAAGAAGAAAAAAGATAAGATCCCCCAGGAACGCTAGTAAAACCGCGGGGTGGAAAACTAGTTACAAAAAATATTAGTTTAGATTAGAAAAAATATGCCAACAAAACAGAAGTCAACGGTCTGGGAACCTTGCCGATCGGCAGCAGCGGCAGCCTCGAAGAAGCTTTTTACATATTATAGTTGTACATTTGTTGTAAATGAATATTCTTGCTTCTAGAGTTGCTTCATTTAATTTAAATGTCTGGAGCTGAATAAAGATTGTCTGTTCCATTCGATTCTATTAGGTAACCAACCACGCCTACCAGTCCATTTCTGAATTTGATACAGTTAGAAACATATATTTTCTAAACCATATTTGTTTCTCCTATTATATTAGAGTAGATACGTGTCACACTCCAACTAAAAGGTTTCAGAGGCGACACAGTAGAGAGTCATAAAAACAGTATCTCAACACCCTCAAGGGAACTCGGCTGTGGTATTGACCTAAAAATTACAACTATACATGCTGTAGCAGCATCGGTTGGAAACTCAATTTTTGTTATTATATCTTTTAGTTTTATCTATACAATAGTTCTGTCGTAGTTGTATTTCTGAGATTTCGTGATGGATCAGTGAGTGATGTTTCAAATCTGGGTGTAATAATCTGTTAAAGTATGTATTTAAAAAAATTAATATGCAGTAGGTATCTATGACATATGTCCGGTTTTAAACAGATGACTGTGTGTGAAAAATATTTGGATGTTTGGATTTCTGGCTGTTTGAATGTTTGTTAATCACACAAAAACGGCAGAATGGATTTTGATGAATATTGGCACACAGGTAGAATCCTGGTATAAAATATAGGATTTTTATTCAAGAAAAAGATAAGATCAAGATTTAAGGCGATAATAGCTCAGTGGTAGTGACTGTGAAAAATTCAACGGTCTAGCTAACGCGGTTCTTGAGATACAGCCTGGTGACAGACAGACGGACGGACAGACAGCGTAGTCTTAGTAATAGGGTCCCGTTTTTACCCTTTGGGTACGGAACCCTAAAAAAGATCCTTCGGGAATGCGGGTGAAACCGCGGGGCGAAATATAAGCTACACTAAACTATATCTCGCATGTTTTAAAGTTATGTTTAAGTTAACTTCGAATATCACGTGGTGCTCTTAAGTGTAATAAAGTGAGAGATTAAGATTTAAATGACATGAAGCTGTAATTTATACGACATATTATGTGTGTAATAATATTATAAATAAACTCACTCCTCTTGCTCAAAAAGACCGTCATTGTGGCGTACCAGAGCGAAGAAAAAATAGCAATTCATCCTCTAGGGGAAAAAGTTTTTTTTTTGAAATTTTTGTGTGTCAAATGACAATGAGCCTACAAAAACGAAAAAGTCTTTAGTCATAAGTAGAATAATCATGAATAAAGACTCGACTTATTACTGTTTCATAAAAAAAGAACTTCATTTTAATTTTGAAAATGGAACTAAAATCGGCGATCTCTGGTAGAATGCATGCAATGTGTTGCGGCTACAGAAGAAACAAAAAAAAGACATAAACTACATATTTCATATTGTATTGGATTGTTTTATTTTCTCGCAATCGTAGTGAAAAGTATAGTGTAACACACGGCGCTACAACCCATTAAAACTCTGTTTCTATTTACTACGTCGTATATAATGGGTCATTTTAGCTCCTTGTATAACAAACTACTATTAGTTTTTTTTTTTTTTTTTTAGGTTTTTCTATAGACATTTAATATTTACAACAAATGTACAAAATATACATGCAAATGTACAATTACAATACATAAAAAACATCTTCGAGGCTGCCGCTGCTGCCGATCGGCAAGGTTCCCAGAAGGCTGGCAGCGTTAGCGCTACTATTAGTTATATATCAAACATGTGACAATTAAAAACTACTTCTAATGAGTTCACTTAATAAAGAGATTTTTGAATTTGAAGACGAAGACGAAGAAGTATAAATTATGTATATGTTACCGGCCAGACCCGATTTCAGGACAAACTTGCCAGTTTTGCCTAGGCTTAACTAGTGCTTCCTATACGCAGTCGCTCACAGTCTCTTTCTATTCAAAATCGACATGGCTTTATTAGGTTAAAAGTGTAACTTTGTTTGTGTAACACCTATGCGCTGGACTGACCAAATAAAATCCGCAGTGGGAAGTGTCTGACTGCACTAGACAGTCTTCCAATAGGGAGAGATGGCGCAAGATCGTGCGAAGAGCCGTGTCCGCCTCTTACACCGATGCGGACCCCTCTACGTGACCACGACCGCTCTGCCAAGAGCGACACGACAAGGAAGGAGATGTAACTTTGTTGATATTTTCTTATGTTTATCAATTCTAAGATTTTGAGTGAACAAAGATGAAGCGACCGCGTATAGGAAGAACTAGTTGAGCCTAGTCAAATCTAGTTTGTCCTGAAATCGGGTATCGATATATTTTTTTTTATATCCTCGGACATTTGTTCACACCCGGCTATCTGATCCCAAACTAAGCACAGCTTGTAATATGGACAACCAGATTACTGATATACTACTTTTTTTTTGTAAATACATACTTAAATAGATAATTACACCCAAACTCAGGACAAACAGACATGTTCATGTACACAAATGTGTGTCCTGGATGGGAATCGAACCCACGACCTGCGGAGTAATAGGCAGTGTATTAACCAACCACGCCAACCGGCCCGTCAATGACGTATATGTCGATATGTAGCAACAACACTAGCAAAATGATGTTTACTTGTACTGTAAGAGATTAGGAAAAAGAGGCGCGTCATCGTTGATGGAACTAACATTTCGCCAGTTTTTTTTTTATCTTAAATTTTGATCAAAGATGACCTTTAAGGTCATAGAACCTTTAAACGCCTCTGCTCCAACACCGCTCCCACTCAACACCGCCCTATACTAAAACTCAACTACCGAGCAGTCTGATGACGGTAAGCTCGCTGACAGCGAGCTGTCTGCTAATTTATGTTGCCAATATAAACTATATCTAAAAAGCACGACCTGAAGCCCATGTTTTAATGGTATTTTATCTGTCGGGTGGGAGCGGAGGCGTCTAAGTGAGCTACGACCTTTACTGTGCAAAGATATTATCTTTTTAAGATCACTCCTGGACTTCGCCTCCTATGTGTGTTCTAAGACTTGTACAATGGGCAGTGTTCCGCCCGCCGTCGACAGGGAGTTCATCCTCACACCTTAGAACCAAATTGGTCGCGTACAGTGCGCTTTGAGAGACATTTTCTCCCGCGTACGATCAGGTTGTGGAATGAGCTCCCTGTAGAGGTGTTCCCTAGAGACTACAGCATGGGGTTCTTCAAAAGTAGTAAGAAGGTTTATGCAAGGTCGACAACGCGCTCGGGACGCATCTGGTGTTGCCAGCGTCCATAGGCTACGGTAACCGCTTACCATCAGGTGGGTCGTAAGCTTGTTTACCACGCAAAAATATCTCTTATACTTTGCTTTGAACGTGTTACTAGTTACGAATATTTAAACGACGACAATGCTCATTTCAATTCAATTCTGTAATGGATAAATTCAACCTAAAAATAGTTCATATGAGCTACACTCTACCCTTGCATCCCCCAGGCGATGTGTCAAATATTTGAATATGTAAATGTATACTTGAAAAGAAATGTAAATTTGAAAAGAAAGATCTACTGCCTTGCTAAGTTTCTTGCTGGAGTCTTCTAAGTTTAAGTGTATTCCGAACCAGTGGTAGAGTCAATTGTAACGTTCATAAGTGCCTTACCAGGGCCTAAACTGAATAAAGGAGTTTGAATTTGACCAGAAAATACCTGTAATCAATGACAAGACCGGAACGCTGGCTAAGTATAAATGTTTGACTTTCTGGGAAACCTTTGAAGTAACGTTACGTTTTCGTTTTCCGTGCGTCTTCGGTAAGAGGAAACTATAGCACGGTAATGACTTACCACAAGCGTGGAAAGCAAGCAGACAGATCACCTGATGGTAAGTAACTTACCACAAGCGTGGAAAGCAAGCAGACAGATCACCTAATGGTAAGTAACTTACCACAAGCGTGGAAAGCAAGCAGACAGATCACCTGATGGTAAGTAACTTACCACAAGCGTGGAAAGCAAGCAGACAGATCACCTAATGGTAAGTAACTTACCACAAGCGTGGAAAGCAAGCAGACAGATCACCTGATGGTAAGTAACTTACCACAAGAGTGGAAAGCAAGCAGACAGATCACCTAATCGTAAGTAACTTACCACAAGCGTGGAAAGCAAGCAGACAGATCACCTAATGGTAAGTAACTTACCACAAGCGTGGAAAGCAAGCAGACAGATCACCTGATGGTAAGTAACTTACCACAAGCGTGGAAAGCAAGCAGACAGATCACCTAATGGTAAGTAACTTACCACAAGCGTGGAAAGCAAGCAGACAGATCACCTGATGGTAAGTAACTTACCACAAGAGTGGAAAGCAAGCAGACAGATCACCTGATGGTAAGTAACTTACCACAAGCGTGGAAAGCAAGCAGACAGATCACCTAATGGTAAGTAACTTACCACAAGCGTGGAAAGCAAGCAGACAGATCACCTGATGGTAAGTAACTTACCACAAGCGTGGAAAGCAAGCAGACAGATCACCTAATGGTAAGTAACTTACCACAAGCGTGGAAAGCAAGCAGACAGATCACCTAATGGTAAGTAACTTACCACAAGCGTGGAAAGCAAGCAGACAGATCACCTGATGGTAAGTAACTTACCACAAGAGTGGAAAGCAAGCAGACAGATCACCTGATGGTAAGTAACTTACCAAAAGCGTGGAAAGCAAGCAGACAGATCACCTGATGGTAAGTAACTTACCACAAAAGTGGAAAGCAAGCAGACAGATCACCTGATGGTAAGTAACTTACCACAAGAGTGGAAAACAAGCAGACAGATCACCTAATGGTAAGTAACTTACCACAAGCGTGGAAAGCAAGCAGACAGATCACCTGATGGTAAGTAACTTACCACAAGAGTGGAAAGCAAGCAGACAGATCACCTGATGGTAAGTAACTTACCACAAGAGTGGAAAGCAAGCAGACAGATCACCTGATGGTAAGTAACTTACCACAAGAGTGGAAAGCAAGCAGACAGATCACCTGATGGTAAGTAACTTACCACAAGCGTGGAAAGCAAGCAGACAGATCACCTAATGGTAAGTAACTTACCACAAGCGTGGAAAGCAAGCAGACAGATCACCTGATGGTAAGTAACTTACCACAAGAGTGGAAAGCAAGCAGACAGATCACCTGATGGTAAGTAACTTACCACAAGAGTGGAAAGCAAGCAGACAGATCACCTAATGGTAAGTAACTTACCAAAAGCGTGGAAAGCAAGCAGACAGATCACCTGATGGTAAGTAACTTACCACAAGAGTGGAAAGCAAGCAGACAGATCACCTGATGGTAAGTAACTTACCACAAGAGTGGAAAGCAAGCAGACAGATCACCTGATGGTAAGTAACTTACCACAAGAGTGGAAAGCAAGCAGACAGATCACCTGATGGTAAGTAACTTACCACAAGCGTGGAAAGCAAGCAGACAGATCACCTAATGGTAAGTAACTTACCACAAGCGTGGAAAGCAAGCAGACAGATCACTTGATGGTAAGTAACTTACCACAAGCGTGGAAAGCAAGCAGACAGATCACCTGATGGTAAGTAACTTACCACAAGCGTGGAAAGCAAGCAGACAGATCACCTGATGGTAAGTAACTACCGTCGCCTATAGACATTAGTGATACCAGGGGATTGCTAATAAATTCTCGACCTTTTTACAGAGCAAGGTGGTAGAATAACAGTACTCGACTGGCTGGCTACCACCCTCAAGTTGAAAATCTGTTGCCAAGCACTGATTATGTATTCCAACAGCTGCACTTGAAAGCCAGTTCCCATATAGGCTTTGTGTGCTTACCTTCGTCGCATCACTTATCATGGTGAGATTGTGGTCAAGCACAAGCTTATCCAAATGTAAGACAAAAAAACTGCCTCTCAAATGAAATTTCCGAATTACATAGATACTTGATTAGCCATAGAATTCGAATCCACAATCTTAGGTGTGATATCTGAGGTCATTACCACTGAGCTATCATCGCCATAACATCTATACATCAACCCAGACATCACAATACATTGTTCTGGGTGAGAATTGAACCCACTACCTGTAGCGTAGAAGACATATCTTTAATCTTGTAAAATATACATTCTGTGGTTTTGTATCCAACATTACCCGCACAAATTGAAATATAATTCTCTATCTAATAGGGTGGCTACGGCGTAGATGTTCTACGACGATTCGTAGAATGTCTACGAAAACATTGGTATACGTATACAGGGAGTCCTGTAAATAGTACGGCAAACTTAAGAGGCGGATCACCTATTAAATATACAAAAATTACCTCAGTAAAAGTGTCACCGTTTTCAAGATATTTGATGTAAAACAGTTTTGTATGAATTTTTAGAATAAAGTTGTTTAAAAAAAGATCATAAAATACTTCGGGATATATTTTACATCCTAATATTATAAATGTGAAAGTATGTTTGGATGTATGGATGTTTGTTACTCTTTCACGCAAAAACTAGTGAATGGATTTGAATGAAACTTGGCACACAGGTAGATTATATCCTGGAATAAAACATTTTTAAAGGCGACGATAGCTCAGTGGTAAGTGACGTCGGATACCGCGGCGAAGGTCGTGGGTTCGAATCCTACAATGAGCTTGAGCTTTCGGTGAAGGAAAACATCGTGAGGAAACCACAACACGGTGGTAGGGTACTTTGTGTTACTCGACTGGCTGGCTACCACCCTCAAGTTGAAAATCTGACGCCAAGCACCTATCGGTGTGTTCCAACAGCTGCACTTGAGAGCCAGTTCCCATCTAGGCATTGTGTGCTTACCACCTTCGGCCACATCATCACTTACCATAGTGAGATTGTAGTCAAACGCAGACTATCCAGAATAAAAAAAAAATATAGGATACTTTTTATGTCGAGAAAAGATAAGATCCTACGGGAACGCGTTTGAAACCGCGGGGGAAAGCTAGTAGTTAAATATTTACAAAAATCTCACATAAACATCATCACCGTTAAATCCTAAATATTTTGGGACATTCTTCACACGGCCATCTGATCCCAAACTAAGCAGAGCTTGTACTATGGAAACCAAATAACTGATATACTACCTTTTTTTATAAATGACTAGCTGTCCGCCGTGGTTTCACCCGCGTTCCCGTGCTATCTTATCTTTTACCGGGATAAAAATATAGCCTTTGTTACTCAGGAATAATGTAGCTTTCTAATGGTGAAAGAATTTTTTAAATCGGTTTAGTAGTTTTTGTGTTAAATCGTTACAAACAAAAAATCTAATCTTTCGTCATTATAATATTAGTATAGATTACAACTAGACTCTAGGATAAATAGAATTAAAGCAATACACGAATACATCTACATATATGTATAACAACTTGCTGTCCCCCGCGGTTTTCCCGGGATAAAAAGTAGCCTATGTGCTATTCCAGATTATAATCTATCTCCATGTCAAATTTCACCCAGATCCATTCAGCCGTTCTGGCGTAAATGAGTAACAAACATACATCCATCCATCCAAACAAACTTTCACATTTATAATATTAGTAGGATAAATGAATTAAATCGTTTGAATAATTTTAAATGTACATATTTTGGAATAATTACTTTCAGTTTTTATTGTTTATAATGTAGAATGATTCGCTGCGTTAAGTCTTGACCGTCTAAGAATTGGCGCCCCAATCAATAAATACCTATTTCAAAAACTTCGTTTTCATTTCAGATAAAAAATCAAACGCTACTTTAAATAAATTCTTAAAACTACATTATGGTACAAAACGCTTACTTTACGGCTAGACGAATCGAATAACACTTACCACTTCTATCTCGTTCAAACACTTAATAAAATCACTTCACTTTACTTCGAGCAATATTCTTTTTTTTTTAGTTGCAGTCCGTTTTTTCTTTTGTTATTTATCGAGGGAGCGCGCGACCGTCCTCCTTTGAGTGCGTTCATCGACTGAAGGATGTAGGGGGAAGGTATTATATGTATAGTTGGCTGGCAGGTACCTCTGTGTGATGGACCTGTAGGGAAAATGGGGTAAGTTGAAAAATATTTTTTTTTGATATTTGTATGTTATTTTGTTTTATGCGTATTAAGCTGAATAGTAACAGAAATTTGGAATGAAATTTTAAGGGAATTTAGACGTATATCGTCTTTTATTTTAGTCAGTACGAGTATGTGAACAAATTTGGTGGAAATTTCTGTTTTTTGTTAAATTTATGTTTTATTAGCTGTCCCCCGCGGTTTCACCCGCGTTCCAGGGAGAACTTATTGTATCGCGGGTTAAAAATTATCCTATGTGTTATTCCAGGATACGATCTACCTGTGTGCCAAGTTTCATCAAAATCCGTTCAGCCGTTTTTGCGTGAAAGAGTAACAAACATCCATTCATCCAAACATTCACATTTATAATATTAGTGGGATTTATTATGTCAGTATTACATAATTTTTATTTATAGCCAACCGTTATGACGTATTTTTAAACAATTTAATTCAGCATGATGTCATGAATACACATCCAGAATAGAATAAAGGTCGGACTCAATTACTGATATTTAGCTGGAATCAATAGTTCACGTCACGAATAAAAAAAAACACTAGTGACTAACAATTGTAGATACATAAAAGACCGTACTGCTTATAATTGAAAAAAATCACGTGTTTTTCCATATTTTTTTAATTTAAATTGCAGAGAGTGCTTTATTGACCTTAGTTAAAAGTTTTTTTATACCACAAATGACAACGAGGCAGGCGGGTCACCTGATGGTAAGTGACTACTGTCGCCTATAGACAATACCATTGGGATTACCAATGTGTTGTATACCTTATTAAAAAGCCTTAAAGGCAACTCTCAAGTGCAACAGCCGGAACACACCAACAGGTGCTTAGCGATGGTAGCCAGCCAGTCGGGTACTACAAAGTCATTTATAATGTTGGATTTTATTCGGTGTAATTTTTTGTGAATCCTGTATAGATTTGTTAATTTTTTAGATGATTACAAAGAAAAAAATTAAAATTGCATTTACGTACTTTTTGTGCCAAGCACCGGCATTACGTCGGTGGTATCATATAACTAGGATGTTAGACGATGCTAACAGCTTGCTCTTACTAATGGATGCTAAGGTTTTAAGGGTGCTGTCGTACAGTCCACAAATGCGGCTCTAAATTAAGGCTCTGACAGCTCTACAGTAGACATAGTGAAATATTCTATGAAGTATTCAACTCTCATAGCTACGCCATTTTGAAAATAATCCAAAAATTGAATCGACAAAAGAATTAAGCGACCTAAATTCTGTGTTTTATTTATAATTCAGTGTATTTTTTATTGTTAAAATATATTATCTATGGCAAACTTCGCGCCTTAGCTAAACATCGCTCTGTTATTCATGTCGTATAATAAATTAGTAATCTCACATCAATTAAATAAATATTTCATTGCATACTCTAATAGACATACAAAAGCATTTCTACCCAAGCAGAAATGGCGACGCTTCGCTCGCTCTATCAATTATACTAAAAAACTAATTAAAAAAAACTAAATTAATTTTAATTAACAGTTTCTCGGTTGATCTCGGTCTACATTGTAAAAGGTGTGCAAAATTTCAAGTTTCTAACACTTTCTGAGAAATAAGATTTTTAAAATGTAACAAAAATAAGTAGCTCTTTATTTCTTAGAAAAATCTCAGTACATTTTCGTTCTTAATTAAAATGGAATCATCTCGAGTTTGGTTAATTTATAATTCATTAAAATTTTAACGATTCACGTGTATTTGAAAATGGATGAGATACTTATTTCTGTTTTGCGGTTTACTCCTGTCTTCCAGGATCTTTCTTCTTCTTCTTAAGGTGCCATCTCTTACCGGAGGTCGGCTATCATTAAGGCTATATTGTCTTGGACACAGCTGCGCGGAATAAGGATCTGGTGCTCAAGTTAAACCACGTTCGGAGGTTTTTGAGCCACGAGGTATGCCTTCTTCCAGGTGGTCGCTTTCCCTGATTTTTCCCCTGTAGGAGCGGCTAGAGCTGTTCATATTTGTTAATCCGCATTAAATGACCCAAGTACTGGAGCTTACGTCTTTTGATTGTATTTAACACCACCTTCTTGTTCATTATTTGCAAAACTCTTTCATTTGTCACTCTATCCGTCCACGATTTTTTCAAGATTCTTCTGTATACATACCCACATATCAAATTCCAGAATATATCCTATCCCTGTACCAAGTTTCAACCAAATCTGTTCAGCCGTTAAGGCATAACATATAAACAAACATTTATACTATTAAAACAAGACTTGGATTTATTCTGTAGCAGTTTTGTAGCACGAGCTACGAGTTGTACGATATTCGTAGACCGTCTACGAGATTAGTTAACTTACGCTCGAATATTCAAAAATATTTACAAACACCATTATAGAGACGTTTTTGTTTCATAACTAAGCGGTTTTAAGAAATTATCGTTAAATATTTTTCTCGGTAACCGGTTTTTGATGATTTTAATAATTTTTATATAAAGGTTACGGTGATTTATGTCCAGTACAGACTTTTGAAAACACTAATTTCAATGTTTCTAACGTATAATCTTTATATATAAAGAATAGCGATAGCTCAGTGGTAGTGACGTTGGATACCGCGGCGAAGGTCTTGGGTTCGAATCCTACAATGAACTTATGCTTTTGGTGAAGGAAACCACAGCACAGTGGCAGTACTCGACTGGCTTACCACCACACACAAGTTGAACTGTCGCCAAGCACCTGTTGGTGTGTTTCGGCAGTTACACTTGAAAGCCAGTTGCCTTTAAGGCATTGTAATAAGGTGTACAACACATTGGCAATCCCCCTGGTATTGCTAATGTCTATAGGCGACGGTAGTCACTTACCATCAGGAGACCTGCCTGCCTCGTTGTCACTTGTGGTATAAAATCATGAAAGTCATGTGAAAGAGAGAGCTCTATAACAAGCCTTAGTGTGATAAGGACGGCAATAATCTTTATGATGCGGTCTTCTTTGATAGTATTGTACTTTAGTAGTATCAAGGAGGAAAAGTGTAGTAAGTATAATTTTTCATATTTCAATTTTTAATTAAAAAAAATACCTTTCATGTAAAACCTGATTATTATTATTTATAGGAAATCAGATGTAATACAAAGCCTGAGCAGACAATAATGTCTGTTTTTTTTTTAAATAAATTTAGATAAAGTTAAATTAAAACATTTGGAACATTTATTTAACGTAATTTTTTATTGCTACCTACAAACCTTACTGAACAGTAACTACAAAATCACCCGTAAAAAGGTCACCATTTTGGAGATATTTCAGATTTAATGACTGATTTTTTATTCTCGAAATCGGTGATACACGGTACTACTTGGCGGACACTCTGTATATACAGAGTTCCCAAAATGTGACCTCAGATACAGGTCTCCGAAAAGTTAGGTACTAAGGCAGAACAGGAATTGAATTATCCCGAGTTATACCCTTTTGCGCTCAAGTACCGCACAGAGCTTCGGTGAAAATTATCGCTAATTCAGACGGTATTTTAAGGAGCCTGTAGCGAAGGTGCGTTTACACAAGCGAGTGCACTTGACTATTTACTGGATGTTCAAGTTCTACTGAACTACCACCAGTGGAGAAGTTATCCTTAAATTGTGAAAACTTATGCGCTTTACAAAGTTATGATCGTTCGAATGCCTCATTTCGATATATGTATATCATCACTTTTTTTACTACTGTCCTGGAACACGGATGCATATGATCCACACAGAATTTAATTTGGAAGTTTTTATAACTTCTGGGTATTCATTCCTTCACTCATTGTTTCGGTGTTTTTTTTTTTGGAGAGGACAAAAAGGTGCATGCCTGAGGGGCCATAAATACCCTTACGCGGACTGTTCGGCGAGCGCTTAGGGCTCTCAACCGAAATGTAAAACTTTAGATGCCTGACCGCTGAGGGCGCCCCAGTTGGGGCACGAACCTCGGCTCAGGGCGTCGCCGGGGGGCACAAAAGTGGGGTCGGACTTCGCATAAGTTATTTAGAGGAGATTTTAGGGGATAGTTGGATTACTGAATGCAGCTCGGGCCGCTAATTACGGGGGAGGAGACTGAGTCTGAGTGGAAACCGGTGGTTTATTATGGGCTTGAGCTGATATTTATCTAGATTGGGATCAAGTTGTTTTTTAATTAGAGATAGGCTTGTGTTTAAGTATATTATGACCTAACTGAGTAAAATGTATAAGGTTTGTAAGTCATCTAGGCTTTGTGTGCTTACCATCTTCGGCCACATCATCACTTAACATGGGGAGATTGTGGTCAAACAAAAGCCAATCCAGAATTAAAAAAAAATATTATCGTTCTTTAAGTATTCTACTAATATTATAATAAATGTTTATATGTTTGTTCCTCAATCACACAAAAACGGCTGAACGGATTTTGATGAAAGTTGGCACACAGGCTGACCATTTCCTGGAATATATATATTATATCTTATATTTATATATATATCTTCATTATCATTGAAGTCGCATTATAGTTTCTTTTTTTATGTCACCAGTGACAACCAGGCAGGCGGGTCACCTGGTGGTAAGTGACTACCGTCGCCTATAGACATTAGCAATACCAGGGGATTGCCAATGTGTTGTACACCTTATTACAATGACTTAAGGGCAAGGGCATAGATGCTTTCAAGAAAAAAAAATCACTAAATTTCATCATTACCAACCTGAACAAACAACCAAATATACAAACTTTCACATATATTATATTAGTAGGATTATCACATCGTCACCTATTATGATATTACTAGGAAAAAGAGTGGTGTGCGTCTTCATGGTTAGCACTATCTACGTCATCAAGTCAGATAGTGGACAAACGCGAACCGCCCAGCAGACGTTGTCCTGCCCTTAAAATAAAACTTAGAACCCGATTCCAGCGCCACCAATTGTGAAACTAAACCATCTGTCAGTCCGATCTCGAGACATGTCAAAACGTCGTTCTATACTAAATGTATGACAAAAGTAATTTACTTCATCATTCTTTTTTTTGTGAATTTTTCATATTTTTTAATCTTATGTATTATTCCTGGTTCTAAGCTACATCCCCATCAATTTTCAGCCAAATCGGTTCAGCCGTTCTTGAGTTATAAATAGTGTAACTAACACGACTTTCTTTTATATAATATAGATATACAAATGAATCCCTATTTACTTGGTCACGGCATCACGCGTGAACGGCTGGAGCAATAAGGAGATGGTTCTTATGAATTAAAAAAGTATGAAAGTTGCGTGGAACATTAGAAAATTTAAGAAAACTTAACGACCATATTAAATTTCCTAACCTTAATATAAACATGGCGTTTGACATAACTGCCAGTTGTGTGACAGTTGGCGCAAATATTGTTTAAAACTGATGGTTCCAAGTTTCTTTTTATTTTCATTTCATGGCAGGACAACGTCTGCCGGGCCCACTAGTATACAATAAAAAACGCATTCTTAATAACCTGTATATTCTCATGAATTTCATGCAAGTCAACTTGCCTAAGCCACTCGCCTGTTCAAAGGCAGCACCACTCATAAGCCCAGTTTTTGGGTCAACACATCCAGCAGTATCTCGTTAAAAATTGTTTGTGTGAGTACCGTAAATGTAATCAGAGGTTTATTTCACGAAACTGTACCTCTATTCTTGTTTTTGGACTTGTTTTGCTTAGAATATCATTATTCTTTTTTATTAATACAAATCCAGTGAAAATATTATGTTTCTCGGGGTAATTTATGCAGCTTTCGTTGTTAACATTCGTAGACTCGTAGACCATCTACAAATTATCGTAGCAGCTTCTACGACATTATCCATACGTGATATTCAGTACCTATGTAATTAAAGTATTAAAGTTAGTGATGTAAAACAGTATAAAACGAGTATATGCCCATATTTATTAGTTTATCATTATATGATATTTATTAGTTTATCATTATATGATATTTATTAGTTTATCATTATATGATATTTATTAGTTTATCATTATATGATATTTATTAGTTTATACATTATTTTATTTTATTAGAATGTATTATAGTAGGGGAGGCAATGATGCTAAATTTGTAGTTACTCGAGCGTCTTTGGGACCTACTGGAATTTGAAGATTAGGTGGAATAAAGAAAAAAAGGTTATGTGATATTTTCCCCTTCAGCGGTGGGGGGAGCGTCTACAGGGTTTCAAAAATGTAAAAAAATACAGTCACCAAGAAATACTCGAGCGCGTCAGATATTAATAGGGTAGTCGCGCCACGTCTGTCTGATAACGGAAAAATAATAATCTGCCGTTTTGAGTGGTGGGGGTGGCCGAACGAAGGGGTCGAAAATATTTAAAAAAAAAATTTACTCGAGCGCGTCAGACATTGATAAGGGATGTTAAGTGAACCCTCCAGTAGCTCCTATTTTAAAGACTGACGATTTGGACGCGACTATCAGTCAGGGCCGATTTTTGAAAATGCAAAAAAAAATCGTGACCTTGATTTACTCGAGCGCGTCAGGTTTTTATACAGGTGGTTCTTCTTGATGGCCTTGTTGTACTGACCCATAATCTGACAATTATGTTGAGGAATTTCCTTAATCTGACGGTTTGAAAAAAAAATATATAAAAAATTTCGAACTCTCGAAAATGGTTCAAGATATCGAAAAAATTTTTGTGAAAAAGTTGTAGAAAATTTAATCTTCTACAATATTTATTATGAATACATATACCAAAAACCCCATAGGAAACGAGATATTTGCAATAAATGATTTTTTGACCTTTGACCTTGAAAAATCAGTAGTCGCGGGCACCCTAAGATAAGTAGCTTTTGAGACAAGTTTTAGGGTGTCAAAATAAAGGTTATATATAAAACAAGTTAATAGCTGACTATCTCTCATTCTGAGGTGAAACTCATAATATTCCTGTACTATACACTTAATGATTTTAGCTACTTCGGCTTGTGCAAATCGGCAGATTATGATATTTCCGTGATTCGTGACTAATTTCCTTCAAAATAAAAATAAAACTAACGCGCTCGAGAAAATCCAGGTGACGTTTTTTTTTGCAACTTTGCGAGTCTCCAATTTTCTTTCGTCACGCCCAAATTGTCAGATTATTGAAATGTACACTATTTTGCATGTACCTAACTTACTTTACCTTAATCTGACGCGCTCGAGTATTTCAAACCATCGATTTTTTTTTACTAATCTGACGGGCTACCCTAGACGTTCGACACTATATAGAGGGCTCAGATTTGGTGAGAGTACTTCACAAGGTGCAAGGTTGCCCTTATGTTAATCTGCCGCGCTCGAGTAAATCCCGAAATCCCCTATTCGCCTCCCCTACCATTAGGATGTATTAGGATTTAAATTATGATGTATTATGTGTTTATGTGTTTCACATTCTTTATTAATTTGTTTGCTTGCCATATTAAATATATCCTATTACCCTAGGTTGCCTGGAAGAGATCGCTTCAGCGATAAGACCGCCTAAATTGTTTTCACTGTTATTTGTCTTTTGTGTATGTAACCTGTATTTTTGTCTTGTGGTGTCAACAATAAAGAATATTTGTGTTGTATTGTATTGTATGGTATAATATGTTGTACTATACTAGCTACCCGCCCCGGCTTTGCACGGGCAGCAGAGTATATTCGCCTACATATACTGTACATATTTTTATTTTGGATAAGCTTGTGTTTGACTACAATCTCACCATGGTAAGTGATGTGTCCGAAGGTGGTAAGCCCAAAGCCTAGATGGGAACTGGCTCTCAAATGCAGCTGTAGGAACACACCGATATACATATTCGTAGTGTAGTATTAGGGTATATAATTCTATAGGTTTACGTGGCGCACGCCAGTAAAGCCCCCAGTCGGCATGATTTGTTCCATTATCTTCCACAATCATCGTCATATTTCAGACAATATAAACAAAACCTTAATGAATTATACACCAAAACCTTCCTCATGAATGTTTTCATTCACCGAAAGCTTTATTGTAGGATTTGAACCCACGACCTTCGCCGCGGTATTTAACGTCACTACCACTGAGCTATCGTCGCTTTAAATACTAATAAAAATTCCATACAAGCTCTGATTGGGTTGTGTGAAAAATGTACCGAGATATTTCTCTCTGTTACCTCAAAATTTTTAAAGACCATCAATTCGCTCATAAAATTCATCAAAGCAATATTCAAACGAAATCCAGAGAAAATTATTGAGGACCAAAACCATCCTTTTATCTAAGGCCCTTCATACACGTACGTACTGAAACGAAACCAGTTACTAACAGCTACTAATCGCACTTTGTAGTACTCGACTGGCTGGCTACCACCCTCAAGTTGAACTGTCGACAAGCACCTGTTGGTGTATTTCTTTAAGGCATTGTAATAAGGTGTACAACACATTGGCAATCACCCTGGTATTGCTAAAGTCTATAGGCGACGGTAGTCACTTTCCATCAGGTGACCCGCATGCCTCGTTGTCACAACTGCGATTTGACTAGAGGGTATCTCTTCTTAACTTACTATGCTCATATCTTTTTGGCACCTAGATGGATAGCGTTGTCAGAACAGCCATCATGGCGGCATTTTATTAGTATTTAAATTATTTAATCATCTATTGTTTTTGACGCCATTACACGCAAATGACAATATTTGCGTGTAGTGAGACTTAATATGAAATGAAATGTTTCACAGGCCTTCACAGGCACTTATGAATAGTCAGACTCTAATGTACGCTTCGGAAGTTTGCTTTTGCTGAGAAGAGCCGGCAATAAACTCAACATTTACTCTTTTCATTCAATAATTTTTTATCTAGTCTCACTGACAATATTTGCGTGTTATGGCAGCAAAAATAGTAATCTATAGAAAATTATGACTGACTTCGTAAACAACAAACTCGCACAGACCAGCCCCCACAAGCAGCACTTGTTTACAAGTATGGCACGTGTGGCAGCCACCGTCCTCCTCGCAAATATTATAGGGAAGTGAGCGATAAATAAATTATTGTATTTAATAGGTCTATGAACTTTTTGAAAAACGACTAAAATATCTTATTTGTAAGTACTTGTAAAGGCCTATTTGAATAAAATGTTTTCGGTAAGAAAAAAACTAGTTTCTTTTGAGTAGTAACGTGTGCGAAGGGCCTTAGAGAGTAATCGTGGGCGTACTCAAAAGCACCAGTAAATATTTGAGCCCATGAATAGGTATTACAATGCAAAGGAATTTGCTTCTTCGGTTGTCTTTCTTTTAATTAAATTGGTAAGTTACCTGTAAAGCTTCCAGGGCTGTGCTAGGGTTGTCACGCAATATTTATTGCTAATGTTGCTAAGCAACCACGGTTAAACCCGTGATGGTTTGTGTGGCATGTATCTTATGCATTTATATTCTTTTTTTTTATTTTATTTTTTATATATTATAGAATTTATTTACAACACATGTACAAAATATACAAGCAAATGTACAATTACAATACATAAAAAACTTCTTCGAGGCTGCCGCTGCTGCCGATCGGCAAGGTTCCCAGAAGGCTGGCAGCGTTTCCTCTTTGGATGGCCAAGCTGATGCGTTGGCGGAAAAAGCTCCCCGCCCGCCGGTCACCCGAGGCCTCGATTAATTTTTTACATAAAATATTTGCGAAACGACGAGCTTCAGACCCCCACGGACCCAAGGTCTCAACCGCAAAAGGCATAAATTGATAATTTGGACCAATACAGGCGTACTTTTTGAATTTTGAATTTTCCGCACCTTTCGCAGCCGCTCCCGCGGCTTTACAAGTCACCGGTAAGTGAGATGGCGCAAGTGTATCGACACAAGTGGCATCTCATTCTTTATTATATTGTGATTAATACATTTAAAAAAATTGACAATTGGAATGTTTTTGTTAAGTCATTGTAAGGTGGCAACACATTGTCAACCCCGCTGGTATTGCTAATGTCTATAGGCGACGGTAGTCACTTACCATCAGGTGACCCGTCAGCTTCGTTGTCACCTTGTGCTATAAAAATAAGAAGTGTTTGACCACAATCTCACTATGGTAAGTGATGATGTGGCTGAAGGTGGTAAGCACACAAATCCTAAATGGGAATTGGCTCTTAAGTGCAGCTGTTGGAACACACCGATAGGTGCTTGGCGACAGATTTTCAATCTAGGCTTTGTGTGCTTACCACCATCGGCCACATCATCACTTACCATAGTGAGATTGTAGTCAAACACAAGCCTATCCAGAATAAAAAAAAAAAAAAAAAAAAAACCTTATAGTTCCAGGCTAGTTTTTCAAGGGATCTTATTACCTCTGGGGTTACCACCAAACCACAAAAAAAACCTGAGACATTTGTTCATACACGGCTATCTGATCCCAAACTAAGCAGAGCTTGTAATATGGACAACCAGATCACTGATATACTACATATACTACTTTTGTTGTTGTAAATACATACTTAAATAGATAATTACACCCAGACTCAGGACAAACCGTTCCACCCTTACGCACGAAGCGATTTGCTTCCTCATTTATTATGCGTACTGCTAAGGAGTGGAACTCATTGCCTGAGTCTGTGTTTCCCGATAGTTACAACCTGGGAGTCTTCAAGTCTCGGGTGAATAGGTTGCTTCTAGGTAAGCGTGCACCATCGTGGACCACATCGTCACCTACCATCAAGTGAAATAGTGGTCAAACGCGATACCTATATTTAATAAAAAAAAACAGGTCTGTCCTGGATAGTGTGGTAGTCAGCCAGTCGAGTCCTACAAAGTACTCTACCATCGTGCTGTCATTTTCTCACGATGTTTTCCTTCACTGAAAGCTCAATTTCGCTGTAGGATTCGAACCCACGACCTTCGCCGTAGTATCCGAAGTCACTACCACTGAGCTATCATCGCTTTAAATTATATTATTAAGTTATATTTTTATAGGTGGAGATTTTTAATGGCATTGAACAAAATTTTACATGTCTACCTATATCAATCATTTGGCTGTAAATCTTCCTAAAAAAAAAAAAAAAAGTACAGGTAAGTAGTACGACAAACTTAAGGGGGAGATAGGTGGGGGGGGGGGGGGGGGGGGTCACCTACCAACATATACAAAAATGACCTTAGTAATCCATAGATCTTTTATAGAGCTTTTTTTGTATAATTGGTAGGTGACCTGCCCTCATATCATCCCCTTTTATCGACTACTTACCGGACATGTATATTGCATCCGTTGATGCTGACGACGCGACACAGGTCAAAGTAGCCTAATTAGCCAATGTTTACCCTCCCACTTCCTATCCTAACCTATCTACTTTTTAGAAGAAAGAAAAAAGAAAGAAAATATATTTATTTTGAAAAATACACAAAACACCACAAACATACATAATAATATATATTTAACAAGTAAAAAAAAAAAAAAATAGAGTAGGTGGTGTTGTGTGACATCAAAAATTGGTCAGCGACTCAGTAAAACACTGTTAACCGTTGACCGGATAACAGAACTGATTTTCAGTCGCCGCCAAGAGAAACGTCACGAACAACTGGACAGAACACACAAAAATCAATTTTACAAATGTAATTATTTTATCTTATTACCCATCCAAATTCCAACAGCATTACAATTAAGTTAACCTCACAGTAGAACGCCCGACTACCCTAACACAAACTTACAAGTTACTATCTAAGCATATAATTATATAATCCTTTGTAAGATTAAAAACCCGTTGAAGCGTGCAACGATCAAAGAATTTAACTCCAACCATTTTGTCTATGCTCGATTAAAGATGCAAGCTGATTAGTCTATGGTCGCCTCGTTGACCAATCATTAGCCGCGCTCCGCGTGTTCTTTATTCAAAATTATGACGTCAGAACGGTCAGTTGAGCATTGCATCTCGTTGAGTACACACGCTTTTGATCGTAAAGAGGAAATTTTCGCTCTAATAAAAATGTGGGGGGCTTTAAATAAAACAACTTTGTTAGATAATGGAGTATGGAAGATGACCTATTTGCTTATATTCTATTGATTTAAATTACGTATGTACGAGTAAGTACTACATCGTAAGAAAATACGTTATTTTTAAACGACTTCAAAAAAGGAGGAGGTTATATGTTCGACAGTATGTTTTTTTTTTTTATGTTTTGTTTTGTATGTTTTTCGATTTTCCGCCAATTGTCAACCGATTTTCAAAATTCTTTTTTCATTTGAAAGAGTATACTTCGGCGGTAGTCCCACTGTCACTAAATCAGGATCTGATGATGGGATCCTGGGGAAAATGAGAGCAACCCTCAAATTTTATAAGAATTTACAGTATTTTTCATTCATATACGTACTTATCAAAGCTATTTCCATCTGGTAGTCATCATCTTATGTTGCAGAGCTGATGATGGAAGGTACAACTCCTTAAAGGTTAGGAGTTAGGGGATATTTCTTTAAATATTATATTCACGTTTAGACTCGTATCGTCGTCTCTTTGTATATTAAAATGAGCTGATGATAGAAGGTAATATCTTTATCGGTTAGGTGTTAGAATATACGTTGTCCTAGATATGAAATGAAACGCAATATCAAGTAGCTGCTGAGAAAGAAGCCTTAATCATTTAGGATATATATTCTTTATTTTCTTTAAAAGTTTATCTATTTATGTATTCCCTCATCTAATAGCGAGATGTTATTTAACTTATAGGCTTTCTCGATAAATGGGCTATCCAACACTAATATATTTTATGTAGTTCCTGAGATTAGTGCGTTCAAACAAACAAACTCTTCAGCTTTCTAATATTAGTATAGATAATGTAAATTAATAATAGGCTTAAATTGCTCGAAAAAACTATTAAATATTTCTTGAAAACATTGAAATATAAAAAATGGAAAAAAAAAACTTTTTATAAAAAAATAAAAACGACTTCAAAGGCAAATATTGCACTAAAAACCGAAAAATAAACTGAATAAGACAATAAATAAAATGGAAAAAAAAAATTTCAATAACTAAATAGACCAAAAACTTTACTTATGTAAACTACCTACGCACCTATTCAAATTATTATTCTATAAATACCTTTTGATCTGTTTGAAGTCGGTGCCAAGCCCAAAAATAGAATGAAAGAAATAATAAATGCCTTCATAAGCATCGCCAGATGGCAGTTCAGCCTCCCAGGGAGGAGATTAAGTAATCCCTGGGTTCGGGAACTCACTCTATCTGCGGGCGGCCAGCGGTCAACCGTTTCACCGGATCTCCCTAACCACACGCCAACATGCTGCGCCTGCACTACTTAATAGCGACTCCATAATATCGCCGGTCCCTCCGCCGTCAGCACAGTGCCTCCTCTAAGGAGCTCTGGCAACCTTACTCACCGCAGGAACACAACACCATTTGGCAGTGTTATTTGGCTGCGATATTCTGTAAGGTGGAGGTACTTCCCCAATCAGACGGCCCCAATTATGAGCAGATGTTATGCTATGTCCTACCTCCTCAAACCGTACGAAGCCTATTAAACCTATTAGGCTTGGCACCGACTTCAAACAGATCAAAAGGTATTTATAGAATAATAATTTGAATCGGTGCGTAGGTAGTTTACATAAGTAAAGTTTTTGGTCTATTTAGTTATTGAAATATTTTTTGTCCATTTTATTTAATGTCTTATTCAGTTTATTTTTCGGTTTTTAGTGCAATATTTGCCTTTGAAGTCGTTTTTATTTTTTTATAAAAAGTTTTTCAAAATTCTAATAAACTTTTTTTAACAAATACTGTAATTAACAAATGTGTAAATGTGAAATTTTGTTTGCTACCTGAAGGGAAAGTACTATTAATACTGTACATAGAAAATTTTACTCAAAGAAAACATTCCTTTATTTTTGAAAAGAAAGAAAACTGCATTCAAATATATTCCAAAATTCGCTTGCCACACCCGGAAATCGAACCAACAAAAATCTGTAAAAATTACAATCGTTAGGGTCAATTATAAGGATGAAATCTCTCTAACAAACTTGATAAATTAAATGAATATTTATTATTATAATATTTTTATAGTAGTAAACATAATAAGTTAAAAACTTTTTTAAAAACAAGCTTTGGATTCAGAGTGACGTCACTTTATTTTTGAGATATTCTCAGCAAGCCCTTTCATTTGATACCCATATTGTAGGACTATTATTTTTTAATGCAATACTGCAATATGGGTATCAAATGAAAGGGCTTGCTGAGAATAACTCAAAAATAAAGTGACGTCACTCTGAATCCAATATTGGCTAACCTGTGATGGAGGGATGACGTCGCGTGCGACGGTGGAGCCATTTTTAATCTATCTAGATCTTAGGCATCCTAGGCTATTTTGTGTTCTAAGTTTGTGAATAAGTAATTACAAGTGTAAACCAAAGTTTTGCGAGCATTATTTCGGAACTAGAACGATGTGATGACCCACCGATGACGAATCCCCGTCATGTTTATCATTTGAAATAGAAAATTATGAAAATGTTTGTATTTAATTAAACGTATGTTTCTGCTCGGTCTTACTATCCGTAATAATCCATACTTCCTACTAATATTATAAATGTGAAAGTATGTTTGGATGGATGTGTGTGAAGATATGTTGAGATATTTGTTACTATTTCACGCAAAAATGGCTCAGCGGATTATGTTGAAACTTGGCACACAAGTAGATCATATCCTGGAATAAAATAAAGCATACTTTTTATCCCGGAAAAAGATAGGATCCCACGGGAACGCGGGTGAAACCGCGGAGGACAGACTGACAGATGGTGTAGTTTCATGTAATTGGTGGCGCTGGAATTGGGTTCATGTTTTGTTTAAATTTCAGGGCAGGTTTTAAGACGGACATAGGATACTTTTTGTCCGAGAAAAAGAACTACTACTAAATAAAAATCTGTCGCCAATACCTATCGGTTCCGGGCCGTTATCTCTTGCAGTGTACGGACTTAGCAAAATCCTGTATCCCACACGCACCTACTCATGCGAGAGCACACAAACACGACGCGACCAACCGCTGCGAGTGATCAAAGAACCAACGTATTCATTGAGCATGATATATGCCCTCTTTGCCGACAGATTACATGGTTCCCAGACCCCTTTGCGTTTAGTTTAATATATGGAACTGAGATTATGCCGAGACAAGGATGTGATGTTGTTTCACTTAAAAAAATAGATATAAAAATGTCAGTAATGACAGGAGTTTAAGAGTGCGAATCAATGTGCTGCCGTCTATTGTTAGATTCGTATTTTATTAAAAACTAGTGAATCCTGCCCTGAAATTAAAACAAAACATAGAACCCAATTCCAGCGCCACCAATTACATGAAACTACACCATCTGTCAGTCTGTTCCGCGCGGTTTCACCCGCGTTCCCGAGTGATTATAATCTATCTATGCCAAATTTCATCCAGATCCATTCAGCCGTTCTAGCGTAAATGAGTAACAAACATACATCCATCCAAACTTTCACATTTATAATATTAGTAGGATTAGTAAAATTAATGTATGACAAAAACAATTTTCATCATAATTATTTTTTTTGTGAATTTTTTAATTGCAATGTATGTATGTAGAAACATACATACATTGCAAGCTAATATAAAGCTTGTAAAAAAGGTGTCGAATATGCATTGTAGCTCGTGCGAAGGCAGGTCTGTAATTAATTCTATATATATAAAAGAAAGTCGTGTTAGTTACACTATTTATAACTCAAGAACGGCTAGACCGATTTGGCTGAAAATTGATGGAGAGGTAGCTTAGAATACGAAAAATTCACAAAAAAAAAAGAATAAAGAAAATTACTTTTGTCATACATTTTGTATAGAACGACGTTTTGACATGTCTCGAGATCGGACTGACAGATGGTTTAGTTTCACAATAGGTGGCGCTGGAATCGGGTTCTAAGTTTTATTTTCAGGGCAGGACGTCTGCCGGGCCCACTGGTAATAAATAAAAATACAATATATTATTAAAATAATATATTTTAATTACTTTTAACACTCATAATCGTGTATATTTGAGCACACGCCGCACACTGTGCTTATGTAGAAGTGTGGCACAAGTACCACCGTTTCATTCCATCTATAATACACTTCAATATTGGTTAGACGCGATACTATCTTTACAGCATCCACTTTGGAGGTAATACTGTAAAAAAAGAACAAGAATTTACATAATTAAGACAACGTTTTCACCTCGCATAGTTTATGATCAATTTTTTTATGTCACAAGTGACAACGAGGCTTGCGGGTCAACTAATGGTAAGTGACTACCATCGCCTATAGACATTAGCAATACCAGGGGGATTGCCAACGTGTTGTACACCTTATTACAATGCCTTTAAGGCAACTGACTCTCAAATATAATTGCCGTAACACACCAACAGCAACAGGTGCATAGCGAAAGATTTTCAAAGCGCTTCTTCGGGCACGGCACTATCTCTACCTATTACATAACCTTTTTTTTTAAATTCTGGATAGGCTTGTGTTTAACTAAAATCTCACTATAGTAAGTGATGATGTGGCCGAAGGTGGTAAACACACAAAGCCTAGATGGGAACTGGCTCTTAAGTGCAACTGTCGGAACACATCGATAGGGGCTTGGCGACAGATTTTCAACTTGAGGGTGGTAGCCAGCCAGTCGGGTACTACAAAGTACCCTACCACCGTGCTATGGTTTCCAAACTATGTTATCCTTCACCGAAAGCTCAAGCTCATTGTTGGATTCGAACCCACGACCTTCGCCTCGGTATCCGACGTCACTTACCACTGAGCTATCAACGCCTATAAGTAACAATAACTTTACCAATCTATTAAAATATCAAAATATATGATTGAGTAATAACAGTGTAATCACTTACCCGAACTGATTACCAGCTTTAGAGTCATCGGTGATGATCTTCGAGTCTCCATCCTGTGTTACTAGGATGAAGTAACCGCCGGTGAATACTTTTATACCACCATCCATTAAACGTTGGACAGCAAACCTGAAATACGTCATCATCATTATCAGAATCACCGTCATTACCATCATAATTCATCGCCATTGATTCCTAATAATTTAAGGCGATGATAGCTCAGTGGTAGTGACGTCGGATACCGCGGCGTAGGTCGTGGGTTCGAATCCTTCAATGAGCTTGAGCTTTCGGTGAAGGATAACATCGTGAGGAAACCATAGCACGGTGGTAGGGTACTTTGTAGTACCCGACTGACTGTCTACCATTCTCAAATCTGTCGCTAAGCACCTGTGGGTGTGTTGCAGCTGCACTTGAGAGCTAGTTTCCATCTAGGCGTTGTGTGCTTACCACCTTCGGCCACATCATCACTTACCACGGTGAGATTGTGGTCAAACACAAGCTTATCCAAAAAAAAAAGGCTAGAAAGAAAAAGACTTAATCTAAAAAGAAATGGGGCAATAGAAGTTGTTTAGCGTGCCTTACATAGCTTTTAAAAAGGACGCATCTATAAATATCCACTAGTACAGAGTATTTAGAGACAGAACATACAGACATAAACTCCATAAATACCTCGGAGTATTATCGCTGCAATCAGCTAAGACCAGGGTACTGGGACACTGCGACGGTGGCAGCTGTTCCAGAGTACCAGATAGCGTCTGCACAGCTGTCTCTTGGAGTCTACACTCTCCTGGAAATATTCAACTAGTATTATAGTCATTGTAGGGAATTGATAGTAAAATTTAGAGCATGAATAAATTAAATATGCGACCAAGCTGCTGACATAACACAATTTATTACTTTTTTATTTACAATTAAGAAAACAACCAAATATAAAAAATAACCAAAAAGTTTCTAACAATAGTTTCTAACAGTAATATTATTTCTAAACCAGTTAAAGCCATGTTCGACTTTTTGGCGGGAACTTGCAGAGTGACGTTGCGTTTTCGTTTTATTTTCATTAAATTCGTGTATTTTGAGTTTTATTGAATAATATCGGCGGTGTTTTGTCCAATAATGTTCAATCTAAGTGCACAAGTGAAGTGAAATGAAATGAAAGCGTGTATCGTGACTTTCCAGGTTGTCCCAAAAAGTCCGTGAATGTTTTAGTGGAACAACCGCCAATTTCACTAAAGCTTGACTGGACATGTATGGACGAGGACTGGACATTACAGTGAGTTTGAGAATGTGACTATAACATAAAAGAAGAAATTGAAACTGAAGAAAATGTATGCGATTGAAAGACTTTGTATTGACTAAATACTAAAACTGTGACAAATAGACAAAGACCATTTCAAATACTTTGACATTGGCAGAAATATCCTAAAAGGATGATTGCCAGCAACAAAAAAAAAAGCCATGTTCAGTTTAGACCCTAATAAGGCACTTATGAACATTACAATTGAGTCTGCCAGTGGTTTGAAATACACTTAGAATGAAAGGACTAAATCATGCATCTATATTAATATGAAACACCTATCGGCACGCCTTGGCTTGGCAGTAAAAAACTGGTGTGAGTGCGAGTCGAACTCACGCACCGAGGGTACCGTCACAGAAAATAAAATTTTCTGTGGTACCGTACTTATTACAATTACTATTTTTTTAATTATTTATTCAGTTTTTAGTATTTGTTGTTATAGCGGCAACAGAAATACATCATCTGTGAAGATTTCAACTGTCTAGCTATCACGGTTCATGAGATACAGCCTGGTGACAGACAGACAGTACAGTCTTAGTAATAGGGTTTTCATTTTTACCCTTTGGGTACGGAACCCTAAAAATGGCTCGTATGCAGTGATAGCAAAGCTGATGCTGTCATGCCGTGATGCCTCAGCTCTCGACTTCCTTTTGCTTTTAATGATTTCTTATCAGTTATAATATTATTGTATGAGTGACTGTGACGATCAAGTGACCAGAAAGATTTTATTAACGAAACACTAATTCTAATATTAACTAAAATGTTTTACATCTGCCGGGAGTCCCGTGAGGGACCCATCTTCTTTTTCTAAATGTAATGAAATGTTTATTCATCCAAATAAGCCTTCACAGGCGCTTATGATTTGTAAGACTCTAATGACTCTAATGTACGGTTCGGAAGGTTGCTTTTGCTGAGAAGTGCCGGCAATAAATGTAGATCTTCCATTTAAATTAATTTGCAAACATCTTCCAACCATCCTTTGTCATAAAATACAATGTAATACTCACTATAAAATCCAAAGGTCTTCATGATCTGCATGTCAGTCCAGCTGTCCAGGAGCCAGGCGAAGTTATCTGACTTGAACTGCATCTCAGTGCCTCGGTTCACGCTTATTGATGCTAGACCATTCTTCTCCTGAAAGTATGATATTATTATTTGTTTGCGTTGCCTTTAAGGCATTGTAATTAGGTGTACAACACATTGGTAATCCCCCTGGAATTGCTAATGTCTATAGGCGACGGTAGTCACTTACCATCAGTGGACCCGCCTCGTTGTCACTTGTGACATAAAAAAAATTATCTAACATCTCCTGCAACATAATCTTTATCAGCATTCCCTTCATCATCACAGCCATCATTACTAAAGGTTACGAACTTCCCCCAAAAGGTTTCACATGTCCGTGAAAATTACTTTCCGTACAAGCAAGTTTCGTCATGTTTTCTTTCACAGAAAATCCAGTGGTGATTTTCCACCAGATTCGTTCGTAAGACATTTTTTTAAATATGACATTACATTTGGTACTTATTCTCATTACGTTAAGGCCGCACTCACACTTGTAAGTTTTACTCACGTAAGTAACTTACGATAAATTTTCAAATGTAAACACTCTTTGTAAGACGCGTACATGTTGCTGTTAATGTAAGATTAAAAGGGTGGGTGGGTACTAGATATTATTTTAATTATGTTTTTAATTTAGTATGACACTGGTACCTACCCACGATAAACTTAAATGACCCGCTTTGTGTCCACATCACCCGTCGAACATCTCCGGGAACTGGGGTAAGTTGAAAACCAGCGCTGCGGACGCATCAACATGTGTCCGCAGCACAAGCTGAACTTACCCCTTTTGCCCTACCCGTTAAATGTACTGTGTTTTCTTTTTATGTTTTATGTAATAAGGCAATAAATATTTTTCATTTCATTTCATTTTTTCATTTTCATTTCATTTCATTTTACCATAATTTCTTAATACTTTTAAATGCAGCCGTAAGTTAATTACGTAAGTTACTTACGTGAGTAAAACTTACAAGTGCGAAATATTTGCACGGCAATGGGAAATATGCACGTGCCTTCAAAATGGTCGTTTTTTTATATAATTCATATTGTTACAAAAACATACCTACATAATTATTTAAAAAAAAAAACATGATTTAATAGCTAAATTTAATCATCAAAAAGTGTCTGTTTTTAAACGCCCCACGAGCTAATCGTGAGTAATCGTGACGTCACTTGGAAACTCGACCTCAGAGTTTGTAACCACTACGCTTAAATTTATTGTAATTTATAAGTTTTCTGTGCTTTTCCATGGTAGTAAAATGATTTTAGTATCTTTGTGAACCAAACACTTCATTTTTGACATAGAATTCGTCTAATCTCACATCACAAAATAAGCGCGCTATAATGGCCGCGTTTGAATCACCCGGAAATGATAGTGATTTTAATATATTTTTTTTAGCTTAATGGTTAACATTTTGGTATGGTAAGTTTTTTTTTTTTGGTAATGTAATAACCCGTAGAAACGTTTAAAGAATAAGAAAAATACGTACATATTCCCCATTCGTTGACGCCCTAGATAGAAGAGAACTTGTTAAGATCGAAAGCTTACCTTTATAACAGCTGTTACGTTCAACGGTTGCTTATTATAACTCCTAAGCAGCTGACCGAGAGCTGTTTGTCCTATCACATCTGATTCTAGAATACCCATTTCTGATAACTGTAACGTTAAAAAAACATAAGAACATCAGGCGTGACGTCAGATGGTAAGTAACTACCATCATTATATTCGATAGGCTTGTGTTTGCCCACAATCTCACCATGGTAAGTGATGATGTGGCCGAAGGTGGCTCTCAAGTGCAGCTGTCGGAACACACCGATAGGTGTTTGGCGACAGATTTTCAACTTGAGGGTGGTAGCCAGCCAGTCGGGTACTACAAAGTACCCTACCACCGTGCTATGGTTTCTTCACGATGTTTTCTTTCACCGAAGGCTCAAGCTCATTGTAGGATTCGAACCCACGACCTTCGCCGCGGTATTCGACGTCACTTACCACTGAGCTATCATCGCCATTAGTACCAGAAGGATTGCTAATGTTGTCGACTTTTTAAATTAAAATGTCTTGAAGGCAACTCTCAGGTGGAACTGCCCGAAGAAACCAACCAGCCAGTTGACTTCCTACTACAAAAATACCCTATCACCGTGCTGTGGTTACCTCGCGATGTTTTCCTTCACCGAAAGTTCAAGAATTGTAGATTCGAATCCACGACCTTTGACGCAGTATGATTACTATCATCATCTTATTTACGGTGGTAGTTAAGTATTGTTATGGCAATGATAGCTCAGTGGTAGTGACGTCGGATACCGTGGCGAAGGTTGTGGGTTCAATCCTACAATGAGCTTGAGCTTTAATAATAATAATTTTATTTCTTTCTCCTTACAAACTAACCAATATTACAAATCGGACAATAGACAAAATACAGAATAGGCATTTTATAGTTTGTAGGAGAAACTGGTATCCAAGCTAATCCGAAGCCTGTGTTATGGATAACCAGCCTCTTCCACCACGGACAATTATAAGTGTCTATATGAATGAATAAAAACATGCATGCAATTATAAGAAAGATATAAAACATTGAAAAACTGCGTATCTAATATATTATATGAAATGGTTAGGTGTGCAGTGTGGAAATGTGCGTGTGTGTATGTAAGTGTGTGTGCGTGTGCATGTGTGGGTGTGTGTGTGTGTGTGTGTGTGTGTGTGTGTGTGTGTGTGTGTGTGTGTGTGAGCGTGTGCGTGTAAGTGAGTGTGTGCGTAAATGTGAGTGTGTGTATGTAAGGTGTGTGAGTTTATGTGACTGATTGCCCTACGGATAAGAAAAGAAAATGCCTTGGGATCGAGAGCTTCGGGACTTTTAAGTAATAAAGATGCACAATCAGGTGAGTGGGAAATGTGTGTGTGTGTGTGAGCGTGTGCGTGTAATTTGCGAAAGTTGTAGTGTATGTGTGTGAAGGTAATCTGATATATAATCTTTCGGTGAAGGAAAACATCGTGAGGAAATCATAGCACGGTGGTAGGGTACTTTGTAGTACTCGACTGGCTGGCTACCACACACGAGTTGAAAATCTGTCACCAAGCACCTATATTCCGAACCGGTAGAGTCAATTGTAACGTTCATAAATGCCTTACCAGGGCCTAAACTGAATAAATGAGTTTTGAGTTTGAGTTTATAAGTGTGTTTTGACAGCTGCACTTGAGAGTCAGTTTCCATCTAGGTGTTGTGTGCTTACCACCTTCGGTTACATCGTCACTTACCATTTTGAGATTGTGGTCAAACACAAGCTTATCCAGAATAAAAAATGGCATTATTTAACATGGATACTTACATTTCTTCCAAAAATCTTGACCTCATAGTACCTCTCAATACTTCCCTGCTGACTCTTTGGAACCCCCTTGTACTTGAAGGTCAGCTCGCTGGCTGAAGACTCGAAACAGGTGGTCTGGTTTCCAGTGTAGGTTAAGGTCACATGACCTTCATACGACGCGGGGTATGCTGATATGTCCTGGTCCGAAGACCGATGGCTGATGTCTTGTTCTCGGAGGCAGATCTGTTGGATAGTATACTGGATAAAAACCATCAGATATTAAAGCTGTAATTAAGTTAAATTAACATGTCCTCGTCACGCATCGTATGAACCCAAACGCAACGTAGATGCCGTACACCGTTGATTAGTTCTTCTGGTGTATTGGATATCCTGCAGGATTCTGGTGATGCCTGCGCATCAGGTCAAGGTTGTTATAAGTGACAGGATTTAAAATTTCGAATCGATCAGACCTATGGAAATTTATGAACTAGAAAAGAGGTGATGATCTTCAAACGGCTGAACCGATTTGCTTGAAACATATCTAAGAGACACTTTTCATACAAAAAGAACTAAATCAATATCGGTTCATGCAGTCAGGAACTATGATGTGATCCCACAGACAACCCCGCTTTATTGTCACGTGTTAAAGAAAGTTGTATAAAAAGCATGTCAGTTATATGCAAGGGTGGAACAAGGATATTTTTCTGGGGGGGCACAAGTTGCAGACTGACAAAAAAAATAACAATACCTGTTAAAAATAAACTTGTAGTATTTAACTCTGATAATTTGATTTGCCTGTAAGTATGTACTGTGATGGAATCTACACAACCGTCTGGGGGGGGGGGGGGGGGGGGCACGTGCCCCTTTACTTCCCCCCTAAATCCTAAGCTTGTGTCTGACCACCATCTCACCATGGTAAGTGATGATGTGGCCGAAGGTGGTAAGCATACAAAGCTATAGATGGGAACTAGTAGGATAAACGATTAAAACATATTATGGTGATCAAACTTCTAAATAAAAGAAGGTCTAAGCAAAAACTTCGACATCATTATCTGAATTAAAGCCCTTACCGTCCAATCCTCTCTCTTCGAGTTGTGATCTTGCTGCCCATGTAGTGTTACCTGAAGATTAGCATTACCACCAGAGTCGATGAACTTGGCATCAGCTTCTATCTTCAGGTAGACATCAGACGGGTTGTGTGTGCTGGTAGAAAAATTACGATGATAATTGTTAAGGATTTTGGATTTGAATCCTACTAAAAATGGATATTAACTTACGGCGACAAAATGCCATGCCATAGATTTTGAACATCTACATTTAGGGAAAGTCCCGGAATCTTCCATCTTGTCCGATTATGAAGGCAAGTGTGATATGTTGACTTTTTCTGAGTAGTTGACTCAGTACTTACATAAAATACAATTTATTTTCATTAACTTGCTTGCTTTTTAAATTCCTTCCTAATACCTGGTATAATAAGAATAAGACAAAAACAGTCCTTACCTATAATAATTGACAAGGAAGCCGGTATTAACCTCCGTGGAATCCTCCGTAATACTCATATGCTTCAAGAGGAATTTAAACTGCAGTACATCATCACCGGTCCTCATGAGACGTTGAGGTGGGAGTATGACGCCGCAGGATCCTGAGGGGGGGGAGGCAAAGAGCAGGATGCTGTTTAAAATGATGAGGGATGGTTGGAGAGAGGATAAGAGGCTGGAAGAAAAGTTTATTCCATTAGTATGTCATTCGATTTTACCGCTTTCTTCTGTGTGGAATTATACGACTTTAAATTAACACACTACCTATCAAGCCGCAGGTCGTGGGTTCGATTCCCATCCAGGACAGACATTTGTGTGCATGAACATGTCTGTTCGTCCTGAGTCTGGGTGTAATTATCTATCTATATCCTGCTATCCTACTAATAATATAATATAAATGTGAAAGTTTTTATGTTCGTTGATCAATCACGCAAAAACGGCTAAACGGATTTCGATGAAACTTGGCACACAAGAAGATCATATCCTGGAATAAAAAATCGGATACTTTTTATCCCGAGAAAAGATAAGATCCGGATATAACCACTGGGGACAGCTAGTTACTAATTAGTCGAAAAATTGTCGACAACGTGTGGAAATTCTCCCGGCGCCTTGTGATGGAGAAATGAGGTTGATTAAAATCTGCGTCTACTCACTCGATGTTATTGGTTTTAGACGATAGTAGTTTATCCAACACCTCACCACCCGTCATGGGCCGTTCACAATCGAAGAATATGCCAGTATCATTGACCTTAGAACAGACAAAGAAGGAACAGCATTCGATACAGCATCTAATTCCATCTCTGTGGTTTTGCATTCTCACCAAAAAGGAAGACATATATTATTTTAAGGCGATGATAGCTCAGTGGTAAGTGACGTCGAATACCGCGGCGAAGGTCGTGGGTTCGAATCCTACAATGAGCTTGAGCTTTCGGTGAAGGAAAACATCGTGAGGAAACCATAGCACGGTGGTAGGGTACTTTGTAGTACCCGACTGGCTGGCTACCACCCTCAAGTTGAAAATCTGTCGCCAAAACACCTATCGGTGTGTTCCGACAGCTGCACTTGAGAGCCAGTTCCCATCTAGGCTTTGTGTGCTTACCATCTTCGGCCACATCATCACTTACCATGGTGAGATTGTGGTCAAACACAAGCCTATCCAGAATAAAAAAAAAAAAAAACTTTAAATATACACGAGTATTATTAAGTATAAAACTCCTTTTGTTGGAGTGGATTGAAAAAATAAACGCCTGTTTAACATTTTAAAAAAACTTACCCCAATTTGCCCCCCATCTGTAACAGTATAGTTATATCTATCCTGTACCCTCACTGTATCAAGAGCTACTTGAGCTCGGGAGTGCATCGCTACACCTCCTCGCTGCGATCCAAGATTTGGAAACGTTAAACTGTAAAACAGATAAATAGATCACAAAATCACATACAATCTACTTAAAACTATTATTGTGGGGAAAATAGAGGGAAGGAGGGGTAGAGGCAGGAGGAAAATAGCCTGATGTGACAATTTAAAGTCTTGAACCGGTACTGCTGACGGACGCCGCTGTTCTAAGCGGAGCAGCTCACGATAGAGTCGAGTCATATTTAGAAAGATCTTCGCCGACATTATTATTTTTTTTAAATCTGGATAAGCTTGTGTTTGACCACAATCTCACCATGGTAAGTGATGATTTGGCCGAAGGTGGTAAGCACACAAACCCTAGATGGGAACTGGCTCTCAAGTGCAGCTGTCGGAACACACCGATAGGTGCTTGGCGACAGATTTTCAACTTGAGGGTGGTAGCCAGCCAGTGGGGTACTACAAAGTACCCTACCACCGTGCTATGGTTTCCTCACGATGTTTTCCTTCACCGATAGCTCAAGCTCATTGTAGGATTCGAACCCACGACCTTCGCCGCGGTATCCGACGTCACTACCACTGAGCTATCATCGCCTTAACAAGTCAAGTAGGGCGCATGTTACCTGATGGTAAGTGACTACCATCGTATAGATATTAGCATTAGTGTGTTGCGGATCTTTTATTTATTTTTTATACCTCAAGTGATAACCAAGCAGGCGGTTCACCTGATGGTAAGTGTCTACCGTCGCCTATAGACCTAGCTATACCAGGTGTTGTACACCTTATTAAAGTGCTACAAAGTACCCTACCACCGTGCTATTGTTTCCTCAGGACGTTTTCGAACTCACAAAAAGATATAATATTTTTACTTCATGGATGGTATCTAATTTTATTCTGTTGAACGGATTTTGATGAAATTTTGTGTGTATGATCAACTTGATTCGAGAATGGTTTAGTTTTACAATTGTACCCTTGATTGTAGGTGGCGCTACAATCGAGTTATAAGAATTTCTTTTATTATTTTCGAGGCAGGACAACAGACTTCTATTGCTCACCGAACTTCGACTCTGAAAACATTAGGTAGTTCCTTTAAAAGACTCACTCTAAAGACTTCTCATTTGCAGAAAACGACACGTTAAACTTCATCGGTAGATGCGCAACGATTGACTGCTGGATTCTAGCTGTGTGCAGCGTTTGTACTAGGGGGCCGTCAGTGGACAGCGATGTTATAGACGTGCCTTGATATCTGCAAGAAAGGCAAGATGGCGGAAAGATGTTAGAAACTAATTGAATATTGGGAGGCTTCTTTTTAAAAACTATGTAAGGAAAATCGTGTATTTTTGTGTTTAATCTTGCTGAGTTTCTTGTCGGTTCTTCAGATGAAGGGGTCCGAACCGATGGCAACTTTTTTAGCTCGATCTTAAAAAGTTAGCCCCTAAGGCGTAAACTGTTTTTTTATACTACTAGTGACAACCATGTAAGCGGGTAATGATGTCACTTGATGGTAAGTGACCGTGGTCTATAGACATTAGCAATACCAGGGGGATTGCCCAAAGTTCTCCAAGCGCTTCTGTCGCACGATGACCTAGCCTGGCGGAAGATCGTCCCTTTTCAATTGAGGAGTCTAATACCTCATCCCTCCATATGCTCGATAGCATATCTCGACTTGTTAAACTTCACTGGAAACTCTTTAGTCATAGCTTAAAACACTGAGAAACTATTTATGTAAAAAAGATGAAGAAAGTAGGTACCTGATATGTAAATCATTTCGCCACATTAACATCCGATTTGATGGAGAAGTAAGATTTCCTCTGATTGATGTAAAGGATAGAATCGTTGATTGTAATCTTATTGGTGTTCCTGAAACATGAGACATAATAATAATGGCCATTAATTCTTAAGAGGCTCTGGGTGGGTGATCAATGGCCAGATTCAGAAGGCCGCGGTATACTTCACGCATAGTGAGGATGTTATTCTCTCTGGAGACGACCACCGGTAACTAGGAACTCCCGAAACCGGTTGGATGTTTTTTATTCTTTTAAATACGTTTTTGTTGTTGCTGTATCTATACTAGCTTTCCGCCCCGCGGTTTCACTCGCATTCCAGTATATACATTTGAAAATGTAGAAAATAATAATAACTTTTAATTTAGAAAAATCCGTTCTTATTCCTCGTCTACGTCAAAAAACAAAACCAGTGATAAAATCAACTTTTTAGGTCTAAGGATTTAGGCTGGGTGGTGATGAGTCAGTAACGAAGTCAGGCCAGCATTTGACTTACCTAATTCTGTAGGTATATGAACATCGGCTTGGAATGGATAGTATACTATTTGTTGGTTTATATGGCTGCCAAAACGCAGAAAGTCTTCAACTGATGTTGCCACTATTAACAATTATGGAAACATTTTAATTAGGTATGTAAATATTATAATAATGCAAACATAATGATGCTACTTTTATATAAGCTTGTGTTTGACCTATATCTAGGGTTGCCACACGTCCCGTATACGGAAATGTCACCCTATTTGTATGACGTGTCCCGTACTGCTCCTCGTCCCGTATTTGTCCCGTATTCTTGAAAATACAAGTGAATCGCCGCCGCGGCGCTCTTGGGGCGGTGCGGAAGCAAGAAACAACGTGCACTGAAGACGCGGGCGTGCGCGTTAGCTTAAAAACACAAGTTCAGAATGCTTCTAGCTTCAAAAAATGACGGACTTCCATACAAACTTTCAAACCCCGTTTCACAGCTTCAGGCGTGGAATTCAAAAAAAGGCTGAAACACGTGTTACTTTATTTTTAATTGTTAGCCTAAAAACAAAGTTTCATGCTTCTAGCTTCAAAAAATGGCGGACTTCCATACAAACTTTCAACCCCCGTTTCACCCCGAATTTATTAACCCATCATTTTCATTATTCACCCACGTAATTTAGATTTTTACTAAATTAAAAAAAAATGTCCCGTATCAATGCCGAACAATTATGGCAACCCTACCTAAATCTCACCGTGGTAAGTGATGATGTGTCCGAAAGTTGGTAAGAAGACAAAGCCTAGATGAGAACTGGCTTTCTAGTGCAGCTATCGGAACCCACCGATAGGTGCTTGGCGACAGATTTTCATACCCACGACGTGGTATCCGTCACTACCACTGAGCTATAGCCTTAGACATACTAGTTTATTTAATACAGGTGGTTTATATTTAAGAGTAACTCAAATACAGTAACTTAGATACAAGTTACATATTTGAGCCGTTTGGGATTGAAACTCTGGGTCCGTGGGGGCCGAGTGCGCACCACCTTTTCGACGCATCTCGTGACCAGAATACTGATATATACCTCGCTCAAGGAATCAGCATTGCCATCCAACGTGGTGATGCCGCCAGCATTCTGGGCACGTTGCCTACTGACCACGACTTTTTTATTTAGATTTATTTATAAATAAATAAACGGCTATCTGATTCCAAACTAAGCAGAGATTGTAATATGGACAACCAGATGACTGATATACTACATATACTACTTTTTTTGTAAATACATACTTAAATATATAATTACACCCAGACTCAGGACAAACAGACATGTTCATGCACACAAATGTCTGTCCTGGACGGGAATCGAACCCACGACCTGCGGCGTGATAGGCAGTGTGTTAACCAACCACGCCAACCGGCCCGTCAATTTATCCTTTGATTGTCTGTTAATATAGATAATAAATAAAATAATAATAAAAAAAAATTAAGACTATCTAATATTTATTTAAAACTTACAATCTTCTCCGTTCCAGCTCTCAAACCGCGATTGGTTCATGTGTGTAGCGAAGACAGTTTTGTCGTGTAGTTTTATAACTACATCTATGTGTATCTGAAATAATACAAACACTGTAATTGATTTTAGCTACATAAAAATAATATCTAATAACATTATTTACAACAAATGTACAAAATATACAAACAAATGTACAACTATAATATATAAAAAACTTCTTCGAGGCTGCCGCTGCTGCCGATCGGCAAGGTTCCCAGAAGGCCGTCGGTACTAAAAAATACTCTATGTTACACTAAAGTCGGATTTTTTATTAGCTAGAGTAAATTAACAGTTACGGTCTCTCTTTTTTTTAAATCTGGATAGGCTTGTGTTTGACTACAATCTCGCTATGGTAAGTGATGATGTGGCCGAACGTGGTAAGCACACAAAGCCTAGATAGGAACTGGATCTCAAGTGCAATTATCGGAACACACCGATAGGTGCTTGGCGACAGATTTTCAACTTGAGGGTGGTAGCCAGCCAGTCGGGTACTACAAAGTACCCTACCACCGTGCAGTGGTTTCCACACGATGTTTTCCTTCACCGAAAACTCAGGCTCATTGTAGGATTCGAACCCACGACCTTCGCCGCGGTATCCGACGTCACTTACCACTGAGCTATCATCGCCTTAAAATTCATAATTTTAAGAAATAATTTCTGAGTATAGAAATATTGGCTCCAATACGGTGGACCAATGGTCTTGTGAGGGTCATGGAAAGCCACTGGATGCGAATAGCGCAAGACCGGCCATCGTGGAGATCCTTGGGAGAGGCCCTTGTCCAGCAGTGGTCGTCTTCGGGCTGTCATGATGATTATGATGAAATATTTATTACGACAACTGTCAAATACCTCCAGTTAATAAAAAAATCCAACTTAAGCTCCAATATTTATTTTGAACAAAATCCTCAGCTCTTAAACCAAAATTTAATTTTCTCTTTATCATTGAAAAAAACTTCGTACCCCTTTTAATCCTTTGTTTTTAACCGATCTTTTAGGGTTCCGTACCCAAAGAGTAAAAACGGAAACCTTATTACTAAGACTCTACTGTCCGTTTGTCTGTCACCAGACTGTATCTCATGAACCGTGATAGCTAGACAGGTGAAATTTTCACAGATGATGTATTTCTGTTGCGGAATTTGTACGGAACCCTCGGTGCGCAAGTCCGACTCGCACTTGACCGGTTTTTATTTTTATTAGCACCTATTGCCTAGTGTTATTATTATCAAATTTTGACCAGTGAGCAACACACTAGGTTTCAAAAATACAGTTTCACGCTTAATTTTTACCATCATTAAACTCACCTTATCCGGTGTCTTTGTCTTCCAACTATTGATACTCTTTAAGACATCAATCAGCAGATCTATCCTTAACTCCTTGAGGCTGTAGTCGTATAGCTTCTTATAGATGCTTGTTGTTACTCCCTCTACTACTACATAGGCCTGGAAATGATGATGAAAATCAAAGATGATGAAGCTGTAAGAAGCCGAAGAAGAAGAAGAAGAGAAGAAGGTTTATGCAAGGTCGGCAACGCGCTCGTGACGCCTCTGGTGTTGCAAGCGTCCATAGGCTACGGTAACCGCTTACCATCAGGTGGGCCGTAAGCTTTTTTGCCACCTAGTGGTATAAAAAAAAATGCCATCTTAAAATTATGATAGTTTCTGATTCTGATTTAGGATAAGCTTGTGTTTGACTACAATCTCGGTGATAATGTGGCCGAAGGTGGTAAGCACACAAAGCCTAGATGGGAACTGGCTCTCAAGTGCAACTGTCGGAACACATAGATATGCGATAGATTTTCTACTTGAGGGTGGTAGCCAGCCAGTCGAGTACTACAAAGTACCTTACCACCGTGCTATGGTTTCCTCACGATGTTTTCCTTCACCGAAAGCTCAAGCTCATTGTAGGATTCGAACCCACGACCTTCGCCGCGGTATCCGACGTCACTACCACTGAGCTATCATCGCTTTAAAAAGCTAACAGAATACTCACAGCAGCTTTATAAGGTCTTCGACCACCAGTAGACAGCTTAAATGCAATGAAAGCTGGTAGGACACCTAACGCGTCACCAATGCTGATGACCTGCAGTGATGGAGCGCTCTCCTCTTTAGATGTGATGATATAGTTGTTGGTTGCCCAATAGAGAGGGTCTGGGTTTGAGACTTGGTTTGAAACGAACGGTACGTAGAATGAACTGTAATGTATATTATATTTGTTAGATAGGCTAGAATGCGGTGGGGTAGCCGAATGCCGGGCAAACTACCTGGGCAACCCGGGTAGTCTCAGGGAGGCGGTCGGCAACGTCAAGGCGCTGGCAGGCTTCCTTGAGGATATAGGATGGCTGGAGTAACCCCAGCCAAATACCCTCCGACGCAAAAAGGGCGCACTCCGTCGCCCAATTGCGGAAACCGCCCAAGTGTTCATAGACTTCATTTTCGTCCTGAAGACGAAGACCACCGGTTCGGCAAGCCCGGGCACTCCCGAATAGAAACAAAAAAAGAGGAACACCCCTAGCCACAAGTGGTCTACAGTAACCCACGACTTGAAACGTGCCCAACTTATAAATCAGACAACCCAGGATAGAACGCGGAGAGCCGACCCCAAATAGACTTCTTTTTGCGGGATCTATGGTCGGCATTCGCATGTTCCCAGAAGGGGGTCGCGATGCTACCGCCGGAGAGGTAGGCGGCGTTTCTGTCGCCTACGCTAAGGTCCCCATGCCAAGGCGCGTATTGCTGGGCGCCTCGGCCTGGTGAGCAGGCGGCGATAGCTACCTAGCTAGATCCTGTAGCCCCTCTATGGCGAGAGGAACACCGTGGGGTTTTAGTCAGTAAGAGTCTGACATAAGCCAGCTGCCTACCCCAGGGTAGCTGGGTAACCATGCAGGATTTACCCAAAAAAAGGTAGGTGGGAATCGGGTTCTAAGTTTTTTATCAGGGTCATCTCTTTCCTCCATGTCAAATTCAGAATGAAAAGATTGCTTTTGACGGACTGCCGACTGGCTTTACTAATGTGCACCGCGTAAACCAATATGCTCTGCTACCCGAGCGAAGTCGGGGTATGTCTGTATCAAAGTCAATGATCAAAGGAAACAACATACTTACGCAACTCTATACCCTGTAAATGGTTTATTTGCCTCCAAATTCTTTATAGTTGCATACCAGAACCTCTTCAATTGGTTGTTTGTGGAACTCTTTACAAAATTATGAACGAACATAAAATCACTCTCTCTGATATTTGGAGAGCTCAAGAATGTGTGTAAAGACGCGATTCTCAGTTGTATGTGTTCAGTTTCGTTTGTTAGTATTGGTATCGTCATTTCTATTACCTGAAAACAACAAATTAAATGTTTATTCATCCAAATAGGCCTGCACAGGCACATATGAACTGTCTGACTCTAATGCTCAATTTGGAAAGTTGCTTTTGCTGAGAAGAGTCGGCAATAAATGTTAAGAACTAATTTAACAACAGCACGGGAGGAGACGCGTGGGTGGGGAACACCGTTACCAATCTCACGCCGCCACCACGCTCTCCACCATCTACGTACCTTAGAACCAACTACCTTCGCCTCGGTATCCGGTGTCACAACCACTGAGCTAACATTGCCTTATCCCACTAATCCTACTAATATTATAAATGTGAAAGTTTGGATGGATGGATGGATGTATGTTTGTTACTCATTTACGCCAGATCGGCTGAACGGATCTGAATGAAATTTGGCATAGAGATAGATTATAGTCTGGAATAGCACATAGGCTACTTTTTATCCCGGGAAAAGATAAGATCCCACAGAAACGCGGGTAAAACCGCGCGGAACAGCTATTATAAATGTGAAATTTTGGATGGATGGATAGATGTTTGTTACTCTTTCACGCAAAAACGGCTGAACGGATTTTGATGAAACTTGGCACACAGGTAGATCATATCCTGGAATAACACATAGGATACTATTTATCTCGGGAAAGGATAAGATCCTTCGGGAACGAGGGTAAAACCGCGGGGGACACCTAGTTATGTATAGCCCTAACTCCCAAAATCTTACGTAAATTTCCAAGTCCTCACAATCTAAACATACCATATAAGGTTCCTCAGTGTTTGGACTACCAGCCAGTGCAGCCCACAGCCTCTCATGCCTATCTCTACCAGTTTCAGTGTATATGATCCTCGTGTAAGACTCGGCTGAGTAGCCAATGTTGCATAGACCTTGGAGCCAGATCATCCGGTCCAGATATTGCGGGCAATCTGAAAATATCATTTTTTATGAGCTCGAAGATTCTAGGATTGTAAGTGAGGAGATTGATAAAATTTCTTGCGTTGAGTGTAATGAGTATCATCCTAAGTAAAAAAACTTTATTTACAACAAATGTACAAAATATACATGCAAATGTACAATTACAATACATAAAAAACTTCTTCGAGGCTGCCGCTGCTGCCGATCGGCAAGGTTCCCAGAAGGCTGGCAGCGTTTCCTCTTTCATCCTAAGTATGTTATAATGTTAAAGACATAAAAATATGATAAAAATGTGCAGTTGCCCGTAAAAAAATATATAGAAAGCTTTGAACTTAGATTAATGTTAGGTCGTCGCGCCGTTCCGACTAGATACCGCCGTCGTATTTGTAAAATGCGGCAACAAATACTACGCCTTAATCCTACCCGAAGGTACCCGAGCCGAACCGAAACATCACTCAGAGATTAATAACAAAATCTCAGGAGGTATGCTACAAACTTGAAATTTATCAGCTAAGAAAGGATTTTTGAAAATTCAAAACCTAAAGAATTCCCTCGAGAACGCGGGGAATCATTAGTATTACAATAAAAACGTACCACTATACATCCTGAAGTATTTAACAACAATATTATCAAAATAATCTTGTTTCACAATTGAATTTGCCATAGTTTTATGCACCATGGTAGCAAAGCTCAGGATCCCAGCGTGTCTGATGTCAGATGGGAAGTCTAGGCCCAATTTTGTGAAGACTTCCAACTCTTCTAGAAGGTTCTGGTTGTATATAGCAACGTTGAATGGAAGTTTTCTGATGAGGGATAGAAGTGCTGCATCTTCTACTTTCTCCTGAAAAAATGACATTCATGTTTTTGTATTCTAAACGTCAGAAAAAAATGATTATTATAATTATTTTGTTCTGGATAGGCTTGTGTTCGACCACAATCTCACCATGGTAAGTGATGATGTGGCCGAAGGTAGTAAGCACACAAAGCCTACCTACCTTACCACCATCCTATGGTTTCCTCACGATGTTTTCCTTCACCGAAAGCTCAAGCTCATAGTATATCAATAGGATTCGAACGACCTTTGCCGCGGTATCCGACGTCACTACCACTGAGCTATTATACTTTACTATAGTTTTTTTTATTACTTTATATAAAACCAGTTTTCCACCCCACGGCTTCCCGATGGATGGGAATTCCGATTAAAAATCTAATATTAGTTTGGTTGTAAGTTCATACAAAACCAAATCAAAATAGAGTATTATCTTTTAAAAGTAATCACAAAATCAAGTACCTTTTCTTCTACGACCAGGTACTTGATGAACCTAGCACAGGCTTCGCTCCTTGCATGAGGAAGCACCTCCAAGAATATATTTCTAGCAGTTTCCAAATCGTAGCTGGTACCTAGAACGAGATCTTCAAACAGCTTGATCAGCGTATGATGGTCCAGACGCGAAATTGTACTGAAACATCAATATTTTAAAATGAATACCGAAAGACGTCAAAAATAATCCAAAAACCAATATTTAACTTACTTTAGGAGATCAATAAAATCTAAATTGTGAATCAAAGAAGCATCCCTCACTATATTGTCAGCGTCTATACCTTTTCTGGCAATTTTTAATAAGATCTGAAATTAAATATCTTTGTAATTAGATCGTTGACATTTATGTTAATAGCAACATTATAATTCGTAATTTTATGTTAAAGTAATACTTCAGTTTAATAGTTGGTACTCCAAATAAATTGAAACAACATAGTAGTACAAGATAATAAAGGCAAAATTGCCGCAAAACTAGACTTTTTTATATAGGATGTGATTTCTTTTTCCGCCAACGCTCAGCCTGGCCATCCAAAGAGGAAACGCTGCCAGCCTGCTGGGAACCTTGCCGATCGGCAGCAGTGGCAGCTTTGCGGAAGATTTTTATATAATATTATAGTTGTACATTTGTTTGTATATTTTGTACATTTGTTGTAAATAAATTGTAAATATCTAGGATGTGAGTTTGTTACTCTTTCATGCAAAAACTACAGAACGGATTTTGATAAAAATTTACACACATGATCTACATGATCATATCCTGTAAAAAACAATGGGACACTTTTGTCCCGAGAAAAGATAAGATCATAATTTTATACTTGTCCTGACTGACGCACAACCTAAACTAAAATTTTGCAGGCTCCTTTTAAATATTTTTTTTTAAATTCTGGATTAGCTTGTGTTTGACCACAATCTCACCTTGGTAAGTGATGGTGGCCGAAGGTGGTAAGCACACAAAGCCTAGATGGGAACTGGCTCTCAAGTGCAGCTGCCGGAACACACCGATAGGTGCTTGTCGACAGATTTTCTACTTTTGGATGGTAGCCAGCCAGTCGGGTACTACATAGTACCCTACCACCGTGCAATGGTTTCCTCACGATGTTTTCCTTGTAGGAAAAGCTCAAGTTCATTGTAGGATTCGAATCCTTTATAAAAGGTTAAAAAGGTTTTTTTCAATGGAGATGAAGTAAGGGATCGTCGGTAAAAAAGAAAGTAGAAAACTTAAATAAACATACCTCGTAAGTATTATTCTTCAGAAGACCCTGTGACACATCCCGAATGCCATTTGTAGGGTTTGTAAAATTACTTGCTTCGTATTGTATATTCGTCTGCAAATGATTCAGTTTTTCAATAGTTTCTGATGCTAAATCATTATCGTAGTATAGTGATAAACTGAAAAAGTCACATTACAAATTATCATTAGTCTCTATCTTTGAGTATGAAGCCAGCCTGGAGACGTCACGCGCACTAATTTCTATGCAATAAAGTCTGTCACTTTTTGGGGGGGGGACGAGGCAACGCCTGCCAGTGCTCCCTCCCGGCTGGCTTAATGCTCTAAGGTCTCAATAGATTAACATAATCTTTTACGATTGTTCTCTCAGAAATTTTAGCTATAATTCACCCAAATCGCACCAACGCGATGATTTCCGATACCGCGTCGAAGGTTGGAATGAACTTGAGCTATCGGAGAAGGAAAACAGCATGAGGAATCCATAGCACGGTGGTAAAGTACTTTATACTCCACTGACTGGCTACCATTCAAAAGTAGAAAATCTGTCGACAAGCACCTATCGGTGTGTTCCGGCAGATGGACTTGAGAGCAGAATTCAAAACAAAATGTTAAAAGGCAATCTCCTGGTATTAAGCATGAGCTTTCTGTGATGGAAATCATGAAGAAACCATAGCACGGTGGTAGGGTACTTTGTACTGCCCGTATGGCACCTGGCAAAAATATTATGTTTTTATAGATCTAAGGTGAGAAAATATGGCCCACCTGATGGTAAACAGATAGACGCTTGCAACCAGGGGAACCTGGAAAAAATTGTACTAGTTTCCACTTGATTATGGAGCTTCATAAAGGGGTTTTCTAAATGAAGCCCTGAAAAAACGTGTAAAACCGTGATGGAAAGCTGTAGATACAATGCACTTACTCGGAGGTCACAGCTAGGATATGATCATGTGTTTTATATTGATAACTGCCTTTTAGATCCAAATTCATGAGTCCTTTGTCATCATCTAACTCGTACAATCTTTCTGCTGAAGATACTGAGTCAATCTGGAATGGAGATATGGGTTTATTTGTTCTTTAAATTAATCCATAGGAATTAACAATTATTGTCAAAGTCAAAGTTAAAACCATTTATTCAGTTTAGGCCCTAGGACTACTTGGGCACTTATGAAGGTCGAATCACAGAAGTTATCACTGAATTTAACTAATAGGCCTATTCTGCTTTTGAAATGCTTGGGTGTAGTGGGTATGCATGGGCGGTGGGGATCACTTAACATCAGGTGACACGCATGCTCTCTTGCCCCTATTAAATAAATAAAAAAAAGGCTCTTATCAGCAAAGCAGCCATTAGAGCAAAATGATGAACCAGAATTTCACTTACTAAGAGTCGACCGGCAAAATCTGATGACCAGGGAACAGAGCTCCAGCTCCTGCCACTCTTCCAGGACGGCACTCTGACGCTGGTATACTTTTTCACAGTATTTCCCCTGGCCGAGTACATCATCACGCAGATATTGTCGAGGCATGGCTGCAAAACAAAATAGTCAAAATGGCGGCGTTATTTGCAATCTAATCCGTGTGTATCTCATCAATCGTTGTATATTTCAGCAATGTGAGTGTAATACACTATGAGACAGTTCTGTTGTTGTACAATCTTGTTGAGTTGATATTTCAATGACTGCTTGATGTCATGGATGATGATGTTGTTGTGACTATGTGTGGACTGTATGTTGTGATGACGAGCCGATGTTCCATCTAACGCGCTGGCTGGAGGGGGCAACGCGAACACCGAGGGGAGAGGGGGAGCGTTTACGTTTGACGACGGTTGACGACGACGGGGTGGCGTAGCGAAAGCAACGCTCCGTCGGTTTATGTCAGCTGGATGCTTGCTGGATGCCGGCTGGATGCTTGCTGGATTCAGGCTGATAGCTTGCTGGATACCGACGGGGTGCTTGCTGGATTCCTACTGGACACTAACTTTCACCACTAAATAAAAGTACTACTTTGCTTCAAGACTTCTTGATTTATTCTTCTTCTTCTTATAATGTTACTTCTTCAGTGGTGCTCGTAGGAATGCCATTCCGAAGAAAACCGCGCTACTTTTATACAATTCCGTGAGCAAGGAGCCAAACTTTTTGACCAATCAGAGAGAAGGTCATAAATCATATTTTCCATCTCTCATTGTTTATATCTTTGTCTCTTTCTGACAATCTATTCTGTAGGGCTCAACGGTTTTTACTGATTTTCTTAGGTAATGGCTTTCCTATTACAATAAACCTTATTTTATAGCATAGGTAATACATTTTTTCATATTATTCAAAAAGAATCATGATAATATTTCAAATAATTAGACAATTATCGCTAAAAACATAAAATGGCTCTCGTTAAGGTAATGCCTTGTTCGGATGCCGCACATTCTAAGATTATTACCTATTTCCTAATTATTTCCTGACTATTTCCTAACTATTTATTTATTTTACAATATACAAGGACCCAAATTTATCTATTTACAAAATAGAAATATTATTATATTCATATTGCGTCGCTGACATTCTCCCCCGCAGTGCGAAGCACTCCATCCTTGGGAAGCGACGTCGCAGGTACCAGCACGATGACGCGGCGGGTCGGTCTTCGTAGTACTCCTCCCGAAGTCCGCACGTCGACGACTCTTGTTCTTCCGTCTGGTCCTGGGTAGGTCCTCTCGATCTGTCCTCGGGGCCATGTGTTCCGAGGCAGTGACGAATCGACGATCATAACGATGTCTCCTTCTTGTGGGTCTGCAGTGTCTCGTCCGGTGATTTTCCTCGGCATCAGGGTAGGTAGGTATTCCCTGATCCATCGTTGCCAGAAGTGGTCAGCCATTCGTTGGGATGTCCTCCAATTTGCTCGTCCGATGAGGTCGCTGTCGCTGAATTCTCCCGGCGCCATCATTCCGCAGGAACGCCCGATCAGGAAGTGATTCGGCGTCAGACTTTCTTCGTCGCTAGGATCCGTGCTGACTTGGGTGAGTGGGCGAGAGTTGACGGTGTGTTCTACTTCAGTCAGGAGCGTGTGTAGAACCTCTTCCGGTGGAGTCTTTTCGTTCAGGACTGCCGCTAGCGCCGTCTTGACCGATCGAACCAGTCTCTCCCATGCGCCGCCCATGTTGGGACATCCGGGGGGAATGAACTTCCATCGTATTCCCTCCTCGGCTGCTGCTTCTTCTAACTCCCTGTTGGCTCCGACGAAGTTCGTGCCGTTGTCGCTGAAGATCGTCTTGGGAGTTCCTCTTCGTGCTGCCATTCTTCGAAGTGCCATGATCATAGAGCTGGTGTTGAGTGAGTTCGCCAATTCCACGTGGACAGCCCTTGTAGTGAGACATGTGAAAAGGGCTCCCCAGCGTTTCTCCGTTCTTCTCCCGACGGTGACGTGCATCGGACCAAAGTAGTCTACGGCAGTGCACGTGAAAGGATGTTGGTGATGACGTAGACGCTCGATGGGTAAGTCTCCCGTAGGTGGTATTTGCGGTGTACTCTTCTTCACTCTGCACCATTGACACTCGTGGATGATCTTCTTCACCGTTGTTCGCAGACCCAAAATCCAATATTTTTGTCGGATTTCGTTCATTACTGTTGCCGTGTTCCCATGGAGAAATCTTCTATGGTAGTCTTCGATGATGAGCCGGGTGATCGTGTGTCTTCCATCCAATATCGCAGGGTTCGTTCTTCTTTCTCTCGTATCGATTTTTCTTGTACGACTTCTGAGCTTGATGATGTCCTGGCGATTTAGATACACGTCGATCCTCTTCAATCGGCTTGGGTTCTCCAGTGGTTTCTCATTCTTCAGGCAAAGTATTTCTTTGTTGAAGCTTTCCTTTTGACTCTTCTTTATCAAAGCTTCTTCGGCTTTCCTTAGTTGGATATCTTCCAACGGGATGAATGTTCTTTTGACCTCTTCTTTGCGCGACTGGATTTTCTTTATCTTCTTCTTGATGACACCCTTCTGTGGTTTCCAGACTTCTTCTTTCTTGCGTGCGATGCTGACCCTTTTCTTGGCTTCAATCTTCATCTTCAAAAGATCCGTGAACTGGAAGACGCGTGCTGTTACCCTGAGTAGACGCGTCCAGCTTGAGAAGTTCTCTGGATTCGGCCGATCTTCTTCAACGACTTTCGTTGTGGCTACCGTTCGAACTTCTTTTTCTTCATCAGTGTTCATGTCTTCGTGATGGAATCTTCTGATTGGCCAGTCTTCTTCGCTCCTTCGCAGGAAGTCGGGACCGTTGAACCATCTTGCGGTGTGGTCGAACTCTTTGGGTACTCCCCGCGTGGCGTCATCGGCTGGATTCTCTTTTGTTGGAACCCATCTCCAGTCTTGAGGTCTTGTAAGCTCTTCGATTTCTGCGAGGCGGTGCGCTACGAATTGCTTGAATTTTCTTGGATCAGCCTTTATCCATTGCAGTACTGTGCTTGAGTCGGTCCAGAATACTTTCTTCGTTACTCGTAGACCAATCTCGTTCTGGATCGTAGAGGTTAATCTGCTTCCCAATAATGCCGCTTGCAGTTCCAGTCGAGGAATCGAGACTGGTTTCGTTGGTGCCACTCTTGCTTTTCCGGCGATCAGTGATACGTGAATTTTCTCTTCTGAGTCAATCGTTCTCCAGTAGACCGTTGCGGCGTAGGCTTCTTGACTTGCATCGCTGAACATGTGGAGTTGCCCTTCTTCTTGACTTGGTGATAGACATCTGGGAATCTTCAGACTTCTCAGAGTGGCGACTTCTTTCATATATACCATCCATGTTTCCTTTTGTTCTTCTTGGATTTCTTCATCCCAACCAATCTTCGTGCGCCAAATGTCCTGGAGGAGCTTCTTTCCTTGAATGAGGATTGGTGTGGCGAATCCCAGTGGGTCGAATGTTGACATCACCGCGCTTGTTACCTCTCTCTTCGTGGGCGTTTTCTCACCGCTCATCAATTCTTCTGATGTGTTCCGCAGTCCCACGTTGAAAGCCAAGGCGTCTTCACTTGTCAACCATCTGAGCCCGAGTGTCTTCTCTTCTTTAGACAATTCCAAAGTTTCCTTGCTCGGTTGCTTGCTGACGTCTTCGAGGACTTCTTCATTGTTGCTACCCCATCCTCTTAAGTGGAAGCCAGCCTTCTCATGGATCGTCTTCACTTCTTTCGCTGTCTTCTTTGCTTCGTCCATGGTTGCGAAGCTTTGAAGATAGTCATCCATGTAGTGGTTCTTTTCTATGGCTTCTACTGCTGCTGGGTACTCTTCCTTGAATTCTTTTGCGTTCTTGTTCATCACGTAGATCGCGATACTCGGGGAGCAGGCTGCACCGAAGATGACTGACGACATCCTGTACTCCTTCGGTGTCCCGGTGCGTCGATCGCCTCTCCACAAGAACCTTAAACTATCGCGGTCTTCCGGTCTTATCTTGATCCGAAGAAACATCTCCTTGATGTCTGCCACCACGGCTATTGGCTGCTGTCGGAACCGAATCAGAACCCCGAAGAGGGACTGCAACATGTCTGGCCCTGGCAGGAGCGCGTCGTTCAAACTCTTCCCGTGGTGTTTTGCGGCAGCATCAAATACTAATCGTTTCTTCTTCTTCGTCGGATGTGTGACTGCGAAGTGAGGAAGGTACCATTTCTTCTTGGACGGTTCGCATGGCGCTTCTTCTGCGTAGCCGTTCTCGATCAAACTTCTCATTTGCTCTTCATATGTTTTCTTCAATTCTTCGTCTTTATCCAATTTTCTTTCTAGGTTGATAAGACGTCGATGAGCTTGAGAGTAGTTGTCAGGCAAGATTTCTTCTGAGTTCTTCCACAGTAGACCGGACTCGAACTGACCGGTTGGTAATCGCTTCGTTGTGTTCTCCAGGATCTCCAATGCCTTCTGATCTGCGTCGTTGCTTGGTCGACGTGGCTGTATCCCGATGGAGTCGATTTCGAAGTGATGCCGGACCAACGATTCTATTTCGTCTTCGTCTTCAATGTGTCTGCTGTGGTTGACGAACTGGACTGGGGTTTTCTGTCTTGCGTCGCACCCGTGGAGAACCCATCCTAGACTTGTGAGGGAAGCTACCGGATCTGATATATTGCCTTTCTTCAGTCTTCTTGTGACTATCAGCCCCCAGTTGTCTTGTCCGATCAACAGTCGAGGTTCTTCCTTGTCGTAGATGAGTTGATCTTGTATCCTTTTCAGATGCTCGCATTTGTTCACGACTTCTTTCTTGACCCCTTGCTTGAATAACTTCAAGTTGTCTATTGTTCTGACCTCAATTGTCTTCTTATCCCTTCGATGAGTTCCCTTTATCTTCAATTGAACCCGTTGCGAATTATTCTTCTTGAAGCCTTGTCCCCCAACTGTCTCGATGGTGATCGCCTCTTCTTTGCCTTCAGCTCCAATCTTTCTTGCTATTGAAGAATCCAGTAACGTGATGGTAGATCCATCATCCAGCAAAGCAAGCACCTGGGTGGAACCCTTCGGCCCGTACAGGTTCACCGGCAGCATCTTCAAATATGCTTGCCCTTCGGTTGCAGTGGTGTGTACGGAGGTTATCTTGCTCTTGGAGTCGGCGTATTCGTCGTTGTCATCACCTTCATGTTCGTAGACAGCGTTGCATCTGGGTTGCTTCTCTGCTGACACTAGTGGTTTGTCAGCGTGTAGGGTGACATGATGCCATCTGTTGCATTTCTTGCAGGTTGGGGCCTTGCAGTTCGTTCTTGAGTGCCGGTAACGAAGACACTTGAAACAAATCTTTGCTTTCTTGGCCATTTCCCACTTGGAACTGATGTCAGCTTCCTTAAATCTGGAACATTCATAAATCCAGTGTTCTGCTTTGCACTCAGGACATGTAACTTCTCTTCTCGGAGATGCTTCTCTTTTCTGAGTGGTGTGAACGGCTCTGCGTGGTCCTTCCCATCTTCGCTCCCGAGGCACTTCAGTTGGAGCGTACTGCTGACGGGTCTTCTTTGCTTCTGGTAACACTTCAGGTGAAGCGAAGTCCCCGCACATGTCAGCTTCTATTTCCAGAAATTCGTTGATGAGGACCAGTTCTGCTTGTTCTTCTTCTCGACGGCTTCGGTGATACGCGAACCATCGGTACTTCATCTGTGGAGACATCTTCTCGATGATGACTTTCATGGTTTCCGGCGAACTTAAGTATTGCGGTTTGCCCAAAGCCTTGATAGTAGCAACCGCATTCTTGACTCGGCTTGCGAAGATGCAGACTTCATTCGGGTTTTCGTTGACTCTTGAGAGGTTCTTCAGTTTCTCGAGCTCAGCCAAGGCTAGTGCTCCTGGTCTTCCAAAGCGTGCTTCCAGTCCCTTGAGAACTTCTGTTGGTTCTTCCGCGGTGAATAGCAGGCTCTTGACCGCCTCTCTTGCCCTTCCCTGTAGTGATCGCCTCAAACGCGCCAGGTTCTGCGCGTGGGTGAACGTCTGTGCTGTATCTTCAAAGGTCCTCTTGAACGCAAGCCATTCTTCGCTGGAACCGTTGAACTGTGGTAGTTCAATCATATGCTTCGGTGTTGACGTCATCGGACTTCTTTCGGTGAGCTTCGAGATCGCAAAGGCCAGTTCTTGAATGTCGCTCTTCTTTTCTTGAGTCGGCATCCTTTCTTCGATCGGTTACGGATTTGACTGGTTGAGCCATTGTTCCACGTGGTGTGATCGGTTGACTTCTTCTTCGGTGGCTTCGACTTCTTCGTCTGAGTCCATCTGCAGCATTTCGAGTTCTGCTAGGGCCACCTTTGACCTTGCTTCGGCGATTTCCAATTCCCTCTTGGCCACCATCATGCGAGCCTCCGCTTCGGCTCGACGCTTCGATGAACGGACTGAACGAGTATCCTTATCTCTTGAAGGTACATTGACTTCTCGGATTCTTTGCAATGTCTTCGTGGCGGGTACTATGAACCCATCTTCATCCGCTATATGCCTTTTCCCTGAATCTTCAGTATTGGTGCGCGCCGGGTTCCCCATGGTGCGTGCGACGGCAGGTACGGTGTCGATCCCCGCGGGGTGGGCGGGGGTGACTCCTCCTTCGGGGGTACAAGTCCCCGCGACGTGTGCGGGGGTGCCTCCTTGACCGACGGAATGCGGGGGTGTGCTCCTTGTCAGGGTAGCCTGACTCTCTGCTGAGCTTGACGACTCGACGGGTGTGTTCATGCTCCAATCTGAAGTCGGCGGCGTCTCTTCTGTCGCTTGTGAACGCGCTTTCTCTGTTCTGGTTCTCGGTGCTCGTTGCATCTTCGTGTTCCAAAATCAAATTTTCAAATATCCGGAACAAATCTTCAATATCCGGAACAAATCTTCAATATCCGGAACAATATTTTCAATATCCGGAACGAATCTTCAATATCCGGAACGAATCTTCAATATCCGGAACGAATCTTCAATATCCGGAACAATATCTTCAATATCCGGAACAATATCTTCAATATCCGGAACAATATCTTCAATATCCGGAACAATATCTTCAATATCCGGAACAATATCTTCAATATCCGGAACAAATCTTCAGTACCCGGAACAATATCTTCAATATCCGGAACAATATCTTCAAAATCCGGAACAATATCTTCAATATCTGGAACAATCTTCAATATCCGGAACGAATCTTCAATATCCGGAACAATATCTTCAAAATCCGGAACAATATCTTCAATATCCGGAACAATCTTCAATATCCGGAACGAATCTTCAATATCCGGAATGAATCTTCAATATCCGGAACAATATCTGGAACAAATCTTCAATATCCGGAACAATATCTTCAATATCCGGAACAATATCTTCAATATCCGGAACAATTCTTCCAATATCCGGAACACGAAGATCAAGTTCTTCCAGATCCGGCTCGAAGGACCAATTCTTCTGTTGTGACTATGTGTGGACTGTATGTTGTGATGACGAGCCGATGTTCCATCTAACGCGCTGGCTGGAGGGGGCAACGCGAACACCGAGGGGAGAGGGGGAGCGTTTACGTTTGACGACGGTTGACGACGACGGGGTGGCGTAGCGAAAGCAACGCTCCGTCGGTTTATGTCAGCTGGATGCTTGCTGGATGCCGGCTGGATGCTTGCTGGATTCAGGCTGATAGCTTGCTGGATACCGACGGGGTGCTTGCTGGATTCCTACTGGACACTAACTTTCACCACTAAATAAAAGTACTACTTTGCTTCAAGACTTCTTGATTTATTCTTCTTCTTCTTATAATGTTACTTCTTCAGTGGTGCTCGTAGGAATGCCATTCCGAAGAAAACCGCGCTACTTTTATACAATTCCGTGAGCAAGGAGCCAAACTTTTTGACCAATCAGAGAGAAGGTCATAAATCATATTTTCCATCTCTCATTGTTTATATCTTTGTTTCTTTCTGACAATCTATTCTGTAGGGCTCAACGGTTTTTACTGATTTTCTTAGGTAATGGCTTTCCTATTACAATAAACCTTATTTTATAGCATAGGTAATACATTTTTTCATATTATTCAAAAAGAATCATGATAATATTTCAAATAATTAGACAATTATCGCTAAAAACATAAAATGGCTCTCGTTAAGGTAATGCCTTGTTCGGATGCCGCACATTCTAAGATTATTACCTATTTCCTAATTATTTCCTGACTATTTCCTAACTATTTATTTATTTTACAATATACAAGGACCCTATTTATCTATTTACAAAATAGAAATATTATTATATTCATATTGCGTCGCTGACAGATGTTTTGATGATACTAATCCGTCTGTATCTCATCAATCGTTGTATATTTCATCAATGTGATTGTATTGCGCTATGAGACAGTTGTTGTACAACATTGTTGAGTTGATATTTCAATGACTGCGTGACGTCATGGATGATGATGACCTGATGATTCTAATCCGTCGGTATCTCATCAATCGTTGTATATTTCATCAATGTGATTATATTGCGCTATGAGACAGTTGTTGTACAACATTGTTGAGTTGATATTTCAATGACTGCGTGACGTCATGGATGATGATGACCTGATGATTCTAATCCGTCTGTGTCTCATCAATCGTTGTATATTTCATCAATGTGATTGTATTGCGCTATGAGACAGTTGTTGTACAACATTGTTGAGTTGATATTTCAATGACTGCGTGACGTCGTGGATGATAATGACCTGATGATTCTAATCCGTCTGTATCTCATCAATCGTTGTATATTTTTAAGGATGGATGATATTACATACCTCATTGACAGAGTAGGTGCCAGATTTCTTTGTCAATTGAAAATTTATTGACAAAGCTCTCTTAAAATTGATTGACCAGAGCGGCTCTTGGCCAACGAATATCGATTTGATGTATCCACTTTCCTGCAACATAAATGCAATAAAAAATATTTCAGAAATAAAAATTCAGCTCATATTTTGTCACACACGCGCAAATTCCAGTCCAGTTTCTGGAGATACAAGACCACTACCAGTGAAAGAGAAGGATTTGGGAGTTTCTTCTCTTTTTCTAGTATGGTACTTTCTCTTGACAATGTGAGTTACAAGCCTTATGTGAAAGTTATAGAATATTCTCTCAATATGACTTTGGAAGGTCTTTTTCCAGTCCAATCCAGTCCACCTTCATCCAACTATCATCAGTTCATTCAGTAATATTTACCTCGTACGCCCGACTTAGCACTTATCCATAATTTTACGAGCTGTCTTATCCTATAAAATTATCGTAAAACACTCTACCAGATATTCTAGTTCCCATGGTTCTGTCAAGTATTTTTCATCTTTATTTTCATCCGTTTCCAACCTGTTGGTTTTGAATGATACTGTTTTCTGTAATAGAAGGTAATAAAAATAAATATCCCAAACATTCGAGGCGATGATAGCTTAGTGGTAGTGACGTCGGATACCGCGGTGAAGGTCGTGGGTTCGCATCCTACAATGAGCATGAGCTTTCGGTGAAGGAAAACATCGTGAACAACATCATGGTAGGGTATTTTGTAGTACCCGGCTGGCTGGCTACCACCCTCAAGTTGAAAATCTGTGGCCAAGCACTTATTGGTGTGTTCTGACAGCTGCATTTTGGAGCCAGTTCCCATCTAGGTTTTGTGTGCTTAACACCTTCGGCCACATCATCACTTACTTGGTGAGATCGAGGTCAAACACAAGCCAATCCAAAAAATAAAAAGCAAACATTCTTCACAAACAGCTATTTGATGTGGAACAGAGATTCTAGGGGAGGAGGTGGTATCTTAGAAGTTGATAGCCAAGAGATTACAACAAACTGTCATACTATGATTCCCTCACGATGTATTTATTCCTTTGCCAATACATCAGGCACAATATTATTATTTTTAGCCTTCTAGGCAGTGTTAACATTAGTAGAGGCTACACGCTCAGTGCCGGCTTTAACTATAGTGCAGGGTGTTAGGGGGCGCCTTTGCTCGTGCTGCTCTCAATAAACCCTGCGCCCATATTATGTACTCTTCGAGTAGGGTAGTTCAAGAACCACCTAGGGCCAAAGAGCGCTCTGACTGACCTATTTTTGCTCGCCTTCAAGATTGCGCCAGGGTATTTGATTGCACCCGCTACATAGGCTAGAGCCAACTCTGTATACACTGATCCGCTAGTAAAGCGACCGTAGTCACTGACCATAAGACGTGGTCGTGAGTTATATTCCTACTATGATATTGAGCTTTGGAGAAGGAAAACGTCGTGAGGAAATCATAGCACGGTGGTAAAGTACTTTTAGTACTCGACTGACTACCTTCAAGATCAGAAAAGTCTGTCGCCAAAAACCTATCGGTGTGTTCCGACAGCTGCAATTGATAGCTTTCCTTCTAGGCTTTTTGTGCTTACCACCTATGGCCACAATATCACTTACCATGGTGAGATTGCGGTCTTACATACAAAGTAATTAAAAAGAGGTGACCGGTGGAAGAAAAATACCTTTAACCCATCCAGTCGTAGCCTGGCCTTAGTGTAATTATCATATACTTGTACAGTCAATCTCCCTTCTAAAGTCCAAAAACTGCCACTCTCTCTTGGAGTGAGGGTTCCAGAAGACACGTTGGTTTTAACCACGTAAATATACTGCCTGTGGCTGTCCGGGAATAGCAGACGAAGACCTGTGTGTGAGCTAGACGTTGATGATGTTGCGGCTGGAAGAATGTCATGGTTGAATAGGGTTAGTCATCATCATTCATCATCATTTGGTGCCGATTTCATATCACAAGTGACAACCAGTCAAGCACCTGATGGTAAGTGACTACCGTTACCTATACACATCAGTAATAACGGGAAGATTGTTTATGTGTTGTACACCTTATTACAATGCCTTAAAGGCAACTGGCTCTCAAGTGCAACTGACAGAGCATACGAAAAAGCGCTTGGCGCCAGATTTCAACTTGATAAAAATATAGTCTATGACATTAACAAATAACGTGGCTTTCTATTGATAATAGAATTTTCAAAATCGGATTAGTAGATCCAGAGATTACCACTACAACCTCACAAACTCTCTTTATGTTATTAACTTACCAAGAAAAATAATCAAACTTTGAATATACATTGTTAATCTGCAAACAAACAAATATAATTAGCTAAAAAACGTACTGTCGCCAATCGAAGTTAGCAATTAGGATTGACAATGCGTTGGCAACCTTTCAACAACAGTAATATTTATTCATCAGAGCAATACACAACTTGCAAATAGATATTGAAGAACATTCATAATAATTAGCTTTTTACTCCATCCTAAATTACATTTAGGAATAGCGTGCTAAACTAACATAGGTATTTTGTAGGAGAAACTGGTATCCAAAGTAAACCGGTGCCTGGATAACCAGGAGTTTCCATTCCACCGGATTCTTAAAGAGTATGACCAAGTATGACATATAGGGAATAGTGCTTAACAAAGCATGTTGCAGTGTAATTTGGAGTCTCACTAAACGATATTAAGCTTATTTTCTATTGAAATAAACTCTTTTTGGATCAAGTTTTGACACTGGTTTTAGTACAAGCCTAAGATAATTAGTTAAATATTTATTAACCTGTATATAACTTCACTTTCACTGTTTTAATACATGTTTATTGGTTGAATAGATATTACTGACATGTTCGAAGTTCTCGCCCGTCTCAATACGTATGATTGTTTAATGTACATTGACGCTCATATGATAAGAAGTATAACTCAAGAATTATATTTTTTTGAATTTGTTTTTATTTTTGACATGATGGTTGGTTAACTACCTATCACGCTGTCGTAGTTTTGATTCCCATCCTGGACAGAATTTTTTGTGTATGAACATGTCTGTTTGTCCTGGATCTGGGTGTAAATCTATTTATGTATGTATTTACAAAATAAAATTGTATATGTAGTATATCAGTTATCTGGTGTCCATATTACATGCTCTGCTTAATTTGGGATCAAGTCGTGTGTGAAAAATATCTGAGGATATATATATTTTTTTTAAAGAATGATCCGCTGTAGAAAGAAATGCCCTGCTTAGTTTCTTGCCGAAGTCTTCCCAGTTTATGAACCCTAATCAGGGCCATTCGAAATCACGAATTATCAAGACCTAAACTGAATAAATAAGATTTAAGTTTGTGTTTCAATTCAGTTATCAACAAACTAAACGAATCTCACTATACATCTTTCTTGCTAACTTAGCCCGTTGTGGATGGGACGGTCGTCCTGAAACTACTTTTATACATCCTTTCCAATCATTTTTTTACAAAGAGAGAGATTAGTATAGCTTGCAAACAATATAATCAGCACCAACATAAATAAATATCCCAGGAACTTCTTTACTCACGACTTAAGTAGATATTTACACTCATAAATATAATCAAGATGTGGTAAGCTAATTAAAAATTGTTGTACTTGTCATACATTTTGTATAGAACCACTTTTTGATAATACTATCTCGATATCGGATTGACTGATGGTTTAGATTCACAATTAGACTCGGTAGGTGGCGCTGGAATCGGGTTCTTAGTTTTGTTTTAATTTCAGGGCAGGACAACGTCTACGGGGCCCACTAGTTTTACTACATTAGTTTTATATGCACATAAAAATTTAACATCTCATGCATATTAATTACCTTATAAAAACCCACCTCAAAATAATTGATTTGGGACTTATACTACTTTACAACCCAGCTCTTATCAATATGTGTTGATAACTAACTTAACCTATGAACTATTGAATGAAAGACTCATTAAGACCTGACCATTTTAGGCTGGCCTTCCCCACTCACCAATACACCTCGTTCTTCAAACGAAGGTGTTAATCAAACCGGTTTGAGGGATCAACTTAATTTGGGCGTGAATTATTGCCACTTTTAGTACAGTTTGGAGCAAGGCCATCATTTCACTTATACTTTAGGTATCAAAATAATTGTGGAATGAGCTCCCTGTTGAGGTTTTTCCTAGAGACTACTGCATGGGGTTCTTCGAAAGAGGAGTAAGAAGGTTTATGCAAGGTCGGCAACGCGCTCGTGACGCCTCTGGTGTTGCAAGCGTCCGTAGGCTACGGTAACCGCTTACCATCAGGTGGGCCGTAAGCTTGTTTGCCACCTATTGGTATAAAAAAAAACTGTCATTTTTTTTTACTTTAGAATAAGCTTGTGTTTGACCGCAATCTCACCATGGTAAGTGATGATGTGGGCGAAAGTGGCAAGCACACAAAGCTTAGATGGGAACTGGCTTTTTTTATATCACAAGTGACAATCAGGCAGGCCAGTTACCTGATGGTAAGTGACTAGCTTCTATGTATATATTCGAGTTCTCTATATAACACGATATTTACATCAGGCCAATGAGATGACTTCCCTCTTCGACCTAAACTTAATATGGGCTAGGTACATTTCGCGAAGCCCTCTGATGGTGCAAGAAGGGAATATAAAATTTAAAAAAAATCACTTAAAATTAAACAGATTTTTTCTCATAAAGTTGAGAATTAATTCTAATGTATTTATTGAGAAAAACCTTGTGGCGTGCACTTTAGGATTTTCCATACTTTTTCAAATTTATTTTCGGTTTTGAGGTTCTGCAACGCTGCATCAGATATGCCAACGAAAAGGTCGTTGCCTGATATGAAACGAACTGTACCCACTTAAATATTAGATTGTTGCAATATACGGGTGAAATTATACGCTACTTACTTTACAATAGTAATTTATCAAAACAGATAGCGCTGTGTCAAAACGTAGTATGAGATAATGATTTAGTATAAATAAGAATTTCGCGTTTGGAGTTAAAATTATTCACTGAAAAATGTATTCAAAAATGTTTATTTTCTTTGTTTTAATATTGCTGTTTTTTGATAAAGGTTTGTTTCTATTATTTTTTTATTAACTGGCTCCGTCTGATGTTAATTATTAAGGAAGTAAATATAGCTATTGCCTTGGTAACTAAGTGTTGTTATAACTCAACCACAAAAAGATTTTTATACAGAGCGTCTTTTTTTTTTATGTCACAAGTGACAACGAGGCAGGCGGGTCACCTGATGGTAAGTGACAACCGTCGCCTATAGACATTGGCAATAGGTACCAGGGGATTGCTAATGTGTTGTACACCTTATTAAGGCGAACTGGCTCTCAAGTGCAATTGCCGGAACACACCAACAGGTGCTTGGCGACAGATTTTCAACTTGAGGGTGGTAGCCAGCCAGTCGAGTACTACAAAGTACCCTACCACCGTGCAGTGGTTTCCACACGATGTTTTCCTTCACCGAAAGCTCCAGCTCATTGTAAGGATTCGAACCCACGACCTTCGCCGCGGTATCCGACGTCACTTACCACTGAGCTATCATCGCCTTAAAGTAGTGCGACAAACTTATGGAAGAAATAGTTGTGCGACCTACCAAATATACAAACTTACCAGTAAAAGTCACCATTATCGAGATATTTCAAAATTCTAAAATCAATACATAAAAATCTCTAGAAAATGGGTAAACTCTGCCCCAGTTCGCTCCGAGATTTCGTGATTAATCAAGCAGAGGTGTTTCTTTATTTTATATCCCGGGACATTTTTTACACACGGCCATCTGATCCCAAACTAAGCAGAGCTTGTAATATGTTAACCAGATGACTGATATACTACATATACTACTTTGTTTGTAAATTTTATACTTGAATATATAATTACACCCAGACTCAGGACAAACAGACATGTTCATGCACATAAATGTCTGTCCTGGATGGGAATCGAACCCACAACCTGCGGCGTGATAGGTAGTGTGTTAACCAACCACGCGAACGCCCCGTTTCTCTTTTTAGATTATTTTTATTGTAATTTTTTTTTTTTATGCAAATAAAACTTTACTAATACTAATAATCTACACTATTACCATAATACAATTAAAATTAATCTAATTTAAAAACTACCTAAAATAAACTATAAAAATGCGTCGAAGAATTCCTCCGCATCGCCGTCGACTGGTAACGTTCCCAAAAGACTGGCAGCATTGCCACGTTGAATGGTAATGCTTAATCTTTGGCCAAAGTAAAAGCCAGCCTTTTGGTCACGGGAAGCGTCAACCAATCTTTTGGAAATATCCTTAAATAGGAAATGAGCACTCGGGCCCCACGACCCGAGAGTTTCAACCCCAAACGGCTCGAAAATATAATTACCTATAAGGCTATTATATTTTCGCCGCTTGAGGTTCTCAGCAGATGCAGCGGCACCGCCGGCAAGACACGCTGTGCTAGGAAGATGGGATGGCGCAAGAGTGTAATAATTACTTTTGCATTTCAGAAATTCTGGCAGGGTCACTTGCACGACAAAAAAGGTATACACTACATCAACTTGTACATAGAAATAGTCTTCGTTTTAATGGTCTTTTTTAACTAGTACGCAATAAGTATTGAATTGTTTTTATTCAAACTCAAAACTCAAATATATCTTTATTAAGTAAACTCATACAAGTATTTTTAATCATCAATTTGATTCATGTTAAATTCTAACGCTCGGTTCGGAAGGTTGCTTTTGCTGAGAAGAGCAGCCAATAAACTCAGCAATTACTCTTTTTAAAAAGCAACTTAGACCTATTACATTTTATAATTATTTATATAGTCTTACTAATAATATATGTGTGTTATGGCGGCAAAAAAGGAATAAAGAAATTGAATTTAGTTACGAGTGATTAAGTCTTGTCCACAATCTTTACCTGGTAAATGATAATGTAAAAACAATCTAGAAGTCGGTAGGCTCTAGGTGCTATTATTTTCCTTAAGACTCACAGTTCTTTGATCCATTAGCTCGCAGCTACCTACAAAAAAGAAATAATATTCCTGGAATGGTGGGATTCTGGGTATTAAAGTTATTTAACTGTAAAAATTATCCTTTATATTTCTTATCAAATAAAGATTAATCCTACTAATATTATTAGTGTGAATGTTTATGTTTGACTGATTGTAGCTCATAAACGTAAAAATGGCTGAACGGATTTTGATGAAACTTGGCACACAGGTTTTAATTAACATTTATTATATTACTAATCAACCAAAGTGTCATGATTATATTAATTATGGGGAAAATTATATAGTTTAAAAACTACTTTTATCTTTTTTTGTAGGTACACCCTAACTACTAAAAAATAGTGTTGTACCTATAATTTTGTAAATATTCAAATTTTTCAGATGCATAGTAATACAAAAACAGTCAGGAAGTCACGGAGACAGCAACGAGGATGGTGGTGATGATGAAGACTACAGGAAACCCACACCGAGGAGCCCTGGGTCTGATAGACTGAGGAGTGATCAAGACCCATTGAAGAATGATGTTGAAGCAAGTATAATTTAATCTAATGCAATGATAGCTCAGTGGTAGTGACGAAGGTCGTGGGTTTGATTCCTACAATGAGCTTGAGCTTTCGGTGAAGGAAAACATCGTGAGGAAACCAGAGCACGTTGGTAGGGCACTTTGTAGTACCCGACTGGCTGGCTACCACCCTCATGTTGAAAATCTGTCGCCAAGCACCTTTCGATGTGTTCCGACAGCTGCACTTGAGAGCCAGTTCCCATCTAAGCTTTGTGTGCTTACCACCTTCGGTCAGATCATCACCATGGTGAGATTGTAGTCAAACACAAGCTTTTCCAGAATTAAAAAAAAACATATTGCTCTTCAAAATATCAAAAATGTGTTATTCAATAGACCATTGCAGGCAATTATGACAACGAAATCTTTATGTAGTTGACCCCAGAGTTCCCGAGGGATCTTATCTTGTCCCGGGAAGAAGAGTGTCTATGTTTTATTCTAGGATATGATCTACATGTGTGCCAAGTTTCATCAAAATCCATTCAGCCGTTTTTGCGTGATTGATCAACAAACATACAAACATTCAAAATAATATAGTTAGTAGGATAATATGTTGTTGTGCTCATATATGCATTTTTGCCAATGATTATACAAATATATTAGATTCACCCACTACAGACAAGCCAGCTTGTTAGTCCCGTTCAATGGTTTTTAGTTGCCAATAGATATTTGTACCGATCACACGTCGTTTCATTGCAATTAACCCATACTATATAGAAACAAACCTTAAACACATTACCATAAAGTTCACAGCTATTTTTTTTATGTCATAAGTGTCATCGAGGCAAGCCGGTCATCTGATGGTAAGTGACTACCGTCGCCTATAGACATTAGGAATACCAGAGGGATTACCAATGTGTTGTACACTTTATTAGAAATGCCTTAAAGACAAACTGTATCTCAAGTGCAATTGCCGGAACACACCAACGGATTGCTTGGCGACAAATTTTCAACTTGCGTGTGGCAGCCAGCCAGTCGAGTACTACAAAGTACCCTACCACCGTGCTGTGGTTTCCTCACTTTGTTTTCCTTCACCGAAAGCTCAAGCTCGTTGTAGGATTTGAACCCGCGACTTTCGCCGCGGTATCCAACGTCACCACCACTGAGCTATCTTCGCCTTAAATATGTTGTAGTGCTTTGTAAAAAATGCTGTTGGATATTTTTTATCTGAATCTAGCTTTTTTCTTCACGGTTTCAACTGGGGGGGAAATAGGGAAGCAAAATTAATATAGTATAGTTTACGTTTTCATTTCAGAATATACAGCCAGAGTTTCTGAAATACAAGACAATACCGATTAAAAGAGGAAACAATGAAAGATATCGGTTCAGAAACAGATTTTTCAGGAATTTGATGAATTAATATGACTACTTTATACTTCTGTATACTTAAACCGACGTTGATCTTATTATTATTGTAGTATTTTTTAATGAAATAAAAATGCATATAACATTCCACTTTTTAATTCATATAAATCCTCGTGTTATATACATTCACAACGTTTAATAGAAACAATCAATAAATAAAAACATTAACAAATTATATACTCGAAGATATGAAAGTACGTATATAAAAACTATCGAATCCTCAATTATATAATCTTTTCATTCATGATAACAATTTAGAATAATTCAAATAATTTATTCACTTTTCCATTATGTAAAGAACAGTTTTGATAAATAGTTTCCATGATTATTAATAATGTTTTATTAGATATAATCTTCCAAAGAAAGCTTAATTTGGTGTTTTATTATTTTTCTAAAACAAAACTTTTGAAATCAATAAAAAAATTAAACAAACAAGAAAATATATATATTGTAAAGAAATCCTTATAAATTAGTGCAAAAATACGATAGCTATAAGACATGTAAAACTTATTTTAGAACAAAATACGTACAACTTTTTGACTTGTCAAAGCGATTTTTCAACCAAAAACATTTCACACGTTGCACATTTTTACAAATAATTTAACTATAATTACTAAAATCTTATTTTATGTATAAAATATTACAAATATTTCTACAGTATATAAACTAGCGTTAAACTAATTAATATTTATCTATTTAATATACTTAGAGGTGAACCACTGCTTGTACACAAAAGTGGCCGTACATTTCAATTTGAGGCTATTTGAATGTCCTTTCTTAATGCTGCTCTTCAAAAATAATAATGCATTCCATTCTTTCGTTTCGTCCGTATTAAAAAAACAAATTAAAATTCATATGTTACACTAATCAACAATAATTATACTATAGTTATAATATTTAATGTATTTACAAGAACACAGTTTTCTTTTTAAGATATTTAAAGACAAATGCATATTACATAATCTCAATAATCGCGGAATAGAAATAATAAAAACAGCCATTTGCCGTTCAGTTTTTCTATTTAGACTTGTATACATTTATTTACACCCTTAAAAGCTTAGTATATGACGTGTTAAAAGTATAGTTTAAGGACTGCAAGTATAAGTAATTTAAGATAAAACAATATTGTACGCCGCGAGTGGCCCTTTAGTACACAGAAATATCGTAATTTTTACACTCAATACATTTCGACGGAGGACTAACAGTAGACTTCCTCTGCCCCATCTAGGGGACATAGGACATTACAATGGCGTAAAGTGAAATGTATCTTATGTATATCAAAACAATAAACATACGATATGACTAGAAATGTAAACTATAATGGAAATTAAAAGATCACCGCCCGCATTGCATCGCCGCAAATACGCGTCCTAGTCTTTTGTAGGGTGGTATGCGACTTGGAACGCTTTTCTCCGATATTGTGATCGTTTTTATATTAGTTTTACCATAACTACTGATTGATACTCCCTTAATAATATCGAAATTATAATTAATAAATGAGATTTATTCATAGTATGTCACCTTCCTATATGAAATGCAGTTTAATATTGAAAAACAACGACATTCATCATTTTTATGTTATTTGTTAGAAATAAATTTATTTCACGGTAGCTCAGACAAAAAAAAGGTAGACAGAGCCCCGCGCACGTAAATTGAAGCACAGTGAAGGAAGCCTAATTTGAAAAAGGAAGCCGATTGCGTTCCTGTGCGGCGCGAGTGACGCGGGATAACGTACCAGGGCACGCACACAACTTCGTGCACGTTGCTTCACTTCACTGGAGACTATTGTTTACGTACGCTCCTTCTACCTTTTCTATTTATTATCTGCACGGTGGTAGGGTACTTTGTAGTACCCGACTAGCTGGCTACCACCCTCAAGTTGAACTGTCACCAACCGACAGGTGCATTTGAGAGCCAGTTCCCATCTAGGCTTTGTGTGCTTACCACCTTCGGCACATCACTTACCATGGTGAGATTGTGTTCAAACACAAGCATATCCAAATGTTGAATCCAAATCCTTTGAGTATTAAGCCAGCCTGGATACGTCACGCGCACTAATGTCTATGCAATAAAGTCTGTCACTTTTGGGGGGGGGGGGGACGAGGCAACGCACACATTGATACGCATGACATGCACACGACAAAATTATCAAACACTAGCATAAACCAAACGCACACACACACACAGGGACAACGTGTCAGTGCGTGCAGTTTTATATAACCGACGTGATTGGTAATCACGTACATTTGGCAGAGGGGAACGCCTGTCAGTGCCCCCTCCCGGCTGGCTTTATGCTCTAATTATATAACCTTTGAACTCTCTATCCTTAGCATAGACAAATTATGTTAACACTTATACTACGCTACAATCTGTACGTGTTTTTTAGGCTGATCTCTTGGCTCCTTTAATATATACGACGTGGTTCTTCTTAGAGAACCGACTGAATCTGTAAAATATTACATTATGTAGTATATCTAATAGTAAGTTTTATTGTAAAGAACAATGGCCATTTTGGGCCCACCCGTGAACAGTTATAATATAAAAGAATAATGAAATAATTTGGCTTTAAGTAATGCATTTTTATGTTAATTTTTATGTAGCTATGCCAATATTTTTTTAAATGTTAGCAATTTAGTTATAATTTCATGAGTGTAGATGTATATAGAGGTAGAGGAAGGCCGAAGAAGGTATGGATGGACTACATGAACAATGATAATATGTTTATGAAAGGTGTGAGTACTGAGACGACTAGTGATAGAGCGGAGTGGAAGAAAACATGTTGTGCCGACCACACCTAGCGTGGGAAAAGGAGAGAAATAAGATGAAAAAGAATTTCAAATGTTGATACGCCGTCAGCTATGCTGTAGAAAATATATAATGCATTGTAGAAAAAGTTACCAGCAATAATGCTATTTTTGGTAATTATAAAGTCGTGACGGACTTCTTATAAGATTTATATCTTTATGTTTACATTTATCTATCTATAGCAATTAACATTTGTAAAATTTTTAACTGTTCACTTCTGGGCCTGAAGCAGTAGGGCACGTGGGCGTTGCTCTTTATATTTTTTCTGTAGAATTCTCTATCGTCAAAAATTTACTTCGAAAACCCCGTATGGTAGACATACCTATGTATAGTATAAATAAATAAGATATAAGGGGGGGTTTGGGGGGGCCATGACCCGCCTTCTCCTACTATACAGGCTTTCCGGTAAGTAGTACGACAAACTTAAGGGGGGGATAGGGGGGTCGCCTACTAAATATACAAAAATTACATCCTAAAAGTGTCACTATTTTAGAGATATTTAATATCTGAAATTAAAAAAAAAAAAAAAAAAACTAAAATGTCTAGATATCTTGAAAATGATGATCTTTTTATCGAGGTCATTTTTAGGGTTCCGTACCCAAAGGGTAAAATCGGAAACCCCATTACTAAGACTCTACTGTCCGTCCGTTTGTCTGTCACCAGGCTATCTAATGAACCGTGATAGCTAGACAGTTGAAATTTTCACAGATGATGTATTTCTATTGCCGCTATAACAAACAATTACTAAAACCGGCCAATTGCGAGTCGGACTCGCGCACGAAGGGTTCCGTAAAAAAGGGCAAAAAAATCCGCCCCCCTTAAATATTTATTTTATTTTAATTTTATTATTAAAGTAAAAATACAACTGAGTATTTTGTAAATATTTCAACAGGTAGGCTTTTGCCATTATTGATATCGAGCAAAAAAGGGCAAAAAAAATAGTGTTTGTTGTATGGGAGCCCCCCTTAAATATCTATTTTATTTTGTTTTTAGTATTTGTTGTTATAGCGGCAACAGAAATACATAATTTGTAAAAATTTCAACTGTCTAGCTATCGCGGTTCTTGAGATACATCCTGGTGACAGACAGACGGACAGACAGCGAAGTCTTAGTAATAGGGTCCCGTTTTTACCCTTTGAGTACGGAGCCCTAAAAAATACAGAATTTGTAGAGAACCCTCGGTGCGCGAGTCGCACTTGACCGGTTTTTATATGTTTGGTAAGTGACCCCGCCCACCTATCCCTTAAGTTAGTACTACTTACCGGACACCCTGTATAATTATACTCACTGTAATGCTGGCAGTGAGTACGGAAGGAGTGGTGCGAGCAGCGCGCGGGGGAGGTAGGCGCTGAGGCGGGACCTAGGGGTCGGCCCCCTGCGAGCCCCCCGAGACCCCCGCGAGCCCCTCGACCCCCACGCCCGCGCGCCGCGCTGCGCTACGACCACCGGAGCTCCTTCAACTCCACAGTGTTGTTAGGGGTTTCTTGTATCTGTCAAAGATGCAGCTGTTATACAGGGTGTCCGGTAAGTAGTCCGACAAACTTAAGGGGGAGATAGGTGGGGGGGCATCTACCAACATATACAAAAATCACCTCAGAAAAAAGTTCACAATTTTCGAGATATTTCAGATTTTTATGTATTGATTTATTAAAAAATATATAAAATGTTATTTACTTTAAAAAAAAAACTTGAACATAAAAAAAAAAGTATTGATTTTTGAATTTTAGATCTCAAATCTCGAAAATGGTGACACTTTTACTAAGGTAATTTTTTTATATTTGGTAGGCGACCCGCCCTCCTATCCCCCCCTTAAGTTTGTCGTACTACTTAGCGAACATCCTGTATACGTACTAGAACTATTTGCAAAAACATGTTTCATTTAATCTTTAACCGATTTTGATTTTTTTTACCAATAGAAAGCCACGTTATTTATGAGTGTCATAGGCTATATTTTTATCCCGGGAAAAGATAAGATCCCACGGGAATGCGGGTGAAATTTCGGACTACAGCTAGTTTAAATATTTAAACAAAATGACCAAAGAAAATGACTTATCATCTATCAACACTGTGAATATTATTATGTACCTCATATCTTGAAGGTGCAGGTGGCACATGAGTTGCTGGCGAACACCTGGAGCATCCAGGTCTTAATACTGTTCTGGTGGAGTTACCACCACGCATTGCTGTTCTTAACTCCTGGAAATCAAAACAAAATGGTATATTTACTGAATTATAAACATTTTTAATGTTAGTGGAACTAATTTAGACGTAAATAGAAAATGTTTATTCAGCTCTAGATATAGGTAGAGGCAATGATAGCTCAGTGGTAGTGACGTCGGATACCGCGGCAAAGGTCGTGGGTTCGAATCCTACAATGAGCTTGAGCTTTCGGTGAAGGAAAACATCGTGAGGAAACCAGAGCACGTTGGTAGGGCACTTTGTAGTACCCGACTGGCTGGCTACCACCCTCAAGTTGAAAGTCTGTCGCCAAGCACCTATCGGTGTACCTAAGCTGCACTTGAGAGCCAGTTCCCATCTAGGCTTTGTGTGCTTACCACCTTCGGCCACATCATCACTTACCATGGTGAGATTGTGGTCAAACACCCGTAGCCGCTACACCAATATCAGTAACCTGGTAACCATGGCTATGATGGCTATGTGTGAAGTATTTCCCAGGATATTTGCCAGATCGATAACACGGTAGCAAATAAAATACTATTGAATAATTTTGACGGGCCCGTTGGCGTGGTTGGTTAACACACTACCCATCACGCCGCAGGTCGTGGGTTCGATTTCCGTCCAGGACAGACATTTGTATGCATGAACATGTCTGTTTGTCCTGAGTCTGGGTGTAATTATCTATTTAAGTATATTTTATCTTGAGTTTGTTGTTTATTAAGTCAGTCATAATTAAATTCTATAGATTACTATTTTTGCCGCCATAACACGCAAATATTGTCAGTGAGACTAGATAAATAATAATTATTAAATGTAATAGGTGTAAGTTGTTTTTGAAAAGAGTAATTGATGAGTTTATTGCCGGCTCTTCTCAGCAAAAACAACCTTCCGAACCGAGCATTTAGAGTCTGACTATTCATAAGTGCCTGTGAAGGCCTATTTGGATGAATAAACAATTTCATTTCATTTCATATTTAAGTATGTATTTACAAAAAAAAAACGAGTATATGTAGTATATCAGTGATCTGGTTGTCCATATTACAAGCTCTGCTTAGTTTGGGATCAGATAGCCGTGTGAACAAATGTCCCAGGTTATTTGTCCGAGGATATAACTATTGATTACCTGTCCCATTTCGCTGCATAGCGACTGCCTTCCTTGCGAAGCATTTTTCTTCGTATTCCAACAGAATTCCAAGATGGCCACCACTATCGCTAAAGCCAAGCCACAGAGTAGGGTAACAAATACTCCACCTAGAAAAAGTGTCATTACATTAGCTAAAAAATAAATAAACTAAAAAAAACACGCTTTTATATAAAATCAAACTAAAAGGTAAATAATAATTTTCAATAAATTTAAATTAGGGATAGTGTGATCAGCAAAAATGATAATTTTAAAAGTAAAAAAGAAGGGTGGGGTGAAATTTTAAGATTAACAACTCTCACCAATATTCTGAACTCCCAACGGATTCGCCTTGCTGTCCTTTCCATCTCTATTGCACACATCACCGGTGTTCTTCCACCACTTGTCATACAGGATCTGAATCACTCCCTTCTCCTGCAGCTCCAGGATAGCGAGAGAGATCTTGTCGCGCCACGGACTGCCTTTCCATGTCGCTATCCCATAGCCCTGAAAAATAATAGGTATAAAATAAATTTGCACTGTGGTAGGGTACTTTGTAGTACCCGACTGGCTGGCTACCACCCTCAAGTTGAAAAACTGTCGCCAAGCACCTATCGGTGTGTTCCGACAGTTGCACTTGAGAGCCAGTTCTCATCTAAGCTTTGTGTGCTTACCACCTTCGGCCACATCATCACTTACCATAGTGAGATTGTAGTCAAACACAAGCCTATCCAGAATTGAAAAAAAAAAGGTAACTGAACCGTGGGATGATTTCACATAGGCCTCCGTAAAATGCATATTTTTTATACCACTAGGTGGCAAACAAGCTTACGGCCCATGATGGTAAGCGGGTACCGTAGCCTATGGACGCTTGCAACACCAGAGGCGTCACGAGCGCGTTGCCGACCTTGATTAAACCTTCTTACTCCTCTTTCTAAGAACCCCATGCTGTAGTCTTTAGGGAAAACCTCTACAGGGAGCTCATTCTACAAACTGATCGTGCGCGGGAGGAAATGTCTCTCAAACCACAATTTGCGTTTTAAGTGCCTACCGCTAAGTAGCTCGCCAGCGAGCCGATCGAAAATATGCCGCCGTTAGTAAGAATGATATATTCTAAATGGATAGGTAACTTTAAATACCTATTTGAAGCAAATACCCATCAATTGCGAAAAAGAGAAAGATAACAACTACGTTGGGACAATCTCTTTCTTTCATTAAGGGTAAGTAGGGTTAGAAAGAGGGATTGTCCCAACGTAGTTGTTATCTTTCTCTTTCTCCTATCCATTTAGAATATATAATTTTGGAGTGCGACTGAGCCCGCATACTGCACGTTTCTCACTGGCACTCACGCGGTATACGAGATAATCTCGATTCTCAGTGCGCGATAGTAGAGTGCGTTACTTCATGCAGCGTCTTTTGTATAATAACGTAGGTTTTTTTTTTTTTTTAGCTCTTATATAGGAGTGATGTATTCTGTTACGACGGGCCGTTTGGCGTGCTTGGTTAACACACTACCTATCACGCAGGTCGTGGGTTCGATACCCATCCAGGACAGACGTTTGTGTGCACGAACATGTCTGTTTGTCCTGAGTCTGGGTGTAATTATTTATTTAAGCATGTATTTACAAAAAAAGCTTTGATAGATAGCTGTGTGTGAGAAATTTTAATGTTCGAAGATATTTATTTATATTCGAAAGGCAGTTAGATTCTTTATAGGCATAAGGAAAGGATCCGCTAAGAAAAATATTTGAAAATGCATCCCCAAAAACTTATTTAAATGTATATTTGCCAAAGAGGGACATAGACCTTAAAGTTTGACGTCAAATTCAAAGTCAAAACCATTTTTTTTTGTTGCTGGCAATCATCCTATTAGGATATTTCTGCCAATGTCAAAGTATTTGAAATGGTCTTGGTCTATTTGTCACAGTTTTAGTATTTAGTCAATACAAAGTCTTTCAATCGCATACATTTTCTTCAGTTTCAATTTCTTCTTTTATGTCATAGTCACTTTCTCAAACTCACTGTAATGTCCAGTCCTCGTCCATACATGTAAGTCAAGCTTTAGTGAAATTGGCGGTTGTTCCACTAAAACATTCACGGACTTTTTGGGACAACCTGGAAAGTCACGATACACGCTTTCATTTCATTTCACTTCACTTGTGCACTTAGATTGATCATTATTGGATAAAACACCACCGAAATTATTCAATAAAACTCAAAATACACGAATTTAATGAAAATAAAACGAAAATGCAACGTCACTCTGCAAGTTCCCGCCAAAAAGTCCAAAAACCATTTATTCAATTTAAGCCCTAGAAGGGCACTTATGAAGGTCGAATTACAGAAGTTACCACCGGTTCGGAAGTCAGCCTTCAACTGAGAAGAACCGGCAAGAAACTCAGCAAGGTTACATTTTTTAAATATTTTTGGACCATGTGACAATATTGGCTTTTTTTTCAAATGTTTAACAATTAACGTACGGATGGAACGAAACTTAAAGGTAAACGTAGATGATAAGAAGAAAGAGCTTACCTTAGAATCTAAAAGCCCGCCAATCTGCGTCAAGTTACAGTCCCTCTGCACTCTATGGTCCAACATGGTGGACTCCATTAAAAACGCGTAGTTTCCCATGAGAACTCTTCTCACGCCTTCCTCGTAGGAAGTGACGAGAGACGGCGGGGAGGCAGTCGACATATGCTGCCACATCTTCTGATAAATGTCTATGTTTGAGTCCTGGGGAAAAGATGTCATGATGACATATTGACGGGCCGGTTGGCGTGGTGGACGCCGCAGGTCGTGGGTTCGATTCCCATCCAGGACATACATTTGTGTGCATGAACATGTCTGTTTGTCCTGAGTCTGGGTGTAATTATCTATTTAAGTATGTATTTACAAAAAAAAGTTGTATAATCTGGTTTCCATATACAATTAATATTTGTCCCAGGAAAGAAAAAAATGCCTTGCAGAGTTTCTTGTTGGAGCCTTATCAGTTGTAGTAAAAAAAAAACTCAGATTTGTTTATGGACAAAAGCTTTTTTAATGAGACTTTTTGGCGGGAACTTGCGAAGTGACGTTGCGTTTTCGTTTCATTTTCATTTCATTCGTATATTTTGATTGAAATGAAATGAAAGCGTGTATCGTGACTTTTTAGGTTGTCCCAAAAAGTCCGTGAAAAGTTTTAGTGGAACAGCCGCCAATTTCACTAAAGCCTGACTGGATTTCTACGGACGAGGACTAGACATTACAGTGAATGTGAGAATATAACATGACTTTAAGATCAAAGAAGAATATTTAAAAATAGTTTAGGCTTGATAGTCTAGTAACTAAAGCCTTTAAATAAACAAATAATAATCTATACTACGAGTAATATTATAAAGAGGAAAGATATGGTTGTTTTTGTTTGTTTGCATTGAATAGGCTCTGAAACTAGTGGACCGATTTGAAAAATTCATTCACCAACAGAAAGCTACATTATCCCTGATGAACATAGGCTATATTTTATCCCGGGAAAGGATAAGATCTCTTGGAAACGGGGGACAGTTAGTAATAAATATTTTATAGATATGAAAATTAAAATGTTACCCGAAAAAACGTCATGGTCGAGCCGCCATTCAGAGTACCATACTGTATATTATTTTGGGCTGCCAAGTCTGCAGCGCTCTGTATAGGCAGCACTGTCCTTTCAACTGTGAGGAAAGCCGCCAAGTTCGCCGTATACGATGACAGGATGATGAGAGTAAAAAACCACCAGATACCGCCGACTATTCTTGTCGAAGTTGCCTGAAAGACAACAATTAAAATGGAGATATGTGTGTTTTAATTGAAATGGTTTAGGCTTGATAGTCTTATAACTAAAGCCTTTAATAATAATGGCGTACCTTAGGATTAAGTCCTGAACCTTGTCTCAGAAAGGTTCCAGTGATGAACCAGAAAGAATTACAAACGCTGAATTGGTTAGTGAGGAGTTTGGTCTCATGGCCGCAAATATGGGTACTGGATGACCTGGAAGTTGTGATTTCTGGGTTAGTCGTTTAATAAATTATTTATTTACAATTATTGACTAGTTTTCCGCCCAACAGTTTCACCCGCGTTACTGAGGGATCTTATCTTTTCCCGGGATAAAAGTATCCTATGTTTCGATCCAGGATATGATCTACCTATGTGCTAAGTTTTATCAAAATCCATTCAACCATTATTGCGTGATTGAGAATCAAACATAAATATAAGTCAATGATAGCTCAGTGGTAGTGACGTCGGAGCTTCAGCTTTCGGCCAAGGAAATCATGGTGAGGAAACCATAGCACGGTGGTAGGGTACTTTGTAGTACCCAACTGGCTGGCTACCACCCTCAAGTTGACCACCTTCGGCCACATCATCACTTACCATGGTGAAATTGTGGTCAAACACAAGCTTATACAGAAACTTTCACATTTATAATATTAGTGGGATAAAAATTGGAATCAGACTTTACTTTTTTTTTATTACATACAAGTTAACGTTTGACCACACTTTAACGTTAACTCGCCTGTTGGCAAGAGACGATGGGCCCGAAGATGAAGCACGCAAACTTATAAGATACCTATTCACTCTGATCTTGAATAGATCCAGATAATATCTCTTAGAAAACAAGGAAGCCGGCAGTTTGTTCCATTCGTTGGCAGTACGCCGGGTCTATTACGTAAAAGTTTGCAGTAGCCACACCAGTAGCCACATCAGTAGCCACACCAGTAGCCACACCAGTAGCCACATCAGTAGCCACACCAGTAGCCACACCAGTAGCAAAGTGATAGTCACCGCTACACGATCGGTTTCAAATTGTCACTAGACCGTATTGCAATTCCGTAATGCAATTCCCGATAATATTAAGGGCCTACCCTTAAATCGGTTTAAGTATGAGCTACGTAAATGGTTGCTGAAATGTAATTACTACAATATTATAGAGTTACTAAAATCTTAACTTCTATATGTAGGTATACAATATAAGAATGACTTCTTGGAAATGTATGTAGTACTTAATTTTGTAGTTTTAATTATGCATATTTGTGATATAAATTATATTTGATTTTTAAACTAACATAACATAACATAGATATTAACATTATTATAACTACAATTAAAAAAAATTAATCTAATCTAAAAACTACCTAAAATAAACTATAAAAGTGCGTCGAAGAATTCCTCCGCATCGCCGTCGACTGGTAACGTACCCAAGAGACTGGCAGCATTGCCACGTTGAATGGTAATGCTTAATCTTTGGCCAAAGTAAAAGCCAGCCTTTTGGTCACGGGAAGCGTCAACCAATCTTTTTGAAATATCCTTAAATAGGAAATAAGCACTCGGGCCCCACGACCCGAGGGTTTCAACCCCAAACGGCTCGAAAATATAATTACCTATAAGGCTATTATATTTTAGTCGCTTGAGGTTCTCAGCGGATGCAGCGGCACCGCCGGCATGACACGCTGTGCTAGGAAGATGGGATTGCGCAAGAGTGTCGACACACGTTGCGTCCCACACTAGAGGCCTACCCATCTTCCATGGAAACAATGACATTCCGTCAGGATAAATTGTATTTGTGACATAATAACTAATATCCATACGCTATTATTGGCAGTCTTACAAGGAACTGATCATTATTTTAACATATTTGTAATACCTGAGATTTATTGAATATACTATTTGATTTGATTTGATTACGGAAGCCTGTCGCACGCCTATCGCAGAATGCACATTGCCCATGGACACTGGCGCCACTAGCGATAGGGTAGCAATAAATGGAAACAAATAATTTCTCGATTGCTGTTTGCGTTGCTGCTGCTTTTAGCTAATACAAAAGTGTAAATGAAATGAAAAGTTTATTCATCCAAATAGGCCTTCACATGCGCTTATGAATTGTCAGATTCTAATGATTCTAATGCACGGTTCGGAAGGTTGCTTTTGCTGAGAAGAGCCGGCAATAAACTCAGCAATTACTCTTTTCAAAACAATCTCAGTAACTTAGTAACAATCTTAGTTCTGTAGTTTGACAGCAGCGATCGCGAAATTTACGCCTGTTGCTCACCTGTCGCGAGATACGTAATCCCGCCGCGGGGCAAATTTCGATCAATGAGAGAACTCTGGTACTTGAATACGTCCAAAAATTAGCTCACCATTCGTAAGGTGAAAACCTTGCCATCACAAACAATGTGAATGATACAAGAATGTATGCAGCCAGGACGTACAGCCAGATCTCTATCGCGAGGGGGTTCAGGAAGCTGAACAGTCTTGTTGGTTGTGATGTTGGCACCTGGGATAAATTAAATTAATGGATTGAGTAACATTTTCACTTTAAGGTGTCCTAATACAAATCTTAATATATTTTTTTTTTTTATGTCACAAGTGACAACGAGGCAGGCGGGTCACCTGATGGTAAGTGACAACCGTCGCCTATAGACATTGGCAATACCAGGGGATTGCTAATGTGTTGTACACCCTATTACAATGCCTTAAAGGCGAACTGGCTCTCAAGTGCAATTGCCGGAACACACCAACAGGTGCTTGGCGACAGATTTTCAACTTGAGGGTGGTAGCCAGCCAGTCGAGTACTACAAAGTACCCTACCACCGTGCTGTGGTTTCCTCACGATGTTTTCCTTCACCGAAAGCTCAAGCTCATTGTAAGGATTCGAACCCACGACCTTCGCCGCGCAATATACAGGGTGTTCGGTAAGTTGTATGACAAACTTTAGGGGGGGGTAGGTGCGGGTCACCTACCAATTATACACAAATTACCTCAGTAACAGTGTCACTATTTTGGAGATATTTGATGTCTAAAATTCAAAAATTATTACATAAAAACAGAAATATCAAAAATGGTAACATTTTTACTGAGGTAATTTTTGTATATGTTGGTAGATGACCCGCCCACTTATCTCCCCCTTAAGTTTGTCGTACTCCCTTCCGGACACCCTGTATATGAATAAAAAAAGAATCCCTGTTTCCCTTAACTGATATCATTCATGTTTTTTTAATGTTTTCTCATAATCTGTAGAAGGATTTTCGAAAAGAAAAATTAAGAAAATTGCGCAAAAATACAGGGAAATTTCAGGTACTTTTATAAAATCCTATCTCTTATTCCAGGATAAAATCTATTCGTGTGCCAAGTTTCATCGATATCGGTTTAGTATTTTGGGCTTTATACATATATATTAAGATAGATAAAAAATATTAAAATACCTTAAAAAGAATTCCAATTCCCAAATTCATAAAAGGTTTGGTGAAGTCTATGACAGCTTCTCGAGCGTAGTTTATTGTCATCGAAGCCACAGCAATGTCTGCTTTCTGTCAAATAATAAGTCTTCTAAATCTGTCTGTATATATCGATCAATGTCAATGTCAAAACCATTTATTCAGTTTAGGCTCGGAACAATAACTAACATGGAAGCCGGGCTAAAATAAGAAATGAAATGCATATACTTTACCTTTTTTTACTTTCGACGTTAATAATGCGTGGGAAAGAGACATATAATACCGTTCTGTTTCGTTATTATGCAGGTTGTCACAAGCTATTTTTTGGCTAGTGATGGGCTTATCATCGACATTGTCGTGTCGATATAAGTCATCAAAGCAAACAAGTAAATATAGTTAGTACTAGCTGTGCCCGCGACTTCGTCCGCGTGGAATAGTGACTTTGGGCATATCTTTTGGTTTATTTTGGATTAACAAATGTTCGACGTGATTCTTTAAATTGACATAACTTTTTTATTTAAGAACCGATTGACATGAAACAAACACTAAATGTTAAGTGAAGCTACCACAATATATTAGTGAAAACCACATCCGAATACGCTGTTTCTGAGATTAGCTTGCACAAACAGACAAAATTCTAACAATCATTGTTTTGGGTGCTATTGCGTTGATAAAGGACCCAATAATATTTTTTCTCATATATCTTCCATGTACAGATAGCGATCCGTTACATTTTTATTATGTGTACCTATAGATAGAATAGTTTTCTATTATATATTTTTTAATTAATATAGTTTATCCTTTTCTTAACATTCCCGTGTTATTATAATTTATTATCAGTATAGCCGTAATATATAACAGTATATCCGTCGACAGCCAGCGCGGAAAAATCATAAAATAAAGCAAATACGTGAATTATTTTGAGTAGATAGGCATAAAGTACTATTTTTATTTATCGTCTATCACTTTTTTTATTTCCAATATTGAAAAATATATCTCTAAACTCACCGATGAAATGTTAACGTTTCGTTCTCATTTTCTTTTCTCGAACTATGAGCTTTACACCCTTCAACAACACAAGACATCTTGTCCAGGGCACTGTACACCTCGTATATACTTTCTGGCCACGTTCTCAGACAGAAATTAATAATTAACTCGCTTTTTTCACTTAGTAAATTTGTCAAACTCCCGACTCGTATCAACAAAATATAAAACTACAAAATTAAGTTCATAGCCAACGTAAGTATTTTGACGTCTTGGGATAGAACTTTTATATTTGTTCGCATTATAAGAGGGCCAAAGAGGACCATTTGACATTTTGCTTGTGACACGTTCAAAAATAATAAAAACAAACAGCCATGTTTTGTTTCATTCCCACATTACGATATGCTAATTGACATAAATGAATAAACTGTATAGTAATCGGTTTTTATTTTAGCCCGGCTTCCATGGTAGTTATTGTTCCGAGAGTTTAGGCCCTAGAAGGGCACTTATGAAGGTCGAATTACAGAAGTTACCACCGGTTCGGAAGTCAGCCTTCAACTGAGAAGAACCGGCAAGAAACTCAGCAAGGTTACATTTTTTAAATATTTTTGGACCATCAGACTATATTTTATTTTATTTTATTTTTATTGAAAGGTACAGTAACAGATAACAGATTACACTTAAACAAACAAATTGAACCAAAATATAACACAAACCTGCCACCCAATAACAACTGCACACAACTTTGACTAATAACATATTTCACAGCTACTCAATTACTTATGGACATAATATACATAAAAACAACATAATATAAAAAAAAAATTGCCTTTTTTTTTTTAAATGTTTAACAATACAAACACAAACTAATACAAAAATACATAAAAAATATATGAAGATCAGAACAGTACCAGAGCCACGTAGTAAAAGTAGCAAATGCTATGGGCCATGCATTTTGGGGACCCGTCTGACTAAGCGTTATTTATTTTTCATGTAAGATCGGAGCGTAATAATATTTTTCAATTAAGTTTTTTTTTTACCACAACCAGGCAGGCGGGTCACCTAATGGTAAGTGAATACCGTCGTCTATAGACATTAGAAATACCAGAGGGATTGCTTTTCAATAGATGGCGACAGATTTTCAACTTGAGGGTGGTAGCCAGCCAGTCGAGAACTACAAAGTACCCTACCACCGTGCTATGGTTTCCCAAGCTCATTGTAGGATTCGAACCCGCGACCTTTACCGCGGTATTATCGCCTCAAAAATCATTATCATCCTAACACTGGTAAAAAAGGTGTAAAACATAGTGTCAATCACCTATTCCTAATGTCTATAATAGGCGACGGTATTCACTTACCATCAGGAGACCCGCCTGCCTGGTTGTCACTTGAGGCTAAAGAAACTCACTCTATCCATCAACTCCCGAACAATTCCATTCCACTGTCCCGTATCAGGGTCCCTCGCCCCGTACATATTATCAGGTACCAATCGCAGTCGATAGTGGAAACCAGCTCTAGATGCCACTCTTGCTAGCAGGTCTATGCAGAAGCCTTCGAAACGAGCATTTCCCTGGAGGTTCCAGCCTTCTTTTACCATTACGTATGGTTTCTCCTGAAATTAGATATTTTTGGGGGATTAGTCGTTTAAGCTTGTGTTGGACCGCAATCTCACCATGGTAAGTGATAATGTGGCTGAAGATAGAGTTTAATTATGACTGACTTCGTAAACAACAAACTCAAGCAGACCAGCCTCCCTAGGATACTTTTTATCCAGGGAAAGATCCCTCGGGAAACCGAGTGAAACTATGGACAGCTAGTTTCTAATAGTGCCCTTAAAGAATATAAGGTTGTGCAAGAAAATTGCTATCGGTAAAAGGTAAAATTGCTAACGGTCAGAGGTAAAATTGCTATTGGTCACAGGTAAAATTGCTTTCGGTCGCAGGTAAAATTGCTATCGTTCACAGGTAAAATTGCTATCGGTCAGAGGTCAAATTGCTATCGGTCAGAGGTAACATTGCTATCGATCAGATGTAAAATTGCTATCGGTCAGAGGTAACATTGCTATCAATCAGATGTAAAATTGCTATCGGTCAGATGTAAAATTGCTATCGGTCAGAGGTCAAATTGCTATCGGTCAGAGGTAACATTGCTATCGATCAGATGTAAAATTGCTATCGGTCAGAGGTAACATTGCTATCGATCAGATGTAAAATTGCTATCGGTCAGAGGTCAAATTGCTATCGTTCACAGGTAAAATTGCTATCGGTCAGAGGTCAAATTGCTATCGGTCAGAGGTAACATTGCTATCGATCAGATGTAAAATTGCTATCGGTCAGAGGTAACATTGCTATCAATCAGATGTAAAATTGCTATCGGTCAGATGTAAAATTGCTATCGGTCAGAGGTCAAATTGCTATCGGTCAGAGGTAACATTGCTATCGATCAGATGTAAAATTGCTATCGGTCAGAGGTAACATTGCTATCGATCAGATGTAAAATTGCTATCGGTCAGAGGTCAAATTGCTATCGGTCAGAGGTCAAATTGCTATCGGTCAGAGGTCAAATTGCTATCGGTCAGAGGTAACATTGCTATCGATCAGATGTAAAATTGCTATCGGTCAGAGGTAACATTGCTATCGATCAGATGTAAAATTGCTATCGGTCAGAGGTCAAATTGCTATCGGTCAGAGGTAACATTGCTATCGATCCGATGTAAAATTGCTATCGGTCAGAGGTAACATTGCTATCGATCAGATGTAAAATTGCTATCGGTCAGAGGTCAAATTGCTATCGGTCAGAGGTCAAATTGCTACCGGTCAGAGGTCAAATTGCTATCGGTCAGAGGTAACATTGTGTGAGCGACAGCGTTCAATTATTATAGATTTGTATTATTTAGGTTTAATTTGTTGACAATATTTAGAATAAGTTATGTAATAAACGTAGTCGTGGGTTTGACTTTTATTTGGCAACATAGAATAGGTAGGCAAACACCCTCATACATAGGTAGGCATCCCTACACACACAATAGTAGGCAATACAGAGTTACTCGTGCCGACGAGGTTCAAGTCAGGGCAAGAAAGCACTAAAATCGTAGACACGTGTAACTTCTAAGCCAATCACAGAGCTCCTAACACAAAACAAACCATAAATCACGAGGTCGGTATCTCTGAGGTTGTTAACTTCTAATTGGAAACGACACGTGGAGGCCACAGGGTCACATTGCAGCGCGTGTAAGGCCTTCAGCCAATCAGAAACTATCTATTGTCTCTTTCGTTCAATAGAACAAATTTGTACAGAAAAATAGCTATAAGCTTAGATCTAGTAACTAGATGACCTAGGTTTTAAGATAGACTAGTACTTAAAATTATTACCCTCTAGACTACCTAGGTTAAGATTGTTTAGATTTAGATTTACTAGGTTATAAGAGTATTTTTTGTTAGAACAAGTGTAACAAGAACGGAAATAAAGGTTGTGTGGGTGTAGACCTTGAGAAATACTATAAATAGTAAAGAGAGGGTCAAATCGCTACTAGTTCGACATTAAATTTCTACCCGTTCGCATCAATCGCCAAGTCACGTTCTAGTTCTTTCTTAGTGCTCAAGTATAATTTACAGTCCATTTCAATTCATTTCAATTCGTTTAGTTTGTTTGATAATAGTTTTAATAGTATTTCTCTACAGTGTACACCTAATTAGTTTATTGCATTTTAAAATCGTTTTCTTATTAGAATCCCCTTCCCATCTGGTATTCTCACTTTTGCTCAAGTGGTAAAGTTGTGAGATAAGGTACTATTTCGGCCGTCTGAAACCAGCGCCTAGAAAATTGGGTGAAGGTGCAGAGTTGTAGGTGGCTGCTTGCATCTCTGTACCCCACACATTGCTATCGATCAGATGTAAAATTGCTATCGGTCAGAGGTCAAATTGCTATCGGTCAGAGGTCAAATTGCTATCGGTCAGAGGTAAAATTGCTATCGGTCAGAGTAACATTGCTATCGGTCAGAGTAACATTGCTATCGGTCAGAGTAACATTGCTATCGGTCAGAGTAACATTGCTATCGGTCAGAGTAACATTGCTATCGGTCAGAGTAACATTGCTATCGGTCAGAGTAACATTGCTATCGGTCAGAGTAACTTTGCTATCGGTCAGAGTAACATTGCTATCGGTCAGAGTAACATTGCTATCGGTCAGAGTAACATTGCTATCGGTCAGAGTAACATTGCTATCGGTCAGAGTAACATTGCTATCGGTCAGAGGTAAAATTGCTATCGTTCAAAAGTAAAATTACCTCAACAGTAACGACAGTCAGAGTCACATTAGGCGGAGGATCTCTCCTATAAGCAGCGGGGTCAGTGATCTCCAGACCCTCGGTCGGAGTCCAATGTCCTGAGAGTACCGTGCTGCCCTTCTCCCCACCTGATAACCTTATCAGTTGAAGGTTGAATGTTGTTCGGACGCCATCTTTGAGTTCTATAGGGCCTGTCAGGCCGTGAGCTTGTACCTGAAAAAAAAATCTATTAACATCGTTTTTGTCTTATTCCTTGATTGAGCATGCAGGTGAGTGACATGATGGTAAGCGACTACTGTCGCCTATAGACATTGGCTATAAAGCAACTGGCGAAACACACCAACAGGAGCTTGGTGACAGATTTTTTACTGGGTGGTAGCCAGCCAGTCGAGTATTACAAAGTACCCTACCACCGTGCTGTGGTGTCCTCACGATCTTTTCCTTCACCGAAAGCTGAAGCTCATTGTAGGATTCGAACCCACGACCTTCGGCACGGTATCCGACGTCAATACCACTGAGCTATCATCCTTTGTTCCTCAATTACATAAAACTTACATGGCACACATAAGAATATATCCTGGAATAAAACATAGGATACTTTATACATAGGATAGGCGCTGATAGCTCAGTGGTAATGACGTCGGATACCGCGATGAAGGTTGTGGGTTCGAATCCTACAATGAGCTTGAGCTTTCGGTGAAGGAAAATATCGTGAGGAAACCAGAGCACTAATTTGTAGTACCCGACTGGCTGGCTACCACCCTCAAGTTGAAAATCTCTCGGCTAGCACCTATCGGTGTGTTCCGACAGCTGCACTTGTTCCTATCTTTAGCTTTGTTTGCTTACCATCTTCGGCCACATCATCACTTACCACGGTGAGATTGTGGTCAAACACAAGCTTATCCAGAATTTAAAAAAAAACATAATGTAGTGGCATAAAGATAAAACTCACAGTATTAATATTATCTAGCAGACTTCTTCCATGACTCCACGGGGTGTCTCTATCACAGGATATGTTTCCAGAGTGCACGTTGTCTGTCGAAGCTAGTGCCAGCGCAAGGACTTGTACTGCATCGAAAAGGAGAGCTGGTTCAGTCTGGGAAATAGACAATATTTACTATTATACCTAAATAACGCAATAATGGCTGAATAGATTAGAATTAAATTTGACTTGAATACGCGTTGTGAAAGGGGGCTAGACGGAAAAAAATCTTACGAAATTGTTTGACCACAATCTCACCATGGTAAGTGATGATGTGGCCGAAGATGGTAAGCACACAAAGCCTAGATGGGAACTGGCTCTCAAGTGCAGCTGTCGGAACACACCGATAGGTGTTTGGCGACAGATTTTCAACTTGAGGGTGGTAGCCAGCCAGTCGGGTACTACAAAGTACCCTACCACCGTGCTATGGTTTCCTCACGATGTTTTCCTTCACCGAAAGCTCAAGCTCATTGTAGGATTCGAACCCACGACCTTCGCCGCGGTATTCGACGTCACTTACCACTGAGCTATCATCGCCATCAATCCTGGGATATTCAAAATGTAATATACAGGGTGTCCGGTTAGTAGTACGACAAACTGAAGGGGGAGATAGGTGGGGGGGGGTCACCTACCAACATATACAAACAATGACGTTAGTAAAAGTGTCACCATTTTCGAGATATTTAATATCTAACATTAAAAAATTAATTTATAAAATCAGAAATATATCAAAAATGGTGACACTTTTACTAACGTCATTTTTATATGGACAATCTGTATATAAATTATAGTCGGGTTAGTTACACCATTTATAACTCAACAACGGCTGAACGGATTTCGATAAAATTTGGCACATAAAGAGATCATATCCTGGAATAAAACATAGGATACTTTTTATCCATATTAAACATAAGATCCTTTGGGACTACGAGTGAAACAGCGGGGAAATGAAATCGTTTTTAGACCGGAAAGGGTCAGAGTATACCTTTATGTGTCCACCACTTAAAATAGATGCACCAATGGGATGAAACTTCTCCATGACCTGCAAAGCATCCTTGACCTTATCTGAATCCCGGTCCACGAGTCTCCACCCACTCATGTTCACTCTATTGTAGTAGAAGTCTTCAAGGTCGAAGAGTTCCATATCCTAGAAAATACATTGAACTTACTGTGAAATGATTTTTTTTAATTCAAATAGGCCTTTACAAGAATAGTCAGACTCTAACGCACGGTTCGGAAGGTTGCTTTTAGACTTTTTGGCGGGAACTTGCAATGTGGCATTGCAAGTTTCATTAAATTCGTGTATTTGTAGTTTGTATTTTTAGTTGAGCAATACCGGTAGTGTTTTGTACAATAAAGATCAATCTAAGTGCACAAGTAGAGTGAAATGAAATGAAAGCGTGATGACTTTTCAGGTTATCCCAAAAAGTCCGTGAAAAGTTTTAATGGAACAGCCGCCAATTTCACTAAAACCTGACCGGACTTGTACTTACTTACAAGGACTAGACTTTACAGTGATTGTGACAATATACCGTGGCTATAACATAACAAGAATATTAAAAATAAAAAAATGGCTTAAAGGTCTAGATACCAAACCCAAAAATAAAAAAAAAAAAAAAGTGAGAGATGAGAAAAAGACTTACAAATGAAGTAAAAATGTAGTGATAATCTTCGTTGTTCATCTGCAATTGTAATATCTGAAAAAAATAACAATGTTAAATTAATTATACTATCATACAATATTGGCAACATCAGCACTGTACCTGATGCATCTTAGAAAGAGCTGTGAATGCTTACCGCTCTAGCCAGCTGCCGTATTCTTTTAGGATCTGTATCTACAATTATATGCGATATCTGTTGCGCTTTCAACTGTGCTAACGCTCTTCTGTACTCCTTTGCTTCATTACATCGTATTGTGTACATGTCTCGCCCGTCTTTTGCTATGTTAAGAATGTTTAGTTCTCCTAAAAAGAAAAACAATATTTTGTTGGTTTTTAAGGCGGTGAAAGCTGTTAGTGACGTCGGATAACGTGGCGAATCCTACAATGATCCTGAGCTTTTAGTGAAGGTAACTACAGGACGGTGGTTGTACTTTTTAGCGGACAACTGGCTGGCTACCACCCTCAAGTTGAAAGTCTGTCTGTACCCCTTATTACAACGCTTAGCGGCAGATTTTCAACTTGAGGGTGGTAGCCAGCCAGTCAAGTACCCTACCACCGTGCTATGGTTTCCTCACGATGTTTTCCTTTACCGAAAGCTCAAGCCCATTGTAGGATTCGAACCACGACCTTCGCCGCGGTATCCGACGTCACTACCACTGAGCTATCATCGCCTTCATCTGCTTTAAAGTAATGTTTTGAAACCAATTAAACAATGACTTTTGCTCTCCAATTTATTAAAACATACCATATCCGTAGTCTTCGTAAATGAGTCCCATCCTGGTCCAGTTGAGGTAGGCGAGGAGGTCTCCGAAGGCTCTGTTCATCAGCTCCTGGGGCGGATACACGTTTACCGTGAAACTTGAATTGTGGGCTGAAAGAAAATTAAGGATTGGTCAGCTTAACTTTGTTTTTCTCATTTTTTACCCCTTTAACAAGTAAGTGTTGTCAGTGAGACTAGATCAGACTCGATAAATTGATAAATATGTGCTTTTGAGGAGAGTAATTGTTGAGTTTATTGCTGGATTTCTTTATGCTGACCTTAAGTACAATATAGATTACTTACACCTATCTCCCCCTTAGGTTTGTCATACGTAGGTCCAGTACGGTGTTTATCTACCACAAAACAAGTATTTTCAGTTTTTTTTTAATTAAAAAACTACGAAAACGAAGAATTTATAATATATTTGTACTGTTTATTAGATTCAGACGTTGCCATATAAAAAATTTAACAATTGATGATACTCATGTAGACACCTATACACTACTTACGGGACACCCTGTATATTATCTTAAATATATGAAACATTACTCACAGCTCTCTTGTAACGAAGGTGAAACTAGTAAGTGAGGCGCGTGTAGTGAACGACACATGGAGCTCAGGGCAGACCCCAGGAGTGGTCCAGTGGTGCTGAACAGCGCTACAGCACCAGAATTAACTTGGACGCAAGCTGGAATATTAAATAAGCAATGAATATATTGTCATGATTTTTATGTTTATCGTATGATTTTAGAGCTACTTTATCTTAAAATAATAATTTATTGATTAAATTAAATAAAAGTATCAATTTCAAAAATGGCAACACCGTCATTAAAAGTATTCCATAAAGTAGTGATGAAAAAAGAAGGAAAGATGGCGATGGAAGGGGGAGCGTTTTAGCGAATGGATAGCAGAGCCGTAGCTCGGCATTCTAACTCCGGCAGCTGAAGTTAACAATAGTAGGGTGAAACCTCTGCCCAAACTACATTCTTCACATTAGTTTGTTAGATCTTCATTTACTCAACATATCAGAAGTGTTCGTAATCTACTCCCACATCAAGAATTATTTCATGTAAGTTTCACTACCCTCCTTATTTTTAAATATAAATGTGTTAGAATGTTAATTGAAGTTCAATGTAGACTATTCCACTCAAATTGATGAACGATATATTGATATTTTACAAATTGCGTTAGATTCTTTTACATCGTCGATAATATCAAGAACTTGCAAATATAGTTACGACCAAAGTTAAAAGGTACCGCCATATGCTTGGAAATAAACCGCGTTGCTATGTGGTGTCAATCGTTACTTTCGCTTATAATTATTTCAATATTGTATAATCTTAATAATATCGTTTAACAATATGCTGAAATTATTTTTTTATTCAAAATAATTAAAAAAAAAAAAAGCAGCAACGTAATGGTGGGTGGAATAATGTATTGTTTAGTGAACCCTTTCACGAGGAGAATTAGAGAATTAATTATCTTAAATAGTACAACCATTTTATTCGCTGGTTCGAATCCTGTGAAAAATACAAAAGTGATGAAGAAAAACTTCCTAGAACGTTACATGGTTGAAACGGTTCTAATAAGTGATTCCTTGTTTTTGTTAGCAAAATTTGCCATTTACCTATAACTAATCATAACTTTTATTTTAAACATGAGGCATTTAGTGAGTGAGTTTAGTGTTGAATAATTTTATTTGTTCAACACATTGGAAATGGTTTTTTTATTTAATTCCACATACAAATGGGCAATTTCATACTTAAACCCAATATTTGGCAACTGAAATAATTTTTAAGCTTTTATCATCATTTTAATATCTTGCTAGTGATATTTTTTTTTATTTTGTACTATCTTGTTGACGTGAGAGCGCGTCTGGTGGTTTCGCACACGTGAGCGAGCGTGGTGCTGTTGTAGACGTGAGTTGTGCAGCTAGATTAACTTGTTTAGTGTGAAAGCTCGTAGTAAAATTAACCATGTGTGAGAAAAGCCTGTGTGGCACCGGCCCGTGTAGCACCAGCCTGTGTGGCTAGCCTGTGTGGCAATAGCCTGTGTAGCAATAGCCTGTGTGGCAATAGCCTGTGTGGCGCAATAGCCTGTGTGGCGCAATAGCCTGTGTGGCGCAATAGCCTGTGTGGCGCAATAGCCTGTGTGGCGCAATAGCCTGTGTGGCGCAATAGCCTGTGTGGCGCAATAGCCTGTGTGGCGCAATAGCCTGTGTGGCGCAATAGCCTGTGTGGCGCAATAGCCTGTGTGGCGTAATAGCCTGTGTGGCGCAATAGCCTGTGTGGCGCAATAGCCTGTGTGGCGCAATAGCCTGTGTGGCGCAATAGCCTGTGTGGCGCAATAGCCTGTGTGGCGCAATAGCCTGTGTGGCGCAATAGCCTGTGTGGCGCAATAGCCTGTGTGGCAATAGCTTTTGTGTTGTCTATCCTGTATGGTAATAGCCTGTGTGGTAATCAGATTTGTGTTATTCGATAAATGTGGTCGCTCTGCGTTAATGTGGTTTTGTTGAGAATCGCTAGACGTGAGAGTACTTATCGTGGTTCGTAAATGTGAGTTAATGTGGTTCTGCTGAGAATCGGTAGACGCGAGAGCACGTCTCGTGTTTCTTTTTACAAGCTTTATATTAGCTTGCAATGTATGTATGTTTTTCCGGGGTGAATCTTGCAACTCAATTTTGAAGCAGATATCTTTAACCGATTGAGCTGAAATTTTGTATACACGTTTAGTTTAGATGACAATGCATGGTTAGCTTGTGACATCATTCTAAATCCAACATGGTGGAACACCTAAGATAGCGGACTATTATTTTTTTAATGCAATACTACAAAATGGGTATCAAATGAAAGAGCTTGCTGAGAATGACTCAAAAAAAATTAAGTGACGTCACTCTGAATCCAAAGCTTGTTTTTATAAAAAGTTTTTTTTAAACTTATAACTTATTTAAATATTATGTGTGTGTTGTTTTTCTTTTAAATAAATGTACGTGACACAATTGAGACACTGTTGAAATTAATTGTGATTGTGTACATTCGTTGAGGTTTGAGACATAAAAGCCTATGTGAAACTGGTTAGACTTGCTGGATTGTGTGCGTTTGAAGGTTTATTGTGGAGAGCACGGCGGTTGCTCTCTGACTTACAGCATAAAGAGCTTTACTTAAATGATTTGGTAATCAAGTATGCGAGTTCACAAAAAGAAATAAAATAGCATATATTGGCTGCGACTCAATTATTAGATCTGTGTAAATATAATGAGGATAGATTTGAGTCACTCTCTAATAACCATACTTGTAGCTGTAGTACACATTACTACCTACTGAGGAATCTTTGCCATTGTTGAAGTATGCTCTTTCTCAATTGAATATAAAACAGTAGTTATTACGGATAAAATAGATACCTATTCATTTTGGTTCAATTCTAAATAACCATTCCAAACAACCAGTGGTTAATTATTGTATGCCAGGTGCTTCATTCATACAGATTGTTATAATTATTCAAATGAAATTGGACAAGTAGGTATACCAATATTTTTATATTAGTTGGTCAAGGCATAAATATACATAGGAAAGACCTAGTTAATAGTTTATGAGTCCCTAAAAAAAAAAAAAAAAAAAATTTTGGGGGTAATGAAAGATATATTGTGTGCTTTCCCCGCGTCAGTTGACTATACTGACAAACAATATAGTTATATTATGTATAACACATTAATAAGTTGACCTGTCTTAATGCCAGTTTTATATCTTTCGACACTAATAAGTTTGTTAGTGGAATTAAATCCCTAAAAATGACGGTGATGCGAGTTTAACATTTTTTATCCATCCCAAAAGTGCGCAACGCCGCTAAAGAAGATTTTTTTTTAACTTGATGGCTACATTGATAGCATATCATATTGATATGGTTATAGTGAGTATAACAAACAGTAGGTGAAGTGACCCAGCCTTTTATTTAGTCATACTAATAATATTATTGTGGTTAATTATTTAAATATATAGTTTTGACAATAGAGAAGCCTATAGGCAGAATATCACCTTATTGCATCAGAATATAAATCGCTTCTCTGGCAAAATACATGATGTTGAACTTGTTGAACAAAATGAAAGCACAGTATAATATATCTTTATACTGTGATGAAAGTTGATGTTTTATGTTTTACTGAAACGTGGTTAAAGCCTGACACTATAGTTTTCAATGTAAATAATTTACGGTTGCCAGTGCCTACCACAGGGTGTCTACCATGAGCAGTGGATCTATTATTTTAAAACATTGTGTTTGTTCGAAGGTATTTGAATTTGTTTGAGGTCAATAGCAATCCTCATCACCCGAATTCAGGCTAGCTAAAGTCGAAAAAGGTCTTTCTCGGGAACTGTGTTCGTTTCTGCAATGGGATCCCACGTGGGGTGACTGGAATGTTTTGTTTTGTATTTGGGAAATGTTTCTTATATATTTTTGAAATTGCGAATGAATAAAAAAAAAAAGAACGTGGAGTCAATTGTAAACGTTCATTGGTGCCATGCCGGACCCTAGACTGATTGAGTGAGTTTTGATTTTTAATAAAAATAAATGTAATAATGATGATAGGTATAATCACAAACTGTGAAGAAATTGATTGTAATTTGAGATTAAGATTAGAATGAGCGACACGCATGAATAATGAAGTAAGAGATAATGTATTATTTGTTATACATTCAGTTTTAGTATAGACTTATAATTATAAGTATGAGGTAAAATCTTCGATCCACAATAGCTATAGATTTAGGGTCGGCACAAAAATATACGTCTCGGTAAATAAGAGCGCACTTGAAAAGTGAGCTCTTATTTTGTTTAGTTTGCTTGAACACAGCCAATATAAACACGTCTCACAATGCCGCAGTGTGTATTCAAAAGTTGCAAAAATAATGCTCGAAAAAGCAATTTAACGGCCGGGGTATCTTACTTTCGGTAAGAACATAAAGAATAAGATATATTTTAAGCTTTAAACTAACAAATAATATACAATTTTGAACAAAATTACATATTTTATACCACGCTACCAACGCTACAAATGATTGGCCAAACTCGCCAACACACGCACAAACTTCGAAGAAGAAAAAAATAAACGAAACAAAACGATGTAGCTCTCAAGGCAACATAACGGGAAAACATACTTTATTTGTTGCTCTTTAAGGTTGATTTCACACTAAATGTTCTTTAACTTATGTCTTTTTCTATTAAGTGACAGGAGTAGTTTATTGCTTTGCTCGTTTTATGTGACTAATGATCGAAAGTATTAGAGAATATTTTGAAGATTTGTGACTTTAATACTGGGTGCTATGGTTGTAATTAGGTTGAACTTAAAACTGTTTTAAAACATTTCTCTCCCTTTGTTATTAAACAAATGTAGCTGTAAAAGTATACTCACGCGGATAGCATTTAGCTTGGATTTTGTACGTGACTCGATATCTATGGCTATACCTATATCTATGTGTAAAATTATGTGTGCCTGTACCAGCAAGGTATATTGAATGTTTTTGAAATGATAAAGTCAATTGTTGTGCGGAAACTTGATCCTCGCACATGATTCAACCTTGACACTGATTACAGCAAACATTTATTACTATTAATTATTTGTATTGCTCATTCTAATCCATTGATTAGTACATGTCTCCACCTTGGTTTCACACTTTGATTGGTTTGATAGTTCATTTCAAAAAGAACATTATCTTCTCTAAGGTGGTATGTTGGTTTCTGTAAACGGCACAAAGCTGTTCCTGAGCTCTGCTGTCTAAACACGGCTCCAGATCGAATTTTATCATTATTACATAGAAGTCTTTCCGTAAATTAAAACCAACGAAGTCTGTTCTTGCCACAATTCTGATCTTGTTATTTCCTGATTGTTGAGGTATAGGTATAAACCTATAAAGTTCGATTCGATTCTGGCTCACGAGAGGGACCCTGATATCAAAAAGACAGTAGGTACTGTTCTGAAGTCGTTGTTTACACTGTTAATAGCTGATAGATGTTTCTGAGATTGTTTTGTATGTCATCTATAGGCAGTGCTAAATGTTTAACAATAGTACTTAGCTCTCTTTTTAGTTGTTCAGGAGACAATAAATGAGGTTTGAATCGACCATGATAGAGGTCAATGATGGTATCTGCTAGCATCTTCTGTGTACTCTTTAGGTTTTGTAGCATATTGTTTGCTGTTAATGTAAACAGATCCATGTCGAAGTTTTATTGAAGTTCCTGTTTAAAACATTTGTTGTAGCATCTAAATTCATCAAATGCGTTAAGCTTTGTTTGCTTATCGATTAACCTTTCAGTTATTTTTAAGACATTGTATTCTGATCTATAATAGATGTATGATTAGTTCGAAGCAGTTCGACATCCATTTCAAACGTTTCCGCAAAACTCTGATCAAATAAACCGAACAGGCGGTTGGCGACGTAACCAACACCGTCGATAAGGCCCCGGTGAGGTCGCCGGAGGAGCCGTCGGAATGTTGACTTTGCAACATATTATGATCGTAGTAGTCGAGCTCTGAACAGCCATGACGTAACTGAAACCATAGGACTTCGCATTGAATATTTTGTTCATCTAGATGCTTTATATACTTAGTCTTATTCAATGCAGCTATGCCTTGCTTGGAGTTCATGTTGTAATATGCAAGTATTTTCCAGTTATCTTTTATCAGTCCCATGCTGTAAATTTTATCAAAGTACATCACTTGACTATCTTTGAACTCTGACATATTATTCAAACATGATGCATTTGAAACTATTTTCAAAAGAGCAACGCCATCATAGCGGATTTAAATGAGTAACGCCGTTTGGCTCAGTGCACTGATTTGATTGCGTTTGTTGATGATTTTCTCACCCTGTAGGTAAAATAGATCGTTGATTAATAGGACGTTTTATGAAGCCATTCTTTGATTTAAGAGTGACTACTCTGACGTAGCCATGCTACTACGATTTAAAATACTGAATCTTGTAATCAGCGTTTCTATAATGTCGTTTCTTTCTTGATTTGTGACGACATTAACTGCCTTTGATTTTTTTTTCGTCTCTTGATTTGTGAAATATTCTGGTTACTCAGTATCAAAGTTAATGTTAAATCTTGAGAGCCAAATGGGCCTATTCCACCACAGCAAATGATCTTGAAGCTGTGTTGCCGATGTACCTCTGCTGGCACAGTAAGCGAGATTTTCGTTTGACTTCACATATCGCCATGATTCTGATGTTATAACTTATTTGATCTGATTTAGTTCCAGTGCCAGTGATTCGCCTACTTACAGAGTCAGATTATTAAAATATATTTTTATGCAGACCGAATGTCATGATTATGATTCGATAAAATTGTATCTTTTTATTATATTTATTATTAATAATAATTGAAACAAAGTTTTTAAAATATTCTTAAGTACTTATATCTTATTGCATTTCATTTACCCCAGTTTTTGTGTTGTTTGATCGTACGCCGGAGGCTGTACGATGGCGGATGGCCGAATGTCATGATTTTTATGTTTATCGTATGATTTTAGAGCTACTTTATCTTAAAATAATAATTTATTGATTAAATTAAATAAAAGTATCAATTTCAAAAATGGCAACACCGTCATTAAAAGTATTCCATAAAGTAGTGATGAAAAAATAAGGAAAGATGGCGATGGAAGGGGGAGCGTTTTAGCGAATGGATAGCAGAGCCGTAGCTCGGCATTCTAACTCCGGCAGCTGAAGTTAACAATAGTAGGGTGAAACCTCTGCCCAAACTACATTCTTCACATTAGTTTGTTAGATCTTCATTTACTCAACAATATACTAAAGTTCTTAAAATACCTTGATACTTACAACAAATGTACAAAATATACATGCAAATGTACAATTACAATACATAAAAAACATCTTCGAGGCTGCCGCTGCTGCCGATCGGCAAGGTTCCCAGAAGGCTGGCAGCGTTTCCTCTTTGGATGGCCAAGCTGATGCGTTGGCGGAAAAAGCTCCCCGCCCGCCGGTCACCCGAGGCCTCGATTAATTTTTTACATAAAATATTTGCGAAACGACGAGCTTCAGACCCCCACGGACCCATGGTCTCAACCGCAAAAGGCATAAATTGATAATTTGGACCAATACAGGCGTACTTTTTGAATTTTCCATTTTCAGCCCTGGATCTAGGGGGGTAAACTGCACCTGTGTCGGGCAGCAGTTTCAGGGGGTACCAAAATCATGATCTATTTAAATAGCTTAGTTAGTATTTATATTTACTTTCTTTAGTAGGATTGTCTATGGCTTAATTTTTTTTATGTCACAAGTGACAACGGCGCAGGCGGGTCACCTGATAGCAAAGAGATTTAAAGATAAAAGTCTTTGCCTGATAGTAAGTGACTACTGTCGCCTATAGACATTAGCAATACCAGAGGGATTGCCAATGTACACCTCTGTCGTGTTTAGTTTCACCATTTATAACAGCTGGTCTGATTTCGATGATCTTTGATTTGTTGGATTCGTCTTTCCCGAATAGTAGAATGATTATTAAACTTTAAAAAATCGCAAAAAAATAAGAAAATTCACGCGGGTAACACCGCGTGGGACAGCTAGTTATCCCACTAATATTATAAATGTGAAAGTTTGGATGGATGGATGTTACTCTTTCACGCAAAACGGCTGAACGGATTTTGATGAAACTTGGCACAGAGGTAGATCATGTCCTGGTATAACACATAGGATACTTCTTATCCCGGGAAAGGATAAGATCCTTCGGGAATGCGGGTGAAACCTTGGGGTGGAAAACTAGTTTATAATTAGTGGGATTTGATATAAATGTTTGTATGTTTGGTGCTCAATTTCCCTAAAAAGGCACATTTTATCCCGAGAAAAGATAAGATCCCTCGGGAATGCGCATAAAACAGCGGGGTACAGCAGAGCTAGTCTTTAATAAATATATGTATCTATAATTGATATAAAAAGTAGTATATCAATTATATCTGGTTTGGTCGTGTGTGAAGAATGATCCAGGATATTTTTTATGTTCAGATATGCTGCAAAACTAACATAACATTTTTAAACACTGATAAGCTTCTATAAAGCCGTAATCCATTAATCATAAAAACTTTGCGTATTCATAAAGCTGTAAAATAACGTTTTTATTTTCCAACTCAGATGTGAACAATAAAAAGGCTTCGAGGGTCCTTATTCGTACTGTTTACGGTCGGTATATTGCACTTCCTGTAAGCAATATTGCCACATACACAACTACGCCACATACACGCCACACACACAAGCAATATTGCGTTTCCGTCCTTATCCTCTGCAGTACCTACTAAAAAAAAAGCCAATATAGTCAGATGGTCCAAAAATATTTAAAAATTTAACCTTGCTGAGTTTGAAGGCTGACTTCCGAACCGGTGGTAACTTCTGTAATTCGACCTTCATAAGTGCCCTTCTAGGGCCTAAACTGAATAAATGGTTTTGACTTTGACTTTGACTCGGCCATGGGATTTACGGGTATTACTACGTTTCTATCTGCGGTTTTGTCCGGATTTTAAAAGGAATTTAATGACTTCACTATATTCCTTAGATAATTAAGGCTATCTGTATATGTGCCAAAATTCTTCCAAAACCACAAATAGTAAAATAAAAACAATCAAAAGAAACGGATATAAAAAAAACCGACCAAGTGTGAGTCGGACTCGCACACGAAGGGTTCCGTAAAAACGGCAAAAACATCACGTTGGTTGTATGGGAGCCCCCCTTAAACATTTATTTTATTCTAATTTTAGTATTTGTTGTTATAGCGCCAACAGAAATACATCATCTGTGAAAATTTCAATTGTCTTACTATCATGAGATACAAGGCTGGTGACAGACAGATAGACGGACGGACAGACAGCTGAGTCTTAGTTATCGAGTCTCGTTTTACCCTTTGGATACGGAACCCTAAAAAAACGCGAGCGACTATAATCTACCACTCGCGGATTGCTTCACAGTTTTACTTATTAGCCGTTTATAGTATTACTAGCTGTTCCGCGCGGTTTCACCCGCGTTCCCGAGTGATCTTATCTTTTCCCGGGATAAAAAGCCTATGTGCTATTCCAGACTATAATCTATCTCCATGCCAAATTTCATCCAGATCCATTCAGCCGTTCTGGCGTAAATGAGTAACAAACATCCATCCATCCAAACTTTCACATTTATATATTAGTAAGAATTCACCTTTCTTATAAGTGTTGAATGAATCCCTCGCTGGTGAGTATTGTATGTCATAAATGAGTGTGGTGTTCGGTAGGATAGTTCTCTCCTTATTGATCCTGTACACTGCGTATTTGAAGGCCAGCTCAGAACTGCCCCCTCGGGCGTCCTCCGTGAATATGGCACCTAAAACAGAAAAAATATTAAACACTAGTTCAGCACAAGCTATTTAATTTAAGGCGATGATAGCTCAGTGGTAGTGACGTTGGATACCGCGGTGAAGGTCGTGGGTTCGTATCCCACAATGACCTTGAGCTTTCGGTGAAACATCGTGAGGAAACCATAGCACGGTGGTACCCGACTGGCTGGCTAACACATACAAGTTGAAAATCTGTCGCCAAGTACCTATCGATGTGTTCCAACAGCGGTGGTAGGGTACTTTGTAGTACCCGATTGGCTGGCTACCACCCTCAAGTTGAAAATCTGTCGCCAAGCACCTATCGGTGTGTTCCAACAGCGGTGGTAGGGTACTTTGTAGTACCCGATTGGCTGGCTACCACCCTCAAGTTGAAAATCTGTCGCCAAGCACCTATCGGTGTGTTCCAACAGCGGTGGTAGGGTACTTTGTAGTACCCGATTGGCTGGCTACCACCCTCAAGTTGAAAATCTGTCGCCAAGCACCTATCGGTGTGTTCCAACAGCGGTGGTAGGGTACTTTGTAGTACCCGATTGGCTGGCTACCACCCTCAAGTTGAAAATCTGTCGCCAAGCACCTATCGGTGTGTTCCAACAGCGGTGGTAGGGTACTTTGTAGTACCCGATTGGCTGGCTACCACCCTCAAGTTGAAAATCTGTCGCCAAGCACCTATCGGTGTGTTCCAACAGCGGTGGTAGGGTACTTTGTAGTACCCGATTGGCTGGCTACCACCCTCAAGTTGAAAATCTGTCGCCAAGCACCTATCGGTGTGTTCCAACAGCGGTGGTAGGGTACTTTGTAGTACCCGATTGGCTGGCTACCACCCTCAAGTTGAAAATCTGTCGCCAAGCACCTATCGGTGTGTTCCAACAGCGGTGGTAGGGTACTTTGTAGTACCCGATTGGCTGGCTACCACCCTCAAGTTGAAAATCTGTCGCCAAGCACCTATCGGTGTGTTCCAACAGCTTCACTTGAGACCCAGTTCCTATCTTAGCTTTGTGTGCTTACCACCTTCGGCCACATCATCACTTACCATGGTGAGATTGTCACCACAAGCTTATCCAGAATAAAAATAAAATAAAAACAGCTCTGCTTGGTTTGTGATCAGATGGAGGGTGAAGATAATCCCAGAATATGTCACATACACGCCACACACACGCCACATACACACGCCACATACACACGCCACACACACGCCACACACACGCCACACACACGCCACACACACGCCACATACACACGCCACATACACACGCCACATACACGCCACACACACGCCACACACACGCCACACACACGCCACACTAACCAATTTTAATAACAGGCGACAAAGCGGCGACAGTATTGAATGTGACCACGATCCAGCGCCACTCGCGCCACATGATGCCACCACATCACCAGTCACCCAAAACGCGCTCCACGCGACCTGGTAAATGAACAATTTAGAAAATAGAAAGATAGAAAGAAAATAAATTTATAAAATAAGGAAAAGAATTGGGTTAAACAAAGAGCGAAGTGTAAATTTCTCTATATTCTTTAAATATTAAATTAATCTGTTGACTCGCGAGATTAACCTGTCAAATAACTCGTCAACTCGCCAAAAGTTTTAAAAAAATCCAAATTCGCGCCCAATTTTCAAGTAAATGTCATCGTCCCGATTGTCCCATTTGAGAACCAAGTGGTGCGGACTCTGAAACCCCGATTGTCCCAAGAAAGAACTGACAGGTTAAAGTTTTTATAAATAAAAAGCCCACCAAAACGCTAAGACGCCATGCCTAGGTCACGTGATATCATTCATATTATAATGTCTCTGATATCTTTGCATATACTATATCTATGGCAGTACCGGATTAGCCGCATTTATGCTAAGGGCCCCGCGTATTAGGGGGCCCCGCGCTTATTAACATTTTCAAAAATACTTTTGGATACATATTACACTAGCTGTCCCCCGCGGATATGTCCGCGATATGTATGATATTTTTGTTTTTTAAATAGTCGGATCTAGAAAGTTCTATAAAGAAAATCAACTTAAAACAATTTTGATGAAGTCAAGGCAGAACGCTCGTTAGTTCGTCACGTATCTATATGATAAAATGTTTTTATTGACAAAATAAAATATCAGACAGAAATATGAAACGTGAACAGATAAAATCTTAACGCGGTGGTACCTACTATCGGTAACTCGATGTGTTATCACTCAAAATTTAATTTATTTAATTGACATCAGAAACATTGCCAATGTCCTGATGGTAACGCATGCTAGCTTATTTTTTATTAGGCTTACAAATCATATCCATACTCTTCGGTCGCGTGATCTTTAGGTCACCGCACACGATCTGCTGTCAGGCATAAAAAATTATTTGAACCTGTAATTCTTCTATCTATCAAATATTTTATTGATGATATTCTTTCCTTCTGAAGTAAATTATTAAATGGGTGGACTGCAATTCAGTCATTACTTAATTATATTGACCCTGCAGCCACCAAAAATTTATCTTAGTCTTTGAGAAATTACTTCAAATAAACCTGACAAGTGCGAGGCGGACTCGCGCACCGAGGGTTCCGTACAAATTTTGTTTTTGTTATTTTTTCTGTTTTTAGTATATGTTGTTAATAGCGGCAACAGAAATACATCATCTTTGAAAATTTCAACTGTCTAGCTATCACAGACAGACAGACAGACGGACAGTAGTCTTAGTAACAGGGTTTCCGTTTTGACCCTTTGGGTACGGAACCCTAAAAAGGAGGAGGTTCTATATTCGACTGCATGTATCTTTTATGATATGTTAAGGATTATCAATTAGCTCAGTGGCAGTGACGTCGGATACTGAGCTGAGCTGAAAAAAGGTGGACAACACATTGCCTATCCCCCTGGTAATGTCTATAGGCGACCGTATTCACTTACTATTAAGTCTGTCTGCCTGGATGACACTTATGATAAAAAACTTCAGAGGTGTCAAGGGACACCCGGATGGAACGAAGTTATATAAGTTATATAAGTCTAGAGAGTATATATATATAAAAAAAAAACATTTCTATTTATATACCGGATGATTTTTTTTACCGTCTTGATAATAACATGGTGTGTTATATTTGTGGAATAGAATCTATGGACGTTAGTATTTGTGTACTAGCATTTCGGTTATTAAAGTTCAGAAAATCAAATAAAAAACATAAAAAGATAACATTCTACACGGCGCGGCGGCGCGTGCGTAATAGTAAATAAAATAGATGCCTACACTGCCTATTACTACCAAGAACGCGATCGCGCATGAATGAAAAGTGCGAGCGAAATAGATAGCGTCAGTACCTACGCATTTCTACCGTTGCGGTTTAACAAACTGTTATTTTAGAGATTTCGATCTTCCCTTCATACTTTTAAGGGCTTAGGACCATCTAACATGCTGTAGTTGTGTTACATGTTAAACTTTATCATTAGTCATAACATTATTTGTCAGAACGAATAAAATAGTTGATACCTACATGATTATACGTTAACTACAACTGCAACATACTAGGCGTATTTAAAAGATTGAAATCAACTTATTTACAAATTACACTGATTAATGACAAAATAATTAAGTACCTTTTAGCGATATCGCAGTAATTGTTCAAAGTGTCCACCGTTTCTCTCGTTTGTTAAACTACGAAGGGTGTTTCTATCACTTTTTAAAATATTAAAAGCGTCTATTACAAATTTCTAAAACTAAACAGGTTTGATAAAGTCAAGCACTTTAACAGTATTTTTCTAGATTGGAAGAACACACCCTTAATGGACCCCTGTGACAAGGTGGCGCCAATCCACATCTTTAACAAAAGATTCACAATTCAACTGTCCGAGTGCGGCGACCCTAGCAGGGTCCACAGATCACTCACTATCTTCACGGATGGCTCAAAAACCAGTGCAGGCACTGGTACAGGCGTCTTCTCGGAGGACCTTAACATCAACATTGCCAAACCCCTTGGATCCCACAGCACAGTCTTCCAGGCTGAATGCATGGGGATCCTACTGGCGGCTCAGGAACAAGAACGGTAACAGATCATAACATTATAATTCTCTCAGACAGCAAATCAGTACTACAAGCACTGGATCGTACTAAGGTGACATCCAGCCTTGTAGTGGAATGTCAAAAGGCCGTAAATTTGGTAGGCATCCAAAATAACATAACCATACAATGGATCAAAGGACACAGTGGAGACAGAGGCAATGACGCAGCTGACTCACTGGCAAGGAGAGGATCGGAGTCAAAACCGGTGGGACCCGAACCCTTTCTCCCTCTCCCACAGTGCTGGTTTAAAGGTAGGATAAGTGAACGCACACACCACCTCCACCAAAACTACTGGAACAACCATGAGGAGTGCAGGCAGGCCAAACTAGCTTTGCCTCAACTTAATACAAGGCTCTCTAGAGCACTCCTACAACTGAGTAAACCACGATTGCGACTAGTAACTAGCGCTATAACCGGTCACGGCAGTTTTAATAAACATCTGTTCAATCTAGGTGTCACAGACAGCCCCCTGTGCAGAGCTTGCATGAGGGCAGAAGAAACAGCCGCCCACGTCCTGCTGGAATGCGGTGGGGTGGCCGAATGCCGGGCAAACTACCTGGGCAACCCGGGTAGTCTCAGGGAGGCGGTAGGCAACGTCAAGGCGCTGGCAGGCTTCCTTGAGGATATAGGATGGCTGGAGTGACCCCAGCCAAACACCCTCCGACGCAAAAAGGGCGCAATCCGTCGCCCAATTGCGGAAACCGCCCGTAAGAAAAAAGAAGAAGAAAAAAAAAAAAGCGTCTATTATGCGCTGTTTTAACACACTGACACTGCGAGCTTCTTCAGTGTACACCAACCGTTTTAGTTCGGCCCACAAATAAGTCCAAAGGGGTTAGGTCTGGCAGTTCACAGGTCCCCCACGACCTATCCACCTGCCACTGAACTGACTGTCTAGATACTCGCGCACCGATCTTTTGTAAAGGGCTGGACAGCTGATACGTATTCAAAATCAAAGTAGTGCTGGGAATTTGCGGATCCGGAATAACCTGCCGGCGAAGAGATTGAAGATGTTGTGGTTCTGTATACATTCGCCTTGCACCATCTAAGCTTTCACCAGACATGATATAACACTGCACCATTGCTAAATACTCTACATTGTTGTATTCCTACATGTTTACGGTATTATCACAGCGAGCGCGAGCGACCGAAGGTAATGTAAACAATGCGAATAGATGACGTAGGTAATACGTCACAAACACGACGTCACGGAATGCCTAATCGCAGGCGACTGCGCGGGCGGCGGGCGGTGGATGGTTGGCGGGCGGCCGGGCGGGGGGTGGGGAATGGCGGAATTCGGGATGCCTGTGCCTACCTGCGCCGACGGCGGCCGGCGAGAAGGGGCGCCCGGCGGGTGCGAGTGTGCTTGAGACAGAGTTGTAGGCATTTGTAGCGAAATCATTCATAAAATTTGTCGCGCGTTTATTAGGGTAACTATGTTTACGGTTTTGGATTATTTTAATTTTTTTTTTCGAATTTATATTTTAAATCTTTTAATGTGCAAAATAGAGTGTAAATGAGTAGTGTATATTGGTAGAATAATTTCAGACTATGTTAGTAAAATAATTAAATTCCATTTACCTATCACGCCCAATTTTTTTCAAGACGGTAAAAAAAGTCATCCGTTATATATATGAATATATAGAAATGAAAATATCTGGCTTGCATTCTATAAGAGAGAGAGAGAGAGAGACAGACAGAGAAACATGCGCACGCCGCACAGCTTACAATAGCAAAAAGTGTCGTGACACCTTTTCGTAAGATTTTTTTCCGTCTAGCCCCCTTTCACAACGCGCGATAAGGAACTTCGTTCCAAAAAAAAATCTACTAAAAGTTTTAATTTTTAGTACCTACTTAGTACTTACTGAAATATCGATTTTTCCACTGGTGGAAATCGTCGCTCATCGGTTATTGCTGAAAATCAGCGCTGCAGACATTAGGTTTGTCCTAAGTCTCAGTATTATGCTGAGCAATGACCCATATTTTTACGCACATATGACGCACAAATATCCAACAATATTTTGTTTTGTACTTTATTATTATTTCTTTTTGTTGTTATATGTATTTGGTTTGCGTCGAATGGCGCGCATTAATAAAATATTTTTCTTTCTTTCTATTCTCGTTTACAAAACACTGGCTAATGAGTTCGAGAACAAATAGTTACGCTTCAAAACCGTCCCACACAACTTCTAACGAGCAAAACCCAGTGTAATGTTTCATTCGCTTTATCGTCTTCTCTGAAAGCTATACTTTATGACGTAATGTATTTTACATTGCCTTTCTAAAGGATTTCATGTGTTCAAAAAACATTTTATGTAGCAGAAGGTAATAAAAACTTACATCGAAATATATGTATAACATCATCTTCAACACGCCAGCATCTGTTACCAAGATGACTGATTCTAAATTCAAATCGTACATAAAGAAAGTTTTGAAAGAAAAAGCTTATTACAAGGTAGCCCATTATATTGAGGATAAAGATGTCTGGAGGTAGCTGCACTCTGTACAAGTACTTACACATTGTTTTTTATTGTTAATTACCATTTTTTTTAATACCTACGCTTTTATTATCTTGGTATTTTTTGTTTTAGTTAACTATGTAGGTAACTAATGCGGGTTATAATTTTTTATGTATTTTTGTATTAGTTTAAGAATAAAATTGTTAAACATTTGAAAAAAAAACCAATATAGTCAGATGGTCCAAAAATATTTAAAAATGTAACCTTGCTGAGTTTCTTGCCGGTTCTTCTCAGTTGAAGGCTGACTTCCGAACCGGTGGTAACTTCTGTAATTCGACCTTCATAAGTGCCCTTCTAGGGCCTAAACTGAATAAATGGTTTTGACTTTGACGCAAATATTGTCAGTGAGTTTTTTTTTTTTTATTATGGATAACTTTTTGTTTTTACAACAATCTCACCTTGGTAAGTGATGATGTGGCCGAAGGTGGTAAGCACACAAAGCCTAGATGGGAACTGGCTCTCAAGTGCAGCTGTCGGAACACACCCATAGATGCTTGGCGACAGATTTTCAACTTGAGGGTGGTAGCCAGCCAGTCGGGTACTACAAAGTATATACCCTACCACTATGGTTTCCTCACGATGTTTTCCTTCACCGAAAGCTCAAGCTCATTGTAGGATTCGAACCCACGACCTTCGCTGTGGTATCCGACGTCACTACCACTGAGCTATGATCGCCTTAAAAATAATGAATGTAAAAAATTATTGAATGTAATAGGTGTAAGTAGTTTTTGAAGAGTCGGCAATAAACTCAGCAAGTTTATTGCCGGCTCTTCTCAGCAAAACCGTGCATTAGAGTCTGACTATTCATAAGTGCCTGTGAATAAACATTTAGCGGGATAACGTACGTGCAGGTCGATTTGGCGATGATAGCTCAGTGGTAAGTGACGTCGGATATCGCGGTGAAGGTCGTGGGTTCGAATCCTACAATGAGCTTGAGCATTCTGTGAAGGAAAACATCAGCCAGGAAAGCATAGCATGGTGATAGGGTATTTTGTATTTACTGGCTGGCTACTAACCTCATGTTGAAAATCTGTGTGTTCCAATCGGTGTGTTCCGACAGCTGCATTTGAGAGCCAGTTCCCGTCTAGGCTTTATGTGCTTACCACCTTCGGCCACATCATCACTTACCAAGGTGAGATTGCGGTCAAACACAAGCTTATCCAGGAGTAAAAAAAAGGTCACGCACAACTTGGTGCACGTTGCTTCACTTCATTGGAGACTATTGTTTACGTACGCTCCTTCTAGCTTTTTAGGGTTACGTACCCAAAGGGTAAAAACGGGACCCTATTACTAAGACATTCCGTCTGTCTGTTACCAGGCTGTATCTCAAGAACCGCGATAGCTAGACAGTTGAAATTTTCACAAATTATGTATTTCTGTTGCAGCTATAACAACAAATACTAAAAAAAAATTAAGGGGGGCTCCCGTAAAACAAACGTGATTTTTTTGCCTTTTTTACGGAACCCTTCGTGCGCGAGTCCGACTCGCACTTGGCGGGTTTTTTATTTGTTCAGTGATTATACAAGACTCGTGAACGCGAGCAAAACCGCGAGGTGGAAGCTAGTAGTAATGAAACCTTATTTTAAAGTCCATAGAGTGCCATTACCTATAAGTTATGTAAGTAAAAAGAAGTGACATAAAATATCCTGTTTCATTTTACATTATCCACTTTTCAGGATAATAAAAGTAAAGAATACCTACTGTTTAACACTCCCTTGTGACTAAAATAATACGGGCAGACTTTCTGTTACAGAGAAAATAAGGCCTTTCACACACATAGCTACAGAAACGAAACCTTTGACAAAGTTACTAGCGATTCCAACCAAGGCCAGTCTGTTGTTAACTTTATTAGATATTATCTTCGATGAACAATAGCAATAGATTTAGGGTTGGCGCAAAAAATACGTCTCGGTAAATAAGAGCGCATTTGAAAATTGAGCTTTTATTTTGTTTAGTTCGCTTGAACACAGCCAATATAAACACGTCTCACAATGCCGCAGTGTGTATTCAAAAGTTGCAAAAATAATGCTCGAAAAAGCAAATTAACGGTCGGAGTATCTTACTTTCGGTAAGAACATAAAGAATAAGAGATATTTTAAGCTTTAAAGTAACAAATAATATAAAATTTTGAACAAAATTACATATTTTAAATCACGCTACCAACGCTACAAATGTTTGGCCAAACTCGCCAACACACGCACAAACTTCGAAGAAGAAAAAATAAACGAAACAAAACGATGTAGCTTTCAAGGCGATAACGGGAAAACATACTTTATTAGTTGCACTTTAAGGTTGATTTCACACTAAATGTTCTTTAACATATGTCAATTTATTTTAAGTGACAGGAGTAGTTTATTGCTTTGCTCGTTTTATGTGACTAATGATCGTAAGTATTAGAGAATATTTTGAAGATTTGTGACTTTATTACTGGGTGCTATGGTTGTAATTAGGTTGAACTTAAAACTGTTTTAAAACATTTCTCTCCCTTTGTTAGTAAACAAATGTAGCTGTAAAAGTATATACTCACGCGGATAGCATTTAGCTTGGATTTTGTACGTGACCCTTTATCTATGGATATTATGTTTGAAAAAAAATCAGAAAACAATCAGCGGGTTACCTGATGGTAAGTGACTACCGTCGCCGAAATCAGTAATCAAGGAGACTTGATTACTAACAAGTTAGTAATTACATTTAGTAAACAGTAGCGTTTCACCCGCGTTCCCGAGGGATCTTATCCTTTCCCGGGATAAAAAGTATCCTATGTGTTATACCAGGATATAATCTACCTGTGTGTAAAGTTTCATCAAAATCTGCCGTTTTTGCGTGTAACAAACATCCATCCACGCAAACTTTCACATTTATAATATTAGTGGGGTTTCCGTTCCTTTTTAATAGCTACATGTGCGAAGATTGGTTACTAACTAGTTAGTAATTTCAATTAGACCACCAACCTTCCACCACCTGTCAAACAACTCGCCAACTCGCGCACAGTTTTAAAAACATCAAAATTCGCGCCTAATTTTCAAGTAAATGTCATCGTCCCGATTGTTCCATTTGAGAACCAAGTGGTGTGGCCTCTGAAAACCCGATTGTCCCAAGAAAGAACTAACAGGTTAAACTAAAAATAAAAATCTAAGTGACTAGGTTTGACCATAGATTAATAATAGGTCCTCGAGCGGCGTGATCACCTATTATTAATCTATGGTTTTGACATTTAATAAAGAGAAGTGACTTTTTGGCGGGAAGCTGCGAAGTGACGTTGCGTTTTCGTTTTATTTTCATTTAATTCGTGTATTTTGAGTTTTATGGAATAATTTCGGTGGTGTTTTGTCCAATAAAGATCAACCTAAGTGCACAAGTGAAGTGAAGTGCCTATAACAGAAAAAATGAATATTGCTGATTGAAAATAATAAAAGAAATGGTTTAAAGGTCTCGATACCAAGCCACACACTGATGATAGCTCAGTGGTAAGTGACGTCGAATACCGCGGCCAAGGTCGTGGGTTCGAATCCTACAATGAGCTTGAGCTTTTTTTTTTTTTTTATTGCTCAATAGGTTTGCGTTTGACAAAAGAAAAAAACAAAAAAAAAACATCGTGAATGATGAAGGAAAACATCGTGAGGAAACCATAGCACGGTGGTACCCGTGTGGTAGCTAGCCAGTCGGGTACTACAAGTTAAAAATCTGTCGCCAAAACACCTATCGGTGTGTTCCGACAGCTGCACTTGAGAGCCAGTTCCCATCTAGGCTTTGTGTGCTTACCATCTTCGGCCACATCATCACTTACCATGGTGAAATTGTGGTCAAACACAAGCCTATCCAGAATAAAAAAAAAAAAGTTGATTTCATATGTCACTCAACACTCATATTACATGTGGATGGGAAAAATAAATTACATTTTGCAATGCTGCTGTAGTAAGTGAACTATATGCTCGAGCAGCCTATATGATCGTTTAAAAACTAACACGCGGTAGAAATGAATGATAATCTTACTACTATCATAAACTAGAACTCCGCCGCGATTTGTCTTTTAAAAAAAGATAAAAAGTATCCTATGTTTTAAACCAGGATATCATCTACTTGTGTGCTGAGTTTCATCAAAATCCGTTCATCCATTCTTGAGTTATTAATGTTGTAACAAACCCAACTTTGTTTGTATAGATGTGAAATGTATATCAGTGATCTGGTTTCCATATTACAAGCTCTGCTTAGTTTGGGATCAGATAGTCGTGTGTGAAAAATGTCCCAGGATATTTATTTATTTTATCCTCGGGAACGCGGGTGAAACCGCGGGGGACAGCTAGTAATATTTAAAACCAAGTCACCAACACGTGCAGAGCCCGAAATTCGCAAAACGTGGAGCCCTTTCACTCATAAACACACATTAGGTCGCGTTTAATGGACCCCTCAAATACGCAAAGGCATTTCGGCCTTATGTGACACACTGGCACAGGGAAAGAGCAACACTTACAATGAATTCAATAATTTAAAGGAAGGGGTAGTGTCCTGGGTAAATAAAAATGAATTCTAATTAGTCCGTCAGTAGGATTATCAAAAAATATTGGACACGTATTTTTAATTTTGTTCCGTAAACGAAAAATTACGAGGATACAGTGAAATTTTGCGTGACGTCACGCCGTGGTGCAAATTCTACCACGAAGTAACGTCACAAGCCCCACTCCTATACTTTGATGCTCTATAACTTTGTATATTTTTATTGATTATATAAAGCAAAAATACGTGTCCAATATTTTTTTTTCATTCATTCATTTTTTAGGGTTCCGTACCCAAAGGGTAAAAACGGGACCCTATTAATAAGACTTCGCTGTCTGTCCGTCTGTCCGTCCGTCTGTCTGTTACCAGGCTGTATCTCAAGAACCGCGATAGCTAGACAGTTGAAATTTTCACAAATTATGTATTTCTGTTGCCGCTATAACAACAAATACTAAAACCAAAATAAAATAAATATTTAAGGGGGGCTCCCATACAAAAAACGCTATTTTTTTGCCCTTTTTTGCTCGATATTATCACCAGGCTGTATCTCAAGAACCGCGATAGCTAGACAGTTGAAATTTTCACAAATTATGTATTTCTGTTGCCGCTATAACAACAAATACTAAAAACAAAATAAAATAAATATTTAAGGGGGGCTCCCATACAACAAACGTTACTTTTTGCCATTTTTACGGAACCCTTAGTGTGCGAGTCCATCTCGCACTTGGCCGGTTTTTATTGACCCAGGACATTACCCTATTCCCAGAATTTGATCCTTATTCGGTTAACTGATGGTATAATAATACAAGACGTATAATTTATTTTAAATATTTATAAAAATAACTGTTTTATTTTGTATCCAAACTAATTATTATTATATGGGAAAGTGTGACTGTCTGTCTTTTACCTCTTCACGATTAAACCGCTGAGCCGATTTAGATGAGATTTGGTAAAGATATAGATGGAACCATGGAGAAGGACATAGGATACTTTTCATCTCAAGAAAAGATAAGATCCCATATATTTTTTTTATAAACTGTAAGCTTTATTCAAAAGTTTGTCATCCCACATGACCGTATCGCAACAGTAAAATGTTTGGGTTAATACGTCAGGCATATTTTCACGCTATCGCGCCGGTGCCGGTGGGGGCTTCCACAGAAACGAATATTAATATGTATAATCCGAGCTTCATGGCTCTGTATGCCTGAGTCACAGAACAAATAAAAAAGGTAGACAGATCGTACGTAAACCAGACGTAATTTGACGAAAACAACATTTCAATGAATTGAAGCGAAGCAACGTGCACAAAATTGTGTGCGTGACCTGCCAGAGTCGGCTCTAGCCCATGTAGCGCCCGGGTGCAATCAAATGACCTGGCGCCCTCTTGAAGGCGAGCAAAAAAAAGGTCAGTCAGAGCCCTCTTTAGCCTTATGACCCTAGGTCGATCTCAAACTACCCAAGAGTACATAATATGGGCACAGGGTCTATTGAGAGCGCCACGAGCGACGGCGCCCCCTTACACCCTGCACATAGGTGAAGCCGGCACTGTAACCTGCAATGCTATCTGTAAGAACTTTTGTGTATCTCAAAAGCTGAATCTCAGGTGAGATACGTAAACAACAGTCCAATGAAGTGAAGCAACATGAACGAAGTTGTGTGCGTGACCTGCAATGCTATTCTGTAAGAACTTTTGTGTTTTCAGCATTTTCAGCATCAATATCAGCATTCTGTAAACTTCCAATGACACTTCACTTCGCAAGTGCGTACCAAATATTTATAGGATGTTAAATCAAGGTCGTGCGAGTTCGCTCGCCTGAGTGAGACTCGACATCGCGTTTGTATTTAAGAGAATAGCATTGCTGCACGTTCGTTCCGTTGCACAGGAACGCGATCGGCTTCTTTTGCTTGTGCTTCACTTTAAGTGAGCTCGGGCTCTGTCCACCTTTTTTATTTAGTCTGAGGCCTGAGTGTGCTTTGTGGAATTATCTGCGGGAAACAGATGGCAATAATTCCTACTACTAGTGGTTATAGCTTTTTTAAATATAGTTTTACAAAGGTTCTTTATAGTAAACTATTATATCTAAAGCCGCCGGTTTCTTATTATATTAAAGTTTGGTGTTTGTCCGCGATTAATACGTAAACTAGGTAGGTAATGAATTAAAATGAAATGCACACAGTGTGTGTGAAGTTTGGACCGACTTGAGAGTTGTTTTTAAATTTATGGATAAGCTTGTGTTTGACCCCAATCTCACCATTATCACTGTCTAAAATAAGATAAGGCGATTTATACCTTTTGGTATGGCCTTTTAAGGCGATGATAGCTCAGTGGTAGAGACGTCGGATACTGCGGCGAAGGTCGTGGGTTCGAATCCTATAATGATCTTGAGCTTTCGGTGAAGGAAACTTTGTAGTATCTGATTGGTGTGTTCCGACAGCTGCACTTGAGAGCCAGTTCCCATCTAGGCTTTGTGTGCGTACCATCTTCGGCCACATAATCACTTACCTCTCACCAAGGTAAGTGATGATGTGGCCGAAGGTGGTGCGGTCAAACACAAGCTTATCCAGAAGTAAAAAAAAGATCTCAATTTAATTATCTAAGTGTGCGAATATAAAATCCACAAGCGTTTCAAGACTGACTTTCGGGTAGTGATCGACTAAAACCCAATTCGATTTAAACCATTGTAAAACCATTATGAATTTAGCAGACTACGCACTTTTGGCAGAATGGCATTGGGGCTGTAATCGAATCGCGTCAGAAAAACATTTTAGTTTTAACAGCAGACTTCAGGCGTCTCTTCGGGGCGGAAATCTAACATTAAAATAAAATAATTGAACGCGTAACTTTCCTTACTGTTTTGAAACAGTCAAGAATTGCAAATTCATTTACATATTCATGAACTTTGAATTATGAAATATTCACCGCGTTTGCCTCAAAATGTCTTTCGAATGAATATTCGAATTAATGGAACTTTTTAACTCGCAGTATTTGCGATTATGTTTACAAAGATGGCGACGCCTAGCCCGCAACATGATTTTTTTTTATACCACAAGTGACAACGAAGCTGACGGGTCACCTGGTGGTAAGTGACTACCTGGTGGTAATAGCATAATATTACAATGGCTTAAAGGCTCTCAAGTGCAACTGCCGGAACACACCAACAGGTGCTTAGCGACAGATTTTCAACTTGAGGGTGGTAGCCAGCCAGTCAGGTACTACAAAGTACCCTACCACCGGGATATGGTTTCCTCACGCTGTTTTCCTTCACCGAAAGCTCAAAGTCTCAAAGATAAACACTCTCATGTCTTTTTATAACTTAAATTAAATTATTTGATAAATAAATGCTAAACCTACCTTTTAATTTATTTCCTGTTACCCGTATTCACTTAGTTGCCCTTGCCCTTAAGGCAGTGTAATAAGGTGTACAACACGTTGGCAGTCCCCCTGGTATTGCTAATGTCTATAGGCGACGGTAGTCACTTACCATCAGGTGCCTGCCTCGTTGTCACTAGAGACATAAAAAAAAAACTCATCTACGCCAGAACGGCTGAATGGATCTGGATGAAATTCGGCATGAAGATAGATTATAGTCTGGAATAGCACATAGGTTACTTTTTATCCCGGGAAAAGATAAGATCCCTCGGGAACGCGGGTGAAACCGCGGAGGACAGCTAATAGTAGAGAAAAGCGGAGTTTTTCAATGATTTGTGATGTAAAGAAACATGTTTTTGGGTCTTTACTTTGCTCGCTGGCTAAACTTAAAGTGCGGTCTTAATCAATCCTCTTCTATCGATATGCATGAAACATGACTTGCAAATGACAAATGTGTGTTCTTAGTCGATAAACACAGAACAGTCGATTAAATTTGACTACATCTGTATAATGCATGAATGATTGCAGAAAATCGATATTCATTATGCTACGGTCTACGAATGCTACGAGCGTAAAAAATATACAACGATTGATGAGATACAGCCGGATTAGAATCATCAGGTCATCATCATCCATGACGTCACGCAGTCATTGAAATATCAACTCAACAATGTTGTACAACAACTGTCTCATAGTGCAATACAATCACATTGATGAAATATACAACGATTGATGAGATACAGACGGATTAGAATCATCAGGTCATCATCATCCATGACGTCACGCAGTCATTGAAATATCAACTCAACAATGTTGTACAACAACTGTCTCATAGTGCAATACAATCACATTGATGAAATATACACCGATTGATGAGATACAGACGGATTAGAATCATCAGGTCATCATCATCCATGACGTCACGCAGTCATTGAAATATCAACTCAACAATGTTGTACAACAACTGTCTCATAGCGCAATACAATCACATTGATGAAATATACAACGATTGATGAGATACAGACGGATTAGAATCAACAGGTCATCATCATCCATGACGTCACGCAGTCATTGAAATATCAACTCAACAATGTTGTACAACAACTGTCTCATAGTGCAATACAATCACATTGATGAAATATACACCGATTGATGAGATACAGATGGATTAGATCATCAGGTCATCATCATCCATGACGTCACGCAGTCATTGAAATATCAACTCAACAATGTTGTACAACAACTGTCTCATAGCGCAATACAATCACATTGATGAAATATACAACGATTGATGAGATACAGACGGATTAGAATCATCAGGTCATCATCATCCATGACGTCACGCAGTCATTGAAATATCAACTCAACAATGTTGTACAACAACTGTCTCATAGTGCAATACAATCACATTGATGAAATATACAACGATTGATGAGATACAGACGGATTAGAATCATCAGGTCATCATCATCCATGACGTCACGCAGTCATTGAAATATCAACTCAACAATGTTGTACAACAACTGTCTCATAGTGCAATACAATCACATTGATGAAATATACACCGATTGATGAGATACAGACGGATTAGAATCATCAGGTCATCATCATCCATGACGTCACGCAGTCATTGAAATATCAACTCAACAATGTTGTACAACAATTACTGTCTCATAGCGCAATACAATCACATTGATGTAATATACAACGATTGATGAGATACAGACGGATTAAAAAAATACTGATTTCCGCCATTGTTTTACAAACTGTAGACTTAGAGAGTACATTTGTTTAATAGACTGTAAAGAGTACAAACAAAATAATTTTAGTTCAAGTAATTTGTTTAAGACAAAGGCAATTGTTCAGAGGGTGCTGAACCGGATAATTGGGTATTGAGCCTCCATGGAAACGAATGCTCATTCAGTAAAAAATGAAGCATTTTATATATTTAAACCCGCGAAATTTATTGCGGACTACCATTTTTCAGTTATTTTACATAACCCTTTACATTTAAGACAAAATAAACCTCCCAGCACCATCGCTGTCCCGTCGTCCCTGGTTCCGACTGCTCTAGTCAGCTTTTACGACAGGCAGAGAAACACCGTAGCTGCTATTCTAAGCCCCAGCTACTGGGCATTCTAAGCCCCAGCTACTGGGCATTCTAAGCACCAGCTACTGGGCATTCTAAGCACCAGCTACTGGGCAATCTAAGCAACAGCTACGCCAACCTAGATTAAATTGGGTATTGTTGGCCGTAAGGGCATCGAATCATTATTTATATAAAATCACGCTAATAAACATTTATGTTGTAATAGTGCAACTTTTGACTGAATCATTGCAAGAGGAACTGGCTCTCAAGTGTAGCTGTCAAGCGACAGTTTTTCAACTTGAGGGTGGTAGCCAGCCAGTCGAGTATTAAAAAGTACCCTACCACCGTGCTATGGTTTCCTCACGATGTTTTCCTTTACCGAAAGCTCAAGCTCATTTCAGGATTCGACTTTCGCCGCGGTATCTGACGTCACTACCACTGAGCTATCATCGCCTTAAAATCGTCGTATATCTATCTATACTTTTTTGTTAGAGAAATAACATTTTATTCTCGTAAAATTGACACAATAAACCGTCCTCAAAAATCATTTTTTGCTCTAGAATGCATTTAATTAAGACTGTACCCAAGAATTATGTATTCTAAATGGATATATTTCTCTTTTTCGCAATTGATAGGTATTTGCTTCAAGTAGGTATTTAGAGTTACCTATCCATTTAGAATATACAATTCTTGACTGTACCTATTACTAAACCCAAATTTCATCATTGATCGTTTCTCAAGCCAAGAAATTGCCTTTAAAAATGTTTAAAATTATTTTTAAAAATAAAAAACAAAAACCGACTTCAAAACTGTAACCTATACCTATGTACAAACATAAACTAAAAAGTAAAGAATAATATTTTAATTTCAAAGCAAGAGCCTTAAAGGACAATCAACAAAATTATTGATATTTATATATCTATTTAATATTTATAAACAGTTCTTTTTGGAGTCGGTGCCAGTCAAGAAGAAGGACAGTTTTGAACTGGACACGAAGTGTTCATACGAGAAAACGTCTTACGACACCTCTCCTTACGGTAATGTTCCTTAGGTCTGCGCCGTCGCTCCCCTACTTTTCGAAAGTTTGTTACAAAGGCAGAATTAAACTGTCCTTCTTGGCTGGCACCGACTCCAAAAAGAACTGTTTATAAATATTAAATAGATATAATAATAATAATAAATTGTTTTATTCAGACAACTAGGCCCACTTGTTAGTATTACAATTTCTTAAGGACTATGTTAGTAGGTAATTAAAATTCAATAGAATAGAAAAATATATAAATTAAATTAAACAAGAACAGATACAAAATGTTTCAACATAGGCGCATCAAATTTACCCGCCAATGTCTTCAGAACTCTATTGGGACTAGACCGCATCCTTGAGAGTAGTGAAAAGGTCTTTTTTCGCATGATTGCGTAGAAATCATCAGTTCTAGCCTGGGCGAACATGGTCGAGGCACTACAATATCTTGGAAGTCCCAACAGAATCCTGAATCCATTGTTATATTGCACTCTCAGGGCATTGAGCGCCTTTTGCGTACAGTTAGCCCACAGGCCACTCGTGTAGAACGTTTGGCAGTATGCTTTGAACAAAGTGACTTTAGCTTCCTCACTACATCGAGTAAACCTATGAGCCAGCATATTGCATCTAGCAGCCAATGCCCTGCGTTCACGGTCAATGTCAATCTGATCACCCAGGTTTTCGGTAACATAATGCCCTAGATATTTAAATTGTGTCACTCTTTTAAGTGGTACTCCATTCATGCATATACAAGGGTTGTAGTCAATCTTCTTTCCGGGAGCCTTAAAGATCAGATATTCACTTTTTTTTACATTATAAACAAGCCCGTGACTGACCGCATACTCTTCGCAAGTATGTAGTAACTCCCTTATTGAGCCGGCTGTTGGACCCAGCAGCACCATGTCATCAGCGTAACTAAAATTATTGACTACAAGGCCATCAATACTGCATCCGACGGGTTTGCTGCTGAGTGCAACAATCAGTTCGTTTATGTACAGGTTAAAAAGCTTGGGTGAGGTTAATCCCCCCTGCCTAACCCCGCATTCCAACCCGTACGCTTCAGAGAGAACACTACCCCACTTAACATAGTTGAGCTGATTTGAGTACCAATACTGGAATACACGCAACATTTCCAGTGGAACGCCCGCCTCTCTTAACTTTCGCCAAAGGACATTATACGCTACAAGGTCAAAAGCCCTGGAGAGGTCAAGGAAGCAGGCGTATACTGGAGTGTGTCTGTCCTTATAGTACTGGACAGTCTGTTTCAAGCATACAATTGCGCTCTCAGTAGATAGTCCAGGCCGAAAACCGAACTGCGCATCGTGAAAATGAAGATATTTATCTAACAGCTTATCCAACAGACTATCCAGAACCTTAGCAACAATCGTTGCCAGCGAAATAGGTCTGTAATTCGTGCGGTCGGAGATGTCTCCCGTCTTATTTTTCACGAGTGGCACTACCATAGTTTTTATCATATTCATCGGCAGATAAGAGTGGCTTACGCATAGTGAGTAAAATGTAGCCAATATTCTGGGAAGATGTAAACCAGCATATTTCAGATGTTCGATACTGAGGCCGTCATGTCCCGGTGATTTACCTTTCGACATAGAACGTATAATTTTGTCCACTTCTTTAGCAGAAAAACGGTGCACCTCACCATCGCTGATTTCCTCAGCATCGACCACCTCAAGTGAAGAGCCTAGTGGAGAAGATACTCTAAATTGCTCTTTGAATATATTTGCTATCTCAACTGGTGTGCCACAACCCGCGACACTCACCGGCAAGCCCGGCCTAACATTCAGTTTATTGGTTGATTTCCAAAACTGGCTAAAATTCTTTGACGACCTATGAGAAGCAATGATATCCATTTTTATTTGGTCTTGATGTTTCTGACACCATTTTAGCTTACCTCTAAACTTCTTTTGACTTTCTCTCATCTCGTTCCAAATGTTTCCATTTGAAGGCTTGTTGTGGAGCAACCAATTCTGGTACTTAAGTCGGGCTTCCCCGTGCGCCTCACGTACATACTTATTCCAACCTATTACGGGACCTTTTCTTCGCATATATCCGGAATTACCCTCCCCACTCGCACCGACTGCCGCCTCGGACAGTACACTTACAATATGATCATACATGCTCTCTAGTTCCAGCCTGTGTGTGGGATCACTACACATTTTATCCGCACAAGATATAAACATCTCTGGAAATAGAATATTCCTCAGCTTAGAATTGCAAAGGTCATGATATCTATCAATCTGAGTACATAATCGCTGTCCCCATTGTACTTTATTACGCATACTATCCTGAACAATTAGTTTAGGAGGAACTGTATTTAACGTGCACTCGATAATAAGGGGCACATGATCCGACCAATAGACATCATGACCCACGCTTACACCTGTGATTGAATGCCATGCCGCTCGCGTAACTAAGCAGTGATCTAACCATCTCATACTACCGTTAATGTCACTGACATACGTAATAGTTCCCGATTCAGCGCCTAAAATCTCCGTATCGGCACACAACCACAAGTGATCTTTACAGAAATCACTCAATTCCATCCAAAAAGGTCGACCAGGATGTGCATTAAAGTCTCCTAGCATATAAATAGCCTCAACATCATTATTTTCAATTATAGCGTTTATTTCACTCATACAACTTACAAACTCAGTAAGGTTCTCACTCGTGTCCGTAGGCATATAAACGTTAACAATTATAATGCTGCGATCGCCTAACGTCGCTTTTATAGCCGCTAAACGCACATTGTTACAATTTATGACAGACACTGACTTAAAAAGTCCCTTACGCCACAATATTGCTAATCCCCCATATGGCCTCCCCATTAGAATACCCGCTGAAGTGTCTATAGAAGACTTACCCGTATACTCGAAATTGTCATGAATAGTTCCGAGCCAGGGCAAATCCTCCGGCATCAGCCAGGTCTCCTGGAGCGCCACTACATCCACATCCTTACATATTTTTTTAATACATTCCAGTGACCGCTTTACATTCTTAACATTAAAAGTTACAAATCTAGCCTTATAATTACTCGTATTAGTGCAATCCATTAACTAAGATTTTGTTTACTCGATTCAGCATTAAACCTGCTTGAGTTACCAAACACTACAAAACGCCTAAAACGAATACCTTCCGGCCAGATTTGCTCGTCTAAAAATAGCCTCAACTTACTACTAGAAACAAAAAACTTAAACGAATTATAGTCTCTTTCTTTCTTAGCATTTATTTTTTGTAACTGAACTGATTCATTTGTCTGACTCCGTATATAATCAATAATGTCTTCTTCACTCGTTATTTTACAAACATTTGAGATATATAAAGGTATTTTAATCTCAGCCGCCTTAAATCTGGAATTGGAAACCTCAGACGCTTTTCCCAAACAGCTAGAAAACTTATTAGTTCTTAGTTTCTTTCGTTTTTCGACCTCATTCCATCCATCCTTATCCTCTACCTCTTGTCTCCGCTCGCCGCGCTCGACATTCGACTTTAGTGCCTCGGCCATAGTCAATGTCGAGTTTCTATCACCTGTACTAATATCGCGCGCGACTTGCGTGCGACTAGCACCGATCGTAAGGTCGCTCGTACCTGCGCACTCGCACAATGAAACCGATTTACTGTTCGAAACCATAGTGCGCGCCTCATCCTCGCGCTCGCTCGCTCTCAACGGTGCGGTTGGGGAGGCACCTGCCTCGCTGCTCACACTCGTCGAAACCGCGGTACTTGCCTCCACGCGCAGATCCGCTGACTCAACAAGTTGTATTGGTGTTGATATTTTACTACCTTCACTGGGACATTCGCTCGATGTTTGTTTGGGTGAATAGGTAATATTAACGCTATTTGTATCACCGGTACTATTTTGCACATTCATAAGGCCCATGGGACCACTCTCATAGTTATAACTGTTCAGTAAGTATGCACCTCTTTTCCTGTTTATGTTATCGGGAGATATATTAAACTGGGATTGCTTCATAACATTTGCAAGTTGTTTGTGCGTTACACATTCATTTTTTAAACTTATCAAATTATCCTGTAGTGTACGGATATCTCTTAACAAGCGGGTAGCATCCAAGTGATCGAATGTTACAGGAGGTAGTCTATGCAACTCTTTAGCCACAAAAATAGGTATCCGTTCTGGATCCGTTGCGTCCATATGCTTCAATAGTTCAATAATATCCCCCATATCTTTTCGTGACTTATCTTTTTTCCGTAACTTGATTTTTTTCGTTTGTACAGATTCAAAAAGTAGCTTTTTCGCTTCCAAAATTTCTTCAGATGTAAACGCCGTCTCACATATTCTGATCAGGCTATCCTCATCCATAACCTTCATTTTATTGTGTATAAACGACAACACTTCATTTATAACAATATTACACGAACTACACTTCACGATATTAGAGGCCATTGTCCTCGCTCACAGTACGATGAGTCAACGACCTTGCGCTCGCGCGATCAGCTGACGACAGCAATCAACAAAATTATTGATATATAAATATCAATAATTTTGTTGATTGTCCTTTAAGGCTCTTGCTTTGAAATTAAAATATTATTCTTTACTTTTTAGTTTATGTTTGTACATAGGTATAGGTTACAGTTTTGAAGTCGGTTTTTGTTTTTTATTTTTTTAAAAATAATTTTATTTTTCAATTTTTAAAGTTTATTCCTTATTATATGTTATCCTAGGCCAAACTAGTTTGTCCTGAAATCGGGTCTGGCCGGTAAAATATAATATATAACTAGCGGGCCCGGCAGACGTCGTCCTGCCCTGAAATTAAAACAAATCTTGGAACTCGATTCCAGCGCCACCTACCGGGTCCAATTGTATTTTAAAACCATCGAAGAACCCATTGAAGTATACACACGAAATTTCATCCAAATCCAAAAAGTCACGCTCAACGACTCAGTTTGATTCACTAAGGTTTATCAAACGAGATAGATTTTTTTTCGTTTTTGTTGATTTTCTCAAAAAGTGCTTAATCAATTTCGACAAAATTTTAATGGGACCACCTCTGAAGTAGGATCTACCAAACAAAAAAAGAATCATCAAAATCTATTCATAATTGGCAGAGAAATCGAGTAACAAACATACAAAAAAAAAAAAAAAAAAAAACAGACGAATTGAGAACCTCCTCCTTTTTTTGAAGTCGGTTAAAAAACACAAACAAATTGCACCGTTAAATTAAAGGTTACTTTATGAGGTCATCCTATCAAATGTCATAAGAAACACAACACCGTATTCGTACGGCTTCAAAACTACGCCCGAAATGTTACTACAGTTTTACCGCAGAATTCTACTAATCCTACCATCCAACCTCTTCCTTTTAATCCTACATAAATACAACGACAACCATCCTTAGGTTTTACTTTTTTTTTTATGACTTATTGATAGGTAAGTGCCTCTACCCGAAAAGTCACAATTTCACTTCATTGGTACACTTTAAGGCGATGATAGCTCAGTGGTAAGTGACGTCGAATACCGCGGCGAAGGTCGTGGGTTCGAATCCTTACAATGAGCTTGAGCTTTCGGTGAAGGAAAACATCGTGAGGAAACCACAGCACGGTGGTAGGGTACTTTGTAGTACTCGACTGGCTGGCTACCACCCTCAAGTTGAAAATCTGTCGCCAAGCACCTGTTGGTGTGTTCCGGCAATTGCACTTGAGAGCCAGTTCGTCTTTAAGGCATTGTAATAAGGTGTACAACACGTTGGCCCCCCTGGTGTTGCCAATGTCTATAAGCGACGGTTGTCACTTACCATCAGGTGGCCCGCCTGCCTCGTTGTCACTTGTGACATAAAAAAAAAAAAAAAACTTAGAATGTACTAAGTATTATTGGACAAAACGCCACCGATATTATTTAGTAAAACGCACTAAAATAAAACGAAACCGCAACGTAACTTCGCAAGTACCCGCCAAAAAGTATTAGAACTGCGAAAAAATTCTAAGCATTGAAAAGAATCGCCAACAAATTGGCAATGCCCCTGGTATTGCTAAAAACTGAATGCGACGGTAATCAAGTAAAACCAGGTGACCCGCCATCTTGATTTCAGACTCGTAAAATTAAAAAAAGTTAAATAACCTAATTCCAATAAGCATTCTGAAAGAATACTTTTAAAATGGGAACTGAAATTGCTGGGGCGGATGTTAATAGTCCCATGGGAAGATTTCGTATTTCCAGAGAATCTATAAGTACCTATATAATATATTTACAGCACAAATTCGTTGTCATTTTATCAGAAATTTTTTATCCCGCCATTAAAAGCCGTAGGATATCGTTTTAAGATACACAAATAGTTCGCATAAGGTCACTGTCAGAAGCACATACCAAATAAAAAAGGTAGACAGAGCCCCGCGCACTTAAAGTGAAGCACAGTAAAGGAAGCCGATCGCGTTACTGTGCGATGCGAGTCCAGTGGAATGTACGTTGTTTCACTTCATTGGAGGCTGTTGTTTACGTATTACGTATGCTCCGTCTACCTTTACTTGTTCTGTGGTCAGAATCTGCCACCTCTGATAGATTTTACCTTCAGCACAAAGCGTGAAAACTACGAATTTTGAAGTAGTAGACGAGTACCCGGACAGAGTTTTCTTTAAAGTTTCTCAGAATAATAAATAGATTTAATTTAGGTATAGAAAAACAGATTACGTACCTACCTACTATGTATCTACTTAATTAACTAGGTTAACCTGTCATTTCTTTCTTGGGACAATCGGGGTTTCAGAGTCCGCACCACTTGATTCTCAAATGGGACAATCGGGTTTGATCGGGACGATGACATTTACTTGAAAATTGGGGGCGAATTTTGTTTTTTTTAAAACTGTGCGCGAGTTGACGAGTTGTTTGACAGGTTCATCTCGCGAGTCAACAGATTAACTAAAATGTTTTGTTCGTTTAGTTAGTTATTAGGTACTTAGTTAATAATATTTACGTTACATATTAAATTTATCAATAGGTATTAAGTTAGTTAGGATTTAAAGAATTTTATAATTGCTATCAACACTTTATAATAGGGATGTTGACTGACATATCAAATCAGCTTCTTTTTATTAAATGTCAAATCGATGATTTAAATAATAAAATTAATGAAATACATATTTTTGACGTCCTGATTATACAATACACCATCAAAAGACCAACTCTTTGTTAAATTGTATTAAAAATCATATGAAGGCGGAATTTTAGAACGTGTTCGCTATTCTCGAGTATTTTTAGATGACATTATCATGTCATATTTACGAAAAAAAAACCCTTGTATTGTTTATAAAGATAATTACAATTTATAATTATAAATCATTTTTTAAAACTGTAAAGTACCTGTTTAAACATCGGGGGACATTTTTAGGCGATTGGTAAATTAGTGCGACAGTAAAACATGAATGTTTGTTTGTTTGTAGGTGGTTATCTTTGGAACTTCTGGACCGATTCTAAAAATTCTTTCACCAATGGAAAGCTACATTGTCATTGTCTATTAAAGGCTAAATAATTATATTTTATTTTAACTCCCACGGTAGCGTGGGTGAAGCCTCGGGGAGAGCTAGTTTGTTGTGTGAATAGATTTAGTTTAGTTTTTTTTTATTACAAAAAAGTACTTATAGTAATTTGAAGAAAATAACCAATTAGTTACTTCTACCTACCAAGCATATTTTTCATAATATTATCAATTATATTTAATTCCATACTAACATCATAACACCGTATTAACGATTCATATTATAGCATAATAAACGTATTAATGGTTTGCTACGCACTGATTGTGTAAATTTAATCACATCGATCCTAATTATTAGAAGTTGATTTGACCTACAAATGCATGCCTACATAGTTTCGAAATTCGAATAGACAAAAAAAATATTCAACATACCATAAATGAGTCTCCTTCCAATAAGGTATCATAAAATCGTTAATATTTCTCACTTACACATAAGATTTACTAAAAATCATTGTAAATACACGTTAAACACTCATTCTCACATGTCAACACTAAAACAATGGAGCAATATGTACATTTTCGTTATGAAAATATGTATTTCAGTTCGAAAATCAGTTCTCATTACACCAAATACGCTTGGTTCGAAGAACTCCTACTGATTATTTCATGGTGTACCAGTATACATGGCTATGTAAAAACGACTCAATTTGTTCTATTCAAGCGAAATTGTACTTATTGTGACTATTTCTGGGTTCATATTTCAATGGAGCAAGAAAGGGGTGGAGGTTTATTCACCCCCAACCCCTATTCATAAGCTAGTGATGTAGCTATAATAGTTTACAAGCTACATGCTAAACTAGGATAACGATATAATATAACGTTATTTTTGAAATATCACACATGTTTGGGATAAACTATTTCAAAATACTATACTATCAACAAACATAGTAGTTTGTTACTCTTTCACGCTAAAGTGTCAGAACGGATATTGATTAAACTTAGCAAGTAGGTAGTTTAAATGCTGGAATAAAACATAGGATACTTTTTATCCCGGGAAAAGATCGCATTTTTATATTTTAGAAAGTGAAAAAAATCTATTAAGGTACGTATTTTCCATTTATACAAAAAGTTTTAATTTTTTTTTTCATTTTTGGTCAAGCATTCAACCATATTCATGTAAATTAAGCTAAGATTCATCTTCAATATAACATTTAAGTGTAATGAATTAAGGAAATTCTAAGACTGGAGTGTTATTTTTTGAATTAAATCAACGTTATATCCACATTATATTAAAATAAACACATCTCTAAAAAGGGTTTTTTTTTAATAATTTTTAGTCATGACCATAGATACAAGGTCTTTCAGTCGCATACATTTTCTTCAGTTTAATTTTTTTTTATGTTATAGTCATGTAGCGACATCTATCTACACATACATCATCTACAGTTGGACCGCGGTCCCCAGGCACGATGACCTAGCCTGGCGGAAGATCTTCCCTTTTCAATGGAGGAGTCTAACACCTCGCTCCTCCATAGTCATATTCTCACATTCATTGAAATATCTAGTCCTCGTCCGTATATGTCAGTCAAGTTTTAGTGAAATTGGCGGCTGTTCCACTAAAACATTCACTGAAAACTGTTCCACTAAAACAGATACAGAGAAGAATACCAAGACAAAAACCTAATTTAAAAAAAACAAACAACATCTGTCAGTCATCTGTCACAGTCACTTTCATTTGTTATGATCGAATCAAATAACCAAAAAAATCTTCTTGTGCAAATATTATATTCTCTTTGTGCAAAACCTGAATTCTATTGAAAATACGCTCATTACATACTCTTTGATACGCTCTTGTTCTCAACTTGTAAAGTATATCAAATCATTTAACAATGAATATCGCCGGCAAACTTTGCGCAATACGACATAGTAATGTCACTAGAAACTTATACAGAAATTTTCAAAAATCTTCAATTAAATACGAAGCGTCACAAACAGCACAACCTCAAGTCCAAGAAGAGAAGTTCGACTTCGAAGATCTAAAGGTATTTGAACGGACGGAGCGTCGCAAAGCAAAAATCCCGCCATTCATGAAAAATATTTTTACGTCGGACTTCAACCGTGAGTTACTCGCTTACCCGGAGATACTAAACAAAGAAGAGACAGAAGACTTAGAAAACCGAATATCTGCCATTGAAAAAGTATTTAAAGACAGTGAGAAAACAAGTGATGACCGTAAAGAAACTCTAAGAACAACCCACATGTATGCGGCACCTGTATCTTTAACAAAAAACGGGTTAGCAGTTAACAATACTGAAAGTTTAAGATATTTGGAAGCTATAGCGTCAGATTTTCAACTCGGTCAGGAGCTGAGTGACCACTGGGTTAGTTTGGAAGCATTAAAGTTGGGTTTTACGGAGGAACAATACAACGGTGTTATAGAAGATCTCATCTCCGGGGAAAAGACTGTGGCACTGTGTATTAAGGAAAGAGTGGCTGAGAGGATCTCACAAGCTGACTTTAGGACCTTTGCCGAGATGGATGGACAGGGTAATTTATTTATTTATTTAACCTGTGGGATGAAAAGTGGTATGCACATCCCATTAAGAAACCTCTATATCTACTGGAATTAAAAGTGGGACATGCCTAGCACTCAGTCGGATCCTGAACAGAGTCATATTGCTTCCGTCTGCGGAGTCATGGTCACTGATGTCTGGAAAGGGCATTAAATTGTATATGTATATGTCAGTACACGAGGACTTGGAAGTTTGTATTATCTTTGGAAACTTCTAAGTAGAGAGATATAAGCAAAAATGTCATAGATGGCGCATTTGATCGTTTGACTACAGAATTTGCGCAAGTGGCAAAAGTTATTTATATTAATAAAAGCATTTTTCATTCCACAGGTGTGTGGCATATATCAGGAGAGAAAGTATGTCAAAAAACTAATGGATACCTCCTTGTGCTAAGTGCAGTTGAAGGTACTCGACTAAAAGCCTTCCTAGTCCACCCCGGAGCTCGGGGAGTCAACTTTGATGGCAATTTTGTATCATTTATGAACACACCAGGTGAGTTGACTTACGTTGATTACCTACCCTAAGGCGACCGGAAGACGCAGCATAGGCAGGCATCCCACACGGTGGACCGACGATCTTGTGAGGGTCGCGGGAAGCCTCTGGATGCGAGTAGCGCAAGACCGGACATTGTGGAGATCCTTGGGGGAGGCCTTTGTCCAGCATCCACTGCTGCGTCTTCCGGCTGATATGATGATTACCTACCTAAGAATATATGATTGCCAGTGATGATAAGAATAGAGGTGTATAGCTGTCTATTTGCAACGCAACATGCAACTCGGACATAATGTGGACGGCTTTAGCGCTCAGAGTGCGCGCCGTTAAGGCGAAGGTTGTGGGTGCGAATCCTACAATGAGCTTGAGCTTTCCGTGAAGGAAAACATCGTGAGGAAACCACTGCACGAAGGCAGGGTACTTTGAAGTACTCGACTGGCTGGCTACCACCCTCAAGTTCAAAATCGGTCGCCAAGCACCTGTAGGTGTGTTCCGGCAATTGCACTTGAGAGACAGTTCGCCTTTAAGGCATTGTAATAAGGTGTACAACACATTAGCAATACCTAAGTTCTTGTGACAAAAAAAAGAATGTCTTTTGTGTTTTTGTGACAACAAAATGAATGGAGAATGTTGCATTGCATGTTATATTGCAAATAATCTGTACCCTGCATACTGGTATAGGAACTCCCCTGGACATGATATCGGAGTCTCGGCTGGCGGGTACGCTGGGTGCGTCCCGACTGCATGCTGCAGTTCTGTCGCGCTGCCGGCTGCAGCGAGCTGTGCACACCGTCATCGAGTACGTCACGCCCAGGGCTTTCAGTGGTAACTACACATTTAATTTTAAATCTGTCGCCAAGCACCTGTTGGTGTGTTCCGGCAATTGCACTTGAGAGCCAGTTCGCCTTTAAGGCATTGTAATAAGGTGTACAACACATTGGCAGTCCCCTGGTATTGCCAATGTCTATAGGCGACGGTTGTCACTTAACATCAGGTGACCCGCCTGCCTCGATGTCACTTGTGACATTAAAAAAAAAATTAAACCTTTTTAGGGTTCCGTACAAAAAAACGGAACCCTTTATAGGATCACTTTGTTGTATCTCAGAATGTTTTCCATCAACAGCTGGTCATTGTAGGATTCAACGCACGACGAAAATTTGCTATCACATTTTTTTATATAACAGAGTTATAACAAAAAATAGGTCACCAGAGTTGCAGTTTTCAGTTTCCATCTAGGCTTTGTGTGCTTACCACGTTCGGCTACATCATCACTTATCATGGTGAGATTGCGGACAAACACAAACTCCATCCAAAAGTAAAAAGAATGCCTTAAAGCTATCCCACTAATATTATAAATGTGAAGGTTTGGATGGATGGATGTTTGTTAATCTTTCACGCTAAAACGGCTTAACGGATTTTGATGAAACTTGGTACAGAGGTAGATCATCTTGGAATAACACATAGGATGTTTTTTAATTCCGGATAAGCTTGTGTTTGACCACAATCTCACCATAGTAAGTGATGATGTGGCCGAAGGTGGTAAGCACACAAAGCCTAGATGTGAACTAGCTATCAAGTGCAACTTTCGGAACACACTAATAGGTGCTTGGCGACAGATTTTCAACTTGAGCGTAGCCAGCCAGTCGTGTACTACAAAGTACCCTACCACCGTGATATGGTTTCTTCACGATGTTTTCCTTCACCGAAAGCTCAAGCTCATTGTACGATTCGAACCCACGACCTTCGCCGCTGAGCTACCATTATCGCCTTAATGAAATATTTGTCGCTTTATGAAATATTTTCCCACAGGAAAGCCGCTGTCAGAACTGTCAACGATACGGTCAACAATTGGCAATGCGTTAGTTAATATCTACGCGTCAGAAAGTGCGGAGTACTTCACCGCTGGTCTCCTAGATGGATACTTGGATCCTGATGCAGAGCTTGAGGTGGCTATGTGCAGGTAGCTTTATCTTCATGTTCTTGGTAGACGACGTAACGCTTTTGTCTTACGTGACGATTTCGGTCAGTTCGCTCTACTTTAAGCCGCGTAAATTCTTGTAACTTTGAATTTAATTCAGCAGTTCCATACAAAAAGATTTGATTGTTTGTTTGCAATGAATAGGCTCTGAAACTGCTGGACCGATTTGAAAAGTTCTTTCACTGTTAGAAAGCTACATTATCCCTGATGAACATAGGCTACATTTTGTCCCGGGAAAAGATAAGATCCCACGGGAACGCGGGTGAATCCGCGGGGCGGAAAGCTAGTATTAACTAATAGTGTAGTCGAAATGCTACCATAATCTTTTTTTTATTAACAAAGATGGCGGCCGTTGATTATTAGGCGGGAGTATTATGTATTTGTAACTCAATCACGCAAGAACGGCTAAACGGATTTTGATGAAACTTGGCACACGGGTAGATTATAGCTCAGTGGTAAGTAACGTCGGATACCGTGGCGAAAGTCGTGGGTTCGAATCCTACAATGAGCTTGAGCTTTCGGTGAAGGAAAACATCTTGAGGAAACCATAGCACGGTGGTAGGGTACTTTGTAGTACTCGACTGGCTGGCTACCACACACAAGTTGAAAATCTGTCGCCAAGCCCCTATTGGTGTGTTCCGGCAGTTGCACTTGAGAGCCAGTTGCCCTTGCCCTTAAGGCATTGTAATAAGGTGTACAACACGTTGGCAGTCCACCTGGTATTGCTAATGTCTATAGGCGACGGTAGTCACTTACCATCAGGTAACCCGCCTGCCTCGTTGTCACTAGTGACATAAAAAAAAGTGTTATGAAGAATAAATATCTATTAACTAATGTGAACTCTCATACTTGATTACCAAATCATTTAAGTGAAGCTCTTTATGCTGTAAGTCAGAGAGCAACCGCCGTGCACTCCACAATAAACCTTCAAACGCACACAATCCAGCAAGTCTCACCAGTTTCACATAGGCTTTTATGTCTCAAACCTCAACGAATGTACACAATCAATAAATTATTATTTTAAGATAAAGTAGCTCTAAAATCATACGATAAACAGAAAAATCATGACAAAAGATCATATTCTAGATTAAAACATGCGGCCTACGTAATGTACCAAGGTTCAAATCCAACAGGAATTTCATAGCACAGCATGGTGTAACATCTTTACTGAATCTGCTGACCATACCGGCGCTAGATAAGGAAGAGGAATGCAAACAGTTGCTGGATGACATGAGGCACTTGACCACTCGCGGAGAATCCTTGGACAGCGTCAATATGTATATAGGTTAGTTATAGAAAATTCACACGTAAAGGGGGCTGGGGGGGGGGGGGGGTTCGACGAAACGTGACATCATGTGACAAGAGGTGGGAGTCCCTAAGTTTCAAAGTCAAAACCATTTATTCACTTTAGGCCCTAGAAGGGCACTTATGAAGGTCGAATTACAGAAGTTACCACCGGTTCGAAAGTCAGCCTTCAACTGAGAAGAACCGGCAAGAAACTCAGCAAGGTTACATTTTTTAAATATTTTTTGACCATTTGACTATATTGGCTTCTTTTTACAAATGTTTAACAATTTTATTCTTAAACTAATACAAAAATACATAAAAAATTATAACCCGCATAGTTTCGTGACGTCACATTTCAAAGGGGTTACGTAAGCAGAATCTATTTAATCAAATCAAAACTTAGAACCCGATCACAGCGCCACCTACCGGGTCCAATTGTGAATGTAAACCATCAGCAATCCCATCTCGAGATACGTAATTATGAAAGTCGTTCTATACGAATCAAAAAAAATATTTTCTTCATAATTTTTTTTTCGTGAATTTCTCCTTTTTGAGGTTCCGTATCCAAAGAGTAAAAACGGAAACCCTATTAAGACTCTGCTGTCTGTCTGTCACCAGGCCGTATCCCATGAACCGTGATAGCTAGACAGTTGAAATTTTTAACAGATGATGTATTTCTCTTGCTGCTATAATAAAATACTAAAAACGGTTTTTTAAAACTACAAAATTTGTTCAGAATCCTTGGTGCGCTAGTCCGACTCGCACTTGACCGTTTTATGAAGGAGACGAATCCAACAAATCAAATATTATACTTGAGTTATAAATAGTGTAACTATGTTTGTTGCTCAATCACGCAAAAACGGCTGAACGGATTTTCATGAAATTTGGCACACAGGTAGATCATATCCTGGAATAAAACAGACGATACTTTTTATCACGAGAAAAGATAAGATCCCTCGAGAACGCGGGTGAAACCGCTAGGCGGAAAACTAGTTAACTATAAAGGAATCAAAATTAAATAATAAAATAAATTTTGCTGACGTAATCATAATTCAGACCCCCGTGTCATCTAAAATAATTGAAGCATAGATTTTTTACAAACTTTTAATGTCGTATTTAATTATTTATTTATATCTAACCAAGGCTTCTAGGCTTTAAAAATGACGTAATTTCCATAAAAACTTTCATCCCGTATTTCAACCCTTTTTTCGCATTAAAAAGTAGCCTTTGTCCTTTCTCAGGCTCTAGACTATATCTGTACCAAATTTCATTTAAATTGGTTCAGTCGTTTTGGCGTGAAAGCGCGACAGACAGAGTTACTTTCGCATTTATAATATTAGTAATGATTATGTTAATTAATAGACCAGAATAATTGATTGACGGGCCGGTTGGAGTGGTTGGTTAACACACTGCCTATCACGTCGCAGGTCGTGGGTTCGATTCCCATCCAGGACAGACATTTGTGTGCATGAACATGTCTGTTTGTCCTGAGTCTGTGTGTAATTATCTATTTAAGTATGTATTTACAAAAAAAAGTAGTATATCAGTGATCTGGTTTCCATATTACAAGCTGTGCTTAGTTTGGGATCAGATAGCCGTGTGTGAACAAATGTCCCAGAATATTTATATTTAATAACGGAATGGTACCCTAGAGAAAGCAGAAGAAGTAGAGGAAGACAGCCAAAGCGATGATAGCTCAGTGGTAAGTGACGTCGAATACCGCGGCGAAGGTCGTGGGTTCGAATCCTACAATGAGCTTGAGCTTTCGGTGAAGGAAAACATCGTGAGGAAACCATAGCACGGTGGTAGGGTATTTTGTAGTACCCGACTGGCTGGCTACCACCCTCAAGTTGAAAATCTGTCGCCAAACACCTATCGGTTTGTTCCGACAGCTGCACTTGAGAGCCAGTTCCTATCTAGGCTTTGTGTGCTTACCATCTTCGGCCACATCATCACTTACCATGGTGAGATTGTGGTCAAACACAAGCCTATCCAGAATAAAAAAAAAAAAGAAGACGACTTGAAGCAAGTAGCTGGGCCAGAATGGTTACGTACACCAAAGGACAGAAATAAGTGGAAATCCTTAGAGGAGCCCTTTGTCGAAAGACAAGCTGTTAAGAGGGGAGATAAGCCGAATGCCGAAAATATGTTTTAGTTTAAGTTAATTTACAGTTTTCTTGCCTCTATTGTTATAAATAATGTTTTGTCAAATAAGTTGAAATCAAACAGCAATAAAGGCATTATTTTATGTCAATTACAGCTCTCAATGGAATACACCATGCGGGCAAAATGATGTCAGAGGAGATAAAAAAAGTGAGAAACCCTCTCCTCAATCCATCGTTCATATTCAAAAAGGTTATTTCAAATAGGCATCAGGTATGTTATATTTATGTATACTTTCTTTCTTCTTTTTTTATTCTGTATAAGCTTGTGTTTGACCACAATCTCACCATGGTGTGTGATGATGTGGCCGAAGGTGGTAAGCACACAAAGCCTAGATGGGAACTGGCTCTCAAGTGTAGCTGTCGGAACACACCGATATGTGCTTGGCGACAGATTTTCAACTTGAAAGTAGCCAGCCAGTCGGGTACTGCAAGTACCCTACCACCGTGCTATGGTTTCCTCACGTTGTTTTCCTTCACCGAAAGCTAAGCTCATTGTAGGATTCGAACCCACCTTCGCCGCGGTAACCGACGTCACTACCATTGAGCTATCATCGCCTTATCCAGAATAATAAAAATCTTTATTTTCAGTACTTATGTAGCTACATGTACAAAACTTGTGTATGTTTTTTAGGAGAAGGACGATCCTAAATTAACTCTGTACCTGGCTGAGCACCTCCACCCTACCCTGAAGCCTCCATCAGAACAGCTGGAGTACTGCGTGCTTCGAATGAGATTTGCATGCGAGACGCTCATGTCTAGACACGGGGTCAAAGTTGCATCTGCTTACACGTAAGTTATTTTTCAAAGTCAAAGTCAAAACCATTTATTCAGTTTAGGCCCTAGAAGGGAATTATGAAGGTCGAATTACAGAAGTCACCACCGGTTCGGAAGTCAGACAACAACTGAGAAGAACCGGCAAGAAACTCAGCAAGGTTACATTTTTTAAATATTTTTGGACCATCTGACTATATTGGCTTTTTTTTTTCAAATGTTTAACAATTTTATTCTTAAAGTAATACTTTTTAGGGTTCCGTACCTCAAAAGGAAAAAACCGAACCCTTATAAGATCACTCTCTTGTCGATGTCACCAACGATTTTCTCGGTAACGGCTGGACCTAGCAAGTTGAAATTTATACCAGATACTGAGGTCTATAGTCTCTATTGGGTGTATAAAAATCAAGGTCCTGAGTCAACACGATAAAAAGATGGGCAAATTTAGATTTTCTAGGAATTTATAGGTCCGTCCGTCTGTATGTCAAGACCCTTTATCTCACAAACGCGTGGAGGTATCGAGTTGAAATCAAAACTGTATACTCAAGTCTACAGTCCCTTGAAGCTGTAAATCAAACTTCTAAGTTAACGTAAAAAAAAGATACGGGGCCGTTTATGCCGCAAAACACGTATATTTCGACGCTCTAAAGGGAAGTAGGTAACTAATGCGGGTTATAATTTTTTATGTATTTTTGTATAACTTTAAGAATAAAATTGTTAAACAATTGTAAAAAAGCCAATATAGTCAGATGGTCCAAAAATATTAAAAAAATGTAACCTTGCTGAGTTTCTTGCCGGTTCTTCTCAGTTGAAGGCTGACTTCCGAACCGGTGGTAACTTCTGTAATTCGACCTTCATAAGTGCCCTTCTAGGGCCTAAACTGAATAAATGGTTTTGACTTTGACTTTGAATCAAGTTTTATGGGGTACTTCCCGTTGAGCTAAAACTATGAAATTTGGCAAATAATACCATCTTATACCACAAGTATAGGAAAAAATCTGAAAACTATACATATGTAATTAAATCATAAAAATCTAACTGTGAGACTCGATTCCTGAACTACTTATGATATGTACGGAACCCTTTTTAACTAGAACTGTTGAATATACGTGTGGATAAACCTTATTGTAACGAAATAAAGTAATATTTTCATTATTTCATATAATTCCAACATGTCTGTCCTGAGTCTGGGTGTAATTATCTATTTAAGTATGTATTTACAACAAAAAAAGTAGTATATGTAGTATATCAGTGATCTGGTTTCCATATTACAAGCTCTGCTTAGTTTGGGATCAGATAGCCGTGTGAACAAATGTCTCAGGATATTTATTTATTTATTTGTTTAATTGCAGAGAATTAAACAGACTGGCAGAAGCGGCGACAGAAATATTAGTAATGACTGCAGTATTGGGCCGTGCCTCCAGGTGTCATCTCTATATTAACTTACTAGCTATACCCCGCGGTTACGTTTATGTTTCTGGTATAATATGTAGCATACATTACTGCCAAATTTCATCAAAATCGGTTCAGTAATATAGACGCGTAATCTTAGCTTAGGTATACTAGAGACATTTTCACAATGTATATTAATACCAGATTCTTGTTTTTACTAGTATTCTTAAAGAACACAACCCACACACATAACACAAACACACACAACCCACACACACACACACACACATACAAATAAACCAAACATTTTCACAACATTCTTGGTTTTACTAGTGTTCCTAAAGAAGACACACACACAACTCACACACATACACACGCAACCCACACACACATAAACATAAACCAAACATTTTCACAACATTCTTGGTTTTACTAGTGTTCCTAAAGAAGACACATAACCCACACACAAACACACCAGACATTTTCACAAGATTATTGGTTTTAATAGTGTTCCTAAAGAACACACACACACAACTCACACACATACACACACAACCCACACACACATAAAAATAAACCAGACATTTTCACAACATTCTTGGTTTTACTAGTATTCCTAAAGAACACACACACACAACTCACACACATACACACGCAACCCACACACACATAAACATAAACCAAACATTTTCACAACATTCTTGGTTTTACTAGTGTTCCTAAAGAACACACACACACATACACACGCAACCCACACACACATAAAAATAAACCAAACATTTTCACAACATTCTTGGTTTTACTAGTGTTCCTAAAGAACACACACACACATACACACGCAACCCACACACACATAAAAATAAACCAGACATTTTCACAACATTCTTGGTTTTACTAGTGTTCCTAAAGAACACACACACACATACACACGCAACCCACACACACATAAAAATAAACCAAACATTTTCACAACATTCTTGGTTTTACTAGTGTTCCTAAAGAACACACACACACAACTCACACACATACACAAGCAACCCATACACACATAAAAATAAACCAAACATTTTCACAATGTACCTATATTGATATCAGATTATTGGTTTTACTCATGTTCATAAAGATAGTACATAAGTTACTAAGATTTTACAAACATTTCAGGTCATACTGCATAGGTCTAAGGAATGCAGAGCTCGAAATGAAACTAGCAGCGTGTTTCGTAGAAAAAGCGAAGGACAGAGTGAGAAAACTGATCAAAGAGATAGACGATGGTGAATATATTAATCTAGATCATTTTACCGTGCAATTTGGTAAAAGATTATTGGAGGGTAGTACGGGATTGGTTGAAAAACCCACTTCGAGAACGTTTTGGTAACTGCCATTATTTGATGTTATGACAAAGTATGTAAGATTAGTGATATTTATTTTGTAAATAAAATACTTTAATTGTTTGTTAGTTTTTATTTTTAATCCTTAAAACTACTATAATATAATTTATATCTTAATACAAACTTTAGATTTTACTTTAAGGCTACAGATTTCACACTCAATGCCTATGTATCTATTCTATACATACAATATTAATACAGTAGATATAAATATCAAAAATACGAATAACTAATTAATTTTGCGTGATATTTATTAACTAATCGAGTGATTTTGAACTAGATGTGAGCGAAAATATTGCTACTAATAATATTATAAAGAGGAAAGATTTGTTTGTTTGTTTGCATTGAATAGGCTCTGAAACTACTGGACCGATTTGAAAAATTCTTTCACCATTAGAAAGCTACATTATCCCTGATGAACATAGGCTATATTTTATCCCGGGAGACGATACGATCCCACGGGAACGCGGGTGAAACCGCGGGGGACAGCTATCGAATTTAAAACTTATGTATGACCAAATTTCAAACGCGTGCTTTTTTAGGGTTCCGTACCCAAAGGATGAAAACTGCGGTCCGTCTGTCATTCTGTATCTCATGAACCGTGATAGATAGCTAGACAGTTGAAATTTTCACAGACATTTCTGTTGCCGCTATAATAACAAATACTAAAAACTACAAAATTTGTACGGAACCCTCGGTGTGCGAGTCCGACTCGCACTTGACCGGATTTTTTAATAAATTTATGGTCTGTACTCCCCTTTAGGATACACGCTAATATAAGATACCCCTTTGTCTGTAGCCGGCTTAAAACTGTCTCCCATTGTGACACTCTTACCAACCTCACCGCGTCTGCTCGCATCCTGTTTACCAACCGCACCACGCTTGCCAAACTTTTCGCGCTTCCTCAATTTAGCGACGCCGGCGGCCATCTTTTCTGTCAACTTTTTTTCTTTTGATTCCGCAAATGACTTAGGTTTTTCTATTGTAGCGTCCAAGTTTTGTACCTTATTTTTCTCTTTGCGTTTGTAGTAAAATACTTCCCAGGCTAAAGTTATCATAGCCAGACCTAATCCGAATAGCGTTGCTATAAATACTCCACCTAAAAATGTACAGAATTAATAATTTTACTTTGTTTTTAAGACTGAAGTCTAAGCTGACAGTCGGGTAACCTGATGGTAAGACTACCGTCGCCTATAGACATTAGCAATAGCTGGGGGATTGTCAATGCCTTGAAGGCAACTGGCTCTCAAGTGTATGTGCCGAAACACAACGAGACGTGCTTGGCGACAGATTTTCATCATGAAGTTGGTAGCCAGCCAGTCGGGTATTACAAAGTACCACCGTTCTATGATTTCCTCACGATGTTTTACTTCACTGATTTTTTAGGATTCGAACCCACGATATCCGACGTCACTACCACTGAGCTATCATCGCCTTAAACATCAAAAACAAATTAATTTGGCAGTAGTTTCTATCAGGGACCTTACAGGGACCTAAACTCTTACCTAAGCTCTCCAGAGTAATTCCTTCTGATTCATCAGCATCAGGACATGCCTGTCTCGCAGATTCGTTCCAATACCTAAATGAAAAAGGTTGTATGTGAATCTTTATTTATTTATTAAATACATACTTAACATCCTAGCCATAGCGGCTAGGAATAAGAAAAAACGAATCTAATGTAAACCCTAACTAAAATAAACTATAAAAGTGCGTCGAAGAATTCCTCCGCATCGCCGTCGACTGGTAACGTTCCCAAAATACTGGCAGCATTGCCACATTTTTATTTTAATTTTAGCTATATAATGTTAATAATTAATTTAATAAATCATTACAAGTTTTAATCCAAATGAGATAGAGTTGAAAATGAACAAAGGAAAAGAAATTCAAACAATAAGATGACATTTTGACATAGTGTTTGTTGCTAATCCCACTAATATTATAAACATGAATGTTTGGATAAATGGATGGATGTTTGTTAATCTTTCACGCAAAAATGGCTGAACGGATTTTGATGAAACTTGACACAGGTAGATCATATCCTGGAATAACACATAGGATACTTTTCATCCCGGGAAATGATAAGATCCCTCGGAAACGCAAGGGCAGCTAGCTAGTCTGAGAAATAAAATTAAAACAAATTAGGTAAATATGACTCACAAACTAAATTAAAAAGCGACTAAAGCATTGCAAAGAGTTCCAAAAAATTATAACAATAATAACCGCCATCAGACTGCTCGGTAGTTGACTTTTAGTATAGGGCGGTGTTGGAGCAGAGTCGTTTAAATGGGCTATGACCTTTATTCAGCCTTTTATGCATTTAGCAATATTTTTGTATAGTCTTACTTCCCAGCCAGCTGTTCCAAGAACCTCTCCTTCTGCAACTCCAGCAACGCTCTGGAGACGTCCTCCTGTAGCCTGGACCCTTGCTGCACTGCTATAGCATAAGGCTGTTCTGCAAACACCTCGCCTACTTCTGTCAGGTTGCAGTTACGCGTTACTTCGTATCTAGGAATAAAAGCCCCTTTTTACATACGGGACATTCGAGTCACCTGATGGTAAGTGACTACCGTCGCCTATAGACATTAGCAATACCAGGGGGATTGCCAATGTATTATCGACATTTTTACAATGACTTAAATGCATCTGGCTCTCAAGTGCAACTGCCGGAACACACCAATAGGTGCTTGACGACAGTTCAACTTGAGGGTGGTAGCCAGCCAGTCGAGTACTACGAAGTACCCTACCACCGTGCTATGGTTTCCTCACGATGTTTACCTTCACCGAAAGCTCAAGCTCATTGTAGGATTCGAACCCACGACCTTCGCCGCGGTATCCGACGTCACTACCACTGTTGCTTGTTAATTCATCGAAATAAGCCAATATCTTACTACTTATTACAAATGTGAAGATGTTTGTTACTCTTTCACCCCAAATCTAATGAACGGATTTTAATGAAACTTAGCACACATGTAGATCATATCCTGGAAGAAAACATTCGATTATTTTTATCCCGGGAAAAGAGATCCCTCGGGAACGCGAGGAAGAGTTGACTTACTTTATTTCAGCCGAATCATGGATAAAGGCAAAATCAGCGTCGGTGTGAATGTTTACTTGATCAAACCCTGTTTTGGCATCTACTACGGGACCTGGAAACAAAATAAAAAAATTATTACTCATTTTCAACTTGAGGGTGGTAGCCAGCCAGTCGAGTACTACAAAGTACCCTACCACCGTGCTGTGGTTTCCTCACGATGTGTTCCTTCACCGAAAGCTCAAACTCATTGTAGGATTCGAACCCACGACCTTCGCCGCGGTATCCGACGTCACTACCACTGAGCTATCATCAAGAAAAACCTACCACCGTTTAAAGCAGACCAGTGTGGTGGAATCAGATCAACTCCTTCTGTTAAAGGAGATGTTTTGTCCAACTAATATCAATCTAAGTGCACCAGTAAAATGAAATGAAATAAAAGCGAGTATCGTGACTTTTCAGATAGTCTCAAAAAATCCGTGAAAAGTTTTAGGGGAACGGCCACCAATTTCACCAAAAACCTGCCCTGACCTGTAAAAAAATAAATAGTAACTTTTTTTGTCTAAAGTAAAAATATGATATAATGTGACATGACAATAACATATAATAATAACATTAAATAAAACTGAATATATGGTTTAACGGTCTAGATACCAAGTCAAAAACCTTCTAAAAGAATACCTGAAGCATTAATAGCCAGTAGAATGTGCCCATACTGCTCCCTGATGGGGTAATCCCATACTCTATACTGGGCCTGATCTGAAGTCGCGTTCAGTGTTATTTCTTTCCATACTCTGAAAAGATGACGCGCTGGTTGGCTTGGTTGGTTAACACCTTTTATTATTATTATTTCTTTTTATCTAATATATAAAATTCTCGTGTCACAGTTTTAGTTGCCATACTCCTCCGAAACGGCTTAACCGATTTTGATGAAACTTTATATTTACATTCAGTAGGTCTGAGAATCGGCCAACATCTATTTTTCATCCCCCTAAATGTTAGGGGTAGTCCACCCCTAAATTTTTTTATTTATTTTTGAGACAAAATTTCTAATTTCTATTTTTTTTATGATACAACATACAAAAATACATACAATCCCCAATTTTCACCCTTCTACGATCAACCCTTATTTTTTAATAGCTATTTTAGTAATTTGAGTAATCGGTGAAGCCGTTTCGGAGGAGTATGGTAACAGGACCGATTTGGATGAAATTTTGTGTGTGTATTTCAATGGGTTCCTCGATGATTTGAAAACAAAATTTGACCCGGTAGATGGCGCTGTAATCGGGTTCTAAGTTTTGTTTTAATTTCAGGGCAGGACAACGTCTGCCGGGTCCACTAGTTTTTTATAAAAGTTTAGCATGCACAAAATTCTGTACGAATACATATTTATTATGTACCTTTAACAGCGTAGATAACGTTGCATTGTTTATATTTATAAGGTTAGTGATCTGATGTTGTTTTATATTTAGTTATTTAGATAAATTTATTGGCACTCTAGGTCAAAAACTGTACCTATTTCTTCATGTATCTATTATTATGTATGACTGTCTGTTGCCACAATAAATATAAATAAAAAATTTAAAAAAACACTACCTATCACGCTACAGTTAGTGGGTTCGATTCCCATCCAGGACATCTCACCATGGTAAGTGATGATGAGGCCGAAGGTGGTAAGCACACAAAGCCTAGATGGGAACTGGCTCTCAAGTGCAGCTGTAGAAACTCACCGATAGTTGCTTGGCGACAGATTTTCAACTTGAGGGTGGTAGCCAGCCAGTCGAGTACTACAAAGTATCCCACCACCGTGCTATGGTTTCCTCACGATGTTTCCCTTCACCGAAAGCTCAAGCTCATTGTGGAAGTTGAACCCACGACGATCGCCACGGTATCCGACGTCACTACCACTGAGCTATCATTGCCTTAAAATATCAATAGTTATCAATAGTCTAGCTCTGACGAACTGTTCCGCTTACCATCAGGTGGGCCGTAAGCTTGTTTGCCACCTAGTGTAAAAAGAGTCTCTTGCGTCTTGGCTATGGAAACGAGGAAAAATGGACTTTAAAGGCGATATGAAGATTGAGAATTCAGATAAAGGCACCAAGAAAAAGACAGACATAAATAAAGAGACATCCATACCGGTACAGTGTATCTTCAGCAAATTTCATGTTGATAAAATATTGATGTATGGAGGAGCTCTCGACTACCGTGTAGTTGATCCTGGACTGCCGCGCCAGCTGTTCTAGTGAGGATACTGGCGTCTGGAGACAGTAAGGTAGAAGTTCAGGTCTACTCCTCTATAGGTTAGGTACTAATATTATGATGAGGCAATGTTTTTTGTTTGTTTTGGATCTTTGGAACTATTGTATCATTCTAAAAATTATTTCATTAATTAATGGAAAGATACAGGATGACATGAAATGCGATACATTCCTTGCAAGAGGTTCCATTAGTACGACAAATAGTTGGGCGAGTCGCCTACCAACATATTATACAAATTAGTATAAGTATCATTTTCGAGATATTTATCTCAAATAAAAATGTAAAACATAAAGATCTGAATTGTCGAGATATTTAGAAAATGGTGACGTTTTTATTGAGCTAATTGTTTGTATATGTTGGTAGGTGACCCGCCCACCTATTTACCCCGTTTGTCGTACCTACTATTTACTGAATATATACAGATATATATACAGATATATATACAGATATATACAGATATATATATACAGATATATATACAGGTATATGTTTGGATGCAGATCGCTGGTTAAACTTTGATAGCATTTCCGAAATTAGGTTTTCATAAAATCAAATGTATGTTTGATAGATACATACATTTACAAAATTAAAAACAAAACAAAAAAAAAATTTTTTTTTGTGCACAGATATTTTAATAATTTAATAATAATAATTTATATCCAAAAACTTTACAATCTTTTTGTCAGCTTAATGTACTTAATATTGTTTCGAGTTATTATATTAATTATGTTATGAAAGATACTATTATAATCTTAATCATCTTGCTCTCTTGCCCCCTATTAAATAAAAAAAAAAAAATAACATTTTGAAATGTGACGTCACGAAACTTCAGATCCCTCCCCAAACCCTTTACGTGTGACGTAATTTACGGATGGCCCCTAATGGACGATTGCCATCAATTAAAAACAAGCCTATAACTAAATACTCTCACAAACAAACCTGCATTCTCTCGACGGTAAGGAAGGCAGCCAAGTTGGCTGTGAAAGTCGCCAGCATCAGGACCACGAACAGCCAGTAGGCTGCCACCAGGGTCCGACCTGACAGTGCCTTCGGTGCCTCTCCACCGCCTTGTGGAGTGAAGGAGGTTAGCGCGAACCAGAAGCTTTCCTTTAAGGTGAATTCCCTGCAAATATATGATTAAGTTAAACAACTGGTTCACATGATACCTCGAGGAGAAAAAATCAAGCAAGACCTTTGCAATCTCATGGTAAGTGATGTGGCCGAAGATGGTAAGCACACAAAGCTAAAATGGGAACTGGCTCTCATGTGCAGCTGTCACACTGATAGGTTCAACTTCAACTTGTGTGGTCTACCTGCTATGGTTTCCTCACGAAGTTTTCCTTCACCGAAAGCTCAAACTCATTGTAGGATTCGAACCCACGACCTTCGCCGCGGTATCCAACGTCACTATCATTGAGCTATCATTGCCTTAAAATATCAATAGTCTGGCTCTAACGTACCTACTGTTCCGCTTACCATCAGGTGGGCCGTAAGCCTGTTTGCCACCTAGTGTTAATAAAGCCTCTTGTTTCTTGCATTGCATTTTCATTCAATTATCTCAGCAAACAGAAACCTAGCTAAACTTACCTACAAGGATAAGGGTACGCCTCAGGATTGTTCCTGGCGGAATATGGAGAGTATTTGTCCAGCAGCCAAATCATTATACCAGTTAGAACTAAAGCGGCGACGATGCTAAGCCACACCTCCGTTCTGAGGACTGTCATAAACTTGAAGAGGGACGTCTTCCGAGTTGGCTTTCGAATTGCTAAAAAAAAACAAAAAAATAAGCCTAAAGCCCACATACACGACTCTGCTCCAACACCGCTCCCACCCAACACCCCCCTTTACTAAAACTCAACTACCGAGCAGTCTGATGGCGGTAAGCTCGCTGACAGCGAGCTGTCTGCCAATTAATGTTGCCAATATAAACTATATCTAAAGGTCACGACCTGAAGCCCATGTTTTAATGATATTTTATATGTCGGGTGGGAGCGGAGTTGTATAAGTGGGCTATGACCTTTATGGCTCGCTTGAACCTAATCCATCATCGGCCGAAGTTTTCTCGTGCGACGTCGGCCGAACTCGGACGTTCAAATCAAAGAGAGCGCGTACACCACTGACCTCTATTAAAATACGCTGGACTGGCTATCACTATTAATTTCATGTGCCTATTTGAAAATCGCCATTTTAGCGCTGACGGCAGCAGTGTGGGAGAATGGAACTAATATATTCCGCAGAGACACTTAGCGTAAAATCAACAAACAATGGCCATTTGCAATCTTATTAGTTGTCAGAACTCTCACGTCTGTCACTGGGGGCGCTTTGAACCGGCACAGCAAATAGCTGTCATTTTGTATGGGATAGCCAGTCCAGCGTATTTTAATAGAGGTCAGTGGCGTACACCAACACGACCGACATCGTCCGATGATGACCGAAAACGGCCGATCAACAGTCGAATGCGAACTTGTTGGGATTTCTCGCCCGACTACCGTCGCGGGCGTCTACAGTGCAAATTGAGAGTATGCATAGGCAACGTCTAATATCGGCACAAGTTACACTGTTGCAGTGTAAGCACATACACGTCCGAGTTACTCGTTCGGGCACTTCCGTCCAACATCGGACGACTAAATCCGTTTTGGTGTACGCGTACCGTTACAGTAGTCGCATATGATGTGTGACATCTGACATCTCACCTTGGTACCATACATGTACCAACCTCTTAGATTATGTGTTGGTACCATCTGACAGACAACCGCGCTCATCGGACAATAAATGAGTTTTGAGTTTGAGGCTGTATGGGCTAAAACCCTTTGCCCATCGGACAATAAATGAGTTTTGAGTTTGAGGCTGTATGGGCTAAAACCCTTTGCCTGCACTACAATAGAGGAAATAAAATTACATACTTCCGTCCCTTTACACGAAATCACTTCCACAGATTGCGATGCGAGGGGAAAGATGTCACATAAAAAATTAAGGGAACTTTTTTTATCGTCATTCATTTAAAATTTGTTCTTTTAAATGTAGATTTATAAATGCCTTCATTACAATCCTTCCTACTTTAATATAAACTAGCTGTCCCCCGCGGTTTCACCCGCGTTCCCGTTTCTTATCCCGGTTAAAAATATTGCCTATGACAATCACAAATAACGTGGCTTTCTATTGGTAAAAGAATTTTCAAAATCGGTTCAGTAGTTCCAGAGATTACCCCCTACAACCTCTGATCTGAAAATATCTTTGGATGTGAAGATGTGTGTGCAGAATTTTTACTCTTTCACGCAAGACCTGCTGAACGGATTGTGATAAAACTTGGCACACAGGTAGGTCATATCCTAGAATAAAACATAAGATACTTTTTTTCTTTTAAGGATCTTACCAATAAGAATTCCAGTTTGTTCAAAATATGGTGCAACGAAATCGATGACTTCTTCCCTTTCAGCAGTCATTGTTAATGCGCCTACAGCTATATCTGTCTCCTATAACAAGATACAAAGGACCAGAATATATAGTACTAGCTATTCGCCGCGGTTGCACCCGCGTTCCCTAGGGATCTTATCTTTTCACAGGACAAAATATAGCCTATGTTCATCAGGGATAACGTAGCTTTCTAATGGTGAAAGAATTTTTCAAATCGGTCCAGTAGTTTCAGATCCTATTCAATGCAAACAAACAATCAAATCTTTCCTCTTTATAATATTAGTATAGATAACGATGTGGTTATTATCATTGTTGTCTAAGAAGTTCTTCGAGAAAAGTTTTAGACTAATGGGAGGCAGTGGGAGCACCATCAATAAACTTTAAAAGAAATTTGTCTTTTTTACTTTTGGATAAGCTTGTGTTTGACCGCAATCTCACCGCGGTAAGTGATGATGAGGCACACAAAGCCTAGAAAGAAACTGTGTCTCAAGTGAAGCTCTCAGAACACACAGATAGGTGCTTGACGCCAGACTTTCAACTTGATCTTGCCAGTCGAGTACTACAAAATACCATACCACCGTGTGGTTTCCTCACAATATTTTCCTTAACCGAAAGCTCAAGGATTCGATCTTCGCCACGGTATCCGACGTCACTACTAAGCTACCATCGCCTTAAAATTTACATCACATTGGCAATCCCTCTGGTATAGCTATGTTCACCACGCCGCGCCGGTGGTCACTTACCATCAGGTGAACCATTTAGTCAGTCTACTGACCTGAAATAGCATGTTTAAATACTTACACCCCTCATAAGATCACCTACAACTCCATCCCAACTTCCATTCGGCAATTTTTTTCCAAAACCGCCAGATTTTGGCGTAACTATCTCATAATCGAATTCCATAGCCTGAAACATGTAACTGTACTAAAACGGTGGTAGGGTACTAGGTGGTACTCGACTGGCTGGCTACCACCCTCAAGTTGAAAATCTGTCGCCAAGCACCTGTTGGTGTGTTCCGGCAGTTGCACTTGAGAGCCAGTTGCCCTTGCCCTTAAGGCATTGTAATATGGTGTACAACACGTTGGCAGTCCCCCTGGTATTGCTAATGTCTATAGGCGACGGTAGTCACTTACCATCAGGTGACCCGCCTGCCTCGTTGTCACTAGTGACATAAAAAAAAAAAAAAAGATGTAGCGACATCTATAAAAAACACAGATCACTCGCACTTCTCCTAGTTAGAGTCAATTGTAACGTTCATAAGTGCCTTACAAGGGCCTAAAATGAATGAATGAGTTTTGAGTTAGATAGATGGCAACTTTATATTATGTGAGGAGTAAAGAATTATTTCTTTACTTCGTGGTTACCTCACATTAAAATAAATTGGTCACGAACCTCAGCAAGTTTTTCAATCAGATCGATGCAGTAACCTTCGTAGATCGGCTGGTCATCATCATCCACCAACTGTTCACCTGTGTCCGAGTCTAACTTAGGCATTGTCCATGGTACAGCCTAAAAAAGAACCACATTTGATAAAAACCGGTCAAGTCCGAGTTGGACTCGCGCACCGAGGGTTCCGTACAAAGCTGTAGTAAGAGCATGTAATAGTTTCTCACGGGAATCGAGTTTCGAAGATTTTTTATTTTTTTTTTTGTTTTTTCGGATGTATCTAATTGTAAATTCACGGTTTTCGGATTTGTTCCTATACTTATGCCACTTGGCAATGCTTCTTGCCAAATTTCATGGTTCTAGGTCAACGGGAAGTAGATGTAGCGACATCTATCTACAAATAGATATGACATAGTTCCTAGATAGATGGCGCTCCAATATTCTACATCGCGCTAACGAAGTTTTCCAAGCAATCTGCATATATACAAGGTTCCAAGTGGTGCGGTCCTCAGGCATGATGACCTAGCCTGGCGGAAGATCTTCCCTTTTCAATGGAGGACTAACACCCCGCTCCTAGATAAAGGTATAACTTACACTGGAAGTCCCAATCCTAAAGAACATCCTCAGCGGTTCCAGAGCGACTCCTGGAAGGAGTTTAAACTCTTCATCAGCCGACCAAGTAGCTATGGTCTTCAGGCCGGCATCAGGCTCGTATGTGGAGAGTTGGAAACGAGAACGGAGGAAGAGTCCACACCTGAAAATTTGTGAAATAAGGATGCGTACTTTTTACTTTTGGATAAGACTTCAAGGCGATGACAGCTCAGTGGTAGTGACGTCGGATACCGCGGTGAAGGTCATGGGTTCGAATCCTACAATGAGCTTGAGCTTTCGGTGAAGGAAAACATCGTGAGGAAACACAGCACGGTGGTAGTGTACTTTGTAGTACTCGACTGAGTGGCTACCACCCTCAAGTTGAAAATCTGTCGCCAAGCACCTGTTGGTGTATTGCGACAGCTACACTCATCACGTACCATGGTGAGATTGCGGTCAAACACAAGCTTATCTAAAAGTACTCTTACTGCTCCGAGTCCCAATAAAATGTGGTTTCATTATTAACATCAGTATCTTCAGCGAATTGATGGTAGATCTTGTCTCTGGTTACGTTAAGGTCACTTTGACTTTGACGGTTGTCGCAGTCCACTTTGATTGTCAAAGTAGGGAGCTCGTTATCTAATTTTGATATGGTTTCCGTTATGTATTGTATGAAAGCGTTCAGTACTAATTGTTTTCGCTGAAATCATATAAATAAGTATAAATAATATAATAAATAATAATAATAATAAAATATTTTATTTCATCTCCACAAATAACATTAAGTAAAAGCACAGTTGACAAGAAGGTTGATAGTAAATTGTAATTTGTGGGAGATCTGGAGTCTAAACTAAGCCAAAGCCTGTATTTTAGATCTCCAGGCCCCCCATTACATATTATGGTCTGTCAACAAATGTGTGTGTGTGTGTGTGTGTGTGTGTGTGTGTGTGTCTGTGTGTGTGTGTGTCTGTGTGTGTGTGTGTGTGTGTGTGTGTGTGTGTGTGTGTGTGTGTGTGTGTGTGTATGTGTGTGTGTATGTTTAGGATAGTATATGATTATGAAACATACATTAATAAATAGTTGATAAATAATATTGATTAGATTAAGGTTTAATAAATACTGCCATTTGTGTTCTACTTTCCATTATATTATTTCCATAGGTTATTTCACACCAAGCAGCATAGTATATGGAATATCAAGGCATATTCTATTTCATTACCATATCAAGGAATTTTTTGTTTCAGAGTAGTTTAAATTAAGTAACCATTTCTTTATTTTATTTTTACATTCAGTTTTGTAACAATTCGCTATGGTAATAGTTATGATTTGTGGAAGACCCCTAATAGCATATTTTGTTGAGTGCGATGATATCTCAGTGGTAGTGAGTGAAGTCGGGTACCGCGGCGAAGGTCGTGGGTTCGAATCCTACAATGAGCTTGGGCTTACGGTGAAGGAAAACATCGTGAGGAAACCATAGCACGGTGGTAGGGTACTTTGTAGTACTTGACTGGCTGGCTACCACCCTCAAGTTGAAAATCTGTCGTTAAGCATCTATTGATGTGTTCCGGCAGTTGCACTTGAGAGCCAGTTGCCTTTAAGGCATTGTAATAAGGTGTACAACACATTGACAATCCCCTTGGTATTGCTAATGTCTGTAGGCGACGGTAGACACTTACCATCAGGTGACCCAGGCACCAGGTAAAGTGGTATAAAAAAAACGTGCAATACCGTTTAAACTTGAGCTAGGATCATGGAAAATACCTGGAGACCAGAAGGGCATTCACACTGCTCCCTCTGCCCGGATATCCTGCAGCATTCAGCCGGGTCGACATGCAGAAGTACAGTCGGCAGAACCAGCTGGGTAAAGTCTAGACTCAGTCCTGAATAGTCTGAGAGGACTAGGTTCCAGCGATAGTCTCGGCGGACAAGCTTCTCTTTCACTGCCTGTTGACATAGACGTATAAAATAATGGAAGGAGATTCGCTTCAAAGACGCTTACCATCAGGTGACTCGCCTGCCTAGTTGTCACTAGTGGCATAAAAAAAAATGAAGAGTTATATCCAAATATTCTATTTAATTATAGGCCAGCCTTGTTAATATAAGTCTCACGCCAGGGATAGGCGATGATAGCTCAGTGGTAAGTGACGTCGAATACCGCGACAAAGGTCGTGGGTTCGAATCCTACAATGAGCTTGAGCTTTCGTTGAAGGAAAACATCGTGAGGAAATCATAGCACGGTGGTACGATACTTTGTAGTACCCGACTGGCTGGCTACCACCGTCAAGTTGAAAATCTGTAGCCAAGCACCTATCGGTGTGTTCCGACAGCTGCACTTGAGAGCCAGTTCCCATCTAGGCTTTGTGTGCTTACCACCTTCGGCCACTGTTTGATGATTCACTTACCATAGTGAGATTGTAGTCAAACACAAGCTTATACAAATAAAAAATATAAAAAAAAAAAAAAAAACAATTATTAAAAATTTTGTCTGTCTATTTATTATGGCTAATCCCCCTGGTACGGCAAATGACTATAGGCGACGGTAGTCACTTACCATCAGTTGGCCCGCCTGCCAAACCTCGTAATTAAACTCAAAGAAGCATTATTAACATACCCTCTTATACGTGTCCATTACGAAGCCATTTTCACCAACAACCACGTGAAAACTCGGTTCAGGTCTCATAGTCTTCAATGCTCTTGCTGAGTCCTTGGTCAGGCCGGCGTGCACCCAGACCCTGATGTTGGAATCTCCGACCAACTGGTATAAAGTTCTGTCGACATCTGTAGAAGGAATTATAGCTTTTGAGGCCATGATAGCTCAGTGGTAGGGACGTCAGATACTCCATTTCATGGTCAGGGACATCAGATACTAAGGTATTTATATGGAAATGGTGGTAACAGTAACAATAGCATTAAAAAATAGCAATAAGACGTTCAATAAGTGTTCCTTAAGTGTCCCAAAATTGAATAAAACATTTTGAGTTTGAGTTTTTGAGTTTGAGTTAAGGCGAAGTTGGGTTCGAATCCTACAATGAGCTTGAGCTTTCGGTGAAGGAAAACATCGTGAGGAAACCATAGCACGGTGGTAGGGTACTTTTGTAGTACTCGACTGGCTGGCTACCACCATCAAGTTGAAAGTCTGTCGCCAAGCACCTATCGATGTGTTCCGACAGTTGTATTTGAGAGCCAGTTTCCATCTAGGCTTTGTGTGCTTACCACTTACTTAAATAATAGGTCTTTACCTATGAAATTGCCGTTCTGCAGTACTGGCCATTTCAAATCAAAATAATTTTTGTTTGGCTAAGAATTCTAATTCCAAATTAATTTTATTTTAAAAACATGGTTTTTATTTCCAAAAGTTGTCATTTGTTTATTGATTAGTGTTACATTTTCATCGCATTTCAATCTTTTTCGTCATCATGGAACGTAAAAAATTCGAGTAATTATGGAATATGAGTACCGTCGTGGCAGCAACGCGGCACAAGCGGCACGCAACATCAATGACGTTTACGGAGCTAACACTACAAACCAACGCACCACCTGTTATTGGTTTGCTCGCTTCCGTTCTGGAAATTTCGACCTGAAAAATTAACCTCGCGGTCGTCCGAAGAATTTGGTCGACAATGACGAATTAAAGGCGATTGTGGAAGCTGATGATACACAATCTACGGCTGAATTAGCAGCAGCTTTCGACGTTAGCGTCAAAACAATATTGGTCCATTTGCGTCAAATTTGCAACAAAGCTTGACAAATGAGTGCCCCACGAACTCAATTATCGCCAGCGACAAGTACGCGTCGAGACGTGCCTTGCACTGCTCAACAGACACACAAATGAAGGAATTTTGAACCGCATTGTTTCCTGCGATGAAAAATGGATTCTGTTTGATAACCACAAGCGCTCAGCAAGTTGGTTGGATCCTGGTTCAGCACCTAAACAATGCCCTAAACGAAAACTTACCCCTAGAAAAGTGATGGTCACTGTTTGGTGGTCTAGCGCCGGTGTGATTCATTTCAGCTTCTTACCGAACGGGGTGAGCATTACTGCAGATGTGTACTGTGAAGAACTGAACACAATGATGGAGAAGCTGGCACATCTTCAACCAGCATTGGTCAATCGCTCGTCTCCGCTGCTCCTGCACGACAACGCGCGACCTCATACTGCACAGCAGACGGTCTCCAAGTTGCAAGAACTGGGGTTGGAAACTCTCCGTCATCCACCCTACTCACCAGACCTTGCGCCTACAGACTACTACTTTTTCCAGAATTTGGGTAACTTCTTGGCGGGAAAAAAAATCAATACCCGAGAGGCAGTACAAAATGCCTTTGAATAATTTGTTGCCTCCCGTCCAGCTGATTTCTTTAAGAAGGGCATCAATAAACTGCCACTGCGTTGGTAAAGATGCATTGATTGCATGGGTGATTACTTCGATTAATACAAATAAAAAATACATGAAAAAAAATCGTTTAAATTTTTTCATACAAAACGGCAATTTCATAGGTAAAGACCTAATATTATGATTCAAAGCTTATCCAAACTAAAAATAAATAAAAATTGATAACGACAGCAGGATGAAAACCCTCGCGACTTTTGGTCAGTAAAACAACACCAGCGACAAAAGAGCGGGATAAATTGGCAGTGTGCTTCCCCATTACAAAAACATAATGGGACTCCCCATTATGTTTTGTTCTCAAGAACTTTTTGACCTGGAGCCATCGTCACCATTCTACCATCGCAGTGTTCGCCGGCGATGTGGAGCTCATCCTCATATCCTCGAGCCGCCTCGATCGTCCACCGAACGATTCAGCCGGACGTTCCTTCTGCGGACCATTAGGATGTGGAATGAGCTACCCATTACAGTAATCCCTCCACACTATGATATAGGATTCTTTAAAAAGGGCGTAAAAAGAGCATACCACCTGACCACTTACCATCATGTGGACCGTCAGCCTGTTTGTCAACCTAATGACATAAAAAAAACATCACAAACCACTCTCGCTTTCCAATATCAACGCTGCGTCCGTAGCATTCCTCGACTCGAGGTAGCCGTCCAAGGCTCCTACTAGTTGCTGTGACCCTAGTACAGTCCGCACTAGAGGGAGACCAGTTTCCAACGAGAGATGCTCTGCCATCTCCCAGGGAGACCACGATAGATCGATCATTAGTGATGTGCCTTTCGATAGTGATGAGCATACTGAAATTATTTGTAATGTAACTATTGTAGTAAAAGGATTTTCAAAATCGGTTCAGTAGTTTCGGAGATTACCCTACATACAAACTTTACCTCTATACAGGGTGTTCAGTAAGTAGTACGACAAATTTAATGGGGAGATAGGTGGGGGGGTCACCTACCAACATATACAAAAATAAATTCAGTAAAAGTGTCACCATTTTCGAGATATTTCTGGTTTTTATATATTTAATATCTCCAAAATGGTGGCACTTTCACTGAGCTCACTTTTGTATATTTGGTAGGTAGCCCACCTATCTCCCCATAAAATTTGTGCTGCTTACCGGAAATCCTGTATAATATAAGTAAGACAAAGCAACCAGATGATGGTAAGTGACTACCGTCGACTATAGACATTAGCTGATAGGTCTAGTCATGCTAGAGATTTTTGTAATTGAAAACCAACCTTGCAGATCTTACCTACCACCTTCGGCCACCATCATGATGAAATTGTGGTTAAATAAAAGCCATTGAAAATCATAAAACTAACAAAAAGAAAACACACATATTAAGTATTTCGACATATAAACATTACAAAGAATTGAACAAGTGAAAACATGATTTCATATTGTAAGATGTCGTAAAGGGAGACTAAGTTTTCTAGGAGATAAAAACCATACAGCATTACCTACTGGTTGGTTTTCAATCAAACCCTTTACCATAGTGCCATCCAAGAAGACGCACCCCACTTTTTTTCTTAATCCTTTACAGTGCTTTTTTTTATTTTATTTTAGAAAACACTCCACTATGCATCACTTCAATTCACTGTAATGTCTAGTCCTCGTCCGTACATGCACAGTATAATATACTGTGGTACATGTCCAGTCAGGCTTTAGTGAAGTTGGCGGCTGTTCCACTAAAACATTTACGGACTTTTTGGGACAAACTGAAAAGTCACGATACACGCTTTCATTTCATTTCACTTGTGCACTTACATTGATCTTTATTGGACAAAACGCCACCGATATTATTCAATAAAATTCAAAAAGTACGCCTGTATTGGTCCAAATTATCAATTTAAGCCTTTTGCGGTTCAGACCATGGGTCCGTGGGGGTCTGAAGCTCGTCGTTTCACAGGTATTTTATGTAAAGAAATTATCGAGGCCTCGGGTGACCGGCGGGCGGGGAGCTTTTCCCGCCAACACATCAGCTTGGCTATCCAAAGAGGAAACGCTGCCAGCCTGCTGGGAACCTTGCCGATCGGCAGCAGCGGCAGCCTCGAAGAAGTTTTTTATATATTATAGTTGTACATTTGCTTGTATATGTTGTACATTTGTTGTAAATAAAATAATTATATTTTATTAATAAATTAAGATGATACTAAATACACCTATTTAATGAAAATAAAATGAAAACGCAACGTCACTTCGAAAATTCCCGCCAAAAAGTCCCCTTACAGTGCAAGTGTGCATCCTTTTGCTATTGTCGTAGTGTTGCATGTAGATCTAATACCTACATATAGACATATCAACAGCACTACAAAGTAAGGGATTAGGAAAAAAATTGGCCACCGTAAGTGTGACTGGGCGACTGCACGTTTCTCCCTCGCCAAGCTACAGAACCTATACCCACACATTCTATAACTATTATCCTCGTTTTCTCTATCAAGGTAGACGATATCGTCCATAATGCGTAGTTCGGAGTTGGAGTCTTCAACGGTCTTCAAAGCATTGCCAATTTTCTGCGCCAAGTCCTGCTCATGATGCTCTATTATGAACACTGTTAGAAAAAAAAACATATATTATATACATATCGTCATTATACAGGGTGTCCGGTAAGTAGTACGACAAACTGAAGGGGGGATAGGTGGGCGGAGCACCATTTTATAGATATACTAGCTTTCCGCCCCGCAGTTTCCCTTTTTTATCCATTTAGAGATTGAATTTCGAACTTCTACAACTCTTCGTCTACATCTTAAAAACAATACGTGTGAAAAAATTCAGCTTTCTAGGACCAAGGGTGTAGACTGGGCGTTGATTAGTCAGTGAGTCAGGCCTTCTCATTTTTCATACCAACTTTGAACACCCGTTTTACCCCTTCAGGGGTGGAGTTTTAAAACACGTATTACTTTATTTCTAATTGTTAGCTTAAAAACACAATTTCATGCTTCGAGCTTCAAAAATGGCGGACTTCCAAACAAACTTTCAACCCCCGTTTCACCCCCTCAGGGGTGGAATTTAAAAAATCTCTAAGACACGTATTTCTTTATTAAAAACTACCGACTTAAAAACGAACCGAAGCCAAAAATTACCGACTTTCGTACAAAATTTCAACCCCTTTTTCACCCCCTTAAGGATAGAATTTCGAAAAATCCGTTCTTATTCCTCGGTCACGTCTTAAAAACAACACCTGTGAAAAAAATCTGCTTTCTAGGCTGGGCGTTGATGAGTCAGTCAGGACTTCTTATGAATTATAAATTACTAGTTTTTCGCCCTGTGGTTTCACCCGCGTTACCGAGGTATCCTTTCTTTTCCATCAACAAAAAGTATCCTATGTTTTATAATAATAATAATAATAATAATATAATAATATATTTTATTTGCAAGAATATGGTGACAGTAAAAAGAAACAAAAGAAAGAAAAAGTACATTCATATTCAGCCAAGAACTGGCATGCAAAATTTATAAGCAAAGCATCCGTGAATGCTTTTAGCTACATAATATTTTAAATTTACAGTATCATTAATAAAACATGTCCTACAGTTACTATTACCTATGTGCTCCGAATAATACAGAAAAAATAAATAAAAATCAAGATTAAATGTCAACTATCAAATTACAATATAAATTAAATGATGTCATTAAATCATTACTATTACTTTTTAATTATGAGCAAGTCATTTATGGAATAAAAACATTTATCCTTAAGCCAATTTTGCAATCTTGTTTTAAAAGTTTTTGTGGGTAAGTCAGTAAGGCTCCTTGGTAGCGAGTTAAATATTTTAATGCACATATAATAACTATTTTTCGTAAACAAGGTGGTCTTGGGTATCATGGGCAGGATTAGCCTGTTAGGATCCCTTTGTATTTTATCAAAAACGTCACTGACTTTCGTGAACAAAGCTAAATTATTTTTGACAAATATTCCAGCTTCCAATATATATAGGCAAGGTAAAGGCAATATTTTTAATTTTTTAAACAAGGGCTTACATGATTCATAGTATGGTACACCAGTGATGGCCCTTACGCATTTTTTTTGACAAAGAAATACTCTGTTCACTTTTATTCCAGTATATGAAAATCCGTTCAGCCGTTTTTGCGTGATTGAGCAACAAACATACAAAATTTCACATTAAAATTTACAATATCAGTAGGATAATAGGATTTCTTCATTCTTAAGAAAACAAACATGGAAATATCTCGAAAATGGTGACACTTTTACTAAGGTCATTGTTTGTATATGTTGGTAGATGACCCCCCCCCCCCCTATCTCCCCCTTCAGTTTGTCGTACTACTTACCGGACACCCTGTATAAAGCTGAAAAGTTTGTAGCTAGTGTTTTTTTTTTACACCTGGATACGCTTACGTTTGACCGCAATCTCTCCGTGGTAAGTGATGATGTGGCCGAAGGTGGTAAGCACACAAAGCTTAGATGGGAACTGGCTCTCAAGTGCATCTGTCGGAACATACGGATAGTTGCATGGCGACAGATTTTCATCTTGAAACTGGTAGCCAATACTAAAAAGTACCCTACCGCCGTGCGATGTTTGCCTTCACCGAAATCTCAAGCTCATTGTAGGATTCGTACCCATGACCTTCACCGCGGTATCCGACGTCACTACCACCGAGCTATCATGGCCATATTGTTTTATGTATGTATGTGTACCTATAGTTAGATAAAAAAATAAGCACTTACCGAATCGCAAGCTCAGCTCCGAAATAACGCAGACAATATTTAAAAGAAAAATAAATGGAAATAAATAAAACCCATCCATTTTACTACCGGCACGATTTACAATTGCAATTTCTTATTTTATTCAATAGAATTGCCGAAATATATTCTTGAAGTAAATACGGTATGAATAAAGTTAAGAAAACGTAAAATAATATTCTTAGCTTTTCAAACATTAGGATGAATCCATTGCGGACTTTACCCCTTTTATAAATAAAAAAAAAACATGTCAAATATTTTATTGAGGTCTATGTGTAATATGATTTTCTAAAAGACTAACTCGATATGGAGGTTGTGAAACCGTTTTGCTATAAATTAATGATGGGTTCGAAGGGCAGGGCAAACAGTAAAGTTGTTAACTAAAGGGTGGTTTAAATAGATTTTGATGGACGGGTTGTAAATTATGGTACAGTCGCGTGCAAAAGGCATTTGTATAGATATTTTCAGACATGGTGCCTATTGTTGGATTACATAGTTACTAAATCGAGCCTACATTAGTTAGACCCTTTTACACAAATATAATTTCTGGGCACGGTGCCTAGGGCTCCACTGTACAATAGCGCCCGTTCTTCGTTTAAGAACTTTCACTAAGGCTTTTAAGCGATAACGCACAGTATTCGAGAAAAAAAAGCCTAAAGTTTCAATTTTTTTTAACTAATTCACGTATTAATGACTATTATTATTTCTTCTGGCTTGATTAGGTTAGAAGTGAATTATTTTTCTTGTGGTTACTTTTTTTATGAATTAGTTAGAAATTTCTGAAACTTTAGGATATTTTTTCTCGAAAAATCCCGTCAAAAGCCTTGGTGAAAGTTCTTACTACGAAGAGTACTACACAAAAAAAAAGTGAAGCCCCAATCAGCGGGCGCTATTGTACAGTGCTTCCTTGCCTAGGTAGGTACCTACTGATAACGAAAAACGACATTTAAATTATTAATTCAAATTATTACATACTAGGTTAACTTTTTGCGACGTAAGTAAAAGTAAATAAATGATGTAACGTAGGTTCTAGGTACATACTTAAGTCGTTTTCTATGAATGGAAATGTATATGTTAATTCCTTCTTAAAATTACTTTACTTGTTTTATACTCTTATAAGCACGAGAAAAAAAACGATATAGCTAAATTTTATTTTCAGAAAAAAAAATGGTTTTCTGCTTTTGCTGTTTTGAAAACTGTTTTCACAGTGCAGCTGTCATAACACACCGATAGACTTTCAACTTGAGCGTAGCAGCCAGCTTGTCGAGTACTTAAAGTATAGGTACTTTAAGTACTCGACAAGCTGGCTGCTACGCTACTCTACCACTGTGATATGGTTTCCGACGATGTTTTCCATCACCGAAATCTCAAGCTCATTCAAGAATTCAAACCACCTCCAACGCGTTATCCGACGTCACTACCACTGAGATATCATCGCCATAAAAATATAATATTTGCAATGCCCTGTGTAGACGACTGTACACAATAATTTAATATTAAACAATAGCTTACCTATTTCGCTGTGATTTTGTATAAACGAGTGTGGGAACCAACATATGGCGTCTGACATGCAATGTGGATGCATTAGTTATTCATTTACTTATATTTACCTATCATGTTTCGTTTACCTAACTTGCTTACATACGGTACCTGGGGCAAATGTGGCCACGTTAAGGTTTGAAGCCTATTTTTTACAAGCTTTTATTCAACTTGCAATGTATGATTGTTCTGGTGGAATCTTGCAACTCAATTTTGAAGCAGATATCTTTAACCGATTGCGCTGAAATTTTGTACCTATACACGTTTAGTTTGGATGACAGACAATGCATGGTCAGCTGTGTGACGTCATTATAAATCCAACATGGCGCAACACCTAAGATAGCGGACTATTATTTTTAATGCACTCCTACAATATGAGTATCAAATGAAAGGGCTTGCTGAGAATAACTCGATAAATAAAGTGACGTCACTCTAAAATCAAAGCTTGTTTATAAAAGTTTTTTTTAACATATTTTTTTTTGTATTTAAGGACAGTGTTATGGGTGGGTGTTTATTTGTTAAGAGAATATATCTAACATCCAAAAAATAACAAAGAAAATAGCCAAAGATATTTCCTTTTATTTTTTAAGGGGGACATTGGCCATATTTCCGACAGGGTAGGTAAATATTCCCAATGCTAGTGGCCATATTGCTTGGACTAGGTTTATTAGTCCAAGCCATATTGCCTGTATGAATAGGTAGAGATTATAATAAAATGTTGTATTCTGTCTGTCCGTTTCTTGGTGCTTCAGACTCCATGGAACGATTTTCATGTCGATACCTATGCACCGTATATGTGTATGTATGTGTTTTTTGTTTTCAAAGAATGTTATAAATTAAATACCCGTCTGCTGGCGAAGCTAAAAAAGAAGAGTTACCTATATGTTTCCTCGTAAATACCTACTAAACGGTTGAACCGATTTTGATGAATGGTAGATATATCGTTAGATTTGTCGAGTGTCACTAAAACATGAAAGTTATCAAAATTAAATATGGCGATTTCATTTTTTTATTTATTTAACGAAATTGGTTTCTTTTTAATAACTTTATTTAACCGTTTTTTCAAAGAATTTATTTTATTTCTCAATCACCGTTATTTATTGTTTTTAATGCCCAACTTACCCAGGATACCTGTATGTATATCCTGGGTAAGTTGGGCATTAAAACGGAAATTTCGAAATATCTCGAAAATGGTAAAACTTTTACTGAGGTCATTGTTTGTATATGTTGGTAGGTGACCCCCCCCCCCTATCTCCCCCTTCAGTTTGTCGTGCTACTTACCGGACACCCTGTATAAAGCATGTAGCTTAAAAATCATACGGCTATTTAGGTACTGTGACGCATGACAGATAGACTTGTGTGCATGAGTTTATGGTAAAATGAACTCTAAGGTGTTCAAAATGATCATTGAGTTTGGTATAATGCGAATGGTCTGGTAGGGTGTTTAGAATTAAAATAAAACCATCAATATAATATATAATAACTATTTTATGTAAGTATATAAACATTACATCGACAAGAAAAAATAATTAATTTACCTAACTCACAGAAAAAAAATAAGGAAAATATGATCAATAATAATAATATCTTAAAACAATACAACCTCACACTACACGTATTTTAATTAATTATATCGTAAAAAAAATCCAATTTAAATTATTATATTATTTCATATAACTTTTTTGTAATTGTTAAAAAACTTGCAATTCTTCTCAAAATCTATTTTTTTTTACTCGAGTTTACACTAATTTCGCTTAAGACCTAATCTTTTAATTCAACGCTGCATTTTTATACAATTTTTGGGTCCGTTTAGTGTAGGTATATAATTCGCTAAAAAGTTTTGATAAATTTTCTTTTGACATGATTCCTAAATAATATTGTTAAACGTTTACGCGACATATCCATATTGATTTTATTTACATTAAAAACCAATCTTCCCACAGTCGAGATTCCATATTTTTTTCGAGCGTGCAACATTTTTTTATTCAATCTCACTAAAAGAACCCAAACTTGCGCAGAACCGTGGACACAGGGCGTTTAGCTCCATAACTTATAAAAAAAACTATCCTCCAAAAATCTCTAAGATATCTAATTTACATATTTCCATACACCCCATACAGAAATAAAAATACTTAAACTAATGCTAAACAATGAAAAATACATATACATATAACACATCACTGTATTTATATAAAAAAACATATTTTCCCTTAAAATAATTTGGAACCAGATCTCGTGAGCCCAAAAAAAGGTTTTAGCAGCCTAATCCATATTCATTATAAATGCAAAAAAATATAGTCGGTTTTTAGTTTGACCTTATTTCGCAAAGCAATGGATCGACATGATTATTTTCGATAAAAAGTACACCATTATCGCGGAATTATGTTTTTAATATAAGATAAAACCCAAAGTGTAGGTTTGCTGCCATTAAAACAGATTTTATTTGAATTCATGGCCTAAAAAACCGCTTTTTTGTTTTAATAGTTTTTATGTGTAGAAAATACTTCCTATTGCTATTATATTTCATTAAATAAGTTTTTGTAGGCTCACAGAATCCATGTTACGCTTAAATATATTTACTTAAAATCAGGAGAAATATTTAATAATTTTGATTATGAATAAATGCGTTTTTCAACCGGTTAGGAATTTATTCGCTATTTTATTGTTAAAATTAAAACTCCTCCTTTAGTCAGTATAATAAAGAGAATCTTGTGCAGGACAGCACTGGTGATAAAAACCGGTTATGAAAAAAAAAACGGTTTTTAACAGTAGGTTTTTTTACAAGTACAGTCAATTCTACCCCTGGAAGAGACCAATTTTCCATGGGCACAAAAAAAATTATGAACGCATTTGTATTTATTTTACCGTCAGCGCCGTCCAAAAACCGATTATCAATACACAGGCTTAAGTTAAAATAAAACAAATACAATTCTAGGAACATTAAGAGCTTATAACGAAATGTACGCTAAATTAGTTTGTATCTGCCGCTTATCGATTGGTAAAATAGGCAGATTATAATTTGATACTCATTTGCCTGTAATAAAGGAAATAATATCGATCTAGAAGTTGATAACTCCAATATACATTATTGGAGTTGTCAAACATGGCTATCATAGACAAACGAAAATGTCTTGAGTATGCCCTACATGGACGATTTCATAGCATGAAGTGATTTTAATTGTAATGTTTATTTATATTTATTAAAATAAAATATATCCCATGTTACTCGCTGATAGTGTAGCTAAGAATTTTTAAAATCGTTAAGTTTTTTTTAGTCTATCCATTGTAAACAAACATTTAAAAAAATCTTTTCTCTTTATAATATTAGTGTAGACAAAGTCAAAGCAAGGGATGATATAGCTCAAAGCTTATGTAATTCTGAAATGCGAGTAAAACAAAAGGGTAAAAGAATATTATCAGTTTTATGCCACGTCTATTAGTGTTCCTATAATCCGCCTAGTTTAACGATATATCAGCGTCACGTTCATATTAGTTTTCACAATGGAAGATTACTGAAAGAATATTTAAGAAAAATAAATTAACTGCCTGGGGAGATGTTATGTTCACGCATAATGCGTGCCGTCTTAAACTTATTAATAAATTGTTATTTTGACTGTGGCAATATTTGAAAACATTTTTTAAATAACAACCAGATTATTTTAGGTAAAATGTACTTGTACCGACTTAGAGTAATATGATTTACTCTTTAAAGTGATTTTGCGTAACCTGAATTATATTTCATGTTCATATAAAAACACCCCGTTACCCCACGATTTCACCAAGGACCATGCCCTGCTTAATTTCAAATTTGTAGCATTTATCGTATCTGAGATTTGGTGATTAAGCAGTGAGTGTTATTTCGCTTTTAATTTAGAGTACTTTTCCGCCCAGCGGTTCATCTGCGTTCCCGAGGGATCTTCTTGTTTCCCGGGATAACAAGTATCCTATGTTTTATTCCAGGACAAGATATACTTGAGTGCCAAGTTTTATCAAAATCCATACAATGACGTTATGATATTGATATTATATTACCTGTTGCAAAGATGTCAAAAATAACCACCGTCAAAATACTTTCATAAATCTATTTCCCGAAGTAAAAAAAACACCTCCGTAACTATAAAATACTTATGTATAATTACATACATACATAATCCATTTTTTATTCGAAATAATATGTAATAACTAAATAAAAAAGATAATACATAGAACATCACTAATTTATGATATCTTTTTTTACTATTTCACTTTACAATCGTCTTTTTACACGTATAAATAATTATATAGAATAAAAAGCTTTTGCTTATAAAACTGTAAATAAATAATCGTGACTTGATTTGATTGAATATAATCTATTTTACGATTTACAACGCTATAAAAAATCTGAAAAAGTACATTAATGTAAAAAAGTCGAAAAACATCAGGAATATAAAAACAACTGCAAACGTCTACCGCAGACTAAATTAACAGAAAATAAATAATGTGCAAAGGGAAAATGAGAAATAACTATTTCATTACATTACATAGAAAAAAAAATCTAATAATCTTTACCATCAGATCGTTGGAACGCAAATAACGGAACGCACCGACTCGCCAAACATAATAAAAAACATTAAGTTGTAAAATAACCGGATTTTAGATCCAACTTAAACAGCGATAGCAACTAAGATAGCGGACTATTATTTTTAATGCACTCCTACAATATGAGTATCAAATGAAAGGGCTTGCTGAAAATAACTCGAAAAATAAAGTGACGTCACCACGGAGTAAAGAAGTATATTCTTTACTTCGTGGACGTCACTCTAAATTCAAAGCTTGTTTATAAAAGTTTTTTTAACATATATTTTTTTGTATTTATGGACTGTGTTATGGGTGGGTGTTTATTTGTTAAGAGAATATATCTAACATCCAAAAAATAACAAAGAAAATAGCCAAAGATATTTCCTTTTATTTTTTAAGGGGGACATTAGCCATATTTCCGACAGGGTAGGTAAATATTCCCAATGCTAGTGGCCATATTGCTTGGACTAGGTTTATTAGTCCAAGCCATATTGCCTGTATGAATAGGTAGAGATTATAATAAAATGTTATATTCTGTCTGTCCGTTTCTTGGTGCTTCAGACTCCATGGAACGATTTTCATGTCGGTACCTATGTACCGTATGTGTTACCGTATATGTGTATGTATGTGTTTTTTGTTTTCAAAGAATGTTATAAATTAAATACCCGTCTGCTGGCGAAGCTAAAAAAGAAGAGTTACCTATATGTTTCCTCGTAAATACCTACTAAACGGTTGAACCGATTTTGATGAATGGTAGATATATCGTTAGATTTGTATTTATTGCGCGAGTGTCACTAAAACATGAAAGTTATCAAAATTAAATATGGCGATTTCACTTTTTTATTTATTTAACGAAATCGGTTTCTTTTTAATAACTTTATTTAACCGTTTTTTTGACGAATTTATTTTATTTCTCAATCACCGTTATTTATTGTTTTTAATGCCCAACTTACCCAGGCTACCTGTATGTATATCCTAGGTAAGTTGGGCATTAAAACGGAAATTTCGAAATATCTCGAAAATGGTGACACTTTTACTAAGGTCATTGTTTGTATATGTTGGTAGGTGACCCCCCCCCCCCTATCTCCCCCTTCAGTTTGTCGTGCTACTTACCGGACACCCTGTATAAAGCATGTAGCTTAAAAATCATACGGCTATTTAGGTACTGTGACGCATGACAGATAGACTTGTGTGCATGAGTTTATGGTAAAATGAACTCTAAGGTGTTCAAAATGATCATTGAGTTTGGTATAATGCGAATGGTCTGGTAGGGTGTTTAGAATTAAAATAAAACCATCAATATAATATATAATAACTATTTTATGTAAGTATATAAACATTACATCGACAAGAAAAAATAATTAATTTACCTAACTCACAGAAAAAAAATAAGGAAAATATGATCAATAATAATAATATCTTAAAACAATACAACCTCACACTACACGTATTTTAATTAATTATATCGTAAAAAAAATCCAATTTAAATTATTATATTATTTCATATAACTTTTTTGTAATTGTTAAAAAACTTGCAATTCTTCTCAAAATCTATTTTTTTTTACTCGAGTTTACACTAATTTCGCTTAAGACCTAATCTTTTAATTCAACACTGCATTTTTATACAATTTTTGGGTCCGTTTAGTGTAGGTATATAATTCGCTAAAAAGTTTTGATAAATTTTCTTTTGACATGATTCCTAAATAATATTGTTAAACGTTTACGCGACATATCCATATTGATTTTATTTACATTAAAAACCAATCTTCCCACAGTCGAGATTCCATATTTTTTTCGAGCGTGCAACATTTTTTTATTCAATCTCACTAAAAGAACCCAAACTTGCGCAGAACCGTGGACACAGGGCGTTTAGCTCCATAACTTATAAAAAAAAACTGTCCTCCAAAAATCTCTAAGATATCTAATTTACATATTTCCATACACCCCATACAGAAATAAAAATACTTAAACTAATGCTAAACAATGAAAAATACATATACATATAACACATCACTGTATTTATATAAAAAAACATATTTTCCCTTAAAATAATTTGGAACCAGATCTCGTGAGCCCAAAAAAAGGTTTTAGCAGCCTAATCCATATTCATTATAAATGCAAAAAAATATAGTCGGTTTTTAGTTTGACCTTATTTCGCAAAGCAATGGATCGACATGATTATTTTCGATAAAAAGTACACCATTATCGCGGAATTATGTTTTTAAATAAGATAAAACCCAAAGTGTAGGTTTGCTGCCATTAAAACAGATTTTATTTGAATTCATGGCCTAAAAAACCGCTTTTTTGTTTTAATAGTTTTTATGTGTAGAAAATACTTCCTATTGCTATTATATTTCATTAAATAAGTTTTTGTAGGCTCACAGAATCCATGTTACGCTTAAATATATTTACTTAAAATCAGGAGAAATATTTAATAATTTTGATTATGAATAAATGCGTTTTTCAACCGGTTAGGAATTTATTCGCTATTTTATTGTTAAAATTAAAACTCCTCCTTTAGTCAGTATAATAAAGAGAATCTTGTGCAGGACAGCACTGGTGATAAAAACCGGTTATGAAAAAAAACGGTTTTTAACAGTAGGTTTTTTTACAAGTACAGTCAATTCTACCCCTGGAAGAGACCAATTTTCCATGGGCACAAAAAAAATTATGAACGCATTTGTATTTATTTTACCGTCAGCGCCGTCCAAAAACCGATTATCAATACACAGGCTTAAGTTAAAATAAAACAAATACAATTCTAGGAACATTAAGAGCTTATAACGAAATGTACGCTAAATTAGTTTGTATCTGCCGCTTATCGATTGGTAAAATAGGCAGATTATAATTTGATACTCATTTGCCTGTAATAAAGGAAATAATATCGATCTAGAAGTTGATAACTCCAATATACATTATTGGAGTTGTCAAACATGGCTATCATAGACAAACGAAAATGTCTTGAGTATGCCCTACATGGACGATTTCATAGCATGAAGTGATTTTAATTGTAATGTTTATTTATATTTATTAAAATAAAATATATCCCATGTTACTCGCTGATAGTGTAGCTAAGAATTTTTAAAATCGTTAAGTTTTTTTTAGTCTATCCATTGTAAACAAACATTTAAAAAATTATTTTCTCTTTATAATATTAGTGTAGACAAAGTCAAAGCAAGGGATGATATAGCTCAAAGCTTATGTAATTCTGAAATGCGAGTAAAACAAAAGGGTAAAAGAATATTATCAGTTTTATGCCACGTCTATTAGTGTTCCTATAATCCGCCTAGTTTAACGATATATCAGCGTCACGTTCATATTAGTTTTCACAATGGAAGATTACTGAAAGAATATTTAAGAAAAATAAATTAACTGCCTGGGGAGATGTTATGTTCACGCATAATGCGTGCCGTCTTAAACTTATTAATAAATTGTTATTTTGACTGTGGCAATATTTGAAAACATTTTTTAAATAACAACCAGATTATTTTAGGTAAAATGTACATGTACCGACTTAGAGTAATATGATTTACTCTTTAAAGTGATTTTGCGTAACCTGAATTATATTTCATGTTCATATAAAAACACCCCGTTACCCCACGATTTCACCAAGGACCATGCCCTGCTTAATTTCAAATTTGTAGCATTTATCGTATCTGAGATTTGGTGATTAAGCAGTGAGTGTTATTTCGCTTTTAATTTAGAGTACTTTTCCGCCCAGCGGTTCATCTGCGTTCCCGAGGGATCTTCTTGTTTCCCGGGATAACAAGTATCCTATGTTTTATTCCAGGACAAGATATACTTGAGTGCCAAGTTTTATCAAAATCCATACAATGACGTTATGATATTGATATTATATGACCTGTTGCAAAGATGTCAAAAATAACCACCGTCAAAATACTTTCATAAATCTATTTCCCGAAGTAAAAAAAACACCTCCGTAACTATAAAATACTTATGTATAATTACATACATACATAATCCATTTTTTATTCGAAATAATATGTAATAACTAAATAAAAAAGATAATACATAGAACATCACTAATTTATGATATCTTTTTTTACTATTTCACTTTACTATCGCGTGCTTTTCGGAGTACTTTTCGACTTTTTACACGCATAAATAATTATATAGAATAAAAAGCTTTTGCTTATAAAACTGTAAATAAATAATCGTGACTTGATTTGATTGAATATAATCTATTTTACGATTTACAACGCTATAAAAAATCTGAAAAAGTACATTCATGTAAAAAAGTCGAAAAACATCAGGAATATAAAAACAACTGCAAACGTCTACCGCAGACTAAATTAACAGAAAATAAATAATGTGCAAAGGGAAAATGAGAAATAACTATTTCATTACATTACATAGAAAAAAAATCTAATAATCTTTACCATCAGATCGTTGGAACGCAAATAACGGAACGCACCGACTCGCCAAACATAATAAAAAACATTAAGTTGTAAAATAACCGGATTTTAGATCCAACTTAACGAAACTATCACTGGAAATTACGTCTTTTTTTATTATTCTTTGACGAGTCTAGTGCATTTTGTAAATTGAATAAATGAAATAATAAAATTCACTGCATAAAATAGTCTGGGTGGTCGGGATCCTTTTCGAATCGCTTTGCCTCTTCCTGCATGCTCTCTTTGATTTTCAATATTGCCGCTGATTCCGTTTGATCGTTCTGATCGCCGCCTGGACCCCCAAAACCTTGGACAACATTAGAAATACCCTTACTTCAATTACTAAATGTTGAATCTCTCGCCTTAATCATTCAGCGTTAGCTGCATAGATTTTTTGACAAGAAAGCAGGCGGGTCATCTGAGGGTAAGTGACTACCGTCGCCTATTGACATTACCAATACTAAGGGTATGCCAATGTGTTGTAGGCTTTTCATACAATGCTTGGCTCTCAAGTGCGAGTGCTGGAACACACCGATAGGTGCCATTCGAGTACCCTAATAATGTGCTATAGTTTCTTTAAGTACTAACTTTCAGCCCCGCGGTTTCACTCGCGTTCACGAGAGAATAAAAATTAAATATAGCCCATGTTACACACTAATAATGTAGCTTCTATAGGTGTTTTTTTTTAAATCAGTTAAGATTTTTCTTAATAATTCATTACAAACAAACATACAAAAAAAATATTTTCTCTTTTTATCATTAGTTTAGATATTCAGAAATTAAAAAAAAACGGTTTTATCACATAACCGGTTTCTTGTTTATTTCTTAGATATTAGATAAAATACTTACTTAAGTTGTAATCTCCCATCCCCGAACCTGAATCTTCCCTCGGCGTGCCTGGTCCACCGCCGCCAACGCCACCTGGCGACGACTTCATGCCGTCCACGCCTCCTAACCCTACGACAATAACATCAGCGTTTTAAACCACCAGCTTTTAAACTAGTTGTTTTATCTACACGTGACATTTTCTCATAGCAAAAGGGCAACATTTTTTCACTAAAAACTATTAGACTTTTCCTCCAAGAGATGTAATTTAACTATTCAAGGTACTAATAATATCGTAGTAGTTAATTCAGTAGCTTAAAGCTATTGATACCCCCAGCCAACTTCTAGGCCTTCAAACAGAATTACTGGTCTAGGTGTTTGCATCTCTATAACCTATAGATTTGGATTTATAGAAGCAAATAAGTTTACATACAAAAATAGCCGTATTTAGGAATTCTGTATACAGGATTTTTTTCCATCTACATGTTTTGATTGACCTCTTTAATAGGAAATCAATTTGACGTTTGCAAACCGCTATTGCTATGAGAAATATTCAATGCCGCTAGAAATTACTCTAATTTGCACTAATTTGTTTTCATCTTTTAGTTCTAGCTACTGATAATCGTTTTCCAATTTGGTAATGTAGACACATTATAGGCAATCGAAGATCTAAAAAACACGGAGAGACGAAATGAAGACTTTAAACAAGATTGATCTATCCCTACAATTCTTGTATATTATTTCTTCATCAGTTATATTTTTTTGCGTTATAATTCACACTCAATCTCATTTATCTCAGATAAGGCACTTAAAAAAGGTTACAATTGACTCTACCACCGGTTCGGAATACACTGAAGCTGAGAAGACTCCAGCAAGAAACTCAGCAACAATTCAAACGACAAAGCAAACTGTCGGTACTTTTATTTTTTTGATTTTCTGTGGATGTGAAAGATAAACTCCACAACTCTGCAGGTCTAAATGTCAGCTATTTTTGATACTTACTTAAGTATTAGCATATGTAGTAAACGTGTACTATTTTTTTAATTTGAACTTATGATTTTGAATTGAATTTTATGATCTTCGATTACATATCAATGGATTTTGATATTTTTACTTCACAATTTCAAAAGCTTGTTCCAAGCGATAACTGCTAACGAATCGCCAACACAGGTTATAAACGCTTAGTTAATGTAATTAATCTTATTATTGCGAGAGAAACCGCGAGTCGCGTCAAGCGATTATCGCATAAAACAAATAGGTATAAGCATTTATTTTCTGTAATATTTGTGTATGAGTGTTAATAATTATTGTAAATATATTTTTTATGATTAATCGGTTATTGTAGTTATTTTTTTATCATTTGGTAAACTTGTATTTGGGCAATCTCGGTGTATTTGATTGCATAGCTCTACAATAATCCTGAATTATATTTTGATACTCAAATACTACAAAAATCAGTTAAAATAATGTCCGTTTTGCTTCATTCTCTTTTATGCTTTTGTTATTTTAAATGATAAATGCCTTACGTATACTTGGACCAAGAAATGAGAGAAAATGTCTTTTTATCGTTTTTCTGTTATAAAGGTAAGTGAAAAAAAACTTATAAATGGAGTTATGATAAATGTTATATTAGTGATTCATTTGGGGTAACTGATTAAAAAAAACAACTAATAAAAAATCACAATTTAAAATTTATTATACAATTCCATATACACGTAATTTAAGGCTCAGTTTGTAAAAATAATTGAAAACCGTTTTTTTTTAGAATAACCAGTTTTTTTTAATTAAAGAGACACAATCATCTCATTTCATAGTCCCAAGCCCCACCTTCGGCGGCGGGCGGCTGCGGCAGGTGCTGCGGCGCCGGCCCGTGCTCGCCGGCCAGTGGGAACTCCGCCCCTAGCGCTCCGCCCCCCACAGGCTTCATCAATGTGTACATGTTGTCGCCCCCTGCCGCGCATTACGTACGCGTCAGCTTACATATCATTATAAATCGCTCATTTCGACAGTTCTTAAGCGATAATCGCTATAGAACTTCGCGATAAAAAATAAAATTTATTAAAAACGGTTTATGGTTTCTTATGAAAAGATAATTTCGCGCGTTATCAACCTAATGTTAGCGATGTCGTTTGCGATTATCGCCTAAAATACTAGCCTTACTTTATTTGTAAATCTCAACAAATGTTTCAAATAGGACTTTTAAGTGTTTATTTCATAGACAAAGAATTTTTGAATATTACGACTTAAGTTTCAAAATTTCATTAAAATTTTCATGGCTTACTTGATAAAGGCAGAAGTCATAAAATCATTTGCAATACGGTTTTATTCTTTCAGGAAAATATATTCACATAACAAATAAGTTCATGGCTTCTTGATATTGAATCAATGTAGTTTTTATGCAAGAAATCATTTAATTTTTGTTACTGCAATGATAAAAATACTAATTTATGCACAGGATTTCTCGTTAAAAAACCACATCTAAAAATAAAATTAACGAAGACTTTATACAAAATAAAAAGGGAATATACATATAGAACGAAAAGAGGTTGTATTTTACACAAAGTAAAGAACATAAAAAGCGTGATACGAAAGTGACCCAAGCATACACGGAACCAAGGTTAAGCGAGAATGAAGCAAGCGGAACGAAAAGTAATAAAATAATATAAATATTATTTTTGTTCATATTGTTTGTTTCATATAATTATAATCTATTGGCTAATTGTGATCTAGAGGAACGCGCGCTTATTTAAGAAAAAACAGTTCATTGATTGAAAAACCGGTTTTGTCATAATCTTAAAAATATTATTTTTGTTCACAATATTTAATTAAAATAAGTAAGTATTTATGTATGAGTAAGCTTTTGCTTGTAAAATAAAATTGAATTTCAAGAGATCTTTTTCTTTTTTAATTTTCCATAAAAAAGCGCGTGTTCTACAAGACGTTAAGGGTAGTGCCACTGTCATATACCTGGGTTTAGTGATGTTATTAAATTCACCTGGAAATATCTAAATTTGCATATTGTTAAGTAACGATACAGGATTGGTGGACGCTAAACATCGCTTTGTGAAAATCACCAATGAGGTCTAGCTTTTTTTTAAATTTATATGTCAAAGTGACAGTTGGACTATAACAGCTCCTTATTGGTGCATTTATTTTATAATGTATGACATATGTATATTATATCATGTTTCAAGCTACATAGATCCATCTGTTATCAATTACTAAACACAAATCAAACAATCATCATGTTAATAGGACATTTTTGAACACTGGAAGCTTACTTTTGATACCAGTTTTTTACGATACAAATGAGGAATGGCTTCGCTCCGAATTATAAATAAGTGAATCTGAAAAAACTTTCAACCCACATTGTCAATTACAAACGTAAAAGATTAATTTTCATAACTGGACTGAGCATCTACACTTATTTTTCAGCTGATCATCATCGTAATTTCGTGTTTGTATAAATGATATCGAATTCACCACTAATAACTACTTCTTCTTTGTAAATATCAACAAGAGCGAAGCCGTAAATAACACTTAAAAAACCGACTATCATAAAAAAAACCGACTATCCAAAAAACCGGTATCACACAAAAGCGCCTCGTCACCGACCGCCACCTGCGAACGCGAACGCTGCACCGCACTCACCGGAGTTCGATGAGTCTTGTGGACTGGGCATTATCGGTGTTGGGGGCCCTGGAGGCCCGTTTGACCCCGGCGGCGCTCCGTAGGCCCCCGGCGAGCCTCCGCTGTAGTTGAGGGGGGCGGAGCCTCCACCTCCGCCGCCTCCACTCGCGCCGGCCCAGGCGCCCCGAGGGCCCATCCCCATGGGTGGCATACCTATAGCGAAAGGGATCTTGAAATATTTTGGCCTAGCGTAATCGAATCCATTGCTTCGCCAAAACAAAAAATCCATCTTAAGCTGCTTGTCTGTTTAGATATCAAATTGTCTAAATTTATGTTTGTTTTTTAAGTAACTGTTATTTTCTTTTTTTTTATATACAATAATTATTACTAATTGTTATAAGTAGGTTAACCATTATTTTCTTTAAGTAACTGTTACACTGTTGTTCCTATATAGGTATGTATCAATGTATCCTTGATTTTGATGTAAGTGTAAGCCTAATATAAATAAATATGAAAACCAATACATGGTAAAAGTGCTTTGCTGTAACTGGCTGGAAGTTCTACACCATCTACAAGTAAATACCAGCAGCTGTAAAGTGGCTGTAATGTGTGACACTGACCTGGTCCCTGCGGCGGGGGCCCACGCATGCCGGCGGCGTAGGCCCCTGGGCTCATGGGCCCCATGCCGGGCCGCGGGGGCGTCATGCGCGGGCCCAGCAGCCCCGCGCCGCCGCCTCCGCCGCGCTCCATTGAGTTGCCCATCATGCCGCCACCTGTACAGTAGACACAGGGTGCTCTTACATAACGCTCTCCCATAATTCCTGCAGATCCTCCATATTGTAATTGGAATGACTGCTCCATTTGTGTCGTAGTAATAGTGATAATTAATAGTAAGGTTTAAAGAAACTCTCATTTCGCAAAAGAACTGAGTTCAGTAGAACGACAAACTTAAGGGGGAGATAGGGGGGCGATAAATAGGTCACCATTTTCGAGATATTCCGATATTTCGAGAGCCGCCCACCTATCTCCGCCTTAAGTTTGTCGTTCTACTTACCGGAGACCCTGTATACACATCCAGTTAATTAATTATATGTTAATAAAATAAATATGTAAAAAGAAGTGAAAAAGATTTAAGTTGTTAGTTAGAAAATATTACAAAACAAGTTTTTAGTGAGCTTAAATAACTAATAGATTTAAAGAAAAACAGATAAAACCCTACACCTTATCACCAGCTAATAGTTAATTATCCCCCAAAACGTAAAAAATACACAAGACATAAATAAACCTAAAATTGTTATTTTTATTGAACACTAGCTCTTAAGGTGGTAGCTCACTTAAATGACTCTGCTCCCACCTGACAAATAAAATATCATTCAAACATGGGCTTCAGGTCGTACTCTTTAGATATAGTTTATATTGGCAACATTAATTAGCAGACAGCTCGTTGTCAGCGAGCTTACCGCCATCAGACTGCTCGGTAGTTGACTTTTAGTTTAGGGCGGTGTTGGGTGGGAGCGGTTTTGGATCAGAGTCGTTTACATGAGCTATGACTTTACTTGCCTTATCAAGGAAACATCATTTTCTTCACGCGTGATAAAGAAGTACCCTATGTAATTTTTTTTTAAATTATCTCCGGAGAGTGGGTGGAGCTAGTCTATTATATAGTATGTGAATAATAATTATAATCTAATTTAGTTTTGCGTCTAGTTTTATTGTGCGAACAACTGTATTGTAGAACAGCCTTCCGGCGTCTCATTTTCCTGAACAGTACAATCTTTAAGCTCATTATCGCGAAATTGAGGACAAACGCGCTAGTCTAACATAAAAAAGGTACAGCCATAAGCTCTTACCAGGTGGACCATTGAAATCATTCCCCATGCCCATCCGCACCGCACCCCTGGGTCCTCCTCCGGAGTACCACGGGCCGATGAACGGCTGCCCTGTGCCCATCAGCTGCGGCTGCGGCCCGTGCGGGGACGGCTGCGAGCCGGGGTGCGGCGCGGGCGGGGAAGGCCGCAGCGGAGAGTTGGGGAAGAACCCTGGAGGCATGCCACCGCCGCCCATGCCTGGAATGTATGTTTCATTGTTGCAATACTGATCAAACATAAAACATGGGAAGGTTGTGGGTTTGTTGCTCAATCACTGCTGAACGGATTTTGATGAAACTTGGCATACAGGTAGATCATATACTGGAATGAAATATAGGATACTCTTTATCCAGGGAAAAGATAAGATCCCTGGAACGCGGATAAAATCGCGAGGGTCATGATATATCAACTGACACCCAATATGAATAACATGGTACTCTGCTGGGTAGTCTATACTAATATTATAAAGAGGAAAGATTTGTTTGTTTGTTTGCATTGAATAGGCTCTGAAACTACTGGACCGATTTGAAAAATTCTTTCACCATTAGGAAGCTACATTATCCCTGATGAACATAGGCTATATTTTTATCCTGGGAAAAGATAAGGTCCGACGGGAACACAGTTGAAACCGCGAGGGACAGCTAGTGTTAGTTAATTTTCCTTGTCTATTGTATATGGATTACAAATCCAGAAATTTTGAAACCATCCTAAATCCACTTAACAAACACTACATAGAGAAATATAATTCTATGTTTCTAGATTTATACATTATAAGTGCCTTTCTAGGGCCTAAACTGAATAAATGGACTTGTGACTTAGATGACTTATGTTTATTTTTTTTATTTATTCTTCACAATTTTAACAATTGGTCCTACCTAATATAAAAAGCCATTTATACCATAGGATCTGCTATCCTATGGCAATTAAAATATTTAATAAACTGCCACTTACTTTTAAAGGCCTACCATTAAATAAATTCAAGAGCAAGCTTATTGAGTGGCTTATTGAGAGATGTTTTTACACCCTAGATGATTACTTTAAATATAATGGTAAATGAGTGGACAGATTCAGACAGGTTAGGTAGAAGTAGTAAATTGACTTGAATGAGGTTTTTTTTTTTTTTTTTAATTAGATTTGAACATTTTTATTTTTATTCTTTGACATTACATAACTTTATAATTGTGCATGCTATTATATAGTGAAGTGTGTAGATACTTTTCAATTACCTACCATCATTTGTACGACATTTCTAGCGCAATATACTATTTCACTTCATTTTATTTCATTTCAATGAATATATAAATGCATTACAGATAGGAGTACCTACCACACAAACCATCAGTTTTAACCGTGGTTATTTATAGTGAATAGAAGTGGGAATAGAAACAAATCAATCATGTCAGTGTAATTGGTAAGAAACCTGTTGTGTGTAGCATATCATAAGTTATGTGAGTTCTATTCCCAACCATAGGCCCTACTACCAAATCTTATTGAGGTTTAACTTTACATTTTATGTTTTTTGACATTAACATAATTCAGTTCAGGCTGTATGGTAACCCCACTGCATAGACATGTGTTGGAAAACATGTTTGTCTTGAATGTAGTAAATTAAGCTATATACATTGATATCTAATATCTAAAGATAAACAATCCCAAGCAAAAGTTCTCTCAAAACTGTCTCAAATTGTGTTGGGTAATACTAGTTAATTTTTTATGTTCTATTCACAAAGCTATGTACTTTTGTACATAAAATTTTACAACTCATACCTGCTAGCCAAAACTAGCCACCTGTGCGAGTGGGTACTCATTTGGTAAGGTCATTTTTTGTCGCTGATTGTGTATCTGTAGTTATTAGATATCAAAGTCATTTTTTTTTTTATTTTATAGTTATTTAAAAAAATATGTATTTATACTGTGCTGTGTGCATGCCGGCACGTGAATTCACCAAATGGCTCCAACGGAAGATCAGCGCTGGCGACCAGCTGGCATTATGCTGAGTTGGAGCCAATTTGTGACAATTGCATGTTATGTCCTAGTTTTGATTTGTTAATTTTTTTCTTATAATATACATACATTGTAATGTCGCAAATAAAATATATTCTATTCTATTCTATATAAGATGTGTTTAAAAAGTAGTATATTTGTTATCTGGTTTCTGTAGTACAAGCTCTGCTTAGTTTGGGATCAGATATCCCAGGATATTCAAAACAATCAAGAAACATTTGCAACTTCAAGACACTTACAAAAATGTTCATATTGTGTCACCGAATCATTAAAAATGGTGTGTAGTGAGCATTGATTCTCTATCACTTTCTCACTAGGTTCTATCACTTTCTCTCAATGTCTTGCAAAATGACATCTATCTTACTCAACTCTAAGAGTGGACTGTATTCAAATAAATAGGACTTCATATGTAGATCAGTTCCTACTAGCCCGTCTATAGCAAAATTCTGCAAGATTCAATGGATACTTTATTTATCACACTTGCAATTATATTTCATATATTTTAACCAAAAATCATAGTAAAAACGTGTGAATTCACTATCAACAGTGACAATCATCGCGTAACTGCAAAGATAAAGCCACGATTTACATGAGCATTACTTTTATTTACATACCATGATAAGAGCTTGTCCTACTGAACTCAATGCGTTCTTTTCGCGTGTTTTACACAAATAACTGTACTTTAGAGATACGTACCGTCGTTAGGAGGCGCAGGACCTGCATTGTGGCCTATACCGTTGACTCCGTAACCAGAATTTACAAAACCATAGTCGTGGAAAGCCTTTGCTTCTGAAGAGTGCTCACAAGTATCCCGTCGCTCGGGCGCCGCACAGTACAGGTCCCAGAACACGCACCACCACGAGTGCAGGAACCCCGGCGGCTCCCCCAGCGTTATATTCTTCTCCCATCGTATTTCAGACAGGAACGTCTGAGCCGCTTTCGTTGCACCAACGTGAAGCAAATATTCGTACACATACAGCGCCAATTTCTCGCGAGCCTGAGCGTCCGAAGGCACTGTAGAGCCCTTGCCCTTGGCATACATATCGACTGGAAGCCGACTTTTATAATGAAATTGTTTATTATTTACATTAACGCTTTATATCAATAAATTCAACTACACAAAATGTCATTGATCGATGGCGACATTTGGCGTCTGTGGCATAGAGAAAGTTGGTTTGTTCTCAGTGTGTAGGGAAATGTCATAAATTTTTGTTTATGGATTCGTATAGATAAAAAATACATTATCATGAATAATATTTCTCTGGCCTTTTTGGGCCTCACGAAACGAAACACATTTTATCTCACATTATTCATATTTATTTATTTGCATTCCGCATTATGTTACACCTTAGGTGGTAAATTAGGTCTGAGTCAATTAGTGGACTCTGTCGGGCACAGCAAAACTTACAAGTAGAAGAGTTAGTAGTATAGTTTTATGATTATTTATTAAAAAATCACGTATTTTTCTTTGATGCCTCGATTTTCAAACTTAGATTATCAATTATTTTTTTCGGCTGTTACCGCGTACAGTAACACCACTGCACTACGTAAACCCTTGTAAAGATCATGAATCATGGTAATAAATAATATAAAGATAGAAACTAGCAAACCTAAAAAAATATATGCTATGTCTTTTTTTATTGGTATTTGTTTTATTCTTAGGAAAAAAGATTAGACCCGCCCGCGGGCTATACAATATTTTTTTGTTTGAATGTAGAGCTCTTGCTTTATAAACCATAAACAATAAAATATTGCACTTCCTCTTTTTTGCCACTGTCATCGAAAACTCACTACCACTCTAGCAATGTCTACTTTTGTCTATTCCTCTTTCCTTTTCGTGCGGCCGTGTCACCGCGTGGTTCACTGCCGCGTTTCTTGATAGAAACAATAAAAAATGGCTATCAGACCTGTGTACAGGCCGACTATCGTCAAAAAGAGGACGAAAAGATTTATTCGCCACCAATCGGATCGCTATGACAAGCTCAAGCGCAACTGGCGTAAACCCAGAGGTATGGCGTGTTTTGATCATTTCATTTCTAACCTTATTTAGTTTATTTCTAATGAGAATTAATGATTATTATCTATAAAACACTTATTCTATCGTATAATAATCATTAGGACTAATAAATTCGCCAATATTTACAATTTCATGGTACACCTGATAATTTGTAGGTTAAGTCAGGAAAACAGTCTTGTAGATATATTCCAAAATTCAATTGATTGTTGTGTTTCTTTTGTCCTTGGTCTTTGAATATTAAATTTAACAATAGTTTTATAACTATATTCCTGAAAGCTAGGAAATAAGGATCAGGTGGAGACCAATGACATGTCAACATCAAAAAAAATAGAAAATTCACTCTTACCAATTATTTACTTGGTTTGAAAGAGAATTTAAATAAATTTTTTGTTTCACCACACATGGTAAGCGTTAATTATACTGAAAGTTGTAAACAAGCAAATCTTATAGCTCTAAAATACAGCTGCTGGAACAGAAACTTTTCAAAGGTGGTGGAAGCCAGTCATTCGGGTACTACAAAAAACACTGCAATTGCTACTCATCTAGACGTAACTTAGTGGTTAATAGGTTTCCTAGGTCCTATACAGACTTGACTGCAATGCAAGGGCACTCTGTGTTATTCATTATTAATATGATACTCACAATTTGTTACCTTGCTAAAATAACTCTACCATATCCTATTCCGAATAGCTTGCGTCTCGCTGTTTGGTCATAGTGGTAGATACATTCTTGTAAGAAGCTGAGATTTTTTTCTATGGCTCATACGCTGTGTTGATAGGGTCTCTATAGATGAGTATAAGTTTTTTTTTTTTTTCAAGTCATACATAAACAGCAACGAAATTTTGATTTTCTCTATTCCAGGTATTGACAACAGAGTGCGCAGGCGTTTCAAGGGTCAATACTTGATGCCAAGCATTGGTTACGGATCAAACAAGAAAACCCGTCACATGCTCCCCAATGGTTTCCGTAAGGTGAGGACATCCTCCATAAGTAAATCCTGTATTTTACATGTTTACCTGCAGATAATGTCAGGATAGTTATACATTATAAATGGTGGTTTCACCCATGTTACTTATTAAAATTATGTTAGACAGTGAGAATGTAGCTTTGCATTGGTGAAATAATTTTTGAATTGGTTCAGAAGTTCCAAAGATAACAAATAAATAAAAAAAACAATCTTACCTCTTAAAATCAACTGATGGAACAGATGTAGGTTTTACAAGACTTGCCTCAATATCATTTTTCAGTAAAAGAATCCTGTTTTATTCCAGGATATGATCTATATAGCTGTGTGCCAAGTTTTTTCAAAATCCATTCAGCCGTTTTTATGTGGTTAAGTTGCTTAATACAATATTGTCATTTATAATATTATACTCGATGTCCCCCGCAGATTCACCCGCGTTCTTGTGGGATCTAGCGGTATAAATTCTGGTGTACCAGTGTTAGTAACCGAACTCCTCTGAAAACGGCTTGACCGATTTTTATTGTGTATATTCGGCAGGTCTGAGAATAGGTCGTAAAGTATATATACATAGTCATAGTATTTTATTGGTAACAGCAAGTTACAGGTCATAAAAATAACAATTGTACAAAAATACAATAATAAAATAAAATAAAAAATATGCAATAGTAATAAATCTTAATATTATTATATATTATAAAAGTTAATGAGTAATCTCATCAAATTTATAGAATGCCTGCTCGACTAACCATTTTTTAAATTGTCCTTTAAATATGATATTTGAGGATGAATTGCGAACGTTATCTGGCAGTTGGTTGTACACCGCTAGATCCCACGGGAACGCAGGCTAAACCAAGGGGGAAAAGCTAGTATCAGTATAAAAATTAATTGTATATTTCCAGTAATCTCATTGATGTTATTAAACTTTAGTATTTTTTTTTTTATACTGGATAAGCTTGTGTTTGACCACAATCTCACCATGGTAAGTGATGATGTGGCCGAAGGTGGTAAGCACACAAAGCCTAGATGGGAACTGGCTCTCAAGTGCAGCTGTCGGAACACACCGATAGGTGCTTGGCGACAGATTTTCAACTTGAGGGTGGTAGCCAGCCAGTCGGGTACTACAAAGTACCCTACCACCGTGCTATGGTTTCCTCACGATGTTTTCCTTCACCGAAAACTCAAGCTCATTGTAGGATTCGATCCCACGACCTTCGTCGCGGTATTCGACGTCACTTACCACTGAGCTATCATCGCCTTAAATTTCTTAGGATTGGACTGACTTGACTGCAATGCAAGGGCACTCTGTGTTATTCATTATTAATATGATACTCACAATTTGTTACCTTGCTAAAATAACTCTACCATATCCTATTCCGAATAGCTGGCGTCTCGCTGTTTGGTCATAGTGGTAGATACATTTTTAAAATCATGATTTTATTGTCTAGTAATAGGGTAGTGTCCTAAAAAAAACAGTTTCCGTCAGTTAGATTACCAAAAAATATTGGACACGTATTTTTTTTCCGTAAACGAAAAATGACGAGGATACAGTTCGTTGAAATTTCGCGTGACGTCACGCAGTGGTGCAAATTTTACCACGAAGTGACGTCACAAGCCGCACTCCTATACTTTAATTTGTTATAACTTTGTATATTTTTATTGATTTGATAAAGCAAAAAACACGTGTCCAATATTTTTTGATAATCTTACCTACGGACTAATTGGAATTCATTTTTATTAACCCAGGACACTACCCTCATTTATCATTGAGTGTAGGTGTTTTTAAAATAGCCATTTGGGCATACATAGTAAAACCATCGATTAAAATTCACTGGAATATTGCTGGTCGAACGTAAGCCTATTCAATGATAAAAATACTAATTTATATTTTTTAATATAATTTCAGGTACTAGTACACAATGTTCGTGAGTTGGAAATCTTAATGATGCAGAACAGGAAGTACTGCGCAGAAATCGCTCACGGTGTCTCGTCCAAGAAGAGGAAAACCATCGTAGAGCGCGCACAACAGTTGAGCATCAGGGTGACCAACGCCGCCGCGCGTCTCCGTAGCCAGGAGAACGAATAAACTTAGGTTAAAAATAAATATATAAAAAGTTTATGGATGTTTTATTGTAGTTAATTTTTCACCTAGGATAATTTTGAATCTATCTTACAAATACTGCTGCTGGCATGAAAAATAATGTCTAGAAAGAGGACCATAGAGAAGACCAATACAAGTCTGATACCGCGGCGAAGGTCGTGGATTCGAATCCTACAAATAAGCTTTTGGTGAAGGAAATCATAACACGGTGTTAGGGTACTTCGTAGTATTACCCGACTGGCTAGCTACTATCCTCAAGTTGGAAGTAAAAATCAAGTCATTCGATTTAAGCCCCCCTCACAGTTGTAAACTCCAAGCATCTATGAGCCAGTACCTATCTTGGCTTTGTGGGCTTACCTCCTTCGCCCCTTAAAAGCGAATTAAAAAGTAGGTACTTAAAAAAATAATGAATTAGAAACGTACCTATTTAGAAAGAAAAATATTTTATTAATGCGCACCATTCGACGCAAACCAAATACTAAACAATATTGTTGGAGATTTTTGCGTCGTACGTATGTGCGCAAAAATTGGGTCATTGATCAGCATTATACTGAGATTTATTGTAGTTAATATAGATGTTGCCTTTATTCAATAAAAATTATCTAACACTAACCAGTGTATAAAATACTCTTAAACCATTCTATGATTTTTAATTAGCAATTTAACTAGGTACAAAGAGTAGATCTACTATAACTCTAAAACCGGAAGTATCACGAATGTAAGGTCACGCAGATTGGATATAAATAGGTCTATACCTCAGGGTAGTGTGCTTGGATGCATACTTTTTTTAATCTATATAAATGACCTACCTAAAACAATAGACGCTGTAAGTACATATTGTGTGTTTTAATTCGTTTTGTTTCTTTTTGTTTGGAGCAAGCTTAAGTTAGTCATGCTCGCTTTAAGGCCTTTGCTTGCGGCGGCGTCGTGTGGCGGGTCGCTCACTTCCCTATAAAATGTGCGAGGAGGGCGATGGCTGCCACGCGCGTCATACTTGTGAACAGGTGCTGCTTGTGGGGGCTGGTCTGCTTGAGTTTGTTGTTTATTAAGTCAGTCATAATTAAATTCTATAGATTACTATTTTTGCCGCCATAACACGCAAATATTGTCAGTGAGACTAGATAAATAATAATTATTGAATGTAATAGGTGTAAGTTGTTTTTGAAAAGAGTAATTGCTGAGTTTATTGCCGGCTCTTCTCAGCAAAAACAACCTTCCGAACCGAGCATTTAGAGTCTGACTATTCATAAGTGCCTGTGAAGGCCTATTTGGATGAATAAACAATTTCATTTCATTTCAAGTATATTGTTTGCGGATGATGTTTCCGTGCACAAAAGACCTAAACTTAAATAATCACCTTAATACTATCCTAACCGATATTGTCGGCTGGCTAAATGAGCATAACCTAGAAGTAAACTTTTCAAAAACAAAGCTAATGCAATTTAGACCACATCAAAAACGCCCACTATCTATTGATTTTTCTTTTGAAAGCTTAAAATTGGTCTGTGTAGACAATTTTAAATTACTTGGTTTAAATGTTGATACAAACGTCAACTGGAAGGCTCATATCCGCGAGGTGGCGGGAAAATTATCAAGATTCACGTATGCTTTGACAGAGCTTAAGAAAACTACCGACACTAAAACAGCATTAACCGCCTATTATGCATACGCGCACGCTTGGCTCCGTTATGGAATAGTTTTGTGGGGAAATAGTACAGACGTAAACAGTCTATTTGTATTACAAAAAAAATGTATTAGAATTTTGTCAAACATAAACGTATTGGAAAGTTGTAGATCACATTTTGGGAGACATGGCATCCTCACGCTTACATCCCTATATATTTTCGAGATATGTCAGTTTGTCAAAAAGCATAAGTCCCTCTTCACTCGAGCAAGAGATCATTACCCACAACACCGAAACCTAAGACACCAAAATAGATTGGCACTTCCTAGTTCCAAGCTAAATATCTATTCCTCTGGTCCGTATGTAATGTCTATTAAAATATACAATAAAATACCCCAGGAATTAAAAGAAATAGAAAAACTAAACACATTTAAAAAAGAACTAACCAAATACTTATTAAAAAAATGTTTTTATACACTGCAAGAGTTTTTTGATGAAGAGTTGGTATGTAAGAAATGCTAAAATCTAAAATGAAATTTATATATTATGTTAAAAATAAACTAACTATCTTAACAGTATGCATACAAATAGGAAATATATTTTATTTTATTTAATGAAAAATGTATTTTTAGAGTCTACTTTGCTGTACCCTAACAGGGTTTCATGTTTGTACCATCACCAATTTTGTACCATCTATATGTTACCATGAACGCAATAAAGTTTGAAGTTTGAAGATCTTTTGATAGTGTATATTTATGACGTCGCATGGCATCTCGGACATGGCATACGTGTTTGACATCCGACTTTTCATAAGTGTCAGCGAAGAATTAAAAAAAATGTAGCAGGTGATTAAGTGAAATCAGTTTTTTTACGAGGTCCCTGTTACGGAAGGAGAAAAAATTATAGCAATTACATTTTAGTTTTCGTCGTATCTTTACAAATCATTATTTCGTCGATCACTGGAAGGGTATCTAAGTATTGTATGTATACTCTTTGGTATTGTAAGGCGTGCTTGTAGCAGTGTTGCGTGACTTCCCGCAGTAAATTGTATCATTGCCGAACCGACTGTCAAAGTAAGGATGGTGTTATGCCATAAGTCATGACATGAAATTAATATAAAAAAAAATAGCACTAAAAGAAGCTAAAACACCAATCAATTATTTTTAAAATTACATTAAAAGGTTTTTAAGGATTCTCATGTGTTTATTAATCTAAAACTTATCGGAGAATTGCTACGCTTACACAATTTTAGGTCCTTTTTGATTATAAGATTTTGGCTATATTTTAAAGCTACTTGACGAAATTATTTTACTTTCTGTGAATATTTACATAGTATAAAATGAAGTTGCTTCCGCTGCCTGTTCGCTTAGATCTTTGAAACTACTCAACAGATTTTAATGCAGCTTTCAGCAATATATAGAGTGATTCAAGAGGAAGGTTTATATGTATAATACATACATAATTATAGTACAGAAAAGCCGAGGATTTCAATGATTTGTAATGTGATGTCGATCAGTGAAGCGGGCCGGGGACGGCTAGTATAATTATAAGTGATAGCTTCTTACTGCATAGTCTCATTTAAAATGGCAGATCATTGGCAAAATGCTCGGGTTATGATATTATTTTTTACGATACACGCGCACCCGTACCAAGTACGGCTTGTTTGGAGTCTACAGGGTGAAGTTTTAAAAATATTAGTTAAGTACCTGGGCACCCATGAAGAGTTTAGTTCGAGGCTCGAGCCTGATGTAATATACCTATAATATAAGGTACCTAGCTTCGTTCTTCGTTGAACAGAAAAATATATATATTTCCTACACACACAAAATTTATATTTTTTTTCATTAGGACATAAATAGATAATTACACCCGGACTAAGGACAAACAGAGTTCATGCACACAAATTGTCTGTACCTACTGGATGGAAATCGAACCCACGACCTGCGTCGTGGTAGGGTAGTGTGTTTAATGGACCACACAAACTAAATTCATATTCGTAGATTATACCGGGTCTATTCACGCACAGAATATTCAATATTATATTTCGATTATTCTGAGCGCGGTATAATCTACGAATATGAATGTTAAGATTGGCAATATGTATTGCCCACAGAGTCGTTCATAATACACTGGCATAACAGGCAGCTACTAACGTTGCCGCACAATCGTTCGTAGCATAAAACAAGCACCATGTATATCCAAGGGTTGTTTACGTACCTACTTGTGACATAACCAGGTTTCATCGAATGCAAACTTTAGTTGAATTTGGCACAGAAAGAGACATACTTATTTATAAAGAGGTAAGACGTTTCGCTGCAAAATATTTTTGTTTGCTAAATTAATTTTAGTGTGTTTTCTATTATTTCACGACTGCTAGTTTTCGCGATAAGCTGATGTTTGGTACCTTCTACCATATAAAGTTTGATATAATACCTACTAATATTATAACTCATTCAAATACATAGGTACATATCCTCTTTAAGTCGCTTGATAATTATATTCATGTCGCGCTTATCTCCATGATGTAAGTAATCTATGCTCTTGTTCATTCCTTACTTTATTACAGATGTCCCAATAATATAATGACATTAAAAATGCTGCATCAAGGTATTCGTGTACCGCGGAATTCTCATCATACTGTCAGATTTACCAGCGACGACTTGCCTAAGTACAAGTCTCTTGTGAGTTTTATTAATTAGTTTATTAAGCATAGACTTCCTATAAATTAATAATAGGTCATCGCGCCGCCCTGACGTAGATGCCGCGCTCCCATTCCGTGACAGCTCCGAAAATGCGGCAACTCAATATTTTTGTGTGTATTTGCAAGGATGCTAGTGTGCGTGAAAAATTGTGTCGCGGAAACACTGAATGGTGTCATTTCTTGCAACAATACTGGACTTGGTTCGGCTCGGGTACGCTTTGGGTTTGTTTTAATTCGTAGCATTTGTTGCCGCATTTTTCAAGTATGACGGCGGCATCTAGTCCGAGCGGCGCGCGAGGATCTATTATTAGTCTATAACTTCCCCATTAAATAATCTAATAAAATATCGGAAACTGCTCCCAGCGATCCTTACCAGATTGTTTTTAGACCCTCTGTGGTATGACATATGAGAGAAAATAACAATATACATATGTATGTTTGAACTTGACATTAGTCCCTGAAACAAAACAAGACTAAATAATCAAAGAATATTTTTATAAAGGACTCAACAGAATCGAGCCTACCCAACTATGCTGGGCCTCAGTCATTCCCCGGACAGGATTCTGGGGCACCAAGCCCTGACTCCTGCACCTTTCAGCCTGCTGCGCAGAGATTCAGGCTGAATGAGCAAAGTAAGAAAAATGGATAAAAAGGCTAGTTAGGTATCTTCTGAGAAGAAAAAAGATATACCTATTGGACTCGCACAAAATACAACAACAATTGTAAACCCACTATTTATTATTTATTTTTATTTTCACCGATAGGTGCTTGGCGACAGATTTTCAACTTGAGGGTGGTAGCCAGCCAGTCGGGTACTACAAACTACCCTTCCACCGTGCTATGGTTTATTCACGATGTTTTCCTTCACCGAAAGCTCAAGCTCATTGTAGGATTCGAATCCACGATCTTCGCCGCCGTATCCGACGTCACTACCACTGAGCTATCATCACCTCAAAAACATCAATGTAAAAACATCTAGAAGTTTCTTTCGTAATTTATTTAATGAAGTATCATTAGCTCATATTATAACATTTACACAGAAATATTTTTTATGACCGCAGCACCTAAATGAATTTGTCCCTCAGGAATCAAACTATTGACATCGATCAACCAAATCGTACAGCAACGCGCCGATCTTGAGTCCAATCGGATAACGCTATCCAATCTTCTCGACGAACTCAAAAGGAAGCTGAAGCGACGGATAGAAGAATGCCATTTCGAGAAGAAGGAGAAAATGAAAGTAAGGATTAAATAAAACACATTTTAAAGAATTCGTTTTCTTTGCATTTATTTTCATATCAGTTAGATGTTTTGTAAAATGCATTTATACATAGATTAATAATAGGCCATCGCGCCGCCCTGACGTAGATGCAGCGCTCCCTTTCCGTGACAGCTCCAAAAACTCGCTACATCAAAGTAAAAAGCTTGTGCGTGAAAAATTGTATCGCTGACACACTGAATGGTGTAATTTCTTGCAACGAGAATGGGCTCGGTTCAGCTCGGGTACGCTTCGGGTTCGATTTAGGCGTAGTATTTGTTGCGGCATTTTTCAAGTATGACGGCGACATCGAGTACGAGCGGCGCGCGAGGACCTATTATTAATCTATGGCATCTTGTATATCTTTGTTATTTCTACGTAGGCTCTAAAGCAAGCTAACCAACGTCTCGAGAAGGAGAGGTTCAGTATTGTGTCAGAGATAGAGCATTTGAAGCGACATCTAGAGAAAGAAGAAGCTCATCATGTCCAACATGCTAGGATTGTAGTAGCGCAGGTATGTCTGCAAAGATTTTACTTAAGTAGTTGTTACATTGAAAATAATGATAATCCACATAAAGTGTAGCTGTCATTTTTGACAGCTCTGATTAATATTTTTTAAATATACAGGCCATTCAAGGTGTGACAAAGATGGCGGGACCATCGGAACATCTCTTCAATCCGATATCAGTTGCTGATTTGCCTAATGTTGTGAGTCGCAATGTTGCCAGAAATGCACCGTCCAGACTTGTAAGTACCCTCGTTCCGTTGTAAAATCTGTTCACGTACGGATATCACAATCATACAGCAAGTGTTGCATTTACATGATATGATTTCCTTTATTATCGATGGCAATGATAGCTCATCGATAATATGGTAGCTACGTTAATACTGTTAATAGCCGAAGCGAAAGTTGTGGGTTTGAATCCTACAATGAGCTTTGAGCTTTCGGTGAGGGAAAACATCGTGGTAGGGTTTATGGAAGAGCGAGGTGTTAGACTCCTCCATTGAAAAGGGAAGATCTTCCGCCAGGCTAGGTCATCGTGCCTGGGGACCGCGGTCCAACTGTTGATGTTTTTTTTTTTTTTTTTGGGGAGGACTTAAAGGTGGAGGTCTGAGGGACCATAGACACCCTTACGCGGACTTTTCGGTGAGCGCTTAGGGCTCTCAACCGAGTTTACAAATTTTAGACGACTGACCGCTGAGGGCGCCCCAGTTGGCGCACGAACCTCGGCTCAGGGCGTAGTCGGGGGGACACAAAATAGTGGGACGGACTTCGCCTAAGCGATTTAGAGGAGTTTTAAGGGACGGTCGGATTATTGGTACTACGGCTCGGGCCAACTACTGGGGATGAGACTGACTGGGTGGGACGTCGCGACGGGCCTCTCCGGCGAGGGCGAAAACGCGGGTGGTGTTGTGTTTGTTTCTTCAGGGCTGCGCGAGCCTCCCTATCCTTAATCTGAGCTAGACTTGTAGGGTCATCCAGCTCGCTGAGGGCGAGTTTAGGCCTATACTGTTGATGTTGGAATCTTGTATATATGCAGATCGCATGGAAAACTTCGTAAGCGCGATGTAGGTTATTGAAGCGCCATCTATCTAGGAGTCGCGCGAACTATATCTATGTGTAGATAGATGTCGCTACAGGTTCTTTATATCTCATTGGATATCATTATCTTTGTTATTCTGTCCGCCCACTTCATTATTGGTTCTTTAATCGATTTGACCTTTCCATACTCGATCAACTATTAGCAACTAACCATTACGAACTTTAAAAACTGTCGTTAACCATTTGTTACACGTTACCAAGTAGTTGTGGTATGTTCTTAGGCAGACAATAAGCTGGCTGCCGCGCGACTAATGCGCGATATCGCCGAGCTGAGGCAGCGAGTAGCACAAGTTGAGGCGCGTCTCTCTAACGAGCTCAAGGTATTGTTTAATGAAGGCCTATTTGGATGAATAAACAATTTCATTTCATTTCAAGATGTCCCCAGTCATTACTCCTTTGCACTGACCCACCGCTTTACCTACATCACTAGATATTTTCACGCTCTCAAGTACCTACGTGTGTGGTGGCCGTCGCTATCTTCACCACATTGTAGAGACGTGAGCGAGCCGACGTATTCCAGGAATGACGATTCAAGTTGTTAAAGACTGAATGAATTAAAATACACTATCTATTCTTAATATTACAAAAAGAGGATAGATTTTGATTGTTTGTTTGCATTGAATAGGCTCTGAAACTACTGGATTTTAAATATTCTTTCACCATTAGAAAGTTACATTATCCCTGATGAACATAGGCTATATTTTGTCTCGAGAAAAGATAAGATCCCACGGGAACGCGGGTGATGTGTGTGTGTGATAATATATCATTTTGTGGCGATGATAGCTCAGTGGTAAGTGACGTCGAATACCGCGGCGAAGGTCGTGGGTTCGAATCCTACAATGAGCTTGAGCTTTCGGTGAAGGAAAACATCGTGAGGAAACCATAGCCCGGTGGTAGGGTACTTTGTAGTACCCGACTGGCTGGCTACCACCCTCAAGTTAAAAATCTGTCGCCAAACACCTATCGGTGTGTTCCGACAGCTGCACTTGAGAGCCAGTTCCCATCTAGGCTTTGTGTGCTTACCACCTTCGGCCACATCATCACTTACCATGGTGAGATTGTGGTCTAACACAAGCCTATCGAGAATAAAAAAAAATAGCCTTGAAAATCTTATTGCTTATTGTACTTATGTGACAATAAATGGTTCAGTGTATTTCTAGCGTAAAAGGCAGGCTGAGCTCGACATTATACGATTGAGGAAGGAATTGTCAACGACCAAGAGTTGCGTCGCTTCGCTGAGGATGCCGCCGCAACCGATGAGGATGCAATGCTCGAAGTTCGCTTAATGGAACGAGAATCTTGGGATTTATGCATGGCCGAAAAACAATGAAACCTTTCAAGTCTGCTTGACTTGTACCATGATCTCACCCGGTCATTATCGCTTTTGTCAATTTTCATGACTGGTTTGTAGCATATTAACGTTTTGATTAACCGATTGAGAGTGCCCTAAGCGCTCGCCAGTAAGGATGTCGTGGCCCCTCAGACTAACCTGGTCCCTTAAGAAAAAGTATGGTTGGAGTACAAAGTAATATTAAGTAATTGGTCAATTTCAATATTTCCGCCATTTTTCGTAGATAAAATCGAGCGTGATAAATATCAGAGGCATGAGTATATATAAGTGTATACCTACAAAATTTTAGAATAAAAGTTTAAAAATAAAAGAGTTCTAGTATCTACCTACCTACGTAGTGTTCCTGTTTCATATTACCCAATTAATGCTGTTATACCCAAATGTAATCAAAGTTTATCAGGATTATTAATTGGTGACCAATATAGGTACGGAACTACGGAAGTATTTTGAAAGATGATAGTTATTTTAGATATAAGATAATAAAATCATGAATGTTCAAGCACCATTGTCATATTTCTATTCTAAAGAAACAAATATTATTAAATTATCATTTAAAGTATCACATTGAAGCTCCTTTATTTAAACATACAAGTTTAAAGGGAATTATCTTTCTATGTAAAAAAGAAAAATGCATTGTATAAAAAAGTAAACGCCGCGCGCCGGCGCCGTTTAAAGGTGAACGCACACTTATCCGAGCCGAACGCGTCGAACGAAACGAATTTTACAATTCTTTATATGGAATTCTAAGAAACCTCGCACACCTATTCATCCGATCCGGCGCGGATAATGAGTGTGCGAGGTTTCATTGGATTTCATACAAGTAATTCTAAAATTCGATTCTTTCGGCTCCTTCGCTTTCTTCGGCTCTGATAAGTGTGCGTTCACCTTAAAACACTCAAACACTATTCCCGGAAACGGGAATGTATTCTAAATTACGCCACATTGTTTTATTTAGTACCAAAGTAATAAACATACATACATACAACAAACTACCTACAGATTATAAGCAGCAGCAACAGCTTCATGGTTCTCGGCTAACGTAACGTTTTTTCTTATCAATTGATAAATTATTATGCCAGTGTCAAAATTTTTATCTAAATCGGCTGAACAGCTACGAAGCTGAGCTAAAATGCGAAAGCTTGTATGGTCAAGCTTACGCATTTTAACTGAAAAATAAAATCAATAAATTATCCTTCACTCTCCCCAAAGAGATTTAAAGTTAGTATAAGTTAAAAGTCTTTGACTCACCCTATACTGTGAGTGACTTATATTGATAGAAAATTTGCATTTGGAACTTTTACTTGTGCTGGGTGGACCGCCGAGTATAAAGAAAATTTAAGAATACAAAAATAAGTGGAAATAGAAAACAAAAAGAACCCATCCATGGGTTAAATGTAAAAGAAGAAGATTATAAAGATAAAAGCTAGTCTAAATTGCTTCCACTTGGTATTTATTGCTACGCTGTATGGCAATGTAAACTTGCGATGTGCTATCATTCTGTCAGGGCTTTTTGGCGGAAACTTGCGAACTTTTCAGGCTGTCCCAAAAAGTCCATGAAAAGTTTTAATAGAACAGCCGCCGATTTCACTAAAACCTGACAGACTTGTAAGGAGGAGGACTACACTTTACAGTGAATGTGATATTTTTATTTTATTTCATTATTTTAGGAAAACTTACAGCTAACATAACAGAACAATATACACATAAAACATGAAGGCCATTTAAAAGTTCTCACATATAACAAAGACTTATACACAAAAAGAAAGTAAACAAAACATTAATAAAAATAGATTATTTTAAAAAAAAGTGTTTACATAATAGCATTAAGCCAGCCTTAATAATAATCAAAGGATATAACGTGACTGTAACATAAAATAAGAAAAAAATAAAACTCTATGTACTTTGTATCTATGGTCATAAATAAACATAAATAAAAAAAAACATTCTGTCAAATCAAATCTCAAATCTGTCATCATTAGCTTTGTTGTCAGTCAACGTACATTTAAAAAGTGTATTTTCTACGTTTATCACTTTGCTCGCTGTAATAATCTAATACTTGACATGTAATTTTACAAAAAATAAATAAACCTATGATTACAAACTTATAAACATCATATTTGAGTGGTTCCCAGGCACAAAAACGTTCAAAACTTTGACCTAACAAAACACCTTACAAAAGACTTATAAAATGGGTGGAAAAGCAGAAAAAGGCACACCAAAGTATATAGCCAACAAGATCAAAGCTAAGGGACTGCAGAAATTACGATGGTACTGCCAAATGTGTCAGAAACAATGCCGAGACGAGAACGGTTTCAAGTGCCATACTATGTCGGAGTCTCATCAAAGGCAATTGTTATTATTTGCTGATAACTCTTCTAAATACATCGATGAGTTCTCTAAGGAGTTCGCTGATGGTTATTTGGAGCTCCTTCGTCGACAATTTGGCACTAAAAGGGTGAATGCCAACAAAGTGTACCAGGATTACATTTCTCATCGGTAAGTCTTATTACCAAATGTTTTTCGTGAGTTCTGTGGTAAGTTTCGTTGAAATCTGTTAAGCCATTTATGCATAATTGAGTGGCAGTGGCAGTTAATTTAGCTATGTTATTTATTGGGACAAAAAAAAAACAAATGGAAAAATTTATTTGTACGTTCAAAATTACTAATAAAACTACTTTCTTAACCTGTTGGTTCTGTAATTGGACAGTAGTCCCCCTGGCCGCTGCAATCTCTAGTCTATAAATAAATAAATAATTTCTACTAGAGATCACCTCCACATGAACGCAACACAATGGGAGACCCTTACAGAATTTGTCAAGTGGTTAGGACGGGAGGGGAAATGTGTGGTTGATGAGACGGAGAAGGGCTGGTTTGTAGCTTACATTGATCGGGATCCAGCTGCTATTGCTGCATTGGAAGCTAAAGCCAAGAAGGAGAAGATGGATAAAGATGATCAGGTAATTTTACTGATACCTTAGTAACATATTTTTCTTTTATTTAGGATAAGCTTGTTTTTGACCGCAATCTCATCATGGTTAGTGATGATATGGCTGAAGGTGGTCAGTACTCAAAGCTTAGATGAGAACTGGCTCTCAAGTGCAGCTGTAACACCAATAGGAGCTTGGCGACAAACTTTCAACTCGTGTGTGGTAGCCAGCCAGTCAGGTACTACAGAGTACCCTACCACGGTGCCGTGGTTTCCTCACAAGTTTTCCTTAACCGAAAGCTCAAGCTCATTATAGGATTCAAACCCACGACCTTCGCACCGTGGTATACATCACTACCATTGAGCTATCATCGCCTTTATTATTTCACAACCAGTTTCATATCACTTATTGCTTGTTGTTGCTTACCACCTTCGGCCACATCATCACTTACCATAGTGAGATTGTAGTCAAATACTTATCCAAGGTATTTTTTTTTTAAACTGTTTTTTTTTTATACCCAGCCCGGGGGGGGTGATCCCCCCCACTGGATTGATCGTGATGCATGTTCGTAAAAAATTTTTGCAGGAGAGAATGCTAGAGTTCATAGAGAAACAAGTAGAACGGGGGAAGAAACAGAGTTCGGTAGAAGAGCCAACTTATTCGGAGTTCAAACGTGAAAGTAGCCAAGAGAGAGTCACTATTAACCTCAATGTGAAGAGGAAAGCTGAAGGTAAATTAGTTGTAAAGGGTGGTAATTGCCAATAGGTTGGCAACTTACAATGCTTAGAAGGAGTTTCAATTGCAGAAGAGAATTGATTTTATCAGTGGGAGTAATGTCGGATACGCGGCGAAAGTCGTAAGTTCGAATGCTACCATGAGCTTTCGGTGAAGGAAAACCAGTTCTGTGCTGTTTTATTAATCTATACTAATATTATAAAGAGGAAATTTGTATTTTTTTATGTAAGAAATAAACTTAAAAACTACTCGACCGATATTAAAAATTCTTTCACCATTAGAAAGCTCCATTATCCCTGAGTAACATAGGCTATAGTTTTGTCCCGGGAAAAGGAAATATTATAAAGAGGTAAGGTTTGTGAGGTTGTAGGGGGTCTCTGGATCTATCTCTCTGACCCGATTTTGAAAAAATTTTTATCAATATAAAGCCACGTTATTTGTGAGTGTATTTTTGTGGCTATATTTTTTATCCACGGAATAGATCCCATGGGAACGTGGGTGAAACCGCGGGGGACAGATAGTAATTAATAACTCTCATCCTGCTAATTACGGACAAGACAATGAATGACGAGTCTGTCTGAGTGGAATGAATGACTAATGAATATGATTGGTGGATATCAAACACATCCATATCAACATCGCATAGCCTTTCTGGTGGAAAAGCAGCCTAAACCCTAAAATCATACAGCATGGGGTCCTTCAAAAGAGGAGTAAGAAAGTTTATGCAAGGTCGGCAACGCGCTCGTGACGCCTCTGGAGTAAGCGTCCATAGGCTACGGTAACCACTTACCATCCGGTGGGCCGTAAGCTTGTTTGCCACCTAGTCGTATAAAAAAAAAATTCCAGATAAAAAACCTGAAGGATTACCAACATCTGCATTAAAACTATCAAAGAGTAAAGAGGAGCCAACAATTAAAAAACATAAAGTGGAAGAGAAATATAAACACTCTGCGCTTGATGATATTATCAAAATGGAGGAGCAAGCAAAGGAAAAAGCTAATAGGTAACTATTGCCCTATGATCTAGTATCACACAGACCCCAGGATGATTTCTATACTCAAGAAATAATATCTAACACTAACCAAAACTAAAATTTCAATTACCAAATTAACAACAAATTTCATACAAAAACTCAATTTTAACTGGAAATGATTCCCATATAAAAATAAGATTGTATTTTTAATACCACAAGTATCAACCAGGCTGGCCTGTCACCTGATGGTAAGTGACTACCGTCGCCTAATAGACATTAATCTTTTTAAGAAAGCAACTTAGACCCATTACATTTAATGATTATTTAATATTCTCACTAATTATATTTATATTATGCGTGTTATAGCAACAAAAAATAATAAATAAATAGAACTTAGTTAAAAAACAAACTCGCACAGACCAGCCCCCACAAGCAGCACCTGTTCACAAGCATGACGCGTGTGGCAGCCACCATTTTGTAGGGAAGTGAGTGACTCCACACGATATAGGATTCGAACCCCCTATCCGTCACTACCACTGAGCTACCAATCAATTATGATTTCAGAAAAGACTACTGGCTATCAGAGGGTATTATAATAAAAATCACAACGAAATCACTTGGAGATAAATTCTACAAACGAAAAGCTGTAGTTGAAAGAGTTTTTGATAAATATGTAGCGCAAGTCAAATTGTTGGATGATAATGTTAAAATTAAATTAGATCAGGTAAGTGAGGTTATGTAACTAAGCAAGGTCGATATGTTGATGGGTGACCAATTGACACTGGTAGGGTATTTTGTAGTTCCCGACTGGCTGGCTACCAGACTCAAGTTGAAAATCTGTCGCCAAGCACCTATCGGTATGTACAGCTGCACTTGAGAGCCAGTTCCTATTCTAGGCTTCGTTACCACCTTCGGCCACTTTCAACTTGTGTGTGGTGTCCAACCAGTCGGGTACCACAAAGTACCCTACCACCGTGCTGTGGTTTCCTCACGATGATGATTCGAACCCACGACCTTACGCGGTATCCGACGTCCCTACCACTGAGCTATCATCGCCTTCAGTCTGAGTGTTTACAAGTATGTAATATATCAGCTGGTTTCACTTACCATCAGGTATCCTGATGCCTAGTTCTTACTGGTGGTATAAAAAAAAACCTGTGTGAAAAATACCCCAAGATTTTTATTTTTATTTCAGAATCACATGGAAACCGTGATACCATCCCCTGGTAGAGCTGTCAGGTTTGTGAACGGCGCCTACCGTGGTAGTAACGGCGTCTTGAGGACTATAGATACTGATAAATACTGCTGCGATGTCGAGGTAATATATATTTTGTGTTTGACAATCTCACCATGGCAAGTGATGATGTGGCCGAAAGTGGTAGTACACAAAGCCTAGATTCAAATTGTCTGATTAAAAATAAGATATAGATTGTGCCTTCCACGAAGACGCTCCCCACTCTTTTTCTGAATCCTTTACAGTGTAAGTGTACATCCTTTTGCTAGTGTTGTAGTGCTGCTTATTGACATAATACATATCGATTTAAACATTGAAATATCGTCAGCATGTTCATCAAATACGTCACGTCTAGTGAACGTATTTTATGAACGGCCCCTAAATGGCTGAACAGATTTTGATGAAATTTAGTATTGGGATAACTAAAACCCTGGGTGAGGACAATCCAGTCGCGGTAAAAAAATAAAATCTGCATAATAAACTTTTTTCTCTTCAACTTATACCCACACAAACACTGAAATGGCTGAAAGGTGTAGATACCAAGCCAAAAACCATAAAAAAATGGTGCCAATTTTTTTTGACATATTTTGACAATGGAACTAATTAAAGTTTTTTTTTCAGATTGCAGAAGGCTTACTAGCTGGCCGGTTAGTGAAAGGTGTACAATATGAAGATATTAGTAAATTAGCTACGTGAAATTATGATTATAAATAGATTCATATGTAAATAAAAGTGTTTTTATGTCGTTACTGAATTTTATTTAGAACTTAAGCGAATATGCAAAACAATTTAGCCTACCTAAGAATGCCCTGTTGCCAAGTACCCACTGTTTCTACTACATAATAATAAAATAAGCATAATGTAGTTTTGGGGCCAGTTGGCGTGGTTGGTAACACTACCTATCACGCCGCAGTTCGTGGGTTCGATTCCTACCCAGCACACATTTGTGCATGAACTTCTCTGTTTGTCATGTTATCTGGTTTCTATAGTACAAGCTCTGCTTAGTTTAATTAAATGAAATATTAATCCGAATAGGTCTTCACAGGCACTTATGAACAGTCAGACTCTAAATGCTCGGTTCGGAAGGTTGCTTTTGCTGAGAAGAACCTGCAATAAACTCGGCAATAACTCTTTTTCAAAAACAACTTTACACCTATTACATTCAATAATTATTTATCTAGTCTCACAATATTTGCGTGTTATGGCGGCAAAAATAGTAATCTATAGAATTTAATTGTGAAACAACAAACTCAAGCAGACAAGTATGACGCGTGTGGCAGCCACCACAAGGGAAGTGAGCGACCCGTTTGGGATCAAATGACCGTGTAAGAATGTCATAGAATATTTATTTATTCATGTTGAGAGTAGCTAAACACTATCTCAGATAATAGCATGGAAAAATCTGTCGCCAGGCGTTTACTGTCAGCTGCCTTCTAGATATTTTTAAAGGTCACCAACACATTGGCAATCACCTGGTCTTGCTTAATATAGGTAATTGTAGTCACATACCATCAGGTGACCTGCTTGCTTGTAAAATTCCGACTATAGTAGAAAAAAAAACAAATATTTGGATGATAGATATAGGTACCCGTAGTAACCTGCGTACTTGAGATGATAAGTTAGATTTAAATAGTCTGTGGTCCAAAAATTTATTCACGTTGCTACGAAAAGCAAGGCCTTCATAGTAAAAAAAATAAGCAATTAACGCCATCTAGTAGTTGGATTGTTTTTTTATTATTAATTACAATTTTTCATGAAAAAAACGTTAAATAGCATTGATATTTTAAAGACGATGATAGCTGTGGTAGTGACGTCGGATACCGCGGCGTAGGTTCGAATCCTACAATGAGCTTGAGCTTTCGGTGAAGGAAAACATCGTGAGGAATCTGGTAGACTGGCTGGTTACCACCCTCAAGTTGAAAATCTGTCTGTGATAACACCTATCAGTGTTCCAACAGCTGCACTTGAGAGCTTCCCATCTAAGCTTTGTATGCTTACCACCTTCGGCCACATCATCACTTACCATAGTGAAATTCGGACAAACACAAGCTTATCCTAAGTAAAAAAAACTTATTGGGTGCGTAAGGGAGAATAAAGAGGACTATTTCATATGGAGTTTTTAAATAAAACACAATAATGTCAAGCTGATTAATATCCATCATTTATCCATTTAAAATTAAATAAAAACAATGCATTTTTGTTTATGGATTGGATTATAAAACAATCATCTACATGTACATACAAGCATTACTTAAACCGCTAATTGTATTATTACTAATACATAAATGTAATATAAAATATATTCATTTGGGGGCAATAGACAAACCATAAAATCATTTCTCTAAAAAATACATCAAAGACAATGCTGTTAAACCTACATTGCCGGATTGCAATATTTTCACTTAGAATAAGTTAAAAATGTCTATAAACACATTTAAAATTCACTAAGAATACAAACTGTATATAATTTTCCTTAAAATTATCTCGCTAATGTTTCAAATTCGTACTTAATGAATTTATAAGTGTTTGGGGTGTCCATTATTTTCTGTCAATGGCGGACATAACAACAGATTATCAAGTACACGTGTCCTTAATAAGTACTTTTAAAAATGGCAGTGGTTATATTTTAATATATTTTGGAAAGTGACCCAAGGTCACTGAGTATATAAAACGCAATTTCCGATGCCTTGTAAAGCTTAGCTCCATCATTTTATCTAGTATTTTATGTTACTGAAACTATTTTTTTTTATGTAAAACGTCATTCAAGCACCATTATATTTAAAGCACCTATTATAAGGCACATGTTGGAAGCAGACTATGATTATTATTATTTAACTATAAAACATTCTATCAAAATATTTTCTGGGTAAAATATTGATATCTTTTGATCTTGTTATGGCTATTGGGAAGTCTGAAGGATGTCTAATTTTACGTATGGATATGAAGAAACAATTTTTTTTATTTAATGTTTGAAAATTCGAAATAAATGCTGTAATACTTTTAAATAATAGTCAATATTAAAATTGTAGTTTCGTAAAACTGGATACAAGGTTTAAAAATGGCGGGAGGTTATGTTGCCATGCAAAAATTTTAATAAGTACTAGAATCCCACCGCGAATAATTTAATACCTAAAAACTATTTTGTTAAATTGCAACAAATGCCTTATTAATGCTAGAAAAAAAAAACATTACAATAAAATACTACATTTTAAGCTATACGATTAAAACATGCATTTAGGTAATCCCAAATTACTTAATTCTTAAATATATTGTGATTTTAATGTTCGGAATAACATTTTATCTATGTCAACTAATTAAGGAATAACACTCTATCATAGCTTTTCATATCTTAGGTGTGATGTAACGATATTTTGACGATCCCAATAATAATAATTGTAGCAGCCAGAAATTGTTTCAATTTTACTCAAAGATTATGCCGATTGTAACGCAAGAACCTAACGAAAATATGATAGAATATTATCCTCATTAAAATTCTGATTACTTGTAAATAATGTACTCTAATTTGTCATTTTGAACTCGGTGTTGCTATGTTAATATTAAAACTACTTTTTTAGTAGCTTTTCTTCTTCGGGATTGATCGGTTCTGGCTTTTGGGGTGATTTGAACGTTGAGTTCGTTATAGGACTGGCCGACGACGGTATGAACTGAAATAAAAAAACTTATTTAATGATATTCGTGTATCTTTAGACTTTAAGTGACGTAAGGTATTTTTTTAAATTTTCATTCACATCTTTAGCTTTATTTAATAATATTGGTGGCGTTTTATCCAAGTACTTCATGAAAGCAGGTATCGTGAATCTTCAGATTGTCACAAATCTGTGAAAAGTTTATTGGAATGGACGCTGACTTAAAAAAAGATTTAAAAACTTGACATTGACAGAAATGTTTTTTTTAAATAATTTTTAGTCATGACGTCTTTCAGTCGCATACATTTTCTTCAGTTTTAATTTCTTCTTTTATTTTATAGTCACATTCTCTGTTAGTCCTCGTCCGTACATGTCCAGTCATGTTTTACTGAAATTGGCGGCTGTCCCACTAAAACATTCACGGATTTTTTTGGGACAACCTGAAAAGTCACGATACGCTTTCATTTCACTTCACTTATGCACTAAGATCTTTATTGGACAAAACGCCACCGATATTATTCAATAAAACTCAAAATACACCATTAAATGAAAATAAAACAAAAACGCAACGTCCCTTCGCAAGTTCCCGCCAAAAAGTCCTAACAGATTTCTGTTAGGACTCGAGGACATTTGTCCTCGAGGCTGATTGCCAGTGAATAAATTAATTTAAACTATAATCCTTTGTACCTATCATATGCAAAATAATATTCTATAAAAATATCTAGGTACTAAATATAGTTCTATTTTAGAAATACAAACCTGTGACTAATATCTAGTCTTAGGCACTTCCAAATTCTAAGCAGCATGAAAAAATTACAATTTGTATTGAGAATTTATTGCTCTATGATTGCAATGATATAAACTGATATTACTGCAAAACAAATGGTTTAAAGGTGACAATCAAACGGCTTACCTGCTTCGGCAAGTCGGCTTCAGAGATCTCATCGATTCTGTCGCCTTCACGGAGCAACTGAAAAAAAAAAAGAATTAGTACACAAAAGATTTAAAAAAAAACCGACTTCAAAACTGTAACCTATTGTAAGCTTTGTTATCTCGTTTGGTTTGTATTGTGAATTTAACAAATCATATTTAATCAAATTATAATGTATATTGGTATAATAAGATGTATGGGATTACAAAATGTTGAAACAAGTATTTTATTTGACTCTAAATAGTTTGATGGTGCCGCCACTGTCGCTTCACATTCACGCCGTTGTAAAATGGTTGAGTGGAGGGGCGGCAGAGGTTTTAAATTGACGAGTCAAACCAAGAGAACACTCACTCTCTTCAGTTAGAAATATTGTTTTATATACGTATTGCATTGCTATGTTAATTGGCACTTAACTTATCCGTCATTATATTTAAAGTGATACAAATATTGTAGTTAATATAAAAGTTAATTGAAAGTGTGTATTCATTTAATTGTCGGTACTCCCACTCTAAGACTACATTAGTTTACACTATATATACAAACTTGAACTAAAAAGTAAAAAAATAATAGTTTAATTTCAAAGCAAGAGCCTTAAAGGACAATCAAAACCTTAAAGGACAATCAACAAAATTATTGATATTTACTATATCTATTTAATCCATAAACAGTTCTAGTACCTCCTTTTTTGAAGTCGGTTAAAAGTCTATTAGGTACCACGAGGCGAACCCGTATCATGGGTATCTCATCACTTATCAAAAAAGTGACTTCAAAATGGACGGTTTTTTTTATGTAATTCATATTGTTACAAAAACATACCTACGTAATTATTTTCAAAAAATTTCATGATTTAATAGCTAAATTTAATCATCAAAAAGTGTCTGTTTTTAAATTCCCTCACAAATTTCCAAAACGCCCCATGAGCTAATCGTGAGTAATCGTGACGTCACTTGGAAACTCGACCTCAGAGTTTGTAACCACTACGCTTAAATTTATTGTAATTTATAAGTTTTCTGTGCTTTTCCATTGTATTAAAATGATTTTAGTAACTTTGTGAACCATACACTTAATTTTTGACATAGAATTCGTCTAATCTCACATCACAAAATAAGCGCGCCATAATGGCCGCGTTTGAATCACCCGGAAATGATAGTGATTTTATTATATTTTTTTAGCTTAATGGTTAACATTTTGGCATGGTAAGTATTTTTTTTGTAATGTAATAACCCGTAGAAACGTTTAAAACAATAAGAAAAATACGTGCATGGGGAATCCCATTGTGTGATAGTTTCCGGTAAGATTTTACTGATATGAAATCGTCACGTAAGGAAAAAGCGTTACGCCCACTTCATGGGTCTTTTTCTTTGTGTCTCTCTGCGTGTATCGGGAGATAGTGTGAGTATCTAGATTCAAGCAGGCGAGCATTATGCGCACTCAATTGTACAACATATTTTTTATTCTGTATAAGCTTGTTTGACCACAATCTCACCATAGTAAGTGATGATGTGGCCGAAGGTGGTAAGCACAAGAACACATCGATAGGTGCTTGGCGACAGTTCAACTTGAGGGTGGTAGTGCCAGTCGGGTACTACGAAGTACCCTACCACCGTGCTTTTCCTCACCATGTTTTCCATAGTACTCAAGTTGAAAATCAAGCACCGGTGTATTCCGACAACTACACTTGAGAGCCAGTATCCTTCTAGACTTTGTGTGCTTTGTGTCACAAGTGACAACGAGGCGGGCGGGTCACCTGGTGGTAAGTGACTACCGTCGCCTATCGACATTAGCAATACCAGGTGGATTGCTAATATGTTGTATACCTTATTACAATGCCTTAAAGGCAACTGGCTCTCAAGTGTAACTGCCGGAACACACCGATAGGTGTTGGACGATAGATTACACACTACCTATCACGCCACAGGTCGTGGGTTCGATTCCCATCCAGGACAGATATTTGTGTGCATGAACATGTCTGTTTGTCTTGAGTCTGGGTGTAATTATCTATTCAAGTATGTATTTACAAAAAAAAAAGTAGTTTGCAGTGTATCTGGTTTCCATATTACAAGCTCTGCTTAGTTTGTGATCAGATAGCCGTGTGTGAACAATGTCCGAGGGTAATTATTATTTTCTACTTATTATAAACTTGAGGGTGGTAGCCAGCCAGTCGGGTACTACAAAGTACCCTACCACCGTGCAGCCTACACAAATAAGAATTACCTTATCAACTTCAGGTTCGATTTGTTCGTTGGTGCCTCCCTTATTCAAAGCGCCTTTCTCCATTAGAGTAGCGCGTTTTGCTGCCAGATATATTGATCTGAAAGAAATAGAGGTGATGACACGTTTTATTAAAATGCGCCTTCACAACTTGTGGATTCCAATATGCTATAAACTTGTTTGGTGGGTAGGTCTGTATAGAGTAAGAGTCTATAAGAGTAGCTAAGAAAGGATTTTCCAATTTTACCCCTAAAGGCAATATCTACTGACTAACTGACTGACTGATCTATCAACACACAGCTCAAACCGCTGAACGGATTGCGCTGAAATTCTGCACGCAGTTAGTTATTATGACGTAGGTAAACGCTAAGAAAGGATTTTTCGAAATTCACCCCTAAGGGGATGAAATGGGGTCTAAAGTTTGTATGGGGAAAGGGATCGCGTGTAACCGCGGGGCGGAATTGTAGTAATATTTTGTATGATTGTTTTGCTCAATCACGCAAAAACGGCTGAACAAATTTTAAAGAAACTTGCCACACAGGAAAAAACATAGGATACATTTTATCCCGGGAAAAGATAAGATCCCATAAGACAGCTAGTATAAACAAGTGCGAGTCGGACTCGCGCACGGAGGGTTCCGTAAAAACGGCAAAAAATTCACGTTTGTTGTATGGGAGCCCCCCTTATTTTTTTTTTTGGGTATTTGTTGTTATAGCGGCAACAGAAATACATCATCTGTGACGACTGTTTCAACTGTCTAGCTATCGCGGTTCTTGAGATACAGCCTGGTGACAGACAGACGGACGGACAGACAGCGAAGTCTTAGTAATAGGGTCCCGTTTTTACCCTTTGGGTACGGAACCCTAATAAATAGATCCCTCGGGAATGCGGATGAAAACATCTAGTATAAAATAAAACATACCTCTTAATAGTGAGATAGTAAACCTCAGCGATGGCCCTGACGGAGTAGTCTGGCACGAAGGTGTGTCGCAGCATCGTGTCCATGTTCAGGTTCTGCAAGGAGCCCAGGGTGGTCGGGGCGGGGGCCTCCGCTGGACGAACAATCATATATTGACATGGGCCTTTCGAGTACCAATGGATCGAGTGACGTGTGTTTTGTATACAGAATGTCCGGTAAGAAGTACGACAAACTTTCACGCTAAAACGGCTGAACGGATCTGGATGAAATTTGGCACAGAGATAGATTATGGTCTGGAATAGCATTGTTTTTATTTTGGATAAGCTTGTGTTTGACCACCATGGTAAGTGATGATGTGGCCGAAGGCCAAAGCCTAGATGAGAACTGGCTCTCAAGTGCAGCTATCGGAACACACCGATAGGTGCTTGGCGACAGATTTTCAACTCGAGGGTGGTAGCCAACCAGTCGGGTACTACAAAGTACCCTACCACCGTGCACATAGGCTACTTTTTATTCTGGGAAAGGATTAGATCCCTCAGGTGAAACCGCGGGGATAGCTAGTTTATAGAACTCACCAAGTCCGACGTTCTGTGTGAGTGCCTGCACCCCGAAGTAAGTGAAGGGTCCCGCCTCGAAGACGAGGTTCTCTCGTCCTACCGTCACCTCCACGCGACCCTCCAGGATCAGTACGAAGTAGTCCACCTGCACAAACCACACGTAGTTAGGGTTACCAGATAGAAAATTTGAAAAACCCTTATTCCTTTTGAAAAATCCTGAGATTTTTTCGGTTTTTTTTTATACTACAAGTGACAACGAAGCTGAAGGGTCGCCTGATGGTAAGTGTCTACCGTCGCCTATAGACATTAGCAATACCAAGGAGTTTGTACACCTTATTACAAGAGCAAAAAGGCAACTGGCTCTCAAGTGCAACTGCCGGAACCCACCAACAGGTGCTTGTCGACAGTTCAACTTGAGGGTAGTAGCCAGTCAGTCCGGTACTACAAAGTACCCTACCACCGTGCTATGGTTTCCTCACGATGTTTTCCTTCACCGAAAGCTCAAGCTCATTGTAGGATTCGAACCCACGACATTCGCCGCGGTATCCGACGTCACTACCATCTTAGATTTCAAAGCTGAAAAAAAAAAACGATAAAAGACAGTCGCGGAAAAGGGTGATCAGGATAAATCAATTGAAAAGACATACCGGTTTTCCTTCTTGGAAGACGTATCTCTTGAGATCGTTCTTCTCTTCGTCTCCACGCAGCTTGATGTGCTGTATGACATCCTGCTTCAGAAGACGACGGAGCACAGTCTCCGAGATCATGTCCGGACGGAATGGACCCACGCCTAAGGAATTCATATTTAATAGAGATGATGCATGCCTAAGTCAAAGTAATAATAATAATATAATAATAATAATGTATTTATTTGTACTAAAAATCACAATATAGTCACAAGCATAATGAGAAGTACATACAACTTACATTGTTAACACTATTTAGTACAAACTACTACCTAATCTAGGACAAGCCTGTATTCTAGGCAGCAGCCCCCAAAGTCAAAACCATTTATTCAGTTTAGTCCCTAGAAGGGCACTTATGAAGGTCGAATTACAGAAGTTACCACCGGTTCGGAAGTCAGACAACAACTGAGATGAATCGGCAAGAAACTCGGCAAGGTTACATTTTTTAAATATTTTTGGACCATCTGACTATATTGGCTTTTTTTTTTCAAATGTTTAACAATTTTATTCTTAAAGTAATACAAAAATACATAAAAAATTATAATTTTGGAATATTTTAAGATGTTTTATACACTAGTAAGTGTTAGGTATTTTTTCTTGAATATAGGTAACTAATGCGGGTTATAATTTTTTTATGTATTTTTGTATTAGTTTAAGAATAAAATTGTTAAACATTTGAAAAAAAATGCCAATATAGTCAGATGGTCCAAAAATATTTAAAAAATGTAACCTTGCCGAGTTTCTTGCCGGTTCTTTTCAGTTGTTGTCTGACTTCCGAACCGGTGGTAACTTCTAATTCGACCTTCATAAGTGCCCTTCTAGGGACTAAACTGAATAAATGGTTTTGACTTTGACTATTAAATTGGACAGGAAGTCTCTCTGGTCAGCTAGTCATGTATAAGTTATTTTTGGTATAGAATTTTGTTTTTTTTTAATCACGAGTATCAAATAATAGGCTTTGGAACTGAATGCTGATTCTTTTTATTTTTCATGTAGAATTAGATACCATGTTTTGTATGTTAAATTAATTGTAATATAAACTTACTGGTGCTCAAGAACTGGAAGGTGGCCAGCACGAGTTGTGGTGAGACGTGGACGCGCTGGTGCTCGTGGTGGCCGGCGAAGGCAGCCAGGTCATGGAACTTGTTGATGGGGCGGGTGAGACGCTTCTTGGTACGATTGTCGCCTGGACAATAACAGGTTCGTTTTACTTTTAGGATAAGCTTGTGACCGCAATCTCATCATGGTAAGTGGCTCTCAGGTGCAGCTGATAGGTGCTTGGCGACAGATTTTTAACTTGAGGGTGGTAGCCAGTCAATCAAGTACTTTAAATTACCCTACGACCGTGCTATGGTTTCCTCACGATGTTTTCTTTCACCGAAAGCTCAATCTCATTGTAGAATTCGGAACCACGACCTTCGCCGCGGTATCCGACGTCACTACCACTGAGCTATCATCTCTTATCACAAACCTTAAAAAATAAAAAAATAGTAGCTTCTGGACGTGTGTTGTTCGAAATAAAATAAAAAAATCTGCACATCTTTCAAAAGTAAACAGCGGACTATTATTTTTTAATGCACTCCTACAATATAAGTAGGTATCAAATGAAAGGGCTTGTTGAGAAAAAATCGAAAAATCAATTCTTTTTAGCGCATTTAAATAAAAGCTTGTTTTCAAAAAGTATTTTTAACTTATCTTCTTCATCTTCTTCTAATATTACAAAGAGGAAAGATTTGTATGTATGTAACGAAGCAACTCAAAAACTACTGTACCGATTTCAAAAATTCTTTCACCATTTGAATGCTACATTATTCCAGATTAACATAGGCTATATTTTTATCCCGGGATAAGATAAGATCCCACGGGAACGCGGGTGAAACTGCGAGAGCTAGTAATTTTATAAATGACTTACTGAAGACATCAGTCTCGTCCACAATCTCAGCTTGGATCATTTCCTCGATGACATCTTCCAAGGTGACCAGACCGACTGTCTCGTATACTGGGTCGCCGTCACCTTCCTCGATGCGCTGGACGAACGCCATGTGGCCCTTATGACCTGAGTACCAAGGGTTATATTTGAAATGAAATGTTTGTTCGGAAGGTTGCTTTTGCTGAGAAGAGCCGGCAATAAACTCAGCAATTACCCTTTTCAAAACAATCTTAGAATTATTACATAAATGTATGTCCTGCAAGAGCGAGCGTTACACCCAAGCATTGTCGTCATTAACATATTCGTTAATATGGTAGTACGCCTTCTGTACTAAAACATTCTTAACACGTTCCTTAAATTTATGTATAGGCAAATGCAACAGAAGTAGAACAGATTTGACTGCTTGTTCTAAGACTATGTAAAAATATGCATTTATGTGTGGTTTAAATTATACAAGATTTGCTAACGACAAACTTTTTAAATACATACTTAAATAGATTAGATAGACTCAGGACAAACAGACATGTTCATACCCACGGCCAACCGACCCGTCAGAGTTGTTAGGTCCATAATGAATTCACTAAGTTTTTTTTTTATATTTCATGAATTCTTAGCGTCTATTCCTTGCGTTATATATAAATTATGTTACTTATTATGTATGTTACTTATGACTTAATTTTGTAATATACTTAAAATAATTAAATAATATAATAAAAAAATCTTATTAGAAACAAGTAGGTACATTAATTGTACTATGGTTACCAAATACATCATGGACTCACAAAATGTGTCCCATAGTCATATAAAATAATATGCAATAAAAAAAACAATATAATTGAGAACTTTTTTGAAGTCTGTTATGACTATCCATAGTGTCCATCCTTAATGTTTAAAATATATTCTAAATTCAAATGTGTGTTCCTTACGCGCCATCTTAACACAACATTTTTTTAACGTTTTTCATAAGCAAATGATTTCAATAATATATTCCTCTAACACAATTTTGAAACAGTCTGGAAAAACATGTGTGCCAGCCAAAAATTAAACGTTTAAAAATAATTCACCACATTTTTACAAGGTTAACTAATGCTAGGTCTACATTTGCGTTACGTTGGTACTGCTACAAACTAATAAAATAAATGTGAAAGTTTGCATGTTTGGCTGTTTAGATGTTTGTGCCTCGATCACGCAAAATCTCGATCATATGCTGTAATAAATAGGTTTTTATCCGGGAATAAAGATATTTTGTACCTCAATCACGCAATAACGGCTAAAACATAATGTAATAAAACCATCCCTGGAAAAGATAAGATGTTTCAGTAACACGGGTGAAACCGTGGGGGACTAAGAGCAAGAAATTACGTAGACTACGTACTAAATGTAAACGGTCCCTGCGTTTTCACTCGTGTTCACGAAAAATCTTATCTTTTCCCGGGTTAAAATAATTCTGTGTTATAATCTACCTCTTCTCAAACTCAAACTCAAAACTCATTTATTCAGTTTAGGCCCTGGTGGCACTTATGAACGTTACAATTGACTCTACCACCGTTTCGGAATACACTTAAACTGAGAAGACTCCTGCAAGAAACTCAGCGAGGCAATTTTATTTCATCTTTCTTACATTTATTTTCATAAATACATTTTCAAATATTTTACAATGGTAATATCATTCACCACCCACTAAATCCTATCGTAAAATTACGTAACCACCAAGTGTAGACCAAGCACTCTTTATGATTCATGATCGAACCAGACAGGCGGTTATTTATTTACGTTGCATAATTTAAACTCATTTGAAGTCGCACGTGAAAAGAAAATGGATGTTGCCAAAAAAGTGCGCGCGGCGCCGGTTATATAGGTAATAGATCAGTATTGAAAACTGAAAGACTAAATTTGAGACGTTTAGCGCAATTTGATGGTACGTATACTAGCTTTCTACTTGGAATTACCCGCGTTTCTGAGGATTTAAATATTCACATTGCTTGACCGAGGCCAGAATTTCATGGCAATTGGCCTGCCCGAACATTGAACTGCCCAAGGTCCCCTCCTCGCAGCGGCTCTGGGATGACCCTCTCTGTGAACTGGTACGGAATAATTTATTAGAAACGTCAACCAGTTCCGCAGATAGGGCCCGCCTCACAGCTGTTTTTGCTTGGGAATCGGGTCTTTGGTTGCAGGCCTTACCATCTTCACATATGGGTACACTTTTGGACTCCAACACTTTTAGATCCGCCGTATGTTTACGCTTGGGCTTGCCGATTTTCTCGTCACATCGCTGTCAGTGTGGCACTGCTGTCGATCAACTCGGTCACCACGGACTATCTTGCATCAAAAGCGCAGGTAGATATTCGAGACATGCTTGCCTTAATGATGTCATCCGTCGGGCCCTTACCAGCGCCAACGTAACAGCTATTTTAGAACCAAATGGCTTGTTTCGTGACGATGGTAAGAGACCCGATGGAATGACACTTATACCCTGGAAGATGGGTCGACCTTTGGTATGGGATGCCACGTGTGTTGATACCTTAGCACCGTCTCATCTTCCAGAGACAGTGGATAGGGCCGGTGGTGCAGCCATGTCAGCAGAGAGCCTCAAGCGGCGAAAATACAGTAACTTAGATACAAGTTACATGTTTGAGCCGTTTGGGGTTGAAACTCTGGGTCCGTGGGGGCCGAGTGCACACCACCTTTTCCGAGAAATGTCAAAACGACTGGTCGACGCATCTCGTGACCAGAATGCTGGCATATACCTCGCTCAACGAATCAGCATTGCCATCCAACGTGGCAATGCTGCCAGCATTCTGGGTACGTTGCCTACTGACAACGACTTTTTTATTTAGATTTTATATAATTAGATTAATTACCTAGTACGTTAGAATTTGTCTTTTAATTCTTCTAAAAAAATGACCATAGATACTATGTATTTCAGTCTCATACATTTTTTTCAGTAAGGCTAGAGTTGCCAGGTGTCTGCCAGACATGTTTGGCTTATTTACGGAAGTGTCTGGCCAAATATTTTCTCGTCCATCCTGTCGGGCTTTTTATCTGGCTACCGCGCGAGTAGAAAGTAATGCCCCGAAAAAAGATATGTCCGTTTTTTAGAGTAAATTGTCCAGTCAAATTAGGCTTTAGAGTTTTTTTTACCTGGCAACCCTATTTGAGACAGACTCGTAACAGCACTGACATAAAAATATTCGTACAAACATTTTATATGGACGTATTCAAACGCACCATGCGTGAGTGGATCGTGTTCGCACAGAAAATGTATGTAAAAGTCTGTGAACGTACCGGTATTGTGTGGAATCTTATATAAATGAATATTCATTTGAGTTCCATAGAATCTCTATGAATTTTCATGACAATGCATCCGTACGTCCATCCGCTATTAACAGTTGATCGCTGATTTGAGTTTCACGACTAAAATAACTTTATTTTCACTTTTGTTAAATAAATAACTTATTTTTGCGGTCGATGAAACTTACATTGTAAACTTTAACGGCCTTATTCATAATGATTTCGACGGTGTTTAGCAAGTGCTTAGCAGATTCTAAATTCTTAATTCAAGTTTTCTATAGAAAATTTGAATTTAGAATCTGCTAAGCACTTGCTAAACGCCGTCGAGATTTTTATGGGATAATAAGGCCATAAGTTGCTACTTTGTCCTTAATTTATACTCTGTGCGTGTACGAATTTTCAGTGACTAAACCACCACTAAACAGATAACTGACAGATATTTTTTTCGGCTGGCAACAATTAAACAACTGTCACTTTTTTTTTTAAATACGTAGCACAGTGCACAAGTCACACAACTAACCTTCCTTAAACTGCTTCAACATAACATCCAGAGTGATATCCTCGAAGACGAAGTTGCAGGGGTTCTGGTAGTACTGGCAGAGTGTCCTCAGCGGGGTGTTGTCGTCAGGGTCCACGAAGGCGAGGTCCTTGACGAACAGCACCGTCAGTATATTGCCGCGGTGACCTTCGTATACCGGGATACGGGAGTAGCCTGCGAAGAATTATATAACATCAAGAGATCCGATTCGTCAGCTATCCTGACTGCCACCAAAAAGTTGGGGTTTGTTGAAATGAATTTAAAGGAATCCTGAATTGGATTATTTTTATGTAAAATGGCCGTACTTTTGGTCATCGGATCTCTAATGGCAACACTGTTTTATTTGACAGCCATGTTTTGGCGCTTATTTAAAAAAAACTCTATTAAGACTCTTAAGAGTGTGTGTGTTTTATTTTCATTAAATACTCTTTTATTGAATAATAGCGGTAGCGATTTGTCCAATAAAGTTCAATCTAGTGCACCAGTGAAATGAAATGAAAATGTGTATCGTGACTTTTCAGGTTATCCCAAAAGTCCCAGTAGTTTAGTGGAATGGACCGATGAGTAACTTTACTGTGAATGTTATATAACGTGACTATAACATAAAATAGTAACTTGAAATTGGCAGAATTGTCTTAAAAGATTGCCAGTAAAGAAAAGAAAAGCCTCTTAAATGGCAACCCATGCCAGGTACAGTAAGTAAAAAAAAAACTCACCAGACTTAACAATCTCGGACATAGTTTCAAAGTCCAGCACACTGGTGATGGGCAGCATGTAGCAGTCCTTCAGCTTCGTCATGACATTGCTGACCGTCTTCTTGCGAAGGTCCAGGGCTCCAGATATGATGTTCACCTCCTCATTGTCCAGGTCATTGACGTGGTTTGTTACCTGGAGGGGAAATAGGGATGTATCTTCGATGCCTTCAGGTCAAACGCCGTAAAGGCCTATTGGGACCATTCATTATTGAAGTAAGGACGATTTTGGACATTTTTGAAGCCCCCCAATTAGAATTACATAAGATTTTTCGAGCGTCCCCTCGCCCTATTATTTATTTGAATAAAAATTATGTCAGCCTGAAAGTATCCACTGTTGGACAAAGGCCCTCAAGGATCACCACGATGGCCAGTCTTGCGATACTCACAATTTTGTTAATGACTTTTTGATTTGTGAAAATTAAATCGTTTCTTTTTACTCTTGGATAAGCTTTTCTTTAAACGCAATCTCACCATGGTAAGTAATGATGTAGCCGAAGGTGGTGAGCACACAAAACCTAGATGGGAACTGGCTCTCAAGTTCAGCTGTCGGAACACACCGATAGGTGCTTGGCGACAGATTTTCAACTTGAAGGTGGTAGCCAGCCAGTCGAGTAATACAAAGTACTCTACCACCGTGAAAAATCTAAAATTTGGACAGGAGTTGCAACTATATACCTTCTGAACAATCCCCTTTCGGGTCCCTAGGGGGGAATACCCGTAAATTACGACAAATAATATTAGTAAATGAGACGTGACTTAAAACTATGTTAATAAAAAGTTGATAACATACACTAACCCGGACAAGCTCCTTCAACCGTTCCCTGTTGTAATGTGTGCCGATCTCCTCGCCTAGGAAGTAGTCAAGGAGCTTGCTTGTAGGCCAAGCCAGCGGGGCGCAGATACCCATCACGATCTGTGAAGGAATTATTCGTTTATACGTACATTTATACCCATATTTCCCTTACTAAGGTTGATTTTAAGAAAAAGAAACCATGTTCTTGCCGAGAGTTCAAGGTCCAAGAAGTCTCAAGACAGACAAATAGATATAGTATCTGGTCTATCTGTACTATACTAATATTATAAAGAGCTAGTTAATACATGAAATTGGTGTTAGAAGAACGAAACCTTTTAGAGAAATCGCCACGAATTTTTTACATATGATAATTCTACACATTATTAAAAAATAGTCCAAATAAGGTCCAAAAATACTTAAAAAATGTAACCTTGCCGAGATCCTTGGCGGTTCTTCTCAGTTGTTGTCTGACTTCCGAACCGGTGGTAACTTCTGTAATACGACCTTCATAAGTGCCCTTCTAGGGCCTAAACTGAATAAATGGTTTTGACTTTGACTATACTTCCTTTATTCAGATGGCATATTAATTTACTAACCTTCATGACCCAGATACTCTTAGCACCGATGTATAGACCGTGTCTAGCACATATAGCTTGAGGCGTAATTTCGGCGATGAACACAATTGCCAGCGTAGAACCAATAACAGCAACGAGACCAGACGTCAAATCATCTAGGATAACAGTGAAGGTACTGTTCACAGCGACGTTACTCAGCAAAATGGTACACAGCAGGTAGTTTCCATGGGCTCGTACAGGCATGATGGCCCTAGCGTACTTCCTCTCGTTTTCCGTCCCCGTGTTGGCTATGATCTTCAATTCAGTTCGATCCAAAGCCATCAGGCCAAGATTAAGACCGGAGAATAAGGAAGCAAGCATTAGAAGAATGATGATGAGGACAATTGAAGCCCAAAGAGGTAAAAGCTTGTTGTGGGTGGCGAGAATCTTCCATTTTTCGCTCCCCTGATGCATGAAGGAGTTTGTGGTTATGTTTTTGGTGCAGATGTAGAACTTATTGCCTTCTAATGGCGGTGGGGCCAAGAGATCCAGTAGCGCTGAGTCTTTTTCCACGGATTGTACCTAGAAATATTCTAGGTTTATGATGGTAATCACAATAAGATAGAAGATGTCTAGATTATGGAGTCTTGGAAAGAGAAAGAAACGTCTCCCCTCCCCTTTTACCCCTCTGTTTATTAACCTTTTTTTTTTCGTTTATACAAGCTTTACGTTTCAATAAAAAAATGGAAAAATTTGTTTTGTTTACAAAAAAATTATGGTCGATCGATCAATGGGCGAACTAATATCTATAAGTATGTAATTGTGAAAAAGTAGTATATCAGATCAGTAGCTAGTTTCCATAGTACAAACTCTTCTTATTTCGATCAGTTGGCCATAATAATACGAGAAGAATGTTCCAAAATATTTATTAGTTAAGATAAGTAGGTTTTTTTTAAAAAAAAAGCCTATTTTCGCGATTTAAAACCAAAAACAATAAAGACAGCAGAAATTACCTTATATTCCCCATCAAGTAAACGATTACAAGTTTCTCCGTATGCAGCCTCTGCGTGCGTGAACGCAATAATCATTTCGCTATCGAAATTCTCACCAAAAATCCTCATTTTGAATTTAGTTTCACGTAGCACACTCGGAATCACCTCTTCCAATAAGGACGGTTCTTTATCAGCCTCTTCTACTCTTAGACCCAATAATTTGACTGGACCAGAAACTGTGTTAGTTTTTTCACCTAAACTGCTTGACTCTTTGGTTACATCTGTTTCGTTTACAGCCGTACCGTTCTCAATTTCACGTTTCTCTCGATATAGCTCTTCATCTTGAAGCTTTTCTAACTTTCCGTGTGGTTTATAAGAGAACGTCTCTATAGCGACGTCGTCTTCTTGGACGCCGTCGCTGTTGACTGAGAGGTCATCATATAGATTGTGAACGTCGATCTCGTTATTCAGATCATCTTCTATGTCGAAGTTTTCTATCTTTTCACTGGGTTGCCCATTGGTTTCTTTGAAACTGTAACAAGAATTATTTATTATACATGTGAAATAATTTTGTTACTCTTTCACGCAAGAACTAATGAAAGGATTTCACTAAAACCTGAACTGAGTTGTACGGACGATGGCTAACTTAACAATGAATCTATGGTAATATTTGATTGAAAGATTTGATTGTTTGTTTGCATTGAATAGGCTCTGAAACTACTGGACTGATTTGAAAAATTCTTTCACCATGAGAAAGCTACATTATCCCTGATAAACATAGACAATAATTTGTCACGGGAAAAGATAAGATCCCACGGGAATGCGGGTGAAACAACTAGTGTGATAAAACGAGACTAAATCATATAAGAGACTTATAACAGAGGAATAATAACATTGGCAGAAATATAACGGAAGATTGCCAGCAATGACAAAAGTACCATGTAATAGTGCGTCTGTTGACTAAAATTTGCAGTCCCACGCGAGACCGGGTACCTTATTCCCCTTTGTTTTGATCTAAGACTCGGTCAGCGTTGTTTTTTTAAGTAATTGAATTAAGGTCCCCCGAGTGCTTAAAGCAATTTAGTAAATTGCCTGGAGGATACATCACTTTGCTACTGTGTTTTGTTATGCAGGACGAGTTAAACTGGGTGCTCAATAAAATGGTCAAAATTTTTGTTAAAATGTAACCTTGCCGAGTTTTTTGGCGGTAACTTCTCAGTTGTTGTCTTGACTATCATGACCTACATAAAGTGCCTAAACATAATAATGGTTTTGACTTTGAAATGTAACTTTTTTTTAACCTGACAGCGATCTGGACCAGTTGGCCTATTTAAGTTTTTAGTTGTTATTTTTTAATTTGTGTAATTAAATTATCTACTTAAAAATATTATTGTTTTATTATTATAATAATATATTATTATATATGATCTTTGATTTATTGGATTCGGCTCCGACCCGAATGCCAGAATAGCTATTAAAAAATAATCTCGATTTTTTTTTTTATTTTGGATAGGCTTGTGTTTGTTTATTTGTATTTTTTTATTCTGGATAGGCTTGTGTTTGACCCCAATCTCACCATGGTAAGTGAATATGTGGCCGAAGGTGGTAAGCACACAAAGCTTAGATGGGAACTGGCTCTCAAGTGCAGCTCAAATATAACCAAATATCCAAATTCAACGCGGGCTAAAGTTAGTACTCAATAAATAAACTTTTGAATTTGAATAACGCGCGCCACGACCTATCAATAAACCATAGATTATAATCTATGGTTTGAAATAGTGAAACTACATGGTGAAAGTAGTTATAAATAAATCAGAAACATTTATTTTCCAACGTCTCCAATCTATATTGTTTTATTTTCTTGTTAGTCACTCTCATTATAAATATAAATATCCTCGGACATTTTTCACACACGGCTATCTGATCCCAAACTAAGCAGAGCTTGTAATATGGAAACCAGATGACTGATATAATACATATACTATTTTTTTTTTGTAAATACATACTTAAATAGATAATTACACCCAGACTCAGGACAAACAGACATGTTCATGCACACAAATGTGTGTCCTGGATGGGAATCGAACCCACGACCTGCGGCGTGATATACAGTGTAACCGGCCCGTCGATGACACACTCCTCATTGTCCGATGTTTCTATTGAATTGGTGACACTGAAATAACAGTACAATGAGACAGTTCATAATGCACAGAGTTATTCGGGCTGTCCGGTAAGTAGCACGACAACTAGCGACCCGCCCGGAGTCGCAGGGCGCAGGGTAGCAGAGCATATAAGCATATTGTGAAAGGGGGCTACACGGAAAAAAATCTTACGAAAAATTGTCACGACGCGTAAGTTGTGCGGCGTGCGCATGTTTCTCTGTCTGTCTGTCTCTCTCTCTCTCTCTCTCTCTCTCTCTGACTACAATCTCACCATGGTAAGTGATGATGTGGCCGAAGATGGTAAGCACACAAAGCCTAGATGGGAACTGGCTCTCAAATGCAGCTGTCGGAACACACCGATAGGTGTTTGGCGACAGATTTTCAACTTGAGGGTGGTAGCCAGCCAGTCGGGTACTACAAAGTACCCTAGCACCGTGCTATGGTTTCCTCACGATGTTTTCCTTCACCAAAAGCTCAAGCTCATTGTAGGATTCGAACCCACGACCTTCGCCGCGGTATTCGACGTCACTTACCACTGAGCTATCATCGTCTTATACATCGCCCTAAACATTCAATATAAAGGACTCTGTTCATTGGTGAAAACCGTATGAAAATTAGTTTAGTAGTTTTTGAGTATCGCGTTCTGAAATGCAGAGACGCGGCGTGTGGACTCGGTTTATACTTTTCTTGGTCGAATAAACCACTTACTATACTGTGTAGTTATGCATTAGTGACTACGCGAATCTTTTAAGGGTTCCGTATACAAAGGGTAAAAACGGAAACCCTATTACCGAGACTGTGCTGTCCATATGTCTGTCTGTCTATCACCAGGCTGTATCAGTTGAAATTTTCACAGATGATGTATTTCTGTTGCCGCTATAACAACAAATTAAAAAAAAAACAAAAAAAAAATATGAAAAAGATATGCGGAACCCTCGGTGCGCGAGTCCGACTCGCACATGACCGTTTTTTTTTAATCGATGATGTGGCCTGATGAAACTCTTCTTTTGCATTCAAGAATAACTTAGAAAACTACCTCTTTATATGGATGTGTGGATTAATCACGGTCATTAAAGTATGTGTTTGAGCTCATTTGACATTCCCAATGTCTCTTTGACAATGAACTGAAATTGCGAGCGAAAGTTTGTATAGGTAGCTTTCTATTTCGTTCAACTGATCTTCATGAATGCGAGCGTTTAAAATGAAGCTAGGGTTTGGTACTTCATATTTTTGTCAAGCGTACATTTTGCGAGATATATCCTGTCAAAGTAATAGTAAATTTCCTAAATCAACTAGGTTATCATTATACGTTAGCTAGAGTCCACTCTTGTAACTAATGCATTATCTATAAATGTAAAACAACACACCCTAAACGGAGAAAATGTGATGTGGCTCTGCAAAAACCCCAAAATACTTTTAAATAAAAAATAAGTTCAAAAACTAAAACCAGACTACTAAAAAATCACGCTCTAAAAAGTGTGAAACAAGAAAATATTCTCATCTGAAATAGTCCACAACCGTAAGTGTTATTTCTTTTCTATCTATACTAATATTATAAAGAGGAAAGATTTGATTGTTTTTTTGCATTGAATATGCTCTGAAACTACTGGACCGATATGAAAAAATCTTTCACCATTAGAAATCATTATCCTTGATGAACATAGGCTATATTTTGGCAGGGGAAAAGATAAGATCCCACGGGAACGCGGGTGAAACCGCGGGGAACAGCTAGTGTAACATATTTTCCATAGCGACCAATGTGTATCCGTTTTAGTTTTAGGGATGGGTTCCGACATCCTTTTAGTTTTTAGGATACAAGCGAACAGTGTAAATAAAACATGAGACTATTTTTACGCACGACGGGACGGAGACGGTATATGCGTTTGGGGTGAGAGGATGTTTCTTTGTTTGTTTGTGCAAATCAATGTTTTTTTTTTATGTCACTAGTGACAACGAGGCAGACGGGTCACCTGATGGTAAGTGACTACCGTCGCCTATAGACATTAGCAATACCAGGTGGACTGCCAACGTGTTGTACACCTTATTACAATGCCTTAAGGACAAGGGCAACTGGCTCTCAAGTGCAACTGCCGGAACACACCAACAGGTGTTTGGCGACAGATTTTCAACTTGAGGGTGGTAGCCAGCCAGTCGAGTACCACATAGTACCCTACCACCGTGCTATGGTTTCCTCACGATGTTTTCCTTCACCGAAAGCTCAAGCTCATAGAGTCAATGTTGCCATTTATCTCCAAAACGACTAGTCCGATTTCGATGCGGTTTTCATGGTATACGAGATACAAGCGCCGGTCAAAGTTGAAAACATTTATTCAGCTTATTAGGAGGGCGCATATGGTGATTTTATGTCTTCTTCTTCGGGGTGCCCTCTGTCGGATGTCGGCGACCACCAGCGACCACCACACGAAATATCTCAATTAAATATTCTTTCACCCATAGAATGCCTCATTTTTTTTTTATTCTGGATAGGCTTGTGTTTGACTACAATCTCACTATGGTAAGGGATGATGTGGACGATGGTGGTAAGCACACAAAGCCTAGATGGGAACTGGCTCTCAAACTACAAAGTACCCTACCACCGTGATATGGTTTCCTCACGATATTTTCCTTCACCGAAAGCTCAAGCTTGTAGGATTCAAACTCACGACCTTCACCGCGGTATCCGACGTTACTACCACTGAGCTATCATCGCCTTGGATCTACATGATCAGCGAGTAGCATGGGCTACATTCTACATATTTAAATGCCTTTGGGACCGCGTGTGAAACGGAGCGGAAAGCTATAGGTAATCCTACTAATAGTGAAAGTTTGGATGGATGTATGTTTGTTACTCATTTACGCAAGAACGGCTGAATGGATCTGGATGAAATTTGGCATGGAGATAGATTATAGTCTGGAATAGCACATAGGCAACTTTATATCCCGGGAGAAGATAAGATCCCTCGGGACCGCGGGTGAAACCGCGCGGAACAGCTAGTCTTACTAATATTTATAAATGTGAAAGTTTGGATGGATGTATGTTTGTTACTCATTTACGCCAGAACGGCTGAATGGATCTGGTTGAAATTTGGCATGGAGATAGAATATAGTCTTTTTTATCCCGGGAAAAGATAAAATCCCTCGGGAACGCGGGTTAAACCGCGCGGAACAGCTAGTTAATAAATAAATCTGGGTTGTCGGTCCATTTCTAGCAACCTATTTCTCTACAAATAAGTACTTGACACGAATAATGAACGATAATTGAATAACAATGCAAACACAAATATCAAAACTATTGTAGCTAGCTACACTTGAATAGTTATCTTGTAAAAATGGATCGTCAACGTTTACTTTTAATATTTACTATATTCTTTGTAGTTAATGCCTTAACAATAATTTATGTAAATACTATACGACCAGATAAAAAAGGTAGACAGACAGAGCCCCGCGCACTCAACATCCTCACATCCTCGAGCCGCCTCGATCGTCCACCGAACGATTGAGTCGGACGTTCCTTCTGCGGACCATTAGGATGTGGAATGAGCTCCCCATTACGGTATTCCCTCCGCGCTATGATATGGGGTTCTTCAAAAAGGGCGTAAAAAGAGCTCTTCAAGGTCGGCAACACATCGACAATCACCCTGGTATTGCAAATGTCCATAGGCGGCGGTGACCACTTACCATCATGTGGACCGTCTGCCTGTTTGTCAAACTATTGACATAAAAAAGAAAAACTCTAAGTGAAGCACAGTAAAGGAAGCGAATCGAGTTCCTGTGCGTCGCGAGTGACGCATAACGCCATGACGGGATAACTCGCAGGTCACGCACACAACGTTGCTTCACTCATTGGAGACTATTGTTTACGTACGCTCCTTCTACCTATTTTATTTGATCTGTGATACAATATAAACATTAATCAGGCTCCCCGGCTCAGGGCGTCGCCGGGGAGCCTGATTAATGTTTATATTGTAGCACAAAAGTAGGGACGGACTGTTGCTAAAAAACATCACGTGATTAATGGATGACCCCTTACGACCTATCTATAATGCTAAGCTAGTAAGTTAGGATTAAAAAAAAACACTAATAGTAAACATCTACGTACATACATATAAGTATAAACTATAATTTTTTTTTATAGTCGTCAAATCCTCTCCATCCAAAGGATGGGTGATAAGGTCACCCATTGTGACACTCTCAATGTTATTTCAATCAATTGTATTAGTTAAAGAATAAAATTGTTAAACATTTGAAAAAAAAAAAACAATATAGTCGATGGTCCAAAAATATTTTAAAAATGTAACCTTGCTGAGTTTCTTGCTGGTTCTTCTCAGTTGTTGTCTGACTTCCGAACCGGTGGTAACTTCTGTAATTCGACCTTCATAAGTGCCCTTCTAGTGCCTAAACTGAATAAATGGTTTTGACTTTGATTTCTGTTTTTTAATTGTTATTTTTCATGTATGGTGTAACAAGACAGTGTTATCTATCTAAATGATAGTTTTGTTATAGGCGAAAGATCCTATGATTAGAGCGACCATTATGATTTTATGGTTTTCAATCATCATGATTTGCCAAATGAAAGCGTCCGCCATATCGCGTGACAGTGTTTCAACCAAAACAACGCCTATAGCATACCGACTCGTCGTTTAATACAAGCGGTTATGACCATCTTATGTTTCATTCGGATATACAACTAAACCGATGTAGTTTTTAAATAATGTATTGTAGGTACCTAGCGTGGGATAGGGAAGGGAAGAAGAAGAAGGTACGCAATTCTATACTTGTTTCACCTCGTCATGCTGACACCAGCTGTGTGTGGCATGTGTCTTGCTGTCTTTCCCCATTCTGTTTCCCAACTTTAATATTACATATTGCGCAAAGAGAATCTTGGGAAAGGTGTTGTTTTTTTCAGATTAATTGATTCCAGAACAGGATAGAATATCTTGCAGTACATATTTTAAGAAAAAAGCGATTATGTTTATTTAAAAACGTCGTAATAATGCGCCCGTTGTGCTAACGTTACAAATTAAAGTCCGACCTTGCCGTGACGATAAACCGACAAAATTGGGGGGAGGCCGCTTCTGTAGGTATAGATTACTTTGTTAATAATATCCATTTTGTGGAACATTATGTATAGTTCATTTTATTTATTACAAATGGACCTCCCAGTCTTCATTTTGAATAGAGCTTCAAAATGTTAATTCATTATTGAAGTGAAACTTCTTTATCGACGTATGAGAGAAAATTTATAATTCAAATTCAATTCAAATTCAAATATATCTTTATTAAGTAAACTTATTACAAATATTTTTAATCGTCAATTTGATTCATGTTAAATCCTAACGCTCGGTTCGGAAGGTTGCTTTTGCTGAGAAGAGCCGGCAATAAACTCAGCAATTACTCTTTTTTAAAAAAGCAACTTAGACCTATTACATTTTATAATTATTTAGTCTTACTGATAATATAAGTGTGTTATGGCGGCAAAAAAAAATAGATAAAAATAAATATAGCAATTTAAAAACAAAATCGTCACTTTTTCAGTTACGCGCATTGATATCTAATAACTAAAAATAAACAATCCCAAGCAAAAGTTCTCTCAAAACTGCTCAAATTGTGTTTTTTTTTATTTATATTCACACAAAGCCTAGATGGGAACTGGCTCTCAAGTGCAGCTGTCGGTACACACCGATAGGTGTTTGGCGACAGATTTTCAACTTGAGGGTGGTAGCCAGCCAGTCGGGTACTACAAAGTACCCACCCTACCACCGTGCAAACCACCGTGTTGGGTAATATTATAAAATTCTTTAAAGTTTTATTCACAAAGCTATGTACAAAAGGCAATAAATTTTTACGACTCATACCTGCTAGCCAAAATATATCTTAAACGAGCACTGAGGCATGCTCGTTTCCGACGGTAAGTCAGAGCGTTCGAATGCTACTAGATTAAAAGACCACCCAAATGTTCGAGTGGGTAGACATTCGGTAAGGCCATTTTTTGTCGCTGATTGTGTATCTTTAGTTATTAGATATCAAAGGTTACGCGCCATGTTTATTTCCAAAAATTAACCTCTGTTTTTGATTGTAAGTATCAGCTAGCTATTAATTGACTGTTAATCTAGTAAACATAAAAAAAAAGTTTCACTTCTTACTTCTTATTTTTTCTGACAACGCGAAAAGCAGACTTGTTAAAAATAGCTGCAAATATCATTTGACCTTGCGAGGTTACATTGAGACATAGGACGTTAATTGTACAAAATGTGAAATAAACGTTTTATTGACATAACGAGTATGTTCTCGAGGCACGTGGTATTTTTTTTGTTACTGGCAATCATCCTTTTAGGATATTTCTGCCAATGTCAAAGTATTTGAAATGGTCTTGGTCTATTTGTCACTCCTTTAATATATTTTTTTATAATTTTTAGTCAATACAAAGTCTTTCAGTCGCATACATTTAGTTTTAATTTCTTCTTTTATGTTATAGTCACATTCTCAAATTCACTGTAATGTCTAGTCCTCGTCCGTACATGTCCAGCCAGGCTTTGGTGAAATTAGCGGTTGTTCCACTAAAACATTCACGGACTTTTAGGGACAACCTGGAAAGTCACGATACACGCTTTAATTTCATTTCACTTCACTTGTGCACTTAGATTGATCATTATTGGACAAAACACCACCGAAATTATTCAATAAAACTCAAAATACACGAAATTCATGAAAATAAAACGAAAACACAACGTAACTTCGCAAGTTCCCGCCAAAAAGTCAGGCACGTGGTTATAACGATATTTGATATTTTTGCGAACTATTATGGTAGGGGAGGCGAATAGGGGATTTCGGGATTTACTCGAGCGCGGCAGATTATAAGGGGGGCAACCTTGCACCTTGTGAAGTACTCTCACCAAATCTGAGCCCTCTATATAGTGTTGAATGTCTGGTAGCCCGTCAGATTAGTAAAATAAAATCGATGGTTTGAAATACTCGAGCGCGTCAGATTAAAGTAAGTTAGTTACATGCAAAATAGTGTACATTTCAATAATCTGACAATTTGGGCGTGACGAAAGAAAATTGGAGACTCGCAAAGTTGCAAAAAAAAACGTCACCTGGATTTTCTCGAGCGCGATTAGTATTTTTTTTATTTTGAAGGAAATTAGTCACGAATCACGGAAATATCTTAATCTGCCGATTTGCACAAGCCGAAGTGGCTAAAATAATTATTAAGTGTATAGTCCAGGAATATTATGAGTTTCACCTCAGAATGAGAGATAGTCACCTATTAACTTGTATAAACCTTTATTTTGACACCCTAAAACTTGTCTCAAAAGTTACTTATCTTAGGGTGCCCGCGACTACTGATTTTTCAAGGTCAAAAAATCATTTATTGCAAATATCTCGTTTCCTATGGGTTTTTTTGGTATATATGTATTTGTTATAAATATTGTAGAATTCTCTACAACTTTTGTACAAACATTTTTTCGATATCTTGAACTATTTTCGAGATTTCGATATTTTTTATATATTTTTTTTTCAAACCGTCAGATTAAGGAAATTCCTCATCATAATTGTCAGATTATGGGTCAGTACAACAAGGCCATCAAGAAGAACCGCCTGTATAAAAATCTGACGCGCTCGAGTAAATCACCACCCCCACCACGCAAAACGGCAGATTATTATTTTTCCGTTATCAGACAGACGTGGCGCGACTACCCTATTAATATCTGACGCGCTCGAGTATTTCTTGGTGACTGTTTTTTTTTACATTTTTGAAACCCTGTAGACGCTCCCCCCACCGCTGAAGGGGAAAATATCACATAACCTTTTTTTCTTTATTCCACCTAATCTTCAACTTCCAGTAGGTCCCAAAGACGCTCGAGTAACTACAAATTTAGCATCATTGCCTCCCCTACCATTATACAGCATCTACTACAATATACAACGACTTTGACTGCTTACGCTGGTTGGTAAATAAAGAATTGTATTGAGATTGAGACAGATCCAATAATCTCATTCCTCATTATACGAGTATGTTTGATTTTATTCAAATCTGTTAAACAAGTAAAGGAAAGGTACACATGTAGCACAAGTCATCTGATAATCGTTCTTTCTTGGGACAATCGGGGTTTCAGAGTCCGCACCACTTGTTTCTCAAATGGGACAATCGGGACGATGACATTTACTTGAAAATTGGGCGCGAATTTAGATTTTTTTAATACTGTGCGCGAGTTGACGAGTTGTTTGACAGGTTAATCTCGCGAGTTAACAGATTAACAGTGTAATTGTCCAAAAAAATAATCTTCGAGTCTCGACTACCCTCATGAACGAACAGGTTTTTTGCATTACATAGGTACTTCGCTTAGGTAGCCCTTTAAATGAGGAAATCTTCCTGCTAGGCTAATTTTAAACGGTGAACGCGAGAACAGCTATTCATATAAAAAAAGGTCGTAAAAAATCAGCAAAATACCGTAGCTTTTAATACTTTAAGTCAATAGGAATTGGGTCTGTTATTAACTATTAATCATGGTATGGTCGGTCATTTAACAAACATCTAATCAGCTCTATGAGTAAAACATGACGTAACGCTAACAGCGACCTCCAAAACTAATTATCAAATACAAGTTTCGACTCGGCTAAGCAAGCCAAATTAATTCTTAGTTATCCTTGTTCCCACGTTTATTAGGTCCATTATTGCGTAAATATCAGATTAAGTACATTATGTTGTGATATATATTTCACTCTGCCGATATCCATAATTGCATAGATAATACAAATAAAAATATTTATGGTTTAATGATATTGTATTGAGTATAATTGAGTTTAAATGAAGACTAAAATTCAGAATATTGTATCTATATGAAATCATTTGTTCAATTATTTGATAAGAATTTTGATAATATATAGACTATAAAGTAAGTAATTACGCCATGAACTACATTATTGAACATTCCAAGCGACATTTTTCGGCTTCAAATCGGTTAAAACCAGTGACACTTAAATAACGATTCCCAAAAATACACTCGCCTATACGTCATGACTTCATGAGAGACGCCATCTTGGCAGAATGCCCGTGATGCTTGCATCATACGGCGTTTATGACGGTTGTAAAATTTAAAAAGTATGAAGAGCGCAAAGTGGCGCGAAATGAGATACTTACTTCAGATAAAACGACGGATTGTAATATCATTACAGAAGATTATTTTTCGACGTTTTGTTTGTTCGTTTCTCACACACAGTGATTCTTTGAATTAATTTGTGTATTTAAAAATTATCTTGATAGGTATCTTATTTAATTTGGGTAAAAAGAATTTTTGCTTCGAACACATTATGTAGGTATATGTTTTTTTTTTTATGTAGGAGCTAATGACACCAACTCTTATGACAATTCGTCTGTTTTTAAACGTAGACGAGGAATAAGAAACAATTTAACCCCGAAAGGGTTAAAAAAGGGTACTTACACGGGCGAAAGAAACGAAGGGGCCGAAAGCTAATCCTACTAATATTATAAATGTGAAAGTTTCCAAGTATTTTTGTTGCTCAATCACGCAAAAACGGCTGAACGGATTTTAATGAAACTTGGCTGAATCCGAGTGGCGGAAAAATAGTATTATATAATTTACCAGTTTATTTTCCACCATAGATAAATGAAACAATATTAATAATAGCGCCACCAAATGGATATTCATGAAGTATTTCAGGGTCACGTTTAATCGGTCATTGCTACAATGACGTCATTCAATTTACATTGATGATGCAGCCTGTGTAGGTACCATAGTCGACCGCGCCTCGCCCATTGTAGAACATCCCATTATAATTTTTTTAACCTGCTTTGCACAAGCTTGACATTATTATATTTACACATGGGTGCGGAAATTAGTGTTGCCAGACACAATAAATTGGTATGTTAAAGGAGGTTGGGCAGCATATAGTCTTGTTGAGTACTGCCTGCCATGTTTGTTAGCCATTCTAAATTTAAAAATCTGTCACAAGTTGTAGTGTATTAGACAACTAAAGCCATCCATAAATGACGTCATACGTAAAGGGGAGGGGGTCGACGAAGAGTGGTGTGACATTGGGTGGGACGGCGTCCATGTTTCGTGATATCAGAATTTAATATTTAAAGGAGTAGCTTCATAGTCCATAGACTGAAGATGGTAATTCCCTAATGTTCGTTTCAACATAAGAAAAATAAAGAAAAGAGGGACTATTGAAAAAAACCCGGTGAGTTTGTTTCGCCGTTTCTTCTCCTGACAGTTTTTTATTTGGAAATGGTGGTAACAATAGCAATAAAATGACGTTTAATAGGTGTTCCTTAAGTGTCCCAAAATTTATGAAAACATTTTGAATTAAAAAAAAACTTTTTATATAAAATAATTTGAATGGAAATAAAACTACTTTTGGAAATAAAATTGCAAAAAATATATATGACTTCACACTAGGAAGGCGGGAGTCTCACATGTGACGGACCGTCAAAAAATCATGAAACGAGTGTGACGTAAGTTATGGATTACCCCAAATGTGTATCATTCAAAACTCTTTCTTTGTTGACTAATCGAAATAAATAAATATCCACCCACAGCATGTTTGTCCGCAATTGAAACAAATCAACCATGCGCATCTTAATTGAGATCAATGAACGATCCACAAGCTTCAAAAAACATAAACAAATATAAATTGACCAGTCAACCTTGTCGTGAAGCAACTGGTCTCTAGCCTTTTTTTTTATTGTCAATATGCAGACTTGTTGGTGTTGCCATTAGAATTAATGCCAACTGTAGGTACATATTCGAAAAAAAATTAAAAATGGTGCACACTTTTTAATTAAAATATCACAAACTAAATACTTGCTTTTGCTGAGAAGAGCCGGCAATAAACAATTAAACAGACTTTATCTTAAAATATTTATTTTAAACTCACTGACAATATTTGCGAGTTAAACAATTTTCTTGTCGACTACTCTATTTAATCTTTAGAGACCAATAAAAAATTCGAAAATAGTAGGTACTTCTTTCTTTCTAAGATTATAAAGAGGAAAGATTTGTATGATTTCTCAAATTATTTCACCATTTGAATGCTACATTATTCCAGATTAACATAGGCAATATTTTTATCCCGGGATAAGATAAGATCCCACGGGAACGCGGGTGAAACTGCGGAGGACAGCTAGTGAACTATAATTTACGTAATATTACATTGTTATACTTCAAACGAAAGGTTCTGGGACACTACACATTCAAAGTTCATACTAAAATAGGTGACCTACATTTCTGTGCGGCGTCGAATAAGCAAAAACAAAATATTGTTCCCGAGGGGTCTTATCTTTTCCCGGGATAAAAAGTATCCTATGTTTTATTCCAGGATATGATCTAACCGTGTGCCATGTTTCATCAAAATCCATTTAGCCGTTTTTGCGTAATTGAGGAACAAACATCCAAACATACAAACTTACAAACGTTCACACATTTATAATATTCAATGATATTATGATAGGTAAAAATGTGTAGATTTGTTATAAGCGTTCCGAAAACTGGAAGCTAAAAAATGGCTAATTAGCCTACTTTGACCTGTGTACCGAGACCACGACGTACCGAGTGCAATTAAAAGTAAAAGTGAGTGACCCACAACAACCAAAAATGCCATCGTGTGTTATATCGGAATGTAGTGTGGATATTGGTTTATTTATGTGTGCGTCAGAGTGACATTTCTCGGCCATTGTTAAAGATCGAATGTTACATATCTAAACGCTTTTCACTTATATCATTGTGTATATCTTAATCAAAACTATATTTAAATGCTTGTGGACTTTTTGGCGGGAAACTTGTGAAGTGATGATGTGTTTTCGTTTTATTTTCATTAAATTCGTGTATTTTGAGTTTTATTGAATAATATCGGCGGTGTTTTGTCCAATAATGATCAATCTAAGTGCACAAGTGAAATTAAATGAAAGCGTGTATCGTGACGTTCCAGGTTGTCCCAAAAAGTCCGTGAATGTTTTAGTGGAACAACCGCCAATTTCACTAAAGCTTCACTGGACATGTACGGACGAGGACTGGACATTACAGTGAGTTTGAGAATGTGACTATAACATAAAAGAAGAAATTAAAACTGAAGAAAATGTATGCGATTGAAAGTACTAAAACTTATGTAAAAAAAAGTGACAAATAGACCAAGACCATTTCAAATACTTTGACATTGGCAGAAATATCCTAAAAGGATGATTGCCAGCAACAAAAAAAAATACAACCTACCTCGTAACCGAACATAAATCGATTTATGTATAACATTGGGATTCGAAACGAAAACAAAAAATATTTACATTTTGATAATGGACCATTTACCTAGGTATGATAAACAGCAATCTCATAGGTATCGAAATAAACACTTTAATTCCATACAGTATTTTTATGAGACATCTTTCATTACATTTATTGATATGACTGTATCATACATCTTTTTTTATGTCACAAGTGATTACGAGGCAGGCGGGTCAACTGATGCTAAGTGACAACCGTCGCCTATAGACATTGGCAATACCAGGGGATTGCTAATATGTTGTACACCTTATTACAATGCCCTAAAGGCGAACTGACTCAAATGCAATTGCCGGAACACACCAACAGGTGATTGGCGACAGATTTTCAACTTGTGTACTACAAAGTACCCCACCACCGTGCTGTGGTTTCCTCCTTCACCGAAAGCTCAAGCTCATTGTAGGATTCGAACCCACGACCTTCGCCGCGGTATTCGACGTCACTTACCACTGAGCTATCATCGCCTGTTTTTTTTGTGAATAGTGTAGCTGACGATTTATAATATGAAGTAATTATATTGTAAAGCATGAGATTGGTTAACTCATATCGTAAACATACAATTACAATTATGAATTCGAAAATAGAAACACAATGTCATACTTTAATCACGTTCAAGGTGATGATAGCTCAGTGGTAGTGACGTCGGATACCGCGGCGAAGGTCGTGGTTTCAATCAAATCCTACAAGGAGCTTGAGCTGTCGGTGAAGGAAAACATGGTGAGGAAACCATAGCACGATGGTAGGGTACTTTGTAGTACCCGACTGGCTGGCTACCTGAAAATCTGTTTTTTCAACTTGAGAGCCAGTTCCCATCCCATGAAATTTGGCACGCGGTTAGATCCGTCATGAAAGCGGATGAAACCGTGGGGCACAGCTAGTCTTACAGTAGGTGATTAACAAAAATACATTATGACACGACTCGCGTATTCATGACGTCACTTCACGTCAGGGATAATTTTGACGATACCCATCGCAACCGCCAAATGTTCGACGTTCCGATAATTGACGCAAATCTTTTTAGCGCCAAGTCAGCGGGACATAAACCATTTTATTTCTTTTTATTAGATTAACGATCTTATTTTTATATGGTTTGGCAACATTAATGTCTACGTCTATAATTGTCAAGGAGTCACACTGTTAGATATAGTTTTTTTGTGCCTGTATTGAATATTATGTTATATAAGGCGATGATAGCTCAGTGGTAAGTGACGTCGGATACCGCGGCGAAGGTCGTGGGTTCGAATCCTACAATGAGCTTGAGCTTTCGGTGAATGAAAACATCGTGAGGAAACCATAGCACGGTGGTAGGGTACTTTGTAGTACCCGACTGGCTGGCCACCACCCTCAAGTTGAAAATCTGTCGCCAAGCACCTAACAGTATGTTCCCATCTAGGCTTTGTGTGCTTACCACCTTCTGCCACATCATCACTTACCATAGTGAGATTGTAGTCAAACACAAACTTATCCAGAATAAAAAAAAAAGTTTATTCATTTTAAAATATTTGGCCGTCAAATTGTTAAAATTTTATTATTTATGCTGGCAACCCAACTCAACCCATACGCGTTATCTAATAGCATTGTACCATTAAATTAGCGATACCACTCACAAAGCTATTATGAAAGGTTAGTATGAAATACTGCCATGTGACGTCATAAATACACACCATCAAAACATCTACTGTTTGTTGTTAAATTGCTAATAAAAAATCATAAAATGGTTGAATTTTACAAAGTGTTCGCTATTCACGAGTATTTTTACGTATTTTTTTTTTAATTCTGGATAAGCTTGTGTTTGACCACAATCTCACCATGGTAAGTGATGATGTGGCCGAAGGTGGTAAGCACACAAAGCCTAGATGGGAACTGGCTCCCAAGTGCAGCTGTCGGAACACACCAATAGGTGCTTGGCGACAGATTTTCAACTTGAGGGTGGTAGCCAGCCAGTCGAGTACTACAAAATACCCTACCACCGTGCTATTGTTTCCTCACGATGTTTTCCTTCACCGAAAGCTCAAGCAAATTGTAGGATTCGCTTTATACGCTGGTTAGTGTTAGATATTTTTTTTAATGTAGGCAACATTCCTATTGTACTACTGCGAAGTCCATTTACTAAACAGGCGAAAAACATATTCTAATAATACTTCAGCACCAGTCAATGTTCCCGTAAAGATAAATACAGCACGCGATATATGACGCATCATGGAGCATGCTTGTGTTCTATGCAGATTAGGGGTTTAGCTAAATTGTATCCCTATTTTTTTTTTCATAAAATTTAAGAAGAAAGACTAGCTAATGAGTCGTGCCGAGATCCATTCTCCTCATCTAGTATAAATTTATATGAGATTTCGCTCCGCGTTACACCCATGAACCACTACGATAGGGGATCGTGTAAAAAAGTGGATCTTTTGATGTATATTCATGACGTCACACGTCAGTATTTCGTGCAAAAATATATTTAAACCACATCAAACTATAATTTTGACATTTAATAAAATAAGGAGCTGATTTGATGTTTTTTTTTTTATGTCACTAGTGACAACGAGGCAGGCGGGTCACCTGATGGTAAGTGACTACCGTCGCCTATAGACATGAGCAATACCAGGGGGACTGCCAACGTGTTGTACACCTTATTACAATGCCTTAAGGGCAAGGGCAACTGGCTCTCAAGTGCAACTGCCGGAACACACCAACAGGTGCTTGGCGACAGATTTTCAACTTGAGGGTGGTAGCCAGCCAGTCGAGTACCACATAGTACCCTACCACCGTGCTGTGGTTTCCTCACGATGTTTTCCTTCACCGAAAGCGCAAGCCCATTGTAGGATTCGAACCCACGACCTTCGTCGCGGTATTCGACGTCACTTACCACTGAGCTATCATCGCCTTAAAACAACTCAACATCCAACATTCATTCAACATCCCTGTTCATTTATCTACGTCATTAGGGGAGAGAAACAGTAAAAATTCCAGCATTTGTTTCATTCGATAGTAGGTATTTAGTCATGTTTAAATTCCTCATGTTTCAAAAGAGTTATTATTATAACATACGTACCGGACGTCAAGTGATACATTATTAGGTCCCGTATAAAAGACAAAACAAAACCCCTATTTATGGTAGATTGTCAGAAAATACATCAAAACTACTTAGGTACCTATTTTTCCTTCCTTATTCCATAGTAAACAATCCTACTTTATATATGATGTTTTTGGTTAGGTATGCCGAATAATCATAATTGTCTATTGACCGAGCGAGCGAATCGTCAGTTTCAGCTTGGGTAAAAATGTTTTCGAATGTCTGTCTAGCTCTCGGTCTAGTCTCTTCTACAGATCGCATTTCTAGTGAAATTTTGTGAGCAGGTTTAATTATTTATTATATGTTTTTTTTGTCGATTCAGTTTTAGGATATATTTCTAAACTAGCTGTCCCCGCGGTGTCACCCGCGTTCCCGTGGGATCTTATCTTTTCCCGGGATCAAAATATTGCCTATGACACTCACAAATAACGTGGCTTTCTATTGGTAAAAGAATTTTCAAAATCTGTTCAGTAGATCCAGAGATAACCCCTAACAACCTCAAGAACTTTACCTCTTTATAAAATTAGTATAGATGGGTTGAAAACGTAAAAAAATGTGACAAAGCTCTCGCGAGGTCTACAGCTCGAATCACTAGATAATGGAAGTAAAACATCGTGAGGAAACCACAGCACGTTGGTAGGGTACTTTGAAGACTGGCTCTACCACCCTCAAGTCGAGAATCTGGCGCCAAACGCCTGTTGGTGTGTTCCAGCAGTTGCACTTGAAAGCCGGTGTACAACACATTGGCAATCCACCTGGTATTGCTAATGTGTATAGGCGACGGTATTCACTTACCGTCAAGTAACCCAGCCTGGTTGTCACTTATTATACAAAAAATAAAGCCAGGTACCGAGCGCACATTGAATGCATTCGAAAAATAATACAGTATTTAGCTAATATGAAGTCCTCAGAATAAAATTTATTCTGTAAACTTTTTTTTTTGTCACAAGTGACAACGAGGCAGGCGGGTCACCTGATGGTAAAGACATTAGCAATACCAGGGGGATTACCAATGTGTTGTACACCTTATTACAATGCCCTGAAGGCAAACTAGCGCGGCCGGAACACACCGATAGGTGCTTGGCGACAGATTTCCAACTTGAGGGTGGTAGCCAGCCAGTCGAGTACTACAAAGTACCCTACCACCGTGCTATGGTTTCCTCACAATGTTTTCCGTCACCGAAAGCTCAAGCCCATCGTAGGATTCCAGCCCACGACCTTCGCCGCGGTATCCGACGTCACTACCACTGAGCTATCGGCAATACCCGAAAATTTTAGGACCGGCGCACACTGCAGTCTCTTGAGGCGTCCGGATTTAACCGGACTTGCTTGTCAAACTTTAATTATAGCCGAAGCCAAGCCGAAGCAGATGGCAGTCTGGTTTATAACAATATGTTTCGTTCGCAACCATTATTTGAGTTCACGTCAAATATTGGCAGCTTGCAGGTGTAAGTGAGATGGCATGTATGCGATACCTTTCGCCGCATTGTTTTAACTCTGTGTTTTGATGGGCCATATATTATACTAGTTTTTCCCCCGCGGTTTTACCTTTCTTAGCGGATATATTAGGTAATGCCTTTAAAGGCATTGTAATAAGGTGTACAACACATTAGCAATCCCCTGGTATTGCCAATGTCTATAGGCGACGGTTGTCACTTACCATCAGGTGACCCGCCTGCCTCGTTGTCACTTGTGACATAAAAAAAAGAAGAAAAAAAAGGTATTTCTAGTTTGTTGCGTTTATACTTTCTAAGATATTTTTTTTATTTAAATATTGTAAATTCTTAAAAAAATATTTGTATAAATTTGCTATACCTGAAAAAGGTCGCTAAGTTTTTAAGTACTGTGTAATATTATAAGATCTATGTATGAGACACTTAGTAGCAGAATAAATAAATGAATGAAATGAATGAATGAAAGATTTCGTGATTAATGAGTAAGTGTTGTTTCAGTTTTATACAAATGGGTGGATAAATTTCATTTTAGACTAGATTTCCACTCGCGGTTTTACCCGCGTTCCCGAGGGAGTTATAATAAGTTAGACGGTGATAATGTAGCATTCCACTGGTGAAAGCATTTTTAGAATCGATTCAGTAGTTCCATTGATTATTCCGAACAAACAAACAATAAAAGGGACAGGGTTTGTTTAGTAATAAGGCAAATTTTCATGTAACTCTGGCAACTTTATTTTATGAATTATAACCGCTATAAAATCTGTGTTGTTGTTCTGTAGTTACAAACGCACAAACGCACAAACGTACGTTGTTTTTGAAATGATCTTTCCCTAAATAATAAGGATATTTATTTCACATTAAATTAAATTTAGATAAATTATTAATTAAGTATGTACAATTGTACAAGAAACAAGGAAAACGTTTGAATTACGCCGAAATACCAGGGTAGTTACCTATAATGCCAGATGTTCTGGGTTCGATTCCCATCCAAGACATGCCTTTTTCGGTGTCGTGAGACTAGGCATAATTAATGTATATAAATGATTACATACATCTAAACTAATATTATACTAGTTTGTTTTGTTTTTGTTACGATTACGAAAACTACTCGAACGATTAAAAAAATTCTTTCACCATTATAAAGCTACATTATCCCTGAGTAGCATAGGCTATATTTTTATCCCGGGAAAAGATAAGATAGCACGGGAACGCGGATGGACAACTACGAGTAGTACATCAATAAAAGGGACACCCGGATGGAACGAAGTTATATAAGTTATATAAGTCGAGAGAGTATATATATAAAAAAAAAAACAATATAATATAAATACAATTTTATATATATATATATATATATATATAAAAAAATAGAAATGAAAATATCTGGCTTGCTTTCTATAAGAGAGAGAGAGAGAGAGACAGAGAAACATGTGCACGCCACACAGCTTACAATAGCACACCGACACATAAGTGTCGGTGACAATTTTTCGTGAGCATTTTTTCCGTCTAGCCCCCTTTCCCAACGCGCGATTAGGAACTTCGTTCCAAAAGTAGTATTGTAATTTGTAGTATATCAGTTATCTGGTTTCCATATTACAAGCTCTGCTTAGTTTGGGATGGGATGAAAAAACTTTCATGATATTTATTATTAACTAGTTTTCCGCCCCACGGTTTCCGAGGGATGTTATCTTTTCCCGGGATAAAAAGTATCCTGTGTTTTATTTCAGGATATGATCTACCTGTGTGCCAAGTTTCATCAAAATCCGTTTAGCCATTTTGCGTGATTGAGCAACAAACATCGAAACATACAAACTTTCACACTAATAATATTAGTAGGAAGTAGGATAGTGATACCAAAGAGGATTAGTTTAAAATCGAGTTTATAAATGAGCGGTATTTTTGGAAAGATTTTTTGGCAGAAACTGAAAAGCCTGACCTGCCGGTCCGGATTTAGCCTGACCTGTCCGGCTAAATCCGGACGCCTGGTAACCCCACAAACCACAATAGGGTTTCCAACCAGCTATGCAGTAATGGCGTATTGTGTTAATATTACATAACAGCGTTTCTATGAAGGTGAACAATAGATAATTTGGTGAGCAAATAACTGTACAGTAGGATTGGCATTTTTATGGATATACCCAGTTTAGTTTTATTGGCGGGAGAACATTGAATATGCTGGAGTTACGCTTGTGACGGTTTCACCCGCGTTCCCGTGGGAATGTCACTAGTGAACCTGATGGTAAGTGACTACCGTCGCCTATAGACATTAGCAATACCAGGGGGACTGCCAACGTGTTGTACACTTTATTACAATGCCTTAAGGGCAAGGGCTACTGGCTCTCAAGTGCAACTGCTGGAACACACCAACAGGTGCTTGGCGATAGATTTTTAACTTGAGGGTGGTAGCCAGCTAGTCGAGTACCACATAGTACCATTGTAGGATTCGAGCCCACGACCTTCGCCGCGGTATCCGACGTCACTTACCACTGAGCTATCATCGCCTTAAAAATCTTTTCTCGGGACAAAATATAGCCTATGTTCATCAGAGATAATGTAGCTTTCTAATGGTTTCTTCAAATCGATCCAGTAGTTTCAGAGCTTATTCGATGCAAACAAACAATCAACTGAGTTTTGAGTAATTTTGAACCACGCGGTTTCACCCGCGTGTCAAGGGATTATCTTTTCCCGGGTTAAAAAGTATCCTATGTTTTATTCCAGGATATGATCTACATGTATTGCCGTCTCAGTTTTTAATTTATCTCTTATATTTGTTCTTGTCAAGGTTTTTCACAGATAATTATTTTATAGTTTTAATACGTGATCAAGACAGATCTGAACATTGTCTAACCTTCTCGGCGTTTATGGCGATGATAGCGAGTGGTGACGTCGGATACCGCGGCGAAGGTCGTGGGTTCGAATCCTATTATGAACTTGAGTTTTCGGTGAACTTTGTAGTACTCGACTGGCTGACTACCACAAGTTGAAAATCTGTCGCCAAGCACCTGTCGGTGTGTTGCGACAGCTGCACTTGAGAGCCAGTTCCCATCAGGCTTTGTGTGCTTACTACCTTCGGCCACATCATCACTTACCAAAATTATAAAAAAAGTTAAAAATAAAACTGAGTATTTTGTGAATATTTCAAGTGCCTACCTGTTGCCATTATTGATATCGAGCAAAAAAGGGCAAAAAATACGCGTTTGTTGTATGGGAGCCCCCCTTAAATAACTATTTTATTTTGTTTTTAGTATCTGTTGTTATAGCGGCAACAGAAATACATAATTTGTGAAAATTTCAACGGCCTAGCTATCGCGGTTCTTGAGATACAGCCCGGTGATAGACAGACGAACGGACAGACAGCGATGTCTTAGTAATAGGGTCCCGTTTTTACCCTTTGGGTACGGAACCCTAAAAACTAGTATAAGTATAGCCACAACATTTCTTCACGTTCCAAAAACGTGAGTTCCATCTACGATATTTAAAAATATATCAAGTGGGATAAAACATAAACCCACGTCTTTAGATCATCTCTTGGCATCGAACCAGACGGATGGCAGACGACACCGCCTTCTAAAATAAGGTATAAACAAGGTTACCTAACGCTTCTGTTTGTACAGACGCATTTGATTCGCTCCCTGCATTTAATTTGCACTCGTCTACTGTCTATGATGTTGACGAGCCGTCTCAACTGTGAAAGGGAGACAACAGGTAGCAGTGACGGCTACTTCGATATAATAGGGTAGTATCCTAAAAAAATATATTTAGTCCGTCAGCTTTTTTTTTCAAATGAATGAGGATACAGTGCGTTGAAATTTCGCGTGACGTCACGCCGTGGTGTCAATTTGACCACGAAGTGACGTCACAAGCCCCACTCCTATACTTTGATGCGATATAACTTTGTATATTTCTATTGATTTGATAAAGCAAAAAATACGTGTCCAAAGATTTTTTATAATTTTACCGACGGACTAATTAGAATTCATATTTATTGACCTACCCTATTTTGGAAACGCAATGATCATGCCCAAACTGCCCTGGGGTCAGCGCAATGTATATTTTTCTTCCATTCGGCCCTTCTATCCGTCATATCGGCATTCATTCCTTTCTTACTCATATCTCTCACACAATCCAACCATCTCTTTTTTGGTCGTCTGCTACCATATTCATAACACTTTAGGCTACATGGCTATCGTCCCTCTTCATATAAATTTATTCAGCCATATTAATCTGTTGACTCGCGACATTAACCTGTCAAACAACTCGTCAACTCGCTCACAGTTTTCAAAATTTCAAAATTCGCGCCCAATTTTCAAGTAAATGTCATCGTCCCGATTGTCCCATTTGAGAACCAAGTGGTGCGGACTCTGAAACCCCGATCGGGGCGATGACATTTACTTGAAAATTGGGCCTCATTCGATCTTTTTAGTGTGCCGTACCGTACCTACCTCAATAGGAATTTAATGAACCTTTATAGATCACTTAGTTGTCCGCTTGTCAAGACCCTTTTTCTCGGGGACGCGTGGAGGTATCAGGTTGCATTAATTTCAAATACTCAGGTCTGAAAACCCTAGGAGCAGTGAAAAAAAAAACTTCTAAGTCAAAGCAATCAAAAGATACGGCCGTATATGCTCCATTTAAGCCGCCCGTTGACCTACATAGAACCATGAAATCTGGCAAGAAGCAATATCATGTAACACAAGTAAAGGAATAAATCAGAAAACCGTACATTTGCAATTAAATCCGAAAAAAAATACAACATACTTAGTCGGAAAAAAAAAAATATAATTTTCCGAGATTGCATTACCGTGATGAACGAAATATTTAAAAATGTACCTCGGTTGCGAGTCTAGCTTGTACATGACCGGTTTTTTTATTCGCATTCCAGAAATTCTATTTTTTTTATTAATTTTCTTCCGCGAGGCAGGGGTTAAAATGCAATGTTCCTAATTCGAAGTTACGAACATCGGTCTGTAAAAGGACGTAGAAAAGGACCGGATTGGATGTTATGGTAAAAAAATAGGTTTGTTTATGGTCTATTTAGTTAAATTGGTTTTAGTTCATGGCAGGATGACGAAGATACCTACCTTAGTATATAATATTAATACCTATACGATGACGAATTTGTTGCTAATTTGAGAATTATGTTATTTCCATTGAAACTTGTCATAGATCATCATAATAACGTTATCCGTAACTACTGTTTCTTGTTAGATTAAGTACATTATTTTATTATTAAGACAGTGTCTTTGATTCGTACCGGAAATTACTTTACCTAGCTATGATGAGCGAGCGACTTTTAATATTTTTCGGAAGTTCCGCTCGCGGCAAACTATTATAATTAAAAAATATTAATTTATTTTAAAGGCTTTAGTTATAGACTATCAAGCCTAACCATTCGCAATTAAAAAAATTGTTTTACATCTCTGTTAAGCAAGATAGAAGACACGAAATAGAAGAGTTACCTAATAAAACCTCTCAATTGTTTGTCAATTTGTATTTTAGACCAATCAGAGCGTCTCATCAGTTATAAATCTACCCACGTCACCGCTACAAAATAATCAACACGAATCTAATCGATCTTCAGCTTACACTGACATAATTTTACAGATAAAAGATAAGATAGTCCACAAATAGTCGTCAATAATGTATATAAACGGTTATTACATAAGAAAAAGGCTAACAGAACCCGTTTAGAAGTAGTTGAAACACATAGGTAGCGGCAATTTTCTGACCTCAATATTTTTTCACTGCATTCCAAATTTAAACGCAGATATAATACAAATTAATGAGTAGACTCACCGTTCAGTTTGCGCGGTGACGTCACCCGCATCCAAATATACCTCTGGCCCATGATGGAACCAAACACCGTCTGGACTTTTAATGCAAAAATATAACTTGTGCTCCGTATCTGGTACTTCGTAAACTGTCTCCGCGATTTTCTTCACATTCATTAAATTTTGACATAGGGTTCCTCTTGCGCCGGATTCGTAGGTTAACGACCACTCTCCAAACTTTAATCCGTTCACCAACAAATTCAACTCACATTTTAAATCATTACACGTTACATTATTAATTTTAAATATCCATGGCGGGGACACGGCGCCCGTGTTTATTATTAAGAATAATAATAAAAATATACCACTAGTCCGTAATTCACTCACTGGGGCCATGTCCGACCGGTCGCGTGCGCCACGCGAATGAAAGAGCGAGACCGAACAACCGTGCGGCGTCAAATAGGGATGTGGGAATGCCGCGCTCAATCTTATATACGAATCGATTGTGCTCTTGCTCGATTCAACGAAGGACGCGACACGATAAGCGCTATATTACGATAACTTATCTCATATTTACAGACGACAGATTATAAGAACATGGTTTTTATTGTGGATAATAATCGTATGGATCAGCTATCACCCTATTCCAATTATTAACTTTATTACCTGTGACCATTCGATGCGATTGGGGTACTTTACTTCGATTGCTATCTGCAATGTTGACAATATTGTAGTTATATGACCTAAAAACAACTGATTATGAAAGTTTCGTTGATTATGTAACATTACAAAGAATATAGTTATAATTAAAAGTACGATTTTTAATTTAATCTCTACCTACCTAAAATGACATTTGACGATCACCCCCTCCCTACACAACAATTTAGAATCACGTGATTTATGGACGCCCCCTTTATTTAGTGTCTCGACGTAACGACTAGTTGTGCACTTCACTACGCTCTCGTTCGAAGTATCTACAAATTAATGTAGCGTCACCCCATCTCTAGGCAATATGCAGCAACATGGATGACGCTGGCTGGATGAACTTCGGGTCAAAAACCGACTCGGACCGGCAGACAGGCGAGGCGAGGTTAGCTAGCTACATATCAGTAATCTGTGGGCGAGGTGAAGATGCACGAAGTACTTTTTCTATTTTACCATGGTATACTATAATTTAAATTCGCTTACTTAAAACTTTTGCTAACTTCGGCCGACTCTACGAGTAGTAGGGTAGAAGCCAACTAGAATCTAGTAAGAAAATAAAGTTTGAAGAGTTTTTGTGATCTCAGGATCTAACTTTACGATTAGAAAAAATATTTTTGCATCATATAGACTGTATAATATATTGAGGAATGCGGCGTTTTAAAAATGTATTGAAACTTTTTGGAGGCTTGTTACATAGTCTTTTCGTTTTATGGTAAAGTTTTTTTTTATCTTTCATTTAATTCTTAAAAAAACGAATACGTTGACAAGTGGTTTACCGCCTTGGATTTAATTTATTATTGATGATTGACTTCTGTGGACTGTGTACAATTGTAAAGTTTCATTCAATTGAGTGCAAGCTGAGGATGAATCATCTGTATTGTGATGTTAAATGATTCATTAAAATGAGATAGTCTACACACTCTGCAGATTCTTCGAAAAACATTGCGAAAAAGTGTCAATTAATGAAAGAAGACACATTTAAATATGACGTCACAATATAATTTTATAGAATTAATTTCGCTACGTTTGTTACATACCTAGGTAGCCTACCTAGGTATTAATAACTGATCATTATTTTTTATTCCATGAATGTGGCGTGATTTTCGCATTAACAGTTACACCAATACCTAGGCATTCTATAAAATGCCTAAAGCATTCAGGTACCTAATGGTTAGTTACTGAAACACACTTTCGCATTAATTATACTATGTATGTATTACTTAGTTAATCATTGTAACTTCAACATTATCAAAAATGTATACGCTGAATGAGAATTAGTCAATATAATATTACACATTGCGAATGAATCATTGACATAATATTACGTAATTTGATCATTCTTTCTGCGAAATTTAATGCAAGGACTCTTGAATGTATAGGTAGGACTTACTGACGCCTCCACAGCTACACAACAATTATATCGATTCTCATGTACATTTGCATTTCTGGCACTCATTATCTATATATATAAAAGTAGAAGTCCTGACTGATCTATCAACGCCCAGCCTAAACCCTTAGACCTAGAAAGCTGTGTTTTTTCCCAGGTGTTGTTTTTAAAACTTGACCGAGGAATAAGAACGGATTTTTCGAAATTCAACCTTAAAGGGGGTGAAAAAGGGGTTGAAAGTTTGTATGAAAGTCGGTCATTTTTGAAGCTAGAATCATGAAACTTTGTTTTTAGACTATCAATTAAAAATAAAGAAAGACGTGTATCAGTGTTATTTAAATTTATACCCCTGAGGGGGTCAAACGGGGGTTGAAAGTTTGTATGGAAGTCCGCGATTTATTTTAAACTAGAACCATAAAACTTTGTTTTTAGACTAACAATTAAAAATAAAGAAACATGTATTTTAGCGATTTCTAAAATTCAACCCTTAAGGGGGTGAAAAAGAGGTTGAAAGTTTGTAGGGAAGTCGCATCATTTTTGAAGCTAGAACCATGAAACTTTGTTTTTAGACTAACAATTAAAAATAAAGAAACACGTGTTTGAGCTTTTTTTTAAAATTCTACTCCTGAGGGGGTGAAACGGGGGTTCAAAGTAAGGAGTTATTTCCGTTTCCTGGTATAAAAATTAGAAGGACTGACTCATCAACGCCCAGCCTACACCCTTAGACCTAGAAAGCTGTTTTTTTTTCACAGGTATTGTTTTAAAGATGTAGACGAGGAATAAGAAAGGATTTTTTGAAATTCAATCTCTAAATGGGTAATAAAAGGATACGCGGGTGAAACCGCGGGGCGGAAAGCTAGTGAGTTATATACATACGTACATGACTTGAACCTATATAATACCTTGGTTATACGAGCCATAAACTCAAACTCAAATATATCTTTATTAAGTAAACTCATACAAGTATTTTTTCAACACGCCTGCTCATAAAGTGGCTCTAATTTCACCGCAATTAGGCACGTAATGACACCTATAATCAAACTGTGACTTTTTCATTACTTTTATTCACAACGTGAGTTATAATAGTAGATTGTACCTATCATAAGGGAGCAAAATAATATTTTTATGTGAGGGATTCTAGTAGAATCCTGAACGGTAGCGAGGTATTCAAAGTATTTTTGCACGGTGGTAGGGTGCTATGTGGTACTCGACTGGCTGGCTACCACCCTCAAGTTGAAAATCTGTCGCCAAGCACCTGTTGGTGTGTTCCGGCAGTTGCACTTGAGAGCCAGTTGCCCTTGCCCTTAAGGCATTGTAATAAGGTGTACAACACGTTGGCAGTCCCCCTGGTATTGCTCATGTCTATAGGCGACGGTAGTCACTTACCATCAGGTGACCCGCCTGCCTCGTTGTCACTAGTGACATAAAAAAAAAAGTACGTCGCCCGAACCAAAAATACATTTGCACCCGGTGTACTTGCAAAAAAAAATTGTATTATTTTCTTCACAAGTGTGTTGAAAAACGTCGTATGATACTCGTGTGTATTGATGATTACCGTCCTCGGCTCTCTTATGACCCTCACCTAGCGGCTCGGCTCTCAATTGCGCCTTGGCCGTAATGACCAACTTTACACACTTATACCATAATCTTCTATTAATCGTCAATTTGATTCATGTTAAATTCTAACACTCGGTTCGGAAGGTTGCTTTTGCTGAGAAGAGCCGGCAATAAACCCAGCAATTACTCTTTTTTAAAAAGCAACATAGACCTATTACATTTTATAATTATTTATATCGTCTTACTGATAATATATGTGTGTTATGGCGGCAAAAAAGGAATAAAGAAATTGAATTTAGTTACGAGTGATTTAGTAAACAACAAACTCAAGCAGACCAGCCCCCATTAGCCCATGTTAGGGGGATTGGAGTAAGTAAGATTTTATTAAATTTGTCTATAGCATGTTAGTAAGGGGGTAATCTTTGGAACTACCGAACTGATTCTAAAAATTCTTTCAACAAAGGAAAGCTGCATTGTCGATGTCTAACATAGACAATATTTTTTATTTTAATTTCCTCGGGAACGCGGTTGAAACCGCGGTGCCGAATCTAGTGAGCTATATCTAGTCGGTGTTGTCATAAATGTCACACCCGGTTTATCTCTCGGAAATGGGACGGTCGTCTTAAAATTTAATAAGCAAAATATTCATTATTATAATTATGCAGTATTAGGCACTACTACCAATTTACTACCTACTCCGCCATTTGCAATGGATATAGGTACATACATACCACCTTGAAAATAGAAATAAATAAATAAATATATATGTTACTACAGTTACCTACCAAGCTTCTATCGGTGTGTTCTGGCAGCGTTTTCGTTCACATCAAACTCAAAATATCTTAAAAAGTGCAGCTGTCGACACCAGTAGGTAGGTACTTGGGTTTGGTGATAGATTTTCAACTTGAGGATGGTCGTCTAGTCAGACAGACGAGTACTTAGGAAATACCCTACCAACGTGCTATTCTTCGCCGAAATTGTAGGAATTGAACCCCCAACCTTCGACGTCACTACCAATCTATATGAACAACAGTCTCAAATAAATCTGTTCCGTTCTACCGTCATATAACAAAAAGAGACGGGGCTAACATAAAAAACAAGGCTTTAAAACCATGTCACGTAAAATGTCAGAAATGGATTTTTGTAATTTCAAAATGGCGTCATGCCTACAACACGTTTAGGTACTTACAAAATAACATATTTCCTGATAAGAATGTCAATGAGAAGGTAAATCTTAGTCAGCGATCTCGAGCTTCGTATAACGTTCGATATCTTATCAAATTATCAATTTTTATCACGCAAATATGTTTGTCAGTAGGTACTGAACTCGATTTTGTCTACAGAAGCGAAATAAAAACCTAGGTTACTAGCTGTCCGCAACGCGGTTTCACCCGAATTCCCGAGGGATATCTTTTCCTATGTTTTTGAAGTGAAACTTCTTTATCGACGTAGCCTATGAGGGAAATTTTAAAACAATAAAAAAAAATGGTCACGTTTTTCTGTTAGGCGCCATGTCTGTTTATTTATGAAATTAACCTCAGTTTTTGATTTGTACGTATCAGTAAATGTATATAATTTCATTAAAACTAGCAATTATTAATTAATATCTACGACTGTTAATCTAGTAAATATTAAAAAAAAAACACTTCTTACTTGCTTCTTACACACATATATTTTTTTAGGATATGATCTGCCTGCTAAGCTTCATCAAACTCCGTTCAGTAGTTTTTGCGTGATTTATTAAATAACAAACGTCCAAACTTTCACATTTACTTATAATACATTAGTAGGAAGTAGGATTAATCCATGGAGTAGCGAGGAAGAATCCTCCATTTCAAAGCCTGCATAGATACCAATGTTTTTTCTTGAGACGTGGTATGGAAAGTCCTGCGGAAATGTCACTAGCTCGAAGTAGGTTACCTGGCACTCTTCCGTTGTCATGGTGACGCGCTTTATTTTCTATGCGCTTACATCATTCCTAATTCAGCATGAGGTTTTCAAGAAAGGTGTGAAGAGATTTTTGCTGGGTCAGCAATGCGCGACTGATGCAAGTGAGAGGCTACGGTAACCGTTTACCATCAGGCGGGACATACCTACATTATTTTTTGCCATCTTAGTAGTTTAAAAAACAATTTCCCCGTATTTTCCATGATTAGCTCGTTCAAACATACAAACTCTTCAGCTTTATATACCTAAGTAGATATATTAATGTTCTATGAATGATAAAAATTAACTAGATAGGTATTATTTCCTCGTTATCTCCACGGTGGCTTATCATTTATCAGCAATCCCATCTTTTGTTCGTAAACAAATAATCTGATTTAATTAGGTAGGTACGCATTGCGTTACAGATTACTAAATACTTTGATTTAATTCAATTCAGTAAAGTTGATAAAATATTTGTAACCTAGTTATGAAATATAGTATACTAGTCGGCCCGGCAGACAATGTCCTGCCATGAAATGAAAATAATAAAAATAAACTTGGAACCATCAGTTTTAATTTTAAACAATATTTGCGTCACACAACTGGCAGTTATGTCAAACGCCAAATTTTCTAATGTTCCGCGCAACTTTCATACTTTTTTCTTTCATAAGAACCTTCTTACAATAACAAACACAACAAAAAAATAATTTGCGAAATTGGTCCAGCCGTCCACGCGTGATGCCGTGACCAAGGAAATAGGGATTCATTTTTATATAATAGAGAAGATAGTAGATGAAAAAAATACCGGATAAGCGCGAGACGAGACGCACGGTGGTAGGGTACTTCGTAGTAGGTAATTAGGTACTAGACTGGCTGGCTACACCCTCAAGTTAAAAATCTGTCGCCAAGCACCTGTTGGTGTCCGGTGTGTTCCGACAGTTGCACTTGAGTTGCATTTATTTCAGCACTATAAGGTGTACAACACATTGGTAACCCCGTTGGTATTGCTAATGTCTAATAGGTGACGGTAGTCACTTACCATCAGGTGACCCGCATGCCTGGTTATCACTTGTAGAATAAAAAAACAAACTCGCATCATCATCATCAAACTTGTTAGATTGATCTGCAAGCGAAACTAATCTTTATCACCTATGAATCTGCAAGCGGCATTCAACCTTAGGGTTGTACACCACTTTCTTGGCCGACCGTCCCTACGGATGTTGTTCATTTTCGAGAATTTTTAGATGTTTGATTTTTAGGTATTTCATGAATATAGGCATCATAGTTTGAATATATGCATCATCTCTATTCCATAAAATTTTGCAACAGCGCCATCTATCTAAAAGCCGTACAAACTTTATCTATGACTAACTCCTCCCGTGGGATCTTATTTTTCCCCGGGGATAAAAATATAGCCTATGTTCATCAGGGATAATGTAGCTTTCTAATAGTGAAAGAATTTCAAATCGGTCCAGCAGTTTCAGAGCCTATTCAATGCAAACAAACAATTAAATCTTTCCTCTTTATAATATAAAAAAATAACCTGGGTCATTTGTTCACACACGGCTATCTGATCCCAAACTAAGCAGAGCTTGTAATATGGACAACCAGATGACTGATATACTACTACATTTTTTTTGTAAAACCATACTTAAATAGAGAATTACACCCAGACTCAGGACAAACAGACATGTTCATGCACACAAATGTAGGTCCTGGATGGGAATCGAACCCACGACCTGCGGCGTTATAGCTAGTGTGTAAACCAACCACGCCAACCGGTCCGTCATAATCCTAATAATGTTATAAATGTGAAAGTTTGGATGGATGTATGTTTGTTACTCATTTACGCCAGAACGGCTGAATGGATCTGGATGAAATTTGACATAGACATAGAATATAGTCTGGAATAACACATAGGCTAATTTTATCCCGGGAAAAGATAAGATACCTCGGGAACGCGGGTGAAACCGCCGGGCGGAAAACTAGTATTATTTAGTATAGATATCAAATAGATGTCAGTATAAATAAAAGAAAAACTTCTAAATCTTAAAAAATACATTCAACATTTATTCAATTTAACATTAGGGGATATTGGCGAGGTAGTCCTTGACGTGGGCGGGCTCTAGGCGTCGGAAGCCGGCCGCGTCGCAGATCCCAACCTCAATGTTGTCTGCATTCATTTGACCTTCGAACCCCTCCTTCAGCGTGAGGATCGCTGTGTGGACCGCGTCATCTAGCTCCAAGTCTTCAGTATACCTGATAAAAGATGTTTATATTACAACCAAATTGGCGATGATAGCGCGGCGAAGGTCGTGGGTTCGAATCCTACTGAGCTTGAGCTTTCGGTGAAGGAAAACAACGTGAGGAAACCGTAGCACGGTGGAAGGGTACTATGTACTACTCGACTGGCTGACTACCTTCAAGTTCGCTCCAAAGGCTATTTTTATTATTTCATATGTAACTATATTTTTTCATAAAAGACAGATAAATATATTAATTAATGATTCTAAATAATTATAATGACTCCATTTAATATATATATATATATATATATATGTACTTTAATTATAACAATGATGGTTTGGGAAGCCAAATTAATACCAATAATTTCAATTAAATGATCAAATAATCATCTAACAGAGATACAGTTTTATTCCATGCATCTTCCACAAACCTTTTCTCCAAGAAAGTCTTGCCATTATTAAAGTTCTTGCCCATAGCAGTGGCCTTCCACGCGAAGTACGCTCCAGAGGGATCGCACTGGAACAGGTATGGGCGGTCCTCCTCCCAGCCGCAGATCAAGAGGGACACGCCGAAGGGACGGACACCACTGTCAATAACAATTTGTATCTATACTAATAATATAATAAAGAGGAAAGATTTGTTTGTTTGTTTGCATTGAATAGGCTCCGAAACTACTGGACCGATTTCAACAATTATTTTACCGTTGGGAAGCTACACTATCCCTGATGTACATAGGCTATATTTTATCCCGGGATAAGATAAGATCCCACGGGAACGCGGGTGAAACCGCGCGGAACAGCTAGTTTATTATAAAAAAAAAGATGCCTTTATTGCTTTTCGATTTAAACTTATTCGATCAAACCTTACTTAAAAGAAGTTATAATAAATAACAATAGAGGTAAGAAAACTATAAATTAACTTAAGGTGAAACATCAAAAAGATTTTCGACCAGAATTTCCAAATACCTAATACCCATATTTTGAATGGAGTTAAGCTATGAAATTCGTTGTGATTTTAGAATAAAATGCAAAAATAAAAGAAAGAAGAGGTCTTTTCGGAATTAAATTCTATCGAGGCAATATAACATTTGTATGATTAATTGTCAAACTAACATAGTTCTAAGTTCAAATTGTCACTAACAAATATGGATCTTATAATATCTGAAATAAATGAATTATTATTATTATTAATATAATCCAATTGTGTTTTCACGTCTACCAGAACATTAATCAAATAGTCAATAAGCATATTATTATCAAAAAAAAAAATCTTTTAATTGTGCCATAGTGAAATAAAACTATTTCAATAAGCTCAATTATTTTTTTGGTATCGCCTTAAACTAAAACATATTATATTATTTAAATTATATGATTAACCAACTCGAAAAGAATGAGGTATCTATTTAAGTTATTTTAAATTAATTTTATCAGTTATTTCGTTTCCATATACAAGGTCTGTTTAATTTGGGATCAGTTTCTGTTTTTTTTATTCAGGATAACCTTGTGTTTGACCACAATCTCACCATGGTAAGTGATGATGTGGCCGAAGGCAAGCACACAAAGCCTAGATGGGAACTGGCTCTCAAGTGCAGCTGTCGGAACACCGATAGGTGTTTGGCGACAGATTTTCAATTTGAGCGTGGTAGCCAGCCAGTCGGGTACCACAAAGTACCCTACCACCGTGCTATGGTTTCCTCACGATGTTTCACCGAAAGCTCATGCTCAGTAGGATTCGAACCCACGACCTTCGCCGCTGAGCTTAAAAGATAAGATCACTGAAACGTTAGTGAAAACACATACCCTGATTGCGTGTACTCCTGCATGACAGTAGCCACTCGCTGCACCAGCTGTGCCGTGGGGATCGGCTCGTGGTACATGAGGTAGTACTGTTGCGCCATCTTGCGGGCTTGGGTCACAAGCAGGCGGTAATCAGGACCCATACCGGAGTACACCATACCTGGAAAGGTCAAGAGTTTATATCACATACTAGCTTCACCTGTGTTCCCATGGGATCTTATCGTTTCCCGGGAAAATATAGCCTGCACCAAGCACCTATTGGTGTTCCAACAGATGCACTGCACCGGTTCCTATCTAGGCTTTGTGCTAACCACCTTCGGACACATCATCACTGGACAAACACAAGCTTATCCAGAATAAAAAATCTATTATTATAACTATAGCTTTCACAAAAAGAGTTCCAAGGGAATGGATTACTGTTTAACTTCCTACTTTTTCATATGGCAAAAAGCACAAATCTAAATGTCATGCTTAACCATTTTATGTAATGTTAGGAGTGGAATAGGGTAGTATCCTAAAAAAATCTATTTAGTCCATCAGTTAGATTACTAAAAAATATTGGGACTTAGTTCTGTAAAAGAAAAATGTCGAGGGTACAGTGCATTTAAATTTTACCACGAAGAGACGTCACAAGCCCCACTCCTATACTTTGATGCACTATAACTTTGTATATTTTTATTGATTTGATAAAGCAAAAAATACGAGTCCAATATTTTTTGATAATATTACTGATGGACTAATTAGAATTCATTTTTATTGACCCAGGACACTACCCTATTAGAGAATATTAGCTGTAGCATATTTCTGTTTGTACCCAAAGCTCATGATAACTCACCAATATGTGCGGTGATCATTTCCACTTTGTTGACGCTGTGTTCATCATACAGAACACTCTTGTGTTTATTCTCTGTCGCAATCACGACGCCATTTGAAGCTGGAATTGGAAACAGATTTACTCCAAGACTGTCTCCTGAACAAACACCTATTCTCCATAGGTGTGACAGACATGCAGAGGATGCATGTAGGCAGAAGAAACGACACAGCACATGCTAAACGATTTATATTTATTTGCAATCAGTCTTAGACTATACAAATCAGTTGCATGTATTGTTTAGTGTCTAGGGAGCTCTTCAGTGCAAGAATCTCATTATTGTCAGAGATCCAGAGTCAGGATGTCTTGGCGTTACAAACTTGTGGTAACTTATATTCACCAGATAGGTCATTAAATGACTTACAAAATGTTGATAGTGTTCAAAGCTATCAAGAGTTATAGAGGGAAGTTCATCAATTACCATGGGGAGATTGCCATGGTACGACGTCTTTGATAGCCAGTCACTTGACGTTTTAAAACCACAATTAATTAGACCTTTTAACTATTTTCAATGAGCAGTAAAAGGCAATCGGCGATGTCTAACAAATCAGACATAACCTTTAATTTTATATAAATTTACCTTTTATCCCGACCGATGTGCCCCCAGCAGCTACCGCAGCTAAGGCATATTCAATTTGCACTAATTTCCCTGAAGGGCTGTGGAATAACACAAAGAAATACTATTAATCACTTGAAAAACACGTAAGTTTTAATCGATTTTTGCAGTAAATTAGAGGTGGTTTAGGAATATTAAAAAGTGGATAGACTGCGTGCAATAATAGATGGAAATACAAATAGTTATTATTTTCTAAATACACATAAATAAATTGATTTACCTAAAAGTCGTAAGCGAGAAACTATAACGTTCAGACGCCATGATTACAAAGCAAATTGTCAAATTATTTATGCGGCGTCATGTTGTCATCATTGTCAAACTGTCAGAACCAGCCAATGTTGCCAAATTTTTGATGAGAGATCGTACGCTAGTGTGGAAAAATGTCGTATTACATGAGAAGAAGTAAAGAATCAACCACTCAATCAATGGCTAGTGAAGGAGTACTCGGTGATATTAATCGACAAAGAGCATTTTTTTTAAAGTCGTATAAATCACGTACTATTTTGTCGATTGTACATTAGGAAAAAGGTAAAAAGTTTTCTGAATACGATTTAACACGTACATATGGCAACGCCGGAACCAGAAGAAGCAAATCCAACCACAGATATTTATAAACGTATTGATTACATTCTCTCTGATATTTCGACTGAATCTTATAAAATTATATTTGTTTTTTTTTCTAAATAAATCTTGAATACATTTAATCAATACTTGTGATATAGCATTTGATTTTTATTTTGTGAAATAAAATTTCTCCAATGCCTAAATCACAGATCTACTCTACACACACAAAACGAAAATAATTAAGGTTTGTGATTGGCTATGCATTCAACCAATGAAAATGCGGTATCTTCGCTCAATAATTTCACTGACATATTTACGGAAACATTTGGGCTATTTTTAATTTTCACGTACATTTACCGAAAACTTAATAGAAAACATAAAAGATATGTTGGGAGGCCTCCGCGGAATTTCACCTGCATCTGACGCTATGTCCGAAAGTAATCTTGACAGGAATCGCGCTGAAAAAGCGTTGATATCGAAGACTCCTACACAGAGTCAGGTTTATCTCAATAAATCGAGCGCAAGTGGTGTTAAAAATTATTCTGATAAAAATGGGAATGACGTTACTAAGGTCGTGCATAAGGGACGAAAGACCTTCGCGTTTTGGACGCTTATTTGTTTGTTATTTATCTTAGCTATTGGGAATTTGATTCTGACTTTTATTATACTGGCGGTTCTGCGACTCGGTCAAGGTAAGATTAAGATGAATTTATTTATTTTAACGTTGTTAGTCATAGATTAAGTAGTTTTATTAATCTATGGTTGTAGTAGATATCGTTTTCTGTTTTAGTGAAAATTTATTAGCACAGTTTTATTGGCCATTAAGTCGTCACAAAATAGGTCGCCTGATGGTAAGTGACGACCGCCGCCTTACAGGCAATAGCATTTTTTTACTATGTGTTGTATGCAACTGGCTCTCAAGTGCAAGTAACGTAGAGGTTATTGTCTTTGGTGCAACTGTCAAAACACACCGATACTTTTAAAACTCGCGAACTAAATTCATACTTGTAGATAAATAGGTATACCGGGTCTATTCGCGCACAGGATATTATTCCATACTAATGTTATAAATGCGAAAGTGTGCCTGTCTGTCTGTTACATCTTCACTCTTACACGGCTAAACTGATTTAGATGAAATTTGGTAGAGAGATAGATGGGAACTTGGAAAAGGACAGGATTATTTATATCCCAGGAAAAGATAAGATCCCTTGGGAACGCCGCGGGGCGGGAAACTAGTAAAATATAATTTCGAAGTGGTCACGAGTCGACTGAACTGAACTGCTTGGCGACAGATTTTTGTATAAAACAAAGTACCCTACCACCACTGAAAACTCAAGGTCATAATTCGAACTCATGACCTTGCGGCGGTATCCGACGTCACCAGTCACTATCATCGCCGATCTAGTAAATCGCAAATACCCTCTATAATCTATTTTAAAGTGATTCAATAGGATTCGAACTCACGACCATGCCGCGGTATCCAACGTGACCACTGAGCTATCATCGCCTATCTAACATATCAATAAACCTAACTACCCTCTATTATATATTTTAAAGTGATTCATATTTCTCTTTCAGGCATGGAAAGCATGGAATTCCTTCCAGAACACAACGCTATAAAATTCTTCGGCGACACTGATCTGGAGCACCTGTACAAGCGAGATGGACTGATCGAGAGTTTTAAGGATACCCCCATGAGTATATCCAGCGAGAATGGCTCAGTTCTGCTTAACTTGCAGACCAGGTATATCAAATGCTGAGAAGTGGTTAGAATTTCGGTGCAAAACATCGTGATAGAACTTCTGGGCAATGTTATGTTGGCAGCACATTATCAATCCCCGAAGCCCACCAGTAACTTTAAAAAAATATATCTTTTAAATATGGTTTATGGCTACCGCTGATAGGCCGCATTTGCAAGCTATCATCAAAGAGTATCGAGATTTCATGTTAGATATTTCGCGCCATTGTCGTAAGCGCTTTAGACTCGCACGATGTTAGAGGACTTCAAAGAAAATTAATTGCAACTACCCATATACTAATAGTCCTGACAAGACAAAAGGAACAATTTTTGCTTCCACGGTCCTCCCATCATAGATGCCTGTCGACATGTTGTTCTGTAGTGCTCTTGATCGACTTTAGGATTTAAAGCTGTTGTCTTTCATGTTCCATCTTTCATATCAAAAGTCCTTTATTATTTGGAGCCCTAATAACTCTTATCGCGTCTTATTTACGGAGGTTGGCCCTCAAACTCATATATTCAGTTTCGGCCCTAATGAGGGACTTAAGAGCGTTACAATTAACACATCCATCGGTTCGTAAATATAAATTTTAGGCGATGATAGCTCAGTGGTAGTGACGTCAGTCTATTGCCCGTGGTGCTACTGCGTGGTCCTATTGGTAGGACCACGGGCAATTTATTTTGCCCGTAGTTCTATTAGTAGGACCATGGGCACTTAGCATTGCCCGTAGTCCTACTGGTAAGACTACGGACAAGTAACAGTGCCCGTAGTTTTGGTTTTTTTTTCGTCATCCTACCTCTTTCTATTATTGTATAAATAAATATAGGTTATAGGTTTTTTTAAGAGCGAATAAAATAGTTTTTGTTTTTTCATTTACATTTTTTTTCGTCTTCACTGTTAGTAGGACCATTGCCCATACAAAATAATGATGTTTTTGTTGCAGCTATTTTGCGGGCAATTATTTTTGCCCGTGGTCCTACCAGTAGGACTGGTGACGTCGGATACTGCGGCGAAGGTCGTGGATTCGAATCTTACAATTAGTTACAATGAGCTTGAGCTGTTGAGCTTTCGGTGACGGAAAACATCGTTGAGGAAACCATAGCACGGTGGTAGGGTACTTTGTAGTACCCGACTGACTGGCTACCACCCTCAAGTTGAAAATCTGTTTAAGCACCTGTTGGTGTGTTCCGGCAGTTGCACTTGAGAGACAGTTGCCTTTATGGCATTGTAATAACGTGTACAGCACATTGGCAATCCCCTTGGTATTGCTAATGTCTATAGGCGACGGTAGTCACTTACCACCAGGTGACCCGTCAGCTTTGTTGTCACTCCAGCAAGGTGCTCGTGGATCCTTTAAATTTTCCTACTCCAAGATCCATATTTAACTTACAGGATATCCCGCACCGAAACAAAGCTAGTCGTAAACACGTCTGGAGTATTCGTTCGAGGCGTGAATGCGATGGAACTGCTCGACCCTGATTCTGGGGAGGTGGTATTCAGCACTGCTGCACCAGAGATGAACTTGCCTGATGGAGTTAATAATCTGCATGCTAAGGTGAGGGTAGCAAGTCTCGTAATAACTATTTTTTTTATGTCACAAGTGACAACGAGGCAGGCAACTATTTCTGTTCTCTTACTTTTTGTTTCGTTTCCAAAAATGTTTCACTGCAGCAAAAGAGATGTGTTTTTGGTCCCATATTGCTCGGACTAAATCACACGGTACATCCTTTTTTTAATCACTCCAGTCATGTAAGTTTCTAATGCTACTATTGAGATTTGACGAAGTTCTGTATTGTTTTGAGGCGTTGATAGCTCAGTGGTAGTTATATCGGATACCGCGGCGAAGGTCTTGGGTTCAAATCCTACAAAGAGCTTGAGCTTTCGGTGAAGGAAAACATCGTGAGGAAACTATAGCATGTAATACCCGACTGGCTGGCTACCACCCTCAAGTTGAATGTCTGTCGCCTATCGGTGTGTTCCGCCAGTTGCACTTGAGAGCCAGTTCCCATCTAGGCTTTGTGTGCTTACCACCTTCGGCCACATCATCACTTAACATGGTGAGATTGTAGTCAAACACAAGCTTATCCAGAACAAAGAAAAAAATTGTTAGCCCTGTTACACTCAGTAATTTGGTGAGAGTGATGGCTACAAAAAACTTCGCCGAATCTCGATAATATGACTCCAGGGTAACAGGATAAGGGTGGCTTAAAATAATATGTAGATAAGTTACATTTGAGAGGCCGGTTGGCGTAGTTGTTAAACACGTAACAGTTCGTGGGTTCGATTCCCATTGAGGACAGACATTCCTGTTCGTCCTGCTCCGGATATAATCATATATTTCATCCTTGGACGATATTCCATCCATAAGAAAAGCGGTTAAAATGCAAAATAGAGCAGAAATCCCACTAATATTATAAATGTGAAAGTTTGGATGGATGTTTGTTACAATTTCACGCAAAAACGGCTGAACGGATTCTGATGAAACTTAGCACACAGGTAGATCATATCCTGAAATAACACATAGGATAATTTTTATCCCGGGAAAGGATAAGATCGAAGAAGACAGTCTAATAATTATCTTGATTAAATCTTCCAAATAACCTTGCTGTTGTTTTTATTAAACAGCAAATCTCAACAAAACGCATAACATCACCAGTGGACGAAGACCTGACCCTCCATTCCGATGCATCAGCCCACCTGCGAGGAGCCGAAGGCACCCACATGGAGTCCAAAGAGCTATTCTGGACTGCCGACCAGGATATCTTCTTAAAATCCATAAACGGTTCAGTTATTTTGAGCGGGAAAGAAGGGGTTTTTATAAACGTGAGGTACTTACCCATAGCAATGCCGGTGAATCAAACGGATAAATTAAATCATGCGACGGGACAGTTTAAAGTCTGCGTGTGTATGCCGCAAGGGAAGTTGTTTAGGATTGCTGTCCCAACAGGCCAAAAAGTCACGTGTTCTCATATTAATATGACCGGAGACTTGAACCCCTGTGCTTAGATCGATTAGTAATCATGGATCGAAGATGGAGAAGTTAGGTTAGCACTTTTAGGTAGTCATATCTCGTTTTTGCGACTTCAGATATGTTTAGGTGATTTAATTTCATGACAAAACTTTTGTCATGAAGCGTTTATCAGTTTAAAAAGTACTGTAATAAAAATATTAAAAAAGTTTGATAGATCCCAGCGCACTTTAAGTAAAGTGAAGCATAGTAAAGGAAGCCGATCGCGTTTCTTTGCGACGCAATTCACGCGGTATAACGTATCTACGTGCAGGTCACGCACACAACTTGGTGCACGTTGCTTCACTTCATTGGAGACTTGTTTATGTACGCTCCTTCTACCTTTTTTATTTGTTCTGTGACTTTCAGGAAGTCATTTACCTTGTATATCGTTCTAAGTAGTTAAGAAGAGACGCAGGAAGACTACCATATCGCAGGATCAGAGATAAAAAAAATGTTGCCATATGCAAAGCAACCAAAGTTATCTTACTAATATTATTAATGTGAAAGTTTGGATGTATGTTTTTACCTCTTTTACGCCAGAACAGATTAAAGGATCTGGATGAAATTTGACATAGAGTTAGACTTTTTATCCCGGGAAAAGATAAGATCCCTCGGGAACGCGGGTGAAACAGCGCGGAACAGCTAGTAAGTCAATAAGAAAGACCACAGGTACCTATTTATAGTTTGTTTTGTTTGACTGATATTAATTTTAAAGTGTATACCTACTTAATTTTATAGAGTACTATATAATAATATATAATTATTTATTATATTTCTAATAATTATCACAATATCATTAGATAATGTAACTTATCAAGTATATGAGAGTTAATAAAAAAAGTTAATAGTTTCATTAAAAGCTTGCATCTCACGATCCAACGCTACTCTTAAGGCAATTTTAATTTTTTGTTTTAGTTTACTATGTAGATAACTAATGCGGGTTTTAATTTTTTATGTATTTTTGTATTAGGTACTTTAAGAATAAAATTGTTAAATATTTGAAAAAAAAAGCCAATATAGTCCAATAATATTTAAAAAATGTAACCTTGCTGAGTTTCTTGCCGGTTCTTCTCAGTTGAAGGCTGACTTCCGAACCGGTGGTAACTTCTGTAATTTGACCTTTATAAGTGCCCTGCTAGGGCCTAAACTGAATAAATGGTTTTGACTTTGACTTTAATCAAAAAAGCTTTTTTACTTTGTTATCAAAAACGTAGCAGTCATCACTTACTATAGCGGTTAACTTAAATATCAGAAAAATTGTAAGCACAAAGAAATTGGAGTTTTTTTTTCTGGATAAGCTTGTGTTTGACCACAATCTCACCATGGTAAGTGATGATGTGTCCGAAGTTGGAAAGCACACAAAGCCTAGATGGAAACTGGTCTCAAGTGCAGCTGACGGAACACACCGATAGGTGCTTGGCGACAGATTTTCATCTTGATCTTTCATCTTGACAGGTGGTAGCCAGCCAGTCGGGTACTACAAAGTACCCAACCACCGCGCTATGGTTTCTTCACGAAGTTTCCCTTCACCGAAAACTCAAGCTCATTGTAGGATTCGAACCCACGACCTTCGCCGCGGTATCCGACGTCAAAAATTAAGTGTGATGAATTAAACGTAACATATCCATCCAAGTCTCCCACAAGTTTCCCAGTGCGTGCAGGAATCTCTTATCACACGATCCATGAACACTCAAAATAAAACTATTTCATCTTGGGTACGATTTTATTCAATATTTGATCGTTCACAATTTTCCAGTGACCTTGTCATCTTGACCTTCCAAAGGTCACGTTAAGGTCACATTACAACTTTCGCTTCGAATTCAAATAATATAATTCACATTTAATTCTAAATTACAACCGCAATAATTTTCAGTATTTCTCCTTTGACCTTGATCTCCATCTAAAGGTCGCTTTTACTAAATACAATTGGAAATAAATTTTATTCTTACTTGCGTAAGACATATTAGAATTTCCTTTTCTTCTTCGACGTCGACACAAGACAAGAAAAATCAGTCAGTTAAATGCCGCTCTAAATGGTCTGAGACATGTTTTACAACAGTCAAATTATAAGAATTTAAAATTCCACTGAAATGAGGCGAAATGACTTGACTTACCAAAATTTAAATAATTTGGCATTTATGAATAAAATTTCATAGATTTTATTAAAAATATAAACGAGTTTTTGGAGATTATATCAAAACGGATATTGAGTAACAAATACTCATTTTAAAAGATTCAAAACCACAGACCTATTATCTAACTAGATAACGCAAGTACCTCAATTTGTATGAAGACCAACCGTGTCACTTTTTGGTGTAAATTAACGTGTCAATTGACAGGAAAAATGTCCATTATTTGGGTTTGGCTTTTCCTGTACAGTTTTTACAACTTAATACGGAACAAGCAGTTATTTTCCTAGATGTCGGTGACGTCCGAAGGCAATAACGGTCGATTGCGGACTAAATGAAGACAAATAGAAAGCAGTCAAATTGACTGCTTTTTGACTAATTTTGACACGCGAAGTACGTACACTCGCGTCTAGTTAGATTATAGGTCTGTGTTCAAAACAGAAACACAATTGCTTGTCAATTTTATTGACCCGAATTATAGCAGTTGTGCGCTCACATTAGAGTTTATTTCTCTTTGTAGCTATTCTCCCCCGAATAGGGTAGTGTCCTGGGTCAATAAAAATGAATTCTAATTAGTCCGTCGGTGAGATTGTCAACAAATATTGGACACGTATTTTTTGCTTTATCAAATCAATAAAAATATACAAAGTTATAGCGCATCAAAGTATAGGAGTGGGGGCTTGTGACGTCACTTCGTGGTAAAATTTGTACCACGGTGTGACGTCACGCGAAATTTCAACGCACTGTAGCCTCGTCATTTTTCGTTTACGGAACAAAATAAAAAATACGTGTCCAATATTTTTTGGTAATCTAACTGACGGACTAAATAGATTTTTTTAGTACACAACCCTATTAGGTCTTTAGATGGTTTTATGAAAGAATAGTAAATGCAGGAATGACCGAGAGTTCAAATTATTCCATTATACTTCGAAAATCACTACTCATCTTTTGATTCATATAATTTCACATCACAGTTACTTTTTTGAGGTAAGTATAGTATAAGTTATTAAGTATTTTCAGTACAGAATCTAAAAAAGTACATTCTTATTTTTTTTATACCACTAGCAAGGCAAATAAGCTTACGGCCCACCTGATGGTAAGCGATTACCTATGGACGCTTCCAACACCAGAGACGTCACGAGCGCTTTGCCGACCTTGAATAAACGTTCTTACTCCTCTTTCGAAGAACCCCAAGAGACTACAGTTTCTAGGGACCTCTACATGGAGCTCATTCTACAACCTGATGTTTATAAACACATTCTCTTTAGCCCAAAGCTGGTTTAGTAAAGTTTGATCGTTTTATGTAACTTAAGGAGACCGAAAATCTTTGGAGTCGATAAAAATCAAACTAACGCCAGTATCTCATACCACACTTAAATGTAAGTCCATCAATTTATTCCTGAGTCTTCTCGTACCATAGAGTAGTCACCTCGCCTCATCTTTATGTACAGTGTCCGGTACCACAAATAATAATTGTATAACCATAGACAAATGAATACTGCTTTAAACACAACTAATTAAATTAATTATAAACTAGACAGCCCCCGTATTGCTCTCCGCACTCACTATCTGGTATGTTATCAGATATTCTGGGTACGCCTGAAAGAGAAATAATATCATTTAACAGAGAATCAAAATTCTATATATATAAAAAGATAAGGCCTGACTCACTAATCCTTGGTGTTGTTTTTAAGATGTAGACGAGGAATGTCAAAGGATTTTTCGAAATTCCATCTCTAAAGGGGTACGCGGGTGAAACCGCGAGGCGGAAAGCTAGTAATAGTAAATGTCTAAGGATGGCTGGAGTAACCCCAGCCAAACACCCTCCGACGCAAAAAGGGCGCAATCCGTCGCCCAATTGCGGAAACCGCCCGTACGAAGAAAGAAGAAAGAAAGAAGATAGTAAATGTCTAAAGTCGTGGGATCATTCTCAAACTCATTGATTCAGTTTAGGCATTTAAGAACGTTAAAATTGACTCTACCACCAGTTTGGAATATACTAAAACTAAGAAGACTCTGGCAAGAAACTAAGCTCAGATGCATTTATCGACTAACTATTATAAATGTGAAAGTTTGTTAGGTTATGAGAATGTTGTCTTTTTCCCGATTTCGCTTTTTGAACCAGCTGTTTCCGAAGAACCTACCTGTGTGCCAAGTTTCGCTTGAAAATTTGAGGTCTTCGGGCCGTCTGGACTTGCACCTTAACCTGACTTTGTTTTATGTATATAGAAGACTAGCTGTGCCCCGCGGTTTAACCTGCGTTCCCGAGCGATTGTATCTTTTCCCCGGATAAAAATATAGCCTATGACACTCATAAATAACGTGGCTTTCTATTGTTAAAAGAATTTTCAAAATTGGTTCAGTAGATCCAGAGATTACCCCTTACAACCTCACAAATTTTACTTAGAGATGCTACTGGAGTTATGGACATATCCTTGAACGCTTGAATATAATATTATGTAAGCGCCACTGACCTGTTCCCCTCTATATACGACATACTCGGGGAAGCACAGCCCTCCCTGGCTGGGCCTCCCCGCCACGCTGTGGTGTCCGGGCGGCGCGTGCGCCATCTTCATCGCGCTCATCAGTTGGAACGCTCGCCCCAATGTCACTCGGCATAGGAGCATTTGTCTACAATTACAGATTTTAAGTAAGGCATTTGATTCTGTTGACCATGGCGTTTTTACTGTTATATTGGAATAATTTATATATTTCTGCGATTCTCTCTTAATTTTGTATAATTTTAACTATGTTTATAAATAAATTGCATGTTTGTGTTGTTTAAGAAATTAGAGGAAGGAAAAATCAGGAGTTCTACAAGGTTCCATATTTAGGCCACTTCTGTTTCTTATATATGTAAGTATGTCAGTTTGCTTCTTACAAAAGTCATCCATCGATAATTCTTTATCTTTCTATATGGCCATAAACCTTCATATTCATCCCATCCCATAATAATTTAGAAATAAAACTACAAACCTGTGACATAGATAACAACTCCTGTCTTTATGTGCCGGACATCCGGATCCACCTCCGAATCCGTACACGTATTGATTACTCTTAGAAGAATGCTCCGCGAAGTAAATACCCGCGCCAAACATGCCACCTGCAAATATTCACATTTTAGTTTAATCCGTGTGTATCTCATCAATCATTGTATATTTCATCAATGTGAATGTATTGCGCTATGAGACAGTTGTTGTACAACATTGTTGAGTTGATATTTCAATGACTGAGTGACGTCATGGATGATGATGACCTGATGATTCTAATCCGTCTTTATCTCATCAATCGTTGTATATTTCATCAATGTGATTGTATTGCGCTATGAGACAGTTGTTGTACAACATTGTTGAGTTGATATTTCAATGACTGAGTGACGTCATGGATGATGATGACCTGATGATTCTAATCCGTCTTTATCTCATCAATCGTTGTATATTTCATCAATGTGATTGTATTGCGCTATGAGACAGTTGTTGTACAACATTGTTGAGTTGATATTTCAATGACTGCGTGACGTCATGGGTGATGATGACCTGATGATTCTAATCCGTCTTTATCTCATCAATCGTTGTATATTTCATCAATGTGATTGTATTGCGCTATGAGACAGTTGTTGTACTACATTGTTGAGTTGATATTTCAATGACTGAGTGACGTCATGGATGATGATGACCTGATGATTCTAATCCGTGTGTATCTCATCAATCGTTGTATATTTCATCAATGTGATTGTATTGCGCTATGAGACAGTTGTTGTACAACATTGTTGAGTTGATATTTCAATGACTGAGTGACGTCATGGATGATGATGACCTGATGATTCTAATCCGTGTGTATCTCATCAATCGTTGTATATTTCATCAATGTGATTGTATTGCGCTATGAGACAGTTGTTGTACAACATTGTTGAGTTGATATTTCAATGACTGAGTGACGTCATGGATGATGATGACCTGATGATTCTAATCCGTGTGTATCTCATCAATCGTTGTATATTTCATCAATGTGATTGTATTGCGCTATGAGACAGTTGTTGTACAACATTGTTGAGTTGATATTTCAATGACTGCGTGACGTCATGGATGATGCTATATCCTGAATAAAAAGAAGCTAATTTGACGTCAGTCAACATCCCTATTATCTGTTTCCATAGTACAAGCTCTGGTTAGTTTGGGATCAGTCAGACAGCCGTGTGAAGAATGTCCTGAGATATTTAAGGCGATGATAGCTCAGTGGTAGTGCCATCGGCTACCGCGGCGAAGGTCGTGGGTTCGAAACCTACAATGAGCTTGAGCTTTCGGTGAAGGAAAACATCGCGAGGAAACCACAGCACGGTGGTAGGGTAATTTGTAGTACCCGACTGGCTGGCTAGCGACCCGACCACCCCCAAGTTGAAAATCTGTCGCAAAGCACCTATCGGTGTGTTCCGAGCTGCACTTGAGAGACAGTTCCTATCTAGGCTGTGTGCTTACCACCTTCGGCCACATCATCACTTACCATGGTGAGATTGTGGTCAAACACAAGCTTATCTAGAATAAAAAAAAAAAAAAAATTATTGGCTCGCGGTATTTACGAAATATTTGATCTCATATGCACCCAAAAAATAAGATTTTGAGGGGAACTTGAAGAGAACTAGATGATTGTTTAGTATAAGGAAAACTGACCAATGTATGCGTGCCTCTCATCGAAGCCCTTCTGCACGATGGCGTTGATGAAGGGCGAGCCGTGGAACAACATCCGCTCGTGCGGCCCACTCGCGCCCGCCTCCGAGCTCACCTCACGCCGCCGGTGCTGGTACCGCTCCCACACTCGACCGTTCACTATCTTTTGTATCTGTCACATCATAATAATAATATTTTTACTGCCCAAAATGTACACAGTTTTTACACATTAAGCTGGTAAACAAAATAGAAACACATGTGTTTGATGTGTCCTGGTCCCCAAACTAGGCTAGCCTGTGCTATGGGTGGCCAGTCTTCCGTCTAACAGTGGTTTATAAATACAATTTAATTTATTTTTTAAATCTTAAGACCGTTTACGACGTACGGCATTTCATGCAAACTTTCAAGCCCTTGTTTTTCGAATTGAATGAACCGATTTTGATGAAACTTCGTACGCATAAGCATAAGATACAAAGGTCTAAAAAGTTAGTACAGAACGTTTTCGAAATGTCTTATTTATAAAAAGATAACTGGGAATCTCTTTTTCTATAGAAACATTTTTCGGTCTATTTTTCGAAAATGTTACTAACTAACTTTTTAGACCTTTGTATCCTGCTTATGCGTACGAAGTTTAATTAAAATCGGTTCATTTAATTTGAAAAAAACAAGGGCATGAAAATTTGTATGAAATGTCGTACGTCGTAAACAATCTTGTGGAAAAAAGAAATATACAAACCGACCAAAATATTGATGTTAAAAATATTGTGGGTAATCTTAAAAATTATGTTGGTTAGTTTTAGCGCATCGTGATAAACAATAGAAATAGGTAGATTCGGTGGCCGGATGGAATGCAGTTACACAGTATATCTAAAAGAAACAGTCACATCAAACCATAGCTTTATATTGACATATTGTTTTTTTTATCCCGGGATAAAAGTATCCTATATCCAAGGTGCCATCTATATCTATATTTTTGAAAAGAGTAATTGCTCTCAGCAAAGCAACCTTCCGAACCGTGCATTAGAGTCTAGACTATTCATAAGTGCTTTTAAAGGCCTATTTGAATAAAAAAACGTTTTCATTTCATATACCAAAATTGATATAAAAATTAGTTCAGACGTTTAGAGGTCAAAAGATAACAGTTACTTTCGCATTAATATTATTGGTGGGGATGTAACATCGCGGAGTTTCTTGACAATTCTTCTCAGTTAACGACTTGCGAACCGGAGCTAGGTTAAGTAATTTGACCTTTATTAGTATAATCCTAAGGCTTAAATTAAAAAAAATCTGCAGACACACACCCTAACAACATTGTAATGTGAGAAGTTCCCACCGGCGCTGTCTCGGTGCGCGCGCACCGACGCTTGCATCTCCCTCTCTATTATCGCGTGCTCGCTCTCGTTCTCCGAACACTCGCCGTCGTTTGGAGGTGTCACTTCTATTAAGGTTGTGCCACCGTACCATTCTGTAAATAGTACGAAAAACTGAAGGGGGATATAGGTGGGCGGATCAACTACCAACATATGAGCTCAATAAAAAGGTGACCATTTTCGAGATATTTCTGATATTTAAATGACTTCAAAAAAGTTTTTTTTTTTTTATAAGTTTTTGTTTGACCACAATCTCACCATGGTAAGTGATGATGTGGCCGAAGATGGTAAGCACACAAAGGCTAGATGGGAACTGGCTCCCAAGTGCAGCTGTCGGAACACACCGATAGGTTTTTGGCGACAGATTTTCAAATTGAATTATATGACTATGGATTATATGTTCGACTGTATTATTTTTTTATGTCACAAGTGACAACGAGGCAGGCGGGTCACCTGATGGTAAGTGACAACCGTCGCCTCTAGACATTGGCAATACCAGGGGATTGCTAATGTGTTGTACACCTTATTAAGGCGAACTGGCTCTCAAGTGCAATTGCCGGAACACACCAACAGGTGCTTGGCGACAGATTTTCAATTTGAGGGTGGTAGCCAATCAGTCGAGTAGTACAAAGTACCCTACCACCGTGCTGTGGTTTCCTCACCATGTTATCCTTCACCGAAAGCTCAAGCTCATTGTAAGGATTCGAACCGACGACCTTCGCCGCGGTATCCGACGTCACTTACCACTGAGCTATCATCGCCTTAAATTGTATGTATTTTTTTTATGTATATTCACTGATTTCTCCGCCAATTGACAAACGATTTTCAGATTTATTTACTGAACACAAAAAAATTATGTTCAGTAAACAAAATCCGATTCAAACAGGTGAAACCGCGGGACACAGCTAGTCACAGATACATCCATAAAGGCCAACTCACCGCTAGACGCGTGTAAGCTATGCCTGGCCGCTTTCAGCAGCCGATGTCTGTGCCCGTACGCACTAACACCAACCGCCCTCAAGTCCTCGTGAGACATCTCCGACAAAATATCCACAGTAATTTGTTCACGTTCTAAAACAGACGCTAGTTGTTCTAAGCCGATACTGAAAAAAAAACGCAACATTTCCATACAAATTTCTCGACTTTGAAATGTCACTTTATGACATTTGACGAAAAGTATTTTGACAGAACCGCCATGTTTTTAAATGGACGTCAACAGTTTGTTTTGGGTGTGTTCCTAAATACGTTTTTTTTATTGTGTTTGACCACAAATTCTCACCATGGTAAGTGATGATGTGACCGAAGGTGGTAAGCACACAAAGCCTAGATGGGAACTGGCTCTCAAGTGCAGCTGTCTGAACACACCGATAGGTGCTTGGCGACAGATTTTCAACATGTGAGTGGTAGCCAGCCAGTCGGGTAGTACAAAGTACCCTACCACCGTGCTATGTTTGCTCATTGTAGGATTCGAACCCACGAACTTCGCCGCGGTATCCGACGTCACTTCCACTGAGCTATCATCGCCTTATATATCCAGCATACTGCCCAGTAAGTAGTGAGGTCATCAATTAACGCCATACTGCTGAACTGTACTGAAATGATATCAGTAGACTCGTCAGTGTCAGCCATTTTTATAGATTTTGTTGTTAATTTTACTTGACACTGATCAACCACAATTATTTCAAAATGGCGCCCAGTCACCAGTACAATATGGTGTCAATTGATAACTAAATAAATCGAATAGGTTAAAATGAATTATTAAGAAATTAATTCATTTTTTTAAAATCCAAAACCAACATTTACCAACTGTTATTGATAAAACCTCGTAAGTACCAAACATCTTTAAAAAGACCCTTAAAAATAACTCAAGTCGGTAAATCCTAAGATTTACCAAATATACGGAGTTTTACAGTAACATATAAACATTTTTCACTCCAATTTATGCCAAAAGACAACCAACAACCTAATAAAATTAAAGTAAAGGAATAATGACTTACTTAGATAAGAAGGTTTGTAATGACTCTGATGTGGAAAGTGCTGATGCAGGTCTACCGGCTGCGTCTTCCAAACTACCCCTGGACCCTTCCGCCCAATAGTTGCTTGGGACCACCTGGTAACAAACATTCGCCAGCTAAATTCATCCACATTCCGACGTCATTACCACTGAGCTATCAAGCCAAAAATGCTATGCCCACGGCTAACATCAGATTTTTTTTAATTCTCGACAAGCTTGTGTTTGACCACAATCTCACCATGGTAAGTGATGATGTGGCCGAAGGTGGTAAGCACACAAAGCCTAGATAGGAACTGTCTCTCAAGTGCAGCTGTCGGAACACACCGATAGGTGCTTGGCGACAGATTTTTAACTTGAGGGTGGTAGCCAGCCAGTTGAGTACCTTCTACAAAGTACCCTATAGATGTTTGAAAGCTCCAGCTCATTGTAGGATTCGAATCCACGACCTTCGCCGCGGTATCCGACCATTCATATCTTCTCCAATCATAGCTATCATCGCCAAAATTAAAAAAATCGTCAATTTAAGGTAACAACGATATAGTCTTACAGGCAAGGCCAACGGGACGGTGTCCCCACTGGGCATGAGTATGGGCATGTGCGGGGGCGGCAGGGGGGCGCAGGGGGCGGTGGCGACGGGGGAGGGCGCGTCCCCCGCTGATGACGTCATCGCGTCCTGCAGCAGGCAGCGCACGTCCTCCGCGCCGGCGAGCTCCAGCGCCGTCTGACCCTCCTGGTTCTTGAGGAACGGATCCGCGCCGTGGGCTAGCTGTTACATACATCAAAAACAACATATTTAATTGGTTACTTTCACAAGCTAGACCTCAGCCGAAGACTCAATCTTACAACTTAATACATGAGTATTTGGTAAATATTTTTTGCACCTTTTCTATACCTATTAACCATATGTAGAGTATACGAGAGTTGTATACTCTACAAATATGGTTAAGGGTTGTATACGCTACATTACACCCATTTAGAAGACACTTCTGGATAAACTTATCTTTTCTAATATTATAAAGAGGAAAGATTTGTATGTAACGAATAAACTCAAAAACTACGAGCCCGATTTCAAAAATTCTTTCACCATTTGAATGCTACATTATTGCAGATGAACATAGGCTATATTTTTATCTCGGGATAGGATAAGATCCCACGGGAACGGGTGAAACTGCGGAGAACAGCTAGTAATACATAAACCCGATAGTGCTACTAATGATACAATTTCTATGAAGTAAAAACATAAAACCTGTATACACACAGTATTGAATACTTACAAGTAACGCACACAGCTGCGTCCTAGCTTTATGCGCGGCCTCATGGAGCGGCGTGAATCCCCACCGATCGGCGGCGTTGGGGGGCGTACCCGCTCGCAGCAACAACGCGGCGAGTTCCAAGTGTCCATACGACGCGGCGTTATGCAACGGCACTAGCCCTCCCTTATCGCGGGCCGAGACTGCACCGCCGGCTTCTAGTAGGGCTTCTGCTACTTCCAGGTTGTTGTAGCCGGCTGGAGGGGGAAGGGGGGGGGGGGGGAGTTGTTTTAAGGGCCATTATGTCAGAAGGGTTTGTCAGACGATGATAGCTTATCTTGGGTTCGACTCGTACAATGAGCTTGAGCTTTCGGTGAAGTGAGGAAACCTTAGTACGGTCGTAGGGTACATTGTAGTACCTACTCAAGTGGATGGCTGGTGGTAAGCACACAAAGCCTAGAAGGAAACTAGCTTTCAGGTCGTGGGTTCGAATCCTACAATGAGCTTGAGGAAACCATAGCACGGTGGTAGGGTACTTTGTAGTACCCGACTGGCTAGCTACCACCCTCGAGTTGAATTGTCGCCAAGCACCTATCGGTGTGTTCCGACAGCTGCACTTGAGAGCCAGTTCCCATCTAGGCTTTGTGTGCTTACCACCTTCGGCCACATCATCACTTACCATGGTGAGATGGTGGTCAAACACAAGCTTATCCAGAATAAAAAAAAGCTTTTAGACTATAAAGTATGCTGTTATATTTTCATGCTATTTCCTCATGATGTTTTCCTTCACCGCAAATTTAAGCTCTTTGCTTACGTACGACCTTCGCCACGGTATCCGACGTCACTACCACTGAGCTATGGCCTTAAAAATAATTATTATGGGCAAACACTAATTCTCATAAAATGGCTATACTTTTTTTATCCACAAAATTTCATGTAACTAACCAAGAATATGTTATATACGTAATAAGACTCACCAGCAAGATGTAGCGGCGTCGAATTCCTTCCATGTGAATCTCGACAGTTGACATTTTGTGGTGTTATTAATTTCCTGCATGGAATAAAAGAGATTTGAGAACTGATAGACCCCACTGATCCTATAAACTATCTTAACGAACATCGGGGCCTTTAATTGAAAGCGATTTTTAAAGAGTAAACTTCAATAACAATTTAATTACAGAATCATATGCATCAATTCTAAAACCATACTTACCTAGCTCTAGCCAAGTCCCCTCGCTTGGCCGCGTCAAGTAATGCCGCGTCGCCTCTCAAAGCATCAGCCGTGTCACTATCACCTGCTCGTACTAATTGTAACGCTGTTAGACCGTCACGATTCCGTCGCGTCGGATCTGCACCGTGCTGTAAATATTTGATTTTATTGAAGCCTTTGATAACATCAATCACCAACATAATGTAAAAAATTAATAAAATACAAAGGAAATGATTATATATTTTATCGATAAATATATAACTTATTAAGAGAAGCTTACTAGTCGCATTCAACAAGTTTCTTATGAATAAACGTAGATTAAAATTATGGTATTCCTCAAGGATATCATTTGGGTCCTTTACTTTTTATTTTGGATGATGATGACATAACTTCAGGCCTTATACGTTATCTTCGCGGGCCGATTAGAGTGGTTGGTTAAACACACTACCTATCACGCCACACGTTTTGTGTGCGCAAGAACATGTCTATTTGTCCTGAGTTTGGTGAAATTATCTATTTAAGAATTAAATGTCGTTTAAGCAGCTATCTTTCATAACGTAAGCTTTGCTAATTTGGGATCAGGTGTCCATATGTGAAAAATGTACCAAGATATTATTCAAATTCAAATTCAAAAATATTTATTTCAGACTAAGCGTGTCCATATATTGTTAGTAAAACTTATCCTATGTTAGTAAAAAAACCCACAAATAATAACTTAATTAGGAACCTACTTAACTAACATGTAATCGAACTAAATGCCACAATATTGGGCAGTCAGCACGGTTAGCTACAACGCTTAGAATGCCGTTGTCGCCGCCGCGGACACGACTGAGCATCGAGGCAGCTCTCTTTCTTAAAATGGCATGGAAACCGTCGGTGTGCGCATCAGCAAACATGCCTGATGCACTGCATTATTATGAACGCATTTTATTCTAGTTACAACACAATAGCAAAGTACCTTTAATAACAGTCGTACAATATCAGCCTTCCCCTTAGCGGCGGCCTCGTGCAGCGGCGTGAAGCGCCACAAATCTGCCGCATTGACCCCCGCGCCAGCTGACACCAGCAGCTCGGTCACCTCGAAGTGTCCGTACGAACAAGCGTTGTGTAAGGGCACTAGCCCTCTGTACGTTACGGAAAAAAAATCTCGGTTTAAGTTCTTGCTATTATGTGGTGTTTCAATAAAGAGTTTTCTATCTATCTAAATAAATATTATTATTATCTCATTATTTCGCCGTAATGGTGTGAAAATAAGGGAGGTATAATATTTTTGTCATAACAACAAATTTTGGTTGGAGTCTAAACCATTGATACCCAATTGGTCTGTATCGACCCCAGGGGACAACGACCCAGACAGTAGAAAATAAAATTGGGGGTACGTTAGATGAGGATTTCAGTTAAGCAGATTGCGAAAATGTTATGCATCATTATCATGTTACAGAACAACAGGGGGTCTTCCCATACCGAAAAACTTAGTAAGTGATCGAGAAAAAAAGGACTGGGGACCTAAAAACATAGTAAATTTATTGTTCTCACCCTTTGTCTTTTGCGTGGACATCGGCACCTCTTTGTAATAGTAATTGAGCTAGTGGTAAGCGGTTGTATCTGAAAATACAACATGAGATATTATTATAAATATGAAAGTTCGCTTGGAAAACGCAAAAACTAATGAACAGAATATTTAAATGAAATTTTGCACACAAGTAGTCCATATCCTGGAATTAATATCCCTCGGGACAGCTAGACTACATCGGATGCTTTTGACTAACAAAAGCTGGTTCTCACTGATGGAATACACCAATAGGTCCTTGGCGACAGATTTTCACAGAGTGGTATACAGCCAGTCAAGTACAAACCATCGTGCTATGGTTTCCTTACGATGTTTTCTCATTGCAGGATTCGGCCCCATGACCTTCCCCGCGGAATCCAACGTCACCAGACTTCTTCTGATATAAACTGATGACTTACCCGGCAGCAAAGTGCAGCGGGGTCGAATGCCTGCCGTCCACATCGCGGCAGTTGACAAGCCGCGGTCGTGCGTCCAGGATCGCTCGTGCTGTCTCCACGTCTCCTGTCCGGGCCGCTTCGAGGAGACGTAACGCTGCGGCGTTGGCACAAGCATCTGTAAATAAAGGATAAGTTAATATATGACAACACGGTGGACCGACAATCTCGTGAGTGTCGCGGGAAGCCACTCTCACCTTGGGAGGCCTTTGTCCAGCAGTGGACGTCTTCCAGCTGATATGATGATGACAATATAATGACACAGTCAATGTGAAAATTAAAGGCTTTTATTCAGTTTACGCCCTGCTTATTAAGATCGACCTGCAGAAAGTCAGGGTTCGGAAGCTAATAGACTTTTGACTGACAACTGCCACCATAACTGATAAAAGAATTAAGATTGATTGATAGATAAATTATTGAGGTCAAAATTTCCATTAAAAAAGAGTACCTAATTGCAGAGTTTTTTGCTGGTTCTTCTTAGCAAAAGCAACTTTCCGAAGTGTGGGTTAGAGTATAGACCATTGATACCCAAAGTGGTCTATATCGATCCCCAAGGGGTCTATGACAGCGAAATATAAAATTGGAGGAATCTAATTTTGGGTTTGCATGACCATTCCTAATACCAATAATCAAAAAAGGTCTAAAGAGCGTTCATGTTGACAAACTATACGAATCTATCTGACTGATGGTCTCATCAATTGACCTCTTTTTTTCGAAAAACTCGCTCTTTAACAGTAAGTCTTCCTAAACCGGAAAACGCAGTAAATTTTCTACGAGAAAAAGACTGCGGGGGGGGGGACATCTGATGAAGATTATTCATCAATGCGGCTTATTTGAATAACTGACTTGCTGAATAACTGACTATTGGTGCTGAGCTTGTACGCTATCAGCACCAATAGTCACAGCAAAATCTTCTATTGATACTCGTATATATAAAACAGTTCCGTTCATGACTGACTGTCAGCGCCAATGGTAATGGAACCATACAATTAGAAATATTATGCACGTGACTTCAAAATAGACGTTTTTTTTATGTAATTCATATTGTTACAAAAACACACCTACATAATAATTTTCAAAAAAAATCATGATTTAATAGCTAAATCATCAAAAAGTGTATGTTTTTAAATTCCCTCGCAAATTTCCAAAACGCCCCATGAGCAAATCGTGAATAATCGTGACGTCACTTTGACACTCGACCACAGAATTTGTAACCGCTACGCTTAAATTTATTATAATTTATAAGTTTTCTGTGCTTTTCCATGGTAATAAACTGATTTTAGTAACTTTGTGAACCAAACACTTCATTTTTGACATCGAATTCGTCTAATCTCACATCACAAAATAAGCGCGCCATAATGGCCGCGTTTGAATCACCCAGAAATGATAGTGATTTTAATATATTTTTTTTAGCTAACCCGTAGAAACGTTTAAAACAATAAAAAAATACGTGCATATTCCCCATTTGGAGAAGGTTATTTTTTTTATTAAATAAATAAATAATAAATAATAAAAACATTTATTTTCTCTACACAAAAGTAAATACAAAAAGAGCTTAAGTACTATGCGAACCTATTTTGTGAGAGAGTGGTGCCTATTGTAGGTTTTATAAAACCTGTAGTACAGGTCACCAGGACCCCACTCCACGGATTAAATATGGGTATCGCGTTAATTATGGAAAAACCTCCCATCTCCCACCTCCGAGTTGGGTTGCTAGTATTATAAACAATTTTAGTGGGAATTCTACCGAAATTTCATATGCCTCCATTGAAAAATGGAAGGTTCATGGAAAAAAAACAGCTTAACATAAACACAATGCATAATTACAAAGTTTTTCGGTAATTTTAAATTATAATATTTACTATTTTTCAAATCTTTGTGCAGTTTTTTTTTTATCTTGCAACAATACCAGACAAAACCTTGACTAAAACTAAACGTAGGTACATTGACACCAGGGTATGTAAGGTCAATCGTGACAATACGAATAATTTTACTAAATATATACTAAAATAAAATACTACACAAGTGACTCTGATAATGATAGCAATTTCATTTGTAGGTTTTTTTATTTTTTATTTTGGATAGTCTTGTGTTTGACCACAATCTCACCATGGTAAGTGATGATGTGGCCGAAGATGGTAAGCACACAAAGCCTAGATGGGAACTGGCTCTCAAGTGCAGCTGTCGGAACACACCGATAGGTGTTTGGCGACAGATTTTCAACTTGAGGGTGTTAGCCAGCCAGTCGGGTACTACAAAGTACCCTACCACCGTGCTATGTTTTCCTTCACCGAAAGCTCAAGCTCATTGTAGGATTCGAACCCACGACCTTCGCCGCGGTATTCGACGTTACTTACCACTGAGCTTAAGTTATATTGTGTTATAAATCATTTAATATGATTGTAGTTGTGAGCGACGACCGTCAACACAGATAAGCCCACGTGGCTTCCGTGCAGGCTCTTTAGTTTATAATAATAATAATAAATATTTTTTTATTTTTATTGTTTAACCAAATGACACATTCATAATGTAGCCCTGTCTTCTAAACTAGCGTGAGCTGTGTGTCAGAAGACAGTTCCCACCCAACATTTTTACATTCAATTTTGATTTAACAAAAGAAAAAATATTAAATGATTTTGTACTAGAATTTACAATAAAGCAACAATTTCTAATTTTAAATAATTAATAATAATAATAATTTATTTATTACGAAAACATGAATTTATACATATATTAATACTTATTAATACTTTGTGTGTGAGCGTCTGTGTCTGTGTGTGTGTGTGTTGTGTGTGTGTGTGTGTGTGTGTGTGTGTGTGTGTGTGTGTGTGTGTGTGTGTGTGTGTGTGTGTGTGTGTGTGTGTGTGTGTGTGTGTGTGTGAATAATAGGTCTATTGTTGTATTATTTAATATGGAAAATAATTTAAAAAAACTGCCTGTTAAACAATGACGATAAGTTATCTTCCAAAAATGATTTTTCAAATTTTTATATTGTGTCAACAAAGAATTTTAATAATTCCGTAAGTAATTATGAAAATCTAAACTTGTTTGTCTGTTTAACTCCAAAACTACGCGACCGATTTTCAAAATTCTTTCACCATTAGAAAGCTACATTATCCCTGAGTAACGTAGACTATATTTTTATCCCGGGAAAAGATAAGATAGCACGGGAACGCGGGTACAACCGCGTGTCACGGCCAAACAGATTAAATTTGGTTTTGTTCTTTGTTTAACTTTTTTTTCTAAGTGATTCATCACGTGTAATTATCTATTTACCTATATATGAAGAAACGGTGCCTAAAATAACAGTTATTCATCTTTCACAAAAACAAGCTTCAGAATAGGGGTGTGTCCTAAAAAAATCTATTTAGTCCGTCGGTTAGATTACCAAAAAATATTGGACACGTATTTTTTATTTTGTTCCGTAAACGAAAAATGACGAGGATACAGTGCGTTGAAATTTCGCGTGACGTCACACCGTGGTACAAATTTTACCACGAAGTGACGTCACAAGCCCCACTCCTATACTTTGATGCGCTATAACTTTGTATATTTTTATTGATTTGATAAAGCAAAAAATACGTGTCCTATATTTGTTGATAATCACACCGACGGACTAATTAGAATTCATTTTTATTGACCCAGGACACTACCCTATTATACTCGTCATTTATGCTGAAATGTCGTTAATTTACGTGAAAAAAAAATCTCGTCGTTTAGCAGCATTTGTTAAGTGACGTAGAGATTATCGAACATTATGTCAATGTAATAAGCAAATTATAGTTTAAATAAAATAAAATATATATATATCGGCATAACCCTTCGGCCGCGCCGAAACTTACAACATCGTACCTTCGGGTCGCGCTTGGCACGGCTGGCAATATGGCGTCGCTCGCCTGGCTCCGCCGGCAACTACCTAAATCAGTGCGCTTTGCTTCGCGTTATGGTTCGCTAAAATGATTACCAAAGGTGATCAATTTGATTATTTTGACTATCTAATTATATTTGAATTAGCCATTCGAGGCTAACTGATTGTGATATTTGTGAGTATAATTAAAATGTAAGTAACTGAAAATAAATAAACATAATATATGAGCATCATATTTTAATAATAAATTTGTTTTATTTTATACCACCATTAAAAAATCGCTAACTTTGTGTTACAAATAATGTATTTTTTTCACTTTATAGGGTAGTTAAATTTTCAAACAGAACCTCTGTAACTGTGCTGAAATTTCATTGTGATAAATCTTTGAAAGTAGAAACCTGTAATTATAGGTCGGCGAGATATTAATTTTAGAAAAAAACGGGCTTACTTACATTTTTTCGACTTTTTAAGGACTTTTTTTATATAAAAGGTTCGGTTTCGGTTTCGGCCGAAACTACAATGAAACCGAACCTTCGGTTTCGGTTTCGGCAAAATAACATGTTTCGGTCGGTCACTAAAAACAAACAATATGAGTAAAATTGCAAAAAAACCTACTCTCCTACACCCTATACAAGGAGCGTTCGAGTATTACGTAACAAATTTGGGGTGGGTTTACGTTACGTTTTACATTTTCGGTACTTTACGCCACATAATTGTGACTTTAATTGTAAAAATGCTCAATTGGTGGTTACGTAACGTTTTACTAGGGGGTAGGGGGGGGGAGCAGAAAAACGTTACGGCACGTTACATACATCTCAAAAAAATGCGTTACATAATACTTGAACGCTCCCTACAAAACCCTTCTCATGAGTTGAAACCAATAGAAACCAACGGCCTCCCTCAACCTTCCAACCCGGCTCACCGTGGAAGATTACGGCTATAACCCTCCAAAATCAGTCCAAAATCAAGAAACAAAAACAGTAAGTTCACTTGTATAAAAAATAAAGAATATTATTAATAAATAAAAAAGTTAAATATTCTCAGTAAAATGGCGTCGCTACTTCTATTGTTCTGAAATGCAGAATTTAATTTATAATCTTTTTCAATTTGAATCAACGGCAAAACCCCATACGTTACGTTAGCAGCGAAGGTCATGAGTTCAAATTCACGCTTTCGACATGCCGAAAATTAAATGATAGGTAAATTAAAATTGATCTGAAATAAAACTGATGAAAATGTATGCAACTGAAAGACTTTGTATCTATGGTCATGATTAAAAATTATAAAAAAATATAATATATTAATTACTAGTTTTCCGCGCCGCGGTTTCACCCGCGTTCCTGAGGGATCTTATCTTTTCCAGGTACAAAAAGTATCCTATGTGTATCCAGGATATGAACTACGTGGGTGCCAAGTTTCATCAAAATCCGTTCAACCGTACATCTTCACACACATACAAACATACTTTCACATTTATAATATTAGTAGGTAGTAGATTATTAATTTTCAAAAATTTGTCCTAAATTTACCTACCTGCCATATTTATGGTTTGTTCAACTATCAAAGCTTGATAGACTGACAAGCACTGAGACCAATATTCGCATTCATTATAACTTCACATCTTTCAAGGACAAACGTGCACATATGACCTGTAACCGATGTGTCGACAAAAAAAGGCGGGCCACCTGATGGTAAGTGACTACCTTCGCCTAAAGACATTAGCAATAAATAAATAAATATCCCGGGACATTTTTCACACACGGTTATCTGATCCCAAACTAAGCGAAGCTTGTAATATGGAAACCAAATCACTGATCTACCACTTTTTTTTTGTAAATACATACTGCAGCATTACACGCTGCATAAACCTTTTTGGTTATTTTAAAGAGGACTGGTATGGAGTCTGAAAGTCGGATATTTTTTTCTTTTTAATTGTCAATAATTCAAATTTAAAAATGATAGATAATTTTCTGGAAAAGAGTTCGATGGCTTCCATTCTTGAGCTGAAATCCGAAGAAGCAAAATATAATTTCGATATATTACAACAAAATTTAAAAAATGTGTGAATCCAAGCGTTTTGGATTGCTTCTATAGTTATTTTTTTATTTTATCAAAACTATTGAAGATCAATGTAAGAAACATTGTGTTATTTTGCCTGGTACGTATATTTTTCTGCTACATATAGTTTTAAATCCCTACAAAGTTATTTCAATCTCTCTCTGGTAACTAGATCCTATGATATCATATTTGTGAAACCCATTTTTTTCATTCTCATAGGTTTATACCAGTGAAGAGGATCTGATTTGGATCCTCCCCCCTTCTCCTTTCACCTCCTACTTATGCTTTTGGATCCCGCCACCTTCTGGGCTCCTGTTTCTCATCACGTGGTTCCGCGCGCAGGTTCTACGTCATAGACGTTCATAGTCAACGTAATTTAATCAGTGGTGACGTTGCTTGATACTGAATAATTGATTATATTCACTTATGTGATCTTCGGTGTCAAGGTATTATCTAACAGTTTTATTTAACGTTGGCGGAGTTCCTCACTCCGTTCTATTCAATATTTCCATTTGGCCATTTATTTAAAAAAAGAAGATATGTTCCAGAAATTTTTATTCTAAATGTTTAATGTGGGGTTTCGCCTTCTCATTCAATAAAACTCCTTGCCAATGTGATAATAGTGGACTGCATTTCTTTTTTCTTAATTGGTATTTTACAACTGTGACGTAGTTCACTATGCTAATACTTAAAAGTACGATTACAATATTTCAGCTTGAGTGCAGCGCGTTGATCAGGATGAATTCGAGGAGTGATTTTACAAATTTTTTTTTTTTTTTTTGGGGAGGACTTAAAGGTGGAGGTCTGAGGGACCATAGACACCCTTACGCGGACTTTTCGGTGAGCGCTTAGGGCTCTCAACCGAGTTGCAAATTTTAGACGACTAACCGCTGAGGGCGCCCCAGTTGGGGCACGAACCTCGGCTCAGGGCGTCGTCGGGGGGCACAAAATAGTGGGACGGACTTCGCCTAAGCGATTTAGAGGAGTTTTAAGGGACGGTCGGATTACTGGTACGGCTCGGGCCAACTACTGGGGACGAGACTGACAGAGTGGGACGTCGCGACGGGCCTCTCCGGCGAGGGCGAAAACTTGGGCGGTGTTGTATTTGTTTCTTCAGGGCTGCGCGAGCCTCCCTATCCTTAATCTGAGCTAGAGTTGTAGGGTCATCCGGCTCGCTGAGGGCGAGTTTAGGCCTACGGATTTTTGAAATCTCTGAAGGAGTATAGTTTGCAGTGTTTACAATTAATGGGTTCGCGTGGTTTAGGGCACGATCGTAATAGCGGCGTGAAGCGCGCTTAATGAATTGCTTAACCGTGGGCAGATTGAGGTCTATGTGGAGGTCTAGGTTGCGCATGTACCACGGGGCGCCCGTGGCTTTGCGCATGAAGCGGTTTTGAACCACTTGGAGTCTATGGATCAGCTTGGGAGATGCATGTGCGAACACAGTGCATGCATATAGCATAACGGGGCGGATGCACGCGGTGTAGAGTCTCACCTTGCTTTTTAGGGCAAGTTTAGACTTTTTATTTAACAAGAAATGAAGGCGACCGGACACAAAACAGGCGCGTGCACGTACCTGTTTTATGTGGTCGGCAAAGGACAAACGATCATCCAAGGTAACACCGAGATATTTGGCTCGCCTCTCCCAAGGGATCGGCTCGCCGAACATGGTGACTGGAGGGGGGGGAGTGGGGATGAGTTTCTTGGCGGGACTGAAGAACAGCACCGCCTGACTCTTGGTGGGGTTAATTTCGATTCTCCATTTCCGAAACCAGGGACCTAGGGTGTGAGTCGCGGCTTGGAGAACTTTGGCAATTGCCGTGGGGCTCCTGCCAGAATAATATATTGCGGTATCGTCCGCGAATAGAGCTAGCTGCGCTTTGCTAGTTTTTGGGATGTCACTCGTGTAGAGTGTAAACAATAAGGGGGACAGCACAGAGCCTTGCGGGACTCCGGCTAAAACGGGGTGGGCTGAGGATAGCGCTCCTGTTATTCGGTAGTTGAATTGGCGATTCGACAAGAAGTCTCGTAGGATGGTCACGAGTCTGACTGGCACTCCGAGTTTGTACAGCTTATAAATTAAGCCGTTGTGCCAGACTTTGTCGAATGCCTTTGCAACATCGAAGAACAGGACTCCGGTCATCTGACCTTTCTGAAAGTTGGAGGCGATGTGTTCAACGATACGGTGAACTTGTTGGACGCACGAGTGTCTAGTTCGAAAGCCGAACTGCTCGTCGGGAATGAGTTTATTAGCGTCGGCATACGCTTTGAGACGGAGGTATATTAACCTTTCATACATCTTGCCCATGACGTTGAGCAAGCTGATGGGTCGGTAACTGGAGGGCTCGGATTTGGGTTTGCCGGGCTTATGGATCCCAATTACATGGGCTTTTTTCCACTGATGTGGAAAAATGTTATTGGATAAGGCAGCGTTAAAGATCGCTGTCAGGAGCATGATAAGGGTAGCCGGGAACAGCTTTACCACTTTGTTGGTGATTTTATCCGAGCCCGGGGCTTTTCTCGGGTGGAGGTCCCGGATGATCTGCTTGACCTCGTCCGGGGTCACGGGAGGGACGGGGTCTTCCTCTTCGATGAGAGGAGGTGGGGGTAACGGGAGAGAAGCTCGCCGTTCTACTTCCGAATTTACTTCCTCCATATGAACAGGGTCGATAGGGAGGGAACTGGGTGTACACTGAAGCTCCAGGCTTTCGGCCAGGCATTCGGCTTTTTCCTCGTCTTCGAAGGCGAGTGGAAGGTTGGGCCTTTTGAGAGGTGGAATATGGGCAACCGTGTCCTTGGTTAGGGCACGTGAGAGTTGCCAAAAGGCTCGATGGGAGGGCTTTATGTCGATCAGTTTCTGATCCCAGCTTTTTTCGCGGGCCTCGGCCACTCGCTCCTTGACGGCGCGGTGGAGAGTGCGTAAGCGGATTCGGTTGTCCTCGGTCGGACGTCTATCGTATTCGCGCATGGCTGCGTTCTTTTCCCTAATCAGGTTACGTACGTCGTCGGGCAAGCGCCAGTGTCGATTGCTCTCCACCGGAACTGTCCGAGAGCAATCGCTAATGAGCGATTGCACGTGGCTGGTCAGGGAGTCGATTGCGCCTACAGCTTCGTCAGCGGTGACTATGCTGCTAGGGATTTGGTCGAGGTGAACGGATGAGGCAGACTTGAGGCTTTCGCCCAGTTTGTCCCAGTTCGTCACGACTTTAGTGAGAGGGGTCCGACCTGAATCAGGGGGGCCTGAGTTCGGTGTAAGTTCTAAGATTACAGGTCGATGGTCGGAGACTAACTCGTGGTGCACTGTCAAGTCGTGTATGCCTAGGCTTACATTCTTCAACAGTGCCACATCGAGGATGTCGGGTCTGTGGTCAAGTACGTTGGGGTAGTGAGTCGGTTCCAGGGGTGCGACTAAATCGATGTTCAGCGGCCCGAGGAGGGATTCTAGTACAATACCTCTGGAGTTGTTCGTATGACAATTCCAGAGGCGGTGTTTCGCGTTTAGGTCGCCCGCCACTATGACAGAGCTTCCTAGTTCGAAAAGGGTTTTCAAATCTCTTCTGAGTGATAGTTGGAGGTCGCTTGAAGAGCGAGTTGGGGAAACGTAGGCTGAGACCAGAATGATTGACTCGTGGCCAGTCATGCCGAGCCTGCAGACCGAAGCTTCAATGTACTCAAGTTTGGGCTGATCCATGGGGGAACAGTACAAGGACCTTTTGTAATATATGAGGGTTCCTCCTAGGGCGGAGTAGAGCCTATCGTTGCGAACTATCTGATAGTTGGCAATCCTGGGATTGCGAACTATCTGATAGTTGGCAATCCTGGGATTCCTATGGAAGGGTTTGAGGAACGTCTCTTGTACTAGGAGTATGTCAACGTCATGATCACTCAGGAAATCTGCGATCTCATTTCGTTGACCTGTAATGCCGTTGGCATTAAAGAAGCCTATCTTGATTGAGCGGGGTTTAATTCTGCACACAGTAGAACTATCCATTATGGGTTTACTTTAAATTGAGCTAATGATGAGAAGAGGCGCTCGAACCTCATAGCAATTTGAGCGAGGGCACGACCGTTGCCTTCGTTCACTCTAATTTCATGGGCTAACTCCCTAACTTCGCTGGGGTTGAAGGCCTCAGCGAATCGTTCCACCAGGGCGAGATCCGGATCAACGCCGAGGGGGGGGTTTTGTTTGACGCGACGAGGTGCCATTGGCACCGATTTGGGGACAGCGCGGGAGATTGGGGCAGGTGGGGAGGGAGTAGGAATGGGGACGGGGGCGGTAGGTGAGGGACCAGCTGAAGGCTGGGGTTGTGTGGAGCTGTCCACCTGAGCTGCGGGTGTGGTTTTAGTCGCAAAGTGGGGTAGGGGGAAGTGGTTGCTTTCATAGTTGAAAGCTCCCCACGGTGAAGGGCGCGATTTTACAAAACAAACATGCCTTCTTATGTGGAATTCTAAACCTCGCAAACGTGTACTATTACAGTAAGCTCAACTGCGCTGTGATTGGCTGATCGACTTGTTTACAATTAAAGATACTTAATATCTACAGAAATTTTTATTCTAAATGTTTAAGTTATTTTAAAATACTCTACTCTTTATTTTTTAAGAAGGATAAGTGTTAGGTAGTTTTGCTTCGAAGCTTCCTAGCAATAATAACCCCATCACGATCCCATTTCAATATTTTGTTATTACCAATTGAAGTACGTACCGATTTAAGTTACAAGATATTCAGTGTCAAGTTTTTTTTATATTTCAAATCAATTTTATATGTATGACTAGTGAAATTATTATTTTTGGTGTTATAGGACTTTTTTTTCTCTCCTGAAACTCTACAATACTTAAATAGATAATTACACCCAGACTCAGGACATACAGACATGTTCATGCACACAAATGTATGTCTTGGGTGGGAATCGAACCCACGACCTGCGGCGTGATAGGTAGTGTGTTAACCAACGACGCCAACCGGCCCGACATTAGCAAAAACCAGTGGGATTGTACACCTTATTACAAGGCCATAAAGGCAACTGGCGGAACACACCAATAGGTGCTTGTCGACAGTTCAACTTGTGGGTCAACAAGCCAGCCAGTCGAGTACTACAAAGTACCCTACCACCGTGCTGTGGTTTCCTCACGATGTTTTCCTTCACCGAAAGGTAGATGGGGCCTTGGAGGAGGACATAGGCTACTTTTATCCCGGGAAAATATAAGATGCCTCGGGAACGTGGGTGAAACCGAGGGAAACAGCCAGTTTATAATATTAGTAGAATTTAATTATTTATTAAAATTTTGACACAAAAAAAGTTAGCAAAGTAGAATAAAATAGTTTTTTTACTTGAATGTATATCAATTTCTAAATCTATTACATAGTTATACTAAAATTATAAATACTTTTTAAAGTTTTTTAAGTTAAGCTAAATTTTATATATTAGATAGAAGAAGATCAGCTTTCTGCACTCCTTCTCCATAAAAACTTTAACTGTGCCAAAATTCATACCCCTCCGTCGCTTAATTTACGTAACCTATTAATATTAAAAACTAAAAACAAAGGTAATCTTTAAAAAATGCCAACGGAACCCTAAAAGCTCTCAAGCATTATTCTTTCCGCACAACAGATATTATAAATGTAGGTAACCGCAAGACTATATCAGTTATCTTGTAGCTACCACTTAAGACAGTGATTTGATGCTTAAAAGCGTATTTTTTTGACGGTGATGTTTTTGTGTTAGTAAAGAACAACATGTAAGTTTTTTATTATTATTTAACTAACCTATGCTCCATTACAGCTATTTTATGTCAGGATCAGGGCCGAATTTAAGTTGGGGCAAACGGGGCCTCCGCAATAGAGGGGCCCCACATAAATTGTACTTATTTAAAAATCTAAAGAACTAAATATCAGATATCACTAACATTACATTATTATTTGTCCATTTTGTATTTCATGTCTCTGTGTAAGTAGGTTAAGCTTAATATTGTGTGTTGTCGCGAAATAATTTCGTTTTCTTTCTTTCAATGTCACACATAATAAAAAATAATAGATTAATCTCACAATAAATTATTAAAAACTTGCAAGAAAAATATTATTTGTAAAATAATTAGGGGTCTCCACTCCTTTGTTGCCCCAAGGCCTCCACACCTCTAAATCCGGACCTGGCCAGGATTTTCAGAATACTGCCTTGAGCGGCCGTGTAAAAGAAAATTTGCACACGTATCAAAACCATAAATAATACACTAATAGTAGAGAGTCAAATCTGTCCAAGAGAATATAATCCCTACGTCCTTAACAGCATCTTAAAATCCTAGTTACTGTTTTGTTCTAAGAGTAGGTGTATGTATCATTTTTTATTTTCCCATTATTTAATTTTATTTTTTAATTATTCGTCACTACATTCGTGACGTCATGGATATGGACAGCGCAATTTTTTTGACTTGTCTTTTTGCTGAGTTGACACCTATTCCTGGCATCACGCAACATTACATTATTGTTTGAATATTGTCTTTTCTAGTTATAAATTTTCTTTGGTTTAATGTGATGTTGTATTCATGAATAAATGTATTTCTTTCTTTCCAAGAGGATTTCCCCACGTAAAAATAAGGATTCTTAGAAACCACATTAATTATATGGACAATTTTGGCGAGTTTTTACAAGCTTTATATTAGCTTGCAACTCAATATTGAAGCAGATATCTTTAACCGATTGAGCTGAAATTTTGTATACACGTTTAGTTTGGATGACAATGCATAGTTAGCTGTGTGACGTCATTCTAAATCCAACATGGCGGAACACCAAGATAGCGGACTATTATCTTTTAATGCAATCCTACAATATGGGTATCAAATGAAAAGACTTGCTGAGAATAACTCGAAAAATAAAGTGACGTCACTCTAAATCCAAAGCTTGTTTTTAAAAAAAAATATTTTTTAAAGATTTTTTAACTTTTATTTACCTTTCTACCCCCATGTGAGGTTATAAGATTTTTCGGGCTCTGTCTCCTCCTTCTTACGGTCTTATCTAATTTTTCTAAACTTTTAGAGATGCTGTAACTAACGCTTGGCTCTGAAATATCCATCACTTATCATTTGAAGATGCACATTATTCCTCAAAAATTACGTAAAAAGATTTAAACCCCTCCAACTGACGTCGGATCGGTAACTTAAGCTTTCAGTGAAGGAAAACATAGTAGGGGGTACTTTGTAGTTGACTGGATGACCCTCAAGCTGAAAATGTGTCACCCAGCATCAGTGTGTCCTTGCACTTGAGCCAACCTTCGAGGAATTTAGTATTGGTAATGTCTGTTGGCGACGGTAGCCACTATTTTTTTTATTTTTTATTCTGGATAAGCTTGTGTTTGACTACAACCTCACTATGGTAAGTCATGATATGACCAAAGGTGGTAAGCACACAAAGCCTAGATGGAAACTGGCTCTCAAGTGCAACTATCGGAACACACCGATAGGTGTTTGGCGACAGATTTTCAACTTGAGGGTGGTAGCCAGCCAGTCGGGTACTACCAAGTACCCTACCACCATGCTATGGTTTCCTCACGATGTTTTCCTTCACCGAAAACTCAAGCTCGTTGTAGGATTCGAACCAACGACCTTCGCCGCGGTATCCGACGTCACTTACACTGAGCTATCATCGCCTTCAAATCACCTTACCATCAGGTGACCTCCATACTTGTTCAGTCATCTGAGATAAAATACGTCCGTCCTGTATTGTATCTGAATTTCTTTCCATCCTAAGGTTGTCTGGAAGAAATCGCTTCTTAGCGATAAGACCGCCCATTGTACAACTCATAATAATGTGCATGTTTTGTAATTTCTGTTAAATGTTTTTGGTGTACAATAAAGTATTATCTATCTATCTATCTACGTCCGCAACCTTATCTTCGGCCATTTCACATGTCATTATCAAAAGAGTAAAAAATAACTCATTTAGTATATTAATGAAATTATCACGTTAGTAAAAGAACGGTTAAGGTCTGACCTTGGACTCAGCGGTCAAGGTCACCACGTTGGGTCCAGATTAGCCTATAATTACATAGTCATATTACTAGTACCTACACAATTAGTCTATGCTTAATTATATGACGAGCACAGAACAAATAAAAACCGGTCAAGTGCGAGTCGGACTCGCGCACTGAGGGTTCCGTACAAAGTTTGTAAAAAAAAAACTGTTGTTATAGCGGCAACAGAAATACATCATGTGTGAAAATTTCAACTGTGTAGCTATTACGGTTCATGAGATACAGCCTGGTTAATTTTTGATATGTTATATTTCCTCTCACAATCCTGCAATTTGCGGGAGTGATTTCGTGAAAACGCATGGAAGTGGGTAATAGGAAGCCACTTGGTAGCGTTGGCTGTCATATAGGGACATTTTCTCTTACGTATTGCAGGCAAAGGGTATTGGCCCATACGGCCTCAATCTCAAAGAGGTTGGTACATGTATGGTAATTACCAAGGTGAAATGTCACCATATGCGACCTGTAAGGAACAATCATATAATCTCAGAAAGTATAAATGCTATAAACTTGAAACTTGGCAGGTAGATTCCTCATAGGGCTACTCCCTAAAGGGTTCGCCCCTAAAGGGTTCCCGACGTAACTAGCGGGGGACAGCTAGAAGCGAATAAACTCAAAAACTACTGAGTCGATTTAAAAAATTCTTTCACCATTTGAATACTCCATTATTCCAGATTAACATAGGCTATATTTTTATCCCGGGATAAAATAAGATCCCACGGGAACGCGGGTGAAACCGCGGGGGACAGCTATTACGTAAGAAATCTAAGTTTACGTTACGTCTATAAGTACGTTAATGTTTAACATTAATATTATTATTTAAGTGGAGGTCGAGTACAAGACGTTCGCATAATTTTAGGCGACATTTTGACCTGACACCATTAAAACAATTACCCGTGACACTAATTAATTATGTTTTTAAGTAATATGTTATATAAAGTTAAGGAGACTATGAAATGTTAGTTGGCCTTTTAATGTATTATTTACATAGTTTATGCTAGTTATTATTTTATTGGCCATGCAATGCAGTTCTTTTTGTATCGTTAATTTTCTGGGAACTCACATTTTAATATAATAGACATTAATATATTTTGGACGATCTTCCGGAATATAAAATCTTTACGTGCATGATATCAAATGAAATGTTTACTCGCCCAAATAGGCCTCCACAGGCACTTATAAAGACCCGGGAATCTCAGCAATTACTCTTTTCATAGCAACTTAAACCTATTATACATATAACATATCCAGCAAGAGTGAACGGTACTGTTATTCGTTATTACACTCGAACAGCCCTCATAATTATAGAACTAAAATCATTTTTACTACACACTCTAAGGGAGATAAATCGAGCAAAATAGATATTTTACTACGAAAAGGGTTTTTCGAAAAAATTGCAGAAGAGACCTGTTCACTGAGGCCTTAAAAATTCTAAGATTCCACTCATTATACACTGCATTATAAATGACTATGCAAAACGTTGTGTCCGGTCATCATGGGGATGGCGGAATCAGGTCTAACAATTCCTGCGCACACTCCAAATCATCCTAAAATCCTGATCCAACAGTAGTAACAAGTTTTGAAAGTATGCCACCAAAAATAATCCACAAAGCTTCTCAATTCTGCAGTGGCAGCTCTAATCCTCAACTTCTTCCACAGACACCATGGCACCGAACACAAAAGAATCACTCACACTTCAGCGAGACGATGAAAAGTTAGATAAGCTGGTGGCGCCACAAGCGTCTGAGAGGAAATACGAGATTGTCTACCCGAATCTATTGACTTTCGGGTATTGGCACGTCGCGGCTGTTTACGGGCTGTATCTGTGTTTCACAGAGGCGAAATGGGGGACTATTATTATGTGTAAGTAGCAAAAATAGAGAGGTATTTTGGAACGAATTTATCAAAGATTGTTCTCTAAAATAACTAAAAAAATCATTACCAGATAGGAGTTTTACACCAAAAAAAAATAGGGATTTTTAATGATAGGAAGTTTATACCAGTATTTACGTTAAATATTTTATACAATGGCATAAATAATGCTTTTTTTGTTTCATTTTGTATAATAATCATAATTTGAATTTCAAATTTAATCATTCTGACATCTCCAAAAATTCTTTTAGGTACAAATCCTGCCATTATTGAATACATTTCATAACGTTTCAAATTCTTGGGCTTCTTTTAGTTTTGGGACAACCGTCCCATTTTCTGCTTTTTCTCAGTTGAAGGCTGACTTCCGAACCGGTGGTAACTTCTGCAATTCGACCTTCATAAGTGCCCTTCTAGGGCCTAAACTGAATAAATGGTTTTGACTTACTCTCTCCAACTGGTTAATAACCAAATGACTTTCCCACAGCATACTTTATCTTCGTAGCAGCAGCAATAGGCGTGACCGCCGGCGCCCACCGTCTCTGGGCGCACCGAACATACAAAGCAAAACTACCGCTCCAAATAATCCTGATGATCTTCAATACATTCGCATTCCAAAACACCGCCATCCACTGGGTCAGAGATCATAGACTACATCATAAGTACAGCGATACAGATGGCGACCCGCACAATGCAAGTCGCGGGTTCTTTTATTCCCACGTCGGGTGGCTGTTGGTGAAGAAACACCCTGAAGTGAAGAGGAGGGGCAAAACTATCGACATGTCAGATATTTATGCGAATCCTGTGCTCAGGTTTCAGAAGAAGTGAGTTTTACTAAGTTTATACTAAACATCTCTGTAATTGATTATCAAAGACGAAGCCAAAATCTTGCCAGAAACTGCAAACACTACGACAAGATTTTGTCAAGTCTTCAACCGTACTGAAAATATTTTGTATACTAGGTCGTGACATGGATCGTAAAAAGAAGTGCGCACTTTTGTTATTGCTAAGGAGATACAGGAAAAAACACGTAACATCACAGGAATGCGCGAGATGCGTTGTGGGAGCTCGTAGATTTTTACGATGCGACGTCGCATCGCAACATCGTTCTGTACAAGCCCATAGTCCGATTTAAATAGGCAATGAAATACTTTTGGCCCAAGTGTCTTCAAAAACGCTAATCTTTCGACTTCTCTTTCAGGTACGCAATACCCTTTATCGGCACTGTCTGTTTCGTCCTACCCACAATGATACCCATGTTCTTCTGGGGAGAAACTTTTAAATGCGCATGGAACATCACAATGCTCCGCTACGTAATGAACTTAAACATAACATTTTTGGTCAATTCCGCTGCCCATATATGGGGCAACAAACCATACGACAAACACATACTGCCTGTCCAAAGTCTCCCGGTGTCTTTCGTGGCTTTTGGGGAGGGTTTCCATAATTACCACCACGTTTTTCCATGGGATTATCGAACGGCCGAATTAGGTAATAACTATCTAAATCTGTCGACTAAGTTTATCGACTTTTTCGCTTGGCTAGGATGGGCGTATGATTTGAAATGTGTGCCCGATAAGGTGGTGCAGTCCAGAGCTGAGAGAACAGGCGATGGAACTAATCTGTGGGGCTGGGGTGATAAAGATATGGGCGATGATGATAAAGGTGACACTGAAGTGTTGTGTGCTGAGTCTGATTAATTATATTGCTTTTTTTTATTTATATTTGTTTTATTTTTATATTCCTATTGGCGGTAAAAGATATTATGGGATATTTGTCGAACTGTATGGGTGTCAAAGCGCCGCTAAACTACACAAATTAGACTACTTTTCCTGTTATTTTTTTTATGTTTACAATTTAAAAACTAATCAACAGGCCGGTTGGCGTCGTATCACGCCACAGGTCTTGGGTTCGATTCCCATCCAGGACAGAGATTTGTGTGCAAGAACATATCTGTTTGTCCTGAGTCTGATATTTGTCGAACTGTATGGGTGTCAAAGCGCCGCTAAACTACACAAATTAGACTACTTTTCCTGTTATTTTTTTTATGTTTACAATTTAAAAACTAATCAACAGGCCGGTTGGCGTCGTATCACGCCACAGGTCTTGGGTTCGATTCCCATCCAGGACAGAGATTTGTGTGCAAGAACATATCTGTTTGTCCTGAGTCTATGTGTAGCATGTATTTAAAAAACAAAAACTATAGTATAGCTGTCCCCCGCGGTTACATAAATATAAAAAAACAGCTGTCGGCTAAATTCCCATTCATAAAACGCCTAAACTGCCAAACGCGCGGCGTTAAAATAGTCATTTAAGCTTTCAGAAATTTTCCAACTTCTACAAAGTCAGTAAAGTCTTCAAGTTATGGCGTGACCAATAGCTTCTAGATGTAGTGTATCAGTTATTTAGTACAAACTGCTCAGTTTGAGATGACCGTGAAAGAAGAACGTCCCAGGACATAGTCCACTCAAGTTGTTCGATTTGAATCCACGTATACTATGGGAGCGTTAAAGTATTACGTAACGCAATTTTTGGAGATTTTTGCCCCCCCCCCCCATTCCAACACGTAGTACAAACCCCCCGCGTAACGCTTTACAGGACCCCCCCCCCTCAAATTCGTAACGTTAGCTATCTACTCACCATCAGGCTGCGTGTAATGGGGCTCTGGTCTTGTATCAGCTCCACACGCGAGCAGAAGTCGACACGCGGCGGCCGAGTCTCTTCTAGCGGCGAGGGATAACGCACTTTCGCCTCTTGCATCACACGCGTTCACTTTTGCACCTGGCGGGTCGAAATTTTCTCTTTCACGCACACGGTTGAACGAATTTTGATGAAACTTGGCACATAGGTAGATCATATCAGATAGTTATTTTCGCACGGATTGGCGGTAGATAAGATAGATTTTGACGGGCGGGTTGGCGTTGGTTAATACGCCACCTATCATGCCACAGGTTCGATTCCCATCTAAGACAGACATTTATGTGCATATAAACGTGTGTTAAAATTAAATATAAGAATGTATTTTAAAAAAATAAGTTTGGGAACAGATGAAGATGTCGAATTTCTTCTGTTGCAAGTTTTTTTGAAATGAAATGAAATATTATTTATTTGTAAAGTATTGACGAACAATGTTACAAATTGGCCCCAACTCAGCATTTTGCGGGTTGTTAAACCTGCGCTGATCTTCCGTTGGAGCCATCAGGTGACGTCACGGTGTGGGTACCACATAACATATTAAAAATAAAAATTTAATCTTAATTTTTTTATACACTAGATGACAACGAAGATGACGGATCACCTGGTGGTAAGTGACTACCGTCGCCTACAGACATTAGCAATACCAGGGGGTTTGCCAATGTGTTGTACACCTTATTACAATGACTTAAAGGCAACTGCCGGAACACACCAACGGGTGCTTGGCGATAGATTTTCAACTTGAGGGTGGTAACCAGCCAGTCGAGTACTACAAAGTACCCTAACACCGTGCTATGGTTTCCTCACGATGTATTCCTTCACGGAAAGCTCAAGCCAATTGTAGGATTGGAACCCACGACCTTCGCCGCGGTATCCGACGACACTACCACTGAGCTATCATCGCCTTAAAAAATAAAAAGACTATTTTTGGATAATTTGAAATATCCGACTGGCCGGCTACCACCCTTCAGTTGAATATCTGTCGTCAAATACCTATCGGTGTGTTCCGATAGCTGCACTTGAGAGCTAGTTCTCTTGTGGTCACCCCCCTTTAAGGGTTGAATATAGTCAGATGGTCCAAAAATATTTATAAAATGTAACCTTGCTGAGTTTCTTGCCGGTTGTTCTCAGTTGAAGGCTGACTTCCGAACCGGTGGTAACTTTTGTAATTCGACCTTCATAAGTGCCCTTCTAGGGCCTAAACTGAATAAATGGTTTTGACTTTGACCACATCATCACTTACCATGGTGAGATTGCGGTCAAACACAAGCTTATATAAAGTAAAAAAAACAAGTCACCATAATGGCTTTAATAACAACATACCATGCCGCAGCAATAAGTCCATGGCGTCTAAATGTGCGTGTTCGGTGGCTACATGTAGGGGTGTCTGTCCCTCCTTATTTTTCTCGTTAACACGCGCCCCCTTGCGTATTAACATCTCCATTACCTGAATATTTAGATGAAATTAAAAAAAAACACCAAAAAAGTAATTTTTTGGAACGAACTTCAAATAAGGACGGGCCAGTTGGCGTGGTTGGTTAACACTACCTATCACGCCGCGGGTCGTGGGTTCGATTCCCATCCAGGACAGACATTTGTGCGCATGAACATGTCTGTTTGTCCTGAGTCTGGGTGTTATTATCTATTTAAGAAAGTATTTTCAACAAAAAAAGTAGTAGGTCAAGGAGGTAACAGTGACTCAGTCGACAACAGTGACTCAGTCGACAACAGTGACTCATTAATGTTTCCAGGTTAGACAAAGCCTAAAGTAGGTTTGTCTCTTTTGCACACTATAGCACGTAACCCCCAAACGTGTTTGAACTAGTCGGCCGGCCGGTGCAGTGTCGTTGTGTTGTGTCACAGATAGAAAACAAATTTCGCTTGGATGAAATTACATTTTAAGCTAAGTTTCTCTGTTTTTTTTACGTAAAATAATGGCAATTGGTTATAACTATTATATTTGCTGGTTGATAAATGTTGTATAATCTTCATTCATACAGTTTTATTATGAGAATTGGATTTTAGTTTTATTGTTACAAAACAAAGTTTTCAAAATTGCGTAGTAGTGCACAGTGACTCTATAAGAAAAGTCACATTGTTAGCATTGTTTGTAAGACAAAGAGTTTGTAGACTGTTAGAATAACTTGTTTTTTTTCTTTAATAAATCTTATTTTAGTGTGTCATTCAAGCCAGAGGACATACATCTATAATATTATTATTTAAGTTAAAACTGTATCTCATTGTAAGTGAACTAATGTAGTTCTTATGAGAATAAAGTTCTTTAAACCTAAACCTAACCTAATAAATATATAAAACTTGAATTATTTTGACTATTTTTATTACTCCTTTTGATGAGTCACTGTGTACCTTTTGAGACACTGTGGACCCCAGGGTTGGGTCACTGTGGACACTTGGGTGTGCACAGTGGCTTAAAAATCTTATTTTTGTTTTCTATTATTTATTTTATTTTAAACCTATTTTATGGAATTGTGTTGATGCAGTGTTAAACTATAATAGTTAATGAATAATTTGTGTAAGTTTCATATCAATCCAGTAAGGATTTATATTTAATTTAGCTTTTCGAAAAACACATGAGTCACTGTTGCCTCCTTAACCCTATATGTAGTATATCAGTCATCTGGTTTCCATATTACAAGCTCTGCTTAGTTTGGGATCAGATAGCCGTGTGTGAACAAATGTCCCAGGATATTTAAATAAGGAGTCTTTTGGTAGATTCAAGAGATTTTTAATCCTATATACATATGTACATATAAGCTAATTCCACTTACTAATTAATCATGAAATCTCAAAAAATCCAAATATAAACATTCACATATAATAATACTAGCTGTCCGCCGCGGTTTCACCCGCGTTCCCGAGGAATCTTATCATTTCCCGGGATAAAAAGTCTATATGCTATTCCAGACTATAATCTATCTCTGTGACAAATTTCATACAGATCTGTTCAGCCGTTCTGGCGTAAATCAGTAACAAACATACATCCATCCATCCATCCAAACTTTCACATTTATAATATAGCTGTCCCCTGCGGTTTCACTCGCGTTACCGTAGGATCTTATCCTTTTCCGGGAAAAAAAGTATCCTATGATTTATTCCAGGATATAATCTACCTGTGTTCCAAGTTTCATCAAAATCCGTTCAGCCGTTTTTGCTTGACTTAAGCAACAAACATACATCCATCCAAACTTTCACATTTATAATATTAGTAGAATTAGTGAGATTAGTACCATTGGTCCCATTCAACTATACCTGTTTACGTTTAGGATAGACGCTAGCGGCGGCCGCGTGCAACGGTCTGTCCCCAGTGGTGACGTGTTGATAGTTCACGAGGGTCTCCGCACTGCACGCGCCGGGGAGGGACACCGTGCTGCCGGATCCGGCACCGGCACCGGATCCGGAACACGGTCCGGCACCGGACACAACGCCTGGTGACGTGCCGGTCGAGACTTGCGAGCTTTGTTGCTGGAAAGGGGATTGATAGATAACTCTTAGAAAAAGTTATTTTTCTCTTGAACTGTTATTTTTTATTCTTATTCTTTACTAGTGGGCCCGGCAGACGTTGTCCTGCCATGAAATGAAAATAAAAAGAAACTTGGAACCATCAGTTTTAAAGTTTACTTAAATTTTCTAATGTTCCGCGCAACTTTCATACTTTTTTCTTTCATAAGAACCTTCTCCTTACAATAACAAACACAACAAAAAAAGTATTAGCGAAATTGGTCCAGCCGTTCACGCGTGATGCCGTGACCAAGGAAATAGGGATTCATTTTTATATAATAGATAAGCTACAATCTCACCATGGTAAGTGATGATGTGGCTGAAGGTGGTAAGCACACAAAGCCTAGATGGGAACTGGCTCTCAAGTGCAGCTGCCGGAACACACCAATAGGTGCTTGTCGACAGTTCAACTTGTGGGTACCCTACCACCGTGCTGTGGTTTCCTCACGATGTTTTCCTTCACCGAAAGCTCAAGTTCATTGTTGGATTCGAACCCACGACCTTCGCCGTGGTATCCGACGTCACTTACCACTGAGCTATCATCGCCTTAAAAAGCTAACAGAATACACAAGCTTGTAGGTGTGTAAATAGTTCATTCTCTCAACAAATTTATTCTTTTTGCTACATGACATTGCTTCTTGCCAAATATCATGGTTCTAGGTCAACGGGAGGTACCCTATAGGTTTTGATCCCCTTGCGCAATTCAAAATATGCGGCATAAACAGCCGTTTTGATTGCGTTGACTTAATTTTACACTGCTCCTAGGGTTTGCAGACCTAAGTATTTGATATTAATTTCAACTTGATACCTCCACGCGTTCCTGAGAAAAAGGGTCTTGACAGACGGACAAAGACAGTGAACATATAAGGGTTCCGGTTTTAACTTTTGCGGTGCGAAGCCCTAAAACTGACTTCAATAAAAGTCAAAATTATCCAAGATTTTTGTCAACAAGCGAAAACTATTTTAGATATTAGCAATATCAGGGGAATTACCGTGCGTTCTAAAATTTTGGCAATCCCCTTGGTATTGCTAATGTCTATAGTCACTTACCACCAGGTGACCCATCAGCTTCGTTGTCACTTGTGTTATAATTTTTTTTTTTATTTCTAAGGCAACTGCCTCTCTGATACAGACCGATAGATGCTTGGCGGCAGATTTTCTGAGTTTACTTACCGAATGCTGACCTCCTGTGTTAGAAGACAGCTGTTTCTTCACTCGAGTGGGTTCGGCAAGTCGGCATGCTTCTAATAAGCAATGGCCGCGATATTCAACTGTAGAACGTAAATACTTCTTAAATAACCTTTTTTTTAATTCTGGATAAGCTTGTGTTTGACCACAATCTCATCATGGTAAATGATGATGTGGCCATTGGCAGTAAGCACACAAAGCCTTGATAGGAACTGGCTCTCAAGTGCAGCTGTCGGAACACACCGATAGGTGCTTGGCCACAGATTTTCAATTTAAGGGTGGTAGCCAGCCAGTGGGTTACTTAAAATACCCTAACACCGTGCTGTGGTTTCCTCACGATGTTTTCCTTCACCGAAAGCTTAAGGTCATTGTAGGATTCGAACCCACGACCTTCGCCTCGGTATCCGACATCACTACCACTGAGCTATCATCGACTTAATTGCTAATGTGCTACATCTAGTTGTATTTTATGTTTTACTCTTGTCTTTTTAACTTATTGTATTTTTTTTCTATGGCAATTACTTTTTATTTAATTTTTAGTTTAGGTAATAATTTACTAGCTAAAAAGTATCCTATGTAGGATACTGTAGGAACTGTCTCTCAAGTGCAGCTGTCGGAACACACCGATAGGTGCTTAGCGACAGATTTTCAACTTGAGGGTGGTAGCCAGATAGTCGAGTACTACAAAGTACCCTACCACCGTGCAAATTCAAATAATGCTATAGGAAAACTTACACGCAAGTCTTTCTTGGAGTTCTCTGGTAGGTGCAACATCAAGAGCTGATTTTCCATGGCAGTTCAATAGAGTAGGATCCGCACCTTCGCTTAACAGCAACGAACATACCTGGAAATATTATGTTTATGTAGGAAGTGTGTCTCAGATAAAATAATGGCTATGATAGGATGGTTAGATATGACTTCTAAGGCGATGATAGCTCAGTGGTAGTGACATCGGCTACCGCGACGAAGATCGTGGGTTCGAATCCTACATTGAGCTTGAGCTTTCGGTGAAGGAAAACATCGTGAGGAAACCATAGCGCGGTGGTAGGGTACTTTGTAGTACCCGACTGGCTGGCTACCACCCTCAAGTTGAAAATCTGTCGCCAAGCACCTATCGGTGTGTTCCGACAGCTGCACTTGAGAGCCAGTTCCCATCTAGGCTTTGTGTGCTTACCACCTTCGGCCACATCATCACTTACCATGGTGAGATTGTGGCCAAACACAAGCTTATCTAGAATAAAAAGATTTAAAAAAAAATTACAATTAATTCGGTTGCACAAATTAACTTCATTACAGCGGTTTAGGAGTGGAAAAGTGACAGACAGTTACTTTACTTACTTTAAGAATAAAATTGTTAAACATTTAAAAAAAAAAGTCAGATGGTCCAAAAATATTTAAAAAATGTAACCTTGCTGAGTTTCTTGCCGGTTCTTCTCAGTTGAAGGCTGAAGTCCACGGACTTTGGCACGGTGGTAGGGTACAATGTGGTACTCGACTGGCTGGCTACCACCCTCGTTCCGGTCCCAACGGAAGACCAGCGTCAGTTTATAAACAACTAGCATTATGCTGAGTTGGGACCGTTTTGTGGCAATATTATCTATTTTTTATTTTTAATCTTATCGTTTTTTTAATTTGTTTTTATTTTATTTACTAAACTATCAAATTTTGTATACATATTATTTTGCTACAAATAAATTTATTTTCTTTCTTTCTCAAGTTGAAACTCTGTCGCCAAGCACCTGCTGGTGTGTTCCGGCAGTTGCACTTGAGAGCCAGTTGCCCTTGCCCTTAAGGCATTGTAATAAGGTGTACAACATGTTGGCAGTCCCCCTGGTATTGCTAATGTCTATAGGCGACGGTAGTCACTTACCATCAGGTGACCCGCCTGCCTCGTTGTCACTAGTTACATAATTTTTTTTAAAAAAACAACTTCCGAACCGGTGGTAACTTATGTAATTCGACCTTCATAAGTGCCCTTCTAGGGCAAGAAAAATCTATATAATTAAAACCTGCTCACAAAATTTCAAATGAATCGACCTGTAGAGGAAAATAGCCGGACAGACATACGAAATCATTTTTGCCTAACCTGAAAAGTAGACACTGCGCTCACACGGTCAATAAAAAAAATCAAGTGGTGAAAGACAGTTTCAAAAGCTTCAGCAAAATCTAAATAGTTAATTTTACCTCAAGTCTTGCTTTACTGGCGGCTTCGTGCAACGGTGTGAAGGCCCACAAGTCGGTCGCGTTCACGTCAGCCCCGGCCCTTACTAGCAGCTCTGTCACTTCGTAGTGGCCGTACGAACACGCGTTGTGTAAAGGTACTAGGCCTCTGCGAATAAATATTAAATATTTATCCTGGGATATTCTTTACAAGACCGGTCATCGTGGAGTTCCTTGGGGGAGACCTTTGTCCAGCAGTGGACTGACATGTTCATGCACACAAATGTTTGTTCTGGATGGGAATCGAAGCTACGACTTATGATATTATTTTTAAGGGGGCATATATTCAAAGCTCAAAGTGGGGGGAGGGACCAGTAAAATCTCATCAAAATATGGCATAAATGGAAATGTTACGTCAGCTTAACAAAAATACAAAACAATTATGTTTCACTTAATATTATTTTTAGATTTATGAAAATGAAGTCCTTTAATCATTTTAACGTAAATATCACGATTAATGTTAATTGAAAATTTATTTTTCTGGGATAACAAATATCCTATCTCTTAATCCAGGATATAATCTATTTATGTGCCAAGTTTCATCAAGATCGTTTTAGTAGACACGGGAATTTTATATATGAAGATTTACATTCTACTTAGCGTATCCAGTAATGAAGCTTATATTCTCAAATTACAGGATAACAATAAAATATGTTTTTTTTTTAAGATTCGAACCCACAACGTTCACAGCATAGAAACATACCCCTTATCCTTAGCATGTACATCAGCCTGTCTCTGCAGCAACAGTCTCACAGCCCTCGCCCGGTTGTAGCCAGCGGCGAGGTGTAGCGGAGTAGATCGTCTACCGTCCCCGGCGTGCACGTTTACGTTTAGCGGGGTAAGGAGGGAGGCGAGGCGGTCGTCGGCGCCTGAACGCGCCGCTTCTAGAACATCCGCTGCGCAGTATTCACCTGGTAAAGGTGTACAAGTTACCACTGATAGACTCCAAAAAGTGCAAAGTTTACGGTCCCACTCCTATGTTTTGGGTACGAAAGCGCACGGTTTCTTAAGAGGCAATGCCAGTCGGTTGCCACACAAATTCAAATATCAATAGTGCCATGAAACTTTCAAAACTCATTTATTTAGTTTAGGCCCTGGTAAGGCACTTATGAACGTTGAATTGACTCTACCCGATAGGCCTACGCGTTGTAGTGCTGCATATCTATATATACTTATAGACATATCGACAGCGCTACAACACTAGCGAAAGGATGCACACTTGCACTTTAAGGGATTACAAGCGCGCCTGCGTGATTACCACTATCTATATGTGAGTGTAATAGAGGGACTATTAAATAATAACTGTTCCCAGCGGTTTCACCAGCATTCCCGTGGGATTTTATCTTTTCCCCGGGACAAAATATAGCCTATGTTCATCAGGGATAATGTAGATTTCTAATGGTGAAAGAATTTTTCAAATCGGTCCAGCAGTTTCAGAGCCTATTCAATGCAAGAAAAACAATTAAAGATTACTGTTAAAACATTGTTTGATGTTTAACATCTTTCTTCTCATTTTCCTATAATCTGAGGGAGTGATTTCGTGAAATATGTTACAGGAAACCACGTGGTAGAGTTGGCAGTCAGATAGGTAAGGTAATATGTAATTTAATTTCAACTCACCTGTTAGAACAGGCCTGGTAGCGGGGTCAGCTAGGTCTAAAGGCGTTTTGCCTTCTGTGTTCCTTATGTTAGGGTCAGCACCGTGTTGGAGTAACGCTGAAATATTCATACAAGTTAACCTTTGTGTTTAGCACATAATTTGTTAATTGTTTTGAATTTCTTTAATAATTAATAATAAATTTCATTTCATTTCAATTAGCAATTAAAACAAATGAAAATACATTCCACTGTTAGCTACATATTTTGGTCCTTCGAGCCGGATATGAACCAGCGACTTATGGATGTCTCCTGATTATGAAACAAAATCCTATCTATGGCGATTTTCAACAAGATGATACGACAAATTGTTTTTGTTTTAATTTAAAATAGAAAACGCATTTTTAAAAATCTCATGTGAGATTGGGTTGATCCATATCTCAAGACACCAGGGGGGGAGACGGGGGACGGAAAATCGCCAAAAACGCCTCACATGACATTGAAAATAAGCTCTTAACTTGGGGACCGGAAATCAACCCTATGAAATACCCTAGAAAATATAGAATTCTCAGTTATACTCACCAATACATACGTCGACCTTCCCCTTAGCAGCAGCCTCGTGTAGTGGAGTGTATCCCCAGTTGTCTCGAGCTGCGGGCGCTGCCCCGGCCGCTAGCAACGCGCGCACCACATCCGCGTGACCAAACGAACATGCATTGTGGAGGGGCTGCAGGCCGCCGTCGTCGCGCGCTTGTAACGCTGCGCCGGCGGCTATGAGGATCTCTACTACTTCTCGGCGGCCGTAACCTGGACAAAGGTTTACCTGAGATAGCTTTGCGCCCTGTGTTCTCATGGTAATCAATATAAATTGAAACTCACTGATAAAGTAGGTTTCTATAGGTAAAACATTTTATTTAAAACCAGTTGAGTTCTTTTTAGCTAACCATTACAAACATACAAAAATTTATCTTCATCATATTAGTGTAGATGTAATTGTCTGTTTTTATTTTAATAAACAACAATTAAGTACTTTTTCATAATATTGGACTTATAAATGCATGAGTATTACTTAAAAGTAACTAAAATGGGCCATTAACAGTTCCAATTAGCCCATAAAAAATGTCAGAATCGTCCATTTGTCCTCACCTTTGTTAACATTCGGCAGAATCAAATCTAGAGACTAGACTTAACTTGATTGTTGTTTTATAAATGATACAGGCAGTACCGGATTAGCTACGTAACAAATGCTACAATACCCGCGGATTAGGGGGCCTTGCGCATCTTCCATCCAGCCTGACCAAGATTAATATATATATTTTTTAAAATTTTAGATAGGACCTTCCTATAATATATAAATAGTTATTTTTTATTTAAGATAGGTAGGAATGTACCTACCATTTATTGCTACAATAGGCTTAGCTGTCTTAACCCAGTACAGGATACAGGTCTAAATCTGAGTCATCAAAACTGCAAATGACTTTGCAATAAACTTATCAATTAATGTAATTACGGCAACTAACAAAGAACTAATAACACATTAACAATCTGAACGATGCAAGACAATATCCTCTAGAGATGGAAACTAAGACAAAAATTATAACTTACAACACACCTAAAATACTCTTAAAACTCAGAAATTTAGGACTCAATTTCCAACAACACAATCAAATGGGTATCTTTGTTCACAATACAGAAGACTTCTCTCAACTACATTAGGTCAATATTATCCAAAAACACGGTCGCACATAAACCACAAAACGGAATTATGTACCGTAACTAATTATGCAATTGCCCAATTGCTTAAATTTATGACTTCCTACCTTTCACTTTTTGTTTTCGCACATTGTTTTTATCGATATCATGAAATTAATGTTTGTTGTTGCAATAAATACCTGCGGCGAAGTGTAGTGGAGTAGATTTACGGCCAGCAGTGTCCCTGGCATTCACTGATTGAGGTGTAATCAACTTCTTTACTCGACCAGCATCGCCAGTTTTGCAGGCCTCGAATAAGTCGCGTAGTGGATCCGTGGGGGCTGGCAACGCGTCCAGCGCCGAACCTAGCAACGAACGGCGGCTCGACATGTTTAGTTCACGTTTCACGTAAAATTTTGTTGTTACATAGACTTCATACTGCCATTTTCGCTAATTTATTATACGAAAACACGAAATCACAGACAGCTGCTTGGTTGTTTTTTGACAGACAAGATTAGTGGTGTTGCTATTTTGGTTAGCTAGCTAGCATTCATTTTACAGTAGAAATTAAAATCGTCTATGGAAAAACCTGCCCGTTTATTTATTTTTACTTTGAATACATTTCATTTATTTAACATTGTATAACAAATTCCGGTTAGTTACATCATTAATAACTTGAGAATTTGTTGGATCCGTCTCCACCACGAAAAGCAAAATAACCATTAAAAAAATAGGAATAATTATCGAATTAAAAATTATCAAGTAAATCGTTTTTACGACCGACTCAGATTTAAAAACATGTTACGAAATGTTTACAAACCAAACGTTTTTTATATTTTTAGAAGTTATTTTCATATTTATAATATTAGTAGAATTATTCGAATTAATTCCATATACCGAGTGTGAAAGGGATAACAATAGAGAACTTCGAAGATAATGTGGCCGTAATATTAATTTCAGTCTCGTCCCCCCGTTAGTCAGTCGTTACGTTAACGGCCCGAGCCGCCACAGTCAGCAATCCGACCGTCCCCTAAAAACTCCTCTAAATCGCTTAGGCGATGCCCGTCCCACTTTTTGTGTCCCCCGACGACGCCCTGAGCCGAGGTTCCGAAGGTAGCAAAGAGAATATTAACCACTATGGGTATAGGTCTACCAGAATCTCATGGCATAAAAAATTAATAAAAATTGTTATATGGCAATGTTAATTTTCACTTCTCAAATCATTTTTTTTTAAGAAGATTTTTGGCCTGGTATCGAGACCTTTAAGCCATTTCTTTATTTTAAATATTCATCCCTTATGTTTAGTCACGGTTTATTGTCACTTTCACTGTAAAGTCTAGTCCTCGTCCGTACAAGTCCAGTCTAATTTTAGTGAAATTGGCGGCTATTCCATTAAAACATTTCATGGACTTTTTGGGACAACCTGGAAAGTCACGATACACGCTTTCATTTCATTTCAGTTCACTTGTGCACTTAGATTGATCTTTATTGGACAAAACACCACCGAAATTATTCAATAAAACTGAAAATACACGAATTTTAATGTTTAATTAAAAAGTCTGTCAAATCATATGAAATCTACGAGTAAGTCGGACTGAGTTGTTTAGATACTTTTAGTTTTTTTTTTATATTTTTCTTACAAACTATTGTTGCTTCTTTATAGGGGTTTTCGATGTTACTGCTCTTGTCTCAGACTACCTCAGTGGACTACATGCTGAATGAAGATGCTATTCGCAATACATAATAGCTGTCACTAATTTATGTGTTAAAATAATCTATAAAGAAAATTTAAAATGATTTCATGAAGCATGATAGAATAATTGAAATGCTGGAAGAGCAATTTATAACTTAAAATACCTCTTTTATTTTCTTTTATTTTTCATGTAATTTTTTCCTATGCAAAAAACCCGATGTATGACAACATTCTTCATACACATACCTAATATACTTCATGTTCATTAATACTAAAGACATTAATAAAAATTAAACAGTATTAAGATCGTTTAATCCAATTTCCCCCAGTATTGCACTCAACAAATTTTTATTTCCCTATTTGCCATGAGATTCTGGTAGACCTATACTCTGTGGGAAAGTCAGTGGCATAGAGATTTGATTATAGTATTAACAGACGTTCGAACTTGGTACGGTCTGGACAGCGGATTCGGTACGCTCCGTACCATATCCGTTCGTCTGGAGAGTTGTCTGTTGAACATAATTATTATTATTTCGTGTTCGGTTCGGTCCGATGGTCTGTACGCTCGGACCGGACAAACGCACGGCAGTCACGATCGAAACTATTCGAAACCTTCTGGAGGTAGCACGTGCGTCAGCGCATGTTCACTCTATGGTGGATTTAGTCGCAAGTTTATACGGAAATCTTCGCAATCGAGCGATTTGATTAACTTCGTGTGACTAAATTCGTCACGATTTTTTAAATACGTTTTTGCCCACTCCTTTCTTTTTTTTTTCAGGCGGGTCACCTGATGGTAAGTGATTACAGTCGCCTATAGAAATTAGCAATACCAGGGGGGTGTGTTGTACACCTTATTACAATGCCCTTGTAACACACTAATAGGTGCTTGGCGGCAGATTTTTCAACTTGAGGGTGGTAGCCAGCCAGTCGAGTACTACAACGTACCCTAGCACCGCGCTGTGGTTTCCTCACGATGTTTTCCTTTACAGAAAGCTCAAGCTCAGTGTAGGAATCGAACCCACGACCTTAGCCACGGTCCAAGTGAACGAGTATTTTGATACAAGGTATTATTTAATAGTGTTAGTTTCTTGTACAATGTGTTTCATTTTGGCCAAATTACTTTCCAGGCTGCTAATGGCTTTTGACATATAAAATAAAACCAAGCCTAAAAACGACTTAGGTAACGTTTTTAAAATAATATTCAAAAATAATGATATTGAATATGTATTTAACCTACAAGTATTTAATGTAAAAAATTAATCTCTGCCTCGCTCGGGTGACCGGCGGGCGGGGAGCTTTTTCCGTCCGCCAACGCATCAGCTTGGCCATTCAAAGAGAAAACGCTGCCAGCCTGCTGGGAAACTTGCCGATCGGCAGCAGCGGCAGCCTCGAGTATTTTTTTATATTATTATAGTTGTACAGTTGTATGTATATTTTGTACATTTGTTGTAAATAAAAAACCTATATTTATATTTCAAACTACTTTGACGTCTAGCTTAGGTCGTTCTTTAACTGATCTCAAACGCATTACTTTTGCCGCAATATCAATCGCAATTTTAGCGCGATTGGATAACGTCGTAGGCATGACGTCTGAACTGTGCACACGCCACGCGATTACTGCGAGATCCGGCCGTCTGTTGTGACTAGCGGATTTGGTCCGCCGTACAAATCCGCTGTCCGGCTCGTACCAAGTTCGAACGTCTGTTAATACTATTACATACAATTTGGTCAGTGGGCAAAGCGCTTAATACCGCACACGTTTCGTTATTTCTGTTTTCGATGAGTGTTCTGCAATATTCATAAAAGTATTATAGAACTTTGTTTGGTATTGTTTTTTCTTCCTTTTGGTCATGGAATATGACCTGAAAAACGCATTCGAACCATTTAAATTATTCTGAAGATCGTTCTAGATAACTATTTGTAGGCAATGCAAACACCTAACGCTATACCTCTATATTGTCTATAGTCAATAGTTGACGAAATCAAAATGGCGTCTTTCACGGGCTAGCGCATATCCGCCGCATACTGGATTATGAATACCGTTTATAATAATCGTGGGTGTATCAATTTATCAGTGTTTTAAACTATTTGTGAACTTTAAGTTTCGTGCTATTGTGTTTATATTTCCTATACAGACTCATTGCAGTTGGATTCTTTAATTATATTACCACTCCACTCAAAGGTATGTCCCCTTTCACCTATCAAATATTTGAGTGCGTTAATCTACGAACTAACTGCTCTATTCATTTATCAAAGCTACTAAATTAATTAGAGCATATGTAACGCGAGACCTCGAGTCCAGAACGACCGGAAAGTTCAATTTCTTTGGTTTAGTAGGTGAATCTATAGAACTGGTTTTTTTTTCTCGAGGACGCGGGTCTCGTCATGCGAGGCCGGGTCAAATCTTCACTTTTCTTGGTTCCTCATTCTAGTCGCGTGTCGTACAGCCTACGGTCTAATCTATACGTCAATAATATTGAATATAGGCACGGGTGTAGCACCTCTAATTAAATTAGTGATAGACGCAATTTCACCTCTTCTCGAATAGTATAGTGCGTATTTCGCGAACCTACTTTATTGGATTGCAGTGGTGTGTGAATTATTCCTAATCTTTTATTGGATATCACACTGTGGACATAATGAATGAGGTAATTTTGTGTTTACATACTGACTGGCGAAACAAATTTGTAAAAAAAATATTGCCTGAGATATTGTCTGTGCTAATTTGAGTAGGACTCCTCTGAGATAAAACTTGTAGTTGTTATAAATTCACATTTAAATGATTCATTATTACCACAAATCAAGGTCACAGAATATTAATATCTCATTCTTACATCACCTCTGAGAAATGCTCTTATCTTTGCTTCTATAATTCAAATAAAACATGTGTTTGTCTATGATTTTGAGTTGTGAAAAAAATCCAGTTCCCTTTTCCATTTCAATTGATTAAAATACTTTTAGTTTGTATGTTAACCCTTGCATCTATAAGTATATTATGTAGACCAAACAATTATCTTATTTTCACATGCCAACTAGATATTGTTATTTACTTGATGTGTAGTTAATTTAATTACATAATGGAATGCTATGATAGTAAATCCAGTTTGAGGAAAATACCTGTTAATATAGGTATAATTAGCCACTAAAAATGTAAATATGATAAAATTATGTACATCACATCATATGGTAAACTGGCTGTTACCTGTGGTTGCAAAGTTCCCAAGCCCGCACCTTCCTCGAATGCAATCAAAAGAGGTGATTCAAATCAAGCTAGTCATTCTTGAGAGTGACTTCAATCATAAACTCTTTTGGCCTTATTCATAATAAATTTGACAATGTTTAGCAACTGCTTAGCAGATTATTTATTTAAATTTTGTATAGAGAATTTGAATTTAGAATCTGCTAAGCACTTACTAAATAAATTCAGCAAAAGCAACCTTCCGAACCAAGCATTTAGAGTCTGACTATTCATAAGTGCCTGTGAAGGCCTATGATAAATAAACAATTTCATTTCATACCATTTGTCCATTTGTCTATGTATAATATATTTTAGTGCCTATGTGAATTGCTTGATTCAATGTAATAACAGAACTTATAAATTTTGTAGTACAGGAAGTAGATTTGGTATGTTTTTAACTTAATATTGTGTTAATTATGTACCTAATAGAGTTACACTATACATTACACAACTGAAAACCAATTTGTCAACCGCAAATACCAAATGTATGACTTATTTGTTGTTATTCATTTTAATTTGAGCATGATGACACAATAATACTATGAACTAACTAAACAATTTTTTGTGTAGGCAGATTTAAGCTACCTTTTTTTTATGTCACTAGTGACAACGAGGCAGGCGGGTCTCCTGATGGTAAGTGACTACCGTCGCCTATAGACATTAGCAATACCAGGGGGATTGCCAATGTGCTGTACACCTTATTACAATGCCTTAAGGGCAAGGGCTACTGGCTCTCAAGTGCAACTGCCGGAACACACCAACAGGTGCTTGGTGACAGATTTTCAACTTGAAGGTGGTAGCCAGCCAGTCGAGTACCACATAGTACCCTACCACCGTGCTGTGGTTTCCTCATGATGTTTTCCTTCACCGAAAGCTCAAGCTCATTGTAGGTTTCGAACACTTTCTCTGTTGTCTTGTATGGTCAACAATTTCAAAGTAAAAAAAACGAACCATAAAATTATCTTGTTTATTAGTATGTACTAAGTAACTAAATAAATAGCTGACTAAGGCGGTGATAGCTCAGTGGTAAGTGACGTCGAATACCGCGGCGAAGGTCGTGGGTTCGAATCCTACAATGAATTTGAGCTTTCGGTGAAGGAAAACATCGTGAGGAAACCATAGCACGGTGGTAGGGTACTTTGTAGTACCCGACTGGCTGGCTACCACCCTCAAGTTAAAAATCTGTCGCCAAAACACCTGTCGGTGTGTTCCGACAGCTGCACTTGAGAGCCAGTTCCCATCTAGGCTATGTGTGCTTACCATCTTCGGCCACATCATCACTTACCATGATGAGATTGTGGTCAAACACAAGCCCATCCCGAATAAAAATAAAAAAAAAAGTACCTCATAATAGTGAAAACAATTTAGCTGCATAATTGAGTTTGAGAAACTGTAACACCCAATTAAGGTAAATTGGTAGTGTAAATTATAATTAATTTAGTTGTTCTGTGCACTCATTTCTAACAGCCTTATGTTATAGGTAACGAGATTGGTCGAAGCACTTAAATGGCGATTTAGTATCTGCATTTTTGTAAGAAATAATGCTGTGGTGAAAATCACTAGCATAATTTATTGCTATCATTAGGTACTAGTTCTCCGCCCCACGGTTTCACCCGCGTTCCCGAATGATGTTATCTTTTCCCGGAGAAAAAAATATCCTGTTTTATTTTATACCTGTTTCATCGAAATCCGTTTAGCCGTTTTTGCGTGACTGAGCAACAAACATACAAACTTTCAATTTATAATATTAGTAGGAAGTAGGATATTTATAATCGGCTTCTGGAATGGATGTAACGATTTCGATGAAATTTATGAAGTTTATCTATGAAAATATATTTACTAAATTTTTATGTTTCGCTTTGTCCAAAATTTTATATAATAATAATAAAGCCATTTATTTCTGAAAATTTGGGTACATTATTTTATAATATCATGAAGTGTTAAAATCAAAATTAAACTATGAGATGTCCCGCAGGTCGGCATGCCTTTTGGCATAGGGCTCCTCCAAATTTTATATAAATGTTTATAATATAACTCGCATTAATACTAGTTAGTTATCTAAGATAAAACACACAAACAATATTCTTAGCTGAATCAAACATCGAATACTTACATCTGATAGCAAATCATCACATTCAATATAATCAATTCTCCGCATATCTCATTGATAAGGCATGTCTGTCTAGATAATAATTCTGTGAAACTGGAAATGGACCGGAATTTATTACTTAATCAGTATGCACTGTAGTATAGAAAAATAGGTTTGACGTTAGTTTTTGTTATGGTGGTATGACCACAAAGCTTAGTGGTTGTGGTAGTGACGTCGGATACTGCGGCGAAGGTCGTGGGTTTGAATCCTACAATGAGCCTGAGCTTTCGGTGAAGGAAAACATCGTGAGGAAACCATAGCACTGTGGTAGGGTACTTTGTATTACCCGACTGATTAGCTACCACCCTCAAGTTAAAATATGTCGCCAAGCACCTGTTGTTGTGTTCTGGCAATTGCACTTGAGAGCCAGTTTGCCTTTAAGGCATTGTAATAAGGTGTACAAAATATTGGCGATCCCCCTGGTATTGCTAATGTCTATAGGCGATGGTAGTCTACCATCAGACCCGCCTGCCTCGTTATCACTAGTGTTTATCTAGTCTCGTTGATAATATTTGCGTGTTAAGGTGTTTGTTAAGCTCGCCATATTGTAGGAAAGTGAGAAACCCGCTCGCTTCACAACGCCGCCGTAAGCTAAGGCCTTAAAGTGAGCATAACTTAAGCTTTTATCAAAAAAACTTGAGAGGTGTCAAGGGACACCCGGATGGAACGAAGTTATATAAGTCGAGAGAGTATATATATTAAAAAAAAACATTTCTATATATAAATAGAAATGAAAATATCTGGCTTGCTTTCTATAAGAGAGAGAGAGAGAGAGAGACACACACACAGACAGAGAAACATGCGCACGCCGCACAGCTTATAATAGCTTACTATAGCAAAAAGTGTCGGTGACAATTTTTCGTAAGATTTTTTTCCGTCTAGCCCCCTTTCACAACGCGCGATAAGGAACTTCGTTCCAACAATATTTTATCACTGTGACTACTAACAGGTTCGTAAATAGGTAACTATGTAACCAAAACATTTTGATCACAATTCATAGATTTATCTAAAACGACATCAATAAACTATAATTTGTTTCGAAGCACACGCAGCACGCATGCATGACACATGAATTGATAAAACGTATCCGGCGCGGCGCGGTGTCGCGTTGCAGTTATCTGAGAACGGCTCCCGTTTGATACGCAACGCGTGCGAGTGGGACGGTGGATGGATGTCATGTCAAATCTTATTTTAGATCTTACATCCCTTGAGAAGAAAAGCGCGTAAGATACTTTACGGTTCAGTGGTTTAGTCTTCAAAAATAACACAGATAGAAAATACTTCCTTTCGCATAGGATGGATGCTGTAAAAACTAGTTCATGTTATTAGGGTCTTCAAATATTGAAGAATTGGATTATAGAATGGTACTTTTTTGACTATTCCACTAAACTGTAATATCTTGCAGCTGCAATCAATTTCTTTTTATTATACCACAAGTGACAACGAAGCTGACGGGTCACCTGCTAGTAAGTGACTACCGTCGCTTACAGACATTAGCAATACCAAGGTGATTGCCAATTCGTTGTACACCTTTTTACAATGTCTTAAATGCAACTGGCTTTCAAGTGCAACTGCTGGAACACACCAACAGGTGCTTAGCGACAGATTTTAAACATATGGGTGGTAGCCAGCCAGTCGAGGACTTCACCTTCTGTACCTTCTGTACCTACCACCGTGCTATGGTTTCCCCTCGATGTTTTCCTTCACCGAAAGCTCAAGCATTGTAGGATTCGAACCCACGACCTTAGCCGCGGTATCGGACGTCACTGCCAGAAGTGCTTAGCGCAAAGCCAAATTCTATAAAGACGTATCCTTGCAAGGCAGATCACCAGTTCCCTTTTTGGTTTATTCTATCACAATTGGGCTCATTGATACTTCTTTATTCTTTGATGTTCTTGTAGTAAAAATAGCTTTCCTAATCATATTATTTTAAAACGCATCTTCTATGCGAATTTATTCATACGTTATTTAAATCTGTGCTATTTTTAATTTGTCATCAAATGAATCAGGTTCAAAAGATAATAGCCCATTTCGACTCGCTTATAAGATCTAAATTAGCGTGAAGAATTTTAGTGGCCTTCAAAATTTTGTGGTCAGTATTTCTAGGTCAAACTCAAGGTTATTTTTAGGGCATTAAGTTTGATTTTGTTTGTTGGACTCGGGCAATACTTCATTATGGAGATTGTAGTTCTTTTTTGGAAGTCTTGACCTTTTTTCTTGATGATGATTTCACTATTAAAGCTTGAGTATCTCCACTAATAATATTATTAAGAGAAAATATTTGTATTTTTGTATGTAACGAATAAACTTAAAACTACTGGACCGATTAAAAAAAATCTTTCACCATTAGAAAGCTACATTATCCCTGAGTAACATAGGCTATATTTTTATCCCGGGAAAAGATAAGATCGCACGGGAACGCAGAGGACAGCTATTTTATTATAAACCAGTATTCATCCCCTTGTTTTACTTTTTAACATCAGCAAGGGTTCTAGAGGACAAAAGTTTTTGGAAACCTCTGTTTCATGATTAGACACGCCTTCATAGCTTGAACAGATTCGGGTGAAATTTGACATGTGCCTAGATACTATTTTGGATAAAAATTTGATAGAAAATCTTTCGTTCTTCTTGGGACGGCGACGGTTCTGTTGATGCTAGAAACTTTGAGGAATCTTGACTGTAACAGAGTCTCCATCTTTATTCTAGGACTAAAGGTCATACTCTTAGCCCACTTATACAAATATCATTAAAAATGGGCTTCAGGTCGTGACCTTTAGATATAGTTTATATTGGCAACATAAATTAGCAGACAGCTCGTTGTCAGCGAGCTTACCGTCATCAGACTGGTCGGTAGTTAACTTTTGGAAAAAAAATAAGCCAATATAGTCAGATCGTCCAAAAAAAATAACTTTGCTGAGTTTCTTGCCGGTTCTTCTCAGTTGTTGTCTGACTTCCGAACCGGTGGTAACTTCTGTAATTCGACCTTCATAAGTGCCCTTCTAGGGCCTAAATAAACTGAATAAATGGTTTTGACTTTTAGTTTAGGGCGGTGTTGGAGCAGAGTCGTGTAAGTGGGCTATGACCTGAACCCCCCGCTTCAGGGGTGTGTCCGAGGTCATTGTCACAGTAGCAAAGTACATTTTCCCTTTCCCCCACGCACCAACGCTACCTCAGGCTATCATATCGTGCAATATTGCTGTATTATGTAATCAAAACGAAATGTTGGTATTTTCTTCCAAATGGCGTGCTGTTCTATCACTTTTCACTGAATACGTGTGATTATTTATCGTTTTTTAACACGCTATGTACACGTGTTGGCTTGTGTTGGAGAAAACTTGTACCCTTCTCTTGTTTCTGGATTTTAGGGTACCGTTGTGCGTGGTAATAGTGCCTTTGGTACCTACTCTTCGTTTTGTAACTAATACCTATTTTGGAATGAATTTCTATTTGTTTTTTTTTTGTCACTGTTAGATCTGTATCTTACTAATATTATAAAAGTGAAAGTTTGGATGTTTGTTACCCATTTACGCCAGAACGGCTGAATGGATCTGGATGAAATTTGGCATGGACATAGATTATAGTCTGGAATAGCACATAGGCTACTTTTTATCCCGGGAAAAGATAAGATCCCTCGGGAACGGGAATGTAAATAGGTACTTAAGTACTAAAGTAATACCGACAGTTGTCGCCACACTGTGCAGACTATATTTTTTGTCAGGATTATCAGTCATTTTTTTTTATGTCACTAGTGACAACGAGGCAGGCGGGTCACCTGATGGTAAGTGACTACCGTCGCCTATAGACATTAGCAAGACCAGGTGGACTGCCAACGTGTTGTACACCATATTACAATGCCTTAAGGGCAAGGGCAACTGGCTCTCAAGTGCAACTGCCGGAACACACCAACAGGTGCTTTGGCGACAGATTTCAACTTGAGGGTGGTAGCCAGCCAGTCGAGTACCACATAGTACCCTACCACCGTGCTGTGGTTTCCTCACGATGTTTTCCTTCACCGAAAGCTCAAGCTCATTGTAAGATTCGAACCCACGACCTTCGCCGCGGTATCCGACGTCACTTACCACTGAGCTATCATCGCCTTAGTCATGTCTGTCTATTGCAAATGCACTGTTCTGTATTGATTGCGAATACACTTTAATTGATTCAATCCGTAGTTATTATTGGTAAAACCAGTCACAAGTGACAACGAGGCAGGCGGGTCACCTGATGGTAAGTGACTACCGTCGCCTATACACATTAGCAATACCAGGGGGATTGCCAATGAGTTGTACACCTTATTACAATGCCTATTAACTTGAATCGCTAAGAAATAGATTCTATTGTTATCTTATTGTTTTACTGGCACTTTTGTCCCTTCATAGCCATTGATTTGATTGCACGGCATTCCTTCTCTACCTTACGTTAGGCGCCATGCACTCGTGACAGCACAATCCTTAATCCTAAAACTGCACTTGAGAGCCAGGTTGCTTCTAGGCTTTGTGTGCTTAATTTCGGCCACATATCCCATGGTGAGATTGAGGTCAAACACAAGCTTATCCAAAAAAAAATCTATAATATTTATTAGTGCGTAATAAATATGACATGCCACGACAAGCAGATGATAGCTCAATAGTAGCATGTAGTAGATGAATGGCCATCGTGAAGAAGGAAGAGTTTTCGCGCCTGAAAAAAATGGTTAGTTACCAAGTTTTTCAGTAAGTAAGCTCGGGTCAGTGTCTACCTTCCCTAATTGGCTATGCTAAATATTTATATTGAATATATAGACAATTTTAAGATACTAATTTCGTTATTTTTGTATTTTATTAGTCCTGTCTATTTTTAATATTTTTCTAAAATATTATCCAAGTAAACAGTGTTATAACAGAAAAAAAAGTAAGCAACAGTCACGTCATAGTCATACGCAGATTGAAGTCTAACTTTTTTTTTGGGAAGGCAGGCTAAGTTATTTTTGTCATACTGCCTTTGATTTGTTATAGAAAGTTCAAATGAAAGTTATGGGTTTTTATTGAATATCTTAAAAAATACTTACTTATTTCAAAATATGTTTACTTAATAGGAATTGTACTAAAACCATTTATCTCGAAATGGTTTTGAGATTGGGGTACCTTGTCAAAAAGTTAGCATGGCCAATTCGAAGTGCAATTCCGATAAGCATTAGAACAGTGTCACTACATAGTATAAAACAAAGTCGCTTGCGCTGTCTGTCCCTATGTATGCTTAAATCTTTAAAACTACGCAACGGATTTTGATGCGGTTTTTTTTAATAGATAGAGTGATTCTTAAGGAAGGTTTATATGTATAATACATGCATAATATAGTAGCGAAACACTGATAAATTTAGAGGTTTCTAATGTGATGTCGTAATTAAGCATTTTTTTGCGCTTATATTGCAAACGCTGGCTGAACCCTACGAGATAGACCAAAACAATGTACTACAGTATTGTCCACCTTAAAAAGTTCAACAAAAAAATCCGCGATGGTATATGTCTATCTCTTAGGGATAACCCACCATAACCATTTTTTATCCTTTACTAAAAAGTGATTATTTACGAAGTGATTTTAAACAATACAATATTAATCCTTATCCAATTAAGTACCTCTAATAAATTGTACATTTATTATAGATCAATATGCTTTTTACAGCATGTTATTTAAGTGAATATTTCCGAAGATATTACAAATTTAAAATTCAGGGACGTAGTTGTTGCGGCGCCGCGGCGGTACCGACCCGCGCTTTCCCGCTTAAACCTCTCAACCGATTTAGATTAAATTTGGCACAGATATAGAGTAGACCTTGGGAGAGAACATAGGCTATCTTTTATCCCCCCTCCACCACCCCCACTTGCGCGATATAACGTGTAGTCCACGCGGGCGAAGCCGCGGGCGGGTCGCTAGTAAATTATAAAACGAATAACATAATGTATGTAAGAATGCGCAAGTAAATTAATTGTTTTATTTACGCGCGTAACGGTACGGCACCATGTTCTATGCATTGGCATAAACACTACATGCTAATTCATTGATTATTAATTGCGCTAGGGTGTTCGCATATGCTTAAGGATACGGCTTCGAATCTAGGTCCAAGTTAGGACATCTAGGGCTGGTCAACTGTGATTGGCAGTCATTAGAGTTGTATTAAACAACAATTTCTCTAAAATAAAGTAACATTGATTTTTTTATGTTAATGGCTGCCCCGACAGATTTCAAACATATTTGAGTGAACTTACTTATATTAGTTTCATTCATGACATGCAACCTCAAATCCTAACGCGCATTTGTACTGTTTTCATTGACGTCAAATGTTTGACAGTTCTGGTCAGAGTGGTTTGTATGGGAAAAGAAAATTGTTGTTTTTGGAACGAAGTTCCTTATCGCGCGTTGTGAAAGGGGGCTAGACGGAAAAAATTCTTACGAAAAATTGACCCGACACTTTTTTTATGTCACAATGTATGTTTATTAAGCTGTGTGGCGTGCGCATGTTTCTCTGTCTGTCTGTCTCTCTCTCTCTCTCTCTCTCTCTCTATTTTCATTTCTATATATATGTATATAAATGTTTTTTTTTAAATATATACTCTCTCGACTTATATAACTTCGTTCCATCCGGGTGTCCCTTGACACCTCTCAAGTTTTTTTTTGTTTCTTCTTTCCATAAAAACCTTCCTCAGACTTCAGCAAACACAAAAAAAAAGAAATCAGCCAAATCGGTTCAGCCGTTCTCAAGTTTTGCGCTTAGCAACACATTTGGTGATTAATTTTTATTTATATAGATAGATATCGGTGGCGTTTTGTCCATTAAAGTTCAATCTAAGTGCAAACTTGGCGTAAATTGCCGACAGTTCTAAATATTATCTATCTCTTTTCGATAACGTTTGTGTGTATATGATGCTAGTTTAGTGATTGTCTGGCCTATGTCAGGCTATTAAAGGTCCACTGTTGGACAAAGGCCTTACCCAATAGTCTATACTTTTATCTCGCAGTTTTCTTATTACGCGAACAGTTCACCAACCTTCACAAATACTTGTTATTATGAATATTCAGATAGTGAAAATAAGTGTAGACGACACGAAGTAGAAATAGCTCGATCAAGCTTATTGTAGGATTCGAAGACACGACCTTTGCCGCTGTATCCGACGTCACTACCACTGAGCTATCATCGCCTAATTGCGATATTTTGTTTATAACTATAACTTATAGTCGATTAAAACTGTTAACTTAGAAGCATTTAGTATTCAATTACAATTAAAATTCAATCAATGAAATTATTTCAATCAATCAGGGAGCTTAAAAACCAAGTTACATTCAAAGTTTTTGAATGGACCTTAAACAAACAAGGCTGAATTCCAAACAGGTGGTCATCATAGCTTCGACCTTCGCAAGAGACCTACTGATTATCTCCGACCACTGGCGTTGTGGTCAAAACCACAACTCTCTGTCAACATATTCAATTTGCAAACAGCTTATAAAAGTAGTCCAACTCATAATCATTTAAATCTCATCAAGAATGAATAATTAATCAATGTAATTAGGGTTGCAACGGTGTATCGATAAACCGATGTAAAAAATATCGATAGGATTATCGACCATGTTGGGATCAATGAGGGTTTTGGATTGTCCCTAGCTTCTAATTCATATACAACTAGCTGTCTCCACAGTTTTACCCGCGTTCCCTTGCTATCTTATCTTTTCCCAGGATAAAAAAGTATCCTATATGTCATTCCAGTATATGATCTACCTATGTGCCAAGTTTTATTAAAATCCATACAGTAGTTTTTGCGTGAAAGAGTAACAAACATCTACATATCCAAACATACTTTCGCATTTATAATATTAGTAGGACTAGCTGTCCTCCGCGTTCCCGTGCTATCTTATCTTTTCCCGGGATAAAAATATAGCCTATGTTACTCAGGGATAATGTAGCTTTCTAATGGTGAAAGATTTTTTTTTATCAGTCCAGTAGTTTTTAAGTTTATTCGTTACATACAAAAGTACAAATCTTTCCTCTTTATAATATTAGTAGATTTTTGTTTTTGAATAATTATTAGACCTACGTGTCTATTGTTATATGAGTAAAGACCGCGTTCTTAATTATAAAATATCGATATTATTCCTTCTCCGGACCTAATAGGATGTGGAATGAGCTCCCCATTACGGTATTCCCTCCGCGCTATGATATGGGGTCCTTCAAAAAGGGCGTAAAACGAGCTCTTCAAGGTCGGCAACACATCGGCAATCACCCTGGTATTCACGACGGGCCAGTTGGCGTGGTTGGTTAATACACCGCCAACGACCATAGCCCACAATCACGCCGCAGGTCGTGGGTTCGATTCCCATCCAGGACACACATTTGTGTGCATGAACATGTCTGTTTGTCCTGAGTCTGGGTGTAGTTATCTATTTAAGTATGTATTTACAAAAAAAAAGTAGTATATGTAGTATATCAGTCATCTGGTTTCCATATTACAAGCTTTGCTTAGTTTGGGATCAGATAGCCGTGTGTGAAAAATGTCCGAGGATATTTATTTTATTTTATTTATTTAAATGCCCATAGGCGGCGGTGACCACTTACCTTCATGTGGACCGTCTGCCTGTTTGTCAACTTATTGTTATAAAAAAATATATATATACATTATCGATATCTGACACGTGTCGATATAAATATCGATGTTATAATAATTACATACCTAAATATAATAATGAATTCCATCGACTATAACACGACTGATATGTGCGTTTGGAATGTGAATGGCCGCCCCACCTGTTAGGCCATCTTGTACATCTGACGTCCCGAACAAAGTCGGATGACCTTGTTTAGAAGAATCTCACACCTTTTCTTCATAGAATGAGGTCAATGTTTCTTTTAAATAATAAATATACTGAGATCATAAACTATTACATAAATATAATAGCTGGCCCCCGCGGTTTCACCCGCGTGCCCTGGGATCTTTTTTAGGGTTCCGTACCCAAAGGGTAAAAACGGGACCCTATTACTAAGACTTCGCTGTCTGTCCGTCCGTCTGTCTGTCAGCAGGCTGTATCTCAAGAACCACGATAGCTAGACAGTTGAAATTTTCACAAATTATGTATAAATTTCTGTTGCCGCTATAACAACAAATACTAAAAACAAAATAAAATAAATATTTAAGAGGGTCTCCCATACAACAAACGCGATTTTTTTGCCCTTTTTTGCTCGATATCAATAATGGCAACAGGTAGGCACTTGAAATATTCACAAAATACTCAGTTGTATTTTTACTTTAATAATAAAATTAAAATAAAATAAATATTTAAGGGAGCCCCCCTTAAATATTTTTTTATTTTTTTTTACCATACAACAAACGTGAATTTTTTGCCGTTTTTACGGAACCCTTCGTGCGCGAGTCCGACTCGCAATTGGCCAGTTTTTTTTTAATTTATTTGCAAAACAAACAGATATACACAAAAAATAAATAATATGATATTGGTGATACGTTACATAGTTATGTGGACATCCAACAACGTTTACCAAAGTCAAAGTCAAAACCATTTATTCAGTTTAGGCCCTAGAAGGGCACTTATGAAGGTCGAATTACAGAAGTTACCACCGGTTCAGAAGTCAGACAACAACTGAGAACAACCGGCAAGAAACTCAGCAAGGTTACATTTTTTTTTAATATTTTTGGACCATCTGATTATATTGGCTTTTTTTTTTCAAATGTTTAACAATTTTATTCTTAAAGTAATACAAAAATACATAAAAAATTATAACCCGCATTATTTACCTCCACCACTAATAGTTAATTATAATAAATATACATAATTTGCATTCGTTAAGTTGCACATAAAATAATAAATATAAAGTATTTAATAAATAATAGCGACTATAGACCTCAGTATCTGGTATAAATTTCAACTTGCTAGGTCCAGCCGTTCCTGAGATAATCGGTGGTGACACACGGACAGACAGACGGACAAGAGAGTGATCTTATAAGGGTTCCTTTTTTACCTTTTGAGGTACGGAACCCTAAAAATTAAGAAAGTTATAAAACACTAATCAATTGGTATGATGCCTAACTTGTATATATAACATCTAAAAATACTCGGAAATAGCAAACACCCTGTAAAATTCCGCCTTTTTATGTTGCAGGGGGTAATCTCTGGATCTACTGAACCGTTTTTGAAAATTCTTTTACCAATAGAAAGCCACGTTACTTGTGAGTGTCATAGGCTATTTATCCCCGGAAAAAATAAGATCTTTCGGGAACCAGTTTTCTATAATAGTCCTGATTCGAAATCCCCATAAGTGTCGTTGCTCAATGAATGTTTCTACACGGCCTCAATAACTTACCTTTTATTCAAACATTTCCCAACGGCCGAGTATTTGAGTGACAATTTGCAAATAACTAAGATCGGTGTGTGGATAGTGGAATCGAAAGCGTGTCACCGACGCAGGCGCAGGCGACGCATGCCCGCTTGTTTCGCTCCCACTAAACGATTTAGACGTGTACAGATGCACATAGAAGTGTTATCGATCTTACAGTTCTATATCAGGAGAAAAAATACAATTTTCTAGTAAAATTGTAGTTATTATTATAAGCTTCTTACTTACAAAAAAGAGAAGAGACACATGAGTGCGAGAGTCGATTTACCAACTCAGCCATCAAGCGGCCCTCAGTTTAGGTGCCAAAAATGTGGACGCTGCTATCGCTCCCGTATCGGACTGTACAGTCACTCTAAGGCCTGCCACACGGGACGATGTTTAAATAATCTTTTTAATTAACATGTATTTATATATTACAAAAAAAAACTGAAGAATTACATAATACTTACAACAATTTATTGCCGACATTTTACAATGCCTTTAGAAAAGGCAATCGGCTCTCAAGTGCAACCGCCGAAACACAAGTGTGGGTGTTGTTTTAATGTCCACTCAAATTTTGTCGCGCACTCCATGGATATCATAATTTTTGTGTCAAATATATCTCTGGTCCGCTGTATAAAATAATAAGATGTTACATTTATTTCCGAAAAAATATCAGATACAATCCTATTATAAAACATTAGCTGTCCCCCGTTTCTCCCGCGTTTCCGTTGTATCTTATTTTTTCCCCGGTATAAAATATAGCCTATGACACTCACAAATAACGTGGCTTTCGTGTTGGTAAAAGAATTTTTCAAAATCGGTTCAGTAGATCCAGAGATTAGCCCCAACAACCTCACAAATTTTACCTTTTATAATATTAGTAGAGAGTATAGAAAAAAAAATACTTGGAAGCAAAGAATATATTGTACAAATTTTCGCTTTTATTACCAATCTAACCACAATAAGCAAATCTTTTGGTGTTGTAGGTATTTAAGGCGATGATAGCTCAGTGGCAGTGACGTCGGACACCGCGGCGAAGGTCGTGGGTTCGAATCCTACAATGAGCTTGAGATTTCGGTGAAGGAAAACATCGTGAGGAAACCACAGCACGGTGGTAGGGTACTTTGTAGTACCCGACTGGTTGGCTACCACACACAAGTTGAAAAGCTGTCGCCAAGCACCTGTTGGTGTGTTCCGGTAGTTGCACTTGAGAGCCAGTTTGTCTTTAAGGCATTGTAATAAGGTGTACAACACATTGGCAATCCCCCTGGTATTGCTGTCTATAGGCGACGGTAGTCACTTACCATCACGTGACCCGCCTGCCTCGTTGTCACATGTGACATAAAAATAATTATGAAATCACTTTTCCAATGAACAGTACAGTCGCAGGTTGTCAGTTAACACATACTTACAACTGAGGGCGTTAACTGCACGCAGTCCACTGCGATCGGCGCCCGCGCACTATCTAACTGCATTTGACACGTGATCGTGCCCCCCTAGTCGTTGATGGAAACAACTGAATAGAGGTTTTGCTGGGCTTCTATGTATTGGGATGTTTTTGTTCAATCACGTAAAGGTAGAAGGCATTTTAATAAAAGTTCACACAGAAGTAGATCATATCCTGGAATAAATCATAGGATACTTTTTGTCTCAGGAAAACATACACGTCACAATAAAATACTTCAACCTTTTTATTAGTATAAGAACTTGTTGGAAATAATCTTGTTCAATTCTGTACTATTAAATTGACACGATTTCTCAGCGAACGTGAATTTCTACGAACAATTTGCTATGAGTTTTACCAATTTTAAGACCTATTTTTGTAAGCCCACAAGGCCTAGAAGTTTATCAGGTGCAGCTAAGGAAATAAAGTTGCTTGGCGAGATATTTGAGCCAGAAAGAACAAGCATAGAACAGAATAGAGTGGAGAAAATGGTGCCAGACAGGAGAGTATAACTAAGTACCCTTCCACCGAGTTATGGCTTCCTCACCATTATTTTCCTTCACCAAAACCTCAAGGTCGTTGTAGCATTCACGACATGGTATTTCCTCTTTTACGGAAACATGACTGTTGCTTTGACTCTTAGATAGCTTTTGGCAGCCGGTAGAACCCACATCATTCTTCGGCTAGTCTTCATGTGCTTTCCTTCATATCATCGATTTAGTGAGTTTGTGATGTAGTGCAAACTTTCCTAATGTTAAAAAGTTCAAGCTAAATGATGACTGTATCATTCTAGAAAGAAGGACCCCATTTTCTCCAGTGACCTCAAAAAGCCATAAACCTAGATTTGCCATCAGACACGTATCACTTTCGGGCCATAGCGTTTTTTTATATTCCTATCATTCTCAATTCATTCAGTAGACGGTACATTATGGAATTCGTAGATTTTGCTAGTGTTGTCGATACTTTTGAAATGAAGATTACGATAGATTGCTAAAAAACAATTGACTCTTTCCACTTTTATTGATATTACTAGCGTATGCCTGCAATTTCGATCTATTACACTAGTAGATATGCTATCCTAACCTAAAATCTTCCTCAACGAACTCCAATAATTCCCGTGGAATCTGCGTCAAAATTCGTGCAGTGGTTCTAGATTTATTAACAACTATACAATATTTATGAACAGTTTATTATAAATAAGTCCTAATAACTTGAATATCTGGCACATTATCATTATATTATGTCTTCATCATCTTCTGCCTGCTGTTCCCAATTATTTCTCCTCTATATTCTCTCAGCTGTCATCACATAATAAATAATTTAAGGCGATGATGGCTCAGTGGTAAGTGACGTCGGATACCGCGACGAAGGTCGTGGGTTCGAATCCTACAATGAGCTTGAGCTTTCGGTGAAGGAAAACATCGTGAGGAAACCATAGCACGGTGGTAGGGTACTTTGTAGTACCCGACTGGCTGGCTACCACCCTCAAGTTGAAAATCTGTCGCCAAGCACCTATCGGTGTGTTCCGACAGCTGCACTTGAGAGCCAGTTCCCATCTAGGCTTTGTGTGCTTACTACCTTCGGCCACATCATCACTTACCATGGTGAGATTGTGGTCAAACACAAGCTTATCCAGAATAAAAAAAAAAAAAAAGAAAACGTAGAAGCAGCGTACGTAAATAATAGTCTCCAATGAGTGGACATAAAACATCGACAAACCATCGATAAAATATATCGATAGACACCCACCTCTAGTCGTAAACCGGTATCATCGGTGACAGGCCACATTCTATTCGTTATCGGTCCGCATTAACATAATTTGTGCATTCTGTGTTATTGGAAGTTTCTTTATTGTTTTGTCGTTTTTGTGTTTGTCTGTTTGGCAATAGATAAATTGTCTTTGAAGGTCGGGGCGACTATTTCAATACATTGTGTTAATTTACAATGGTTATTTTTTACCAAAATTTGCTGTTGGTAATAAGCACTAAAGCTTATATGATTATCAATAACAAAGTACCTATAGAAATTCAAAAACTGTATTCAAAAAGGTATTAAAAATAGAAATAATGTAAGAAAGGTGGCTATAGATGACAAGAACGCTTTGAATTAGGTATTGTTCGCTCTGCTTGCTATTACATATATTGTTATGTATGTAATTATTACATTTGTAAATGAAGTTAAAATCGACTTGAAAAGTTTGATAGACTTAACACTGCCTGCTATGGTTTCCAAGGTCATCATTGGATTGAAATCCACGACCACGGCTTTCGACGTCACTCCCATTATCATAGCACAGCACGGTTTCTTTATAATTTGTCAGAACCTCAGTCATTAGGCCCATATATTACCCTCCAGCGTGTCTAGTCAGCAATTTAATCTCACCGAGACATGTAACATGTACCAATTAAACGGACTGTCTTTTTGTAACGCGCAGAGTTTCAATTGTGTTTGGTAACGGTCTAAGTGATAAGCGGAGCGGTGATCATCGTGAGGAAACCATAGCACAGTGGGGTACATTGTAGTGCCCGACTGGCTGGCTACCACACACAAGTTGAAAAACCTGTCGCCAAGCACCTATCGGTGTGTTCCGACAGTTGCACTTGAGAGCCAGTTCCCATCTAGGCTTAGTGCTTACCACCTTCGGCCGCATCATCACTTACCATGGTGAGATTGTGGTCAAACACAAGTTTATACAGAATAAAAATATCTCAGCCGAAAGACGTCCGCTGTTGGACATAGGCCTCCCCCAAAGTTTTCCACATTGGCCGATCTTGAGCTGCTCGCATCCAACGGTTTCCAACGGTCCACCTTTGGGGGGGAGACCTGCCCACGCTGCGTTTTCCGGCGTGTGGTCCACGTGATGTAAATTATTGTCATGGTAATGTTTAATACGACGCCGCTTATAACGACTGACCGCTTTTAGCGACGAAAGTATAGGCATATTTTCTTAAAAAATAACGTAAAATTACTTCTGTAGTAAGACGTCCGGATAGTACGACGTAATTCACCAGTCCCTTGAACGTCGTTATAACCGGATTCTACTGTACTCTCAACTTGTCTTTCACTCTTCGGAACCAAACGATCGAATTTAGAAAACTCGTATCTCTTCTTAATTGCACTACCAACACAGATGACACAGTATGATGTCACCGTTGACTAAACAGGACAAGCAACGTTCGTCACGCGTATTTAAGATCACCCGTATTGACGCGGCCCATTGTTATTAAAAAGAAATAAATAAATTTTGGATAAACTAGTGTTTGACCGCAATCTCACCATGGTAAGTGTTAATGTGTTACACAAAGCTTAGGTAGATGGGAACTGGCTCTCAAGTGCAGCTGTTGGAATACACCGATAGGTGCTTGGCGACAGGTTTTCAACTTGAGGGTGGTAGCCAGCCAGTTGGGTACTACAAAGTACCCTACCACTGTGCTATGGTTTGCTCACGATGTTTTCCTTCACAGAAAGCTCAAGCTCGTTGTAGGATTCGAACTCACCTTCGCCGCGATATCCGACGTAACTACCACTGAGCTATCATCGCCTTAAAACTTTCATACCTTGTCTAAACTGTTTCTATATGCATGTCCCATTCGAATTTGTCGTCTTTTAAATCAACCTACTGAAGTATCAATAGATTTTAGCATTTAATTTTCAAAATTATCACAAACCCAACGGAAATTGGTATGTTATGATAAATAATAACTAATAATAATTTAATGAGTCACCCGGTCGTACTGTATGTATGTATGTGACGCACTTTAGATTAAAAATCTTATGTAAACATTTACTGTTAGTTTAGGTTATGTTATAATGATATATTAGAGTCCGCCCCGCTGTTTCACACGCGTTTTCGAGTTAAAAGTAGTCTATAGCACTCGCACTTTTTTTAAAGATGTTTGACTTGGTATCTAGAACTTTAAGCCACTTCTTTATTTTAAATGTTCTTCTTGTTTTGTTATAGTCACGTTATATTGTCACATTCACAGTAAAGTCTAGTCCCGTCATGTTTGAGGCTCTCAAGTGCAACTGCCGGAACACACCAATAAGGTGGCGACAGATTTTCAACTTGAGGGTGGCAGCCAGTCGAGTACCTACTACAATGTACCACCGTGCTGTGGTTTCCTCACGATGTTTTCATTCACCGAAAGCTCATTGTAAAATTCTAACTCACGACCTTTAGTCATTACCACTGATCTATCGTGGCCATGTACTGGGATGTTATACAGCATGTCCGGTAAGTAATTAAGAGGGAGATAGGATTACCTACCAACATATACAAACAATGACCTCAATAAAAAGGTCACAATTTTAGAGATATTCCAATATAAAAAAAAACTATTGAATTTTGAATGGTGAAACTTTTACTAATATAATTTCTGTATTTTTGATAAGTGATCCGCCCAACTATATCCCAGTTGACACCCAGTGTGTGCGTTTTGAGTGTAGCTTCATTGTGCGAACAGCTGTGTTGTGGAACAGCCTTCCGGCGTCTGTTTTTCCTAGACGATACAATCTGGGTGCCTTTAAGGCTAAGGTAAATAGGCATCTACTGACTGCGCGTGCTTCATCTTCGTCCTCATTACCGCTTTCCATCAGGCGTAATTGAGGACAAACGCGCTTTCAGTGAATTATAAAAAAAAAACATACCCCTTTAGTTGGTCATACTACTTACCGGACATCCTGTATACAAGGCCATTTTCAACTTTACCGACTCCGAAAGCGAAATTTATCCTTATTTATTTATGAAAAAGACACATCAACAGTATACATTATCAAACATTACAACATAATATTATACATACACTTTTCTGATATGCACACCAATGACAGATGTGTACAACATTGACCATATTTGGCACGTATGAGTTAAAAATAAAAAAATAATAATAATAAAAATAAAAAAGAGAATTACAAATTATCGAATGGAATTAAAATTCAATGACTAACGTTACTTCATATTTAAAATTTTAACCACGTTGAAAATAACATCAAGCAAACAGCCTCGCCCAACGTCCTTGTGATAATGATAATACTTGAAGAAGTACACCAATTTAACTCTTATTGTTACAGTGATAAGGTGTTACACTTTGCGTTGTTTTGGTACCGAATTGATTTTGAGGAAAATTGTTCTTGTTGTTGAAAAATGTTCAATTTCATTCCGGTTTTGGTTATATCAATTATGTTTATCTCCCGCCGTTCTACCTATATCAAATTTCCTTCTCCAAGGTCCCATCTATTCTTTCACCTATAGAAAGTAGTGATGTAACGAATATCAAATTTTATACGGCGAATATCGACGGCAGATATTCGCGAATGCGAATGCGAATATTACGTTTTATGAGTACATTAGTTTACGTAAAGACGAAACCGCGGGGCGGAAAGCTAGTGATATTAGAAAGTGGTAAAAATTGTAAATTTTGATGTACGAGGTAATCTCAGACTTCACACCCGATTTTAAAAGTTACCCTAGACTTATTCAAACTCCAAAACGCGATATATACCTATAGTCCATAATATTAAACGTGTATTTCTCCTTTGTTTCCAGCAATGCGCAGGAGTGCGGGCGTGTGACAGGATGTCCAAAGACGGTTGAGGCGCCCGCGCGCCGTCTCAAGACGCGCACGCAACCCGCAACGACATCATGTCGTTCTTTAATAATCTCAAGAAGGTGAGTCACCCATTTGTCAATCAATAGCTTTAGACCTGCCCATTCATAGAGGTACCCCTAGTACCCGTAGTACCCTCAGCAAAAACAGTGAAATCGCTAAGATTCTCGCATTTCGTGCCAGCTTCCCCAGTGGATAACCCAGGCACGTTTCTGTAAGAACGGTGCGGCGTTCTGGCAACGTTTATCTCCAATAAAAAAACTTAAAAATTTACAAGATTCTATTCTATTTGAGATATTGCCTATATGCAAGTAAAATTATCTAACACTAACCAGGATATAAAACATTTAAAATTACTGGAAATTTTTTGCTTCAATGTATGAATATCCCAGGATATTTATTTATCTATCTATCTTCTATCTGTATAAATAAAAATGAATGTTGGTGAGCGCATAACTCAACAATGGCTGGACCAATTCGGCGAATTTATTTTTTTGTATGTTCCTTAAGGTTAATGTAATGTTAAAAACAATTTATTTAATTTTTACTATCAACCTTTGACAGAGCGAAGTCAGAAGTTAAATTGATGTAAAGTTAAGTATATAATCCTTGGTGTTCAGGTGTTGCACCTGGGCAGCGGCAACGATGCGAAGAAGAAGAAGGTGTTCAACAACATTAGGGACAACAGCGACCCCGCCGACTACTGGGACATGGTCGGCGAGCTCGGCGATGGCGCATTTGGAAAGGTAAGCGCCGGCGAACGTCGCGGGTTCGAATCCTACAATGAGCTAGAGGAGGAAAATATTGTGAGGAAACTACATAACGGTGGTAGTACTCGTCTGGCTGGTTACTACCCTCAGAAAATCTGTCGCCAAGCACATATCGGTGTGTTCTGACAGCTGCACTTGAGAGCCAGTTTCCTTCTATACTTTGCGTGCTTGCGTATGGTCGCATCATCACTTACCATGGTGAGATGGTGGTCAAACACAAGCCTAAAAAAATATTATTTTGCCAAAAAAAATTGTGTCCTTTTCTTTCCTCCCCTAGTAAGATTTACATGCTTACTTTCTGCTATCGCCGTACAAACTTTTGATTCCCGTTTCATCCCTTTAAAGAGTGAATTTTGGAAAATCCTTTCTTAGCTATCTTCGTCATTATAACTATCAGCTCAATCCGTTCAGTGGTTTGAGCTGTGTGTTGATAGATCAGTCGGTCAGTAACGATTGCCTTTTTATCCTCAATAATGTGAACATCAACAGGTGTACAAAGCCCAACACAAAACGACAACCCAGCTGGCCGCGGCTAAAATGTGCGTTCTGGACAACGAGGACGACCTCGCAGACTTCACGGTGGAGATAGATATACTGTCAGAGTGTCGACATCCGAACGTGGTGGAACTGCACGAGGCGTACTTCATAGACAACAAGCTGTGGGTGAGTGATCCTTGTCTGTGTATTGAGTTGTATTGAGTGTCTATGTCTCAAGTGCCTTACCAGGGCCTAAACTGAATAAATGAGTTTTTTTTGAGTTTGAGATATCAAGGTCAAAGTCAAAACCACTTATTCAGTTTAGGCCCTAGAAGGGCACTTACGAAGGTCGAATTACAGAAGTTACCACCGGTTCGGAAGTCAGCCTTCAACTGAGAAGAACCGGCAAGAAACTCAGCAAGGTTCCATTTTTTAAATATTTTTGGACCATCTGACTATATTGGCTTTTTTTTTTTCAAATGTTTAACAATTTTATTCTTAAAGTAATACAAAAATACATAAAAAATTATAACCCGAATTAGTTATCTAATTTACTAACCGTATGTTTGGTTTCTTATAGTGAAACTTTATATATGGTGGCTGCCACACGCGTCATACTTGTGAACAGGTGCTGCTTGTGGGGGCTGGTCTGTGCGAGTTTGTTGTATATTAAGTCAGTCATAATTAAATTCTATAACTATTTTTGCCGCCATAACACGCAAATATTGTCAGTGAGACTAGATAAATAATTATTGAATGCAATAGGTGTAAAGTTGTTTTTGAAAAGAGTTATTGCTGAGTTTATTGCCGGCTCTTCTCAGCAAAAGCAACCTTTCGAACCGAGCATTAGAGTCTGACTATTCATAAGTGCCTGTGAAGGCCTATTTGGATGAATAAACAATTTCATTTCATTCATTTCATATATGACTAGTTTTCCGCCCCGCGGTTTCACCCGCGTTTCCGAGGGATCTCATCTTTTTCCGGGATAAAAAGTATCCTATGTTTTATTCCAGGATATGATCTACCTGTGTGCCAAGTTTCATCATGATCTGGTTTTTTTTTTTTTTTGAGGAGGACTTAAAGGTGGCTGTCTGAAGGACCATAGACACGGGGCGCCCGTGGCTTTGCGTATCAAAACCGCTTCATACGCAAAGCCACGGGCGCCCCGTGGTACATGCGTAACCTAGACCTACACATAGACCTCAATCTGCCCACAGTTAAACAAGTCATTAAGTGCGCTTCTCGCCCTTATTACGATCGTGCCCTAAACCACGCGAATCCGTTAATAGTCAAAACTGCCAACTATACTCCTTCAAAGATCTCAAAAATCCGTAGGCCTAAAATCGCCCTCAGCGAGCCGGATGACCCCATAACTAATTAGCTCAAATTCAGGATAGGGAGGCTCGCGCAGCCCTCGAGAAACAACGCCCGCGTTTCCGCCCTCGCCGGAGAGGCCCGTTGCGACGTCCCACTCAGATTCAGTCTCGTCCCCCCGTTAGTCAGTCGTTAACGGCCCGAGCCGCCACAGTCAGCAATCCGACCGTCCCCTAAAACTCCTCTAAATCGCTAAGGCGAAGTCCGTCCCACTTTTTGTGTCCCCCGACGACGCCCTGAGCCGAGGTTCGGGCCCCAACTGGGGCGCCCTCAGCGGTGAGTCGTCACAAACAAACACGGCTGAGAGCCCTAAGCGCTCGCCGAATAGTCCGCGTAAGGGTGTCATGATCTGTTCAGTCCTTTTTGCGTTTAAGAGTAATTCAAAATATCACATTTATAATAAGTGGAATTATTGGTTAAACATTAACAACCTCGCAGGACTGTATTAACAACAATCAAAGGCGATGATAGCTCAGTGGTAGTGACGTCGGATACCGCGGTGAAGGTCGTGGGTTCGAATCCTACAATGAGCTTGAGCTTTTCGGTGAAGGAAAACATCGTTAGGAAACCATAGCACGGTGGTAGGGTACTTTGTAGTAATCGAATCACTGGCTGTGAGCCTCAAGTTTGAAATCTATCGCCTAGCACCTGTCAGTGTTGCAGAACTGCTGCACTTGAGAGCCAGTTGCCTTTAAGGCACTGTAAAAAGTTTGATAGCATATTAGGGGGATTAGAAAAAAGAAAAAATTATTGCCCTTAAAATAATTAATTGGTCAAATTATCCATCTTTATATTGTCACATTGCTTATGTGTTGTCTATTAGGCGACGGTATTCACTTACCATCAGGTGACCCTAATTGAGACAATCTTCTCAGATGCTATTAGAGTACTGCGACGGTGGCGCCCTGGACTCAGTGATGGCGGAACTTGAGAAGGGTCTCAGCGAGCCGCAGATAGCTTACGTGTGCCGCGAGATGTGCCGAGGGTTGGAGTACCTGCACTCCATGAAGGTGATACATCGGGACCTGAAGGCTGGCAATGTCTTGGCCACCATGATTGGTGGTGTTAAGTTGGGTAAGTTAACTTTCTCCCGCTGTTTCTTATTTTTCCAGGATAAAAAGTATTCCATGTTTTATTCTCGGATACGATCTACCTATATGCCAAGTTTTATCAAAATCTGTTTAGTAGTTTTCGCGTGAATGTGTAACAAACATCTTCACATCCAAACAAACGTTCATATTAATTACTAGCTGTCCCCAGCGGTTTCACTCGCGTTCTCGAGTGTTATTCCAGGATATGATCTACCTGTGTGCCAAGTCTCATCGAAATCCGTTCAGCCGTTTTTGCGCGAAAGAGTAACAAACATCCATCCATCAAAACTTTCACATTTATATTATTAGTGGGATAATAGTAGTATTAAGACTTTGATATCTTATAAATAAAGATACACCATATGAATACCCTATTGCTGATGTTATTGCCGGCTCTTATCGTGCCGTGAGTCTAAATTTCAAATGTACTTGAAAAGGCCTAAATTTGAATAAAAAATAGTTTCATTTCCTACCACCGTACTATAGAAGTCAACATAAACTAACTACTAAATAAATATGTCGTTTCCCCACAGCTGACTTCGGTGTGTCGGCGAAAAACAAGTCGACGTTGCAGAAACACGACACTTTTATTGGCACCCCATATTGGATGGCGCCTGAAGTCGTGCTCTGCGAGACTTTCAGGGATAACCCTTATGATTTTAAGGTCAGTAAACCTGTTCGCTCCGGTGGACAGGCGGCCTAATACTTCGTTAATACCTTCTGTTCGCGGTTTCAAAGTTCCCAAATAAATTAAACAACTATAGATTGTGGCATTTACGATGACGCGCCCCACACTTTTTCTTAATCCCTTAGGCCGTTTTCTCACTACGCCAAACCAACACGACATCAACAGAACATTAAAAGTTGTGTTGGTGTCGTGTGGTCCATCCCTTTTTCACTAGCACGACTCCAACACAACACGACTGTCACATTTTGTAAAGTTCATTTGTCGAGTACGCACGCAATTATGTGTCCTGCCTTCAATCAACGACAACTGCTAGCTATTTTATAATAAAAAAAAAAAAACAATTCTGGTTCGGGTGTCGTGTTCCCTGCAGTGAAAAAGTCCCTATAGAGTCTGCAAGGCGGCTATGTTGTCACAACAAAAAAGTTGATCCGATCTAGCGGACAAGACAGCATAGCCGAATTGTTGGTTCAAAGTTGTCACAACATCAACACAACATTATGTTGTGTTGGTGTTGTGTTGTCCTCGTGTGTGAGAAAACGGCGCATACATTAGTATGGCGGTTGGACTAACACAACATCAACACAACATTATGTTGTGTTGGTGTTGTGTTGTCCTCGTGTGTGAGAAAACGGCGCATACATTAGTATGGCGGTTGGACTAACACAACATCAACACAACATTATGTTGTGTTGGTGTTGTGTTGTCCTCGTGTGTGAGAAAACGGCGCATACATTAGTATGGCGGTTGGACTAACACAACATCAACACAACATTATGTTGTGTTGGTGTTGTGTTGTCCTCGTGTGTGAGAAAACGGCGCATACATTAGTATGGCGGTTGGACTAACACAACATCAACACAACATTATGTTGTGTTGGTGTTGTGTTGTCCTCGTGTGTGAGAAAACGGCGCATACATTAGTATGGCGGTTGGACTAACACAACATCAACACAACATTATGTTGTGTTGGTGTTGTGTTGTCCTCGTGTGTGAGAAAACGGCGCATACATTAGTATGGCGGTTGGACTAACACAACATCAACACAACATTATGTTGTGTTGGTGTTGTGTTGTCCTCGTGTGTGAGAAAACGGCGCATACATTAGTATGGCGGTTGGACTAACACAACATCAACACAACATTATGTTGTGTTGGTGTTGTGTTGTCCTCGTGTGTGAGAAAACGGCGCATACATTAGTATGGCGGTTGGACTAACACAACATCAACACAACATTATGTTGTGTTGGTGTTGTGTTGTCCTCGTGTGTGAGAAAACGGCGCATACATTAGTATGGCGGTTGGACTAACACAACATCAACACAACATTATGTTGTGTTGGTGTTGTGTTGTCCTCGTGTGTGAGAAAACGGCGCATACATTAGTATGGCGGTTGGACTAACACAACATCAACACAACATTATGTTGTGTTGGTGTTGTGTTGTCCTCGTGTGTGAGAAAACGGCGCATACATTAGTATGGCGGTTGGACTAACACAACATCAACACAACATTATGTTGTGTTGGTGTTGTGTTGTCCTCGTGTGTGAGAAAACGGCGCATACATTAGTATGGCGGTTGGACTAACACAACATCAACACAACATTATGTTGTGTTGATGTTGTGTTAGTTTCGCGTAGTGAGAAAACGGCCTTACAGTGCAATTGTGCTTCCTTTCGCTAGTGTTTTATGAGGTGCTGCATATCGATATAGACATTGACTGCACCACAATAGCGAAAGGATGCACACTAGCAATGGGCGATTATTACAAAAACTTTTTTTTTAAATTTATTTTAAACCAAAAGAAAATATATTGTAGATTTAAACAAAAAATCGCCAAACTGCATTACGTTTTGTTGGCGAATATAGTGCACTCTAATTATGAACTTAAATTTAACTAAACTTAAACCACAGTCTATATAAGTTGTTTTTACGCTGTGCTTCAACTAACACACAAAGTAAGTATAATACCTAGGTACTATGCAGGTACCTAACTACAATTTTTAATGAACGTTGAAATGAAATTGTTTAAAAAACACTGACTGGTTTCCAATATTTGAATCTATGAAATTTTATCCGGTATACTTTTTTTAAATTTACTTTTAAAATATTTTTCATCTAAAGCAAAACTAATCAATTGTTCAGTATATCTATGTATAGATTTAAAATGTTATTTAAACAAAAGTAATGCATTTATTTTGCTTTTCAATAAATAACACCTGCATTCTCATCGCAAAAACCATGTTTCTCTCGCCGTTGAGGCATCAAGTATTGATAGTTTATCAAGTAAATATCTTTGTTCTTCCGCAGGTGGATATCTGGTCTCTAGGCATAACTCTGATAGAGTTTGCTCAAATGGAGCCCCCGAACCATGAGATGACGCCCATGAGGGTTTTACTCAAGATACAGAAGAGTGACCCGCCCAGTCTCGAGCAGCCGTCCAGATGGAGCAAGGCGTTCAACGATTTCATTGCTAAAGCGCTTGTCAAGGTATTGATCAATTTGCTAGATCTCAAATTAAATAGAGCTGGTACTATGAAAATCAGATGACTGATATACAATGTAAGTCAGGAACGAAATCTAAGGCGATGATAGCTCAGTGGTAGTGACGATGGATACCGCGGCGAAGGTCGTGGCTTCGAATCCTACAATGGGCTTGAGCTTTCGGTGAAGGAAAACATCGTGAGGAAACTATGGCAGACACAGAGGGTGGAAAATTTGGAAACAGTTTTTATCCACCTATAAATGTTATTTAATTATATTTTTTCATTATATTAATCAAATAATTCATAGGGCATTTTAGAAATCATGCTCTGGCAACACTAGTCTCAAGGAGGTAAATCTTTTTTTTTTTTTATTTCAGGACCCAGAAAAGAGGCCGACTAGTCTAGAGCTGTTGAAACACGAGTTTGTCGGCGGGAATCTCGACTCTAAGCCGTTGAGGGACCTACTCCTCGAATATAGAGCTGAAGTGGTCGAAGAGGAGTTGCTTGATGATGATTCTGAGGTCAGTAACACAAGGTCAACAATTTGCTTCTCTACCGAACTGATGATCTTGGTACATATATTATGTAGAGATTTTGCAGATAATTTTAAGCGAATCACAACACTTAATAACTTCTTACTTTAGAAAAATAACATCGCGTTTTTACTCTGATCATCCCCACAGAACAAATCATCCGTCATTTTTGACATTCTTCTATGACAATTGACATAAATCAATGTTACCAGCGAAGCAAAAATAAATTGACAAATTAACTCCTAAAATAAATACGAAAATTTTATATTCCACATATACAGTTACCCGTAGTAGTACGAAAAACTTTAGGGGGAGATCGGGTCACCTACCAATATTATATGAAAATCATAAAAATCTGTAATATCTCGAAAATGGTGATATTTATCCCCCCCCCCCCTTAAGTTGGGCGTACTACTTATCGGACTTGTAAGAAATGCATTCAAGTTATACAGGGTAATTTATACAAAGGTAGCTTCCGTGGCCTTAAGGTGATGATAGCTGTGATGGTGATGGTTGTGGGTTCGAATCCTACAATAAACTTATCCGTAAAGATTATTTAGAGTCTGTTTTGCTCCAGTATTTTGGTCTTATGAATTTGTATGCTACGCAGTCGAGTTTAAGTTCAAAATTCTGAGTGCAGTCCAAAAATTATCTCTTTCATGTCCAACCTAAAGCCTTTCATTATTATCTGTCAGTTTAAACTTTATGCTTATTGATTTAAGGGTGTCAAGGTTAAAGGTCATAGCCCATTCAAACGACTCTACTCCAACACCGCACTATACTAAAAATCAACTACAACGAGCTGTCTGCTAATTTAGGTTGCCAATATAAACTATATCTAAAGAGCACGACCTGAAGCCCATGTTTTAATGATATTTTATTGGTCGGGTGGGAGCGGAGTCGTGTAACGCCCGAAATTAATAACCTATCCACAGTTAAACGTAGAGCTATCTGAGATCATTAATAAAGTTCTATGATACATTCCGTTTCTAAGGCTCGTTCACACGAGCAGCATGTTGCCGACTGCAGCCGCCGACACTCGGCGACGTCAGCCGCCGACTGCAGTCGGTGTCGCTGCTCGTGTGAACGAGTGAGAGACTGCAGTCGGTGTTGGTGGCTGCCGTCGGCAACATAGTGCTCGTGTGAACGAGCCCTTAGGGACAAGCTGAATGTCTCATAGACCTTATTAATGATCTCGGATAGCTCTACGTTTAACTGTGGATAGGTTATTAATTTCGGGCGTAAGTGAGCTACGACCTTACGACTAATTCAGTACAGATATTTAGTTAGCTAATACTAAACTAAACACGTGTTGCTTCCCGCACGCTTTCTAACATATGGGATGGCTTTACTTTGATCAGTCCAAATCAAAGAAAGGCAGACAGAAACCGAACAAGGAACATTATCAGAGAATTGGTTAGTACATTATGTTGGTGTGTGTTTTACGTATAAATAACATGAGCTTTAATTTGTTTTATTTATTGAATTTAGCGTCAAATATATATATTAAATTATCGCGATACCGAGGGTTCCGTACAAACTTGTAGGTATGTAAATAGTTTGTTCATCACGGGAATCGAGTCTGAAGATTTTGTCAGTTTTATTCCGATAATTTTGTTTTTTTTCTCTGATTTAGCAATATATTTATGGTTTTCGGATTTTTCCTTTACTTGTACTACATGACATTGCTTATTGCCAAATTTCATGGTTCTAAGTCAGGGGTCGGCAAACTTTTTAGACAAGATTCCAGGAAAATATCGACTTCTCGGAAGCTCAAAGAGCCGCAGTTTTCTGTTTTAGGATTTTCACTGTATTCCAAATTTTAATAAGAAATAAAATGTAGTAAACTGTGTTTGGGTTCGAAAGACAATTATTTGGCTCGCGGTATTTACGAAATATTTGATCTCATATGCACTCAAAAAATATTTTGAGGGGTACTTGAAGAGCCGCAACTGACCCTTCAAAGAACCGCATGCGGCTCGAGAGCCGCGGTTTGCCGACCTCTGTTCTAGGTCAACGAGAAGTACCCTATAAATTTTGATTCCCTTGAAAGCATCGAAATATACGTTTTTTACGATATAAACGGCCGTATATATTTTTTACGATAACTTAGAAGTTTGATTTTGCACAGCTTAATTTGACTGTAGACTTGAGTATATCGTTAATAAATTTCAACTCGATACCTCCACGCTTTCCCGAGATAAAGGATCTTGACAGGCAGACGGTCGGACGGACGTACAACACAGTGATCCTATAAGGGTTCCGTTTTTTCCTTTTACGGTACGGAACCCTATAAAGATCATTTAATAGACAGACAGACATATTGAATGTTAACATGAAAAGAGCACATCGTTTAATGTTACTTGTTTGTGGTTCTAATATTGCATGCGAATCGGACGCCCAGCCGCCAGAGCATCCGCCTGCCTCGAAGGTATACGCGCTCCTATTATCTATAACGGCTTACCATCAGGTGGGCCGTAAGCTTGTTTGCCACCTAGTGGTATATAAAAAGCTAGCTGTTTCCCACGGTTTCACCCGCGTAACCATGGGATTTTATCTTTTCCCAGGATAAAAATATAGCCTATGACACTCACAAATAACGTGGCTTTCTATTGGTAAAAGAATTTTCAAAATCGGTTCAGTAGATCCAGAGATCACCTTCTACAAGGAAAATACCTTAGTATTACCTTCTAAGAGGTAAAGTGTTGTGAGGTTGTAGGGGGTAATCTCTGGATCTACTGAACCGATTTTGAAAATTCTTTTACCAATAGAAAGCCACGTTATTTTTGAGTATCATCGCACTAATATTATAAATGTGAAAGTTTGGATGGATGAATGTTTGTTACTCATACGCAAAAACGGCTGAACGGATTTTGATGAAACTTGGCACACAGGTAGATCATATCCTGGAATAACACAGGATACTTTTTATCCCGGGAAAGGATAAGATATCTCGGTAACGCGGGTGAAACCGCGGGGGACAGCTAGTAGCTAAAATAGACCTTATGGTAACCATTTAAAGTGTATATTAAGTTTGTGTGGTTTGTTTGTTTGTAACAGGAGCACCGCAGCCCTCATATGCCTATGGAGATGGAAGATGACTCTACTTCGGTGAGGTCGGGCGAGACGCCGGACGTCAAAAGTGAGTTTATATTAGCTGACCTGACAGTGGTAGTGACGTCAGATACCGCGTCGAAGGTCGTGGGTTCGAATCCTACAATGAGCTTGAGCTTTCGGTGAAGGAAAGCATCGTGAGGAAACCATAGCACGGTGGTAGGGTACTTTGTAGTACTCGACTGGCTGCCGTGGTAACACAAGTTGAAAATCTGTCGCCAAGCACCTATCGGTGTGTTCCGACAGTTGCACTTGAGAGCCAATTCCCATCTAGGCTTTGTGTGCTTACCACCGGCCACATCATCACTTACCATAGTGAGATTGTGGTCAAACACAAGCTTAAAAAAAATGTCGATTGTCTTTTCTAGTGATATACTTTCCTTTATCAAACACAAATAGATGCTCTGATTCAGACATTCGCACACACAAATGTTTGAAGAAATAAATTATTATTATACTTATTTTCATTGCCATCCAACAGTGTCAGAGTCGGAGCCCGCAGCGGGCACGACCCCCGTCCCCCCTGGTCCCCCTGTCCCCCCCGGCCCCCGAGCTCCACCCTCGCCCCCCGAAGCCACCCCGGCCCCAGCGCCAGCACCACTACCTGCAGCAGCGGCGAAGAGACCCCACGACGACGATCACCCGCCCGCTGACAGGAAGGCGCCGGTGAGTTTTTATTTTATTTTTTTATTCTGGATAAGCTTGTGTTTGACCACAATCTCACCATGGTAAGTGATGATGTGGCCGAATGTGGTAAGCACACAAAGCCTAGATGGGAACTGGCTCTCAAGTGCAGCTGTCGAAACACACCGATAGGTGCTTGGCCACAGATTTTCAACTTGAGGGTGGTAGCCAGCCAGTTGGGTACTACAATGTACCCTACCACCGTGCGTAGTTTATAACTATAAAGATGTTGACTGACATGTAGCGACATCTATACAAATAGATGATAGGCGATGATAGCTCAGTGGTAAGTGACGTCGGATACCGCGGCGAAGGTCGTGGGTTCGAATCCTTACAATGAGCTTGAGCTTTCGGTGAAGGAAAACATCGTGAGGAAACCACAGCACGGTGGTAGGGTACTTTGTAGTACTCGACTGGCTGGCTACCACCCTCAAGTTGAAAATCTGTCGCCAAGCACCTGTTGGTGTATTCCGGCAATTGCACTTGAGAGCCAGTTCGCCTTTAAGGCATTATAATAAGGTGTACAACACATTAGCAATCCCCTGGTATTGCCAATGTCTATAGGCGATGGTTGTCACTTACCATCAGGTGACCCGCCTGCCTCGTTGTCACTTGTGACATAAAAAAATAAAAATAAATATACAATTCGCACGACTCCTAGATAGATGGCGCTCCAATAAACTACATCGCGCTAACAAAGTTTTCTGTGCGATCTGCATATACACAAGATTCCAACATGTACAGATGGCACGATGACCTAGCCTGGCGGAAGATCTTCCCTTTTTAATGGAGGAGTCTAACACCTCGCTCCTCTATACACCGTCGACATCAAATCAGCTTCTTTTTATGAAATGTCAAAACGATAGCTTATATGGAGGTTTGTATGAAATACTGCCTTGTGACGTCATCAACATACCTACCTACTCTTTGTTGTTAATGCTAATTAAAAATCATTAAATGGTTGAATTTTACAAAGCGTTCGCTACTTACGAGAATTACTTAGGTGCTAAGTTAATCTTGCCTTATTATTTTTACAGGCACCAAAGAAAGAGAAGGGCCCCGCGCCCCCGCCGCCTTCCGCGACGCCCCCTGCCACGCCCACAGTCGTCCCCACTCCCACTCCCACTGTAGTCCACTCTCCCACCGCCACTCCAACTCCCGTTCCCACTCCTGCAAAGAAACAGCCAGCGCCTCCACCACCTGCGCCCTTACCCAATGCCGCAACGGCTGGAAAACAGATTGTCGATCAGGTATATACTACTTTTATACCTACTTGATAGTAAGGTCGTGAGTTCGAATCCTACAATGAGCTTTCGGTGAAGGAAAACATCGTGAGGAAACCACAGCACTTTGTAGTACCCGACTGGCTGACTGCCACTCTCATGTTGAAAATCTGTCGTCAAGCACCTATCGGTGTGTTCCGGTAGTTGAATTTGAGAGCCAGTTGCCTTTAAGGCATTGTAATAAGGTGTACAACACATTGGCGATCGCGCTGGTATTGCTAATGTCTATAGGCGACGGTATTCACTTACCGTCAGGGGAACCGCCTGCCTCGTTGTCACTTGTGACATAAAAAATAAAACTACATCTACTAATATTATAATGAGAAAAGATTCGATTTTTTGTAGTGCATAAACTTATAAAATACTGTACTGATTTTAAAAATTCCTTCACCTTGATAAAGCTACATTGTCAGCAAGTAACTTAGCTTATCTCGTAAATCTTAATCTAGGAAAGCTAGTGAATAATAATCAATCCTTCACAGGTATGCCGCGACGCAGAAAAGGCCGTAGAAGGCAAGAAAACAGAAACAGAAGATACAAAGCAAAAACCAGAAAGACCAAAATCCGAACACCGGCTATCGACTCCGGAACCAAAGGTTACTAACACAGACAGTGATAAAAAGAAGAGATCAAGCAGTGTAGATAGACATATAGAAGTTAGGAATGACGTGAAAGAGTTAACAGAGAGAGAGAAAGAGTTTGCAGCAGTCATTAGAAGAGATAAGGACTATATAGAGAGAAGAGAGAAAGACTCGCTAGAGAAAAGAGATGAAGTCATACGAAGGGAGCCCTCGAGATCTTCCTCGATAGAAGATAATGTAGAAATAAAGAGAGTCAGTGAAGAAATTAATAGATTAGAAAAGAGAAGATCGAGTTCTGTAGATAGACCAATAGTAGAAGTTAACAGAGTTAGTGCTGCAGTGAACAGGATAAATGCAGAAGTTAATCGAATAGAGAAATCTTACTCTAGGTCATCGTCCGTCGATGAAGATGTGGAGAGAGATAGAGTTAAGAGAAGAGAGGAGAAAGAGTACAGACGGCAGCAGAACGCTGTTGAAATTAGGCCTGTTACGGTAAGTTTTTTATGTTAATGCAATTGTGATATAGTTATATAGTTGATGGGTTATCTGACTACCCTCATATTGAAAACAGGCAGTTGCACTTGAGAGCCTATTTATTACATTCAAGGCATTTAAAAAATGATCGGTGATACTAGTTTATTATAATATTATCGTTTTATATATATTGATGAAAGTCACAGAACAAATAAAAAGGGTAGAAGGAGCGTACGTAAACAATAGTCTCCAATGAAGTGAAGCAACGTGCACCAAGTTGTGTGCGTGACCTGCGAGTTATCCCGCGTCACTCGCATGGCACAGTAAAGCGATCGGCTTCCTTTTTCAAATGTAGACTTTAACCCCTCGTCTCAAAACTACATAAAAGTTATTATTCATCATAATCATCATCATGTCAGTCAGAAGACGTCCTCTGCTGGACAAAAACCTCCCCTAAGGCCTAAGGCCTATCTCCAAGATGGCCGGTCTTATGCTACTCGTATCAAGTTAATAAATATATTTTAACTAGCTGTCCCACACGGTTTCACCCGCGTTCCCGTTTAATCTTATCTTTTCCCGGAATAAAAAAACCTATGTTTTTGTCCAGGATGTGTGCCAAGTTTCATCAAGATCGAAGTAGTGGTTTCGGACAAACATCGTGACATGACATTTTTATGTATAAAGGTTTATTGAGTGTTGAATTTGAATTTCAGCCCAAAGAAGACTCTCCAGTCAAACCACCAGCGCCACATCCGCCCACGCCGCCGAAGCAAGTGGTGGTGGTGTCAGCGCCACCAGTTGTGGTGGCTGTCAACGAAAATGTGGTGGTGGTGGAACCGAACTCATTGGCGGCCGCAGCTGGATTGGTGACCGTCACCACAACACATCCGCCGGTACTTGCTACTGCGCATCCAGTGAGTTTCTTTTAGCATTTCTTGATTGATTTGTTTAACTTGATAACTTTTTAAAACTATCTTAGCGCGCGTGTAAAAAGCTGATCCTAAAAAAAATACTCAACCAATAGGGTAGTGTCGTCGGTGAGATTATCAAAAAATATTGGACACGTATTTTTTGCTTTATCAAATTAATAAAAATATACAAAGTTATAGCGCATCAAAGTATAGGAGTGGGGCTTGTGACGTCAGTTCGTGGTCAAATTTGCACCACGGCGTGACGTCACGCGAAATTTCAACGCACTGTATCCTCGTCATTTTTCGTTTGCGGAACAAAATAAAAAATACGTGTCCAATATTTTTTGATAATCTAACTGACGGACTAAATATATTTTTTTAGGATACTACCCTATTATTGGGACTACATGGGCTATTTGCACAGTTTTTATTATTGAATACATATTTAAATAGGTAGGCAAGGAATTAATTCGAATTTTATATTTATAGTTATTTTGTTGACATAAAAACGAATGCACAAACTATCTTAATATAAACTCATTATAAGTAATTTTCATCTAAATAAAAATATATATTCACAGTAAAAGATTTTCTAAATGTTCCATGGTACCCATGATACTAGCGGCGTTACCCCGCTGAACGGTTAAGCTTAGCCTCTGGGCGAAAAAGTCTTTAGCTTTCAAGTCCCCAGAGACCAAGACCAAACGTTTGCCTATGTCTTCGATAACAACTCTGGTATCAGATGACCACGGGCCCATGGTTTCTACCGCGAGCGCCGCAAATTCATAGTCCTCAGTTAGACGCGAATATTTGCGACGCTTGAGGGTCTGCGCCTTTTCTGCTGCCGCACCTGCTCCGTTGCGCGTGTATGGGATATGTGAGGGTGCCAATGTATCTACACATGTCACGTCCCATACTAGGGCGCGACCTAACCTCCACGGCACCAGAGTAACTCCATCCGGTCTCTTGCCATCATCCCTGGAGAGGCCACTGGGCTCCAGTCTTGCTGGAACAGCGGCGGTGGCAAGTGCTCGGCGGATAGAGTCATTAAGAGCGGCATGACGGTATATGCGGCCTGCACTTTTTACGCAATATAAACCATGGCGCCCTAGGACATCGACATGGCAGCCACAACTGCGACAGTAATGGGATTCGCAGATTTTTGCGCCTAAACGAAGACATATGGCAATGCGGAGTACGGACGCTTCTAAAAGGGTACCAATATTAGTTGAAGGAAGCAAGTGCAACCAATAGCCAGATTCTTTTTGGGAAACTGCTAGCAGCCTAGCTTTATCCGAGTCATTAGATAAATCAAGGAGACAAGCAAATGTTGAATTAAAGCTGCGGCGTATCCCACTGCCTCTGTGACTCTCGGTTTAAAGGAATATTTTCCGCTGGAAATGAAGTTATCCAAAGAGCTCTTGCATCTGCTTGACCGTTAACACGAACATCAGCTATGGATAAATTTAGGATATTGCTGATGAGTGTCAGGGTGCTGTGAGTAGATGCAAGGAAGGCCGGGAGAGCTACACTAGAAGCGGTGCGGATACCAAGGCCACCGAACCTAATAGGAAGTGTTGACCATGAACGGTCATCAAACTGTAAATTTTGAATTTTTGTTAATGAACTTTTCAAAATAATGTCTATCGGGTCAATCAAATTAGGTATTTGCCAAAAATTACAACTACGTAGAAGGTACATAAATTTTGGAGTAAAAGGCACAGTCTAAGAATGAAAAGTGCCATGTGTGGTTTAATTTTATATAATAGGTCAGACGACTGTTGGAATTTTTCTAATTTAGAATTTATGTGGTCAGGAAATGCGTCGATAAAAATAGGTGCACCAAGGAGGGAAAGATTAAGCTTATTAGATACAGAAATGTTTGGCATCAAATTATTAAAATCACTTAATAACTTTAATTTTGTAACTTCGTTAATGTGTTCCGAAAAATATATTTCACATTTGTTAAAATTTAACTTGAGGCCAATATTGTTAAAGCAGCTAGTAATAGTATTAAGGTCTCTTAAAACCGAAGACGCATCTCCTGCCAGAGTGCCATCATCTAGGTACCATAGGTTAAATTTTGAGATCAATTTTTGTATGACTGGGTTGATAGCCAAGCTGAAGAGTACTGGTCCAAGGGGGTCTCCTTGTTGGCAGCCGACACAAGACTCAATTTCCTTGTTTCCAAAAAATAATTTGGAAGGAGCTCCATAAGCTTGAAAAAGGTATTTGGAAATTTCTGGGAGTTCTCTTTCTACTTCCATCAAAAATGAGGCCCTGTCAACTGAATTGAAGGCATTTTGGACGTCTATTTTAACTAAAACATCAAAATCAGCAGATTGAAGGAAAGTACGGGTTGCATGAACAGCTGCTTCACACCCACCTTTGACTCCGAAGCCTAATTGTTTCGGTTGGAACATGGAAGTTAATCTATATTGGAACTCACGGCAGCATATTTTTGAAACTAGTCGCCTAAATGTATTTCCAACGGCACTGGGACGGATACCTCCATCTTTTTTTTTTAATGCAACTAAATTAGCTCCAAATAGAATGGGGGTTATATCAGTAGGAACTAAACCAGAGAGAATTAGGTTCACTAGATCTGTAAGATCTCTTAATAGATTTTTACCGAGATCCCCCAAAAAGGGATCGGTTAGATCTTTTAGATGTTGCGGTGTAATTCCATCCAGTCCACCTGCGGAGCCATTGGGAAATGACCGAATGGCATTAAAAACAGTAACCGAATCAACTGTTAAAAACTGGTTTGTAGTGTGTGAAGGGATAATAGGGATATGGGCAGTCGGAGTAGAGGGGTGTTTATCACAGAGTGTTGATATGGTGTCTAAAGAATATGGCGCAATTGTGTCTGAAGAAAATAGGAGCTTAGCGGCTCCATTGATATTTCCATCTGAAATTTTATTCTCAATGAGCTTTATTTTACTAAAATGGTGACTGCCCTTTGAATCAACAATGGGCAACACAGAAATGGGTTGTGACAGGTTATTTTTAATGATAGATGACAAGGAGCGGTTGTTGTGGTTGCCAACTATGTGGATTGAACGGTATGAAAATGTTAAGAGATCTTCCCAGGCCTGAGATGAATTTAGCGAGACCACCTTGGCCACACATGCACTGAAACTGCGGGCTGCTGTTGCACGAGCTCCCTTTGGAACTCGTTTAAAAATTTTACAGTTATTTTTTAAAAAAGCTAATTTTGTACATAAATTTTCATTGCTTGGTGTCCCATCCAAGCAGACCAAATTGGGATCATTGTGCCCCGCTGATGTACTAACAATGCGGGGAATATGCTGGCGGCTACAATGAATTTTCAAACCTCGTTCCCCTTTGTATAGTTTTCTATCATTACAAATAGGACACTCAAGCAATGTGGGATGGTTGATGACATTTGACATAATATACTACGACTACTATACACAATTAAATAAACAAGGGCTAAAAGCATAAAAATAACATTGAAATAAAATAAAGAATTAACTTGACGTAAACTATAAACAACTTTGGCATACGAAGACACTCGGCATATATTCGGCAGATGCCAAATGTCACTGAATTTTATTCGGGTTCGAAATCAAAATTTCTGATTGGCGGTGGCTCTGTTAGAATATGTAGAGAATGTCAATGTTGAGAAAAACGACCAATCATCTTCATTTATAAATTGCGCATGTGCAGTAAATGTTGCTAAGCAACAATATGAAGCTCGTGGTCTTGAAAAATACCAGCTGACCAATGTCAACTATTAAAATTGAAGTAAATCAGCTGATAGGTAGACACTTCGACACTCTATTATTACAAAAGGTACACAGCAGGTTAAAGATGTAAACAAACAGGTATTTGAGTAAGGAGATCAACACTTTGTATTTATAAATATTTTTTTCGTAGTTGAGTCACATTTTACAACTGCACATTGTTGACATTAAAATATGCAAATGTATATGCTAGTAGACAAAGTTATGTGTATTTTTTTTTTTTTTATTTATTTATTTTTTTTACACTGAAAGCGCGTTTGTCCTCAATTACGCCTGATGGAAAGCGGTAATGAGGACGAAGATGAAGCACGCGCAGTCAGTAGATGCCTATTTACCTTAGCCTTAAAGGCACCCAGATTGTATCGTCTAGGAAAAACAGACGCCGGAAGGCTGTTCCACAACACAGCTGTTCGCACAATGAAGCTAGACGCAAAACGCTTCGTGCGCACACACTGGGTGTCAACAACATAAGGGTGGAAGCCCTCCCGGCGTCGTGTAGTTCGATGGAGAAATGGGGAGGGAGGCACTAAATCGTGCAACTCCTGGGCACACTCTCCGAAGTGCAATCGGTAGAATACCGACAAGCAAGCCACCTTGCGTCGGTGTTCCAAGCTTTGAAGCCCGCCCTCAACTAGCGATTCGTCACCAATCATTCGCATTGCTCGGTGCTCTATTGAGTCCAAAGCTGCCAGCTGGTATTTAGCAGATCCGTCCCAAAGGTGGCTGCAGTACTCCATACATGAACGGACTTGTGCTTTATATATACTGAGAAGCTGTCCCGGTGTGAAGTACCGCCTCACCCTAGACAGGATTCCCAGTTTTTTTGCGGCAGTTTTTGCTTTAGATTCAATAGAACGACCGAAGTTGAGGTCAGGCGTCAACTCTATCCCAAGGAGATCAAGGTGATCACCAATCGGTACAGGTGCACCACGGAAAGTCGGAGTCAGTTCGAAAGGACTCCGTTTGGCGCTAAATAGACACGCTTGTGTTTTGTTGGCGTTAAATTCAACCAGATTGGCATCGCCCCACTTGGAGACATTCTGGAGCAGCAAATTTATCCGCTCAACTAAAGCCTCTCTAAGTGCCTGAGTCTCATCTCTGGTAACTCGAGTACTAGATAGGTATCTATCTGACACTGTGCTGTCGTCTGCGTACCCAAACAATCCGGGCACAAGCAGATCGTTTATATGCAGCAGAAAGAGTGTTGCAGATAGTACTGACCCCTGAGGTACCCCGGCATTAATGGCCAATAGATCAGACGAGTAGCCATCAAGAACTACACGAATCGATCGTTCACTCAGGAAGTCTTGTATCCAAGTACATAGACCGTCGGGAATCCCATAACTCAGAAGCTTGCCTAACAGACTTACATGCCAGACCCTGTCAAAAGCCTTGGATATATCCAATGACACGGCAAGAGCTTCACCGTGGTTTTCAATGGCTTCACTCTACAAATGCGTTGCATATATGAGAAGATCTCCAGTGGATCGCCCAGGACGAAAACCGTATTGGCGATCACTGAGAATACCATTACTCTCAAGATATGCAAGGAGCTTATTGTTCAAAACACGTTCCATACATTTACAAAGCATGGAAGTGATTGACACTGGTCGATAATTGGCAGGGTCAGCACGGCTGCCTTTTGCCTGGTACAGGTTGTACGTTGGCAAACTTCCAAGATTTGGGGACTTGGTCACATTTAATGGAGAGGCGATACAAGCGTGTCAGGATAGGAGACAACTCAGGTGCACAGGTCCTAAGCACAATTGCTGGGATACCGTCAGGGCCACTGGCCTTATTCACGTCTAAAGAGCGTAACGTCAGAAGTACCTCTTTTTGGTGAATGCGGATCTCAGGCATCCGAGATCCGCAATGAGGTATTGAAGGTGGTAAATGACTACCAGCAACGAGACGTGAGTTGCTCGCGAAGATTGAGGCAAACAAATTCGCCTTATCTAACGCCGAGTGAGCCAGTGAGCCATCGGGTTTCAGCAGAGGAGGCAATGACGGACGGCAAAAGTTCGCTTGTACCGATTTGGCGAGGGACCAGAACGCCTTACTTCCTGACGGATATGAAGCAATCTTGGCTCCTAGTCGGCCAATATGATTAAAGCGAGCTTTGCGTAGGGTCTTTTTGCAGGACTTGGCGGCATTGTTAAAGGCTACCTTTTTAGAGTGGAGATCCGGAGCTTTATGACAACGAGCTTCAGCCCAAGCCTGGTACGCTGCCTGCTTTAGTGCGTCTGCTTGAGCACAATCCGCATTATACCAAGGTCGGGCTTTGGCTTGAAGTGACACGTCAGAATATGGAATGAAATACTCCATTGCCTGACGGATCACATCAGTTATGGCATCAGCAGAGCTCGACGGATCTTTTCCGGTGAAGCAAACTGGCCGCCAAGGATAAGACCGCTGACTTGTATTTCCACACTCTCCTGGTCCCGGTGTGACTGGCATCAGGGGGTGAATAGTTTGATACAAATTTCACCAGACAGTGGTCTGAGCTCCCCAAGGGGGCCGATACCGACACAGAGTAGCGGTCTGGATCAGTTGTCAGCAGCAGGTCCAAGCAATTAGACACGTGTGTTAAGCTTGTATTAAGTGATATTTAGGAAAAATCATGATGACTTTACTGTATGAATTAGAGACTATTTAATAATTGTGTAAAATGTTGTTACTGGTGAAAGGTGCGAACGCATTATAAATAACACAACACCTTATTGTATACCACATTTTGATGCAAAATAAAATATTCTTAATCTTCTTATACATCTCTCATCAGCTCATCAACAAAGACTTCATCATGTGAACCTAGAAGCTATCCAGCTGCTCGACAACACGGACTTAGTGAGAAGGTTAAAACGGACGAAACCCTTCGAATTAGTTTAGTGAAGTGCTAGTGTAACGTAGTATAGTGCTACCCGTAAAGAACACGTGAGCAAAGTGTCTTCCCCTTTCTAGAGACATTAAGAAAAGTGTTAATGGAAACATTCTTATAGTTTACTCTACTTGGCAGTTTAAGTCAAATTTAAGTTACTCATTAGTCTTTTGGCTAGATTGTAATTTTAATGATGCGCTTAAAGTACATCATTATATATATATTGTGATGATTTTTATGTTTATCGTATGATTTTAGAGCTACTTTATCTTAAAATAATAATTTATTGATAAAATTAAATAAATGTATCAATTTCAAAAATGGCAACACCGTCATTAACAGTATTCCATAAAGTAGTGATGAAAAAAGAAGGAAAGATGGCGATGGAAGGGGGAGCGTTTTAGCGAATGGATAGCAGAGCCGTAGCTCGGCATTCTAACTCCGGCAGCTGAAGTTAACAATAGTAGGGTGAAACCTCTGCCCAAACTACATTCTTCACATTAGTTTGTTAGATCTTCATTTATACAACAATATAAAAAAAAACTTGTTATTCTTGAATTTGTAACGTCCCCAGCTACCACCAAACGCGGTTACGATATCAACGACGCCGCCCATAGCGGACGAGGTGGTCATAGTCGGCGCTGGCTCCTCATCTGATGACGACTGCTTCGCGCCATCCTCCCTCGACTCGCTAGATTGCAGCAACTCCTATACAGGTTTGTTGTTTTAATTCTGGATAAGTCTATCTATGACCACAATCTCACCATGGTAAGTGATGATGTGGCCGAAGATGGTAAGCACACAAAGCTTAGATGGAAACTGGCTTTCAAGTGCAGCTGAAGGAACACAACTATAGGTGCTTGGTGACAGATTTTCAACTTGTGTGTGGTAGCCAGCCAGTCGGGTACTACTAAGTACCACCGTGCTGTGGTTTCCTCACGATGTTTTCCTTCACCAAAAGCTCAAGCTCATTGTGGGATTCGTAGTGACGTCGGATACCGCGGCGAATGTCGTTGGTTCGAATCCTACAATGAGCTTGCGCACGGTGGTAGGGTATTTTGTACTTGACTGGCTGGCTACCACCCTCAAGTTGAAATCTGTCGCTAAGCACCTATCGGTGTGTTCCGACATTCAATGTGGCTAGTTAGTAAAATAAAATGACGCGCTAAAATGCGTAAGCAAGATTTTTGGTCCAACATATACGAAAACGTCACCATTTTCGAGATATTTAAGATCTACAATTCAAAAATCAATACCTAAAAATGTGAAATATCGAAATATCTCGAAACTTTTTACTGATGTTATTTTTATATATGTTGGTAGGTGATCCGCCCACCTATCTCCCCTTCAGTTTGTCTTACTACTTACCGGACAGATGGACCTTTATATAGATGAATATATTCGATGTAATGTTACAGAGAAGACCCGTGGCCGTCGGTTGGACAGCAGCGAAGTCCTAATACTGAGTCCGGGCGCCGCCGGCGACTCGGGCGTGTTCGACGACAGTGCTAACAATCAACTCAATTTGGTAACTACTCCTATATCTTACTAATATTATAATAGCGATAGTGACTGAAGGTTAGCTTCTATAATTTTTTGAATGAAATGCATAGTTGTGACGTCATAAATATACACCCATCAAAATATCGACTCGTTGTCGCTAAATTGGTAATCAAAATCATAGTAAGATGTTTTATACACTCAACTAGTTGTTAGGTATTTTTTCCAAAATAATATTATAAAGAGGAAAGATTAGATTTTTTTGTCTATTTGTTTGTTAGGATTTAACTCAAAAACTACTCGTCCAATTTAAAAAAAATCTTTCACCATTAGAAAGCTGTATTATTCCTGAGTAACCCCAGGAAAAAATAAGATCCCACGGGAACGCGGGTGAAACCGCGGAGGACAGCTAGTCTTGAATATAGACAGCTTCCCTATTGTGAAAGTTTGTAACTAGTAAGCTTCGTAATCCTGCAACGGATTTGGATGAAAGATGGCACAGAGATCGCGTGGTGGATCGAGTTTAAAATATAAGTAAAAAATACTACTTATTTATGTTTATCGACAAAAAATTGCATTTAATTTTAGTTTGTCGTATGTTATTACCAGAATTTGATCCTTATTAGCAACATTATCGGATGGTATGATAATGCAGGCTGTATTTATCTTTTTTCAAATTCATCGGTTTCCATTTCTGGTTTGGGAATTATTTTAACTTTTCATCAAAATTAAGGATTTGGCCATCCACGCCCACTCGATAAATTCAACCTGTATATGTTGGAAGTAGGATGAATATTATAGACTAACAAGCTCTATTTCCCACAGGATACGTCACACGTTTCTGTGGTGACGGTGGGAGTGGAAGAAGTGCGAGTGAGAGATTCAGCGGCGACGCATATAGCACTCGGCAACTTGTCCACCAGATTGAGTCCTGATAGCTTTGAGAGGTGTGTATGGAAACTGGTTATTTCCGATTTGACAGATGTTCGTTTCGTTTAAAAAAAAAATAACCATAAATGGCCTTATCTTACTGTTAATCTTTAATATTATAAATGTGAAAGTTTGGATGTATGTTTGTTCCTCTTTTACGCCAGAACGGCTGAAAGGATCTGGATGAAATTTAGATAGATGGTCTGGATTAGTCTGGAATAGCACATAGGCTACTTTTTATCCCGGGAAAAGATAAGATCCCTCGGGAACGCGGGTGAAACCGCGCGGAACAGCTAGTTCATAATAAAATCGACGGTATTTAGTAAGTACTTAGCAGATCCTAAATTCAAATTCTCTATAGAAAATTTAAATGCCCCTGCGTTTTCGCTTCGCTGGCTTGTCTTGGCGGGGCACTGCCGTGCCCCCAGATTTAGAATCTGCTAAACATCGACGATTTTATTATGAAAGGCCGAAAGTGGTTAACAAAAATAAAACAAAAATCGAAACGAAAATCTATTGAATTGTAAATAACCTGTCTTTACTCCATGTCCGTGATCTAAGCTCCAGATTTAAGTGATGGTTATTAATTGTTAATGTTGTTGTGTTGTGTTGCAGACGGTCGCAGTCGGACAGCGGGTCGGTGGCGTCTGCGTCGTCGTCGTCCCGCGCGTGCGCCGACGCGGACTCGCTCGGCGCATCCACCGACCACGAGGATCGCACGCACCGAGCGCATCTCAACGGCGGCACAAGGTAATACACCACTATTATCTATCCAATTTCTTTGTTCCTTTTTTGCCGCCATAACACACATATATTATCAGTAAGACTATATAAATAATTATAAAATGTAATAGGTCTATGTTGCTTTTTTTAAAAGAGTAATTGCTGAGTTTATTACCGGCTCTTCTCAGCAAAACGTTCCGAACCGAGCGTTAGAATTTAACATGAATCAAATTGACGATTAAAAATACTTGTAATAAGTTTAGGGGCCGTTCAAGTATTACGTAAGCACTATGGGGGGGTGGGGGGGGTCTTTGTTTTGCTTATTTTGGATAACATGGGGGGTAGGGGAGTCTAGATGATGATTATGTCATCGGTAGTTATTTACTTTTTTACACGAATGGCAACCCTCACATTGTCTATGCTTGAAAACGAAACGCATTTTCGGGGATTCCCGCAAATAATGCATACGTTTAGGCATTATTGTAAGCATAGCAACGTTGATTCCATTAACCAAAGTTTAACGTTTAAATAAGATGTCGTTTCAAATAGACAAATCCAAGTTATACCAAAAATTATAATGTTTTTGTCCCTTATCTATGTTGAATACTATATCAGTAAAATCTAATCTCTATCCTAAATCTATTTTCTTATTTTTAAAATTATAATTATAATATAAAAAAAATACATTTATAATTGAAAAATGTTTACGTAAGCATGGGGGGAGGGGGTAAGAGCTTTGCTTACTTTTGCTGACAAGGGGGATGGGGGGGTAAATAATTGTAATAAATCTGCTTACGTAATATTTGAACGACCCCTTAATAAAGATATATTTGAGTTTGAGTATTGTTTCCAATTCCAATTTGTGTTTTATGACTCCATCGTATCATCGATGACTCTGCCAATGTCAAGGTTAGAAAAAACAATAGTTATAATAGAGTGGAGTAGTGAAGAGTGTTAAAAGTAAAGGAATTGATGCAATATCAGATATAATTGAGAGAGGCTGATGAGCATATTAAAATAGAGGTTTTTTTTATTTTATTCTGGATAGGCTTGTTTTTGACTACTATCTCACCATGGTAAGTGATGATGTGGCCGAAAGTGGTAAGCACACGAAGCCTAGATGGGATCTGGCTCTCATGTGCAGCTGTCGGAACACACCGATAGGTGCTTGGCGACCGATTTTCAACTTGAGGGTGGTAGCCAGCCAGTCGGGTACTACCACCGTGATACTAGTAAAGATATTATTACGTAAAAGGAATTTAGTTTTAACTTTGATTAATGGGGTATGCATAGTTGTTAGTAGAACATTGACATTGACAGGGCGAGGAAATTGACATGGAAGGATATCATATAATGGGGTGGATATTTTTGGTCAGTTAAAAATTATATGTTCCAAAAAAAAATATTTGTAGCGACTTTAGAAACAGCGCGGTACTTATTGGCGGAAACTTGCGAAGTGACGTTGCGATTTTGAGTTTTATTGAATAATATCGGTGGTGTTTTGTCCAATAAAGATCAATAGTGCACAAGTGAAGTTACAAGAAATGTTCACCTAGATATAGAATGTTCAACTAGATATTCTTATTACAGTTCAATTCATTACCGAGATATGATGCGTGATAATCTCGCCATACAAAATATTAATACATAAACAACATAATTTTTCAGGGTAAACACAGACAGTCAAGGTGTAGACAACGGTGAACAAGTTGTGTTGAGGAGAAAGAATCAAGATGGACAACCAGGCAATAGAATACAAAGGTATTTAACACTTTCTACATCATCTATTTTATCTATACTAATATTATAAAGAGGTAAAGTTTGTGCGGTTAGGTAATCTCTGAATCTACTGAACCGATTTTGAAAATTCTTTTACCTATAGAAAGCCACGTTATAGACTATATTTTTAATATTTTACATACAACAATGATCCATAAGCAAACAAGAATAATGGTCAGCTGATTGTAAGAGATTTTGGCGTATCTTGTTTACTTTGGCGTGGCTATAAGCTTGTGTATAACCGCAATCTCACCATGGTAAGTGATGATATGGCCGAAGGTGGTAAGCAAACAAAGCCTAGGTGGGAATTGGCTCCCAATTGCAGCTGCTTTTCAACTAGTCAAATACTGTGCTGTGGTTTCCTCACGATATTTGCCGTCATCGAAAGCTCAAGCTCATCGTAAGATTTGAACCCACGACCTTCGCCGCGGTATCCGACGTCATCACAACTAAGATATCATCGCCTTAATTCATCAGATTCCTCAATGTAAAGAAGCTCAATTACAGATTTCATGTTGTAAGTGTAAGACCTATTTTTTTTTGTTTTAAAAGTATCTAATCGCTTACAGGTCGAAAGAAGACATACATATGGCCAACCTCAAGAAGAAGACGCGAAAACGAACGAGAAAGTTCGAGATTGATGGCGTCATCGTCACCACTACCACCTCCAAGGTAAACCAATCATTACTTTATACAAGTTACAAAACAGGCAGATGGGTCACCTGGTGGTAAGTGAATACCAACAAGTGCGATTGCCAATGTGTTGTGGATCTTTTTACAATGCCTTAAAGGCAACTGGCTCTCAAGTGCAACTGCCGGAACACTGATAGTTAGCTGGTAGCTATCCAGTCGGATACTACAAAGTACCACCGTGTTGTGGTTTCCTCACAATGTTTTCCTTCACCGAAAGCTCAAGCTCATTGTAGGATTCGAACCCACCACCTTCGCTAAGACTTTGCCACGGAGCTACGACAGACAGCAATTAAGAAATGGCAATATACTGCCCGCAATCCTGAGGTTTTTCAAAAATACTTTCTTATCGGATACCTAGTCCCTATGAGAACCCTACTTTGAGTTTTCGTGTTTAATCAGCGAGTAGTATTTCACTTTTATACATAATGTTCGGTAAGTATTACAACAACCTTAAGGGGGAGATAGACCCAAAAATGACCTTATTAAAAGTGTCATTTTTATTGAGGTCTTTCTTTGGTATATATTTTTTTATATTCGATAGGCTTGTGTTTGAACACAATCTCACCATGGTAAGTGATGATGTGGCCGAAGATGGTAAGCACACCAAGCCTAGATGGGAAGTGGCTCTCGAGTGCAGCTGTCGGAACACACCGATAGGTGTTTGGCGACAGATTTTCAACTTGAGGGTGGTAGCCAGCCAGTCGGGTACTACAAAGTACCCTACCACCGTGCTATGGTTTCCTTCACCGAAAGCTCAAGCTCATAGTAGGATTCGAACCCACGGCCTTCGCTATGACTGTGCCACGGAGCTATGACAAAAAAAACTCGATTATGGTGACATTTTTATTGAGCCCATCTCCCTCTTAAGTTAGTCGTACTATTTACCGAACATCCTGTATATATACATTTTGTGGGGGGGCAGGTGATATGGGGCGACGAGGAGAGCGGCCGCACCTGGGACGACCACGCGCTCCGCAAGCAGGAGCTGCGCGAGATCAAGATGCTGCAGAAACAGGAGCAGAAGCAGTTCCAGGACCTCAACGCTAAGGAGCTGCAGCTAAAAGAACACCAGGAGAAGAGGTCAGACATGGTCTATATAGGACTGGCATATGCTCGGGGCTCATATATCTTAAAACTGAAACGGTTACTTAGCAGCCCAGCACAATTCTACTAATATTATAATCTAGCTTTTCCCCGCGGTTTCACTCGCGTTCCCGTGGGATCTTATCTTTTCTGAGGGATAATGTAGCTTTCTGATGGTGAAATAATTTTTCAAATCGGTCCAGTAGTTTCAGAGCCTATTCAATGCAAACAAACAATCAAATCTTTCCTCTTTAGTTAGTATAGTATAGATAAACGGTTTGTGGTCGTCATGGATACTCCCGAATGATATGACCTCCTTTGTTTGAAAACGTATCTTCTATTGAGAGATAAACTCAAACTCAAATCTCATTTATTCAGTTTAGGCCCTGGTAAGGCACTCATGAACGTTCGGTTCGGAATATACTTACACTGACGAAGACTAAAAGCAACATAAATATACTAGTTGTGCTTTGGTAATAGGGTAGTGTAGTGTCCTGGGTGAATAAAAATGAATTGTAATTAGTCCGAAAATATACAAAGTTATAGCGCATCAAATTATAGGAGTGGGGCTTGTGACGTCACTTCGTGGTCAAATTTGCACCACGGCGTGACGTCATGCGAAATTTCAACGCACTGTATCCTCGTCATTTTTCGTTTACGGAACAAAATAAAAAATACGTGTCCAATATTTTTTGGTAATCTAATTGACATTCTAGAAAAAATTGAAATTCTACAGTTTCCATAATAAATATGTTTTTTTTACCTCTTTTTAAGTTAACCTAAGGAAATTCGTTGTAGGTTCGAAGCGGAGCAAGCATCCCTAGCGCGGGCTCACGAGACCGACCTAGAGAGCCTCGCGCGAGCTCAGAAAGCAGCCGCCGAGCGAGCCGAGCAACAACTTGAGACCGAGCTCAGGGGCGCCGCCAAGAGGCTGAGGGCCGAGCACGAGCGGGACTTGAGACACTTCCGCGACACGCTCAAGCAGGAGCTGAGGCTGCTCAAACAGGTATTGGAGTGGTATCAGTGGCGTAGCTACCGGCGGGCTAGGCGGTGCCGTGCACCGGGCCCCCCAAGCTCAGGGGGCCCTCAGACCCTGACCAGCATCCCTCATATCGAACTAGCTAATAAGTCTCCCACCTTCGGAATGTAAATAAGCTACAACAGGACTTTAATAATGGCAAAAAAAATCTTTAAAAAAAACCGATAAGGTAAGAAAGGGTAAGTTAGGCCAGAATACATAGCCAATGACCCTAGCTACTCACCCCTACCGTTTGGCCCACGTTCTTCCTAACATCCTGTATAATTAGAATATTAAAACAGTTTAGTTAGTGACCTAGTTTTTTTTTTTGCACTAGGGCTTTGGTTACCTAGCTACGCCTCTGAGTGGTATTCCATATTTGGTGAATAGGAATGATGCCTATATTCAAGAAGAAATGCCTAACACTAACTAGTGTATAAAACATCTTTAAGGCGATGATAGCTCAGTGGTAGTGGCGTCGGATACCGCGGCGAAGGTCGTGGGTTCGAATCCTACAATGAGCTTGTGCTTTCGGTGAAGGAAAACAGCGTGAGGAAAATGGTAGACTGGCTGGCTACCACTCTCAAGTTGAAAATCTGTCGCCAAGCACCTATCGGTGTGTTCCGACAGTTGCACTTGAGAGCCAGTTGTCATATAGGCTTTGTGTGCTTACCACACTTACAATGGTGAGATGGTGGTCAAACACAAGCTTATCCTGAATAAAAAAAAACGTCTAACAATATTAGAAAATTTAAAACACTTCCGCCTTTTTAAAGATTTTTAATTACCAATTTAATGACAAAAAGTAGGTCTTTTGACGTTGCATATTTATGACGTCACAAGTATGTATTTCATACAAAACTCCATATAAATCATCGTTTTGACATTTAATAAAAGAAGATTTGATATTTCAGTCACCATCCCTATTGGTATTGATATAATTAAATGTCTTGGACGTTCTCATGGACTAAGGATACCAGATATATGATACACTGTATTTAGATGTATGTTTGACTAGTTGTCCCCCACGGAATCACCCGCGTTCTAGAGGGGATCTTATCTCTTCCCAGAATAAAATTATGGCCTATTTTCGAATTTTCGAAATTAGTTCAGTAGATCCAGAGATTACCACCTCACAAACTTTACCTCTTTATAATATAAGTATAGATAAATAACTTTCCAACATGGTCCAAATGTGTTCTTATACGCGTATTTAGTAATGAACGTATTAAATTAGCATCATACCTAACAGCTCTCAATTTAGATTGTGGTTTCCTCCCTATAAGGAAGTGGAGCTGGTATCTAAGGAGCGTCGCAAGGAGGCGTACAGACAGCGGCGCACCCGGCTCGACGCGGAGCACGCGGACAGAGAGAGAGGATTCGTCGCCTCACTCGCCGACGCGAGCGACGGCGTGCTGCGACGGATACACGAGAACCACCGAGAGCGGCAGGCGCTGGCGGACCGACAGTACCTGCAGCAACGGCACCAGGTACAATACACTACATGTACACTACACTACAATATACGAACACTACACTACACTATACAAACACTACACTATACAAACACTACACTATACGTACCCTACACTATACGAACACGAACACTACACTATACGAACACGAACACTACACCACACTATACGTGTACTGCACTACACTATACGTACACTACATACACTACGTACACTACACTATACGTACACTACACTATACGAACACTACACTATACGTACACTACACTATACGTACACTACACTATACGTGCACTGCATTACACTATACGTGCACTACACTACACTATTCGTACACTACACTACACTATACAAACACTACACTATACGTACCCTACCCTATACGAACACGAACAATACACTATACGAACACGAACACTACGCTACACTATACGAACACTACACCACACTATACGTGTACTGCACTACACTATACGTGTACTGCACTACACTATACGTACACTACACTATACGTACACTACACTATACGTACACTACACTATAGGTACACTATACATGCACTGCACTACACTATTCGTACACTACACTATACGTGCACTGCACTACACTATTCGTACACTACACTACACGTACACTCAACACGCGAGAGAGCTAGTTCCCTTTAATTAAGCCATTGTAAAAAGCTAGACAACACTAATTATCGTAATATGCTTACACCTAATATATGTATTGCTGATGACTATAGTAGTAGGGGAGGCAATGATGCTAAATTTGTAGTTACTCGAGCGTCTTTGGGACCTACTGGAAGTTGAAGATTAGGTGGAATAAAGAAAAAATGGTTATGTGATATTTTCCCATTCACCGGTGGGGGGAGCGTCTACAGGTTTTCAAAAATGTAAAAAAAAAACAGTCGCAAAGAAATACTCGAGTGCGTCAGATTTTATAGTGGTACCACGTCTCTCTGATAACGTAAAAATATTATTCTGCCGGTTTCATATAAAATACGACTTGTACAGATAATGCGCACCCGAGAGGCGGCTCTGTGGGAGTTGGAGGAGAAGCAGATCCACGAGCGACACCAGCTCGCCAAGAGGCAACTCAAGGACGAGTTCCTGCTGCGACGGCATCAGATGTTGGTGCGGCATGATAAGGAGTTGGAGCAGATTAAGAGGTACATCGTTTGTGTATGACGTTTTACTTTGGATGAGCTTGTGTTTGTGGTTACCATGGGAACTGGCTCTCTAGTTAGCTGTCGGTTCTTTTTTTTTTAATTCTGGATAAGCTTGTGTTAGACCACAATCTCGCCATGCTAAGTGATGATGTGGCTGTAGGTGGCACACAAAGCCTAGATGGGATCTGGCTCTCATGTGCAGCTGTCGGAACACACCGATAGATGCTTGGCGACAGATTTTCAACTTGAGGGTGGTAGCCAGCCAGTCGAGTACTACAAAGTTACCCTACCACCATGCTGTGGTTTCCTCACGATGTCTTCCTTCACCGAAAGCTCAAGCTCATTGTAGGATTCGAACTATACTTACTATATATACTTTAAAAATGAGTGAGGTATCGTCAGCAAACAAGACTACATCTGAGAGACCATTTACGACTGACGGTAAGTCATTAATATATACTAGAAATAGTAATGGCCCAAGTATTGAACCTTGAGGTACCCCCATTGAGCTAACAACTCTTAAAGTTAACTTAAACTTTTCTAGCAAGTAGTTACAAATACATTGTTTTCTTAAGGAAAAACACCCGCAAAGAGGAGGAGCTCGCCAAATTCCAGGCGTTGGAGAAACGATCACTTCCGAAACGTATCCGAGCGGAGCAGAAGGCGCGAGAGATGATGTTCAGGGAGTCGCTCAGGATCAGCACCACCGCCGCCAACCATGAGGATGATCGGGAGAGGCTCAAGAAGGTAACGTTAATCGGAGAAGGGTGGGAAGGGGGGAGCTGTGCGAAAATACTACTCTTATTTTTTTTTTTGTTACTGGCAATCATCCTTTTAGGATATTTCTGCCAGTGTCTAAGTATTTGAAATGATCTATCTGTCACTTCTTTAATATATTTTTTTAATAATTTGTCCCGGTCACCTTATGTTAAGTGACTACCGTCGCCTATAGACATTAGCAATTCCTTGAATGCCAATGTGTTGTTCACCTTATTACAATGCCTTAACGGCAAACTGGCTCTCAAGTGCAACTGCCGGAACACACCAAAAGGAGCTTGGCGATAGATTTTCGATTTGAGGTCGGTAGCCAGCCAGTCGAGTACAAAGTACTCTACCACATAAGTAGTGTAATAATAATAATAATTCATTTATTTCAGTCTAAAAGACCATAAATAATGCGGGTTATAATTTTTTATGTATTAGTTTAAGAATAAAATTGTTAAACATTTGAAAAAAAAAAGCCAATATAGTCAGATGGTCCAAAAATATTTAAAAAATGTAACCTTGCTGAGTTTCTTGCCGATTCATCTCAGTTGTTGTCTGACTTCCGAACCGGTGGTAACTTCTGTAATTCGACCTTCATAAGTGCCCTTCTAGGGCCTAAACTGAATAAATGGTTTTGACTTTGACTAAAAATGTTAGTTACAATTTACTTATTTTATGTTAGTACATACCTACATTACATTAAAAACATTATAAAATAAAAAGTATCTTACATTAAACATCAAGGGCCTGGTACCCATGTGTATGGTGTTCCAGTGCCTCACCACAGGGCAGTCAACCCTGCCAGGTCTGGAACTATCACGCGAAAACTATTTGTGCGAGTATTGGCAAACATACCTGATGCGCTACAAAAGCTGGGCAACCCCTTAATTGTTCGTATTAAGGCGAAACCAAAAAAATTATTGAGCTTTTTGAAATAGTTTTATTTCACTATGGCATAATTTATAGATATTTTTTTTGGGTAATGTGCTTATTGACTATTTGATTAATGCACGATTGGATTATATTGCCTCGATATAATTTAATTCCGAAAAGACCTCTTCTTTCTTTTATTTTTGCATTTTATTCTAAAATCATAACGAATTTCATAGCTTAACTCCATTCAAAATATGGGTATTAGGTATTTGAAAATTCTGGTCGAAAATCTTTTTGATAAATAGCGTGATTGATTTTTAATAAATTTTTATTTGGTTTGGCGCTTACGTTGTTTTATTTTGGGAGCGAGCGCATTGTTGCGCTCTCTTTCTTCGCGTATGGAAGTAAATAACTCTTGTCACTTTCGTAGCTCCGCCCAGTCGGCCTGCCATCAAGCTTATATCTAACTGTTTATATAATATTCAGTTTCAGGAGAACGAAAAGCGAAGGTATAGAGCAGAACAACAGCGGCTGGCGACCAAACACGCTAAGGCGAGGGAGGAACTCAAGGCGGCCGGAGAGGTTAGTACATATTGTTTACTTGTGACGCAGGTTTTACATGCCATCTTTTTTTAAATTCTTGATAAGCTTGTGTTTGACCACAATCTCACCATGGTAAGTGATGATGTGGCCGAAGGTGGTAAGCACACAAAGCCTAGATGGGAACTGGCTCCCAAGTGCAGCTGTCGGGTACTTGTGGGTAGTAGCTAGTCAGTCGGGTACTACAAAATACCCTACCACCGTGCTATGTATTCCTCACGATGTTTTCCTTCACCGAAAGCTCAAGGTCATTGTAGGATTTGAACCCAACACCTTCGCCGCGGTATCCGACGTCACTACCACTGTGCTGTCATCGCCAAAATATTGTTGACGTTTATTCTGTTTCATTATGTTCCCTTTTATAAACGTGATAGTTTGTATGTTTGTGGCTCAATCACGCAAAAACGGCTTAATGGATTCAGATGAATCTTGGTATATCATATCCTGGAATAAAACATAGAATACATTTTTATCCCGGGAAATGATAAGATGCGTAATATGCAGGAAAACTAGTTTAAATCAATAATGTTACTCTCCCCCCCTCCCCTCAGGCGTTACTCCGCGAGCTGGAACAGTACCAAAACGAGAAGCGGAAGGCGCTCATGAACCACGAGGGGAACAAGATGAAGGCGGTCGAGGAGAGGTACTCTCACGACCTGAAGGAATGGCGCGCCACCCTAGGCGAGAGGAAAGCTGTGAGTTAACATTACACTACACACGCGATGCTATGGAATTTAATGTCCTTTTCAGCATTTGACGGTCATAATTCACCAAATCGGGGATAAAGTTAGATGAAAAAAAACCGGTCAAGTGCGATTCGGACTGGCTCACCGAGGGTTCAGTACTTTGTCGGTACATTTTATAAATTGTTCAGTTTAATTACAAATATATAGTTTTAAGATTATTTCCTATACTTGTAGTATATGATGGTATTATTTGCCCAAATTCATTCTATTTTGATTCCCTTGAGAGCGTCGAAATATACGTTTTTTCCGGCATAAACGGCAGTTTTTTTTTTACGTTAACTAAGAAGTTTTCACAGCTTCAAGGGACTGTAGACTTAAGTATATCGTTTTAATCTAATCCATCTACCTGTGTGCTAAGTTTCATCAAAATCCGTTCTGCCGTTTTTGCGTGAAAGAGTGACAAATCCATCCATCCTGTCTATAGAAGGTTTTGGGTCATACTATTTTGATAATTCTTTCACAAATAATTGGAGATAATTAGTTGATTTTAAACTTCATTATTAGGATGTGAATTTTATAATTTATAGCTACTACCGTTAAGGCTAAATAATAATATTAATTGTTTAGACTCATCTCTCCTCTTTGGTGGATTATGGCCCTTAGTAATCACAAATGACGTCTTGAGATCTGGACGTGTTTTACTAAGAGAGGTTGCAGTAAAATCTTACTAGATACAGAGTGTTTAAATATCGATGCCGGAAACCACAATACCGACGAATATTCGAGTACTTTAGCGGTTTTTTTAATAACAAAGACTTTGTTCACTTATTTATAATATTAATTAATTAATGATTTATCGGTTATGTTATATTTCATTAATTTGCCGTGGATATGTATTTTTGTATAAAACAATCCTAAATTCTCGCTAATAAAGTTCTATTTGGTTTCGGTATCGGTAAACATTTATTAAGTCTATATCCTCTCAATACTACTATTAATATGTTTCTATTAATTATAAGCACAATTTCCAACACTTCTTAATAATACAGTTAAATCTACGCTATGTGAAATACACATTAGGTTTTTCGCGTTTTCGTTTTATCAAAATCAATTCAGCCCCTCTAGATGAGATGTATGACTATCGTCATTGTAGTAAATCAGTAAGACGATGATAGCTCAGTGGTAGTTTTTTTTTTTTATGTCACTAGTGACAACGAGGCAGGCGGGTCACCTGATGGTAAGTGACTACCGTCGCCTATAGACATTAGCAATACCAGGGGGACTGCCAACGTGTTGTACACCATATTACAATGCCTTAAGGGCAAGGGCATCTGGCTCTCAAGTGCAACTGCCGGAACACACCAATAGGTGCTTGGCGACAGGTTTTCAACTTGAGGGTGGTAGCCAGCCAGTCGGGTACTACAAAGTACCCTACCACCGTGCTATGGTTTCCTCACGATGTTTTCCTTCACCGGAAGCTCAAGCTCATTGTAGGATTCGAACCCACGACCTTGGTCGCGGTATCCGACGTCACTTACCACTGAGCTATCATCGCCTTACCCGTAATGACGTCGGATACCGCGGCGAAGGTCGTGGGTTCGAATACTACAATGAGCTTGAGGTTTCATTGAAGGAAACCACAGCATGGTGGTGCACGACTAGCTGGCTACCACCCTCTAGTTGAAAGTCTGTCGCCAAGTACCTTTCGGTGTTCCGACAGCTGCACTTGAGAGCCAGATTCCTTCGTGGCCGTACCACATCATCATTTACCATGGTAAAAAAAAGATTGAAAAAAAAAACGATAATAATCATTTAACAATTTCTTTCTTCTACTAAAGATGATGATTGTCGATATACAGATTCTTAACTGTTTAACCGTGAAAATAAAACATACAGTCTCACTTTCGTCATTTATAAGTATTGATTAATTAATTAATAATGCAGAGCGTAGATTTGACAAACTTAAAAAGCTTGACATGATATTTAAGACACTTAAACTATAAATATTTTCGTAACGAATTCTGATGAAAAGAAATTGCCTTAAAGGTCGTAGCTCACTTACACGACTCCGTTCCCACCCGACAAATAAAATACCATTCATATATGGGCTTCAAGTGCTCTTTAGATATAGTTTATATTAGCAACATAAATTAGCAGACAGCTCGCTGTCAGCGAGCTTACCGTCATCAGACTGATCGGTAGGTGACTTTTAGTTTAGGGCGGTGTTGGGTGGGAGCGGTGTTCGAGCAGAGTCGTTTAAATGGGCTATGACCTTTGAGCCACCTTGTCCAACAGTGAATCAAAATGTTTACCATAAAACGGCATTTTTGTGCAATTCTATTCTATTTAGTTCTGTTTAAATGACCTTTAAATAAATATCATGTCATGCTATAACTCAAGTCACCAAATTATAAGCGTGATGTATACACAAATGTATTAATTAGCATGTAGATGTATAATATATGGCATGTTTTAATGGTGATGGGATGGGCATGCATTGATGTGGTGGCATGTTCTGTGACTGAGTTGATAAAGTTATGATGAAGATGTTTAAATAGACTGTGTCCCCAGGGGGATCTTATCTTTTCGCGGGATAAAAAGTATCCTATGTTTTATTCCAGGATATGATCTACCTGTGTGCCAAGTTTCATCGAAATCCGTTGAGTAGTTTTTACGTGAATTATTAACAAAAACATCTTTAATCCAATAGTTTGTTAGTGACTATTGAATTACCGGCTTTGATTTTATCAGAAACATGTAAACTTATAATTGTGCTGGGTAGGTATCGAACCGACGACCCGTAGCGTGGCTGGGTATTAAACCACGCGAACCGGCGATTATAATTTTGTTGCCTTTCACAATGAATAAAACAGAAATAATACAAAAATTTAAAAGATGTACATCTTTTTTACCTCTCTATGTATTTCCTGTGATATCTTAAATCTTTAGCATAGCTTTTTCAACTCTCACACAGTTTTCAGTTTATCGTACTAATATTAAGGTGGTGGGGAAAGGGCTGCAACTGTTTTAAGTGCGATAATTCTGGTAGGAAATATCATTCATGTATTGAGCTTTACGCGAAGGTTATTGTAGATGGCGCCACTGAAGTACAAAGGAAATGTATCCAATATACCGACGCTGGATTTTTGTGGTGGGAACTTGCGAAGTGGCGTTGCGTTTTTGTTTTGTTTTTTATTGAATAATATCGGTGGCGTTTTGTACAATAAAATTGAAAGTGCACCAGTGAAGTGAAATGAAATGAAAGCGTGTATCGTGACTTTTCAGGTTGTTGCAAAAAGTCTGTCTAAAGTTTTAGTGGAACGGCCACCAATTTCACTAAAACCTGACCTGACTTGTAGGGACGATGACCAACTGTGAATGTGATATAACGATATTAAAGAATAATACTAACTTGACATTACATGACATGATGGACGATTACTAGCAAAGAAAATAAAATCGTGTCATTTTTTGACGTTATAACACAGTGGCGCCCCTAGCGGGTAAATTCTATCGTAAAATGATTCACTTATTCGCTGCTAAGGAATATACATAACAATCAATACATGAGTGAGGTTTCATCAAACAAAATAGGTGCAATCGTCGACTACATGTTTGTGCCGTCCGTCTATGTAAAAATCACGAAAAATCCTAAAACACCGAAATTTGTCACGACAGACCGTGATTAGCATCTTCGAGAAACAGTTGGACGACCACGTGAAAAAGTTCGGCAAACCTATACCGGATAGGAGCGCGTACATCGACGCCCCGTGGCCGCAGAACGTATTACAACACGTATTGAGTGCGTATCACCAGCGGACGTCTTTCATTGGGTCGCTGTCTCGCTCGCGGACTAGTCTCAACTTCCTATCGGCCACCAACACCCCCAGCATGGACAGGAGACGCAGTATCAGCCCAATGAGTAGACTCACCAAATCCGGTACGGCCAGCGCTACCAATACGACCAAACGCGAGAAACTCGCCAAAACTTCTCGGTACGCTTCCACGTCCAATTTGAAGTTGGTCTCCGAAAAAATTAGCGGGTTCTCTGTATTTAGCGGCGGTGACCTCAAACGCGAGCCAATCATGGCTTACGGGAACGATAGCAAGATTGTAGAGGAACCGCGCAGGAGTATTGAGCGGTCTAAACCGGTCGACAAGAAAAAGTATCGGCAGAGCATGTCAGATCAACTGCTTAAGCAGTACGAGAATGCTCCAATAAAGCGGAGTATATCACAGCAGAGTTTGAAACAAGACATCGCTTTGGAAGCCGTAATGATTGATATGCCATCAATTGACAATGACAATAATGATTCAGTTAAAAATGGTAGCACTTTTTCGTACGACAGCGAGGATTTAGACGGATCACATTTTAGTCGCTGGGGGCCAGTGAGGGGATCGAATAGTTACTCCCAAACTGGGGATGTACCAGTCAGTCAACTGTCTACTCTGAATCTGAGGAAGTCTATTGTTTCGGAGAAAAACGATGGGCACAATGATTCAAACGTGTAGATGGGTGGAGCATGTTAAACACGCGCGCGGTAACGGTGTAACTGCAAAGACGCCATATTTGTTTCTCGCTTAAGTTTTCCTGGGCGATTGTAAAAAAGAATACTGTTAAAGTATCAAAAATGGCCATCCAATTTTAAACGCTTTACGCCTTGGAAAATGGCCTTAATTAAAATATTGATACTATTTATATGTTAAATTAAGAATAATTAACGCTAAATTGAAGCTTCCAAAATACTAACCAACGTATTTTTGTAGTTATCGAATTGCAAAAAATGCTTGCTTTTTTATTGTATAAAAAACTAACTGTTTAATAATTAAGTGATATTACGTATTTGTGTCGATACCTGTATTTACAAATTATATTAATGTAGCCTTACTATATCCCTTAACAAAAATCTTAAGGGATGCCTTTAGTCCTGCAAATGCCGTCCTTATTTTCACGAGAATAGAGTCGCCATTAAAATAAGTAAATTTTTCCATAAACGACATTCCTACTTCAATTATTTTTGCATGTTTAGTTTGTAAATATCGGAATCGGTGCTATTGTGTCAAAATAATGATACCTTCTGCCATATTCGATAAATTATGATATTCTAAAGTCACAAAACTTGCCCTTTATAATAATTCGATATAAGAAAGAACCCCGCAATTGCGAAACCTATACTCCCACTTGCTTAAAACTAATTCTGTCTTAAGTATTATATAATAATATATTTTAAATTTTGGCTTATAAAATCTAGGTTTTAAAATAACCCTATATAATTTTTGTTATGTTTAGAAATTGTTGGATATATTTCAAGTCTAAGATTTGCTTGGTACCCAGTTTTTAATCGGATTCTTCCTGACATTCCGTATTTACATATTGTTAATTCAAACACTGTAGATAACTAGTTTTTTTCCACATAATGTTGGTTAATCGCATTATATCTTGGACTATTTAAAGATTGCTAAAACCTTTGAGTTTGTCTTAAAAATGGTTTTCGAATGTCTAATAAGACAACACTGAAATCTCGAAACAAACATTTTCACACGGGCCATTCTTCTTTAGAAAATTGCTTATAACAGCAATTTATGTGCCAACAATTGCTTTTGTACGGTTCGAATAAGAATCATCGTATGACACTTCATTTTAACGACGTTTTTACGCTTTTTGGGGATAGGGGATAGAATAGCTTTAGAAGGCGTATAAGCTATAGGTACAGTTGATTTTTTGATATGGCCATGTATTCGACTTGCAAGATTTCAATGTAGACTTATAATTCTTATGTCGAATTTTGCATGGTGGTGTGCACTTCGACTACGAAGCACTGGCTACCAACCTCAAGTTGAAATCTGTCACCAAGCACCTATAGGTGTGTTCTGGTTGTTTCACTTGAGAGCCAGTTGCCTTCTAGGCATTGCATAACGTCGACAACAAGGCTTTCGTTTGCTGTTGTCCCCGGTTACATCTGGGTCTTGATAGAACTGTATGGCTAGGTTACTATCTTTATCTACTTCCTTAATTAACACATTGTTCTTCTAAACAAATCTTGTATTAAAATTCTTGTACTAAAAGTCATTCTTCCACCTTATTTTTCGTTATAGTTCCTCCAACTAAATGTATTTTGTGACGAATTTTAATTCACTTGCCCTTAAATATCTCCCGTTTTGTGAAAAAGCATCTCAAGAGATCAACTAAGTCTTAAGCCACTATGAAGTAGTACGAAGCTGTATTAAGAAATGTCATTCCGAAATTCAAATCCAAAAGGGAGGGGGGAAAAGGGGGATGGGGGGGAGCAGGGCAGAAACGTAGTATTAGATATTTAGTATTCAATTCAATGTGCCTGAACCCAAAGCCTTACGTGTTAGAATTAAATAAAGTTGATATTTTTTAAATTAAATAATATTTAACATTAGTTTTTTCATTTAAAATGGCATTGATAATAAATTATTTGCCTGCCATTTTTAATTAATTTTATTATATTGTAGAATTAGAATATTGATATTGGGCGTGATGCAGAACTTCCTCTTCATGTATTTATAACTCGCAAATAAGGCCTATTAACAGATGATAGTAATTTCGTAAACAAATGTCTTCAAAACTTCGGTTTTTTAGAAGCCGTTTTTGTAATATTTCCAAAGAATCTACTCTATACTCGTTATTTATAACGTCCAAATACATTTTGTTTATTATTTTTGAGGTTATAAATAACCATTTGAAGAAGTTATGTATTTTCAATAAATTTTAATATTTTAATCCATTTCTATATTTAAGATATAAGTTTGATAGGATTTTCATGTTGACTGAGTGAATACATACATTCCATTTTGTAACTTACTTTGAGTGGTGTTGAACTAATTTTTCGGTGGGGCTCAGAAAGTTTGTTGTTCTAGTGAAAGTTAATCAACGTGACGAATCCAAATTAGGTTTATAATGGTGACACTAGGAATTCGCTTGGAAACAAGTATTCCAACTTTAAAACTAAAACTGTTTATTTTACAATTTCTCAGTACAAATTCTAATAAAAAGTATTAGGGATTCCATTTTTAAGGCGATTGTTAAGTGGTCTTACAATCGCTCAGTGTGTCGGTACCCTTAGTTCACGAGTCGCTTAGTAGTTATTTTCCAAAATAGTTTGAGTAAGTCCAATTTCAATTCACTGGTTTGTGAGTCCAGCAGTAGTGCGTATTCTTTTTTTTTTATGTCAATAGTTTGACAAACAGGCAGACGGTCCACATGATGGTAAGTGGTCACCGCCGCCTATGAACATTTGCAATACCAGGGTAATATCTTTACTGACAACTCTTTTAGTCCAGTTTATAGTAACCCTTATTCACTAAATATTATTCTGGCAATAAGTATTCGTTCGCCTAAATAAGCAAACATCATGAAAGTTTAATTAAAAAATTTAATTGCTATTGTTACAGTAGGTTTTTTTTTTTTTTTGTTTTTTTTTTGTATTGTTGTAGTAGGTATTTTATTTCGCGGATCCGTTAGTCACACTCTTCTTCTTTTTCCTGTCCTTAGGTGTGGTAGGCATATGTTTTCCTCATCCTGTAGTCATTACTTTCAATATCTATCGTTTGACGCATGTTGGCCTTAATGTAGGATTGCTACTGCATAGACACTTTCATAGAGTTCCTATTGGCTATGATACTCCAGATATATTCATCTAGGTCCTTTGCTTCCTCGCCTACTTCCTACAAATATACCATCGAAAAATATTAAAAGACAGACCGGCAACATTTTTATCGCCTAGTGTGCCGCCGGCATTAAGTTCACTGTAAATTGTATAGGCACACCATATAAGTCAATTACCATTTTAATTGTATATCTGTTTTAATATATTATACGCTACAAAGGTGTTATTATGTTTATTTACGCGGTCTGTACCCGCTTTTAATAATACATAGTTGATTATTGTAAATAAAGATGTTACCGTTTCTAATTATTGATTTTATTTTATTTAACCATACGGTGGTGGATTTATAGCTATAATATTTGACTGGATCATACTGATTCTGTGAATGAAGCATTAAGGATGTGTATATTACCATATTTTTGGTAAATTTCCACGACATTTCATAAAGCGAAATTTCGTAATAAAATAAAATAACAATTATGTATATTTCTAGTAATTTTGCAGCCTAAATTAATAACGTAATTTATTACATATTGTCGCTTAATTAAATAGGGTACGACTATCCAAAAAGTAAAGAAGTAAGTCCCTTAATTAAGATAATTTGAAGAAATTTAGTATGTGTGTGGCCCATTTTAAATAATAATTAAAGATTTTTGCTTATCAAATAACAAAGTTAACTGATTAACGTGTAGGTTTTATTGCGCTACAAAATTGTGTACAAAATGAAACATTTGTTCCTTAAATCAGAAATATAAGTCACAAATTCAATTATCAGCTATGGTAAAAACCTGTTGCATAAATATGTAACACAAATCAATAGAGCTGTAGAAAAAATTATTATTTTCTTTATCCACATGAGTACTTAGAAATTAATAATAATACATAATATACAATAATAATACCTGTGCCGAATGTGAGAAGGCGAGAAAGATAAATGTTCATCCAATTATTCGTATATTATTATCTATTAGCAACAATAAAGTTGCGCAACTAATAATTGCTTAGTGTATCAACGCCTTAGACTTACAATAAAAAGTGTACAATGCAAACATCAACCTAACAACATTACAATAGTGGCGCAACACTCGCTCGACTCATTTGAAGCATGACATTCGATGTAAATATGCATGAGCTTATATTTAACGCCGATGTTTGACTTAACACGAGGAACCTGGATTTTAACCACCAGCGCGGGAAATGCATGGTATGTGGTTATTTCTTCTATTTTTCCATAGATTAATTTTGTAAATATGCACGGTTTCACGCACATTTTTTTTATTACAAATTTTGTTTATAGTATTTCTTCTAAACAGTCACCTAATTGTAAAATGTTACATTTAGGCTCTAGATGAGGAGTTCTCTGCACAGCTAGAAGAGCAGGAACGCCAAGCGGCCAATGCGCGGTTGCCACCACCTCCGACGAACATGCCCCAACATAGCTCTACGTTACACTCTTCAAGAACGAGTTTAGCTTCCAGCCATTATGACTAATCATAGACAATTTCAGTGTTCTAGAAAAAAAACAACCACCAAATTGTAGTGGTAATGTCAACTGTCAAATTGACAGCCAACAAAGCAAAGGCATGGTTAGGCTGATAGTCTTGTATCTAAAGCCTTTAAAAATAAATTATACGCAAAGAAATTTACAATATCCAGCCTATGTGTCGGATTTAAATATGGAATGGCTTTCCGAGGAAAAAATTAGGTCGCTACGTGCAATTTTTCTGATTAGACATACGGTGCAAAATTTTGTAGGAACGCAAAATAAGGAAATTAAGTGCCAAATGAATTTAAAACTTGTCATTTACCAGTAATATGTACGTACTTATTCTGAATTAAACTTTTTGAGGGCGTAAATCTTTAGTTTTTAGGGAAATGTAATTTATTATAATATATGGCGAAAGTATTTTAGCTTGCGGCCAGCTAAATTAACTTGCAGATTCAAGCAATTTTGGCTTGGTGTTTTTGATAGACATACTGGGACAATGCATTTTTGCAAAACGAAAAACAATTGTTCTAGTATTAAAATAAAAAAGTGTGCTGTTTGAAAATGGAATTGATCTTTGTGTGAGTTTTAAAGGTGCTTTTGTCATGAGTGAAATTTTAAGCAATTTAGCTATAGGTATGATACAGAGTTTCCACGAGACCTCGTATTTGTCGTTTTTGACACATTAGCAAAACGTAAAAATTACTTTTAATGGCTCAATTAACATTACAATTAATTGCAATTTATTGAGTCGAAATAATTATTGAATTTGAGATACGTATTTAAATTTAAAAAAAAACTATTTTAGTCTTAACTCGTGGAACTATGGCTTTTTAGACTGGTAAATAAGACACCAAGGAGGTTAGATAGGGCGCCGTAGTATCGGCTAGCTAGGTTAAAATTTAATAAAGAAACATGGCCTAAAATGTTCCTATTGCGATTTGAACAAATAAAAAAATATCCCGAAACGTATCTTGTAATTTTATTTTTAGCAAAATTTTAAGACCTAAATATTGGATAGTTAATTTTGCTACCATATTTTTCCGGCAGAATAGCTAGAATGAATATTAATTGCGAACTGTGTTCTTTTATAAACGATGGATAAAGTATTTTAGTACATAAATATTACAGTAATTTTATCATGTAAAATAAAGTAATGCTTACTCCAAAACTAAAAAAGTGCCGATTCCATTATTTAAGATATTTTAAAGATTTTGTAATAAATAAATGGATATTTCGCTATAATCTAACTCGACTAAAATAAATTATCAGCAAAGAGGCGATCGGTTTGTAAGTAATCTTTTAAAAAAAGCGATCGTTTTTTTTTAAATTAATTTATGGTATCGTGACCAAGACTCGATGTATTGAATGCAAGTTTTAAGTCGAGTAGTCGAATTAAATAACGATAAGCGATTGTATCTTTTTTTTTTTGTATATTTTGTACAGGTGTTTATGACTTACAAACTTAATAAAATGTGGATCTTAGTCAGCTATATAGAAAACCGTACTGACTTGTAGATATAGCGGGAGGATGTGAAAATAAAATAATATTTTTTCATGTACAGTATTGGTATAAACTTAACTAACTTAAGTACATGTGCCTACTTAATTTATGAAAAGACTTTTCAATTGTAAGGTTCTTTAATAGACAGTTCTTTTTCTTACTTTAAAACTGGTAGTTAGTAGCGGCAATAGCTGACGAATTTAGCTTAAATTACGCTTTAAACACAATTTCGTCAGTAATTATCGCTCGGCAATCTTGTATCTTTAATATTGTTGTTACTTCATCTGCCATATTAATCTTTCATTTCTGAACAGTGAACCAAAGACAATCAGAATTTCAGCTACATTCAGTCTTGTTTTAAATCGCTAGTCTATAATCGGGCTGATTTTAATGACGACCTGAAAAAAGACGTAGGTTTTACGTAAATTCTTATTATTTTTATTTAATTACTTTTAAGTCACAGCACTACTTAAAACAACGTTTTTTTTAATGAGGGCAGTTGTTTAGTGGCGTCAGAGAGCGCAGTACTTCACAAATATAGAACTGCGCTCTATAAACACTTAAGTACTTGATTATATTCATCATAATTTATATATAAGTCATCAATAGAAATATTCTCCAAAAATTGTTACAAAAATGCAAAATGATCGGATCAAAAGCCCTTCTTGAAATCAATTGTTATTTAAAACGTGAGATGAAGTATTTCTCTGTTTTTTCGTTCAGAAACATGTTGACATTTTTCCATTACTTAAAACCCCATAAAGTTATTATTATTATTGTAAATAGTAACCTATACTTAGTGCATTTTAAAGTAATAATATTTTTATGAGATTACCGCAGTATTTTGTAAAGCAATGTTATTATTATTATTTTTAAGTAATAACAAGGTAGCCATAGCCATTTTTTAATGTTAATTTTTTTATCTATACGAATTAAAAAGTAAATTATTGTTACAGCCTTTCAAAATATAAAGAACTTAATTTGTATATTTGCCTGTTTTATTATATCTTTATTATTTTCCTTTATTGTTATTTTTTATACCAGGCAGATGGGTCACCTGATGGTAAGTGACTATCGTAGCTTATAGACACCCAGCAGGTGCTTGGCGACAACTTGAGGGTGGTAGTCAGCCAGTTGAGTAACAAAGTACCCTACCACCGTGCTGTGGTTTCCTCACGATGTTTTCCTTCATCGAAAGCTCAAGCTCATTGTCGGATTCGAACCCACGACTTTCGACGCGGTATCCGACGTCACTACCACTGAGCTATCATTGGATATCATCGCCTTTCGCCTTCTTTAGGGAAGCCAAAGGGATCTACTCCATACAGCATTGTCAATTATGATATTTTTCTTCATATAAAATTAAAGCCGTTGAAGACAGCATTATGCATATTTGAAATGTAAAGTTGTTGTAAATTTCAAGTCTGTCATTGCCACTTCAGGTTGAGTAAGGTTTTAGTAAAATTGTAAAAAGAAAAAATATATATTACAGTAAAAAAAAGATCTTTTCAATTTTTGTGTCATTGTGACAAGCCTTGAAAAGTGACATCAAAAATATTTCAACAAAATCGAAAGGCGATGTAAAATTTTGGAATGATAAAATTCTAAAAAACTGGATTAAAAATATAAAATTTGATTTAAATATGTTCAAAATTCTCTGTTAAAATGGCGTACGGCGGCACGCAAGATATTGGCACGATTACATTGTTTAATGGACAAAACTTGTATACAGAGTCTATAGAGGAACGCTACAAAAAATGTGCTCTCCTAAACATAATTCAGCATATTGATATATTCGGCAAGTCTAGAACGAGTTACGTCGAGAGAAACAAATCGAAAATATACAATAGTGATGCACCCGTATCGGTATCATCGATTTCATCGTCGCCAAAAAAATCTATTAATTCCTCAAAAGAATCGAATGCTGACTCGAAAATAAAATTGAACAAGTTCTCAGCCATAACAAAAGTGGCAAGTCTGTATCCTGGACATGATATTTTGTCTAAAAAGAAAAAAATGAGAACGCAGAACTTGCCCAGTGGTAATTTCGTATTTGGTGGTGTTATGTGTAAATAGAAATATAGTGAATTAAACTCTATGCATTAAAATTTGTGTTCCTAACATTTTTCCGGGTTCTTGATATAAAGTAGGTATCATGATCATGTTTTATCTATCTATAACTTTAAACGAGCAAAAGTATCTAAACTAATATTATAAAGAGGAAAGATTTGATTGTTTGTTTGCATTGAATAGGATCTGAAACTACTGGACCGATTTGAAAAATTCTTTCACCATTAGAAAGCTGCATTATCCCTGATGAACATAGGCTATATTTTCTCCCGGGAAAAGTTAAGATCCCACGGGAACGCGGGTAAAAGGTAAGTGACTACCAAAGGGGATTGCCAATGTGTTGTACACCTTATTACAATGTCTTAAAGGCAACTGACTCTCAAGTGCAGCTGTCGGAACACACCAACAGCTGCTTAGATTTTCCTAAATGGCACCTACCAAATATACGAAAATTAGCTCAATAAAAAGGTCATTATTTTCGAAACTCAGACTCAGGACAAACAGACTTGTTCATGCACAGAAATATCTGTCCTGGATGGGAATCGAATCCACGACCTACTCGAGTGCTTTGCCAACAGACCATCAATCATATTAACAAAAAGAAAACAGTATTTCATGTAAGTATAAATTTTATTATAGATCCATTAGCTTACACTCTGGTAATACTTAAAAGCAAACTTAAACTAAGCTGCGACGCCATCTTGGGTGCCGTCTTCATCTGAAAAGGAAAATATCATGTCATTTTGATTGTGCTCCGTAATACCAAAAACCGGCCAAGTGCGAGTCGGACTCACGCACGAAGGGTTCCGTAAAAACGTCAAAAACGGTTTGTTGTATGGGAGCCCCTTCAATATTTATTTTATTCTGTTTTTAGTATTTGTTGTTATAGCGGCAACAGAAATACATCATTTCTGAAAATTTCAACTGTCTAGCTATCGCGGTTCTTGAGATACAGACGGTGAAGTCTTAGTAACAGTCCCGTTTTTACCCTATGGGTACGGAACCCTAAAAATGAGGCATGATGTCTTTGGATAAGTAAATGTGTATTTTTAAAACTAAAGAAAGCTCCACTAGAAAACAACTTGCTGAGTCGCCGGAATCTTCTCACTTTAAGCGTATATTGATATTGAACTGGTGTTACAGTCAATAGGGTATTTGACAGGTCAGAAAAGTATCTAAAATTTTACATTATACCATAATAATACATTTGCAATTTGCTTAATTCTTTATGAATTTCTCTATTTTCTTTAAAAATTACCATCAAAGTTTATATTATTTGGATGAATAAACAATTTCATTTCATTAATAAAAAGGCCACCAAAACGCTAAGACGCCATAATGCCTAGGTGACGTGATATCATGACGTCACCTGCTCGTAAACAAACTGTTAGCTGTCATATCTTTCAGTTCTATTTTGGTGTTTACAAGCAGGTGACGTCACACTCGCAATCGGCCAGTACCGAGCGTTTTCAATGACGTTGTCCTGCCATGAAATTAAATAAAAATAAACTTGGAACCATCAGTTTTGATTGAATATTTTCGGCGCGTATTCTGTCAATTGCGCCGACTGTCATACAACTGGCAGAGTTTTCTAAAATTTTCTAATGTTCCGCGCAACTTTCATACTTTTTTCTTTCATAAGAACCTTCTCCTTACAATAACAAACACAACAAAAAAAGAATTAGCGAAATTGGTCCAGCCGTTCACGCGTGATGCCGTGACCAAGGAAATAGGGATACATTTTTATATAATATCGTTGGCAAAATTGTTTTATAAAAATGTTTACTGTTAAGCTAACAACAGTTTTATCTATATTTTTACCGTCTAATACCCTATTGCCTTTTTTCTGTATAAGTTTGTGTTTGACCACAATCTCACCATGTTAAGTGATGATGTGGCCGAAGGTGGTAAGCACACAAAGCCTAGATGGGCTTACTGAATAAACGAGTATTGAGTAGGTCTTGCATACCTTTATCATCAGTGTCCATAGGTTCAGGCGTCTCTTGGTAGGCGGGCGCTAGGGGTGACACAACGACGCCATCCCACACGGTGATCTCCGTGGAAATATCCTTGCCGCCTTCAAACGCTTGCAACCCTAACACGTAGCGGTGGCCGCCACGGGCAACCACTCTTAGGAGGCTGGAGAAAAAATGAGGGTAGTTCGACAAAAATACTTTAATCTAAACTTCCTACTAATATTAATAAATGTTTGGATTTATGTGTGTGAAGATGTTTGTTACTCTCACGCAAAAATGGCTGAACGGATTTTGATGAAACTTGGCACATCAGGTAACCCGCAATCGTTGAAAAAAAAATTTACCTTGTTGGTTGGAGATGACACAAGTTCATACGTACAATGGCCCAATGAGAAGCTAAGTCAAGAATTATGAATACAAAATGGATAGGTAACTCTAAATACCTACTTGAAGCAAATACCTAATCTAACCATAATTAAAGAAAGAGAGATTGACCCAACGTAGTTGTTATCTTTCTCTTTTTCGCAATAGATAGGTATTTAGAGTTACCTATCCATTTTGTATTCATAACTAGTGGGCCCAGCAGACATTGTCCTGCCCTGAAAATAAAACTTAGAACCCGATTCCAGCGCCACCTATTGTGAAACTAAACCATCTGTCAGTCCAACCTTGTCAAAACGTCGTTCTATACTAAATGTATGACAAAAATAATTTTCTTCATGTATTTTTTGTGTATTTTTCGTATTTTTTAATCAGCCAAATCGGTTCAGCCGTTCTTGAGTTATAAATAGTGTAACTAACACGACTTTCTTTCGTATCTGGGGGCACGGGAGTGCCCCGCCAAGACAAGCCAGCGAAGCGAAAACGCAGGGGCACTACCTACCTTTTCTCGAAGCGCTTCGTCGTATTTTTGAACCCTCATAACTTTGCTTTGGATTATACCAGACAACAAAATTCTCAGGATATGATATCTATAGCATACATAATTCTTGGGCTAAGTGCAGAAACAGTTCAGCTAAAAACAACCAAGTGTACTAACGTCTGCGCGGTGGCAGCGGCGAGGTCCTGTGCGGCGAGGTCGAGTGCGGTGTGGGCGCGCGCGTGAGCCCCCTCGCAGGGGTCCGGCAGACCCGCGCACCCCGGCAGGAACAGCCCCCCCGCCACCAGGCTCAGCGCACGTCTGTACGTACACCACATCATAATTAGCTGGAGTGATTTGGGAGCGTTCAAGTATTACGTAACGAATTTGGGGGGAATGGGGGTAAAACGTTACGATGCGTTACAGGGGCGGCAGGGGGGGGGGGGTTACGCGTTACGTAACATTGTTTTTTTTACATTTTCGGTACTTTACACCACATATTGTGACTTAACCTGTCAGTTCTTTCTAGGGACAAGGTTAGATTCCCATCCAGGACACACATTTGTGTGCATGAACATGTCTGTTTGTCCTGAGTCTGGGTGTAATTATCTATTTATGTATGTATTTACAAAAAAAAAGTAGTATATGTAGTATATCAGTCATCTGGTTTCCATATTACAAGCTCTGCTTAGTTTGGGATCAGATAGCCGTGTGTGAACAAATGTCCGAGGATATTTATTATTATTATTTGAAAATTGGGCGCGAATTTTGAAAACTGTGTGCGATTTGACGAGTTGTTTGACAGGTTAATGTCGCGAGTCAACAGATTAAAAAACTCCAAAAATTGCGTTACGTAATACTTGAACGCTCCCTTTGACAGTTGTCATAAAGTGAATAAGTGTAATGACTGACATTAGATTGAATTATTGTTTATTTATTTTTATTTTATTTAATCACATTGCGCTCCTAACTGCTCGTTTACCACAGTTAATTAAAGATCCTTGACATTTGGAAATATGTCACTTAGATTATGACGTTGATGTTTACATCCATAGACTAACATTAAAACTATAAGCTTAGGCAAAGATCCTAATTATATCCAGCCGTGGCAGCTACGTAATTTTTTAATTTGTCTCTTATTCTAATAGGCATTTAAAAATATATGAATCGGCTTTGTTTTAAGGTCTTATAAATATCCTGGGACATTTGTTCACACTCGGCTATCTGATCCCAAACTAAGCAGAGCTTGTAATATGGACAACCAGATGACTGATATACTACTTTTTTTTGGTTGTAAATACATACTTAAATAGATAATAAAACCCAGACTCAGGACAAATAGACATGTTCATGCACACAAATGTATGTCCTGGATGGGAATCGAACCCACGACCTGCGGCGCGATAGGTAGTGTGTTACCCAACCACGCCAACTGACCCGTCAAAATATGAAATGACGTCATGCATCTATTTGAAAATATATCAGTTATCTGGTTTCCATTCCATAGTACCAGCTCTGCTTTTGGGATCAGTCGGCCGTAAATGAACAATTATGGCATGATGCTAAAGTGTCTCACCTGAAGGCAACGTTGATGGGCAGCGCCTGCCTGGCAGGGTTGTTCATGATGCAGTGGTGCGCGAGGAGGTCGATCATCCAAGGAGTGAGGGGGCTGAGCCCTGTGTGACGGGAGCACATGTCGCGGAGGAGACGGATCAATACCTGCATCAAATATCTATTTTAAGGCGATGATAGCTTAGTGGTAGTGACGTCGGATACCGCGGCGAAGGTCGTGGGTTCGAATCCTACAATGAGCTCGAAGGAAAACATCGTGAGGAAACCACAGCACGGTGGTAGGGTACTTTGTAGTACTCGACTGGCTGGCTACCACCCTCAAGTTGAAAATCTGTCGCCAAGCACCTGTTGGTGTGTTCCGGCAATTGCACTTGATGAATTGCAACTGTCGGAACTACTCATCGAAGCGTCACGTGACCGGAGGGCTGGCGAATACTTTGCCCAACGTATTAGCATTGCCATCCAAAGAGGCAATGCTGCCAGTGTTCTGGGCACACTACCACCTGACAGCGATCTGTACCAGTTGGCCTATTTAGTGTAGTATTTTTTTTTTGTTATTTTTTTTAATTTGTGTAATCAGATTCTCTGTAATATATTAGTTAGTCTTAGTTTAATTACCCATTAAATAAATGATTATACTAGATAGCATTAATAAGATATATTTGATATAGGAGTCATGTGGCTGCCACACGGTACTGACTTATGTATAGGTGCTGCCTGCGGGGGCTGTGAAAGTTGACAGTACCTTGATGGAGGAGTGATGCGCGTTCTCTTCGAACCAGCGGCTGTGGCGGATCGCCGCAAGATGGCTGCTTATCACTTTGTATTCTAAATGTACCTGAAAAAAAAACTATTTTGTCAAATTATCTGCCTATAAAGATAAAAAGTGTCGTTTTTATTCCCTCGCAAATTTTCAAAATGCTATTCTATTGGTGGAGCAAATTGTGACGTCAATTTACACTCGACCACAGAGTATGTAACCGCTACTCTTAATGATGATCATGTATTTCGCATCTAATTTCATGACAAAAAAATTCATGTTAACTGGTGAGAAATGCTACCTGTAGAGAACAGACAGACGGACAGCTAGAAAAACATAGGAAAGCATTTTTGCTTCATTCGCTTGGTCAATTAGTATGGATTGCACTCACATCAGCCTCCAGCTTCCTCAGGTTCTGATGTAGCGTGGTGACGAGGACTCGCACGGCTGCCGACGACCCCGTCGCGGTGAACCCTCGCTCGTGTGCCGCACTCACCACCAACCCTAGCCCTTCAGCACGCATCAACTTGTTTAGCTCCTCATTCACCTGGTTATAATAATAATAATATATAATAATAAAGCCTTTATTGTTTTCCATTTGATTTTTACATTTTTTCATGTTAGTAAGTATGTTAGTGGGGTGGGGTTAGTGTACAATAATTATATTTTTATATGTTTATGTTAGTTAGTCACAATTTTTCTTGTATAATTATGTTAGTTTCCTTAATATTTTCAGATATTCAAATGGATCCCATTTGGGTGAAGGCCTCCTCCATTCCTTTCCATCTTTTCCTATTTTTTTTTCCGTTTTCGAGCCAGTTAGTTCCGCCAATCTCTATAATGTAATCGGTCCACCTTTTATGCGTTTTTATTCACCTGGTTACCGAGTCAAAATAATTTTGATTATTCAAAAATGTACTTATTTTAAATTAACCCTCCCTCCCCCTGTGGGTGAAAATCACAATTATTTTTACATTTCCGGTACTTTACGCCACATAATTGTGATTTTTAGGTAAAAATGCTCACTTGTTGGTTAAGCAACGTTTTACTGGAGGGCGGGGGGTACAGAAAAACGTGGGGGGGGGAAGGGTCAAAAAATCTCCAAAAATTGCGTTACGTAATACTTGAACGCTCCCTTATTTACTTATTAAATAATTAATAAGTTATGATAAGACATGGACTTTTTATTTCAATGGCTCCGCCAATACATCACTTTGTGTCGTGGCTGTCCAAACATGGTTATTTGACTGACTGACTAATAGGACTAGACAAAACGTATTTTTAAATTGGACTTAAGAATTAGACAAAGTCCTGACCTAACTAGAAGTCTAGCTAGACCTTTCAATTAGCATTTCATCTCTTTTGGTTATCATTTACTTGCGCCATTCTATAATTGTAATGGGCATAGTATATGCTCAACTCCTTTTTACTCATTTCTATCTATCACCCACAAAATACATCTCTTCTTCAGTCTTCCTATACTCATATATTCATCCACTTTCTTATTCATAACTCTTTTGGTTACATGCCTTCCCTCCTGCCAATACCTATTTCACTAAATAAAATTATTCTACAGTGTTACCTTATTAGAAAGTCCTTCCACTGCCTCTTTGGTTGGTAAAGTCTTCATTATAACAACAATATCGGCAACATTCTTGCCGGCCATCATTGTACCCTTCTTGTAGGACCCAACTTGCCTTACTTCTTCCAGTTGCTGAAGAAAATTGAGAGATTAACAATTTAGTTTAGGCAACGATAGCTCAGTGGTAGTGACGCCGTATACCGCGGCGAAGGTCGCGGGTTCGAATCCTACAATGAGCTTGAGCTTTCGGTGAAGGAAAAATCGTGAGGAAACAATAGCATGGTGGTAGGGTACTTTTGGAACATTGGGAGTTGGAAAATCCAGTAATGAATCAGTCTCAACAAATCTAAATTTAAACCTTCTTAATAAACATTTTTCTTCGTCTGCCATTTTTAATGCCAGCACGAAAGCAAATACATTAAACTATCTTCGTTCTTGTCTTACTCCCATTTGTCCTTTATTTTCTTTTAGTCAATTCACTGATTGTGATGTTAAGAGGCACATACTTTCCATCTCCTCTAACGCTGTTGGTTGCGACAACATCAGCCGTAAAATGATCCTTCCTCTTTTAGATTTTCTTCTACCTATCATCACATCTATCCTTAACTTTTCTGTTACATCTGGCTCTTTTCCTTCTCTATGGAAGGAAGCTGAAATTATTCCCATTCCTAAAAAATCTAATCCTATCTCTTTCGCGGACTATCGCCCCATATCTATCCTACCTTTTCTCTCAAAAGTTTTAGAACGACTAGTTCATCATCAATTGAGCTCTCACCTATCTAGTAATAACCTTTTGAATCCTTTCCAGTCTGGTTTTCGTCCTGGACACAGCACTGTAACAGCGCTAGTTAAAATAACCGATGATATTCGCGCTGGTATGGAGAAACAAGAGCTTACAATTTTGACATTATTAGATTTTAGTAATGCGTTTAATTCTGTAGACTTTGACGTTCTCCTCGCTATTATGTGCTCTCTTAATATATCTCCAACAGTAATTGACTGGTTTCGGAGTTACTTGTATGGGCGCCACCAGCGTATACGCATTGATGATTCTGTATCTTCATGGTGTGAAACTGCTGCTGGCGTACCTCAAGGTGGCGTTTTATCTCCGCTATTATTTTCTATGTTTATCTCCTCAATAACCAAAAATATTTCTTCTCTCTTCCACCTTTATGCAGATGATCTCCAAATTTACCGACAATCTTCTTTTAATTCTCTCCCTAGTGCCATTTTATCAACAAATACAGATTTAAACCACATATCCAACTGGAGTGTGCGATATGGCCTTATCGTTAACCCCACCAAAACCAAAGTGATTATTATAGGCAGTAAATTCCTTATTAATCGTATAGTCTGGGATCAACTTCCCCCTATTACTTTCGATGGAGTTAATATACCTTTTAGCACTACAGTTAAGAATCTTGGTATTATCCTTGATCGTACCTTATCTTGGGTTCCACAAGTTGCGGAGGTCAGTAGGAGGCTGTTTGCTGCGGCCGGATCTATCCGACGGCTGCGAAATTTGCTCCCTATTCACACCAGAATTGCGCTTGCTAAAACATTGCTACTACCGATTCTTGATTATGCAGATGTCAGCTATCTTGACTTAACCGAAGAGCAGTTAAATAAACTTGAGCGACTTCAAAATTTATGTATAAGGTTCATCTTTGGTTTACGCAAATATGACCACGTCTCTCAATTTCGTCAACAACTCAAGTGGCTTCCCATCCGCCTTCGCCGGAATACACATATTCTTTGTCTTGTTTACAATATATTGTTTAATCCGTGTGCCCCAAATTATCTTAAAGAACGTTTTAAATTCTACAGTTCCCAACTACATCTTCTTCGAAGTTCCCATACTCTCCAATTAAAAACCCCATCTCATACTACTCATTCTTTTCACCAGTCTTTCACTGTGGAAGCTGTCCGGCTTTGGAACTCTCTCCCTCTCGCTATTAGACAATCTCAAACTATTGTTTCATTTAAATCGAATCTAATCTTACACTTTCACTCTCTCTAAACTTTGTCTGCATTTCTGTTCCTACTCATTGTCCTCTGTTAGTATTACTTATTTCTTACTCTATTTTAGCTCATATTTATTAGTTTATCATTTATATGATATTTGTTAGTTTATACATTATTTTATTTTATTAGAATGTATTAGGATGTATATATAGGAATGTATTAGGATTTAAATTATGATGTATGTATGTTTATGTGTTTCACATTTTTATTCATTTGTTTGCTTGCCATATTAAATATATCCTATTACCCTAGGTTGCCTGGAAGAGATCGCTTCAGCGATAAGGCCGCCTAAATTGTTTTCACTGTTATTTGTCTTTTGTGTATGTAACCTGTATTTTTGTCTTGTGGTGTCAACAATAAAGCATATTTGTATTGTATTGTATTGTATTGTACTTTGCAGTACCCGACTGGCTGGCACATATTGTTGTGTTCCGACAGCTGCATTTGAGAGCCAGTTCGCATCTAGGCTTTGTGTGGTTACCACCTTCGGCCACATCATCACTTACCATGGTGAAATTGCGGTCCAAACATAAGTTTATCCTAAAGTAAAAAAATATATCAAACTATGCATAATATTTTGAACATAATAAATGCACAGGAAATTCAATCATCTGATCCTAAATTAACAGCCTTTTATGGAAACCAGATAAGTGATACATGATAATAATATGCACTTACACAAGCAGCAAAATCACCAGGAGCTACGACCAAGTTGTCTAAGACAGTCTGCAGTTTTGTGACCAGGCTGAGGACGGCCGACTGCTCTGCTGGAGTGGGGCATAACTCTGCATGTCTTTTCAGGAGTGCCTAATGAAAAAATTTATGAAAAATATTAATCATTCACATTAGTATAAGTTTTTTGTTAGATGACTAATGATCTTGAAAAATAAATGCATCTCCGGCAGACAAAATTACATTTTATCGCCTTAGTATGAACCCTTTAACCCCCCCATATCTACACCTTACTCAAATTCAGGCGACTTGATAGGAGATATTACCCAGAATATTTTCTATCTATGTGACAAGATCCATCAAGATCTGATATAAGGTTTGATATAATAACAAATTAGTATACACACGTTATTTTTTTCAAAACACAATCGAGATAATAATGTTTTCTTGAAGTGAGAAAAAAAACATATTTCTTAATGTAACATTACTATCAGTATCACCATATGTCCACCCACTGCTCTGTAAAGCCTGTCATCAGTTTATACGATGTACCTGTGTTAACGCAGAATCGTCGGGAGCAGGTTTGCATCTTGGGAATGCCGGTTCAGCTAATATCAGGTCGAAAGGCGGCCTTAGCATCAGGACCCGGGGTCTATTGAAGGGCGGACGCCCCATGCCGCCTCTGCCTGGCATCCCTCTGCCTCCCCGTCCAGCTCCACGAACCATATTTTACACAAACACGATTAGCAAAAACAAAAACTTAGGTTAATTTTACCGCGGGATAATTCACTGATTTCACAAATATCGCGTGTAGGAATTCGGAGTATTGGTAATAAGGAAGCTATAAACTAGCGAAATTGTTAATACTATGGTTATTTATTTACTATTTCTCCTAAAATGCAAAGGACGCGATTTTATAATTATTTCATCGATTGATTGATGACAGAAAATTTGAGAATGATTTTTTAAATGTTTTTTTGCACCTTCAGGGCAGGCTATAGTCTATTAACCATACTGCCTAGTCAAACGCCTTCCGTACCTTCCATCCCAGCTGAAAAACCCGCCAAGGTCACGATGCTGGACGAGTGTCCCTGTTTTTATGACCTTTAGGGTAAAATTTTATCAAATTTTGAATGTCGTATTTATTTATTCATATCTAATGAAAAGCTTTAGAAATGATGTAATGTCCACACAAACTTTCGTCCCCTATTTCAACCCCTCTTATTTCGCTTTAAAAATTAGCCTATGTCCTTTCTCAGGCTCTAGACTATCTTTGTACGACGTGATTGCGTAACACACGGACAAACAGAACAGAGTAACTTTCGCATTTATAATATTAGTAAAGATTATGAACGCATTCAAAGACATAACACTGACACTGACTGACAGTGACAAGTAGATAAAATTCGATTTTTACTAAAATGACGTGGAGAAATAGGTTATGAATTTGTTGTAATGTTGATTTAAATGATAAATTGGGTCGAAATTACGACCCAACTTTATTAGACGTCATTTGAAACAAATAAACTACAAAATGATTGAGATAAGTGACACTCAGAGTAAGTTAATAATGTATTTTATTACTCTTAAACTTAGGTTGAAAATATAAGCTTGTTTTATTGAATGAAATGATTATTAAATTTGTCGAAATAATCGATGTTATCATTTATTATATCATACATTTGTGAACAAACGTGCTATTTTGAATAAATTGTCTTAAATTTCGTTGGAAACATATATACTTTAGTCCCATAACAAAGACTATAAAAATAGACAAAACAATCAGATTGTCTAACAGACTTTACTATAAATAATCTATTAACTACATATTCCACCGCTCTCTCTGACCAAAAGTACCTATGTTCTTCTAAATAAGGCCAGGTTTTATTTATTTATTCATGATTTTTTTTTTATAATAAAAATAATTGAATTTATCAAGTTATTGAGCTCTTATGGCTAAACTACTAAACTGAAAACTGGTAGAAAGATCCTCCAACACGGTGGTCTGACAATCTTGTAAGGGTTATGAAGCAGTTAGCGCAACACCGGCCATTGTGGAGATCCTTGGGGGAGGCCTTTGTTCAGTAGTGGACATATTCTGGCTGATATGATGATGATGAGTCTATTATTACACTTATTTAAACCCTTGGCTTGCAGATGGTGTGATCTTCTCAAAACTACCCACTTAAAAATTAAATTCTAGCAATTTTCATTTGAGGTATGAAAAGGTGATGATAAATCAGTTGTAGTGATGTTGGATACCATGGTCACGGGATCAAATCATAGTTAACTTGAGCTTTTGATGAAGGAAGCCATTGTGAGGAAACCACAGCACGGTGGTAGGGTACTCTATAGTACTCAAGTTAAAAATATGTTGCCACCCTGTTGGTAGGTTCAGGTAGTTGCACTTGAGAGCCTTTAAGGGATTGTAATATGATGTAAAAAACATTGGTAACCCACCTGGTATTGCTAATGTCTTACCATCAGCTGACCTACTCGCCTGATTTTCACTTGTGGTAAGAAAATAATTAAAATGAACTCGTAAACTTATTTTCAGAAATTGGTGTGGGCCTGGCTGGGTTTGGTATGACATTCCTCTTCCTTGGAGTGCTAATGCTCTTCGATAAAGGTTTACTGGCTATAGGAAATGTAAGTACAGCTTGAGTTGGAGTAACTATTATGACTTGTAACAAGATTTTGGTGAAACAGAAGCCTGTATTCAATTTCAAGACTTTATTTACCAAACAGTCTAATTATAATTTATTTTTAATCTGGATAAGCTTTGACTACAATCTCACCATAGTAAGTGATGATGTGGCCGAAGGTGGTAAGCACACAAAGCCTAGATGGGAACTGGCTCTCAAGTGCAGCTGTCGGAACACACCAATAGGTGCATGGCGACAGATTTTCAACTTGAGTGTGGTAGCCAGCCAGTTGAGTACTTTAAAGTACACTACCACTGTGCTGTGGTATCCTCACAATGTTTTCCTTCACCGAAAGCTCAAGCTCATTGTAGGATTCGAACCCACGACTTTCGCCGCGGTATCCGATGTCACTAGCACTGAGCTATCATCGCCTTAAGTTAAATAAAGCTAGTTAATCTCTTTTACACAAAGGCCTCCATAGCCTTCCACCTCATCCTGTCTCTCATCCACCAGCCTTTGCCATAATGAGACAGTGACTTTTCTCAATCAGACCACATAAATGGTCTAGGCTAGGGGTATCAGTGTGTTGTAGACTGTATCACTCCTCTTAAGAGATGAAATTCTTCTATCACCATCTGGTATTTCTTTCATTTGTATGATGCATAATTTAGAATAGAGAATTTCATTAAAGATTTTGTGTTCTTACCGTATAAGGCGATACCATAACATGCAGTTCTAAGAATATATTGAAAATTGAAAGAATTATACAAAAAATACTTTTCTTTTCAGATACTTTTCATCAGTGGCCTAGCCTGCGTGATAGGGCTCCAGCGGACATTCTTCTTTTTCTTCCAGCGGCACAAAGTAAAGGCTTCCCTTGCATTCTTTGGTGGCATCACTATTGTGCTACTCGGATGGCCCATGATTGGGATGATTGCGGAGATATATGGGTTTTTATTGCTGTTCAGGTGAGTTTATGTTCCTACTAATGTTTCATTTAGTATCACAGACCTATTATCTAACTAGATAACGCAAGTACCTCAATTTGTATGAAGACCAACCGTGTCACATTTTGGTGTTAATTAACGTGTTAATTTACTTACTTGTGGTAGGAAAAATTACTATTATTTGGGTTTGGCTTTTCCTGTACGGTTTTTACAACTTAATACGGAACAACCAGTACTTTTTCTAGTTGTCGGTTGACGTCCGAAAGCAATAACGGTCGATCGCGGACTAAATGAAGACAAATAGAAAGCAGACGAATTGTCTGCTTTTTGACACGCGAAGTGTCTGTGTTTAGTATCTTTTCAAGGCCTATTACTTAGTAGGATTAGGCCTTGAAATTATTATAATATTAGTAGGATAGTTCCTACTAAAATGTTTTTATGTTTGTTAGTATCATGCAAAAACGGCTGAACGGATTGTGATGAAACTTGGCACACAGGTAGATCATATACTGGAATAAAACATATGAAACACTAGCTGTCCTCCGCGGTTTCACCCACGTTTCCGTGGGATCTTATCTTTGTCCGGGATAAAAAGTAGTAGCCTATGTGCTATACCAGACTATAATCTATCTCTATGCCAAATTTCATCCAGATCCGTTCAGCCGTTCTGGCGTAAATGAGTAACAAACATACATCCATCCAAACTTTCACATTTATAATATTAGTAGGATTTTATCAACTTCCCTTCAATTTAATTTAAGCTTTTGAGTATTTTGTTTGATTTGTGCATAAAGGCGATGATAGCTCAGTGGTAGTGACGTCGGATACCGCGGCAAATCTTGGATTAGAATCCTACAATGAGCTTGAGCTTTCGGTGTAGGAAAATCTGTCGCCAAGCTATTGTTGGTGTTCCGGCAGTTGCACTTGAGAGCCAGTTGCCTTTAAGCCATTGTAATAAGGTGTACAACACATTGGCAATCCTCCTGGTATTGCTAATGTGTATTGGCGACAGTAGTCACTTACCATCAGGTGACCCGCCTGCCTAATGACGTGTCTGCTACCTTGTCCGACTTCTGAAATGTTTTTTTCTTATTTCACAGAGGTTTTCTGCCAGCGGCCATCAACTTCTTAAGAATGGTTCCTGTTTTAGGTTCCTTACTAAGCTTACCCTTCATTGGCGGGGTAAGATCTTCATTAAAATGCAATATTTTTTTAGTCTGTTGGTGTGTGTATAACTTAAGAACGTCTGTACGGATTTTTTATTTGATTCCACAGTTACCTAGGTGATTCTTTACGGATGGATTAAGCATAATATGGATGATGACTGACATATCCAATCAGCTTCTTTTAATGAAATGTCAAAACGATAGTTTATATAGAGTTTTGTATTAAATACTGCCATGTGACGTCATCAATATACACCATCAAAATATCTAGTCTTTGTTGTTATTGGTAATTAAAACAATTTTATAACGTTTTCGTTATTTTAGAGTATTTTTAAATGTTTTATACACTAGTTAAGATGTTAAATAAAAAAAAATAAGGTTATGATAGCTCAGTGGTAGTGACGTCGGATACAGCGGCGAAGGTCGTGGGTTCGAATCCTACAATGAGCTTGAGCTTTCGGTGAAGGAAAACATCGTGAGGAAACCATAGCTCGGAGCTCGGTGGTAGGATACTTTGTAGTACCCGACTGGCTAGCTACCTTCCTCAAGTTGAAAATCTGTCGCCAAGCACCTATCGGTGTGTTCCGACAGCTGCACTTAAGAGCTAGTTTCCATCTAGGCTTTGTGTGATTACCACCTTCGGCCACATCATCACTTACCATGGTGAGATTGTGTTCAAACACAAGCTTATAAAAAAAACTTTTTTTTATTGTGCCTCAATTGTTGACTTTGACTTTAAAAGTTAAGGTTATACTTTTTCTTCTGCAGATCGTGGACAGGATAGCAGGCGACAACGGCCGTAACATGGTATGATAGTGCAATGAAAATACCGATTTAAAGACATTTTTATATATATATTTAATTTAATATTAGTGTACGCGTCCGCTAAGTTACATTGTGTGTGTGACTGTGTTTAGAGATGATTTAATTTATTATAAATAAATGTGTATATAATATAATTTTAGTAATGTCTGTCGTTTTCTATTCAAATATGTGGCTAGATACAGGTGTGATAATATAGGGGGTTGGACACCCATGGGGTTGGACTCCCATGGGGTTGGACACCCATGGGGTTAGACCCCTATGGGGTTGGAAGTACTCGTCAATAGGAAGCTATTATTATTAACCGTTCCAGACTATGTTGAATTTTTGTATAAAAGATGGAACGAACTCGCTTTGAAAAGCCTAACCAACACATTCTTTGAAAATCCGCCACCTTCATCATCAGTACTTACGCTATAATTTTCTTACCGGCTCTTCTCAGTTGAATGCTGACTTCCGAACCAGTTCCATAAGTGCCATCATACGATCAAAACTAAATAATATATTTGATTTGAGGTAGGATTACGATATAAATTTGACGCAGGCGGCTTTTACTCCCTTAAATCGAAAATAAATATGAAATTATGTCACCGAAGTATTGTAAGCATTTAACTTTCATTAAATTTGTTATTTTTGAAATAATTATTTTCATTAAAAAAAACCAATAAAATGCTTTAATCCCAATAAAATTGATTAAAAAAATCTCGCATTGGTCTCAAGGTTTGAACTGCGATTAAACGTGAAATAAAATAAAATCCCCCGCCAATTTATTTTTTATAATTTCCTTTTTTGTGACCGTTGTATGTATGGATCTTTAGGGTCTTTTACAACCCATTTAATAAAGACGGCACTGCAAATAATCTTACCATAATTTGTATGAAATATAGATAAAATGCGCAAGATTTGAGAGATATTGGAAATTCGTTCTTGATGCCTACGGAATACATTGCATTTTAAATTTTTTTGATCCCCGCAATAAAATTACCGTTATTTTTATTTTAAAACTGGGGTGTGATTGTTTCATCATCCTGGTAATATGGATATTTTAAAACCCTCTATAATTTTTTTTTTTTTCGTAAAAGTTGAAATCTCGCGAATACTGACTGTGTAATTGTTGTAACTTATTCTAATGTGTCTCGTAATATTAAATGAAATAATAATCATTGAAGCATTTTTATTTGCATGATTATATTTATATCCTGTTTTTTTTTTTATTTCAAAAGTACCTAACAACGCTCAGTGTACGATAGTTTATGCCATAGTGTTACCCGCTTAAAAACAATATTTCGAATATAGTATCGATTCTTGGCAATTGGAACCAACTCCGAAATCACGATAGATTTTTATACTTTTTGATCGAGCAAGAATTTTTTGTTCTTATAAAGTTTTTTTTCAAGGATGGTCTCATGGTAATAGTTTCCTTATTTTTGAGTTCTTCCACATCCCTTAAAGTACTGCTTGTACCGTAAGATACCTTATATAATATAATTATTGTTCATAGCTTTCTTTTGTTTGCCAAAAAGGTGATGGGATATATTGATTCTTATTGAGAGGGTAATATGGTTTAAAATATTATTTTCTCAGGAGTAATTGGGAGATCAAGAAACATCTTACCGGTCGATATTCAAAATGAAAATTTACGCATATTTCGCCGCCATTTTTTATGAAAATTAAACTTCGAACACGTTTATGGTTATTCAAATGACTGTCTCTTTGACTATTATTCTTTTAGTATTTATATAATATTCTTACCTACAATTAATAGTTCTATTAGTAAAGGTTTTAGTTTGGTCATTAATTAAAGTCGGATATTTTATTAGTTGCAGTAAATTGACAGTTGCGAGCGCAATGTGGTTAAGATTGTTTAATGGGTTAACCATAATCACTTTTCTATACTAATATTATAAAGAGGAAAGATTTGTTTGTTTGCATTGAATAGGCTCCGAAACTACTGGACCGATTTCAAAAATTCTTTCACCGTTGGAAAGCTACACTATCCCTGATTAACATAGGCTATATTTTATGCCGGGATAAGATAAGATCCCACGGGAACGCGGGTGAAACCGCGCGGAACAGCTAGTTTATCAATAATAGTCAATCTAATGTAAACGATTACAAGTATTCACACTCTATCTTGCAAATTATTGAGGATCAAAAGGTGGACTGCATTTAAAGTTCGGTTCTAAGTTCTGCGATATTTATTCATTTACTATGTTCAAGATAAAATTGTTTGGCTAGTGACTGTTGACAGTCTGAAACTCGCTCTTGACTCTCTCTCGATTAAACTAAAGTGTCGTTTATATTTCCCGCCTCTCGTACAAAAATAACTTCTGAGAGTAATTGAATGTTTATTATGACAACTGGCGAATCACTCCAGCTAATTAAAAATCTAACTAGTAGTAATAGTTACTAATTTCCACAACGTTTCAGAAGTTACGTGTAATAGGCTTAACAATACGCCTGACTTTGATATCTAGTCACTAAAGATACACAATCAGCAAGAAAAAATTACCTTACCGAATGAGTGCCCACTCGAACATTTGGGTACACTTTAGATCAAGTAGCATTCCTACGCTCCGACGGTAAACATGCATCAGTGCTCGTGCGCGATATATTTTGGCTAGCATGTGTGAGTCGTAAAATTTTATTGCCTTTTGTACTTACATAGTTTTGGGAATACAACTTTAAAAAAATAACTAGTATTACCCAACACGATTTGAGACAGTTTTGAGAGAACTTTTGCTTGGGATTGTTTATCTTTAGTTATTAGCTATCAATGACGTCTGATCTAAGTTGGCTGGACAGAAGACAGTCCAGAGTCAGTCGGCTGCTTAGGTTTTTTGAAAAAATAAGATTTATAGACCAATTTTACTGTACTAAAATGCACAAATGTGTCGGATAGCCTAACTGAGGGGCGTTCAACTAGATTGCGCGTATTCTATCAACAGAAAAAATAAAATAGGCAGAAGGAGCATACGTAAACAATAGTCTCCAATGAAGTGATGCAACGTGCACGAAGTTGTGTGCGTGACAACCACGTACGTTATCCCGCATCACTCGCAAGGCACAAAAACGCGATCGGCTTCCTTTTTAAAATTCGCCTTCACTTTAACTGTGCTCTGTCTACCTTTTTTATTTTGTCTGAGATTGTATCATGGAATGTTTCATACAGACTTATTGGCGGGAACTTGCGAAGTGGCGTTGTGTTTTCGTTTTATTTTCATTAAATTCGTGTATTTTGAATTTTATTGAATAATTTCGGTGGTGTTTTGTCCAATAAAGATCAATCTAAGTGCACGAGTGGAGTGAAATGAAATGAAAGCGTGTATCGTGACTTTCCAGGTTGTCCCAAAAAGTCCATGAAATGTTTTAGTGGAACAACCGCCAATTTCACTAAAATTAGACCGGACTTGTACGGACGAGGACTAGACTTTACAGTGAAAGTGACAATAAAACGTGACTAAACATAAAATATGAATATTTAAAATTAAGAAATGGCTTAAAGGTCTCGATACCAGGCCAAAAATCTTCTTAAAAAAAATGTTTCATACAGCCCACCGATTTGTCATCCTGAGTGTGCAAGATATCAACTTTCATAAGGTTATATTGACGAATGTTATTAAAATAACATAATAAGTACTGTTTACAACATAAAACCATTTCATTATCATGTAAAAACCATTGCAAAAAACGCTATATAATTTAAATTTAGCGGGCTCAAGGTCCGTCTCACGAAAGAAGTCCCGCGGCAAAAAGAGGAACTAATTATTGAAACAGTAAGGAAGGGCTAGCTAATAGCAACATTCCGTTACTTAAATGACCGTAGCGCCACGTCTGCGGGACTTCTTTCGTGAGACGGACTTTATGGTAGGGGAGGCGAATAGGGGATTTCGGGATTTACTCGAGCGCGGCAGATTAACATAAGGGGGCAACCTTGCACCTTGTGAAGTACTCTCACCAAATCTGAGCCCTCTATGTAGTGTCGAACGCCTAGGGTAGCCCGTCAGATTAGTAAAAAAAAATCGATGGTTTGAAATACTCGAGCGCGTCAGATTAAGGTAAGGTAAGTTAGTTACATGCAAAATAGTGTACATTTCAATAATCTGACAAATTGGGCGTGACGAAAGAAAATTGGAGACTCGCAAAGTTGCAAAAAAAAAACGTCACCTGGATTTTCTCGAGCGCGATTAATTTTTTTTTTATTTTGAAGGAAATTAGTCACGAATCACGGAAATATCTTAATCTGCCGATTTGCACAAGCCGAAGTAGCTAAAATCATTATTAAGTGTATAGTCCAGGAATATTATGAGTTTCACCTCAGAATGAGAGATAGTCACCTATTTAACTTGTATAGACCTTTATTTTGATACCCTAAGACTTAACTCAAAAGCTACTTATCATAGGGTGCCCGCGACTACTGATTTTTCAAGGTCAAAGGCAAAAAATGATTTATTGCAAATATCTCGTTTCCTATGGGGTTTTTGGTATATGTATTCATAATAAATATTGTAGAAAATTAAATTCTCTACAACTTTTGTACAAACATTTTTTCGATATCTTGAACCATTTTCGAGATTTCGATATTTTTTATATATTTTTTTTTTTCAAACCGTCAGATTAAGGAAATCCCTCAACATAATTGTCAGATTATGAGTCAGTACAACAAGGCCATCAAGAAGAACCGCCTGTATAAAAATCTGACGCGCTCGAGTAAATCAAGGTCACGATTTTTTTTTGCATTTTCAAAAATCGGCCCTGACTGATGGTCGCGTCCAAATCGTCAGTCTTTAAAATAGGAGCTACTGGAGGGTTCACTTAACATCCCTTATCAATGTCTGACGCGCTCGAGTAAATTTTTTTTTTAAATATTTTCGACGCCTTCGTACGGCCACCCCCACCACGCAAAACGGCAGATTATTATATTTCCGTTATCAGACAGACGTGGCGCGACTACCCTATTAATATCTGACGCGCTCGAGTATTTCTTGGTGACTGTTTTTTTTTACATTTTTGAAACCCTGTAGACGCTCCCCCCACCGCTGAAGGGGAAAATATCACATAACCTTTTTTTCTTTATTCCACCTAATCTTCAAATTCCAGTAGGTCCCAAAGACGCTCGAGTAACTACAAATTTAGCATCAATGCCTCCCCTACCATTACAAAATGTCGTCGAGACGAAAATCAGACATTTCACAAACGCACAAAATTGGCGGGAATGCTAAAGAAAATATGCGTAGTTTCGTTTATACTTATTCTTCATTATTTATAAATAATTGAAGGAAGTTATCATAATTTTAATAATAATGTACATTGTGGTCGGCGTAATTTTCCCATGTTAGCCGTTATTTTTTTTTATAAAAACTAAATATTGTATTCTGAGAACTGTTTGTCTTGGAGGTTTGTACATAACGTTTATAGATTATATAAAAAAAATGTCAACGAATTTATTGTATTCATTAATTGCTGCCCTATTATGTAAACTATTATTCCTATTCTTGAATTGTTAAATAATAAGGTTAACTATATGATTATATAAAACTACTGATTAAACAAAGCGTTTTATTATATCATTTTACCCGAGTGCAATCGCAATATAAGTGCGATCGAATAAATGGATGCGATGCGATCGATAGATGCGAATAAATCGCAAAAATAATAATAATTTACCGAAAAAAATCATTTTTTCCAATTTCCCGGACATCTTTTCGACATTTCCCTAACATTCAGAATTTCTTATACTAACAGCATATATTTTTTATAATATGGTTATAGATTATAATAGCTGAAACAAGAGAACATTTTTTTTAGGTAATATCATGAGAAACGCACAACATTTTTAAAATCATGAGAAATACACCCACAGAACACTATTTGAATACACCACACAAAAACATTCATTCATTTGATTAATATATTACATGCTCTTTGATTTGATTCGACTAGTAGAACATGAGATTTGAATTAACCAAACGTCACGCAACAGCTATTCTCTATGAAACATCGATAAGCTAATGCAGGTGGCAGCACTGTTTCGCTGTATTTCAGTTACCGCCCGCGCCCGGGCCTATTCAGATGTACGACAAAGCCGTATCGATTTTTACTCACACCTCGTAAACGCATAAAAATACATTCGCGCGCCGCTTACCAGTACCTCAATCGTCACAGTCATGAATAAGAAAAACAAAAAAGCATTAAACTAGTACCATAAATGCTGAATGTGTGGGAAAATCATTTCGTATCCCGGACTATCTTTAACAAGGATCTAGCTAGAGGGAGACGGTGGATATAAAAAAAAGGATAGATTGAAATATAGTCGGTGTATTAATTAAATTAACAATTAAAATCCTGGCTGAATGTGAGATGACATTCGCTTCGGTACGTAGGAAGTAATTTCGGGATTGTCGTAAAAAAAAATTGTGAAATTAAAGCGGTGAAAAAACTTTTGGTGTTTTCCTGATGTTGTGAATGAAAATTGTAAGTAAACCCATATATTAATATGATAGTTTAATCTTATTTACGATATCAACAAACTTATAAGCCATTACCTATTTCATTATTACTAATAAAAAAATACGACATGAATGTAAACTTTTTTTTTGTATTTTTTTTTATTAACGGTTCCACTGTTTTTTTTTTTGATAAGTTAGAAATGTTATTTTACATCTACAATACTTAAAAATATTGTATGGGTACTACTATAAAAAGACCTAAAATGAACTAAATATTGCGTGAGTCTTCTAATAAATTAATATTCGTGCGGCATAACACAATTTAATGTACTTATAATTTTTTTTGTGTGCGCTAATCTGGGTTATTTTAACAAAAGAAAACGATCGGAAAATACCTCCCATTTTCATAAAGCTTCGAAATTCGAATCCAGGGCAAGTTATGAAAATGTTATACCCGTCGGGCGAGCGTCGCGACACATTTATTTTCATATGCAAGCTCACATCGATATGCTAATTTTGCGATGTATTGAAATATTTGCACTGCTCTCACCTAATGTAGGTAATAAGCTTGGAATAATAGTGGTTTATTCGTCCAAGGTAATAAGGTGTGCAGCATATGCAGTGGGTTACGTAGGTACCAAAGAGTATGGTAGGTACTGTACGATATTTTTTTTTAACACGGTTATCTGATCCCAAACTAAGCAGAGCTTTTATTATGGAAACCAGATGACTGATATACTACTTTTAATTTTTTTGTAAATACATACTTAAATAGATAATTACACCCAGACTCAGGATAAACAGACATGTTCATGCACACAAATGTGTGTCCTGGATGGGAATCGAACTCACGACCTGCGGCGTGATAGCACAGTATAAAGATATTTATACTGTGGTGATAGGCAGTGTATTAACCAATTGAAATAGTAGGACTAAAACAATATAGGTAAGATAGGTAGATAGCCTTCATCCTTCTGAAAATATTGTAGATAGGTAATTATGTTTTATGTATTTATTTTATCTGCTTCGAATTCTTTAAGTACCTATGTCTAACTTTAAAAATACTTTGTTTCTTTTTTATAAAAACCTGTCAATTACAACACGGTCACGAACTTTCTGTCACAAGATAATCAGGCGTGGATAGTCACTAGGATTCGACTTGCTGCTATAAACTAGTGAAACCCAAAAAATTGCCATGTTATTGAGATTTCCTTACGAGACGATCCCAAAACGCATCCGACTTGGTACCCATAAAGTAAAGACAAAGTCCTGTGACAGTCAGAAATACAGACCTTTGAAGGAAAATAAAATAAGTTATATTTATGTTAAAGAAAATCTCTTTGAAGATATTCCATAGAGAATAGAAAGGAACTGAACACAAGAATAACTTCGATCGACTGATGGAGGAAATAAAGATATTTTTTTGTAAATCTCAGGGGATGATTAGGTCAAGAAGCTTTTAGTTTAGTTCCTAGAATATATGAAATATGTTGCTACTGAAGAAAATCAGGATATTAATTTTAAATAAAAACAAAAGATAAATATCTGAGTATGCTGCCTATATTCAAGAAAAAAAAATTATAAAACTTGAGAGGTGTCAAGGGACACCCGGATGGAACGAAGTTATATAAATGTTATAAATAGAAATGAAAAAAATGTCTGGCTTGCTTTCTATAAAAGAGAGAGAGAGAGAGAGAGACAGACAGAGAAACATGCGCACGCCGCACAGCTTACAATAAAGTGACACTGACACTAAAAGTGTCGTGTCAATTTTTCGTAAGATTTTTTCCGTCTAGCCCCCTTTCACAACGCGCGATAAGGAACACTAGCCAGTGCATAAACTAAGGTCTAAACATATGACAGTCGACATTCCTATGATTATGTACGTCACGGACATCGTAGTTTTCGAAAATAGGAAACTAAAACGAGGTGATAGAGTACCCGACGGCTGCCACATAGCCATCTCACGATGACAGCGGATCTGCCCAGGGAGGGTCAATTAAGCAAATATTTCTGGTAGCCTATCAAGCTAAAAATTAAAAGCTTTCTTAGTGTTTAGGCTTCATAAAACCTGCCCTCAGCGAGGTCATGCACTAAAATTACAAATAGTAAAATATGGATAGCGTGTTAAGACTACAATTTTAATAAATAGTTAATGTTAATATTTAGGTATATTGTAATATCAATTTGTAAAAAGCCCTTTCCAAACCAAAATCCCGAATCCGTCACTAAGTATGTGTTTTATTTTTTTATTTTATTCTGGATAAGCTTGTGTTTGACCACAATCTGGTCGAAGGTGGTAAGCTCACAAAGCCAAGATGGGAACTGGCTCTCAAGTGCAGTTTTTCAACTTGAGGGTGGTATGGCGCCAGTCGGGTACTGCAAAGTACCCTACCACCGTGCTATGGTTTCCTCACGATGTATTCCTTCACCGAAAGCTCAAGCTCAATGTAGGATTCGAACCCACGACCTTCGCTGCGGTATCCGACGTCACTACCACTGAGCTATTATCGCCTTGTGCTCTGGCAGCTTCACCTGAGCGCAGTCTATTTAAATGACATTATAATTTTTGACGTGTACCATCTTTCCTCTCGCTTTTCTGCAATCTATGGGAGTGATTTCGTGAAAAGGGACGGATATGTGTCACAGGAAGCTCCAGGCCTCGGAACAATAACTCCGAGCCCCAGGCAGAGTTGGCTGTCAGATAGGAACATTTTGTCTATTGTAGTGCAGGCAAAGGGTTTTAGCCCATACAGCCTCAAACTCAAAGAGGCTCACATCATATGCGACTACTGTAAGACTCACTTTTTCTTATTAGGTCTTTACCTATGAAATTGCCGTTTTGTATGAAAAAATTGAAACGATTTTTTTTCATGTATTTTTTATTTGTATTAATCGAAGTAATCACCCATGCAATCAATGCATCTTTGCCAACGCAGTGGCAGTTTATTGATGCCCTTCTTAAAGAAATCAGCTGGACGGGAGGCAACAAATCCTTCAAAGGCATTTTGTACTGCCTCTCGGGTATTGAATTTTTTTCCCGCCAAGAAGTTATCCAAATTCTGGAGACCGTCTGTGCAGTATGAGGTCGCGCGTTGTCGTGCAGGAGCAGCGGAGACGAGTGATTGACCAATGCTGGTTGGAGATGTGCCAGCTTCTCCATCATTGTGTTCAGTTCTTCACAGTACACATCTGCAGTAATGCTCACCCCGTTTGGTAAGAAGCTGTGATGAATCACTACGGCGCTAGACCACCAAACAGTGACCATCACTTTTCTAGGGGTAAGTTTGCGTTTAGGGCATTGTTTAGGTGCTGAACCAGGATCCAACCAACTTGCTGAGCGCTTGCGGTTATCAAACAGAATCCATTTTTCATCGCAGGTAACAATGCGGTTCAAAATTCCTTCATTTGTGTATCTGTTGAGCAGTGCAAGGCACGTCTCGACGCGTACTTCGCGCTGGCGATCATTGAGTTCGAGGGGCACCCATTTGTCAATCTTTTACCAACCAATATTGTTTTGACGCTAACATCGAAAGCTGCTGCTAATTCAGCCGTAGATTGTGTATCGTCAGCTTCCACAATCACCTTTAATTCGTCATTGTCGACCAAAGTCTTCAGACGACCGCGAGGTTCATTTTTCAGGTCGAAATTTCCAGAACGGAAGCGAGCAAACCAATAACAGGTGGTGCCATCGATATAGGTATAGACTAGATTTAGGGTCGGCGCAAAAAAGACGTCTCGGTAAATAAGAGCGCATTTGAAAAGTGAGCTCTTATTTTGTTTAGTTTCGTTTGAACACAGCCAATATAAACACGTCTCACAATGCCGCAGTGTGTATTCAAAAGTTGCAAAAATAATGCTCGAAAAAGCAATTTAACAGTCGGAGTATCTTACTTTCCGTAAGAACATAAAGAATAAGAGATATTTTAAGCTTTAAAGTAACAAATAATATAAAATTTTGAACAAAATTACATTTTTTAAACCACGCTACCAACGCTACAAATGTTTGGCCAAACTCGCCAACACACGCACAAACTTCGAAGAAGAAAAAATAAACGAAACAAAACGATGTAGCTCTCAAGGCGAGAACGGGAAAACATACTTTATTCGTTGCATGTTAAGGTTGAATTCACACTAAATGTTCTTTAACTTATGTCTATTTCTTTTAAGTGACAGGAGTAGTTTATTGCTTTGCTCGTTTTATGTGACTAATGATCGTAAGTATTAGATAATATTTTGAAGATTTGTGACTTTATTACTGGGTGCTATGGTTGTAATTAGGTTGAACTTAAAACTGTTTTAAAACATTTCTCTCCCTTAATGTAGCTGTAAAAGTATATACTCACACGGATAGCATTTAGCTTGGATTTTGTATGTGACCCAGAATCTAGTCTATACCTATATCGATGGGTGGTGCGTTGGTTTGTAGTGTTAGCTCCGTAAACGTCGTTGATGTTGCGTGCCGTTTGTGCCGCGTTGCTGCCACGACGGTACTCATATTCCATAATTACTCGAATTTTTAACGTATCCATGATGACGAAAAAGATTGAAATGCGATGAAAATGTAACACTAATCAATAAACAAATGACTACTCTTGGAAAAAAAAAACCATGTTTTTAAAATAAAATAAATTTGAAATTAGAATTCTTAGCCTAACAAAAATTATTTAGATTTGAAATGGCCAGTACTGCAGAACGGATATTTCATAGGTAAAGACCTATTATTTATTTCTATGCGCTCTTCTAAGCACTGGAAGATTTATTTTATTCATAGTATTCGCCTTGTAACCAGTTTGGCTTTTAAATAAACATGCGAGTGAATACAAGTATTGCTGCCCTGTCTGTGTTCATATTTAATTTGGAATCTTCTTACGTGTCTAATGAAAGAGTGCTTTGCTTCAATAGAGATGTTGACTGTTGTCAAATCAGCGTCTTTTTACTAAAAAACTTGAGAGGTGTTAAGGGACACCCGGATGGAACGAAGTTATATAAGTCGAGAGAGTATAATATTAAAAAAAAAAACATTTATATATATATAAATTAGAAATGAAAATATCTGGCTTGCTTTCTATAAGATAGAGAGAGAGAGAGAGAGAGACAGAGAAAAATGCGCACGCCGCACAGCTTACAATAGCTTACTATAGCAAAAAGTGTCCTGACAAAACTTTTCGTAAGATTTTTTTCCGTCTAGCCCACTTTCACAACGCGCGATAAGGAACTTCGTTCCAAAACTTCGTTCCAATAATATCAAAACGATAGTTTATATTTTATTTTAAAATGTATTGTCCGTAGGTATTGGAGTGTTATTACATGTTTTACCTATAGGTACATTGGTTAGAGGATGTACACTTGCTTTGATCTTGAGGGTAGGTACAATGTATTTTGTTTATTTATTATCGCGAAAAATGTAGTTTCGTAATAACCCGGAATATGGCGGGCGATATTCGCATCCAAGTTTCGCCGCCGCAAATTCCGGTGAAAATAAAAACTACACTTTCTCCAAAGATACTTAGTAGATTATTTCCAATTCATTTTTTTCTTGTCTGGCAAAATCCCACTAATATTATTAATGTGAAAGTTTGGATGGATGGATGTTTGTTACTCTTCCATGCAAAAAGTACTGAATGGATTTTTAATGAAACTTGTCACACAGGTAGATATCCTGGAATAACACATACTTTTTATCCCGGGAAAAGATAAGATCCCTCGAGAATGCGGGTGAAACCGCGGGGGCCAGCTAGTCTTCTATATATTTTGCGTCTTCTTAGTCGGGCAATCAATCTTTGTCCGCAGAAATTGGAATCACTACAACACCCAAATTAGGGAACAAATTCTGTACCTAGCTAGAGGCTAGAGGGTTAGTCATTATCCAGAAATAAGTTTTATAATTAGCATGCATTTTTTATCCTGGGACATTCTCCACACACGGTCATCTGATCCCAAACTAAGCAGAGCTTGTAATATGTAAACCAGACAATTAATATATAACTTTTTTAATACAGTTGCTCAAAAAGTGGTGTATTACAGGGACGTATAGCGTTCGGGATGTGGGCTATTACATACTAGTGCTTTTGTTTTACCTTTACCGAACTAGTGCGTCTCTTTCCCAACTGTCAAAATAATGTCTATTAAAAAGAAAAACCAACCATGAAGTATTTACTAAAGAGTTTTTGTGATTCATACAAATACGTATATTTCTAAAAAGAAGCTACTAATTTATTTCAATATCAGATTTAATGATTTAATTGAATGAGTTAGGTTAGGTTTAATTTCATTTCATCTCATTAAATTTCATTTTCATTTCATATCAAGAAAAAAATATACTGAAGACTAAGCTGTATGGATAGTTCCCTTTGGGTGAAGAAAAAAAAACTCTGCTTATATTCTACGGTTGGCGCCATTTTCCAGAAATTTTCTTTGCGAGTTAAGTTGTTTGTTGCACAAAATGAGTAATTTCGACCCTATTTTTTTTTAATTAACACCACCGGAATCACTATAATTGCACAAACATTGTATGACAAATATACATGAACAATCATACGAAATTAATAATAGTTTGTCTCAAACAGTAAATATGCAACCTAAAACTTCCCCAGTAAGTTTAAAAAACTGTACCAATTTCAATGTACATGTGTACTATAACTTTTATAAGAAATAAATGATTAGTTAGTTGAGTTTATTGTGTTTTTATTATTTTATTAAATTGCTTCATTTTTTTGCAACTGTATTAAAAATAGTCGTTCAGTACACTTGCGGAACCGTCATTGCAACTTGTTCCGACTGTCGGGTCCATTTGTCGGGACTCTTTGCAATGACAGCCTTTCCGCACTTGTAATGAAATGAAAATTTAAATACATAGGTACCACTTAATTAGATTAATTACACCCAGACATGTTCAGTTCATGCACACGAACGAATGTATGTCCCTGTGGACTTCGAAGCCGTGACTAGCCAAGTCTATCAGGGTTTGTAAAGAGAATTTTCAATATGTATTTTAAAACTAGCTGTTCCGCGCGGTTTCACCCGCGTTCCCGAGGGGTCTTATCTTTTCCTGGGATAAAAAGTAGCCTATGTACTATTACAGACTATAATCTATCTCCATGCCAAATTTCAACCAGATCCATTCAGCCGATCTGACGTAAATGAGTAACAAACATACATCCATCCAAATTTTCACATTTATAATATTAGTAAGATAAGTAGGATAGTAAGATGATATTTTACAATGATATATTAGAAATGCATTTATTAAATAAAAATAAAAAAATGTTTTTAATATTGCAATATCCACCCTATATTACGATAGTAACACGATGCCTTTTGTGGTTGTTTTGGGTCACTTTTAATATTAACTAGTGGTCCCGGCAGACGTTGTCCTGCCCTGAAAATAAAACATAGAACCCGATTCCAGCGCCACCTATTGTGAAACTAAACCATCTGTCAGTCCGATCTCGAGACATGTCAAAACGTCGTTCTATACAAAATGTATGACAAAAATAATTTTCTTCATCATTCTTTTTTTATGAATTTTTCGTATTTTTTAATCCTATGTCCGTCTCCTGGTTCTAAGCTACCTCCCCACCAATTTTCAGCCAAATCGGTTCAGCCGTTCTTGAGTTATAAATAGTGTAACTAACACGACTTTCTTTTATATATATAGATTGCATTCGGTAGGAAGGAAATTACGTGAAGTGCATCCGTTGATGCCGCCCATTGCCGGCGATGCGACACTGGTCGTTTTAGGTTTCTCGATAAGCTTGTGTTTGACCACAATCCTACCATGGTAAGAAAGATGTGGCCGAAGGTGGTAAGCACACAAAGTATAGAAGGAAACTGGCTCTCAAGTGCAGCTGTCGGAACACACCGATAGGTGTTGGCGACAGATTTTCAACTTGAGGGTGGTAGCCAGCGAGTCGGGTACTACAAAGTACCCTACCACCGAACAATGGTTTCCTCACGATGTTTTCCTTCACCGAAAGCTCAAAGTTAAACTAATTAGCCACACTTTAGCCTCCCTCTTTCAGAGCGCCGTTTGGACATATTCTCTAAAAACCACAACATTTCTAGTGGGGCAGAGGGGGTCAAATGAGCCCTCATAAAATAAAACAGCCCCTAAAATTTTTACCCTAAGAAAGAGGGTAACTAAAGAAGTTTGCCCCCCGTCATGAAGTACTTCCGCGGTCCCTGTACATATCTACGCTTGTTTAAACGCACTAAATTCTCTTCAAAATTATCAAAATCATTTGCAAACAATGCCCCACACGTTAAAATGAAAAGTAATAAAGCGTAACTGGCTGTAACACTCGCGGAGGCCCGGAGCGGCTGTAAAATTACATTGTTCGTCGGAAGCACTCACATTCCTTGATTTAACAACCTGCTTGTAATCTCTCTGGTTTTATGGCCACACCGTCGTGTTGGGTCGCACTAATCTACGTCACACGTTTGTTTTGGGCAGGGCCGGATTTGGGAAAACAAAAGAGTGGAGGCCCCAAATTATTTTGCGAATAGGATAAATAATACTTTATAAAGAGGAAGGAACCATCGTTCCAACCGTGTCCGACGATACTTCTAGAACTTTATGAATATATAGAATTTATGTGGGTCCCTCTCTGTTGTGGGCCCCGGTTGCCCTCCCTTAGATCCGGCCCTGGTTTTGGGGACTAAAATGTTCGTTTGTTAGGGCACAAAGTTTGTTGCATATTTTGCGATAGCAAGAGACTGAAAAAAGAGATGGATGGGTGTGAGAGATGTGAGTAAGAAAGGAGTGAATTCCGATATGACGGATAGAAGGGCCGAATGGAAGAAAAGTAGACATTGCACCGACCACGAATAATTGGTAACAGGGTGATGATGATGATGATTTTGCGATCGCAAACAATGATCTGTAATAGTATTTGTGTATCTGGTAATAGCTATTGGTACTCAATTAAAATGTATATAAGTAGGTAACCATGACGATAAGTTTGGTAGCGAATAGATTAAAAAAATATGTAGTGTTAATTTGAATTATATCTGTCTTTTTGTTTTTATTTTATTGTAAAGTATGTGTTGTAGTGCTGTATATCAACATGTACATATCGATATATAGGTACATATAGAGATATCGACAGCACTACAACACTAGTGAAAGGATGCACACTTGCACTGTAAGAAAAAAACCGGCCAAGTGCGAGTCGGACTCGCGCACGAAAGGTTCCGTAATAACGGCAAAAAAAATGTTTGTTGGGAGCCTCCCTTAATTATTTATTTTATTTTGTTTCTTACTTGTTTTTGTAGCGGCAACAGAAATAAATAATTTGTGATAATTTTAACTATCTAGCTAACCCGGTTCTTGAGATACAGGCAGACGGACAGACAGCGAAGTCTTAGTAATAGGATCCCGTTTTTACCCGTTGGGTACGGAACCCTAAAAAGTTGGGCGCGTCTTCGTCAATGGCACTATCTATACATAATATATACATTCTCGTAATTAAAGAAACTCTAATAGACTTACCATCAGATGACCGGCCTGCTTGCTTGTGCATTAAAGAAAAAGAAGCCATAGAAATACCTACACGGCTTCAGAAAATCTGAACAATCCCTTTTTCCACATGTAGAACATTATGCGTGCGACATTTCACGTTTACTGACCTTCTATTCACGTAGATTATCGATGGCTAGTAATGTAGGTAAACCTCCATTTGACTTTATGGCGCGAATTTGCGTTGTGACGTTGCGTTTTCGTTTTATTTTCATTATGTAAATTTTATTATTTTGAGTTTTATTGAATAATATCGGTGCTGTTTCGTCCAATAATGATCAATCTAAGTGCACAAGTGAAGTGAAATCAAATGAAAGCGTGTATCGTGACTTTTCATGATCATACCTCTCACTGAAAGTATACATTTTAAAAACTTCGCTGGTAGATTCCTCATAGGGAGTAGGTATTCTCTAAGAAAAACAATGGAAGTACTGGACATTAGCACCAGCTTATGCATAGCACATACTTTAATTTTTTCGTGTAGTACTCTTCGTTAGTAACAACTTTCACCAAGGCTATTGACGCGATTTTTCGAGAAAAAAAATCCTAAAGTTTCTATCTAATTCATAAAAAAAATAACCACGAAGTGTATGGTTATCGACCTAATCAAACCATGTTGATTCTGAACAGAATTCTGGTTTTTTTTCTCGAAAACTGTGCGTTTTCGCGTTAAAAGCCTTGGTGAAAGTTCTTACTTCTTACTACGAAGAGTACCTACTACACGAAATAAAATAAGTGAAACCCCAGTTCAGTGGCTGCTAATGTACAGTCCAGCCATATTCAAACCAGTTGAGAAAGTCCTAAGAGGAAAGTCGGCGAAGAGATCGCGTAAAAATTTAAGGATCACCACCTAGAGGGTGGTGATCTGTCAAAAACAAGTCTTCTTCTTCTTTGGTTTAATGGCGACAGTAGCCAGTAGCACAATTCCGCCAATGTCATGTTAGTTAAAGATAAACGAAGGAGACTTTTACACAAAAAAAAATATAAAAATAAATGGCGCTGATTTTAGAAGGTGAAGTCGCAGAGCAAAAGTTAGTTAATTTTCGTTGAGAATGGCGCAGGGCGTTCGAGTATATGGACCGTGCGAAAAACGACAATTGTTCACGCGTCGATCGAAGGCGATTTATTATTTATTGCCTTCATTGTTCTGTATTACATTATTGTCGGTGACGTATGAGAGTCCCTGTGGCTTTGTGTGGTTAACTGCGCCCACGTTATTGCTAATCAATTTGTAATATTGATAGCTCAGTGGCAGTGACGGGGCATACCGCGGCGAAGGTCATGGGTTGCGCTTGAGCTTTCGGTGAAGAAAAATGTCGCGAGGAAACCATAGCACGGTGGTAGGGTACTTTGTAGCACCCGACTGGCTGGCTACCACACACAAGTTGAAAATCTGTCGCCATGCACCAATCGGTGTGTTCCGACAGCTGCATTTGAGAGCCAGTTCCCATCTAGGCTTTGTGTGCTTACCACCTTCGGTCACATCATCACTTACCATGAGTGATAGTCAAAGTCTATCGTACTAATATTATAAATGTGAAAGTTTGTATGTTTGTTACTCAATCCTGCTGAGCGGATTTTGATGAAACGTGGCACACAGGTAGACTTCCTAAAATAAAACAGGATACTTTGTATCCCGGGACAAGATAAGATACCTCGTGAACGTGGGGATGTTTATCGTCTTTAATCTGTTGACTCTCGAGATTAACCTGTCAAACAACTCGTCAAAGCGCGCACAATTTAAAAAAAAATCAAAATTCGCGCCCAATTTTCAAGTAAATGTCATCGTCCCGATTGTACCATTTGAGAACCAAGTGGTGCGAACTCTGAAGCCCCGATTGTCCCAAGAAATAACTGACAGGTTAAAAAATACCTAAAGCTTTTGTGAAATTCCGGGTACACCGTAATGTTACGCCAATATAATGATAATACGAAGTAGTCGCGTGTAAAATAATATCTAGTTACTGCTATCTAAGCTCGGAATCTATTTTCTCGGTCCTTGGAGAGAATTCCGTAACACAATATTCTACATAATTAATTCTAGGCGAATGTTTGTGCAGATATCATAAATATCATGTGACAGTTCACCCGCCATTTTGTTTTTCACGAGAATGGTATCTAGATTTTTATTAATTTACTTTCGTTGTAACTATCTCGTGAAAGGCCTTTTTAATGGATCAGGCTAACCGGTATAAAGAGTTTTTTTTGTATATTTGTTAGTAATGGACAAACACAAAAAATACGAGGAATTAAAAATAAAATATGGCCAATGTTGCTAGCTAGCTGATAATGTAGCTGTTTGGTGATTTTTTTTTATATCGGTTAAGTATTTTTAGAATTAATACAACAACAAAAAATATCTTTATAGGTACCTAAAATTAGTTTATATTTAGACAAAGTCTGTCTGTCAGTCTAATAATTACCAACTTTTTTAACGGCAGTTTAGACTAATATCTAAATATTAGGAGCTTGCAGGCCGCTCCCTAACTTTGGAACATTGGAACATTCTAACCAAAATCTGACTTTTTGGCGGGAAGTGACGTTGCGTTTTCGTTTTATTTTCATTAAATCGGTGGTGTTGTGTCCAATAAAGATCAATATAAGTGCACAAGTGAAATAAAATGAAAGCGTGAATCGTGACTTTTCAGGTTGTCCCAAAAAGGCTGTGAAAAGTTTCAGTGGAACAGACCAGTGTACCTACTGTACGAATGAGGACTAGACTTTACAGTAAATGATTATAACGTGACTGTAATATAAAATAAAAGAATATTAAAACTGAATAAAAATGTATGCGACTGAAAGACTTTGTATCTATGGTCATGAGTAGATTAATAAAAAGAAATCCAACCAAAATCGTCGTAGTGATATGCGGGCTTAGTGCAGATTGATTAATGGGTGGTAGCTTCCGACAGTCTCCCGGTGAAAGGCGGTTTAAGCTCCACCCATTCGTCGCACAAGCTTTGAAAATGGTCTTGACCATCTGGCTATACCTACTTATTATCAAAATCTGAGCTGTAGTTTTAGCGTGAAAGAGTGAGCTGCTGCTGAGTGGTTGTTCTCGTAAATAAGTCAAATTAAAAAACACAGCGGGCAGAGCTGCATGTAGAGGTCACAGAACAAATAAAAAGGTAGGAGTGTACGTAAACAATAGTCTCCAATGAAGTAAAGCAACGTGCACGAAGTTATGTCTGCACGACACTGCACGTACGTTATCCCGCGTGACTATCGGCTTCCTTTTTCAAATTCGGCTGCCTTTACTATAAGAGCGCAACGTTCTACCTTTATTATTTGGTCTGAAGCAAAGGTTTTTTTGGAACGAAGTTCCTTATCGCGCGTTGTGAAACGGGGCTAGACGGAAAAAATGCTCACGAAAAATTGTCACCGACACTTTTGTGTGTGTGCCATTGTAGACACTTTTGTGTGTGGGCTATTGTAAGCTGTGCGGCGTGCGCATGTTTCTCTGTCTGTCTGTCTGTCTCTCTCTCTCTTATAGAAAGCAAGCCAGATATTTTCATTTCTATTTATATATATTAAAAAAAAAATTATAATAATAATTTATATTTATATATATTGTTTTTTTTAAATATATATAGACTTATATAACTTCGTTCCATCCGGGTGTCCCTTGACACCTCTCAAGTTTTTTTTAAGACAGCATAGGGCTGAAATTGTATTAGTTACTACCGAAATCTGTGTCTAACTTTTTTAATTACCTAGGTACATACATGCGAACACTGGAATGTGACATAGCCGGTGTTTGGCCGTTTGCCACTATCGTACAATAATGAACGGTTTTTTGCTAATGTAATTTGAATTTAGAATCGTGTATTGGAATCCTTGCTTTGTATTCGCGGGAATTTATATTTAATTTTTGTATGTTGGTTGTAATTTTTGTCGCCTTCTTTTCCGCTTCACAGGATCTTTGAAAGGTTGCCATTTATAAAAAGTTTGTAACGTAACATTACCGATACTCTATGTCTATGGGTCGGTCCCTTATTTTTGAGGATCTTGATCAGCATTAAGGTTGCATCTGGAGTGGATGATCTGTCTTTGGTTCTATGCAGTGCGTCTCTCATCTGATAACCATGTATTTGGTGGACAAAGTCTTTCACTTGATCGCTGGACGACGACTGCGTGTTCTTTGTTTTCTGTTTTCAATCTCTTTCAATTGCCAAATCTACATTACATTAGAAACATGTTTTTTGGCGAATCTCCGTTCGAATTTAATACTCAATTTTACGATCAGATATACACCTTTGATGTTTCTGTGTGGTGTGAGTTTTATTGCTTCAAAAAAAAGTTCACTTCCGCCATTATAAAAAATGTAAACATCTTGTTTATGGATGATGCATGGGAGTCAATTGAACTGCTTTTTATTTGGCACATATTCAACGCCGCTTTGTTTTCATTTTCATTAGTGATGTTTTGTTTTGTAATGGATTATTTTACTTAGGCAGATGAAATTATAAAACACGTCTATTATTTGAACTTATCGTATTTTCGAATTAGCAGTACTTACATTAGGAGGTCGTTTCAAAACTACACATAAACATATCCAGGAATTGTGGCGAAGTAATAAAAAATATTAAGTTAATATTGCAAAACTAAGTGTCATCGCATTATATATTTTATTAATTTGTATATATTGTTTTTTTTGTGCAACTGCCGGAACACACCCACAGATTTTCAACGTGAGGGTGGTAACCAACCAGGCGAGTACTACAAAGTACCCTACCACCGTGCAGTGTGCTGTTTCCTCACGTTGTTTTCCTTCACCGAAAGCTCAAGCTCATTGTAGGAGTCGAACCCACGAATGTATAAGATGGTGCCACCCACGAAGACGCACCCCACTCTTTTTCCTAATCCCTTACAGTGCAAGTGTGCATCCTTTCACTAGTGTTGTAGTGTTGTCGATATGTCGATATATATATATATGCAGCACTATAACACTAACAAAATAATGAAATGAAATTGAAATAAACAATTTCATTTCAATTTCATTTCACTTCTATACTTACCTAAACTATTTCTGGAGTAAACAATGTAACTAAGCCACTTGACAGCGATGTCAGAATTGGCGCCATTATAATACCATACATGAACGCTCGACAGATTAAAAATAAAAGCAATACTAGACATTGCTATCATTCCTCTATTCGGCCTTGGCGGACTAGCTAAAACATTACGAATCAAAATACTTGTTTTAAAAATAAATAAAAAGAGCGAGTTGAACGGTGGGCCATGAAATTAGCGAACTTTAGTTTACAGTTTAATCGTGCGTAGTTTTGCTGAAGTATTACATACTATAGATAGCGCCAGGGTCGGCTTTAACCCATGGAGGCGAGCAAATAAAAGGTCTGTCAGAGCGCTCTTTAGCCCTAGGTCGTTTGTGAATTACCCAAGAGTACATAACATGGACGAAGGTCGAAGGGTCTATTGAGAGCTCCACGCAATCCCTTGGTATTGCCAATGTCAATAGGCGACCCGCCTGCCTCGTTGTCACTTGTGACATAAAAAAAAACTATAGTTAAGGCCAGCACTGGATAGCGCCATCACGAAGACACGCCCCACTCATTTTCCTAATCTCAGAAAAGCCAGATCCATTTTAGAAGGAAGAAAAATTAAACTGTTGTAAACCTAAAAACCCGACTCTTTGAATCACGGATCGGACGATGCGTCCGAAATCCACCGAAAAAATATTGAATTTCAGGAATCGCGACTAAAGTCAATAATTCCGAATTCAAATTGTAAAAGTATCAATAAAACCGAAAAATAAATGAGTCTCATAAAAACCGTGTACCTATCTTTTTATTTCTGTTTCCACGCCAATCTTCAAGACATACCAACGCAGTGGTTTTATGACACTTCTACTACCAACCGGTCCGGAAGTCAGCCTTCAACTGAAAAGAACCTGCTAATTCAGCTGGGTTATGCATATAGTACATATTTTTTTACGAATAGGTACGACACAATACAAATGTTTTATCTACTAAAAGATTGACAGGTACATTAAATTATGGAGTGTGATAGTTAAAGAAAATTATTTTTATTAAAAGGTTGGTACAGTATCTAACCATTAGCTACCAATTATTTAATTCGACGATGAATAGTGTTGCCATATTCATTATTCGTGATACAGTAATATTAAAATTATTTCCATACAGTTCGCTGACCGTGACTGTAACCTTTCACGCTTTTACAGCAACCTATTTCAGATCAATATCTTGATATATAATTTTTTATGTACATGTAATTTGATTTTTTGGCACAATTTACGATAAGCTTAATAATGGAGGTTCTTTTTATATTTGAATTTAGGCTTTTGGCTCTAACTTTCAAATATAGAGCTGATACAATTACACTGGTTGAAGCTTGGTGTCGTATTTTCTACTTTTCGTGCTATATTTTTTCGCCGTTGTCAATACCTACAGGCATTTCACGTACGGGGTGCAATGACCCAAAACACCCAAAGATGCCGTCGTGTGGTATGAGATATTGTAATGTTGTGTATTTTGCAATATTATGTTTTTTATACGACAACGTAAACGTGTCACCTTACGAAATATTTATAATTAGAAATTCAAAAATCAATATATAAAAAAAAAACAAAAACATCGTAATATATCGAAAATTGTGACACTTTTATTGAGGTCGTTTTTGTATATGTTGGTAGGTGACCCACCCACCTATCTCACCCTTAAGTTTGTTGTACGTAGGTCCAGTTAGGTGTTTACCATAAAATAAGTCTTTACAGCTCTTTTGTTTTAATTACAGAACTACGAAAACGAACAATTTATAATATATTTGTACTGTTTATTCGATTCAGACGTTGCCATATAAAAAAAGAGTAATAATTGATTAGATACTCATGTAGACAGCTATAAAAGTTTTTAAACGATCAAAAGCTCGTAAAAATATGAAGTAAGTTGAAAAAAAAATGCTTTTTTATCCAGTAGACGCTGGCACTCTGCCAACATCGGTGGGGAATCATGAAGTTCAATTAAAATGACGTTATTAATCGAATCGTGAGTTGGTCTCATACTGTTTTTACTAAATGTATGTAATATATTACAAACTAGTCTCAAACTAATGCATATTTTATTTGTTACAGAACCGTATTCCTGCCCTTGGACCATCCATTCTTCTACGCTTTTATAAAAAAAAAAACATAATTAATCTGTTCCTTACCTGTCAATTTAAAGCGCCAAAATGTGTTGCAATAATTAAAATTAAGTAACAGTGATTACCGGACGTGTTTTCAATGTGTAAGCAGTGATAGGAACTGTGCGGTAATAAAATGGCAACACCACCTGAGTCGCCGGTTGAGGAACATGCGTACGAGTTGGAGCCTAGTCGAACGCCAAAGCCTATACCAGTTGCCTTGGAAGAACTCTGCAGACAGACCAAGTTTTCAAAACAAGAAATCAGAGTTATGTACAGAGGATTTAAAACTGTGAGTACTTTATTTTAATGACTTACCTAAAATGTAGAATTGAAAGAAAGAAAGAAAATAGTTTGTATTACGTTGACACACGCAACATCACACATAAAAGAAAAAAAAACCTATAAGTACATAATATAAATGTTACAAACAAAAAAATATATATACATGAAGGAAATAAACATAGGTAGGTACAAACATTTTGAAAAAGTAAAACAACAAAAAACAAAATAACCGTGCGATGTTGCGTGATGTCACGAATAAAGGTTCCGATTCAGCATACAACCAAGGAAACCCTATTACTAAGACTTTGCTGTCGGCGACAGAAATACATCATCTGTGAAAATTTCAACTGTCTAGCTATCACGGTTCATGAGATACAGCCTGGTGACAGACATACAGACGGACAGCAGAGTCTTATTAATAGGGTTTCCGATTTTACCCTTTGGGTACGGAACCCTCACAAATTCTAGAATCAATTTTAAAAGCAACAAAAAAACTACTATTATTCAATCTTTTCTTCAACCGCAATATTTTTAAAAAATTGAAATGATGTTGTGAAGTGACACACCGAAAGAAGAACATGGCTAGCGCATTTTTTTCATTTATTCAAACAAGACCCCCTTAAATATTTATTTTATTTGAAATTTTTTATTTACTATTAAAGTAAAAATACAACTGAGTATTTTGTGAATATTTCAAGTGCCTACCTGTTGCCATTATTGATATCGAGAAAAAAAGGGCAAAAAAATAGCGTTTGTTGTATGGGAGCCCCCTACGAATGAGTAGACTTATTACTTATTCGTAGGGAGACCCCCTAAAATATTTATTTTATTTTGTTTTTAGTACTTGTTGCTATAGCGGCAATAGAAATACATAATTTGTGAAAATTTCAACTGTCTAGCTGTCGCGGTTCTTGAGATACAGCCTGGTGATGATATCGAGCAAAAAAGAGCAAAAAAAAATCGTTTTTTGAATGGGAGCCCCCCTTAAATATTTATTTTATTTTGTTTTTAGTATTTGTTGTTATAGCGGCAACAAAAATAAATGATGTGTGAAAATTTCAACTGTCTAGCTATCGCGGTTCTTGAGATACAGCCTGGTGACAGACAGACAGACGGACAGACAGAGTAATAGGGTCCCGTTTTTACCCTTTGGGTACGGAACCCTAAAAACAGTAGTATTGCAGCTCTTTACGTTAGCAACACTTCTCATGCATTCGATTCGCGCTTGGCCTATTTGTTGGCGCGAGTTTTTGATCATATTGCTGCCAGTGATTGACACTTAGTGAAATGATGTTTGGACGGACGCCCGGACGGATGCTCGCGTTGATTTGCAATTTGCTTGTAAACCTACGGTTACCGTCTCTCGATAATTTTGATCGCCCAAGGTTATGTATGAAGCCAATGATATTAAGTAAAAAGGTGTAGATTTAATATTATAATTACACAGTACTTAAAAACTTTGCGACCTTTTTCAGGTATAGCAAATTTTTAATAATATTTTTTTAAGAATTTATAATATTAAAATAAATAATTCTACTAATAATAATTCCAGTAAGTAATAATAATAATAATTTTACGAACAAATAAAACATAAACAAACCTAATCGTTAAGATATTCTTCAATTGTATAAAAACAAAAAACTGTTTTTTTTTTGTAAATTGGTTATATTTTGATTCAGATTTGATGTTTTAGGGTAACTTATTATATATTTTTACTGCCTATAGGTTACTTAGACAACATTCGATCTTCAAAAATGGCCGGGAAATGGGACTCTAACGCACACAAAACAGCTTAATATTGCAATATCCACAATACATTACGATATTTCTTAACACGCGATGGCATTTTTGGTGGTAGTGGGTCACTTTTACTTTTAATGTTAATTACATAAGGCCTTTGCTTGCGGCGGCGTCGTGTGGCGGGTCGCTCACTTCCCTATAAAATGTGCGAGGAGGGCGATGGCTGCCACACGCGTCATACTTGTGAACAGGTGCTGCTTGTGGGGGCTGGTCTGTGCGAGTTTGTTGTTTATAAAGTCAGTCATAATTAAATTCTATAGATTACTATTTTTGCCGCCATAACACGCAAATATTGTCAATGAGACTAGATAAATAATAATTACTGAATGTATAGGTGTAACAAGTTGTTTCTGAAAAGAGTAATTGCTGAGTTTATTGCCGGCTCTTCTCAGCAAAAGCAACCTTCCGAACCGAGCATTTAGAGTGACTATTAATAAGTGCCTGTGAAGGCCTATTTGGATTTCATAATGGCACTCGGTACGTGAAGTGCATTCGATGATACAGGGGATGCGACACAGGTCAAGTTAGGTTAATTAGCAACTCTTTAGCCTCCCGCTTTCGGAGCGCTTATAACTTATCTTCACTTTTTTACTTATAATAGTTTTCCGCTCGCGGTTTCACCCGCGTTCCCGAGGGATCTTTTCTTTTACCGGTATGAAACGTAGCCTATGTGTGTTTTTGTTAATTATTTTATTCTGTTTTTAGTATTTTTTGGTATAGCGGCAACAGAAATACATCATCTCAAAATTTCAACTGTCTAGCTATCACGGTTCATGAGATACAGCATGGTGACAGACAGAAAGTAAAATCTTAGTAATAGGCGTTCCGTTTTTACCCTTTGGGTACCCAAACTAAAAAGAAGGAAATGGTTTGACATGTAGCAGAAAAACGCGCACAAAGATTTTCTTTAGATGATGTTACTTTGAGCAAGCAGGATCGACGTGATTTATCATAGAAATAGTTAATGAAAAAGATAGTGAGCTATTATGGTTTTCCATGGCGTGAAACCGCGGTTGACTGGCTCTTTTGTTAAAATTATTGATCTGCCCAAGGAATTTCGTTGCCGCCACAATTTTCTGGGAACGTTCAACGATCCGAGCTCTATGATAATATACCTACTTTCTTTTCTCTAAAATGTAATATAGGTACTTTCATTTTTCTTTTCTCTAAAATGTTTCTGTCGGTATAAAAGGGGCTGGGTCGTTTGTTACTTCTAGTCGAGCTACGGGATAAGTAATAAGCTAATATGATCAAATTCTTCATACAGGATACCATATTAATCGTGAATTTTTTTTTTTAATAATCTTTAGTCATGACTATAGATACAAAGTCTTTCAGTCGCATACATTTTCTTCAGTTTTAATTTCTTCTTTCATGTTATACTAGCTGTCCCCGCGGTTTCACTCGCGTTCCCGAGGGATCTTATCCTTTTCCGGAATAAGAAGTATCGTATGTGTTATTCCAGGATATGATCTACTTTTGTGCAAAGTTTCATCAAAATCTGTTCAGCCGTTTTTGCGTGAAAGAGTTATAAACGTCCATCCATCCAAACTTTCACGTTTATAATTAACAAATGTTTGACGTACTTTTTTATTTATGAACCGATTGACATGAAACAAAGACTAAATGTTAAGTGAAGCATACCACAATATATTGGTGAAGATCACATCTGAATCAGATAAGCCGTTTCTGAGATTAGCGTGCACAAACGCACAGACAAACAGACAAAAACTCAAACAATCATTTTTTTGGGTGCTATATTTTTTTATTTTTTTTTATTCTGGATAAGCTTGTGTTTGACCACAATCTCACCATGGTAAGTGATGATGTGGCCGAAGATGGTAAGCACACGAAGCCTAGATGGGAACTGGCTCTCAAGTGCAGCTGTCGGAACACACCGATAGGTGCTTGGCGACAGATTTTCAACTTGAGGGTGGTAGCCAGCCAGTCGGGTACTACAAAGTACCCTACCACCGTGCTATGGTTTCCTCACGATGTTTTCCTTCACCGAAAGCTCAAGCTCATTGTAGGATTCGAACCCACGACTTTCGTCGCGGTATTCGACGTCACTTACCACTGAGCTATCATCGCCTTAAATTTGCGTTGATAAAGGTCCCAATAAATATGTTTTCTCATATAATATCTTCCATATGTACTTACAGCGATCCCTTACATATCTTCTATAATATAAAAATGAATCGCAAAATGTGTTGGTAAGCGCATAACTCAACAACGCCTGGACCAATTTGGCCAATTCTTTTTTTTAAATGTTCGTTGAAGTCCAAGGATGGTTTCTACGGCGAGAAAAATTCATATAATTGCCGGGAAAACCCTAAAAACAGCCCTTTTCTTTTTCCCATACAAACACCCAGCTGTTAAACATTTGACGTCAATCGAAACAAAACAAAGACGCGTTTTAGAGAAATAGAGCAGAACAAGGTCTGCCGGGACAGCTAGTTTATTATATATGTAAATATAAATAGTCACATTGTCACTGGAAAGTCTACTCCTCATCATCATCTATTCATCAAATCTACTGATTATCATAATGAAAATGTTTTTTTTTTTAATTCAAAATAGGTCTTTACAAGCTCTTATGAATTATATTTTAGTTTGATGAAATATTATTTGATCGCTTTTGCTTATAATTTACGGCAAGCGAAACTCTTCCATCCCCTGCGTGGCGGCTGGCGCTTCATAACTTGACGACGGAACTTCTCATTCAGTGACGCTCAGCTGTCGCCCCGGTGTCGTTTTTATGTCGTTTTGTTGCTGCTTTCTGTTGCGTCATGAATAGGTGTTGACACTGTGAGTAGGACAATTCGTTTGTTTTTGCTTTCGGTGAAATGGATGAAAATAAATTAAACTCGTTTTTAGGGTTCCGTATCCATAAGGTAAAAACGGGATCCTATTACTAAGACTTCGCTGTCTGTCCGTCTGTCTGTCACCAGGCTGTATCTCAAGAATCGCGATAGCGAGACAGTTGAAATTTTCACAAATTATGTATTTCTGTTGCCACTATAACAACAAATACTAAAAACAAAATAAAATAAATATTTTTTGCCCTTTTTTGCTCGATATCAATAATGGCAACAGTTCGTCACTTGAAATATTCACAAAATACTTAATTGTATATTTACTTTAATAATAAATTCGTGTACCTACTGTTGTTTACCTAGTCAATAGTACGGAACCCTACGTGCGCAAGTCCGACTCGCACTTGGCCGGTTTTATTTAGTCTTATTTGTTCTTTCAACCGAAATGAATGATCACCACCGTATAGATAGATACCTAGTACTCACCAGCTAGCTACTGGCTCTCAAGTTGATAATATGTTGCCAAGATCCGACAGATGCACTTGAGAGCCGCACAAGTGTAGTGCAGTACCCCAAGTGAAAATAATTGACGCTGCGATTATGACACTTTTCTATGGGAATCAGCACAGCGCCTCTCACGGAATAGTTATGAAACTAATATTCCATTTAAAAAGTGAGCGTTATTAATCATTTACTAAACGTAAGGATGGATACATAACTTAGGTACAGGCTGGAGTTTTGTTGTCTATGTCGATGGTTTTTGGCTGTTTCTGTCGAATCCTGTGCCAGCAACTATGTATCGGTTTTGGTAATTCCCAAAACAAATCCTAACGTTCTGTTTACGTTCTAGTCAAAACATTTGAAACAATTTGGCAAGCTACGCCACTCGTAATTTATATGTTAAATACTCACGTATTTAAGTCGGTGCTAGCCAATGGATTTTCGGTAGTTTCAGGGATTTTCGTTTTGGCTAGCAAATTAATATGAATACAAGTCGTTTAATTGCAATTTTTGACTTAACATGGATATTATTATCAATATCTTTTTTAAATTAGGTCGCGAACTCAATGTTCAGTTTTTCCCTTCGGTAGGAGGTCTAAGGAAAGTCTATGTTTACTAAAGATACCACTGTTTCGGAATTCAGCCTTTTTGTTTTATTTAAACAACTCTTCTGCCCCAGACGAAACTCAAATGTATATGAGTACAGTCAGCTTCAAAAGTATATGATCAATTTAAAACTGTGTCACTGATGCTATTTTTATACTGAATGTCAAATAGTTATGAAAGGGTTTTATGTGATTATAAGTAATATATGTATTTGTGGAATTTTTGGCGGGAACTTGCGAAGTGACGTTGCATTTTCGTTTTATTTTTATAAATGGTGCATTTTGAGGTTTATTCAATAATATCGGTGGCGTTTTGTCCAATAATGTTCAGTCTAAGTGCATCAATGAAGTGAAATTAAATGAAAGCGTGTATCGTGACTTTTCAGGTTGTCTCAAAAAGTCCATGAAAAGTTTTAGTGGAACGGCCACCAATTTCATTAAAACCTGACCTCACTTGTACGGACGATGGCTAACTTTGACTGTGAATGTGATACTAAAACGTGGAAATAACATAAATGAAAATAATAATAACTTGACATTGGCAGAAATTACCTAAAAAGATTGCAATATTGTGGCCATCAAAGAAAAAAAAAACTTGAGAGATGTCAAGGGACACCCGGATGGAACGAAGTTATATAAGTCGAGAGAGTATATATATATAAATAGAAATGAAAATATCTGGCTTGATTTCTATAAGAGAGAGTGAGAGAGAGAGAGAGAGAGAGAGAGAGAGAGAGACAGAGAAACATGCGCACGCCGCACAGCTTAATAAACATACATAGTGACAAAAAAAAGTGTCGTGACAATTTTTCGTAAGATTTTTTTCCGTCTAGCCCCCTTTCACAACGCGCGATAAGGAACTTCGTTCTCGCGCGTTTTGATTATGCATCCTATTTATGTGTATGTTGGTACCTATTTTATAAAAATAACGTATTGTATAACACCACTTCTATTGTAACATTGCATGGCCGACTTAGAAATGTCATCTTGACATGAAAGCGCGGGCGTCTACTATTTTTGGCGCCAACGGTCGACGACTCTCACCTACTGACCTTTTCATTAGAAGCCGTAACACCTAACATGTGCTCATCTCTTTCACACTTACGTGATATGCATGCTGGTGTTTCTTTCTCAATCTTTAGTCAAAAATAGTAAGGCGGGTTGCATATGTTATGACAAGTTAGATATCATTTGATATGAAATGTTATGACTACATCATTTCATTGGTTGACGTCTAGGTCTTTATATCTCTCAAGGCGATGATAGCTCAGTGTTAGTGACGTCGGATACCGCTGCGAAGGTCGTGGGTTCGAATCCTACAATAACCTTGAGCTTTCGGTGAAGTAAAACATCGTGAGGAAACCATAGCACGGTGGTAGGGTACTTTGTACTACCCGACTGGCTGGCTACCTCCCTCATGTTGAAAATCTGTTGCCAAGTACCTAACGGTGTGTTCCGACAGCTGCATTAGAGAGCCAGTTCCCATCTAGGCTTTGTGTGCTTACCACCTTCGGCCACATCATCACACTATAGGCGATGATAGCTCAGTAGTAAGTGACGTCGGATACCGCGGCGAAGGTCGTGGGTTCGAATCCTACAATGAGCTTGAGCTTTCGGTGATGGAAAACATCGTGAGGAAACCACGGTGGTAGGGTACTATGTGGTACTCGACTGGCCTGCTACCACCCTCAAGTTGAAAATCTGTCGCCAAAGCACCTGTTGGTGTGTTCCGGCAGTTGCACTTGAGAGCCGGTTGCCCTTGCCCTTAAGGCATTGTAATATGGTGTACAACACGTTGGCAGTCCACCTGGTCTTGCTAATGTCTATAGGCGACGGTAGTCACTTACCATCAGGTGACCCGCCTGCGTCGTTGTCACTAGTGACATAAAAAAAAAAAAAAAAAAAAACCATGGTATGGTGAGATTGTGGTCAAACACAAGCTTATCCAGAATAAAAAAAAATGCCTATAAGAGTTTAGGTACCTATTGCAGTGTCAATAAAGTTAAACAAATCAAGGTTTGGTTACACTCGTTATTAAAGGGAGCATGCAAGATTGCGTGCCGCCTGATGGCACTGGATAGGGTTGCCAGATGATCCGGATCTGGTTCAATTTTCCCTACATTAATGAAATTGTTTATTCATCCAAATAGGCCTTCACAGGCACTTATTAATAGTCAGACTCTAATGCTCGGTTCGGAAGGTTGCTTTTGCTGAGAAGAGGCGGCAATAAACTCTTTTCAAATTACATTCAATAATTGTCTCACTGACAATATTTGCGTGATATGGCGGCAAAAATTACTTTTGACTCCCAGAAAATAAGTACCAAGTCTTTTTTTAAATTTTGGATAAGCTTGTTTTTGACCACAATATCATGGTAAGTGATGATGTGGCCGGTGGTAAGCACACAAAGCCTAGATGGGAACTGGCTCTCAAGTGCAGCTGTCGGAATAATTCGTCGGATCACACCAATGGCACGTTGGCAGTCCACCTGGTCTTGCTAATGTCTATAGGCGACGGTAGTCACTTACCATCAGGTGACCCGCCTGCCTCGTTGTCACTAGTGACATAAAAAAAAAAAAAAAAACATGGTATGGTGAGATTGTGGTCAAACACAAGCTTATCCAGAATAAAAAAAAAATACCTATAAGAGTTTAGGTACCTATTGCAATGTCAATAAAGTTAAACAAATCAAGGTTTTGTTACACTCGTTATTAAAGGGAGCATGCAAGATTGCGTGCCGCCTGATGGCACTGGATAGGGTTGCCAGATGATCCGGATCTGGTTCAATTTTCCCTACATTAATGAAATGAAATGAAATTGTTTATTCATCCAAATAGGCCTTCACAGGCACTTATTAATAGTCAGACTCTAATGCTCGGTTCGGAAGGTTGCTTTTGCTGAGAAGAGGCGGCAATAAACTCTTTTCAAATTACATTCAATAATTGTCTCACTGACAATATTTGCGTGATATGATGTGGCCGGTGGTAAGCACACAAAGCCTAGATGGGAACTGGCTCTCAAGTGCAGCTGTCGGAATAATTCGTCGGATCACACCAATCGGTGCTTGGCGACAGATGTTCAACTTGAGGGTTGTAGCCAGCCAGCTCAAGCTCATTATAGGATTCGAACCCACGACCACTCGCCGCGGTATCCGACGTCACTACCACTGAGCTATCATCGCTTTAAAAATCTTGTCTCCCGTCTTTCAAAGCTAACTTTCCGCCCCGCGGATTCACCCGCGATCCCGTTTCTCCATACAAACTTTGGACCGCTTAGGGGGTGAATTTTGGAAAATCCTGCCTTAGAGCATACCGAATTTCAGCGCAATCCATTCATTGGTTTGAGCTGTGTGTTGATAGATCCGTTAGTCAGTAACTATTGCCTTTTATTTTAAAGATGATCAAGTGTTATGGGTAGGTTAAAATTAATTAATTTTAAAATTAAAAATAAATATTATTTGTGGGAATATTAAGAGATAAACAAAGACAAAAATATTAAAACCTCAAGAAATCAAAAACTTTTCATTCATAATACCTATTTACTTTTCAAGACAACAAAGCTAAAATCTCGACAATTCGTATTATAATCCAAATATTTAGGTTTTCCGATCTGGCAGCCCTAGCACGGAGCCGAAACCGTAACATTTTACATTTCAAATGTGCCTATCTATATACTCTCTTTGTTTACATACAGTGTAACTTTTTGTTTTCGGCTGGAAACCGTCTTTGTGAAAGGGGGCTAGACGGAAAAAAATCTTACGACACTTTTTGTGTCACTGTCACTGTCGGGTGACAGTTGTGTGTAGTAAGCTATTTGTAAGCTGTGCGGCGTGCGCATGTTTCTCTGTCTGTCTGTCTCTCTCTCTCTCTCTTATAGAAAGCAAGCAAGATATTTTCATTTCTATTTATATATATATATATATAATAAATGTTTTTTTTTTATATATATATACTCTCTCGACTTATATAACTTATATAACTTCGTTCCATCCGGGTGTCCCTTGACACCTCTCAAGTTTTTTTAAATGTAAAACGAAATGTTTCTTCGTCCGACTTTTCATTAGTTTGCACTTATTTTAACTCTAGAACCACTGCACGGATTTTGAAGTGAATTTCACTGTTTCCTTCAGTATTTTAAAGATTATTATAATGAATTGGTCAGTCACAATTGTAACAATTGTAACAAATATTAATTATTTTTATAAAAATTTAATGCCAAATTAAACATTAAAACATCCTACTTGCCGGTTAGTGTTATCTCCTTGATTTACCCAAGAACAAATATTTGCACTATATTCACTGCACTATACCATGGAAGACATCAAGGAATCTGTATCCCAAATGCAACACATGTTCACAAGGCAGATGGAAGAGTTCCAGATGCAGCTACAGAAGTCTTCCACGCCTGCCACCATTGCAAGTTTATCGTCTGACTTTGGGGCATTTAAAGCATTTGTTCTTGCCGCTCTTCAAACGATCCAAAATCAGGTAAATGTTATTTCTCGTAACCAAGATAACATGGAAATGCAGTCTCGAAGGAAGATGCTGCTGTTTCATGGATTGCCAGAGACAGCTAACGAAGATACCACAGCAACAGTAGTGGACACAGTCATGAAGAAGTTAAAGTTGGAGGACTTCACTGCGCTCAAGATTAATCGCTGTCATCGGATGGGTCGTACAACAACCTCAGACAAGTGTAGGCCCATTCTTGTGAAGTTTCGGGACCTCGCTATAAGAAATAAAATCTGGAGTGCCAAGGCCTGCCTCAAGGGCTCGGGTATTACAATGTCTGAGTTCTTGACAAAAACACGTCATGATATTTTTATGGCTGCACGTCAGCGTTTCGGCATTACGAAGACCTGGACCCGGGAAGGCACTGTTTTCGTTCTGGGGCCAGATGGAGGGCGTCAACGAATAACGTGTATGTTGGAGCTAGACAAAATAGGTGAGCCAGCCATCAATAAGAGTCCCAAACCAGCTGTAACTGCTCCAAAAGATGTTGTGGCAAAGACCCGACGCGCCGCCGTTGGGGGCAGGAAATAGTTCTTCGCCATTACTAACTTCATATTTTTACTTAACTATATAATGGTCCCGATAACCATACAACTTATAATTACCCGTAACTTTTTTACTTTTGTATTTTCCATATCAATGTCAAAGTGTGGGTAGAACTGTCAGTTGCTGTCAGTCCAAGTATTTATATTCTCTTTGTGTCAGTCAGTACTGCAGTGTCAATTTTTTATTTATTTTTAAAGGCTTTAGTTTCAAGACTTTCAGCCTACTCTTGTCAGTGTCAATATGTTATCAAAGATCAATTATTTGATATAATCATGTTTACTTACTAATCTGTGGCTCTAAAAACGACAATCAAACGTTCCGTTTCGCCAATGTAGTTAGTAAATGGTTCCTGTTTTCGTAAATAATAATTGCAAGTTAGTGGAATTAGTATATTTTTTTTTTTGTATATTTGGTTTTGTATGTTGTGTAGTTTAATTTATTTGTTTGAACATGTTAACTTTTGTAATTCTATTGAGCACAACCGGCGGGTGGAAAGTTATTAGAAACCCAAACTCAGATAATCTTTACATAAATATTTTAATAGTTTTTATATAATATATATATTATACTTTATTTACAGTATATAATATTTTATTTATATTATTTAAAATAATGTTAAATAGCAGCAATAGCGACAGCGACAATTACTTTTCTTTCTCCTCTACTGATAGCAGCTCCGAAGATAGTTTCTCAAGCATTCCATCTCTCTCTGATACCCTTGAGAGTCAATTTTCTGATGTACCTAAAAATTTTAATGTAATTCATATTAACGCGCAAAGTATTCCGGCACACTTCACCGATATGCTGGCATCATTAGATAACAAAAACATTCATGCTATATTAGTCTCCGAATCGTGGCTTAAACCTTGTCTCCCTTCTACATCTTACACACTTCCTGGTTTTCGCCTCATACGTAATGATCGTATCGGTGGTGGTGGTGGGGGTGTAGCCATCTATCTACGTTCACATATTTCTTTCTCGATTATTAGCATGTCTACACAGCCACCACCAGCCAATGCCGGTGAACATTTGTTTATAGAAGTGCTTCTCTCGCAAAATAAAGTGCTTCTCGGAGTCTATTATAGCCCATCCCTACGCATTAACTATTTCTCATCTTTTGAAAAGATCTTAGAAGATCTTATTCCCTCCTATCATCATTCCATTATTATGGGTGATTTCAATACTTGCCTCCTTAAGAAAGATATTCGTTCTTCAACATTAGAATCCATTGTTTCATCAAGCAACATGCAAATACTTTCTCTTAAGGCGACTCATCACTTTCCAAATTCATGTCCCTCTCTTCTTGATCTCATTTTTGTGTCGTCGTCCCAGCATGTTGCGAAGCATGGCCAATGTCCTGCTGATGCCTTTTCATATCATGATTTGATATTTTTGTCTTATAAAATCCGTCCTCCTAAAGATAAACCTAAAATCATTCTTCAGCGTAACTTTAGTGGTATCAATCAGGAACAAATTATTGAGGATGCGCAGAATATCGACTGGGCTTCTGTCGCAATCGCCGAGTCAATGGATGAAAAAATAGCTATATTCAATTCAATCATCATCCAACTTTATGATAAACATGCCCCTTTGAAGGCTATTAAAATTAAACATCTTCCCGCACCGTGGCTTACAGCTGAACTCAGAGCTTTAATGCACAATAAAACTATTGCAAAAAGTAAATACAAGCGTCATCCAGATGATTTCAACAAGGCTAAATATATACGTGCTCGGAATCGTTGCAATACAGTGCTTAGGGATGCTCAACGTCGCCATATCCACCAATCCGTTGAAAACGGAGACCCAGCCAAAGTTTGGAAATTTCTTCGATCATTAGGAGTTGGCAAATCTAGACAAGAGTCTATACCCCGTGATCTGGACATAAACTCACTTAACGCTCATTTTTCATCTTCTCCGTGCTTTGATGAATCGATCAAGGCTGCGACACTACAATTTCTTTCTGCTATGCCAACTCCTGCTCACGATTCGTTCATATTTAGTCAGTTATCTATTTGTGATGTTAAGAAGAGCATATTGTCGATTTCATCTAACGCTGTGGGAAATGACGGTATTAGTCGAAACATGCTAATCCCTATCATGGACTCTATCTTACCTATCCTTTGTAGCATTATGAACTCCTGCTTAACTAAAAATGTTTTTCCCACTCTGTGGAAGGAAGCCCAAATTATCCCGTTACCCAAGAAATCTAACCCAAAATCCTTTTGTGAATACCGTCCTATTTCAATACTCCCATTCCTATCTAAAGTTCTCGAGCGCCTTATCCACAATCAACTTAATAGTTTCCTGACTCGACATAATTTGCTTAATCCGTTGCAATCCGGTTTTCGTCCTGGACACAGTACGGTGACCGCACTTCTCAAAATTACAGACGATGTACGTCTGGGAATGGAAAAAGGTCATCTTACTGTGTTAACGCTATTAGACTTTAGCAATGCTTTCAACACCGTCAACTTCGACATTCTTCTCGCAATACTACGCTCCATTAACATTTCTCCGAAAGTTACTGACTGGTTTCGCAGTTATTTGCAGGGACGTCGGCAGCGTGTGCGCCTTGAGGAAACATTTTCTTCGTGGTGTGACACGACAGCCGGGGTACCCCAGGGTGGCGTACTATCTCCTCTCCTCTTCGCTATTTTTATAAATTCTATATCAGCTCATATTACTTCTCCCTATCACTTGTATGCCGACGATCTCCAAATTTATTGCCAAGCTCCTCATAGTGATCTTGGTAGTGCTATACAAACCACGAATACAAACCTTAACCGTATAGCTGAATGGAGTGTTGCCTACGGTCTTAAAGTTAATCCCAATAAAACGCAAGTTATAATTCTTGGCAGCACCCGAAGGATTGCAAAGGTGAACTGGTCAGATGTACCTAAAATTATGTTCGATGGAGTCATTGTTCCATATAGTGATAAAGTTAGCAACCTAGGTTTAATTATAGATCAATGCCTTACTTGGGGCCCTCAGATGGAGGCCGTCAGTCGCAAGCTATTTGCGTCTGCTGGCTCCCTTAGAAGACTGCGTAATTTCCTGCCTACTGCCACTAAAGTTGCGCTTGCGCAGTCTCTTCTGCTCCCTGTTTTGGACTATGCCGATGCCTGCTATCTAGATCTCACCGAGGACCACCTAAATAAACTTGAGCGACTTCAGAACTTCTGTATAAGATTTATATTTGGCTTGCGCAAATATGATCATGTATCTCAATATCGCGCTAAGCTCAAGTGGCTCCCTATACGCCTTCGCCGGAATACTCATATACTATCTCTTCTTTATAATATACTATTTAACCCTTCCTCCCCGCGCTACCTTAAGGAACGCTTTGATTTCCTTCAATCATTTAGGTCATCAGAGAATCTTACCTTGAGAACACCTTCACATGACAGCTCTTTTTATGGTCAATCTTTTACCATCCAAGCAGTTCGCCTCTGGAATGCATTACCGGTAGACATAAGGAGGGCTTCGTCAATTAATATCTTTAAAGAAATGGTGAAAAAATTCTATCTTTCTGACTTAGTATAGTGCTGCTGTTGTGATTGTGCTTATTTTCAAACATATTTAATATATTGTTGGTATATGTATTTATTATGTGTAGGTATATATGTAATGTAAGTTTTATTTATTTACGTATATGTATATAATTTTTATTTCGCATTTATTTGTTTATTAATAGAGATATACACCACCGTCCTGTATTGTATCTGAATTTCTTTCCATCCTAAGGTTGTCTGGAAGAAATCGCTTCTTAGCGATAAGACCGCCTATTGTACAACTCATAATAATGTGTATGTTTTGTTATTTCTGTTAAATGTTTTTGGTGTACAATAAAGTATTATCTATCTATCTATCTATCTATCAAGTTAGAGTTGTTTGCGGGTTAAGCCCAAGTTAAACCATAAGGTGGACCGGTGTTTTTATTACTTTGGATATGCTTTTTTTCTCGAAATTTATCACATTAGATATTTTAACCTGTCAGTTCTTTCTGGGACATTCGGGGTTTCAGAGTCCGCACCACTTGGTTCTCAAATGGGACAATCGTTACGATGACATTTACTTGAAAATTGGGCGCGAATTTTGATTTTTTTAAAACTGTGCGCGAGTTGACGAGTTGTTTGACAGGTTATTCTTGCGAGTCAACAGATTCATTTTCCAATCCCTGAATAAAATCTTATAACATTCGCGGTTCCCGCTCGTTCGGATAGATAGACCATAATCTCACTATGGTATGAGACGATATGGTCGAAGGTAATAAACACATACAGCCTGCAAGGGTAAGACGACAGATTTATTTCACTGAGGGACGGTTGAACGTGATTTGCATAATATACTATACATACATATCTTAATGGGTCGGAAAATAATGATTGAGTTTTTTTTAACTAAATTAAGTTTGTCTTTTTTTTGAATGAAATAAAATAAAATTTAAATTTCTAAAAGCGGCGCGATGACCAATTCTTAATCTAAGAAGTTATTATTATATGTAATATTTACGTATTTATTGTATTTTATGTTGGTCTCGTTATATCATGTAAGTCATCGTCGGTACAAGTCAGGTCAGGTTTAAGTGAAATTGGTGGCCGTTAGCCGTTCCACTTATCACGGACTTTTTGGAACAACCTGAAAAGTCACGATACACGCTTTCATTTTATTTCACTTCACCTGTGTACTTAGATTGAACTTTAATGTACAAAACACCACCGATATTATTAAATAAAACTCAAAATAAAATTTAATTTAAACGCAACGTCACTTCGCAAGTTCCCACCAAAAAGTTTAAGTCTCATCTTTTTTATGAAAGCCAATCGAGTTCCAGTGTTACCCTTTCAGTAAACATTAGGTACTTAACCCTATTTGTACGTTTTAATAACAACTTTATAGTAATGAAGCGATGACAAGCTGGGTAAGGTCATTCTGAATTTAAATCGCTACATTAATTTTAACATAAAACCTGATTTTTTTTTTAATATTAAATCGCTACATTAATTTTAACATAAAACCTGCTTTTTTTTAATATTACCAAAAAATAAGCCCCTAAAGCTGGTTACAGAATTTAAAAACAAATTATTTTTGTACACCCTTTTAGGGTTCCGTTCTGATGTGTCCGTAATTTTGACAGCCAAACGATTGCTCCAATACAGTCTCAAAATTTTCACAGAATAAGCATCAAGTTGAATCAAAAGATAGTTAGATAGTTATATTTTGGACTCACACAGCATCAACATAGACAGTTTCATTTACATCACAAATTACACACAGAGACAAATATAGGAACAACAACAACAAAATTATACAAAATACATACACTGTGTGAGGCCAAAAAGGCACCTATCTCAGCATAAGCTGCGGCCGTAGGTACCGCAGCGCTGGTATTCTGATAGGGCCAGCGTAGTATGGTGTTTGAGGTTATTTTAAATGCACTGCAGTGTGATATTGCTTTAGGCTGAGGTTTAATAAGCGAATTTACGCTGCGCAAAATCGGTCTCATAAATTGTCGATTGCACTCGTTTGGCCACCTTATTAAGTTCGACTGAAATTAATTTCTAATGCATCTAATAACAATGTTGAATAACCTGTATTCACTAGCTATTAACTAGTAGAAATAAGTTTACTATCGATGTTTAATTTTCACACTAAAAGCGTATTCTAACTGCATACAGAAATGGTATATATATAGTTATGCGGATGGATTTAAAAAGCACCTAAGTACAAACTAAGCTCGCTTGAGGAGTACAAGCTATTTGACTATACAGGGTGTCCGGTAAGTACAAACTTAAGGGAGAACAGGCGGGTCACCTTCAAAAACAAAAATGGCTCCATAAAAGTGTCACCAATTACGAGATATTTAAAATCAGAAATCCATGTATGATAATCATAAATCGTAAATTCATGTATGGAAATTTTCTCAAAAATGGTGACACTTTTATGGAGTAATTTTTGTATATAGGTGACTCGCCCATTTATCTCCCCCCTTAGTTAGTCGTACTAGCTGAAGTGAGAAATATTCTGTATGGGAAGTATGCTATTAGTTATATATAAGGCAAGCAGTCAAGATATGTGTTTGTTAGAATTTAGTCAAGTGTAGTAAATATTACGTTAGCACTTATCACTTTTCAACTACTCATTATCCATATTATGTAGTAAAAATAAAAAATAAATCCTAATTTCCATAAAAATATATTAATCATAAAAATCAGACGTGACACGACTAGGTCTATTATTTTAAACATTTAATTAAAATAAAATATCCGATTACAGTATTAGCCATTTTTTAACGTCTTAAAATATTTAACAAAAAATATTGTTTTAAATTATAAATTTAATTATTTTATTATATTTTATTGATACGAGAATGACGGATAAAAGGACCGAATGGAAGAAAATTACACTTTGCGCCGACCCCAAATACATAGGAAGTTAGGAATAGGGCAGGCATATGATGATTTTTAAATGTTTTTAAGGGGGCTCCCGCTACAGCCAAAGAGGGCACGAAAAAAAGCTTTCGGATGTAAAACTACACGAGGTAAACTTTAGTATTGTGGTAGGTAGGGTAATTTGAAGTAGGGACCTGACTGGGCCGTTGGAGTAGGTTGTGCTGGGACCTTTAACTTCAAAATCTGTTACCAGACACCTACTGGAGTCCAGCAGATGCATTTGAGTGCCAGTTCTCAACACTTACCATGGTACCAATAAGTTGCCAACATAAAATTTTGATCATTTTTTTCTTTTACAGGAATGTCCTGAAGGCGTAGTCCAAGAAGAATCTTTTAAGGACATCTATGCCAAGTTCTTTCCTCACGGAAGTAAGTACAACGTACAAACTATTGAGGATAGAAGTAAGGAGCGCCAAAATTATTACTAAGGCTCAATTCACATTGCCACGGAACGGTATAGAAGCGTAGATTTGTACAGTGACGGAATGAAAAGGTTCGTCGATTTTCAAATTGATTCGTTCAACGTATCGCGAGCACATAATACCTTTTGAAACTATGTTCCAGAATAGACTCGAGTTAGAGAAAATAACGTTTAACTGTTCGTTAATAAAGCTCAAAATTATTCAGATCAAAGTTGTTTGACTATTAACTTGTCAACAAGATTATTATGTTTGATAAACTAAAACCTTCTTGTTGGTTCAACCTGCCATTATTATTTCAGTTAAAACTATTGTCAAGCTGTCAATGTCATCATTGCAAAATATCATAATAGATTCTTGCAGTACCTACTAGTGCAAGCGAAAAGCGACTCTAAGGTGACGAACCTTTTCATTCTGTGACTGTACATAGCAAAATGAACTTAATAATATATATTAATTGTGAAACGTACCTATCAATTAGATACGAGTCAAAAAAGAGTCCTCGCGCATTCTCGAGAATTCCCGTAGTTACCGCTGGCGGTTACAAAATAGATATAAAGTCCATTATGCTATTAAATGTCAATTGTGCTATTAAGATTTCAATAGCATAATAATATACATGCAAATGTACAATTACAATACATAAAAAACTTCTTCGAGGCTGCCGCTGCTGCCGATCGGCAAGGTTCCCAGAAGGCTGGCGGCGTTTCCTCTTTGGATGGCCAAGCTGATGCGTTGGCGGAAAAAGCTCCCCGCCCGCCGGTCACCCGAGGCCTCGATTAATTTTTTACATAAAATATTTGCGAAACGACGAGCTTCAGACCCCCACGGACCCATGGTCTCAACCGCTAGCATAATTGAGTTTATATTTACCAAATGATTTTGGACTACGTAAAATATATCGTAAATAATTCAGGTTTTGCATTTGATTTGTTCAACTCTGCACACTTGATTTTATCTACAACTGCTAAATTCATATATTCGGCTTCTACGCTAGCGCCATTCTGGTGACCTACTGGTGGATTCTTGAACTGTTTTACACCTTACAGCTGGACCCTCAACTTGTCGCCCATGTAAGATGGTGCTCCTTACCTCTACACTCCATTCCGTAGTACTAACACTAGCCGATAGCATAGATAATAGAGTGGCAAGTGTGGTGCCGAGGTCCCTGAAGGATACTAAAAAACTAATGGAATAAGACTCATTTTCGATCGTTGAGTAGATGTATTAATATGGATGGTGACTGACACATCAAATCAGCTTCTTTTTATTAAATGTCAAAACGATGATTTATATGAAGTTTTTCGTGACGTCATTTTGCACCATCAAAAGACCTACTCTTTAAATTAGTAATTTAAAGTCATAGAAAGGCGGAATTTTACAACGTGTTCAAGTATTTTTAGATGTTTTATTCACTAGTGAGTGTTAAGTATTGGAACGAAGTTCCTCATCACGCGTTGTGAAAGGGGGCTAGACGTCACCTCCGATCACCGACACTTTAATGTCGGTGATTTTTTGTGTCGGTGATTTTTTATATTTATATATATATATAAATAGAAATGTTTTTTTTTATATATATATACTCTCTCGACTTATATAACTTCGTTCCATCCGGGTGTCCCTTGACACCTCTCAAGTTTTTATTTTTTCTTGATTATAGGCATCATCCCTATTGCTGGTGATTAATCATTAGAATCTAGGTCCAGAAGGTCCAACTTTAGTGTCTTTTATTCTGGCTGAGCACCCTAAGCGCTCGCCAAATACATACACAACCAATCGGAAACCACAGCCAACCTAGACAAGACGGATGTCAACAATTTGTCATAGATACTAGACGATCTACTTTTGTATGTGATTGTCATTTGAAATACGAATTGGCTGTCACGTGATGTTTATCGTTTTTCGCCAATAGCTACGTTAATTCATCTTGTCTAGAGGGCTGTGGTTTCGGGAATCCCCTATTTTGAGGGTGGAATTTTGGTAACCTCGTCCACAGTGGTTGTCTAAGAACCAGTTTCTAACCAGCGGTTGCGCCTTGTTAGATCCTCAAAAATAAATACACTTTATTGTTTATTTTGATTCTGAATAGAAAGGATACCGACATTAGTGCATTCAAACGTTGCCTAGGAATAGGGAATATGCACGTGACTTCAAAATGGACGATTTTTTTTATCTAATTCATATTGTTACAAAAACATACCTACATAATTATTTTCTAAATTTTTCATAAATCATGAATTTTAATCACCAAAAAGTGTCTGTTTTTAGATTCCCTCGCCTAAAACGCCCCGTGAACAAATCATGACGTCACTTTTACACTCGACCACAGAGTATGTAACCGCTACGCTTAAATTTATTATAATTTATAAGTTTTCTGTGCTTTTCCATGGTAATAAACTGATTTTAGTAACTTTGTGAACCAAACACTTCATTGTTGACATCGAACTCGTCTAATCTCACATCACAAAATGGCCGCGTTTGAATCACCCGAAAATTATAGTGATTTTAATATATTTGGTTATGATTTTGGATGTGTTATTTTTTTTGGTAATGTAATACGTTTACCCGTAGAAACGTTTAAAACAATAAATTTTTTTTTGCATATTCCCTATTGTATAAAATACCTGGATTTCACAAATTTCCGGTGATTTTGGTGTGTTTAGTCTCCGGTCTGGTCGCATTCGACCAATCTACCGTGTTTAGTGTAGCTTTAGTCTTCAATATTTGCAGATTCAGCGCTTTATGCCCACTACGTGTTCAAGGCGTTCGACGTCAACTGCAGTGGCGCCATCAGTTTCAGAGTGAGTATAATAGGTACTATTCCTGCATCGCACTATTGATATTCTCCCAAAACCGATTGTGACTGTTTCAAATGACCTTGGCAGATAAGTGCCTTTAAGGCATTGTAATAAGGTCTACAACACATTGGCAATTCTCCTGGTATAGCTAATGTCTGGAAGTAGGTAACTTACTATCCGGTGACCCGCCTGCCAAAATTACTACTAGATAGTCTTAACTAGCCTTACCCTAACCCTTCAGTTACACTCGCGTTTATAGCATAAAAGCATAAATTTTTATCTCCATGGCTCGAGTTACGTCACTACATCAAAACTATATATCATAGACAGAACATACGATGATAGCGATGATACTTCGGTGGTGACTGATATATCAAATCAGCTTCTTTTGATTAAATATCAAAACGATTATTTACATGGAGTTTTGTATGAAATACATACTTGTGACGTCATATCAAAAGACCTACTCTTTATAAGTAATTAAAAATCATAGAAAGGCGGAATTTTACAATATGTAATTGTACAATTTTCGAGTTTTTTAAGATGTTTTATACACTAGTTTTAGTGTCAGGTATTTTTTTCTTGAATATAGAACATGCCCGTCGTCAAAAGTCACACTAAAATCATCTATATGCATTTAGAGTCTGACTATTCCTTAGAAACTAGCCGCCATTTTTAGACTCGAGTATTCTTCAAGCTTTCATCGCTCTTTGCAATATCCGAAGGGCCACTCACGAAGTGCCGATTCGGTGAACACCGTCATAGATCGTTGGCTACACTCTGTATACGAGGAGGGTGGGGTTTGGGAGCACCCTGTATCACTGCGATCAAAACAAGGACATTAGGGACGATGAATTGTATTGGAGATGTCTGACTACGATAGCTTTGGACTTGCCCAATTAATGAAATGAAATGAAATATTTATTCATCCAAATAGGCCTTCACAGGCACTTATGAATAGTCAGACTCTAAATGCTCGGTTCGGAAGGTTGCTTTTGCTGCGAAGAGCCGGCAATAAACTCAGCAATTACTCTTTTCAAAAACAACTTACACCAATTACATTCAATAATTATTTATCTAGTCTCACTGACAATATTTGCGTGTTATGGCGGCAAAAATAGTAATCTATAGAATTTAATTATGACTGACTTTATAAACAACAAACTCGCACAGACCAGCCCCCACAAGCAGCACCTGTTCACAAGTATGACGCAAGTATTAACTTGTATTTATAAGATAGTGCCATCCACTAAGACGCGCCCCACTCTTTTTCCTAATCCCTTACAGTGAAAGTGTACATCATTTTGCTAGAGTTGTAGTGCTGCATATCGACATATACATATAGACTTTTCAACAAAACTACAACACTAGCAAAATGATGGAAAAAGAGTGGGGTTAAAATAGTTAAATATCAAGTTTTAGTTTTTTTAGTCCGTCATAATCTTTTTGGAGAATGTTAATAGGTATGCCAAATCGGTTGAAAGTTTGTTACAGTTAAGTTTGTACGTATACAAATGCACTAGTTTTTGTTGTAGTCAAAAATACCTATTAGTTTTGATTTTACAGGCATTTAAACTTACGATAAAATCGAGTCCCGCTAACAGTCACGTGGCCGCATGTGACGTCAATTTGCAACGCTCCGCTATGAGCGAGTGTTGCAAGATGACGTCACACCGTCACACGAGTACGTCAAAATGAGTAAGAGTCCGCGTCTCACGTTTACTTCTATAAATCGGAAACTAATTGACGCATCGAAGTAACTCTTTCACTTGTATTTTTTATTTTTGACAGAAAATATGGAGAGCTAATATTCAAAATTAGTTAACATTCTTCATTGGCGCAAGTCCGTAGTTATTGTACAAAAGCAATAATTTATTATATTGTGCTCTGTGAAATTACATGGGAGTTGCCGTTTGTATCTTCTTAGGAAGATAATATATTGTTCTTATTTATGTATGTTTGTTTACTCTTAACATATCAAATACTAGATTATGCCCGCGACTTCGTCCGCGTTGAATTAATTTGGGTAACTTATTTTTTATCCAATCTGCTTTTTCATCAATAAAATATTTGTAAATGTGTAACCTACAAGTTACTTTAATCTGTATGCAAAAAAGCCAGAAAAAAAACTCGGCAAGTGTTTCCACAATGGCGGTTATTTTATTATAATCCTTAATTATTATGACAATCGTATTACATATGAGTAATATTATTCCATTTCCCTGTCAGTTATTAGTTAATATAATATATGGTGTCTATATTTTAGACATGGCGCCCGTAAGCGCCAAAGAATAGATTATTTTCAGTAGGCACCGGGTTCATACATAATATTTTATTCCAAAGACGCGCCAAAATCGATCCTAAACAACTTTACGCCAATTTTACAGCAACTCGTAAACATTGTTACCTGACCTATTTCGAAATTTAAAACTTTTCTGGATACGAACCAAACATAATTCCTCTTTTATTGTCTTGCGATAGATTTAACCACCAATTTTCCTGTCATCCATTATTTCAAGATTGAGTATCCATAACGGTCATAGACTCTTAAAATGCTTAATAAATGAGGTCAGATACATCTATGCCTTATCTATGCTAATATTAAAAAAGAGGTTTTTAGTTTAGATGTAAGAGATAATCTGCGAAAGTAGGTACTGATCTGATTTAGAAAATTCTTTTACTAATAAAAATATATATTATCCATTATTATTATCTTTTCATCTCGAAAACTGGGGTGGAATCTCATTAAATATTTATTAAAATTCAATTTCAAACTATGCCATCCAACCACAATGGCTACTTTTAAAAAAAAGGCAATAAATTTTCCAACGTCGTTGCCTGTCGAAGTTTTAAGCGTTCCATTAAAATGTGGTACAATGTAGAATAGTTAAAATTTTCGTGCGGAAAGTTAGCAACTTTGTTAATTGAAAAAAGATCGTCGTCATTTATGCTAGAAGCTATTAATTACTCTTTTAGATTTTTTTGTAATTTGACTGTCTAAATTATAACGATAAGGTTATAGTGAGTTTAACTTTTAGAAAAAGATAACTCAAAGATTGTTTGTTACATCGATTTCAAAACATTTCAGAAAGCAATTTAAATAACTTTCCATTTGAGGCGTTCACGCGCTCTTGGCCACTATCCAAAGTCACATAATAATGGGATAAGTTTACTGATAAATCTTCGGGATATCTTAAGGAAGTACGAACTGTTACGTTTGCCAATAAAAGAAGCCATAATGCTGAATCGAACAATGAAAAGAGCTATCGTTTGATTTATTAATGTAATTTTGGTGCAATGGAACGTTTAAGAGTTGCCAGTTAACGGAGAAGTTTATAGTTGAGGAAAAGTTTTGCTCTACGTCGACCTCACCTGCAAACTGCAAGTCAAACTTTTTAATTACTAAATATCAGTTTCAAACTGCAATTTTGTACGCTCGGTTGGTAATCCAATTGAAAGTAGCATTGACTTCCGTCGAGACATAAGCAATACCAGGGATTTTTGTCAATGTGTTATCGTTTTTTTTCCATTGCCATAAAGGCAACTGGCTCTCAAGTGCAGACTTCAACTAGAGGGTTATAGCCAGCCAGTCGAGTACTACAAAGCTCAAGGTCATTGTATGATTCGAACGACGTCACTAACACTGAGCTATCATAACCTAAAAATTATGTAATAACACAATAAATAATCATCCTACTAATATCCTACTTCCTACTCGTACTAATATTATAAATGCGAAAGTATGTTTGGATGTGTGTGAAGATGCGAAGATGTTTGTTACTCTTTCACGCAATAACTACTGTATGGATTTTAATGAAACTTGGTACACAGGTAGATCATATACTAGAATAACATATAGGATACTTTTTATCCCGGGAAAATATAAGATCCCTCAGGAACTCGGGTGAAACCGCGGGGAGGAAAACTAGTATAATATTATAAATGTGAAAGTTTGGATGGATGGATGTATGTTTGTTACCCGTTTAAGCCAGAACGGCTGAATGGATCTGGATGAAATTTGGCATAGAGATAGATTATAGTCTGGAATAGCACATAGGCTACATTTTTATCCCGGGAAAACCACGGGAACGCGGGTGAAACCGCGGAGGACAACTAGTAGTTTATAATACAAACTCACTAAGTAGATACTTTTATTACAGGAACTACTGGTAACGCTTTCGACTCTTCTCCGCGGATCGGTTTACGAACGTCTTCGCTGGGCCTTTCGCCTCTACGACGTGGATGGCGACGGCGCCATCACGAGGCAGGAGCTGGCTGAAGTCGTGGTCGCCGTCCATGAGCTGCTCGGTCGGAGGGCGCCCCCGGGCTCGCCGGCCGCTCGACTTGATGATGCGAAGGCTAATGAACAGGTTGGCAACGAATGAGACATTGGCACAACATCTTTTCTTCTTCCACTCCGCTGTATCACTAGTCGTCTCTGTACTCACACCATTCAGCCTTCCTCTACCTCTATATCCATGCTCAATACTCTTTTCGTTACTTAACTTTCATCCCTCCTCATGACATGGCCATACCAAGCCATCTTTCCAGTCTCTTGTGCTTCTTTACTTCCTCTGTTATACTCATTCCTGACCTTGTCCATTCACTTAACACCACAAATCCAAGCAATAATATACCCATAAAAAGAGCCCCATGTCGGGCGCCAATTTACAAGTTGGAATTTGTGCGTCTTACTTTATAGCTAGAGTTAGCTCCATTCATGATTATACTCTTCTGCAAGTTTATGCGAGCTACAGCAATTTCTCCTGCAGGTGGACAGAGTCTTCAGGAAGCTGGACCTGAACCAAGATGGCGTGATAACTATCGAGGAGTTTTTGGAGTCGTGCCTGAAAGACGACGTGATCACTCGCTCACTGCAGATGTTCGACACGGGGCTATGACGTCAGACGGACGCCGCGCTGATGCGCACCGCTCCAAGGTATCTTGGATGCTTCTTCGTACTTGTTCACTGATACTTAGGAGCTGGTTTACACAACTGTCTCTGATAAAATACAGAAGTATGATTAAATAAAGCAGGTCACATAACACAAGATGAATACTGAGTCGATGCGTTTAGGCCCCACGTTGGGCGCCAAATTACAACTTCATAGGTGAAAGTTGCCTGTAATTTAATTTTTTTCGCGGTGGTAGGGTACTTTGTGGTACCCGACTAGCTGGCTAATATCCTCAACTTGATAATCTGTCGCCAAGCACCTATATGTGTGTTCCGACAGCTGCACTTGAGAGTCAGTTCCCATCTAAGCTTTGTGTGTTTACGACCTTCGGCCACATCATCACTTACCATGGTGAGATTGCGGTCAAACACAAGCTTATCCAAAAGAAAAAAAACTGCTAAATATTCAAACTTAATTAAGGCAATATATATATATATCTATTCTCTGAATTTAACGACCTACATTTTTAAGTAGGCTATATAGTATAGTATAGTAAACATTTGCTATGTTTTATTTCAGGACCGTAGCAAAACGCGCGAGCCCGTCATTCCGCATAATACGCCACTACTGCCATTGCAGCGGTAGAGCTGCCCCCGACGCGGGGTTCCTACAAAACATGGCAGCCGCTTGGCGTTCCCGCGCACAAGAGTACACGCGATATTTAAACACATTCGAGAATTTCTACAACGGTGTTGTCAAACCAAAAATAAGAAGCGTTATGTTTTTCCATTTTTGAAATTTGAATTTTGTATTTTGTTTTTTTAATATTATCTCGACCCATTTTAGATCGACTGTTTGTATTAGGAGGTTTTAAAAAATATATTAGTTTAAGTGAATGGTTGAAAGGAGAAGTTATTTGATAAATAATTAACAGCAAAATACTTTTTACGAAACATTAACAAAAAAAGTATCGTTCTAATATTCTCTTTGTTTTTTGGACGGCATTTTTGACGAACGCCAAATAACTTCTTCAATCAACCATAAATAAATAACTAACGCGAAATGTTACAAACCGTACATTAATAGTACCTAAAGCAAATTAAATGTAGGCAGCGTAGCTACTGGGAATGAGGAGATGTAATTCCCGAAAACGCCGCAATAATATAGCGCTAGCATCGATACACGAAAATGAGTTTTCGTCCAAAGAGATCCATTAAAAAACATTGACAGCTAGCGCCACTTATTATTCGTAGTTGTCATTAGAATGCAAAGTTTAAACGGTCAGTAAATGCAATGTGACGGAGCAAGGTTTTAAAGGCATAAACTTGGTAACTTACCTGAGCTAGTATCATTTATTTTATTTTTTTTAAAAGCAAATCACCATCCAGGATTAACCACGAAATCTCATAAAATATAAACGCTATTCGAAAGGAAAAAAATCCTCATAGAGAGTATCCGCTAAGAAAGGATTTTTTAAAATTCAACCTCTAAAATTCCCTTGGGAACGCGCGTGAAACGGCGGAGACAGTTATTTACTTTATGAAACTAAAATATGTTCATTGTTTAACTTGATAATTAATTACGGTTCAAAGTCTTAAACCTTGCGTCGTCATTATGTAAAAACTTCTAATTCGACCCATATGGTGAAATGGACTCCTAATATTTAGATAGTTTAAACTCGTATTTACTAGGTATTTGGATAAAACGCTATTAAATGTCCCAATTTTTTTGACTGTCAGATAAATTAAATGAATATCATTACAGTGACAAAAAATACGTTGGTCATTTCCAACGTAAATGTTTACATATCAAAAAAATCGGGATCTTTATAAATAACTGTTTTTCCACCAAAATAGTAGGTAATTGTTGGCCCATGCAATATAGATGAACTACATTAATATAAAAACAAAGATCACGGGATTTCGACGCTATTTTTATTTTATTATTCTTAATTTAAAAATGAGAATATTAGTCGGTGTTACTTAATGCCGATTTTATTTCTTTTTAAAAACGAAGAACAAGATAACAGGGTAACGAGCCGCTCCTAAATAAATAAAAAAAAAACAGCATGAAACTTATTTTAATCAAGTGTTTATACAAAAACTTTTGGATATGCTTATATACCTATCAATACGATATTTTTTGAAAATGAAAAATTTTAATTTTTACAACCTTACTTTTGGCTTTTCGTCCAATTTTATCATGCGTTTTTTATAAAACATAACTCCTATAAGAAAGTGTTAGACTTCGTTGAACATTTCAATGAAATAACTTTTTAATTGTACATAATATATTGCTTTTTGCAATATGACTTGCACTAAAGTCTGATATTAAATAAAAAAAACCTAAAATTTTATTTTAAAATATTTACACATTAATCAACAGATGCGTAAATTTATTATAGCAACACTGGTAATTCACCGAAGTGTAAAAAAAAAACAAATAAATAAATGACTTTATTCTCTGAGTAGGTACATAGTTGTACCATTGTTATTTTTTTTATTAAAACAATTAAACTTGAAGCAATTTTTTGCATATCATCAACATAAATTTAAAATTTTGCTATTTAGATCGGTCGTTAGTTATTATTTTAAGAATATAAATAAATTGATTAAATTTGCAAATTCGCAATTTAAATGAAAAAACTAGTAATGAGTGAAAATAAATGTACCTAATAAATTTTAGTTAAAAATTAAAATCGAATACGGCGATGATAGGTAGTTCAGTTGTACCGCGGCGAAGGTCGTTGGTTCGAATCCTACAAACGTGTGAGGAAACCACAGCACGGTGGTAGGGTACTTTGTACTCGACTGGCTTGCTACCACCCTCAAGTTGAAAATCTTTCGCCAAGGTTGTCACTTGGTATGGTAAAAAAAACATTAATGAAATTCGAATATAGAACTCGTTACTTTTTTAGATTATATTGTTTGTTGCAACCTTTTTTTTCTCAATGGTTGATACTTCTAATTCTAACGAGGAAAAAGAAATCATTTAAAAACTTGTTCAAGACACCTACCTGACACGGTTTAGGAACTAGTCCTATAGAAACATAGGAATTGAGTTTAGGAATTCGCAAATGTTAAATGAAATTTGATTAGACGTACACAATCATCAATATTTCAGACCTTATTGAATAAAAAAAAACTACTACTTACTTCAATGATATTATAATAAAATAATAAGTAAAAAGGATAGATAAGCTACACGACACAGCATTCGTTCTTTAAAAATGACCAAAAATTGCTCACTAACACACATATAAATAACGCAATATTGCAATATTCACACTAAATTACGATGTCTCATAACACACGATGACATTTATACACGCCATTAATATTTGAACTACTGATTTATTTATACTGTGGCGTGCTCGCCCGCCGCCATAGGTTATCGGAGTTCATATCGCGACGGCTCCTGCAAAGAGGATAAAAACACTGTGGTAGAGTCAATTGTAACGTTCATGAGTGCCTTACCAGGGCCTAAACTGAATAAATGAGTTTTGAGTTTGAGTTTTTTGACTACGTTTGGCTCCTGTGCAACGCGGGCGCAACTCGCAAGCCGTCTCGGTGCGTAAAATGCCTTAACTTTCCGGAAAAGGGGCCCTTAATTGCACTCTGTAACGTGAAGTGTACGTTAAGTGACACTGGCGACGCGACACAAGTCAAAGTTGTTGGCTAATTAATCAGTTTTTAACGTACCGCTCGTGGAGCGCTTATAACTTATCTATATTTTATTTATAATATCATTGATTACAATTTAGAAAAGTGATAGCACCTTTTTATTTAAAAGTAGCTCAGTTAACTGTTAGTTTTATTTAAAGTAGTAAATAATTCTAATTACATCATCTTATGAACATAAATAATGAAAATGAGTATGGATATCGACTGATTTGGATTTGTTGTTGTGATTTGGATGATTCTGAAACTGTATTTTACTAGGTATATAATCCCTGTTCAGATTGCAATGGAGATTACTAAAAAATAATATAAAATATTCATATTCAGGTATCTGGTTTCCGTATTACCAAGTTCTGCTTAGTACTCCGTAGTTGGAATCAGATAGCAGAAATCATCAATAAAAAGCTAAGTATAAATCAACGCATCTTAACATTCTATAGACCTGAATAGACCATAGTGTCCGATGTTGATGATGAGGTAGGTACATGAATAATAAGTATGGATTTGGTATCGATTAGTATGAGCCACGATTTTTTTGTGGCTTTTTGATGTTCTCTCTTGGTCATTCGGTGGCGTAAATTCATCATCATTCTCCTTACCTATAAGATTTGTGAATTTATCACGATCAATTTTATTATAAGATATACATATACCATACCATACCATATAACATATATATATCTGTATTTTTATATAATGTCGACGAAACTAAATCATGGACTCCAAACAAATTTTAAATTTTTAAATCTAGTATCAACGAGTAAAATATATGATGACTTGGTATTCTTAACCATTGACTTGAATGATCAATTTTTAAATGTCTTGACTTTAAGCTTAACAGCTGAATGTCATTTGAAATGTATTTTTAATACTAATGTTGTGAATTTCGAACACCATTACCAGTTATGTTGGGTTCCTGTTAAAAAATATTATCCTGTTTACATTATTAATTGTAATAAAATTAAGTATGTGTGAATGAGGACAATTTTATCGATACTGTTAAAATTTCAATTGATATCATATTATAACATCGCTATTCGATAAAGTTTTTTAAACTGTGATCGCCATTGAAACTATAGGTGTTGGTGTTGCCAGTAATAAGATGTTAGTATATAATAAAATGTCATAATAAACTAATTTTGTATTTTATTTATTTACTCTTTCTACAAAACCTGTAAAGAGCCGTGTGGTTTTGTCTTCTTTATAGAAAAGAGAAAATACCTGGCAACACCCAGCACTACGAAGTCAGCTTGCAAATGAAGTACATACTTTCACTATCTTTTAAGCAATTCAAATGCGATCAGTTAATTTCATTTTGCCTTTGAAATATTTAGAACCATTGCAGATATAATATAAATTAAATTTCGTACATCGGACACTGGGGTGGTGGTAATGACTTACAGGTTAAATGCTGACTGAGTTAGCTGGTACTGCCATTTATTTTCTAAAAATGCATAAAACGATGCGACTGCATAAAATACTAAACATGTATTTTAGTGTGTTTAGTATTTTTTTTAATTTATTTATTTTAAGCAGTCCTATGAATTTCTACATAAAAACTGTGTTTTAGTCGCAAATATCCTGTGGTTTACAGCGGCTCAAATCAAATGTAACATATGATTGAGTGCATATTACATTAAAACACATACAAATTTTAAATACAGGTGTTCTTATTCGAGCATTATTCAAAACTGATAATTTCACAAAAAATGACGCCTTGAGTTTTAGTTCAACTATCGAAATACTATTATGGAATAAATTATTATCTGGCGATGGTGGAAAGGATTGAAAGGTTGTATAGGATTTGAGAGTTAAATGTGCAATGTAAAGTGACATTAGATTGAGATATAGGTAAGGGATGAGTTGTCAGTGCTTATTGACAACTGCGCCAACTTGGAGCTATACTTACTTAAGGCCGGACTTATACTTGTAAGTTACTCTCGTAAAAATTACGTAAGTAGTTAAAGTATTCATAAATGACGGTAAGCTACTTACAAAGCGTGTTTACATTTGCAAATTTATCGCAAGTTAATTACGTAAGCCTACTTACTTATGTGAGTAAAACTTACAAGTGTGAGAGCGGGGTTAGTATCATGAATAACGATTCCTGGATGTTCTTGTAGTTTATTCTGTTATCCCGACCTTCCCATCAGTGAGCCAAGGAGTTAAAGACTTCTCAAGGTGGGACTATAATCAATCTAATATTACGGTAGGTTTCACAAAGTAATAAATTGGCTATTAGAAAATGTACTATTTCATAAATATATTATTGTAAATAGCTATGTTGTCGCTGTGTCAAAAACGTCCACGTACATCTGATAGTAAACAATTCTTAATGTTATTGATTGTTTAATTTACCTTGTCATTATATAAAACAACGGTCAAGGGCGAGCTGGACTCGCGCAACGAGGATTCCGTACAATTTTGTAGATATGTAATTAGTTCGTTCGTCACGGTAATGGAGTCTCGAGGATTTCTTTCGATTACGTTGTTTACTTTTCGGATACAATTGCAAATTTACGGTTTTTTGATTTATTCCTTTAATTGTTCTACATGACATTGCTTCATGCCAAATTTTATGATTCTAGATCAACGGGAAGTACCCTAAAAATTTGGATTCCCTTGAGAGAGTCAAAATATTTTTTTTTTTGCGGCATAAACGGCCGTATCTTTTTTACGTTAACTTAGAAGTATGATTTTTTTTACAGCTTCAAGGGACTGTAGACCTGAGAATATCGTTTTAATTTCAACTCAATACCTCGACGCGTTACCGAGGATGGGACGTCTTGACAGACAGACAGACGGATGGACAATAAAGTGATCCTATAAGGGTTCCGTTTTTTCCTTTTGCGGTACGAACCCCTAAAAACAGTGGATGCTCTGGAAATTATGTCATACATGACTTCAAATAAACGCTTGCAAATTGATGTTTTATTATACACGGTGTCCCAAAAATAACACGCCAGAGTGACACTGGAGCTAGATTGGTTTCAGGTCTATCTTATAATATCAACATGACCTTAGTAAAAGTTTTATGATTTTCGAGATATTGCAACTTTTAGAAAAAATACACTATTTTTTGATCTTTTTCGCCTGTTTTGGCTATAAATAACTTCTAACTTTTCTAACAATACCATGGATATGTCATTTGATACTAATGAAAATGGTACTATAGCTACCACAAGTTTGTCGGACTTAGTGCCCTGTCATCAGGTGTCACCATGGACAAAATCCGAGCTTTGTTCGACGAAAAGCTAAATGCCTCACTTGCAGGATTTATGACTAGTTTTCGATCGGTACTTAAAGATGACATTAAGGACATGGTTCGTTCAGAGATGGGTTGTGTAGTGCAAGAGTTTAAGAATGAACTCAACACCGACTTCTTAAGCTATGAGCAAGAATCTTTGAAGTCACAAATTGCAGAGAAAAATATGACCATTAAAATATTAGAGGCTGATTGCGAGCGTCTACACAGAGATAGCCGCAGCTTGTCAGGCCGCATGTCGGCTATGGAGAAGTCAACTCGCAGCCATAATATCGAAATACAAGCGGTACCCGAGAGTCGCAATGAAAACGCAACCTTACTGTTCAAAAAATTATGTAACATAGTAAATTTCCCCATTGAAGACAGCTGCATCCATGCGTGCCGCAGAGTGGCCAAAATGGATAATACCTCCAAACGACCCCGGAACATTCTGGTGACTTTAGTTTCACCCCGGGTGAAAGACTCGTTATTGTCTGCTGTCCAGAGATTCAATAAGGGGCAGTCCAAGGATACACTGAGCTCCCATCATCTAGGCATAAGCGGAGAAACTCATAAAATTTATGTTGTAGAACATCTATCACCTGAATGCAAGCAGCTTCATGCTGCTACGAGAAAGTTTGCAAGGGAAAAACAATATAAATATGTTTGGACCAAATACGGGAGGGTGTACCTGCGAAAAGATGACCAGAGTGGTAGCATTTTTGTAAGGAACCTTGAAGCCTTGGAAAAGTTGGCTTAACCTTATTTAATTTAATTTAATAGTGTTAATTAATTAGTTTCAATCTATAAGCTATAATCTTTTAATTTTGTTTCATCATGTTAGTTTTTTATCAGAATGTAATCAGGATTCGTTCCAAAATCACAGATATCTATTTAAATACTTTAACTAGTAACTACGATATAATTTGCCTCACAGAGACTAATCTCAATAGCAGCGTGTATGATACTGAGCTATTTGATAACCGCTATAATACTTTCCGACGCGATCGCTCCAGTACTGCTATTAGTAAGGTTGAGGGTGGGGGTATATTGATAGCTGTTAAGAAAAACATTAAAGTTGTTCGCCAAGTATCATGGGAGAGTAGTGTCGAGGATATGTATTCTGCCTTTAAACGACAACAATAAAACTATTAATATTTGTTTGTGTTATTTGCCTCCGGACCTTCCACACAACTTGCTTCAATCTTATTATGATAATTGCTTTAACATTATTTTAAATTCACGTGACTCAGATGAATTCATTTGTATTGGTGACTACAATACTCCTGGGTTGTTTTGGTCTAAAGAGCTAAATTCTTTGACTATGCGGGCTAGCCCATCTCATGATTACAAATCTCATTTATTATATGATACCATGTCTCTGTGTCAGCTTAAACAATTTAATAGTATTGCGAATACAAATAACCGACTTCTCGACCTTGTATTGGCCACGATTGACGTTCAGGTACATGGTGCAGATCCTCTTTGTCGCATGGATAACCATCATCCAGCTTTACTTCTAGATAAAGACAATAATTCTCATCGATCCGACAAACCATTAAAACCTAAGTCTCGTAAGCGGTACAATTTCAATAAATGTAAATTTTTGGAATTAAGAATAGAACTATCTCAGATAGATTGGCATTATAAACTATCTTCTTCTGAAATTGATGCAAGTCTGGACATATTTTATGCTACACTCAATAGTGTTATTGGTAAATATACACCTCTATCTAAAAAACATGATGATAGATACCCTATATGGTTTAGCCCTGCACTCAAGCGTTGCCTAGAAACTAAACATAAGTACCATAAACTTTTCAAAAAATTTGGTAACCCTCTTGATTACGATAGGTTCTCTCACTACAGAGCTAAAAGTAAAGGTATGATTAGTTCTTGCTATAAAAGATTCGTAACGTCTGTCGAAGACTCTTTGCATAGTAATGTCAGGCCATTTTGGAGATATATCAATAGCAAAAAAGCCGTAAATTTCGTCCCTATAACAATGACATACGAGGGCATCACTACCTCTGATCCTCCGGGTGTATGTGAGATGTTTTCCAAGTATTTTAGTTCAGTCTTTCAAAACATGACAAGCATTTCAGATTCTAATACGTCTTCAAATAATAATCATAATAACATATTAAGCGAAATAAACATTACAAATGAAACTATTTTAAGGAAAATTAAGTTGTTGGATTTGAACAAGGGTCCTGGCCCTGACGAAATATCTGTTAATTTTATAAAAACCTGCGCCAACGAACTTTGCTTACCGCTAAACATATTATTCAGGAAGTCAATTCAATCCGGTCGGTTTCCTACTATGTGGAAAATAGCTCATGTTATACCAATATTTAAATCTGGGGATAAGACTCAATGCGAAAATTACAGACCTATTAGCATATTGTCATGTTTTGCTAAACTATTTGAGAGTGTTGTGTATGATGTGCTCTATAGTCATGTCAAGCCCATTCTACATCCACAACAACATGGATTTGTGACTGGTAAATCTACCACCTCCAACCTTCTTGAGTATAAAAACTACTTGTGTGGTGCATTTAATAAGCGATTTCAGGTAGATTCCATCTATACAGATTTTGCGAAGGCATTTGACAGGGTGAATCACGTACTACTTATCAATAAACTGGCTGGAATTGGTATTCATGGATGTTTGCTTCGATGGATCAAGTCATACTTGAGTCGTCGGAGCCAACTTGTCGCAGTTAAAGGTCACCTTTCTGACCCCGTAATAGTTACCTCTGGGGTACCACAGGGTAGTCTTTTAGGGCCTTTATTATTCATAATATTTATAAATGATCTAGTTGACTCCTTGTCGTGCCCTTGTTTACTTTATGCAGATGACCTTAAAGTTTTTACCACAGTAAGGGATGCTAGCGATGCGTTAAGCCTACAACACGACCTGGATGCGCTCTCAGTCTGGTGTAGTCGGAACTTAATGCAGCTCAACGTCACTAAATGCTTCATCATAAGCTTCACCAGGAAAACGCATAAGTTTGTATTCGATTATTCCATTGAGGAAAATATTCTTTCACGTCAGAATGTTGCCAAGGATTTGGGTGTATATTTTGATGATAAGCTTACATTTCATCATCACTATGAGTATATCATTGAGCGCAGTTCACGATTGCTTGGGTTTGTTTCGAGATCTACAACACACTTTCGTAACCCTAAGAGCTTTATTTATCTCTATTGTACACTCGTTTGTAGTATTCTCGAGTACAATTCAGCAATCTGGTCGCCTTTCTACACCGTACACATTGATCGTATCGAGCGCGTCCAGAAACGATGTCTAAAAATCCTTAGTTATAGGTGCGGCATGGGTTGCAAACTAACATCCTACAGCGAGCGATTGGAATACTTCCATGTTACCTCTCTAGCAGTGCGCCGTAAATATATTGACCTTAATCTACTCTTCAAAATAATTAACTCCGTTATAGATTCTCCTACTCTCCTGTCTCTCTTAAATTTCAATACCCGGTTCAGAACCCGGAATCGTAACTACAATATTTTCGTCCTTCAAGTATTTTCCAATAATACGTCGTATTATAACCCTATTGTGAGAATGTGTCGCCAGTACAACGAGATTCTTGTAATTAACAGAGACATTGATATTTTTCATCTCAAATTGTGTCAGTTCCGGAGACAGTTAAAATTTTTGTTGTTTTAGTTAAGTTTAAGTATTAACGTTATTTTAATTTTAATATCATATATAAAAATACATATACCTAAGATGCATTTAGGCATACATGGATTTGAATATAGTCTAGATCAATACCTTTAAATGTATGTAATTGCTTTGTGAGGATTATGTTCTGTTTTGTGTGCTAATTAAATAAATAAAATAAATAACAGTTTTTTTTTCCTTGTTGGTTGAGACAGTCAAGTAATCATTTCATTTGAAACTAAAAAAAATAACTAAGTTGTTTCATTTTAAGTCAATGCAAAAATCGTAACTAAAGTTTGACTAATTACTGTCAGCAAAATTATCTTAAAAACTAGCCTATTTAATGTTATTTCGAAAATGGCATAACATTCGTAGTTTTTTTTGCCAAAGGTTATAAATTCCAATTTTGTTATTTAAGTCGTGCTACTTGGGAAATACTACAATTAAAAAATAATACTTAATAAATGGTGCAGGCGTCTTTTGTTGCCAAATTACTCACAGAGATAATTTTTAAAAGCATAATAGTGGCAATGTTATCTGATTGACCTGCAGGACTATTGCGTATCTCTTGATACAATCAAATTATCATTGAAGTCACTTGAAACCGAATAAAATGGCGGATTTGCGATTGCGTAAGTCCATTTTGACAGCAGTGATTGTATCACAAATGCCATTGCAACCTCAACCATTTTAGGTATAACGATTTCTATCGATAAACGTAAAATGCGATCACGTAACTCGACTTCAATCTAAATGACAGCTTGGTATTTCAAGAACTTCAATTGTTCATTGAAACAAGTCTTGCGTTGTTTCATCAAGCAATAAAGGTTGTTTTTTATTGAGTTTATGTTGATTATCCATTCATAATCAATGATTTGTAAGTTAATATAGATATAGGTATGCGATTACGTCTTTTATTATAAGTATATCAACTATTATTATTGATGACCAATGTTGTTTTAGTTCGAAGTTAATTTTACGTTGTTATGAAGGAACGTGGATGAGGAACGTCCCAAAAACAATAAAACTATTAAATTGTGAGACGTGTAGCGAGACTTCAGTAACCCACTGTGGCTGCCCAATAGGAATGAGTTCAGTTGCGCAGTTTAGGCTGAATGACGCCTTTGAAGAATTGTGTCGGGAAGTAATTCCAAATCTTCCAACCGGCAGGCGATCCACTCCCATTCACCATGAACTCAAAGTAAGTTCCATACCCAGTAGTCTGCACACATTTCTGCCTTTACGAATATTTCTTTGTATTTTACGATCCATTAGTAAATGATTTCTTATGTACTTACATTACAGCTGGGTAAGACCAACGGTGTGGTAGATGTTACCTATCTGTACAATACCTATGTCTCCACCAGCCTAGCAATTTGCCTTGATGTTGTCACCAATGCGTATTTATTGTACTAACTAAAGTTTATTAAATTTCCATCACAAATGGAGAGAAGGGAATGGAAAAAAGAGAGATGCTAATGGTAGTACAAACAATTTTATATATAATTATAATAATATAACATTTACTTTATCCTTTAAACTATTTTTGTAGATGTTTAAAATTTTGTTAATAATTTACCGAGTGACTGTAGTTTGGATTCTAGAGATAGACAGTTAGATTCTTTTATCCTAGTAGGTAATGCAGATGAAACTGCAGGTTGAACAAGTTGCACATAGTATTTTTCAAGTCACAGTTTGTGGGTTCGATTCCAACGTATGACACATATTTTTATTATCTATATAAGTTAGATAGCCTTGTGTCAAGGAATGTCTCTGGTATTTTCATAATAAAATTTTACTATGTTTCAGTTTTATGGATAAGCATGGAATTCCTTGGTGGCGTTCGTTGGTGCATGCTTGACTATAATAACCCTACCAAGGTTGAGAAAATAGTGAATGCCATATGCATTTTGAAACATAGCTAATCCATACAACATTCCAGTACCTCAACTCACTGACGCTGATCAACAGGCTATCCATCAAAGTCAGCATAATTTAGAATTTGGTGGTAATGCTGAATCTGACATGAAAAATATGCTTGTACAGAGTCTGTGGGCAGGAAAGGAGAATTAATAAAAAGATATGTTTCAGTATTTATTGTTAATAATTTATTGCTCCTTATAAAATAAATACTTTATACATACCCAATGTAATAAATGGACACAGAAAATATATCTTAGGTATCAGTATAAACAAGCTACAGTGAAGTGTCAATTACAAATATGCCTATTTCATCTAAACTGATATTATAAAGAGGAAAGATTAGATTTTTTTTTGTTTGTTACGATCTGACACAAAAACTATTTGACCAATGTAAACAATTCTTTCAACATTAGAAAGCTACATTATCACTGAGTAACATAGGCAGATATTTTTATCCCGACAAAACATAAGATTCCACGGGAACGGTTGAAACCGCAGAGGACAGCTAGTTATAGATATTTAAAAAAAGTAAAAGTATGACTTAAGGACAACATTTCAAGTACAATGATTTTAAAGAGCTCCAAAATAGGTTGATGTAAAGCTGCCAACTTCTGCTTGTGAGCAGACAATCTGTGTCAAGCATGAAAATCTTTGTCCAAAAGTAGCTCGGCTGTGATGCGTCTCTTTTTTATCTCATATGCCCAGTGTGGCTCATTATTACCATGATCTGCAAAAAATATCTTTATTGACAAAGGATACTACTATTTTAGTACTGAAGTGTCAGGTGGCAAATACCTATTAATACTCTTAATATGCACATTACAATGTTTATAGGGTGATATAAATTATAAAATATTAATAAGTATGTACCTACTTACTTGGCCCAGAAACAGAATTGATTTCATAAGCAACCACATATTCCATTGGTCCCTAAATTTTTTTTGTGTACCTGAAACACATGAAAAGTTAAATAAGCTAATAATTAAACAATATTATAATGCAAACTAGCCCAAGGGCATTTTATCTTTTTCCAGTAAATCTTATCCAGTTTTTACAGGATAATATGATCTACCTACCTGTGTGTCTTAGCAAGCAAGTTTTATCTAAATCCTTTCAATAGTTTTTGCTTGAAAGAGTAACAAACATCTTCACATTAATCCTCGGTAGTCATATAGGATTAGTATCAAAAATACATATATGAAGTAGAATCAATAATTTAAATTGCTTTTATTACACTTTAATAGGTTTTTTGTGTACAAACTAACCAATCCAAAATGTACTCTATCTCTGAATAAATTTTATCATTATCCATTCAATTATTATAATGATTTCAGTAACAAACATATCCACACTTTATGTCAGGTTAATATAATGGTTATTAGTAGTTAAAATATAAGATATTTTGTAAAACTTACTTGTACATATCATGAGATAGAAGGACCTATTTGTGCATGTTGTATGGGATGGTTGAAACAAAATAACACTATTAGAAATAGCAGGAGTCCCACTATGAGTCACTCACACACCTACAATGTAATTCATGAATTCATTTCACATCAATAGGTATTGGTTCTCACTTTCGCAATTAGGTACTAAAGCTATTTTAAAGCCAACAAAAATGCGTGAAATTACTAGCAAATACAATTTGACTTCAATAAAAACAAATAACTATAGGTAGGTACCTAAGTATATAAAAATGACGATTGCAATCACATAAATTCATATATTATACGGTTGATTATAAAATGCATTTCGTTTTGAGAAATTTCATACATAAGAAGTACTTTTTAAATTGGTCGGATAAGCTTATGACTTGCAGCAACTTCACTCCGCAAGTTGTCGATGAGGATCACTGCAACCTAAGTTACGCAATCGCAAATTATCGATAGAAGTATATTTCAGTCCTCATCAGTGGATTCGTATTGCAATGTTTCAGTAAAGTTACGCAATCGGGCCCCTGAAGCCAATCTAGCTCCAGTGTCACTCTGGCGTGTTATTTATGGGACACCTGTATATATATCCATAACACTATCTAGTTCGTTATATTTTAAATGTTTATGAAGATCATAAATATTTGTATAAATAATATTGAGCGACTGGCAACACTTTTTTCGATGACAGACGTCATTCATACTCAGCTGGTCTCAGCTGTCAGTAACATAAACAATGTCATATGTCATATCATAATATAAAGTTAATCAAATTATTATATTAAATAGGAACTATTAGGAACAGTCGGAACTCATGTTTTCTGTCTGTTTCAATATTCAACTTTAACTTGAAATGTCTAAAACCGCTCATGTTGTAGATGGGGAAGCTTCAGAATCCGATTCGGAAATAGAAATCGGGATATCACCTGTTAGTTTTGTAGTTCAAAATATTATTTTTAGCCTTATCTAAATAACATTTACTGAAAGAAAATCCCTTAAATCTAAAGGCATGCCGATTAGTTGCCTGCTGCCTAGTCCATGCACATAAGAGCAAAAACTTGAGTTTACCTCATTAAATTCGCCTCGCAATTTCCAGCGACGTAACTGCAAAAGTAGCGATGGGTGCAGGGCCTTAGTCTAGCTAGGCATATCCTTTTTTGAATACACACAATTGCCATAATAGTAAATACAGATATTTTATGAGTGCAAAATAAATTATATATTCTAGTGGCCATATTTATAAATCATAAGAATTTTCAGGATGTAGATCAAATAAACAGTAAAGGATTTGTGATATCCGGAGAAGCGCCAGAATCTGATGATGGTGAGTACGACTTTAAAGGTTCACGATAACTTCATTAATTAAGGCCTTGTTAGTCTCTACACCAGAGGGGTTCCCAAAGTTTTATTTTAATGGGGTAAAGATTGTGTAAGCCTACAAATATTAAACAGAAAGCTCTCAAAAACATTGTGGACATCCTTTTCTGGAATAAATTTGTTATGTAGGTAGTTTTAATATCCGATCTGCGATTCAAAGGGTGACTGAGGCAAATCACAAGCCCACTAAAAAAGTAGATAGTTAATTTCACTTTCATATAATGTTGATATGAAAAATAATATATTTTTTAGTGTAACATTTTCAACGTGAGGATGGTAGCCAGCCAGGCAACTCTTACAGAGTACCCTATCACCATGCTTATGGTTTCCTCTTCACCTCTTCCGCTCATTGTAGAATTAAAAGATGAAAAAGCATTTATTGGATACACAATAATAAAAAACAATAGAAAAGAAAAGTAAGTAGGACATTACGTGGGTCTAAATGGCCCCAGCTCAGCCTATGCTGTAGATAACTTTCATAACCTTTACTTTTGTTACTGCAATAAATGTTGCAATTACTTGGATTTATCATCATCATCATCTGTCTGCCCTGTTCCCAATTATTTGTGGTCGGCGCAATATGAACTTTTCTTCCATCCGGCCCTTCTTTCCATCATATCGGAATTCACTCCTTTCTTTCTGATATCATCTCTGACACAATCCATCCATCTATTTTCCAAACAACTTGTATTTATACAACTTTGTATTCCAGAATCTAAACTCCAGTTGCCAGCAAGTGTTGAGCCAGATATCCCGCTGCATACAGCCCTGACTCCACCGGTCACCCCAACCGCCAATATGTATAATTCATTGCTACATCAAAAATTGTGTAAGTATAATTTATTTATGGCAATATTTAAGGGTCGCCTGATGGTAAGTGACTACTGTCGCCTATAGTTCACAATACTAGGGAATCGCCAATGGCAACTGTCTCAAGTGCAACTGCCGGAACACACCAACAGGTGCTTGGCAACAGATTTTCAAACTACCCTACCACCACGCAGATTCCTAACAATGTTTTTCTTCACTCAAGCTCATTGTAAGATTCGAAACCATAACTATTGGCGCGGTATCAGACATTACCACTGAGATAATCACGCCAGAACGGCTGAACGGATCTGGATGAAATTTGGCACAGGGACAGATTATAGTCTGGAATAGCAGTAGGCTACTTTTTATCCCGGTAAACGATAAGATCCCTCGGGAAAGCCGCGGGGGACAGCTAGTATTACATGTGTTTACTTGTTTACAGGGGAATGCAATATTTCTTTGCGGGCAACACTCGAAGGCCTTGTTAAACACACCACTGAAATATCTGTGGAAAAACTGACTAGGGCCGATAAATCTTTACTCAATGTGCAGGTCAGTTTATTTTTACTATAAATAATGTGTTTGATTGCAATCTCACCATGCTAAGTGATGATGTGGCCGAAGGTGGTAAGCACACAAAGCCTAGATGGGAACTGGCTGTCAAGTCCAGCCGTCAGAATTCACCCCAATGGTGCTTGACAGATTTACTTGAGGGTGGTAGGGTGACAAATTTAATTCATTTTTTTTTATTTTCAGGAGAGCATGAGATCCACAAATGCTAATCTAACTTTAGCGAGAGCGCGACTAAAACAACTGCACGCAGAATTGGAGAAAGCGAACTGTAGCTCAGCTTTCCCTTCTGTTAAAATAAAATAATATTTATCACAAATAAGCGTGTATTTTTTGTTAATAATTAAATATATTTTTGAACGTTTTTTTTGTTATTGAAAATAGTTTTGCCTTTGACCACTATCTCACATAATGTTAGGGGCGGTCTACGATGGTCCACGCTTACTTAAACTTATTCACTCGTAACTTGAAGACTCCCATGTTTCTTGACCCGCTCCCCTCCTCCTTTACTCCTTCTCTTAGGGGATTTTTGTCACGAAAGTCGACCAAAAAATCAAGACGTAGGGTTTAAAAATAAAAGAACAATTTATGAAAATACCAAATTTCCAATTCAAACGCAAAACAGTTAAGTAACAAAATATTTTATTTGGATTTTGTGACACAATTCATTTATTTAGTTAGGTAACCAATTCTTAAGATTTCGATATTGAATATCACACGCTAAATTATCGAAAAATCATGGCGGATATTCCGTACATTTTGACAGTTGTCCGCCATGTCTTTCAATATGACGTTTTTTTTAAATAACAGAACCAGATATGTCCAACCCCCAAACAGCCATCTGATCGTCGATCCATCGCCTGAATAAGGGTACATTTGCATATACGCCGGGTACATCTTTCTGTCCACAGCCTATGCCCCACGCGACTAGACCGGTCAACTTGTAGCGGTCATTACCGATCGGGCAAGCTAGGGGTGCGCCGCCGTCACCCTGCGGAAAGAAAATACCGATTTAGGTAGATGTTGGCTACAGTTAATTGATAATAATATCCTGGGACATTCTTCAAATCGGCCATCTGATCCCGAACTAATTCCACAGTAGAAAATTAGCAACTTTATAATGACAAAACTAACTCCCCAGTAGAAAATTGGCGAAAATTATTTTTAGCATACCCTGCCAGGTATCACAAAGTAATTCTCTATCAATGAAACGCTCTGAAATAAACAATAATGTCTCCAAAATCCCAAACCTGACAAGTATCTTCGCCCTCCTTGCCGCCAGCGCACAGGAAGCTCTCGTGCAAGTTGAAGTTGTGGCCCAAACGAGTGCGCTTTAGCAGCATGTTGCAGCGTGTGTAGGGTACCATGTTCACTTCTACACGCTTCAGGATCACGGCGTAGCGGCCTTGGAGACCTGTGGGAATCAAGGTAAAAATCGTATTCGGTTATAACGGTTCCGTACAAATTTTGTAGATTTTTTTTAGTTCGTTTTTTTATGTTTTTAGTATTTGTTGTTAACAGAAATACATTATCTGTAAAATTTCAAGTGTCCAGCTATCACGGTTCATGAGATACAGCCTGGTGACAGACAGACGGACAGTAAAGTCTTAGTAATAGGGTTTTCGTTTTTACCCTTTGCGTTGGGACCCTAAAAAGCATTTATTCAGTTTCAACCCTAGGAGTGTAGTTATGAAGGGTTTTTTTATTTCGGGATAAGCTTGTGTTTGACCGCAATCTCACCATAGTAAGTGATGATGTGGCCGAAGGTGGTAAGCACACAAAGCCTAGATGGGAACTGGCTCTCAAGTGCAGCTGTCGGAACACACGGATAGGTGCATGGCAAAAGAATTTCAAGTTGAGGGTGGTAGCCAGCCAGTCGGGTACTACAAAGTACCCTACCACTGTGCAAGTTGAGCTACAGAAGTTACATATTTGAATATTTTTTTTGAAATCTGACTACTCATATTATTGGCAACGTTTTTCATTCAAATGTTTTATACTTTAACTAACACAAAGATTAATAACAATCCTCAACTTAGTTCTACTTAAATAAAAACATACAACTGGTTTTTGCACCAGGAAATAAAATTACAGGTGAAAGGTACTCAAAAGCAAACAAGTAAGACCTCAAAGTTGAAGGTTCTTATCAAAATCAATAAGTCTATTCATTAAGAACTGATTGAAAGAGAAGTCCCCTGTCACATAAATCAGCTACGCACTGATTTATTCGTATAAATCCCCTGTCATATTAAACAGCTACGCACTGATTTATTAGTGGAAATCCCCTGTGCCCTTGTAGGTATTCACTTACCAAACACATCCTTCCCCCAGCCATTAGCCACGCAGTTCATGCTGCCGTCAAACATCTCATTCTGGTTTGGCAGACATATCACATTGATGTGATCCGCCAATTGGAACGGTTCAGCCAACTTAAGGAGGGCCATGTCGTTCTTAAGAGAGCGGTTGTTGAAATCTGCAATAAATATTAAAGTCTCATTCATAATACTCAGGAATAATGTACCTAAAGTCCCCGCCACGAGAAGCTATAAATTTTGTGAAACTTCTTCCAAGTTACGTAGTGACAATCAATCAACTCAAAGTACGTGTTATACATAAATAACAAGCAATTTTACTTAGTCGGGTTATATTTTAGAGTTATAAAGCGATATCGTCTAATGTTTTGTGTTACTGGAACGTAAACAGCTTATTATATTGCTTTTAGCTTCCTATTATAAATCCTTACTGTTATGAATGTATATCTCCTGAACATCCTGTTCCTGGAACGCCAGGATCTCCTTGATGGTCTGTGTGTCCCATTCCCCTGCCCTTGCTCTTAGCACGTTAGGTGGGTATCTGGAATATAATTAGAATCATCACTAACCTAACAGTTTGCTATGATAGGGAACGTGGTATTCTTCCCACCGTCATCGCAGATGGATTAAATGTGCCAATGCCAGGTGTTCTGTTCCATCAACGAAATGATAGAACTTTAAGTCTATGCAAAGAGTTATCATGATAGCTCAGTGGTAGTGACGTCGGATACCGTAGGCTCGAATCCTAGAATGAGCTTGAGCTTTCGGCAAAGGAAAACATCGTGAGCCACAGCACGGTGGTAGGGTACATTATAGTACTCGACTGACTGGCTACCACACACAAGTTGAAAATCCTGTTGGTGTGTTCCGGCTTGAGAGCCAGTTGCCTTAGCAATCCCCCTGGTATTGCTAATGTCTATAGGCGACGGTAGTCACTTACCATCAGGTGACCTGCCTGACTGGTTGTCACTTGTGGTACAAATAAAGAAAAAAATATTAATGTTAACTGCTTTCGCGTCGTGGACAATGGCCTTAATCCCACACGTATTTACGAGACTCGTGTCCCAGCTATAGGGAGTGTATGCGCTGTTTGGTATAGTTTTATCCAAGATACTCACTTATAAGCAATATGAGCACCGGTCATCACAACTTGTGGGTGAATCAGGACCCCAACGCCAGCGTAAGAACCATTTCTGACGTCCGTGAGAGCCACTACCCAGGGGAATTCCGCAAACTGTGCTTCTTTACCCTGGAAGTAGATAACATAATAAAAATGCAGTTAACACAGGCATATGCATGCAGGTCTCGGTATATTGAGTCGCATCTCATAAAATAATAATAAAAATCTTGGGACGATCATCTGTATGAAAGTCGACCATGAGTTTTGAGTTTGAGGCTGTATGGGCTAAAACCCTTTGCCTCCACTACAATAGAGGAAATAAAATTACACATCCATGTTCAAAAAATATGTATTTTGTATACTACTTGGATAGGTAACTCTCCATACCTACTTGAAGCAAATACCTATCAATTGCAAAAAAGAGAAAGATAACAACTACGTTAGGACAATCTCTCTTTCTAACCCTACTTATCCTGAATGAAAGAAAGAGAAGTTGTCCCAATGTAGTTGTTATCGTACTCTTTTTCGCAATTGATAGGTATTTGCTTCAAGTAGATATGGAGAGTTACTTATCCAGGTAATAGGTATACATATTTCTTGCTTTCGTCTCTTTTCATGAAATCACTCACAGATTGCAGGAAAGCGAGAAGATGGATGTCAAGTATCCCTATGTCCAGGTGGGTACTTACAGTCCCTCCAGTAATAGTGACACTGATGCCCTTCGGGTTCCTATAACCGCATCCCCTCATTGGCGCCGGTGTAGGGGTTGGCGTCACCGCGGGGTCTAGCGGGGCTGCGCAGCAGATCTCCACGCTCTCTTGACAGTCTTCTTCACCGAACCTAGGAGATTAAGCTTTATGAATCGCGTTTTAGCCCGCTTTTCCAAAGGATTAAAAAGTATCCTTTATTTAATTCCAGAGTAACCAAAGACCACACAAATTCTTTTGCAAAAATATTTATATGTAGTTTTGGCAAGGTTTCAAGGGTTCTCGAGAAGAAATGTTTTTAGCACTCAGGAATCATGTAGCTACGTATTTGTGATATAATTCTCAAAATAAAATACTAATATCTTTGAAAACAACAACTTTACCTCATTAGTAGACTAGCTTTTACCCGCGACTACTTCGGATTCGTTTACCTATCGGAGAATCTCACCTTTTTAACCCTTTTTTAAAACTTAGGGGTTATAATCACCTTGTCGAGGGTTTAGGTTATGTCCAAACCTACCAAACCCTTTCAGTTCTAGCCAAGTAGACAGAGATAACTACCTACTTACGGATTAATAATATTAAATACCTATGTAAATAGATTAGCCCATGTATAGGTACTTTCAATGAGTTTTAACATTATCTATTTGGGTCAATTTAACATAAAACCGGTTGTATTTAATTGAAATTGAGTTTATATCAGGAAGCACAAAAAAAAGAGCTAATTTTTTTACATAAATATCATCTTTTGCATACCTACTATTTTAATAAGATAAATACAACGAGCAGATGTCTTACTTTTGACATTTGGCGAAAAAACATGGCGGATGTATTTGTTGAAATATTATTTTTACTCACATATCGAGTGCGACATTTTTGGAAACGCGTGAATAGGGGCCCGTACCTAGGCCATTATTATGTATCACTTTTTATTTCATAAGTATGACAAGCTGGCATGGTCACTTGATGGTAAGTAACTCTAACAATATAAGTGACACATTTTTTAAAAAAAATTTTTATGGGTGAGGATCCTCACACACCAAAGTTTCATCAAATCAGTCCAGCAGTTTTGGAGTACATAAGGAACATGTTTAAAATTTCGTGTCACGTTGTTTCTCCGTGATGAACTCCTAAACCAATGAACTGATTTAAATGTGCACGCTGTGCAGTTCGATGTTTTTTTTTATTCTGTTTGACTACAATCTCAGTATGGTAAGTGATGATGTGGCCGAAGGTGGTAAGCAAACAAAGCCTAGATGGGAACTGGCTCTCAAGTGCAACTATCATCGCCTTAAACTGTCCCTTGGTCACGCCATAACTAGAGAACGACATTACTGATTTCATGCAGTATTGCGCAATATTTCTGTTAATTATATAAAATTCTCCCTCACGATGTTGGTACGCGATAAACTCCGACACTACTAAACTGATCTTGATGAAACTTGGCACACAAACAGATTATATCCTAGAATAAGAGATAGGATACTTTTTATCCGACGGGAGCGCAGGTGAAACCATAGGGGACAGCTAGCCTTCGTAGATGCCGCGCTCCCTTTCCGTGACAGTTCCAAAAATGCGGCAACTCAATATTTGAGTGTGTATTTGCAAGGATGCTAGTGTGCGTGAAAACATTGTGTCGCGACAACTGAATGGTGTCATTTCTTGCAACAAGACTGGGCTCGGGTACGCTTCGGGTTCGATTTAGGCGTAGCATTTGTTGCCGCGTTTTCGTCAAGTATGACGATGGTATCTAGAAGAGCGGCGCGACGTTCTATTAATCTATGATTCCAACCTAATATCCAATTCCCCCCACCCGGTGACGCTGGCGTTGTTGATATAGACCCCATTTTTATTCTTATCACACAAGTAGTACGGCACGCACTGACAACTCATGCCATTTTTGTCCACGAAGGTTGATGAGCTGTCTGTAGGTTTTATTGTTATCTGGAAAGGAAAAAAAGTTACTTTATTGTCTTTGAATAATATTCGTTTTATTATTATCTAACACCAACCAGTATATAAAACACCTAAATAAACTCGTAAATAGCGAGCGCGAACACTTTGTAAAATTTAACAATTTCATGATTTTTAATTTTTAATTAAAATAAAGAGTAGATCTTTTGATGGTGTACCTACCTATATTTATGACGTCACAAGGAAGTATTTCAAACAAATATCCATATAAACTACCGTTTTGACATATCATTATTAAAAGAAGATAATTTGATATGTCAGTCAACATTCCTATTCTTTATCAAAAATAAAATAATTTATTAAAAGTTATTTTTTCTTTTTTTCTTTTACAAACAAACCTTAATTTAATTTATTTGTTTACTAAAAATGTCAGTGATGTGTGTCGGAAGTATAATCACAGTCAGTCATACGATGCTAGATGAGAACTCACGCTATAAGCAGTGTAATAATGCGGGTTATAATTTTTTTATGTATTTTGTATTACTTTAAAAATAAAATTGTTAAACATTTGAAAAAAAAAGCCAATATAGTCAGATGGTCCAAAAATATTTAAAAAATGTAACCTTGCTGAGTTTCTTGCCGGTTCTTCTAAGTTGTTGTCTGACTTCCGAGCCGGTGGTAACTTCTGTAATTCGACCTTCATAAGTGCCCTTCTAGGGCCTAAACTGAATAAATGGTTTTGACTTTGACTTTGGTGCTTGGCGACTTATTTTCAACTTAAGCACTTGGCTGGCAACCAACCAGTCGAGTACTACAAAGTACTCTACCACTGTATTTATTCTAGATCTTACCTCTTCGAGCGGGGTTGGCGGTGTACCAAATATATCGATCAGTACTGACGGCTCGATGGTCGTCGTGTCCTGCGCTCCCGCAACTGTTAGCACCACGGCGAACAGAAGGAGGTGCATTGTGCTGAAATCGACAAATATTCCAACTATAGTAAGGTGTATGACAAGACTGCATTTAAATGAATTGCTCGCTTCACAAGCTATTTCATGAGTTTCATATTTTCTTCTATGTAAAACTATTTTTAAGAATTAAATGTAACAAGTCTAAGTTGCTTTTTAAAAAAAGAGTAATTGCTGAGTTTATTGCCGGCTCTTCTCAGCAAAAGCAACCTTAAGAACGGTGCATTAGAGTAAAAAATATTTTGTAATATATCTAACATGTGACGATTAAAAATACTTGTAATGAATTTACTTAATAAAGAGATTTTGGAATTTGAATTTGAAAAAGGTGCATTGGCGTATCTTTTATCTTAGTTAACTAGCTGTCCCCCGCGGTTTCACCCGCGTTCCCGTGGGATCCGCGTTCCCGTGGGATCTCATTATAAAATTCTCGTGTCACAGTTTTTGTTACCGTACTCCTCCGAAACGGTTCGACCGATTTTGATAAAATTGTATGTTTATTCAGTAGGTCTGAGAATAGGTTGTTATCTATTTTTTATATCGCTAGAATAGAATAGAAGATAATTTTATTTCATAGAATACGGTACATTTGTTGGTCAATTAATAAAGCGGCCGACGACGTATTCTACCATTAGTGTAGAAATTTTTCATATTAAATTATTAATTAGTTAAATTATAAATTATTAAGTTAAATTATAAATTAAAAAGACGGGCCGGTTGGCGTGGTTGGTTAAGACACTACCTATCACGCCGCAGGTCGTGGGTTCGATTCCCATCCAGGACACACATTTGTGTGCATGAACATGTCTGTTTGTTCTGAGTCTGGGTGTAATTATCTATTTAAGTATGTATTTACAAAAAAAAAGTAGTCTATGTATTATATCAGTCATCTGGTTTCCATATTACAAGCTCTGCTTAGTTTGGGATCAGATAGTCGTGTGTGAACAAATGTCCCAGGATATTTATTTATTTTATTTATTTAGTTACAGCTAAAATTAAATAACAGTCTTATTAGGTGCCTAAATCCAATTTTATCTTATCAATAACATCTCAATTATTCTATCAATAGATCATGGGAACGCGGATCCCATGGAACGCGGATCCCATGGAACGCGGATCCCATGGAACGCGGGGGACAGCTAGTAAAAAATAGATAACAACCTATTCTCAGACACTGAATACCTATATCTAGATACACATAAAATTTCATCAATTTTTTTTTCTGTTTTAGTAAAATTGGTGGCCGTTCCACTAAAACTTTTCTGACTTTTTGAGACAACCTGAAAGTCACGATACACGCTATCATTTCATTTCACTAGTGAACTTCGATTGAATTGTATTAGACAAAAGGCTACCGATATTACCGTTCCGGCAATCGCACTTGAGAGCCAGTTCGCCTTTAAAGCATTGTAATAAGGTGTACAACACGTTGGCAATCCCCTGGTGTTGCCAATGTCTATAGGCGACGGTTGTCACTTACCATCAGATGACCCGCCTGCCTCGTTGTCACTTGTGACATAAAAAAAAAAATTGATAAAATTCAAAATACACGAGTTTAATAAAAACAAAACGAAAACGGAACGTCACTTCTCAAGTTCCCGCTAAAAAGTCAATATTCATATTGTAACCGATCCGACCTAGGCTTTATAAGTTTGTGACCTTTGCCGATGTTGATGGTTAGTTTGTGGTTACCTACCACTGCTAATAGGTACCTAGGATCATCGCGCGACCCTCGGGTTGTGGACAAGGGAACTGAACTCTGGGGGACCCCAGATACACTCCCCGTATCGGGATTACCCGGCGCGAACAAAAACCCAATGTAGGAAATACCCTACTCAAACAAGGCGGGCCTTTGTTGCCTCTTGATTGCTTCTCGTATCTCTCCGTATGTAGGTACTCCATGAGGGGGGGGGGGGGGATCAAAATTCATTGGTTACCGCCTTTCTAAAGGTAAACATTTTAGGGGCCCTCTGTCCCTGTTCGTATGAGTGGGGATAGAGGACGACGCCAGGCAAGTGGCATAGTGTTTATATTCTCTTTGGCAAGTGGTGCCAGATGCAATCGGCTTTTGCCGACGACCAGCCGAATTCTGCCGAATCGTTGGTGGGAATTTTGTCTTTAGCGCTTGGGGACAGTGCCGGATTAGCTTGGGGCCTAGGGCCTATAACAAAATCTATGAGGAGGCCCTTGGTATTTAGTAGTCCAGTAAGTAATAACATCAAGTTATTAGTTAAGTGGGCGGGTTACAAAAATTACCTTAGTATCACTATTTTCTAATACATAAAAATCAGTAATATCTTGGAAATTGTGACCTTTTTATTGAGGTCATTTTATATTTGGTAGGTAACCCGCCCACCTATCTCCCCCTTAAATTACCAGACACCTGTATAAAACAGAACTAAATAAAATAAATAAAAAAGGGAGCGTTCAAGTATTACGTAACGAATTTGGGGGGAGGGGGGGTCTTGTAAAACGTTACGATGCGTTACAGGGGCGGGAGGGGGGTTTAAACTACGCGTTACGTAACACTTTATTTTAACATTTTCGTTACTTTACGCCACATAATTGTGACTTTTAGGTCAAAATGCTCACTTGATGGTTACGTAACGTTTTACTAGGGGGGCGGGGGGGGGTACAGAAAATCGTGACGGCGCGTTACATAGGGGGAGGGGGGGGTCAAAAATCTCCAAAAATTGCGTTACGTAATACTTGAACGCTCCCAAACCTAGGATTTTTTTCACTCACGGCGAAACTAAGCAGAGCTTGTATTATGGAAACCAGATAACTATAGGTACAACTAGGTACATACTACTTTATTTTGTTTAAATTATAAAATTTATCTTTGATATGACCTCCATGTTATTTGTTGTTTGTTATTGTTAGAAATGTGTTCATATTAATACATATCGATACAACATCTTTGCTTTGATCTGTTGTAGCAATAAATGATAGGTATATGCACTAATTGTACCCCGCGATTTCACCCGCCTACCTGAGGTATCTTATCTTTTCCCGGGATAAAAAGTATCCTATGTTTTATTCCAGGATATGATCTACATGTGTTCCAAGACTCATCAAAATCCGTTCAGCCGTTTTTGCGTGAAAGAGTAACAAACATCCATCCATCCAAACTTTCACATTTATAATATTACTAGCTGTTCCGCGCAGTTTCACCCGCGTTCCCGAGGGATCTATTTTTTCCCGGGATAAAAAGTAGCCTATGTGCTATTCAAGACTACAATCTATCTCCATGCTAAATTTCATCCAGATCCATTCAGCGGTTCCAGCGTAGATGAGTAACAAACATACATCCATCCAAACTTTCACATTTATAATATTAGCAGGATTAGTGCGATCATAGTTCCATTCCATAGCATGTAAAAAGTGACACTATGAAAATCAAAGTTAGATAATGCCAAATAAATAAATTGCCTGCATAACTAAATCTATCTTATTTAACCTATAGATACTTAGTTCAATAGTTAGGGGGGCACCTTTTACAACATTAGTAGCGTAAAATCATATTAAAACTATTGATTAAATCCATAAGTTATTTAGAAAACTCAAACCAAAAGAAAATTGGTATTGCCATTCAGCGCGGCAATGCTGCCAGTCTTCTTGGGACGCGTCCATCGGGCAGCGATTTGGGGCATTTTTTTATTTATAATAATAATTAGTTTAACTTTATTTTGTTATAAATAATTAATAAATATCCTCGGACATTTTTCACACACGGCTATCTGATCCCAAACTAAGCGGAGCTTGTAATATGGAAACCAGATGACTGATATAATACATAGACAACTTTTTTTTTGTAAATACATACTTAAATAGATAATTACACCCAGACTCAGGACAAACAGACATGTTCATGCACACAAATGTGTGTCCTGGATGGGAATCGAACCCACGACCTGCGGCGGTAGTGTCTTAACCAACCACGCCAACCGGCCCGTCGATTAATATAATATTTAAAACATAAAAAAAAGTTGACGATAGGACAGGACGAAATTAGGTTCTTTTTTACTCCACAGAATCGAATCGTACGTAGATATGTACTGTACGGCAATCTTTTTATGTGGCCACAGAGATCCAGTGTTCAAAACCAGTTCGAATAACTTTTTTATATTATACAAATCAATGTTGATTGAACCCATTGACCATTGCCTGACCTTTAATTACTTATAAACAAGATACGACAAAGCAAGATAAAAAGTCAGTGACATTTTAATATTATTTATAAGGAAAATGTAGGTCAAAAGTGGTAGTCATGTGATACCTACCACGGCGAAGGTCGTGGGTTCGTCCTACAATAAGTTTTTACTTGTGGGTGGTAGCCAGTCAGTCGGTTACTACAAAGTACCCTACCACCGTGCTGTGGTTTCCTCACGATGTTTGCCTTCACCGAAAGCTCAAGCTCATTGTAGGATTCGAACACACGACCTTCGCCGCGGTATCCGACGTCACTACCACTGAGCTATATCTATCTATATATTTTTAGTGATAACTAGCTGCCCCCCGCGGTTTCACCCGCGTTCCCGTGGGATCTTATCTTTTCCCAGGATAAAAAGTAGCCTATGTGCTATTCCAGACTATAATCTATCTCCATGCCGAATTTCATCCAGATCCCTTCAGCCGTTCTGACGTAAATGAGTAACAAACATCCATCCATCCAAACTTTCACATTTATAATATTACTAGCTGTCCCGGCAGACCTTGTTCTGCCCTATTTCTCTAAAACGCGTCTTTCTTTTGTTTCGATTGACGTCAAATGTTTGACAGCTGGGGGTTTGTATGGGAAAAAGAAAAGGGCTGTTTTTAGGGTTTTCCCGGCAATTATTCGAATTTTTCTGGCCTTAAAAACCATCCTTGGACAACAACGAACATTTAAAAAAAAGAATTGGCCAAATTGGTTCAGGCGTTGTTGAGTTATGCGCTTACCAACACATTTTGCGATTCATTTTTATATTATAGATTAGTAGGATATTAGTATAGAAGTATAGATATAATTGTTCACGAACCCAGCGCTGGTGTCAAGTACATATAATTATTATGTGTTTAATACTTAGTAAGGTAACACGTGAAATACCTATTCAACATAAACAATAAGGAAAAATATTGAAGGAATTATAAAACAAGACAACCATCTTCGCAATTACTTTGCGCGTCTTCAAATGACCTCTGTATAAATATTTTGCTTATGACCTCATTAGGTTAACCATGTTTTTCTACCATGGTGAGATTGCGGTCAAACACAAACTTAGGTATACAAAAGTAAATAAAATTCTCGCATAAGACATAGATAGGTTCCGTCATAGAAATACAAATGATGGGAAATTATTTAGGGAGCTATTATGAAGGTCGAATTACAGAAGTTACCATCGGTTCGGAAATCAGCCTTCAACTATAGGTTGTAGTTAAACTCGGTCTATCTAGGTCGACTAATGATATTTTTTTGTAATCGAATTGGAGCTTATCTTGGCTAGTCCTCGACTATATAGAAGAAAGATAAAAGAAGAAAAATATTTTATTAATGCGCACCATTCGACGCAAACCAAAAACATAGCCGCTATGTTTTTCCGCTTGCTATTTTGGACTTATGTTAAAAGCAAGCGGAAAAACAAATCGAATTACCCGCAAATAATGAACTATGGTTACGAAAAATTGACTAACGGGGAAGCTATATCCAGAGCGTTTAACGACTTTTTTCATAAAAATTTCAACAGGCCGACTGACACCTACAACACAATTGTTTCTAGTTCACCATTGCAAGACGATACATTAAATAACATTAGCGTCAATACTTCACAAATTCATAAACTACTAAAATGTCTAGATGGTAATAAAGGAGCTGGAAGTGATGGCATTCCACCCATTTTCTTTATGAGATGTGCTAACTCACTGGCCTATCCAGTGACTTTAATTTTTAACAGGCTTTTTAATAGCGGTTACCTTCCCTCCACCTGGAAAACTGCTCTTATCGTGCCGATACATAAAAAAGGTCTCAAAACTTCAATAGAAAACTATCGACCAATCTCCCTGCTGAATGTTTTGGGGAAGTTAATGGAAAGAGTTGCTCATAGTATCTTATACCCTTACATAGCTCGTTTTATTCCTCCACAGCAACATGGTTTTGTTAAAGGCCGATCCACTAACACTAATTTGGCTGTCTTTATAAATGACGTACTACATGATATGGATGGGGCGGGTCAGGTTGATGTGGTCTACACGGACTTTGAAAAAGCTTTCGATCGGGTGGACCACATCATCTTGATGCACAAACTCCAGGAGCTGGGTATTGGCGGAAACCTACTTAGGTGGGTGGAGTCCTATTTAAAAAACCGCAGACAGGCAGTTGTCGTCGGGGGATTCAGATCTGATTATATTATTATCACTTCGGGGGTGCCCCAAGGTTCAATTATGGCCCCATTGCTGTATGCGTCATATTTATATGATATAACGAAGTGTTTTAACCACTCAAATTTTCTTATGTACGCGGATGATACAAAAATATATCATCACATTAAAAGTACTCATGATTGCATTTGTCTTCAGGAGGATCTTGATCGCCTTCATCAATACTATATAGATAATCGTATAAATGTTAACATCAACAAATGCACAGTCATCACTTTCACGCGTAAAAGACAAGCCGTATCTTACAACTACAATTTTGACAATGTCCCAATAGAGAAAACAGAGTTGGTCAAGGATCTTGGGGTGCTACTTGACTCTAAATTAACCTTCTCAAATCATATTGATCACATCGTTAACAAAGCTTATAAAAACCTTGGCTTCATAATGAGAGTGAGCAAGGCATTCGACGACATAGACTGCATAAAGTTGCTATACTTCACATATATCCGCAGTGTTTTAGAGTATTGTAGTAATATCTGGAATCCTCATTACATAATATATAAACAAAATATTGAGCAAATACAATCCAAATTCCTGAAACATCTCAATTTCAGGATAAGCTATAAACCCAGCGATTACGCGAAGGTATGTAATTATCACCATATCATGTCTCTCGAAGGCAGGCGCACCCTACTGGATATGCTATTCCTGCATAACGTGTGTAGTGGCAGCATTGATTGTACCGCTCTGACATCCCTCTTTTTACAACTTCAAGTACCTACAACCCGAACTAGACATACTAGTTTATTTCATACACCGCGCAGTCACACTAATTACGCTTACAACTCTGTAATAAATAGGACATTACGCACATATAACAAGGAATTTGCATCTGTGGATATTTTCCACTGTACTAAAGCTATGTTCAAAAAAAACATTACAAATGTGATAAATGTGGCATGTAGTATATCCGACACACACACACACACACACACACACACACACACACACACACACACACACACACACACACACACACACACACACACACACACACACACACACACACACACACACACACACACACACACACACACACACACACACTAACACCTAGCCTAAATACTTTGCATATCAAACACTCACTGGTCTTTTCTTTTTTTTCATTATATGTAAATGATTAATAAATTGTAAATCCTTAATTGGCTGTAAGATGTATACGTAAGAGAAATTGTATAATTATTTAAGAGCTGTGGATCTTGTAATAAATAAATAAATAAATAAATAAAATAAATAGCAACAAAAAGAAAAAAATAATAAAGTAAAAAACAAACTAAACAATATTGTTGGAGATTTGTGCGTCGTATGTGCGCAAAAATATGGGTCATTGCTCAAGCATAATACTGATACTTAGGACGAACCTAATGTCTGCAGCGCTGATTTTCAGCAATAACCGATGAGCGACGATTCCCACCAGACTCAGTGGAAACATCGATATCCAGTAAGTACTACATATTAAAACTATCGAACTAAGTATATACAACACATATATACATATTCCCATACCCTTTGAGAAAGAAACTAAGTTATAGAGCATTTAAAAACCAGTATAAAAAAGTTATTCTAGTTCATCAAAAGGAAAAACTTGAAGCTGCTTTTAAAAACGATGGGATGAAAGGATCGCACAATGCACATTAAGTACGACCAGCCCCACCTCATTCATGATCATGATCATAATAATATTGTGTTTCTTGTTTAGTTTAGTTCTGTTTTAATTTTTTTCACGACTCGCTTTTTTTTATTCTTTAAATATTACGGCTAACAGCGTAGTCCGAACACAAGGGTAAACTGAAAATCAGCGCAGCGTACTCAGGTAAATGTGAACGCTGCAATCGCTGAGTTTATCCTATTGCCATATTATGTTTTATTATTATTATTTTTGATTTAATATATATTTTTTTATGTGCTTTTTTCTATGTGCTTACTTGTAAATGTTTTTTTTGTTTTTTTTTTGTGGCAATAAATTACATTTTTATTTTTTTATTTATTTATTATATTAAATAGTAACTAGTGATTGAACAAAACTTCAAAATGCTAGTGCTCCATTTTAATAAGCAAAGCAAAAAACGAATAAAAATAAACGTTGTAAAGCTATTACAGATTGGGTAATTATCTCTCCAATATTAGAAAGAGGAAAGACTTGTATGTATGTGTTTATATATGACCCCCGGACTGGAAAGTTGGATCCTCCCTTGGTAGAAGTACCAATAGGTAGATATGCATTCAGCCGTAATTCCATGTGAAGGAAAAATATATATTACTAGCTGTCCCCCGCTGTTTCTCCCGCGTTCCCTTAGGATTTTATCCTTTCCTGAGATAAAAAGTATCCTATGTGCTATTCCAGGATATGATCTGCCTGTGTGTCAAATTTCATCAAAATCCGAACAGCCGTTTTTGCGTGAAAGAGTAACAAACATCCATCCATCCATCCAAACTACAATAATAAACTTTTATGATATTACTGGGATTGAAAATGTATTCATAGAATTTATATGCATAAAATGTAAAAAACCCAAGCATTTTATTTGTAACAAAATAATTAATTTTATCAGCTATAGCAATATTAGTTTTAATTGTAAGCAATTAATAATAATAAGTAATCAGAGTAATTATTGAAAACCCAAGGACTAAAACTGTTCAGTGAGACTCAATGAGTTTGTGGTCAAGCAAAATGGTCGATACATTTTTAGGGCTCGTTACCCAACGGATAAAAGCGAAAGACTCCGCTGTCGGTCTGCCTGCCCGTCTGTCCATCCGTCTGTCTGTCACCAGGCTGTATCTCATGAACTGCGATAGCTAGATAGTTGTAATTTTCACAGATAATGTATTTCTATTGCCACTATAACAACAAATACAAAAAAAAACTCAAAAAAACCTCAAGACTCGCACTTTTTTAAAACCGGTTTTTAAAATCTTAATTCGTCCATTTAACTACAACACAATGGGTGCAGAGAAGGGTTAGACTTGGCTAATGGCAGCTTCTGCCAAGTAACTGGGGCTTAAAATAGCAACTAAGGGGTATTTCGGGGGAAAGCCCGCCCAGTATTGGCCACAAGAAAGACGATAGGCCGTTGTGGTCACGACTCATGAGTCATTGGGAGGTATCTTCTATCCCCGGTGCGGGCAATCCCAACCGATAGCCAACCAATCGCTCCCCCGAGGCGGTCGGATATTCTTTTTATCGCCATCAGACTGCTCAGTATTTGACTTTTAGTTTAGGGCGGTGTTGGAGCATAGTCGTTTAAATGGGCTATGACCTTAACTCCACGCATAAAATCCAGAGGGCGAGAAACGCTTTTTTTAAACCGACTTTTGCTACACTTCGGATACTCAATTAACAACAAATGAAAAATTGCTGCTTTTTACTTCTTTTATTTTTTCAAATGTCAACTTCTTAACCCTATTTATTAGCAGCCAGGTAATATTAGATATTTTTTTCTTTTGGTTCTACACGGTTGATCTGACTTTAATAAAACTTAGCTAAAATCCATTCCTATTAAAACAACTTCAAAATAAAAAAGAAAGCCGCCGGTATTGACAATGTCCTTAGGCAACGACCGTGGCAACGATCCAGGTGACCCGATTGCCTGCGAAGATCATAAAAGTCATATATTTTTATAGATCCGATAATACTAAATCAAATCTATGATTATGACAAAACCGGTTACATTTGACGGGCAGACGGTCAGAACCGGTTTTGAATGTAGCCTGCAGAAACTTTTGGCACTATATTTCGTATTAGTTTTACTTTTGCCTATAATACATTTTTAACGCGATGATAGCTCAGTGGTAGTGATTTCGGATAACGCGGTATCTAAAGGAAAACATCGTGAGGAACAGAGGAAACCATAGCACGGTGGCACTTTGTAGTACTAGACTGGCTGGCTACCACCCTCAAGTTGAAATGTCGTCAAGCACCTGTTGGTGTGTTCCGGCAGTTACACTTGAGAGCCAGTTGCCTTTAATGCATTGTAATAAGGTGTACAACACATTGGCAATCCCCCTGGTATTGCTAATGTCTAAAGTTAAATTTAGTTTCAAATATTTTTTCAACTTCTCTTTCCTACGTGCGAAGTCGCATATGGCCGATTTTTGTGTTTTTTCAAATTACTAATCTAATCACAAAATAGTAAATCCTACTATTAAAAATGTGAAAGTATATGTTTGGAAGTTTGTACCTAAAGATGTGTGTTACTCTTTAAAGCAAAAACTACTGAAGGGATTATGATGAAACTTGGCGCACATAGGATAGGTACTTTTTATCCTGAGAAAAGATGAGTTTCCACGGGAACGCGGGTGAAACCGCGGGGGACAGCTAGTCTTTTAATTATCTAAGAAAATTATACATTCTTAGTTGACATTTAAAAAAATTAAATGTCAGGCAACATTTTTTTATTTTTATTTTAACCTTTTTTCTTTTATAAAAGTTATTAGGTAAGTAATCCATGTTTCTGAGCGCGATGGAGGCTATGTACCTATGAGATTATATCCCCCAATATCGTAACGACATCGGATCGGTATCGTGTCATTATCGGCTGATGTAAAAAAACCCCGCGCCATTATTTCATTACGTTTGCAACTAGACTAGTGTCATCGTATCATTATATGGTAACATTTTAATATTGATATCTCCAATAAAACGGGTTTTGAAACTAGAAATACCTTGCTGATATAATTAACTAAACGTAGACCAGTTTTGGCTTATAAAATGACAAGCCAATACCCGCGGCTCCACCCGTTTTAAATTAGGTATTAAAACGATCAAATACCAATGAAAGCGATGATAGATCAGTTCGAATCCTATGTAGTTTAAGCTTTCAGTGAAGGAAAACCATAGCACCACCATACTGGCTATCCTCGAGTTGAAAATCTGTTCTCAGCATCTATAGGTGTACCGGCAGTTGCACTTGAGAGCCAGCTGTCTTCAAGACATTGTAAAACTTCGACAACACATTAGCAATTCCCTTGGTCTTACCATGCGTGCCAGCTTGACAGACATCTGATAAAAAAAAACTAATAACTTGAGTAGGTAACTGTGGAATTAAAGATACAAGCAGACAGACAGGGAGTCGTTGCGTTTTATTATATGTGCCTAAGGATAACTTTTAGAGGCGTAATATGCTCCTCAATAATTTCATTTGTTATCAAGTTGCTTACTGCCTAGGTATATTAAATGAAAACTACAGGCGCCGACTGATATTTATAATCCATAGTCTTATCTTATTTACGACTTACGAATGCTCCCTGTTAACCTAACGTGATGTTTTTAAATATTATTTTGTATCAGTACGGAAAATGTTATTTATTTTGACATATTTAATACATTTTATTCGTGGCCATAATTCCTTTACCTGTATTATCTATGCCGTTAGAGTGAGTCGATGGTCAAAAGAACAATTTGAATAAAAATCAAATTTGGAACAAGATAACGAAAGATTTGCGTGTAAAAAGGTTGCATAGCAGTGGGCAGAAAAATATTGTCTGCCTTGAAGATCAGGTCATAGAGAAAAGGTACCAAATTAAATTATCAAAGTTGTACAGGGCCTGTGATCAAAACACTTTCATCTTGTAGGTAATATTTTTATTTCTAATATTTTTGTAGACCTAGATAAAATTCGGAAATATGTACCTACCTACGTAAAAAGTAGGTAGATTCGAGTTTTTATAATTATTAGAATTTTATCGTAGTAATTTTACTATAGCAACTTTATCTTAAAACTAGGTGTTTTAGAAACACACCACAAGCATATTGAGCTAATTTAATTTCTTTCTTTTAGGCAGACTAGACATTAAAAATTTTGTTCCATGCCATTTAAAAATCTCTAGCATAAATAATAATTTATTTGTAATTAAGAATAAGTACCATAGCTATTACTGTAGAGATTACATACCTACACATAGTACCTAACAAGTCATCAAAATAATTTGTTATGTTGAATAACTTCACTGTCATATAAATAACACAGATAAATAATAATGGTAATCCAAGATGTTAATCATATCCTAAACATTAACCACTTACCTATGTATATAACTTGGCATCATTATATCGTAAACAACACAGCACGAATAAAAAAGTTAAAATAAAAAAAAAACTAATTATAACTTATATTCTCACAGCATAACTATGAACAATAAAAAAAAAGTCCCTGCTTTTTTATAACCCGCGTTTTGACGTGTGCATTCGCGCGAGCATCTTATGACAGACTGGGTATTTTATTATGTCTACATAACATACCTACCTATAGCGGTCAGCGGACATGTGATTACCAATAAATTAAATAAGTACATAAATAAATATAGCGCGAATCGTTGTTTTACCTTCATTAACATATTTATTGACTTTATGTTGAGATAACATTTATGTAAAGCCTGTGCCCATCTGTCACTTAAAAAAAATAAGACAATGTTTATGTATCGCGCCTTTTGCATCTCTGTTTTTTTTTATTTCTACTAGGTTCTTTCTTACGGGTTTAGTTGCACTTAGGGGATAAAAAGTATCTAACCTACACCACTCTCTGGAACATAAACTGTTTCTATACAAATCACTTCGCTTGATCCGGTGCGTGCTCCGTGGCCGCGTAAAAAAACGTAGTTTACATTTATTCTCTTTGGCGTGAAAGAAAGACAAACGCACACGCACACTTAACTTTCGTATTTATAATATTATTAGTATGATAAACTGTTTCTATCTCTTAAATCTGTTGACTCGCAACATTAACCTGTCAAACAACTCGTCAACTCGCGAACAGTTTTCAAAATTTAAAAATTCGCGCCCAATTTTCAGGTAAATGTCATCGTCCCGATTGTCCCATTTGAGAACCAAGTGGTGCGGACTCTGAAACCCCGATTGTCCCAAGAAAGAACTGACAGGTTAACAATGTATACCTACTCCGTTTTGAAGTTAAAGTAAAACCTGTTTTTATAAATTCGTTCACTAATTACAGTGCCTGATAGTGTGGTAAGTAGGTAGTTTTGCAGCGAAGCCTCATTCAGTATAATTACCTACCTATTACATCGTACGAATCTGAAGGTCGTTCGTTAGTTTCAATGTGCTTGAAAGAGCTTTTAAAGGCAAAGCATAAGTGAGGTGGATTAATGACAGTAATACATTTGCCGAAATTACGTTTAAAAAAACCGGTCTAGTGCGAGTCGGACTCGCGCACCGAGGGTTCCGTAATGGAGTCTCAAGGATTTTTTCAATATTTTTTCGATAACGTTTTCGATTTTTTCGTTTTCGAGGTTATTGCCAATTAAGTCAGTTCTTTCTTGGGACAATCGGGGTTTCAGAGTCCGCACCACTTGGTTCTCAAATGGGACAATCGGGACGATGACATTTACTTGAAAATTGGGCGCGAATTTTGAAATTTTGAAAACTGTTCACGAGTTGACGAGTTGTTTGACAGGTTAATGTCGCGAGACAAGACCTCTAAATTGTATGAGAGCCAATACAACTCAGAGGTCTATCTTAATTGGTGATAACTATGTACATTGCGGTTTACGATTTATGACGTATTAAAATATGTATTTTATTATTAAAGTAAAAATACAATTCAATATTTTGTGAATATTTCAAGAGCCTAACTGTTGCCATTATTGATATCGAGCAAAAAAGGGCAAAAAAATCAATCGCGTTTGTTGTTTGTTTTTAGTAGGTATTTGTTGCGGCAACAGAAATACATAATTTGTGAAAATTTCAACTGTCTAGCTATCGCGGTTCTTGAGATACAGCCTGGTGATGATAGCGAGCATAAAAGGACAAAAAAATTGCGGTAAATAAGTTATTTTATTAAATATTTATTTTATTTTGTTTTTAGTAGGTATTTGTTGTTATAGCGGCAACAGAAATACATCATCTGTGAAAATTTCAACTGTCTAGCTATCACGGTTCATAAGATAACAGCCTGGTGACAGACTGACAGACAGACGGACAGCAGTCTTAGTAGCTTCCGTTTTTACCGTTTGGGTACGGAACCCTAAAAAAGGTGTTGCGGTAAAAATATGAACTCCTTTCGATGCTAGTTTGTTGGTATACCTCTTGTATTTCAACATGCTCATCTTGTGAACACGTTTCGTGACGATTTTTGAGCCACGGTCACAATTTGAGCGAGTTTGACGATTTGATTGATGATGATCTAAGCCTTGCTAGTCATACATGATTATATTGTGTACGACATAAAATATATGCGAAAATTGATCAAGTTATATAAATAACTACGGTTTACGCCCCACGGTTTCGCCTGCATTTCCTTGTTTTAGGTCCTTTAGGGGTGAATTTCTAGAAATTATATCTTATTTCACCCTTAACCTTTCAAATCGTCGTAAGCAACCTGTCAAAACGCACCTTGTTCGCGCCAATTCACGGTGTCAAACGATCACGCGCGCCGTCTTTGATATTTTCGCATAGATCTCTCAAGCGAATCATCAATTTAAAAAAAACACTGTTAGAATCATAGATAAAATTCAAGTATTTTCATAGCACAATACTAATATTTTAAATGCAAAAGTAACTATGTCTGTCTGTTACCTTGATTTCATTTGTTATTTTTTACGAATTTTAGTATTAGATTAGATAGATGAAACCTTGAGAGAGGCTACTTTTTATCCCGGGAAAAGATCCTCGGAAGCGCGAGCGAAACCGCGGAGTTCTGCTAGTGTATGATAAATAATAATAATAAATACACAACGCCTTAACCTTCCCTACACACGACCATCTGATCTTAAACTAAGCAGAGCTTGTAGTCACTATGGAAACAAGATACTGTTATAATTATTTAAATACGTACTTGCATAAATAGACGATATTACACCGCCTCTGGTCAGGACACAGACATTTTCATACACACAAATGTTGCTGGGCGGGAATCGAACCCATGACCTGTGCTTTGACAGGCGGTGTTTAACCAACCATGCCAATCAGCACGTCAAATACATAGATGGGACTAAAAAAACTCCGTCGTAAACAAATCACATATAATTTCCGCTTTATTCATTCTACCCGCTCAGCTTATAAAAACGCTATCAATACAAACCCATCCTCTGACGTCATCGCATCACTTCACTGACCCCGCGGAGATTACATCTTGAAATACAATTAAGTTATTAGCTATCGAGATGTGACCTCGAATAATTTAATACTTACGGATATTGTAGATTTACCTAATAACCGGTTTTTATATGTAGCCTTATATTTAAAAAAAAACTAACACTAACAAGTGTGTAAACCTCATAAAATCAAGAACAGCAAATAAATACGTTGAAAAGTTTATCCTTTTTTATTACCAATTTAAAGAAAAAGCGTAAGTAGATCTTTTGATGATCGGATCTCTTGATCGGAATATTTATGACGTCACAAGGCACTATTTCATACAAACCTCCATATTATTAACTATCGTTTTGACACTTTTTGACATTTATTAAAAGGGTCAACGTGGGTGCTTCAAACCACCGTCGGTACTCATCGTGGGGTTTCCCCGTTCAGTTCTCGAAAGCTTGAAGCTCTTTCAAGTCAGCTCTCAAACAATTTATGACGTCACAAACCAATATTACAAAACTTAATTTTAGTCTAAGGTTTTGACGTTTAATAAAAAGAGGCTGATTTGATGTAACTCAACATCCATATTGTCGCAGTGTTGCAATGTAAACAACAAAAACAGTAACTAAATAAAACAAAATATTGGGATTTTTAAATATTGTATATTTTTTTTACAATTACCTATGTAAAAACAAAGCAAAATTACAATAATAAATCTATACATTACAAGCTCGCACACCCATCACAAATTTTGAGATTATTTACAATAATAAAAAACCTTACACACTCGCCAAACAAAATACTGACCATTCAGCAATACATCAACATAGACAAACCGGAAGTCTTCTGGGCCAGGCGCAAACCCATCAATCCATATATTAAACATAAACAATATAGACATATCACATGACCACAGTTATTACCAAGAATTATGTACACTACCTCACCTTCTAAGTAGGGTTACTGAAAGAAAGATAAGTTGTCCCAATGTAGTTGTTATCTTACTCTTTTTCGCAATTAATAGGTATTTGATTCAAGTAGGTATGGAGAGCGTCATATCCAGTTAGTATACATAATTCTTGATTATTACCTATATACAATAACTAAAGCAGTATGGAAACTAGGTCCAATTTTTTATATAATTACATACGCTCTATTGAAGCGTTAGGGTTGCCCCCGTAAGTTAAGTAAAATCTAAAAAGTTTTTTTTTCATAGCAGAATAAAAAAGCTACGTATATGTTGGTAGGTGACCCGCCCACCTATCTCCCCCTTAAGTTCGTACCTACTACTTACCGGACAACCTGTATAATATGCGCTTATTGGTGCGCATAATATGCGCTGATTGAGGGAAGCTTAGGATCTCGTCGATGCGCGCGTCTGTCCTGTCGATGTGCTGTTTCGAACGGTTTGTTCCTAGTTTCCATACTGCTTTAGTCTATATATTTACTGTGACTGAGACGGTCATTCAACGCGGGAACTATATATATGTACATGGAGGCACATTTTTTATAGCACAAGTGACAACGAAGCAGGCGGGTCACCTGATGGTAAGTGACTACCGTCGCCTATAGACATTAGCAATACCAGGGGGATTGCCAATGTGTTGTACACTTTATTACAATGCTTTAATAGCAAACTGGCTCTCAAAATAAGAAAGATAATGAATAAAAAAGATATAAATGTTCATTAAAAAAATAACCACATCAATTTTAAAGTTTTTACCTCTTTCGTCTCTAATGTCTGCCATTTTTTTTTATAAATAACTAATCAATACAATGTTGCCATATTTCCATTGATGTATTTAGCTTCTTTCAGATTTATTGAGCGTAAATATACAAATATGCCTCACTAGGAACATAATGTTTTTAAGGCAGTCAAATTATAAAAACGAGTTCTATAATAAAATTTCATTAAATATAGTATATTGATACGTTTAATAATATTATATATAACTTTTTTACAATATTTCATTTCGTTATGTGAAAATGGAATAGAAATTGTTATAGTGATGAGTGATGATGGGGAAGAGAGATAATTATGAATTGAAATATACCACGATAACACGCCATAGAATATCGCGCCGCTCTAACGTAGATGGAGCGCTCCCTTTCCGTAACAGTTCCGAAAATGCGGCAACTCTATATTTTAGTGTGTAATTGCAAGGATGCTAGTGTGCGTGAAAAATAGGGAATATGCACGTGACTACAAAATGGACGAATTGTTGTTTATGTAATTCTAATTGTTACAAAAACATACCTACATACATAGATTAAGAATTGGTCCTCGCTCCGAGCGGGGCGCGACGATTCATTCATCTATGCCTACATAATTATTTTCAAAAATTTTCATGATTCAATAGCTAAATTTAATCATCAAAAAGTGTCCGATTTTAAATTCCCTCAAACGTAAACAAATCGTGACTTTACACTCGACCACAGAGTTTTTAACCGCTACGCTTACATTTATTATAATTTATAAGTTTTCTGTGCTTTTCCATGGTAATAAACTGATTTTAGTAAATTCATGAACCAAACACTTCATTGTTTGACATCGAACTCGTCTAATCTCACATCACAAAATAAGCGCACCAAAATGGCCGCGTTTAATAACCCGTAGAAACGTTTAAAACAATAAAAAAATACGTGCATATTCCCTATTGTGTCGCGACAACTGAATGGTGTCATTTCTTGCAACGAGACTGGGCTCGGTTCTGCTCGGGTACGCTTCGGGTTCGATTTAGGCGTAGTATTTGTTGCCGCATTTTTTAAGTATGACTGCGGCATCCAGTCCGAGCGGCGCGTGAGGTCCTATTATTAATATGAGAACATGCATTACGTTGTTATAACACAGTAAAAAATGTGAATAACTGTTGGATATATTTTTAAAATAATAATAAAAACTTTTTTATAAATTTGAGCCAATTTTAACGGGCCACTACAGTTATTCCATACAGATTTTCAGTTTCAATAGCTACTCAGACCATGTAATAAGCTAAAAATCAATTTTATAGGTATTTCACAAATTTTTTCTCATTCGGAAGTCGTGTCATTTGACGTCCACCCCATGCATATTCCCTATTAGGCCGTGCTCTTTGGATAGGAATTGTATTCGTGCGTAAACGTACGAACCTGTTTAAAATCCCAACAAGTTCGGACTGGTTTCGGACGTCGGAACTACACGTACGTATACGCACCCAGTGTGAGCGCTCCCACAGTACCTGGAAGGTCGGGATCGTTCGTGCGTGTTCGCACGTGTACGCACGAGTAAAATTCGTACGAAAATAAAAAGGACTATCAGACATACACGCACACAATATTCTGTTTGTGGGAAGGAAATCACGACCTTCAGCGCGATATTTTAGACCTATTCAACTAGTGTATAAAAAAAAAAGTTTATTTAGAATCAGTAACAGAATCGAATGCCCCAAAATAAGTAAAAGTAGACGAGTTTTTTTTACGTATCCTTTTTTTGTTCGACCTGCTCCGGATTACAAACTATCCCTCGACGAAATACTATCAAAAAAGGGTGCCGATGGTATATGGATGGGCCAGGTGATAAATGGATGATGCCGATGATGGGAAAAGTATGAATTGAAGGTTACTTTTTTTTATCTTTGAGGGGGGGTAGCTTTCCCTGCCCCTTTTATCAACGCCCATGCTATCAAAAACAAACACTAAAATAGTAATAAATAATACAGATTTATTGGAACGAAGTTCCTTATCGCGCGTTGTGAAAGGGGGCTAGACGGAAAAAAATCTTACGACACTTTTGTGTCGGTGACACCGCTGTGCGGCGCGCGCATGTTTCTCTGTCTCTCTCTCTCTCTCTCTTATAGAAAGCAAGCCAGATATTTTCATTTCTATTTATATTTATATATATATATACTCTCTCGACTTATATAACTTCGTTCCATCCGGGTGTCCCTTGACACCTCTCAAGTTTTTTACAACAATTTCTTTTCCACTTCCATAATCACTTGGACCGGTCACAACCGGTGTCAATCACACTTCAGGTGTTACCAAAAGTGTTTATAGTGCACACTTACAGGTTCTCGTGTAAAAAGTGTAGAAGTGTCGCCTCGTAGTGTTTCGCCGCGTGCATTGCTCTCAGTGAATGTCTTTCGCCAGGGTATACCTGTTGAATAGATGATGCCTATATTCAAGAACTAGCTGCCCCCCGCGGTTTCACCCGCGTTCCCGTGGGATCTTATCTTTTCCCTATGACACTCACAAATCGTGGCTTTTTATTGGTGAAAGAATTTTTCAATTCGCTTCAGTAAATCCAGAGATTCAAAGTCAAAACCATTTATTCAGTTTAGGCCCTAGAAGGGCACTTATGAAGGTCGAATTACAGAAGTCACCACCGGTTCGGTAGTCAGACAACAACTGGACAGAACCGGCAAGAAACTCAGCAAGATAACATTTTTTAACCTCTTCATGATTTCATCAACTCAACTTACAACCTACTAGCGTGTGAAAGTTTGTACGTTTGTTGCTCAATAACGCAAAAACGGATTCTGTTGAAACTTGGCACTCAGGTAGAACATATCCTGGAATAAAACATAGGATACTTTTTATCCCGGTAAAAGATAAGTACCCTTAGAATGTTGGAAGATTACCTGTACTCTATGTGGTTTCCCGAGCCTGACCAGCTCTGATAACAGCACAGCCGTGTGACAGAAGTGAACGTTCTCATCAGCTAGACCGTGGATTATTAATAGCCTGCCTTCCCTGGAACAATATTTATTAGTTCATTTACTGCTCTACAGTTTCACTATCTTAATTTATACAGGGTGTCCGGCAAGTAGTACGACAAACTTGAGGGATTAGTTAGTTGGTTGTTTGATTGGTTAGTTAGTTGATTGTTTGATTGGTTGCTCGATTGATTAGTTAGTTGATTGGTTGATTAGCTAGTTGATTGGTTGATTAGTAAGTTGATTGATTGGTTAGCTAGTTGTTTGGTTGATTAGTTAGTTGATTGGTTGATTAGTTAGTTGATTGGTTGATTACTTAGTTGATTGGTTGATTACTTAGTTGATTGATTAGTTAGTTAATTGATTGGTTGATTAATTAGTTGATTGGTTGATTAGCTAGTTGATTGGTTGATTAGTAAGTTGATTGATTGGTTAGCTAGTTGATTGGTTGATTAGTTAGTTGATTGATTCGTTAGCTAGTTGTTTGGTTGATTAGTTAGTTGATTGGTTGATTACTTAGTTGATTGGTTGATATACTTAGTTGATTGGTTGATTAGCTAGTTGATTGGTTGATTAGTAAGTTGATTGATTGGTTAGCTAGTTGTTTGGTTGATTAGTTAGTTGATTGGTTGATTACCTAGTTGTTTTTTTTTTTTTTTTTAAATTCTGGATAAGCTTGTGTTTGACCACAATCTCACCATGGTAAGTGATGATGTGGCCGAAGGTGGTAAGCACACAAAGCCTAGATGGGAACTGGCTCTCAAGTGCAGCTGTCGGAACACACCGATAGGTGCTTGGCGACAGGTTTTCAACTTGAGGGTGGTAGCTAGCCAGTCGGGTACTACAAAGTACCCTACCACCGTGCTATGGTTTCCTCACGATGTTTTCCTTCACCGAAAGCTCAAGCTCATTGTAGGATTCGAACCCACGACCTTCGTCGCGGTATTCGACGTCACTTACCACTGAGCTATCATCGCCTTGGTTGATTACTTAGTTGATTGGTTGATCAGCTAGTTGATTGGTTGATATACTTAGTTGATTGGTTGATTAACTATTTGAATGGTTGATTAGTAAGTTGATTGATTGGTAAGCTAGTTGTTTGGTTGATTAGTTAGTTGATTGGTTGATTAGCTAGTTGATTGGTTGATTAGCTAGTTGATTGGTTGATTACTTAGTTGATTGGTTGATTAGCTAGTTGATTGGTTGATTAGTTAGTTGATTGGTTGATTAGTTAGTTGATTGGTTGATTAGTTAGTTGTTTGGATGATTAGTTAGTTGATTGATTGATTAGTTAGTTGACTGATTGGTTAGTTAGTTGATTGATTGATTAGTTAGTTTATTGATTAGTTAATTATTTAGTTGGTTGGTTAGTCGATTGATTGACCGGCACTATATACTCACTGGTCGGGGAAGAAGGGCGTGTGCGCGAGAACACTGGCGCGCGTGTAGGCGTGCGGCGCGGCGGCCGGCAGCCCCATGTAGCGCTCCGTGTAGGCGGTGTCGTACAGCCGCCAGCTGGTGACGGGCGCGCCGGCCACACACACCTTGAAGATGTTGGGACGAGTCGCCAGCCCCAGGAGTGATAGGTACCCACCTGGTGGACACAAATATACTTTACAGATGGCTGTGGGGTACCTTGTAGCGGCTACAGTAACAGCGCTACATGTGAGTCGAGTCAGCGGAAAGTAATAGAAGCGCGTCATCATTACAAGGACGTAATGACAATATGACACAGGAATTCCTACATCGCGCTAGCAAAGTTTTCTCAGCACTTTGCATATATACGGGTTGTCATCAAGAAACGTTGGACTCCAGTCCCCGGGCATTGATACCTAGCCCGGTGGAAGATCTACCCTTTTTACGGTACCTACGACTAGGGTTCTTCTTAGCGGAGGCGGATGCGGAGGCGACGAGTTTCACCTCCGCGGATGCGGAGGTTAACGGAGGCGGAGGTGAAAGTGGATGTAGAAAAAATAGTAATTTGTGGTTCATTAAACGTACAAAATCTTTCAAAACTTTCGTGAACTTAATTCATATTAAAAAAAAAAAACGTAGATAGTTATAATAATAATAATGATTTATTTCAGACCTTGTCCATAAATTTGTTAGTAACAATGTTCTTAGCCTAGTGTTAGTGAAAATACAGGTAGGTGCAAATAGGTGTCAGGCGCTAGCGTGTAGGCCTAACCAGTGCGCCATCAGTACCGAGTCCCATCGGCAGGCGTACACGGTCAGGATGGCGCTGGGGCCGCCGCGAACCCGCGCCAGCATCGATGCGCAGCGCTTACGTATGATCGCGTGGAAGCCGTATACCGGGTCTATTCGCGCATAGAATATAATTTTGACTAACCTCGACGTTTCGATCAAGTTGCATTGATCGTGGTCACGAGTGGACTAAAATGGCGGGTAATTATATTTTGATAATATTCTATGCGCGAATAGACCCGGTATAACTATCTACGATTACAAAATATTTATTTCAAATACGTACATTTATAGTAGGTACATTTGTTATTTACTTATTATTATTATTTTTCCGCCTTAACACGCAAATTTCATCAGTGAGATAATAAATAAATAATGATTAGGTATAAGTTGTTTTTGAAAAGAGTAATTGCCGAGTTTATTGCTGGCTCTTCTCAGCAAAAGCAACCTTCCGAACCGAGCTTTACAGTCTAGACTAGACTATTCATAAGTGTTTGTAAAGGCCTATTTGAATAAAAACATTTTCATTCATTTTCATTTAAGTAGTTTCGACAGGTTGATTCCTGTTGTGCATCATTTGACAAATGACATAAACCCGCCCCCACCCCAGCCGCGTTCCCGCCGCGCACTCGTTGATTCTTGACCATTTCGCACGCAACACACGGCACGCGGCCGGACGGCTGAGTCGCCGTCGAGTGTCGCTGCACGTGCGTTATTGTTCTAGGATTCGTCGTGATTAAACCTCCGTTACAACTCCGCAATAATTGTGCGGAGGCGGAGGCGGAAGCGAAGATACGATTCTATGCGGAACTTCCGCAGAAACGGAGGCGGAGGCGAAGATCCGTTACTACCCTACCTACGACATATCCAACATACCTTTTCGAGGGAGCCCTATTTTAATGTTTTTGCGCGGAACCCCTAATACTTTTTCTGCTTATAAAATCTGCGAATTATGCTATCTGCGAGTGAAAGTCCCGTCAGAATCGGTTCGGCCGTTTCGTAGATTAGACGGAATAAATAATCAGACAACATTTCTAGGGCAAACAGACCGGAGCAAACATTAATTTATTATTATTTGGTGTTCCCGAGGTATCTTATCTTATCCCGGGATAAAAAGTATCCTGTGTTTTATAACAGGATATGATCTACCTGTGTGCCAAAATTCATCAAAATCCGTTCAACCGTGTTTGCGTGATTGATGAACAAACATACAAACATCGAAACATACAAACTCTCACATCTATACTAATATTATAAAGAGGCAAAGTTTGTGAGGTTGTAGGTAATCTCTGGATCTACTGAACCGATTTTGAAATTTCTTTTACCGATAGAAAGCCACGTTATTTGTGAGTGCCATCAGAAACCGCGGGGGATAGCTAGTTTATAATATTAGTAGGATACAGTTAAAGCTTTTAATGGAACTTACCGTAACTCCATCCGTGTATCGCCACCCTTTCCATATCAATACATCCAGTTTCTTTAGCTAACCATTGCAGTACTTCCACCTACAATTATAAAATACATTTTTCATTTAACATGGCGATGATTCAGTGGTAGTGACGTCGGATACCGCGACGATGGTCGTGGTTTCGAATCCTACAATGAGCTTGAGCTTTCGGTGAAGGAAAAAATACTTTCATTTATTAACTTACTATATAATGTAGGCATGCAAGTACATAATTATAGGGTACAAATACACAAAAACTTTAGCATGTCAATAAGATATACAAAAAATTAATAATTAGAAATAATTGCCATATGTCAATAATAATTAAGAAAAAAAATCATTTAGGCTATAGAAACATTTCCCACTCAACCACTTGTACAGTTCTTTCTTAAAAGTTATTAATTTTAGCTTTCTAATATCGTGAGGAAACCACAGCACGGTGGTTGGGTACTTTGTAGTACCCGACTGGCTGGCTACCACCCTCAAGTAGAAAATCTATCGCCAAGCAACTGTTGTGTTCTGGCAGTTACACTTGAGAGCCAGTTCCCATCCAGGCTTTGTGTGCTTACCTTCGGCCACATCATCACTTACCATAGTGAGATTGTAGACAAACACAAGCCTATCCAGAATAAAAAAATTAAAAAAAACCATACCTGAGTGTATCTGTCGGTTTGTTCCGACAGTTGCACTTGAGAGCCAGTTGCCTTTAAGACATTGCTGTAATAAGGTTTACAACACATTGGCAATCCCCTTGGTATTGCTAATGTCTATTGGCGACGGTAGACACTTACCATGCCAAAAGAAGAGAGCTGGTCAAAATTGCTTCCAGTTGGTAGCGTGCCCAGAATGCTGACGGCATTGCCAAAATGTATGGCAATGCTTATTCTTTGTCCAAGGTATTCGACATACCTGATCGTCCAACTCGACCTGGCCCATCTTCCCTTTAATGGCGGCTTCCCAGGCGCGGCCCCTGTGCTTGGAGCCCCGCGAGTCTACAGCCACCACGTTGAAGCCCCGCGCCGCCAACATGTGCATGCGTAGTTGACGAATACCCTGGTGATATACAGGTTGTCCGGTAAGTACGACAAAGTTAAGGGGGTGATAGGTGGGCGGGTTACCTTCTAACATACACAAACAATGACCTCAGTAAAAATGTTACCATTTTCGAGATATTTCTGATTTTAATGTATTGATTTTTGTATTACGATATCAAATATTTATTTCATCGGGTTCGATTCCTGGCTGGTTTTAGTTTTAATCAAAATCGAGCATTTCAGCAATTTTCGCTATTCCCTTTAGTTTAAGATTTAGCCATCCACGCCATTGGAAAATTCACCCTGTATATACTCATAACCTTGATACCATAGATTAAGTATAGGCCCTCGCGCGCGGCTCGGACTAGATGCCGCCGTCATACTTGAAAATGCGGCAACAAATACTACGCCCAAATCGAACCCGAAGCGTACCCGAGCAGAACCGAGCCCAGTCTCGATGCAAGAAATGACACCATTCAGTTGTCGCGACACATTTTTTCACGCACACTAGCATCCTTGCAAATACACACTCAAATATTGAGTTATCGTATTTTCGGAGCTGTCAGGGTAAGGGAGCGCTCCATCTACGAAGGAGCGGCGCGACGTTTTATTAATCTATGCTTGTTACCTTATAACTATTAGTGACGGTCTGCACCTCCGGGCCTCCGTAGACATGCAGCACGGTAGGGCTCCGCCCCGGCCGTCCGCAGCGCCACAGTATACAGTAAGCGGTCACGCCGCACGACAGACGGGTCTCATATATCTGTGGCGGGGGGATGTCCCACGCGCTGAGGGAGCTTTCTGTAATACATCAAACATTGTTTTTTATTCTGGATAGGCTTATGTATGACCACAATCTCACCATGGTAAGTGATGATGTGGCCGAAGGTGGTAAGCACACAAAGTGACAAAGTGACGCCATATTTTGAAAAAGAAAAAATGTCAACTGTCTAGCTATCGCGGTTCTTGAGATACAGCCTGGTAACGGACGGATGGACGGACAGACAGCGAAGTTTTAGTAATAGGGTCCCGTTTTTACCCTTTGGGTACGGAACCCTAAAAATATCGACGTAGTATGTCAAATAGGTATCTTTGGATAGGTCTTTAAAAAGCATTACTAGGTTTTTTAATTTTTTTCATTTGTAAATCTTCCACTAGGCCAGGTCATGTCATCGTGCCTAAAGGAATCTTGTATAGATATATCCAGAACGCTAGGAAAATTTCGATACCGCGATGCAGATTATTGGAGCGCCATCTATTAGGAGTCGTGCGAACTATATCTGTGTTGGAAATGATGTCGCTACATCTATAATTGATTAAAAATATTAGATTTATATTGACGTACCTCGGACAAGAAGCGTGGTCTCTCCACACTCAGCATCATATACGTCGCCAGATCGAGTGTCCCCTGATCCATTGAAGCTTCGAGATTCTGATGATTCTAAAAAAACACAAAAATAATTAGTATAATATATAATATAGCTATCCCCCGCGGTTTCACCCGCCTTCCCGTGGTATCATATCTTTTCCCGGGACAAAATATAGCCTATGTTCATCAAGGATAATGATTTCTAATGGTGAAAGAATTTTTCAAATCGGTCCAGTAGTTTCAGAGCCAATTCAATGCAAACAAACAAACAAATCTTTCCTCTTTATAATATTAGTATAGACTAGAAATTGCCGAGTTTATTGCCGGCTCGTGCATTCGAGTCTAGATAATAGTGTAGTGTCCTGGGTCAATAAAAATGAATTCTAATTAGTCCGTCGATGAGATTATCAAAAAATATTGGACACGTATTTTTTGCTTTATCAAATCAATATAAATATACAAAGTTATAGCGCATCAAAGTATAGGAGTGGGGGCTTGTGACGTCACTTCGTGGTAAAATTTGTACCACGGTGTGACGTCACGCGACATTTCAACGCACTGTATCCTCGTCATTTTTCGTTTACGGAACAAAATAAAAAATACGTGTCCAATATTTTTTGGTAATCTAACTGACGGACTAAATAGATTTTTTTAGGACAAATCCCTATTCATTAGTGCTTTATAGGCCTATTTGAATAAAAAACCATTTTCATTTCTTTTCATTTCGTGGTATGATAGATCAGTCGGTCAGTAACGAATGCCTTTATGTACAGAATGTCCGGTAAGTAGTCCGAAGAACTTAAGGGGGAGATAGGTGGGGGGGTCACCTACCAACATATACAAAAATTATGTAAAAGTGTCACCATTTCTAAGCTATTTAAGATCTAAAATTCAAAAATCAATACATAAAAATGTGAAATGTCTCGAAAATTATGCTGAGATGATTTTTCTATATTTTGGTGACCCAATTACCTATCTCCCCCTTAAGTTTTTTTTTAATTTTTATGACACAAGTGACAACGAGGCAGGCGGGTCACCTGATGGTAAGTGACAACCGTCGCCTATAGACATTGGCAATACCAGGGGATTGCCAATGTGTTGTACACCATATTACAATGCCTTACAGGCGAACTGGCTCTCAAGTGCAATTGCCGGAACACACCAACAGGTGCTTGGGGACAGATTTTCAACTTGAGAGTGGTAGCCAGCCAGTCGAGTACTACAAAGTACCCTACCGCCGTGCTATGGTTTCCTCACGACGTTTTCCTTCTCCGAAAGCTCAAGCTCATTGTAGGATTCGAACCCACGACCTTCGCCGCGGTATTCGTCACTTACCACTGAGCTATCATCGCCTTGAACGTATTACTTGTCGTACTCAAACTCAAAACTCATTTATTCAGTTTAGGCCCTGGTAAGGCACTTAAACTGAGAAGACTCCGGCAAGAAACTCAGCAAGGCAATTTTTTTTCAGCACTGGATCTTTCTTACATTTATTTACATTTTCATAAGTACATTTAGATACATTTTCAAATATTTAACACTACGCCAGGGGGACGCAGGTGTAGAGAGAAGCTACTACAACCATATATTTCTGTCTTCCATATCATGAGCCACCTAATAGTAGGCTTTGATCATTAACCTAAGTTTAATAAAAAACTTGAGAGGTGTCAAGCGACACCCGGATGGAACGAAGTTATATAAGTCGAGAGAGTATATATATATATAAAAAATAAAAAAACATTTCTAAATATAAATAGAAATGAAAATATCTGGCTTGCTTTCTAAACAATACATAGTGACATAAAAAAGTGTCGGTGACAATTTTTCGTAAGATTTTTTTCCGTCTAGCCCCTTTTAATTTAAAATAAGACATTCCAGCTACCTCACGTACTACAACTTACCGAACATCCTGTATAAGATTAAAAGGTCAGCTTGAGACATAAGGTGACTTACCCGCAGCGTCCATGAGCGTGCCCTGCGCCAGTAGCAGCGGCCCGGGCTGGTTGGAGTGCGGGTTCGAATGCACCAGTCTATACACGCGAGTACGAGGCACGCTGCTTATATTCGACCACGTTATCACTGCCATTGTACACTCCTGCAACAAGTTATATTACATACTAATTGTTCCCGGTTTCACCCGCGTTCCCGTGGGATCTTATCTTCTCCCGGGATAAAAATATTGCCTATGTTCATCGGGGATAATGTAGCTTTTTAATAGGGAAAGAATTTTTAAAGAAATGAATACAATAATAAATAAGTGTGTGTGTGTGTGTGTGTGTGTATGTGTGTGGGTGTGTGTGTGTGTGTGTGGGTGGAGGGGGATGAATCTATTACAAGATGTATGATATTCTTATACTATTGAGCTAAAGTAAGTTATCCTTGCCAAACCATGAATAAAATACCAATACAATTTATTTCGTTCTGTGAACGAAAAATTACGTGGTGCAAATTTGACCACGAAGTGACGTCACAAGCCCCACTCCTATACTTTGATGCGATATAACTTTGTATATTTCTATTGATTTGATAAAGCAAACAATATTTTTTGTTAATCTTACCCACGTCTCTACACTATTCAATACATCAAGATAAATACATGTTTTAAAAATTTAGTTGTGGTTTTTTTTTATTATGTCACAAGTGACAACGAGGCAGGCGGGTCACCTGATGGTAAGTGACAACCGTCGCCTATAGACATTGGCAATACTAGGGGATTGCTAATGTGTTGTACACCTTATTACAATGCCTTAAATGCGAACTGGCTCTGAAGTGTAACTGCCGGAACACACCAACAGGTGCTTGGCGACAGATTTTCAACTTGAGTGTGGTAGCCAGCCAGTCGAGTACTACAAAGTACCCTACCACCGTGCTGTGGTTTCCTCACCATGTTTTCCTTTACCGAAAGCTCAAGCATATTGTAAGGATTCGAACCCACGACCTTCGGCGCCGTATCCGACGTCAAATACCACTGAGCTATCATCGCCTTAAATTATACAAATTTACCTGGTCAATGTCAACAGTGCACGAGTGTCCCACCGTAGTGAGTAAGGTGACCGCGTGCGGCCGCGGCGGCGAGAACGGCGACACGTACAGGTGACGCTCTAGGGGCGTCTCCCGGAGCCCTACGAAGTACACCAGTTTGCGGGATTCATCTACCTGAGGATAAGAGATATATTTTAACTAGGCATTGTAAATGGTCGACTAATGAGTTGAGGATTTGAGTACAATGATAATCTAAATAAAACTTTTGTTAGTTTAACAGTAAACATTTTTATAAACCGTAAAAATCTATGATGTTTTGTTGAGGTCCAAAAATATTTAAAAAGATGTAACCTTGCTGAGTTTCTTCCCGGTTCTTCTCAGTTGAAGGCTGACTTCGGAACTTCTGTATTTTGACCTTCATAAGTGCCCTTCTAGGGCCTAAACAGAATAAATGGCTTTGACTTTGACTAGTGAGATATCACGTGTATTAAATATCAATAGGGTATTTGACTACAATGAAAATATAGACAAAACTGTTTGTTAGTTTAACAGTAAACATTTTTATAAACCAATTTTGCCATCGTTATATTTGAAAATATCTATGATGTTTATAAAAAATCACAATTGGAATTATTAAATTGTCATGTGGTCAACGTGATTGAAAACGCTCGGTACTGGCCGATTCTGAGTATGAGTATTCTGCTTGTAAACAGCTAAATGCTATTTTGACAGCTAAAAGTTTGTTTACGAGCAGGTGACGTCATGATATCACGTGACCTAATCAATATGGCGACTTAGCATTTTGGTGGACTTTTTATTAATATAAACTTTGATGGTAATTTTTAATTAAAGAAATTGACAAAGAATTAATCTCACCCATATCTTTCTGCCCATCACCTCCCACTCTCCAGCGGTGATTGGCTCTTTGCTGATGATGTTCGGTCCCACTGCATTCGTCTCGTCATCTGTCAGCATTTCTATCACGGCTGTTGAAAGAAGAAATGTAACGATTAATAGTGCCATCTACGAAGACCACTGACCTCTATTAAAATACGCTGGACTGGCTATCCCATACAAAATGACAGCTATTTACTGTGCCGATTCAAAGCGCCCCCAGTGACAGACGTGAGAGTTCTGAGAACTAATAAGATTGCAAATGGCCGTTGTTTGTTGATTTTACGCTAAGTGTCTCTGCGGAATATATTAGTTCCATTCCCCCACACTGCTGCCGTCAGCACCGTCAGCGCCAAAATGGCGATTTTCAAATAGGCACATGAAATTAATAGCGATAGCCAGTCCAGCGTATTTTAATAGAGGTCAGTGACAAAGACACATCCCACTCTTTCCTAATCCTGTTGTAGTGGTGCATATCGGAGGCGCCTGCGCTATCTAGCGTGCCTAGAACGAATCTTGTAAACAACACATCACGCCACCAAGCACGTCGTTCAATCCCCCCGCTCTGTAATCTTGGACAGAGCGATCGCCGTAAGGACAGACTTGGCTCTGGCGTGGCACCATACTCTTGTTGCGGTAGTTAATTCGTGCAAAATAATTTATTATTATTATCCTGACCTACTCTCTATCCGTCATATACATATCGACATATGGACAGCGCTACAACACTAGTGAAGGGATGCACACTTGCACTGTAAGGGAATAGGGAAAAGAGTGGGGCGCGTCTTCGTGGATGCCACTACCTACAGTGGTATTCGATGACTTAAATCTAAACTATTTTGACATATTTTATTTTTGCTTTGGATAAGCTTGTCTCCACCATCTCTCCATGGTAAGTGATGATGTGGCCGAAAGTCGTAAGCACACAGAGCCTAGATGGGAACTGGCTCTCAAGTGCAACTGTCAGAACACTTAGGTGCTTGGCGACAGATTTTCAACTTGAAGATGATAGCCAGCCAATCGAGTACTACAAAGTACCCTACCACCGTGCTATGGTTTCCTTACTGTTTTCCTTCACTGAAAGCTCAAGGTCATAGTTTGATTGTAGTCGTAGTTTGACTGGTCGATTGACGTGATTGGTTAACACACTACCTATACGCCGCAGGTCGTGGGTTCGATTCCCATCCAGGACACACAATTTAGTGCATGAACTTGTCTTGTTTGTCCTGAGTCTGGGTGTAATTATCTATTTTGTATTTACAAAAAAAACGTAGTCTATGTAGTATATCAGTCATCTGGTTTCCATAATACAAGCTCTGCGTAGTTTTGGATCAGATAGCCGTGTGTGGAAAAAAAAAAATGTCCGAGGATAGTAGGATTCGAACCCACACTGTATATACTTACATCTAACGCGATCCCTCCTCGTCCTAGCGCACTGCACACTACAGGTTATCAAGTACAAGTGAAGGTGTCCACTCTCCTCTGACCCCCATATGAAACTGATGCGGGGTTGAGCCGGCATGGGGGTTGGTGGGGGTAGGAAGTGAAGAATGTCGTGCACGTTGATCCACGCGTCTGGAGCTGACTCCGATACTAAAACCTGGATATCTTGGATGTCTTGAGTGGCCTGATTGGAAAAATGGTACGGTTAGAGATCTTGAGGTGTATTTTACGGCGATGATAACTTAAGGTAGTGACGTCGGATTCTGCGGCGAAGGTCGTGCGTTCGAATCCTACAGCTTGAGCTTTCGGTTAAAGAAAACATCGTGAGGGAGCCTTAGCGCGGTGGTAGGGTACTTTATAGTACCCGACTGGCTGGCTACCACACACAAGTTGAAGATCTGTCGCCAAGCACCTGTTAGAATATTCCAGCAATTCATACTCAAACTCAAAACTCATTTATTCAGTTTAGGCCTTGGTAAGGCACTTATGAACTATGTAATAGGTCTAAGTTGCTTTTTTAAAAAGAGTAATTGCTGAGTTTTTTGCCGGCTCTTCTCAGCAAAAGCAACCTTCCGAACCGAGCGTTAGAATTTAACATGAATCAAATTGACGATTAAAAATACTTGTAATAAGTTTACTTAATAAAGATATATTTGAGTTTGAATTTGAACGTTACAATTGACTCTACCACCGGTTCGGAATACACTTAACTGAGAAGACTCCGGCAAGAAACTCAGCAAGGCAATTGCACTTGAGAGCCAGTTTTCCATTAAAGCATTGTAATGGTACAACAATCCTGGCATTGCTTACCATCAGGTCACCCACCTGCCTTATTGTCACTAGTGGTATCAAAGAGTATCTTGTCTGACCCCCCCCCTCACCTGTTCATCATCTCGAGAGCCAGCGTTGACGTTGAGAGCGTGCGGCGCGTGCTCGTAGACGGCGCGCACACTGAACTGTGCCAGCGGGATCACTGACAGCTCCAGTCGCTGCTGCCGACGGTCCAGGAGTTGCACCCACACACTGGGTGACACCAGATCACAGTATAAATATATTACAGTGGAACAATGGGGGCTATCGCGTATGAATTCGCCGCTAGGGGCGCTAGTGTAGCGCGAGGTCCCCGTAATGTCAAATGTCACTGTTTGTGGGTAGGCATCGCGGGTTTTGGCAGATGTAAGTTACAGGTCAAATAATGTCAATGCTTTGAGACAGTTTTATCTTTCGGAAACTTGGGGGCGTGCAAGGGGGCACTCACTGCGGAATGTTACGTTGCAGTTTTAAGTTAAATATGTTACCTGTTGGCTCGCGCCAAAACGCGCTGTCATCGAAAGGTCAAAGTTCACGCGCGCGCCTCTCGCTCTTTCCTATATATCTCTCAAGCCATAGAACCGTTCCAGATACAAAAAAATACTGTTAGAAGCATAGATAAAGTGTTCCGATTGTAGTACTACGAACAAAAAATGTTCTAATAAGACCGTTCCGATATCTTATTGGAAAGTTCGATGATTGAAAAAAAAAATGGTTTTTTTTAAGAAATTTTGGTTTTTTTCTGCGTAACTTGCTTTTTCGACGTAAAACTAATTATTTTTAGTAAAGGTATAATTATACGTAGGTTTATCATTATAGTAGTAGTTCCCATACTAAAAAAAAGTATGAATCCCATACGAAAATGACTAAAATTTTTTGAAACCTGATACAATTTAAAAAAAAATGCCTGTGTTGCCAGATGTATTATATACCATTGAATGGAGAATTTAAATACCTTTTCACACATACCAATAGATCCATAGACGTCCGTGCCTACGAAGAGCAACACGATTTTTAAGTGGAATCAACGTTGATTCTTGAGTGGGACGCGCGTACCACTTAAGAACCAAGGGGATGGTAAACTTTGATTTCACGTGCGTTCGTAATACACGTACTTCAGGACCTTACCCGCAAGTGGCGCTAACTGGTGAGCAAAAAAACTCTAGCCCTCATTGTACACAGCATCTCATTTGGGGACCTTGTTTTATGGTGCTCTACACGTTTACCATAAGAACTGGTGAGCATAAAAACTCTAGCCCTCATTTTACACTGCATCTCATTTGGGGACCTTGTTTTATGGTGCTCTACACGCTTACCATAAGTACATTTCACACGTGTAACTAAAAATTAGAACCATCTACCAAACCCATCTTGTACCTCTAACCTAGCTACCTACTCAGTGAACTCGAGTCCAAAGTCGTAAGTGTCCTGTCTCTTCCTCTAGCGCCATCTATTAGTATAAAATTGTATTTTTAATTAGGTGCAGTGATTTGACAGTTGTCGTTTTTTTATTATTATTTTATAGGCTTTAGTTACAAGACTATAAAGCCTAAACCATTTCTTTATTTTCAATATTCTGTAATAAATATTCAGTTAGGTAATCAGAAATTATTTATTAAAAGAATAATGAGAATACAGTATCTTATTAAAATTATTTGTTTACTTCAGCTAATTAAACAACCGACCGTATAGTATGTACTAGGTACTTATATCAATTTAGTTAAATCTGAAGCTTTCGGTGAAGGAAAACATCGGGAGAAAACCACAGCACGGTGGCAGGGTACTTTAAACTCAACTGGCTCAAGGTGAAAATCTGTCACCAAGCACCTGTTAGCCAAGCTAAAAGCTTGTTCGTTAATAGGTATTCACATTTTTTTTTATACCACAAGTGACAACGAAGCTGACGGGTCACCTGGTGGTAAGTGACTACCGTCGCCTATAGACATTAGCAATACCAAGGGGATTGCCAATGTGTTGTACACCTTGTTACAATGCTTTAAAGGCAACTGGCTCTCAAGTGCAACTGCCGGAACACACCAACAGGTGCTTGGCGACAGATTTTCAACTTGAGGGTGGTAGCCAGCCAGTCGAGTACTACAAAGTACCCTACCACCGTGCAGTACCCTACCACCGTGCAAAACTTACCATCAGGTGACCCTTGTGGTTGACACTTGAGGTAAAAAGTAATAAAATAACTCACTACTGGCCACATGGGGTCCATCCGACCCGCGCCAGGTACTCGAACCATGGGAATGTGTCCCTGAGTGGGTGTCGGAGCTCGTACCATCGTATATCTATCACTTCCATTGTTTCTTTGCTCGAGTCCGATGCTGAAACATATAAAGTATTTCTTTAACTACGTTATTATATGAAAAAGAAAATGTTTTTTTTATTCAAATAGGCCTTTACAAGCACTTATGAATAGTCTAGCTAGACTCTATACACGGTTCGGAAGGTTGCTTTTGGTGACAGTCGGCAATAAACTCAGCCATAACTCATTTCAAAAACAACTTACACCTATTACATTCAATGATTATTTATCTAGTCTCACTGACAATATTTGCGTGTTATGGCGGCAAAAATAGTAATCTATAGAATTTAATTATGAGTGACTTAGTAAACAACAAACTCAACGACGACGACAAGGCGGCATGAGGGACCATAGAAACCCTTACGCGGACTGTTCGGCGAGCGCTTAGGGCTCTCCACCGGTACGTAAAACTTTAGACGACTGACCACTGAGCGCGCCCCAGTAGCTCGCCGGCGAGCTACTTAGCGGTAGGCACTTAAAACGCTGCATTGCGCGAGTGATGGATACCTGCCCTGGTCTAGAATATTGTGTTCTTACAATGATCAGCAGCACCCTCGTGGTAGTAATCCAGGACAGTTGAAGGCGAGCTCTTCTGCAGTCTGAACGTCACCATCTTGAGGACTGACTTCGCATTCGATGTGCCAGCTCGGGGGAACCTGGAAATGTATTTATACAGGATGTCCAGTAAGTAGAACGACAAACTTAAGGGGGAGATAGGTGGGGGGGGGGGGGGGTCACCTACCAACATATACAAACAATGACCTTAGTAAAAGTGTCACCATTTTCGAGATATTTAATATCTAAAATGAAAAAACCAACAGATATCTCAAAAATAGTGACCTTTTTATTGAGGTGATTTTTGTATTCATATTTGGCAGGTGACTCGCCCACCTATCTCCCCCTTAAGTTTGTCGACGCAGGCGAATCCGCGACGTATAGCTGGTATACAATTTTCCTTATTTTTACACAACAATCAGTCTCTTAAGAACATGAATCATTTTCGGGACGACCGTCCCTTTCACGGCCAAGGAGTAAATCAGTGAAGCAGTAAATATTGCACTCGGAGCTGTTTCAATAGGAAATCCACCTTATTAATCATCTATACTAAAATTATAAAGAGGTAGTCTGTGAGGTTGTAGGGTGTAATCTCTGGATCTACTGAACCGATTTTGAAAATTCTTTTACCAATAGAAAGCCACGTTATTTGTGAGTTTCATCCTACTAATATTATAAATGTGAAAGTTTGGATGGATGAATGGATAGATGGATGTTTGTTACTCCTTCACGCAAAAACGGCTAAACGAATTTTGATGAAACTTGGCACACAGGTAGATCATATCCTGGTATAACACATAGTATATTTTATCCCGGGAAAAGATAAGATCCCACGGGAACGCGGTTGGTTATCTAAAATATCTACCTGAACTCTTCAACTTCCCCGCTGCTGGTCTGCGAGGAAGGAAAGCTGAAGACTTTGACATCACTCTCGTCCACTTCTTCATATACTATGCGGTATATATCATCTATAACAAAATACATTTATTATTGGGTACATCTTGTATGACAAATCGTTTTTAGGGTTCCGTACCTCAAAAGGTAAAAAAAAGGAACCCTTATAAGATCACTCTCTTGTCCGTCGGTCTCGGCAAATTTTGATTTTCGCGAAAACTTGTAAGTACCAAAATTTACCTTATTTTTCACTTTTTTTTATTGTTCGGAATTTTTCCTTTACTTGTGCTGTAAGGCCTCGCTTTTAACCAAAATTGTCAATTCTAGGTCAACCGTAAGTACCCTATAGGTTTTGGGTCGAAAACCTATATGTTAGTTCCCGTTGACCTAGAATCACGAAATTTGGCAAAAAGCAAGGTCTTACAGCACAAATAAAGGAAAAATGAAAAAATCCCCATATACATATACATAGTCACCACCAATTAAGATAGACCTCTGAGATGTATCGGCGCTCATACAATTTAGAGGTCTAGCTTAATTGGCATAACCTCAAATAAGGTAATCGAAAACGTAATCTATTTACAAGTTTGTACGGAACCCTCGGTGCGCGAGTCCGACTCGCACTTGACCGGTTTTTTATTTTTAGTGAGAACTTGTTTAGCGGCTTTGTGCACTTTTTTGGGATGGGTAAAAAATGTTAAACTCGCGTCAGGATCTGATCGAAAATTCGTCAGACGGAGGGAGAGTAGACCGCCGGCGCGGCGTAGGAGAGGAAGTAATATCCCCCTCTCTTTCTACCGCGCCGGCGGTCTAATGTAATATAAATTGTCATGTTTGTGTACGATAGCGCAATATATTGTATTTTACCACATAACTGATAGTACTTTTATACTGATAAATAAAGCAATTCGTGCGAAATTATTCCCTAACCATTCCAAAATATTCAAAGATGCACAACGTTCAAGTTTTTTTCTGTCTTTGTTTCGACTAATATCCGAAACGGCTGGACCAATTTTGACGAGACTTTTACTAGCAGATACGAGGGCTGCACTAAAAGTATCGGGAATGGAATATTTCCACTTTTCCTGTCATATTAAAATCTTTTTAATTGAAAACTCCTTAGTTTTAAAAATCGAATACCATTTACTTATTTAAAAAAAGATTCTCGGTCTTGTCACAAGGTTTTGTCAAACTTGTTTAGTCGTTGAGGAAATGGAATTGACTCGAGAAAATTCAAGAGCGATGATTTATTATGACTTTCGAAGTGGTTTAACACAAAAACAGTGTGTTGACCGGATGATTTCTGCATTTGGTGATGAAGCCCCATCCAAAACCACAATTGATCACTGGTTTGCTGAATTTCAACGTGGACGTGTCAAGCTCAGTGATGATCCCCGTCAAGGTCGTCCAAAAACTGCAGTCACCCAAGAAAACGTTGATGCTATGCGTAAGCTGACTGAGGAAGATCGACATGTGACATACCGCGAAATTCAGGCAACTTTAGACATTGGCATGAGTCAAATACAAAATACCTTGCATGAACAATTTGGTGTAAGAAAGTTGTTTTCCCGATGGATACCGCATTCGCTCTGTGAAGAGCAAAAAGCGGCTCGCGTTACTTGGTGCGTCAGAACTCTCGAAAGATTCCACGCAGGATCCTCAAATGCTGTATACAACATCGTATCAGGTGACGAATCCTGGATATCCGCGTACGAACCCGAAAGATAAAACCAGTCAAGAGTTTAGGTGTTCGAAAATGAGTTAAAGCCAACAAAAATTGTTCGTTCACGGAGTGTTGCAAAAAAAATGGTGGCCGCGTTTGTCTCCAAAACCGGCCATGTTGCGACTATTCCTCTTGAGGGACAAAGAACGGTTAATGCAGAATGGTATGCTAGCATTTGTTTGCCACAGGTCGTTTGTGAACTCCGTAAAGAGAACTGCAACCGCCGCATCATCCTCCATCACGACAATGCGAGTTCTCACACCGCGCACAGAACAAAAGAGTTTTTAGAGCAAGAAAACATAGAATAATTAGACCATCCCCCGTATAGCTCCGACCTAAGCCCTAATGATTTCTATACTTTCCCTAAAATAAAGAATAAATTGCGTGGTCAGATTTTCATCACCTGAAGAAGCTGTGGACGCCTACAAAACGGCCATTTTGGAGACCCCAACTTCCGAATGGAATGGTTGCTTCAATGATTGGTTCCATCGTATGGAAAAATGAGTCAAATTTCGCGGAGAATACTTCGAAAAGCAATAAATACATTTTTAAATAGTAATGTTGTGTCACTTCCTTGATTCCCGAAATTTTCAGTGCCGCCCTCGTAGCTGTTTTTTTAAGCTATATCTCAGGAAAAGATAAGATTCTTCAGAACTACGGGGGACAGCTGGTCATAGAAAGGCGGCCTTACCATCAGTCTGTGGCTGCCACCAGAAGCCAGTGTACCTGGAGAACTCCTCCTGAGTGATGTAGCACGGCACGCCAGCTTGCCGAGGGTCGTCTGCTAACCTGAAATTAATTGTATAGATATCATGAAGAGGGGAGTCCGACCGAAAGGCATGGTAGCTCAGTGGTAGTGACGTCGGATACCACGGCGAAGGGTGGGTTCGAATCCTACAGTGAGCGTGAGCGTTCGGTGAAGGAAAACATCGTGACGAAACCACAGCACGGTGGAGTAAATTGTAGATCCATTTTTGAGATATTTAATATCTAAAATGCAAAAATCAATACAAATCAGAAATATCAAAAATATCTCGAAAATGGTGACCTTTTTACTGAGGTGATTTTTGTATATGTTGATAGGTTTTTTTTTTTTATGTCACAAGTGACAACGAGGCAGGCGGGTCACCTGATGGTAAGTGACAACCGTCGCCTATAGACATTGGTAATACCAGGGGATTGCTAATGTGTTGTACACCTTGTTAAGGCGAACTGGCTCTCAAGTGCAATTGCCGGAACACACCAACAGGTGCTTGGCGACAGATTTTCAACTTGAGGGTGGTAGCCAGCCAGTCGAGTACTACAAAGTACCCTACCACCGTGCTGTGGTTTCCTCACGATGTTTTCCTTCACCGAAAGCTCAAGCTCATTGTAAGGATTCGAACCCACGACCTTCGCCGCGGTATCCGACGTCACTTACCACTGAGCTATCATCGCCTTAAAAGGTGATCCCCCACCTATCTCCCCCTTAAGTTTGTCTTACTACTTACCGGACACCTGTATACAAGTTTCCAATATTTACAGTTGGACGGTCCCTAGCCAGATGACCTAGCCTGGCGGAAGATATTCCCTCTTCAACACACTATCGGTTTTATAATAATAATAATAATAATAATAATAATAATTTATTTCAAAGAATACGGTACATATTTTGTTGATAAAGTAATAAAGCGGCCGACGACGTATTCTACCATTATTGATGGTGTAGAAATTATTTATGTTAATTATTAATTAATTAAATTACAAATGATAAAATTCAGCTTAAATTAAATAACAGTCTTATGCCTAAATCAAATTGTATCTTATCAAATTATAATCATATTCACATTTTATGGTCAATAAATTCTTCAAGAGAATAGAAACACATGTCTAATAACCAATTAAATAACTCTGATTTAAATTTATATAATGTCAATTTCCTTAATGCTATGGGTAATTTATTATAAATTTTAATTGCTATACAATAAACATTTTTACTGTATAACTGCAGTCTTTGTTGGGGTACATAAAGCTTATATGGATCTCTACTGTTGCTTTTTTTGACCATCACCACATCATGAAGTGGAAAGAGATGTGGATATTTTTTTACAAACAGACATATTTCCATAATGTAGAGGCATGGCAGTGGAAGAATTTTTAAACTTTTAAACAATGGTTTGCAGTGATCCAAGTATCCTGCTCTGCATATAGCTCTTATGCATTTTTTTTGTGTCAGAAATGCACGATTTATGTCAACCGAATTTCCCCATATTATTAAGCCGTACCGTAAAACAGATGATACATATCCGTGATAAGCAGATAATGCCGTTTCATTAGAAGCTACAAGAGTCAATCGTCGTAGTGCATAAACGAATTTATCCAATTTAATGCAAACTTTATCGATATGCTCTTTCCAATTTAAGTATTTATCTATTGTTATACCTAAGAAAACAGTAGATTGAGTATGTGGTAACGGAATACAATTGTAGTTTACTCTAGCATTAACATTATTACTATTATACGTTTGAAATTGAATAAGCTTAGTCTTCTTAACATTTATATTTAAATTATTGTTATCTAACCACATCCTAGTCCTGTTTAGTTCATTGCTAGTTATATTCCCTAAGTCAGATTGATTTTTAGATTTAATTATTAATGTTGTATCGTCAGCAAAAATAATACAATCTTGTTTGAGTGCTCTAGGTAAGTCGTTAATGTAGAGTAGAAAAAGCAGTGGACCAAGAACACTGCCTTGTGGAACGCCATTGTGATTAATTTTGTACGATGACATAAACGACTTTTTCTTAGAATTGACTATTTTTATGATTTCCGTTCGCTGTTTCCGATTGCTAAGATAGCTATCTAACCAATCATAAGCGTTACCCCTTATACCATATTGTTGCAACTTCCAAAGTAGTTTTTTATGGCACACAAAGTCGAATGCCTTACTCATATCTAAAAAAACTGACAGCACTGGCATTTTTTTATCTAATGATTCTGTGATCTGTTTTACCAAAGAAAAACAAGCCAATGTTGTGGAACTGTTTTTTTGAAACCCAAATTGATTTTCTACCAGTATATTATTTTTCAGTAAGAACCCATCAATTTTAGCTTTCATAGCTTTTTCAAAGACCTTCGACAATATGGGTATGAGTGTAACTGGTCTGTAATTAGCCATATCGGTAGAGTCACCTTTTTTAAATAGTGGCTTGACTATAGACTCCTTCAATCGGGTTGGAAAAACTCCATCTTCGAATGATCTATTAATTAAATAACACAGAGGAAAAGCCAAATAAGAGGCATACCTTTTCAAAATTTTTGTATTGAGACCATCATAACCAGTTGAATTAGTGTTATTTAATGATTTAATTATATTTATTACTTCATTATGGGTTATAGGTGAAATAAACATACTATTTTTTTGATTTGTAATTAGATTATTAGCATTTATAAGCAAGAATTCTCAAAACTTATACACTAGAGCAGGGCTACTCACACTTCTAGATTCTGGAACCCCTGTATGTTTTGTTTTAATTTATCAGATGACGGCTAACCACTGTTTCGCTGATTATGAAAATCGTTCCCCATGTTGTTACGTATATTTTCTTGTGAACCCCTACTATTTGTAAACCCCTAGGGGTTTGCAATGCAAACAATACTTGAAATGAAATTGTTTATTCATCCAAATAGGCCTTCACAGGCACTTATGAATAGTCAGACTCTAAATGCTCGGTTCGAAAGATTGTTTTTGCTGAGAAGACCCGGCAATAAACTCAGCAATTACTCTTTTCAAAAACAACTTACACCTATTACATTGAGTCATAGATTAATAATAGGACCTCGCGCGCCGCTCGGACTAGATGCCGCCGTCATACTTGAAAAATGCGGCCACAAATACTACGCCTAAATCGAACCCGAGCAGAACCGAACCCAGTTTCGTTGCAAGAAATCAGCATTCAGTTGTCGCGACACATTTTTTCTCGCACACTAGTGTCCTTGCAAATAGTCACTAAAATATTGAGTTGCCGCATTTTCGGAACTGTTACGGAAAGGGAGCGCTCCATCTACATTAGAGCGGCGCGATGACTTATTAATCTATGACTTTGAAATATAACTTACCGATCCGGCTCATGTCCCTTACAAGCATAAGTGAGTCTGGTAGGGCGCAATAGGCCTCCGCCCGCGAGCCAGATATCCCCGCGAGCTGCATGAGCGACCAGCGAGCTAGCGCCGCGGCACATGGCTGGCGTTAACGGCGCTCCGCCACCCGTATTGAGAGAGCGGGGAACTAGTGGTGGAGACTGGAAATAATTTTTATTTATTTTTTATTCTGGATAAGCTTGTGTTTGACCACAATCTCACCATAATAAGTGATGATGTGGCCGAAGGTGGTAAGCACACAAATCTTAGAAGGGAACTGGCTCTCAAGTGCAGCTGTCGGAACACACCAACAGGTGCTTGGCAACAGATTTTTTACTTGAGGGTGGTAGCCAGCCAGTCGGGTAGTACCACTATGCTATGGTTTCCTCACGATGTTTTCCTTCACCGAAAGCTCAAGCTCATTGTAGGATTCGAACCCACGACCTTCGCCGCAGTGTCCAACTTCACTACCACTGACATATCTTATTGCTCATAGATATACCTGGTTTCCAGTCTCCTCAGCAACAAAGAGCGAGGAAGCACAAGGGAACAGCACTCGTCCTGTCCGTGGATGAAGCTCATACGAAGCTATGCCCCATGCGGCTACCCGCTGTCGCTCCCACAGCAGTTGCTCCTCACGGGACCACTTCCCTGAAGTAACATCCAGGGCCACATTGGATTCTATGAGTGGTTTCCATTCTAATCTGGAAAGGGCAAGTGTTTTTTTAAATTCAAGAGAGTTATAATATACTTTTTAGTAAAGGACCATCCTTAATAATCTATATGTATAAAAGAAAGTCATGTTAGTTACACTATTTATAACTCGAGAACAGCTGGACGATTTATAACTATTAAAAAATAAGAAAAATGCACAAAAAAACATTTTTTTTTTTCTTTTTGCTTCCATTTGCGATCGGTCGATAAACCATAAGCAAGTCTGTTGAGAGTGATTATGGCTTTACGGTGGAGCGGCCATCGCCGCACCTCCCAATTAAAAACGACTTTTTGACATGTCTCGAGATCGGGCTGACAGATGACAGATGATTTAGATTCACAAATTGGACATGGTAGGTGGTAGGTGTCGCTGGAATCGGGATCTATGTTTTGTTTTAATTTCAGGGCAGGACAACGTCTGCTGGGCCACTAGTATTAATATAAAAATGTGAAAGTAACTCTGTCTGTCTATGTGGCTTATCTGTGTAGGCAGGCAGTGTCGCTCACAACTACAATAATATTAATTGCTCACATCGATTTATAGCACAATATAACTAAGATTTTGAATTTAGCTTAGAGGCATGAGAATTCAGTAATAAAAATTTTAAGTAAGTATATTAAATTCTTAAGAAAAAAAAATTTGTATTTATTTATCTTTCCCCTACAACTATCTCTGTCAATGTATTTGAGTCTAATGTCCTCTTGTAGCTCATTTACTATTTTCTTACTAATTAATTACTTATTTACAATTTTTTTTTCACTGTGCAAAACAATGAGAACCATGTCCACAAAGATCTAAACATCAAGACAGTCAAACAAGAAAGAGCAGAATTTAGCAAGACTTATCAGAAGTTATTATCTCCACATGTTAACGAGATAGCCTGTAGGGGATTGGTAGTCTTGAATTTGGAAGATTGAAGAGACATAGCGTGCCGAATCTGACCACTAGATTCAACCAAGAGTGAGAGTTTAGTCACTGGACGTAATCTTTCTTTAAAACCAGACTATTTCTAGATAATTTAAATCACCCAAAGGAGTGGCTTATTGTTGACAAACAGATTACCATGAAACAGAGACACAACAAAAAAAACTGTAATCAGTGCAGAATGTTTTATATAGTTATCTTTGAAAAACAATAATTATAACATAACGACTTTCAATTGACATAGTTTGTAAAAAAAAAACAGACAAAACTTACCTAGCGTTATTAGGCTGCTGAGTCGGCGTAACATCGGTATATAGAAGTGTTATTTCCCACCCATTCTGCGGTGTCCTCAAGAAGTATATCCTCGTCTTCCCATTGCTAAGTTTTCTGAATGATATGGCCATTGGAACCATGGTAGAAAGGGACGAGAGCTCTTTTCGCAAATCGTGAACTGCCTGCCGAACTTCGGCCCATGAATACTTCTTTGAAGGAGCCCTGACGTACTCCCCGGCCGCTGCTCCATCTCCAGCCTCCCTCACTTCCATATTTACAATATCCATTCGATTGAATTATGATTCAATGAACTCGAAATTTTTTGTCACTCAAAAGCGTAACAAAGAAAATGTATATACAAATATTATGACACGTAATAAGACTAATTACTATAATGTTTATTCAGCTTTGATCTCATTGCTCAACAATGGCATGGTTAATTGATTTCACAAAAATAATTGGGCCAACACAGACGTTTTGACTTTGAGTTTTCAATTTTCTTGCCAAAATTGCCAAATGGTCGCTCGCTCACTCGCTGTCAGGCGACGACGAACGATTTTTTTTTAAAAGGCTTTAGTTACTAGATTATCAGTCTATCCATGTAATTTATTATGTTCGTTGTTTAAGAATAAGGGTAGAAATCTTTGATTTGCCCTTTCCTTTCATGACTTTTTCATTAATTTGTAGGCGGGAATTTGCGAAGTGACGTTGCTTTTTGGTTTTAATTTTCATGTTTTACTTTTATTGTATAATCGGTGGTGGTATATAGGTAAAGAAAATGTATGCGACTGAAAGACTTTGTATCTATGGTCGTGACTATAGATTATAAAAAAAATATTTATTAATCTATTTATCTTCTTTAGAAAAAAAATGTTGCAACACCTATTTACTCTTGAAATATATAAATTCATTATTTTTTAATTAATTTATTCTATTGTAAAAATAATTTGAAATTGATACAGGACTGATGAGGTTTTCTTTTTTAAAGTATTATATTAAACCGGATATGACATCAAAATAATTTTTCAAACATCACTGCAGTTCCGGCAACAATTGCCGCCGAACTGTCAATCGAAGCAAACATGTCGCTACAGTTAGCGTAGTGATACGTAGTTTTCTTTTTGCTTTATCGTCTTTTTAAAAATGGCACCAGTTTCCAATGTGTTACGGACTTGTGGTTTATTCTTTTATTTGATTATTCATGTATTCGCAACATCTGAAGAACAATCTGTGCCATGGATACTATCGTTTAAAGTTGGTAGTAAAATATGTGATGAAAATAATTGTAAATATTTATTAAACGTGCGCAGTGTTGAGTTTCTTGGTCATTATTCTTGGAGATTAACCCCTAACAATGGACCTAGGGGTGGAGACTGCGAAGTCATCTACCCTAATTATGCGATAAAGGTGTTGGAAGCGACACAATGGTTAACGAATTTAGAAATCGTGGTCCCTAATTTGGATAATAAAATATATCTCTGTTTACAATATAATGTGGAAAAATACAGCCCGTTCGGCGGAAAATGGGTGCATCAAGGCTCTGAACATTATTTGGACCCAAAAAACGACGGAGTTTCAGCAAAAACTGAAAATACGTGAGTAAAATAATCTAAGTATACAAAATCCGTGTCGGGGTTTTAAAATAATATGTAATAATTATTGTAATGTACGGAGGTGCATTAATTTGTTTAATATACCTGTTCATTTAGTTAATAGTGACAATAATTACCTATGGCAAAAATATTTTACAAAATAAATGTTTTTGTATGTAAAAGTTAATTCTGTAATAAAGTAGGCCAAGAAAAATTCCCTTGGTACCTTTTTGATAGTTCCTTTTTTCTTAAAGACTCCTGGATTAATTCATACGGTACTTATTCAAGGGTGGATCCCGCTACCGATCTCACGGTGGGGGGAGGTTTGTGACCCCCATGACACCCCCCTAGATCCCCCCTCCTACTTATTATGCATAATTGGGGTGGTTTGCATAACTAGTTCTTGAATGTACATCTAGGATTATCAGTACCATGTTTCCTGAGTATATTTTTCTTCATCAAAAATACATACAAAAAAAATCAATAAATCTACATCAAGTTTTACAATGCAAATGACCTGGCTGCAGTCTTGGAACTTAATAATAGATACCATCTAGTTTTTTTTTATTCCACTATGTGGCAAACAAGCTGCCCACCTGATTGTAAGTGGTTACCAAAGCGGACCCTTGCAACACCAGAGGCGTCACAAGCATGTTGCCAACCTTGCATAAACCTCACTCCTCTTTTGAAGAACCCCCTCTCTCCGTCTCTAGGGAAAACCTGCAGGAAGCTTATTCTACAACCTGATTGTGCACGGGAGAAAATCTCTCTAGGCCACACTGTTTGCAACCAAATAGTTACACCACCTTCATTCTAGAAGAAGCAATAGAATCCAAGGAAAATATCTGTTGATCATATAACTAGCTGTACACCAAGGTTTCACCTGCGTTCCTGAGGAATATTTTCATTGTTTGGGTTAACATATAGCCTATGACACTCACAAATAATGTGGCTTTCTATTGGTAAAAGAATTTTCAAAATCGGTCCAGAGATTACCTCCTGCAACCTCACAAACTTTTCCTCTTGCTAAAGCAATATCATCTAAGGAAAACACTTACTGGGTGTCTGCCACGAGAGTGTAAACTAATTATGTAGGTATATTTATTTAAGTAGCACATGTAGTCTATGCACGCACTTGCATATATTGAAAACCATTAGCAGCTGTATGGAGGAAATGTATTTTGGCGAACTAACGAACACCACAGTAAATATATGTACAGTATGGAAACTGGGCCTAATTATTAAAATAATTACCTTCACTCCGATGGAGCGTTATTGTTGTCCCCGTAATTTATATAAAATATAAAAAAATGCATATATATCTCAGCTAATTAGCATAGTAGTTAGACCTTTTTAGGGTTCCGTACCGCAAAAGGAAAAACGAACCCTTATAGGATCACTGTTCTCCGTCCGTCCATCCGTCTATCAAGACCCTTTATCTCGGGAACGCGTGGAGGTAAGGAGTTGAAATTAAAACGATATACTCAGGTCTACAGTCCCTTGAAGCTGTAAAAAAATTCAAACTTCTAAGTTAACGTAAAAAAAAGATACGCTCTCAAGGGAATCAAAAATAGGGTAATTTTCGTTGACCTAGATAGAACTATGAAATTTGGCAAGTAACACCATCTTATACTACAAGTATAGGAAAATATACATAAATAAATAAAATACAATTTTGCACGGAACCCTCGATGGGCGAGTCCGACTCGCACTTGTTGCTCAATCATGCAAAAAAAGCTAACGGATTTAGATAAATTTTCGCATTCTTGTTGATAATATCGTTGAATAAAACATAGACGAAAGCGGATGAATCCTCGGGGGACATTTTCATAAAAATATGTAATTAGAAACATTGATGTGTTTCTAAATCTATTCATACTAAAGTACTAAATTCCATCTTAGCGAATTATAATTTAATCACACATGTCAAATTACCAACAAGGAAAAACTCGAGTATCGATCAAATAGCTTCTAATATGAGCACACTCAATCCCGTATGTAATGTTCACAATTTGGCTCTGTCTGACCACGACACCGGGCAGTCATTATCAATACATCTTACTGAAAAACAAAGCTCAAGAAAAACCTTTAAATATTGGTTTGAAATAAGACGAGACTTTAGTAAGAGCAATCATAAGAAATTTGATCAATGCTTATCTGCATTAACCTTCAACGAAGTATATGAAGAGAATGATTGTAATAGTCAATTTGAAATTTTTCATGACTTGCTTTGTCTCTTCTTCAATTTGTGTTTTCCTAAAATTTATGTGAAAATCAATAATAAACCTATCAAAAATAAATGGATAACCAAAGGACTTAGAAATTCTTGTATAAAAAAAAGATTACTATATTATCAATATCACTATGAAGCTGTGAATAAATATAACAATAAAATAAGGTATCTAAACTATTCCAAATTGTTAAAAAAATGTATCCAAAAATCACAACAATTAAATAATAATAATTATATTAAAAACTCAACAAATAAATGTAAAGCAGCCTGGTCCATAATAAAAAATAATATTAAATTAAATAATCCTAATAATGACATTAAAGTATTAAAAGTAAATGACATAATTTTCAATAATCCCAATGACATAAGCGAACAATTCAATAATTATTTCATCAATGTAACACAATCTCAAAAATATCATGTTAACGTACTCCCAACTAATAATAATCTAATTACAAATCAAAAAAATAGTATGTTTATTTCACCTGTAACCCATAATGAAGTATTAAATATAATTAAATCATTAAATAACACTAATTCAACTGGTTATGATGGTCTCAACACAAAAATTTTGAAAAGGTATGTGTACGGCGCAAGATATATAGTGTTTGTAAATAGTAATTAGAATAATTATAGGTAATAGATTTATTGTGAAATATTGTATAGAAATAAATGATTGATAGTTTTGTGTTTAATTTGGGTAATGCTCTGATTGGTCAATTAGAATAGATAGCATCTCTCTCGCGCATTTTAGTTCTCGCTCGCACACTGAGACAGCGGGTTGCTAAGTCACAGCTCGCCTCTGATTGGCGGACAGTGGCGAGGCAACTCGCTGTCTACGTTAACGTGTAGGGACCCACCGTTGGGGGATAAAGATAGACGCCTCGGGGCGTACAGCATGCTTCGATTGCTTCAACCTCGATCCAGCACATAGAAAATAGAAAGCAGAGCAATACCCAAGGCAAGCATCAAGAAGACCTATATAGAAGAAAACTGGCGTGTTTTTATTCAAGCTTAGAAGCCCGACCTCCAGTACACGCCGTATACAGTCCCTATAGAAAGTGCGGCGTGTACATTTTGGTCGTATCGAGCCGAATATTGGATCAACGAGTGAAGAATAGCTGTTTACTGTGAAGAATAGCTGTTTACAGTGAAAAATAGCTGTTTACAGTGAAGAATAGCTGCCTAAATACAGTCCACGCAGAAGAAAGAAATCATGCCAGTTACCAGGTCTACCAGCGGGCGGCAAAATCTGGCATCAGACGCATCCAATAGCGTTCTGACGTCGGAAACCGAACAGACGCCCACAGAACATACAGCCACGACCGCGACGGGGGAAACCATCACCACGGGGGAAACCACCACTACAGAGGGGACCACCACTACAGGAGGGATGGCGACCACAGGACTGCCGTCCACAGAACCCGGAGCGGCCGATGAAGATCCAGCCAAGGCTGCGATACCTCCAGAGAGCACCAAGCGCTCGAAGAAGAAGACAGGAGAACGAACCAAGAAACTGGCAGCCGCCAGAGCAGAACTCGTCCGCCTACAGATGGAGTATGCAGCCGCGCGTCTAGTATCCCTAGAGGCGGAAGCAGACTCTGAAACAGATGACGACACCGTCGTGTCAGAGCAAGCAACAGCACATCGGGTCGCTGAATGGGTGAAGTCCAACGATCAACCGCTCCTAGCCATCGACAACAGACCCTACCACGTCGAGCCAGCAGCAACAGTGATCCAGCCTATCGTCGCACCACAGCCAACAGAAGCAGCAGCGCCTCAACCGACGGTGGCGCCCTCTCAGCAGATTGATTTATCACAACTCGCATCTGCCATCGCGCTCGCAGCGAAATCAAACAGTCAACAGTTGCCGCATCGATACACCGATCTACCAGTCTACAGCGGGGCCTATCAAGAGTGGCTCTCCTTCAAGGCGGCGTACACCGAAACATCGAAGCTCTACACAGAAATAGACAACATCACGCGTCTCCGTCGAAGTCTCCGCGGTCACGCCAAAGAAGCAGTTGAAAGTCTACTTATTCACAGTTCCAGAGCCGATGACGTCATCAAAGCGCTGGAAACTCGCTTCGGCAAGCCAGACGCGATCGCGCTCGCCGAGTTAGAACGCCTACGCACACTACCACGCCTCACAGATACAGCAAGAGACATCTGCGTGTTCTCCACGAAAGTCTCGAACATAGTAGCCACATTGCAAGCATTGAAGAAGATATACTATCTCTACAACCCGGAAGTCACCAGGGCAGTCATTGACAAATTCTCACCTCAAATGAGATATAGATGGTTCGACTTCAGCTCAGCAGATCAAACGGATGAAGCCGACTTACTCAAGCTGAGAAGATTTTTAGAAAAGGAAGCGGAGAAATGCAGTCCTTATGCGCAACCAGAACCCGTGTCGCGCTATACAGACATCGAACAGAAAACAGCACGAGCACCACTAGCAAGAAAACAGAAAACATATGCAGTGAGCAAACAAGATGAAACAACATGTCCAGTGTGTGAAAAACACGGCCATACAGCAGCAGATTGCAAACAGATCACAGATGCAGATATCAACGTCAGATGGGAGCTAGCCAAATCGAAATACCTATGCTTTCGATGCCTGAAACACAAGTCAAGAGCACATCAATGTCAAGCCAAGAAGTGTGAAGTAAACGGATGCGAACGTACTCATCACAAGCTACTCCACTTCCAACAGAAGACAACAGAAACCGAAAAGAATGATGTCGTCACAAACATCTGGTCAGCAGCCGTCGAGTCAAGATCCTACTTGAAGATTCTGCCAGTACGAGTATCGGGACCGAAGGGCAAAATAGACACCTTTGCCTTACTAGACGACGGATCTACGGTAACACTCATCGATGACGACATCACACGACGAGCAGGCATCAAAGGAAAATCGGAACCACTCCGTATAGAAGCAGTCGACAAGACAGAAGTCGAAGCTACGAGGTCAAGACGCGTCTCACTCACTATTAGAGGAACGGCGGGAGACCACAACATTCAAGCTCACACCATCAATGGCCTACACATAACGCCACAGAAGATAGCAGACATCGATATCAGCAAATGCGAACACCTAGAAGACATCGCATCACAGTTAAAGTATAACCGGGGGACACCCGGCATACTCATCGGTCAAGACAACTGGCACCTGCTATTAGCCACAGAAGTTCGCCAAGGCAAGCGCCACCAACCGGTGGCATCCCTCACACCACTCGGGTGGGTTCTACACGGTTCACGCAAACGTACTCTGGGTCGACAGCTGCACCAAGTAAATCACCTCAAACAACAAGAAGAGGATATGAACGAGCAACTCAAGCAATACTTCGCAATAGAATCTCTCACTATAGAGCCGAAGAGACCACAGAATGACCCCGAGCAACGAGCACTCGCCATACTTCGTGAACACACTCGACAACGTGAAGACGGCAGATACGAGACAGCACTACTGTGGAAGAGCCAGAACGTCAACATGCCGAACAACAGAGAAAACGCTCTCAAGAGGCTGAATAATACAGAAAAGAAAATAGACAAGAACCCTGCATTGAAAGAAAAATACAACCTACAGATGGCAGCACTCGTCGAGAAGGGTTACGCCGAGATCGCGCCGAAACAGTCTACAGAAAATAGAACGTGGTACCTACCACATTTCCCGGTCATCAACCCCATGAAGCCGGACAAAGTACGTGTGGTTCACGATGCTGCTGCGAAAACAAGAAATGTATCACTCAACGATCACCTGCTCACCGGTCCCGACCTGCTACAGTCACTTCCCGGAATTGTTATGAGGTTCCGCCAACACCCCATAGCAGTCACAGCCGACATAGCCGAGATGTTCATGCAGGTCAAGATCAGGACAGAAGACAGAGACGCACTTCGCTACCTATGGAGGGGCGAGGAGAGAGGGGACAGTGACGTCACAGAATACCGAATGACGTCACTAATCTTCGGAGCGACGTCATCACCATCAACAGCTATCTACGTCAAAAACATCAACGCAGACCGCTATCAAGATACGCATCCCGCAGCACACCGAGCTATAGAACGAAACCATTACGTCGACGACTACCTCCAGAGCTTCTCCACCATTGAAGAAGCGATACAGACAGCAACAGATGTTCGAAGAATACACAGCGAAGCGCACTACGAACTCAGACAATGGGCATCGAACTCACCTACAGTACTTCAGGCACTGAGCCATGAGGGAAACAAGAAACAGAAAATAGATCTACATAGCAACTTGAACACAGAACGAGTACTCGGCCTCATCTGGGAGTGCGCCACAGACAACCTCGCATTCAACCTTAACCTGGCAAGGTTGCCAACAAATATAGTAAAGAACTCCGAGCCAACCAAGAGAGATATATTGAGAATAGTTATGTCTCTATTCGACCCACTCGGACTCGCCGCACCGATAACATCGAGAGCCAAGCAGATTCTACAAGAAGTCTGGCGCCGCGGTACTGAATGGGACCAGCCAATAGAACAAGAGCTACAACAACAGTGGGCAGAATGGTCATCGCATCTGGAACGTCTAGCTGCCATCAGAATACCCCGCTGCTACCTCAACTACAGCACAGCTGATCGGATCGAACTTCACGTATTCGTAGATGCCAGTGAAGTCGCCTACGCCGCCGCCCTCTACTGGCGAATAACAGCACCTGATGGAAAAGTAACAACATCACTCGTCATGGGGAAAGCGCGTGTGGCACCATTGAAGATCACATCGATACCTAGATTGGAACTCCAAGCAGCGGTGATGGGTAGCCGCATGTCAGCAGCAGTCATAAGCGAACATGACGTCAAACCAGTATCGAAGACCTACTGGACAGATAGCAGAACAGTACTCGCCTGGCTGAAAAACGGAGCACGCACCTACAGACCGTACGTGGCTCACCGAATAGCTGCCATAGAAGAAAACAGCATAGTAAGCGAATGGAGATGGGTGCCCACCAAACTGAACGTCGCGGACGACGCCACTCGCGACGTACCTCAGGACATAGACCGCTGGTTCACCGGGCCCCCCTTCCTACGCGATCATCCGTCAACATGGCCGGTAGCGCCATCTACCAACACAGAACACACGGGCGAAGAGAAGACTAACTTACTTCAACGCAAGTCGCAAGTAAACTTGGAAGAGGCTCTACCTGAAATACACAGATTTTCGAAATGGGAACGATTACTCCGAAGTACTGCACGTGTGTTACAATTCATCGAACTCTGCAGGCGGAAAAAGGAAACAGTACAGTACAAACGTACGAGAAAAAACAAAGAGAAAGATGCAGCATGGCAAAAACAGAAAAAACAAACTCGTACGTCGCGCCCTCTACCGGCAAAATCAAGAGATACAAAACAATATTTACCATTGGATGGCGATCTTCTACGTCACGCCGAGTACCTACTCATAAAGAAAATGCAACTCTCATTTTCGGAAGAAATAACAGCTATCGAAAACAACAAGACAGTATCAACACATAGCCGACTGCGCCACCTATCGACAGAATTGTTAAACAATCTCATCACACTCAGATCGCGCATCCAAGCTGCTGACGTCGAAGATGCAATCAAGAGGCCAGTGATATTAGACGGAAATCACCCTATCACCCGCCTATATATAGATCACATACATAGAAGTCTTCATCATGCTGGCGTGGAAACGACACTCAACGCGTGCAGACAACGGTACTGGATCATCAGACAGCGGCCTACAGTCAAGGCGGTTATACACAGCTGCCTACCCTGTCGCATAAGAAAAGCGACGCCACCAGCGCCCCCTACCGGAGACCTGCCAGCATGCCGACTGGGACATCACAGACGACCTTTTACATACACAGGGGTCGACTACTTTGGTCCGCTCGTAGTGACAGTAGGGCGGACCACTCAGAAGAGATACGTCGCACTGTTCACGTGTCTGACTACACGTGCTCTACACCTAGAGGTCGCCGGGTCATTGACCACTGACTCCGCAATAATGGCACTTCGGCGTTTCATAGCGCGCCGCGGGTGCCCCACCGAAATATGGTCAGACAACGGGACCAATCTACAGGGAGCCGACAGGGAGCTGCGACGCGCTCTCGACGCAGCCACTCAAGAGGACGCCAGCAAGAAATCCATCAACTGGCGGTACATCCCTCCGAGCGCCCCCTTCATGGGCGGGGCGTGGGAGCGACTTGTAAGAAGTGTCAAGATCGCTCTCAAGACAGTACTTACAGAAAGGAGCCCATCTGAAGAAGTCCTCACCACACTGCTAGCTGAAGTGGAACAAACAGTCAACAGCCGCCCTCTCACTCACGTCTCCGTGGATCCTGAGGATGAAGAAGCACTCACTCCGAATCACTTTCTCCTTGGTGGTTCGGCGCACGCAGCGCCCCCTGGAACATTTACAGACAACGACCTCATCGGACGCGGCCATTGGCGAACATCACAACGCCTGGCCGATATGTTCTGGGCAAGATGGCTGCGGGAGTACTTACCTGAGCTCCAATACCGGCGGGAGCCCCACGGACGAGGCGAGGCAGTCAACATCGGAGACCTCGTCATCATCGCAGATGGGACTCTACCGAGAAACCTCTGGCCTCGGGGAATCGTAATCTCAACCTACCCGGGGCCAGACAACATAGTCAGAACAGTCGACGTGAGAACAAGAGGAGGAGTGCTGCGCAGGCCGGTAAAGAAGCTGATCGTACTGCCTGCCACTCAAGTCACCGTACCTGCCTCTCAAGACGCCGTACCTGAGTCACTGCGCCGTCCTGGACCAGAGTAGGACGACGCACGGCGGGAGTAATGTACGGCGCAAGATATATAGTGTTTGTAAATAGTAATTAGAATAATTATAGGTAATAGATTTATTGTGAAATATTGTATAGAAATAAATGATTGATAGTTTTGTGTTTAATTTGGGTAATGCTCTGATTGGTCAATTAGAATAGATAGCATCTCTCTCGCGCATTTTAGTTCTCGCTCGCACACTGAGACAGCGGGTTGCTAAGTCACAGCTCGCCTCTGATTGGCGGACAGTGGCGAGGCAACTCGCTGTCTACGTTAACGTGTAGGGACCCACCGTTGGGGGATAAAGATAGACGCCTCGGGGCGTACAGCATGCTTCGATTGCTTCAACCTCGATCCAGCACATAGAAAATAGAAAGCAGAGCAATACCCAAGGCAAGCATCAAGAAGACCTATATAGAAGAAAACTGGCGTGTTTTTATTCAAGCTTAGAAGCCCGACCTCCAGTACACGCCGTATACAGTCCCTATAGAAAGTGCGGCGTGTACAGTATGCCTCTTATTTGGCTTTTCCTCTGTGTTATTTAATTAATAGATCATTTGAAGATGGAGTTTTTCCAACCCGATTGAAGGAGTCTATAGTCAAGCCACTATTTAAAAAAGGTGACTCTACCGATATGGCTAATTACAGACCAGTTACACTCATACCCATATTGTCAAAGGTCTTTGAAAAAGCTATGAAAGCTAAAATTGATGGGTTCTTACTGAAAAATAATATACTGGTAGAAAATCAATTTGGGTTTCAAAAAAACAGTTCCACAACATTGGCTTGTTTTTCTTTGGTAAAACAGATCACAGAATCATTAGATAAAAAAATGCCAGTGCTGTCGGTTTTTTTAGATATGAGTAAGGCATTCGACTTTGTGTGCCATAAAAAACTACTTTGGAAGTTGCAACAATATGGTATAAGGGGTAACGCTTATGATTGGTTAGATAGCTATCTTAGCAATCGGAAACAACGAACGGAAATCATAAAAATAGTCAATTCTAAGAAAAAGTCGTTTATGTCATCGTACAAAATTAATCACAATGGCGTTCCACAAGGCAGTGTTCTTGGTCCACTGCTTTTTCTACTCTACATTAACGACTTACCTAGAGCACTAAAACAAGATTGTATTATTTTTGCTGACGATTCAACATTAATAATTAAATCTAAAAATCAATCTGAATTAGGGAATATAACTAGCAATGAACTAAACAGGACTAGGATGTGGTTAGATAACAATAATTTAAATATAAATGTTAAGAAGACTAAGCTTATTCAATTTCAAACGTATAATAGTAATAATGTTAATGCTAGAGTAAACTACAATTGTATTCCGTTACCACATACTCAATCTACTGTTTTCTTAGGTATAACAATAGATAAATACTTAAATTGGAAAGAGCATATCGATAAAGTTTGCATTAAATTGGATAAATTCGTTTATGCACTACGACGATTGACTCTTGTAGCTTCTAATGAAACGGCATTATCTGCTTATCACGGATATGTATCATCTGTTTTACGGTACGGCTTAATAATATGGGGAAATTCGGTTGACATAAATCGTGCATTTCTGACACAAAAAAAATGCATAAGAGCTATATGCAGAGCAGGATACTTGGATCACTGCAAACCATTGTTTAAAAGTTTAAAAATTCTTCCACTGCCATGCCTCTACATTATGGAAATATGTCTGTTTGTAAAAAAATATCCACATCTCTTTCCACTTCATGATGTGGTGATGGTCAAAAAAAGCAACAGTAGAGATCCATATAAGCTTTATGTACCCCAACAAAGACTGCAGTTATACAGTAAAAATGTTTATTGTATAGCAATTAAAATTTATAATAAATTACCCATAGCATTAAGGAAATGGACATTATATAAATTTAAATCAGAGTTATTTAATTGGTTATTAGACATGTGTTTCTATTCTCTTCAAGAATTTATTGACCATAAAATGTGAATATGATTATAATTTGATAAGATACAATTGGATTTAGGCATAAGACTGTTATTTAATTTAAGCTGAATTTTATCATTTGTAATTTAATTAATTAATAAATAACATAACATAAATAATTTCTACACCATCAATAATGGTAGAATACGTCGTCGGCCGCTTTATTACTTTATCAACAAAATATGTACCGTATTCTTTGAAATAAATAATTATTATTATTATTATAAATACATCGTATTAACATCGATACAACCGATCGATGCATTACATCGGAAAAACAGATTTATATTTTAAATGTCCATCACTATGCCAAATGTACCTATTACGCGGTAGCTAGAAAAAGGGAAACTCTGTTTTATTATATTTTTATGTTTGTATTTGGTTTGCGTCGAATGGCGCGCATAAATAAATAATTTTCTTTCTTTCTTTTTTCTAATATCAGTTATTTGGTTTCCATAAACACAAGCTCTACTTATTTTAGGCAGTGTTTGAAGAATGTAAAATAATTTACTTATGGAAGTGAGCGTCCCGCCGACTCACGCCACACGATGCCGCCGCCGCCGCTATGTATTGAGTTGACCTGTGCTATTTTTGCGGAGTGCCTCCCCTCATATTTCCCCCTAATTCCTCCCCATACGACCCCCTAAATACTTCCCACACAGTGGTGCGAGACTATTCAACCCGCAAGCGTAGACTTCTATTTCTAATTTGCATGAATATTTTTTATTAATCCAAACGCTGTTTCTCCCGCGATTTCGAGCTCAAGACTATAGCACTCAAAAATAATGTAGCTACCTATTGAAAGATTCAAATTCGGTTCAGTAGTTTAAATATAAATATCCTCGGACATTTGTTCACACACGGCTATCTGATCCCAAACTAAGCCGAGCTTTTTTTTTATTATTCTGTATAAGCTTGTGTTTGACCACAACCTCACCATGGTAAGTGAGGATGTGGCCGAAGGTGGTAAGCACACAAAGCCTAGATTGGAACTGGCTCTCAAGTGCAGCTGTCAGAACACACCGATAGGTGCTTGGCGACAGATTGTCAACTTGAAGGTGGTAGTAACTTGTAAAGACTGCACTTATTGATAGTTTTACATGGATTCAGGTAGGCACTTGAGAGCCAGTTCCCACCTAGGCTTTGTGTGCTTAGCACTTTCGGCCACGTCATCACTTACCATAGAAAGATTGTAGTCAAACACAAGCATCGACTAGCTGGCTACCACCCTCAAGCACGGCACTATCGGTGTGTTCCGGCAGTAGAACTAATGGTAGGGGAGGCAATGATGCTAAATTTGTAGTTACTCGAGCGTCTTTGGGACCTACTGGAATTTGAAGATTAGGTGGAATAAAGAAAAAAAGGTTATGTGATATTTTCCACTTCAGCGGTGGGGGGAGCGTCTACAGGATTTCAAAAATGTAAAATAAAACAGTCACCAAGAAATACTCGAGCGCGTCAGATATTAATAGGGTAGTCGCGCCACGTCTGTCTGATAACGGAAAAATAATAATCTGCCGTTGTGCGTGGTGGGGGTGGCCGTACGAAGGGGTCGAAAATATTTAAAAAAAAAATTTACTCGAGCGCGTCAGACATTGATAAGGGATGTTAAGTGAACCCTCCAGTAGCTCCTATTTTAAAGACTGACGATTTGGACGCGACCATCAGTCAGGGCCGATTTTTGAAAATGCAAAAAAAAATCGTGACCTTGATTTACTCGAGCGCGTCAGATTTTAATACAGGCGGTTCTTCTTGATGGCCTTGTTGTACTGACCCATAATCTGACAATTATGTTGAGGGATTTCCTTAATCTGACGGTTTGAAAAAAAAAATATCGAAATCTCGAAAACGGTTCAAGATATCGAAAAAATGTTTGCACAAAAGTTGTAGAGAATTTAATCTTCTACAATATTTATTATGAATACATATACCAAAAAACCCATAGGAAACGAGATATTTGCAATAAATGATGTTTTGACCTTTGACCTTGAAAAATCAGTAGTCGCGGGCATCCTAAGATAAGTAGCTTTTGAGACAAGTTTTAGGGTGTCAAAATAAAGGTTTATACAAGTTAATAGCTGACTATCTCTCATTCTTAGGTGAAACTCATAATATTCCTGGACTATACACTTAATAATGATTTTAGCTACTTCGGCTTGTGCAAATCGGCAGATTAAGATATTTCCGTGATTCGTGACTAATTTACTTCAAAATAAAAAAAAAACCAATCGCGCTCGAGAAAATCCAGGTGACGTTTTTTTTTTTTTTGCAACTTTGCGAGTCTCCAATTTTCTTTCGTCACGCCCAAATTGTCAGATTATTGAAATGTACACTATTTTGCATGTAACTAACTTACCTTACCTTAATCTGACGCGCTCGAGTATTTCAAACCAATCTAGGCGTTCGACACTACATAGAGGGCTCAGATTTGGTGAGAGTACTTCACAAGGTGCAAGGTTGCCCCCCTTATGTTAATCTGCCGCGCTCGAGTAAATCCCGAAATCCCCTATTCGCCTCCCCTACGATAAAGACAGTTAGTTGACTGCAAGGCATTGGCAAACACAAATAGTTTTATTATTATTATAGTATTTTTATTTGATCTCTACAAGTATCTTCATACTGGCGTCATATCAATAAAAAATGCATAAAATTATATTTGTTACTAAAATAAAATCTCATAGCGTCTGGTAATGCATTAACATTTTGTTGCCGTTAAAATGTTTGGCTATATGAAGAGTGTAGTGTAGTCTACTAGTCTATGACTTGACCTTTTAGCGAAATTAGGCGAAGGTCGTTACGTTTTTCAGCCATTACAACGTCGAGTCCCATGGACGTATATAACATATCTACCCTCCTAATCTAATTACTTTATAAGAGGTAAAGTTTGTGAGGTTTTAGGGGGTAATTCTCTGGATCTACTGAACCGATTTTGAAAATTATTTTACCAATAGAAAGCCACGTTATTTGTGAGTGTCATAGGCTATATTTATCCCGGGAAAAGATAAGATCCCACGGTAACGCAGGTGAAACCGCGGGGGGCAGCTGGTTCATCATAATACTTGATTTCTAAGTCACTGTAGTGAGAGGCAGGTCAAATATTATAGACTTTAAAAAATATTTATAGACGCTAAGACATGCCTTAATTAGAGTCTAACAATTCATAAGTGCCTGTGAAGGCCTATTTGGATGAATATGATGATAGCTCAGTGGTAAGTGACGTCGGATGCCGCGGCGAAGGTCGTGGGTTCGAATCCTACAATGAGCTTGAGCTTTCGGTGAAGGAAAACATCGTGAGGAAACCATAGCACGGTGGTTTCCTCACGATGTTTACGAGGTTTACGACTGGCTGGCTACCACCCTCAAGTTGAAAATCTGTCGCCAAGCACCTATCGGTGTGTTCCGGCAGTTGCACTTGAGAGCCAGTTCCCATCTAGGCTTTGTGTGCTTACCACCTTCGGCCACATCATCACTTACCATAGTGAGATTGTAGTCAAAAACAAGCTTATCCAGAATAAAAAAAAAAAAAAAACGTTTCATTTCATTAAGATTTTGAGAGATGCCATTGGAATATTTCCCAGGCAGTTCCCCTGGCGACTGTAGTCCTTACCATCAGGTGACCCGCATGCCTCGTTGTAACTTGTGATAATAACAAAAATCCAAATAGGTCTTCATTTTCTTATGAATTGTCAGTTCACATTAGTTACATTACCTAGTTTCGTTTACAAAGTTTATAAAATCAACAGCAAATATAAGATTGTATTTCATAGTAGAGGTAGAGTCAATTGTAACGTTCATAAGTGCCTTACCAGGGCCTTAACTGAATAAATGAGTTTGAGTTTAGTATTTCTCAAAGTCAAAATGAAAAAGAATGTTCATTTTGCGTTCGCCTAATTCACAATAGCATTAATATTAAAAAGTTAGTCGCGTTACCTAGAATTCAATTTTTATAAGAAAAGAAAGAAGAAAGAAAGAACGAAAGAAAATACATTTATTTCAATGACAAACACACAACATTACATTACATTAAACTTAACCTACTCACACAGAAACATAAACACGAAATTGACAAATAATAATGTAATGTTCCAGGAAAAAGGTCCCGACTCAGCATAAGCTAGGGATAACAAAAGTATTAACCCCCGCGCTGGTTTTCAGTCGGGGCCCACGTCCATGACATCACGAACACACAGCCACACACAAAATTTAAAAAAAAAATCCTTACGAAAAATACAAAGTACCTAAAATACTAAGAAACAATTTGCCACGACGAGAGAAAAAAAAAACAAAAAAAAAAATGCCACGCATACATTAAATTACAACAAACCAACCATTTGATACAATATGCAACTTTTAAGCAAGGAGTGTTTTCGAGTGCCCTGATAGTGGTATTGTATATATAGCTTGCCTCATCGGTAGCTGGACGCGATAAACCTACGTCTAGCTTGACCCGAAAAAACCAAGGAGCTCTAAATAACTTCACAACCTCTTATACACTATCTTACAACATTTCTTTATCACCAAAAGTAGTGCTTATTTACCTCTATCAGCAAAAGTAGTATTTAAATTACCTTTCGACAAACGAAATTATAAGGATTTTAAGACACCAACGGAACTCTCCTCTCACCAAGTTCAAGAAAAACAAGATTTAGGCACAGGCAGTTCGTAGTTCGATGAACCACTTTCCTGGCGCCAGACATGTCTGGTAGCTATTTTCTTATTTAAGATCGATAGGTAAATCTCACCTATGAACTGGGGTCGTGCATGTCTGGGACAGTTAGAAAGTTATCAAGAAAATGTTAATAACACTTTAAATCAGTTTTTGAAGCTTCAATTCAAAGTTAATGCTTAATTTCAAATGTAATTTTTAAAACGACTAGGTTTCGTTTTAACAATCGCCAGTTCTCGATTGCAAGTCTTAACCACCGTTTGCTGCTATCCTGTTCCCGATAAACAACTCCCGGAGAGCTATTTTAAATGTATCTATCCTAGAAAGCGCCTATCGGTGTGTTGTGGGAGATGCGCTGTCCATTCATATCGGCTTTGTGTTTTTCTGGACCTTCAGTCAGATCTTCGCTCATCATGATTATGACGCTTTCAGCCGAAAGACGTTCACTGCTGGACATAGAGCTCCCCCAAAGTTTTCCACATCGACCGATCCTGAGCTGCTCGCATCCAGCGGATACCCGCCATCCTCACTAAGTCGTCGGTCCACCTTGTAGGGGGCCTGCCCACGCTGCGTCTTCCGGTGCGTCGTCTCCACTTCAGAACCTTTCCGCCCCATCGGCCATCGGTTCTTCGGGCTATGCGCCTAGCCCACTGCCACTTCAGTCTACTAATCCGTCATCATTCTTCAACATCAACATCTTCGCTCATCACATTGAAATTGTGGTCAAATTTAGACCTTTCTTTTACCGACAAATACTTCTTCCACAGATCAAAAGATACACCCAAAAAAGAAACTAAAAACATAGATGATAATAATCTTCAAGATACCAATACCGAATGGATAGATCTGTCACACGATATTGATGTTAACTATCTTCCAAACGCTGCCAGACCGACTAGAAAAGCTACAAACGAAATAGAAGTATTAATCAACAATGAATACGTACCTTTAAATGTTACGGCCGGTGACCAATTAATTGCAGACGTAACATCTAATTTAAAACAAATAAAGGGAGATAAAAGAGAACATAAATCTGATGAATCTAATATGGAACCAGATGTATTAAAAGATATGCCCTTAGGGTATGTAATTTCGGAAAATTCGATGGAAGTATCTCCTAATTCCGGTTGGGAACTTGTAAGGAATCAACGACAAGTGACGTATTCTGATCTTCCCGATTTTACTAGTGTGAAAGCAGATCCTGTAGTGATTAATATTGAAGGTGTGAGAGTAGAAGATTCATCTAAAGAACCAAAGATCATTGAAGATGGTATACCTAGTGTTCTGGCTGATAGTGCAGTTACTCTCAGGTAAGTAATTTTGGAAATCTATACGTGAGAGACATTGGTCCTCATTCTGTTTTTTAGGTATCTAATTGTAAGCTCATTGCCTCTTTCTTACATACATTATCGAAAATTACCAATAGTGATTAGACAGTACAAAAATGCTCGTGTCCGTTTCGTATATATAGACACAAAATATATAATACTAGCTGTCCCCCGCGGTTTCACCCGTGTTCTCTTCATCTTATCCTTTCCCGGGATAAAAAGTATCCTATGTGTTATTCCAGGATATGATCTACCTGTGTGCCAAGCTTCATCAAAATCCGTTCAGCCGTTTTTGCGTGAAAGAGTAACAAACATCTTCACATCTTCACACACATCCAAACATACTTTCGCATTTATAATATTAGTAGGATTATGTCCGGTAAGTAGTACGATAAACTAAAAAACTTAAGGGGGAAATAGGTGGGGGGGGCGTCGTTTTCGAGATATTTCAGATTTATAAATGTAATTAATTTTAGATAATAAATATCTCGAAAATGGTGACACTTTTACTTAATTTTTGTATATGTTGGTAGGTGACCCCCCCACCTATCTCCCCCTTCAGTTAGCCGTACTAATTACCGGACATCCTGTATATAACTAGTAATAAATATCAACATTCTATATTTTAGGGTATTTGGTGAAGGATTAACAACAAGAACAGTGATAGCATTTACTCACGATGAACAAGTGTTCGGTGTCCCATGTAAATTCTTACTCAAAGGAGAGTATATGGTGAGTACCTATTTATTTTAATACTCAAAATAAAGTCCCCAACTACGATTTCTAGAACTCACTCAAATCTCGCTTTCAGGTAAAAGAAGGCTCGCTAAAAGGCAAGACAGCGCTGTTTGAAATAACAGCACCAGATCCGATATCAGGGTCAAAACTCTACATATGCGCTAAAAATCTAAAAGTAGGAACATCAGATCCTTTTGATGATGAAAATAAGTATCTACATCAAGGCACGGAGCATTATAAAATGCTGGCCTCTCACACGAATTTACTGCCTCTATGGGCTTCTTTAACGTTAATATTATCATGTTTAACGTTTTCGGCGCTTTTCTCTGGCCTCAATCTCGGTCTGATGTCCTTAGATAGGACAGAATTGAAGATTATTTCGAATACTGGGACGGAGCAGGAGCGAAAATACGCAAGGGCCATCATGCCAGTACGGGACCACGGGAATTATCTTTTGTGCAGTATTTTATTAGGAAACGTGGCTGTGAATTCTACGTTCACAATTTTGTTGGATGAGTTGACTTCTGGATTGTTCGCTGTGATTTTTTCGACTTTATCGATTGTTTTGCTTGGTGAGATAACACCTCAGGCGATATGTTCGCGACATGGACTCATGGTTGGGGCGAAAAGTATAATGGTTACCAAGGTGAGTGATGGAATTTTCAGCTTTATTTTGTTTACGTTAGAGTCGTGATTTTGATTTTGAATTCTGGGCCTATGATAAAGGCCTTATATTTGAGTAATTCAATTAATTAATTATTATTATTTATTTAATTTACTAAGCTGCACTGATGTATGTATGTTGGTAAAATATTTTAATAGACGAGTCGGTTTGCGTGGTTAGTTAACACACTACCAATTACGTCACAGGTCGTGGTTTCGATTCCCATCCAGGACAGACATTTGTGTGCATGAACATGTCTGTTTGTCCTGAGTCTGGGTGTAATTATCTATTTAAGTATGTATTTACAAAAAAAAAGTAGTACCTATATGTAGTATATCAGTGTATCTGGTTTCCATATTACAAGCTCTGCTTAGTTTTGGATCAGATAGCCGTGTGTGAATTTTTTGTAGTATATACAAAATTTCCTAGTATACAGGTTTCTAGTACAGTAATACCCTGGACTTACGCGATAGGTGGGACTGAGCGCTATCCGCGTAAGTCGAATTCGCGTAAGTCGGGGTACAATTGTTACAAGGGGTGCAATCAAATAATGTTAAGTTTACACTCCAAAGATAATGTTTTTCTCTTCTTGTTTAAAGAGCAAAAGAGTCGGTTCAACTTCGTTTGGATGCCATAGTACTTAGTAAATATCTCAGGTCGTCGCACAACGCACAAAAAAACACAAAATCGTAACTTATGTACCTACGCGCCGATTCAAAATTAAATCGCGTAACTCCGAATTCGCGTAAGTCGGGGTATTACTGTATATACAAAATTTCCTAGTATACAGGATGTCCGGTAACTTGTGCGACAAACTTAAGGGGGAGATAGGTGGGGGGGGGGTCACCTACCAACATATACAAACAATGACTTTAGTAAAAATGTCACCATTGTCGAGATATTTCGAAATTTCCGTTTTTTTTTTTTTCATATGTACTCCCGCACTTCGTTTTTGAGTTGTGGTATTCGGAATTTATAACTTTTTACATTTGTTTTTATTGCAAAACGAATCTTGAATAGTTGTGTTATCAGATGCAAATAATCTTTAAAAAGTAACTATTGTAGTTTTTTATATTTTTCATTCATATTTAATGTTTTCTTTTTCTACTTAAGTTTGGTAAGGTTTTAAACTCTCCTAGTGCAAAAAAAAATCCTGAACGTTAGTTAACCTATTAGCTTAAAAACATCCTCGTTTAATAGACATTTAATAGACCAACTTAAGGGGGAGATAGGTAGGTGACCCACCCACCTATCTCCCCCTTAAGTTGGTCGTACAACTTACCGGACACCCTGTATACAGGATGTGCGGTTATATTGATAACTTTTTAAAATAATTTTAACTTCAGGCAGTGATGGCGTTGACAGCGCCACTCGCGTTTCCAGTGAGCAAGCTCCTGGACTATTTCCTAGGCGAGGAGATAGGCAGCGTTTATAATAGGGAGCGTTTGAAAGAGCTTGTCAAGGTATGTTACATTTTGCATTGCTTATTGATTGACTTTTTGTATGTTTGTGATGTGTGCTAATATTATATAGGGGAATGATTTGTACGTATGTGTGTATGTAACTAATAAACTCAAAAAGTACTGGGTCGATTTTAAAAATTCTTTCACCATTTGAATACTACATTATCCCTTTAGTAATATAGGCTATATTTTTATCCCGGGATAAGATAAGATCCCACGGGAACGCGGGTGAAGCTGCGGAGGACTGCTAGTTTAAGCATAAAATTGATAAAAAATAACAATACTTGAGAAAAACGGTCTTGACAGACGGACAAAGTGATCCTATAAGGGTTCCGTTTTCTCCTTTTGAGGCGGCACCCTAAAAATGATCGTTCATCACCAGGTTACGACAGACGTCAATGATCTGGACAGAGATGAGGTCAACATCATTTCTGGAGCTCTAGAACTTCGCAAGAAGAGCGTGTCAGACGTCATGACCAAGTTAGAAGATGTGTTCATGTTGCCCATCACGTCGATCCTGGACTTCGAAACTATGTCAGAAATCATCAAGTCTGGTGAGTTTGGGGTTAAAAATTTTGGGGAAGTTGATTTGGGATTTGTGGAGAAAATGAGAGGGTAGGTACGGTCGGCCAAGAAAGTGGTGTACCACCCTAAAGTTGAGTTATTATGCATCTCTTTGAAGTGATATCTTTTTATTTTGAACCTTGTTGTAATTTTCGATGACTAGGAAACTAAATCAAAACTGGCACACCACTTTCTTGGCCGACCGTACATGAGGCTTGTGCGAGTGATCAGGCTTGTTTTGGTGATCAATTCAAGGCGATGATAGCTCAGTGGTAGTGACGTCGGATACCGCGGTGAAGGTCGTGCGTTCGAATCCTACAATGAGCTTGAGCTTTCGGTGAAGGAAAACATTGTGTGGGAACCAGCGTTGTAGATTGTGGTCAAACACAAGCTTATCCGGAATTTAAAAAATGGCTAAACGGATTTTCATATCCTGGAATAAAACATGATACGTTTTATCCCCGGGAAAAGATAAGATCCCTCGGTAACGCGGGTGAAATCGCGGGGCGGAAAACTAGTTAGAAATATTTGTGGCTATTTTTTTGGTTTATGTCAGAAGAGACAACAGGCTGGCGTATCTCCTGATGATAAGTGACTCCCGTCGCTTATAGACACCCCACTAATATTATAAATGTGAAAGTTTGGATGGATGTATGTTTGTTACTCTTTCACGTAAAAACGGCTGAACGGATTTAGATGAAACTTGGCACCCTGGTAGCTCGTGTCCTGGAATAATACATAGGATTTTATCCTGGGAAAAGATATATTATAAGTGTGAAAGTTTGTATGTTTGGATGTTTGTTGCTCAATCACGTAAAAGCGGCTGAATGGATTTTGATGAAACTTGGCACACAGGTAGATCATATCCTGGAATAAGAGGAAACTTTTATCCCGGGATTAGTCAAGTACTAAAAGGTACCACCCTGCTAAGGTTTCCTCACGATATGTATTCCTTTACTGAAAGGTCAAGCTTATTTTTGAATTCGAACCTACGACCTTCGCTGATCCGACGTCACTACCACTGACCGATCATTGCCATAAACATTATAAACAATATTCAATTATATTAATAGTGACTACGATATCAGAAACATGTTCGTCTTATTTGGTGATGTGCCAACTATGAAGGAGCGGCTTTTCATGTTACGTAACTTAGAAACTATTAATAAACGACGTAACTACTAAGGGCATAGTCGCAAACATTAAATAAATTATAAGTTAAAAAACTTTTTTAAAAACAAGCTTTGGATTTGGAGTGACGTCACTTTGTTTTTCGAGTTATTCTCAGCAAGCCCTTTCATTTGATACCCATATTGTAGAAGCATTAAAAATAGTTGCATGGTTAGTTGTGTGACGTCATTCTGAATCCAACATGGCGGAACACCTAAGATGGCGGATTATTATTTTTAATGCACTCTACAAAAAAGATTTTTTTACTTATAATTTATTTAATCCGAGTTGCGGAGGCTATTGTTCAGTAAAAATTAACTTTACAATGTGTTGATGAGCAATTATAATGCAATAGGTAACATGCCAACGATTTATATACTAAACAATCATAAGTTGTATGTTGTTCAAAAATAAATACTGCAACCGTGAAAGATTGCAAATCGTACAATCATCTTCAATCATCATGATTTATGTCGCACTAACAGTCTAACACCACTGTGTTAGGTATTTAGCAAGTATTGTTAGGGTCAGGTCACACTGAGGCGCGACGCGACGCGACGCTACACGCACGTGCACTGTGGTAGGACACTTTGTAGTACCCGACTGTCTGGCTACCACCCTCAAGTTGAAAATCTGTCGCTAAGCACCTGTTGGTGTGTTCCGGCAGTTGCACTTGAGAGCCAGTTGCCATTAAGGCATTGTAATAAGGTCTACAACACATTGGCAATCCCCTTGGTATTGCTAATGTCTAATAGGCGACGGTAGTCACTTACCACCAGGTGACCCGTCAGCTGCGTTATCACTTGTGGTATAAAAAATATTTTAATAGAGCGACTCAAAATATAACTTTATTTACTACACGAAAAGATACACATTTCATTGTGCTATTGTTCCACTGAGCTATCATCGCCATGCATATACCTACCTACACGTTTGTACTGATTCGACCTACCGCTCCACACCAGGCTTCTCCCGTATCCCTGTATACGAGAGCCACCGCGGCAATATAATAACGGTGCTGTTCATCAAGGACCTCGCCTTCGTGGACCCTGACGACAACACCCCGCTGAGGACACTCTGCCAGTACTACCAGAACCCCTGCAACTTCGTCTTCGAGGATGTCACTCTGGATATCATGTTCAAGCAGTTTAAGGAAGGTTAGTAAATAATCTCTTTGTCTGTGATCTGCATCAGCCTTTGATGCGACGTTTCAGCCGGAAGTTCTTCGTTGTCCGTCTCTCAAAACACTTTTTCTCAGAAACGTGGAGGTGTCAAGTTGAACTATTAAATAAGCGGGTCTGCAATCCCTAGGAGCTGTGAAAAAAAATCCATCTTCTAAGTCACCCCAATCAAAAGATTCGGCCGTTTATGCTCCGGCTATACCGCATATTTAGACTTTCGCAAGGGAATAAAAATCTATAGGGTAGCTACTTCCCGTTGCCCTAGAACCATGACATTTGACAAGGAGCGATGTCATGTAGCACAAGTAAAGGAATAAATCCGAAAACCGTAAATTTGTAGTTACATCAGAAAAAAGACTAAAAATCTTCAAACTCAAACTCAAAACTAATTTATTCAGTTTAGGCCCTGGTAAGGCACTTATGAACGTTACAATTGACTCTACCACTTCGAGACTCGATTTCGGACTTCATCGGTTTTTTTAAGTTTGCTTGATGCATAAATGTGGTAGGAGGGTGCGTCATTTCAGCTTAGTCGATTTCTACTAACGTGCGTCGTTTTCTTCATAATTTACATTGATATCTAATAACTAGAGATAAACAATCCCAAGCAAAAATTATCTCAAAACTGTCTCAAATTGTGTTGGGTAATACTAGTTATTTTTACAAAGCTATGTACAAAAGGCAATAAAATTTTACGACTATGTTAAACGAGAACTGAGGCATGTTTACCGTCGGAGCGTTCGAATGCTACTAGATTAACAGAGCACCCAAATGTTCGAGTGGGCATTCATACGGTAAGGTACTGATTGCGTATCTTTAGTTATTAGATATCAAAGATAATTTACCTCCCCACAGGTCATAAAGGACATATGGCATTTGTCCATCGAATCAACAACGAAGGCGAAGGCGACCCCTTCTACGAGACCATAGGCCTTGTCACTTTAGAGGACGTCATCGAAGAGATGATACAAGCAGAGATCGTGGATGAGACTGACGTATTCAGTGAGTTTTTTTTAATTTCTATACGAGGCTAAGGTAACATGACTTTCTGCCATCGGATATACAAAGACGACTTCTTAAACCAAAATCCGATAATGGATTGAATTTAATGGTCTTACTACTAATATAAATGTGAAGATATTTGTTACTCTTTCCCGCAAAAACACCTGAACAAATTCAAATTCAAAAATCTCTTTATTAAGTAAACTCATTATAAGTATTTTTAATCGTCACATGTTTGATATATTACAAAATATTTTTTTACTCTAATGCACGATTCATAAGGTTGCTTTTGCTGAGAAGAGAACTGAACGTATTTTGATGAAACTTGGCACATGCATAGGAAACTTTTTATTTCGCTCGGGAACGCGAGTGAAACCGCGGGGGACTAGTTTGATTATCATTGCATGATTTTGTATTGATTGTTTGTGAGGCTGTAGGGGGTAATCTCTGTATCTACTGAACCGATTTTGATTTTTTTTTACCAATAGAAAGCCACGTTATTTGTAAGTGTATATATTAACCCAAAAAATGAAATGATCCCAAGGGAACGCGGGTGAAACCACGGGGGAGAGCTAATGTATTAATATAATGTTTTTTTTTAACTTTTGGATAAGCTTGTGTTTGACCGCAATCTTAATTTTGTTTCCAACAGTGGACAACCGTACGAAACGTCGTCGCAACCGACCACAGAACAATAAACTGCAAGACTTCGCAGCGTTCGCAGAGCGTCATGAGAATCAACGCATACATATATCGCCGCAGCTGACTCTCGCAACATTCCAATTTTTGAGTACCAGTAAGTATTTTTCTACTCTAGCGACATCTATCGGCAACGCAGATATATCTCGCACTCCTAGATAGTTGGTGCCACAGTGAACGATAGTTGCAAGACGCAGAATCTCATATAATTCTACATCGCGCTATCAAAGTTCTCCAAGCGTTCTCATTTACAAAAATGCCGTAATAAACCCCGAATGGGTGGTCAGTAATGATTTTTTTGTTTTTGCGTTATGGATTTGTCCAATAAAAGACTTTCATATAAATTAATCGGCATAAAATTTTTGGGTTTTTTTTTTTGCTTTTTCCGCCAATGCATCAGCCTGGCCACCCAAAGAGGAAACGCTGCCAGCCTGCTGGGAACCTTGCCGATCGGCAGCTGCGGCAGCCTCGAAGAAGTTTTTTATATATTATAGTTTGCATATGTTGTACATTTGTTGTAAATATATTTATATCCTAAAAAAATATATTAAACAGCAGTTGGCCCATTTTGACTTACTAGAAGATTTCTTACACTCTGCATACAAGTTTGCTACATGTATAGTTGGAGGCACCTTTAAATGGAGCAGTCATCGCTCCTCCATACTATATTTTCTGCAGTTTACGTGATTAAATATGAAATCTTCAAAAACGCCATCTGCTCCCACAAACTCTGTCTGTACTCTGTACTAGGTGAATCGAACCCCGGATCTGTATATTTAGGACCCCCATTTTAAGAAGTCTTTTAACGAATATTTCTTCAACCAGGCGTCGATGCCTTCCGTCCAGATACTGTATCAGAGACAGTACTCCGTCGTCTACTTAGACAGGACGTGATCCACCACATCAAGCTGAAAGGGAAGACTAAAAAGGACCCCAGCACTTATGTCTTCCAGCAGGGAAAGTCGGTGAGTCTGCGGAACAATGGGAAGGCGATGATAGCTCAGTGGTAGAGAAGTTGATAACGGCAATCGTAGTTTGCTCCATTTCTGCCATGTTATTGTCACACTGATTGGCGACAGAATTTCAACTTGAGGGTGGTAGCCAGTTGAGTTTTTTTGATGTCACAAGTGACAACGAAGCAGGCGGTTCACCTGATGGTAACTAACTACCGTCGCCTATATGACGGATAGAGGGTAGGTCAGGATAATAACAATTAATTCGTTTGCACAAATTAACTATCCAGTGTCAAGAATAAGCCAGTAAAGACTGTCCTTAAGGCGATCGCTCTGTCTATTTATAAAGATTACAGAGTGGGGAAATCGAATGTCGCGGTCAGTGGGGTAATGTGTTGTTTACAAGATTATTTCTAGGTGCGTTAGATGGCGCAGTTGCCTACATATACATTAGCAATACCAGGAGGATCGCCAATGTGTTGTACACCTTATTACAATGCCTTAAAGGCAAACTGGCTCCCAAGTCTAACTGCCGGAAAACAACAGGTGCTTGGCGACAGATTTTCAACTTGTGTGTAGTCAGCAAGTCGAGTTACTTCAAAGTACCCGTCGTATCCGACGTCACTACCACTGAGCTATCATCGCTGTAATCTTCTCCTAGTTAGTGTAGTGTACTACATGTGGTTTGTGCAGGTGGACTACTTCGTACTGATCCTGGAGGGTCGCGTGGAGGTGACGGTAGGACGAGAGAACCTCGTCTTCGAGGCGGGACCCTTTACATACTTCGGGGTGCAGGCACTCACACAGAACGTTGGCGTCGGTAAGTTATATTACACTATTTACCGCCCCGGGTTTCACTCGCGTTTTCGAGTCTGTCTTTTTTTTTTGCAATAATCCTTTTAGGATATTTCTGCCAATGTCAAAGTAGTTTATTGCCGGCTCTTCTCAGCAAAAACAACCTTCCGAACCGAGCATTTAGAGTCTGACTATTCATAAGTGCCTGTGAAGGCCTATTTGGATGAATAAACAATTTCATTTCATTCATTTCATTTCATTTGAAATGGTCTTGGTCTATCTGTCACTTCTTTAATATGTTTTAGTCAATACAAAATCTTTCAGTCGCATGAAATTTTCTTCAGATTTAATTTCTTATTTTATGTTATAGTCACATTCTCACACTCACTGTAATGTCTAGTCCTCGTCCGTACATGTCCAGTCAGGCTTTAGTGAAATTGGCGTCTGTTCCACTAAAACATTCACGGACTTTTTGGGACTGAAATGAAATGTTTATTCATCCAAATAGGCCTTCACACGCGCTTATGAATTGTCAGTTTATAATGACTCTAATGCACGGTCCGAAAGGTTTTTCGAACTTTCCAGGTTGTCCTGAAAAGTCACGATACACGCTTTCATTTCACTTCACTTGTGCACTTGTAAAGAACGCACTCGACGTACACAGATAAACCCTGTGAGGTTTTCGATGTGCGTCAGTCTTTTATTTTTGTATGTGTTTTTTGATGTATATTGAACAAGTAATAAAAAAAAACTTAGATTGATCTTTATTGGACAAAACGCCACCGATATTATTCAATAAAACTCAAAGTACACCCGCCAAAAAGTCCTCAAACAATAAATCTTATTATATCTTAATTAGCAATGAACATTTTCAGCGGAATCCCCGACGCCCTCAGCGATGGGTTCGCTACAGAATATCAACATGGAAACAATGCTTCGTCACACTTTCGTGCCAGATTACTCCGTACGAGCCATCGCTGAATTGTTCTACTTAACTGTTAAAAGGTAAGTGTCTGTCTGTCTGTCTGTCTGTATGTCCGTTACTGTACTCATTAAGAAATATCCTGCGTTTTTTTTTACTTCTGGATATATTAGTGTTTGACCGCAATCTAACCATGGTATGTGATGATGTGGCCGATGGTGGTAAGCACACAAAGCCTAGATGGGCTTGGCGACAGATTTTCAACTTGAGGGTGGTAGCCAGCCAGTCGGGTACTACAAAGTACCCTACCACCGTGCTGTGGTTTCCTCACGATGCTTTCCTTCACTGAAAGCTCAAGCACATTGTAGGGTTTGAACCCACGACCATCGCCGCGGTATCTGACGTCACTACCACTGAGCTATCATCGCCTGACTTCTTGAGAAAACCGTAATATGGTGGTAGAGTACTTTGTAGTACTCGACTGGCTAGCTACCGCACACAAGTTGAAAATCTATCGTCAAACACCTGTCGGTGTGTTCCGTTAGTTGCACTTGAGAGCCAGTATAAAAAGGAATATAATAATGATCCTACAAATTTTGTAATTGTGAAAGTTTGTAATATAATGAAACTTGGCACACATCCTCCCCTCTCGGTCACGTAGACGATCAGACGTGTTTTTGGTTATCCCTTATTTAATTTGAAAATAAAAATAAACACACAAAATTCATAACATTTGAGGTAAATACTAGGAGTGCAAAAACAGTGAAGAGTTGTCCTTTAAGTGTGCGAGTGAGGACCACATAATCTGGACAGTGACAGGTATATAAACAATAATTCCTCTTTAACACGTTTGACGCTCCGCGGTCCAGTGTGACCTATCCTAGACGACACCGCTGCTCCTTACACTCGAGGCCACGCCCCTCAGCGCTGTGCGCATACGCACCTATACACAGCCATAGTGATTCACGCCGGCTGCCGTCGGAACATTTAGGCCTACTCTAAAGAATATTACCGTAAAAATAATGTCTGTTCAACGTTCACCTCCGAAAGCCGGGCTCCTGCTTAAAACTCCACCGATTCTACACTACGGGTCAGATTCGGCAATAAACGCCTCATCCAATTCTGAGCAATCTGATGGATTTATGAACATTACCAAGCGCTTCAAACGTACTAGTGAGGATTGTCCTCAGTCTACACTGGATCGCAACGAAATAAAAGCAATGTTTTCCCAATTAAAGTTGCAACAAGATGATAAATTTGAAGCCATAAGTGTTGCCATGGCCACCATAATAAATCAAAACCAAGAGATAAAAAAATCGGTCGAATTAATGAATAAGCAGTACGATGACCTATTAATAAAAATGGATAGCCTGGAATCTGAAAATATTGAACAAAGAAAACGGGTCTTAATCTTGGAAAACAAGCTCGAAATGATGGAAAAACGCACCCGAAATTCCATTATTGAAATTCGAAATATCCCAAAACAAGAAAATGAAAGCAAACAAATTATAACAAACGTTGTAAAAGATATTGGTTTATCATTGGGATTAGAAAGCCCCATTCAAAATATCGAAGTGAGAGATATTTATCGTAACAAATCTGAGGCAATTGTGGTCGATTTTACCTGCATAACTAGGAAAGAAGACATTATTTCTAACTACAAAAAAATTGCCAAAACTAGACGTGAAAATAAAGAGGAACCGCTAAACACATCTCAGATTAATCTACCCGGATCTCCCCAGACGATTTACATTTCAGAATCCTTAACATATAAAGCTCGTCGAGTCTTCTTCGTCGCCCGAGAACACGTAAAAAATAAAAATATACTGGCTACGTGGACATCTCACGGGAAGGTGTACGTAAAAAAGGAGGAAGGACTGGCGCCAATACATATTGAAGAGGAAGACGACTTGCTCAAGATTATTAAATGACTATCATATGTATCATTTTATGTTTCCTCCTACCCACATTTGCTTCACATTATTTTGATACTGTTTTTTATTTTTAAATGGTTTTTGCATATACCTACATTTCTTTTTTTGTTCTTTAATTTTGTTATTACTGATTACACATACACACATACACATTATAAACACTTAACAAATTACAAAAATACTCACTTTTACATCACCGACTCAGCGTTACGTGTCCCTTTGCCTAAAAAAATGTTTAAAATACCTTATCCTACGTTGCATATTTTATCTATATCACCTTTTTTCTACCGTCCGCCAGACCTTGATATACCTATTACTTTTCTCACATACTTAGGTAACAATGTTAGATACAAATAGCATAGAAACCATTAACAGGGTTCTGGACAACCTGACGGTATCGACTACAATTTCATGCGATATAGATAACTTAAAAACATACGTACACGGACACAATTCCCTGAATCTCATCTCACAAAACATTAGAAGCATTAGCTCTAACATTCAAAACTTCATTACCCTTATTGTCAGATCAAATATAGACTGGGATATTATAGTCCTCACAGAATGTTGGCTACCATCAGCTAAAAGTATCCCAGTTCTAGACGGCTTCAACCACATAGCCACAACCTCTAATAGTACACAGAATGAAGGCGTCGTCATATATTATAAAAATCAATTGAACATCACATATGAAGAACCTCCTATCAGTGACGCAAACTGTATTTTATTAAAACTAAATACAGAGACCTGTATTATTGGAATCTACCGCCCTCCTAGTAAATATGATACTACCAATTTCACAAATAATCTTGATAGGTTTCTGGCTAATCTAAGTGGTTACAAAAATGTAGTCCTTTGTGGAGATATAAACATTGATATTAGACCCGACACACGGGACAAACGTTCTTTCGATTATCTCAATATTTTGGCAAGTCACTCACTACTTCCGGGGCATACTCTAGTAACCCATGGAATGACTTGTCTAGACCATATGATGGTTAAAACAAAGGTGGATAATTCTTGTTTTGTTATAGAGTCTTCAATCACCGATCATGAATGTGTTGCCTTAAGCATGAAGTTAGGAAGTCGTCTCAAGCTCGCAATTAATCCTAGGGTTCGCATTAATTATGATGGTCTTGATGTCGCTATGCTAAACTTCCTCGTTCAACCAATCTTGGATTGCAGTGATGTAAATACAGCCACGGATCTACTTGTCAATAACATCTCAAAGGCGATAATGGAGAACTCCAAGGTGTTTAAAACAGCTAAGAGGAAAACAATCATCAAACCATGGATCACTAAGGCCTTACTGCGTTGCATGAGGAATAGGGATAACCTATACAAAAAACAAAAAAAAGATCCTGATAACGAGGTGCTAAGGACAACTTACAAAAGATACCGAAATTTCTGCTGTTCACTATTAAAAAAAGCCAAAAGAATGTATGAGAAACAAGAGATTGAAAACGCTAGAAACAATAAAAGAAAGCTTTGGGATGTTATAACAAATATTAGCAACCACAGGAAAAAAACAGACAATTCATCTTGTTTACTAACAGATGTAAACCCTGATCAAAATATTAATGAAGTTAACAGGTTCTTTGCCCAGGTTGGAAGTAGGCTTGTGGAACAATATGATCAACACCCCATTAATAATCCTCCCACTGCAGCTGATACTGTATCCCTAACCCCAGTCAATTCACTCGTTTTGCTTCCTGCTGATATGGCTGAAATTATAAGTCTAATAAAAGAACTGAAGGACGATTGTGCTACAGGGTACGACAAAATCTCTAGCAAAATAATTAAAAGATATGCTCATATACTAGCCAGTCCTTTACTGCACATCTGCAATCTTGCTCTATCCTCTGGTGTTTTCCCTCGTGCGTTTAAAATCGCAATAATCAAGCCCATACATAAAGGTGGTGATAAGACCTGCGTTAATAACTACAGACCGATTTCAATCCTTCCGTCTTTATCCAAGATCCTAGAAAGATTAATGAACAAACGTCTCATAGATTTTTTAGAATCAAACAATCTTCTTTCTTCATCCCAATACGGCTTTCGTCAAGGTAGATCTACTAGTGATGCTGTTCATGAGCTCACCAACCTAGTAGTGTCTAATCTTGACGAAAAAAGAAAGTGTCTGGCTATATTCCTTGATCTGGCCAAGGCTTTCGACGCGGTCTCTATTTCCCACCTACTATTTAAACTTGAGAGGATTGGAGTGAGAGGGCTACCTCTAAAATTATTTGGGGATTATCTGAAGCTTAGGAAGCAGCGAGTAAAGATAGACAACCTAATTAGTGATGAGCAAACAGTAACTCATGGTGTGCCCCAAGGTAGCATTCTCGGCCCGACGCTGTTTCTCATATACATAAACTCCCTCTGTAGTGCGCAATTGAACAATGGAAGAATTTTAACATTCGCAGACGATACCGCACTTTTCTTTAGCGGGCTTTCCTGGGAGGAGGTTTTTTGCAGCGCTCAAGGCGGTTTTAACGTAGTATGTGCGTGGCTCAGGGATAACTTGCTTACGTTAAATGTTTCTAAAACGAAATACCTCGTCTTTGCTTGCAGATCAAATCTCCTTCCCTCGCCGTCTCTTTCTATCACAGGTTACAAAACCTCCGTAGTATGTCACTGCCCATCTCTAGAAAGAGCTGACAAAATAAAATACCTTGGTGTTACGATCGACCAGTTCCTCAGTTTCAAACCTCACATCGGAATCCTAGTAAATAGGCTTCGGAAGTTCATTTATTTATTTGGGACACTTAAGCATGTAGCAGATCGTGAGACAATTCGAATGGTTTACTTTGCTCTGTGCCAATCTATTATAGAGTACTGCATCATCGCATGGGGTGGTGCAGCAAAGACTAATATTATCAATGTTGAGAGAGCACAGCGAGCCATTCTCAAGGTAAGCGCGGGATTGCCATATCGCTTCCCAACAACGGATCTCTACAACAAATGGGATGTACTTACTGTCAGACAAACTTTCATTCTTCAGACCGTTTTACGAAAACACTCCCAACTATATTATGACCCGGAATTACTCAAAGACAAACGCAGAAAGGGCACCGTCTGTAGTACTTTACCCCTGCACTCTAGCCTCTCACAGAATTATTTTATCTTCCTCGGCCCCTACATCTACAATCAAATAAATAAAATATTGACCATATACCCTCTACCAAAATCATCCTGCAAAAAGAAGGTTACAGAATGGTTAAAAAAATTAAATTACCAAGAGACTGAGGACTTACTGTGCCCACTTAGATGATCTGTTTCACACACACACACACACACTCTCTCTCTCTCACACACACACACACAAACACATACACTCAATAATCAGAAAAATATTAATTTATTTTATTTTTAATTATTTTGTTTTTGTTCTTATTTTTGCTAATTTGTTTTAATTAGGTAGTGTTGTCATGTCACATTATTATTTTGTTTTTCTTACATTTCTATTTTGTTAGATGTCTGTTTTGATATATTTGCTATCTGTAATCTATCTGTGAGGTGGGGCACTGGTGACCTGTAATACAGGTTATTTTAAACCTAACTCAGGCACCAGTCTCTCACAAATCAGGTCTTTTCATTGTGTAAATTGTTAAATAGGCTGCTGTGAGAGAAAATAAATAATTTTATTATTATTATTATTATTATGCTCTTTATTTCTTACAAATCTTAGAAAATATTTTTTATAACATTATCCTAAAAATTAAAACTATTATAAAAAACCTAACCCAATAAAAAAAGAAGATTACATTTTATATAATAATTTAAAACTTAAAAAATAAAATAATGTTACAAAAACTATTCCTAGTATACCGCCGGCAGCGGGGCAGGGCCCAAACAACCGGTGGTTAGGGCTGCAGAGTAAGGAACTTCCTGACAATCCTAGCTGTGGCCAGAATAACTGCCTTCTGCATTTGACCCTTGATCCAACCGCCGAGCAAGAGCCTCTCGAGGTGTTTGTCGAGGCTCTTTGCTACAAGTCCGTTCACTGAAACGACTATCGGGACAACAATTGTTGAGTCCACGCTCCACATGGCAGTCACCTCGTGGGCCAAGTCAAGGTACTTACTTAACTTGTCTTTTTCGGCCTTCACGAGGTTCTCATCATGCGGGACAGTGATGTCAACAAGTATTGCCCGGCGTTGAGACCGGTCTACCAGCACGATATCAGGTTTATTGGCGACAATAGTCCTGTCCGTGATGATAGAGCGGTCCCAATAGAGCATAGCATGGTCATTTTCAAGAACTGGTGCTGGTACGTACTTATAGTACGGCACCTCTAACTCGACAAGACCGTGTCTAAGAGCAAGCTGTTGGTGGATGATTCTGGCTACTAAGTTGTGCCTATGCAAATACTCGCCGTTAGCAAGATGAGAACAGCCAGAAATTATATGTCTAAGGGACTCGCCGGGGCGGCGGCACGCTCGACAGATATCGGTCGTGCCATCCCTCATAATATATTTCCGGTAGTTGTTCGTCTTGATAACTTCGTCCGCAATTGCACAGGCAAAACCCTCGGTTTCTCCGAAGAGGTCACCAAATCGTAACCAGTTTACCGACGCGAGTAGGTCAACATCGGACCCTGTTAGGGCCCGATAGAAGCGCCCGTGCAGCTCTTTGCTCTTCCACACGTTCTTGCGGTCATCAGCGGTAAGCACCGCTGGTTTGCGCCAGTTCTCGTTTGCTAAGGAAAGCGGCGTAAGGTTTTTGTCAACTACAACTACATCGCGATGCATCCCACACTGATTGTCTAGGAAATACTTCCTAAGATTGCATACCTCGCGGTTGTGAAGGGTCTTGACATTTAAAAAGCCACGACCCCCATATCTCCGCGGGATATACAATCTCATGACAGACGAACGTGGGTGGAGCATACGATGTGACGTTAGTAATTGACGGACCTTCCTATCCAGGGTGTCCAACTCGGTCTGAGTCCACTTAAGTATACCAAAGGTGTATGTGAGTAGAGGCACAACCCAACCATTAAAGGCGCGCGACTTGTTGCCGCCCGACAAAAGACTATTTAATACTTTTGATAGACGACAAAAGAAGCGCTCCTGTACTGATTGTTTTATGTCTCTATCCACGATACCTAAAGCCTCTGATATACCAAGATATTTGTAGGTTTCGACCTCAGAGAGAGATCTGAGAATCATTGTCTCTGAAAGCTGTAAATTCGACGAATTTATAACTTTCCCCTGTTGGACATGCATGATCGCACACTTATCTACACCAAACTCCATTTTGATGGCGTTACTAAAAACTTCGGTGGTTCTTAGTAACTCCACCAAGTCTTGAGGTTTCTGTGCAAACAGCTTGAGGTCATCCATATACAGCAAGTGAGAAATTATCTCACCCCCTCTCCGCAGGCTATAGCCCAGTCCTGAATCCTTTAGTAAAGTGCTAAGAGGATTCAGGGCTAGACAAAACCACAACGGACTCAAACTGTCACCCTGGAATATGCCTCGCTCAATCCTTATCAGATCTTGTGAACCAGAAAGAGTACTATCACCACCCGGTTGACGAAGGACTGTGGTCCACTGTCTCATGCATGTGCTCAAGAAGGATCTCAGAGTTGCATCAATCTTATACAACTCCAAAATCCTGTCGAGCCACGAATGAGGCACCGAATCATAGGCCTTCTTATAGTCAATCCAAGCAGTGGAAAGAGCCCTTCTAGTCCGACGGACCTGTTGATTAATGACCATATCTATTATGAGGAGTTCTTTAGTACCACAAGACCCAACCCTACATCCATTCTGAGCAGGGGCCAAAATATTGTGCGCAACAATGTGCATATTTATTTTTGCGCGTAAAATGGATGTAAGGAGTTTGTACATTGTTGGTAAGCACGTGATGGGTCTATAATTTTTCGGTTCTGTGGTACTACCAGATTTGTGAAGTAGGAAGGTGATACCGGTGGTCAAGAAACTTGGAAGGGAACCAAGCTCGAGGGCTACCTGGAATTGCCTAGCCAAGCGGGAATGCGAGCACCGAAACCATTTCAGCCAAAAGTTGTGCAATCCATCCGGTCCAGGACTTTTCCAGTTCTGAATCGTACGGACCGCACAACTTACGTCATTCGGATCAATCCGAATAGCTTCCATGGTTTCAATAGACTGACATCCCCGCTCGACTACGCTCATCCAATCACCCTCCGTGTGAATGACGGGCACCGACCAAATATTGCGCCAAAATTCGGTCATAACACCCGGTTCCGGTGGTAGCCCGTCACCCACACGTTGCTCGATTCCCTCCCACCTTCTGTATACCTTCCTTTGGTCACTCTGGAAGAGGCGATTCTGTGTGTATCGCTCCACACGCCGTCTATAGCGACGAATACGGTTTGCCCATGCATAGACTTTCTGTTTTAAGTAGTCAATGCGCTCCGTGACGCCAGCCATATACTCCTGAGGCCTAATACCAGTCTCAGCAAAGGCTCGAGCCACGAAGTTCATCACACGGGGACGATGATTGCCTTCTCTAAAACAGATTAATTTTGCAATGAGGGTTCTGGCTACACCGATACGTCGTTCGATTCTCAATTGCCAAGCGGGTGCAACAGCAGCGCTACGTGGAGCTCGGTCTGCAGTCGGAAACTTGACTCGAGCCACACGACACACCGCGATCGCACCGCAATAAAGAATCGAATGAGTATCAGTGAGATCTTCACTAACTTCTAAATAAGGAACTAGCAAAGAGTCCATAACCCCCACTAATGCCAAATTACGTCTATGAGTGGGCAAACGAGGTAGACGTGGCCTAGATCCGGGTGTGGTACGATACTGTTGAATTGCGTCCTCTAAGGCCCTCCTCAATTGCTCATTAGTCTGGGTACTTACGCTCATACTTACACAATCCTCCTCATCGACCGCGAGATCAGTCCGAACCGCCATCGGCACCGGAACCTGAATCGGTATCGGAGCCGATACGGAAGTAAGTGGTATTTCTCGCGAGTCAGAGTTCGTGCAAATAGGCAACGACTCCAGACGTAGCCGATCAAGCACAGACTCATCCAACAGCTTACATCGTTGAATAGCCCGTACCTGATCCGATAATCGTTGTGCTGAAACATTAACAGTTGATTATTATATTTATTATTATTATTATTATGTAGTACATATTCTGCAATAAAACGCAGGATACTTTTTATCCCGGGAAAAGATAAGATCCTTCGGGAACGCGGGTGAAACCGCGCGGAAAACTAGTAGTATTATAATTGTTTCAGGTCGTTATATTTGGCGGCCAAGCGAGCCACTCTGATGGAGAAGGGCGCTCTCTCTAAAGGTGCCACCAATGAACAATTCGACACTGAAGTTGATAAGGTAGGTTTTTGTATTACAGGTAACGGGCGACGGAGTTTTTTTTATATGACACAAGTGACAACGAGGCAGGCGGGTCACCTGATGGTAAGCAACTACCGTCGCCTATAGACATTAGCAATACTAGGGGATTGCTAATATGTTGTACACCTTATTACAATGCCTTAAAGGCGAACTGGCTCTCAAGTGCAATTGCCGGAACAAACCAACAGGTGCTTGGCGACAGGTTTTCTACTTGAGGGTGGTAGCCAGCCAGTCGAGTACTACAAAGTACTCTACCACCGTGCAAATCTCCTCGACTTCCTCTAAATTTTTCAGTGACTGGTGCCACTTTAAAACTTCCTCATACGTACTCATTCCTAATTTTATCAATCCGTGACACACATATGGGCAATTTGTTTGTTGCACGAAGGAGAAATTTTATTCTCGCACCCTTTTTAGGGTTCTGCGAGAGGAAAAACGGAACCCTTATAGGATCACTTTGTTGTACGTCTGTCCATCTGTCTGTCAAGACTCTTTATCTCGGGAACGCGTGGTATCGAGTTGAAATTAAAACGATATACTCAGGTCTACAGTCCCTTGATGCTGTGAAAAATTCAAACTTCAAATAACGTAAAAAAAGATACAAAAGATAAATCTCTTTGCCTGAGTCTGTGTTTCCCGATAGTTACAACCTGGGAGTCTTCAAGTCTCGGGTGAATAGGTTATTTCTAGGTAAGCGTGCACCATCGTAGACCACATCGTCACCTACCATCAAGTGAGATAGTGGTCAAACGCGATACCTATTGTTAATAAAAAAAAAAAAAAAAAAACTAATTTTATATCAACTAGGTAAATTTACAAAATGATAACGTATGATATTTTTGTCACTTTAAGTTTTGGATAAAAGTTTATAATTGTTATTTTTTTTTAAGATTCTATTTTTCTTTTCTCTTTTCAAAGAAAGGAGGATGTCATAACATTAATTTTATTATAAATAATGTGGGTACCTTCCAATTAATGTCTAGATAAACTTTATAAGAAATACATGAGTTAGTTGTTGCCTGAGCAACATAACAGCCATTACATTTATGCCGCAAAATACGTATATTTCAACGCTCTCAAGGGAATCAAAATTTATTGGGTACTTTTTAGCGCATACAGCCTGAAACTCAAAACTCATTTATTGAGCAATAATCGCGCGCGGTGGTAGAGTTGTCTGTCAGATGGTACCAATCCATTTTCCGAGAGGTTGGTACATGTTTGGTATTACCAAGGTGAGATGACAGATGATACACATCATATGCTGAGTTTCTTGCCGGAGTCTTCTCAGTTTAAGTATATTCCGAACCGGTGGTAGAGTCAACAGTAACGTTCATAAGTGCCTTACCAGGGCCTAAACTGAATAAATGAGTTTTGAGTTTGAGTTTATGCGACCACTGTAAGCTTAGCTTGTATTTTTTTTAATGTTTTTTATAAAAGTCTGTAATAACATAGATCGAATTCCAGCACCTTTGTAACTCCTCAAGCGGCAATATTCCTCTACACGTAATGATATCAAAGAAACTGCTCGGAATAACTAACAGTTCTGCCTCCACGAAAGACGCCGACTTTGGATCTACTTCTCATGCTAATAAGGTTCAATATCGATTGAATTATACTTTTTAGAAATGTCAATGTAGATTCTTTGGAGTAATTATTTAATAATGTTGTATTTGTGAAATTATTTTCAAAATTTTATGCGTAGTTTTTGAGATTACCTCCTAGCTATTCTGTTGCGAATGACAGTTAACTAGTTTCCTATCTCTTTCTTAGGGGTCGATGATGAATGGACGGTCCCTTACAAACATTATAATAAAGGATAGAAAATATTTTAAGAATATATGTGAAGAATGTCGTGACCACATTTAATGGCCTTTTAAAGTTAATTAGATGTTTTTAGACTAGATAATAAAATACTCTAATTCTAAAATCTAAAAAACATTTTGCAGCCATTACCCCTTGGGAATATAATAGAACTAATGCAAATATCTAAAAACTACGCTTCATCAGAAAGATTGGATAGAAATTCCGACAAATGTTTGTCCAAATGTTCGTCCAATACGTACGACACAAAATCTAACCCGGAGGCCGCATCCTACAAATGTTTGCCAAAGCCGACCAATGAAATGAGAGGGTCTAACGTTTGCACCAAATTCTTTGCCAAATCTTTGGGCAATACATGTACAGTTTCGTCGAATCGTTTGGCAAACGATATGGACGCAAACAATTGCGCGGAATGTCGAAGGAATAACTTTTTAATGAACAAAAATCTAAGTAGAGACACCGATAATAAGAATGGTTAGAATTTTCACTACATAATATGATACTAAGTCCCCGCGTCTGTTTGTCTGAACGCGATAAACCCAAAAACTGCTGAACGGATTTTTTACGGTTTTCACCAATGAATGGGGTAATTCATGAAGAAGGTTTAGGTGTACAATTCATTACGGAAGATATGTGGGCAGGTCACCTACCAAATATACAAAAATGACCTCAGTAATAAGGTCACCATTTTAGAGATATTTCGAAAATGGTGACACTTTAACTGAGGTAATTTAACCCTGTCGAAAAGTGTGCATTACGTTTTCGAAGAAATAGCTCCTCAGTTCCTCCTTCCGAATTAATCAGGCGTCTGTGCATCCTCCTGCATGACTCCTTCAGTCTGGGGATTTTCAAGGCCAAAGAGAATAGAATTCTTTTGGTCAAGCATGTTCCATATTAGGCATCGTATTCGTCCTTTATGGAAGTGGAAAAAAAGTAATTCATTTAGTAAATCATAGTTTATTTTATTCAGAAACAGATCATTGTAAGAAAAAGAAGGCGAAATTCCACGGTGATTCCTCTCTCCTGTCCGTTCATAGCCTATCCCCATCAAATGAAGACACAATCGAGTCCACCTATCGAGATATCGATTATAAAAATATGCAAGAAATCGAATTTAAATGTATCGATTTTAATAACTCCAAATCGAAACATCGAGACTGTGATAACGATCAAGGCAATAGTTCAAGATATAATTATTGTAAATCTAACTGTAATTCGTTTCAATATAGAATCGATAATTCAAATATGTATCAAGATAATAATTGTTCTACACAACGTGAAACAGATTCCAATCATAATAAAATGATTGCTCATCATTCGAATGAATACGAAATCGATATCAAATTACGTCCGGAATGCCAAGATCACGGAATCGATTCGAACAATCGATTTGAGAAAGAGATTGATAACGATTATGAAGAAAAGAGAGAAGATACATTAATGACTGAAAGTAGGAGATTAGAAACTGAACAGATAATGCTATTACAGTTATCTAAAATTATAAAATTACTGGAAAGGAATCAGACTTGAGTGTTAGAATGTTTGTTTATTATCTATTCTTTTAGGGTTCCGTACACAAAGTGTAAAAACGGAAGCCCTATTACTAAGACTACCGTCTGTCTGTCACTAGGCTGTATCTTATGAACCGTTATAGCTAGACAGTTGAAATTGTCACAGATGGTGTATATTCTGTTGCCGCTATAACAACAAATACTAAAACCAGAGTAAAATAATTTAAAATAAAAAAAAAACTACAAAATTCGTACGGAACCCTCGGTGCGTGAGTCAGCGGTCTGGAACACAGCGATGTGCTTGGCGACAGATTTTCAACTTGAGAGTGGTAGCCGGCCAATCGGGTACTACAAAGTACCCTACCACCGTGCAAATTAAAGCGAATTTATGACGTATGTATTATTTTTTACAGTTATTGGAATCCGTTGACGAAGATATAAGCATCAGAAGCGAGCATAAGACGCCATCGAGACAGGTAATTAGTGAACAAAATATCCACTATTCTATGGCTTCTTCATCGAACCCTAATAAATCCTGGGACATTCTTCACTCGGCCATCTGATCCTAAACTAAGTAAAGCTTGTACTATGGAAACTATACTGGATAAAATTTCATAGATTCCAAGTTATTAGAAACTAGTCAGTGTTTTTAAACAATTTCATTTCAAATTTTCATTAAAAATTGTAGTTAACCTAAATAGTACCTAGGTATTATACCTACTTTGTGTGTTAGTTTAAGTTAAGTTAATTTTCATACTTAAAAATAGCACTACATTCGCCAACAAACTGTGATGCAGTTTGGCGAATTTTTGTTTCAAGTTAACAATGTATTTTTTTTGTTTAAAAAAAATTTTTTCCTAATTCCTTACAGTACAAGTGTAATTTTTTTTAAGAAGATTTTTGGCATGGTAGCCGAGACCTTTAAGCCATTTCTTTATTTTAAATATTCATCTTTTATGTTTAGTCACGTTTTATTGTCACTTTCACTGTAAAGTCTAGTCCTCGTCCGTACAAGTCCGGTCTAATTTTAGTGAAATTGGCGGCTATTCCACTAAAACATTTCATGGACTTTTTGGGACAACCTGGAAAGTCACGATACACGCTTTCATTTCACTTCACTTCACTTGTGCACTTAGATTGATCTTTATTGGACAAAACACCACCGAAATTATTCAATAAAACTCAAAATACACGAATTTAATGTTTTTTTTTTATTATTCTGGATAAGCTTGTGTTTGACCACAATCTCACCATGGTAAGTGATGATGTGGCCGAAGGTGGTAAGCACACAAAACCTAGATGGGAACTGGCTCTCAAGTGCAGCTGTCGGAACACACCGATAGGTCGGGTACTACAAAGTACCCTACCACCGTGCCCTTCACCGAAAGCTCAAGCTCATTGTAGGATTCGAACCCACGACCTTCGTCGCGGTATCCGACGTCACTTACCACTGAGCTATCATCGCCTTAAACGAAAACACAACGTCACTTCGCAAGTTCCCGCCAAAAAGTCCCAGTAAAAGTGTACATCCTTGTAGTGATGCATGTAGTGACGCCATACTGACATCACTACAACACTAGTGAAATTATGTAAACTTGCACTGCAAGGGATTAGGAAAAAATACATCCAGGCTCAGGACAAACAGACATGTTCATGCACACATATCTGTCGCGGATGGGAATCGAACCCACAAGTGTCGTTATTGGTGTATTTGACAAGACTTCTCTCTTCCAAACGTAGCGCAAGTAGACAGTAGGGTATTAATAGATGACAGCAGCCTGGGACTAGTTGACAAAACTGTATTTATAACACTTGATAATAAACTACAATGGGGTTCTCATGGACAATCTTTAGCTAGTAAATTGAGTTCTGCTGTATTTGCTGTTAGAAAAATCAGACAATTGACGAATGTTGAGACGGCCAGATTAGTTTATTTTGCATATTTCCATAGTCTTTTATCGTATTGCGTTTTACTGTGGGGAGCTGCTGCAGATATTGAAACAATCTTTGTATTACAAAAAAGAGCCATTCGTGCAATCTACAGTATGGGTCCACGTGAATCATTAAAGGAAATATTTAAGTAAATAAACATTATAACTTTACCTTCACTGTATATATATGAAAATATAATGTTCATACGAAAAAATGTAGACTTGTATAAATCAAATGTAGAGATTCATAATTTCAATACAAGACAAAAAGATAAATTAGTTGTTCCGTATTTTAGATTAGCTAGAGTTAAAAAGTCATTTCTTGGGAACAGTGTTCGCTTTTATAATAAATTACCAGCATCTGTTACCAAGATGACTGATTCTAAATTCAAATCGTACATAAAGAAAGTTTTGAATGAAAAAGCTTATTACAAGGTAGCCCATTATATTAAGGATAAAGATGTCTGGAGGTAGCTGCACTCTGTACAAGTACTTACACATTGTTTTTTATTGTTAATTACCATTTTTAATTATTTTTTTATACCTACGCTTTTATTATCTTGGTATTTTTTTGTTTTAGTTAACTATGTAGGTAACTAATGCGGGTTATAATTTTTTATGTATTTTTGTATCAGTTTAAGAATAAAATTGTTAAACATTTGAAAAAAAAAGGCAAATTAGTCAGACGGTCCAAAAATATTTAAAAAATGTAACCTTGCTGAGTTTCTTGCCGGTTCTTCTCAGTTGAAGGCTGACTTCCGAACCGGTGGTAACTTCTGTAATTCGACCTTCATAAGTGCCCTTCTAGGGCCTAAACTGAATAAATGGTTTTGACTTTGACTTTGAGACTAGATATTATTTTAAATAAGTTATCTCCCGTTTTTCGAGGGAGGTTAAGGTGGTGAATTTTCAAAAATCCTTTCTTAGCGGATAACTACACGATATGAGGAATCTACACGATATAAGTTTTTAGCATTTATACTTTCTGAGATTTCGTGATTAATCAGTGTTTCGCTATTATTATACAGGGTGTCAGGTTAGTAGTAGAACAAACCTAAGGGGGAGATAGGTGGGGGGCTCACCTACCAAATACACAAAAATTTCCTTAGTAAAAGTGTAACCATTTCCGAGATATTTTTCGATATTTTTGAATTTTAGATATTTAAACACCTCGAAAATGGTGACACTTCTATTTAAGTAATTTTTGTATATTTGGTACGTGACCAGCCCACCTATCTCCATCATAAGTTTTATAGACTACTTACCGGACACCCTATATAAATTCCGTTTTGCCCCACAGGTTTCACCGAACCCTCTCCCCGTTTCGGCTTCCCCCCACACTCGGTCATCATTCGGTCCACTTCCGGCCCTCGTATCCTACGTATCTCCTGAACCCAGGAATGGAGATCTATACGCAGGCGCCAGAGCGGATGAACAGGAGAAATTGTTGAAGTAATATGGTGGTAAGAGAGACCTTCAAAAGTATGGTAATCATTTAGAAATGTTTGTGAGATGTAGTTTCGAATCTTTATTTAAATAACCTTAAAGAGCATTGCCCACTAGCCCTACTGCTTCAGCCCCAGAAGTGAACAGTAAAAAATTGTACAAGTGTTTATTGTTCTAGATGTATAAATGTTATACATAAAGAGATAAGACTTATTAGAAGTCGGGCACGTCTTTATAATTACCAAAAGTATTGCTGGTAACTTTTTAAATCCAAATTATTACATAATTTTGTTTATATTTTATTTCACTGTTCACTGGCGGGCAATGCTCTTTGGTACCTTATAGTTATTGCTGCCATTCGTCCGGGATTCCCCGGATTTACCTAGTTTAGTCGTCCGGGTTTAATGCTGAACTCCAATATCCGGGGTTTTCACGCTTGTCCTGTTGACCAGATTTTAAAGATGGCCATTCTACTTTAAAGTTCAAAGAATAATTTTCCAAATGTGTTTTTACATTAAAAAAAAAACATTTATTTTAAATATTTTCAGTGGTGTTGAATATGTTGTCTGATGTAATCTCTCATTGCTAATGCTATTGAAAAGGCTAGAAAATTTTATTAGCTCATGCCAATATCATATACATATAAGAAAATTGTCGTGAACTATTATGTTTTTTTTATTGTAAAGAGATAGTGAATATATAAATGTACAATATAATTAGCACTACTATCACCAATTGAAAACAATTTCTTGAATTTAAATTATAATTTGTAAAAATAAATTTAATATCGAAAAAGGAAACCAAATAAGAAGCATCGGACATAAGGTCTTATTTATTAACTCGCATTATTCAAAGAATAAGCAAAAGAAGCTACTTAACGTAATCTACATAACTTAATATTTAAAAGAGTTTAAACGAGTAGGTTATAGTTTTCATAAATTAATGATGAGGGGTTTCCCCAAATTAAGAAAACTCGAATTGCCTATTGTGTATAGAAAAAGTTAATGATGAAACCAAATGCAGGTTTTAATATATGCATGCATAAGTTCTGAATTAATACTTCCAGTATTACATTGTGTATTAAATAAACCAGATAATATCTACCAGTTATAGAATAGTCACTAAGTATTTTTCGACTTTATTGCCACGGTAATATTACTTAATTTACAGTTAGTTAAATTGACCATGAATCTCATGTTTATAGCATAGGAAATAATTTATTATATTGACTAAACTCGACGTTTCGATCAAGTTCGACTACCCTCAATGGAGAAATTTCCATTACTTTATGGATTAATTATAAAAATTAAACAAAAATGTGAAAGAATCTCTAGGAATTAAAAAGTTATAGGACTTTGAAGTTGCGCTTGCAATATTTCGTTACGCGCGGCGCTCCAGCGTGTGACGTCACTTGACCTAGACGAGGCAAATGAAACAAATATTGTATCGTTCCTATCTAATATTCGATTTTGATCGAAAAAATGAGGTTATTCAAAATAATATTTTGATAATAATAGGTGCGAAGAGACCAGCAAGACGATAGTAAAACTAATCGAAATCGTAATCAATATTTTTGAAATAATTCCACCAGTTAAACAATACTAAAAGCTTAATTACAAACCATTACTTAATTTAAATCGATTACGTGTCGATTATTACAATCGATGTATTACTACAAAATATAAGAGGGTATTAAAGTGATCATACTTTCGATGTTAACTGTACTAATACGTATTTATTAAACTTAGATTGTAGTGAAAATACAAAATAATTGGATCTCGAAATCATTGTGTTCCTATTTTTTATTGATAATCGGCATTATATACTTGAGTTTTTACTAGTCCAACAACTGTTGTATTATAAAATTATATTAATATAGTAACAATACAGGTTGTTTTGGGTTGCCAACTCTACAAAAGATTATAGTACCCTACAATACAATAGGGTAGTGTCCTGGGTCAATAAAATGAATTCTAATTAGTCCGTCGGTAAGATTATCAAAATATATTGGACACGTATTTTTTGCTTTATCAATTCAATAAAAATATACAAAGTTATAGCGCATCAAAGCAGGAATGGGGCTTGTGACGTCACTTCGTGGTCAAATTTGCACCACGGCGTTACGTCACGCGAAATTTCAACGCACTGTAGTCCTCGTAATATTTCGTTTACGGAACAAAATAAAAAATACGTGTATTGGACACGTATTTTTTATTTTGGTAATCTAACTGACGCACTTAATAGATTTTTTAGGATACTACCCTATTGATTGTCATAGTTTTTAAACTATGTTGTATTTACCCCAAAATTTGTAAAATTATTTACGATGAAAATGCAGTAAAGCTTAAAGAGTTTCCATTTTTCTTTTTTTTTGCATTTCACTTTGTTTATGAAAATATTTTTGTCGTGAAATCACAATATTTTTATTAATATTATTTGTTAGAAAATGTGAAACGAAACACAACCTTCTTTTTTTTATCACACAATCGCTTTCTGAACGATCTTGGATCCTACCATAGTTGTTTTGTTAAAAAAACGTTGGTTACCCTGCTTCCAATTTCACCTAATCTACATATACTTACCCATAATAAGATCATGAAATATTTTGAGACGTAATTTTAATTTATAATTTGTCAGATACTGATGACATGATAATTGCAATATAAATATCTGTGTCTATTCATAAAAATGAGCCTAAAAAATATTTGTAAAAGATTTGATTATTGACTGTCATCTAAATCCGACTGTCGCCATTAGCTTACAATAGGTTAATGTTAAACGAATCTCGACAATAACTGATAATGTTTATCGATACTTAATAATTATAAATGCGAAAATGTTTGTTGGTCTGTCCCTCTTTCACACAACGGATGTTTTTTTTTTTCATAGAGATGTTATGTGGAAACTCGATTATTCGCACCTCAGTCATACGGATCGCGAATATCCGTTAATAATTTAATTCGTATACGTACGAAAATTTATGTCTAATATGAATAAAAATTGATTGTGATTGACAAGTTTTTTTTTTAAAACACATGTATGCGAAAGAGGCTAGTTATCTTTTGAGAGCAGGAATGGCGGACCAATGATAACCTATATATTTACACTTGTTAGACATAATAGTTCTTTAAAATGCACGGTAGTAGGGTACTTTGCAGTACCCGACTGGCTGGCTACCACCCTCAAGTTGAAAACCTGTCGCCAAGCACCTATCGGTGTGTTCCGACAGCTGCACTTGAGAGCCAGTTCCCATCTAAGCTTTGTGTGCTTACCACCTTCGGCCACATCATCACTTACCATGGTGAGATTGGGGTCAAACACAAGGTTATCCAGAATAAAAAAATATATAATAATAACAAAGTATGAGCCTAATATAAGATACTGGCTGTCCCACACGGTTACACCCGCATTCCTGTGGGATCTTATCTTTTACCGGAATAAAAATATAGCCCAATGCTCAATAAACGTGATTTACTATTGTTAAAAGAATTTTCAAAATCGGTTCAGTAGATCCAGAGATAACTACAACCGAAATCTACAACTTCACAAACTTTACCTCTTTATAATATTCGCCATCCCTGCTCTAGAGTTAATAATATGTTTTTCTTCATTTAAATTATTCGGATTTTCGATTATTATGGAATGCCTTACTTTCATAATATATTCATTTATTCGGATTTAATATGATACGAATGATTACGACAGCAATTATTCCAGGTAATCGAGTATTCACTGTAATTATCCCGGGAAGATAGTTTGATAATACCTCCATTGCCAAAACTCTAACTAAAAAGTGGCATTATTAGAAACATAGTTCTATGTTAAATGCTTAATTGAGATGATAGTGCTAGGCCGACAGAATTGTATACCTAGAAATAGTATTTTCACACATTTGTATTAAGGTAAAAAGCACTATATTAAATATTATGAAGGTGTTAGCGTAAATCATTATGTACAGGCTGTATGTATTTCAAACGGTAATTTTTTTTTATTATGACCCCAATATTTTGGTTTGGGGACCATTTCAAAATGGCAGCTGTCACCAGTATTTCTTTTTAATTAATGATGTTACGTTTTTTTTTTCAAATGTGAGTAGATGGCCAATAGTGAAAGTATAGGGTATTTGAGTATTTGAAAAACGAAAATAAATGTGTATTTTTTCTCGAAATCAACTTGCCGCAGGATTTTTGTTTTTATCTGATGCAGTTTTAATTTTCATCGAGTCTTCTTTCAGCATTTTTCGCTATTCCCTTTTCTTACGTATTTGGCGATCTACGACCACTTGAAAAATTTACCCTGTTTTCGATGCGTCGGCGTGCCTACAGCCTAATAATCAATTTTCAATATTTATGATGTTTACAATTTCCTTTACCATTACCAAATCGAACTGTCGATGGTAAATTCGATTTTATCACTCTTTAAATAAGTCATATGATGGCTTAATTATACACTATGGTGCTTCGCGAAAATCGAAAGATTGTCAAATCAAATTAACAATTTTAATATTATCGCGAAATAAATGCTTTTTAATGTTAAGGCGCAATCTGTACTTAAACTTTTCTTTTTAACTGACTTCAAAAAAACAGGTTCTCAGTTCGACTGTAGGATGTTCTATGTTTGTTACGCGATAATTCTGCCAATTATGAATTGATTTTGATGATTCTTTTTTTGTTTGGTAATCATACTTCAGAGGTGGTCCCATATAAATTTTATCGAAATTGATTCAGCGCTTTTTTCTTTTGATATCCTTATGTTTGACCGTAATCTCACCATGGTAAGTTAGGATGTTGCCGAAGGTGGTTAGCACACAAGCCTAGGTGGGAACTGGCTCTCAAGTGCAGCTGTCGGAACTATTATAGTAGTATTAATTTTTTTATAGTGTATTTCCTAACAGATATTATAAAATAATCTGTCGACCTCAAAATACTTAAAAAGCATTTCTTTTTTTTTCGAGAAAGTGTGACCACCATTTTGTACCAATTCACGTCATGACCGTGTATATCGGAGTAATTATAGGTAAATAGGTGCTTTGATTTGAAATTTATTATGGAAAGTACTTAGCATTTATTTGTGTTGTTTTAATGTACTTAGATTAGTAATATGTTTTTATTATTGTATCTGAAATAATTTTAAGTAATATTTAATTATTAATGGGTAACAATTGTTTACGTACTTAAATTGTATGAGATTTAAGAAATATTAAAACATTATGATTGTATTATTTTGTTTTATTTTCATTTACTACAAAGATTTTATGTCTCCATAATACAAAACCTGAAAGCTATTTCTGAATCAGAAACAGATTCCAGTGTTAATAGTTTTAAAACTATACATTGAAAATGAAAATAAAATTGAGCGATTTGGTTGTATTTTTTTCCGTAACTTGTGTAAAAATAAATTTCGTGATCACGAACAGTACCAAGCCCGCAGAGAACTTTTATGCCGATAAAAGGATTATTAATTTGGTAACTACAAAATTATTTCCATTTTAGCTGGGTATTGTTGTGCATCACCGCTACCGCTCCTGGGGTTTTTAGATATGAAAGGCGGAACCAACCCGCATAGGTTAATTTATTAACCATATTAGCCCCGCCCATGAGTAGGATAAGTTATGGTTTAAAAAAAAACAATTGAGTTTCAATCAATTCATTTATTAAATACCTTTTACCTAATATATACACATGGAAAGATGCGGCAGAATTTGGTTGCAAATTTAAGTAACCCAAGGAATTTTTATGCCGAGGATAAGGTAAGATCCCTCGAGAACGCGGGGGACAGCTGTTTCGACTGTCGGTTTAGTATTTTTTCATGTAAAAATGCTGCCTTATTAATCTTTCCACTCCTAATTCTATGTTTAATATACCTACACAGTAATATTTATCTATTATACATTTTAATGTGAGTGAATTAAAATAGATTAATGTGAAGGAGACTATATTAAAGAACACCTACCAAACCATAGCTAAGTATTGAGTCTTTATTATCCATTAACGTAATCGATTCCTGAAACTTTTTTTTTATAATTAGTAAGCTTATAACACAAATACATTTTCCCTCCTCTTGCTCACAAAGACCGTCATTGAAGCGTACCAGAGCGGTGAAAAAATAGCAATTCATCCTCTAGGGAAAAAGTATTTTTTATTTTATTTTTGTGTGTCAAATGACAATGAGCCTACAAAAACGAAAAAGTCTTTAGTCATAAGTAGAATAATCATGAATAAAGACTCGACTTATTACTGTTTCATAAAAAAAGAACTTCATTTTAATTTTGAAAATCTCTGGTAGAATGCATGCAATGTGTTGCGGCTACAGAAGAAACAAAAAAAAAGAAATTATAAACTACATATTTCATATTGTATTGGATTGTTTTATTTTTCGCAATCGTAGTGAAAAGTTTAGTGTAACACACGGCGCTAAAACCCATTAAAACTCGGTTTCTATTTAGTCCCTCGCTAAAGCTCGGGAGTAAAACCACCTCGTATATAATGGGTCATTTTAGCCCCTTGTATAACATTCTACTATTTCATCCCCCCATCTCGGAAAGAGTAGAAATAGAAATAGAAATTTATTAATAAGAAATTAAATTTTTACAGTGGTTTGATTGACAATGACAACCTCACTAGGCATAGCCTGTATCGAGGCTGTCAAAATTACATGTTTGCCTGATAGGACTATACTATATTTAATATACTATACTGCATTAATGAATTACATAACAATATTAAAATATTAGTGTGTGTGTGTGTGTGTGTGTGTGTGTGTAGTATTTTTGCACTTCGATATCTGAGTGTAAAAGCCGTTTTTTTTCACTAGAGGATAAAGTAAAAAGAACATCGTGTGCACTAAGTTTGTGAATTCAAAACATCATTAAACCTATTTACTTTTCCCTCCATGGTGCCGAATTTATCATACATCCTTTTTTAATTTGTTAAAAACTCAAGAGTCGGAACCTTCTTGGTGTACTTTTTTTTAATTTGCTTTGCGCGCGCCATTTTCTTTTTTTTGCATTTAGTCATTTCCTCCCTGAGGTAGGATGAAAAGATAAGTGTTGCACTCGAGTGCAACGATTTTCACCTGGTGCTCTTTTGATTCCCTCGCATACGCTCAGGATCGTCGCTCGTGATTCAATAATAGAACCCTTCGCTTGCTCGGTCATCAAAATTGAGCACGCGGTTAATAAACAACTTTCCACTCTTGTATAACAAATAACTATTATTTGCTAAAATAATAAAGATCCACATATCCTGCCTGTTGCTGTGCTGTGCCTGTTGCTGTGCTGTGCCTGTTGGACGAAGGTTGTATGCACACAAAGCCTAGATTGTTCAATTATTTGATATCGTGACTATAACTAAATTACTATACAGACTAGAATCAAAAAACTATCCTAAGGCTGCTTTTCCACCAGAGATGTGCTATGAGACACCACTCGCGACACCATCCATTTAATAAACATGCTTAGTAGAACCCGTTTCCACCAGTGCTATGTTATGTGGACGAATGAATATGATTGGGGGATCTCAAACGCATCCAAAGCAACGTAGCATAACACATCTCTTGTGGAAAGGCAGCCTAAGAGTACCCATGTCGTGAAACTACAATATTTTGGATATTTTTTTCATAAACAATCTCATCGTGTTAAGCACACAGTCAATATACTATATTTTTTAATTTCTTGCTTATGCCTAAGACTACATACTTCGAATATCCATAAAGGTTTGTAATAGTTTTAAATGGTACTTACTATCTGTATATCTTAGATGTATGGATTTTGATTTGGTATCAATACTTAATATTATAAATGCGAAAAAGTGTTTGGAACAAAATGGATCCAACTGTTTTTTTTTTGCATAGAGATGGTTAATGCACTTTTTTTCCGAAAACGCAGGAAAAATCGCAAAGCGTACCTAGATATAAAAATATTTTTGTATAAGGTAACTGTTTAATCTTTAACAGATCACCAACAGACATGTATTTAAAATGTATAATAAACTTAGGTACTCAATTGTCTCAAAATTATTTCTACAATAGATGTTGTTTTTTTTTATCGCATCTGTGCAGGCTTCGCGTAGTCGGTAGTTTATTCCGTTTACACAATTGATAGAACAATGAATATCTAATCACAAAAAATGCATAAAATGAAATGCATCGTTTAAAATTATAAGTATTAAACCTTAAACTAAGAGGTGCATAGGTATTTACTTACAACTAAACATCGCACTATACAGTCTAGCCACACAATTAATTATAATATCCCGAGAGATTCTTCAAGTAGAATGCATTTTTTATGTTTATTAGATTTATGTATTTTTTATTAGCGTATTTTACAAATTTTAATCATGGGTCGGAGCGATTGATTTTTGTTAATTAGCAGAGATCACTCGGTGAGATAATATTGAAAGTATATTTCCAAACCGAAACGGGTAACCGAATTCGGTTTTAATAAAAATAAACTGTCAGTTTATTTCAACTGACATTGAATGACGTTTTTTATTTTCAACTCTTTAAGGGCGATTCAGCGACAAAAAATGGCCTTACCGAATGAGCACCCACTCGAACATTTGGGTGGTCTTTTAATCTAGTAGCATTCGAACGCTCCGACGGTAAACATGCCTCAGTGCTCGTTTAACATATATTTTGGCTAGCAGGTATGAGTAGTAAAATTTTATTGCGTTTTGTACATAGCTTTGTGAATACAACTTAAAAAAATAACTACAACTAGTACCTATTACCCAACACAATTTGGGACAGAACTTTTGCTTGGGATTGTTTATCTTTAGTTATTAGATAAGATATCAATGGCAAAATATTGTCAGGTGCATATATTACTACAAAGAAAATAATACATGTCCTGAAATCTATTGTCATGTATGCAAAGCATTTTGTTAAAGCTCCATTTTACTACACATCAAAAAAATATATATTTAACTAATTTTAAACATTTAACACGATAAGCACCGAGCAACCTCTGCGGCAATAAATATGTCTATGATCTTGTCTATGGCATTTAAATGGTGTCGTATGCCGGCCACGCCGGGAGGGGTTCGCGCTATGGGGGCGTCATGCTGCCACCATACTCAGGGGATGCCCCACGACCTATTGGCGATGGAAAATGTAGCATCAATAGAAAACAGGCCACTGAACGGAATCCCACTAATTTTATAAATGTGAAAGGATGAATGGATGGATGTTTATTACTCTTTCACGCAAAAACGGCTGAACGGATTTTGATGAAACTTGGCACACAGCTAGATCATATCCTTGAATAACACATAGGATACTTTTTACCTTGGAAAAGGATAAGGTCCTTCGGGAAAGCGGGTGAAACCGCGGAGGACAGCAGAGCTCAAGTAGCTCTGCTGTCCTCCGCGGTTTATAAAAAATATTAGCTTCATTTTATTGTATGTCAAAACGATACCAGGGTGATTGCTAATGTATCGACAATATTAAAGGCTACTGGATCTCAAGTGCAACTGCCGGAACACACCAACAGGTGCTTGGTGACAAATTTTCAACTTAAAGAGTGGTAGCCAGCCAGTCGAGTACTACAAAGTACCCTACCACCGTGCGGTGGTTTCCTCACGATGTTTTCCTTCACCGAAAGCTTTTTTTTTATTCTGGATAAGCTTGTGTTTGACCACAATCTCACCATGGTACGTGATGATGTGGCCGAAGGTGGTAAGCACATAAAGCCTAAATGGGAACTGGCTCTCAAGTGCAGCAACACACCAATAGGTGCTTGGCGACAGATTGTTAACTAGGAAAAATAACATAATATGTAATAGGTTGTAGTCTTTGTACACAGGTAGATATAATTACCTCGGCCTCTGCCGCGGCCCCGTCCCCTGCCCCTCCCGCGGCCGCGTCACCTGCGTCCATCCCCCAGACCAACCATGTCTGCAACAACACACTCGTTTATTAGAAGAATGTTACCTAATTTTGAATATTAGCTCTCCATATTCTCTGTCAAAAATAAAAAATACAAGTGAAAGAATTACTTCGATACGTCAATTAGTTTCCGATTTATAGAAGTAAACGTGCGATGCGGACTCGTACTCGATGTGACGTACTCGTGTGACGGTGTGACGTCAATGTGCAACGCTCCGCTATGAGCGAGTGTTGCACATTGACGTCACATGCGGTCACGTGACTGTTAGCGGGACTCGATTTTATCGTAAGTTTAAATGCCTGTAAAATCAAAACTAATAGGTATTTTTGACTACAACAAAAATTAGTGTATTTGTATACATACAAGCTTCACTGTTTCAACCGATTTGGCATACCTATTAACATTCTCCATTGTATAAGTCGTCATAAGGGCCGGATTCCTTCACCGAAAACTCAAGCTCATTGTAGAATTCGAACCCACAACCTTCGCCGCGGTATCCGACGTCAATATCACTGAGCTATCATCGCTTTAAGTTTAGGTATCCACTAAAAAGGATTTTTGAACGCGGGGGACAGTTTACCTATATTAGTCGCAGTCTTTTCCAAATAAGCCAGTGGTCCTTGGAGCGAGGTGCTCGCGTATCCGCCCCTTCCACCAGCCAGGAACATACCCTGGGCAAGGCTGCTCTGCATCTAGTAAGAAGAAACATGTAAGACAAGATCCTTCCAGACACCTCATTTGTCAAATTATGATACACTTATGATTTCGAGTCGGGTAATGAAAAACAATAGTTAAATGCGACCGTTGAAAGAATGTGAGTATTTAATCTAAAATAATGAAGGGAATGGATACTCAAAACTATGTATCAATACGGAACCCGGCAGACAGTAAGGTAGAGTTACCGTAACATAAGTATAAAAAAACTGACTCATTTTATTCCATCAGATTCCGATTTGATAAATTACATGTTTTGCTGTGATTTCGAGAAATGAATTCAGTAATTTTAGAATTAAACTGATTGTTCTATATTTTAAGAATTAGGATTTCACATAAAAATTATGTATAAAATGACACTTGTATGCCAAAATGGATTAATGTGCGATGATATATTATTTTTTTATAAGTACCACCAACATTTGTACCACATTATGCAAATAAAGCACTTTGACTTTGAGCAATATGGCTAGTAGCCTTTCTAGACCCCGCATGTTCACTTTAAAGAAGTTCCAGAAATCGAACCCTCTACCAGTATCTAGCCGACTACCAAAGCGACCTCAATATAAAGCTAAGCATAAAAAAACTACGTACCTTTAATTCGTGCATCACTTGTCAGTACTAATCAAATAATGGAAAGGAAAAATAAAACGCAAAAAAAGAAAAGGAAAAGTGTATTTCAAAATTAAACAAAAGCAAAATTGAAACTGTTATTTTAACTTAAAATAGGCTAGACTACGAAAAAATATATAAACTACATTTCTACTTCATAACATAATTGTACGTTGAATCAATGCCAGTAAAGTTGAAAAAAAAAACAATATTATGTCTCATTTTGAAATGAGCAAGACACAGGAGCGAGTGAGATGCACATAACTATATACAAGTCCGGTAAGTAAAAATATTAACCTAAAATATTAAGGGGAGGATCTCAAAAATGGTGACCTTTTTATTGAGCTCATTTTTGTATATGTTGGTAGGTGACCCGCCCACCTAATCTCTCCCTTAAGTTTGTCAGACTACTTACCAGACTGGATGAATATCATGTTGACATTGCATTGATTCAAAAAAAAAAAAAATGTGAGAAAAAATCAAAGTCGCGTCATTTAAATGCGTAAGGTTTGAAAGTAAATTTTACGTTTTTTAATAATTTTACTAATGCAGATATGATAGCCAAATAAAGAATTGTTACGTTAATACAATAATGTTGCCAGATTAATATTTTTACACCAAATTATATATATTTTTTTATTATTTGTGTTCTATTCAAGTCTATACACCACGACTTTATGTTACTGAAATAGATCAAATCTCTATGATTGTAACATCATTAAATTCTCATCAAAAATACATACAAATATTTCAACACTTAAATTATTAAAATACTATGATTCAAAATCATCACTTTTCATTTCACTTTAATGTTACTTATTATCATAATATTTTGAGGCTCATTTTCAATTTAAACTAATTAAAATGTAACTACCGCCGCTGCACGTTAGCGGGGTAGGCGGGCGGATGCGGGGGGCGCGGTACCTGTTGTTGCTGTAACGCGGCTTGTTGCTGCAACGCGGCTTGTTGCGCCGCAGCCGCTGCGGCCATTTGTTGCGCCTGGATTGGATACAGGAGGACATTTTGAAATGGCTTCCTTTTTAAACCTATGTCAGATTAGTCATGCGAACTATATCCCTAACGACTAATCTGTCTACTCAACATTTCTTCGTTCTTTCATACATTCACACATTGTCGCCGTCCTACAACCACGCCAGACGACTGCCTAAATGAGTTTGTGACTAACCGTTTACTATGGTATAAGGTTACTATGATAGGTCTCATGATAAAAACAGTTATTTTATTTCATATTATTCTTATAGTACCTAAAATAATAGTAAATGAGAGAGAGGAAATAGTCATAGAGTGTAATGCAGCATATAACTGTACCCCACATTTCACCTTTCATATTTTAACCCCTTCAATAATATAATACATAAATTTTTACATATCACAGAATAAGAACTCAAACTCATTTATTCAGTTAAGGCCCTGGTAAGGCACTTATGAACGTTACAATTGACTCTACCACCGGTTCGGAATACACTTAAACTGAGAAGACTCCGGCAAGAAACTCAGCAAGGCAATTTATTCTTAACAGTGGATCTTTCTTACATTTATTTACTTACTAAATATAAGAAATAATAGTAATACCGTACTGAAGCTTAGTTTATACAGGATGTTCGGTAAGTAGTACGACAAACTTAAAGGGCAGATAGGTCACCTCGCCTATCAAATATTCAAAAATCACCTCAGTAAAATGGTCACTATTTTTGAGATATTTCGATATTTCTCTATCTCGAAAATGGGAACACTTTTACAAAGGTCATTTTTGAATATTTGGTCAACCGCCCACCTATCACCCCCTTAAGTTTGTCGTACTATTACCGGACACCCTGTATATGAAAGCATATCTTAAAAAGCTTCTTTTTCTATAGTTTTTTTGGAAGCAGGTAGGAATATTCTCATAACTAGAGTGCCCATACTAAAATGGAGCGTTGCAATAATTGAATTTTATTTTGATAGATTTTTTATTTTGTTACCTGTACACTTTGTTGCACGCTGCAGGGTTGCTGTCGCGGTGAAGCTGCCTGTTGGATGGCAGGTTGCGTGCTTTGTTGCGGCCCCTTATTGTACACTGTGTGGCCCTGAAAGTGTACATGAAGACGATGATAGTTCAGTGGGTTCGAATCCGGAAGAGCTTTCGGTGAATAATAAATACTACGATGGTACTGGTTACCACCCTCAAGTTGAAAATGATATTTTTTATTGAAATAGGCCTTTACAAGTACTTATAAATAGTCTAGACTCTAATGCACGGTTCGGAAGGTTGTAAGTATATCGTTAAGGTGATACGTAAAAAACGTATAAAAGCTTGATGGCAGGCCGACTGGGCGGAGCTACGAAAGTGACAGAGTTATTTACTTCCATATGCGAAGAAAGAGAGCGCAACAATGCGCTCGCTCCCAAAATAAAACGACGTAAGCGCCAAACCAAATAAAAATAGATTAAAAATTAATTACGCTATTTATCGAAAAAGATTTTTGACCCATATTTTGAATGGAGTTAAGTTATGAAATTCGTTATGATTTTAGGATAAAATCCAAAAATAAAAAAAAGAAGAGGTCTTTTCGGAATTAAAATTTATCGAGGCAATATAATCCAATCGTGTTTTCACGTCTACCAGAACATTAATCAAATAGTCAATTAGCATATTATAAAAAAAAAAACTATTAATTATGCCATAGTGAAATAAAACTATTTCAAAAGGCTCAATATTTTTTTTGGTATCGCCTTAATGTTTTAATTTCAATTCGATTTCTTCACGCGTTCCCGAGATCTTGGTCTTGACAGACAGACGGACGTACAACAAAGTGATCTTATAAGGGTTCCGTTTTTTCCATTTGCGGTACGGAACCCTAAAAACTAGAAGGCACATGAGTCGCCATAAGTTGCAGTTAATAATTTAAAAATAATACTGTTGGTTATTATGTATCCATAATAAAAGTTTGTGCGTATTACCATTCAGCTTCGTAACTTGAGGTCCTGTCTGGAATAGAATTAGGATAATAAAATTACCTGCAGATCAGCGAGCAAGTTCTGCCATTGGCTGATCTTGTCGTAGTGTCGTCTTAACAGTTCTTCCTTACGTTGCAGCTCGCATTTCAACTCATTATTGTCTTCCTTCACCAGGAGTTCCGGTTTCATAGCAGAGAGTAGGAATCTTCAAGATAAAATAAAAGAAAGATAGTGGATAAAAGTCCATCACAGTATAAAACCCAGCATAAAGAATCTCTTTTTTAAGGCGATGATAGCTCAGTGGTAGTGACGTCGGATAAAGCGGCGAAGGTCGTGGTTCGAATCCTACAATGAGCTTGAGCTTTCGGTGAAGGAAAACATCGTGAGGAAACCATAGCACGGTGGTAGGGTAGGTACTTTGTAGTTCCCGACTGGCTGGCTACCACACACGAGGTGAAAATCTGTCGACAGCTGCACTTGAGAGCCAGTTCCCATCTAGGCTTTGTGCGGTAAGCACCTTCGGCCACATCTTCACGTACCATGGTGAGATTGTGGTCAAACACAAGCTTATAGTGAATAAAAAAAGAGCTAGAGACAGTAACGGCCGTGATTCCGGGACGCGCCGGGCAGTTTTAGCTCTTTCATACATTTTGCATCGCATGCCTAATTGAAATATTTGAAAGAAAAAACTAAAATAAATTTATTGATGGCAAAAATAAGTAAACATAACATAGCTAGCTACATATTTTACTATACTAATATTATAATGAGGATTTGTATTTTTGTATGTAACGAATAAACTTAAAAAATATTTTAAAAATTCTTTCTCCATTATAAAGCTACATTATCCCTGATGAACATAGGCTATATTTTTATCCGGAGAAAAGATAAGATCCCACGGGAACGCGGGTGAAACCGCGGAGGACAGCTAATATTATAATAATATTTTAATTAATGATAATATTACCATTTTACTTCAGATTATGACTAACATTTAAGAAATCATTTGGTACGGCCCCCCTCAGACTGGCTCGGGTACGCCCATTTCGGCGTAGTACCTACTACATTTGTTGCCCGGAGATCTATCAATAATAATAATCTAAGCTATATTAGTGCAACTCCAAACCTTTTCTGCAAGAAGAACGCCTCCATCTGTCTGGCTAGATCAATGAACCGTTCCACCTCGACTTTCACTTCTTCTTTCTCCACACATGGCGACGCCTCCTGCTTCGTCAGGACGTTCAGACATGCCTATGGTGAATAAATGATAAATAACTATCCTGGCCAAATTATTTTTATACATGGCCATTGGCAGAGCTTGTGCTTAAAACTACATAACCAAACTTTAGGAAAAAGTGGCGCGCATATTGGATGGCACTGTAGCGACATCTATCTACAAACAGATGTAGTTCGCACGACTCCTAGATAGATGGCGCTCCAATAATCTACATCGCGCTATCGAAGTTTTCCAAGCGATGTGCATATATGCAAGCTTCTAACATCTACAGTTGCGACATCAACATCTACACCGACCTAGCCTGGCGGAAGATCTTCCATTTTCAATGGAGGAGTTCTAACACCTCGCTCCTCCATAGCACTATCTATCTATAGCGCAGTTAATAGTAGATTGTTATACAAGGGGCTAAAATTACCCATTATATACGAGGTAGTTTTACTCCCGAGCTTTAGCGAGGGACTAAATAGAAACCGAGTTTTAATGGGTTTTAGCGCCGTGTGTTACACTAAACTTTTCACTACGATTGCGAAAAAATAAAACAATCCAATACAATATGAAATATGTTTATAATTTCTTTTTTTTTGTTTCTTCTGTAGCCGCAACACATTGCATGCTTTCTACCAGAGATTTTCAAAATTAAAATGAAGTTCTTTTTTTATGAAACAGTAATAAGTCGAGTCTTTATTCATGATTATTCTACTTATGACTAAAGACTTTTTCGTTTTTGTAGGCTCATTGTCATTTGACACACAAAAATAAAAAACTTTTTCCCCTAGCGGATGAATTGCTATTTTTTCACCGCTCTGGTACGCTACAATGACGGTCTTTTTGAGCAAGAGGAGTGAAATAGTAGATTGTTATACAAGGGGCTAAAATGACTCATTATATACGAGGTAGTTTTACTCCCGAGCTTTAGCGAGGGACTAAATAGAAACCGAGTTTTAATGGGTTTTAGCGCCGTGTGTTACACTAAACTTTTCACTACGATTGCGAAAAAATAAAACAATCCAATACAATATGAAATATGTAGTTTATAATTTCTTTTTTTTTGTTTCTTCTGTAGCCGTACACATTGCATGCATTCTACCAGAGATTTTCAAAATTAAAATGAAGTTCTTTTTTTATGAAACAGTAATAAGTCGAGTCTTTATTCATGATTATTCTACTTATGACTAAAGACTTTTTCGTTTTTGTAGGCTCATTGTCATTTGACACACAAAAATAAAAAAAAAATACTTTTTCCCCTAGAGGATGAATTGCTATTTTTTCACCGCTCTGGTGCGCTACAATGACGGTCTTTTTGAACAAGAGGAGTGAAAAAACATTTTCATACAGAGAGAGAGAGACGGTGCTCCTTACCTCTACACTCCATAGGTTTAAGTTTTAATGTGTAGTAAGGTAACTTCCTTTCTAGTTAGCAAGTATTGTATTATTTTTTTTTTATGTCACAAGTGACATCGAGGCAGGCGGGTCACCTGATGGTAAGTGACACCTTATTACAATGCCTTAAAGGCGAACTGGCTCTCAAGTGCAATTGCCGGAACACACCAACAGGTGCTTGGCGACTGATTTTCAACTTGAGGGTGGTAGCCAGCCAGTCGGGTACTACAAAGTACCCTACCACCGTGCTGTGGTTTCCTCACGATGTTTTCCTTCACCGAAAGCTCAAGCTCATTGTAAGGATTCGAACCCACGACCTTCGCCGCGGTATCCAACGTCACTTACCACTGAGCTATCATCGCCTTAAAACAAAAAGAGTTGAAGATTTTTAGTCCCCCTGCCTTCCTGGCTAAAGACTCGATGTGATTTACAGCAGATGCCATATGAATTGTTTAATATCTTAACATAATTATTGATTGAACTGGATAAAATGAGTTGAGTAGATAATGTTTTAACATAAAAGATTGTCATTAATAATAGGATCTTTTGAATCGAGAAATGAATTATATTCAGCAATATTGCTGAATTTGCTTAGTTTATACGCCTGGATAATAAGAATTGACGAAATATAAGGTATCAACTTGAGGTTGGTTAGGTACTAGCCAGTCGAGTACTACCACCGCGCTATGGTTTCCTTCACCGAAATGGATTCGAACCATCTTTACTCCGTGATTCGAACCTACGCCGCGGTATCAGACGTTTAAATTTATTACTTTTAAATTAAGGTCTCCATATATCAACAATATTTAATGAACTTTATTTGTGTCTCCTAGCCATTGGTTATCACACTACCTATCACGCCACATAGTAGGTTCGATTCCCATACACGGCAGACATGTGTAGGTAAATGAATATCTGTTTGCATAAAGGCCTTTATATGTTAAATAGATGATCTAAACAGCGTCTGTGTGGCAGGCCTTAGAATGACTGTACAGTCCGATACGGGAGCAACAGTAGCGTCCGCATTTTTGGCATCTAAACTGAGGGTCTATAGATGGCCGAGTTGGTGAACGACTCCAGTACCTCATACATCATGGGTTTTGCATTATTGAGCTCGCAGTTCTGTTTAGTTTGGGATCAGATAGCCGTACCTATAATTGAAAAATGAAGGTCCTAAGAGGAAACCCAAAAAAAGATTGGTAACAAAATGTTTGGATGGTAGTTATCAATGGATTCTTAATTCTTATCCAAACAAAACTGGGAAATGAATGAATTTCAAGCGATGATAGCTCAATGGTAGTGACGTCCGATACCGCGGCGAAGGTCGTGGGTTTGAATCCTACAATGAGATTGAGCTTTCGGTGAAGGATAACATCGTGAGGAAACCACAGCACGGTGGTAGGGTACTTTGTACTACTCGACTGGCTGGCTACCACCCTCAAGTTGAAAATCTGTCGCCAAGCACCTGTTGGTGTGTTCCAGCAATTGCACTTGAGCCAGTTTGCCTTTAAGGCATTGTAATAAGGTGTACAACACATTGGTAATTACCCTGGTATTGCTAATATAGGCAACGGTAGTCACTTACCATCAGGTGACCCGCCTGCAACGTTGTCACTTGTGGCATAAAAAAATTGCACTACTAGACCTCAGTAAATAGAACTGCATGTGATTAGAATTAATGCCAGAAAACCTATACAGGATGTAACATAATTAAAGTTGAAAATATTGTACTCAATTTCGATACCTACTTAGTATCTATTTTATTAATATTAAACACTTTGCTCAATCAGAATGTTTAAATAAAATTATAATCTACTGGTTTCACCCGCGTTCTCAGAGGATCTTATCTTTTCCCGGAATAAAAAGTATCCTATGTTTTATTCCAGGATATGTTTTACCTGTGTGCCAAGTTTCATCAAAATCCGTTCACCCGTATTTGCGTGATTGAGCAACAAACATACAAATTTTTTATTTGTTTTATATTTCTTTAATTATGTCACATGTATTTTAAGAACATATTTCTATGGGCGATGTGTAAATAAAATACATGAAATAATGAAATCACCTCATTATATTATTTTATTTAACAATAACTATTAGAAGCAAGTTTTATCTTCATTATAAATGAATTCTATTAAATAACTTTAAAACTCTTTTGACAAACACACAAATCTGTTTATTTTTATACTACACGGACATTTCACTATAAACCCAATTATTCTATTTAATGTATAACATTAATTATAATCGTTTCAAATAACCACATCAAATAAAACTGTCCATTATTATGCTGATAACTCGAGAATTACAGCACTTAATAAGGAATTCCATTAGGAATTTAGAGTATGCATTATTGCACTGTATTAGCTTTAAAAAAAGCAACCTGTAGTTTTTACATAATACTTTGTACTCTAAAAATATATTTAAGTAACGAATGAAATAGCCATTAATGACAATTTTTCTCATTTTTCGTTAAATATGTTATCACATCATTAATTTCGATATTTTTTATGTGATAACGCCAAATGATTTCATTGTTTAATTAATCATCAATTGTATTATGATCCTCTTCACGTTTTGTTTTGATTAGAATCGTGTGAAATGTTCAAGTTAGGATTGTTGCTGTGAATACATAAAGGTCTCAGCGCACTAGTATGTTCAGTTCATAATTATTTTGTTGTCGCAACAACACTAACAATTTTTCTTTCGTACGTACAGATACTAGTTATGTTCGTAATATCTTTTTTTTTGTTTAAATACATAAAAGATAAATTTATCTGGTATAATCTTACCACTGATGAAATATTTTCTTGACCCCACAGTTTCACAAGAGGGATTTTATTTTTTTCCCGGCATAAAAGTAAAATTCATGAAAAATGGTTCAGCGATTTAGGCGTGAAAAGGTATTGTAACAGACAGACAAACTAGAGTTACCTTCGCTTTTATAGAACATAATTTACTCATATAAATATTAATTTTAAAACTGTTACGATGCGATTACGATTTATTTCCATGGGCTAAGACCTTTATAATACACATTTCAATGTTTGTAAATAAACGGAAACTTCGAACAAGAAAACGCGCAAAACAATTGATAAATAACGTTTCTTACACGTGATAAGCTAGACACTGAATTTTATCTGTTTCATTCCAGAGAATAGACAAACAAGAACTTTTATATTTTGTTTTTACTTGAGCACTTGAGATTTATGTAGGTAAGAGTTAATCACGTAGATAACACAGTATATAAGCGGACGTTTCTGTATTTCTTTCTACTTTTACTGTATGTGTGAACCACTTTCCCTAGATATACTATAATCATCTGTCATTCACACAAAAGTAAAACCGGTTACAGCGACTCAAAACTAAGAAAACATTTGAGTGCTCGATTATTAAAACTTATCAAATAATCTAATATTACATTCAATCATTAATTTAATTATTTCTACAGGTAAAGCTGGTGACAGATTTCACACTGTATGGGAAAACTTTGCAAGAGGCGGTGACTAAGCGAAATGAAAAAAAATATATAGGCTGCATATCGCGAGAATGGGAATACTTTTCTAAATCCAAAGACTAGAAACAGAATTCACCAGAAGTGAGGCAGCTGTGCATGAACATTGTGGATTATATTAGTTGTCGACAACTGCAATTTAGGCGTAGGTATAGTGAGCAGATAACTTTATCTCGCAAGTATTACTTTGACTCGAAACGCCACATAGTGTGAAATCCGCAAAGAATTAAGTCTATATTTTAATATTAAGTATATTACAAACATAAAATAAAGAGTTACTTAGAATATTACAATTCAGTCATAAAAAGAAATGGCTAAGTATGGTGATAGCACACGCAAAATAATATTATTGTGATTTTATTTACTTACAAAAGAAAATAAATTAAAATACACTAGTCTCAGTTTTGATGGAAAGAAGATTTACACTAAAAACCTACAATTATTTAGGACATGAAACCAAGCAAGCTTCAATATTAAATGTAAAACCATTTCAGTAGCACTAGCAATAAGAATATTCATGTAAGGATGATAGCGACTGAATGGATGTGTTGAACTATTTCTTCTAAGATCCCTCGGTAGCTAGCCTCTTATAAAGAGCTAGTTTCTGCCTCGCGGTTTTACCTGTACTAACACAAGCAATTTTTGATTAAAATAAGCCCATATTATCTACTGATAATGTATCTTTGTATTGGTGACAGAATTTATAAAATCAAATACCTAATAAAATGTGGTACATTAAATAAAATTACTGGTCTCTACAATGCAAATCTATATTCCAGAATATTACAAACGAAACCGCATTATCTAAACATGAAATTAAATTACTGATAAGTTCACTAGTAAACCTCCTTCGCATTAAAATCGAGACTCACGAAAAAACTGATACAAATATGTATTCTATTAAAAAAATACTGCTTATTTCTGATGGTATCCATACCAAGGAGATTGGTATGGACTTCTGTAATAATTAGAGTTCATTTGTCCCATGTGACCGTACATTGAAGGAGGATTCATTTGAGGGTTAGGTTGGTGGTAGTACTGCTGAGGGTTATCTGGTCTCCAATGATTCCGGTCATAATTCTGAGCCTGTTGTAACCTCTCGGTTTGTACAGCATACGTTGTGTAGTCTAATGGCGAGTTTAAAAATATATTATCATTGTATTGACCGACAGGCATAGACCAGTCTTCCTTTGAAGGACTCTCATTGTTTTGAACAACTGGCGGACTCTTTCTATGCTGTGTTTTGTTTTGTCTTTTAGCTTGTGTTTCTGGTAGTGAATGTTTGTTGACCATGAATTTGTGGAATTCACCCTCAAATGCACTTGGATTTTTGTTTAGTGGTGGTACAATTTTTGGTACTCTCAAGCTTTGATCAATGTGTATGCTGGTATAAGATTTTGTTGCTAGCGATTGACTTGGTGGAGGCTGTGGTGTAGATTTTGGTTTGGGTAAGTTCTTTAGTTGCTGTTGAAGTTGCGCTTGGATGGATGTTACCGTCTGGGCTGGTTTTGTTCTCTCAAGTGCAGGATGTAGCGGTGTTTTTATACTTTTGTACACATTCTGTTGTTTCCCCATGATGGGTTGTAATGGAGAGTTATATTCAAAGTTAAGGATGTTCTGTATTTTCTTTGGTGTGCGAGGTTTCCTTGGCTTTTTCTCTTGAACATTATCAATCTTTTCCTTCTTGACTTTAGGTTCCTTTTTGATCTTTTCCTTTTTAGGTTTCTCAACTTTCTCTCCCTTTGTTTTAGTTGATGTTTTTCTTTTCGCTGGTTCTTTTTTGACTTCATCAGTTGGTACTTGTAGGTATGTGAGAGGATCACCTGCACATTCAACAGGTGGTTTGGGCAAAATGACTTCTTCTTCATGAGGCGGTGATTCCCAGTTAGAGAGCACAGCCGCCATATTATCCAATTGTTCTGATGATAATTTCTTTGTTTTTACTTTCTTTCCTTTGGATTTTGGTGAAGTAACTTTCTTCTTATCCTCACCTTCTTCTTTTACCTTTGTCTCTTCATCTTTTGACTTAGCTTTTGCATCTTTTTTTGATTTTTTCTTCTTTTTTGCAGTCTTTTTACCACTTGGAGCTGCATAGTCAGAATCTCTGTCTGAATCCATGTATCCTACATCAGGTAACTGGGCTTCTGATGGGTCCATCTCATCACCTTTCAGCCATATGTCTTCTAAAGCATCTAACTGTGTGTCATCAGGTTGCATCTGCATATTTGGACGCTTCATTGAAGTCATCATATCCAGATCTCCTTCTGCCATTGTCATTTCATCATCATCCATGACATCATGGCCAAGAATGGACACTGCTATTGCACCTTCCGATATACTTTTACTAGCCATTGCACGCTTTAAATGTAAAGGATGTCGTTTCTTTTTCTTTAGGCCTTCAACCTCAGCCTCAATGAATGACTCGGGTAATTCTGTATTGTTCTTATTACATAAAATATCTTGGCCAGAGGGGTGAGGTGCCGGCACCATTTTTTCTGGCTGTTCTGGATGACAGCCTATATCCTGCCCCTTGAGCCACAATTCATAACGGTGCGGTTGGAATCTCTTTACAAATGTATCCATGGATATTTTAACCATATCATTACTGCAGGTACATTGCAATGCCCGTTTCCCATATTCAACCCATCTCGGAGCAGCAAAGTTAGTTGATTCCGCACAATTAAAACCATGGTTAAAGCCTGCATGATAGCCATAAGGGAATGTAATCATAATCTCACCTGCTTCTTGAGTAATTTTATTTACTGGCACAGAGTATTGTTTCAATATTTGCGGAGATATAAGTGTCATTTTGTGCCGTAGGAATGCTTGGCATGTCTTAGCTGATGTGGGGAAGAATCCAGATGCAATTCGTTCAAATCTCTTGCCATGTTCTGGTGGGATGCAATACCATGTTTTCGGTTCACCAAAATGAAGGTAATTAATAGAGTACAAATCCATATCTTCAGTATGCCATGCAAAAGTTGTCTTCCACATACCGAAATACAAATAAGCCGTGTTTACTCCATCAATTTCTATCCCGTAATCAGAGTTGACAAAATCTAAGATTGTTCCAAGACTGTTTATGTTCCATTCCTTCACATCAGGGTCTGTAATGCTACCATTCACATCAGCTCCATATATGGGTGCAACGTACGTGACATTCTTCCAATACTTCCTCTCCAAGTCTTCATTACCAGTGTGGCGAGGTGTGCAGTACTTAGCAGAGTTAGCAAGTACTGCAAATTGTTTCACCGTCATAGATTTCTTTTGGATATTTATTTGTTGAAACAGACCTTGTTTACCGGTGACCACTTGACATATCGGTGACGGTATCGTGACGTTCAGCTGGTCTAAGTCGTAACCAGACTTCCGAGGAACCCATTCAGGCGGAGGGATGACTTTTGCGAGCCCAGCTTTATGAGCACCCTTTGACTCCATATACTGAATGTATTTGTTGAAATCTTTGAACTCATCCCACGTGGGACGGAACACTTGGATAGCGACACCACCCGCCGATGTGCCAGCATCATCCCCCATCACGGACGTTATCTTTATTTATAATAACACGCGAAATTTTATCAACAATATTTCAACACTCGATTTTCATATGATTTACCATCGTTCATTACACAAAGTCATTTATTGATCATCCGCACTTATTCATACAACGTAACCGCACACTCAGTCCTTTAATCGAGTTAAAAATCTAGCATTTAAACTTTCGTAACGCTGTGAAAACATTATCAGTAAAATGGCCGCCCTGATTAAGATGCGCTTGCTTGCAACAAAAATCCCTTCCACGACGAGCAATCGAAAAAAGTATCAGTGCCGTAGAGTAGAAGTCGCATAAGCTTAATTGGGTCACGTACACACTAATCTTGTCCACATTTTAGGGATAACTTTTTCATTTGGCTTATGAAGCTTCTACTAAGTAGCAACACCGACCATCATGATTGGATTCGCTATGTTGGTATCGATAAGATATTTTGACATTTCTGAATACAAAACAATTTTCGTAGAGGTTATGAACGAATAGTATTTTCGGGTATTTTAGTTCACTTAAGTTTTCAGGTAAATAGTGGTACTTACTTGAAATGATTCCTCAAATTCCTCGACTAGATTTCCGCTACCATTTGACGGTGCCGCCATCGTATTTATCACATTTACTTAGCGCACTTTTTGTTGTTGTCTTTCCATAACAGACTGAAGTGAACTCTATTACTAAGTGTGCGCGAATACGCACATCACTACTACACGCTAACCTCTCTTATCTCTCGCTCTTTTTCGTTGTAGTGTCGTAATTTTGTTTCATTCGTTTAATCAATATATAGGGCTGTCAACCAATCGAAATCACGTAGGTATAGTAATGAGAATGACGATAGGTACATAAATGATGACACATTAGGTTATAATTTTTTCTGGCTAAGCATTTGAACAAAATTAAGTGAGCTGAGTAAAATCAATTATATTTTGATGGAAAACAAGTTTGAACATAGATAGATCACCTTAATATATAAAATGTATCATCATCATCACCAGCCCATATTAGTCCACAACTGGACATAGGCTTTTCCTAAGGCGGGCCACTGGGCCCGGTCTTCTTTTCCAACCGCCGTCACCTGCCAAAATGTATAAATATAATGGGAAAAATGCATTTCTTGCAAATACTAAAAGAAAAAAACATTAATTGAAAGGAATCAAAAACAGAAATGTATTCATCACCAGCTAAAACAATGCAAATTATAACCATTGTAAAAATAAACTATACCTGCAATGTTCTAGACTAGAGGGTGACAACCATAAATGACTTTGGAATTTGACAGTTCTTTTTGTTACAAAAATAGATCGCTAAACAGCGGATGTAAGTAAACTATTGTAAGTTAGGAGGGTCTAACGATTTGCCAATGCCGACAACGGCAGGGCAACACCCTGCGTGTGAGTGAGTGAGTCAGCCAATATTTACATCACGTGGTCCACCCACATTGTTTACAAACTTGTTTTTGTCGTTCATTCATGAATAAGCATGCTATTCCGTAATGCTAAGTTCACACTTTGTATCCAAGCTTATTATTTTTAATTATGCATAGGTAGATATTAATATTCATTATCAACAGATCATCACTATAGTCCACCATAATATGGGATTGGAAAACTGTTTGGAACTTTGGATTGGCAAACACTACGGATCTTATATACCACTAGTTTGCCGCCCCGCGGTTTCACCCGCGTTCCCGTGGGATCTTATCTTTTCCCGGAATAATAAGTATCCTATATTTTATTCCAGGATATGAACTACCTGTGTGCCAAGTTTCATCAAAATCCGTTCAGCTGTTTAGCGTGAAAGTGTTACAAACATCTTCACATACATTTACACACGCAAATTCACACACATCCAAACATACTTTCACATTTATAATATTAATACAATACCAATGACGTTATAAATCGAAAATTGTAGATAGATTACCTACACAACAATAAAATAATGGCCAAGAAATGGCACTCTAATCCACTCATAAATAACGACTCAAGTTAAATACGCAATGTCCACCTACATCATAACGAGATGGCATATTTGGTTGTTTTCGGACACTTTTATGTAGGTTATTATCTTTTTTTTTTTTGGGGAGGACTTAAAGGTGGAGGTCTGACTGAGGGACCATAGACACCCTTACGCGGACTTTTCGGTGAGCGCTTATGGCTCTCAACCGAGTTGCAAATTTTGACCGCTGAGGGCGCCCCAGTTGGGGCCCGAACCTCGGCTCAGGGCGTCGTCGGGGGACACAAATAGTGGGACGGATTTCGCCTAAGCGATTTAGATGAGTTTTAAGGGACGGTCGGATTACTGGTACGGCTCGGGCCAACTACTGGGGACGAGACTGACTGAGTGGGACGTCGCGACGGGCCTCTCCGGCGAGGGCGAAAACGCGGGCGGTGTTGTGTTTGTTTCTTCAGGGCTGCGCGAGCCTCCGTATCCTTAATCTGAGCTAGAGTTGTGAGGTCATCCGGCTCGCTGAGGGCGAGTTTAGGCCTACGGATTTTTGAAATCTCTGAAGGAGTATAGTTTGCAGTGTTTACAATTAATGGATTCGCGTGGTTTAGGGCACGATCGTAATAGCAGCGTGAAGCGCGCTTAATGAATTGCTTAACCGTGGGCAGATTGAGTTCTATGTGGAGGTCTAAGTTGCGCATGTACCACGGGGCGCCCGTGGCTTTGCGCATGAAGCAGTTTTGAACCACTTGGAGTCTATGGATCAGCTTGGGAGATGCCTGTGCGAACACAGTGCATGCATATAGCATGACGGGGCGTATGCACGCGGTGTAGAGTCTCACCTTGCTTTTTAGGGCAAGTTTAAACTTGGAATTTAACAAGAAATGAAGGCGACCGGACACAAAACAGGCGCGTGCACGGACCTGCTTTATGTGGTCGGCAAAGGACAAACGATCATCCAGGGTAACACCGAGGTATTTGGCTCGCTTCTCCCAAGGGATCGGCTCGCCGAACATGGTGACTGGAGGGGGGAGAGTGGGGGTGAGTCTTTTGGCGGGACTGTAGAACAGCACCGCCTGACTCTTGGTGGGGTTAATTTCGATTCTCCATTTCCGAAACCAGGGACCTAGGGTGTGAGTCGCGGCTTGGAGAACTTTGGCAATTGCCGTGGGGCTCTTGCCTGAATAATATATTGCGGTGTCGTCCGCGAATAGAGCTAGCTGCGCTTAGCTAGTTTTTGGGATGTCACTCGTGTCGAGTGTAAACAATAAGGGGGACAGCAGAGAGCCTTGGGGGACTCCGGCTAAAACGGGGTGGATTATTATCTTGGAGATCATTATTTATTTATAGCACTTTTTTTTACAATGCTGCCAATAGCGTGATATTTTCATACTATCAGTGGGTCTACTACGTAACTTGTTCAATCAAATAATGAGGATCAGTAAAGTTATAGCAAATTCAATAGAACTAGTTTCCACGTTATTCCTTATGACTTAAGAATGATATATCTTTTTGAATTATCCAAATCGGACCATTACTTACGAAGATATTAAGTAATAAACATATGCCGTTCCTGTCGCTGAAAGCCAATGCACGTGGGTGCGTGTGACGTCACTGTGAGGGAACGAGCGCGGCCGCCCAGCACTTACTTCTGGTAAACTGGTATTTGGTCAATGTTTTGCCGATTTAATAGCAAGTGTTATACCTTTTTGAATAGCTAAAGAGACGTAGAAGTTTTTAAAATTATTTGCCGAATAAGACCATGCATTTAAAAAAAAAATCACTTCATAGTTAAAAACACTTAGTTAAAATTCTTTAATTCTCACCATTCTCGGGCCGTATTTTTAAGCTGTTAGTAATTATTAATTATTTATTTTTTAATCATTTCTATTAATTGACATGCCTTCTAACTTAAAACATAAAAAAGGGGCCACTAACAGCTCTAATCCCAAAAAATTGATAATAATACCTTATTTGAGGTTGGTGCCAATAAAGCTAGACCTCTAAATTGTATGAGCGCCGATACAACTCAGAGGTCTATCTTAACTGCTAGACACTATGTATGTATGGTATGGAGACAGCCTTTAATTTTCAACTTTTTTGGTTAAAAGCAAGGTCTTACAGCATACAAGAAAAGGAAAAATTCCGAAAAATAAAAAAAGTTGAAAATTAAGGTATATTTTGGTACTTACAAGTATTCGCGAAAATCTAAATTTGCCCATATCTTTTTATCGTGTTGACTCAGGACCTTGATTTTTATACACCTAATAGGGACTATAGATTTCAATATCTGGTATTAATTTCAACTTGCTAGGTCTTCCTGTTCCTGAGATAATCGGTGGTGACACATGGACAGACAGACAGACAGACGGGCAAGAGAGTGATCTTATAAGGGTTCCTTTTTTTACCTTTTGAGGTACGGAGCCCTAATAAAGGTTATTTTTAAATATTTTTTAAGGTTGAATATCTCCGTAACGGTTAAATTTCGGACACCATATTACAAAACCAAATCCATCAGAAATGAGCTGAATAGTAACGTCCTTTAATATTCAGTACGACTTTCCCTGTATCCCTGTATAGGCTGTATATATCATTTCGCGAATGGCCTTTTAACCTACTTGCGCTTTATTTAGTGCATACACTTGCTGATCTAGGTATGATAGAAACCTTATTATAATTTTTTATTTTTTACATTTTTTGGGCTTGTGTTTGGACACTGACCCGTCCATGAAGGACGAAGACGAGGCCTAAGATGGAGCACGCTTGCCCAGAAGGTGCCTATTCATCTGTCTATCTGGCCTTGAAGATCCTGGGGATATTGGTTGTCAATGGCTGTTTTTTGCCATCTCGCTTTTTGTTACAAACCATTCGTTCAGTATATACCTACTTAGGTAGGATGACTCGAATATAAAGCAAAAAATATATAATATTTTGTTTTTATACATAGATTTTAATTCCGATTTATTTATTTACTAGTTTTTCGCCAGCATCATCGCCCGCGTGGACTGCACGATTAAAGAAACATACAGACCTTAACACCCCTTTTTACCCCTTCAAGGGTTGAAATTAAAAAAATCCTTAAATACATGTTTTATTATTTTATATTTAGAGGCTAAATACCAAATTTTATTCATTTCAAATAAAAAATTACTGAGTTACATACAAAATTTGGACCCCCGTTTCATCCCCTTAGGGGATGAATTTTGGAAAATTCTTTCTTAGCGGAAACTTACGTCATAATAACTATCTGCGTGCCGAATTTCAGCGAAATCTGTTCAGTGGTTTCAGCTGTGCGTTGATAGATCAGTCAGTCAGTCGGTCAGTTTTACGATGTTTTGGGTCTTTTGGCACGTTAAAAAATAGGTTTTTCTGGCGTTTTAATAGAATTGTTTGTACATTTCGGCACTATACGATATTTACACATAGTTAAAAAAGTAAATTAGACACAAATCGGACACTTATTTGTTTTAAAATTCACAATTAAAGAAACAACCCACTGCGCGCCTTACGGCTAACTGGCGGCGACCCTCACTGTGACGTTTCAGTTACCGCGAAGGTCACTCGGTGCACTTCGCTAGTAATTCGGTCATAACTTCGTCAATTTTTGTCGTAGATCAAAAATTTTTGCACTGTATGTTAAAGATTTCTTAGCTCTATAAATCTGCATTCTTAACTAAAAACGTTACGGATCCTCATTTCCAATATTAATTTCTAGGATGTAGTATTGACGTGGCGTATCTTTTGTTGCAATCTTACTGTCATTGAAACTACTTGCTACTACTAATTGAAAAAAAAACATGACGGATTGTGATTAACTCTATCATGCCATAGATATACAGAAGTGTGTCCGCCAAGCTCGAGAAATAGAGCGAACTTGGTCATATTTCACATTTATGTTTTGGTATATTTTAAGGTTTTGGTGGAATATTTTTTACAATTTAGTTGCCATACTTTTGTTGTTTGTCAAACAAACAAAGTATGGCAATAATAATTAATAATTTAAATAAAATGGCGACGGCGGCATAATCTCGTCACTAAAAATCTTACGCATTTTTGTAAAAAAACTATAAATATTACTGTTGTACAGTTTATTTTAAGTTAGTGAACAATTAAATAATCCTGAGATATGGCGGACGCAGCTGCCAGACAGTTGCAATATGAGTACAAAGCGGTAAGTTTAATTTTGTTATGATTGAATAAACGATTTCGTATTATTGTGTAATTTTGTCCTGTAAATAACACCACAAGGAAAAATCCTCTTTGAAATTCGCTATTACAATAATCAACCTGAAAATTTTACCTCTTAAAGTAAATATTTAGGATTTATAACCTCCTATTCACTCCTGTGTTTTACTTTCAGAACTCTAATCTTGTATTGCAAGCTGATGTAAGGCTCATAGAGCGCCGTGGTCGTGATGAGGCGACTGGTGAGGTCTTGTCGCTGTCGGGAAAGCTCATTGGCACTAAGATGGGTGACCGAGCCCAAAGATCAAAGCCTGATAAGGCTGAAGAAAGGAAGGCAAAGTGAGTTTTTGAGTGTTGAATAATATTTTTTGTGTGCTGGTGTGAACTTATTAGGGTTGAAAGGAAGCCTTAATGTTATGTTCAACTATTGTATCAATACTATATGTATATCAAAAACCTGGAGAATTGGTTTGAATCCAACACTGCTTGAGCTTTTGGTGAAGGAATTCGAATTTTATCAAAATCTGTGCTATCATCTAGTTAGAAATAAAGTAGGATACATTATTATAAAGTATGATTGGTAACCTTATTTGGGGCCAGAAGGAATGAAGTTTGCATTGAGTTCAATGGAGGTAATTTGGGGCAAAATATATGTTGAAATAAATTATTTATCTTAATCTGTTGACTCGCAACATTAACCTGTCTAACAACTCGTGAACTCGCGCAGTTTTCAAAATTTGAAAACTTGAAGACTGTCCCATTTGAGAACCAAGTGGTGTGATATCTGAAACCCCTACTGTCCCAAGAAAGACCTGACAGGTTATATTACATTAGGTAGTAGATAGTAAAGAAAATATTGCTCGTAATATGTGTTTATGATATCTACAGGCGACAAAAACGTGACGAAGCATCATATGAGCTATCCAAATCTAAAACAGCCCGCGTAGCCTGGGCAGATGATGCACCAGGAGTGTTATACCGACCGCGGGCTCAGCACACGAGACATGCTTACGAGCTGTTGTTGTCATTCATGCAGAGCTCACTTGGTGACCAGCCCAGGGATATATTGTGTGGAGCTTGTGATGAGGTATGTAAATTAAAAACTATTGTTTTTGCATATATTTTTATGTTGTTATCTCTATACTTACATACTTTCTATATTCCGATTCTTTCAGTAATTTTGTAGTTCTGATAGTATTCCTAAAACTGAAAAAATTTGTAGTAAAGTGTTGGAGATCATAGGTACCAAGAAAAGGGAAGATCTTCCACCTATCCTAGGTATCGATGCCCCAGGACTGCAATCCAACAGTTTAAGATTTGCATATTTTATAGGAGACATTTTCAGTCATAGCATTACTTATTATAAGTACCTATGGCAAGCAAGACTAGGTTCTACACAGGTAAATCTTGTGGCAATATTTTATATCATTTAATATTTTTTTTTATTTTAATAAGCATCGCCATACAGCGTGGCAATGCCGCCAGCATTCTGGGCACGCTACCAACTGGCAGCAATTTTTTCTTATCACATTGTTTTGTAAATGTATAGCTTAGTTAGTATTTTTATTATCTTTCTGTATTTATATATTTAAAATTAATTATATTTTAGATGGTATGTATAATATTAGTAAGTTTTATATTAGGTTATTCTATTGTAGATTAGTTTTCAAATCTTATTTTAATTAATAACTGGCATAGATTAATTAATTATGCTGTATTTAATTATTTTCACATTGTTATTTAAGAGCTAAAAAGTTTTATTATAATAAAGTACTTTATTGAAGCTATAATATATACAAAAAAGTATTTAATAAATTGTGTAATACATGTACTAAATTGATTGTTTTGATTTAATTTAATGTTTATTTCCTTCATTTTAGGGCAATTAAATAAATGCATGTTTTTAAACAGTTTTTTTAACCATTAATTTATTTTATACTCTATTATTCTTCCTATTCTATTTACAGGTCCTAGTGGTTCTTAAAAATGATAAATTGAAGGATTTAGACAAGAAGAAGGAGATTGAAATGCTGCTTGGTCCTATCCCGGATGAGAGATTTGCATTATTGGTCAATTTAGGTTTGTTTTAATCATTTTACCATATTTTTATTGAACATACAATAACTCTATCCAAATAAATTGCATAAGAAAAGGATAAAAGACATTTAGACCTATGAAATAAGTCTTCAGAAAATAGTTTTGATGGTAAGTGATTACCTTCGTCTATAGACATTACCCATACCATGGGGATTGCCAATGTGTTGTACACCTTATTACAATACCTTAAATGTAATTGGCTCTCAAGTGCAACTGCCAGAACACAACAGGTGCTTGATGACGGAATTTTAACATGAGGGTGGTAGCCAGCCAGTTGATTATCACAAAGTACCCTACCACCGTGCTGTGGTTTGCTCACGATGTTTTCCTTCACCGAAAGCTTCAGATCACAGGGTTCGAACCCACGACTGCGGTAACCGCCGTCACTACCATTGTGCTAAGCATATTTAAGTCAATTGATGGCTACTATATTTACATATATTGTGTAAATATTATAAATATGGCAACATTTTTTCAACAGGTAAGAAGATAACAGATTTCAATATAAGTTCATCAAATGAGGGCAACACAGAAATAGACGAGACATACGGAATCAATGTACAGTTTGAGGAGTCATCCGAGGAGGATGATGAAGATGCTTATGGAGAGGTAAATGTTATATTATCTAATATATAAAATTCTCGTGTCACAGTTTTCGTTGCCATACTCCTCCGAAACGGCTTAACCGATTTTGATGAAATTTTTTGTGCTTATCCGGTATCTATGAGAATCGGCCAACATCTATTTTTCATCCGCCTAAATGTTAGGGGTTTCATCAAAATCGGTTAAGCCGTTTCGGAGGAGTATGGTAACAGGACCGATTTGGATGAAATTTTGTGTGTGTATTTCAATGGGTTCCTCGATGATTTGAAAACAAAATTGGACCCGGTAGATGGCGCTGGAAACGGGTTCTAAGTTTTGTTTTAATTTCAGGGCAGGACAACGTCTGCCGGGTCCACTAGTTTATATATATGTGTCACGTAAGAAAAAAGCGTTACATTCTCTATTTTCTCTTTGTATCTTAAGATCCGGTCTTTAAAAGTTAGGGTAATTCTATAAACGCTATTCTAGTAAGGCGATGATAGCTCAGTGGTAATTGACGTCGAATACCGCGGCGAAGGTCGTGGGTTCGAATCCTTACAATGAGCTTGAGCTTTCGGTGAAGGAAAACATCGTGAGGAAACCACAGCACGGTGGTAGGGTACTTTGTAGTACCCGACTGGCTGGCTACCACCCTCAAGTTGAAAATCTGTCGCCAAGCACCTGTTGGTGTGTTCCGGCAATTGCACTTGAGAGCCAGTTCGCCTTTAAGGCATTGTAATAAGGTGTACAACACGTTGGCAATCCCCTGGTGTTGCCAATGTCTATAGGCGACGGTTGTCACTTACCATCAGGTGACCCGCCTGCCTCGTTGTCACTTGTGAGATAAAAAAAAGAAAAGGTAGGGGCACAATCTCGTAGCACTCTTTGGCCACATATACGTAAAGGACTCCTATATTTTTCGCCTACTTCACTGTATTCAAAATCAAAAACATTTGTTCAGTTTGCGCCCTAGAAGGGCACTTATGAAGGTCGAATTACAGAAGTTACCATCTTGTATACAGGGTGTCTGGCGACAACCTTAAGGGGGAGATAGGTGGGCGAGTCACCTACCAACATATACAAGAATGAAGTTAATAAAAGTGTCACCATTTTCGAGATATTTCAATATTTCTGATTTTGATGATTTTAAATTTTGTTTTGTAATTCTGCTCTCGGTTGTTAACTTAACACAAGCAAATACACTTGATATCGTTAAAAATTTAAAATAAATTATTTTTCTCAAACTTCTTCAATATAGATGGTGCCGCCATCAACGAATACGCGGCCCACTCTAATCCCTTACAGTGCAAGTGGGCAATTTATGAATAATATTAGGTAAATTAGTGTGGTATAAAATTTGTTGGTGTGTTTATTTCAGGTTCGTGAGGAAGAGAAGGAGGATGGTGAGGGCACAGACAATGAGAAAGAGAAGGAGAGCAGCGCAGAAGATGACAGCGATGGCGAAGGGAAGAGAAACGCTATACATGCTAATGTGAGTGCTGTGATCTATTTTGAAACTCTGATGATAAAGTTGAAATTTCCAGCAAATTGATCGATTTATAGTCAACTAGTTTTCCGCCCCGCGGTTTCACCCGCGTTCCCGAGGATCTTTTCCCGGGATAGAAAGTATCCTATGTCCGTCTCCAAGGTTCCAAAAATACCAAAGACAATACGAGACTTATCTCGCATAAAGGAAGAATAATTTACAACCAGGGCTGGGCAAAATACATGCTTACTATCTCGCAAATTAAGATACCAAATACAAAATATCTGTTAGTAATGTATTTGAAATATAAAATACGAAATATTTAATACAGTATTTTAGCTATTTTTATTTGAAATACAATATACAAATTACAAAATACTATTAAGAAAAAAAAGTAATCAAGCCCAGCATGGGCTAAAACACAGAGTAAAAGAAGATTAATCAGTAAAACCAGAGTTTCCTTTCATGAACACTAGATTTTTAAATGTACAGTCAGACAAACAGCCCCTTGTTGGAGACTGAATAAAACCTGCTAAAGAAAACAATCTTTTTACAGGTCCTGATTTAAAACAAAACAAACAAACTTAGTTAAATGTATTTATGTTAAAATGTATTTTCAAGCCATAAGCATTTGAAATACTAACTACAAAATAACTCGGCGTCAGGTATTTGAAATACAAATTAGAAATTACATTTAAAGCAAGTAATCGAAATACAAATACCAATCACGTATTTGGATTTCAATTACGTTTGCCTAAGGCGATGATAGCTTAGTGGTATTGACGTCGGATACCGCGGCGAAGGTCGTGTGTTCGAATCCTACAATGAGCTTGATCTTTCGGTGAAGGAAAACATCGTGAGGAAACCATAGCACGGTGGTAGGTTACTTTGTAGTACCCGACTGGCTGGCTACCACACACACAAGTTGAAAATCTGTCACCAAGCACCTATCGGTGTGTTCCGACAGCTGCACTTGAGAGCCAGTTCCCATCTAGGCTTCGTGTGCTTACCACCTTTGGCCACATCATCACTTACCATGATGAGATTGTAGTCAAAACACAAGCTTATACAGAATAAAAAAATGCCATAAGTATTTGAAATACTAACTACATAATACCCAGGTATTTGAAAGACGAATTAAAAATTACATTAATAATATCCTCGGATGTTCACACTCGGCTATCTGATCCCAAACTAAGCAGAGCTTGTAATATGGAAACCAGGTGACTGATAAACTACATATACTACATTTTTTTTTTGTAAATACATACTTAAATAGATAATTACACCCAGACTCAGGACAAACAGACATGTTCATGCACACAAATGTGTGTCCTGGGTGGGAATTGAACCCACGACCTGCGGCGTGATAGGCAGTGTATTAACCAACCACGCCAACCGGCCCGTCACATTTTAAGCAAGTAAAATACAAATACCAAATACTTTTTGTATTTCAATTACGTATACTGCCCAACCCTATGTAGACGATAAAGTCAAATTAAAAGTTAAAATAAAATAAAGAAATATAATGAGTTATGTATTAATAACATTGTGTGTTTTAATTCGTTTTGTTTCTTTTTGTTTGGAGCAAGCTTAAGTTAGTCATGCTCGCTTTAAGGCCTTTGCTTGCGGCGGCGTCGTGTGGCGGGTCGCTCACTTCCCTATAAAATGTGCGAGGAGGGCGATGGCTGCCACGCGCGTCATACTTGTGAACAGGTGCTGCTTGTGGGGGGCTGGTCTGCTTGAGTTTGTTGTTTATTAAGTCAGTCATAATTAAATTCTATAGATTACTATTTTTGCCGCCATAACACGCAAATATTGTCAGTGAGACTAGATAAATAATAATTATTGAATGTAATAGGTGTAAGTTGTTTTTGAAAAGAGTAATTGCTGAGTTTATTGCCGGCTCTTCTCAGCAAAAACAACCTTCCGAACCGAGCATTTAGAGTCTGACTATTCATAAGTGCCTGTGAAGGCCTATTTGGATGAATAAACAATTTAATTTCATTTCATTTCATTAACAACATTTTTAAGAAACAACCAAAATCAAAAGTAAATAAATATTAAATAAAACCTGATAAAAGGTAAATCTTATGAAATGGAAATTAAAATAAAAAGAAAAACAACGAAGAACCTAACTAACAGTGAAAATATATATAGTATGAACAACATCGCAAAATAAAATACCTCTCTCCCCCAACTCTCAAAATGATAAAAGACACGCAAAAACTCAAACAAGATGACTAAGGTCTCTGATTATGTCAGAGGAGCTAGCGGGCCGGGCCAAAAAGCGCCCGGACCAAATAAAAAAAAAAAAAAAACCCAATGTAGAACAAATATTTTTCAACAGCTATCCGAAGAGCAGTCTCAGAAACGTCGAGACGCGACCCTCCACCCGATGGACATAGACGCTTACTGGCTCCAGCGTCGTCTCTCCCGCCACTTCCCCGATGCCATGGTCTCCCAGGCCAAGTCCAGCGAGGTGATGAAGGCCCTCAGCGATGCTGCTGATGATAGGGATCTCGAGAACAGGCTGGTATTGCTGCTGGGCTACGACTGCTTTCATTTTGTGAAAGTTTTGAACAAGTATCGGTATACAAGTGAGTTTTTTTTTACTTCACAAGTGATAAAGAGGCAGGTCACCTGATGGTAAGTGACTACCGTCGCCTATAGACATTAGCAATACCAGCGGCATTGCCAATGTGTTGTACACCTAATTACAATGCCTTAAAAGCGAACTGGCTCTCAAGTGCAATTGCCAGAATATACTAACAAGTGGTTGGCGACAGATTTTCAACTTGAGGGTGGTAGCCAGCCAGTCGACAAAGTACCCTACCCTGCTCATTGTAGGATTCGAACCCACGACCTTCGCCGCGGTATCCGACGTCACTACCACTGAGCTATCATCGTCTTAAAATATTGATTGATTGACTTTATGGTTTCCTCACGATGTTTTCATTGTAGGATTCGAACCCACGACCTTCGCTGCGGTATCCGACGTCACTAACTACCGTTTTTTTAATTTTGAATAAGCTTGGGACCACTATCTCACCATGGTAAGTGATGATGTGGCCGAAGGTGGTAAGCACACAAGGCCTAGATAGGAACTGGCTCTCAAGTGCATCTGTCGAAACACACCGATAGTTGCGTACTCTAGTCGGGTACTACATACTTACAAAGTAGGTACCCTACCACCGTGCTTTGGTTTCCTCACGATGTTTTCCTTCACCGAAAGCTCAAGCTCATTGTAGGATTCGAAGTCACGACCTTCGCCGCGGTTTCCGACGTCACTACCACTGAGCTATCATCGCCTTAAATAACTAAAATCTCATGCTTTTCCAGTTTTGTACTGCACTAAATTGGCATCATCGCAGTCAGAGAGCGAGCGGGTGTCCATAAGGGAAGAGATGTCCCGACAGCCGCATCTGCAGAAGATTCTAGCACAATTAGAAACTGGCAAAGGTGACGACGAGGTAATATGGCACTCCTAATTAAATATAGGATAATATTTCAAATCGATATCTTATTTATAACAAATGTACAAAATATACATGCAAATGTACAATTACAATACATAAAAAACTTCTTCGAGCCTGCCGCTGCTGCCGATCGGCTCTTTGGATGGCCAAGCTGATGCGTTGGCGGAAAAAGCTCCCCGCCCGCCGGTCACCCGAGGCCTCGATTAATTTTTTACATAAAATATTTGCGAAACGACGAGCTTCAGACCCCCACGGACCCATGGTCTCAACCGCAAAAGGCATAAATTGATAATTTGGACCTTATTTATTGATGTGGCAAATCGTCCAAAACTTGTGTGAACTGGACGAAATCGTCACGTAAGGAAAAAGAGTTACGTAGTGTACCAGGATCTTAGAAGTTTAAAGAAGTAATATTAATGGGACGGGGGTCTCCCCGGCCGCTCAATTTCTTTTGAAATGAATAACGATTCGGCTCGCTATAAAGCGTATTAAAACATTTGTATTATGGAGAAGCGAGGTTTTAGACTCCTCCATTTAAAAGGAAAATCTTCCGCCAGGCTAGAGACCCATATATCTATATTGTAGATAGATGTCGCTACAGTATTATAGGTTAGTGTCCTGGGCTAATAAAAAATTGAATTCTAATTAGTCCGTCGGTAAGATTATCAAAAAATATTGGACACGTATTTTTTGCTTTATCAAATCAATAAAAATATACAAAGTTATGGCGCATCAAAGTATAGGAGTGGGGCTTGTGACGTCACTACGTGGTAAAATTTGCGCCACGGCGTGACGTCACGCGAAATTTCAACGCACTGTATCCTCGTAATTTTTAGTTTACGGAACAAAATAAAAAATACGTGTCCAATATTTTTTGGTAATCTAACTGACGGACTAAATATATTTTTTTAGGATACTACCCTATTCTCACGTCTTCACATTTCCTCTATGTCACCCAGACTGCTCAACAATCGGAAGCGCCTCGGAAGCGTCACAAGTCTGAGGCGGAGGCGAGTGGCGCCGCGGGGCAGGTTGGTGGCTCGCGGAAAGTGCTGCAGCTCGAGGAGTTGGTGTTCGCAGCCGGGGCTCACTTCATGGCCAACAAGAGATGCCAGCTGCCGCCTGGATCGTTCAGGAAACAGCGGAAAGGTAAGATACTCTTCGAGAGAACTTTCTAGGTTGAATTTTAGTGCGAAGTACTTGGTAGTTCACAGAGAATGAGAGAATTATGCTGATCTGCTGATTTCTTGGGATATAATCCTATGGTTTTGATGATGTGGCCGAAGGTGGTATGCACACAAGCTACATGGGAATTGTCGCAACGACTGAACCGATTTTGATGAAACTTTGCACATAAGTCATAACATAAGGCGACGATAGCTCAGTGGTAGTAATTTCGGATACCCCGGCGAAGGTCGTGGGTTTGAATCCTACAATGAGCTTGAGCTTTCAGTGAAGGAAAACATCGTGAGGAAACCATAGCATGGTGGTACTACCCGACTGGCTGGCTACCACCCTCAAGTTGTAAATCGGTCACCAAGCAACTATTGGTGTGTTCAGACAGCTGCACTTGATAGCCAGTTCCCATCTAAGCTTTGTGTGTATACCACCTTCGGCCACATCATCACTTACCATTGTGAGATTGTGGGCAAACATAAGCTTATCCAAAAAAATGTCTTCTGTAGGTACTATTGAATATTCTGTGCCCATAAAGGGTTGCTACAATACCTTCTCATTTGCCAGGTTACGAAGAGGTCCACGTGCCAGCCCTGAAACCAAAGCCTTTCGACGAGGGCGAGACCCTAATGCCAATAGAGAAGTTGCCCAAATATGTACAGCCCGCATTTGATGGATTCAAGACTTTGAATAGGATACAGGTCAGAATCTTTTAGTTAGATGATTTTAGATAGAACGACTGATACAAATGCTTCTTGCGATTGCATTTGTATCAGTCGTTTACTGTTTGGTTGTAAATTGTTGGATATGTGAAAGGTACGTAAAAGTAACCCTGCAATGGATCAGAGGACATAGCAACTCACTGGGCAATGACGCAGCCGATGAACTGGCCAAAAGAGGATCGGAGACAATAGTATATGGACCGGAACCATTACTACCCATACCTAAGGCCCAAATAAAATCATGGCTACGTCAAAAAACTGAAGAAACACACTTAACGCAATGGAAAACCAATGAAGGGTGCAGACAAACAAAGAATGCAATTCCGGTGGCATCAAAAAAGTTTTCTCGCAACCTCATCAGATTAAAAAGGGACAGAATCCGCAAAGTTATAGGAGTTATAACCGGCCACTGTCTACTGAACAAACACCTATTTACCATAGGTGTGACAGACAGCCCCCTATGCAGAGGATGCATGGAGGCGGAAGAAACGCCACAGCACGTGCTTATGGAATGCAGGAGCGTGGCAGACAAACGGGCACAAATCCTCCATTCACCAGCGTCACTTCCGGAAGCCTTTGGCAGTCTACAAAGGCTGCTAGCCTTCTGGGATGACCTGGGCTGGTTGGAGTGAGAAGACACAGAAGCTTAAATACGTACAATGGCCCAATCAAGAGGCTAAGTGCGGAAACAGCCCTGCCAAAACAAATGTGAAAGGTACCGCGAAAAGGGCAGATCTTCCACCGGTCTAGGCAGGTTTTTAGAAGGTTTTTAGTGAAATTGGTGGTTCCACTAACACTTCACGGACTGTTTGGGACAACCTGGAAAGTCACGATACACGCTTTCATTTCATTTCACTTCACTTGTGCACTTAGATTGATCTTTATTGGACAAAAACCACCGAAATTATTCAATAAAACTCAAAATACACGAATTTAATGAAAATAAGACCAAAACGCTTCGTCACTTCGCAAGTTCCCGCCAAAAAGTCATTAAATATATAATGTTGTAAATAAAAGTAGAATACTATTGTTAAATACTAGCTGGCCCCAGCGGTAATGTCCACCTCAGTTTCATCAGAATCCGTTAGTTTTTTTTCACATTTAACAAACTTTCACATTCACATCCTGGTATTGCAAATGTCGACGATGACCACTTACACATTATGTGGATCGTTTGTCAACATAATGATATAAAAGGCGATGATAGCTCAGTGGTAGTGACGTCGGATACCGCGGCGAAGGTCGTGGGTTCGAATCCTACAATGAGTGGTGGTAGGGTAGTTTGTAGTACTCGACTGGCTGGCTACCACCCTCATGTTGAAAATCTGTCGCCAAGCACCTGTTGGTGTGTTCCGGCAATTGCACTTGAGAGCCAGTTCGCCTTTAAGGCATTGCAATAAGGTGTACAACACATTAGCAATCCCCTGGTATTGCCAATGTCTATAGGCGACGGTTGTCACTCACCATCAGGTGACCCGCTAGCTTCGTAGTCACTTGTGACATAAAAAAATAAAAATAATTAAGAGTTTTATTCCGTCCCAACAGAGTCGTATTTCCAAGTCGGCGTTAGAAACGGACGAGAACCTCCTAGTGTGCGCTCCGACGGGCGCCGGTAAAACCAACGTGGCGTTGCTCTGTATATTGCGTGAAGTTGGTAAACATGTAAACGACGATGGCACAGTCAATGTGAACGACTTCAAAATGATATATGTGGCGCCTATGAGGTCGCTTGTACAAGAAATGGTGAGTTATACCTTCAGTTTTATTCTATACTATCTGTCCCCCGCGGTTTCACACGCGATCCCGTGGGTCATATCTGTTCCCGGGATAAAAAGTAGCCTATGTGCTATTCCAGACAGTCTATCTGTATGCAAAATTTCATCCAGATCCGTTCAGCCGTTCTGGCCTGAATGAGTAACAACCATACATCCATCCATCCAAACATTCACACTTATAATATTAGTAGGATAGTAGGATGACACTCACAAATGTTTTTAATATATTTTTTATGTATTTTTGTATTACTTTAAGAATAAAATTGTTAAACATTTGAAAAAAAAAGCCAATGTAGTCAGTAGGTCCAAAAATATTTAAAAAATGTAACCTTGCTGAGTTTCTTGCTGGTTCTTCTCAGTTGAAGGCTGACTTCCGAACCGGTGGTAACTTCTGTAATTCGACCTTCATAAGTGCCCTTCTAGGGCCTAAACTGAATAAATGGTTTTGACTTTGAATAACGTGGCTTTCGATTGGTAAAATAATTTTCAAAATCGGTTTAGTAGATCCAGTGTTTACCCCTACAAACTCATAAACTTTACCTCTTTATAATATTAGTATAGATATAATCTAGTTGACCAGGCATACAGCACTGAAAATAAAGAATACCTAGAACCCGATTACAGCGCCAGCTATTGGGCCCAATAGAGAGGTTGCCTATATTCAAGAAAGAATACCTAACACTAACCAGCGTGAAAAACATTTAAAATACTCGAAAATTGCGAATCTAATCACAAGCAGCACAGCTTGTACCATCGAAAAAGTTCAAAAATTATATGTCAATTTTGTCAATTAAGTTTTTGGAAAATTTTCAAAATAGCGGAGCATTGGTGGTTGAACAATTACAAGACTTTTTCGAGATCTTCAGCTCGAAGCCACTAGTATTACCATTGACAACATGTCCCACGTTCCCCACAGGTGGGCAACTTCAGCAAGCGTCTCTCCGCCTACAACATGAAGGTGTCGGAACTGACTGGTGATCACCAGCTGACCCGGGAACAGATCGAGGCCACTCAGCTCATTGTGTGCACCCCGGAGAAATGGGACATCATCACTAGGAAAGGTATGGTGTGACGTTTAAATAAATAAATACTTGAGGAAAGACATCATTGAGACTTACAAAATCTTCACGGAATTGTGAGCGCTGTCACACTTGCGGCGCCATGTTGCCGGTCGGCTCGCCGGCGAGTTATACAGGGTGTCCGGTAAGTAGTACGACAAACTTAAGGGGGAGATATGGGGGCAGGTCACCTACCAAATGTATAAAAATGACCTTAGTAAAAGTATCACCATTTTCGAAATGGTGACCTTTTTACTGAGATGATTTTTATATATGTTGGTAGGTGACTCCCCCACCTATCTCCCCCTTCAGTTTGTCGGACTACTTACTAGACAACCTGTATAATACTTGCGGTAGGCACTTAAAACGCTGCATTTCGCGAGTAACGGAGGCTAACCAGATAACTACTACTGATAGATATATTTCCAGACTTAGGACAAACAGACATGTTCATGCTCACAAATGTCAGTCATGAAAATGTTTATTCATCCAAATAGGCCTTAACAGGCACTTATGAATAGTTAGACTCTAATGCTCGGTTCGAAAGGTTGCTTTTGCTGAGAGCCGGCATTAAACTCTTTTTTCAAAAACAACTTACACCTTACATTCAATAATTGTTTATTTAGTCTCACTGACAATATTTGCGTGTTATGGCGGCAAAAATAGTAATTTATAGAATTTAATTATGACTGACTTAATAAACAACAAACTCAAGCAGACCAGCCCCCACAAGCAGCACCTGTTCATAAGTTTTTTGTATTTGTATTTGAACCCACGATTTATTAAAACATGCCAACCAACAAGTCAAAAGAATGTACATATTATAATCTTAATACCTTTGTTCACCAGGTGGTGAGCGCTCCTTCACCAACCTGGTCCGGCTGATCATCATCGATGAAGTGCACTTGCTGCACGATGAACGTGGACCCGTGCTCGAAGCGTTAGTAGCTAGGACACTGCGTACCGTCGAACAAACACAGGAAGAGGTGGGTTCAACATAGTTATTATTATATCAAATAAATCGTCACGTAAAATAAAAGCGTTACGCTAACTCCAGGCGACTTTTCCCAGTCTTTCTCTCTGATATATTTATTTTGTGTGTGTGAGTGAGATTAAGGGGGAAGGGGTGAATAAAATATGGCTTTATTTTAGTCTGTGTGAGTCCACACCAGAGGACTACACTATTTCCTATCACAAATCGAAAAATGGTGGAAAGCCGATACGCAGACGAAGTGGTTACCGCGGCGAAGGTCGTGGTTTCGAATCCTGCAGTGAGCTTGAGCTTTTGGTGAAGGAAACCATAGCACGGTAGTAAAGAAAAGAAAGATAGAAATACATTTATTCTTGACAACACACAACATTACATTAAAATAAAGAAAAAGAAATAACATAAAAAGACAAGACAAACAATAATGTAATGTTGCGTGATGCCAGGAATAGGTCTCGACTCAGCAAAAAGCTAAGGCTAAAAAAGTAGTAGGGTACTTGGAAGCCAGTGCCCATCTAGGCTTTGTGTGATACGGTCTTACCATAGTGAGATTACGGTCAAACCACAAGCTTATCCAGTATAAACATTGATTTTATCATTGGATTCAAAACACTACGTACGGTTGATATTTTCTATATAATGTATTATTGCAGGTACGTCTTGTCGGTCTGTCCGCCACTCTCCCCAACTACACAGACGTCGCTGCATTCCTGAGAGTTAAACCAGAACAGGGGCTGTTCTACTTCGATAATTCATTCAGGTATATTATATTGCTTTTAAAATACATCTTTAAAATTATGTCGACGATTTTAAGTGGCTCAGTGGTAGTGACGTCGGATACCGCGGCGAAGATCGTTCGAATCCTACAATGAGCTTGAGCTTTCCGTGAAGGAAACCACAGCACGGTGGTAGGTACTCGAATGGCTGTAGCCAGCCATTCAAGTTGAAAATCTGTCGCCAACCTACATTTAAGGCATTGTAATAAGGTGTACAACGGTAGTCACTTACCATCAGGTGACCCGCCTGCTTCATTGTGACTTGTGGTATAAAATAAAACTTGAGAGGTGTCAAGGGACACCCGGATGGAACGAAGTTATATAAGTTATATAAGTCGAGAGAGTATATGTATATATATATATATATATATATGTTTGAGCGGTTTGTGTATCCATAGGTATTTTATAACGAAATCCAGAACAAAATGACAATATGGCGAACGACGCGTGAGCACACCGTGAGAACGACTAAAGTAGCTACTGAATTTTGATTGACGCGACAAACCAGACAGGATAAATGAACTGCTGGGATAAAGAGCAGATACACAGTTCACCAAGTAGGAAGGAATAGCACAATACCTTGTTCTTGAGGTCTGCGAAGTCCTTGGCGGCGTGGCGTGATGATGCGAACCAGGCTGGATAGTCAACCAGCATGAGTCCAGTATTTCCACAACGAACACTACACTGTACACTATGTTCTCACAATTAAGTTATAGTTCTATATGCGAAAAATCCATGTATCCTTATTAAAAAAGGGCGGAGCGTTTTTTATTTCAACTTGCAGTAGGCAATTAGTGCAATTCATTTTCGCTAGGATGCGGTGAGCGTCTTTCTCTTTCTTGCATGCGGTATGTGCGGGAGTAGGAAAGGGATAGGACGATCGGCGTGTCAATCAAAATATAAAAACGTTTCGATTCTCCTAATTAAATAACTATTGAATGTAAAATCTATATTCGCGTAACCATATATATATATATATATATATAAAAAACATTTCTAGTTATATATATATAAATAGAAATGAAAATATCTGGCTTGCTTTCTATAAGAGAGAGAGATAGAGAGACAGACAGACAGAGAAACATGCGCACGTCGTCACCTTTGACGGCGTGCGCACTTTTGACGTAAAAAGTGTCGTAAGTTTTTTTTCCGTCTAGCCCCCTTTCACAACGCGCGATAAGGAACTTCGTTCCAAAAATCATAATTCACAATATTCCCTCCTCTTTCAGACCGGTAGCGCTAGAACAGCAGTACATAGGTGTGACAGAGAAGAAAGCTCTCAAGAGGTTCCAAGTAATGAATGACATCGTATACGAGAAGACAATGGAGCACGCTGGCAGGAATCAGGTATGTTTTTGGTTCTCTTTTTTCTTGCGATATGATTTTATTATATAGAGAGAAAGAAAGAAAAAAAGGCCTGAGCTCAACATAATGCTGCGGTAAAACCACAACGCTGATTTTCAGCGCATGCCTTTGGTGACGTACGGACGAATAAAAAACACTACCAGGTGTCCGCGCCCCCGCAGTAACCGGGTTACCGGGCACGTTTCTTTTGCCAGGATAAAAACTATCCTATGTCCTTCTACAAGGCCCTAATATTATAAAGAGGAAAGATTAGATTTTTTGTTTGTTTGTTTGTTTGTTACGATTTAATTCAAAAACTTCTTGACTGATTTTAAAATTTATTTCACTATTAGAAAGCTACATTATACCTGAGTAACATAGGCTATATTTTTATACCGGGAAAAGATAAGATCCCACGGGAACGCCGGTGAAACCGCGCGGAACAGCTAGTCGAGAATAAATGAGATTTTAAATGTTTTTAATCAAGTTTATTGTCTTTTTTGTTACAGATTCTAGTGTTCGTGCATTCCCGTAAAGAGACAGGCAAGACTGCGCGCGCAATTCGTGACATGTGCCTCGAGAAAGACACCCTCGGACAATTCCTGAGGTAAATTAACATCTACACTTCGCTTCATATAGTTAGGCGATGATAGCTCAGTGGTGCCGCGGTGAAGGTCGTGGGGTCGAATCCCTCGAGCTTGAGCTTTCGTGACGAAACCTCAGTACGGTGGTAGGGTACTTTGTTGTACCCGACTGGCTCGCTTTCCACCACCTTCGGTACCTTTACACCTTATTACAATGCCTTAAAGGCAAACTGGCTCTCAAGTGCAACTGCCGGAACACACCAAGGCATAAGCATTAGCATAAGTTTGTATTTGACCGCAATCTCACCATGGTAAGTGATGATGTGGCCGAAGGTGGTAAGCACACAAAGCCTAGATGGGAACTGGCTCTCAAGTGCAGCTGTCGGAACACACCGATAGCTAGCGAGTCGGGTACTACAAGGTACCCTACCACCTTGCTGTGGTTTCCTCACGATGTTTTCCTTCACCTCAGCTCAAGCTCATTGTAGGATTGGAACCCACGACCTTCCCCGCGGTATCCGACGTCACTACCACTGAGCTATCATCGCCTTTATGTTATATTTGCAGGGAAGGTTCAGCTAGTATGGAAGTGCTACGTACAGAAGCTGAGCAAGTGAAGAATCCAGAATTAAGGGAGTTGTTACCTTATGGGTTCGCGATCCATCACGCCGGCATGAGCAGGGTGGACAGGACCCTCGTGGAGGACTTGTTCGCTGATCGACATATACAGGTACGTTGGACCCGGGTCGTGGGTTCGATTCCCGGGACATACTTGTGTGGATAAACTGTATAAATACTTTTTTATTTTATTTATTTATTTAGGAATCCATACTAATATTATAAATACGAAAGTGTGTCTGTCTGTCTGTCTGTTACCTCTTCACGCTTAAACCGCTGAACCGATTTAGATGAAATTTAGTATAGAAATAGATGGAACCACCGTGCTATGGTTTCCTCCGGATTTTTTCCTTCACCTGAAACTATTGTCTTTAATGCATTGTAATAAGGTGTACAACACATTGGCAATCCCTCTGGTACTGCTAATATCTATAGGCGACGGTAGTCACTTACCATCAGCCCGCCGTGTCGTTATCACTTGTGAAATAAAAAAAAACCGATAGCTGAAGCTCTTTGTAGGATTCGAACCCACTACCATAGAGCTATCATCGCCTTGTTGGTTTCACAGCTCAACATTATGTAGCTAATTGTAATTCGGTTAATTGTTAGTTTACTTACTGGCAACATTCAGTCAATTTTTAAGTAGAAGCTTTAAGTAGATTAAATACAGTCCATTCAAAAGTTTTATGTGGGTTTTTATTATTACCAGCGTCTCACAGCCTTAATCTATATATATAAAAGAAAGTGTTATTCTACTTTTTTAAAAAATAAGAAAAATGGACAAAAAAAAGGATTATGAAGACAATTATTTTTGTCATACATTTTGTATAGAACGACTTTTTGACATGTCTCGAGATCGGGCTGACAGATGACAGATGGTTTAGATTCACAAATTGGACACGGCTGGTGTCGCTGGAATCGGGTTCTATGTGTTGTTTTAATTTCAGGGCAGGACAACGTCTGCTGGGCCCACTAGTATATAATAATAAATAAATCATTTATTTCGCAAGACAATAGGTACACAAAAACACTAAATTTTTATAGCACAACAGTTAGGACCTCATCAGTTGAACAAATGATATAAGTGTTTGTTGAAACCTCTGGTATCCAAGATGAGACGTTTTTACTTTTTTTGATTCTAACAAGTTTGTTAGTAATATACAAATGACTCGGGATACTTTAATAATTCCTAAAAAATGTAAAAAACTTATTGCTACCCTTGTAGCATATAATATTAATAGGTTAAGGAATGGTACAGTATTAATTAATAATACAATTTCCATTAATATAAATAATAATTTAAACGGTTAGTTTCGACAACAGAGAAGCCTAGTAGTTCCATTGTACTAATTCACCAGAATATTAATCGCTTCTTTGGCAAAATTCTTGATATTGATTTATTATTAGATAAAATTAATCTAGATATTTTATGTTTTACGGAGACATGGCTCAAACCAGAAACTATGCTTTTTAATATTAAAAACTTTGTAGTAGCCAGTGTATTCAACAGATTATCCGCTGTAGGCGGTGGCTCAATTATTCTTTTGAATAATAATATTAAATTCAAAGAACGGAAAGATATTTGTAGTCTCTCGGTTGAGCGCGTTTGTGAGGTGTCTTGTGCAGAGTTGGATAGCTACATAATTGTTTGTGTGTATAGACCTCCAGCATCAAATTTAACACTTTTCTTTAATATAATGGAAAATATTCTCCACAAATTATTTAATTCTCAGAAGTCCATAGTTTTATGTGGAGATTTTAATATTGATATTCTAACCAACTCAAATGAAAAATGTAACTTTATTGCTTTATTAAAATCATTTAACTTAGATTTGTTGTTCAATGAGCCAACACGGTCAACACCCACTTCGTCTACTTGCATAGATAATATAATAAGTAATAGCAGTATATTAGGTAAATCAATTATAAGTGGTGTTCGCTCTGATCATATGGCTCAAATAGTAAAATTACCCTATGAACTAAATGTTTCTAAGAAAGTAAAGGAAATTCGACCTATTACAAAGGTGCGATTAGATAACTTAAAAAATAACTTAGAGTTCAGACTAAACTGTAAGACAAAAAATAGTAATGAGCCCAATGTTTTATATGGAAATTTATTAACTAGTATTTGCGATGAACTAAATAAAACCTGTCCTATCAAAAAAGTGAAGGTAAACGGTAAACTAGAGTTTAGTGATTGGGCCACTAAAGGAATTCGGAAAAGCAGAGATAAGTTGTATGAAATTTATCATTTAAGATCATTCACTCGTGACGAGGCATTCCATAAATATGTTAGAAATTATTCAAAATTATTTAAATTAGTATGTCATCAGGCAAAATCAATATACTTAAGTAATAAAATAGGTAAGGCTACCAATAAAATCAAGGCAGTTTGGAATGTCATAAATACGGAATCTGGTAAAATTAACAATAAAAACGAGCAGCTCACGTTAAAAATTAATGATAAAATTGTGTCAGATAAGTTGGAAGTAGCCACTGCTTTTGAAGATTTCTTCACAAGTATACCAGAGGAAACCACTAAAAGCCTTAACTCGTGTCCCGAAGCGGCTGAAGCACTTCTTAGGCAACATATTCAAAAATCTTTTCCCAGTTTTAAATTTTGTCACGTCACTTCTAGTGATATTTTAAAATTATTTAATAGCCTTAATTTAAAAAATACAGAAGACTTATGGGGATTGTCAGTAACGATTTTAAAATCAATAATAACAGTAATTGCACCTATTTTATCGGATATTTTCAATGAATGTATTGATCAGGGTTCTTTTCCTGACCTAATGAAGTATAGTAAAATAGTTCCAATATTTAAATCAGGCTGTAAAGATAATCCTTCTGATTATAGACCGGTATCTGTGCTTCCTGCACTTAGTAAAATCTTTGAAAAACTGTTGCTCAATCAAATGTTAGGTCATTTCAATAGTTGTGAGATACTGCATGGTCATCAGTTCGGTTTCACGAAGGGGAGATCTACATCAGATGCGGCAGCAAAATTATTGAAGCACATCTATGAAGCCTGGGAAAACTCACAGGATGCCATAGGCATTTTTTGTGATCTATCAAAGGCGTTTGACTGCGTTGACCACCGTACTCTGCTCCTAAAGCTTAATTATTATGGTATTCGTGGAACTGCTCATGAACTTGTTTTGTCTTATTTAACTAATCGCCAACAAAAGGTACGAGTTGAAGGTACAACGTCCAATGGTTCTGTAGTCAAAATGGGGGTACCTCAAGGTTCCATACTTGGGCCATTTCTATTTCTAGTATATATTAATGACTTACCGTCGGTCGTAAATGGTCTCTCAGATGTAGTCTTGTTTGCTGACGATACTTCATTCATTTTTAAAGTAGATAGAAAAGACAAAGAACTTACTAGAGTAAATGATACTTTGTCAATAGTTTCTAAATGGTTTGCTGTAAATAATCTTTTATTAAACTCAAAGAAAACAAAATGTTTAAGATTCGCTCTTCCAAACGTACCGCAAGTAGACAGTAGGGTATTAATAGATGACAGCAGCCTGGGACTAGTTGATAAAACTGTATTTTTGGGTATAACACTTGATATTAAACTACAGTGGGGTTCTCATGTACAATCTTTAGCTAGTAAATTGAGTTCTGCTGTATTTGCTGTTAAAAAAATTAGACAATTGACGAATGTTGAGACGGCCAGATTAGTTTATTTTGCATATTTCCATAGTCTTTTATCATATTGCGTTTTACTGTGGGGAGCTGCTGCAGATATTGAAACAATTTTTGTATTACAAAAAAGAGCCATTCGTGCAATCTACAATATGGGTCCACGTGAATCATTAAAGGAAATATTTAAGGAAATAAACGTAATGACTTTACCTTCACTGTATATATATGAAAATATTATGTTCATTCGAAAAAATGTAGATTTGTATAAATCAAATGTAGAGATTCATAATTTCAATACAAGACAAAAAGATAAATTAGTTGTTCCGTATTTTAGATTAGCTAGAGTTAAAAAGTCATTTCTTGGGAATAGTGTTCGCTTTTATAATAAATTACCAGCATCTGTTACCAAGATGACTGATTCTAGATTCAAATCGTACATAAAAAAAGTTTTGAAAGAAAAAGCTTATTACAAGGTAGCCCAATATATTGAGGATAAAGATGTCTGGAGGTAGCTGCACTCTGTACAAGTACCTACACATTGTTTTTTTTTTTTTACTGTTAATTACCATTTTTTTTTTTTAATACGCTGTTTTTAGCTTGGTATTTTTTGTTTTAGTTTACTATGTAGGTAACTAATGCGGGTTATAATTTTTTATGTATTTTTGTATTACTTTAAGAATAAAATTGTTAAACATTTGAAAAAAAAAGCCAATATAGTCAGATGGTCCAAAAATATTTAAAAAATGTAACCTTGCTGAGTTTCTTGCCGGTTCTTCTCAGTTGAAGGCTGACTTCCGAACCGGTGGTAACTTCTGTAATTCGACCTTCATAAGTGCCCTTCTAGGGCCTAAACTGAATAAATGGTTTTGACTTTGACTTTGACTTTGAGAATTAACTTGAGTTATGAATACCAAATTAAAAAAAACCGTCCAAGTGCGAGTCGGACTCGCGCACGAAGGGTTCCGTAAAAAAGGCAAAAATCACGTTTGTTGTATGGGAGCCCCCCTTAAATATTTATTTAATTTTAATTTTATTATTTATTATTAAAGTATATATACAACTGAGTATTTTGTGAATATTTCAAGTGCCTGCCTGTTGCCATTATTGATATCGAGCATAAAAGGGCAAAAAATCGCGTTTGTTGTATGGGAGCCGCCCTTAAATATTTATTCTATTTTGTTTTTAGTATTTGTTGTTATAGCGGCAACAGAAATACATAATTTGTGAAAATTTCAACTGTCTACCTATCGCGGTTCTTGAGATACAGCCTGGTGACAGATACGGACAGACAGCGAAGTCTTAGTAATAGGGTCCCGTTTTTACCCTTTGGGTACGGAACCCTAAAAAGTAATATTGGTTCCAGGTGTTAGTATCGACGGCGACGTTGGCGTGGGGCGTGAACCTGCCGGCGCACACGGTGATCGTGAAGGGCACGCAGGTGTACTCACCGGAGAAGGGCCGCTGGAGCGAGCTGGGAGCGCTCGACGTGCTGCAGATGTTGGGCCGAGCCGGTCGTCCGCAGTACGATACTAAGGGAGAAGGTGTGTTCACAATAAGGGACCATTCTTTCAGGGTTTTTTGTTTGACCACTATATCACCATGGTATGTGATGATGTGGCCGAAGGTGGTAAACAAAGCCTAGATGGGAACTGGCTTTCAAGTGCAGGGATCTTATCTTTGTTCTATTCCAGTATAAGATCTAACTGTGTGTCAAGTTTCATCGAAATCGGTGCAGCATTTTTTGTGTGATTGAGGAACAAATCTCCAAACTCACTTTCACAAAACAAACAAACATTCACAACAAATACCATCACAGAAATCACCACAAAAATATGTCTTAACGCAATTAGCTAAAGATGTAATTTCTTCCATCAGGTATCCTCATAACGAACCACTCTGAGCTGCAGTACTACCTCTCGCTCCTCAACCAGCAGCTACCCATAGAGTCTCAGCTGGTTGCCAAGCTGCCTGACATGTTGAATGCAGAGATCGTGCTAGGATCCGTGCAGAGTGTGCGGGACGCGGTCACATGGCTAGGTGAGTGAAACAAAGAAAAAGACCAAAAAACAAAAAATTAAAAACTGTGGACTTGGCGCCATTGCCGTGCGACAATACTTTTTTATGCTACAAGTGACAACGAGGTAAGCGGCTCACCTGATGGTAAGTGACTACCGTCGCCTATAGACAGCAATACCAGGGGGATTGCCAATGTGTTGTACACCTTATTACAATGCCTTAAAGGCTCTCAAGTGCAACTGCAGGAATACACCAACTCAGCTTAGCGACAGATTTTCAACTTGAGGGTATTAGCCAGCCAGTCGGGTACTACTACCGTGCTATGGTTTCCTCACTATGTTTTCTTTACCGAAAGCTCAGAATCATTCTAGAATTCCAACTAACCTTCGCCGCGGTATCCGACGTCACTACCACTGAGCTATCATCGCTTTAAATGTTACTAAAGTTAATCTCTATACTAATCTCTATATTATAAAGAGGAATGATTTGATTGTTTGTTTGCATTGAATAGTTTCGGAAACTAATGGACTGATTTGAAAAATTCTTTCACCATTAGAAAGCTACATTATCCCTGATGAACATAGGCTATATTTTATCCGGGGAAAAGATAAGATCCCACGGGAACGCGCGTGAAACCGCGGGGGACAGCTAGTGATTTATATTTAATTCGTCAGGTTACACATATTTGTACATCCGTATGCTTCGTCAGCCAGCATTGTACGGCATCACTCCTGAGAAGTTACAAGAAGACTCCCTGCTGGAACTGCATAGGGCTGATCTCGTTCACACCGCTGCGGGACTGCTTGATAAGTGAGTGAGACAACAAATATTTTTGGACAAAAACGTCCGTAACGTTTAAAAAAGCGTAAGATTGAAGCATATTGATTGATGTGTGACGTATTTGCGTAGACTGCACAGACTGCAGGGGTCGTGGGTTCGATTCCCATCCAGGACAGACATGTGTGTAAGAAGATGTCTGTTTGTCCTGTGACTGGGTGTAGTGTAATTATCTATGTATTTATTTACAAAAAAATATCGATAAAAAATGTATACCCGATTAATTATTTTCTTTATACCTCGAATAGAACTTGAAATTAATATTTTTATTATAAGAAACTTCGTTCCTGTCTGGTGTCCCGCGACACCACACGGTTTTTTTAATTAAATAATGTTTTAAATTATTTCTTTGTACTAATCTATACTAATATTCGACGGGCCGGTTGGCGTGGTTGGTTAACACTCTGCCTATCACGTCGCAGGTCGTGGGTTCGATTCCCAACCAGGACACACATTTGTGTGCATGAACATGTCTGTTTGTCCTGAGTCTGGGTGTAATTATCTATTTAAGTATGTATTTACAAAAAAAAAGTAGTATATGTAGTATATCAGCGTATTTGGTTTCCATATTACAAGCTCTGCTTAGTATGGGATCAGATAGCCGTGTGTGAACAAAAATCCGAGGATATTTATTAATATTATAAAGAGGTAAAGTTTGTGAGGTTGTAGGTAATCTCTGGATCTACTGAACCGATTTTGAAAATTCTTTTACCAATAGAAAGCCACGTTATTTGTGAGTGTCATTGGCTACATTTTTGTCCCGGGAAAAGATAGGATCCCACGGGGACACGGGTGAAACCGCGGGGGACAGCTAGTGTCAAAAACCCAAAATAATAATTTTCCAGAGCCGGCCTAATAAAATACGAGCGTAAATCTGGCCACTTCCAACCTACGGAGCTCGGCCGCATAGCATCCCACTTCTACTGCACGTTTGAAACAATGCAAGCGTACAATCAGCTCCTCAAACCGACCCTGGGAGAGATTGAGCTGTTCAGAGTGTTCTCTCTGTCAGCTGAGTTCAGGAACATTACCGTTCGAGAGGAGGAGAAATTGGAGTTACATAAGCTGATGGAAAGGGTGAGTAATTAATATTTTTATGTGTCAATTTACAACGAGGCAGGCGGGTCACCTGATGGTAAGTGACTACCGCGACGGTACTTAACGTACTAAACTTTTTTATTTCTATGGCTATAAAATCGATTTCCGCTTACTTTGGCGTTACCACAAATCTACATTTTTAACTACAACAAGAAATAAAGAATTGTAGAAATACCGACTAATTAAATTAAAACTAGCTAAAACTAAACGTTCCCATCTAGGCTTTGTGCGCTTGTCACCTTCGGCCACATCATCACTTACCATAGTGAGATTGTAGTCAAACACAAGCCTATCTAGAATAAAAAAAAAAGTTCCTGGAAAGTTGTGTTCTTGTCAGTTAGAAGATATTGGCACTTCGCCGTACTTCGCCTATAGGCTTTAGACATTAGCAATACCAGGGAGATTGCCAATGTGTTGTACACCTTATTACAATGCATTAAAGGCAACTGGCTCTCAAGTGCAACTGCCGGAACACACTAACGGGTGCTTGGCAATAGGTTTACAACTTGAGGGTGGTAGCCAGCCAGTCGAGTACTACAAAGTACCCTACCACCGTACCGTGGTTTCCTCGCGATATTTACCTTCACTAAAATCTCAAGGTCATTGTAGGATTCGAACCCACGGTCTTACTAGCCCTAGACATCGCCTCATATATACATATATATTTTTGATACCACTAGGTGGCAAACACGCTTACGGCCCATCTGATGGTAAGCGGTCACCGTAGCCTATGGACGCTTGCAACACCAGGGGCGTCACGAGAAGTCTCTCTCACTCTTTTGAAGAACCCCATGCAACATTAAAAACCCATTTAACATGTGTTCTCAGGTACCTATACCGATAAAGGAGAGTATAGAAGAGCCATCGGCGAAGGTGAACGTGTTGCTCCAAGCGTACATATCTCAGTTGAAGCTGGAAGGGTTCGCGCTGATGGCCGACATGGTTTACGTGACGCAGTCCGCTTGTCGGCTGCTGCGGGCTATCTTCGAGATTGTACTGCACCGAGGTTTGTGAATGTATATAGTTTGAACAGATATACCACTTGTTTGGTTCGATAGATCAAAATATGTAAAGCTTTCTAAAGAAACTGTATAAATAAAATAATTAAATAAATAAAATAATTTAATAAAGGCGATGATAGCTCAGTGGTAGTGACGTCGGACACCGCGGCGAAGGTCGTGGGTTCGAATCCTACAATGGGCTTGAGCTTTCGGTGAAGGAAAACATCGTGAGGAAACCATAGCACGGTGGTAGGGTACTTTGTAGTACTCGACTGGCTGGCTACCACCCTCAAGTAGAAAATCTGTCGCAAAGCACCTGTTGGTGTGTTCCGGCAGTTGCACTTGAGAGCCAGTTGCCTTTAAGGCATTGTAACAAGGTGTACAACACATTGGCAATCCCCTTGGTATTGCTAATGTCTTTAGGCGACGGTAGTCACTTACCACCAGGTGACCCGTCAGCTTCGTTGTCACTTGTGGTATATAAAAAAAAAAAAAATAACCTCGGACATTTGTTCACACGCTGTTATCTGATCCCAAACTAAGCAGAGCTTGTACTATAGAAACCAGATGACTGATATATTACTGTTGTGTATGTAATAACAACTTTCCAAATTGCGTGTAATTATATTTATTCACTAATGTAAATTCACAATGTACTTTACAACAACCATTTGTATCGCGAGGCAAAGGCGGAAGGAAGACTGATTCTAAATTCAAATCGTACATAAAGAAAGTTTTGAAAGAAAAAGCTTATTACAAGGTAGCCCATTATATTGAGGATAAAGATGTCTGGAGGTAGCTGCACTCTGTACAAGTAACTTACACATTGTTTTTTATTGTTAATTACCATTTTTAATATTTTTTTTATACCTACGCTTTTATTATCTTGGTATTTTTTGTTTTAGTTAACTATGTAGGTAACTAATGCGGGTTATAATTTTTTATGTATTTTTGTATTAGTTTAAGAATAAAATTGTTAAACATTGAAAAATAAAAGCCAATATAGTCAGATGATCCAAAAATATTTAAAAAATGTAACCTTGCTGAGTTTCTTGGCGATTCATCTCAGTTGTTGTCTGACTTCCGAACCGGTGGTAACTTCTGTAATTCGACCTTCATAAGTGCCCTTCTAGGGCCTAAACTGAATAAATGGTTTTGACTTTGACTTTGACTTTGAAGCAATCTGTATTTGACACAAGATGGCGTCCGTCGTCGTAGTGCGTTCGTTCCTTTCATGCGGGCGCGTTCTATTCAGTGTCATGATAATTAGTATGTAACAATTACATATACTCCTTTTTTTTGTAAATACATACTTCCTAGACTCAAGATAAACAGACATGTTCATGCACACAAATGTCTGTCTTGGATGGGAATCGAACCCACGACCTGCGACGTGAGAGGTAGTGTAACCAACCACGCCAACCGGCCCGTCATATGGCTAGATACTATGAGAAAACTCACCAATTTTATCCAGAGGCCCAGCGTGTCCCGGGATCACAATTATCACATTTTTTTAAAGTTCAGCACAGTTTTTGAAGTTCTTCATTTGGTTTTAGTAATTTTAATTTATATTTTGAATAGAGACGTGTAAGCGTGAATTTTTTTGCGACAGTAGCGACAGCCGGGTGATGTGACGTCGCGCGTAAGCTTTCTTGGCGGGCTCAGTTTTCAAATCTAGCCATAGATTAGCAAGAACCCAACATCACTAAAAGCTAAAATTCATAAGTAAATAACCTGTTCATAAGTATGACGCGTGTGGCAGCCACCGCCCTCCTCGCCATGTCTACAACAGGATGTGAGCATAGAGTAGAATTTACATATAAAAGATTGATAGATTAAAGTGCAGTTTTTATTATGTAAGTATTCGTATTTAAACATCTTCTGTTCTCAGGTTGGGCTCAATTGGTGGACAAAACTCTAGCGCTCTGCAAGATGGTCGACAGAAGAATGTGGCAATCAATGTCGCCGCTCAGGCAGTTCAGGAAAATGCCCGAAGAGGTATTTATCACTCAATTCCATTATTATCAAGCCAAGCACCTATCGGTGTGTTCCGAGCTGCACTTGAGAGCCAGTTTCCATCTAAGCTTTGTGTGCTTACCAATTCAAGTCTGTCTGTCTGTCTGTCTGTCTGTCTGTCTGTCTGTCTGTCTGTCTGTTTGTCTGTCTGTCTGTCACCAGGCTGTATCTCATGAACCGTGATAGCTAGACAGTTGAAATTTTCACAGATGATGTATTTATGTGCCGCTATAACAACAAATACAAAAAACAACTACAAAATTTATACGGAACCCTCGGTGCGCGAGTCGGACTCGCACTTGACCGGTTTTGTTTGTTTGTTGTATATTTTGTCCGCGTGTTTTATTCAAATCATACTACAAGATTGATTTCAAATGAACTTGTTTACTTTTCTATACAGGTAGTGAAAAAACTGGAAAAGAAAAACTTCCCATGGGAGAAACTGTACGAATTGGGGCCCAACGAGATAGGGGAACTGGTCCGGGCCCCGAAATTGGGGAAGATGCTCCACAAATACGTTCATCAGTTCCCAAAACTGGAACTCGCGACCCATATACAACCCATCACGAGATCCACGCTCCGTGTGGAGCTTACCATCACACCTGACTTCCATTGGGACGAGAAGGTATTGTGATGCATTATTAGTTTTTGCTTTAATAAAGTATCGCCATGATGCTGTGGTAAATATCTTATTTAAACAGCTGCACTTGAGAGCCAGTTCCCATCTAGGTTCTATGTGTTTACCACCTTCGGCCACATCATCACTTATCATGGTGAAATTGTGGTCAAACATAAGTTATTCAAAGTAAAAAATATATATTTTAAACTAGCTGTTCCCCGCGGTTTCACCCGCTTTCCTGATTGGCGATGATAGCTACTGAGCTATCCGACGTCACTACCCAGTGGTACTGCAGCGGAGGTCGTGGGTTCGAATTCTACAATGAGTTTGAGCTTTCGGTGAAGAAAAACATCGTGAGGAAACCATAGCACGGTGGTAGTCTGGCTACCACCCTCAAGTTGAAAATCTGTCGCCAAGCACCTGTTGGTGTGTTCCGACAGCTGCACTTAAGAGCCAGTTTCCATCTAGCCTTTGTGTGCTTAACACCTTCAGCCACCTCATCACTTACCATGGTGAGATTGCGGTCAAATATAGAGATTTAGAGATAGAGATTTCCAAAAGTAACTGACATTTCTCCCTCCAGATCCATGGTCAATCAGAAGCCTTCTGGATCCTGGTGGAGGACGTGGACTCTGAAGTGATCCTCCACCACGAGTACTTCCTGCTTAAAGAGAAGTACTGTAAAGACGAGCACCAGGTGAAGCTGTTCGTGCCTATCTTCGAACCGCTGCCACCGCAGTACTTCCTCAGGGTTGTCTCTGATCGGTCAGTAGTTATCAGAATAATTAATAGTAGTCGGTAGAAAATAGATACCGCCCCGCGGTTTCACCCGCGTTACCGAGGGATCTTATCTTTTCCCGGGATAAATAGTACCCTATATTTTATTCCAGGATATGATCTAACAGTGCCAAGTTTCATCAAAATTCGTTCAGCCGTTTTTGCGTGATTGAGGAACAAACATCCACAGACATACAAACTTTCACAATTGTAATATTATTAGGATAGTTTCTTTAATACAACATAATTTTTGTATAGATAGGTATTGATAGCTCAGTGCTATTGACATCGGATACGCGGCGAAGGTCGTGGGTTCGAATCCTACAATGAGTTTGAGCTTTCGGTGAAATAAAACATGTGAGGTAACCACAGCATGGTGGTAGGGTACTTTGTAGTACCGGACTGGCTGGTTACCATACACAATTTGAAAAGCCGCCAAGCACCTATCGGTGTATTCCGACAGCTACACTTGAGGGCTAGTTCTCATCTAGGCTTTGTGTGCTTACCACATTCGGCCACATCATTACTTACCATAGTGAGATTGCGGTCAAACACAAGCTTATCCTAAAAGTAAAAAAAAATACATATAAAATAAAATTGTTCATCCCCAGGTGGATAGCGGCAGAGACCCAACTGCCTGTGTCATTCCGCCACCTCATACTCCCCGAGAAGAATCTCCCGCCGACTGAACTGTTGGACTTGCAACCGCTGCCCATATCGGCTCTAAGGAACCCTAAATACGAGGAGCTTTACAACGAGACCTTCCCGCAATTCAATCCGGTGCAGACACAAGTAAGATACTTTGTCAAAGGGAGCGTTCAAGTATTACGTAACGCAATTTTTGGAGATTTTTGACCCTTCTTCCCCCCATGTAACGCGCCTTAACGTTTTTCTGTACCCCCCTCCCCTGTTACGTTACCACGAAGTGAGCATTTTTACCTAAAAGTCACAATTATGTACGCCACATAAAATGTAGTACCGAAAATGTAAAAAAAAAACTTGAGAGGTGTCAAGGGACACCCGGATGGAACGAAGTTATATAGAGATAGAGAGAGAGAGAGAGAAAGACAGACAGACAGAGAAACATGCGCACGCCGCACAGCTTACAATAGCTTACTACACACAACTGTCACCGACAGTGACAGTGACACTAAAAGTGTCGTAAGAATTTTTTCCGTCTAGCCCCCTTTCACAACCCGCGATAAGGAACTTCTACTAACTAATGTAACGCGTAGTTCAAAAAATGGTAATGTTTTACAAAACCCCCCCTTCCCACCAAATTCGTTACGTAATACATGAACGCTCCCAAATGTGTTGTACACCTTTAACTGTTTTGAAGGCAATAGGGTGTTTGATTACAGTGAAAATATATGACGGCGCTTCCATTATTTTAGAGTGGCAAGGGCTACACAACTCCGGGCGCTGGTGTGCGATAGGTGAAGTGCGAGTCGATTCGTCGCCATTACGGAGGAGTGTCATTTGATTATCACTAATTAGAATATTCTTTGATCATTTACGGTTATATTTCATGTAATTATTGTGTAATTGTTAATTAGAGAGATTTGTGTGTTTCTTTATTATTCTCGCACGATAAATCCAAGCCTACTTAATAAAAACATCATTACGCCTCCCGATAAAGATCCTGATATGGGCCCTGTGCCTTTATATAGATAAAACTGTTGTTAGCTTAACAGTAAACATTTTTATAAACCAATTTGTCATCGTTTTATCTGAAAATTTGTATGATGTTTATAAGAAATAATATATGAATTGAAAATAATCATGTTTGAAAACGCTCGGTACTGGCCGATTCTGAGTGTGACGTCACCTGCTTGTAAACACCAATATGGTAACGATAAAGTAATGAAAGATATTTTGACTATAAGTTTGTTTACGAGCAGGTGACGTCATGATATCACGTGACCTAGGCATTATGGCGTCTTAGCGTTTTGGTGGCCGGGGAAAACTAGTTACAATTGTCGTTACTAATTGAAATTCGTCACGCAGATAGTTATTATGACGTAGGTATCCGCTAAGAAAGGATTTTCCAAAATTCAACCCCAATAGATGAAACGGGGGGACAAAATTGCGATGGAAAGCTAGTATACATTAAATTGTATCGCGCAGGTATTCAACGCAGTATACAACAGTGACGACAACGTGTTCGTGGGAGCCCCCTCGGGCTCCGGCAAGTCGGTGGTCGCCGAGTTGGCTCTGCTCAGGCTGTTGTCGACCAACGCCGCAGGACGCGCCGTCTATCTGCTGCCTAAAGACGCGCTCGCCGATATAGTCTTCGCTGATTGGTACCACAAGTTTGGTACTAGATTCAATTTGAAGGTTGGTTTTAGGTTTTAACTAACGAGGTGTTACACTCCTCCATTGAAAAGGGAAGATCTTCCGCCAGGCTAGACGTTGGAAGCTTGAATATATGCAGATGAGCTTGGAGAACTTCGATAGCGCGATGTAGATTATTGTGGCGCCATCTATTAGGAGTCCTGCGAACTATATCTATTTGTAGATAGATGTCGCTACATGTTGAAGTGTCTTGTAAAGGCAACGCGCTCGTGACGCCTCTGGTGTTGCAACCGTCCATAGGCTACGTTAACCGCTTACCATCAGGTGGGCCGTAAGCTTATTTGCAAACGAAGCGTGCGGGTCGCCTGATGGTAAGTGACTACCGTCGCCTATAGACATTAGCAATACCAGGAGGATTACCAATGTGTTGTACACCTTATTATAATGCCTTAAGGCAACTGACTCTCAAGTGCAACTGCCGGAACACACCAACAGGTGCTTAGCTTTTCAAGTTATGTGTGGAAGCCAGCCAGTCGAGTACTAAAAAGTACCCTACCATCAAGAAGTTGCTAGTGGGTTGTAAACCAGTCACCAAATTAGGTTTATAATTGCAGGTTGTACAACTAACGGGCGAAACGGCGACGGATCACAAATTGTTGAATAAAGGACAAATTATAATAACAACTGCTGATAAATGGGATGTACTGTCGAGGCGGTAAGTTATTTACTTTTTACTGGACCGGAGTTCTTTTATCCGGCTTACTGTAGGGTAAGGTAAAAGTGTTACGGTGAGTTTTTGCTTTAAAAATAAGAGAGAGAGTGAGAGTTTTTTTTTATTCTGTATAATTTTTTATTGTTATTTTATTTATTTCGGCACAAACAGTCAATATTTACTATTGTTTTAACAACAGGTATTACATAAAGACAAAGAGTGCCCAGGAGTCTTGTGTTTGACCCCAATCTCACCATGGTAAGTGATGATGTGGCCGAAGGTGGTAAGCACACAAAACCTAGATGGGAACTGGCTCTCAAGTGCGACTACCGCATTTTCAACTTGAGGCTGGTAGCCAGCCAGTCGGGTACTACAAAGTACCTTACCACCTGTGGTTTCCTCACGATTTTTAATTCACCGATAGCTTCAAGCTCATTGTAGTATTCGAACCCACGACCTTCGCCGCGGTATCCTACGTCACTACCACTGAGCTATCATCGCCTCGGTTGGAATCGAACCTACGACCTGTCACTGAGCATCAGACCACTCCAAATGACCCATTAAGTATAGATCTCGTGTCTCCCATTCAGATGGAAAGTCCGCAAGAGTGTTCAGAGCGTGTCCCTGCTGATAGTAGACGCGCTGCAACTCCTGGGTGGTGAGGAGGGGCCCATCCTCGAGGTGGTGTGCTCCAGGATGCGGTATATATCTTCGCAGATCGGTAAATATAGATTATATACTGTTCCCCGCGGTTTCACGTGGGATCTTATCTTTTCCCGGGATAAAAACATAGTAATAATAATAATAATTTATTTTATTTGTACTAAAAAACACAACGGAGTTACAAACATCATTAGAATTATATTTTTTATCGTCACATGTTTGATAATTAGGAAAAAAATAAAAAACTTAAGTTCGAAAAGATGCTTTTGCTGAGAAGAGCCGGCAATAAAGTCAGCAGTTACTCTTTTAAAAATAAAACAACTTAGACATTTAATTCTATTCGTTTTATTTATGAACTAGCTGTTCCGCGCGGTTTCACCCGCGTTCCCGAGGGATTTTATCTATTTCCGGGATAAAAAGTAGCCTATGTGCTATTCCAGACTATAATCTATCTCTATCCCAAATTTCATGCAGATCCTTTCAGCCGTTCCGGCGTAAAACAGGAACAAACATCCAAACTTTCACATTTATAATATTAGTAAGATTTAGTTACTCAAACTCAAAACTCATTTATTCAGTTTAGGCCCTAGTAAGGCACTTATGAACTATTGACTCTACCACCGGCTCGGAATACACTTAAACTGACGAAGACTCCGGCAAGAAACTCGAACTCAGCAGTGGATCTTTCTTTTCTTTAATTTAGTTATATTTCTTAAATTAGTATGTCATTTTAGCCTAATATAAAATGATTTATGAACTTAATACTCATATTAACCCTATTTAATTATAATAAATAGTTTCATATACTACAAAATATGGAACTCATATAAATCTCTGTCTTGCAGGTCGTCAGATCCGTATAGTGTCTCTGTCTCTCCCGCTGGCGGACGCTCGCGACGTGGCCCAGTGGCTCGGCTGTAATGCCAACGCGACCTTCAACTTCCACCCGAGCGTGCGGCCGCTACCACTCGAACTGCATATACAGGTGGGTTGGGTACTTGGTTCGATTCCCGGTCGTGACTACGATTCCCAGGAGAGACGTGTTGTTTTGTCCTGAGGCTGGGTGTGATCTATACAGGGTGTCCGATAAGTAGTGCGACAAACTTAAGGTGGAGATAGGTGGGCGAGTCTCCTACCAACATACACAAAACCGGCCAAGTGCGAGTCGGACTCGCGCGCGAAGGGTTCCGTAAAAAAGGCACAAAAATCACGTTTGTTGTATGGGAGACCCCCTTAAATATTTATTTTAATTTTATTATTTATTATTAAAGAGGCACTTATGAAGGTCGAATTACAGAAGTTACCACCGGTTCGGAAGTCAGCCTACAACTGAGAAGAACCGGCAAGAAACTCAGCAAGGTTACATTTTTTAAATATTTTTGGACCATTTGAACTCAGCAAGGTTACATTTTTTAAATATTTTTGGACCATATTGGCTTTTTTTTCAAATGTTTAACAATTTTATTATTTAAAGTAATACAAAAATACATAAAAAAATTATAACCCGCATTAGTAGATATACATAGAATAACTTGTAACTCCGCAGGGCTTCAACATATCCCACGCTGCGTCCCGCCTGGCTGCGATGACAAAACCCATATACAACAGCGTGGTTCGATACGCGGGCACCAAACCGTGTGCGGTGTTCGTGCCTTCCCGTCGACACTCGCGTCTCCTCGCCGCTGATCTCCTGGCCCTGGCCGCTGCACAGGGCCGCCCCACCAGGTTCCTCCACGCTAGACCTGATCTCGTGCAGCCCTTCTTGAAGAGGATACATGATAAGGTAAGGTGTAAATCTTTAAGGCGATGATAGTTTTGTGGTAGTGACGTCGGATACGGTGGCGAAGGTCGTGGGTTCGAATACTACAAAGAGCTTGAGTTTTCGAAATAGAAACCATAGCACGGTGGTAGGGTACTTGTAGTACCCGACTGGCTGGCTACCACCCTCAAGATGAAAATCTGTCGGTGTGTTCCGACAGCTGCACTTGAGAGCCAGTTACCATCTAAGCTTTGTGTACTTCCCACCTTCAGCCACATCATCACTTACCATGGTTAGATTGCGGTCAAACACAAACTTATCCAGAAGTAAAAAAAAAAATGTATGCAAATATTCAGCTCAATCGGTAACCGGGAAGTGGATCTTTAATTTGCAAGATTTGATGACAAACATGAAGTAAATAAATAGCTGTTGCATATGTTGTTCAGATGCTGAAGGAGACCCTGGCTGCTGGCGTGGCGTACCTGCACGAGGGTGTGGAGAGCGGCGACCGGCGGCTCGTGCAGCAACTCCTCGAGTCGGGCGCCGTGCAGCTGTGCGTGGTGGCCGCCGAGCTCGCCTGGGCCTTCGCCGCACACGTGCACACCGTCATCGTCGCAGACACGCACACGTTAGTGTACCACACCCTACCACATCATCCAGATACACGTGGCCAACGTGCTAACTGTCATCATGGCTGGCAGGCACACGTTAGTGTACCACACCACACCCTACCACACGCTACCACACGCTACCACATCTCACAAACCCCTAATTTAAATGTGGCGCGCAGGCACATTGTCGTCACTCCACAGCACTATACTACCTCACACAAATTATAGATCCAGATTCACCATCCAGTTACACGTGGCGCACTTGCACACCGTCATCGTCGCAGACACGAACGTTACCACACCCTACCACACCGTACCACATTTCACCACTCCCAAATTTAAATGTGGCGCGCAGGCACTCTGTTCCACAACACTATACTACCTCACACAAATTATAGATCAAGATGTCATCGCACACGTTAGTGTACCACACCACACCCTACCACACCGTACCACATCTCACCACCCCCAAATTTAAATGTGGCGCGCAGGCACTCTGTTCCACAGCACTATACTACCTCACACAAATTATAGATCAAGATGTCATCGCACACGTTAGTGTACCACATCACACCCTACCACACCGTACCACATCTCACCACCCCCAAATTTAAATGTGGCGCGCAGGCACGCTGTCATCACTCCACAGCACTTTACTACCTCACACACATCGATCCCGATGTGATCTTTTCAATGCTTGATTAATCAGGCTGAACAACTTTTATCTGTGGCTAATTTCGAAACGTTAAAAGAAAAAAAAAACAAACAATGTTAGAAGGTATTAATTGCCTAGCTGTCACTTTTAGATTCTTTAATCACTTTAAATTCTTCATCTTTCTCCAAATTCGAACTAAAACACTAATGTCAAAGTCCTATGTGCTATTCCAGACTGTAATCTATCTCCATGCCAAATTTCATCCAGATCAATTCAGCCGTTCTGGCGTAAATTTGCAACAAACATCCAAACTTTCACATTTATAATATTAGTAAGATTAGTGGGATTGGAAATTCAATAATCAATACAGAAATATCATGAAAATGGTGTCACTTTTACTGAGCCCATTTTGGTAGGTGTCTATAATATAAAAATGAATCGCAAAATGTGTTGGTAAGCGCATAACTCAACAACGCCTGGACCAATTTGGCCAATTCTTTTTTTTTAATGTTCGTTGAAGTCCAATGATGGTATTTACGGTGAGAAAAATTCGAATAATTGCCGGGAATACCCTAAAAACAGCCCTTTTCTTTTTCCCATACAAACACCCAGCTGTCAAACATTTGACGTCAATCGAAACAAAACAAAGACGCGTTTTAGAGAAATAGGGCAGAACAAGGTCTGCCGGGACAGCTATCTGTATATAAATACAGCTTACTTTTTACTAAAATGACATACGATTGCGACAGATACAACGGCAAGTTACATTCGTACGAGCAGTACCCCATAACGACGGTGCTGCAGATGTTGGGGCGCGCGTGTCGCCCCCTAGAGGACGAACACTCGGTGGCCGTGCTCATGTGCGTCGCTCACCATAAGACCTTCTTCACCAAGCTCCTCAACGACTGTCTGCCGCTAGAGGTTAGTATACTGCCACACACTACCCATCAGCAGGGCTAGCATGGCCGGAAACATTTTATCCACGGGGAGAGGACAAAATGCTATTTCCCATGGGTGGATAAATAATTCCTGGCACAAATAATGTACACAATCCTTGTGCATTCTAAATCGAACGCCGGTGCAGTTTTCGCTCGATTTTTTCCCTTTCCGACGATAACACTAAGCTCCAGTAAGCATGAGACATTTTTAAAATATTTTTTTTTCAAAGTTTACTTTAAAAATTTTATCCCCTGCCCATGCTAGCCCCGCAGTACCCTATTAGCCAAGTAGTAACTGCTACGGGCTTCCCGCATCCAAGTTCTAAAGGCGATGATAGCTCAGTGGTAAGTGACGTCGGATACCGCGATGAAGGTCGTGGGTTCGAATCCTACAATGAGCTTTCGGTGAAGGAAAATATCTTGAGAAAACCACAGCACGGTGTTAGGATACTTTATAGTACTCGATTGGCTGGCTACCTCACACAAGTTGAAAATCTGTCGCCAAGCGCCTGTTGGTGTGTTCCGACAGTCGCACTTGAGAGCCAGTTCGCCTTTAAGGCATTGTAATAAAGTCTACAACACATTAGCAATCCCCTGGTATTGCCAACATCTATAGGCGACGGTAGTCACTTACCATCAGGTGAACCGCCTGCCTCGTTGTCACTTGTGACATATTTACGAGGCTTACAGTGGTGTGAACTGGCAGAAATCGAGCAGGCGGCCTTTATCTCTCTTTCTATTTGTCTTGTATCAATTTAAATCTTGTATAATTTCAAAAGTATACAAATTAGATAGTGATAGGGGGAGGATTGAGGGGTGGGAGAGGGGGAGAGAAAAAGAGAGATTGAGTTGAATAATAGAGGGTTGCGCTTTAGGTTATATATCAGAGACAAGTAATAGGTTACATTTTTATTTTGAATAAGCTTGTATTTGACCGCAATCTCACCATGGTAAGTGTTGATGTGGCCGAAGGTGGTAAGCACACAAAGCCTAGCGATATTATGTCGATAAATGATTTTGTTCCAGAGCCACTTAGACCATAGACTCCACGACCACATAAACGCGGAGATAGTGACGAAAACCATAGAGAACAAGCAGGACGCTGTGGACTACCTCACTTGGAGTTTCCTCTACCGCCGCCTGACACAGAACCCTAACTATTATAACCTGCAGGGAGTCACTCATAGGTAAGAACTACACGGTGGTAGGGTACTTTGTAGTATTCGACTATCACTTAAAGGCGATGATAGCTCCGTGGTAGTGACGTAGGATACCGCGGCGGAGGTCGTGAGTTCGAATCCTACTATGAGCTTGAGCTTTCAGTGAAGGTAAACATCGTGAGGAAACCATAGCATGGTGGTAGGGTACTATACCCGACTGAAAATCTGTCGCCTAGCACCTATCGGTGTGTTCCGACAGCTGCACTTGAGAGCCAGTTCCCATCTAGGCTTTGTGTGCTTACCACCTTCGGCCACATCATCACTTACCATGGTGAGATTGTAGTCAAACACAAGCTTATCAAGAAAAAAATATATATGTGCGAGGAGTGCGGTGGCTGCCACACACGTCATATTTGTGAACAGGTGCTGAATGTGGGGGCTGGTCTGCTTGAGTTTGTTGTTTATTAAGTCAGTCATAATTATATTCTATAGATTACTATTTTTGCTGAGAATAACTTTTATTCTTTTTAGCGCATTTAAATAAAAGTTTGTTTTTAAAAAAGTTTATAATATTAGTAGAATCAACGAATTATGTTAATCTGTAGGCCAATTATTATTATTCTTGTTTGTCTGTCGTTCTGTATGGAATCTAGCAACTCAAATTTCGAGCTGAAACTTTCACTCGATGACAATGCATTCTAAATATATTCTAAACATAAAACGTCGTTTTAGGTTATAATAATAAATGATCCTCAATCACGCAAAAACGGCTGAACGGATTCTGATAAAACTTGACACACAGGTAGATCACATCCTAGAATAAAACATAGGATACTTTTTATCCCGGGAAAGGATAAGATCCCTCGGGAACGTGGGTGAAACCGCGGGGTGGAAAACTAGTTGTTAAATATCTTTTTTAACCGACAGGCATTTATCAGACCACCTCTCGGAGCTGGTGGAGACGACCCTCACAGACCTGGAGCAGTCCAAGTGCATCGCCATCGAGGACGAGGTGGACGTCCAGCCCCTCAACCTTGGCATGATCGCCTCCTACTACTACATCAACTACACTACCATAGGTAAGTGTATCTATTCTTCTTCCTCTTGTCCTTATCCCACGCTAGGTGTGGTCAGCACAACATGTTTTCCTCTTCCACTCCGCTCTATCACTAGTCGTCTCAATACTCACACCTTTCATAAACATATCATTCTTCATGCAGTCAATCCGTACCTTCTTCGGCCTTCCTCTACCTCTATATCCATCCACACTCATGCTCAATACTCTTTTCGTTAAATGTTTTTCATCCCTCATTACATGCCCATACCATATTGCCTTTCAACTTCTCAGTCACTGGTGCTACTTTCAAACTTCCTCTGATATACTCATTCCTTATCCGATCAAAATTTTATTTTTTTTATGTCACAAGTGACAACGAGGCACGCGGGTCACCTGATGGTAAGTGACAACCGTCGCCTATAGACATTGGCAATACCAGGGGATTGCTAATGTGTTGTACACCTTATTAAGGCGAACTGGCTCTCAAGTGCAATTGCCGGAACACACCAACAGGTGCTTGGCGACAGATTTTCAACTTGAGGGTGGTAGCCAGCCAGTCGAGTACTACAAAGTACCCTACCACCGTACCGTGGTTTCCTCACGATGTTTTCCTTCACCGAAAGCTCAAGCTCATTGTAAGGATTCGAACCCACGACCTTCGCCGCGGTATCCGACGTCACTTACCACTGAGCTATCATCGCCATTCTCGTAATACCACACATCCACCTCAACATTTGCATCTCTGCCACATGCACTCTTCTCTCATCCATCGCTTTCGTTGCCCAACATTCAGATCCATACATGACGACAGGCCTTATGATGGTTTTGTAAATTTTTCCTTTAAGCTTCATTCATGGGCATTCGTCGTTCACACGTTGTCTCAGAAGCCTGTCGCCATTTCATCCATCCTGCATTTATCCTGTTCCTATGCCATATCTATTAAAGTCATAAAATTTAAATAAATAAAAAAAACTGGCAAACAAATCACGTTTGTTGTATGGGAGCCTTAAATATTTATTTAATTCGTCATACTTGTGAACAGGTGCTGCTTGTGGGGGCTGGTCTGCTTGAGTTTGTTGTTTATTAAGTCAGTCATAATTAAATTCTATAGATTACTATTTTTGCCGCCATAACACGCAAATATTGTCAGTGAGACTAGATAAATAATAATTATTGAATGTAATAGGTGTAAGTTGTTTTTGAAAAGAGTAATTGCTGAGTTTATTGCCGGCTCTTCTCAGCAAAAACAACCTTCCGAACCGAGCATTTAGAGTCTGACTATTCATAAGTGCCTGTGAAGGCCTATTTGGATGAATAAACAATTTCATTTCATTTCATTTTATTTCAACAATTTCAAACAATTTCATTTCATTTCAATTATGTTTTTAGTATTTGTTGTTATAGCGGCAACAGAAATACATCATCTGTGAAAATGTCAACTGTCTAGCTATCGCGGTTATTGAGATACAGCCTGGTGACAGACAGACGGACGGACAGACAGCGAAGTCTTAGTAAAAGAGTCCCGTTTTTACCCTTTGGGTTCGGAACCCTAAAAAGTCTGATTATTATTTTTTTTACCTTTTTTATACCACATGTGGCAACTAGGCAGGCGGGTCTCCTGATGGTAAGTGACTACCGTCGCCTATTCAATTTTTTTTTAAATTCAATTTTGGGACACTTAAGGAACACTTACAATACAAGAGCCATTGCCAATGTGTTGTACACCTTATTAAAGGCAAATTGGCGGTTATTGGCGATCTCAACTTGAGGGTGGTAGCCAGCCAGTCGAGTACTACAAAGTACCCTACCACCGTGTTGTGGTTTCCTCACCATGTTTTCCTTCACCGAAAGCTCAAGCTCATTGTAGGATTCGAACCTATCTCTGCTCAGTTTCTCTCGACGGGCCGGTTGGCGTGGTTGATTAACACACTAACGCACGTCGCAGGTCGTGGGTTCGATTCCCATCCAGGACAGACATTTGTGTGCATCAACATATCTGTTTGTCCTGAGTCTGGGTGTAATTATCTATTTAATAAAGTAGTATATGTAATATATCAGTCATCTGGTTTCCATATTACAAGCTCTGCTTAGTTTGGGATCAGATAGCCGTGTGTGAACAAATGTCCGAGGATATTTATTTATTTATGAATTGTTGTTTGTAGAATTGTTCAGTCTGTCTCTCACGAGCAAGACGAAGATCCGCGGCCTGCTGGAGATCATATCCTCGGCTGCGGAGTACTCCGACCTTTGTATCAGGCATCGTGAGGAGAATATCATTAAGGCTCTTGCTAATAAGTGAGTTGTAATATAAGGCTGCGTCTACACCACAGAGCGTATGGTGTTTTAGTCCGCCAATAGGGTCGCTTCATTATTTCTATGGCGTTTTTATGTGAAAACGAAACGTTTGTCAAGTACGCATACAAATCATATGAATACTAACGCCCACAATCTGCCGTCAGAAATAAAAAACCGGTCAAGTGCGAGTCAGACTCTCACACCGAGGGTTCCGTACAAATGTAGTTTTATTTTTTGAGATATTTAGATTTTTAGTATATTTTTTGTTATAGCGGCAACAGAAATCATATGTGAAAATTTCAACTGTCTAGCTATCACGGTTCATGAGTTACAGCCTGGTGACAGACAGACAGACGGACAGTAATCTTAGTAATAGGGTTTCCGTTTTTAACCTTTGAGTACGGAACCCTAAAAATGATTCGAAGCTGTCATTCACAGACCCTGTAAAATAATTTTATTGATGAAATATTATTTTCTTTTGAAATAAATTAAAATTTTAGTGGACTGCAATTCATTCAGTAATTACACTAAAACTGACATTTTTAGACAATCTAAAAAGTCACGATACACGCTTTTATATCACATCTCTGGTGCACTTAGATTGATCTTTATTGTACTAAACGTTTAATTGAACGGTTTAATTAAAATAAAACGAATACGTAACGTCACTTCGCAAATTAGCGTCAAAAAGTAATCGAAGCAATCTCACCATGGTAAGTGATGATGTGGCCGAAGGTGGTAAGCACACAAAGCCTAGATGGGAACCTAAGGCGATGATAGCTCAGTGGTAAGTGACGTCGAATACCGCGACGAAGGTCGTGGGTTCGAATCCTACAATGAGTTTGAGCTTTCGGTGAAGGAAAACATCGTGAGGAAACCATAGCACGGTGGTAGGGTACTTTGTAGTACCCGACTGGCTGGCTACCACCCTCAAGTTGAAAACCTGTCGCCAAGCACCTATCGGTGTGTTCCGACAGCTGCACTTGCGAGCCAGTTCCCATCTAAGCTTTGTGTGCTTACCACCTTCGGCCACATCATCACTTACCATGGTGAGATTGCGGTCAAACACAAGCTTATCCAGAATAAAAAAAAAAAAAACTAAACACACCGACAGACTAACTTGAGGGTGGTACCCTACCACCGTGCTATAGAAGACTTGACCATGTTTCTATCTCCTCGACAGAGTGGCGCACAAGCCGACGGCGCCATCTGGCGGCAACGTGAAGTACAACGATCCTCATGTGAAGGCGCACGTGCTACTTCAAGCGCATCTCTCTCGGATGCAGCTCCCCGCTGAATTACAGGCCGACACCGCCATGGTACTCACTAAGGTATGGTATCATAACATTAATTACGTGAAGAAACAAGTTTGTACCCCTTTTTTACGAAAATTACTCCGTTGAAATTTGGCAGAGTTAACGTTTATATGGAGAAGGAGTGTAGAAAGCTAATCTATACATAAACAATTCTCGTGACACAGTTTTACTCTTCTTAAACAGTTTGACCGATTTTGATGAAATTTTAGATGTATATTCAATAGGTCTGAGAATAGGTTGTTATCTATTATTATACCGCTAGATCCCACGGGAACGCGGATCCCACGGGAACGCGGATCCCACGGAAACGCGTTAAGGCGATGATAGCTCAGTGGTAAGTGACGTCGAATACCGCGACGAAGGTCGTGGGTTCGAATCCTTCAATGAGTTTGAGCTTTCGGTGCCCGGAAACCATAGCACGGTGGTAGGGTACTTTGTACCCGACTGGCTGGCTACCACCCTCAAGTTGAAAACCTGTCGCCAAGCACCTATCGGTGTGTTCCGACAGCTGCACTTGAGAGCCAGTTCCCATCTAGGCTTTGTGTGCTTACCACCTTTGTCCACATCATCACTTACCATGGTGAGATTGTGGTCAAACACAAGCTTATCCAGAATAAAAAAAAAAAAAAAACGCGGGTGAAACCGCGGGGGACAGCTAGTAAAAAATAGATAACAACCGACTGAGCCAATTATAATTTAATTGAATCGCCGAATATTTAGAATACATGTATTCTGTATTCGACGCGCATAAGTTCCTTTTGCCCTACTCTAGATGGCGATACAAGTAATAATATTATTTTTGATTGAAATTTGTTCTAAGTATGTTGCTTATGTCTTGGCAGTCACTTACCATCATCTGATCCGCCTGCCTAATGTTTCCATGTATGTTGCAGGCGATTCGTCTGATCCAGGCGTGCGTGGACGTGGTGTCAAGTAGCGGGTGGCTGTCCCCCGCCGTGGCTGCCATGGAGCTGGCGCAGATGGTGACCCAGGCCATGTGGGCCAAGGATTCCTACCTGAGGCAGCTGCCGCACTTCACGCACGACCTCGCGCGCGCGTGCAGCGATAAGGTACCTGCCACACCAACTTGGCCATCTAACGACCCCCAAAAATGGACGCTACTGTCGCTCCCGTATCGTACTGTATTCATTCTGAAGTCTGCCACACGGATGTTTAGATCATCTATTTAATATTTAAAGGCCTTTATATATACATACTTTTATGGCGATGATAGCTCAGTGGTAAGTGACGTCGAATACCGCGACGAAGGTCGTGGGTTCGAATCCTACAATGAGCTTGAGCTTTCGGTGAAGGAAACCATAGCACGGTGGTAGGGTACTTTGTAGTACCCGACTGGCTGGCTACCACACACAAGTTGAAAACCTGTAGCCAAGCACCTATCGGTGTGTTCCGACAGCTGCACTTGCGAGCCAGTTCCCACCTAGGCTTTGTGTGCTTACCACCTTCGGTCACATCATCACTTACCATGGTGAGATTGTGGTCAAACACAAGCTTATCCAGATAAAAAAAAAAAATAGTGTGTTTGGTAAGTAGTCCGACAAACTGAAGGGGGAGATAGGTGGGGGGGTCACCTACCAACATATACAACAAATTACCACGGTAAAATGATCAACATTTTCGAGATATTAGGTATCCGTTAAGAAAGTTTTAAGCTATTGTTATAGTTATAGCTTTTATCGCGGGCTTTGAGCGCGGCGACCGAATCAAGAAATTCCGTAACGAAAATAACCTAAAACCCCCCTACCATGTATTTTGTGTTCAAATATCACAGCGAATATCATATTTTTGTCGCCGTCGACTCCAGCCGACGGCAGCCGCCGACAACCGACTACCGAATACAACATAAAAAAAGAAAATAATAATACAAGGATTCTTGCGGCGCACTTATAAAATAAAGAGGATTAAACTCAAACTCAAACTCAAAACTCATTTATTCAGTTTAGGCCCTGGTAAGGCACTCATGAACGTTACAATTGACTCTACCACCGGTTCGGAATACACTTAAACTGAGAAGACTCCGGCAAGAAACTCAGCAAGGCAATTTTTTTTTAACATTAAAAACTCATTACTGCCCGCTAAAAGTTTCTTATAGAAAGCACCACCTTTGGGTACACTTAAAGGCGAACCAAGTCGTCCCCGAGTGCCACAGTTAGTTTTTTTTTTATTTCAACCTCCAAAGTCTTCCCTGAGGAACGCGAGTGTTTTTTGTTTTTTTTTTTATTGAGGTTCGAGTTTGACCACTTGATGGTAGGTGACGATGTGGTCTACGATGGTGCACGCTTGCCTAGAAGCAACCTATTCACTCGTGCCTTAAAGATTCCCAGGTTTTAACAATCGGGAAACACTCAGGCAATGAGTTCCACTCCTTCGCGGTACGCATAATGAAACTTGAAGCGAATCGCCTCGTGCGTAAAGATGCGGAGTTAAAAAGTCATTTCTTGGGAATAGTGTTCGCTTTTATAATAAATTACCAGCATCTGTTACCAAGATGACTGATTCTAGATTCAAATCGTACATAATAAAAGTTTTGAAAGAAAAAGCTTATTACAAGGTAGCCCAATATATTGAGGATAAAGATGTCTGGAGGTAGCTGCACTCTGTACAAGTACCTACACATTGTTTTTTTTTTACTGTTAATTGCCATTTTTTTTTTCTAATACGCTGTTATTATCTTGGTATTTTTTGTTTTAGTTTACTATGTAGGTAACTAATGCGGGTTATAATTTTTTATGTATTTTTGTATTAGTTTAAGAATAAAATTGTTAAACATTTGAAAAAAAAAGCCAATATAGTCAGATGGTCCAAAAATATTTAAAAAATGTAACCTTGCTGAGTTTCTTGCCGGTTGTTCTCAGTTGTTGTCTGACTTCCGAACCGGTGGTAACTTCTGTAATTCGACCTTCATAAGTGCCCTTCTAGGGCCTAAACTGAATAAATGGTTTTGACTTTGACTTTGAGGACAGCTCGTTAATAATAATAATATTGGCAGGGTGTGGAGACAGTGTTCGACGTGATGGAACTGGAGGACAACGCGCGTGCCAAGTTGTTGCAGCTGTCGCCCACCGAGATGGCGGACGTGGCTCGATTCTGCAACAGATACCCTAATGTCGAGCTCACGTATGAGGTAACACATTCAATTAACTATTTTTTGTATGAAATATGTATTCTAGAGTGAACTGGCAGAAATCGTCACGTAAGAAATAAGCGTTACGATAACCAGGCGGCTTTTTGATTTGAAAAATGGTAAAGCCAAGCTTATTCTGAAGCGATGATAGCTCAGTGGTAGTGACGTCAGATACCGCGGCAAAGGTTGTGGGTTCGAATCCTACAGTGAGCTTGAAGTTTCGGTGAAGGAAAATAATAAATCTTGTTGTAATGTAAAATCGTTTATTTCAATATTATGTAAATTGTGACATACACTTTTTATATGGCACCGTAAAGAGGTTTGCAATACACCACATCTCTCCGCTCCTAGCTGCTGTAGATCAAGGGTGCACCCAAGAGCTGGTCGAGGTGTCGGCGCCAGACTTCACCGTTGTCGGTGTGAACTTCGTAGTGCAGTCGGCCCAAGCGAGCAGTAATGTCTTCGTCAGACATCGTTGCCCTCTGATCGACATATGTGTCATCGTCCGTTTTGTTCTCGATTTTATGTTGTACCTTCCGTATAGCCAGGATCGTCTCCTTCAGGCTCTGGAAGCGAGCAGTAATGTCTTCGTCAGACATCGTTGCCCTCTGATCGACATATGTGTCGAGTTACGTAAGCATCCCGCGTAGGATGCCACGATATTTTCTTAGTTTGTCCATCCCATCCTCGTCGCCAATAATAAATCTTGTTGTAATGTAAAATCCATGTAAAATCGTTTATTCCAATATTATGTCAATTGTGACATACACTTTTTATATGGCACCGTAAAGAGGTTTGTAATACACCACAGAAAACATCGTGAGGAAACCACAGCACGGTGGCTGGCTACCACCAAGCTCACGTTGAAAATTTGTCGACAAGCACCTGTTAGTGTGTTCCGGCAATTGCACTTGAGATCCAGTTTGTCTTTGTCTTTAAGGCATTGTAATAAGGTGTACACCACATTGGCAATTCCTGTGTTATTGCTAATGTTTATAGGCGACGGTAGTCACTTACCATCAGGTGACCCGCCTGTCTAGTTGTCACTTGTGACATAAAAGAATCCTTTGTCCTCCAGGTGGTGAACGAGCGCCACCTCCGCGCTGGGAAGCCTATCGTGGTAGAAGTGTCTTTAGAGAGAGAAGATGACATCGTGGGACCAGTTATTGCACCATACTTCCCGCAGGTTTGTTCAATTCAAAGTCATGTATGTCTGTCCTGGATGGGAATCGAACCCACGACCTGCGGCGTGATAGGTATTGTGTTAACCAACCACGCCAACCGGCAATTTTATCAATCAGTGTCGTTTTGTACAATAAAGTTCAATTTAAGTGCACCAGTGATGGGAAATGAAAACGTTCAGGTTGTCTCAAAAACTCTGAATTTTTTTAACGGAACGACCACCAATTTCTGTGAAACCTGACTTGTACTGACGAGGATTAGACTTTACAGTGAATGTGACAATATAACGTGACTATAACATAAAAGAAGAATATTTAAAAATGGTTTAGGCTTTTGTAACTAAAGCCTTTTAAAAAAAAATAATAAGGTTCGATTCCCACCCAGGATGATGAACATTTGTATGCATGAAAAAGTCTGTTTGACCTAAGTCTGGATGTAATTATCTATTTATGTATGTATTTAAAAAGTATTATATCAGTATTTCCATAGTACAAACTCAGATTAGAATGTTCCGAAATATAATCTTAATACGTGGGTTTTATTTATTTATTTAGTCAAATTAATCTGCACTCTCTTAAATGATACATAGATTTTAAATTTTCATAAAATTGTCTCCAGAAACGCGAGGAAGGCTGGTGGGTGGTGATCGGAGACCCCAAGACTAACACGCTGCTCTCCATCAAGCGTGTATCGCTAGCGAGGAACGCAAAGGTAATCTATTATACAGGAGCCAAGAGTCTCGAATCCGATTTTGATGATATCCTAAACCATTATTACATTAAAAAAAATATATACTAAGACAGGAATCGGACACGATATTGATTTAAAAAAAAAAAACAGCATGTTATATAATGTTGCTAGTAAGGATCAAATTCTGAGATTTAATGACATGTGGCAAACTATAAGAATATGCTCGTCTGCATATTGTAAAGAAAAGATTAGATTTTTTGTATGTTTGTTTGTAATGGATTTCCTTAAAAAACTACCTTAGAAAACTACAATATCACTAAGTAACATGTGCTATTTAATTTCCTCTTGAACGCGGGTGAAACCGCGGGGCGGAAAGCTAGTATATTATAATAAAAAAATATTCAGTATCAGGGCCATTATCTAATGAAATAATTCCTTACAGGTTCGTCTAGACTTCGTATGCGGCAGTTCCGGTCGACACACATACACCCTGTACTTCATGTCGGACGCCTACCTCGGGGCCGACCAAGAATACAAGTTCAATGTAGAGGTCGCCGAGGCTGCCTCCGACTCGAGCGATTCTGAATAGGCTTAAGTTATCAATAAATGAGTCAATATACTTTGTTGTTTAATTACTTACAAGTAGAACGCGTACCTCGGGAGCTAATCAATAGTACAAGTTCAATGTGGACCTCGCCGAGGCAGCCTCGGACTCTGAATAGTCTTAAGTTGTCAATAAATGAGTTAAAATACTTTGTTGTTTAATTAAAATATGTAGGACGTGTACCTCGGGAGCCAATCAATAGTACAAGTTCAATGTGGACCTCGCCGAGGCAGCCTCCGACTCTGAATCGTCTTAAGTTGTCAATAAATGAGTTAATATACTTTGTTGTTTAATTACTTACAAGTAGAACGCGTACCTCGGGAGCTAATCAATAGTACAAGTTCAATGTGGACCTCGCCGAGGCAGCCTCGGACTCTGAATAGTCTTAAGTTGTCAATAAATGAGTTAAAATACTTTGTTGTTTAATTAAAATATGTAGGACGTGTACCTCGGGAGCCAATCAATAGTACAAGTTCAATGTGGACCTCGCCGAGGCAGCCTCCGACTCTGAATCGTCTTAAGTTGTCAATAAATGAGTTAATATACTTTATTGTTTATTTAAAATATGTAGGACGTGTACCTCGGGAGCCAATCTACAGTACAAGTTCAGTGTGGACCTCGCCGAGGCAGCTTCCGACTCGAGCGACTCTGAATAGGCTTAAGTTTCCATAGTATTAGCTCTGCTTAGTTAGGGATCAGATGGCAGTCTGAAGAAGGTCCCAGGATATTTATTTACTGATATTTGTAGTGTAAATGTGTTCGGGGATAATGAGCATTCTTCTACATGTATGTATATTGTATATAATATATCCAATTAGGGGTCGTTTTAAATGAAAATAAACCTTAGTTTTAAATATGTATAATTAATTATTAAATAATAATCTTGGACAAATAATTCATATAAAATTACTAGATTTGCGCCCCGCGGTTTCACCCGCGTTACCGAAGGATCTTATTTATTCTTGGGATAAATAGTATCTTAAATTTAATTCCAGGATATGGTCTACCAGTGTGCCAAGTTTCATCAAAATCCTTTCGGCCGTTTTTGCGTGATTGAGGAACAAACATACAAACTTTCACATTAACAATATTAGTAGGATTTTGAACCATAATTCTAAATATACACAAAGAGGATTACCCTCTGATGTGGAAACTCATACAGAGGACAAAAACAAACATTTCTTTTCAGATTTAAAGATACAAATACTGTTAAAGTAACTTAACATAAGATCTTACTAACACTAATAGGTATTTTATGTATTACTATCATGATGATGTCGGAAGCCACTGGATGCGAGAGGCCTTTGTCCAGCCGTAGACGTCTTCCGGCTGACATGATGATCACGAAATAAATATTATTATTATAAATTATTAACTACACGAGAGAAAATACAGTAACTTAGATACAAGTTACATATTTCTCCATCCAACGTGGTAATACTGCCAGCATTCTGGGTACATTGCCTACTGACAACGCCTTTCTTATTTAGATTTATTTATCCTTTGATTGTATGTACCTTATTGATTTAACCAATTTTTAATTTCAACTATATATTTTAAATCGACTACACGGTAATGGCATAGGTACCTAAACTTATTTGTAGGTCGAGCCATAAGCATGTTATTTCTTAAAATAGTGGGAAGGTGAGACATTAACCAAAAATCCACTTGATGTGCAATTTAAGTAGATACACGAAGTGTAAGTGAATATATATCTAGGTATACTGTAACAAGTGTTGTAGTGCTGTCGAAATGCACACCCTAACGATGGCCATTCGTTCGATTTTTATTCATATATAGTAACTTAGTGCTCCCCAGCCCTAAAATTGATGAATGATTTTAAACGAATAAATAAGTTAGTTCATTAGTATATTTTTCAGAGCTCTTCTGTCAAGCTTGTGGCCAGCGCCTCTAGGAAGTGAGCTCACAAATCTAACTCCACCAGCTAGCCGCATTCTATGAGTCACCTGAAAAAACATGATGATTTTAGATTTTTAAGCAGTCGCCCGCATTTCCGAGGTACCCGTAGAGGTTGAATTATCAAAAATTCTTTCAGAGCGGATACCGACTCCGTACTAGGAATCTACCTGCCAATTTGCATTTATACTTTCTGAGATTTCGTGATTAATCAGTATTTCTTTTTTGTAGTTCTCAGCAGCTACTGAAACAGCCTCAGAAGCGTGTGGCACTTCCTGGCAGGGCCACCATCACGGATTTGAATTCAGAGTCGCTGTCTTGCCGCGACAAAATGTGATACTTGGTGACAAAATTGGACAAATTAGAGACAAATTCTGGAAGCAAACTGATCTTCGCTAGGTGCTCCAGTTCTTGCGATATGAACTTTTATAACTTTGGAACAAGGGCGCGACAAAATCTAATATTCGAGGACAAAATAGCGACAGACTCTGAATTCAAATCCGTGATGGTGGCCCTGACAGGAAGTGCAGGCAGGCGTGTCACCTGAAGGTATGTGACTACCGTAGCCTAAGAAATTAGCAATACCTGGAGGATTTCCAATGTGTTCTCGACTTTTTCAGTACCTTGAAGTAACTTGCTCTCATGTGCAACTGCTGGAACACACCGATAGGCGCTTAGCGATAGATTTTCAACTTGAGAGTGGTAGCCAGCCAGTCGAGTACTATAAAGTACCCTACCACCGTGCTATGGTTTCCTCGCGATATTTTCCTTCACCGACTGACTGGCTACCACCCTCAAGTTGAAAATCTGTCGCCAAGCACCTATCGATCGGTAGGCTTTGTGTGCTAACCACCTTCGGCCACATCATCACATACCATGGTGAGATTGTGGTCAAACACAAGCTTATACAGAATAATAGATCCTGTTCCTCACCTGACTGTTGACATGGCTGATCAGGTCGTCCTCAGCGACGGAGGTCCCGGGTCGCAGCACCACGAAGGCGACTGCCACCTGCCCGTACTGCTCGTGTGGAGCTCCCACTACGCCGGCCTCCAGCACAGACGGATGCTGTTCCAAAACGGATTCCAACTCCGCTGGAGCAATCTACCAAACAACACACCTAATTTCATACTCTCCAAGATATAATTTAAATTAAATGATTGTAGTAGCTTATCTCTGAATATGTAAATGTAGTAAAATTAATGATACAAAATCCACAGCACTTTTTGTTTATATAAAATTAATCTTAGTAATTATCACATACCTACTGCCAATGAAGGATTTACTTTATGTTAATTGAACATTATATTTGCAGAGCGGAGGATAAAATGTGTGGTTTCTTGCAAAAAAAAAACTCAGTTTTATGAGCTTCCATAATTACGCTATCCGTTGAGGAGTTACCTCGCCGACCTTTCTAGAGCTGAAAAGTCGATCATAATTTCTGCCGCGCAGTTTTATCCGCATTAATGAGAAATCTTGCATATTTCCATATATATGGATCCTATATTTTATTCCAGGGTATGATCTATCTTTCAGCCAAATTTCATCTAGATCCGTTAAATAATAACGTTAGTAAGACAGAAAACTAATATGTCTTACCGCATAGTCATTGAACTTGATCAATTCCTTGATCCTGTCCACGATGTAGAAACAGCGATCTTTGTCGTAGTACCCCACGTCTCCGGTATGGAAGAAACCCTCTTCATCTCTCACTGAAGTGTCACTGCCCAGATATCCTATAAGTATAATAATCCTAGGATATTCCTCATATACGGCCATCTGATTCAAAACTAAGTGGAGCTTGTGCTATGGAACCAGATACCTGATATATATTACTTTACAACTTTTTCTTAATTTATCAGGACGGTTGGTGTGATTGCTTAACACACTACCTGTCACGCCTCAGGTTGTGGGTTCGATTCTTATCCAGAGCTGTTTGACCTTGGTAGAACCCCCCCTTTTGCAGCGGACGCGAGGTGACCGATTGGCATTGCCCCTTTAGACCGTGCGCGGTTGTACCTACTTAATATGATGGTACCAACCTGCGGTAAGTGAAGGAGACTTATAACAGATCTCTCCTCTCTGATTCGGTCCGAGTGGTTCACTGGTGTCTAAATCGATTACCTAAAAGAAAAACATTTGTTTTATTTCCATACAGTTTATAATGATTTTGTCATTTAGTTTAACTTTGTTTTTGGGGAGGACAGAAAGGTGTAGGCCTGAGGTGTCATATACACATTTACGGGACTCTTCGGCGAGCGCTTAGGGCTCTCAACCGGAATGCAAAGCTTTAGACGACTGATCACCGAGGGCGCCCCTGTTGGGGCACGAACGTCGGCTCAGGGCGTCGTCGGGGGCACAAAAGTGGGGTCGGACTTCGCATAAGCGATTTAGAGGAGTTTTAGGAGATGGTCGGATTAAAAATGTGGAACGGGTCACGATTTCGCGTGTCATCTTTGCACAGGGGTCATGCTAATCTTCTCTGTGTCGTTCCAATTTTAGTATAATATGTGTATTAAGGCGATGATAGCTCAGTGGTAGTGACGTCGGATACCGCGGCGAAGGTCGTGGGTTCCAATCCTACAATGAGCTTGAGCTTTCGGTGAAGGAAAACATAGTGAGGAAACCATAGCGCGGTGGTGGTGGGTACTTTGTACTACCCGACTGGCTGGCTACCACCCTCAAGTTGAAAATCTGTCGCCAACCACCTATCGGTGTGTTCCGACAGCTACAATTGAGAGCCAGTACCCATCTAGGATTTGTGTGCTTACCACCTTCGGCCAAGTCATCACTTACCATGGTGAGATTGTGGTCAAACACAAGCTTATCCAAAAAATGAACCTACTGCCGAAACAAGTACATTTAGTTCAATAAAACAACTTACTTTAATAATAAATCCTGGACTTGCGAGGCCGACACTCCCAGGCTTGGTGCCATTCGGAAGTAGAGCATCAGAACACACCACCCCACCCTCCGTCATACCGTACATCTGAACCAATTGCTTAAGACCGGACAATCTGGGAGCATGAGTATACAAAACCATAACAAATTTCCCTGGAGACTACAGTATGAGGTTCTTCAAAAGAGTAAGAAGGTTTGCAAGGTTGGCAACGCGCTCGTGACGCCTCTGGTGTTGCAAGCCTTCATAGGCTACGGTAACCCATAAGCTTGTTTGCCATATAGTGGTATTAAAAATATCCACATATATAGCTGAGGGACCTCTTTAGGGTTAGAATATTGAAATATCCTTTCAGCGGATATCAACGGGGACTTTACTAGCCAAATTTCAAGTCTAGCATTTATACTTTCTGAGAGTAGTTTTCAAGTCTAGCATTTATACTTTCTGAGAGTAGTTTTCAAGTCTAGCATTTATACTTTCTGAGAGTAGTTTTCAAGTCTAGCATTTATACTTTCTGAGAGTAGTTTTCAAGTCTAGCATTTATACTTTCTGAGAGTAGTTTTCAAGTCTAGCATTTATACTTTCTGAGAGTAGTTTTCAAGTCTAGCATTTATACTTTCTGAGAGTAGTTTTCAAGTCTAGCATTTATACTTTCTGAGAGTAGTTTTCAAGTCTAGCATTTATACTTTCTGAGAGTAGTAGGGATTTTGCCATGATACAGGTTGTACGGTAAGTAGTAGGAACAAACTTAAGGGAGAGACAGGTACCCAGGTGACACTTTTACTAAGGCAATTTTTGTATATTTGGCAGGTGACCCGCCCACCTATCTCCCACTTAAGTTTTGGACTACTTACTGGACTAAACTCAAACTCAAAACTCATTTATTCATTCAGGCCCCGGTAAGGCACTTATGAACGTTACAATAGGGTTGTGTCCTAAAAAAATCTATTTAGTCCGTCAGTTAGATTACCAAAAAATATTGGACACGTATTTTTTATTTTGTTCCGTAAACGAAAAATGACGAGGATACAGTGCGTTGAAATTTCGCGTGACGTCACACCGTGGTACAAATTTTACCACGAAGTGACGTCACAAGCCCCACTCCTATACTTTGATGCGCTATAACTTTGTATATTTTTATTGATTTGATCAAGCAAAAAATACGTGTCCAATATTTTTTGATAATCTCACCGACGGACTAATTAGAATTCATTTTTATTGACCCAGGATACTACCCTATTGTCTCTACCACCGGTTCAGTATACACTTAAACTGAGAAGACTCCGGCAAGAAACTCAGCAAAGCAATTTTATTTTTAGCAGTGGTAGCTATGTATAGATAGAAGTCTAGTGGTTCCCCGCTGTTTCACCCGCTTTCCCGAAGGAACCATTTAGGGGTTGAATTATGAGGAGTCTTAGAAAAAATACATACTTTTTCTTGACAGCAACAACGGCTTCTCCCATCATTGTAGTGCTGGCTGACAATATGAGCTCCAGAGAAGAAACGTCGTAGCCCTGTACGAGCGGAGATTTTGTCAGCTCTGTCACTGTGGACGGCGTAAGCTGGATTCCCTCTATCTTAAAAAGAAATGAGATGAGAAACTGAAGCGTCTTTTGAAGGCTAATATAATGTAACGTAAGTTACCGCGGCGAAGGTCGTGGGTTCGAATCCTACGATGAGCTTGAGCTTTCGGTGTAGGAAAACATCATGAGGAAACCATAGCGGGTTGGTAGGGTACTTTGTAGTACCCGTCTGGCTGGCTACCACCCTCAAGTTGAAAATCTGTCAGCAAGCACCTATCGGTGTGTTCCGACAGTTGCACTTGAGAGCCAGTTCCCATCTAGGCTTTGTGTGCTTACCACCTTCGGCCACATCATTACTTATCATGTTGAGATTGTGGTCAAACACAAGCTTATCCAGAATTTTAAAAAAAGATCTAACTTTTGTGTAGGAGCGATCTATCTGTTACACGTAGTAACCAAATACATATTAACTAATCTGTGACATTAGTTTAATCACAGGAGTGTTGTAATACCTAGTTATGGTCAATTTATTACACTACTTTATCTAAACTCGAGTAATACCTACCTAAATGTAATAGATTACACCAACTCCTTAAATAAATATGGCACCCAAACCCATGAATACCAGCGCCACGCCACGACCGCTCATAAAATAAGATTAGCCGAAGCTAGTTCAGTAATAAACATACCTTGTACTTCTGTATGGCTTCAAGAAAATGCACGAAATTGTATTGTTGACAGTAGACGATGGTGTTGCCATGCATCATACACGCAAGAGTGTGTAGCAGGCCGTATGTATAACACCATTCGCGAGTGTTCAGCATTTTCTTTGCGGTGACACTAAAATAAAAAAAACTTGAGAGGTGTCAAGGGACACCCGGGTGGAACGAAGTTATATAAGTCGAGAGAGTATAAAATATATATATATATATATAAAAAAAAACATTTCTATATATATATATAAATAGAAATGAAAATATCTGGCTTGCTTGCTATAAGAGAGAGAGAGAGAGAGAGAGAAACATGCGCACGCCGCACAGCTTAATAAACATACATAGTGACATAAAAAGTGTCGTGACAACTTTTCGTAAGTTTTTTTTTCCGTCTAGCCCCCTTTCACAACGCGCGATAAGGAACTTCGTTCCAATAAATAAATAGTGGCGACCATGTATCGGAAGACGCAGCGTGGGCAGGCTTCCCACCCGGTGGACCGACTATCTTGTGAAGGTCGTAGGAAGCCACTGGATGCGAGTATCGTGGAGAAGGTTTAGAGGCCTTGGAGACCTTTGTCCAGCAGTCTTCCGGCTGACATTATTGTGCCTAGCTGTTTCGACGTTTGTAAAATCGTTTTGAGAAGGACTCCAAAGTAAAATTGATCATGTATCGATCGGGGGATTTAGTCATAGCTTTGATCTACATTGTTATCTTTCTAAAAAAATACTATTTGATAGATGCTGATAAATAATTTTCTAATCGGATAAAAAGATATCGTCAAATTAATTCAAATCTACACGATGTTGCTAACCAGATGCGTGGCGTGGTTTCAAGATATCTAAAGAAATGTTAACTGCGGAGCTATCACGTAAGGAACTGGTTTAACTTTACTGAATTTGGTTCCTATTTCCTAGATTTCTGTAATATTTTAGGAATAGGTAAGTCAGCCTGTCTTGCGATACTCGCATCCAGTGGCAAATATTGCATTTAGATAATTTTAAAAATAAGTTTCAAGCTTCTAGCTTTAATAATAACGTTTTTCCATAAAAACTTTCATTCCCTATTTCAAGTCTTTACAACCCCTTTTTTCGCATTAACAAGTAGCCTATGTCCTTTTTCAGGCTCTAGACTATCTGTGTACCAAATTTCATTTAAATCGGTTTAGTAGTTTTGGCGTGAAAGCGCGACAGACAGACAGCATTTATAATATTAAGTAAGGATTTTATTTTAAGTAAAAAAAGAGTTTGGATGCAGAAAAAACCTGTCATCAACTAGGAACCTACATTATTCCCGAGTATGTAACTACTTTTCATTGGGAACGGAAACCGCGTAAATATTTATAATTTACCTGTCTTTACTATCAAGAACCTTATTATGTTTAAAACAAACGATAGAGCTCAGATGCGTGTAAGGTATTCCTTTAGGCAGTCCAGTGGTCCCAGAAGAGAATAAAATGACCACTCTATCATGTAATCCGTCGACTGGTGCCGGCTGGAAGTCCTCAACCGGAGCATGTTCAGTAAGGAAGTTTTTGAAGAGTACAGCGCCATCTTGAGCCTCGTCACCATACAGGATGTACGTCTTGATACAGTCCGTTGTCTTGAAGGCTTTGATGTGAGTCTTGTACGCAGTTGGAGATAAGAACATCACTTTTGGCTTCGCTATGAATACACGGTGAAGGAGGGTTTCTGTTAAAACACACCTTGTATCAATCACAGCAGTTCGATCTAATGCGTTTTTTTTATTCTGGCTAAGCTTGTGTTTACACAATCTCACCATGGTAAGTTGATTTGGCCGAAGGTGGTAAGCTGTGGCTCACAAGTGCATTTGTCGGAACACACCGACAGCTGCTTGGCGACAGATTTTCAACTTGTGTGTGGTAGCCAGCCAGTCGGGTACTACAAAGTACCGTACCACCGTTCTTGGTTTCCTCACTATGTTTTCCTTCACCGAAAGCTCAAGCACGTTGTAGGATTCGAGTCCACAACCTTTGCCGCGGTATCCGACATCACTACCACTGAGCTATCATCGCCTTATTGACATTAACAGGCGGATAGTCAGTGTTGTTGACCTTTTTACAATGTCTTAAAGTCAACTGGCTCTGAAGTATAACTGCCGGAACACACCGATAGGTGCTTGTCGATAGATTTTTCTAATTGAGGGTGTTAGCCAACCAGATTTTCTTGCTGGAGTCTTCTCAGTATAAGTGTATTAGAACTGGTGTGGTAAACCGTAACGTTCATGAGTGCTTTAACAGGGTCTAAACTTAATAAACAAGTTTTGAGTTTGAGTTAAGCATCACTTTTTGCTTAAAGATCATTGATTTGCATTGAAAATAGTAGTGGTCCCAAGTTTGAACCTTGAGGTACTCTACAATTCCCAAGAATCTTCCTCCATTAAAGATCACTTACTGGTTCCAGACGTGAGATCAGATGATGAGAAGGTTGCTCCCGCGCATATGATGCCCAACACTGTGGCCATGTACTCGAATCGCTTCTCGCTGCATATGCTGACCACGTCTCCCTTGCCGACGCCCATGCGAGCGAGCGAGAGAGCGATGTCGACTGTTTGCTGCGCTAGCTCCCCGTATGTTATTTTTTCATCGGTACTTGCGTTTATCTGCAATCGGTTATGGAGTAATATTTGCTGTAGATTACCAAGTGGCCTTTGATACGTTAAACCAATTATATTATACAGGGTGTCCGGTAAGAAGTACGACAAACTTAAGGGGGAGATAGTCGATAGGAGATAGGCGAGTCATCTGCCAAATATATTAAAATGACCTTTGTAAAAGTATCACCATTTTCGAGATATTTAAGATCTAAAATTCAAAAATCAATACCGCTTGTGTTTGACCGCAAGTTCACCAAGGTAAGTGATGATGTGGCCAACAGTGGTAAGCACACAAAACTTGGAAAGGAACTGGCTCTCAAGTGCAACTGTCGGGACACACCGATAGTGGCTTGGCGACAGATTTTCAACTTGAGGGTGGTAGCCAGCCAGTCTGTGCAGTGTAGGTATGGAATCGCCTTCCAGCGGCGGTGTTTCTGAACGGATACGACTTGGGGACCTTAAAAAAAAAGAGCGTATTCCCATTTAAAAGGCCGGCAACGTACCTGTGACCCCTTGGGTGTTGCGGGTATGCATGGGCGGTGGGGATCACTTAACATCAGGTGACCCGCATGCTCTCTTGCCCCCTATTACATAAAAAAAGGTACCCTACCACTACCACCGTGCTGTGGTTTTCTCAAGATGTTTTCCTTCATCCAAAGCTCAAGCCCATTGTAGGACTCAAACCCACAACCATCCCCGCGGTATCATACATTAATTTAATGATGGAAAAAACTGGTTAAATTTTTGCTTGCCTATAGCTACGAAACAAAAAAATTAACATTTGAGAAATAGAGTAAAAAATGTACTGAACTATTTTGTCTTTGCCTATTTTTATATAAGTACAATAGATGCCCCCCGCGGTTCCGTAGGAATCGTTCCGTAGGAATCGTTATCTTTTCCTCGGATAAAAAGTATCCTATCTCTCTTTGGTGGAAGAAATTGCACAGTTGGACGAAACAGCAAAACTCTTTAATAAATGGGCCGGTTGGCGTGTTTAATTAACACACTGCCTATCACGCCGCAGGTCCTGTGTTCGATCCCCAACCAGGGCAAACATTGATGTGCATCAACATGTCTGTTTGTCCTGAGTCTGGGTAAGATTATCTATTTAAGTATATATTTACAATAAAAAAAAGTAATATATGTAGTATAGTATATCAGTTATTTGGTTGTCCATATTACAAGCTCTGCCTAGTTTGGGATCAGATAGCCGTGTGTGAACAAATGTCCGAGGATATTTAAATAATTATTTAGCAGTTTAGAAATTCATTGCGGACAAATGTGACACGAAATTTTTATTTTTTTGTTTTTTATATATTTATAAAATAATGATAGGTTCTTGGCTCCCGTAAACGAATATGTTGGTTTGTATGTTATGGAGTTGCACATTCCTTAATACAAATTATTTATTATTTAATTATTTATGACACTTATACCCTGGAAGATGGGTCGGCCTTTGGTATGGGATGCCACGTGTGTTGATACCTTAGCACCGTCTCATCTTCCAGAGACAGTGGATAGGGCCGGTGGTGCAGCCATGTCAGCAGAGAGCCTCAAGCGGCGAAAATACAGTAACTTAGATACAAGTTTCATATTTGAGCCGTTTGGGGTTGAAACTCTGGGTCCGTGGGGGCCGAGTGCACACCACCTTTTCCGAGAAATGTCAAAACGACTGGTCGACGGATCTCGTGACCAGAATGCTGGCATATACCTCGCTCAACGAATCAGCATTGCCATCCAACGAGGCAATGCTGCCAGCATTCTGGGAACGTTGCCTACTGACAACGACTTTTTTATTTAGATTTATTTATCCTTTGATTGGGTTAATGTTATAATGTTATTAAGTTTTTATTAACTATATACTTAAACTAGACTGTAAACTACGTGCATGCAAACATCCAGAAGAGTGCGAGCTAAACGACACACCTACTCAGATCGCTCAAGCAACACTTATTGCGCGATAGGCGACAGGCGAAATGTTTATACATTTAACACTATGTACAATATAAAAATAACATACCAATGCGTTAATATCTTTATTCTTTATCATATTATCCAACATTTCTTGCCCAACGTTGATATGGGCTGGCACATCGAGTTTGCCTTCTCCGTATACGTACAACTTGTTTTTCAGCATTGTTATATATCTAATAACCGATTTTTAAATAAAAATAAGACCTCCTTCCTTGATAGAGGAAAGAAATCAACTGTTGTAATTTAAGTAGCCGTGTCCATAGACAATGATATCTCTCAGTGCGTAATACGAGGTGACAGCAAGAATACAATAACACTTGGATATCTAGTTTTATCTATGCTTATTTTGGGTTCTTTAATCAAACATGAAACCGTTATGGTCTCGTCATATTTATACCTAAATTACTCCGCGCGTTCACCCGCGTTCCCGTGGGATCTTATGTTTCACCCGCGTTCCCGTGGGATCTTATGTTTCACCCGCGTTCCCGTGGCATCTTATGTTTCACCCGCGTTCCCGTGGGATCTTATGTTTCACCCGCGTTCCCGTGGGATCTTATGTTTTCCGGGATACAAATATAGCCTATGTTCATCAGGGATAATGTAGCTTTCTAATGGTAGATTTTTTTTAATCGGTCCAGTAGTTTCACAGCCTATTCAATGCAAACAAACAATCAAATCTTTCCTCTTTATAATATTAATACACTACAAAGTATACTGTTACAAAGTTGAAGGAAAACATCGTGAGGAAATCACAGCACGGTGGTAGGGTACTTTGTAGTACTCGACTGGCTGGCTACCACCCTCAGGTTGAAAATCTGCCAAGCACCTGTTCGTGTGTTCCGGCAATTGCACTTGAGAGCCAGTTCGCCTTAATAAGGTGTACAACACATTAGCAATCCCCTGGTATTGCCAATGTCTATAGGCGACGGTTGTCACTTACCATCAGGTGACCCGCCTGCCTCGTTGTCACTTGTGACATAAAAAAAAAAAAAAAAAAAAAAACAGCATGGTTAGCAGCATCGCTACCACCAAAGTTGAAAAGTGTGTTCCGGCAGTTGCACTTGAGAGCCAGTTGCCTAAAACGGTGTACAACACACTGGCAATCCCTGGTAATGCCAATGTCTATAGGCGACGGTATTTACTTATCATCAGGTGTTTTGGTTGCCTTGCCTGGTTGTTACCAGTGGTAAGTGGTAAACTCTTATTTGAATTAGGTTTTTTTATACCACAAGTGACAACGAAGCTGACGGGTCATCTGCTGGTAAGTGACGACCGTCGCCTATAGACATTAGCAATACCAAGGGGATTGCCAATGTATTGTACACCTTATTACAATGCCTTAAAGGCAACTGGCTCTCAAGTGTAATTGCCGGAACACACCAATAGGTGCTTAGCGACAGATTTTCTACTTGAAGGCGGTAGCCAACCAGTCGAGTACTACAAAGTACCCTACCACCGTGCTATGGTTTCCTCACGATGTTTTCCTTCACAGAAAAGAAAGCCATTATAGGATTCGAACGCACGACCTTCGCCGCGGTATCCGACCTCACTACCAGTGAGCTATCATCGCTTTAAAAGTTTAAAGTACTACGGAACCGTGTAGTATAGCCCGACACCCGCCTGCTCGAATTTCAACAATCGATAATACAATACAATACAAACAACTACAACATTTTGTCCGCAGGTTCCCTTGATATCGTTTTATCTTATCATAGGTCGCTTCTAGGTCGTAGATTTACTTTAAGATCTTTTAATGTTTTACTTTTAAAGCAAAGCAGTAAAACAAGAAAATAATAGTAAAATTAAAACAAAAGCGTGAGCTTTTTGAATTTAGTGACAAAGCCTTTTTAGTGATAAAACAAAATGCCATTAACAAATACATATTGTACTCGCTGTTCCGCGCGGTTTCACCCACGATCTTATCTTTTCCCGGGATAAAATGTAGCCTATGTGCTATTCCAGACTATAATCTATCTCCAAGCCAAATTTCATCCAGATCCATTCAGCCATTCTGGCGTAAATGAGTAACAAACATACATCCATCCAAACTTTAACATTTATAATATTAGTAAGATAAGGATGTTGCAGCCAACTAACTTAATTAGGAGTTCAATTAACAGCCTAGCCTCTTCACTAAACGGCGCCATTCAACTAGCGATGGTAGGGTACTTTGTACTTGAAACCCTCAACTTGAAAATCTATCGCCAAGCACCAGTCGGTGTGATCCAACAGCTGCACTTGAGGGCCAGTTGTCATCTAAGCTTTGTGTGTTTGTTTAGCCCTCAAGTGCAGCTGTCGGAACACACCGATAGGTGCTTGGCGACAGGTTTTCAACTTGAGGGTGGTAGCCAGCCAGCCGGGTAATACAGAGTACCCTACCACCGTGCTGTGGTTTCCTCACGATGTTTTCCTTCACCGAAAGCTCAAGCTCATTGTAGGATTCGAACCCGTAACCTTCGCCGCGGTATCCGACATCACTACCACTGAGCTATAATCGCCTTAATTTATTTATTTATTTGAATTCCACAACAGGTTTTAAATTGAGTGTGATTCTGAATGGACTTCAAGATCCTTACCACAAACCACTTCAGTACCTATAGACACGCCTGCGCTTATCGTGTATTGATCTCACAACCTCTATATGTTCTTCACACATTATGAGATACTTCATCTGCCGATATCGCTGTTTATAGAATTGTAAATACCTACTCGATAAAATGTAGTGTAGGTACTCATCTACGGCGTGACTATGACATCCCATACGTGCCATAAATCATGCTAGTTTTCATCCACGTTCCCGAGGTATCTTATCTTTTCCCGGGATAAAAAGTATCCTATGTCCTTCTGTAAGGTTTCATCTATCTCTATACCAAATTTCATTTAAATCGGTTCAGTGGTTTAAGCGTGAAGAGGTAACAGACAGACACACTTTCGCATTTGTAACATTAGTTCCATACTCTTTGCGACAGCATGATCAGCGACTGATTAAGAGTTCTGACCGCCCTAGGCTAATTATGAGGACGCGCCCCCGCCAGGTGTCTTACGGTTGGCCTCCTTTAATGTGCACGACATTCAACCTTAGGGTGGCAAATTAATTTTTTAGCTGACCGTACATACAGGCATAACACCTCACCTTGGAATAATAAACCACTACGCATTATACGACCAAAATCATGACAAGTGACTGCAGGCTACCGCTACCAAGTAGAAAACCAAATCCATGTCGTGTTTGGCCGCTTGACTTGTATTGGCTTAGTCTCTACATATGACAACTTAGTTGTTACGGCCATTGACCATGAGCGTGGTCATCTAGTGTGTGAAGTTGCTTCGACTAAGTTATTTTTAAATATTTACACTTCTGTTGTTATCTTTAAAAAAGACGAGACGAGAGGCATCATACAAGTGAAACATTTTTGCAACTGAATAGTCACGTCCACACCGGCCGAGGCATTGACTCGCGAGGCTGCCTCGCTCGCACGTTGCCTCGGCCGAGCGCCGGTCGACTGCGAGCCATATCAGTTTTTGGCGATGCTCAAAGGCGCTTCAGTCTGATGAGCTGCTCGCGTGTTGTGGACGGATGTAACGACACTCGCGAGCCAGTGCAAAATAAAAATGGATATAGAAGACTATATTCGAATGTTGATTTTAAAAACTTCCATATTTTTGTCGTATTGATTACGATTTTGGTTCCAGAGTTTTAGTTTTTTTTTATTACAGGCCGTAGCGGCTAAAAACATGTACTTCTTCATCGTATTTGGAGTGAAGCTAAATTAGACTACAGGCCCATGTCCAAAATGGATGGGTCATATGAACCACCAGGTGACGTATATAGTACGATATAAGACCATGCAATAATAAGATTCAGCACTATGCTGTCACTTGTAAGGTGTCCAACTGAGTGCTGGTGAAAATGCAAAAGTGCAGGTAGGACTGAGTACATTTTGTTCACATATTATTGTACGGCATTTTTACCATCGTTAGATCTATAAAAAATAATAAGAAAGCGCGCAGTGCCGTAAAAAAATGGTGCGCCACAAAGTTGGGTTTTTTTTTTCATTTTCTGTCATTTTCCAGGGTACATTTGGTCACTTTATTCTGTACGGCATCAGTTTCATGCTGTTTCAATACAGCTTTCAATCCATTATTCCGCAACGCCGTACAAAAATCGTGCGACAAGGGGAAAAATCAAGGGTTGCAACCCCCTCTCTTTCCGTGCTCCGGGGGGTGATTTGAAAAAGTACGGCTTTGGTTCCAAAACATTATGTAGCACTCAAAAGTATTATTAAAAATAATGCCGTCAAAAAATTATTGTTAATTTGAATGTATATTAATAATTATCTTAATTTCATGGTATACTTGATGTATAAAGCTGTAAAATCATTTGACTCTGATTTGAAATATTTACACTTCTGTTGTTATCTTTAAAAAAGACGAGAGGCATCATACAAGTGAAACATTTTTGCAAAACGACGCCCACACTGACCAAGCACGGCTCGCGAGGCAGCTTCGCGAGCCAATGCCTCGGCCGGTGTGGACGTAGCTCGGGCGCTCGAGCGCCGCTCGACCGCGAGCCATACGTTGTCGGTTTTGGTCTGAGCTGCTCGCGCGTTGTGGATGGATGTAACGACAATCGCGAGCCAGTGCAAAATAAAAATGGATATAGATGACTTTATTCGTTTAATACAATTATATCGAAGTTTTTAAAAGTTGATTTTAAAACTTCCGTATTTTTGTCCTATTGATTACGATTTTGGTCCCAGAGGTTTCGTTTTTGTCTTCTTTTTTTATTAAAAAACCAGACAGCATTAAGGCCGTAGCGGCAAAAAAACATGTGAATCTCCATCGTATTTGGAGTGAGACTAACGGTGAGCCAGTTTGAGCATTTAGTTTCACTCCAAATACGATAGAATAAAAAATGAAGACAAAAATATGGAAGATTTAAGATCAACATTTTAAAACTTTCATATAATTGTATTAAACGAATACAGTCTTCTTTATCCATTAGCCGCGTCGAGACCAACCGAGCACGGCAGGCGAGCCACGCTTGGTCTTCCTGCTCGCGAGCCGTGGCACCCGAGGCAATTTTTGAAAGTTGCACACGTGCCTCGCGCGCGAGTTAAGGTGAGCCAGTTTGAGCATTTAGTTTCACTCCAAATACGATAGAAAAACCGGCCAAGTGCGAGTCGGACTCGCGCATAAAGGGTTCCGTAAAAAATCATAACCAATACGACAAAAATATGGAAGCTTTCAAATCAACATTTTAACATAATAGTACAGTCTTCTTTATCCATTTTTAATATGCACTGGCTCGCGAGCGTCGTTATAACCGTCCACACCGCGCGAGGAGCTCAAACTGAGGCGCCTTTGAGTATCGCCAAAAACCGACAACGTATGGCTCGCGGCCGAGCGCCCGCTCAGCCGAGGCAACGTGCGCCCGGGGCTGGCGGAGCCACTGGCCGAGGCATTGGCTCGTGAGCCTGCCTCGCGAGCTGTGCTCGGTCGGTGTGGACCACTGGACGCAGCTAATGATATATTTGAATGAATTTCGTTTCGAGTGTCAAGTCAGTGTTTGTATTACGCGCGCTTTTTAAAATTTCAAATTTTTTTTTTAGAATCAGGGACTCCCAAGCTGTTACAGTTCACAGCGCATTAAGTTTTAGTGTTTTGTCTCGGTCTAGTTGAAATAGATAGTGCATGCGAAGACACGATTTCAGCGCACCCCCGGCGCCCCCCCGATCCTCGCGCCCTAGGCTACAGCCTAATTAGCCTAAGGGTTAATCAGGCCCAGCCGCCTGATTCCTCATCCGGTTCCGTTATGTCACTGACTTTTTGGGGGCATTCCTCGCCGTGGAACCTTAGAATCTCCGCATCGACTCTGAAACGTTCGTCTCTCACAACTATAGAAAGAACAGTACACTCATACTAATCGAACTATGTGTGAGCGAGCGCAAACGAACACCTTACTCGGGTCCAAGCCGAGGATACTCCGTGGTTATGACCCACGACTACTTAGCACACAGTACAGTATAGGCAGGTGTTATTTATTTATTTATTTATTATATTTATTTAATATTTTTATTACTTTTTTATCAATATGAACTTTCAGATTTGTACGGCATTAACTTTTTATAAATTATTGCATTAAGTACAAATAAACTATCTAAATGCCGTATAAAAAAATATCGTCATGAATTTCACCTTACATTTCGTTATATGGATTTTTCTTACATTTTGTTCTATGGATTTTTCCTTGAGTTTTTTTTCCCCTACAAACCTTTGGACCAACGAAAATGTACGGCATGTAAAAAAATATTATCTATACATAAAATCCTTTTTTTGTACGGCGTTGCGGAATAATGGATTGAAAGCTGTATTGAAACAGCATGAAACTGATGCCGTACAGAATAAAGTGACCAAATGTACCCTGGAAAATGACAGAAAATGAAAAAAAAAACCCAACTTTGTGGCGCACCATTTTTTTACGGCACAGCGCGCTTTCTTATTATTTTTATAGATCTAACGATGGTAAAAATGCCGTACAATAATATGTGAACAAAATGTACTCACTCCTACCTGCACTTTTGCATTTTCACCAGCACTCAGTTGGACACCTTACAAGTGACGGCATAGTGCTGAATCTTATTATTGCATGGTCTTATATCGTACTATATACGTCACCTGGTGGTTCATATGACCCACCCATTTTGGACATGGGCCTGTAGTCTAAATGCTCAACCTTGGATCACTCGACCATGGATCACATACACACGGTGAAATAAATAATGGAAAAATATAACGAGTATAATAAGACTCTCTACATGGCATTCATTGATTACTCGAAAGCTTTCGACAGCATAAGTCACAAAGCCATATGGGAGAGCCTAGAACAACAAGGGATACGCTCAAACTATACCAACATTATCAAGAACATCTACGCAAATAGCGAAGCGAGAGTCCAACTAGAAACCCTGGGAAATAAGTTCAAGATCGAGAAGGGGGTGAGACCAGGGGATCCCCTATCATCGAAACTGTTCTCAGCTGCTCTGGAGAATACCTTCCGCAAACTAGAATGGAACAACTACGGTCTCAATGTACAGGGTGTTAAACTGAACCACCTAAGATTTGCGGATGATATAGTCCTATTTGAAGAAGATCCGACAAATCTGAAGAAGATGTTGAAATCACTGAACGATGAAAGCCCGAAAGTAGGTTTATTTATGAATAAAGACAAGACAAAATTACTTACGAACTCCGATCCAATAACAATGGATATTGATGACCAACCACTCGAATATGCCACTGAATACATCTATATAGGACAGGTAATATCTCATACAGATCAAACCACTAAAGAAATTGATAGAAGAATTGCGAACGGATGGAAGAGGTACTGGTCTCTGAAAGAAGTCTTGAAATCCAAGGAATTAAGCATGCAGATAAAAAGGAAAGTTTTTGACACATGTATACTTCCAGTTATCACCTATGGATGCGAAACTTGGTCACTCATCAAACATCACAGAGAAAAGTTGGAACGCTGTCAGAGAGCCATGGAGAGAAGCTTAACAAGAATAAAGAAACAAGATAAAGTGAGAAGTAGCACAATAAGGAAAAAAACTAAAGTAGTTGATATAATTGCCAGAGTAGACCAACAAAAGTAGAGATGGACAGGACACATGATACGAGACCCCCAAAACAAGTGGAGCAAAAGTGCCACTGATTGGTGCCCCAGAGATGGCAAGCGCAGTAGAGGTCGCCAACAAACAAGGTCGAAAGATGACCTAAAACTAACCTGGACCTCACTGGAGAAGGGTAGCACTTGACCAAAAACGTAGGCAAAAACCGACAACGTATGGCTCGCGGTCGAGCGGCGCTCGGCCGAGGCAACGTGCGCCCGAGGCAGCCCGAGCCACGTCCACACCGGCCGAGGCATTGGCTCGCGAGCCTGCCTAGCGAGCCGTGTTTGGTCGGTGTGGATGCGGCTAATGATTTATTTGAAAGACTTTCGATTCGAGTGACAAGTCAGTGTATGTTGTACGCGCGCTTTTTAAAATTTCTAAATTTATTGTTAAAATCAGGGACTCCAAAGCTTTTTCAGTTCACAGCGCATTTAGTTTTAGTGTTTTGTCTCGGTCTAGTTGAAATATGTAGGGTAGATGCAATGATGCTAGTTTAATAGAGCAAGCGAATACACGATTTCAGCGCGCCCCCCGGATCCTCGTGCCCTAGGCTACAGCCTAATTAGCCTAAGGGTTAATCAGGCCCTGAGCATGATAAAGTTATTAGGGATGATAGCTCAGTGGCATTAACGTCGGATACCACGGCGATGGTCGTGAGTTCGAATCCTACAATGAGCTTGAGCTTTCGGTGAAGGAAAACATTGTGAAGAAACCATAGCATGGTGGTAGGGTACTTTGTAGTAACCAACTCATTGTAGGATTCGAACCCTCGACCTTCGCCGCGGTATCCGACGTCACTTACCACTGAGCTATCATCGCCCTAAAACTCTAGCTAATCCAAAATACGGAACGACAAATTTTATATTTTTACCTCGCATTAATTTACATCGACTCCTTGACCTATTACCTTATCATGACATTTGATTTAAAAACGTCAACATTTTTTTGTGTTTAAATTAACATTATAATTTCATTTGATATAGGTACTAGTGAAGGTAAAGTCAATTAATTAATAAATTATAACGGTAAGTAAATTGCGCGAATTGCTCTTTGAACGATGAACTTCACTGAACGATGAAAGCCCGAAAGTAGGTTTATTTATGAATAAAGACAAGACAAAATTACTTACGAACTCCGATCCAATAACAATGGATATTGATGACCAACCACTCGAATATGCCACTGAATACATCTATATAGGACAGGTAATATCTCATACAGATCAAACCACTAAAGAAATTGATAGAAGAATTGCGAACGGATGGAAGAGGTACTGGTCTCTGAAAGAAGTCTTGAAATCCAAGGAATTAAGCATGCAGATAAAAAGGAAAGTTTTTGACACATGTATACTTCCAGTTATCACCTATGGATGCGAAACTTGGTCACTCATCAAACATCACAGAGAAAAGTTGGAACGCTGTCAGAGAGCCATGGAGAGAAGCTTAACAAGAATAAAGAAACAAGATAAAGTGAGAAGTAGCACAATAAGGAAAAAAACTAAAGTAGTTGATATAATTGCCAGAGTAGACCAACAAAAGTAGAGATGGACAGGACACATGATACGAGACCCCCAAAACAAGTGGAGCAAAAGTGCCACTGATTGGTGCCCCAGAGATGGCAAGCGCAGTAGAGGTCGCCAACAAACAAGGTCGAAAGATGACCTAAAACTAACCTGGACCTCACTGGAGAAGGGTAGCACTTGACCAAAAACGTAGGCAAAAACCGACAACGTATGGCTCGCGGTCGAGCGGCGCTCGGCCGAGGCAACGTGCGCCCGAGGCAGCCCGAGCCACGTCCACACCGGCCGAGGCATTGGCTCGCGAGCCTGCCTAGCGAGCCGTGTTTGGTCGGTGTGGATGCGGCTAATGATTTATTTGAAAGACTTTCGATTCGAGTGACAAGTCAGTGTATGTTGTACGCGCGCTTTTTAAAATTTCTAAATTTATTGTTAAAATCAGGGACTCCAAAGCTTTTTCAGTTCACAGCGCATTTAGTTTTAGTGTTTTGTCTCGGTCTAGTTGAAATATGTAGGGTAGATGCAATGATGCTAGTTTAATAGAGCAAGCGAATACACGATTTCAGCGCGCCCCCCGGATCCTCGTGCCCTAGGCTACAGCCTAATTAGCCTAAGGGTTAATCAGGCCCTGAGCATGATAAAGTTATTAGGGATGATAGCTCAGTGGCATTAACGTCGGATACCACGGCGATGGTCGTGAGTTCGAATCCTACAATGAGCTTGAGCTTTCGGTGAAGGAAAACATTGTGAAGAAACCATAGCATGGTGGTAGGGTACTTTGTAGTAACCAACTCATTGTAGGATTCGAACCCTCGACCTTCGCCGCGGTATCCGACGTCACTTACCACTGAGCTATCATCGCCCTAAAACTCTAGCTAATCCAAAATACGGAACGACAAATTTTATATTTTTACCTCGCATTAATTTACATCGACTCCTTGACCTATTACCTTATCATGACATTTGATTTAAAAACGTCAACATTTTTTTGTGTTTAAATTAACATTATAATTTCATTTGATATAGGTACTAGTGAAGGTAAAGTCAATTAATTAATAAATTATAACGGTAAGTAAATTGCGCGAATTGCTCTTTGTAATAGGGGGCAAGAGCATGCGGGTCACCTGTGTCAATAACTGCAGGCAGCTGTCAACAGTACTGTAATTAGGGTTTTTGTGCTCACCAGTTAGCCCCACTTGCGGGTAAGGTCCTGAAGTACCTGTATTACGTACGCGCGTGAAATTAAAGTTTACCATTCAATCATATTTAATTAATACCTTAAAACTGTAACGTAACGTGCCGCAGTGAGCGGTCCCGGTTACGTAATACTTGAACGCCCCCAAATGACATAAATTTCAGAAAGATAAACTAAAAAGCATTCTTTGACCCGTAACTTACATTTGTCATAATTAAACTCAGGTACCTATTGCAAAATATATATATATATATACAACATTTTTCTAATCGAATCATTATTCGAATCACGTGAGGCTCGAAAGGCCCCCCCTTTCACGAAATATCACAAGGGAGGGTGGAGGATGTAGTAAGATGTCACGTGTATTTATTTTTTCGTCAAACGCGCGATTTTCGATCAAAAAGCGGCGTATAGTGTGACTAAACTGTAAAAGATTATTTGTAGATGTTTGATATTTGATTTTGGGTGGGGGCTCACTGACTTATCAACGCCCAGCCTAAACCCTTAGACCTAGAAAGCTGACACAGAATTGTTTTTAAGACGAGGAATGAGAAAGGATTTTTCGAAATTCAACCCTTAAAGGCCATTTTTGAAGCTAGAATCATGTAACTTTGTTTTTAAACTAACAATTAAAAATAAAGAAACACGTATTTTAGCATTATTTTTAAATTCCACCCCTGATCATGATGTCTATGGTCTCCATCATTAGACCTGTAATGGCACTTATCATCAAGTTAGTATAATTCTAGTAATAATACTTCTTTTACTCGAATGTTTAGTTATTGATCGTACAAGTCAGGTAAGGTTTTAGTGAAAATGGTGGCCGTTCCAATAAAACTTTTCATAGGCTTTTTGAGACAACCTGAATGAAAAGTCACGATACACGTTTTCGATTAATTTCTTTTCACTGGTAGTTCACTTAATAATACTTTATTGTACAAAATTTAAAATACACGAAAAATTTTAAATTTTAAAAATACGCCTGTATACGTCCAAATTATCAATTTATGCCTTTTGCGGTTGAGACCATGGGTCCGTGGGGGTCTGAAGCTCGTCGTTTCACAGGTATTTTATGTAAAAAATTAATCGAGGCCTCGGGTGACCGGCGGGCGGGGAGCTATTTCCGCTAACGCATCAGCTTGGCCATCCAAAGAGGGAACGCTGCCAGCCTTCTGGGAACCTTGCCGATCGGCAGCAGCGGCAGCCTCGACGAAGTTTTTTTTTAAATTATAGTTCTATATTTGTTTGTATATTTTGTACATATGTTGTAAATAAATAAAGATAAGTTATTTACAAAAAAAATACACGATATAGATGAAAACGAAACGTCTCTTTACAAGTTCCTGCCAAAAAGTCCGTGAGCGACTTTCACCGAACGTGACGCAGTTGAACCAAGTCTATATAATAATCGAACGCAATGATTAGACGCTATTCAATATTTTCTCGCGTTATTCGCATTACTATTTATTTTTAAAATTATAAAAAGAGGCAATGCTGAAAAAGAAGTTTTACGTATACTCAGAAGGCAAAGTCGATGTTCCCGCTCATATTAACTTTGGCAAGGCTGTATTAGACAACATGATCGCGAATAAACACATAGACGCATTGGTAAGTTAGCACTGTAAATATTAATAAAACCCAGAAAAAGTAACTGTCTATCGACAGAATAGATTTTGATGTTATCTTTGGGACATGGCGATGGGACATCCACGCTTATTGCAGTGCCGCATGCCGGAATAATGCCGTCAAAAACAATTTATTGAACCTCTGTTAGTTTAATAGAATCAATCTCTGTTAGTTGAATTGCTTTACCAATAATTGGTATCTATGAAAACGTTTTTATATTTATTATGCTATTCGGGGCTCAGCTTGGGCGGAGACAGTTCAGTCGATCCCGTAGATAATTACCAATTTAGAATATTTAAACATTTCAGTTACAGGAAATGTTTTCTATTTTTATGGGTAAAAAACGGTTTATCTCTATAAAAAGATCTACAACTTTTGTATTTACACTTTTTCACTTATCCTCAAAATTTATGTCAAAAATTCAAATAACAAGTTGTCGTTTTGGTTTTTTATTTCTATCTCATACAATTTTGTTTTTTTTTTCATAAAATTTGGTGAAAACTTACCTTTTTATGACTTAATATCGAAAAAGTTATGGTGCTTTTCAATCGAATATTCTCACTTAAATGTTTTTATTTTTATTTTAAATCCGCGGGTTCTTTGTTCTTTGAAATCTCTAATTTCTGATGGTATAAAAAATAAACTATGGTAAATGTTCTCAGAAAATGCAATGAAAAAAATCCGAAAATTTACTATATTTTGAGAAAGTTGTAGAATCTTCATTCTCTTCCTTTTACAATGGGTTTCATCCAACTATAAATTACTTTTAATTTTTACCATTTTCAAAGGCTTTTATTTCTTGATTTTTGCAGTAGAGATTTACAATTTAAAACAAATAAAATAATAAAAATTAGATAATAGACATTGTTGATTATTTTTGTAAATATAATAATTAATTAATTGATTTTGTACACTTCTAACTCCATCACTTTTTTTTATTGGCATTTTAATCTTTAATATAACAGAGAAATAATTCAAAGTGACACGATATTTATGATTTTGTTGATTTAAAATAAGTATTGGCATGTTGTCTGAGTACCAGAAACAAAAAAGTAAAAAATGTTAAGTACTTTTTTTAAAATTTGATTTTGAAGTTGAAATTCGGGATTTTTTGAGAAAATACTAAATTCCCAAATATCTCAGTAACGGTCAACATTTGCATCATGCAATATAAGGTTCATTTCGTAGCTTACAGTGTATACTATCACGCCCTTAAGGTGATACGTAAAAAAGCTTGATGGCAGGCCGACTGGGCGGAGCTACGAAAGTAACAGAGTTATTTACTTCCATATGCGAAGAAAGAGAGCGCAACAATGCGCTCGCTCCCAAAATAAAACAACGTAAACGCCAAACCAAATAAAAATTCATTAAAAATGAATTACGCTATTTATCAAAAAGATTTTCGAGTAGAATTTTCAAATACCTAAAACCCATATTTTGAAAGGATTAAGATATGAAATTCGTTATGATTTAAGAATAAAATGCAAAAATAAAAGAAAGAAGAGGTCTTTTCGGAATTAAATTATATCGAGGCAATATAATCCAATCGTGTTGTCTACCAGAACATTAATCAAATAGTCAATAAGCATATTATCCAAAAAAAAAATCTATTAATTATGCCATAGTGAAATAAAACTATTTCAAAAAGCTCAATTATTTTTTTGGTATCGCCTTATCGAAAAACCAGTAACCCTGTATATGCCACGGTTAAACCCGTGATGGTTTGTGTGGCATGTATCTTATGCATTTATATTCTTTACTAGCTGTCCCGGCAGACCTTGTTCTGCCTATTTCTCTAAAACGCGTCTTTGTTTTGTTTCGATTGATGTCAAATGTTTGACAGCTGGGTGTTTGTATGGGAAAAAAAAGGGCTGTTTTTAGGGTTTTCACGGCAATTATTCGAATTTTTCTCGCCGTAAAAACCATCCTTGGACTTCAACGAACATTTAAAAAAAAGAATTGGCCAAATTGGTCCAGGCGTTGTTGAGTTATGCGCTTACCAACACATTTTGCGATTCATTTTTATATTATAGATTATATTGTGATTAATAAATTTAAAAAAGAACCTGTGAGGTTTTCGAAATACATTCGTTTTTTTTAAGTGTTTTTGATGTGTATTGAACGAATAAAAAATAACACATCACTTATTACACCTCTGATCAATCTACAGAAAATGTTTTTCACAGATAAATGCGGCCACAGACAAAAAGCTTACATACGGGGAGCTAGCGCAGCAAACAGTCGATATCGCTCTCTCGCTCGCTCGCATGGGCGTCGGCAAGGGAGACGTGGTCAGCATATGCAGCGAGAAGCGATTCGAGTTCATGGCCACAGTGCTGGGCATCATATGCGCGGGAGCAACGTTCACACCAACTCCACATCCTTGCGGGACCAGTAAGTGTTGTTTTTTTATTTATTAAAGTTAAAATGTATAGAGAAGAAGTGGTTAGTCGTAGTGTCTGCAAGCCGTTGCTGTGGGATGCCACTTGTGTTGATACACTTGCACCATCTTGAAAGGTGCGGAAAATTCAAAATTTAGAACATACGCCTGCATTGGTCCAAATTATCAATTTATGCCTTTTGCTGAAGCTGGTCTGAAACTCGTCGTTTTACAGGTATTTTATGTAAAAAATTAATCGAGGCCTCGGGTGACCGGCGGGCGGGGAGCTTTTTCCGCCAACGCATCAGCTTGGCCATCCAAAGAGGGAACGCTGCCAGCCTGCTGGGAACCTTGTCGATTGGCAGCAACGGCAGCCTCGAAGAAGTTTTTTTTATACATATATTGTAGTTGTTTGGGTTATTTTCTTTTCCTGTACGGTTTTTACAACTTAATGCGGAACAACCAGTCATTTTTTAGCTGCCAGTTGACGTCCGAAGGCAATAACGGTCGATCACGGACTAAAGGTCATAGCTCACTTACACGACTCTGCTCCCTCCCGACAAATAAAATATCATTATAATATGGGCTTCAGGTCGTGCTCTTTAGATATAGTTTATATTGGCAACATAAATTAGCAGACAGCTCGCTGTCAGCAAGCTTACCGCCATCAGACTGGTCGGTAGTTGACGCCTCGCTGGCCACGAGTTGTATGTAAACAAGCGAACTACGCGGTGTCCGCACGCACTGCTAGCAGTCGTCGCGCCGCGCCGCCCCGGTCGCGAACTGTGTCTATAGGGAAAGCGAGAGCGGCTGGAGCGTGGAAAGCTGGGCGCCTGCTAGCTGTCGGCGCGTGGACCGCGAGCAGCCGTTTTAGTTTAGGGCGGTGTTGGGTGGGAGCGTGGTGTTGGTGCAGAGTCGTCTAAGTGGGCTATATGACCTTAAATAAAGACAAATAGAAAGCAGACAAATTGTCTGCTTTACACGCGAAGTACGTACACTCGCGACGTCTCGTTGGTTAATGGGTCTGTGGTTCTGCTCATATGCTTATAAACTCTTATATTTTGTTTACAGAATCCCTGCTTCACCGCTTAAACATAGCAAAACCCAAAGTAATGTTCTGTTCTTTGAACGCATATCAGACTCACATCGAAGCATTAAGGACATTGGACTGTATCAAGACGTATATTCTGTATGGTGACGAGGCTCAAGATGGCGCTGTACTCTTCAAACACTTCCTCACAGAACATGCTCCGGTTGAGGACTTCCAGCCGGCACCAGTCGACGGATTACATGATAGAGTGTTCCTTAGATTCACGTCCGGAACCACGGGCCTGCCTAAAGGAATACCAATCACGCATTTAAGCGAACTTGCTACTATTAGATGTGGTATTATTGATGGGTACGTAATTGTCTAGGACATGAACTGCGACTGTTTTTACATTTACAGTAGAGAAGCTACTGTACATTTTGATCTATTTAGGAGCCATCCATAAATGAATTTCTTGATTTTTGTACTTTACCCTTATCAGGTATATCATTGTCTTTACAAATTTTAGCCAATGCGAACTGTTTAGGTAGATTTTCTTTGCAATTTACGTGAATCTCAATTTTATCACTATCTTCTTTCCTTTCCGATATCTTTTTCTTGACTACTGTCCATTCATGTTCGGTTTCGTCACAAAATTTTGTATTCCTTTTAACGACCGTTCACATTTTCAAATTCCGTATTTTCCTCTTGCTGATCATCCTCGTTCTGTTCTAGCATCTCTTGCTCATATTCTGTATCGTTACCCCCTTTGCACACGGCGTCGTAGCGTAAGCGTCTCGTAATCCATGCATACGACGAGAGCAGTACGAGCATGAACATTTTCAAACAAGTCCGCACACGAAGCGGTGTTGCAGCGAATCGTAGGAGGTGTTTATTGTCATTGCGTCGTAACGATACGCTTACGCTACGACGCCGTGTGCGAAGGGGGTTACTCTTCCTTTTTAGTAGGTATCTTTATTCACTTTATTGATTACTTCATATGCTAAAATACCAAATGAAATAACTGCGCAAACTAATATAAATAAATTCATAACTAGTTTTTATAAATGGTTGAGTCAATACAATTTTTATGATATTAGGGAACTTATGACATTATAATTTTGATGAAATCTGACATTGATAGTTTTTATATTGTGTAATAAACAACGTCTACCTGGCTACGTATAATGTGAGAACCCTTCTTACCGAAGAACCATACCAAGAACTCGAAACTGAGGTGCTAAACAGGATTAAGTGGGATATCATTGGACTAAGTGAAACAAGGCGCAGAGGGGAGCAACTCGTCAAACTCTCATCAGGTCAACTTTTCTACTACAAGGGACATGAAGATAAGTCAGTAGGAGGGGTAGGGTTTCTCATAAACACCTCCATCGCACAAAACCTGCAGAATATATGTGCAATATCACCTAGGGTCATATATGCAACCTTCAAATTAAATCGACGCTACACACTTAAGGTCATCCAAGTATATGCACCAACCATGGCGAAGATGAAGTAATTACATTCTATGATGACATAAATTCAGCAATGGATAAAGACCCCTGCTACTTTACCACAGTAATCGGTGACTTTAATGCAAAGTTAGGCAAAAGCCGGGTAGGTGAAGAATTCATCGGAAGATTTGGATTGGGTCTCAGAAATGAAAGAGGCGACATACTGGCAAATTACCTTGCTCAACAAAGACTATATGCTATGAATACCTTCTTCCAGAAAAAAGATCAAAAACTATGGACATGGAGAAGCCCAGTACGTCTACCATGACTTTACAAAAACCGCACACGCTCACGACTGCGTAAAATATTTGTATGGAAAATGTGCACAGCGCCACTAGCGGTCACGTAAAGAACTAAAATTGGTAGTACGCACCATGAGTCAAGTGATGGTTTACGTACACTCTAGTGTGTGCTCACATCGAGCAACGTTTCTTACTTCACACCGAATAATGCTGCCTCTTTCTAACTATACTGTAAAGGCAGAGTAAGTTATATACTCCCAAAAAATCTAAGTATTCAGTTATAACCCTGCTAATTGAAAACGTCATAGACGAATGCTCATTTGTTTTTATTCTCAGTGATTTTTAAATTGATATGGTTGTATACCGTCACCGTGTAGTGAGCCAGTGAGACGGAGCGTCGCGTCGTCCCGCTTGCTCGCTGCGCTGCACGCCCCGTCGTCAGTCAGTCGGTCGTGCGCACTAGGTCGTGCGCATGTGTGTGTGTGTGTGCTGTGGTGTGTGTTTATAAACAATACGTTTGTAAATAAATAATACATAATGTACTTTAAATAAGTAGGTTTTTTTATAGAAACATGTGTTTGTCTGTGAATGTTTCAAGTGGATGCTTATAGTTGAGGAATGTGGCTTAGGATTAAAATTGTATGTAAGTAATAGTACCTAAGTATTTATTCCTTTATGTAATTGTTCTCAATAATATCACGGCCTATAAACCACACTGATATGTTCAAGTGAATTTCCAAACTAAAATATGCTAAATAACTTATTGCCCACATTATTTCAACTCAAACTCAAAGTCAAATATATGTTTATTAAGTAAACTCATTACAAGTACAACAAAATAACACTCAAATTTTATAAACTTTCATTATAAACTACAAAGAGTAGGTATATAAACACTACGTAAACTATACGATCGAAGATCTCACGCTTCAATATGCTCGTGAGTTACTTAACTATAATCGAGACGGTATTTCTCGATGACATCTGTCAAATTTGTGACTCACGGTACCGATATTCTAAAAGCAATGGATAAAAAACGTTAGTTACTAGCGTGTAGGAACAAGTTTAACCAAAAACTATTCGATGCGCGTTTCTCCGCTAGCGTCTGATGTGTGTTTTTGGTGCCAACTCATGCTAGGGGCACAGATGGTAGAAGCAAAAACCAAATTGACTTTATTCTCAGCAATAAAAGGTACATTACGGAAGACGTCGACGATATCAACAAAGTTGGAGCCGGCAGCGATCATCGATTACTGAGAGCTAAACTAACTTTTAATCTTAGACTAGAACGAAGACGATTAGTAGTAACGATACATCCTCCTAAAGACAACAAATTTATTGCTGCGCAGAAAGAGTACTACCAAGAAAGCTTGGCGGCAAAACTTACTGCTGAAGACTCATGGGATGCGAATGCCATAAACTGCCAACTTGTGGACTCTATAAATGAAACTGTAAAACAATTAAGATCTAAATCAAGTTCAAACCCTAAGCCACTGTCTGATGAGATAAATAAACTATTGGAAGAACGTAGAACAATATTAGGAACCCCAAACCCAAATCCGGTATCTCCAAAGTTAACAGTTGTATCAGACACCTAATTCGTAAACAGTTAAGGCAAAGGAGAAATAAACTGATTTTAGAAACTATAGAAAAACACAAAGGGCCAAAGGTATTTAGAAAGGAGCTGAAGCGAGGAAATGCACAGATTCATAAACTTTTAACGGAAGACAACAGTATTATGGAGGAGCGAGGTATTAGACTCCTCCATTGAAAAGGGAAGATCTTCCGCCAGGCTAGGTCATCGTGCCTGGGGACCGCGGTCCAACTGTTGATGTTGGAATCTTGTATATATGCAGATCGCATGGAAAACTTCGTAAGCGCGATGTAGGTTATTGGAGCGCCATCTATCTAGGAGTCGTGCGAACTATATCTATGTGTAGATAGATGTCGCTACATCACTCCCCTCCAAGACCAGAGGTCGATATTGCTGCGTCGTGCTAATGTAGCGTGCTGCTCGTAGTCTACAGTGAGTCGAGACTGAGCGATGAGCCTTGCAGGACCAGGAAGCGCGGTGAGTCGGCTGCGTTGGACCTGAAGAAGGCGAAAGCTGGCTTGCTGTGTGACTGCTGCTGTGACCTGGTGCGGAGTGCTGGGAAGTGATGCTGCATACTGCTGACATTCCAATCACGTCGGGGTCACCAATATGGAGGAGCGAGGTATTAGACTCCTCCATTGAAAAGGGAAGATCTTCCGCCAGGCTAGGTCATCGTGCCTGGGGACCGCGGTCCAACTGTTGATGTTGGAATCTTGTATATATGCAGATCGCATGGAAAACTTCGTAAGCGCGATGTAGGTTATTGGAGCGCCATCTATCTAGGAGTCGTGCGAACTATATCTATGTGTAGATAGATGTCGCTACAGTATCACAACAAACAGGCAAGAAATACTTAGAGTTGTGGAAAAGTTCTATGACAATCTATATACTTCTCAAACACCAGAACCAAGGTCAGACAGACAAGAATCTAGAGCTCCCTTGAGTAAACATAGAACTGAAGATCTTCCGGAAATTAGTCTCTACGAAATCAAACGCGCTCTGAAACTTATGAAAGCACCAAAATCACCTGGTGAAGACAAAGTAACATGTGAACAGTTGCAGTTGGGCGGTCGACTGGTACTGAAGCAACTTCAACTCCTCTTCAATAAGGTACTATTTGAAGGCGATGCCCCGCAGATATGGAAAAACGCCATCGTGATACTCCTGCACAAGAAGGGTGATGTTACCAAGCTCGCAAACTACCGTCCCATATCATTGCTGAGCCATGTTTATAAGTTGTTTACCAAAGTAATCACCTTACGTTTGACGAATAGACTAGACTCATCTCAACCGGTTGAGCAAGCGGGATTTCGGAGCGGCTTTAGTACAATCGACCACATCCACACAGTCAGACAGGTAATAGAGAAGATTATCGAATACCAAAAACCGCTAGTAGTAGCCTTCATTGACTATGAAAAGGCATTTGATACGGTGGAACATTGGGCCGTAATACACTCCCTACAGAGATGCGAAGTCGACACAAGGTACGTGGAAGCCATAAAAGCAATATACCAAAGTGCTACTTTGCAAGTGAAGCTTCATGAACTAACAGAGCCGATCGAGGTCAAAAGGGGGGTTAGGCAGGGAGATACCATATCTCCAAAATTATTCACTGCTTGTCTAGAAGACATATTCAGAAGTCTAGACTGGACAGACAGAGGAATAAACATAAACGGAGAACGCTTAACCCACCTTCGATTTGCAGACGATGTCGTTGTTTTCGCCGAGAACACGGAAGACCTGCAAGCCATGGTTGGGGATCTTTACGATGCGTCATTGGAAGTTGGACTAAAAATGAATCTGTCGAAAACTAGGACAATGAGCACCAACATCAGCACCAACCACATAACTGTACAAGGACATATTGTAGAGAGCGTGTCCGAGTATGTATATCTGGGTCAGTCCTTGAACCTCGCTAAATTCGGACTAGATGCAGAGGTACAACGCCGCATACAACTAGGCTGGGGCGCATTTGGTAAGCTGTCCGATGTGTTCAAAAGCGACCACATACCTATAAACCTCAAACGCCGAGCGTTCGAACAATGTGTCCTCCCTGTAATGATCTATGGATCCGAGACCTGGACGCTCACAAAACTAACAATCCACAAACTCCAAATAACTCAGAGAGTCATGGAGCGGGCTATGTTGGGGATTTCACTACGTGACCGCGTCAGAAATACGGAAATCCGAAGAAAAACCCAACTGACTGACATAGCCAAAATAATCGCTCGAAGAAAGTGGAAGTGGGCTGGCCACATTTGCCGCAGAGACGATTCTAGATGGGGCAAGAAAGTGCTCGAATGGAGACCTAGAACGGGACGGAGACATGTTGGCAGACAACCAGCAAGATGGACCGATGACCTGTCCAGGGTGGTGGGAAGGGAATGGATGAGGAAGGCCCAAGACCGCGAAAACTGGAGTGCATTAGAGGAGACCTACACTCAGCATTGAGTGGAAGCGGGTTGAAGAAGAAGAAGAGAAGATATTGTGTAATTTTTTACTATGAATACCTATAATTGTAAAAGTAATGAATATTTTTTAAGTTTTATAAGTTGCACGCTACATATTTTAGCAATACATGTTGGACCTGTTATGTACTTACCTTTAACATCTTTTACTACCATGTGTTAAGCAAATAAAATTTTAACGTTTATCATTATTACCGTATAGAAAAGGTGATTTACGTGAGACGTAGTTTATATTATGGCCCCTTATCAAAAAATAACATCACACCAAACAGTGTTCCAGGTCATACGGTGCTGAATACTCGTGAATGGTGGTACACGTATGGTCTGACGTATACTCTGGCGTGTCTGAGCCAAGCTAACACTGTCATCTACTGCCCGGATAATAGGCTCGTGGATTTCTTTGAAGCTATACAAAAGTATAAGGTAAGATCTAGAAGCGATCTGACAAACCAAAGGAAGGAAATATTTTAACAAATAACTAGGAGCACCAGAGAAGTACATTGTTGACTATTTATTCAGTAATTTATTATTCTTGTAAAAGGGAGTAAAAATATTGAAAATGGAAATTTGGAAATGGGTTATTAGAAAAATTCATGAGCATAGACACTACAGTAGGTACCTGTCTGTGTTGTCGTTTATCAGCGGTACAAGTTATTTTGTGGATAAGAGCTTGAAAAGTTTAAAGTTTTCAGATAGAGCGAATCCAGCTGGCACCGCCCACAATCAATGAGTTTATAAAGTCGCCGATCATCCAGGACTATGACGTCACTTCTGTTAAGATCATCGCGTGTGCGAGCACTACATTACTTCAAGAAGCCATTGTTGCTGTTAAAAAGAAGTATGTTAAACTAGCTTTCCGCACCGCGGTTTCACCCGCGATCTCGTTTCTCCATACAAACTTTCGATCCCTTAAGGTATGAATTAAAAAAAACGTTTTTATTCCTGTGAAAAAATTTAGCTTTCTAGGTCCAAGAGTTGGGCGTTGATGAGTCAGTGAGTCAGGCTAAAACACGTCGTGTTTCTTTATTTTAATTGTTAGCTTAAAAACAAAGTTTCACGATTCTAGCTCCATAAATGACGGACTTCCATACAAACTTTCAACCTCTTTTTCACCCCCTTGAGGGTTCAATTTCAAAAAATCGGTTCTTAATCCTCGGTTACGTCTTAAAAACAACACCTATGAAAAAACAACAGCTTTCTAGGCGTTGATGAGTCAGTAAGTCAGGCCTTCTCATTTTATATATTAAATTATATGTATAATCTAGTCCACCAAAACCCTTCCAAACATTTGTACTCTGATTATTACCACAACACGAACTAGCTCAACACGAACTAGCTCAACACGAACATGATAATTTTAGTTTATTACGACAATATGATAGCTCAGTGGTAAGTGACGTCGAATACCGCGACGAAGGTCGTGGGTTCGAATCCTACAATGAGCTTGAGCTTTCGGTGAAGGAAAACATCGTGAGGAAACCATAGCACGGTGGTAGGGTACTTTGTAGTACCCGACTGGCTGGCTACCACCCTCAAGTTGAAAATCTGTTGCCAAGCACCTATCGGTGTGTTCCGACAGCTGCACTTGAGAGCCAGTTCCCATCTAGGCTTTGTGTGCTTACCACCTTCGGCCACATCATCACTTACCATGGTGAGATTGTGGTCAAACACAAGCTTATCCAGAATAAAAAAAAAAAAAAAAAAAAAAAAATATCACGAATACCTACGTCTTACTTTACTTTGGAGTAATTTGGCAGATGAGAGGTTCCCATAAATGCGACTATAAAACGAGGCAATTGTAATAACCATTCTATTTAATTCAAGCCCTAAACAAATTTAAATCAAGTTCATACCATTTTTACGTGAGTAGATATTAACCCCCTTCGCACACGACGCTACGAGCGTAAGCGTATCGTTACGACGCAATGACTATCACTCCTACGGTTTGCTGCAACACCGCTTTGTGTGCGGACTTGTTGGAAAATATTCATGCTCGTAATGCTCTCGTCGTACGCGCGGATTACGATACGCTTACGCTACGACGCCGTGTGCGAAGGGGGTAAATTCGGCAGTTTTTTTGTTTTTAATTATCATCTCAGATTCTCCGGTCTTGAGGAAGTGATACAGATGTACGGTACAACGGAGGCAGGTTTAATCTGCACAAATAGTTTTGTACCAAATGGCACCAAAGCTGGAAGTGTTGGCGTCGCATGCCCAGATATTATTATAAAGGTAATTATATTTTTATTTTGTAATTTTGAAATGAAATGTTTATCCATCCAAATAGGCACAGGCACTTATGAATTGTCGGAATCTAATGCACGGTTCTGAAGGTTGCTTTTGTTGAGAAGAGGCTACCACTAGAGCCACTGCGTCAAAACTGATAATGATACTAATTAGAAACATATCCCTTGAACTTTGGTGGTGCCTACCGCTGCTGCCGATCGGCAAGGTTCCCAGCAGGCTGGCAGCGTTTCCTCTTTGGATGGCCAAGCTGATGCGTTGGCGGAAAAAGCTCCCCGAGAATTTTCCACACCTTTCGCAGCCGCCCAAAATATGCTTATGTCAAATGTATAATTAATGGTTGGATATACAGGATGTAATCGTTAAGTGTGTCCAGGCGATTATTCCGTAACTATTACAGATATCAAAAATCTTTAAACTGATATCGAAAGTACGTTACCTAATCATTAAAATGACATCAATAAGTTTTTTTAAATCAAACGAGAAGTATCCAAAATTTTGACATTAAACACTCCCATACATTTAGTACGAGATTAGTAGAAAGGTTTTAGTTTCCTCATTTTAAGTGGTTTAGTACTCAATTTACCTTAATCTCATTTTATGATTACGTATGATATGATAATAATGATTTTCAAGTAGATATACGTGTATATTAATTATCTTATCACTTCAAATTAGTAATAAACCTTGTTTCAAAATCGCATTCATTTGAACTGGCTGAAAAGCAACACACTACAAAAATCTGCTTTGAATACAAAATTTTGTATTTACTAAGAAATAAATATTATTCAATTAAAATATAGTTTTAATACTTTGTTAGGTTAATAAACAGTTTCCTTTAATATCAGTAGTAACCTAAAATAACCTTTTAAAATAAGGAAACTGAAACCTTTCTACTAATCCCATACTTAATGTATGGGAGCGTTTAATGACAAAATTTTTGATACTTCTCGTTTGAGTTAAAAAAAATATTGATGTCATTTTACTGATTAGGTAACGTACTTTCGATATCAGTTTAAAGTTTTTTGATATCTGTAATAGTTACGGAATAATCCCCTGGACACACTTAACGATTACATCCTGTATATAGTGTAGTCAACAACTGGTTGCTATAATAGTGACAAGGATATACAAAAAATAGGACGTACGTGCAATCGTAGAATTAGCATTTCAATGACTTAATTCCACCTACCCCTAAGTTGCCTGGAAGAAATCGCTCAAGCGATAAGGCCGCCTGTGTTGTTATCACTAAGTTTCGTCTTTTTCTTCAGTTCGCTTGTTGTATTTTTGTTTAATTGTGTTTTTTTTTATGTCACAAGTGACAACGAGGCGGGCGGGTCACCTGATGGTAAGTGACTACCGTCGCCTATAGACATTAGCAATGCCAGATGGATTGCCACCTGTGATTGTGTTGTACACCTTATTTCAATGCCTTAAGGGCAAGGGCCACTGGCTCTCAAGTGCAAATGCCGTCTGCCGGAACACACCAACAGGTGCTTGGAGACAGATTTTCAACTTGAGGGTGGTAGCCATCCAGTCGAGTACCACATAGTACCCTACCACCGTGCTCTGGTTTCCTCACGATGTTTTCCTTCACCGAAAGCTCAAGCTCATTGTAGGATTCGAACCCACGACCTTCGCCGCGGTATCCGACGTCACTTACCACCATCGCCTTTAAAATGTGTGTACGCAATAAAGAGTACCTATTTATTATTATTATTTAGAACATTTAGAACATCTATCTGTCCGTCTGTGTGTAACCAATATGTATATATTTAATATTTGTAGGTAGTGGATTTGGAATCTAGGGAACCCCTTGGACCGTATCAGAGAGGAGAGATCTGTTTTAAGTCGACCTCACCGACTTCTGTCTCAAGTTGGTATCTTTTATGTATTTTCTTATTTATTTTTTTGCCAAACCGTAAGTTTCATCATAAAAAAACTTGGCTGAAAAAAAAATCTTTCACCATGAAAAAAGTTTGGAAGAAAAACGCAAGAACCTTGAATAATTTTTGCACATGTGGGATCTATGTGGACTTTTCAAATTTTATTTAAAATGGTGTTGCCAACATTCTAACAATTCGCGGCTCTATGCTAATTATTGTAAGCTTGCCAATTTTTTGAGCTAACATGGCTAAGTGAATGAGTTCCACGGCTACCAGTAATAAGAAGACATGAAGTTAATAACATGATCTTGCAGTCATTCTCTGAAGGACAAGGTAATGCTATTGAATTTGACGCCCAGTACCTGTAATTCTATATTGTGTTTAGACACGACGTAGATCACTGGAGGAGACCATAGATGGCTTATTTCATTTGACATTCACATATACCATAAATATAAAAAAATGGAAGCCAATTTCCATGAAGTTCATTACCATTTTCTTACGGTGTAGCCCCGCAGTTCAACGCCTCCCAAACTCAGGCATGATTTACAATTCTTACTTGATTATAGAATACTTGGCCGGCCACCCGAACCCCAACGATGAAGAGGGTTTCTACAAGACTGGAGACGTGGGTTACTACGACGATGACCACTGTTTCTACATCTTGGACAGGATCAAAGACCTTGTCAAATGCAATGGCTATACAGTGAGTATGTTTGTATGTTCAGAGACTATTCTTCTTCTTCTTCTTATCATTATCCCACGCTAGGTGGGGTCAGCACAACATGTTTTCCTCTTCCACTCCGCTCTATCAATATTCGTCTCAGTACACACACCTTTCATACGCATATCATTCTTCACGCAGTCCATCCATACCTTCTGCGGTCTTACTCTATCTCTATATCCATGCACACTCATGGTCAATACTCTTTTCGTTACATGTATTTTATCCCTCCTCAAGACATGCCCATATCAAGCCAATCTTTCCTTTCATCTGTCTAATTATTCGCTACTTTCAAGATTCCTCTGATATACTAACCCCATACATCCACCTCAGCATTCGAATCTCTGCCAGATGCACTCTTATCAAAAGAAGCAAATACTAATCCACGACTTAACTATACAGAGCACACGCCTGACACGCCTCATCAACAATCTCGCCTCAATTAAAACCCAATAGGTATACGAGATTTTTTTCCACTAGGTTGCCCCAGCGGAATTAGAAAGCCTATTGGAACAGCACCCGTCTGTGCTAGAGGCGGGCGTGGTGGGGACTCCGCACGAGCAGTACGTGGAGGCGCCGCTCGCCTTCGTCGTGCTGCGACCTGGGACCAGCCTCACTGAAGCTGACCTGGTAGACTATGTCAACAGGCAGGTGAGGCACAGGAGCAACAATTTTTTTAATGTCACTAGTGACAACGAGGCAGGCGGGTCATCTGATGGTAAGTGACTACCGTCGCCTATAGACATTAGCAATACCAGGGGGACTGCCAACGTGTTGTACACCTTATTACAATGCCTTAAGGGCAAGGGCAACTGGCTCTCAAGTGCAACTGCCGGAACACACCAATAGGTGCTTGGCGATAGATTTTCAACTTGAGGATGGTAGTCAGCCAGTAGAGTACCACATAGTACCCTACCACCGTGCAAAAGTAAAAAGGTGTAGATAGCTTACCTACACAACATCTAGACACGCGGGAGCGTGTCAAGCCAAGTTCAAGAAACAGAACTGGCGAGCCGCACCGTGTTTAATATTACACGAACCATTTGGAGCCACTTTTGACCCCCTCATAAATCAAAAACTGTTTTACATAAACGTATCAAATTTGGCTCATATATTGAGACTTGCGAGATACATATGTGTTCTAAATTTCATAAGCTTATCTCAAACGGTTATTTAGATATTAATGTCCAAAATTCCTCATTTTTATCATTGACTGACCTATAGACCAAAACTCTAACCCAGTTCCAGATGACCTAAAGATAGAAGAAAGAGAATTAAAATTTGGTATGCAGATAGGTAATTAGATGAATACAAAGGAATAAATAAAAAACTGGCAATTTTTAAATAATAAGATTCTATTATGAACGCTTAACATAAATACCTAATATTACTTAGGGTACCTACGTTATTAACTGGGATTAATTATTATTTTTATATTTAGCGCACATCAATAGTGTAAAATCATTACCTACTCATAAATAATGATAAAATAATAGGCATTTAGATTTTCGGTATATACACGACGCGCGCGCGCCGAGTGACGCCGGAGCGGCGCGGGCGGGGTGGGTGGGGCGCTGTGACAACCGAATCAAACCGTTGATGCGAACGTGGCCGAGCGAGCGGCAGCTGCGCTCATAAGCGCGAGCGCCGTCTTGCTGTCCGGTTGTCTCTCGATATGTGACCTATAAGGTTGCGATTTATGCTGCGAAATTGCTAAGTTTTCTTTTATAAAGTTTTTATTTATAAAGTCTACTTTTAGTTTTGAATTTGTCCTTTTAAAAGGACCCACGGCGTTACGAGGATATGTACTTACCTACAAAAAGTAATGATATCCCACCAAAAACATAAATGTAAAAAAGGAGAGCCAAGTTCAATACAAAAATTATTCTCTGCTGTGGGCTTCGCCGCAAAAAGAATGGAGGTCTGAGATTGAGTGCCAAGTTCTATGCAAAATCCAAATATGTAGTCTAAGGGCTGACTTGGCTGGTTTTCCCATACGAATATAGCCTTCGCATGTTCTAAACCTGTTACCTTACGATTCTTATTTTATTATTCCGAAAATTTCGCTTGCTGGTAGAAACTACCCATCGAACATAAGGCTCTTCCATGAGGTTGTCATGTGCAGTATAAAACATATTATGATGCGCTGCGCAAGTTCAGTACAAAATATAAATTGATATGCTACTATTACTTCGGTGAGGCGTACCAACTAATAAGATATTCAAATTCAAAAATATTTAGGTATGTTAGACCAGGGTCCATATATGGTGGTAGCCAGCCAGTCGGGTACTACAAAGTACCCTACCTCCGTGCTGTGGTTTCCTCAAGATGTTTTCCTTCACCGAAAGCTCAAGCTCATTGTAGGATTCGAACCTACGACCTTCGCCGCGGTATCCGACGTCCATTGAGCTATGTGTGTGAGTGACGCTGACAAAAACATGACATAAAATGATAAACTTCAATTAAACAGAAAATAAACTGTCATAGCACAGCAACCCTGAAATGCTAGTTGTTATTGTGGTAAGGTTGGCACTCCCGCGGTTAACACCGGAAAGAACCTCGTCAATAGAGACAACAAATGACTAGTGTGTACCGCGACGTGTCTCCAAGCGAGTTATTAGACCGTCGGCCATTTTAGATGTTTAAATTGTATTGTAAGACTCTTGGATGTTAATTGTTAATCTGTTTCATATCAGTGTGTTGATAATACCTATAGTTATTGTAACAATGCTCTTCAGTTTTCTGTCCCAACTAAAATACTGACTAATACATTGAAATTGGATTATGATGTAATTATACTTACGGAAACTTGGCTGAATTATTCAGTCTATGATTACGAAATTCTGGACAGCAGATACACAGTGGTCAGATGTGATCGTTCTTCTACCAATAGCGACAAGTGCGAAGGCGGAGGAGTTCTAATTGCAGTTCACAAAAAATTTACTCCTATTCGGAAAGTAAAGTGGGATCACCGGATGAAGATTTTCGGGTACTAATTCAACTATCAAATAATAATTATTCAGTGTTCAATCTATGCATATGCTCTGTATACTTACCTCCGCCTGTAAATTACGATAGACTTGATCGTCTGCTATCCAATATAACAGTTAATCTTCAAAACTCACAAGCATTAAAAACTATATTCTTCTTAGCGGGTGATTTTAATATGACAAATATTATTTGGCAACATGATAATACTTCCAACTCCTTATCTCCAAGCCCCACATTAAATCAAACTGATAGTTTGTTTGTGGAGGCTATTAATTTCAACGATCTTCACCAGATTAACTCTGTTCGTAATTCTAATGGGAGGATACTAGACCTTATATTAACTAATAATAGCAGATCATTCTCCATTTCGGAATGTCGAAATCCCTTAGTTAAGACTGATGATCATCACCCTGCTCTGAACATTCTAATGAGACTACACATTAACAAAATCCCAATGCACAATCGTAGCATTTATTTAAATTATTTTAAGGCCAATTTTAGTTGCATCAAAGACGAACTGGCGTTAATAAATTGGGTTGATAAATTTGAAACCTCCAATAACGTCGATGAGATGGTAGATACTTTTTATGATGCGATCACACCCATCACTGTTAAGTATACCCCATGTTGCATCAAAAAAAATACGCAATACCCAGTCTGGTTCAGTCGATCACTGATTAAAGCTCTCCGAGAAAAAGCTAAATTCCATAATAAATTCAAAAAGTACTCAAATCCTGGAGACTTCCAAACTTACCAACTGCTACGTGATCGCTGTGATCTAATGATATCCAGTTGTTTCTCAAAATTTAAAAAATGAAGCAAAAGCACACCTCAGGCAAAACCCTAAATATTTTTGGAAATTTGTCTTGCCTTCATAGTTGTCGCACAAATTATGGTCTGAACTCACCAATTTATCGCATGTGCTCTCTTTATAATAAACTTACCTCTAGCTGTAGTGAGTTCGATATCTCTAATGTATCAGTCAAAATTGCTAAAAGAAAATTATGTAATATTTAATTAATCATAAAGAAAGTTTTGAGAAACTAAAAAACTAACTTCTATGAAAAAAATATTTTTATTAAATCTTTTCAAAGAACTCTCCACCAGCCTCTATACAAAGTTTCATGCGTCTGAACCAATTTTCAAAACATTTTTTCCAGTCCTCCGCAGACACCTCTTCCACGGCCTTCTCAAACGCTGCTAGCGCGTCTTCCGGCGATGAAAACTGTATCCCTTTGAGCTAATTTTTAATTTTAGGGAATAAAAAGAAGTCACACGGAGCCTAATCAGGACTGTAAGGAGGGTGTCCCAAGACTCTCACCGGTGTGGAATCCAGGAAGTCCCTCGTTTTGATCGCAGAGTGCGCGGGCGCGTTGTCGTGGTGAAGAAGGACCCCGCGGAGCCCGGTGTTCGGTCGCTTGTTGCTCAATGCAGAAAAAACTTCTGGCAGGCATTTTGTGCTATACCATTCGGCGTTGATGCTGTTTTGATCTCGAAGTGGAATTGAAATTAGGTACCCCATCAAAGTGAAGAAACTAGCGATCAAAATTTTTCCTGCGCTCCTCGATCGTTTCACTTTCGTAGGCGTTGGTTCATTTTGAAACAGCCAAACTGTCGACTGACGCTTTGTTTCTGGATCGTATTGATAAATCCAGGATTCGTCACCTGTCACAAGGTCGTAAACGCGCCGTGACGAGCCTGTATCAAATTTTTGTATCATATCACGGCACCAATCCACACGGGCCTGCTTCTGAGCTTCGGTGAGGTTGTGCGGTACCCAGCGGGAAACTATCCTCCTTACGCGAAGGTGCTCGTGCAAAATCTTGTGAACACTTCCTGAACCAATCAGCAGAGTATGCTGAATCTCTTCGTAGGTAATTCGTATGTTTTCCAGAATTTTTTTTTACTGCCAACACACTTTCTTCGGTGACAGCCGTCGTAGGACGACCACTCCTTTGTTCATCCGCCAAAGTAAGACGACCGCGTTTGAACTCGCTACATCGGCGGTAGATAGTTGCTTTTGAAGGTCCTTCATCCATAAAAGCAATTCGAAGTCGATCAAATGACTCATCAGGTTTTAAGCCACATTTGAAATCTGTAAGGTCGGGTGTTTAGGAGACAAAATGATACGAACGACGTTCAATGGTATACTGACTATATTGCATACTAGCACAAGAATATATAGCTTACAACTACATCACACCTCCCCCTTAATTTAAAAAAAAAATATAGAATACATTTTTTTTTTTCTTAGATTTACTCACATTAAAAAATATCTGATTATATAGTCTTAAACATAATTTCTAGGTGTATAACATAGTTAAATATATTGAATGATAATAAAAATCGACTTTTATTAAAATTTTTACCTAACATAATTTTTTTTTTTTTTTTTTTTTTTTTATATATATATATTTTTTTTTTTTTTTTTACATTTAGTGATTTACAAATGGTTTTGTTAAATTTTTATGCACTACATATTCCTTTCCATTTTTCATAATTTTAACATTAGTATTTAGATCATCAATTACTACATATGGTCCTAAATATATTGGATCCATTTTATTACCTAAAGAATTTTTCAATAATAATAGATCACCCTTTTTATAATATACAGGGTTTATATTTGTATCATAAACATTTTTTCTCTTAACTTTACTTACAATTAGGTTACTACGTGCATCTCTTTGGGCTAGTTGGAGTCTATATTTTAACTCGAGGGCATAGTTACCGTGGGCATACAGAGGATCAACAATATGTCCTTTTAAGTTTGTCGGTAACACACAACGTTTTCCAAACACTAGCTCATGAGGGGTATACTTGGTTTCCGTGTGTACAGTATTATTATAGGAAAAACACCAATACGGCAACCAAGTACTCCACTCATTCGTTTGATTTTCGCAATGTATCCTTAAATACGCACCCATTGCTTTATGGTTATTTTCCAGCGCTCCTATGCTTTCATGGTGGTAGGCTGTGGAAAAAATTTGATTGATTTTTAAGATTTGGCATATCTCTTTCATAGTACTTGATATAAATTCTGATCCACGATCTGTGGCTAATTCTCTAGGTATGCCATATCTTAAAATAAAATTGTTCACTAAAGCACGTGCTACACTCACCGTATCTTTGTTGTACAAAGGATAAGCCTCTGTAAATTTTGTCAGCTCGCACTGCAAGGTCAAAATATAGCTGTAATTATGTATATCCTTTGGGATTGGTCCCACTATATCTAAATATACCTTTTCAAAGGCTGCGTGTGCCGTTGTCGTTACTTGCATGGGTTGCTTAACGTGTCTTGAGTATTTCTGTTTCCTACATTGCTCACATTTAGAAACGTAATCAACGACATCTTTCTCCATACTGGGCCAATAATAATATTTTTTGATGTTATTCGTCATCCGCCTAATACCCGCGTGGCCACTTGTGGGTAATAGATGAAAGTCATTTAATATAACGCGTCTGTTATCTAAATTATCTATCCTTTGGACATTACTAACAATACAAAAACGTGGTCCGGACCACTTATCATAACTTTTTATTTCATTTATAAGTCCACTAAAAAAATCTTTGTTATCACCATTTCTTAATATGCATATTTCATTTATAGATAACTTTTCACATAAACATAACAAGTCTCTCACCAATTCGACTCGCGTAATCGGAGATCGAGATATTGTTTGTAAATAAATAATAGACTTACTTGGCACGTATGTAAAATTATTATATTTTTCTACTTTAATTCCCTTCTTTAATAAATTATTTAATTTTGTAGAATTTATCAATGCAAGCTCGGTAATATTTTTCGGTTTTTTAATTATTTCCACAACTCTCGGTTGATCAGGCCTCGAGTTCGCGTCAATATTATCGACCGATAAATTATCATCGCTCTTGTCACTATTCAAGTTTAATTTACGTAATTGTGCTCTAGTCATTACGCTCACTATTTGTTCATTTAAAGTTTTTAAATCATCTGACGAAATAATTATTCGCGAAAGTGCATCCGCCGCAGAATTAGATTGACCTTTTATATATTCGATTGTGTAATTAAATTCCTCTAATTGTAACCTAAACTTTAACAATCTACTGGAGGGGTCCCTCATAGAAAATAAATAGACTAAAGGACGATGGTCGGTCTGTATCTTGAACCGTCTGCCAAACAAATAAGGTCGAAAATACTTAACACTCCATACTATTGCTAAGAGTTCCTTTTCAATAGTAGGATAATTAATTTCGGCCTTATTTAGACCGCGACTAGCATAAGCCACGGGCCGCCCATCTCCGTTACATAATACAGAACCGATCGCTTTACCTGATGCATCTGTTTGAAGCACAAACTCATTGCTATCTTTAAAATTTGGATACTGTAAGACTGGTGGGTTTATCAAAGCTGACTTTAATGTTTGGAATGAATGCTCACATTCCTTTGTCCAAACAAATGTAACGTTTTTACAATTTAATTTATTCAAAGGATACGCTAACTCGGCGAAGTTGTTAATAAATCTTCTATAATAATTAGCAAAGGCTACAAAACGCTTCAACTCGTCCCCGTTTTGTGGCCTTGGGTAATTTTCAACAACCTTTATTTTTTCTGGGTCTGGCAAAATACCTGATCCGGAAACTACATGACCTAAATAAAGAATCTCTTTCTTTAAAAATGTACACTTGGCGGGATTTAGTTTTAAATTAACTTTACGCAATCTAGTAAAAATATCCATTAAATTTTGATTATGCAAATTTAAATTTCGACCCATTACTACTAAATCGTCTTGGTATATCAAACATTTATCATAATTAAGGCCTGACATCGCGATAGTCATCATCCGACTAAAACTACTGGGACTAGACTTAAGCCCCATTGGCATGCGAGTCATTTGGTACTGATTTGTACCTGTTGTGAATGCCGTACAAGGTCTACAACTTTTTTGTAATGAAATTTGAAAAAATCCTTGATACAAATCTAAATGAGTAAAGTACATTGCTCCTGATAATGAATCCAAAATTTCCGTGATATTGGGTAGAGGAAATTTATCATCCTGTATAGTATTATTTAATTTACGGTAATCAATTACGACGCGCCATTTTTTGTTACCGGACGCATCCAACTTTTTGGGTACTAGTAGCAATGGACTGGACGATGCACTTCGAGACTGTTCAATTATTCCGTCATTTAACATATTTTCGATTTGTTTCTCTATTTCCGGTTTTTGAGCATACGGTAACCGGTACGGTTTAGTGTAAATCGGAATAGTATGTGGCTTCAAGTCAATAGTTTGTTCATAAACGGGTGTAGTTGATAATTTATCTCCTGGTAAATGGAAAACATCCGGAAATTTTGCACATATGTTTTCAATTGACTTTTGCTCTTCTTCATTTAAATAATTTAAATTCAATAAGGAGAATAATGTTTTTACCCTGTTTGAATTGATACTGGTTTTATTAAATTGACAAACAAAATATTCATTTAATCTATTAGTATTTAATTGAAAATAATTTAATCTAACATCTGTGTCTCTAGTATTTAAAATTCGAATAGGAATTTTTCCATTTACGGGTTTATTTATACTGCTAGCTAAGAAAACTCCGTCACATAATTGTTGATTTGTCACCACACACTCTTCCTTCAATTCGGTATCTATGAAATGTATTGACTCACTACGCGCCGGTAATGTCAAATAGGAACTACTCGGCAAAGTATTATCAAAAGATAATGTAACTAACTCAGAGTTACAAGTCATTAATTGCAATGTATTGATTTCGAAATTTAAAATGCTTTTATAATGTGATAAAAAATCTTGACCTAAAATACCATTAGTCTGACATGGTAAGTCTTTAAATACGAGAAATTTATGAGGAAAACTAAACGTCTTATAATTAAGAGTCAAGTATACATATCCATCCGAAATTAAATATCCTCCTATACCTTTTACGCTACCTCTCTCTTTATGGTAAGGAATTTGTAAACGTTCTAAACAATGCAGCTTTATGCCTGATATAGATGCGCCTGTGTCAATAAGCAAGTTATGATTACGATTATAAATTTTAAATGATACTTTGTTTAAATTGTTACATGATAGAATGACATCAGTCACGAAAAAAATGATTTAATGATTCTTCATTCGAAGTGCCTGTTTCCAACTGACTATCGGTTGTTATGATATTCATATTCCTTTGTAACTGGACGCCACGGCCGCGGTTACTATGTTGCCTGTTCACATAGCGATAAGGTTTACTATAATTTGAACGATTATTATAACGAGAGTTATTATAAAAATATGGTACCTGAGGCCGCTGACCCCGTTGCTGATGCATGTATGGGTTCTGCACATGAGTTCTAGCACCAAAATTGCGCTGACCTCGGTGTCCTCGTTGACCTCTCCTTGCTGAAAACTGGGGTTGCTTATACATACCCAAAATATCTCCCGAACGCGTAAATGACTCCACCTCTTCGTCTTGGGCAGCCTGTATCGCGTCCTTGAGATTGCTAAAATTACGAGCAGTGATTATTGTACTCAACCGCCGATTCCTCAAGCCATCGGAAAATTTCTTTATAGCAAATTGCTCGTTTAATGGTTTTAACACATTATAATTATCCGTACTACCGTTGGCCTGTGAAATCGTTAAATCGGTAAATAATTCAGATATTTGTTTTCCATAATCCTGAATATTTAAGTCATTCTGCCTCATACGAGTTAGTTTTTCTTGTATAGCGTTTGCAGATTTTTTTGGCAACAAAGTTTTTTTCATATCAACAATTAACTCTGATACATTTGAGTAATTTGTATTTAATTGCAGTTTCGCAGATTGAGATAATCTACTTTTCAGTATGAAATCAATAAGTTTATTATTACATTCAGATGATGCAAGAGTAGAAGCATAGTATTCAATGTTATCTATCAATTGTTTAGTATTGACCTCCTCATTTGTCATGAGTGGTAATAAGCTTAGAGCGACCTTAAGGTTAAAAGTCGACATGGTATTTTCATCAAAATCAGAAGACTTACATAAATCAGAAACTTCTGTATACAAGGTCTGAAATCTCAAAATATATTTGTTTATCAATTCTGCATCACTAGTTTTTATATTTCCTTTCTTAATATCACTTTGAATCTTACTAACACTACATTGAAACTTAGAAGAAATTTCATTGGCTTCACTCAACTTTCTTATTAATACATCTCCTTTTCTACGACTTTGACCAATTTTAATTAAATACGTTCGGATTTCTTTAATATCATTATATAATCCTTTCAATGTGTCAACCATGGCCTTCCTCTTAAAAGTAAATTGTATAGAACGCACATAATAAAGTAGTTTTTTTTTTTTTTTAAATCAAAATGTAAATGTAAAAATGCAAAATGGAAATATGTAAATAATATGTAGGTACTTGCGATTACTTAATTGTCTTTCACCTTCTTAATGTCCTTAATACATCGTTACTTAAATGTCTTTCACGTTTTTTCACCTTTGTTTTTTCGTACACATATCCTATCGCACAAAACACTTCACAAACAATCGAGGTAGGCGTACACTGTAGGACATTCAGGACAGGCAGCGTCGTCGTTCACACCGGGACATCACGCTGCTCCTCAATTTGGCTTTGGCGATGTTCCCTCCGGAACAGACTCTCATATCGTCTTAACGCGAACGCGTTTATTCGGCGCTCGACGAACTGATTTTGGTGTTTTTTGTAGCGGCGCCAAATGTAAATACCACCTCCAATGGCAAGTAGAATTCCGATTGCTAGCAGGATGTAACGGATTGCTCCGACGTGCACCTGTAACATCTGGATGTGGTTGATGTTTTCTCCACCGCCTGCGGCTGTTTGCGCCACAATCACCTCCTCCGACTTTGATGTGGAACCTCCCATATTTTTTGGTTTAACTGCTTTACATGCTGCGCATGTTTTTTATCACGGTCCGCGGAATGGAATGCGCGCGAAGATGACACCGCGCTGGCAGGGTCGCCATGTAAGGTCGGGTGTTTAGGAGACAAAATGATACGAACGACGTTCAATGGTATACTGACTATATTGCATACTAGCACAAGAATATATAGCTTACAACTACATCACAAATCATAAAAAATCATTGCACGAAAATGTTCTCGATGCAGATCCATTTTTTTATGAGACAAGAAAATTTGAATTTGCTCTCAAAAAAATGCGGAGGGAAATTTGAAAATCGAACAGTGGTATTTTTACTTTTAATTAATCGAAGTTTTCAAAATAATTACAAGTGGCCAGTTTCTTATACATAAAAACTTTTTGTCGCAAAACTTTCTGAGTGACCTGGTATTGTTTATTTTTATCTTTATGTAAAGTAATTAACTTGGCTTGTTTATGTATTCAAGATAATTAGTCTTACTTTATTTTATTTAGCATGCTGTGTCTACATCTAGAAGGTCGTGCACATTGCAAAATGTTTTTGATATTTAATTTTAGGAATTATAGTGTAACGCCCAGTTTTGTAGACCATTTAATCAAATAAAAAATAAAAATTGAGGCTCAAACCCATGCCCGTCGGCTAAAACTGCAAAAGTAGCAGTTAACTCTCCGCTTAAATTATGGCAGATTTTGTTTTGTTTCAACCGTTTTTTTACAATAGGTACATCACATAATGAAGTTACATGGAGGTGTCAGATTCCTGGACAGTCTGCCTCGGGGTGCCGGCGACAAGCTCGACAGGAAAGCGTTGAAAAAGATGGTGTTAAAATAATAGGTCTCACAAATTGATGAAGATGATTACGACGATGATGAAGAAGACAAGATACGGGTCCACTGTCCACGCCCGCTGATTTGGGGCTTCACTTTTTTTTTTCATGTAGTACCTACTCATAGTTGTAAGAACTTTCACCAAGGCTTTTAACGCGATAACGCACAGTTTTCGAGAAAAAAATTCCTAAAGTTTTAAAATTTCTAACAAAATCACGTATAACTTTTTTTTTTATTTATTTAAAATATACTTTCTATTCAGAATCAACATGGCTTGATTAGGTTAGAAGTTAACGACTCGCCGTTCACTTCGTGGTTTTTTTTTATGAATTAGTTAAAAACTAAGATTTTTTTTTTCGAAATATCGCGTCAAAAGCCTTGGTGAAAGTTCTTACTACGAAGAGTACTACACGAAAAAACATAAGTGAAGCCCCAAATCAGCGGGCGCTATTGTACAGTGCTTCCCAAGATACTATACTATCACTTGTTTAACAATGTCATATATTCTATTGTTACGAGCCAGGGTTTCGAATAAATAAAATTACACCAGTTCTTACGAAAACACTGATATTTTATTTTGACAGACACAGAACACAGATTTTAACCAATATAAACTCTTCGCACTATCGCGCATATTCGCTTCCAAGTCACTTGTATTCACTTCACTGAAAAGAACTGAACTAACTATTATATGACCATATTTATCCCAACTTTTCTGGAAACGTCACAGACCATCATCATGGATTACATAGACCAAATTACTTTATTTTAATTAAAACAAATAATGTCATAAGTAAGGATTTAATGTTCGATTTCTTATTATATTCTTAATATGTTTTTATCGATTTTTATTTTTATTCTTATAATGAAACACTACTTTAATGTGCCTTTTTCTTTTCGCAGGTTTTTCGTCCTTATACTCAGTATTAAAACGGCCTGTAATAAAACAAATATTAGTATTTTTGAAGTGAAAACTACTTTAGACGCGTTTTCCAGTAACAAAAAGTACTCTGTGGGCGCGTTGGGCATGTTTTGAGATGGGAAATAACAATTGAACAAGCGACACTGTTACCGTTACCGACACATCTGTATGTATGTCGCAGTCGGATTGTATAAATCGCCGTATTACATTACGGCTAGCCATATTGAATAACATAGGCGCCGAACACTTTCTGGCGGACTTTGACTCAGCCGTATTGAAAAAGGCGGAAACCTATTCGAAAAGTTCTGCTTATCAGAATTGAAAAAATAAAAAGCTTACCCGCCCTTTTTTTTCTTCTTTTCTTCATAAATTACTTGAATTTTTCCTGTGTATTATGTTAATTATAAAGGTTAAGATTTTCACGTAAACCACGGTTTTACTAAATTATTAATAGCTATAGATAAAATGTTGACCGTATTTGACTGACCGCCTTACACACAAAATATTTATATTTAGAACTCGGCAAATATTTATAACTTTTCTAACAATATTTTGTACCAAGTTTCGTACCTATTATGCTTTGCTCGTGAAAAGTTGCAGGAGCTTATATTGTTCAAAAGAGGAGATAGCATTTATTATTATAAAATCCTACGTATCTTGGATTCCTAATCTATAATTATCCCTTGGTCACGCCATAACTTAATTCTTTTTTTTTTTAAGTCTTACCATAAATATCTTGTAGCTAGAAGGTTCTAAAATTAAGAGAATGGCGCATAAAATGGAAACACTTCACGATGAATTCCGATACTACAAAACTGATCTTGGTGAGACTTGGTACACAAATAGATTATATCCTGGAATAAGAAACATGAATAAGATATTTTTTATGCCAGGAAAAGATAAAATCCCACGGGAGCACGGGTAAAACCACGCGGGACAGCTAGTAAATATTCAAAATAGAAAGTGTCATCTGCTTTACTTACCTTCATCGTCTACTGAAATAAAAAAAAGTAATAAATCATTTGTTTTTTTAATTACGGTCTATTTGGTGTAGGTATTGATTAGAACTTTTGACTTTTTGACCGTCTCAGGCAGGTTGTAGGGTCTGAAGTTCGCTATCAAGGTTTTATCCTACTCCAATCACGCAAAAACGGCAGACATTTTTGAAATCGGCCCAGTAGTTTTTTGAGTTTATTCGTTACATACATACACACATACATACAAATCTTTCTTTATTCTATTAGAAAGAAGATATTACATATTAACATTACTATTAGAAAGACAAAGTAACATACAAATATACAAAAAAAAACTTTTCTCTTCATAATATTTGTGTAGAAGAAAAAGTTGTTTCCATATTTAGGTATATATCACGGAGTAAATCCTTGGTATATATATATAATACATAATATAAATGTAATACTTTTTACCTTTTACGTCTTTTATGGTAATTTGACTTGTTTCATATAAAACTGAAAAAGAAAAAAAAACTTAATATCTTCGTAACTTTTAACACTTTAGATTACTTCGTAACGTCTTTTTTTTTGGGGAGGATTAAAAGGTGGAGGCCTGAGGGACCATAGACACCCTTACGCGGACTGTACGGCGAGCGCTTAGGGCTCTCAACCGGAATGCAAAACTTTAGACGACTGACCGCTGAGGGCGCCCCAGTTGGAGCACGAACCTCGGCTCAGGGCGTCGTCGGGGTACAAGAGTGGGGTCGGACTTCGCATAAGCGATTTAGAGGAGTTTCAGGGGATGGTCGGATTACTGAATGCAGCTCGGGCCGCTAATTACGGAGGATGAGACTGAGTGGGATGTGACGTCACGAAGCTTGTGACTGTAATGTCACACTTTGTTGACCCCCTTAACTTGTGACGTAATTTATGGATGACCCCTTATGCGTTTGCCGGTTCGAAGAAACTCGACATGGGAATTTTCTATAGAGAATTCGATATGGGAATTTTCTATAGAGAATTCGAATTATGAATCTGCTAAACAGTTGCTAAAAATCGTCGAAATCTCTATGAATATGGCCATAAATGTTATAACTTACGGTGCATTACAGGCTTAAGATAAGTTTCTACAGCCTGGTGTGGTACTCTTTCTCTTAAATTCTGGATGTACTGTTCAAAGTCCTCCAACCATTTGGGTTTTTCATTCTGCTGCGCTTGGCGTACTAGAAAAATAAATAAACATTTTTTTTACAAATTATCGAGTTCTTTTTTTAGGGTTCCGTACCCCTAAAAAAGGAAGGGTAAAAAACGGAAACCCTATTACTAAGATTCTACTGTCCGTCTGTCTGTCTGTCACCAGGCTGTATCTCATGAACCGTGATAGCTAGACAGTTGAAATTTTCACAGATGATGTATTTCTGTTGCCGCTATAACAACAAATACTGAAAACAAAATAAAATAATTTAAAAAATTAACTACAAAATTTGTACGGAACCCTCGGTGCGCGAGTCCAAGTCGCACTTGACCGGTTTTCATTATTTTCTTTGCTGTCATTTCTGCCAAGTTAGTGTTTTATGTTATAGTCACGTTATACTTATGTATGTACCTATTACATTCACAGTTAAGTCATCATCCGTAAAAGCAAACTATTTAGTAATCTGTGGTAAAAGTCTGAGTGAGCTGACCACTAAACTTTTCGCAGACTTTTTGAGACAACCTGAAAAGTCACGTACGTAAGTACACGCTTTCATTTCATTTCACTTCACTTGTGCACTTAAACTTTATTAAAAAAAACGCTACCAAATACTTTTTACGATTTTAATGAAAATAAAATGAAAACGCAACGTCACATCGCTAGTTCCCGCCAAAAAACGGTTAAGGGTTCTTTTGACCTATAGACTCACCATGGTAATCGGAAGTTTGTAAGCAGAAAATAAAAAATATATCAAACTCTAATCAGAGTATAAAGTAGATCCATATAATAAAATTATAAAAAATCCAGTGCATTTTGAACCTAAAACGTATGTAGTAGTTTATGTAATGAAATGAAATTGTTTATCAATCCAAATAGGCCTTCACAGGCACTTATGAATAGTCAGACTCTAAATGTTCGGTTCGGAAGGTTGCTTTTGCTGAGAAGAGCCGGCAATAAACTCAGCAATTACTCTTTTCAAAAACAACTTACACCTATTACATTCAATAATTATTTATCTAGTCTCACTGACAATATTTGCGTGTTATGTCGGCAAAAATAGTAATCTATGGAATTTATTTATGACCGAATTAATAAACAACAAACTCAAGCAGACCAGCCCCCACAAGCAGCACCTGTTCACAAGTATGACGCGTGTGGCAGCCACCGCCCTCCTCGCACATATTATAGGGAAGTGAGCGACCCGCCACACGACGCCGCCGCAAGCAAAGGCCTTAAAGCGAGCATGACTAACTTAAGCTTGCTCCAAACAAAAAGAAAAATTAAATTAAATACAAACGAATTAAAACACACAATATGTTATCACTGTTACTACTAACACGGTTTGTAAAATTAGGTAATATAATAGTGTATCTAACATTCCGCGACATAACAATATTCAAACCCACAAATGTTACAAATTTACCAAGCATTATCATCATTAAAATATTCATTTATATTATAGTAAGCCTTTTCTACCAAAACAGTTTTAATACAATCCTTAAATTTTTGCAAAGGCATATCTAAAATTGGAGTTGGGATTCTGTTATAGAAGCGTACACATAGTCCCAAAAATGATCCTTGCACTTTCTGAAGTCTATAAGCAGAGGTCACAAGTTTGTGCTTTTTTCTAGTATTGATAGAGTGCACATCACTTTTTTTTACATAAAGTCTAATATTTTGATGCACAAATAATATGTTTGCATAAATATATTGAGATGCAACTGTGAGTATGCCAGTTTCCTTAAACTTATCTCTGAGGGAAGTTCGAGCTCCCAAGTTATAAATAGCTCGCACTGCCCTCTTTTGCAAAACAAAAATGGTTTCTACAGGGTGGTGACGACGTAACGACATTAATTTAAACCACATATTGGGTACCGCGTTAGTAGTTCGTACACCAAGTTTCATCAAATTACATTGAACGGTATAGCCACAGGAAATTATTTTCACTTTAATCATTTTAACACATGCTGTGAATTCATAACGATTACGCAACGAAGTCATTCACCTAGCTAGAGGAGCTAGACGGAACAAAATTCAGATTTACCTACATGCTTAAAACACAACCAAATAAAATGTGCGGCTCAGAAATCGTCGGTTGATGAAATTTAGACCTTATAACCATAGCGTTAAAATCATTATTAGCGCGCTGCGCGGGCGTCGATGCCTACTTGCATGAATGAAACAATACACCTACAAAGGAACCGCGGCGGCCGGTCTTTGCCTAAAACTGTGCCAGTAGTGCCTACAGGTCATTTGAGGTCAATAGGTAATATTAATAAAGAGTGTTGTGTTTCGTTTAGATTATTTTCGGAATTAGTTTGTTTGAAAATTTCGCTTTTTGTCTGTTGATGTAATACCAGATTTAATTATCACAAAGTATTTTGATTGACTAGTAGTGACCGTGTTTTAATTTAATGTCGTTACGTCGTCACCACTCTGTATATCAGCAGCTTTACCCCAAAGCAAGATGCCATAAGACATAACACTATGAAAATAGCTAAACTGTATCTACATCGGTTAGCTGTCTAATTTTCCAATGTATGTTTTGTACGTAGATATTGAACCACATAACACTTTACCTGAGTAAATAAATAGGTACGTATGTATATGTAGTGTATAAATAATACTACGATAGATTTCTTTGTATATTTTATTATCAGATTTGAACAGAAATTCATAATACTAACGGGTCGTAGGATGGGCTGAAATGAAAATGTTTTTTTATTCAAATAGGCCTTTACAAGCACTTATGAATAGTCTAGACTCTAATGCACGGTTCGGAAGGTTGCTTTTACTGAGAAGAGCCGGCAATAAACTCAGCAATTACTCTTTCAAAAATAACTTACACCTATTATATTACATTTAATCATTATTTATTCTCACTGATTATCTCACTGATAATATTTGCGTGTTATGGCGGCAAAATAATAATAAATAGAATTTAATTATGACTGACTAAGTAAATAACAAACTCGCACAGACCAGCCCCCACAAGCAGCACCTGTTCACAAGTATGACGCGTGTGGCAGCCACCGCCGAAATAAAAAGATCAAAAAAGTTGCCACCTGCAAAATATTCAAGGCGATGATAGCTCAGTGCCGTCGGATACCACGACGAAGGTCGTGGGTTCGAATCCTACAGCTTGAGTTTTCTGTGAAGGAAAACATCGTGAGGAAACCACAGTACGTGTATGATACTTTGTAATACCCGACTGGCTGGCTACCACCCTCAAGTTGAAATTCCGTCGCCAAGCATCTATCAGTATGTTCCGGCAGCTGCACTTGAGAGCCAGTTCCCATCTAGGCTTTGTGTGCTTACCACCTTCGGCCACATCATCACTTACCATGGTATGATTGCGGTCATATACAAAGTTATTCAATAAGTAAAAAAAAATTACAATAAAAAGTAGATAGGTACTAGGTATGTACTTACAAAATTTTTACGCGCCTCTTTTGAATTTGTAATCAATCTTTGCCTGTCCTGAAATGAAATGAACCTGCTTAGATATAGACTAGGTCAAGAACTATGTATACTATCTGGATAGTTATTTGCTTCAAGTAGAATTGTAGTATTGAGAGTTACCTATCCAGATAGGATATATAATTCTTGGACAATGTAATATACGTTATTATTAACTTATTTGTAGAACAAAAAGTTATAGACATTTCGCAAAGACGGCAAGCCAAAGTGATCGTTTTGAACATGTGCCTGGAACTTCGATACATAGACGAGGAGCCAGTCAATGCATTCTGCAGTCTTTTGACTCAGGACTCCTCATTGTGTGTGGGAATGGTCTAGCTAAATATAATAGGGAATATGCACGTGACTTCAAAGGGATGATTTTTTTTATGTAATTCATATTGTTGATGAAACATACCTACATAATTATTTTCAACATTTTTCATGATTTAATAGCTAAATTTAATCATCAAAAAGTGTCTGTTTTTAAATTCCCTCGCAAATTTTCAAATGCCCCGTGAACAAATCGTGACGTCACTTTTACACTCGACCACAGTAACCGCTACGCTTAAATTTATTATAATTTATAAGTTTTATGCGCTTTTCCATGGTAATAAACAGATTTTAGTAACTTTGTGAGCCTAACACTTCATTTTTGACATCGAACTAGACGAGTTCTCACATCACAAAATAAGCTTAATGGTTAAGATTTTGGATGTGTTAAATATTTTTTTTTGGTAATGTAATAACTCTTAGAATCGTTTAAAACAATAAAAAAAATACGTGCAAATATTCCCTTAGAAATAATTTCCTAAAAACTGTCAATAGAATAACTTACCATTTCGTGAAACTGTAAGCAGGTAAAACATTATTTATCGTACCAGGAACTTGTCAATATAAATCAAAGTAAATATATTAATATACGTTTCGGAGTATCTTTATCTTACCTTTCACGTACAACAAGACATTACTGGATTTTTCCGTGTCTGAAAAACAAAAAAAACGTCTGAAAAACTCTCTTACAATTTGGACACTTCTTTTAACCGACTTCAATCATAATAGGAGCTTGCAGTTACTTGTAAAAAAAAACCTCGAAATCAGTATGTATTAAAATATAACAATGCCAAAATTTGTTTCTATTTGCAAAGAACTACTGCAGATACTAGAACGTAAAAAATAATCATATTTTTTTTGTAAATACATACTTAAATAGATAATTAAACCCAGACTCAGGACAAACAGACATGTTCATGCACAGAAATGTCTGTCCTGGATGGGAATCGAACCCACGACCTGCGGCGTAATAGGTAGTGTGTTAACCAACCACGCCAACTGGCCCGTCCAACTATTTTTTTAAACGTAACTAGATTAGCGGTGTACAGAATCAACACGTTTATTTCTTAATACAGGTCTGTTTTTTACGGTTAGTTACGCGTACTATTCACCAAGCGCTTAAGTCGCACTCATCCGCAGTGTTTCAGACGATGGACCTGACAACGCCCGCGAATTGGGCATAAACCTCGGCTCATGGTGTCGCTTGAGGGTCACAAAAGTGGGGATGAACTTCGCAAAAATGAGATTTAAACAATTCCAGTGGCGGATTACTGCTTACAGTTGGCGAGATATAAGTCTCACTATAAGTGAAATATCTCCAGTAGTTCTAATCTAAATGTTATATATCTGTGCCTCCAAATCGCATTCCATTTTTTAACATCAAGCGTGTTGCCTCATTTCTATCTTAATTTGACGACAGAATAAACGAAACACAGTGGTAATACCCGCCTAGCTTTAAGTTGAAGATCTCTCACCAAGCACCTATCGGTGGATTCAGCCGTTGCACTATGGCGATTAGTAGAGTAATTTACAAAATGGCGGGTTTATTATATTAAGTCCATGGTTTGTCAGAACTTTGACATAAAAATAACTATACGCACCTTCAACTACACGTTTTATGAGTGGTTTAGCAGCATTATATCCGAAATGGTTAACCAATCGACTGATTCGGTTGCGTAGTTCATGAACGTGAGTTGGTTCACCAGATAAGGTCTCGGGCTCTTGGACTGAATTCTCTGCGTACAATGTAAGATAGTTTTATTAGATGACACCATAGATTTAGAAAGTGTTGAATACTATTGATGATTATCAATATTGTATAGTTTGTTATAATTAAAGTATACCTACCCTAATTAAATAGATAATAACTATTATTACTATTTAAAAAAAAACTGTTTGCGGGGTATAACTCCCGATTCACGATGTTACTCCGCAATTACCGCCGAAACTACTAAATCAATCTTAAAGAAACTTGGTACACAAATAGATTATATCCTAGAATAAGAGATAGGATACCTTTTGTCCCGGGAATAGAAAAAAAATACTCGGGAACGCAGGTGAAATCACGGGTGACAGCTAGTATTAGTATATTAGGAAAAAAATAGGTAGAATGTAACTAGGTTATCTACTTACTTTCTGATAAATTCTGTTCGACGTCGTCGAGCCCAACACGTAAAATTGGTTTACCATCTTCAAATACACCTTTTAAATATTTCAAACATCATAAATGTAGGATTAAAACTCCATGATAAACTAAATCCATTTTTAAATTAAAACGATATTCAAGAAATATGGAATATGTGAAGGAAAAGAAACAATGGACAGAGTCGATTCAAGAAATGTATCCTATGGACTATTTTTTGTAAGAGTTGTAATTCAGATGAAATTGTGATGCTAAATAAATGATAATTATAAAAGTGGACTCTGTCGAAAGCCGTCTCATTGTCTTGCCCTTCATCCCACATAAATATATTTCGCATTGCAGTTTTGATTAGTGTAAGCGATGCTAAAGCATGTATCGTGACTTTTCAGGTTGTCCCTAAAAGTACGTGAAAAGTTTTAGAGGAACGGCCACCAATATCACTAAAACCTGACCTGACTTGTATGGACGATGACTAGACTTTACAGTGAGTGTGATATAAAGTGACTATGACATAATAGAAAAATATTAAATAAATAAAGAAATGGGTTCAAGGTAAGCCAAATCCTTTAAAATATGCGTCTAGATTTTGGGGCGGGAACTTGCGAAGTGACGTTGCATTTTCGATTTATTAGAGTTTTCTAAAATAATATCGATACGTATGAGTGATTATTCGTGTTGCCTTAAAAAGACAGTGAAAAAAAAAGTAGTTTTAGTAGAATAGCCACCATTTTACTAAAAACCTGACCTGATTTGCACGGACTACGACTTACTTTACTGTGAATGTAGTAACCAATAAGAAAGAAACATATTAACAACTTGACATTGACAGATACGTCCTAAAGGTCGCTTGCTATAAAAACTATCAAAAACATTAGAGTAAAGTCCATCTCACGAAAGAAGTCCTGCGGCAAAAAGAGGAACTAATCATCAAATATATTTTATAGGGGCTAGCCAATATAGAACATTCCGTTACATGACTTCTCTTGTGAGACGGAGTTTATACATAAAACGTATATTATATACTCTTTGTTTATACATACTGTAAGGATTTTGTTACTTTTTATGCAAATCGAATCGAAGCTTCAGATTTGCTTTTTTGCTATAAATCTACTCGTAAATATGTAGTGGTGAAATCCGTCGTAGATATGAACCTACTAGTTTTGCGGCAGTTTTATAGTCAAATCGCGCGCCAACAAAATGCGTTGTTTTTTATATTACTATATCCGACAATAGATGGCAGCACATGTATTATTTTCGTTATAACGTAGAACTGATAAATGTAAGGGCGACAGAGGTAACCCCTACTAGGGGTTAACTTTTTTAAAGGCGATGATAGCTCAGTGGTAAGTGACGTCGAATACCGCGGCGAAGGTCGTGGGTTCGAATCCTACAATGAGCTTGAGCTTTCGGTGAAGGAAAACATCGTAAGGAAACCATAGCACGGTGGTAGGGTACTTTGTAGTACCCGACTGGCTGGCTACCACCCTCAAGTTGAAAATCTGTCGCCAAACACCTATCGGTGTGTTCCGACAGCTGCACTTGAGAGCCAGTTCTCATCTAGGCTTTGTGTGCTTACCATCTTCGGCCACATCATCACTTACTATGGTGAGATTGTGGTCAAACACAAGCTTATCCAGAATAAAAAAAAAATAAAAAAAAATTACTGCAAAATGTTAGCTGCGTTATCCTTAAAAAATATACATACCTGACGATAGATGGCAGCACATTGAAACTAAACTCTAGTCGCACGTCAGAGATGATACGCATAAATTTTATCTAACGTTGATAATAACTTGGGTAACAACTTTGAATACTTACTTGATCGATAACTAGGACCTTGAAAACATATTACTTGCAACGGAATCTGCACAAAGAATAAGATGTAACTTACCATATAAAAGTTAAGTCGGGTAACGACCCCGCTCTGTATCTAATCTTGAAGAAGGTCGTGAATTCGAATCCTACAATGACCTTGCTCTTTCGGTAAAGGAAAACATCGTGAGGAAACCACTGGCTACTCTCAAGTTGTAAATGTAAAGCACTGTTGGGTATGTAAAATTGCATTCAGCAGTTGTACTTGAGAGCCAGTTTGCCTTCAAGACATTTTAAGAAAGAAAGAAGAAAGAAAATTATTTTATTAACGAGTCAATCTGCCTGGTATTGCTAACGTCTAACGCTTGACAGATTTGTGACATTCAAATACCTATACAGGATGTCCGGTAAGTAGTACTACAAACTTAAGGGGAGATAGGTGGGGGTGTCACCTACCAACATATACAAAATAGATCTCAGTAAAAGTGGAACCATTTTCGAGATGTCTTTACCTATGAAATTGCCGTTCTGCAGTACTGGCCATTTCAAATCAAAATAATTTTTGTTTGGCTAACAATTCTAATTTCAAATTAATTTTATTTTAAAAACATGGATTTTTTCTTCCAAAAGTAGTCATTTGTTTATTGATTAGTGTTACATTTTCATCGCATTTCAATCTTTTTCGTCATCATGGATACGTTAAAAATTCGAGTAATTATGGAATATGAGTACCGTCGTGGCAGCAACGCGGCACAAGCGGCACGCAACATCAACGACGTTTACGGAGCTAACACTACAAACCAACGCACCACCTGTTATTGGTTTGCTCGCTTCCGTTCTGGAAATTTCGACCTGAAAAATGAACCTCGCGGTCGTCCGAAGACTTTGGTCGACAAAGACGAATTAAAGGCGATTGTGGAAGCTGATGATACACAATCTACGGCTGAATTAGCACCAGCTTTCGACGTTAGCGTCAAAACAATATTGGTCCATTTGCGTCAAATTGGCAAGGTAAAAAAGGTTGACAAATCGGTGCCCCACGAACTCAATGATCGCCAGCGCGAATTACGCGTCGAGACGTGCCTTGCACTGCTCACCAGACACACAAATGAAAGAATTTTGAACCGCATTGTTACCTGCGATGAAAAATGGATTCTGTTTGATAACCGCAAGCACTCAGCAAGTTGGTTGGATCCTGGTTCAGCACCTAAACAATGCCCTAAACGAAAACGTACCCCTAGAAAAGTGATGGTCACTGTTTGGTGGTCTAGCGCCGGTGTGATTCATCACAGCTTCATACCAAACGGGGTGAGCATTACTGCAGATGTATACTGTGAAGAACTGAACACAATGATGGAGAAGCTGGCACATCTCCAACCAGCATTGGTCAATCGCTCGTCTCCGCTGCTCCTACACGACAACGCGCGACCTCATACTGCACAGCAGACGGTCTCCAAGTTGCAAGAACTGGGGTTGGAAGCTCTCCGTCATCCGCCAGACCTTGCGCCTACAGACTACTACTTTTTCCAGAATTTGGATAACTTCTTGGCGGGAAAAAAATCAATACCCGAGGGGCAGTACAAAATGCCTTTGAATAATTTGTTGCCTCCCGTCCAGCAGATTTCTTTAAGAAGGGCATCAATAAACTGCCACTGCGTTGGCAAAGATGCATTGATTGCATGGGTGATTACTTCGATTAATACAAATAAAAAATACATGAAATAAATCGTTTAAATTTTTTCATACAAAACGGCAATTTCATAGGCTAATATTTAATATATAAAATTCAAAAATCAGTACGTAAATAAAAATCAGTTATATCCATAAATGGTGACCTTTTTAATGGGGTGATGAAAGAGAAAGATAACAACTACGTTGGGACAATCTCTCTTTCTAACCCAACTTACCCTTAATGAAAGAAAGAGATATTGTCTCAACGTAGTTGTTATCTTACAAGTTACAACTACGTTGGGACAATCTCTCTTTCTAACCCAAATTACCCTTAATGAAAGAAAGAGAGATTGTCCCAACGTAGTTGTTATCTTACTCTTTTTCGCAATTGATAGGTATTTGCTTCAAGTAGGTATTTAGAATTACCTATCCATTTTGTATTTATGATTCTTGATTATAGGTAACTACGGAATTTTTGGGTTAGGTTACCTACCTATTGTTTGTGAACATATTTTTTTTAGATGGAAGTACTTACCAGAAATAAAATTAAGAGAAACATTTTTTTCCTTTTTTCTTAAACTTATTGAACGATCATGTTAGGTACGTGTTATATTGTGTTTAGGTATCTACTTATGAACTCGAATAAAACTATTGATAAATTTAATTAAAAATCGAATGCGTTCAATCGTACAATAACATGAACATAACCTACTTCTAATTGAAATTTGGTACAGTAAAGTTTGTTTTGCCGACTTGACAGGTGTACTTAATATGATAAAATAACCTCAACATGTTCAGGATTTATTTAGATGTGTCTAGGGGGACGTCTGTCCAGCCAGATCTGATATCGGGCGTAAGGGTAATGAAATTGCAATAGGGTATTTTACTCCATATGAAAAACAATCTAAAAATATATTATTGAGATAGCTTAGGCATAAAGCAGTCGGGAAATGTTAGTTTTATATCATAAAATAGATTTTTAAATTCAATAAAAAGTTTTCAGTTTTTTTAATCTGTTTTTTAACACTATGAAATAGTAGCCGCGGACTTTTGGGCGGGAAGTGGCGAAGTGACGTTTTGAGTGAGTTTTATTTTCATTAAATTCGTGTATTTTGAGTTTTATTGAATAATTTCGGTGGTGTTTTGTCCAATTAAGATCAATCTAAGTGCACAAGTGAAATGTTTGCATTGTAAAATCTACAGTTTGTCCAGATTTGTGCTTGGCTGTGTAACCAAATGACGTCATGTCCGCTGGGTCCAGCGTTTTCGTAAAATTACGCGCAAAGTTTGAAAATGTAAAATTGAAATGCTTATTATGGCACTTATCGATTGAATAAAATTTTTGTTTTTTTTTTGTGGTCTATCAGTACTATAGAATCTATTTGAGACACTTTTCAAAAATATAACTTTTATTTCATGGAATTTCTTTTCAAGCCAGCAGAAGAGCCCTTTCGCCAGCTCAAAGGCCCCAAGGTCACTCCAGGATTATGATAGTCATTCAAACAACCATAGACTACGTTAGTGAAAAACTTTTATTTTGGAAAAGATAATTGAAATTACAAACTACGAATACGAGTATTCTAAATACAATCATAATTATACATTTTTTATATCTCATGTTCTTAAAATCATAATATAGGGATATTTAAATCACATTTTTAACAGCCTATAATTTGTACGTAAAGAAAAACCACACAAATAGTGTTGCCAGAATAAAATGCTACTAAATGGTAGGTTTGAAGTGGAGGTTTTAATTACATAATTATTACAATATTAGTATATTTAAACGGTTTTCTGTAGATACTCATCGAACAGGTAAAGGGACATGGAGAGGTCTTGACCGTTGTTGTTAGAGATGAACTTCTTGAGGTCGCTAGAGTGGCCGGCAAGGTTGCGAATGGTCTTGGCCTGGTCTTCAACGAACTCTTCCTCGAGGTATTGCGCGATCTGAGAAATAAACAAAAAAATAGAACAAAGCTCCCCTTTCTTTATAAGTTTCTTGTAATTAAACTCACCTCAGGGTCATGCAAATGCTGGCTATTCCTCGTAGCTTCGCGGTGGATGTAGAACGCGCGCTCGGCAAGCTCCTTTTGTGTATCCAGGGCTTTGGCGAGGGACTCCAGCTCATGTAGCTCAACGGTGTAATTCTTTTTGTCCATGGACTTCTGGGTGCTGCGTTGGGCGAAGTTCATTTCACCACCTGCGTTAATGGTAGTAGATAAGTTGCGTTGTTAAGGGACAAATTGTTAGTTATGAAGTTGTTTTTTTTTAGTTAAAATCTCTATCTTTAAGTGAAGAAACAACGCACACTGCATTGTTATAGGTTATGATTAACATAGGTAATTTAAATACAGTAACGTCATTGCCAATACATGAAACGTATGTAAACGTTATCTAGCCCTGAAATATTTGGGAAAAGACCACTATCGCATTATTGAGTGTGGCTTTGGCTGGTAAACCTTAAAACCTAAATACCTTCTGAAACGAAGACTAAAAGCTAATCCAGTTACCATCACCAGCTGTAATCAATTATTAAAATAAAAAATACATTAAAATCTTTCATGATATTATAAACCTTACCATCTTTTTAAAATAAAAGTTGACTTATTTTTATAAGAATGAATGAAAATATTTTTTATTCAAATAGGCCTTTACAAACACTTATGAATAGTCTAGACTCTAATGCTCGGTTCGGAAGGTTGCTTTTATTGAGAAGAGCCGGCAATAAACTCAGCAATTACTTATTTCAAAAACAACTTACACCTATTACATTTAATCATTATTTATTTATCTAGTCTCACTGATAATATTTGCGTGTTAAGGCGGCTGTTGTGAGTTGAGAACAACTTACCTCTCATAGTAACATGCTTAATAATTTCAATGGTCTTCTGCCATGCGTCATCTGACAGTTTACGGAACAGCTTGGAGAAACCTGCTCTGTTCGTTTGGAAATTGTTGTAGTATGAAGCAGAGAGCAGATATTCGTACGAGCGTTCCAGGTGCAAGTTAGCATACGCTTGCATCTCCAAGGCTACGTTTCCGTGTCTTCCATATTCGCCATATACGGCATTACATCTTGGCAGAGCTGCGGGAGCAACGATGGAAGTGTTTTTATAGATGAGTGCTGATGTTTTCTGCCACAAATACTGAGTACCGTATATAAAATTAAGCGGTTCTATGGGGTTCAATGTTAAATATACTTTGATGATTCAGTCTGTAGTTACAATAAATGTGTTCATTTGTTCTTTTTATTATATTATTATTAACCCTTATATTAGTATACGCTTTTTTAAATTTTGTTTTATGAACATATTTGTGACATAGTAAACACCGTTGAATGTAATGAGTTGCACTTTGCAAGCTTTTAAATAAAAACACAATCATTTGAGAAAATATTTGTACAAAGCATCTCACTTCGACACAAAGTTTGAATCAACATGTTAAAAAATGCTCATTACCTCGGTAAATGTTCGTTGTAAAATGACGCCCCGTATTATTATTTACATAATGTTTTGGTCTCACTTATCGTTAGTAAAATGAAAAAGAGGTAATGGTACAAGCAATCTTAAGTCGTATTAAATGTCCGAGTACGTAATTAATAGTAAGGCTTGAAGATTATACCAACATTTGGATGTGTGCCCAACACGGTAAGCTTTGCTATGGTAAGGCTTGTATTTAAGGTATTTGATGCAAGTGATGGTCGTTCACAGTTATGAGGAATGCCCCAACATACCCGAATGTCAATGAATTAATATCGAGGAATAAATATTGCCAATCTAAGATTGTACATACATGCCGATATAGGTATGTACCTATATGAAACAAAATGTTGATATTTAAAATTCATAACCAATATAGGTATTTGATGTGTTTATTTTACAGAATTCTAATACCAATACTATAAATCATGGCCATTTTTATATCCTTGAGATGGCAGGTAAAAACACGGGGTAGAAGATAATAACTTTGTGGATCCTTGTAAAGAGTAATAAATAGTAATAAATGAAGAGCAAATGAAAATAATTGTTTGATATTAATAAATTTTTGAAGTATTTTTAAGCAGGTTACTTATATGTAGCTTCTAAAAAACTAGAGTGTTCACCATTTTTAGAATAGTATAATATTGTGAAAGATCGACAAGATTACGAATCTACAGATATGCCAAAAGAATCTATGACCTTGATTTATCTATCAGTTCAAATATTACAGTAATCAATCATATTTAATAACTTGACTTGAGTCACGATTCCAGGAATTCTATTTTTCTATTGTATTAATCGTCAAAAATGGCTCCGATAAATTAAAAATAATAAATAATATGGTACAGACATAGCAATAGAACCGGTATAAAATATACGACTAATTATAGATCATTTTCAAATGCAAGTGTGGGCAACATTATGACGTGCGTCTTTGTAAAATCTGCACTGATATTAAAAAAAGAGAAAACATTTGTTTGGATAAACTGATTTATATAGTAAGATAATAATCAGTAAGGAATTCCGCGGGGCGGAAATCTGGCATGTAATAAGACGAGATTTCTGCTATACGGTTTCAATTGCTATGATGCCACCTCAGAGTAAGAATTACATGTGAAACATTTCAAGTTTCTAACCCCAGTGGTTTTGACAGAATACCTATTTTGATAAAAAAAAAAAACAACATTTTGTTTCTATATTTTGTGTCATCGTAATTTTTTTTGTGTTGTATTTATTATATTACTTACAATTCTTATTAGCTGTAAAAGATAAGAATAAAAGATATGTCTCAATCACAAACCAGTAAAAAGTAGAATCATTTAGTAGAATATATGATATGGCAATAGAATAAACAAAAAATATATATTATGCCATTTATGATAATGGCTACAAATATTAGCACTGGCACAAACTACACATAATTTGATGCATTCAGTCTTGTTGAATTGTACCGTATTCAGCTCCCTAACTTTAAAAAAAACACATTCAAAATGCATCATTTTCAAATTTGGAAGCATAATTCTATGCAAAAAATATTTGCTTACCTAAACTGTTGGATGCCTGCGAACAGTCAATAGAGACATCCTGGTAACAGGAGTCAGCAGCAAACACTCCAGACACCATCAGCAAGGCAGAAACAATTATTGTGAAGGTCTTCATTTTACTAGAAAAAAAAAACAAAACAATTTGGTAAAATAAAACAAGTTACTGTTTCTTTTTTTTATTTTTGTTAAAGGCTAGTAAAAGAGTGTCTGCCTAACCATGCCAGTTTTATAGACAGATTTATATGTAATAACACACAATGTAACTAGTTAGCTTAAGTAGGTCAATTCTGTATATTTGTCAATTTTTCGTACTAGTAATTTTTTGTACAAAATTAATCAACCCTCACTAATGGGACCATCCTCTAAACACTACAATTATTTTAAAAAAAGAACAGTAATTGCATTTCAAGTTATTAATTCAGGCCAGAAATTTCTAATACTCAATTAATTGATCATAAGGTTTATTACAATGTGTAAGGAAGGTAGGTCAAAGATTATATTATTTATAAAACAATACATATTATTATCCAGTAAGATATAATTAGCTGATAAGTGATTTATTGTAGTTAAGTACTGAGATAAAAAAAAATATGAAGATTATGTGACAAGCAATAAAACTATCAATAGGCTGATTATGTTTCAAAATAAGTAAATACCCACAAATAATAAGAATTTAAAAAATACTTTTGTTTTTTAAAAACTCACAAAGGCACTGGCTGAATAAAATAAAAAAAAAGGAGGCGTAAACAGTTGAAAAAAATATCTAAAGGCCACTCACCGAAGTATTGCGACTTGATTGAAATATTTATGTTTTAATTTGATTTGTTGAGACGGACGAGAATAACTTGAGATCCGTCGAAAGTGCAGCCTTTACACACACTGGCGTAGAAGGCGACTTCCAACACAAAGAGCTAGATTTAACTGATAATGGCTCGTGTTCACGAGCGGGACGAAACAAAATCGCAATAATTATTTACACGCGTAACGACTGGTGACAGACTACGATTGATAATAAAATGAACTTTTTCATTGTCTATTATGCGAAGTCAGCTGCATATTTTTACAGTGTGGCCAAGCTTGTAAACTATTCTTACATTTAACCACTTCAAACTAGCAAACAACTTGTTAGTTAGCTAAAAAAACGTCTAAAACATAGTTAAAATAATGTATTTTATGTTTTACAAGTGAAATTTTGTTTTTAAAGGTAACTATAATAATTGATTTAGTAATTATATTGTACTGAATAATGGGGATTTTTAGTACATGCTGGTAGTACTGGTTACCCTTCCCCCCGTCCCACAAATACCCCCGCAATGCGACCCTTGAATGACGTAGGGCGGTCTCTCTCTCTCTATCACACAAGAAATGTTGAGGTTTTGAGTTTCGAGAAATTTCTTCCTGAATCATTGTATATTTTAAATTTAGCTTTTATATCACTCATGAGATTCATAAGTATAACAAAATGTTATATTAGAATTATGAGAGATTATGAATAAAGACATAAAGCCATAAAAACAGTAAATATCAGATGTAAAATTCCATGAATTGCCTCGAAACACGAAACCTCAACGATATTTTTTCTCATTGTGCAATGGAACGGGATTCTTCGTCTCGCTCGCTCACGTCATTTCATGAAGACCGCTTGTCAACTAGCACGAGATGGTTTTGTTATCGCTGCGTAGTATATTATTTTTGTTTAATCAGAACCCTCGACGCGAAGAGTTCGTATATTCCTTTTAATTTTCGTTGCGTATGATAAGTCGCCTTCTGCACCAGTGTGTGTAAAGGCTAGACTTACGCGAGTACTCGTTGTAAGCGGAGCAATCGATTGTCTAATTTTGTCGTCAAAGTATCTGTGATTTAACTGTAGACTATAATCATGAAGGCTATCTTCTTTGCTGTTGTTGGTCTCCTGGCTTTATGCGCCCCAGCATTTGCCACTCAATGTGAGTACTTATTTTTTAATTTTAGAACTACCTTGTTTTTTTTAATCAAAAATGCACATGGTAATTGATTTTAAATTTCTACATTCATTCGAAACGGTAGTGATGTTTATTTGTTTTGATTTATTCTTTTAGTTATTTTGAAATTGGAACACCTAAAGGAGAATGGCATAATATAGTCTATACTTACATACAGAGCTGATTACTGAGAACTGTCCATTCCATATTCAAATGAAAAAGTTTTCTTTGTTTTAGCTATTTTATGCATGTGTAGTTTAAACATGCATAAAACTGATTTATGTATACTTTTACCTACATTATTAATTGTTGTTTGTACACCTCCCAAGATTACAATCTTACTCATTATAAGACAATTCCCCAATATCCTGTAATCTTTAAAAATATGCAGTTGGTATTGCCTGCCACCTGCCCATTTTACCCTGTCTGTGATGGAATTAGCTCTTCTGAATCCAAAGCATATAAATAATTATATTCATCAGCTAATACATATTATTATAAAGAATATCTTCATCATTTAATCTAACAATTTTATTACTGGTAACTTATTTGAATGTCATATATTTTGTTTCTTTTCTGGGTTCCAAAATTAAGCATTGACAATTTAAATTACTAACAGTTGGTACACTACATGTGTAAAGTTTTTTTTTAGGAAAATATGATATTTGAATTTAGAACTACCATGTTGGGTGGTAAAAAAACAATCACCAATCAAATTACATTGACATTTCATACAGCATAGATAAATGACATCTGGCAACCATACACTTCTTACTATTTGCTGTTTTTCACATAATTATGTTAGGGTCTATCCATCTCTGTCACACTATAGTGTTTAATCTGTTGACTCGCGACATTAACCTGTCAAACAACTCGTCAACTCGCGCACAGTTTTCTAAATTTCAAAATTCACTCCCAATTTTCAAGTAAATGTCATCGTCCCCATTGTCCCATTTGAGAACCAAGTGGTGTGGTCTCTGAAACTCCGATTGTCCCAAGAAAGAACTGACAGGTTAATATTTCTCACATATTAATTTGTGATACTATTTATCCTGGATTATCAATCTTCATAATATTTGAAGCAAAAAGTAGACATATGCTTGCAGATTGTAGTCATAGAAGATAAATGAAATTGATCTTTGTGTATGGTTCAATGCCAAATAATGTATGTATTGATTGATAAAGCTATCAGTATGACTTGTTGAATCTGGACATTATATTTATGGCATTATTTTTATGATAATTTTTGTTACATAATGTTACCTAATTTTGAATATTAGCTCTCCATATTCTCTGTCAAAAATAAAAAATACAAGTGAAAGAATTACTTCGATACGTCAATTAGGCGATGATAGCTCAGTGGTAAGTGACGTCGGATACCGCGGCGAAGGTCGTGGGTTCGAATCCTTACAATGAGCTTGAGCTTTCGGTGAAGGAAAACATCGTGAGGAAACCACAGCACGGTGGTAGGGTACTTTGTAGTACTCGACTGGCTGGCTACCACCCTCAAGTTGAAAATCAGTCGTCAATCACCTGTTGGTGTGTTCCGGCAATTGCACTTGAGAGCCAGTTCGCCTTTAAGGCATTGTAATAAGGTGTACAACACATTAGCAATCCCCTGGTATTGCCAATGTCTATAGGCGACGGTTGTCACTTACCATCAGGTGACCCGCCTGCCTTGTTGTCACTTGTGACATAAAAAAAAAAATATAGTTTCCCATTTATAGAAGTAAACGTGCGATGCGGACTCTTACTCGATTTGAAGTACTCGTGTGACGGTGTGACGTCATTTCACAACACTCGCTCATAGCGAAGCGTTGTAAATTGACGTCAAATGCGGTCACGTGACTGTTAGCGGGACACGATTTTATCGTTAGTTTAAATGCTTTTAAAATCAAAACTAATAGGTATTTTTTACTACAGCAAAAACTAATGTATTTGTATACATACACGCTTTACTGTAACAAACTTTCAACCGATTTGGCATACCTAGTAACATTCTCCATTATAACAGCAGAAGTGGAGCAAGCATTACCTTTTCGTTGCTAATAATTTTGTAGGGTACTTTGTAGAACGGCGGCCAGCCAGTACGGCTGGCTATCCTCAAGTTGAAAATCTGTCGCCAAGCACCTATAGATCCAGTTCACATCTAGGCTTTGTGTACTTGCCATCTTCGGCCACATCATCACTTACCATGGTGAGATTGCGGTCAGCCAAGCTTAATCAAAATTTCAAATTAAAAAGTGGCATCTTTTACAAAATGAATAATATGGGAGGCTAATTTGGTAATGGTAATACTCAATCATATCTGTCGTAATGGGCCATTAATGACGTCACATGAATTTCATGATTTTTAGACCCTTCCCCCGTCGTTGTCACATTTGTGAGACTTCCCCCTCCCTAGTGTGACGTCACTTATTTTTGCAAATTTATAAAATTAAATGTAGGTATGTTTGAAAAATTAAAAACAAACAAAAAAAAACATTCATTATGTTATGAAAGATACAATCTCAATAATCTTCAGTACATTGACTTTAATTATACCGACATCTTTAAATATTAGATTTTGAAATGTGACGTCACGAAACTTCGGACCCCTCCCACCCCTTGTCACACTTCGTCGACCCCCTCACCACCCCTTTCTGTGTGACGTAATTTATGGATGGCCCCGTAGGTAAACAAAACATGCAAGAGATACGATGTGAATCACCTCGAAACGCATAACCTCAACATATTTTTTTATCAGTACACTCGCGTACTAAAGGCATAAGTTAAACTGTATTTTTTATAATCAATGGAATTTAACTGTTTAGGTACTTGTGATTAAGAGGGTACAAAAAGCACTCGATATCGATTGAAGAAATATCGTGATGTAATACCGTGGCTTTTCTAGAAGTTGTATGTAATATCTGAATAATATTCATATACTTTTGTAATATTTTTTTTTTATAATGCAACGATGACACAAGAAGCTGAGTCACACAATGACGTTTAAAAATGTACCTACCTATTTTTATTTCTTTGTTATTGTTTTAAACAAAGTGCACAGAGTATTATCACGTTGTTTTGTGACCGAGTTATTTTAATTTTAGTCGCATTACAGTTTTTTTTTTTTAATAATCATCGCATACCTAATAGGGATGTTGAGTGACGTATCAAATGACTTTTTGGCGGGAATTGCGAAGTGACGTTGCGTTTTCATTTTATTCGTGTATTTTGAGTTTTATGTTGGTGTTTTGTCCAATAAAGATCAATCTAAGTCCACAATTGAAGTGAAATTAAATTAAAGCGTGTATCGTGACTTTTCAGGTTGTCCCAAACAGTCCGTGAAGAACGGCTGCCAATTTCTGTAAAACCTGACCGGACTTGTACGGACGAGGACTAGACTAGTGAATGTGACAATATAACGTGACTATAACATAAAAGAAGAATATTTAAAATAAAGAAATGGCTTAAAGGTATAGATAACAAGCCAAAAACCTTAAATATTTAAAAAAAAACGTATACATTTGTAATTAAAATGCGTAAAAAGGCGGAATTTTACTACGTGTTCGTTATTTTCGAGTTAAGTGTTAGATATTTTTTCTTGAATATAGGCAACATCCCCATTTACAAAACTGCTGATTCGATTTTGAATAGTCTTTCACAATTAGGCAGCTACATAATCCCGGAGTGATATTGCACTACTTTTCATCTCAAAAACGCTGGGCGGATACTAGCACAGTATAACCTGTCAGTTCTTTCTTGGGACAATCGGGGTTTCAGAGTTCGCACCACTTGGTTCTCAAATGGAACAATCGGGACGATGACATTTACTTGAAAATTGGGCGCGAATTTTGAAATTTTGAAAACTGTGCGCGAGTTGACGATTTGTTTGACAGGTTAATGTCGCGAGTCAACAGAATAAAGATGGCAAATAACTTCAGACAAACTTATATTCGTCGAGTCGATACCTTATGATATGATGGACTTTATGCCTCTTCTGATATGCACTAACCTATTTCCTAATACACAAACATAATATAATGTAGGCTTGTGTGGATGTGAATCATATGTAGGGCGTTATCCAATACATAATAATATTATAGCTGCGAATCAACTCAGATTTAGTCTTGTCCCCCGTAATTAGCGGCTCGAGCTCCATTCAGTAATCCGACAATCCCCTAAAACTCCTCTAAATAGCAAATGCTATGTCCGTCCCCACTTTTGTGCCCCCCGGCAACGCCCTGGGCCGTGATTCGAGCCCCATCTGGGGCAAAAAAAACAATTACAGAGTAGGTATTGCATATTGTATTGTCATCCGAATCTAGGCTTTGTGTGCTTACCACCTTCGGCCACATCATCACTTACCATAGTGAGATTGTAGTCAAACACAGAATAAAAAAAAAAACTAAAAATGTGTGCAAAAATTCAGCTCAATCGAATACCAAGAGAAGTGGGTCAAATTTAACTTGGAAATTTAGAAGCGGATAACTTGCATACGAACAATGCAAATTAAACATAAGATTGTAATAACTATCGTGACAATAACTAAACCTAACCTGTCAGATTTTAAAATAAAAAAAAAACAACCAATTTTATTATCATATAAAAGTCAATCGATTGTGAAATCAAATAACATAATCTGATAGTAAAATGTCTTGTTTCCAAGTTTAAATACAATAGTAGGTAACAGAAAGATTTATCTTAATAAGTGTCAATCACTTAACAAAACAAAGGTACATTTTTATCTTAGTAAAATGTGATCTGTCATTTTATTTTCTATAATCGATACAATGTCACGAACGATGAGTAATAACCTCTTTGTTTCGTATTTGTTTTTTTTATTACGTCACTTACAATATGGCTATGGAAAATCCCAACTATATCTAATTTTTTCTTAAATTGTTATTCTTTTTTCGAATTTTCGATTGCCTGTTCTTGGAATAAATGTAATTTATTTTATCGTTCTATTTTTAAAGAAATGCTGGGAATAATGTATCGCCCACAAATGCGAGAAAAACTTCTGAAGAAGTGAAGCAATTATAATAGAATATTTATTGCATCAATTTAGTTTGCAATTTAGTTTGCAATTTTTTTTCACCCCCAAACTAGGCAGAGCCTGCATCTTGTTATTGAGTGCATCTTGGGGTCCAGTGAGACAAGTTCTCCTTAGTTTGGGATCAGGTAGGCGTGTCTAAAAAATTTGTAAAAAAAAATTTGAACAACGCTTCAAAATCTTCATTCTATTTTTTTTTATTCTGGATAGGCTTGCAAACAAAGCTTAGATGGGAACTGGCTCTCAAGCGCGACTGTCGGAACACGCCGATAGGTGCTTGGCGACAGACTTTCAACTTGAGGGTGGTAGGTAGCCAGCCAGTCGAGTACTACAAAGAACCCTACCACCATGCTGTGGTTTCCTCACGATGTTTTCCTTCACCGAAAGCTCAAGCTCACTGTAGGATTCGAACCCACGACCTTCGCCGCGGTATCCGACGTCACTTACCACTGAGCTATCATCGCCTTAAGTCAAAGTAATTTCTAACCATTCTCGAGTTTATTTTATCATTGTTTTCGTGCGCAGTCACCTCTGTCTAGTCTCAAGCAGATAAGACGATACTCAAATGGTAGCACGTAGCGTTTTATCTCAAAATATGAGTAGGTCGTTTACATTCACAGATAATATTATCAATAATATTTGATGATATGTACCTAGATTAGCTTGTGAAGTTTTTCATGGGTATGTTGGCACCCCAACTAAATATTCAACAGTTTAGTTATTTTGTACCAGGTTTCTGTTCGATATAATAATTTATTTTTATCTTGTCAGCTAGGTAGACTTTCTAGATTTCTAATGACAATAATTTGAAGAAAATACATAGTTTACTTAAAAAGAAACAATGAATAAACCAAAGGTGAGGTTTTAATTTAAAAAAAAAATGCTTTGGTATTTGACATTGCTAACATAATCAACTTCTTTTTTCGATTATTATCGATAATTTTTTGTCTTACAGGCACATTTCATTTGATCAAGTTAAGAAAATACACATTGTATAGATTATATACTATATTGTACATTTGTTGTAAATTAATTTTATAATAATCCTTACTTATACAATGACTTAGCATGGCAACTACCATATATTCTATGTGCTGCCAGTGTGCAGCACTGGTTGGTGAAAAGTATTGCCAACTCCAAATCATGACAATGACTTTAAAATGACACAGTAGGTAAAATTACATTGAGTGATGTTTGAGTCATAATCAAAGACTGCAACTGCAGGGACTTCCCGCCGTCTCTTTGAGGAAAATTCACCTATATTTATGATCAGACAGTAGAAACAACAATTTACGTAATTATATAATACAGCACTCTATTGGGGCCTTATAGACTAACTTCGCGACTTTTTCCAATCCAAATAATACCATCAGGTGGACTGCCTGTCAGCATGACGTAAAACAAACCTTTGAAAGTAATTGATTAACGCGCCTATTCAGGCTTTCCTATACCACCGGACGTGTTCCCTCTTCGTGGAAGACTGCCCTTATCCATCCGATTCCCAAAAAGGGGGACCGAAAAGATCCGTCCAACTACAAGCCTATAGCGATAACCTCTCTTCTCTCTAAGTTGATGGAGCGAGTCATCAACACTCAGCTCCTCGGGTATTTGGAGGAGCACCAGCTGATTAGCGACCGCTAGTACGGCTTCTGTAATGGTCGTTCAGCTGGTGATCTTCTTGTATACCTGACGCACCGATGGGCTGAAGCCATAGAGAGTAAAGGCGAGGCATTGGCAGTTAGCCTAGATGTCGCTGAGGCCTTCGACCGGGTCTGGCATAGGGCACTTCTATCGAAGCTACCGTCATACGGACTTCCCGAGGGATTATGCACTTGGGTGTCCAGCTTTCTTGCTAATCGGAGCATCAAGGTAGTCGTTGACGGATGCTGCTCCGATATCAAGAATATTAATGCTGGCGTACCGCAAGGCTGCGTGCTATCAAGCACGCTGTTCATCCTGCATTTCAATGATATGCTGGATATTCCCAACATTCACTGCTATGCGGATGACAGCACCGCTGATGCTCAATATACCGGCCGCGCTAACATCCCTCGGCCCGTAGTGGAGAAAGCCGAATACGACTTGTGTCTGAAGTCGAGACCTCTTTGGAGCGGGTCTCGGAATGGGGGAGACGTAATTTAGTACGTTTTACATAAGTTTCACGGTGGTAGGGTACTTTGTAGTACTCGACTGGCTGGCTACCACCCTCAAGTTGAAAATCTGTCGCCAAGCACCTGTTGGTGTGTTCCGGCATTTACACATGAGAGCCAGTTCGCCTTTAAGGCATTGTAATAGGGTGTACAACACAGCAATCCCTTGATATTGCCAATGTCAATAGGCGACGGTTGTCACTTACCATCACCTGCCTCGTTGTCACTTGTGAAATAAAAAAAAATAAAAAAAACGTTTCAACCCCTCGAAGACACAGGTCTGCGCGTTCTCCAAGAAGAAAACCCCATTCATAGCAGCACCAAAGTTTGAAAACACCCCTCTTACCATCTCTAATGTTCTCCTCGGTGTTGACATTGCGAGTGATGTCCAGTTTCGAGGTCATGTGGAGAGCAAAGCCAAACTGGCTTCGAAAAAGCTGGGTGTGCTAAATAGGTCCAAGCAGTATTTCTCACCACTCCAGCGGCTGCAGCTCTATAAAGCGCAGGTTAGGTCGCATATGGAATACCGCTCACATCTTTGGGCTGGCGCACCCGCTTACCAGCTCGAACCACTTGCCTCGGTGCAAAGACGGGCCACTCGTATCGTTGACGATCCCGAACTCACCAGCGGTATAGAACCCCAGCCTTCGGAGAGATACTGGCTCTCTCTGTGTGTTCTACCGTCTGTATAACGAGGAGTGTTCTCAAGAATTTTTTGACTTAGTGCCATCGTCACCTTTCTACCATTGCACTGCTCGCCGGCGATGTGGAGCTCTTCCTCATATCCTCGAGCCGCCTCGTTCGTCCACTGAACGATTCAGCCGGATCTTCCTTCTGCGGACCATTAGGATGTGGAATGAGCTCCCCATTACGGTATTCCCTCGGCAATCACCCTGTTATTGTAAATGTCCATAGGCGGCGGTGACCACTTACCATCAGGTGGACCGTCTGCCTGTTTGTCAACCTATTGACTTAAAAAAAATATTATACCACATTAAACATTGGCATAAAGCTTATTTCGCAACATTTGAAAATGAATGAAAAAAATGTTTTCTTATCTATGCCTTCATTAGGCAACAATAACTCGGGTCTAGATTCCAAGCCTTAAAAAAAACAATAACTCATTGGTAGTGACGTCAGATTCCGCGGTAAAAGTCATGGGTCCGAGATCTTGAGCTTTCAATGAAAAACAGTTGTAGTACTCTTTTCTGGATGTTTACTTGACAAACTTCTATCTAACATAATATTTAACACGTTCGTCACTACCACAAACTTTAACAGTAATCGTTGTAAGAGAATTTAAAAAATTAAGTTATATCAAAAGACGAATGACCTTTGACTTTGACACATGAAACTTGGAATAAGTCAATGTAATATTCAACATTAATTTTATGACATGACGACCTAAAATTACATATTACATTGTCATTGTTGATGATAAAATTAAACGTGTTTACCTATATCTGTGCCAAAACATGTACCCGATTGATCTATTGGAGTATTACCTACTTATCTCTTACAAAGTACTTAAATAATAAATAGTTGATAAGTACTTATTACACTGATTTGAATTATTGATTACATGCTTATCTTTAGCAATTGAGCATTACATTGGTAATTGATTGCGTATCTTAATTGCTAATACTTTACCGATTTAATTCTTTTTTTTTAATCTGTCAACTCGCGCACAGTTTTCAAAATTTCACAATTCGCGCCCAATTTTCAAGTAAATGTCATCGTCCCGATTGTTCCATTTGAGAAGCAAGTGGTGCGGACTCTGAAACCCCGATTGTCCCAAGAAAGAACTGACAGGTTAATACCTAGTAAAGATAGTGCTGTCGACGAAGACGCGGGCTTTTTTTCCTAATCCCTTACAGTGCAAGTGTACATCCTTTTGCTAGTGTTGTAGTGCTGCATATCGAAATATTATCGATATATCGACAGCACTATAACACTAGTCTTCCTTGGTAGCACTATCTATAAAAGGTTCTTATGGAAAGAAAAATTAAGAAAATTGCGCATAAAATTGGAAAATTTACGCGCGATTGACAGTAGACAGCAGACAGTTGTTATTTTTATTTTTGGATGTGCATAACGAGGGTGAAACCGCGGGGAACCTTACAGTTCGTAACCGTCACAAATCTGATAGCCAGGCGGCCTATTGACATTAGCAGTCCGAAATGGACTGCCAATCTGTTGCCGACCTTCAGAATTGTCCATCTTCCTACCTTTAAATTTACAATGCCTAGAAGGCAAATGGCTCTCCAGTGGATCTGCAAGAACCGATAGTTTCTTGGCGACAAAATTTCGAAACCTAAATCGCAATTCTTGTTTTTTTAATGAAGAGACGACTGTCCCAATGAAGCTACTATCGAATAAAAACATATTATTGTTGGACCAATGAGCTTCCTCGTATATTGTATTTTGTAGTCAATAACATTCAATCATCTAAAAACACAATAATGATAAAAAAAGACAATGCTTCACTTTAATGCACTTATAACAAACAGACCTCTGTCTTCCGATACGGCGGCCATTTTGAATTCATTGTGCCAATGACCTTTGGCATCGCAAGTTCACAGCAAAGCAATGCCAAAGTAAATACCTAGCAATAAAATACATTGTATTTCCTTGTTATGAAACCAAAACAAGATGGCGGTCAAAGTTTCCTGTTCATTTAATTATGGCCGGATGGCAGGGTTGCTAGATTTTATAAATGGCAAGGACTAGAAGCGTAAAAAAAACGGATTTTGGAGCTTATAACCCCGACATTTTTAGTTCATTGTTACTTTACTTTATTTGTTTTCATCCTACTAATCCTACTAATATAATCAATGTGAAAGTTTGGATGGATGTATGTTTGTTACTCATTTACGCCAGAACGGCTGAACGGATCTAGATGAAATTTGGCATAGAGATAGATTATAGTCTGGAATAGCACATAGGCTTTTTATCCTGGGAAAAGATAAGATCCCACGGGAACGCGGGTGAACCCGCAGGGAAACAGCTAGTGTAATTATAAACTACGAAAACTTGTAACTACAAATGAAACCCCGTCGACGCTCTCAGAACGCCCTCTAAACTAAGAAAAATCCGTAGAAACCGATGCATGGGCCATACAATTGATCATATCACACGGCACTCCTCTAGTGACGCTCGCTCTCATAAACCAAACTCAAAATCTTAATTAAATAAAGTCATTACAAGTATTTTTAATCACATTATCTATCATTATTTATGTAAAAGTTTCACAGATCAAAATAAAACGCGAACAATTAATTCAAATATCTTGAGTATTTAATAATCAAAGACAAAATCTGAAACTTTATAATACCCTTTCATAGACAATCTTTTAAATCATTCAATACTTTTTTTTATCTTCACAGGCTCAGTGAACCCCGTGAATATTCCCAAGGAATGGATCACCATGCACCGCACCTGCCGGGACAGCATGCGTCGGCAGATCCAGATGGAGGTCGCTGCCTCGCTGCAGTATCTTGCTATGGGTGCTCATTTCTCCAGAGATGCGGTAAGATCTTTTTTTTTTCATTTGGCGGGACTACCACGTAACTGTTAATGAAATTGAGCGCCTATTACGAATATTTTTGGCCCACCATTTACCACTCATAGCACAAAGTATTTTTTTGTCAGAAGTCAAACAGACATGTGGACGTAATAAGACTTAGTGACCGGACTTGTTTGTGAGGACTAGACACTAAACTTTACAGTGAATGTGACAATATAACGTGACGCTGACATAAAAGAAGAATATTGGAAAATGGTTTATGCTTGATAGTCTTGTAACTAAAGCCTTTAATAAACATAATAAATAAATAATAACCAATGTATTGTCGTCTTTTTACAATGATTTCATGGCAATTGGTTCTTAAATGCACCTGCCGGAACCCAGCGAAAGATTTTCAACTTGAGGTGTTAGCCAGCCAGTCGAGTACTACAAAGTACCCTGCCACCGTGCTATGGTTTTCTCACGGTGTTTTCCTTCACCGAAATCTAAGCTTATTGTAGAATTCGAACTCACGACCTTCGCCTCGGCATCCGACGTCACTACCACTAAAGGATCTGGAAGAAAAGAGTCATAAAAACCTTTGTCAACAGATCAACCGTCCAGGCTTCGCGAAGTTGTTCTTCGACGCTGGCTCCGAAGAGAGGGAGCATGCGATGAAGCTCATCGACTACCTGCTGATGAGAGGAGAACTTACCACAGATGTCAGCTCATTAATTACTGTCAGGGTAAGTGCCGTTATAGACCAGAAATTTTCCATTTGATTCAAGTAGGATTCGTAACTTGTTCTACGGACTTTTTTATCGCTTGACCATTATCTCACTTGATGGTAGGTGACGATGGTGCACGCTTACCTAGAAGCAACCTATTCACTCGAGACTTGAAGACTCCCAGGTTGTAACTATCGGGAAACACAGACTCAGGCAAAGAGTTCCACTCCTTAGCAGTACGCATAATAAATGAGGAAGCAAATCGCTTCGTGCGTAAGGGTGGAATTTCCACCATGTAACGGTGGCGTACCGCCGTACGCCTGGTCGGCATCGAGGAGTGAAATATAGACCTTAATACTTGAGGCTCGTACCCCATCAGTAGCATAGTGACTTTTTTCAGGCGCAGATCTCGGGGGGCGCAATGGGTGCAATTGTGATGTTGCCTATATATAATAAAAAAACAAAATGTAACACTAACCAGTGTATAAAACACCTAAAAATAAGACTGTTTTGCACTCCAACAAAACAGTTATTATGTGTGTGGAAAAACACACAGCATTTGTTGAAGAAGCATCCATAGATATTACCTTTAAAAACATGCAACATTATACTTATCCTCTTCTTTCTTGTATTCTTGTCTCTTTCACCCACAGCAGAGCACGCCAATATCTGTGAACTGGAGTGCACCTGTCAATGTCAACTCATAGTCTTCCATCAATCACCAGCAAGAGCCTTGCTCCAATGCTGTGTGTTTTTCCACACACATAATAACTGTTTTGTTAGAGTGCAAAACAGTCTTATTATATGTGATTTCAAAACACACAGCATTTGTTGAAGACCTGTTTGGTATCTGCTGGTGAAAGAGTAAATACAAACGCTATGTGAAAATAAACAAATTTTAATAAACATATTATTAGTTATAGGAATGTTTATTATTTATATATCAGTTCTTTAACTCACAACAATCTTTTCATAATTATATATATCTTAATCATCAATAACATAATAGGTACTTCTCATATTCATTAAAAATCAACTAAAAAACTTAACTTCTTATAGTAACAAAAGAAAAAAACTAGATAAATCTTCTAAAATGTAAGATATCTTTGATATCAATATTAAAAACTTAAAAAGCATTCTGAGATCAAAAATCAATAACTTAAAACACCTTCTGAGATCAAAAATCAATTACTTATATTAAGTATGCATTACTGATTAGATAAAATAAAATAAGACTAAAAGTCCAAGAAATTATCCATCAGCTGATCCTTACTATTCTCATTCTGCCTACTTTGTCTATCTATAGTACGACAGTAGAATTTTAAAAATGTCTGTGAACTTTTCCAGTTAGCCCTAGACAGAATCTCTTCTATAGGTCTGTTTTCTATAAAACTTCTAGAGGCAACAGCAGAACGCACACTACCTGGTGACGCATTTATGCCAGCTTCTCTAAAAATAGTTCTTATCCAACCTGATATCATGGTTTGAGTGGCTGGTTTAACTGTGCCTGTAATTGATATAAATAAACTTGTTATATCAGTTCCTGTCTGACGCCTGCTCTCTGTAAATTTAATTAAATTCTTAAGATGTTGGACTGGGCACATGCATTCATCAGGATGCTGCTTCAGTAACCAACCAGATTGTCTATTATGAGCACTATCTGTTTTAGAGCCAAATCTTGGCCACAATATTATTTCATTATTAATGTCATCCACTATCAGATTATCTTTAGACAACTCCAAAAGCGTTAGGTCATGAATTCTTCGACCTGAAGCTAATAATAAAATTATTGCAGTTCTTCTAATTGTATCAAATAATGTCTGTTTAGTTGGAGTATTTTTAAGCCAGTCAAAAAGCAATTCTGTGTCCCATATGGGGGCTTTGCGGTCTGGTGGGTTTACTAGGGATATAGCTTTCAAAACCTGATGTACAAAGAAGTTCTTTGATATATCCTCTGTTCCAGTTGCTGAATAGGTGGATATTGCTGATTTATGTAGGAGTTCTATATGCAAGTTTGTCCTCAAGTTGTAACTTAGCCAGAAACCTAGCTACATCATTGCCCCTTGGAGCTTTAGGGTCAACCATATTAACATGGCACCATGTAATCCAACGTCTAATTGGAGCCTTGTATGTTGATAATGTGGAGTCCCGCCAGCTTTTCTTCAGAAGAGCTCTTTCTTCTGAGGACCAGTGCATTACTTGATTTGCCCACCCCCAATTTTCCATGCTAGAAGTTCCAGCTTCTCCACTTGGGGAGGGCTCCTGCCCGTTGTGAGGTCGACCAGGTTGTTGGGTAAGTCCTCTATTGGTACTGGTTTGGCTAGGGCCCGCGCCCTCAGGTCGGTTAGCCAAAAGCATTGTGTCCAATTCGGTGCTATGACGATATAAGTTCCTATCGCTGTATTGAGGTGGCGCAGCACCTGTGGAATTAAGTTGGGTGGTGGGAATACCCAAGCCAGTCCGAAACTCCAAGGTCGACTGAAGGCGTCGTAAAAAATGGCCGACCCATCTCTGGAGTCCCATGTTACGTAACGGTCTACAACCGCGGATCTTTTTGACGCAAATAGGTCGATGCTTGGAACGCCCCAAACTCTGAATACGGCCTCCGAGGCCGGGGGCAACAAGTGCCATTCCGGCACTGGTCGATTTCTGGACAGGCGGTTGGCTATGCCGTTGTATCTCCCCGGGAGATACGCCGCCGATATCGTGACATTTAGCTTTTCGGTTAGCTCCAGGAGCTTTGTCGTCAACTCGAGTAGAGCTAGGGATCGTGTTCCCCCCTCGTTCCTTATATAGGCTACAAGCGTCCGGTTGTCGGATTGCACTAGAATATGTGCATTTTGTAGATACCTTCGGTGGGAACATATCGCACCGTACACCGCAAACAGTTCTTTTACATTTGAATGCCATGACCTTTGGTGTGCCGACCACTTGCCCTTGAGATACTTCTCGTTGAGGTGAGCGCCCCAGCCCGCATCCGCTGCGTCTGTGGTCAAGAAGTGCGTTACCTCGCCTCGGTGCAGGGGTACTGAACTGTGGTTTATGGCATTCCGCCACCAACGTAGTTCCTGCTTCACAGGCAGAGGGAGCTCTCTCTTCTGCCTCGCTTTGTATTGAGCGAAGTTCCTTAAGAACCTTTGTGTTAGCCGGCAGTGCAGGCGTCCTCTCGGAGTGGTCATGTTTGCGAAGTTGAGGAGTCCTAGCAAGCTCTGAGTCTCTCTTAAAGTACAGCAGCCTCTTTTTAGAATCGTTGCTAGCACTGTCTCTATCCTTGTTACTTTCTTTGGAGGTAACGCCATATTACAGTTCTTGGTGTTCCACAGTAGGCCTAAATATTCTAGCTCTTGAGAAGGTACCAAGACTGACTTCTGGTAATTGACATGCCAACCCAGTCTTTCTAGAATACTTACAGTCTCCGAGACCTGATTCTCTAACCTGCTTCTGTCCTGGTTGACTAGGAGGTAGTCGTCTAAGTAAACCAAGAGTCTTACTCCCCTTGCACGCAAGATCTCTGCAATCCAGTTTGACAATGCGGCAAAAGTCCGGGGGGCAGAAGACAGGCCAAAGGGTAGAGCTGTCAGCTGGAGTACCTGATGGTTGTAGTACACCCTTAGAAAACGACGGTGTGACTCTGCTATTGGCAAATGAAAATAGGCCTGTTGGAGGTCTATCTTTGCCATCCAATCGTTCTCCTGCAAGAACTCTGCAACATCTGTTTGCGACACCAGCTGGAAATGCTTGGTAGCTACATGTCTGTTGAGTCCCCTTAAGTCGAATATGGGACGCACTCCCCCATCTGGCTTTTTTACTAAAAACATCTTGGAAAGGAAACCTGAATTCAAGACTGAGGGGATTTCCAAAATACCTTTTTCCTTCAAGTCCTGAATTACTACCGTCATATCTATTGAAACTTTTGTATTGAACTTCCTCAGTAAGTAAGGGGTTAAATATAGGAGTGGAGGTCTTGTCTTGAAAGGAATGCGGCCTCGGGTAATTATGTCCAAAATAAATTGGTTTGCACCAAGCTCCTTCCATGCTTCGGCATGGAGCTGCAAGCATCCTCCCTTGAAAGCTTGGTGGCACTGGATATAGTCATTTTTGTTTTGGATTTTGTTCTGTAATATTTTTCTTGGGAAAGGTACCACGAAAATTATGAGGTCTTATGTGTGGGAAAGTTATTTTGTCTTGTGGTATCTTGTGATGTCAAAAGTTTTGCTACCCTGGTAGTAGTATGTCTTCTATCTTGTTTGTAATTTGAAGAGGGCCTAATCCGATTGTTTCCTTTATCTTTTAAATAGTCTGGTTTATTCAACCATGTCTGAGAACCACCAAGTGACTGTATAACAGGCTGTAAAGCTTGTCGGCTAAAAAGGTATTCTGCACTTGTGGTAGGGGAGGCGAATAGGGGATTTCGGGATTTACTCGAGCGCGGCAGATTAACATAAGGGGGGCAACCTTGCACCTTGTGAAGTATTCTCACCAAATCTGAGCCCTGTATGTAGTGTCGAACGCCTAGGGTAGCCCGTCAGATTAGTAAAAAAAAATCGATGGTTTGAAATACTCGAGCGCGTCAGATTAAGGTAAGGTAAGTTAGTTACATGCAAAATAGTGTACATTTCAATAATCTGACAATTTGGGCGTGACGAAAGAAAATTGGAGACTCGCAAAGTTGCAAAAAAAAAACGTCACCTGGATTTTCTCGAGCGCGATTAGTTTTTTTTTTATTTTGAAGGAAATTAGTCACGAATCACGGAAATATCTTAATCTGCCGATTTGCACAAGTCGAAGTAGCTAAAATCATTATTAAGTGTATAGTCCAGGAATATTATGAGTTTCACCTCAGAATGAGAGATAGTCAGCTATTATCTTGTATAAACCTTTATTTTGACACCCTAAAACTTGTCTCAAAAGCTACTTATCATAGGGTGCCCGCGACTACTGATTTTTCAAGGTCAATGGTCAAAAAAACATTTATTGCAAATATCTCGTTTCCTATGGTTTTTTTGGATATGTATTCATAATAAATATTGTAGAAGATAAAATTCTCTACAACTTTTGTACAAAAATTTTTTCGATATCTTGAACCATTTTCGAGATTTCGATATTTTTTATATATTTTTTTTTTCAAACCGTCAGATTAAGGAAATCCCTCAACATAATTGTCAGATTATGGGTCAGTACAACAAGGCCATCAAGAAGAACCGCCTATATAAAAATCTGACGCGCTCGAGTAAATCAAGGTCACGATTTTTTTTTGCATTTTCAAAAATCGGCCCTGACTGATGGTCGCGTCCAAATCGTCAGTCTTTAAAATAGGAGCTACTGGAGGGTTCACTTAACATCCCTTATCAATGTCTGACGCGCTCGAGTAAATTTTTTTTTTAAATAATTTCAACCCCTTCGTACGGCCACCCCCACCACGCAAAACGGCAGATTATTATTTTTCCGTTATCAGACAGACGTGGCGCGACTACCCTATTAATATCTGACGCGCTCGAGTATTTCTTGGTGACTGTTTTTTTTTACATTTTTGAAACCCTGTAGACGCTTCCCCCACCGCTGAATGGGAAAATATCACATAACCTTTTTTTCTTTATTCCACCTAATCTTCAAATTCCAGTAGGTCCCAAAGACGCTCGAGTAACTACAAATTTAGCATCATTGCCTCCCCTACCATTGGAGGAATATCTCTTAAAGTGGCTTTTAGCATAGGATTATTTATTTCTTTCAATATTCTTTCTCTTCTAATTTCTATACATTCCCCCCTTCTACCACAAATGATTTGCATAATCTTTTCTGAACACTTATGAAGCGGGGAGCCTGGTCCCAAAAGTCCAGACACTTTTTCAAACAAAGAGTTTGGATTTAAGTCACCTGGGTTTCCTGCAGCCCAGTTAAGAAGATCCTGTAAACTCTGCTTTAACAGCTCCTGCTGTTCCAGCTCTGCATTAGTTAACCCCGCTAACATATTTTCAGCAGAAGCTAAAAAATCTTTTGTTTTGTTAAAATGACATAATTCCTCATTTACTTTTAATGCAACAAAACCTGGAGTTGCAGAATAACCCTGCAGTAACGATTTGTAACGCATGCCCTTCCAGGCCTGTGATTCAAAATGCTGAAGTTGATTAACCTTTTCAAGCCTATCTTTCTTCGCAGAGGGAATTACTCTTTTCTCATCATAATCAGTATTTAAATCACCTAATTGAAAATTGTGTGTACTCAAACTAGGATTTACTAAGTATGTAGGCTGGGAACTCAATTGTTCCATTTGGTTACTGGGTCCAGGTAGATTCAGGTACGTATCTTGTTTAGTGGAAGTAATATACTGTGGTAAGTGTGTCAAAAATCCGGAAATATAACTAACCTGAGTCATCAAAGAGTCAATTCGCGGGTCATGAGTAACATGTTTTTTGTACTTACGGCGTTTATTAGGAGGTGGTGAGGCTATGCCCTTCTCATCTTCCGAAGATGAAGAAGAGTCGCCCTCACAAGGGAAAGCATCAGTGTGGGGTCGAGATGACCGCTCTTCGTCCGAAGCAGCGGCATCCGACCGATCACAAGCTCCATCCGACCGATCACAAGCTCGTTCATTAGAGCTCATTCTTTCAAAAAACAACTATCACAATCACTTGGAACAACGAAATACACATTAAACCTTGAATAAACAATCAATTAAACACTATTACACTTTACTTTACTTGTTTTTTCTTATTGGTATAAGATTTTTGCACGCTTTAGCGGCAAAATCTACAAACGCTATGAGTTGACATTGACAGGTGCACTCCAGTTCACAGATATTGGCGTGCTCTGCTGTGGGTGAAAGAGACAAGAATACAAGAAAGAAGAGGATAAGTATAATGTTGCATGTTTTTAAAGGTAATATCTATGGATGCTTCTTCAACAAATGCTGTGTGTTTTGAAATCACATATAATACTCGTAAAATAGCGAACACTGTAAAATTCACACCATTTTATGATTTTTAATTAGCAATTTAACAACAAAGAGTAGATCTTTTGACTATGTATATTTATGACGTCACAAGCAAGTATTTCATACAAACCTCCTTATAAACTATCGTTTTGACATTTCATAAAAATAAGCTGATTTGATATGTCAGTCTTCTTCGTACCGATTCTTCGTAAACGGTATTACAAGGGAGTCCCATTTACGAAGAATTAAGGTCATAGCCCACTTACACGACTCTGCTCCAACACCGCCCTAAACTAAAAGTCAAATACCGAGCAGTCTGCTAATTTATGTTGCCAAAATAAACTATATCTAAAGGGCACACCTGAAGCCTATATTTAAACGATATTTTATTTGTCGGGTGGGACTGGTGGGAGCGGAATTGTATAAGTGGGCTATGACCTTTATATTTTAAGTTCACTCATCACTCCCCGATATTCACTGATTAAGATTAAGCTGGTGAAATGAGCTAAGATTTTAATATATTGCTTAAAATCAGGCCCCGGAACGCAAATCGTGGGAAACCGGTGTAGATGCGTTGGAACACGCGCTGAAAATGGAGAGTGACGTCACGAAGAGCATCAGGACTGTGATCATAGCCTGCGAGGATGACCGCGAATTCAATGATTACCACGTGAGTCCTTTTTTATTTTTTACAAGCTTTTATTTAACTTGCAATGTATGTTTGTTCGGGTGGAATCTTGCAACCCAATTTTGAAGCAGATATCTTTAACTGATTGAGCTGAAATTTTGTATACACGTTTAGTTTGGATGACAATGCATGGTTAGCTGTGTGACGTCATTCTTAATCCAACATGGCGAAACACACCGATAGGTGCTTAGCGACAGACTTTCAACTTGTGTGTGGTAGCCAGCCAGTCGGACACTACAAAGTACCAAAACCGTGCTGTGGTTTCCTCACGATGTTTTCTCTCACCGAAAGCTCAAGCTTGACGTCACTACCACTGAGCTCTCATCATCAATACATTGGCATAATGATTACCTCTCCCTGGATTATTACTATTATTATCCGACTCATCTTATAAATGTGAAAGTTTGTATGTTTGTTGCTCAAAAACGATGAAACTTGGCACACGGGTAGATCATATCCTGGAAAAAAACATGAGAAACTTTTTATTCCCGGGAAAAGATAATATCCCACGGGAACGCGGGTGAAACCGCGGGGCGGAAAACTAGTGATTTTATTCATGTAATTTCAACGGGTTATTAGAATAATATCTATTACAAACATACAAACTTTCACATTCTTATGGATATTAAGTAGTAGGACAGACATCACGACAGAAAACTAGTCTTCTATACTAATATTAGAAAGAGGTAAAGTTTGTGAGGTTGTAGAGGGTAGTCTCTCAAAAATTCTTTCACCATTTGAATGCTACATTATTCCAGATTAACATAGGCTATATTTTTATCCCGGGATAGGATAAGATCGCGGTAAAACCGCGGGGTACAGCTAGTATCTTATATTTTTATTTGTTTCCCACATACCGCATTTAAAAAATAAACAAATTCCACAGCTCGTCGACTACCTGACCGGTGAATTCTTGGAAGAGCAATACAAGGGACAACGTGACCTCGCCGGCAAGGCGTCCACTCTCAAGAAAATGATGGAACGCCACTCCGCGCTTGGAGAGTTCATCTTCGACAAGAAACTCCTTGGCATGGATATCTAAAAGCCTCATTACCATTTCATTGTAGTAATCAATTTATTTTTTTCAGGTTGGCTACATAAAAAAAAATGCAATTGTAGCCAAATACTATCAGTTTTTTTTTTATAATGTTTATTCATGACAAACTTTTATAGATACAAACTCTTTCAGTCGCAAACATTTTCAGTTTTAATATTCTTTTTTTATATTTATTCATGACCATAGATACAAACTCTTTCAGTCGCATACATTGTTTTCTGAGTATTGGCAGTCTACAAAGCCTTAATTATAGCATTTTCGATCAGAATTCAGATGCAATTATTATGAATAAATATGATACATTATCGTCTTTCACGTAGGTATTAATGTACAAACTTAGTATTAGGTTTCTAGTATATTTTCTTTACTCCACTATATTAGGAAGAAAATTAAGAAATAAATGTGTTATTTTTGGCAGTCGTCGTCATTTCATTGAATTGTTTAATGCTCATTAAAAACTGTAATATACTTTACAATTGTAGTACGTATTCCTATATTTAAATAATGGCTGTTAAAATTTGATTATTTTTTTCGTATAATAAAATTTAACCATTCATCCTGGTGTCTTCTTTAATCGAATCCTATAGTCCGTTCCATATGGATTGGCAATAAAGGTTCGGTACCATGATAATGAAGCGATAGCAGTTTTGCGACCAGTTTGTATGGCGAGCGACAGGTTTAGGTGAACATGGTAAAGGACAGTCAATGACTATAGATGAAAAATCCTGTGCACCTATTTAAAAACGACAGAACATTCATATACCATGTGATAGATATGCCTAACCCTAACCATAGATAATACACTATATACTAACAAACAAAACTTTCCAAAGCTAATGTTTGCCATCTACCGGTATAAAAAACAAACAAGTCTTTTTTTACTGATATACTTGCATGGTAGTATTTGGATCTGGCAACCATAGAAAATAATCATTATGACCTAGTACGTTTTACTGGCAGGCAGCTATTACAATAAAAACGTCAAAATTATAAAATAAACAATAAATCGAGTCTTTTTGGCGGTAACTTGTGAAGTGACGTTGCGATTTCGTTTTATTTTTATTAAATTCGTGTATTTTGTGTTTTATTGAATAATATCGGTAGTGTTTTGTCCAATAAAGATCAATCTAAGTGCACAAGTGGAGTGGAGTGAAATAAAAACTTCTCAAGTTGTCCCAAAAAGTCCGTTAAGTTTTAGTGGAACGACCACCAATTTCACAGAAACCTGACTGGGCTTATACGGACGAGGACTAGACTTTAATATGAATGTGATATAACGTGACTCTATCATAAAAGAAGAATATTGAAAATAAAGAATTGGTTTAGGCTTGATAGTCTTGTAACTAAAGCCTTTAAAATAAATTAATGAACTAAAATATGTACATATCGATCCTCTATTTATTTACATCCTCTTTTTGTCTTTGCTCTATTTTACTATGCTGATTGATTTGATTGTCGGATTTTCTGATTGTATATTAATTTTCATTGTATTTATCAATTATAGCACGTAAAAAAATACAGTCATTTTGTTTATTAGACAATATAGAATATGTTTGAAATGGATTCTGAAGCCACGAATAGTGAAGAAGAATGTAGCAACATAAACATTTGTCGGTGCTGTTTGAAAGGGTCCTGTTTCAAGAATATTTTTGATGAATATTACTATGCTGGTCAAAAAGAAGTATACGGAGACATGCTAAAGGATACATTTAATATTCAGGTGAATATCAATACTCTCACATTGTAATGAACGTAATGTCTGTCGGTTTTTATGCGGCTCCAAAACTATTTCACGGACTCCACTGTACAATAGCGCCCGCTGATTTGGGGCTTCACTTATTTCTTTTCGTGTAGTACTTTTCGTAGTATGAACTTTCACCAAGGCTTTTAACGCGATAACGCACAGTTTTCGAGAAATAAAAATCCTAGTTCCAAAAAATTCTGATTCACGTATAAATAACTATTTTATTTACAACAAATGTACAAAAAATACAAGCAAATGTACAATACATAAAAAACTTCTTCGAGGCTGCCGCTGCTGCCGATCGGCAAGGTTCCCAGAAGGCTGGCAGCGTTTCCTCTTTGGATGGCCAAGCTGATGCGTTGGCGGAAAAAGCTCCCCGCCCGCCGGTCACCCGAGGCCTCGATTAATTTTTTACATAAAATATTTGCGAAACGACGAGCTTCAGACCCCCACGAACCCATGGTCTCAACCGCAAAAGGCATAAAAACTATTATTTTTTTCTTAAATTTATTTAAAATTTTACAAGGCTATCGCTTTAAAAGCCTTGGTGAAAGTTCTTACTACCAAGAGTACTACACGAAAAAATACTTCCCCGTACCAGCGGGCGCTATTGTACGCTATTGTACAGTGCTTCCAAAAAACTTTGAAAAAAATAGCCAATAAAGTCTTCTCAGTTGAAAGCTGACATCCGAACCTACGTCTACGTCTTTTATAGCTCCCCCTTAGTAAGTGGCCTCCTAGGGCCTAAACTGAATAAATAGTTTTGACTTTAATATTAGAGACCACTTTGGTGTCATAAGTCAAGAAACTTCACACAGGCTGTTGTTTCAGCTACAGAAACCTGGTTACTACAACCAAAATTACCATAACTTACTACAGTGCCGGATTAGCCTCGTAGCAAAAGTAGCAAATGCTCTACGCGCCCGACGCATTAACGCTTGTATGAGTTTTTTTTTTAATTACTACATATCTGAGATTTTTTTTTTTAATTCAAATAGGTACGTTATATGTATTTAAAAATTATTGCTACAACAGGCTAATGGAAAGACTGTAATACACTGCACTGCATACAAGTTGGCAGCACTGTAAAACTAAGAAAAGAAACTCTAATAAATAATTTTTGACAGTCTATTTGCTAGGGGCCACATGTCTTAATCGGGCATTGAAGTCAATGGTATGTTAAAAGTTTAGCTAATGGAATGTAGCATAAGCTTGTAAAATGTTTCCTACAGATCTTCCACCAAAATGCAGGCTCAAGCGACAGCAGCCTTATATGTGACAGCTGTATATTAAAACTGCGTGATGCGATGGCATTTAAAGAGATGGTGATAAATAGTGAAGAGAACTATATCAAGTATTTGGGGAGCTTTTATAATGCCAATGGTAAGTTCACAATAGTTTTGGACATAAGAGTTGTATATGCAAAGCACAACAAACTGATTTTAAAAAAAACTCGCACTCCAGAAGCGCCGACAGATCTGAAAACTATATTCACTAAATACCGACAGAGACATCTATATTCACTTAAACAAACTAGATATATTACTTTGTACGAAGATGTTCTTATATTGTGAAGTAGATGGCGCTTTGACAAATATACTTTACCATGAAAGCTTAGGTGACGATGACGCGATTTCCGTGATTTTTATTCACCCAAAAGTGCTCAACTTGCCATAAGAAGTTTTCACATCAAAAACATAGTACTTCTGGATCTAGATTGCGAAATGAGTTAGGCAATGATAGCTCAGTGGTAGTGACATGGCTTGAGCTTTCGGCGAAGGAAAACAATGTGAGGGAACCACAGCATCCTCAAGTTGAAAATCTGTCACCAATCACCTGTTGCACTTGAGAGCCAGTTGCCTTTAAGGTATCTCAATAAAGTGTACAACACATTGGCAAACCCGCTGGTATTGCTACTGTCTATAGGCGACAGTAGTCACTTACCATCAGGTAACCCGCCTGATAATTGTGTATTAAATAAACATAGAAATGTTATTATGATTTGCAGAAAATAAAATATTTGCGTCAGAACTCCAAGTGGTAGCCGTCAAAATAGAAAGAACATCTGAGAATGGATCGATGGACATGGATATTGACATCACATGTGATGACAAAGGTGATGACAGCTCTGATGATGAAGGTGAGAGAATTTTTTTTTTTCTCAGTTGCCGTCTGACTTCCCAGCCCGTAACTTCTGTAGGTTGACCTTCATAAATCCTCTTCTACGGCCTAAACTAAATAAATGATTTTGATTGGATTTATGGAGGAGCGAGATGTTAGACTCCTCCATTGAAAAGGGAAGATCTACATATGCAGATCGCATGGAAAACTTCGTAAGCGCGATGTAGGTTATTGGAGCGCCATCTATCTAGGAGTCGTGCAAACCTACATCTATTTGTAGATAGATGTCGCTACAGATTTTATTATTATTATTATTTATTGATCAGGCAGGCAGTTGATTCAACTGATAAGTGCCTATATCCTGTTGTTCTTCTCTTTGAGATTTATAACTGTTGTAAATTTTTTAGTCCCATGTTTTTTTTGTTCAGACATCCTAGCTCACATTAAGGTGGAACCGGAGACAAGTGAAGAACTGAACCCATTTGAGATCACAACAGTTAAAAGAACTCGAAAGAAGACAACTAAGTTGAAAAAATGCAAAATAAAGGATGTTAAGAGAGGTATTTCTCGCTCAAACTATACATTACTTTAGTACCTACAGGGGCTGTGACACCATCTATACAGTCCTGGGTCAATAAAAATGAATTCTAACTAGTCCGTCGGTAAGATTATCAAAAAATATGCGACACGTATTGTTTGCTTTATCAAATCAATAAAAATATACAAAGTTATAGCGCATCAAAGTATAGGAGTGGGGCTTGTGACGTCACTTCTTGGTAGAATTTACACCACGGCGTGACGTCACGCGGAATCACAAGGCACTGTATCAATTTCAATCAAAATCCGTTCTGTAGTTTTTGCGCAAATTACTTGTTACCATTTATTTAAAAACTACTCAACCGATCTTAAAAATTATTTCAGCATTAGAAAGACAAGTTCATAATATTAGTAAGATTTGTACTGAAATAGTATTTTTTCTTACAGCCAAATACACGAGCAAAAAAGACCGGTCTAAAGTAGTCGATCGTCGCGGCGAAGGGCCAATTTTACGAGAAAACTCTTTGAAACTCCTCGAAAACTCAACCATAACTGCGTTTCAATGGGATAAAAGCTGGTACCGTTGCTTCAGCTGCAAGGAACCATTCCCAGAAATGGATCTATTGAGGGAACACTCGGAAAACCATACCCTCCAAGATATAGAAAAGAAAATTGTATTACAACAAAACAGATTGGTTAAAGTTGATGTTTCATATATTAATTGCAAATTATGCTCCAAAGAAATTGAAGATTTGAAAGAATTGAGGGATCATTTGATAAAGGAACATCATTTACATTTTACTTTCAATGAAGATTTACTAGTGCCCTTTAAAATAAATGAGGATTTGAAATGTCAAATTTGTTTCGAGAAATTTCCAGGCTTTCGCTTATTAAATATACATATGAATAAACATTTTAGGAAGCAAGTGTGTGATATTTGTGGCAAGGGATTCTCTAATTTGGTGTTCTTGAATCTGCACAAGACGCGCTCCCATCGTTCCATTGACTGTAAACTGTGCAACTTAACCTTCTCAAGTAAAAGTGATAAGAAATCTCACGATACGAATACCCACGGAGTGAAATATGAAAGAAAATTACGTTTTCCATGTCCCTATTGCGAGCAGAGATTTTTTCAAGAAAATTTTAGGGTCCAGCATTTAGTTGAGAAACACGGCATGTCCAAACCAGAATTCAAGTGTTCCGTATGTGAAAAAGTTTTTATAACTCGCAGTTTATGTAATAATCATATGAAAAATGTGCATTTGAAAGAGAAAAATGTTGAATGTGATATTTGTCATAATTTTTTTTATACGAAATCTGATGTGCTTAGGCACAGGGTCACGCATACTGGCGAAAAGAAGTTTTTATGTGATTTTTGCACTAATCCTTTTGCGACTAAGGATTCTTTGAGGCGTCATATAAAGAGGACTCATGCTGTGCAATAAATTGTAAAAAATATGAACTTGTATTTTATTTGTCTCTCTTACCTAGCCTAAACCTTCTATCCCAGAACATTTCCATTCCCTAAGCTCTTAAGGCTATTTATTTATAATGAACGCCATAATGTTGGATTTCCATCAATTAAATTAAAAAAAAAAAAACCTATTATACGATTTCAGCGCCATCTACCGGGTCGAATTATGAATATAAACCATCAATGGACGGACTCACTCAAACTCGCAAAAAAACATCAAAATCTACCCTGTCGTGAAGGAGTTCAGTGACAAATACACGTTCAACTTATTAGCTATCATCTGTAAGTATTTAAAAAGTTACTGAAAGCCTTTCGTTACAAAAAAAACATCGCGTTAAACACGGGTGAAACGAGCCAGCTAGTAATCAGAAGAATCAATACGTACGTTGAATTCCATCTCAAAATGTACAGCTTTAAAGTTTATCAATCGAATGCAACACCGAAACGCTTTACCTGTCAATGTCAATTGTTTCCCTTTTTGTGTTCCATTACATACTAAAATAGTCTCTTTTAACATAAACAATTGCCTGTCTTTATTGTACTCGTTTAGATTAAGCTTTCAGCATCTCTTTCTATTTAGCTGTCTGTTACAGATATTAAAGTGTCAGTTCAGTTTGGTACCTACATAACAAAAATTGTTGCAATAATTCATCTTTTCTACCGATCGATTTCTATCGTTTTGTGCGAAACTGGCGGGCGGAATTGTATAAATAATTGCACTGATGCCATATAAACAAAAAGTGAGGTGAATTGAAGAACAACATCAACAAAATGAAGAATTCAGATGTTTGTCGTTGCTGCCTCTCGCATCTTTGTTTTAAGGATATGTCCAATGAATATGACTGTAGCGGTCACAAGGAAGTATACAGCAGAATGTTGACTGATACTTTTAATATTAGAGTGAGTAAAATTGCACCATATCTCCAAAGTGAGTTGCTGAGTTTATTGCCGGCTCTTCTTAGCAAAAGCAACCTTCCGAACCGTGCATTAGAGTCTAGACTATTCATAAGTACTTATAAAGGCCTATTTGAAAAAAACTTGTGTATTCCACCATATTGTGTCGATTTAAAGTCGAAAATATATAGCCTGTGATGATTTTCCAGCTACATTGAGGGCACAGGGTAGCTAATATTTGGATATTCAGAGTCAGGAGTCAAACACACCGGCACTTGCTTTGTTAGGTACCATTCACAACTTGAAATTTTATCTCTAAGCATCTGTGTAGTGAAGCAGACCTGATGAGGGTACAGGCTCAAACAACTAGAGCATATTCCTTAATAGGAAACACACACTGGCACCTGCTAAATTGGAAAATATATATATGCCCAAGAAGTCAAATGTAAAGGGATGTGAAGACTACTGGGCAGAGTCACCATGTATGATTATTTCACATCAATATTGTTAGCCAAAACAGTTCATCAAGAGAATTCTCAGCCTTGATAATATTTAGTTGGTTTGGTTAAATTATTGATTCAATTATTAAATGATTGAACTCGAATCACTTATATATTATAGATTCTATTGTTATCTTATTGTTTTCCTGAGACATCTGTCCCTATTACAGCCAAAAAACTGGATTAAGGGTAGTTTAAAAGAGATTACAATATGTCATGAAGTCTTTCCACCTTCAAGAGTATAAATATCTACCAACCATCCCTTATGCCACTTATGCCCTATCTTTGGAGGCTCATTCCCTGGAATAATGATAAATAACTTCCAGGTGTCTTATCAACCAACATATAGACAGCTTATTTGTGAAGAATGTATAGTCAAGCTGAGGGATTCTGCAGCATTTAAACAACAAGTGAAGCAAGCTGAGAAAGAAATACTTGAAAAAGTCAAGTTATCGAAAGATTTGGGTAAGGTTTATACATAGTTCAGTCTTTACATGCAGATGTTGTCTGTATGTTGTATATATCATAGGTACGGCAAAAAGGGCAGATCTTCTACCGGGCTAGGTATCAATGGACTGCACTCCAACGTTTCTTGAATGACAACTCATATATACAAAGTGCCGAGACAACTTTGTTAGCGCGATGTAGGAATTCCTGTGTCATATAGTAATGAAGAATGTTACCTAATTTTGAATATTAGCTCTCTATATTCTCTGTCAAAAATAAAAAATACAAGTGAAAGAATTACTTCGATACGTCAATTAGTTTCCCATTTATAGAAGTAAACGTGCGATGCGGACTGGTTCTCGATGTGCCATACTTATGTGACGGTGTGACGTCAATGTTCAACGCCCGCTATGAGCGAGTGTTGCACATTTTCGTCAAATGCGGTCACGTGACAGTTAGCGGGACTCGATTTTATCGTAAGGTTAAATGCCTGTAAAATCAAAACTAATAGGTATTTTTGACTACAACAAAAACTAGTGTATTTGTATACATACAAGTTTACTGTAACAAACTTTCAACGATTTGGCATACCTATTAACATTCTCCATGTAGTGATGACGCGCTTTTATTGTCTGTTTGTCCTGAGTCTGGGTGTAATTATCTATTTAAGTATGTATTTACAAAAAAAAAAAAGTAGTATATGTAGTATATCAGTGATCTGGTTTCCATATTACAAGCTCTGCTTAGTTTGGGATCAGATAGCCGTGTGTGAACAAATGTCCGAGGATATTTATTTATTATTTATTATTACTTTTCCGCTGACCCGACTCACATGTAGCGCTGTTATTATAGCCATATATCATTTACACATTTACTATTCTTCTCAATCCACAAGGTGGCAAACAAGCTTATGGCTCACTTGATGGTAAGCAGTTACCGTAGCCTATGGACACTTGCAACACCAGAGGTACAAGCGCGTTGCTAACCTTGCATAAACCTTCTTTCTCTTTTGAAGAACCTCATGCTGTGGTCTTTTTTTTTATTTTTTATTCTGGATAAGCTTGTGTTTGACCACAATCTCACCATGGTAAGTGATGATGTGGCCGAAGGTGGTAAGCACACAAAGCCTAGATGGGAACTGGCTCTCAAGTGCAGCTGTCGAAACACACCGATAGGTGCTTGGCGACAGATTTTCAACTTGAGGGTGGAAGTCGGGTACAAAGTACCCTACCACCGTGCTATGGTTTCCTCACGATGTTTTCCTTCACCGAAAGCTCAAGCTCATTGTAGGATTCGAACCCACGACCTTCGTCGCGGTATTCGACGTCACTTACCACTGAGCTATCATCGCCTCAAGATGTCTTATTTTATGTTTTGCAGTTGGTAAAAAGATAGATGTAATTTATTACAGATCCAGATATAAATCCAAAACCAGAATTAAACCAAGATAACTTAATTGATGATTTCGATGACAAAATCAGTGATAATGACATTAATTCATGGAATGAAGATGTTAATACTGCAAGAAATGAGAGTGAAGGTAATTATGTTTCTTTTTATACCACAAGTGACAACGAGGCAGATGGGTCACCTGATAGTAAGTGACTACCATCGCCTATAGACGTTAGTAATAGCAGGGGGATTGCCAATGTGTTGTACACATTATTACAATGACTTAAAGGCAACTGGCTCTCAAGTGCAACTGCCAAAACACAACGATAGGTGCTTGGCGACAGATTTCTATCTTGAGGGTGGTAGTCAGCCAGTCGGGTACTACAAAGTACCCTACCACCGTGCTATGGTTTCCACCGAAAGCTCAAGCTCAGTGTAGGATTGGAACCCACGACCTTCGCCGCGGTATCCGACGTCACTACCACTGAACTATCATCGCCTTTAATATGCTTGTTAATTCCAGGTCAAATATTCATTATAAAGCTAGAACCTAATAGTGAATTGGAGACACAAATTAAGACTAAAGTAATAAATAATACTGACAAGAAGAATGCTCCTAAGAAGAAATTGTCAAAAACTCTTTCAGGTATTTTAAACATTTATTTATAGAGATAAATTAATTTGGTGAAATGGTTGGCATGGTTGGTTAACAAACCTATCACGCCGCAGGTCGTGGGTTCGATTCCCATCCAGGACAGACATTTGTGTGCATCAACATGTCTGTTTCTCCTGTGTCTGGGTTTAATTATCTATTTAAGTACCTATGTATTTACAAAAAAAAGTAGTATAATATGTAGTATATCAGTCATCTGGTTGTCCATATTACAAGCTCTGCTTAGTTTGGGATCAGATAGCCGGGTGTGAACAAATGTCCGAGGATATTATTATTAATTTAAAAAAGAACTTTGTATGTTAGTAATAACAAAACAGCTTTTTACTAAATGCATTTGAAAGTTTTTTTTACTTTTTTTGGAAGCTTCTGTTACCACAATCTATAATATCACCATGGTAAGTGATGATGTGGCCGAAAGTGGTAAGCACACAAAGCCTATTAGGAAACTGGCGCTCAAGTGCGGAACACACCGATAGGTGTTTGGCGACAGTCTTTCAACTTGAGGGTGGTAGCCAGCCAGTCGGGTTCTACAAAGTAAGTACCCTGCCACCGTGCTAGGGTTTCCTCGCGATGTTTCCTTCACCGATAACTCAAGCTCATTGTAGGATTTGAACACACTTGACTTGCGGAAACCATAGCCTATAGAGGCTATAGACAGTTATCATAAACCCTAAAATGTTGCAAAACAAAAAAAGTTAATAATTTTAACTCTGAGAGAACTCATTATTCATGAAAAAGGGACGTGTAAAACTGCACTTAATTCTTTTTTACAGCTAAACCAAAAAGTACGAAAGGATCATCAAAAAAGGGTAAAAACACAATACCAACATCACAATACCAACGTAACTTACGCGACAACACAATCAAGCTAATATTTAATTCAAACATGTGCATTTTCGAGTCATTAAAAACCAAATATGGCTGCTGTAGTTGCAAAGAAAAGTTTTTCACCATACAAGAACTAAGAGAGCATTCTAAAACCCACTCTAACGGCAAAGTCATAGTGTGGAAAATCAAACGACTGCGAGGCCTAACCTACAAAAACGTCGATATCACGAATTTGGCGTGTAAACTATGTACGGAACAGTGCACCGATATAAACGAATTAAAAAACCATTTGATAACAAAACACGATATAAAATTTAATGATTCAGAACATTTATTAATACCTTACAAATTAGAAAATGGTTACAAATGCGTTCTCTGCGACGAACAATTTAAAAGTTACATGCGCCTATCTATACATATGAATAGGCATTTCGCTAATAATGTATGTGATATCTGTGGTCTATCATACATTAATCGTTTGAGTTTACGAGCGCATATGACCTCTTTGCATAGAGAAAAACGTTGTTCTCTATGCTCGGCCACGTTCCCGACCAATAATTCCCGCGTAAAACACATGAGAACGAACCATAACCTTGGTATTTCGAAACGTTACTGTTTAATCTGTGGTAAAACGTTTCGTTATGCCTACATGTTGTTTGAACACCAAGTTAAAGAACATGGGGCTAAAAGAGAAATAGTAAACTGCGTGGAGTGCGACAAAACGTTTTATTCATCGAATAATTTAAAAATACATGTCCGTTCTGTACATTTACAAGAAAGAAACTACCCGTGTACGATTTGCGAGATGAGATTTTTTACAAAGTTCGATCAGAAGCGGCACGAGCGCACGCACGAAAACGCTAGTTCTTTTTCATGTAGTTATTGCGAGGCAAAGTTCAAATCTAAGGATTCTTTGCGGAGGCATTGTAGGAGACAGCACAGTCATATCTCTGGAGGATAGTGACATCTATTGGTAAGATTGCGAACTATAAGATAAAGTCTATAGTCTTTGACTATTGCGACGAGATTCCATATACGGCGCGAGATCTTAACAAGGAGACCGAGGCGGAAGGTCTAGGATACCAAGCCAAAAACTTTATAAGAAAATAGTCCGAGGCGGGAGAGGTGTCAGTTTTGAATTCCTTTGTAAATAAATGCATAATTATTTCAATGGTTAAAAATACGTATGTTGCACTATCCTTGATTATTGTAATAATATGTGTAATGGAAGATGTAACATATAAATGCCTTTTAATATTATTCGTTTTTGTTATTCCAATTTCATTAATATTAACCTGTCAGTTCTTTCTTGGGACAATCGGGGTTTCAGAGTCCGCACCACTTGTTTCTCAAATGGGACAATCGGGACGATGACATTTACTTGAAAATTGGGCCCGAATTTTGATTTTTTTAAAACTGCGCGAGTTGACGAGTTGTTTGACAGGTTAATCTCGCGAGTCAACAGATTAAGTCTAGTTATGAAATTTAACCTAACCTAATTTTTTTAACTCATCATCTGCCTGCCATGTTCCCAATTATTTGTGGTCGGCGTAATGTGTACTTTTCTTACATTCGGTCTTTCTATCAGTCATATCGGAGTTCACTCCTATCTTATTCATATCATCTCTCACACAATCCATCCATCCATCTCTTTCTTACTCATATCATCTCTCACACAATCCATCCATCCATCCATCTCTTTCTTACTCGTATCATCTCTCACACAATCCATCCATCCATCTCTTTTTCGGTCTTCCTCTACCCGTGTATCCATCCATTTTCATATTCATAACTCTATTGGCTACATGATTATCTCTCCTCATAACATGTCCAAACCACGGTAAACGATTTCCTCTCAACTTTTCATTGACTGGTGCCACTTTCCCCCTTATGTACTCCAAAGAGGAAAAAATGACTACGTTCTTATCTCTGGAGCATAGTGACATCTTTTGGTGAGATTGTGAATTATAAGACCGAGGCGGATGGCTTAAAGGTGACGTACTCATTCCCTAATCTTATTATACCTACTAATTTTATTGCTGTTAGTTCCTTATCGCATCACTTTTTTTTCAATTGTTTTTATTTATGCACAGGACACCGTCTATTGGGCGAGCTATTACAAACAATTAATAAACGTCATTTAAAAAAAGCATTCATTTATTTGTAAAGTTTAAAAATAAATAGTAAAATAAAGTAAAAATAAAACTGTATATGTATACACTGTTTTTTTTTTCAACTTTTACTTACGTACATGCATTTCATTAGGGATCGGAACTTGTCCGTGTGCATCGACCCCTGGGCCGGGGTGCAGGTGCTTGCGGAAGTGCTCGCGGCTGAATAACGACTGCGAGGGCTCGAATTTAGTTTGACACTTGTAGAAATGGATATCCCTAGAAATTTATTAATTTTTTTACATAGAATTTACGATGTTATTTTTATTCAAAAGTTTATTAATCGTTTTTTGAAACAAATAGATATAGACAAGAATTATGTATACTTCCTGGATAGGTAACTCTCCATACCTACTTGAAGCAAATACCTATCAATTGCGAAAAAGAGAAAGATAACTACTTTGGGACAAAAAAAATCTTTTATCGGACCCCTAACTAAGTCAATAACCTTCTAAAAAAGCATAAAGCGTTAGATTTATTCCTTAATAGTGCGTCGTCAATAAGAAATCTAATGACTAAGGATTTTTTCGTTTCTTGATATATTATAATTAATCGTAAATATTCTAGGATTTCAGCTTTATGTATCGTTTCCTGTTGCAAATTTATTGTTTAAAAAACACTTTTGTTCTATTTAATTTACTTTGCTCAATTTAATTTGTTTTGATTGTCATCTTGTTTGTAACATGTAATAGTTCTTCTTTTTTTTAGTCATGTAATAGTTGTTCTCGTAAATATGAAAGGGGGCTAGACGGAAAAATCACCGACACTTTAGTGATTTTTTGTGTAAGTCACCGACCGCTGTGCGGCGTGCGCATGTTTCTCTGTTTGTCTCTCTCTCTTATAGAAAGCAAGCCAGATATTTTCATTTCTATTTATATATATATATATATATATACTCTCCCGACTTATATAACTTCGTTCCATCCGGGTGTCCCTTGACACCTCTCAAGTTTTTTTTTGCTTTAACCATGTACCTACTTCTATTGGTGAAGGATTTGTAATTGGCCTTGTTTTTTTTATGTTGTTTATCCTACAAGAATATTGTATTCTAGGCTGTAAGTTCTTCCTTTAAACAATAAAATAAATAAATAACCAACCTCTCCTTCTAAGTAGGGTTACCTTATATGAAACAAAGAGAAGTTGTCCCGGTGTAGTTGTTATGTTACTCTTTTTTGCAAATGATAGGTATTTGCTTCAAGTAGGTATGGAGAGTTACCCATCCAGGTAGTATACATATTTCTTGGATATAGATAGTGCCATCCACGACACGAAGACGCGCCCCAACTGGCCCCAAGTGCATTTGCAACTACAACACTAGCGAAAGGATGAACATTTGCACTGTAAGGGATTAGGAAAAATAATGGGGTGCGTCTTCATGGATGGCAATATCTATAACACTGATATCATTTACATTTTGGCGGCAATAAGTGATAGTACTGAATTGAATAATCAAATACCTCTTTGCAACTGTCGGTCCGATGTGAGGTCAAAGCAAAAAAAATTTTTTTGTAGGGCTATTACGTAACTTGTTTCAATCAGTTTCAATCGTGCAAACGGCTTATTAAAACAGTTTTTTGCATATATATGCGTGCATATACAAACAGTAGTTCATTGCGAATGGAACCAATATTGCCATTGTAATGTTTCTATTGATTTAGAGGCTGTTTTCAAGATTGAAACTCATTAAGACTAGTTACGTTAATAGCCCTACAGGTACAGTCAGCCCTAAAAGTAGATACGACTACAAACTGTACTATCGGAAAGGAAATCATCGTAAGGAACCTGAATAGAAATTTGCGGTCGACTGCGACATGGTAAGCACACAAGCCTCGAATGAACCTTTCAAGTGCAGATTCTTAGTGAATACTTCAAATAGTAAACAATCACGGGGCTAGACAAAATGGATCGACGACGGACAAGATGGGAATACCATCGTCGACATCTAGTCCAAAGGTAAGTACTGATCTTAACTCACAATTAATATTGATAGAAAGAAATCGATTTGTGTATATTCATTCAAGTTAGGCGCCAATGCCGCCATGTTAATTTTAGGTATCTAGGTTAGCAATAAAAAAAATATTGAGCCAGCCTGAATACTCAAAACTCCGTTTTATGTATAAAGGTACTTGCCTATTATTAGGAAATATGACTGGCGTCCGCTGCCTCCCCCCCAACGTGTTCAAAAACTCTTTCCAGCGACACTGAAGCAGTTTGTTAGTTTTCATGGAATAATGCAATATTCTTGTGGAGATATATCTTTTCATTTCAAAGAGAGGCATGAAATCGCTGTCTCTTGTGAAGGATTCCAATGTAGCTGGAAGGTTTAGTAACAAGAATATGTATACTACCTGGATAGGTAACTCTCCATACCTACTTGAAGCAAATACCTATCAATTGCGAAAAAGAGAAAGATAACTACGTTGGCACAACCTCTCATTCTTTCATATAGGGTAACCGTACTGTTGGGCACTGCGTGTGCTCAACACACTGTCTCAACGGGTTGATATGTTCACTGAACGAACCCACAATGGCTGCGTTTTGCCTCTGCAGTAACATTAGGTAGATATAGTAAGTATAGATATAAGATAGATGATAAGATCATACTCTGTCGCATTAGGTTTGCGTGTAAGTTTATAGTCAATAAATAAATTATAAACATAAGGGTGCAATACGAGTATGAACTTCATCATCATCATTTCAGCGGAAAGACGTCCACTGCTAGATTGAATGATATTGCAATGATGGCTCACATAATCTATGCTTTTATACCTTCGTCAACATAATGAGGTTCCTCCTTCTGAATATGCATGCAATTTTCGTATTTCTTAGCTATATTAGTCGTTTTATCCATTTTAATCAAAATAATATTATAAAAAGTAAAAGTATAAAAAAAATCACGTTGGTAGGAATTGACGTATGAAGGTACCTATAGGTATAATGTCTGTCACTCCAAAATATTTAAATTTTTACCGACATCGCAGGCATATTGTAAATAGGTTTCAATCTTTAATTTAAAAATAAAATTTACTAGTTCATTATTTATGGATTTAAAATGTGAACGTGAAGATGGTGAGAACCTTGAGAACACAGGATATTTTTTTAAATTTTAACATTGGTATTTGGTAACTTACATAACTAAATTGATATTATTTGGTACCTATCTTAATCTAAGGTAGGTACCTATACTTACTGAAAAAAATGTAGGCTAACTACCTCAATATGTTTACCCATGTACGGTAGCCATATAAATTCCTTGGTTGTCTTACTTAAGGGTACAAAATTAAATGTAAGTATTATTTGGTACCAATTACCAAATAATGATAAAATAAAAATAAAAACTGTGGTCCCGCCATCTTGACGTTCACTTTAAAACATAATGGCATTTAATGGAATTGACGTTTGATTGAACGTCAGGTAGGTATCATTCAATAATTTGGAGAATACTTAATCTGAATAATTTTCCTAGTTTTTGATTTTTTATGATTTGTAATTAATTTAAAATATAATAAACTTTAACTATTAATTGAATAAACTTTTTATTAAGTAAGTAATGGCTGTAAAAGGGACCACAGATATATATCATACTGCATGTGGCCACATCAAGAGGACCCAGCCTGATTATACTGTTAATGAAGGTAAGGCCTAATATCGGTAGCGAATTCGTAATGGGTTTGAAAAGAGATACAACTTTACCAAAAATAAACTCCATTTTGCTTACACTGGCTAATCTGATCCTAATCGGGATTTTGATTAGGATCAGATTCTATACGGTAAACTTGTTATATTTTTCAGAAAAGGCGATGATAGCTCCGTTGTAGTGACGTCGGATACCGCGGCGAAGGTCATGGGTTCGTTTCCTACAATGAGCTTGAGCTTTCGATGAAGGAAAACATTGTGAGGAAACCATGACACGGTGAAGACTTTCTGCTACTGGCTGGCTACCACCCTCCTCTTGAAAATCTATTGCCAAGCACAGTTGCATGTGAGAGCTTTAAGGCATTGTAAGAAAGCTTAACATTTTTTTCTTTTTTACTTTAGGATAAGCTTGTGTTTGACCACAATCTCACCATAGTAAGTGATGATGTGGCCGAAGGTGGTAAGCACACAAAGCCTAGATGGAAACTGGCTTTCAAATGCAGCTGTCGGAACACAGCTACAGATTTTCAACTTGAGGGAGGTAGCCAGCCAGTCGGGTACTACAAAGTACCCTACCACCGTGCTACCTACCGAAAGCTCATTGTATGATTCGAACCCACTACCTTCGGCCTTAAATGGTGGTATTGCTATGTGAAGTGTAAGATAGGATAGGACAGGATTAATAGATCCAATCTTTGATTAGTAGTGGATTATAGAAAATGAAAACCTCATGAAAAAGCTGTTAAGCCTAACAAAAAAAGAATTTAGCAATAATGTACTTCTATTTTCAAACAGAAATAGCTAAAGCGATCGGCAATGACTTCAGAACCCTGCCGTCGTTTGAAAAGAGCTTGTATGAGCGGGTCTACATCAACCATTACTCCCTGCAGAGGAATGACCTCCTCAAATGTCGGTGGATTCGATATAAAAACAATATCGAAAACAAAGTGTTTGCCCCGTTTACGTTTCCTGATGCAAGGTTCAGTAATAAATACTTAATTTTAAATATAAACCACTGTACGAGTATAAATAACGAATTACCTGATGGTATCTATATGGTTTCCTTCGCCTAATATAGACATTACGAAGGCGAAGTTCTGCAATTAGGTGTGTAACTTGTTGCAATCACTTTCAATCTTGAAAACGGTTAATTGAAAAAGCGTTGTTCTTACGTTCTAAACTGCATATAAAATATAATTAGTGGGACTATTACGTAACTTGTTCCAATCAGTTTCAATAGTAAAAACGGTTTATTAAAACAGTTTTTTGCATGCATATACAAACAGTAGTTCATTGCAAATAGAACCATTTTTGCCATTATATTTCTATCGATTTAAAGGCTGTTTTCAAGATTAAAACTGATTGAAACAAGATACGTAATAGCCCTACAGTACTTCATTGCGAATGAAACCATTTTTGCCATTTTTATATTTCTATTAATTAAGAGCCTCGTAATTAATAGAAATATAACAATGGCATAAAGAGGCTATTTTTGATTGAAACTGACTGCAACAAAGTTACGTAATCCAAGGGCAGTTATCGATTTAAATCGGTGACAGTTAACTTTAGCGTAGTAATAGTATAATCGTGTGAACTCAAGGCTTAAATTCTTTAAACAGAGACCTGCATTTCTACAACGGCGAAATTCGTTTTATTCCCGCAATCACGCCACATCGATTCCCGGAGTTCCGCAAGAAGTTGAAGCCGGGCCCCGGAGTCGATATCCTCGGCGGTCAAATACCCATCCCTCAGGAGCTACTTATGAAGCGCGGGAGGATTGTAAAAGAGGCCGATAAAGATAATAAAAATAAGGGAAGGAAAAGAAGCGCTAGTGCCGAAAAGAAAACTTCGTTAATTTAGTGAATGAGTAGGTTTATATTACTACTATCGTTCGTTTATTTGTATCGAATAGATTTTATCAGTTTAGCAACTGAATGGTTGGTGCCTTATTAAGTATGTATTTTAATATAATTTGTTTTATTTTCACCGGTGTTTAATTCATAGACATTTCTCTTATACTACGAGAGAAGTTTAAGTCGCAAGCCTATAAATATTAATATTATAAAACCATAACAGATATAACAAGCCTCCACTGAACGCCACTGCGATATTTATTATTATTCCACTAAATCACACTATCTTACTAATATTATAAATGTGAAAGTTTGGATGTATGTTTGTTCCTCTTTTACGCCAGAACGGCTGAAAGGATCTGGATGAAATGATTATAGTGTGGAATAGCACATAGGCTACTTTTTATCCCGGAAAAATTAAGATCTTTCGGGAATGCGGGTGAAACCGCGGGGGACAGCTAGTTTATTTATACATCCACCATGCACGTACTGCGGCCGTATGTTTGTAGGTCCAAAGGCTTTAGTGAGACGATTGAAATAAGAAAAAAAGGACCTGTCATGTGTGTGGATTGTCAGTCGGTCTACTGTCAAGTGTCAATGTCAATTATTGTCAATCAGAATCGAATGGGACTGGGTACCTATTGGGATTTTGTGTATTTTTTGTTTATCAATTGTCCACTAAGAAAATATGTTATTGCTTTTTTATAACACCAGATATCTAAATCAATGATTGAACATGGATTCTCAGATAACGGTAGAGAGTTTCCCTTTACTGGGAGTTTGTAATTTATGTTTGAATGAGGGTGTTGTGAAGAGTATGCTAATTGCTCATGAATACAAGGGAACTACTGAATTCTACATGGAAATGTTGTTGAGAAGCTTCTGTATAGACGTAAGTATATAAATTAAACCTTTATTTATAATTTTAAAGTCAATAATATACATTTATTACAATAAAAAAATGTGTAATTTGGTAAAACTTTTTTTTTTTTGTTAATTTTACCTCGTTATCTTCATCATCAGCTATCTACCCTGGATATTGGTGACACAAAGCATTTAATATGCGACCTATGTATTGGCAGACTGCGGGACTCGACACTTTTCAAGGAGCAGGTAGAGACCTCCTTGCAGATGCTACAAGATGGCTATAAAATGCAGAGTATGTATATATTATTGACATTTATTTATTGATTAATCTGTTGACTCACGAGATTAACCTGTCAAACAACTCGTCAACTTGTGCACAGTTTAAAAAAAAAACAAAATTCGTGCCCAATTTTCAAGTAAATGTCATCGTCCCGATGGTCCCATTATGGTAGGGGAGGCGAATAGGGGATTTCGGGATTTACTCGAGCGCGTCAGATTAACATAAGGGGGGCAACCTTGCACCTTGTGAAGTACTCTCACCAAATCTGAGCCCTCTATATAGTGTCGAACGTCTAGGGTAGCCCGTCAGATTAGTAAAAAAAAATCGATGGTTTGAAATACTCGAGCGCATCAGATTAAGGTAAGGTAAGTTAGTTACATGCAAAATAGTGTACATTTCAATAATCTGTCAATTTGGGCGTGACGAAAGAAAATTAGAGACTCGCAAAGTTGCAAAAAAAAACGTCACCTGGATTTTCTCGAGCGCGATTAGTTTTTTTTTTATTTTGAAGGAAATTAGTCACGAATCACGGAAATATATTAATCAACAGTTTCCTTCTAGGCTTTGTGTGCTTACCACCATCGGCCAAATCATCACTTACCATGGTGAGATTGCGGTCAAACACAAACTTATCTGCCGATTTGCACAAGCCGAAGTAGCTAAAATCATTATTAAGTGTATAGTCCAGGAATATTATGAGTTTCACCTCAGAATTAGAGATTAACTTGTATACACCTTTATTTTGACACCCTAAAACTTGTCTCAAAAGCTACTTATCATAGGGTGCCCGCGACTACTGATTTTTCAAGGTCAAAGGTCAAAAAATGATTTATTGCAAATATCTCGTTTCCTATGGGTTTTTTTGGTATTTGTAATAAATATTGTAGAAAATTAAATTCTCTACAACTTTTGTACAAAAATTTTTTGATATCTTGAACCATTTTCGAGATTTCGATATTTTTTATATATATTTTTTTTCAAACCATCAGATCAAGGAAATTCCTCAACATAATTGTCAGATTATGGGTCAGTATAACAAGGCCATCAAGAAGAACCACCTGTATAAAAATCTGACGCGCTCGAGTAAATCAAGGTCACGATTTTTTTTTGCATTTTCAAAAATCGGCCCTGACTGATGGTCGCGTCCAAATCGTCAGTCTTTAAAATAGGAGCTACTGGAGGGTTCACTTAACATCCCTTATCAATGTCTGACGCGCTCGAGTAAATTGTTTTTTAAAATATTTTCGACCCCTTTGCACGGCCACCCCCACCACGCAAAACGGCAGATTATTATTTTTCCGTTATCAGACAGACGTGGCGCGACTACCCTATTAATATATGACGCGCTCGAGTATTTCTTGGTGACTGTTTCTTTTTACATTTTTGAAACCCTGTAGACGCTCCCCCCACCGCTTAAGGGGAAAATATCACATAACCTTTTTTTCTTTATTCCACCTAATCTTCAAATTCCAGTAGGTCCCAAAGACGCTCGAGTAACTACAAATTTAGCATCATTGCCTCCCCTACCATTTGAGAACCAAGTGGTGCAGACCCTGAAACGCCGATTATCCCAAGAAAGAACTGACAGGTTAAAGGAAAGGTGGGGCTAATAAATATTACAATCATCACTTACGTAAGCCAAAACAGTTTCCACGAATATATTCTAATGTTTAATTGGATAATGAAAAAAACGGCTCAAATTTAACAATAATGGTAACAAAAAAATAAAATAATAAAAAGACAAAATATAATTAGTAGCCAAAAAGTAAGTAAGTAAATAGACAAAGTCTCTATCTAAACATAATCTATAATTTTTTTCATGAAATAAGTCCACATGTTTTTGTTGTGGATATGAAATACCTAATAGGGACGTGAGTTTGGTCCCCACTCATGCACAGAGTAATGATAGTTCGGGCCGGATTTAAGAGAGGGCAATTGCCCGGGGCCTCACGGTAAGCGATGATGTGGCCGAAGCAGGTAAGCACACAAAGCCTAGATGAAAACTGGCTCTTAAGTGCAGCCGCCGGAACACACCGATAGATGCTTGGCGACAGATTTTCAACTTGAAGGTAGCCAGCCAGTCAAGCTCATTGTAGGATTCAAACTCAAATATATCTTCATTAAGTAAACTTATTACATGTTTAGTTTAGTACATTTTATAATTATTTATATAGTTTTACTTACTGATAATATATGTGTGTTATGGCGGCAAAAAAGGAATAAAAAAATTGAATTTAGTTAGGAGTGATGTTGTAAACAACAAACTCGCACAGACCAGCCCCCACAAGCAGCACCTGTTCACAAGTATGTCGCGTGTGGCAGCCACCGCCCTCCTCGCCATGTTATAGCGAAGTGGGCGACCCGCCACACGACCCCGCCGCAAGCAAATGCCTTAAAGCGAGCATGACTAACTAGAGCCTGCTAAAAAAAAACTTATTAAAAAAAAAACTTATTCGAACCCACGACCTTCGCTGCGGTATCCGACGTCACTACCACAGAGCTATCATCGCCTTTAAAATAACTTATACTGTGTTACATTTGAGTGATTTATATATTTTCAGTACTAGAGAAACAAATAAATGAAAATGTAAACGACAAGGGAGTGAAGAAGGAAACTGTGATGTACATTAATCAGGAGGATGATACATTTGGTGATGATATACCCGAAGATGATGATGATGCACGTAAGTTTTCATATTGTTAACTCAGACTCGTTAACAGTGGATAATATGCTTTACGTCGACTACATAAAGGCCACTTTTGCTCTGATAATGCTATGCAGTATTACATTTCATTTTCATTCATACTCAATTTTAGCTAAGATAAACCTGTAAATGTAAATATTTCTTATATAATATTATAAAAAGGAAACATTTGTATGTATGTGTGTGTGTATGTAACGAATAAACTCCAAAACTACAGGACCGATAATATTTAAGCATTTCTAATATTAGTATGGATGTTAGACAGTGATATTGCAGATTTCCATTGGTTGTTTCTTTTTAGGGGGTAATCTTTGGACCAATTCTAAATATTCTTTTGCCAGTGGAATATTTAGGAGGATTATTATTACGTAAATACAGATACACAGACGCTTTAAGAGTAATAGTGCAAATTTTCGAATTTTAAAATGAACCTATTCTTAATTCATACAAACTTTGGAACCCCCGTTTCACCCCTTCAGGTGTAGAAATACTGCCCAAACATTTCAATAAATTAATCAAGCCTTTATTTCCAGCTTTAATAAAAGAAATCAAAAAAGAGGTCCATACAGTTATACTTCCTAAACGAACCCGAAAACCACTCACCAAAAAACGACTCAAATGCACAAAGAAAAGAGATCTACGCGAGACAGAAACGATGTTGGAAAGTGGCTTATTCCCATTTAAAATCAGGAAGAACAGATCGTTTTCGTGCTCAATATGCCCAGAAGAATCCACGAATTTGGATCATATAAAAAACCATATATTAGATCATAACAAAACAAACATACATTTAGCGTTGAACAAAATGATATTCTCGAACTCGCAGAGATTCTACAAATCTGGGACTTACTTGAGATGCAAAATTTGCACTGTAGATATTAAAAACTACGAGGAATTAAAGGAGCACATAGAAAACTGCACACGGTTAAAATGTAACAAGAATTGGAACAACTTACCGTTCAAATTGGAGAAAGATCAGTTAGACTGTCCAATTTGTAAGAAGAGATTCTTAAACTACGTCAGTTTGAACACACATATGAATGTGCATTATCCGAATTATATATGTGAAAATTGTGGTAAGGCTTTCGCATCGAAAGCTCGATTGAGAGGTCACATGAGAACCCATGAACTGGGCCATTTCCCTTGCCGCTACTGCACCGCAGTTTTCGATATAGTTACTAAACGCGAAAACCACGTATCAAAAGAGCATAAGGCAGGTGTCAGATACGCTTGCAAACGTTGCAATATATCTTTGACATCGTTCTACGCCCGCCAGAAACATTTAGCGGAGGTACACAACGAGGAATTAAAAAGGTATAAGTGTAAACTTTGTCCCCAAAGTTATATCACTCCCGGCCATCTTTCTAGTCATGTCAGACGTGACCATTTAAATGAACGGAATCACAGGTGTGATAAGTGTGATTTGGCGTTCTACACAAAAAACGCACTGAAAATGCATATGATAAAGCATGATGGCGAGAGAATTCATTCGTGTAATATTTGCCTCAAGTCTTATCAGAGGAAAAAGACTTTGAGGGAGCATATGAGGATTCATACAAACGATAAGAGGTTTGTGTGTCCTGTCTGTGGTAGGGCGTTCACGCAAAAATGTACCTTAAAGGGTCACATGAAGGTACATGAAAGGAAAATCGATTTGGATGATAGAGAGCCTTTGCACTCTATTTAGTACGAGATTAAAAAAACATTCTTGAACAAAATACTTTTATTTATAATAGATAGTGTAAATATATTAATTTAATTATTTGAATCTCCGTAATATTCGTTACATGGTCCTTCGAGCCGGATATTGTAACTAAAAATTGTACTACTAACACTACTACTAACTACTGTAAAAATTTACTACCTCACTAAATTCGGTTAAGATACTCATTTTTTATTCAATTACAAATAATTAGAGGCATATAAATTGATTTGTAAAAAAAATAAAAAAAGTCTTCGGTCGGTAAACCGCCGCGAGGAACGAAATCCCTTTTTTTCATTATTTTGGTGCATAACGCTTCTTTTTTACGTGACGATTTCTTCCAGTTCACTCTACTGTAAGCCGCGTAAAAGAACTTGTTCCAAAAACAAATTAGAAGGTTTTTAATGTCTTCCAATAATAACATTATATCAGCAACTTATTAAAAAATAATTTAATATATACATTTATTTCAACTTTTTGGACCCCCTCAAATCGAATCAAAATAGTTTATTCACATGGGCATCAAGAGACTTGAAGTTTCATTAAAGTTTATGACTCTACTGCCAGATTCGCAATTTTACAGCTATCTTTAGAAGAACCTGTCATATTTCGCCATCTTTAGAAGAACCTGTCATATTTCGCCCCCTTATTTGCGAACGTATTTTCTGAATGGCCCCTTACGAATATTCGGAAGCAGAATTTGCCAAGCGCTGCATTTCAGGCCAGTTCTTAAACAAACTGTAGGTACATATTTCATATTATATTTCAAAGTTCTAAATATATTTGAGTTCAATTGTATAAAATTCTTTAATTGTTTAATATATGATATGTACTTTTTTTTTAAGTTTACCCCTTAAGATGCCTTTGCTACCATGGGTAGCAATGGTGACTAATTGGGGGTATTAAATGAAGCGTTAACAAAAAGCATTATGTGTTTTGAGTAATAAACGTACCTGGCCATAGATGGCAGCACATTCAGAGAAAAGTCGCGCGTCGGAAATGACACGCACTTCTTTATATTTTTCTTATACACATAATCACAATATTTTCTTCAAACATCACATAATATTGTGCCTAATTGTAATGAATTTAAAATGTATTTAATTAAGGATACTCAATATTTACATATATACAACTGTTTATTAGTTTATTTTTCAACAAAGCAAGATGAAAATTCTATAAATTTAAGTTCAGTACAAAATACGTTAAAATTATGACGATAAGGTCGTTTTTAAATTTCATTTTCATCAGTTTTGTTACAAAATAACTTCGCATAAGACTCAATAGACTAATAAGACTCATACAATAAGTAAAATAATATTTATTATTAATTAAACTTGCGGCACTTTAAGATGGTCGTTTTGACAAGAGGGGTGTCTCTCTTTGCCCGCTATGCTTGTCTCTTTTTGGCACATATGATGGAACGGGCTGTCAAAACTGCCTTCATAGCATGTCGCTAGGTTAATGTTTTTTTTACGAAGTTATTTATTCTTTTCACACCCTAGATTTTCATTTCCCTTGGCAAGCTTTAAAAATACGTGCAAAAAAAATGATTCAAGAAACCGCGATTAAAGTTTCAGAATAAAATTAGTATCTACCTAACTGATAAAATAAGCCGATATTTTAATCGCGATTTCAGTAGTTGTAGTTCGCGTGGGAGTTAGTACTTTGACCGCCATTCCACAGGCTAGGGTTCGATTCCCACTCAGAACAAACATATTGTGTGCTTGAGTCTGTCTGGGTTTGTTTATGGTATATAAGTTACCTGGTTTCCATAGCACAAGTTCTGCTTAGTTTGGAATCAGATGACCGTGTAAAGAATGTCCAATATTAATGTAAAATAACATGTATTTATGAAAATACGTTAAAATTATGTATTTTTAAATAAATGTGCAATATAATGAAAATAAATTCGTCCTCAATAGTAAAAGAAAGATATCAAATTAATAAAGTAATTGTTAAATAATTATTGTTTATAGGTTATAGGATAATTGTAATATTATTGATAAATATACATATTAATATTAAAACGGCTTTGTTTTTTTTTATCAATCCTAATCAAATACCTTTTTGAATATAAACTTTTCGCAAGGATTTTGAAGCTTGAATAAAAACTATATCAGACTATAACCTATCTCTGTGCCAAATTTCATCCCGATCCGTTCAGCCGTATTTGCGTGAAAGAGTAACAAACATCCATCCAAAATTTCACATTTATAATACTAGCTGTCCCCCGCGGTTTCACCCGCATTTCCGAGGGATCTTATCCTTTCCCAGGTCAAAAAGTATCGTATGTGTTATTCCAGGATATGACCTACCTGTGTGCCAAGTTTCATCAAAATCTGTTCAGCCGTTTTTGAGTGAAAGAGTAACAAACATCCATACAAACTGTCACATTTATAATATTAAGTGGGATTAGGTAATAGGATTAATTAGAGATACTTATAAATAATAATAATAATAATAATAATGTATTTATTTGTACTAAAAATCACAATATAGTCACAAGCATAATGAGAAGTACATACAACTTACATTGTTAACACTATTTAGTACAAACTACTACCTAATCTAGGACAAGCCTGTATTCTAGGCAGCAGCCCCCATAGCTGAAGTGGTTGTAATTGTTCGTGAATTGCATTTTGCAACCATGTAGATAAATTATTATGTGTGTGTGTGTGTGTGTGTGTGTGTGTGTGTGTGTGTGTGTGTGTGTGTGTGTGTGTGTGTGTGTGTGTGTGTGTGAGTGTGTGTGTGTGTGTGTGTGAGAGTGAGTGTGTGTGTGTGTGTGTGAAGGTGACGATCACTTACTTAAAAAACAATTTACATTGTTCAATGAGGTGTAGTATTTATTGATTTATTTTAAGATAGTAATCAGCGTTTCGGTTTCATCATACGTTAAAGATAAAAGCCATTTCTTCACCTGTTTCTTGCATTGGGATTTACATTGGGCGTATATTGGAATTTTCTTATTAATTTTATTATAAAGATAGGGACCAAGAGAACAGAAGAATTTATGAGAGAACATGGTACTTAATTTTGGGATCTGACACACAACATCTCGACGTCTCTTTTCACGTCTTGCGATTAGTTCAAAATTAACTTTTGAATGTTGCATGTAGGTAACTTGATGAATAAAATGTTTACGTACCGAGAGAACTTCGCAATATTCATATAGTTGGTTGGTGGGAAACCGAAAAGGCTTAAAAGTACAGACTTTTAAAACAGCTCGTTGAGCTCGTTCCAGAGGTAGTAAAATTGACTTTGGCGCCCCACCCCACGACGTAATGCAATACGTAAGCAGCGATTGACAAAGAGAATAGTAAACCGATTTCAGCGTGTTGGGATCCAAGATGTGCCTTAAACTTTTAAACACATAAATCAGCTTACGTACTCTCCCCGTGAGTGACTTGATATGGCCATGGAAGGACAACGTGCTATCTATTTGAATCCCTAGGTATTTAATTACCGAAGATCGGACTAAATTTGGGCAAGAACACGGGTCCAAACCTTGGTTTTCACAAATGTGAGCGACGATGGAGTATGAGTCCCTGGGGGATGTTTTATTATTACGCATGGAGAAAGGTATATATTTTGTTTTGTCTATATTTAATGTTAAAAGGTTAGTATTGAGCCATTCATTTACCATGTTAAAGCCCACCTGCGCGTTAGCATAAACAAGTTCCCACGAGTCGGCGGAAAACAAAAGTGCTGTGTCATCGGCGAAGGAAATAATCTTTCCCATGTCAAGGCAAATATTACAGAGATCATTTATGTATACTAAGAATAAAGTAGGGCCTAATATACTGCCCTGTGGCACACCATGTGTAACTGGAAGGTCGGTACTGAAATGTTCACCTATCTTTACAAATTGAGATCGATCTGTAAGGTAGCTTTTAAAAAGATCAAGTTGTATACCTCTGACTCCCAAGGCCTCCAGTTTTCTTAAGAGTAGAGGGACAGAGACCGTGTCAAACGCTTTAGCCAAATCCAGGAATATAGCTAAGCACTTTTTCTTTTTGTCTAGATTTGTAACTATGTAATCTGTTAGTTCATGGACTGCATCTGAAGTAGATTTTTGAGATCTAAAGCCGAACTGTTTTGACGAGATCAGGTTACTTTCTTCTAGGAATTTTACCAGTCGTTTATTCATGATACGCTCCAAAATCTTTGATAAAGATGGTAAGATCGAAATAGGTCTATAATTATTGACACAGTCTCTGTCCCCACTCTTATGTATAGGTTGAACAATTGATCTCTTAAACACCGAGGGAAAAACACCAGCTGTCAGACAAAGGTTACAAATATATGTGAGGGGCGGCACCAAAACGTTTTTACAACGTTTAAGCAAACCCGAAGATATATTGTCCCAACCAACCGCACAATCACTACGTAGAGACATTATGAGTTGTTCGATCTCTTTCTCATCTGTGGCTAATAAAACAAAGGAATTCGTATTGGATTTAGCAAAGTTGTGAACTACTGTTTTATTTCGTTTTTGTGCGTCTAGAGCTAATTTAGTGCCAATATTTACAAAAAAATCATTAACCTTGTCCACTGCCAACCGGGGGTTATTGTTAAGTGAGAGTAGGTCACGGGCTGGAGTTTTAGTTTTATGAATATCTGCTATACTTTTAATTGCGTTCCATAATTTTTTGTTGTTATTACCGGCATTTTTTATTTTATCTTTTTCGTAATCCGATTTAACTTTCCTCAATAAATTGCAACAGAAGTTCCTGTACCTGCGGTAAGTAATTTTTAAGGTTTCATTATTAGGTGATTTTTTTGTTTTCAGGTGGAGCTTGTCCCTATTTCTGATACAGCGCAGGAGACCTGGAGTTATCCATGGTTTTATTATTCGTTGTCTCCGTGGTAAAGTTAAGATTCTAGTGCTGATAGTTATGATTTGGCTGAGTGCTGAAACCAGAATCCCTGTTGCTTCAGTAGGGTCCTTTGTACGAAAGATTGAACTTAAATCTAATTTACTTATTTCGTCATCAAATATACTGTGGTCTATTTTTGAGTATTTGGTAACTGCATACTGTTTACATTTAAGTTTCCCTAGGGAAAGTAATACAGTTTTATGATCTGTCAAAGATGATTCAGCTATAATTGTAAGGCAGTGTAGTTTTGTTTTAACCAAGACGTGATCGAGGCAGCTATTAAGTCTTGTAGGAAGATAGTGCGCAGGAAGAAAACCAAGATAAGAAAGGAGAGTCAGGTACTCAGGCGAATTTCGATCGTGATTGTTATGTGAAATATCGATATTAATATCTCCTAGTATAATTACATTTTTAAATTTGGTAAGCGAGGACACTATATTATTTAGAGATTCATAAAATTTTGTAAGATTATTATGGGAGGGTGATCTATATTAACCCAACTATAGCAATATCAGTGCTGATTTTTAGTACAATACAATTGGCGTCCTGACAAGGTGGTTCCTCAAAAGAGACGTTTTGAATATTATTTTTGACGTAAATTACCACACCATCGTTTTGCAATACCACATTATTATTACCATAGTGCAGGTAGCCGTCAATCGTTGGTATATTACTTGCGTACGTAAGCCAGCATTCCGTTAAGACTAGGACATCGCAATCCAGTTTCATTTGTTCCTGTAATGTTAAAAATCCTGGGCTATTTCGAGAAATACTTCTAATATTCTGAGTCAAGACATTGAAACTTTTTATATATCCTGCCTCTCTTAAAACATGCTGACAATGCTCTGGCTCGCATGTCCTGGCGTCGAGGTTACCAAATTGATCTATATTGTTAAGATAATCACTTATTTGATCGAATTTTGTAATTTTAGGACGTTACTATTAGGGTGGACTTTGGTATTATAGATATAGTGTAGGCTAAGATAGGGCTGACGACGCGACTTGCTTGGGAAAAATATGTGTGGTAGCAAATAAGTAAGTGGGACAATGAGTGAGTGTTTGTGTGTTCGTAAGTGTTTCGAATGGATAATTAATTGTTGAATATTTTTTTGAGATTGAGTAGATTGTGTGTTGGAAATAATAGGCCTATAGGTATAGTTTTGACGATCTTTTAAAATAAACAAAAGTAAATTTATAAATAAAAATAGAAAATTCAAACATGGTAAATTGGAGTATGTAGGACATGCAATATTACAATGCTTAACGATAATATCTAGTCATTTAGGATTACTTTTTAGCGCTTGAATCTGTGATTCCTCTGTGATCAGGATGGACGGAGCTCCATCGTCCTTCCGGAGAATTATCAGTCCATTGGAAATCCAACAATACTTGTATTGTTTGGATTTTACTAGCTCCCGTGCCAAATAGTATAGATGTTTTGCTTTGCTTGTCAAGTGTTCTGACACAAAAATGGGTTTTACGGGCCCCTTCAATCCCAAATGTGTAGTATTCAACTTGTTATTTTTGTTTTCAAGGTTGAATGTCTTGACTGCTGTTATTATTTTATTTTTTACTATAGGTCCAGCTAAGTTTACAAGGATCGTTCTTTCCATGTTTGTTTTACTTCCAATGCGTCTAATATCCCGGATTTCATTGGAAACAAGTTCAGCATTAACTACTTTGGCAGTTTTCATAGCAATTTCTAGGAGGTTTTCCTGTTTTTCTTGCGGATTCGTAGGGACATTGCGTATTTCAATAGAGTTTTGGGATGACTGACGGGAAAGCTCCTCAAGTTTAGTTTCAAGCAGTTGAAGCTTTTTTTGGTAATTATTAGTTTTCTTCTATAGACTGGATCTTTGTAGCCACAGTCTCATATTTAGATGACAGAAACTCCATAGATGTTTCAATTCCCACGTTAGATTTTTGTAGATCGATTAATTGTTGCTTCAAATCCGACATTTGCCTGTTTATGTTATTTAATGCTCCAGTCTGTGATTCGATAAAGCTATTTAGGGTCTTTGTAAGTTCCCTCATTTCATCCTTTAAATCGCATTTGTGGTCACATTCGACACGAGATCTTTTTCTGCGAAATCCGACGTTGTTAGTAGGAGTAGTAATATCCATGGTATTATTGGTAGTTGATAAATTCGGATCGGATCCATATAGCTGAAGATCTGTTTTGGTCGGTGTTCGTTCCATAACAATAGAAAATATAATATTACTCAATATTAATACAAAATTTGCGTTGCGTATTTTTAAGGATTTGATCCTGGTGCTCGCAATTTCGTCGCCCGGCTTCGGTGCGCTGAGCTACGGAGACAGTTAAGTGAAACGATGAAATTTTTGATAGTTTGTTACGAGCGGTGACAAATCGACAGATGAGGTGTTATTTATTAGGTGTGATGTGGGTACTCATATATTTAACGCCACAATTATAGCACAACAGAAATTGGTAAATTTCAAGTTTTTTGTCACTATTTCACTTGTTTATTAACTGACAGTTATAGCTTATAGGCTGCAGATTAACTCCTTGTAACTTTTGTGGAGAAAAAACACAGTTTAATATTTTTAAGTAAATAATAATTGCAGAGTGCAAAGAACACGTCCGATACCGTCAAATGCTGAGCGGGGGGGGGATCTTGTTTGTTTCCAGATGTTTCACGTAACAAAATTGATAGGTAGCGGTAGATTCGTCGATATGTTGCCTCCACTGGCCGCCAGGTGTCAGCCTCAAACTCGACAGGAATGCTTTGGAACTGAAGCTTTGGATATACTTAACCAGCAGTTTGAAATCAGATGCAAAATAGGGATCTTATACGTTTGAAGCAATTCCGCCTGTGTCAGATTTTTATCTAGCCGGCCAAATAAAATAGGTGGCAAAGTCGGCGCTGTATGTACATATGTAGCAACATCTACCTATTACATAGATAGATATAGTTCGCACGACTCCTAGATAGATGGCGCTTTAATAATCTACATCGCGCTAACGAAGTTTTCTATGTGATCTGGATAAATACAAAAACTTCCCGTCCCACTTTTTGTGTCCCCCGACGACGCCCTGAGCCGAAGTTCGGGCCCCAACTGGGGCGCCCTCAGCGGTGAGTCGTCACAAACAAACACGGCTGAGAGCCCTAAGCGCTCGCCGAATAGTCCGCGTAAGGGTGTCTATGGTCCTTCAGACCGCCACCTTTAAGTCCTCCTCAAAAAAAAAACATTTGCAGTTGTGGTGCAGTCCCCAGGCACGATGACCTAGCCTGGTGAAAGTTCTTCCCTATACAATCTTACACCTCGCTCCTCCATTTTGGTGACCCTAACGTGATTAACTAAACTTACCATGACTTAAAAGTTACTACAAAATTAACGAAAAATGCACACGACTAATAATAGAAAAACAGTATTACGAATGCAATTCTTTATTATGCTTCCGAAAGTCAATTTTACTTTTAAATCCAATCCAACATTGAGAACAAGCGAATTTCCAATCTGGATTGTGTAACCTCATGTGCTGTTTCAAATTCTTTTCATATCTATAAGTTTTAGTGCATAACGGACAACCAAAGTTTCTCTCTTCGGTGTGCATGACCATGTGTTTTTTTAAATGGCTTCGTTCAGAAAATGGCTTCTTACATACGTCACACAAAATATTCTGCATGTGAAATTTAATTTTGTGAGAACCCAACGATTTTCTTGTTTTAAATATTTCATCGCACACATCGCATTTAAAATCAAACGATATTCCGTGTTTTTCGTTCAAATGCTTCATTTTCTCATAATGATATTCAAATCTTTCGGAGCAATGTTGACATTTTGATAATTTAACTTTATCAGAGCCCATATGTAGTTTGTCATTATGATATTTTAATTTATGAATGCTATTGAATTCAATTTTGCATTTATCACATGTGTATTGACGTTTTTGGTGTATTTCTTTATGTTCTAATAACCTTTTGTGGGACACGAAACCTTTGCCGCAAGTGTCGCATATAGCATTACTGTAATGCACACTTATATGTTTATTTAATAAGAAGAAACTATTAAACTTTTCCGAACACAGATGACATGAGAAAACACCATTTATTGTTTTTAAACTATACGCGATCATACCATTTCCGGACGAAGTGAAAACTGTCAGGTGTTCATCTGTCAAATGTTTTCGCGCGCTTTCCAAATCTGAAAGCAGGACGTCGCATATTCGACATTTTAAGTCAGAAATGTCGACTTTCATAGTCTTTTTACCTTTCTTCAGAACATCTTTCATCATTTCATCTCGTTTTGGTATTTTATGAGTACTAGTATGTTGTAAGATGAGGATTATGTCTAATTGTTTTTCATCACAGTAGAGGCATTTGAAACAGAATGGATGGGATAAATATGTGAATGGTTTAACAGTTGTGTACAGAAGAAAGTTCGCCGCGTTTTCTCGCTCCGATAGTGTCAGCGCCCACTTGCTTGACGTCTGGCGTTTATTGGCGGGAACTGAAAATAATTGACATCTCTTTAATCTATGAAGCTTGCGAACTTTCATCGAAATGCTAATCAAGTGCCATTATTACGAAACTTAGGTACCTACATACTTCAATCCTGGTATATTAACGTAGGTAGGTACCTACTTAAACATAAATAAAACACATTTTGAATAAATGTTTTTATTTATCCCATTTAATAATTTACGACAGATAATCATTGATTCCGACCGTACAGTACTAGTTTATTTATTTAATTGCTCTGTACTAAAATACGTGTATATTTTAAAAATAATGTCTTCTGATACTTGATGAAAATATCAACAAAAACTGACGCTAAATACCACATTTCTAAACTATTGATTTATTAATGTACAATGACTAGAATATAAATTATCTAACAAACCTAAGAAGCCTTAAAGACACCATGACAATGCCTAATTGTGGTGCCCAAAATTTTATATTTGGTGATACGGCATACTGAAATAGGTCTTTACTTTAGTCATTCGATCTTACCTACTTCAATAATCTGCTGATAATTATTATACACTACCATTTGAATTCGGTTCCATAGTAAATATTTAACAGTTAGATAGATATCTCAGTACTAGAAGCTATGCCTGACTTATCTAAGGATGCCACTGTTTAGTATGATTGATTAACTCATTTTTACAATTGTACCCCGCACCACAATCGGAACAGACAAATTTAAATAAAGAACTATGCCCTTTCAGATGTTTCTTTAAACTCATTTTATGCATATACGCATTCTTGCAGATTGGGCAAACGAAATTTCTCTCTCCAGTATGCCCTCGCATGTGCTGCTTCAATTTGTACTCTAGCCCGAAGCATTTAGAGCAAATATCGCATTTGTACTTCTCCGTATGGTATCTTGTAGTGTGCTCGGTCAAAGCGCGACGCGTGCTGAATACAGTTCTGCAGACGTAGCAATGAAACGACATCTTCACTCCGTGGATTTCCCTTAAATGCAACATTTTACTGTAATGCTCCTTGAAAGTCTCCGGACATTGCGGACATTTTTTCGGCTTCACTCTATCTTTTCCTTTATGGATAATTTCTCTATGATATTTCAGCTGACTCTTCTTGGAGAATACCTTCTCGCATTGCTCGCAGTTAAACCTCTCCATCGTGTGACATTCTTTATGCTTCATCAAGGAATGCTGATTCAGGAAACCAGCGCCACAATTCTCACAAACAACTTTTCCTACGTGACAATTCATGTGCGCATTTAACAATTTGAACGCCTGAAAGTCTTTATTACAAATATGACAGGTAAAGAGACCGTTATTGACCTCCATTTTGAATTCCGTCATGCCATTCGTGGCAGAAAAGAAGTATTTCTCGTGTACAACAGTCAAATGATCCCTTATCGTGTCGAGATCTGGATATTTTTCGTCGCACAACCGACATTTTAAATTAGAAATGTCTACTTGTAAAGTCCTTTTGCCTTTCGGTACGTATTTTTGTAATATTAAGTTTAAATCATCAGTTACATGAGTCGATGTGTGTTCCAATAAACTGTTTAGTTCTGAATGATATTCCACACAGAAGAAGCATTTGAAAGTAAACCCCATAAATATGAAAGGGCGGACGGTTGTGTATTGAATGAATTTGGCGGCATTTTTTCTCTCTGGCACGGTCATTTGCCATATGCTCGTTTCCTGTACCGGTTTGTCGTCTGCGAAAAGAAAACAACACTTTCTGAATGTTTACGGAATTTATTAGTACACCTACCTAAGTATTTTTAACTACAAACCTGTCATTTATCCACTTATCGCTAGAAAGTTATTTCCACTAACCGCTAAACTTTCGACAACTGACAAGATGTTAGTTTAGAAAGATTTATCTTGCACAAAAATAAAACAAATGCGAAATATTCACAAGTTTATGATTGTATACACACTTACTTACTAAAGAGATCAAAACAAATGCATTCAATATAATTTGTAGGTAATTATATACCATGTTATATACTAGCAGGTACTGCGAAAATGCGCATCGTCACGGTCACATCGATAAACAAGATGAATAACATTTTTGGTACCCAACTACTATAGCTAGTCTCCAAAATATTATTATTACCGTTCAGTCAGTTTAAAATCTAGCCACACTTATCATACAACAAAAACTATTACACCCATATCCGATTAAGAACATAACTTTTATGTGTCTATGGTTTCCTTTCTCCATATTACAAACCGTTTAGTTTGGGGTCATACGGCCGTAGGGGTAATCCTCGAATTGAAATTTACAATCAATTGACAGGAAAATCGAAGTATCTTCTAGGATGCCATTCCTTAACATGCCTATTAAAGTCATTCCTATTTGGAAAACCACTACCGCAATCTGAACAAGTAAATTTTATGTACTGCTCTCCATTCACGTGGATACGCATATGCTGCTTCAAGCTTTTCTGATGTCTGTATGCTTTCTGGCACAACGTACACACGTAGTTCCTCTCCCCAGTGTGCGATACCATGTGTTTCTTTAGTGTTGTGACACAACTGAAGCTCTTCTTGCAAATCTCGCACTGTGTCTTCTCAGTGTGGTATTTATTCGTGTGCATCGTCAACGTGCGGCGACTAGGAAACACAGACTTACAAACTTCGCATTCGAACGTAAAAGTGATGCCGTGGACTTCTTTCAGATGCTTTAACTTCCTGAAGTGCTCAGCGAATCTTTCGGGACAATGAGGACATCGCAGCATCCGCATTTTTGTAGCACCTTCATGAGTCTTTTCTATGTGGTATTTGAGGTTAGAATTCGTCGTGTACACTTTATTGCATTTGTTACACGGGTAACCGCCTGGAAGATGTATTTCCTTATGCTGTATTAGCCGCTGATGCGTCATGAAGCCAGCTCCACAAGTTTCGCAAACAGCATTGCTAAAATGGACGTTCATATGCCGATTTAACAGTATGAACGTCTGGAATATCTTCTTGCATATGTGGCACGAGAATTGTCCGTTTTTCGTCGACAAATCGTATGCAACGAGACCGTTCCCTGATTCTGTAAAAGGTTTTTTATGGTCCGATATCAAATGTTTTCTAACATCGTCTAAATCTGTAAAATTCTGTTGGCAAATGCGACATTTTAGTTCGGATATATCTACTTTTACAGTTCGCTTTCCTTTGGGCAACAGTTCTTTTAGAATCTTAGATTGTTCTGGAATTTCATGAGATAAGCTATGCTGAAGGAGAGTTTTTATATCAGAGTATTGCTCCCTGCAGAAGAAACATTTGAAAAAGTATCTGCAGTAGACGAAAGGTAGGGCTGTCGTGTTCTCTATGAATATTGCTGCGTTTTGTCTTTCGGACAGCGTCATCTCCCATATGCTAGTAAGTGCTCCTTGTCGTCGTTTCGCCTCTTGAGTCGGTCCTGGGGAGATAAAACGGTTGGTTTTTAGTAGACTCTCCCAAAACAATGTTTTCGGCATCACGATGAAGCTGCTAATAATATTAATAGATTCTTATTGACATTTAATCTCATTGCTATATTTTACCATTACAGATTCAAATGTGGAAAACATATGTTATTTAATTAAATGAGCTGGCCTGAAATGAGTATTAGAGATTATTTATCTCAATTTCTCATGAGTTGCAGCTGTCCATTGAGGGATAGAAAAAGTTGTAGACAAACAATCAAGTTACTATTATAAAATACTATTTATTAATACTGTTCATAAATTATTGCATACACATTTTTAAACCTACCAATAATTTAAAATAGCTATTTGTTTATTTACAAATGATGTTAACGGAATACCCGACAGCAGAAAGTTTATAAAAAATCGTATTATACTCTAAACTAAACACTATGAGACACTATATTCTACGAATCTCCGATGCTTATTAAAAAATAGGCGGCAAAAAATGATAAAATGGCACAGCACACATTCACCCTATCCTATAACACAGGCTCGCTCGCCAATCACCAATAACTTATCTACGTTTTAGTCCCAAGTAACACCATCCCGAACTAAAAAGTTCAATTTATTAACTCAGGACCAAAATTCTTAACAATCGTCTTAAACTGCCACTGTGGATGCCACTGCTTCATATGTTTATTATAATCATTTCTATTATGAAACCCGCTTCCACACTCCGAGCAGGTGAATTTCCAAACTGGGCCGTGAACCCGCATGTGCTGCCTCAAAGTCCTCTCATGCATATAAGCTTTTTGACAAATTGTGCAGAAGAAATTCCTCTCTCCAGTATGACCTCTCATATGCATTTTTAACAAAGATTTTGTCCCGAAACACTTTCCGCAAACTTTACATTGAATTTTCTGCGTATGCAATTTTGTCGTATGCTCAGTAAGAGCTCTTCTTGTCGGAAACACCGACTTGCAGTCGGGACATTCAAAAGTGAACGTAATTCCATGGGCTTCTTTCAAATGCGTCATTTTTCTATAATGCTCTGAGAATCTTTCCAAGCAATGAGGACATTTTAAAGGTTTTATCTTCTTTGCGTTGGTTACCTCATGTCTTTTAAAGATATGGTATCGCAGTTTCAATTTCGTCTGAAAAACCTCATGACATTTATCGCATTTATGGACACCATTCTGATGGACTATCTTATGGTTGATTAATCTCTGATAAGACATAAATCCTAAGCCACAAGTTTCGCACACCACACTGAAATGCACGTTCATGTGTCTATTGAGAAGAAAGAAGGAGTTAAAAGTCTTTGAACACTTGTGACAAGACAGCAAACCGCCGTTGGTACTCAAATCATATGCCATAAGCCCATTGCCAGCTGAATTGAACTCTTTCTTATGAGCAACTATTAAGTGTTTTCTCATATCGTCAAGGTCAGAGTATTTTTGCTCACAAATCCTGCATTTTAGACCAGATATATCGACTTTTATAACTCTCTTCCCCTTTCTAAGATACTGTTTTAGCAAGCAGCTTCTTTCAGGTGTGATGTGGAAGGCCGTATGCTGTAATACTGAATGTATTTCTGGGAATACTTCGTTGCAATAGAAGCATTTGAAATTGGCTTGCTGATAAAAGAACGGCTTGATCGTGGTGTGCTCAAGGAATGTGGCGGCGTTTTGTCGCTCAGATATAGTCATTTGCCATATACTTGTCCTTGGTCCTGGTCGCTGACTTGCTGGTAGTCCTGGGGAGATAAATAAAGTTCCTTTTAAACGTTATCTTCTTTTAACGATTCCTAAGTATAGTTTTCGTGCAGTGATCAGTTTGGGTGCTCTTCGTAACTCTAACTACTTGATAAGCATCAACACTTTGAATATACTATTTAGTAACTTATATAATTTGTATACAAATTATGTGATGACACCGAAACCTAATAGTAAGGTACTCAAAGAAACCGTTTTACGTAAAATACTAAAGAGCTTATCAAATATCCGAAGATAGTTCTTAAATAAGACCGTTGCATCATAAGTAATTACAACTATCTATCGCCAAAACTACTTAGTTCAAAGTCCCATGAGCAGCACTCACATGTGCTACAAGACCCACATGGTCTACACAATTATGTCCACACACAGAACAAACAGTTTGGCCAACCTCATGAGATCGAGTATGCTCTCTCAAGTTCTTTCTTCTAGCATAGGCCTTCCCGCAGATTTCACATTTGAAATTCTTCTCCCCCGTATGAATAACCATATGCCTGGATAAACAGTATTTGGAGAAGAATCTTGAATGGCAGATAGGACACTCTTGGTTCCTTTCCTGCAAATGAACGGATCTGATATGTATAAGGAGATGATATTTCAAGTCATACTCCCGACCGCAAGTTTCACATCTAAATAGCCCGGTTGTTTGATTATGAATAATCCTCAAATGTTTCGTTCTTTGATAATCAGAGTTGAATCTCTCAGGGCAGATAGGACATCTTCTTGGAAATTGTTTCAAATGGACCCCTCGCATATGCAAAGTCTTTTTCGCTGAATTACTAAAGACTTTATCACATTTTTCGCAAGGAAAACTGCCAGTTTCATGAGTTTGAAGATGGCGTTTCAATAAATTCATGGAAATAAAAACGGATCCACATATTTCACAGCTGAAATTATTGAAATGTTTGCTCATGTGAATGATAAGAAGTCTCAGTTTCAAATAATTTTCGCCACAGATTTGGCATTCAAAAGTGTCTCCATTCAATTTAAAAGGCACAAGGTTATCTTGATGATTAGGGTCAATTGGTTTTCCGTGTCGTTTTAAATGTTCTTTTAGAGATTGTAAGTTTACTAATATTTCCAAACAGAGTTTACACTGCAGTTGTGTGACATCAACTTTCAAATTCTTGTCTCTAACTCTATTATTTAATTCTTTTCTCATATCTATAGTAGTATGATCCTTATTTGTATGGTCTTTTAAGAGATTTGCATTGTGAAACGATTTGGCGCATATAAAGCATTTGTACTTATTGCTTGCGTGAATAAAAGGGTATACGTAAGAGTTTTCAAAGATAGTCAAAGCATTTTGCTTCCAGATTTCATCTTCTTTAGTCCTTCGAGACTGTCCACATAGAAAAGTACCTTGTACAGTTTTCACGTTAAAAGTTATCGAAGATTTAAGTTCATCCTCGCATTTAACTGCATCCAGTGAAATTGGTGTTTTTAAAACAGCAATATTAGATAATGTAGCGTTGTTGACACTTTTTAATTTCTTTACAACTTCTTTTCGTCTTTTATTTATTGTATATTTCTTTTTACGATTTTTCGTAATTACTTCATGTTCATATTCGAGATTATCGAGGCATATTGGAGTCTTGAGAACTGTTAATTTTATATCCAATCCATCATCTCCTTTCAGTATTATGGATGAATTTGTTTCTTCGATGATTCCTAAAAAAAAGTGAATAGTATGATTTCTTGTATAGGTAATTAGATATTAGTTAGCACTGTAACTAATACTTACTTCTGATATTTGACAAGGAGTGCTCAATTTATTGGTAATCATTTTAATAATGTAATGATAATGGTAAATATGAAGAAGTGTAATAAGTAGTCATTGTTTATTCCGTATAATAAGAAATAGGATGACAAGTAAATAACAGACATATAATCACTAATATTTTATTATTTAAGAAAATAATTATTAATATAGAAGAAATAAGTAAATAAAATGTCAATTATATAAAATATTGCTCTAGTTAAAAATAAATATAACATACTTAAATGATTTCTCAAAAAAATGCAGTATCTATGCAATACTACGCACGCAATTAACTAAACAATTTGCAGATTTATCTTGACAAACATTTTTGTTATGAAATCCTGACCAATAGCTAGTTAGTTTCCATAAAGGGCATAATTCGGAAAATTCTCAAAATTGTACTTACAGCTGATATGCTTGTAAAGTTGTCAAAAAATAAAAGGCCCGTTTTGACAGCACATAAACAACCATGTGCCAAAAAGAGATGAACATAGTGCAACAAGAAGAGACACCCTCTTGTCAAAACGGGCCTATTAGATTATGGATTGATATTTATTTACACAATTAAGTAGTCCTATTGTTTCGATACTATGACGACTCGTAATAAAAAAAAAACTATTTACAACTTAAATAAAAGAACACCTTGGTTCTCTTGGACCTGTGCTGCCATCTATTTAACCTATGAATTAACTCTACAAATACTCAACTCAACCCATTTCATGCAACCTCAGATGATCTTTCAAGTTCTTCCGACGCAAGAAGGCCATACCACATACATCACACTTATGGTTCTTTTCACCAGTATGTATAACCATGTGGCGCTTTAAAGACTCCTTGTTACAGAACCTTTGATGGCAAACATCGCATTGCTGATTCCTCTCTTGCAAATGTACTGATCGGGTGTGACAAATCAGATGATATTTAAGGTTAAACGCACGTCCACATGTCTCGCACTTATGCACCCTGGTCGATTGGTTATGAACATCTTGCAGGTGAATAGTCCTCTTGTAGTTAGAGTTGAATCTTTCGGGACATATCGGGCATCTTCGGGGATACTGTTTCAAGTGCACACCTCTTACATGGAGGGTTCTCTTGTAAGGTGTACTGAACACTTTGTTGCATTTGTCACAGGGGAAGTTGCCGTTCTCGTGAACTTCTAAATGTTTCTTCAGGAGACGTAAAGTCATGAATCCTGACCCGCAAAATTCACAACTGTAATTGTTGAAGTGTACGCTCATATGTATGACCAATACTCTCACTTTGATAAAGGTTTCGTTGCATATAACGCATTTATGGGAACCGTCGACTGCTTGTAAGTTAAACGGAATGATATTGTCATGCAAATCCGGATCAATTGGCTTCTCGTGGATTTTTTTTAAATGCTGCTTCATCTCCACCAGATCCTTTGGTCTTACAGAGCAGATCTTGCACATTATATTACTAACGTCAACTTTTAAGACATTCTCCCTTTTATTATTAACCAGTCTTTTTAGAGCTGTGAATGTGTGCGCCTCCGTCATATGCTCTCTGAGAAGAGTTGTATCAAAGAATGGTTGACAGCAAACGAAGCATTTAAACTTATTGTTACTGTAGACGAAGGGGTAAACAGTTGAAAACTCGAAAATTGACAAAACGTTTTGCCTTACGTCTGGGGCTTTGTGCTGTATCTTTGGTCTATGCACGAACTCTACGGGCATAGTCGTATCCTCTTGAATGTATAGTATTGGAGAGTCTGCCGGTGATAATGGTGACGGGCTGCGAGAAGGAATAAATTCTCTCGAGGTTGTAGGTAACTGAGTACTGTTTAGCACTTTATATTTCAGTGCATTTAATTTACTGAAGTCCAGAACAGTTCCCAGAGGCTTACATAAGCTCCGATCGTAGGCAACTTGAAAAAGGGGCACTATTCTTTTGGGCTGCTTCTCTGTGTCCTCATTTAATGACGAGTCGGTTCCTAGAAAAGAAATAAAATGTATGTACTCAGATATGACGCCATGAAAAGTTAATGTGGGTAGTTATGCGTGTGTGTTAAATCCATTTCCCTTTTTGTACATATAAAGTTAAACATACGTACCGTTTTGTGCATTTCTTAAAGGTGATAAATAATATATCGACATATTAGTTACATTAAAATATCATAAATATAATAATATTAAAAAGTATTTATTTCATTTTGATTATTTTGTGACATACTTAAAATAAAATCGATTATTCTAGAATCACAACAATTATAATAACTTTAAAAGCACGTGTAAAAAGATAATTACGTCGCTTGAAACATACTATTTGCTTTCGTCCCTGAAATAACATTAGTCGGATGATGAACTTTAGTGTGATGTTTTAAACTACAATTCTGAACAAACGACCTTCCACACGTTGTACAAATGAACCTTCTATCGTTTTCATGTATCCGCATGTGCTCCTTCAACGTATATTTCCTAGCGTACGATTTTTTACAAACGCCACATTGATACTTTCTCTCACCACCATGCCTGATCATATGATCCTTCAACTCAGCCTTAGAGTAAAATTTCCACTCGCACGCATTACAGGAATACCGTTTCATTTTTAAATGTACAGCCCTAACGTGTACTCCTAATTTACCGCTCAAAGTGAACACTTTAGGACACATGGTGCATTTGTATTCCTTTAGTTTCACACCATGAACTGTGGATACGTGCTTGTTTCTCTGGAAGTAATTTCTGAAAGTTTCTGGACATTGCGGACATCTATGACGTTTAACCATCATATGGACAGTGGCGTAGTGTTCCTTCTGTGCGTTTGATGATCGGAACACCTTATCGCAAGCGTCACAAGAAAACGACCCAGTCTCGTGAGAGAAGCCATGGGTTCTCAAACGTTCAGGCGTTATAAAACCTGTACCACATTGCTCGCAAATAAAATTCTGGAAGTGTACGTTCATGTGGTGGTTCAAAGATTTGAAATCTTCGTATTTATCTTCGCATAACGCGCATTGGAAGTCAAATTGTGTTACTCTAAATGGTAGTACACCATCGCTCGATATGATGTCTACGTGTTTCTTGTGTTTGTCAACTATATGTATTTTTAACACATTGAAATCGTACAAATCTTCATTGCAAATTTTACAGCCTATCTTTGTTATGTCTACCTTTATTAACTCGTATTTCTTAACTTTCGACAAGGCGTATTTAATTTGATATGTTGTCATAGAATGATGTTCAGTATTGTTATGATTACGAAGTTTGACAGGGTCACTAAATCGCTGTTCACAATAAAAGCACAAGTATAAATTCTTCATCCACCTAAATGGACATACTGTAGTATATTCTAAAAGTATCGCTGCGTTTCGTTTCCTAACCCTCATATCATCGCGGAAGTTTCTTGTAGTTGCTCTGTTCTCAGGCCCCTTACTGTTAAGTTCTTTAACTTCGATGTCTTTATCAAAAGCTGGTGATGTTTCATGACCTAAAAATGAAAAGAAAAACGTGGTATAAACGTTCCTATACATTTTGAATCTTTAATCCAATCATGCATTTCCATTATTCGTAAAATAATAGCTGCCTCCTCGATTATACATGATTTGCATCAAATTTTAAAAGGTTAAATAAGAATGTTGCTTGAATGTAAAAAAGGGTCAAATTAGCAAGAACAGGAATGTGGTATCCGTTTACTATTGCACATCCGTACGTAATACAGAGTACTGTAAATATTTACCCTAAGATAAAACGAGTAGAAGCTCCGTGCTTAATTTTTAAGAATCAAAATTGCCCCCATTCTGGTATTTTGTTTAAGAGTTGATGGATGTCAATGAAGGACTTATGGTTTACCCTTTGAGTATTAAGCCAGCCTGGAGACGTCACGCGCACTAATGTCTATGCAATAAAGTCTGTCACTTTTTGGGGGGACGAGGCAACGCACACATTAATGCGCATGACATGCACACGACAAAATTATCAAACACTAGCCATAAACAATACGCACACAACACACAGGGACAACGTGTCAGTGCGTGCAGTTTTATATAACCGACGTGATTGGTAATCACGTACATTTGGCAGAGGGGAACGCCTGTCAGTGCTCCCTCCAGGGCTTAATGCTCTAAGGGTTTACCTACTCAATTTACTACGATATACCCTTTTACTTCAGCTGTCATCAATTGTTTTATTAGAGGAATTATGGCATGGTTTTTAGAATAGCCATCGTAACCTAGTGATAATGCCTCATGTTTCAAAGGTTAACCTGTTTAAAAATATACAATTTCGAATATTACAGAAGATCCGTTAATAAGCTTTGGAAATAATATTCTAATCTGTTCTCAGGGAGATAATGAAAGGAATATTGTGTTATCATAGTTTAATTTTACATACACTGCCACGTAGATAGTACTAATTCATTTGTGTGGTAATATTAATATTATCATGATATTTATTTAGGAAACAGGACTGTAGTATTGAAGATAATTAATATTTTTGCAATATTCTTTAGATCATTTATGCATTCCTCAATTTCCCAAAAAAACGGTTTGGAATCGATAACTGTAATCGATCAATAAACTAATTGTTAGAATAAATATCAGTTGAAACAATTTACTGCTGCATTTAATAATAATGCATTCATTGGTTATACTTACTAGAAACTAAAGTTGAAGTTTTTTATTCGGACGGGCTCTACAGAATATTAGAATTTAGCGAAAATATAGATGACATAAAAGAAGATACAACATTTGAATCAAATCAAATCTTCAATACAGTAAATTTATCGCAAATTCCTAATTTGGAAGGCGTTAATATTTGGTTGATCAAGAATCATCGAACCAGATTTTTTTATTTAGATACTAAAATACATCTTTCAAATGCGTCGGGTGATGTACCCGCATATGCTGCTTCAAACTGCAATTCTGAATAAACGATTGTCCACACACAGGGCAAATAAACCTTCTATCATTATTATGGATCCTCATATGTTCTCGTAAAGTCTTTAATCTAGCATAAGATTTTTTGCAAACATCACATTGATAAATTCTCTCGCCTCCGTGCTTGATAGAATGCTCTTGAAGCTCATAATTCGTGAAGAACTTCATGCCACAGATAGAGCAGATGTGATTTCTTTCTTGTAAGTGCTGGAATTTTATGTGAGCTGTACGTCGACTGCACAAATCGAAGACTCTTGGACACGACGGGCAGGGAAACACGGCAGTTTTCTCCCCATGCACCGTGTTTAAGTGCTTAAGTCTGTGTTTGTAGGAGACGAATTTCTCATCACAAATCGGACATTTGTATCTCTTATTTGACCTGTGTATTTTGGCTATGTGAGCGTACAATGATGCGTAAGATGGGAAGGTGTCTGCACACCATTTGCATGGGAAGTCTCCTCGCTCGTGTGTCCGAGCGTGGTTCACCATTCTCTGTGATGTAGCGAACCCTTTACCGCATGTTTCGCAGATGAAGTGCTCGTAATGATCGTTCATGTGTTTGTGAAGACTCAAGAACATCTCGTACCGTTTGCCACAGATCTGGCAGCAGTGTTCGTCTTTGCATAGCTTGTACGGTAGAACGCTTTCTCCGTGAGATACATCAATAATTTTTTGATGCTCAATTGTTAGATGTACCTTCAGCATAGCATAATCTGTTATGCTGATGCCACAAAGTTTGCATGTCGTTGTTGCGAAGTCCATTTTCAGAGGCTCGTACTTTCTTGGTTTCAGCAAATGTTTCACGTCGGAATGGTGAAGCAAATTGTGCTCTCTCAGTTTCTCTGGTTCCAGGAAGGTGCTTTTACAGAAAAAACAAAGGTATGTGCCCTTTCTGTATTTGAATGGGTAGGCTGTGCAAGATTCAATGATAATTGCAATGTTATTTCTGAAAGTTGCCCGCCTCTCGTTCCCCATGTCCCGCGCTGTGGTAAGTGCCGTTGTATTATTTTCTATCTCTGTTACCACATCGGGATTTATCTTTATTGCTTCAGATTTTCTTCCTAAAAATAGAAAAATATCCGATATAGGGTCTTCATGATCCATTGGCAATGTCTGTTCAGAACTTAAGAGCTAAAATTTATAGTATAATGCTTTGAGTAAGTTTATTGTCAAAATTTAAATTTAAGGCTACAAAGAAAAATCACAAAAGCATGTTTTTGCATTATTTATCACTTACTTTAATAACAATCAATCTTATGTATTTTAAAGTCGACCATCAATGTAATATTGTACCTACCTACTTTCGCGCAGGTATTTCATGTGTTAATATTTAATAACATGTACCGTGTCTACAGCAATAAAAACAAAGAGTGTAGGTATGTAAGTTAATATGTTTCTTATTATCCTGGAATGATTTACTTTTGCAGTAATTTTGGGACGACCGCCCCACCAGCAAGCCAAGGGGTTAATATGACCCACGTCGTGATTATCATATGGGACTTATGGATGAATAAACATTAATGTTAGTTCAATAAATCAGACAACGAAATTTTTCACATATCTATATTCGATAACAAAATTATTAGTTTACATGATTATTACTAACAATTAGTTACCTAAGACCTCTATCTTCTTTAACGGTTCAGCGTTGGAATGGTGCGTACGCATATGGCTTTTTAGACTACATTTCTGCACATAAGCATTATTACAGTACTCACAAACGAACCTCTTGTCATTATTATGTATCCTCATATGTTCCCTCAACGTTTTGGATCTAGCGTATGCTTTCTTACACACCTGACATTGATACTTTCGCTCGCCTCCATGTTTGATCATATGACTCCTTAACTGAGCGGCAGTCACAAACATGCAACTACAAATAGCACAGGAGAACGTTTTCTGTCTAATATGGACCTGCTTTATATGCTTAGTTCTCTGGTTGCACATGGCAAATACAGCTGGACACAAATGACAGGGATATTCCACCTTTTTGCCGTGATATAGCTTCAAATGCTTGCCTCTGTCGGCGTAACTCTTAAATGTATCTTGGCAATATGGACACCTGTGCCTTGCACGTTGTTTGTGTGCAGATCTGATATGATTATTCCTCATAGCTATAGTCGCGAAAACACTATTGCATCTCGTGCATTTATGCTGTTGATTTTCGCGATCGTGTATAGTGAGATGCGCTGTGAGTCTGCCGATCATAGAAAATGCTTTACCGCATAAGAAACAAATATGATTTGGATAGTGTTGATTCAAATGTGAATTCAATTTAGAAAATAGCTCGAAAGATTCGTCACATTGTGTGCAATTGTACTGATTGCCGCCGAGCAAAAACGGCGTTACTCCGAAATCGTATTTCTTATTAATACGTCTATTGTGAGTAGTTATAAGATGATCAGCGAGGCTCTCGATGTCCTTCATCGTTTCGAGACAGAGCTCACATCTGAGATCTGTTACATCTACTTTGATATTGGTAGTGGGACGTGCGATACGCAAAGCTTCTATTCTATTTGAATGGTTTAACACGTGTTCTCTTACTCCACTAAAATCACCGAAGGTAATAGGGCAGAAAGCGCAAGTGAAAGTACCACGCTTCCATCTAAATGGACAGACGTTAGAACATTCAAAAATTATAGCAGCATTATCTCTGTTATCGTTATACTTGCGCTTCGGACTCCATTTAATTTTGATTTCGATGGATCCTAAAAACAAAAGAAAAAGGCAATTTGAAACGCAGGTATAATTTTACTGTTGAATAAATTAGTTTTATGAAAGAAAATTGTTAGTAATTTAATGATTTACTGATTAATGAATATGAATAGAATTCAAAATATTATATCTGATGTGAAATACCTTTTCTAATCAAATAAATATAGATACTATAACAGAGGTTAAGGTTAATATGCAGGTAGAAGTGCTGATTGATTTAAAAGGCATATATAGGTAATTTTTTCAACAATTTATTGAATGTATCAATTAACAGTATTCACTTTCCGAATATTATGGACTTTCCTAAGGTGAGAATTACGGGTCGCTCCACTACCGAATACAGAAGGGCATAAAGTACAACGATATTCTGTTTTCTGACCGTGAGTTTTATCTAAATGACGTAGCCTTGCGTGGTACGAATCGAAATGTACATTACAAATCGGACAGCGGTGTCTTTCCTTCCTACCATGAGCTCCATCGGCATGCTTTTTTCTCTCATTATAACTAGGAAACACTAAATCACACTTTAAACACTTAAATTGTCCAATTCCGTGGCTTAATTGATGAGCACGCAATTTGTACTGTCCCGAATAACCTTTTCCACATGTATGACATACATAACTCTGAAAATGCGTATTCATATGAACGAACAACGTCATGATACTTTCAAAAAGTTTTCCACAATGAACACATTTATACTCCTTTCCTGTCAACACGAATGGTATTACACCGTCTGTGTAGTTTGGATCCGTTTTCTTAGAGTGCACCTCAATTAAGTGCCTTTTTAAATCGTTTAGATTATTCAACGCATCGTAGCATATACCGCAAGCTAAGTCAGTGATATCTATCCTTAGAGGGAATGAGTTACTAACCCCTGGCCTCTCAAGGACGTCTAATTTATCATGAGCTGCTGAATGCAGTCGTAATTCGGCAACGTTAGCGCAAATTAAGGGGCAATACGCACACATAAACTTCCCTCTATTCCATCTAAATACAACAGCATTTGAATTCTCGAGTAAAAAAGCAGCATTGGCTTTATCCTCATAGAGCTTCGATTTCCTCTTCCACACAACAGTCACTGCATCAGTAGAAGATCCTTGTTTTCCAACGTCTGTTCCTAAAACGAGAAAACATCTTATTTGAATTCAACAACCGCCATTGGTTAGTTAAACTTCACTTTATGTGTTCGTAAATGCCTTAAGAGTTTCGATTTTGTGTTAAAAAATAATGGACAATGAGCACAGTCGTGGCGTTTTTCCACAGACGCGTGTGACAAACGAAAATGACAAGCACGCTTAGAACTAGTTTCAAAAGATTTTCCACACGCATTGCAGTCGTACTCCTTCTTTTGCTGAGCGTGAACATTAACTAGATGTTTCACTCTTGTATGGTAAGCTGTAAACACTTCCGGACATCGCGGACATGCGTATCGCACACCTTTCCTATGTACTCTCATCCTATGGCACATTCTCGCAGCCCTAGTGTCCAGGATTTCACCACAATCGCCACATGGAAAGTTACCCTTTTCATGGGACTGCACATGTTTTCTGAAACGGGATTTAGAAATGAACGCTTTTCCGCATTCATCACAAACGTAGTTTTGATAATGTGTGTTCATGTGTTCATTTATCTTTGAGAAGTTTAAAAAGTGTGAGAAGCATATTTGGCAGTAAAATCCATCCTCATTGAGCCTAAAAGGTAACACGCCGTCACTGAAATCTTTATTTAACTCTTTTCCATGCGATCTTAAATGATCCTTCAAAGGTTCTAAGCCATTAAAAATACTATTACATAGCCTACAACTGAGATCGGCTATATCGATTTTGACCATATTATTTTCGGTCAGTTTCGCAAATATTTTATTCGTAGGCATTTCGTTAAGGTGCTTATCTCTTACATGATTGCGAAAAGGATCAACGTCAACAAATTTTGCGTCGCAATAGGAACAGAAAAAGGAGCTGTGGTACCATCTGAAAGCCCACGCAGTCGAATTTTCTAGAAGGACCATAGCGTTTCGTCGCATCATAGTTTTAGAAATGCGTTTTTCGGATTCCTCGGGCAGTTCATTGTTTGCCCGTCGACGCCTTCGCATCTGACGAGCACTTACAACTTCCTTTAACTTTGTAACTCGTTTAACCACACCTACATTTCGTTCCGCATCATAAGCGGTACCTAAAAAGAAAACAACACTAGATTACCAAGTCAAACCAACATAAAATACCTACCAATTCCAATGTTATTTCATGCATTTCTGTATTTTTATCAAATCTTTTCATAGATGGTGGTTTCTTATTTTCTACTGCATGATTATTTAGCGTACTTACATAGAAAATAACACTAATAACTCAAATGATATTAATATACCTATTAACCTCAGAAATGTAGCTCTTGTAATGTAATCTCAACCCTTAATTTTGGTATAGAATGATCTATCCTCCCACCAACTATTTAGGATGGATTAAAACGAGAAAATTACTTGAATACATTTTTAATCCTTACGTTCAAACAAACATTTTGAAAATTAAAATATTTGGATTGAGTTCAAATGTTTATTCAGTCAAATATTAAATAAAATTTTCAATATTAAGGCCTTAAAATTAATGTTTCAGTGAATCAGTAGAAACTATGTTCGCCATTTCCGGATGAATCATGTTCATATGCAAAGCCATTTGAGCCTTCTGTTTAAACGTTGATCCACACCATTTACAGTTGAGCTCCTGGTGGGTTTTCAGATGTGTTCTCAGTGCAAAATTCCTTGGAAACGACTTTCCACACAACGAGCAATGGAAACTTCTTTCTCCGGTATGTCTGACCATGTGCCTCTTCAACTCGTAGTTGGTTTTAAATTGCCATTCGCATTCCTTGCAGCTGAATTCACGTTGACGAGGAAAATGTATCGACCGGACATGAATAGCGCGTTTACCACTTGTCTTAAACGACAATTCGCAATGTGCACATCGGTATGACACCTCCTTGACTTTATGAACCTCTTTCAGATGCGCCATCCGTTCATAATAGCTTTCGAACCGCGTATCGCATTGGGGGCACTCGTACCGAGGACCTTTGGCGTGTGCTACAGCTTTATGAGAATCCCTAGCTGAACGTAAAACGAATACTTTTCCACATTTATCGCAAGGGAACGAACCAGATATATGCACTTCTGAGTGTTTCCTGAGACGAGGGGCCGTCATATAACCTTTGCCGCAAGTGACACAAATGTAATACTGATAATGTACATTCATATGCTCATATAGTTTGAGGAAGTTATTGAACGTTTCTCCACAAATTACGCACATCCAAAATTCCTTGTCTAAAGAGAAAGGAAGTACACCTTCTGAATGTTTCGTATCAAATTCAAGACCATGTTGAATGACGTGTTCACGCATTTGTCCAATGTCTTTGAAAGGTGTGTTGCAGAAAGAGCATACGGCGCCTGTTATATCAACGTTTATCATTGGCATTTCCTTGAATTTGCTATAGATATCACTGACTGTGTGTTGCTTCGAGCACAGTTCGACGTGGTTACGAAGATAATTGCATTCGGTGAAGTCTGCTTCACAGTATGCGCATTTGAATCTATTCTTTTTCCATCTGAAGGGACAAACTGTCCAGCAGTTTAATATGGCAGCTGCATTCTTTTTTATTAAGAAGCGTGACTCGGCTCTAGCACTCCTCTGATATTTTGTTTTCGGTCTTTTATCTGATTCCGTTACGTTATTCATTTCTGTTTCCTTTAGTATTATGTCATTGCTTGAATTGCTGCACTGTCCTAAAAAGAGAAAAGTTTATAGTCAGATTCCTTCATGTGCTTTTTTGCATTTCATGCATGATTTAGATTCATTGATTTGTCTGCCTGACTTAGCTGTGATTATCTAGTTTTATGAAGCTACCACCACACAGTCTTATTTTGTTAAACGATCATATACTGCAAATCCTGCGCATATCATAATTATCATTAAACTATTGTGATTTAACGCCATAAATTACTTTACTACATTCAGGCGATGATACCAGGTAAAAGTTGAATCCGTGAGTTGGCCATAAAGCATGGCCAACTGCATTCTAATTCTGAAACCAGCTGTCCCAAAAACATAAATAATAATAATTAAAAACACGTGGCATTAGTCTCGTACAGTAGTGTACTTTGCTGGCAACCAATTTCACAATGAAAATCAGTTAACTATTACACACGTTGCTTTCTTATTCGGCAACTGCTCTAAATATAAAATTTTCTAAAAGGCTTCTTGTGTTTTCCAACATAAGTCACTAAGTAGATACTTTCCATACAGAGAGTGGCCAAACACAAGCCTATCAATTCAGTATACAAGTAAAACACAACGAATATTCGAAATTATAATTTCGTAGACTTAGTCAAAATCACATTATACATTTATTATGTGATGGTAAACTTATCAAATTATCTTGAGACCTCGATGATATTTTTCACGTTAATTTGAATTTAATACAATATAATAATATGTATTCCATATTTTACTTTTTGCTTGCGTGGGAAAACGTATCGCTCTGAGCCGAAGCTACTATGGAGTTAGAAACATAAAATTAGGACAATTGGTCCTTTACACTATGATGTAAATTATATTCGAAACAAATAACGATTTTATATAGACAAATAATCAAGGAATATGTTATATCCGGTTTTGTCGTATGTATATCATAATGATTAGCGAATTTCATTCTCGAGGTATAATTTACTAAGAATAGGGTTACATTTTCTCCAAGCAAGAATGTTTACTCTAAGAACTGCAACATAACGTTGACCTATTGAGATTTACGAAGTCAACTGATATTCTTCTAATATGTCTGCTCACTTTTTCGAACTATTCGAAGAAACATGACTACTACAGCAACCTAAACTTTCACAGAATCACTAGATGCTGTATCAGCTAATTCCGGATGTACAGTACTAAGATGCAAAATGAGTTGAGTCTTCTGTCTGAATATGGAACCACACCATTTACAGTTGACTTCCTGATGAGTTTTTAAATGTGTTCTCAATGCATAACTCCTGAGAAAGGACTTCCCGCATACGGAACAATGGAAATTCCTCTCCCCTGTATGCTTCACCATGTGCCTCTTCAACTCACAGTTAGTTTTGAACTTCCATTCACATTGTGTGCAGTTGAACTCGTGTTGGGGAGGAAAATGTACTGTTCTGACGTGAATGGAGCGTTTGGCACTCGTTTTAAAAGACAATTCGCAATGAGCACATCGGTATGTCACTTCTTCCACCCGATGAGCCTCTTTTAAATGCGCCATCCGGTCATAATAGCCTTCGAATCGCATGTCGCACTGAGGACATTCGTAACGTGGTCCTTTGGCATGAGCTACTGCTTTGTGGGAATCTCTAGCTGAACGCAAATTGAATACTCTCCCACATTTATTGCAAGGGAACGACCCAGAAATATGCATATCCGCGTGTTTTCTCAGACGAGGCGCAGTCATATATCCTTTGCCGCAAGACGCGCAAATGTAGTGCTGGTAATGTACATTCATATGTTCGTAAAGTTTGAGGAAGTTATTGAATTTGTTTTCGCAAATAACGCATTTCCAAAATTCATTATTGAGTAAGAATGGGACTACACCATCGGGATGGTTCTTGTCGAATTCAAAACCGTGTTGTATAACGTGTGCGCGCATCTGAGCGGCGTTCGAATAAGGTTCTGCACAGATGGAACATGAAGCATCTGTTACATCGAGGTTAATAACGGGCATTTCTTTGAATTTACTGTAAATGTCCTTGACAGTGTGATTTTTTGAACAGGTACAAACATGTTTTCGCAAAATACTGCTTTCAGTGAAGTCCTCTTCGCAGTACGCACATTTAAATCGATTCTTTGTCCATCTGAATGGACATACTGCCCAACAGTCCAATATGGCGACTGCATTTTTTTTCATCATGTTACGTGCTATAGCATTCTTCTGTTTGTCTAATTTATCCTTTTCATTTAACTGTGTCAAACTTTTGATATCACATTTTTCTTTTTTTAGAACAGTTGCTTCGCCCGATTTGCTGCTTTTCCCTAAAAATAGAAAATTGTCTCATAAGATTTCTTGATGTTTCTATCTTATGATTATAGACCACAAACTGTCTGCCATGTATGAATAAACTTATGGTTAATTTTCCTTTTACAGTATTTTTATAACTTATTACTCACGGTCTACGATTTGTAACTACTAATGTGTTGCTTACTAAAATATGTTAAATATGAAGCTTAGCTTCCGCCTCGAGGTTCCACGTCGCCAGACATTTTCGTGTCAAATTTACGATAACGGATGGGAAGAACTCCCTTTTTTTCCCTTATTTATTTCGATAGATTTCGTAAAAACAACACCGATTCCGAGTTGTCGCTACTATTAACATTGTGTTACATAAATGGTTAAAACTCGCGTTGTGGTTAGACTTAAATGGTGTTAACACCCCATTTCACTACCGTAAAGTTGTGCTCCCCTTACCCATTCATTTACACTAACAGACATGATTGGCGATTTTATAAAAAATAAAACAATTCTAATTTCATTAGGCTCTATTATAAACATTTTAAGGCGATGATAGTTCAGTGGTAAGTGACGTCGAATACCGCGACGAAGGTCGTGGGTTCGAATCCTACAATGAGCTTGAGCTTTCGGTGAAGGAAAACATCGTGAGGAAACCATAGCACGGTGGTAGGGTACTTTGTAGTACCCGACTGGCTGGCTACCACCCTCAAGTTGTAAACCTGTCGCCAAGCACCTATCGGTGTGTTCCGACAGCTGCACTTGAGAGCCAGTTCCCATCTAGGCTTTGTGTGCTTACCACCTTCGGCCACATCATCACTTACCATGGTGCGATTGTGTTCAAACACAAGCTTATCCACAATAAAAAAAATAAAAAAAACACCAAGTATTTTGAAAAGAAAACTTTTCATACAACATGTTTTCCCCTTTTAGCCCCCTTTGGGGTGGATCCCCTCATAACGAGGACAGTTGGCGTGTGCAACAGCCTTATGTTAATCTCTGGACCAGAGCAAAGTGAATACTTTCTCACATTTATTGCAAGGGAACGAACCAGGCATAGCTTTATGTCTGTCATAGAACTCTAAAACTTCCAAAACAAAAAGCCAAAATATTTGTGACAAGAAGTGTAGGGTATAAATAAACATGCTCAGATTCTCGGCAAAAGCAACCTTCCGAACCGTGCAAGAGTCATTAGAGTAATTAGAATCTGACAATTCATAAGCGCCTGTGAAGGCCTATTTGGATGAATAAACATTTCATTTCATGAAATATACAATCACAGACACGAAATATCACTGTGACTTTGTCACAGTAATTAAATGGCCGCCACAACCATCATGACGTCCTTGTTCAGATTAGTGTCATCAGTTATTATGAGTACGCAACAAAAGAATAGGAATGTCAATTAAAACAATTGTATCACATTAAATTTACATTTTTTTAATGCAAATACACAATAAATTAATTTCGTACTTATACACTTCAAATTATCCTTGGTTTTGGAGCCGAATCCCTCTTCATAATAATAGTCAATAGAACCAAATGAGCAAATATAATTTAAATATGAGCATTATAAATATGTACAAAATATCGAGTAAAAAAAAGAGAGCACGTTACTATTTATTCTCGACAAAACATCTTCGATATGACGTTTTCGGCTCTAAAAACAACGACGTTTTAGCGTATATAAATAAATAACTTCTACGTAAATAGGGACATTCTATACCATTACTTTAACGGTTTATTGCATACAACTATAAATCGGACGAGAAAAATTTCATGTGGAACATCATGCTTTACCGTCTTTTTGAACAGAAAAATTGTGTACTTCGACGATTTAACATTACGGTGATTCTAATCTTACGCGTAAATGTGGACGCACGCAATATACACTCAACAAACCTATGGATATCAGATGTACTGAATTTTTTCAGTTAGCTACAGAATAAATAAAATTAAGTGGTATCTACCACCATATATAATAAGGTGCCAGCACCAATACCTTAATTAGATTATCCTTGACATTGAAGCAATCATTAGGTATGTTAAAAAAGGTTTACCTAACCATAACGAACTCACAAATGCCTTTAAATATTAGGAACTTCTCGATCAAATCATCAAACATGAAAATGCTTTTTAGCAATATGCTTATCGAGCGACAATTTGGTGGCAAACGCTCTGGAACAACTGCCGCATGGATAGCTATACTCGGTCTCCTTTTTTGTGCGGTGTGCCTTTACATTATGATGATATTTCTGAGATCTACTCTTAAACGTCATATGACATGTCGTGCATTCATACATTTCAGCGCCAGGCCTGTAATTATGGAACTCCATGAGATGCCGTTTGCGTAACTCCCATGTTGCAAACCGCGGTTTCTCTTTGCAATACACACACATGTATGGTAGTGTCGTATGTTGGGTCTTAATGTGAATGTTCCGGTCTTCCAAACTGGAGAAGGTGGCGACGCATCTGCTACAAGTATACTTATTATCGTGCGGTATTTTGGTGTGAGCAATTAATGCAGTTTCCGTAATGAAACCTTCGCCACAAGTATCGCAAACATAATTCTGAAAATGTTCCACTGTGTGTTTTTTCAAAGAGAGGAAGTCAGCGAATTGAATTTTGCAGATGGCGCATTTCCAATTGGATCCATCGTTAAGTTTAAATGGTATGACACCAGGTTGGACGTCTGCATTTATAGGCTGCTTGTGGTCGTTCTTTAAATGCGTTATTAAATCATCTAGGGTATCAATCTGCATGAAACATAGTTTGCATTGCAAGTCTGTAATATCTACTTTCAAGAACTCCTTTCGAAGTTTTCTGTTGAACACGAGTTGTACATCAAAATTAGCATGACGAGCTGCCATGTGGGTTCTAAGCCCGTTTGGATCATTAGACTGCACGCGGCAGAAGATGCAGTTAAAATTCTGGCCCCAAGTTCTAAAAGGACATGCAGTCGAACATTGGAGGATGATCTCTGTGTTACTCCTATGCTTAAGCGATTTTCCGAACCGTGGCTTGTAGGAAGACTTGTAACATTTGAAGTTGCGTTCATGTTGTCGTAAACCATGTTCAGATAGAAAAGTCGCTCCACATTTTTCGCATGTGAAGATCTTCACATGACTTCGCAAATGCCCATTAATTTGCGAGAATTCGGCAAAGCTCTTGTCACAATCAAGACACATCCACAGACCCGTAGGACCTTGGCGATATGGTAACACACCGAACGGTACTTCGAAATTAACCGATATTCCGTGATCTCTAGATAAATGCGTCATGAACGTATCCACGTTTTGTATATCTTGGGAGCATATGTTACATTTCATATCAGTCATGTCAATTTTCAGGACATCGACAACCTTATAGAAAGCGCTGTTGTAATCAGCATTCGAGTGGTCTGCCTTGACGTGCTCTCTCAAAGCCGCCATTGGCTCAAATTCGTCGTAACAGTAAGAGCACATAATTCTGTTAAATCGTGTCTTAAATGGTATTGCGGATGAGTGTTTTAATATCAATACAGCATTTTGTCTTTGTGGATTTTGGTTCACAGATCTTTCAAATAGTCTTTTTTTGGGCTTACTTTGGTTCTCAATAATTCCGTCAATTTCCTTTCTGGGCCCTAAAAAAAGAAAAGAACTTCATCATTATTATATTCTAGTACATTTTGCTCTAAATACATCATCCACATTGAATTATTATATTACTTTATAGTGTTATTTTCATACGTAATTTTTAACACGATTTATTTTTCATGGATCAATTTTATCTTGGGGCTCCAAATATGAATTTAAGTAACACTAGTTCAAGCATCAAACGTCAAAATGCTTTTTAGCTATATGCTTATCCAAGAACAGTTTTGTCGTGAATGCTTTAGGGCAATTTGGACACGGATAGTTCAGCACTGAGTCCTTTTTGATCCGATGTGTCCTCGCCATGTGATTGAACTTCCCTGATCTCGTCTTGAAAGACTTTTGGCATGTTGCGCATTCATATTTATCGGCACCAGTTTTATAATTGTGCACTTCCATCAGATGCTTTTTACGTAGTTCCCAATTAGCAAATCGTGGCTTGTCTTTACAATAAACGCACATGTACGGCGTATTTGTATGTTGTGTCTTGACGTGTATATTCCTCTCGTCTAACGTGGAAAATGTAGCGATGCAACGGCTGCAACTGTACTTATTTTCGTGGGGAATTTTCGAATGAGCAATCATAGCGGATTCCGTGATGAAACCCTCACCGCAAGTGTCACAAACGAAATTTTGAAAATGATTCGATGTGTGTTTTTTCAGTGAAATGAAATCTTTGAACTCGTTGGGACAAATAGTACATTTCCATACTGATCCGTCGTTTAACCTGAAAGGTAGCACACCTAATTGCGCATCAGTATTTATAGGCTGTTGGTGATCGTTTTTTAAATGATATGTTAATGCGTCAAAATTATCGATAGACATGAAGCAAAGTTTGCACTGTAGGTCAGTTATATCGATGCTGAGAAAATTTTTGCCCAGTTTCTTATAAAAGGCTGTTTGCACGTCGTAGTTTGCGTGTCTAGTAGCCATATGAACGCGCAGCCCACCCGGATCACTGGACTGAACTCTACAAAACACGCAACTAAAGTTGCTTTGCCACGTCCTGAAGGGGCAAGCCGTAGAGCATTGAAGAACAATCTCAGCATTGCTTCGGTACTTGGTCACCCTTCCATTTCGAGGGTTATAAGATGCTCTAAAGCATTTGACCTGTCGATGGTGATCGCGCAACGCATGATCAGAAAGAAACATTGTACCACATTTATCACAAGTAAAATTCAAGAAGTGTGTCCCTATGTGGCGTTTGAACGCAACGAATTCGGGAAAAACCCTTTGACAATAAACACATAACCAATGACTTTCTGAGTTTTGTTTATACGGTAGCACTCCATAGCTAGCATTAAATTTGACAGGCTTCTCATGTTGCCTAGATAAATGACCCATAAGTGTTTCTACGTCTTGCATATCTACATCGCATATTTTACATTTCAAATCGGTTATATCGACTTGTACTAAATTATCCTTAGTTCTATAGAATACGTTTTTGAAATCCGAATTGACATGTTCATTTTTCATGTGATATCTTAAATCCAACAAGGTGTTGAACTCGTCGTGGCAGTAAGCACACAGTATTTGAGTAAATCGTGTTTTGAAAGGGTACGCAGTAGAATGCCTGAGAATGATTTCGGCATTACGCCGCTGTGGCGCCTGGTATACAAGGACTATTTTCTTTTTGTCTCGAGCATCTCTCTCGCTACGTCCAATAATTTCCAATGTGTATCCTAAAAACAAAAAAGAAACTGGTCAGTGTCATACCCAAACGAAGCCAAACATTCTCAGGTTAAGGGCAACCGCTAGAAATTAAACCATCAATATAGTCATGCAACTTTTATTAACAATTTGGAAATGATTTAAAATTCAAAGGGCACGTCTGGGTGATGTGATTTCATATGACCTTTCATGCTAACTTTCTGAGCAAATTGCTTTTCACAAATCGTACAGCCGAATCTCTTCGTTTCGCTATGTAGCCACATGTGCTGTATCAAACTCTTGTTTCTTGTGAACTTCTTGTCACAAATCGAGCATTTGAACAATTTCTCACCGGTGTGACCGATTTTATGATCTTCCAAATATTTTTTCGATGGAAATTTTAGACCACAACAAGTGCATACAAAGTTTTCATCCGTGTGAGTCAATTTATAGTGATTATAGAAATCTTTCCTACTTTGGTACACCTTACTGCAATCCGGACATGGGTACGTTGCTTTCGCCAAACCGTGGTTACTCACTAAATGCCGCTGTTTTTGTTCCCATGAGAGGAATCTCTCACCGCAATAGATGCAAGCGAACGGCCAACATTTCTTAGACAACTTGACGTGATCCCGCTTCTTCTCTAAAGAGGGGAAATCTTGCCAACACTTTCTGCAAAAATTTTTGCCTGAATGGCTACACCTTATGTGGTATCTTAAGGCATCAATAGTCATATAAGCCCTGCCACAGACTTCGCAAGTGTAGCCTTGGTAATGTGAAGTTGTATGGCGACACAATTTTGTGAGACTTGGCAATTTGATATTACAAATGAAGCAGATCCATTTATTCTTTTCTAATCTGTAAGGTTGCATGCCTATTGTATATTCTAGGTTAAGTCTTTTGATTTCATGACAATCGTGGATGTGGTTAGCGACGTCCTGTATATTCTCAAACGTCTCCGAACAGATTCTACATTTAAGGTTAAGGCAGTCAACTTTGAGTAGCTCCTTGCCTTTGTTGGTATGAGCAAAAGCTGTAGACACGGTGAATTTTTTGTGCATTTCATCAACATGATGCCTAAAGTCGTCAGGATTGGAGTACTCTTCGCAGCAGTAGACACAAAGCAAATGATTGCCTTTAAGTCTGAACGGATAAGCTGTCGAGTATTGCAATACGACCTCTGCGTTCCGTTTCGCCATACCATGCGGTTCCAACTCTAGAAAAAGAAAAAATCTCTTGGTATCATGACCGACCGAAACATTAGGTTTATCTTTGTTTATTTTTATGGTAAGTTAGTTTGATATTATTCATAAAGTTTTAGCACAATTTCGATATTGTATTTTGTTCCTATTTTCCTGGAACTAAAACGTGGGTTAATATTGGTAGAAAAACTACAGCAGTTATATTTGATTTCATAGTATTCGATAAACTAGGGACGTTGTTACATATTTTAAGGTATTCATTACCAAAGTATCAGTTATTATGGCTCATAATATGCACTGTATTGAACTCCTAATTTGATATCAATGTTAAATTAAGCGATAACATAGTGTCAACACAAATATAAATGAAAAATGGGCAGGGGAACTGAACCGAGGTAAGTTTGAAGACGTTTCTCAAGACAATCTGGCATAAACCGAGTCGAGTACGATACCCTAATCGTAGTTCGTATTTGATATACATATATGCGGAATTCACTTTGCCGCGAGCAAGGAACCCCGAGGCTTTTAGCGTCTTCAAACATTTTATTCAAATGATGTTATCTTTAAATTTTATAATGCTACATTTAAAAAACTCAAAGTAAATAAATAACACACATAAGTAGATTCGATGCGGTACACTAAGGAAACCTTATTCTTCTTCTTGTCCTTATCCCACGCTAGGTGGGGTCAACACAACATGTTTTCCTCTTCCACTCCGCTCTATCACTAGTCGTCTCAATACTCACACCTTTCATAAACATATCATTCTTCACACAGTCCATCTTCGGCCTTATATATCCTTTCACAGTCATATTTTTGACGGGCCGGTTGGCGTTGCTGGTTAACACACTGCCTATCACGCCGCAGGTCGTGGGTTCGATTCCCATCCAGGACAGACATTTGTGTGCATGAACATGTCTGTTTGTCCTGAGTCTGGGTGTAATTATCTATTTAAGTATGTATTTACAAAAAAAAGTAGTATATCAGTCATCTGGTTTCCATATTACAAGCTCTGCTTAGTTTGGGATCAGATAGCCGTGTGTGAAAAATTTCCGAGGATATTTATTTTATTTATAAGGAAGGAAACCTTATTAGTTTTAGCAAATCCAAAGTGACAAAGAAAATAAAAATGGAGTCTAATTATGACTTCCATCATATTGAAGGAGAAAGTTAAAACTAAAGCTCAATTTAAATAATATTTATTTGAATTATAAATGGTAATTACATAATTAATAACGCAATATATTTACTAAATAACTCAAATTAATTCTACCAACAAATACGTAAAATTACAAATGTTTAATCATGTAACTGATTCGATAAGAAATTGAAAACCTTTCTGACCTAGCGACTCAACTGTTGTATAAAACATAGAGGTAATATCCAGTGAATCATAGCTTTTTAACCAGAGAAACAATCAAAACAACAGCAGTGCGATAAGTTTCTACTGCACTTAGCTCGCATTTCCTAGGCGGTCGTCAATTTCCATTATCAACTTGATACCCCAATAAGCTTAATATCGCAATTGCTGACATAAATACAGAATAGGTAACTAGGTAATGTATCTTTAGAGAAATACAGGTCATCAAAGGTAAAAATAAACAAGTTACGTAGAACAAAACATAACATACGCCGTATAGATGCCATCCACGAACGAGTAAAAAGATTACTCCCTTACAGTGGAAGTGCGCATTCTTTTGCTAGTGTTTTAGTGCTACATATCGCGACATATACATATTGAAATATACATATCGACAGAACTATAACACTTGCACTGTAATGCCTAGGCCGCACTAATCGCGATAACGCGGATATTTGGGTTATCGCGATGTATGAAGCCAGGTATACGCGTATACTTCAGCACTTCGCGCGAAGCTTCAGGAACATCGCTCCGCTGTCAGTAAACTCTCGCATATCAAAAGGTTTTATCGCGATGAACTCCGCTTGCGCGGCCACATTTCATTTTGTTTTCTGCGTTTGTACATCGCGATATAATTTACAACGCGCATGGTGTGGCCGCGACGATTCGCCGTAGACCGAAGACGAAGTTTATCGCCAGAATGTTATAGCGATGAGTGCGGCCTAGGCATAAGGTATTAGGAAAATGAGTGGAGCGTCATGGTGGATGGCACTATCTATAAGCCTAATTTAACTAATATGTACATAGATATACACGGTGTCCCAAAAATAACACCCCAGAGTGCCACTGGAGCTAGATTAGCTTCAGATCTATCAGATAATATCAACATGACCTTAGTAAAAGTTTTCTGGTTTTCGAGATATGGCCAATTAAGATATTTTTTGGTCTTTTGGCTATAAATAACTTCTAACTTAAAGTTTTTTTCCTAGTTGGTTGAGACAATAAAATAATCATTTCATTTGAAACTAGTACGCTATGCTCAAAAAATAACCAAGTTGTTTCATTTCAAGTCAATGCGCAAACTCTAACTAAAATTTTACTAATTACTGTGAAAAAAAATTGTACTGGACTGAATCACCAAAATGATCTTAAAAACTAGCCTATTTAGTGTTCTTTCGAAAATAGTATAACATTCCTAGTTTTTTTTTACCAAAAGTTTAAAAATTCCAATTTTTGACATTTAAGTCGTGCTATTTGGGAAATACTACAATTAAAAAATAATACTTAATAAATGGCGCAGGCGTCTTTTGTCGCCAAATTACTCATAGAGATTTTTCTTAAAAGCATAAAAGTGGCAATCTCTCGAAAACCAGAAAACTTTTACTAAGGTCATGTTCATGTTATCCGATTAACCTGGAGCCAATCTAGCTCCAGTGTCACTCTGGCGTGTTATTTATGGGATATCCTGTATAGCAACAAATTACGAAAGATACAGTCACTTTATTTTCTATGCGAAAGGAGAGGTATTATCCAATTTTAAAATTCACAAAGCTCCGGATGTCGCGATTTCATATGCGTTTTCCATGAGACCCTTTGATTAAATTGCTTGTTACACATTTTACATTCATGTTTTTTCACCTCACTATGAATCCACATGTGCTGAGTTAAGGAAGATTTTCTATTGAAGGCTTTGGAGCACACCTCGCAGGTGAACGCCTTCTCACCTGTGTGCACAACTTGGTGTTTCAACAGATCCACCTCTGAGCCATATCTACGTTCGCAGCCGAAACACTTGTAGTGATCATTTGTGTGTGTGGTTTTGAAATGCAATTTCAATCTACCCGCCTTATTGAATACCTGATCGCACTCGGGGCACGAGTAAACTTTCGGCTGAATACCATGTACCTCATGCATGTGATCCATTTTTATTTTCCAAGAGACTGACCTTTCACCACAAATGCTACAAATGTGTTGACAGCAGATTTTGGACGTAACTTGATGCTCATTCAACAGTTTTTGAGAATCAAACGTTTCATGACACTTCCTACACTGTTTCTGGTTAGGCGTGGTGCAGCACGAGAATCTTTGATGACTTATAAACGATGCTGTCGACGCGTAAGATTTGCCACACGAATCACAAGTGTACCGAATAAAGTGCTTATGTATGTGTCGACTAAGGACTCGAAGATTCGGGTTATTACTGCCACATATCCCGCACAACAGCCTATCATCTTTGAACACGAACGGATGGATGCCTAAATCATAATCGGCATCAATATAATGGCCATGTAACTTCAGATGTTCGACAACGTCGTCTAAAGCCTCGAAGGATTCCGAACAAATACGACAGCGTAAGTCGCTGACATCGACCTTGATGTAACTATCAGCGACGTGAGCGAAAGCTACTCTGCTGCTAACTTCACGATGTTGGGTTTCCATGTGACTCCTGAACTGCATGGGATCGCAACTCTCACAGCAGTACACGCATACTAAAGAACTCTCGGGGAATCTAAACGGATAGCTGGTCGTGTACTGAACTATTATCTTCGCATTCTGTCGGGCGTAGTTTAGTTCTAGAACAAAAAGAAATGACTATTGTCACATATATTTTCCGGAAATAACAATGATTTTGTTAAGTTAGAAAACATGGTATTATATGAGATTGCGAACATTACACATATTGCGATATTGATTGATATGTTAGCGCTGGTTTTCATCTCCATGATTCAATTATATAGTTCTAATAATGGTTTTTTACACCATTAAGATGAAATAAGCATACCTACTTCCCGCCTGTAGGATATCCTCGGCATTACCACTACCAGATATAATGGTGCTGAATTTATTGTTTATAAACTTAAGTAGTGTAAGCTCTATTTATCAAACATAATAATGAGATATAAGAACTTTTATCCAATTACATGTCTGTAATAATGGGTCACTACTACTTTACCGCAAATGATAATAGGTAAGACAAATTGCGTCAAGAATTATATGTTCATGAATGGTGTGAGTATTGAGACGACTAGTGATAATATCGGATTGGAAAACATGTTGTGCCGACCACAACTAGGGATAAGGACAAGAAGAAAGAAAAATACCCTCAACCAGATTTTTGAGATGACGCCATAAAACCGTACAATTATTTGAACGTTGGATGGTAGAAAATTACAAGGAAAACTACGTGGAGAATAAAAATAAAAATAATTATCGAGTTATACCTTATATATTTGTAGTTTTCAGTAAATAATATGTATTGAAATGAAATTAATGAATGAAAAAAAAACAAATAGGCCTTTCCAAGCACTTAGAATAAACTTCGATGATATTTTAGCAAGTCCAAGTCAGATTTCCGCTTAATTATAAAATTAAGTACAAGGGTTTAAAATCTCGATAGCATCTAGGTGAGAATGTCCTCTTAATGGACCAGGTTGAAAATCAGTGCGGTACAGAATAGACCACGTCTCACTCAAGAGCACGGACGGACTTTAAATTTCAAAACGCAAATTTTGTAATAGATGATGTAGTTATTGTGATAACAAACACTAAAACAAACTTTTATAATGGAATCATATTTATTTAAAAAAAAAAAACAATTATTAATGTATGTTACATTAATAATTGTTTTTTTTTTTAATACATCAGTTTAATTGTAAACATTATGTACGATATCCAATAAAATAATTACAAACAAAATACCACATTTGTGAGAAGCCTTCTCTGGTGTGACGTCACATAAGTATTATTTGCAATTTTACATCTCTAAAATATAAAATAAAAATTCAGCAATTCCGAAATAAGTTTTACTTCCGTTTAAACATTTTTTTTCTTATAAAATCAATAACAAAGAAACTTTTCAAAATGATTACTTTGAACCCACTCCATTAAAAAATAGATTTTAAAATTTGACATCAAAAATAAAATACAAAAAATGAAATGGGAGTAACAAGAGCATATTAATAATAAATCCCCCGCGCGCCCTCATCTGAGTAAGACGTACCTTAAAGTGTCCCGCCAATTATTATTGATTAAAAACACATAACTAAGTTTTTACACATATAGCATCACATTCATCTGTTCCTAGTGTTATTCTTCATAAATAAGTGTTGAAATACCGGTGCTTAGTGTTTTATAGCTCAAGAAATATCAGATAATAACTCAAGAACTTGAAGTGAATTCGAAGTGAATATTGTGCAAAAAGGGTACTCCGAGATTTGTATGTATGCCACAAACAGTACTTTTTGTAGTGCCTACCTCCTCACCGACTACAAAATCAATAAATTGCACATCTACATCGATACAGTACTAGTTTTTGACGGTCGGAGAGTATTACCCGGTGGCTCAGTGGAAAACATATTGGATAATGATTATGAGCATAGCGCAAGACGTAAGATCGAACCCGGACAAATGAAATCGATTCCATTATTTGATCTTTTTCTATTGGTAAACAGCGACAGCTATTGAATTCTAATAGAATTAGAAACGTTGTAATTGCCTACAGAGATACGAAACAAAAATTAAACTTAATCCTATTAAATACTCAAACCAGCACAAACAAAATAATATAATTTCTAAAAGATGGCGCTCTGTGCAGGTTGCCTACAAAATATACCTGATAGACAATTTCTTAAATGCAGCATTTGCGATGATTGCTACGATTTGGAATGTGCAAATGTATCCGAAAAACGATTTTACAACACCATGACTACAGACCATAAAAACAAATGGAAATGTCAGGGATGCATCAACAAAATGCCCAAAACAAATAACTCCAATACTCCAGTTAGACCGATATCTCCAGATACAAACGTCACGACGAGAAGAAGACATATTGTTAGAGACATAAACCCCATTGAATATGTTAATCAGAGTATTGAAAATGACCTAACAGTTGATGAAATCACCGATAATACACAAACAACCCAATCGAAACAATCGAAAGACTCTAACGAACTCTTAACTCTAGATAAAATCAGTCAATTATTAGATACAAAATTGGAAAAGATTAAAACGAGCATAGTTTCGGATATGAAAAGTACAATACAAAGAGAATTTAATAATGCCATAGAAAAACTAAAATTTGATGTAGAACAGAAAACGAATACTCTCAATAATGATCAAAAAATAATAAATGAAAAAATTCATGCCATTGACTTGAAGACTGAAAATATTGAAGAACAAATGAGCGATCTTGTAAATACAAAAAAAATAGTACTTTACGGGCTAACAGAACAATATCACGAAACAGAATATGACCTGTACAACCGCGTCTCTTCAGTATTCCAAGATATCATGGACATAAATATTAACCCATACATTGAAGAAATAAAACGCGTTGGTAACAAAGGAACCCGAAGGCCATTAACAATTGAACTAATCAGTAAAAGAATGACCAAATACATACTGGAAAATAAGAAACATTTTAAAAACACGGGAATAGCAGTTGATCTGTACATGGAAGGAAAGCAATTGAAGGAGCGAAATATGCTCATACAAGGTCTACGTACGGCCCGAAAAAATGGTAAACATGCTATCATCAAACATAACAAACTTATTGTGAATGGAGAAGAAGTAGTACTCTCTGATACAACAACGACCACACAAGAAAATAACAAGAGTTTTGATGATGGCCAAATAGAAAAAAACATAAAAATAACTCAACTAGTACCTAAACAACCACATAACAACAAAACAGGGACAAAGACAACAAACAATCAGACATTTCGCTAGTACTCTTATTATAGTATTTCAAAACATACAAAGCATAGGAAATAAGTTACATCTAATCGAACAGCTATTATTAGATTTCAATATTGACATTCTTTTGCTATCTGAGACATGGAAAAATGAATATTTTTGTGACTCTATTGTAATACCCAATTATAAAATAGCTTCAATATATTGTAGAAAAAATTACGAAGGTGGAGGAGTGTGCATTATCCTTAAAGATTCACTAGAATTTATAGAAAGAAATGATATTGTACAGTTCTCTGTAGAATTTATCGTAGAATTTAGTGCAATAGAAATTCCGAAATTAAACACAATAATTATTGGCTTATATAGAGCAGACCGCCATATTAATATATTTTATGAACAAATTAATAAAATACTAAAGAAACTAAACTTCAAAGACAAAAACAAACACGTAGTGATAGGAGGAGATTTCAATATTAATATTAACGGAAAAAATAAACAATCATTAGAATTATTAAACACAATGCACTCTTTTAACCTAGAACAATTAATTCACGAACCTACGCGAGTAACTAAAGCCACAGCATCATGTATCGATTTAATATTTACAAACCATAAATTGTTAGCAGAGGAACCATGTGTCATTGATTACGGTCTTTCTGATCATAAAGCTACGCAGTTAAAACTAAAATCAGAAAATTCATCACATAAAATTAATAGCATGCTTTACACACAAAAAAGATTTTTCACAAAAAAAAACATAAACCTATTTCAAATCTCATTAAAAGAAACAAACTGGAACAACATACTCGATAAAAATAAAAATATAAACGAAAATTATAATGCATTCCAAACAACAATACAAGATAAACTAAACAAGAATATACCAATTCAAATATTAAAAATTAAAAATAAACCAAAAAAAAGTTGGCTCACAAAAGGTCTAAGAAAATCATGCCAACATAAAAGAACATTGAAAATACTACTAAATGAAACTAAAAGCGAAGTTATAGAAAACTACTATAAATTGTTTAGTAAAATTTTAAAGCGGAGTGTAAAAATCTCGAAAAGGTCAATTTTTATAAAACAAATGACCAACTCAGATAATAAAATAAAAACCATGTGGAGTATCATTAATAATAAAACAGGAAAAATTAAGCAAAGGAACTATAAAAACATTCAATTAGTCATAAATAATGAGGAAATAAAATGTCCAAAAAAAATTGCTAACACATTTAACGATTATTTTGCGACTATTGGAGAAACCCAAAACAAAAATCATAATACAATTAGACATTCTGTGAAAAATGCCCCAATAAACTCTTTGTATTTAAATCCAGTCACCCAAAAAGAAGTCCTCAAAATTATCCAACATCTAAAAAATAAACATAGTTGCGGAGTAGACGACATACCACCTATATTAATAAAACAATGCGCACAATTATTGTCGGAACCTCTCACTTTATTAATAAACCAAAGTTTCAATGAAAGCCACTTCCCTGACTTGCTAAAAATTTCATTAGTAAAGCCAATTTATAAAAAAGATGATATGAAAAACCTTAACAATTATAGACCAATAGCATTACTTCCTGCGTTTTCAAAAATATTCGAAAAAGCTATGTGCAATAGACTTTACCAATTTCTTGAAAAATATAAAATCCTTGACGATTGTCAAAACGGCTTCAGAAAAACAAGATCTACTTCAATGGCGGTATATAAATATATCCAAATGGCCCTCCAACACATAAATGACAAAAAGTATGCCATAGGATTGTTATTAGATATGACAAAGGCATATGACAAAGTGTCATTCGACATTCTACTCTCTAAACTACATGGCTCGGGGATACGTGGCCCCGCTTACAATTGGTTTAAGTCGTACCTTGATAACAGACATCAAATGGTCCAAATCGAATACCATAACGGGAAAACAAACGAAATAGAGACAATTCGATCCCAAAAAAGACAATTAAATTGTTCCATCCCCCAAGGCAGTGTGTTAGGCTGTGTACTCTTTTTGATATATATCAACGACCTTCCAAAAATATTCAATAAAGATGTAACACTACCAGTTTTATTCGCAGATGACGTTTCAATTTTAATGAAATTTGAAAATAATTTAAATATAAATCCCATCATCAATAATACCCTAAAAGACATAAAACTTTGGCTTCAAGACCATAACTTAGAAATAAATTTAGAAAAAACAAAAATTATACAATTCAGAACCTATACAAAATCCCCGTTAGATATAAATATAAAGCTAGACAACATACAACTGGAAACAGTAGACTCTTTCAATTTACTAGGACTAAATATAGACACAAATATTAATTGGAAAACTCACATAGAAAAAATTAAATCAAAACTATCAAAATTTACATATGCCCTCTTTGAGATCAAATACTGCACAAACACGGAAACCGCACTATCAGCCTATTATGCGTACGCATACTCTTGGTTAAAATACGGAATCATGTTGTGGGGAAATAGTGTACATTCTAACGAACTATTCCTCCTACAAAAGAAGTGTGTCCGAATAATTGCACAAATAAATAATTCACAAAGCTGCAAACCATACTTCAAAAAGTTCCAGTTACAAACATTGCCATCAATATATATACAAGACATTTGTACATTTGTATTTAAGAATAGCAATTTATTTACAAAAAATAAAGAAACCCACAATTTTAATACACGCCATAAAGACAGATTACACCTACCACCTTCAAGAATAAAAATGCTTAACTGCAGTCCTTACTACATGGCAGTAAAAATATATAATAATAATAATATAATAATAGCTTTATTCATAAAAAAGTGAGTGCAGTAGATACATTAATAATGTTTTACAAAGTTTTTAATATTGTCTACAATCAAATGGGTGTTGCAACTGTTTTCCTAGCTAGGTTATAGAATAACCTGTATTAAGGAATAACAGTCCCAGTCCCCCTGGCATCAAATTACAATTAAATTTAGTACTTACAGTTTATGCTATAATGAAACTTTATTATTAATGAAAACTGACTTACAATATTAACAATTTGATGTTACTAGTGATAAAAATTAAAATTAAGGTGTGCTGGTGTGTGTATGTGTGTAGTGTGAGTGTATGTGTATATATGTGTAGTGAATGAGTGTATGTGTGTGTGTGTGTGTGTGTGTGTTATTGTTTGTGGTGTGTATATATGCGTGTGTTTATTCAGACTTGTGAACTTGCCGTATTAGGTAAGGAGTTGTTCTGTTACATCGTAACTTTTGTTTTGTAGGAACAAGCGGACTGACTTTTTGCAAGTGTAGTGTGATAGACCGTATATTGGGGATCTTTTGTTTATTTTATTATAAAGGGATGGACCTAAAAAGTAAAAGAATCTTTTAGTAAAAGATGAGCGGGTTATCGGAAGAGTACAAATTCTATCCATTCGGCGTTTATTTATTTCTTTGTAGGGTATTTTATGGTGTTGTAAGAGCACTGTTTGTAAAATAAAATGTTGCCGTACATTAAGGACGTGACATTCACGATACAATTCATTAGTCGGAAAGATTATTGGACGGTAGGTGGCCACTTTTAGAATGGCTCTGTGTGCTACTTCTAATGGCTTTAAATATGTCTTCGCAGCACCACCCCAGGAAGAAATACAATATGTAATAATTGATACACATAGGGCAAAATATACCTTTCGTATTATATTTTGATTTGCAACCCCTCGTAACGTTTTAAAGATATATATTAGTTTGCGAACTCTGCCAGTTAGGAGATTAATGTGTGATTTGAAGTTTAAGTTCTTATCTATGACTATTCCTAGATATTTAATTTGATTAACGGAGGATATGGACGGACATTGGCAAGAAACTTGCATTTGAGAGTGACAAAAGTGTGCTTTAAGGGATATTGGTAATTTTGGCTGCGTGACTGAACTGATTGAATAAGTAATAAAATAAGTTTTTGAGGTATTAAGAGTGAGCATGTGTGAATAAAGCCATCCCAGAACTTTATTAAGACCAACTTGTGCTATGCTCTCGAGTTCAGACCATGTATCGGCAATGAATGTTAACGCAGTATCATCTGCAAAAGATGTAATTCTTGCATTTGATATGCTAAGGTTGCATAGGTCGTTAATAAAGACCAGGAATAGTGTAGGACCTAATATGCTTCCCTGTGGTACGCCGTAATAAATAGGGAGCTCTTCGCTATTTTGTTCCTCAATCCTAACTATCTGGGAGCGATTTGTGAGGTAACTTTTAAAGAGATCTAGTTGTAAACCCCTGATGCCCATATTCTCCAGTTTTATTAAGAGGGTGGTGACAGGAACCGTGTCGAACGCTTTTGCGAGATCCAAAAATACTGTTAACACTTTTTTGTTTCGATTTAAGTTCTGTACAACATGATTAGTCACATCTTGAACAGCGTCACTAGTTGATTTGTTTTTACGAAAGCCAAATTGTTTCGACGATATTAAATTATAATGTTCGAGGTAGGAAACTAGCCTTTTACCAATCAGACGCTCCAGAACTTTAGACAACGCACTTAGAACAGCTATAGGACGGTAATTGTTTGGCAAGTTCCCGTCACCTCCCTTGAAAACCGGGTGAATGATCGCTTTTTTAAATGAAGTAGGAAAGATAGCAGTTTCAAAACAAAGATTAAATATATAGCATAAAATAGGTGCCAGAATAGTTGAGTATTTCTTCAAAACTGAGGGCGAAACACCATCCCAACCAGTGGCAGCGTTACACCGTAAAGATTCTATGACTGCAATAATTTCGTCGGGATCTGTAGGATCTAGGACAAAGGATGAATTCGGTGTGATATTTAGTGGAGTCTGGGGGTCTGGTGGTGTGTGTTGGGATTTGTTATTGATTATATTATTTGCAAGTTTCTCGCCAATATTAACGAAATATGAATTTATAGTATTACACGACTGGATAGGTGAAGATGACAAATTTAGTAATTGAGAAGACGAATTTTTAGTTTTTGTTGTATTCGTTACTCGCTTTATAGTATCCCATAGAGTTTTAGGATTATTGCTTGCTTTATTTATTTCTTGTGTATCGTAAAACCTCTTCGCTTTTTTTAGTATATTAGTACAAAAATTTCTGTATCTCTTGTAGGTGATTTTAAGGACTTCATTTTCTGGAAAGTTGTTGACTTTTTTATGTAACGCATCCCTGTTCTTTATGCACCTTAATAAACCCCGAGTGATCCAGGGTTTGAGAATTTTCTTTTTAGATGGTACCTTTTTAACTGTTGTATTTCTTGAGATTGCTGTTGCTAGTAATTGTATGAATTGATCGGTAGCTACATTCGCGTCAGTTATGGAAAATATATTATTGAAATCAAGCTCTAGTATAGTTTTGTCCAGCCCCCGATAGTCAATCTTAGTGATAGAACAACTAATGGCCGTTCGTACACGTTGGCTATATAAGCAAAGTAATGTAGAACAGTGATCGGTTACACTGGTACTGTAAACAAATGTAAGGGTGGGGGATTTAGTTCTTAAGATTGTGTGGTCCAAACAATTACCACCTCTTGTTGGGAAAGAATGAGCAGGAAGATAACCATGAAAAGCAAGACAATTTAAATATTCGTGAGACCGCGTATCAAGCGTAGTAGCTTTAATGTCTAGGTTTAGATCACCAGTTATAACTACTGACTTAAATCCTAGAAGTGATGGAAGTATGTTATTAAGGACTGAGAGAAAGCTATTGATATTGTCTGTCGAAGGAGAGCGATAGATACAAACTATTGCCAAATCAGAGTTTATCTTTATTATGAGACCAGATGCTGACTGGTGAAAGTCAGGTTCTTCGCATATAGCCAACAGGTCCGACTTAACATATACCACGACACCATCACTTTGATTTACATGTTTGCTGGTCTTGTACATGGTATAGTTTTGTAATATTGGAATAGTGGAATTACTGGAACATGGTAGCCAGCATTCGGATAAGACAACAAGATCAATGTTAAATGAAATACGGTGCATGAGCGTTTGCAGGCTTAGAAAATTACAATTAAGAGAACGAATGTTCTGGGACAAGATTTTAATATAGTTATTTGGATGCTTTAGTATTGAATGTGTTTCTTCTGGGTCGCATGTATGAGTTATCGATACAGAAAGTTGGTCAATGTTGTCAATTACATCTGTAACGTTATTAGCCATTTATTCGGTTTAAGTATAGGTGAAAAGGAAGCGATGAAGGAAGATGACATGTACACATTTTATGACTGTGGCTCTGTATACTTATTATGTAAAAAGTGCAAGTTAACAAATTTCGTCTATGTGGTCTTTGTTGTGAATTTATGTTAAGGTATCTGAATGGTAAAATTATAATATGATGTGTGTGGGTGTGAGAGTAGTGTTGTTTATGTTTATTTGTTGAGTAGTTTGTGTAGTAGTGAAGTGTATTGTTTGTGTGTGAGGATAAATTATGTATTTTAACAAAACTATTTAAAAAGACTGTACTTGAAGTTAGCATAAGATAATAGTAAAAATACTTAATGTTAGGTAGTCATGCATCGTAGGTCGATGGCAGCTGCTTTAAATGTTCTTCGTTTTTTATCACGATCGACTGGCTATTAGAGTCCTTTTTTATCATAACTCTTCCATTTGATGTCCAACAAAAGTTGAAGTGATGGGTCTTGGCATAATTTCTAGTTAGATAGAACAATCTTTTAGTATGTGTTGTCAACTGCTCGGTGATATAAATCGGTATTCCCTGGATATCTTTAATGTTCAGGTGAGTCGAATTCACTTTTTCATTGAGGTTTTGTTTGTTGTATTGTTTAACTGCAGCCAAAAATTTGGATTTTATGAGTGTGTTTGAGAACTCAACTGATAAACTTGACGTTGTGTTTTCCTTCTTAGATGGTTGTCTTATGATATCACGAATATTGGATTGAGTATCAATATCTAAGTGTTTCGATAGGTGCATCAACATATCATACAACATAGTTTTTGTCTCATTCACTCTTTTGGGAACATTTCGGAGTTCTACAGAGGTTTTGATTAGGTTGCGGTCGGAATTTTCTATCTTTTCTTCCAGCATAGATATCTTGATAACCATGTTGCCACGCTCCTTCTCTAATCCCGAGATTTTTTGCTCAAGTGACTGTAATTGGTCTGAGACAATTGTCATGGTTTTTTCGAGCTCACAATTTGTGGCTTTGATCTCAGTATAATGGTTTTTTATTTCCATAATATGGCTTTCTAATTTATCTAATCGGGAATTTTGAGTGGCGATCATGTCATTTAACATTTTCTGGATCTCATTTTTAAACACATTTAATTCGCTTAATTCTTCTCCAGTAACCACATCCGATAGGCATTTACGTTTAGCACGTTTTGTTAAAATTCCTTCGGAGTCTTCTCCTGTATATAATTTCCGGATGTCAGACTCTGATCGTGATGGGTATTGGTTTGAAGGAGTTTTGGGAGGTGTTTTATACATTTTGCGTTTACGTATTTAATAGCTTAAATGTGTAAGGAACTCGCTATCCTTTATAATTATTTATGAATTATAAACTTGTACCATACAACAAAATTACGCGCTAATCGCTGTCGCTTATGAATTAAGGCAAGCGGCAAGGATGACGTACGTAGCTCCCGGCGTGTGCGCAGCTTGGCTCCGCCCCTGTCGCTTTCTCAGCTGTTGTTGTCATAATAAGTTACCCTCAAACATCAAATCTGAATCAAAATATAACCAATTTACAAAAAAAATTAAACAGTTTTTAGTTAATAAATGTTTTTATACAATAGAAGAATATCTTAACGATTAGGTTTGTTTATGTTTTATTTGTTCGTAAAATTATTATTATTATTATTACTTACTGGAATTATTATTAGTGGAATTATTTATTTAAATATTGTAAATTCTTAAAAAAATATTTGTATAAATTTGCTATACCTGAAAAAGGTCGCTAAGTTTTTAAGTACTGTGTAATATTATAAGATCTATGTATGAGACACTTAGTAGCAGAATAAATAAATGAAATGAAATAGTTATAGCAATTTAGAATTCAGTGGGATACAGACGTAGAGTTCATCAATTTTATAGCAAAACGCCTAAAATTACTTTTTTTTATGTCACTAGTGACAATGAGGCAGGCGGGTCACCTGATGGTAAGTGACTACCGTCGCCTATAGACATTAGTAATACCAGGTGGACTTCCAACGTGTTGTACACCTTATTACAATGCCTTAAGGGCAAGGGCAACTGGCTCTCAAGTGCAACTACCGGAAAACACCAATAGGTGCTTGGCGACAGATTTTCAACTTGAGGGTGGTAGCCAGCCAGTCGAGTACCACATAGTACCCTACCACCGTGCAAAAGATATTATTACCAGATTATTAGAATTCGTGTGACTTACACGTAACAGTTTGATTCAAAAACTTGTTACAAATTTAACGTTGTTTTTTCAATGTACTGTGATGCCACATGTGCTGAGTCAAGCAAAACTTGGTACTATACGCTCTAGAGCAAACATCGCAGACGAACAACTTCTCACCGGTGTGCACAACAACGTGGTATTTCATTTTCCACTCTGAATCAAATCTACGTTCGCAGTACGGGCATTGAAAATAATCATCCGAATGCGTTATTTTGAAATGTTTTCTAAAGCTATAAGCCTTACTGAACACCAAATCGCACTCCGGACACGGAAGACTTTTCGGCTGAACACCATGTACATCCCTCAAATGATTTTGTTTGATGAACCAGGTCGGGAATCTATCGCCGCAAATGCCACAAATGTAACGACAGCAACTTTGCGATTTAGCTAGGTGATCGTTCAACCGTGTTTGAGAGCTAAACGTTTTTTTACACTTCTTACATAGTATTTGTGGGGAGGATTTGGGGCACGAGTACTTTCTATGCCATATAATCGATGTACACGAAGAATAAGATTTACCGCAAAAGTCACATGTGTACTTATGGAAGTGCTCGTGTATGTGTCGACTCAAAGTCCGAATATTTGAGCTATTTTGGCCACACAGTCCGCACAATAGTTTATTATCTTCAAACTTGAACGGATGGATGCCCAAATCGTAATCAGTATCAATATGGTGGCCATGCGCTAACCTCAAATGTTCGACAATGGGCTCCATCGTCTCAAATGAGTCAAAACAAATACGACAGCGTATGTCGACTTTGATGTAAGTCTCAAAAACGTGAGCGAAAGCTATTTCGATGCTAACGTCACGATGTTGGGTTTCCATGTGACTCCTGAACTCCAATGGATCATCATAACTCTCTAAGCAGTACACACAGACTAAGGAAACCTCTGGGAATCTAAACGGATAGATGGTCGTGTACTGAACAAGCGTCTTAGCATTCCGTCTGGCGATGTTCATCCAAACTTGTACTAGAACAAAAAGAAATGACTGTTGGCATATAACATTTCGGACATCCCAATATAATTTAAATTAACGGTTTTCGGACACTGAAATTTATAGATAAACATGTAAAACTGGATGGCGCGAATAAATGTTTTTGCACTCGACTTTCTGATCGATATATTGCTGTTGACACACAAACTCATTGAAATTTCTCCAAGTGGTATTACAATTTTGTCGTTAGTATGTTTATTAATATAGTGCTGTCTCGCAGAATTTTTGACGTGTTTTTCGAGATGATATTGGAATTGCCTGCCCGTAAATTAGAACAATTTTCATTGCATATATTACTAGCTAGCTAGTCCTTGTGAAATCTACAAGGCATTATTCCAAGTATGTAGTCTGTGTCTACATCTAGGTTTTGCGCTGACATGAAATATTCGGCAATAAAGTAGGTGCTTTCATTGGCCACAATTTGATAATAATTGTGGGGAGCACCCTCGATATGTTCTTACTCCCTCACACTAGGGGAGGGGGGGGGGGGGTATATTTATCGGCAGGAAGGTGAAACTATTCACTTAACTACCACTGCACTAAAACTCACTGAAACTAAACTGAACTGAGCAGAAACTGAGCTGATCTACCGAAACACCACTTTTTCTATCTTTGGTTCCTTGGAGGGACTTCAGTTGTCAACTTGTTCTTGCTTGTTGCTTGGTGACCTCTTGAATGGTCATACTTTCTCTGACCAACTCACCCATTTATATCCCCCAAATCGCGTGTTCTAACAGTAACATAGACGACGAGTTAAAGCGTCACTCAAGGTCACGAGAAAGTTCGAGAAGTTAGAAGGTTCGAGATGTCGTCAGAGTGAGACACTGTAGTTGTATCTACTGTGCGAGTGGGATGGGATTTGAGTTCAATATAGTCGACTGGTGTTGGCCCATTGTTCTAAGCGTTACCTTTTCGAGACCCTCCGCAAAATAATCATTTATTTCTTCAAATTAAAGTACATATTCGACATAAGGTCACTTAAATAAGTACAAATTCAAATTAACATATAAAAGAAATGTCATATAAACATAGTAAAACATAATGTCGTGAACAATAATTAATATGAATATTTGTAAAAACTTAGTCCGTGCTAAGCCGGGGTGGGTTGATAACTAGTTAATAATCACAATAAAATCAAAACAAATGATTCTATTCATGTAGTAGAAAACTTATGAGTCTCCCTTCAAAACAGAGTACAAGAACTTAATGTTGTTGTTCTTGCCACCATCAAAGTTTACCAAGTCCGGATGGTAGGACTTCATATGCGTTTTCCAACTGACTCTCTGGTTGAATTGCTTATTGCAAGGCTTACACTCAAATCTCTTGTATTCGCTATGTATCCACATGTGTTGAACTAAATTCTTTTTCCGGGGAAAAGATTTTGTGCATACGGTGCACGGAAACAGTTTTTCTTTGGTGTGAGTCACCCTGTGTTCTTCCAGATATCTCTTCGTTTCAAACTTCATGCCGCAGCAGGAGCAAGCGAAGTTGTCATCAGTATGTCTCAATTTATAGTGAATACGATATCTCCGCCTGTCTGGAAATTCCTCGCCGCACTCCGGGCAACCGTAGGATTTTCTCTGTATACCATGAACGTCTCGCATATGAACTTGCTTCAACGACCAAGTCATAAATCTCTTCCCGCATGTATTGCAAAGATGTGACCAACACTTGGGCGATTCGTTTAAATGCCTTCTCTTTTCCTCCAACGAACCAAATGTGGCTTTACACTTCCTGCATATTCTTTCATCGTTTATATGCGAATACCTTATATGATTCCTGAGTGTTGTGTTAGTGACGTAGGATTTGCCGCAAGCTTCGCACGTGTACCTCAAGAAATGACTCTGGGTATGTCTGCTTAATTGACGTATACATAGGCACTTTGCATTGCAGAGGGCGCAAGTAAATTTGTCCTTTTCGAATTTGAAAGGCATCATTCCAAGCTCATTATTGATAGAAATGGGTTGGCTATGGTTGGACCGCAGATGGTCTGCGACGGATTGTAAACTATCGAAGGGTTCGAAGCACAAGCGGCAGTGGATGCTTGAGCAATCGACTTTGACGAAGCCTTCGTGGCAGTGCACGAACGCAACTCTGACATTGAACGTGGTATGTTCGTTGTCCATGTGCACCTTGTAATCCATTGGGTGTTCGATACTTTCACCGCAGTAAACACACATTATAGTGTCCTCGGGGAGCCTGAACGGGTACACCGTTGAATATTTCACGACAGTCTCGGCGTTTTTTCTCGCGATGGCATACGTGTTAATTTTCTTCTCTAGAACAAAAAGAAATGCCCCTGGTCATTCAATTGTTCTAGTCGTTTTCTTTGTTTTTGATCTAACTTGTATGATGTGACATTGTTGTAATTGTTTTATTTTTCGGATTAAAGAATATTTTATTTCTCACAAGAATTACAATAATAATTCACTTACGTGAGATGTTACATGCTTTAAGCTGTTAAACAATATGATGAGCGTACAAAATTATTGAAAGGATTAATAAAAAAAATAAGAAGAAATGAGGTAGGTTTATAAAATAATTCGTCACACCAGCCACTCGACGACTTTCTTCACTACAAGAGAAACAAAGATAGCCATTAAGCCATTTCTAATTATGTAGTTCAGGTATGATCGATCATGAGAATTGTTTAAATATTTTTTTAAATATATATGTGGTATTTTAATGTTTTTTTTGAAGCTATACATAGATTTCGTTTCTTTGAAGTCTCTGGGAAGTTTATTCTATAATTGTGCACCTTCATAAATTAAGGTTTTCTTACCATAGTTAGTTCTTGGGTGTCGTAGATAGATATCGGTTGCACGTCTTAGCATTTTTCTTTGTACTTGTTATTATTTTTTTACGAAACTTACATAACTTTGTATGTCCTTATTTAATCATTTACGTATAAGTATACAAGTATATCAGTAATCGTCGAATCAATGGGCCGTATGAAGCACTTTTTAGGCAAACCACTAGTTACTTTACTATTATAGTATTAAAGAACAATTTTGAATAAATTGAACTGAAATATTAAATTTAAAAATTCGTAACACGTCCGCTCAGTACACTTATCAAAGGCACATCTACCCCATTTTTTTTATTACATATATTATTACCAGTTGTAATAAAAGTGTTTAATGAAATCCAATTACGAGTCCATGTTACTTGAAATTTTATTAAGGTTGTTTTAATTTTTTGAAAAGAGATTTGACTGTATAAATTAAATCACTCAAAATTAAGGTAGGATTTTCAAATGATTAAAAGTCGATGAAACAAAATATTAACAACGCATGAATAACTTTTAATAGAGCTAACAATTTATAAAATTATCTCATGTTACAAAACTTAAATATAATATGATACATACAAGTACTCAAAAGTCAACTAATTCTGGGTGATAAGACCTCATATGCGTTTTCCAACTGACTCTTTGATTGAACTGTTTATTACACAAGGTACACTCAAATCTTTTATGTTCACTATGTACCCACGAGTGCTGAATCAGGTTCTTCTTCCTAACAAACGACTTAGAGCATACAGAACAAGGAAATAGTTTCTCTTTTGTATGAATCACTTTATGATCCTCCAAATTCCTCTTGGTGTCGAATTTAATACCGCAAAATGAGCATTTGTAGTTATTTTCAGTATGAGATATAACAAAGTGTGCACGGTACAAGCGCCATTTGGCGAACACCTGCCCGCATTCGGGACAAATGTGAGTCTTCTCCGGTTGACTATGAACTTTGACCAGATGGTCAAGTTTCTGTCTCCTGGAGACAAATCTTTCGCCGCAGTAGGAGCAGCTTAGAGGCCAGCATGGTTGTGTGGCCAGAATGTGCTGGCGTCTCACCTCCCTCGTAGGAAATGATTTTTTGCATCTAACACAATATTTTCCCTCGGAATGCCCGTAAGCTATATGCTTATTTAGATTTTCCCGGCTGACGTAAGATTTTCCACACGTCTCGCAAGTGTATTTGTGGTAATGAATAGTCGTATGTCTACTTAGAACCCTCAGACATGGAAACTTGAAACAACAAATAGCGCAGACCCATCTCTCGTGTCCCATCCTAAATTCTTGCATCCCCATTTCGGCATTCAAGTTCAACTTTTTGTTATGCACTTGTGCTATATGCTCAGCGACCGAATAGAGAGAATCGAAAGGTACCGTACAAATTCTGCAGCTCAGTTCAGTGCAATCGACTTTAATGTACTCGTTTGTGCTCATAGCGTGGGCGAAAGCAGTTTCCACGTTGAAGGTTGTGTGTTCCGCTTTCATATGTTCCCTGTAGTCGTTAGGTTCCTTGTAACTCTCACAGCAGTAAACGCACATCATATCGTTACCGGGAATCCTGAACGGATATACTGTTGAGTATTTCAACATTACCTTAGCGTTCTTTCTCGCTTCGAGCAACGAATCGATCACTAGAACAAAGAGAAACAATAGAAGAACAAACTGTTTATTAACATTCCATCTGTTAGACAGTATTATAGTATCGCATATATTTGTTTTTATGTACATATAATTAATTAATATTATTAATTATTTGATAACGTAATTTATGTAGTGCTACGAATAGTCGACTACAGACGGAAGAAACCACCTTCTTACCATCATGTGTCGATTTGTCACAAACTGTATGCTTCAAAGGTCGTTCACCAGTATGATTTTGTTGTATGGGTGAAACCGCGGGGCGGAAAACTAGTCTAATATTTTGTTATTCAGTTAAAAGTAGTCCAGCTGAATACTTTGATGTCAAGCTAATATCCTCAAGTAGTAAGACCGTCGTCAAGCTCGTTAATTGAGATTGGACTTGAGAGCCTTATCAGATCAGATCATCTTACCATGGTGAGTACTCATACTCTCCCAGTGTTAAGATAAAAATTAAATATAGTCCACAAAGTAAACTTTTATCAACAAAATTTGTAAGTACCTCGAAAGAATAAAGCCATAGATTATGTATAGGTCCTCGCCCCGCTCGGACTAGATACCTTCGTCTTACCTACGTGAAATATGCGGCAACAAATACTACGCCTAAATTGAACCCGAAGCGTACCCGAGCCAACCCGAGCCCAGTCTCGTTGCAAAAAATTACACCATTCAGTTGTCGCGACACAATGTTTTCAGGCACACTAGCATCCTTGCAAATACACACTCAAATATTGAGTTGCCGCAGTGTCGGAGCTGTCACGGAAAGGGAGCGCTCCATCTACGAAGGAGCAGCGCGACGTTTTATTAATCCATGAATAAAGCCTAATCTGTATTATAAAAAAAAACAAAATGTTAAGTAAGTATATTTAAGTTTTGGTTAGCGCTCATTTAAAAGTCAGAAGAAATCAATTTAATACATTTAATAAGGTTTAAAATATTCTTACAAATTAATAAAGCAAATAAATATCATAACACTATATTTAAATCTAAATAAAAAAGATAGAAAAAGCCCCACGCACTTAAAGTGAAGCACAGTAAAGGAAGCCGAATTGGAAACAGGAAACCGATCGCGTTCCAATGCGGGTTAACGTACGAGCAGGTCACGCACACAACTTCGTGCACGTTGCTTCACTTCATTGAAGACTATTATTTAGTTTACGTATGCTCCTTCTACCTTTTTTATTTGTTTTTAAAATGTAAAGAAGATCAGATCATAACACGTAAAGTACACACATAGAATAATTTACGAAGTGTGCTTCCCCAAATGTCTATTGAGACGTGAGCTACACGCAAACTTGAGACCGCAATGAGAGCAAACTAAGCATTCCTGCGTATGACAGATCTTATAATGATCGTATGACGCTCTCCTATCTGAGAACGTTTGTTCGCAACTATTACAACTGTATATTTCCTTCTTCAGTCCATGTACATCGATCAAATGACGTTGTTTCATCTCCCAATGGGGAAAGCGCTCCGGACAATCGCTGCAGCAATATGGCATGCATTTTTTCTCAGTTTTCTGATGCTGTATCTTTTCCGTCATGGAAGAAAAGTCTTTCCTACAACGTCTACAATATACCCTGAGTTCGTGCTCATGTTTCGACCTAACATGTTGTAAAAGACCCGAATTTGAAACGTAGCTCTTTCCGCATATATCGCATACGTATTTCAGAAAGTGTGTAAAAGTATGTTTGTTTAAATGAAGCAAAGAAGGAAGGGTCTTTTCACACATCGCACATTGCCATTTATCTTTAAAAACAAAAGGTATGACGCCCAAATCTTTGTCAGGACAAATAGCCTTTTTGTGAACGTCTTTCAAGTGACTGGCAACAAGTTTTAAATTTGAGAATTTTTTGGAGCAAATTCTGCAGTTAAGAATAGTCAAGTCGACTTTGATGAACTCTGATTTTGGAAGTTTTTGGAACGCCATGCTGAGTTTAAATGTTCGATGATCGGAATCCATATGCTGGCGGAATTGTATGGGGTCCTCATGTAGAAATCCGCAGAATACGCAAAATAGGGACTTAACGTTGACGCGAAATGGATACGCCGTGGTGTATTTTACGATGGCTTCAGCGTTACCTCTCGCGTCGAAATTGCTTAGTGGTACGTCTAAAAAAGAAGAAATTTTCCAGTATTTATCTTGATTTCTGATGGTGTAGGTATATTCAAAGTATACTACGATCTCTTTACGAAGTATTTAAAGTTAATAAGATAAAGCGCAAAAACGCTGTTATTTCAGAGTCAACGACTTGCCTACACCTGTTAGAATATTATGCAAGCATCAAGAGTAATCCTAATAAATAACAGTTCCTACACATCCAATCAGAAGGGAATTTTCCTAATACAACACACTCGAATCATCTACATATTATGCTTAGCAATGTGCCGTTTGAGCCGATATCGCGACAGGAACTTCAAACCGCAATGTTTGCACACCGCACAATCCTCCGAGTGCTGCAGTTTAAAATGATCATAGTACGCATTTTCGCTCGTGAATTCCACGTCACAATCCGCGCAACGATACGTCCTTTTCAACTGGCCGTGTTCAATCTCCATGTGTCGCTTCCTTGATTTCCAATCGAGGAATCTCTCTTGACATTTTGGACAGGAGTACGGCATGCAGGATTTCTCAAGGCGCCTGTGTCTGTCTTTAGCTTCCATAGATGGAAAGACTTTGCTGCATAACTTGCATATCACTTCGTAGTCTTGATGCTTCGACCTCACGTGGCGTAATAGACCTGTAGTCGCGACATAGCTGCTGCCGCATACATGGCAAACGTAGCTCAGAAAATGCGTGATCGTGTGTCTATTCAGATGGAATAACGACGGAAAAGTTTTCTCGCATACTGCGCAACTAAACACGTCCTTTTGTAGGAAATATGGCATGACACCGAGCTTCTCGTTCAAATCAATTCTTTCACAATGTGTCATGCTCAAATGGTTCGCCGTCGACTCAAGATTGTCGAAGCTTTCCGAACATAGTCGACAGCGTAAGTTCGTCAAGTCCGCTTTGATGAATTCAGATTTGGGGAGATTGTGAAAAGCGACTTTGAGACTGAAGTAATCGTGGTCATCGTCCATATGTTTCCTGAACACGGTCGGATCGTCGTACAATTCCTGGCAGTAGACGCATAGTATGGACTTATCGTTCACTCGGAATGGATAGGCGGTCGAGCAACGTATTATCGTCTCGGCGTTACTGCGCGTCGGTTCGTAAGTTTCCGCTAAAAAAGAGAAAACTGTTTTGTAGACGGCGCTCTTGGCATGCTTAAACATAAAATGACGAGATCCAGCTGAGTTCGTTCGGCGACGTTAGTGTCAAAGATTCTTCTACCAATTTGTAGACATCTTAGAATTCGTCAATTATTAAATATACATAGTTCAAATAGAAAGCTGCAGTTTTAACAACGGAGCTTTCAAATATTAATCGCAAGTAAGGTATACGCCACAAGGGCCAGTAAGTTAAATAGAAAGTCAATGATCAAATGAATGGATATACGCATCACAGGTGTTCAATACTAATAAAAACATGATTTTATGTATCAATAAAGGACGTATACAAATCTTGAAAATTTATTGTGATGTAACATTTATATTAGAAATCTTAAATCAATGCACAATCAATTTTCATGATGTGTACCTGACATCAATTAATTGCCTGAACGAAATAAATGCTCAATCAATCTAGAAGATCTAATTGAAAGATTGTCTAGATTTAGCCATTTATTCATTTAATTGAAAAAAATACGCGACAATTCGTTCAAACAATTGACCAATGTACAAAAGGCATAGTTATTATGCTATATTCATATGGATATGTCTCTTGTGATATCAAAACGGATTTTCAGCAAATATTTAAGATTGAACAATAATACCAGAGCTGGTTATCTACAGCGCACAATTAAAATTTCACCGAGAAACGTTATAAAAATCAATTTTTCAAATTCATAGCGTTTCTGCAGAGGTAATATTCCACGTACCTTGAGAGCAGTCTGCGTCGCCAGAATCCAAGAACAATCCAAACATAACATGGGAATCGAACCCAAGACACAGCTGTCGCCTGTCACGAGCAATAGATTACATCGGATGTTTCCAGAGTCCGTACACGCATAACAAGCGTTCTACACTCACAGCAGTTATGGTAAAAAATATTTATGGTCCAAAAATATTTAAAAAATGTAACCAAGTTTCTTGTCGGTTCTTCTCAGTTGAAGTACTAATGTAATTCGACCTTCATAAGTGCCCATTTAGGGCCTAAACTGAATAAATGACTTTATGCCAATGGCGCATTTTCATTAAGAATGACAAATTTAAGGCGGTGTTCAAATCGATGAGCTTGAGCTATGGCCGATGGAAAACATCCGTGAGGATCCTTTGTAGTACCCATCTAGCTGGCTACCACCCTCAAGTTGAAAATCAGTCGCCAAGCATCTACCGGGGTGTTCGATGCACCGAGAGTCAGTTTCTATCTAGACTGTGTGCTTACCACCATTAGCACATCACAAGCATGGCGAGATTTTGGTCAAAATAAACTAAATCTGAAAAATTTTAACATTTCTCCTGTTACACGATGTTTAACATTATGATATAACACTAGCTATTCCCCGCTGTTTTACGCGCGTACCCAAGTGATCTTATCTTTTCCGTATCCTACGTTTTCATCCAAATTATGATCAAACTGTGTGCCAAGTTACATCACAATCCGTTCAGTAGTTTTTGCGTCAGAGTAACAAACATGGAAACAAACTTTTACTTTTATAATAGTATCTGTAGTAATAAAGATTTTCAACTAAGTATATAAAACACGTTATTTGACATTGATACAAAAATGCTGTGGGAACACGACTAAATTAAAAAGCTACAAGTAGAATATAGGACCGATTAATTTATAGCCCACTTTTTCCTTGGGGCATTACTGAATTTCCAATTCAAATACAGTGTGCTTGTAGTTGCATTTTAAATTTTCGATCCATAAATGTGTAAGCTAAAACCTAAATGCTGAAAAGGACACAGGGAAACAAGCATAACAAGATAATGTTTTCTAATCTACAATCACTAAGCTCTGTATGATAAACCGTGTTACAAATTGGAATCAAGTTGGACCAAAATATTGTTCACTCGAAATCAAGCTAAAATCTTTGATCTAAAGTAAATAATTCACTGTCAATTCAGAGATTTTGAAACTACGAATGGACTCTATTTGTAAAGTTAGATTTTTAGCTGGAAAGATTTGACAGATTTTTTTTCTGGATAAGCTTGTATTTGACCACAATCTCACCATGGTAAGTGATGATGTGGCCGAAGTTGGTAAGCCACACAAAGCCTAGATGGGAACTGGCTCTCAAGTGCAGCTGTCGGAACACCCCGATAGGTGCTTGGCAACAGATTTTCAACTTGAGGGTGGTAGCCAGCCAGTCGGGTACTACAAAGTGCTACTACCACCGTGCTATGGTTTTCCTTCACCGAAAGCTCAGGCTCACTGTAGGATTCGAACCCACGACCTTCGCCGCGGTATCCGACGTAACTACCACTGAGCTATCATCGCCTTTAAAATGGAATAAATATGGAAAACGTATAACCTATCAGTAAGTAATAACGTATTTAAGGTGCAAGATTGACTACAGCGCATTTTGTCTACTCACTAAAATCTGGTAAAAAATCAAATGGCGATACGTCTTTAGTTCTCGATAATCGCCAATCACTATTCAATTCACGCCAAATGTCTTGAATTTGTAACGGCCTATTGAGAAAATAAAAGAAAATTATCTCGCCTCTAAAAAAGCTATGCATACATTTATAGGACATTTCTCTTTAAAGAATTAAATGTAATAGGTTCAACTTGCTTTTTTAAAAAGAGTAATTGCTTAGTTTATTGCCGGCTCTTCTCAGCTGCTGTAATGAGTTCTAATAAAGATATTTTAAATTTGAATTTAGCATTAAAGAATAAAATCAAATATTTCCTATTATTACGAAGAAATCGCTTCAGTGGAAAGGACACCTAAATAGATCAGAAACAATTGTGGTCACACCAATCCATTATTTTGTAACACGGTGTACGGTAAAGACATATCCATATGACGAACTTAGTTTAGCATGCAATCATTATATCCTAGGTTTATAATTGTCAGGTTTTCTACTTAGATTTGATATGCTAGATAACAAAAACTGCTTTTTGATAGATTCAAATTACCTCGATTCTTTCGTAAATAGTTGGACTTATATGTATGAGCGTTTCGTTTTCTAATTTAAGGTACACTTGTTGCTATAATAGGTCAATGCAAAGACGTTAGTTTTACACAACTGCACGCAAGTTTGCAGCACCGTAAAACTAACTCCAATAGATTTTTGCTACTGGCTACGCGCTTGCTTATTCCGGTACTGTTTTTTATGTATCTCATAGAAAGATTTACCCTAGGAAATTAGATATGTACCTACATCCAAATATTGGTAATTGAGTCTAGATTCTTATTCAATTCCGTGTACCTTTCTGTACAAAAAGACATTAATGGAAATAACACAGACCTATATCTAACTAAGTACCTCAATTTGTATGAAGACCAACCGTGTCACTTTTTGGTGTCAATTAACTAACTTGTGGTAGGAAACATGTAGATTATTTGGGTTTGGCTCCCCCTACAGTTTTTACAAATTAATACGGAACAACCAGTAATTTTTCTAGATGTCGGTTGACGTCTGAAGGCAATGACGGTCGATCGCGGACTAAATGAAGCGGCGTAGAAGGCAGACAAATTGTCTGCTTTTTGACACGCGAAGTACGTACATTCACGACGTCTAGTTAGATAACAGGTCTGTGGGCCATAATCTCGCTATACCGAGATTTTTATACATAGAATAAACTTGTGTTAGACCGCAATCTCACTGTAGCAAATAAAAAGGCTATTGGTTCAGCAGGAGTACCTCTGTATTTTTGGCTGCGGATTTTTAGGTGAAAATTATCTATTGCGACTTGCACTTATTTTTTCACTTTTTTTTGTAACTATGCAACATGTACATACTACATAGATAATAAATGTTCGTAACACTCAGTATGGTTAGTGATGATGTGGCCGTAACTGGATGTCATGTGCAGTTGTCGGAACACACCGATAGTAGCTTGCAGACAGAAGGAATCTCGAAACAATATCCGCAAGGAGCAATATTATGTGCGTGTGTGCAATGTTGTGTGTGATAGTGTAATCCAGTAGAAAACCTGTCAATGTACAAGTCTAGGATGCGGAGTTGCAGTGTATTTTTCCAGAATTAAAAGCATTTTGAGGTCATTATTTATAAAAAAAAATCTTAAATATTATGTCAACCCTTATGATAAAAAAAAAATTATACCACAAGTGACAACGAAGCTGACGGGTCACTTGGTGGTAAGTGTCTACCGTCGTCTATAGGCATTAACAATACCAAGGGGATTGCCAATGTGTTAAACCTTATTACAATGCCTTAAAGGCAACTGGCTCTCAAGTGCAACTGCCGGAACACACCAACATGTGCTTATGTAATGATTTATGTAATGACAAACCTTTTCATAACAGAATTAACATATTTTACTTCACCATGGTAAATGACGATGGATCGTTTGGCATATACAGTCCGGAAGTAATATGATAAACTTAAGGGGGAGATAGGTGGGCGGGTCAACTACTAAATACACAAAAAAAACCTCAGTAAAAGTGTCACTATTTTAAAGATAATACTGATTTAAAGTGATTTAATCTGATTAAGTGCAGCTTTTTAGTGAATGTGCACTCGATAAAAAAATATATTTGATTCGAATAGATTTAAGTTAGCAATAATTATACTTTTTTAGGTGTATTTTTTTTTCTTCTCTCAATCGAGCAGAAAAATACCCCCTTCTGCTCTAAATGATTACCACCAGCTCAATATTTTACCATATTATTACTGAAACTTTAAGGGTAGCTCAGAACTTGATGACAATGTATTGTAAATCCACAAAACGTGGTTTTTAGATTTAATTTGCAATACCAGGATATTGTGGTATCCCTTTGCATGAAATAGTTTCTTCTTTATCGAAACGCTGGAGGGAATGAATGGAGGACTCAACACAGCAACTCAACATCCTGACCAAAAATATCAAAAGTGTGATGCCTACCTTTCTTCTTCTTCTCAGGTTTAGCCACTTTACTTGGAGCTGGTTTCACGGCTTCCTTCTTAGTCTTCGCCTTTTTGGGGGCCGAAGCCTTCACTTTGGTGGAGGACTTTCGTTTCAGTGTCAATTTGGAGTTATCGAGGAGATCTAGGAGATCAACCGACTCCTTTTTGGGGACTTTGCTGGCTAGTTTTGTTAGGGGTTCGTCATCCACTGAAATTAAAATACAGTTTTAGGAAAATACAGGTTGTCTGTATTGAGGTCATTTTTAGGGTACTGTACCCAAAGGGTAAAAACGGAAACACTATTACTAAGACTACTATCTGTCTGTCACCAGTCTGTATCTCATGAACCGTGATAGCTAGACAGTTCAAATTATCACAGATGATGTATTTCTGTTGCCACTATAACAACATATACTAAAAACAGAATAAAATATTAAAAAATACTATAAAATTTGTACGGAACCCTCGGTGCTTATCCGAAATTGTCATTGTTGTAGGGCAATGATAAAAAAATCGTGACTAATAGCTAATAGTGAAAAAAAATGAAAAACATAAAATCTTGAGACACTTCTTTCTTTTTCTTGACCTTATCTTACTCAAGGTGTGGTTGGCACAACATGTTTTCCTCTTCCACTCAGCTCTATCACTAGTCGTCTCTGTACTCACACCTTTCATATCATTCTTCATGCAGTCCATCCATACCTTCTTCGGCCTTCCTCTACCTCTATATCCATCCACACTCATGCTCAATACTCTTTTTGAAAAGTTCATCCCTCCTCCTGATCAGCATGTCCCTTTGACACAGCCTCCATAATCTCACTACTAAGTTCTATAAATGTGGTAGTTTGTTAAAATGTGAAGATGAAATATGTTTGTTACTCTTTCACGCAAGAACTACAAAAAATATTTTTGATGAATCTCTCAGTGGTGGTGACGTCGGATATCGCAGTGAAGGTCGTGGGCTCCTAAAATGACCGTGAGCTTTTGGTAAAACAACCTGGCTGACTACCACCCTCAAGTTGAAAACCTACCAGTTGGTGTGATCTGCCAGTTGCCTTTAAGGCATTGAAATAAGATGTACAACACACTGGCAATCCCTCTGGTGTCTATAGGCGACAGTATTCACTTACCATCAGATGAACCTGTCAATTGTTGCTAGTGGTATAAAGAAAAATCTGCACATGCAGCACTAGTTGTTGTTATTTCTGAATATCCAAGCTTGCCTGATAGTCCCTCGGTTAATAGTTCATCGGTGTCAGCGACGCAATATGATTATAATCATATTTCTATTTGTAAATAGATAAATAGGGTCCTTGTATATAGTAAATAAATAAATAGTTAGGAAATAGGTAATAATCTTAGAATGTGCAGCATCCGAACAAGGCATTACCTTATCGTTTTTAGCGATAATTCTCTGATTAATTAAGATATGACTATAATTCTTTTTGCATAATATGTAAAAATGTATTACCTATACAGTAAAATAAGATTTATTGTATTAGGAAAGCCATTACCCAAGAAAATCGGTAAAAACCGTTGAGCGCTACAGAGTAGATTGACAGAAAGAGACAAAGATATAAACAATGAGAGATAAAAAACATGATTTATGACCTTCTCTCTGATTGGTCAAAAAGTTTGGCTCCTTGCTCACAGAATTGTATAAAAGTAGCGCGGTTTTCTTCGGAATAGCATTCTAACAAGTACCACTGAAGAAGTAACAATATAAGAAGAAAAGAAATAAACTCAAGAAGTCTTGAAGCAAAGTAGTGGTAGGGGAGGCGAATAGGGGATTTCGGGATTTACTCAAGCGCGGCAGATTAACATAAGGGGGGCAACCTTGCACCTTGTGAAGTACTCTCACCAAATCTGAGCCCTCTATATAGTGTCGAACGTATAGGGTAGCCCGTCAGATTAGTAAAAAAATCGATGGATTGAAATACTCGAGCGCGTCAGATTAAGGTAAGGTAAGTTAGTTACATGCAAAATAGTGTACATTTAAATAATCTAACAATTTGGGCGTGATGAAAGAAAATTGGAGACTCGCAAAGTGGCAAAAAAAAAGCGTCACCTGGATTTTCTCGAGCGCGATTAGTTTTTTTTTATTTTGAAGGAAATTAGTCACGAATCACGGAAATATCATAATCTGCCGATTTGCACAAGCCGAAGTAGCTAAAATTATTATTAAGTGTATAGTCCAGGAATATTATGAGTTTCACCTCAGAATGAGAGATAGTCAGCTATTAACTTGTATAAACCTTTATTTTGACTTCAAGGTCAAAGGTCAAAAAATAATTTATTGCAAATATCTCGTTTCCTATGGGTTTTTTGGTATATGCATTCAGAATAAATATTGTAGAAGATTAAATTCTCTACAACTTTTGCACAAACATTTTTTCGATATCTTGAACCATTTTCGAGATTTCGATATTTTTTATATATTATTTTTTTCAAACCGTCAGATTAAGGAAATTCCTCAACATAATTGTCAGATTATGGGTCAGTACAACAAGGCCATCAAGAAGAACCGTCTGTATAAAAATCTGACGCGCTCAAGTAAATCAAGGTCACGATTTTTTATTGCATTTTCAAAAATCGGCCCTGACTGATGGTCGTGTCCAAATCGTCAGTCTTTGAAATAGGAGCTACTGGAGGGTTCACTTAACATCCCTTATCAATGTCTGACGCGCTCGAGTATTTTTTTTTTTTAAATATTTTCGACGCCTTCGTACGGCCACCCCCACCACGCAAAACGGCAGATTATTATTTTTCCGTTATCAGACAGACGTGGCGCGACTACCCTATTAATATCTGACGCGCTCGAGTATTTCATGGTGACTGTTTTTTTTTTACATTTTTGAAACCCTGTAGACGCTCCCCCCACCGCTGAAGGGGAAAATATCACATAACCTTTTTTTCTTTATTCCACCTAATCTTCAAATTCCAGTAGGTCACAAAGACGCTCGAGTAACTACAAATTTAGCATCATTGCCTCCCCTACTATAGTACTTTTATTTAGTGGTGAAAGTTAAGTGTCCAGGTAAGAATCCAGCAAGCACCCCGTCGGTATCCAGCAAGCAAGCAGCCTGAATCCAGCCGGCATCCAGCTGACTTAAACCGACGGAGCGTTGCTTTCGCTACGCCACCCCGTCGTCGTGAAACGTAAACTATAGTCAAACGTAAACGCTCCCCCTCCCCCCTCGGTGTTCGCGTTGCCCCCTCCAGTCAGCGCGTTAGGTGGAACATCATACAGACCACACATAGTCACAACAATCGGGTGTACTTACAATCATCATCATCATCATCAAGGAAGTCACGGTCATCCAAGTCGTCATCGCTGACCCGTTTCTCTAGCTTCACCCGCTCCAGCTTAACTTGGCACTCCATTGCATCAGGAACTGTTTGAGCAAGTTTTGTGGATTAATTTAGATATAAAGTAGAAAATGGCTTGGAACATAAATATCATATATTTTTGGCTGTGCACCACATTCCCATGGGATTTTTGCAACATAGTGTGATATTATATAGCCTATAAATGAGCTAAGCAACACTAAAATATTTTTTTTAATTCAAACCAGCAAAAGCATTTACACTTGAAAATAAAAAGGCAATATAGTCAGATGGTCATATTTTAAATATGTAACCTTGCTGAGTCTCTTGCCGGTTCTTCTCAGTTGTTGTCTGACTTCCGAACCATAACTTCTGTAATTCGACCTTCACAAGTGCCCTTCTAGGGCCTAAACTGAATAAATGGATTTGACTTGCTCTGAAAGAGATTAGGAAAAAGAGTGGGGCTCATCTTCGTGAATGGCACTACCATAGTCTACCAGTAAAACCTCACACCATTCTTGTTCTCTCTTGCTTAAGCTAATTCTCTCTGACCTATCTCAAAATGATTTACTACTCACTCTCAATGTCAGGAACACTGGAACTCCCGGGATCCAGATGCTGCATGAAGGTCTTCTCGCACTCAAGCACCTGTCTTCTAAAATCTGAGGCATCACGGAGACGGGCTATGCAAGGCTCGCAGATCAAACGGCTGTTGCTGTTGGGCCCACCTGATTGAGAGTAGGCTATCTGTGGATGTGATAAGCAAGGTCCATTTAGAACAACTCATATTTGGACTGTTTTTCCTCCACCCATCAGAAGAAAAGATGATGTTTTGCCATGCCATGACCGTATCAACTGATTTTTTTATTCCAACTATGAAAGAACACAAGACCAGAATAGAAAGACTTCATCGGATCACAAAACAACAAAGTGCCTCCTAAACTTAGCCAACTTGTACACACACAAAAACCATCGACAAGAAAATGGATGCCGTGGCGTCACATCAATAAAATTCAATTCAAGAACTCACAGATATGCTGAATGTGTCGGAAAGCATTTCAGAATAGACTTCCTTCTTTCCCATCCAGAAATATTCTGTCGAGATATCTTTATAACAGCCCTCCGTGAGACAACATCGGCAGACAGATGGGCCGGGTCGCCAGTCCGAAGTTTTCGTATCCATTATCACGTTAAAACTAGTATATTCACAGAAAAAATAACTAACATACTAATATTAGGCAGTTTATTTTGATAACTAATTGATATTTAGTTATAATTTTACGAAAGTAATGCTAAATTCTATTTTTTTTATTGCGCTTATTAAAAACGACGCCATCGGACGATCGATGTAAGTAATGAATGAATCATAGATAATACACTATATACTAGAGAGAATGAATGAATTAATGTGAGTGAGTGAATGTAGAAAGCAGTGTTCCCAGCACCGGGATCATTCATAGTAATTCAGACGATCAAAAAATTATTGTACACAGTTATCTACTAAAAAAAATATTTTTTCTCCATAATTATACTACATGCCATCCGAGCCAGTTTGGTTCTCTAATTTTTTCCGCGTTTATTTTCGGTCCGTTCAAAAGTGAGAAAAAACAGATAAATCTCGAAAATGGTGACACTTTTCATTTACTAAGGTCATTTTTGTATATTTGATGGGTGACCCGCCGACCTATATCCCACTTAAGTTTGTCGTACTAATTACCGGACCGGACACCTGTATATAATAAAAAAATGTGTTCAAAACACGCTCGGATATCTTATCTTTAATCTCAACTCTGGCGCATCCTTCGTCACCGATAATCAGTTCACTTTTGGTATAGTTACTATACTCTTTGGTTCACTGGACGCCGTGGTCAAGTACCTATAGATAGGTTTTGAAACAGTGTTTCTATGTTTGAGCAAGTGTGTCTTCTAATAATGAATCTCCGCCGTCCTCACCTACTGTTTTGTGCCCGCGAAAAGAAAATATGAACCTACAGCCAGTACCGGCATTACCTATAGTGCAGGGTGTGCAGAGCACACGGGCGCAGGGTGTTAAGGGGTGTTAAGCGCCGTCGCTCGTGACGCTCTCCAGACCCTGTGCTTATATTAAGCACTCTTGGGTAGTTCGCGAACGACCTAGGGCTAAAAAGCGCTCTGGCTGACCTTTTTTTTGCTCGCCTTCAACAGGGCGCCAGGATAATTTGCCTGAGTCAAAAATTTATTGCAACCGGACAAGCGAACAGAAGTGTATATGAAAATATTGAATGTATGTAATACGTGAAGCTCATAAAGAGTTGCCGTCAGAAACGGCCTACGTGCATGCTAGACGACTTATTTATAATTTTAATTTAACTAAATCATTTTAACGATTTGAAAAATAAATACTTTACGAGATCCAAAATTCCTAGAGTATTATTCACTATGGTATGGAATCAACACAGAGGGCCGCAAAATGGCGGGGATCATTAATAAATTACGCCTATTATGTGTGTAAAGATTTATTAAATAATAATAAATAAATTAACATAAGTATTTACAGTTTATTTACATAATTTATACATATTTACAGTCGAATTCATGAGTATACAAACTGTCGAATGGTTGAAAAAATCAAGATCACCTTAGTTGAATAGGATAAGTGGCTCCAACATCGAATTTACCTTTTTTCTTTAATTGAATAACTTTATATGTATCTAGATTGATTCATTTTCTGTTGTAGCAAATATCATGTTTCCTTTTAAAATGTTTTGCACACATATCTAACATATGCGATCTTGTATTTTTCCACCACTTAACCGTTTGTCTATACCTATAGCCTTATGCATATAAGAGATTGTCGGATTGTTACTGTCGTAGAAGTTTCTCTTGGCAAACAATATTTATTATTCATATTTTATGACGCTTAAATGACTTTATGACTCTTGGTGTGGCGCGCTTATGAAAACTGTAATCATAGACAATATACCAAGATCCTCAGTTATTTAACTATATCTATAGTAAATCTGTGATGTTCTTCCATATTTTCCCTATAATAAATCTGTGATGTTCTTCCATATTATCTACCTTTAAGTGACAGTTTATCTTCTTTACCCATACTCTGAATGCTGACTCTTCATATGTCCTTTAAGACTACAATTTTGTATAAAAGCTTGGCCGCATACATGGCATCTGTACCTAAAATAAAGAATAAAACAATAAAACCTCATTTATAGAGCGGATTTAAAGAGTTTACGTCTAAACTGTGTGTGCTTACCACTTTCGGCCACATCATCACTTATGATGGTGAAGCTCAAGCTTATCAAAGAGTAAAAAAGAAAGAAAAAGAAAATCCTGTTGTACTGTCTCCATTTAGCGTGGGATAAGGACAAGAAAAATAAGGTGTGCCCAACATGCCTTGCATTGGCAGATATATATATTTTTGTTTATTTTTACCCAGAAACCTGCACAGGCATAGAGAACCTGTATGCCTGGATTTCACACATTTACGGTTATAAATGTGAAAGTGTGTTTGTCTGTGTGTCTGTTACCTCTTCAGGCTTAAACCGCTAAACCGATTTAGATTAAATTCGGTATAGATATATAATAGATGGAACCTTGGAGAAGGATATAGGATACTTATTTCCGAAAAAAATAAGATTCCTCGGGAACAATTTCTAATGTCCGTTATTTCATCTGTTTTTGTCACAAACTCATCCTATTATATGAATGGCTTAAGCATCTAATTCATTAAATGTTGTATTGGACGCTACGATTCAGGCTGCCAGTTGAACGGCGCCCTTAATAAAGAAGCTAGGCTGTATAAGCTAGTTGTCTGCGACATAAAAATTAAAAAAAAAACCATACCTGCGGTCGTTGGTATGTATTCTCATGTGATCTTTAAGTGTTTTGAGACGCGGGTAACACTTCTCGCACACTTTACACTTGAAGTTGCGCTCGCCGGTGTGTGTCGGCATGTGATTGTTCAGAGCGAAACGGGTGAAAAACTTCTGACCGCAACATTGGCACTCATATCTGTGGCATTAAAAAAAAATTACAGGGTCAGTTTTTTTTTAAATTAAATATCTCGAAAGAACCACAAAGGTAATATCGTAGTGTACACAGAGCTATATATCGTAGTGTTCGCCCCAAAAATGTGATTGTTTTAAAAATATAAACAATACGCTATTTCATAATAGTATAAACTATATATAATAGTTTTAAGGCGATGATAGCTCAGTGGTAAGTGATGTCGGATACCGCGGCGAAGGTCGTGGGTTCGAATCCTACAATGAGCTTGAGCTTTCGGTGAAGGAAAACATCGTGAGGAAACGGCAGCACAGCGCGGTGGTAGGGTACTTTGTAGTACTCGACTGGCTGGCTACCACCCTCAAGTTGAAAATCTGTCGCCAAGCACCTGTTGGTGTGTTCTGGCAATTGCACTTGAGAGCCAGTTCGCCTTTAAGGCATTGTAATAAGGTGTACAACACATTAGCAATCCCCTGGTATTGCCAATGTCTATAGGCGACGGTTGTCACTTACCATCAGGTGTCCCGCCTGCCTCATTGTCACTTGTGACATAAAAAAAAACAAACAATAATAATCTCTGTCACACTCGTAAGCTTGGTCGTGTGCGAGAGGGACAGACAACCCACTTGAACAAACGACCTTGGCATCCAACGTTCGCAAGCTTTCATCGCCTTGTATAGATTCAAATTTAAAAAAAAAACATGAAGACGCGCCCACTCTTTTTCCTAATCCCTTACAGTGCAATTGTGCATCCTTTCGCTAGTGTTGTAGTGGTGCATATCGACATATACATATCGATATAGACATATCGACAGCACTACAATACTAGCGAAAGGACGCACACTTGCACTGTAAGGATATTTTGGCGGGAACTTGCAAAGTGACGTTGCGTTTTCATTTTATTTTGATTACATTCGTGGATTTTGAGTTTTACAATTTTAAAGAAATGGCTTAAAGGTTTAGATACCAAGCCGAAAACATTTAAAAAACGTGTGGGATGCTTTATGGATGGCACTATCTATATTTAGAGTTCCAACTCACCTATAATCCTTCAAATGATCCTTCCTCCTATGAATAGTCAGCGTCCGTCTTGTTTCACACACTTTATCACACATATTGCACGGGAAACTCAACGGCTGTTCCCCGTGAACTTCCACCAGGTGTTTCAACTTCTGCGGGTACGACATCAACTTTATATCACACTTGGGGCAGTACACACGTCCACGCTTCTTGTGGACTCGGTCAATGTGAAGGTCCCGGTTGTACTGAGCTTTGAAGACTTTGCCACATGTTTCACACGGGTAGTCGCCTTCCTCGTGCCTCTGTTGGTGCATTACAAATCTACCTGGAACAGTCATGGGTGTTTTTTTTTTTAGAAAACCTAATGGCAGGTGGTTAGTCAGGTTTTTAACTTGAGGGTGGCTTACTTTATGCCCAGGAAACATTAGGAATATCAAGCATACAGGTGACACTGCTGGAAGAGTGATAGGGTTTTAAAAAAGTATCTAAAATTGCTCAATATAGCATTAACTTTTTAAGGCGATGATAGCTCAGTGGTAAGTGACGTCGAATACCGCGGCGAAGGTCGTGGGTTCGAATCCTACAATGAGCTTGAGCTTTCGGTGAAGGAAAACATCGTGAGGAAACCATAGCACGGTGGTAGGGTACTTTGAAGTACCCAACTGGCTGGCTACCACCCTTAAGTTGAAAATCTGTCGCCAAACACCTATCATCGGTGTGTTCCGACAGCTGCAGTTGAGAGCCAATTCCCATCTAAGCTTTGTGTGCTTACCACCTTCGGCCACATCATCACTTACCATGGTGAGATTGTGGTCAAACACAAGCCTATCAAGAATAAAAAAAAAACTTAATACACTTGCAATTTGCTTAATTCTTTGCGAATTTTCTCTATGTTCCTTAAGACTCACTAGGTATCAAAGTTTATATTATTAAAAAGGCCACCAAAAAGCTAAGACGCCATAATGCCTAGGTCACGTGATATCATGACGTCACCTGCTCGTAAACAAACTTTTTGGTGTCAAAATATATTTCATAACTTTACCGTCTCCATTCTGCTGTTTACAAGCAGGTGACGTCAAACTCAGAGTCAGCCAGTACCGAGCGTTTTCAATCACGTGGTCAAACATGAAAATTAAATCATTTTATTTATGACTAGCTTTCCGCCCCGCGGTTTCACCCGCGTATCCTTCGAGATTGAATTTCAAAAAATCTTTCTTAATCCTCGTCTACATCTTAAAAATATTACCTGTGAAAAAAATCAGCTTTCTAGGTCTAACACTGGGCGTTGATGAGTCAGTCCTTCTCATTTTATATACCAAGAAACGGAAATAACTCCCCACTTAGAACCCGCGTTTCACCTCTTCAGAGGTAGAATCATAGGAAACGCTAAAAAATGAATTTGTTTATTTTTATTTGTTAGTCTAAAAACAAAGTTTCATGGTTCTAGCTTCAAAAATGATGCGACTTCCCTACAAACTTTCAACCCCTTTTTCACCCTCTTAAGGGTTGAATTTTAGAAAACGCTAAAATACGTGTTTCTTTATTTTTAATTGTTAGCATAAAAACTAAGTTTCATGGTTCTAGCTTAAAAAAATTGCTGACTTCCATACAAACTTTCAACCACCGTTTCAGCCCCTCAGGGGTGTAAATTTAAATAACGCTGATACACGTGTCTCTTTATTTTTAATTAATAGTCTAAAAACAAAGTTTCATGATTCTAGCTTCAAAAATGACCGACTTTCATACAAACTTTCAACCCCTTTTTCACCCCCTTAAAGGTTGAATTTCAAAAAATCCGTTCTTATTCCTCGGTCAAGTTTTAAAAACAACACCTGGAAAAAAATCTGCTTAAGTTTAAATTGCCTAGGTTTAAGGGTTTAGGCTGGGCGTCGATAGATCAGTCAGGACTTATCCTTTTATATATATATAGATTTTTTCAAATATTACTATGGCTATGAAATTAAATGAAATATTTATTCATCCAAATAATAGGCCTTCACAGGCACTTATGAATAGTCAGACTCTAAATGTCCAGTTCGGAAGGTTGCTTTTGCTGAGAAGAGCCGGCAATAAACTCAGCAATTACTCTTTTCAAAAACAGCATACACCACATTCAATAATTATTTATCAAGTCTCACTGACAATATTTGCGTGTTATGGCGGCAAAAATAGTAATCTATAGAATTTAATTATGACTGCTATGATGGCTAAATTGGTTTATAAAAATGTTAACTGTTAAGCTGTTGTTAGCTTATCTATATTTTCATTGTAGTCAAATAGCCTATTTCATAAAACAAATAATGTACCTTTATCAACGAATCCAAGTCCACAAGTCTCGCACACATAGTTACTAAAATGTTCATTCATATGTTTATTCAACGCATGAAAGTACGGAAATATCACATCACACAACGCGCACTTCAACTCATCCTTGGTCAAACGGAACGGCAACACTGAATCTTTAAAGTCAAAATAATACTTTTTATCGTGAACACTGGTTATGTGTCTTTTGAATTCATCCAGGTTATCGATTTTTGATGGACACAAACGACAATCGATTCGCGTTAAATCGATTTTTATCATATTTTTGTGTTCTGTCACTTTGAACTTCTTCGGATGATGAACGCTTGTTGTATGCTGCCGGAGTAGTATTGGATCTGTGAAATCTTCTCCGCAGTAATAACATAATAAATGATTATGTCGACATTTAAAAGGACAAACATACGAAAACTCTACTATTGTTAGTATATTCGTCTCTGTCATGTATGTGGGATCTCTTTCGCGCATCATCTGCTGTACTTTTGACATTGGAAGTTCTGAAAGTGACACAGGAATAATAATAAATAAAAAAACTAACATTACATAACATAACTCAGTGGTAGTGAGGTCGGATACCGCGGCGAAGGCCGTGGTTTCGAATCCTACAATGAGCTTGAAACCATAGCATGGTGGTAGGGTACTTTGTAGTACCCAACTGGCTGGCTATCTGTCGCCAAGCACCTATCGGTGTTCCGACGGCTGCACTTGAATGTCAGTTACCATATAGGCGTTGTGTGCTAACCACCTTCGGCCACATCATCACTTACCATGGTTAATCACAGGCTTATGCTAAAAAAAAAAAAATTGTGACAATTGTACTTACTTTGTCTCTTAGGCCTCACTAGCTGGGGGCCACCACCACCATTCCGGGGCTTCAGTCCGGCACTGGAGGTCGACCGCTTGGCATGGAGCAGTGGCAAGTCATCGTTTGAATTGGACGATTCAGCATAGGTGAAAGGTTTTGATTCTTCTGTAATTTTAGCCGATGATAGCTCAGTGGTAAGTGACGTCGGATACCGCGGCGAAGGTGGGTTCTGAGCTTGAGCTTTCGGTGAAGGAAAACATCGTGAGGAAACCACAGCACGGTGGTAGGGTACTTTGTAGTACCCGACTGGCTGGCTACCACCCTCAAGTTGAAAATCAGTCGCCAAGCACCTGTTGGTGTGTTCCGGCATTTGCACTTGAGAGCCAGTTCGCCTTTAAGGCATTGTAATAAGGTGTACAACACATTAGCAATCCCCTGGTATGTTATATAGTTAGGTGGTAGGCTAAACAAGCTATTCATCAACTTAATACAAGGCTCTCTAGAGCACTCCTACAACTGAGTAAGCCATCTACACAAACAAACATCTGGTCAATCTAGGTGTCACAGACAGCCCCTTATGCAGAGCTTGCATGAGGGCAGAAGAAACAGCCGCCCACGTTCTGCTGGAATGCGGCGGGGTGGCCGAATGCCGGGCAAACTACCTGGGCAACCCGGGTAGTCTCAGGGAGGCGGTCGGCAACGTCAAGGCGCTGGCAGGCTTCCTTGAGGAAATAGGATGGCTGGAGTAACGCACGCAGCACGGCCGTATGGTACTAGGTGGTACTCGACTGGCTGGCTACCACCCTCAAGTTGAAAATCTGTCGCCAAGCACCTGTTGGTGTGTTCCGGCAGTTGCACTTTAGAGCCAGTTGCCCTTGCCCTTAAGGCATTGTAATATGGTGTACAACACGTTGGCAGTCCCCCTGGTATTGCTAATGTCTATAGGCGACGGTAGTCACTTACCATCAGGTGACCCGCCTGCCTCGTTGTCACTAGTGACATAAAAACAAAAAAAGTAACCCCAGCCCAAACACCCTCCGACGCAAAAAGGGCGCACTCCGACGCCCAATTGCGGAAACCACCCGCACGACAGAAGAAGACCCCCTGGTATTGCCGATGTCTGGTAGGCGGCGGTTGTCACTTACCATCAGGTGACCCGCCTGTGACGTTGTCACTTGTAACATAAAAATATATACATTAATTACATACCAGTACAGTCAGCAAGTGCATCGTCGAGGTCTCTCCCCTCATCTTCCGGCTCTACCTTCACAACTACCACTTCTACCTTTGGCTCACCAACCACAGTCGCTTCAGCCATAGTCTGACCATCTGATAATGTAACAAATAGTTATAAACGGGCTAGTATCACGCCACAGGTCGTGGGTTCGATTCCCATCCAGAACAGACATTTGTGTGCATGAACATGTCTGTTTCTTCTGAGTCTTTGTGTAATTATCTATTTAATAAAAAAATGTTGTATATGTAGTATATCAGTGATCTGGTTGTCCATATTACAAGCTCTGCTTAGTTTGGGATCAGATAGCCGTGTGTCCCAGTATTCACCACGGTATCCGACGTCACTACCACTGCGCAATCATCGCCTTTATAAAAAGGAGTGTCAGGATTAAAGAGCTATTGAAATTGTGCGATGAAGTATTTCCTAAGTAGAACAGGTACATACCTGTATCATTATCACACATCTTGACCTGCAGAAAGGTCTCCTCACACTTGAGTACCTGAAGGCGGAAGGCGCAGGCCTCCCGGAGTCGAATCACACAAGTCGCACACACGAGACGCTCCGTTGGCTTCCCATCTAAGTGGGACAGCTGGGGACAATAGGGTTGATGCTTATATTCAAGAAAATATATCCACTATTATAACTAGGGAACACATTATAAAATTGATCATTTTATGATTTTTAGGGTTCCGTACCTCAAAAGGTAAAAAAAAGGAACCCTTATAAGATCACTCTCTTGTCTGTCTGTCCGTGTGTCACCAACGATTATCTCAGGAACGGGTGGACCTAGCAAGTTGAAATTTATACCAGATGCTGAAGTGTATGGTCCCTATTGGGTGTATAAAAATCAAGGTCCTGAGTCAACACGATAAAAAGATATCGGCAAATTTAGATTTTCGCAAAAACTTGTAAGTACCAAAATTTATCTTAATTTTCAACTTTTTTTATTTTTCGAAATTTTCCCTTTAGAGCTCGTTCACACGAGCAGCATGTTGCCGACTGCAGTCGACGGCTGCCACCGACGCGCGTCGGCGGCTGTCGTCACCGAGTGTCGGCGGCTGCAGTCGGCAACATGCTGCTCGTGAATCACGAAATTTGGCAAAAAGCAAGGTCTTACAGCACAAATAAAGGAAAAATTCCAAAAAATTAAAAAAGTTGAAAATTAAAGGTGTCCCCATACATACATAGTCACCACCAATTAGACGTCTAGCTTAATTGGCAAAAACCTCAAATAAGGTAATCGAAAACGTAATCTATTTACAAGTTTGTACGGAACCCTCGGTGCGTGAGTCCGACTCGCACTTAACCGGTTTTTTAATTATGAATTTCAGGACACAGAGACGCGACGCGACGTGAAATAGTGACTTTGGGCAGCATATTTTTGGATATATCTTTTGGTTTATTTTGGTTTAACAAATGTTCGACGTAATTCTTTAAATTGGCATAACTTTTTTATTTCGACGTAATTCTTTAAATTGGCATAACTTTTTTATTTATGAACTAATTGACATGAAACAAACACAAAATGTTAAGTGAAGCTTACCACAATATATTAGTGAATACCACATTGAAATTGAATAAGCCGTTTGTTACATTAGCATGCACAAATGCACAGACAAACAAAAACAATCTAACAATAATTGTTTTGGGTGCTATTGCATTGATAAAGGTCCCAATAATATTTTTTCCCATATATCTTCCTTGTAAAGACAGACAGTGATCTGTAATTGAAATTGAATTTGCTGTCTGTCAGTCGACATATCACAACAGGGGTGATAGCCAATATGTCACAATTTTTTTACAATGCCATTAAGGCAACTGGCTCTCAATTGCATCTGCCGATAAGTGCTTGGCAATAGGTTTTCAAGTTGAAGCCCAGTACTACAAAGTACCCTACTTTGCTATGGCTTCCACACAATCTTTTCCTTCAGTGAAAGCTTAAGCTTATTATAGAATTTTAAACAACGACCAACGCCGAGGTTTCCAACGCAAATATTTGCCAGATACTCAATCGAAAATGTTGGTAAGAATAAATACCTGAACTCAAAGTAGTAGAGTTCATCATAGTGCTAGTAGAACTATTTGCAGGGTTCATTCGACTCACCACTAAGCCAAAGCAGTCCATCATCATATCAGAATAAACTTCCTTCTCTCCAAAACACTTATATTCAACGTTCAGGAGCCGACATTTCTTCATAGATCCACAGCATCGACATAATCCAGGGTCGAATATGGGACCTTTACCTTTACTGCTACTCATTGTGAAGGTTTTATGTTATTATAGAATTTTAAACAACGACCAACGCCGAGGTTTCCAACGCAAATATTTGCCAGATACTCAATCGAAAATGTTGGTAAGAATAAATACCTGAACTCAAAGTAGTAGAGTTCATCATAGTGCTAGTAGAACTATTTGCAGGGTTCATTCGACTCACCACTAAGCCAAAGCAGTCCATCATCATATCAGAATAAACTTCCTTCTCTCCAAAACACTTATATTCAACGTTCAGGAGCCGACATTTCTTCATAGATCCACAGCATCGACATAATCCAGGGTCGAATATGGGACCTTTACCTTTACTGCTACTCATTGTGAAGGTTTTATGTTTATAATGTATCTTAAACTCTAATAATATGTAGTTACATTTTTCAATTCATTTCATTAGCAATTTCGCATTTTAGAGCAAAATATGTAATTTATTTATTTCCGTTCGGTAACAACTTTTTTTTTAATGGATAGGTATCATAATCATTCAATCAACATTCAATCAATCCAATCATTCAATGCAGATTACAGAATAAAAAAGTCTCAGACTCAGTGTTTTTTTTTACATGAATTTTATCGATAAAGAGGACTTTTTTGCGGGAACTTGACGTGACGTTGCGTTTTCGTTTCATTTTCATTAAATTCGTGTATTTTTAGTTTTATTCAGTACTATTGTAAAAGATAATTGTATACTACAAAACTCCCTCGGTGATATTACAAAGCGCATGAACTTACTGGAACAACATGCTCGTTCGAATAACATTGAATTACAATGTTTACCCGAACACAGATCCGAGAATTTAGTAAGTACTGTGCTCCAGCTCAGCAATGTGATCAAGTGCGACATAAGGGACACTGACATACAACTATGCACACGTACAGCCAAAAAAGATTCGCAGAGAGCACGACCTAGATCAATCCTCGTCATATTTAATAGTTCCCGATTAAGAGACTCATTCCTTGCAGCGTCCATCAATTTCAACAAGTCTAATCCAAAAGACAAACTTAACTCAAGTCATCTTGGTATAGCTACTGACAAACCTGTACCAATATTCGTCGTGGAGCATCTATCGCCGGAAAATAAGGCACTTCACGCGGCGACTCGTGCCCGCGCTAAAGAATTGGGATACAAATTCGTTTGGGTTCGAAACGGTAAAATTTTTATGAAGAAGGATGAAACGTCTCAGGGTCTTGTTATATGCGATTTCGAAAAACTTAATCTGTTAACGTAAAGTGATCTGTTGGTGTATTCTTAAGGATGCTATATTGTAATATTTTTTTTTAAATTCAATTCTATAAAATGTTATTATCAAAACACTCGAGGCCTGCGTAGTAGTTTATCTGAGGTACGTCAACACATACATAACAGTGAGTACGATATTTACGTCTTAACTGAGACTTGGCTTTGCGGTAGTATTTTTGATTCTGAATTATTTGATGATAGTTTTAGAGTCTATAGAAGGGATCGCGAATCATCCAGTTTTAATAACCATAAAAAGTCTGGCGGTGGAGTGCTTATAGCAGTATCAACTAAATTAAATTCAAGTCGCATGACGGAATGGGAAAGTAACTGTGAAGATCTATGGCTAACGATTGAATCCCATTCACAAGCAAATCGACAAACCTTAAAATTATGTGCTATCTATATACCTCCACCAGTACGTACTGATATATTTGATCATTTCATTGAAAACTGCAATTCAGTAATGAATACTTATGGTGATAGTTCCACGATAATAATTGGTGATTTTAATCTGAGCTGTATTGACTGGTTGTATAATGACAGTGATGGGTCGTCTGTAGCTTCCGCTTGTGGCACTGGCTGCCTTAAAAATACCCTTCTTGATTTCATGGCTTTAAATAACTTGAAGCAATGTAATTCGATAAAAAACTTTCAAAATAAGAATCTTGACTTAATACTTTCTGACGTGGATCAAATAAACATAAACTCTTGTCCTAACCCTATCAGAGAGCTAGACAAGTTTCACCCAGCCTTAGAATTCATGCCCATCCTACCTGTAATAATAAAAAGTAATCCAAAGCCGGTTAGTAAATCCAATTTTTATAAAGCTGACTACGAGGCTATAATAGAATCACTTAACAATATTGATTGGAGCAATGAATTCGCAACATGCATTGATGTAAACGATATGATGGATAAGTTCTACGCTATAGTTAGAGACATAATCAATAAATACGTACCGAAAACTGTTATTTCTCGTGGTAAATACCCACCATGGTATTCCCATCAATTGAAAAAATTACTCAGATTGAAAATGAAACTTCATAATAAATTTAAGAAATATAATAATCCATTAGACAAAATTGAATTCAACTATTTGAGAAAAGACTGCCAGACGCTAACACAAAAATGTTATAATATTTATATTGATGATATAGAAAATAAAATAAAAAAACACCCTAAACTCTTGGACGCATTTAAAAAACCTCCGAAAAAGTCGCTCTTCTTTCCCCTCCGAGATGACCCTTGGTAACATTAATGCGTGTAACAGTAAAGATATTTCGAATTTATTTGCTGAACAATTCTCTTCGGCTTTCGACCCCCCTAGCATTGATGATGATGACCTAATTAATATTATACCAGTTCCAACAATCACAGCTCCATCTATTGAGGATATCACAATAACTCCAGAAGCTATATTCAATAAACTCACTCGACTGGACTTGTCGAAAGGAGCAGGACCTGACAATATTCCTCCAATTTTATGGGCGCGATGTGCTCGGTACGTATCCACCCCTTTAGCAAGTATTTTTAACACCTCACTTCAATCTGGTATCTTTCCGAATAAATGGAAACAGGCTAAGATTGTGCCAATTCACAAAAACGGTAAACGCAAGATGATTTCTAATTACCGTCCCATATCAATTCTTTGTACTTTGTGTAAAGTCTTCGAGTCGCTTGTGTATCCTATGTTCTACAATCATGTTAAAAAATCTCTATCTAGCAATCAGCATGGTTTTATCGTTAAAAGGTCTACAAACACAAATCTTGTTTCCTACATTACCGAATTAGCATCAGCTGTGGATCGGGGTCTGCAAGTGGATGCAGTATACACGGATTTTTCGAGAGCCTTTGACAAGGTTAATCATAAAATATTATTACTGAAACTCAAATCCTTGGGCATAACTAATGCCACGTTAAATTGGTGTAAGTCTTACCTTGATATGAGGCCGTCTTCAGTCGTAGTGTGTGGTGAAGAGTCGGACCTTTATTTTGCTACATCTGGAGTACCACAGGGCTCTAATTTGGGACCTTTATTTTTCAATATTTTCATCAATGATATTTCTCAAATTTTCAAGTATTCTACGCCTTACCTTTTTGCTGATGATTTGAAGTTGACACGCGTAATTTCGAGTGAGTCTGATATTCATCTACTGCAAGCGGATATAGACAGTTTGAGTCAATGGTGCACGGTTAATAAAATGTACCTTAACTGCACCAAATGTCACCACATAAAATTTACTCGTAAACGCCGAAAAATCCAATCTCTATATAATATCAATGGAAACAAGCTAATAGAAGTATCAGTGATCCGAGATTTAGGCATATGTTTAGACAGTCGACTTAGTTTTACTGACCATATTGACAACACGGTTTGTTCTGCCTTTCGGGCTCTTGGATTTGTATTTCGGTCCTCGAAAGAATTTAAGAAACCATCCACTACGCTGCTTTTATATAACAGCTATGTTCGGAGTCAGTTAGAATATTGCTGCACTGTTTGGAATCCAACATACCAGATCCACATAAGTCGTATCGAAAGAGTACAGAGGAGACTTGTCCGTCACCTCGCTTTCAAGTTTAAAGTTGGCACCTCTAGATCGTATAATGATAGGTTAAGTCACTTTAAACTAATGTCCCTTGAATCTCGCCGTACTGTATCTGTTCTTAATATTTTTGTACAAGTTACTTAATAATGGTTTTGACTGTCCAGATCTTCTTAGTAAAATATGTATTAACGTTCCTTCTAGAATCCCGCGCTATCCCCGTCCATTACTCAATGCCCCGCGATACCGAACAAATTTGGGTAAACATTCTCCGGTTGCTAGGATGGCCCATCAATATAATAAGATCGCTACCTCCTCGGAAGAAGTAGACATATTCTCCAGTACTGTGGAGAAATTTAAGTATCTGATTCGTACTCAATTGGTGTGTAATGGTTGATATGCCTAGCTTAATTAACTAAATTACATTATCTTTTTAATTTTAATTTAATTTAAATAAGAATTATAATTTATTGTAAATTTTCTTTCAATTTTCTTTTTTTTCTTTCACTGTAATGTTATGTCTAATTTAATAATTTAGAATTTTAATTATTAATTTTTGTTATTATTGTATTTATTATTGTAATCGTTTGCCGTGTTATCTGTTTGTGCTTTCTGTGATGTCCTGTAATTGAAGAAGCACTAGGTGTATAAATGCTACTATAATTATTGTTTTAAATGTGAGGTGTATTCTTTGTTGGATATCCAAAATAAATAAATAAATAAATAAATCGGTGGTTTTTAGTTCAATAAATATCAATCTATGTGCAAGTGAAGTGAAATGAAAAATTGTATCGTGACTTTTTAGGTTGTCCCAAAAAGTCGGTGAAAAGTTTTTGTGAAAAGGCCATCAATTTCACTAAAACCTGAATGGACTTGTAATGACGAGAACCAGAGTTTACTGTGAATGTGATATAACGTGACTTTAACATAAAAGACGAATTCTTTAAAATAAAGAAATGACTTAAAGGTCTAGATACCAAACCAAAAATACCTTTAAAAAAAAAGTATTTCCTTCTGTCTGTTTGTAAATCAAATCATTCATGTCATTCATTCATAAATAATTGTTATGAATACCTAAATAATAAAATTAGAAAGTTAGGCTTATTATAAATAAAAAATGATGATAAATAGCCGCAGAGGCCCGATAGTAGATCCAGGACAATGCCGATGTTGTGGCTCGATGAAGAAATGTCGCCTATTGAACGTGGAATACGAATGTCTTGGACAAAAAGAAATCTATTCGGAGATGTTTGTTGACTGTTTTGGATTATTGGTGAGAATTATATTTTGTACTAAGTTTCATTCATCACAATTGCACAATGGTACTTAACATGTCATGTGTCTGAACGTAACATTCATATTGAAGTTATTCACCAAAGGTTTAAATTCCAGCTATCTTACTTAGACGGTGAAGCGGAGGAGAGACTAATATGTGCTACATGCGTAACTCGGCTGCGCGAAGCCGCCGCCTTCCGCCGACAAGTGCTGCACTGCGAAGAGAAGCTTCTACACGCCAAGATCCGTGTGCATGATGATGGTAGATACTAGTATAGATTAGTTGCCTTCTTGGCTCTAATAAGGTCTGAAACTAATTAGCAATTCCCTTGGTAAAGCTGGCTTAATAGTCCCTTTAATAGCGTACGAGAGCTGAGAGTGTGACACATTAGCTATCCTTCTAGTATTGCTAAAATCTACAGGCGACCATAGTCACCTTCGAGAGACTTCCATAAAAGTATTGTATTTTTTAAAATTCTGTTTTTAGTATTTGTTGTGTTAGCAGCAACAGAAATACATCATCTGTGAAAATTTCAACTATCTAGCTATCACGGTTTATGATACAGCCTGGTGACAGACAGACGGACAATAGAGTCTTGGTAATTAATAAGGTTTCCGTTTTTACCCTTTGGAACCGGGTACAGAACCCTAAAAAATAAATCAATTTTAATGTTTTCAATTAATTTCATCAACAGATTATGACGATAGGAAAGTAAAAACTGAAGCCCAAGTTAAACAGGAAGACTCTGATGGGATTGATACAGATGTTCACCATGAAGATTCACTTGGGCCCATGGATGATGGTAATGGCTCACTAAACTACATTCAAGGCAACCATGTTACATTCTCAGTCTCTGGTCCATTTTGGATGTATCATTTTTAGAAGGTGGCTTATCTTTACATTTAAGGGTCAGCTCACATGGAGACGTGACGCGACGCGACCTGCGCGCACATTTTATTAGAGCGACTCAAAATATAACATTATTTACTACAGTGTTTTTCAATCTGTGGGTCCCGACCCCTAGGGGGGTCGCGAAACATTAGCCGGGGGATCGCCGGCAGAAGGAAAAAGGCAACAAAAACACAATTTTAGTGAGAAGGATGACTACAATAAAAACTCAATTTTAGTGAGAAGGATGGGCTTGTTTCATTTTCAATAGTCTTTTAAATTATTATAAATTCTTTGTCTGTCTGACAAGGGGGTCGCCAGAATTTTTCAATCTGTAAGGGGGTCGCGAAATCAATAAGATTGAAAAACACTGATTTACAACACGAAAAGATACACATTTCATGGTGAGAATACAGATTACGTTGCACCACGCAGCTGCGGCCTCTTCCAGTATCGTCGCGTCGCGGTGTGAACTGACCCTAAAAGGATATTAGACATTTTTAGGTCCTTAAGTGAAATTACTGGTTTTTTAAAGTGAATTTATATGCCATTTTTTATATCGTAAATAACATGCATTGACCAACTCATATCAAGAAAGGCATTGGTAACCATTAATTATTTTAATCCTTACAGCTATTGATATAGAAGTCAAGATTGAATCCAACCATTCTACAGTACATGAAAGATTATTAGATAGTACTGATGATACAGTACAAGCAAAATCTAACAAGAAAGATGCTAAGGCTAAGAAAGAAATGTTACTCAAAATGAAAACAATGAAAGAGAAATTAAATAAGATGCAGCAAATAGGTAAATGTAGTTATTTACAGGCATGTTATATACCAGGGATCACCAGATTCGAACCAGCGATATTTTTTCTTTTTTTACTTTTGAATAAGCTTGTGTTTGACTGCACTCACACCATAGTAAGTGATGATGTGGCCAAAGATGGTAAGCACACAAAACATGAGGGGGGGGGGGTAGAGTCTAATCGTTTACCAAACGCCCCACATGTACATAATTAAAAAAATATATACCCCAAATTAAACAAATTGGTAATGCCTGCATGCAGTGTGGTGCAAATTTGTAAAACTTATTAAAAAGAACCTTTATTTCAGGATACCCACCAAAACCAAAACATAAACCGATAGAAAAGTCACAACCATCAACAGACAAAGAGTACAACGCACTGAAAAATACAATAACAATAGTAGAAAACTCATATGTGTGTCCATTTTTATCTGTATTCAGCGACTATTTTTGTGCGTACTGCAAAGAAATGTTCACAGAACATGAGGGGCTGAGAGAACACACTCTTACCCACAACCCTACAACTTACAAAGACGTTGTAACCTCAAAGAAAGCCATCCAAATCGATATAGAAAGAATCGATTGTCGATTATGCCCAAAAAAAATCGATACCATAGACACATTCAAACACCACATAACAACTGTACACAATAAAGTTCTCTACACGGAAGTCGACAATGAATTCTTAAAGTTCAAATTAAAATTGGGTTCAGTGAAATGTCTTGAGTGTGACCAGGGTTTTAGCAACTTCCACTCTTTAAAAAAGCACATGGCTGAGCATTTTGGAACATACATCTGTGATATGTGCGGAGCGCATTATTTCGAGGAATCCAAGCTACTTCTGCACAGAAAAACTCATAGGTCAGATGAAAAAATACAGCAAGAATTCCAGTGTGATGAATGTGGGAAGTGCTTCAAATCAAAACACAGTAGATATTTCCATATAGCCCGCATACACAAGAATGAGCCAGCATACCCTTGTAACAAGTGTGATGAAGTCTTTCTGTCATATTCCTTAAGGTATAGACACAAAATTCAAGTGCATGGGGAAAAGAGATCATTCCCGTGCGATAGCTGTGATAAAGTATACGACAACAGAAAAACATTACGCGACCATAACAGAAAAAATCATCTTCTAGTACTAAAACACGAATGTAGCTACTGCGACAAAAAGTTTTACCTACCCTCCGCTTTAAAGGATCACATGACCTCACACACAGGAGAAAGAAATTTCCGGTGTGAATATTGTGGGAAGAGTTATCCGAGATTGAGAGCGCTAAGGGTGCATATGCAGTCGCATAATAGCGAGAAAAAATATAAATGTAGTTTATGTACAGCTTCGTATACACAAGTTAATAATTATAAGAATCATTTGAAGAGTAAGCATCAGGTGGGGTCAAATGGAACAACTATATGATTTCATCTGGTGCTAAAGGTTAACTGATTTTTGTAGTGTTATTGTACAAAATAAAGGTGTTTTATTTATTGAATATGAGATTTTTATTTAATTCCTAATTTTTATGCCATAAAGGTAAATAAATATCCTGCGACATTTTTCACACACATGGCTATCTGATCCCAAACTAAGCAAAGCTTGTAATATGGAAACCAGATGACTAACATATTATGAACTAAATAATTATACAACTATTTTTGAAAAACGCATCTTCATAAAACGATTGTGAGTGAATTATAAAGTTTGTATCTAAATTCATTTTTGTGTATTTTAAATGCGTAAATACAGCACCATCTTTTGACAAATAAGAAAATATTACAAAATATGAATGTTTCGCACAATGGTCATATAACTTTGTGATATAACCCTTTGGCTTAGTTATTGTTCCGAGGGCTTAGTCCAGCTTAGTCTATAGTCAAAGTTTTTATTCTGTCAATGTGGGGTCACAACTTAAATGTAATCCCCCTTTAAGGGGTAAATAAGTGGGATGGGATTTCTGGGACATTTTGTTTTTGTTAAATTAAGTTGTAATATCTAGTACAGAACCTCAAAGTTCTTTATGGCTTAATATTTTCTTCCAGTCACGTATAGTATCATTATTATAAATACGTGAAATGCTACATACTGTTTCTGACATACTCTTTGTTTCTGTCCTATACAAAAAAAAATACATAGATTGTCGTGGGCCCGAATCCTACATTGAGATAAAACTTTCGGTAAAGAAAAAAAAAATGAAAAAACTATAGCTCGGGGGTAAAACTACTCAGGACAAAAAACAAGTTTTTTTTAACGACTTATACAATTTCGTTTCCAATTGATAGTTTTATAACATAATGTGGAACTGGTGTTTGGTATTTTCCAAATATAGTGGCGATTTTATGGGAGTTAGTCATGATCTTTAGGGGTAAAAAAATCTAGAAGTTGGCAACACTCCTAACTAAGTGTGTCAAGTGTGTGTCAAGAATCCGAAAAAGAAATTGTTTACCAATTTTATTTATTTACTTTTAGTACTAAAAATGATATAATTGAATAAAATGTCGACAAGTAACCGCAAGGGTCCTATAATAGATCCAGGCCTATGTCGCTGTTGTGGCTCTACGAAAAAATGTCGCCTATTAAACGTGGAATACGATTGTCTTGGACATAAAGAAATCTATTCGGATATGTTTTTTGACTGTTTTGGATTGTTGGTAAGAACTTTAGAGCTTAGAAAGAAGACTTAAAGTAGAATAGAATCGGTGTAACCAAATTGTAAATCGTATTTTTGGATCGTAGTTATCTAATTTAGACGGTGAAGCGGAAGATCGTCTCATATGTGCGACGTGCGTGAGTCGACTGCGCGAAGCCGCCGCCTTCCGCCGCCAAGTGCTGCACTGCGAGGAAAAGCTGCTCCTCACCAAGATACAGCCTGAAGGTTGGTTATACAACACACAATACCATTATAGACATACTATCAAGACAAACATGATATGTAATGTACCTACCTATTCCCATTTCTAGGGTACCATTCTGTAAGAAAACCAAAGTGCTTACAGAATGGTACCCTAGAAATGGGAAAATTAACAGAGGTAGACAGCGCAAAAGATGGGAAGAAGAACTCAAACTCACAGCTTTGTAGTACCCGACTGGCTGGCTACCACCCTCAAGTTGAAAATCTGTCGCCAAAACACCTATCGGTGTGTTCCGACAGCTGCACTTGAGAGCCAGTTCCCATCTAGGCTTTGTGTGCTTACCATCTTCGGCCACATCATCACTTACCATGGTGAGATTGTGGTCAAACACAAGCCTATCCAGAATATAAAAAAAAATACAGCAGGCCCAAACTGGAGATGAGTTTCAAAAGATAGAAAGCAATGGAGATTGTTAGAGGAGGCCTTTACCAAGAGGCACACAGCACTCTGAGATATTCTATAATGAAATCCAAGGAGTTTCAGGATAAAGGGGCAATTTTTTTATTAAAAAAAAACCATATTAAATATTACAACAGATTACAAACTAAAGAGCCTGCAGGGAAGCCTCGTTGAGATTGAAATGTACCTTGATGTACTTGACTGCCACACTTTAGTTGAAGATTTGTCTGTTTACAAAAGTACTGGTTAAGCCAAGATTTTCTTTTTGACTACTAAAATAATTGAGACAATATGCTGCTAAAGGGGTTTGTTTAAAGGGATGTGAACAATTAGCAGTCTCATTTGGTCAAATAAAGCCCTAGGTACCACTCTTGGCATGTTCATAAGCAAGTTGTAGTGGAGAGATCTCTTACTCTAATCCATAAATGTTTGGTAACAGTTTTATATCACCAACATAAAAATAATGTAAAAAAATAAATAAAAATAACCTATTATTTGTGGTTGGTGCAATGTGTACTTTTTCCATTCAGTCCTTCTATCTGTCATATTGGAGTTCACTCCTTTCTTACTCATATCTCTCACACTATCCATCCATCTCTTTTTCAGTCTTTCTCTACTTCAAATTTTACTGAGCATGGAATTCCCTTCTTTTCTACTCATATCTCACATAATCCATCAATCTCTTTTTCAGTCTTCCTCTACCTCTAGGAATAAATTTTACTGAGCATGGAACTCCTTTTGTACTCATATCTCTCACACAATCCATCCATCTCTTTTCAGTCTTTCTCTACCTCTAGGAATAAATTTTACTGAGCATGGAACTCCTTTTGTACTCATATCTCTCACACAATCCATCCATCCCTTTTCAGTCTTTCTCTACCTCTAGGAATAAATTTTACCGAGCATGGAACTCCTTTTGTACTCATATCTCTCACACAATCCATCCATCTCTTTTCAGTCTTTCTCTACTTCTAGGAAGGAATTTTACCGAGCAAACGAATGTGTGATCAACATGATATGTTACAGATGATCTGAACGGTGTGAAAACAGAAGCTGTTAAAGAAGAATTGGAAGATGCGATACAAGATGATCATATGACTGAACATGCAGATGATTGTCCCGGAATGGATCATGGTATGTTATCATATCACCTAGAAACAAATAGATATAAACTCTGTCTGAAATGCAGCTATGTGAAAATGAAAATATTTTTATTCAAATAGTCCTTTGCAAGCTTTTATGAATATTTTGGACTCTAATGCACGGTTCGGAAGGTTGCTTTTGCTGAGAAGAGCTGGCAATCACTCTTTTAAAAACAACCAACACCTATTACATTTAATAATTATTTATCTAATCTTACTGATAATATTTGCATAATAATAAATATAATTTTTGGTCCTCGAATGCACTTTGTCCCTTAATAAAATAACCAATTTGAAATTCAGTCACTCATAGATTCAAAAACCTAAACCATACATTTTCAGAGACAGATACGATAGTTGATGCTTTGAAGAAACCCAAACAAAAGAAGAAATTAAAAGTTAGTAAAAGGAAGATCAAGAGTAAATCAGTGAATGGAGATCATTTAGATAAACATATAAAATTGCAGAGAAAAGTTAAATTGACAAAGAAAATAGAAAGTGGTAAGTGTAATATTCATTGTCAAATATTTTGTTGGTTCAATTTAAGATTGTATCAAAATCATCATCAAACATTGTCAGCCAACTCAATGTACTAAATCTTCCAAAAAAAATTTTTACTTTAAGATAAGCTTGTGTTTGATCACAATCTCACCATGGTAAATGATGATGTGGCCGAAGGTGGTAAGCACACAAAGCCTAGATGGGAACTAGCTCTCAAGTGCAGCCAGTCGGGTACTACAAAGTACCCTAACACCGTGCTGTGGTTTCCTCACGATGTTTTCCTTCACCGAAAGCTCATTGTAGGATTCGAACCCACGAGCTTCGCCGTGGTATCCAACGTCACTTACAACTAAGCTATTATAGCCTTAAGATTATTTTTTTACACACAGAACTACCATCAGACGAAGCGACGCTCAAAATAAACCGACCGAAATTAAGAGACAACGAACACAAAGCATTTCTGAATACAGTAACAATAGTTGAAAACTCATATGTCTGCCCTTTCGATACTTCCTTCAGCGATTACTACTGCCTTTACTGCAGAGAAGTTTTCACCGACCCTAACAAGCTCAGAGATCATACCATCAACCACGATCCAACCACATTTAAGGAGCACACCAATAAGAAGATGCCCCAAATAGATATAATGCGAATCGACTGTCGTTTGTGCCCAAAAAGAATAGACGACATTGAAATTTTCAAGAATCATATCACTAATTTACATGGAAAAACTTTATTTGCAGTCAACAATGAATTCCTGAAATTCCGCCTCACTTTAAATAATCTTACTTGCACAGAATGCAATTCGTCCTTCAGTTTCTTTCATGCGTTAAAGAAGCATATGGCGGAACATTTTGGGACTTGCATCTGCGATATTTGCGGCGCCCATTATTTCGAAGAACGAATGTTGATATTACACCAGAAAACACATCAAAGGGTGGAAGAAAGCTTCCCCTGTAAAGAATGTGGGAAATCCTTTAAGTCTAAACACAGCAGATACTTGCATGTTGCTAGAATGCACAAGAAAGAACCCGCGTACCAGTGCAACAAATGCGATGACATACTGTTCTCTTATTCACTGCGCTACAGGCATATGATTGAAGTTCACGGGGAACAGAGAATGTTTCCCTGCGAGCATTGTGACCGAGCGTATGACAGCAGAAAATCCTTGAGAGAGCATAACAGGAGATTCCATTTGAAGATCTTCAAACACCAGTGCGACTTGTGTGAAAAGAGATTCTATCTTCCATCTAGGTTGAAAGAACATATGGCAACACACACTGGGGAAAGGAATTTCAGATGCGAGTATTGTGGGAAGAGTTATCCACGGTTAAGGGGTTTAAAGGTCCATATGCAGTCGCATAGCAGCGAGAAGAAGTTCAGGTGTGTTATGTGCAACGCTTCTTTTACTCAAAATGTGAATTTGAAGAATCATATGAAAAGGCAGCATCAGAGTTTGGATATGGAAGAAGGTTATCATGAGTAGAGATATGCTTTAGAAACTATTTTTGGCTCTTCTAACTCTCTTGGCGAAGGTTTCAGTGGGATTGAGGAAACCACAGCATGGTGGTAGGGTACTTTGTAGTACTCGACAGGCTGTCTACCACCCTCAAGTAAAAAAATCTGTCGCCAAGAACCTGTCGGTGTTCTGGCAGTTGCACTTGAGAGCCAGTTGCCTTTAATGCATTGTAAGGTGTACAACACATTGGCAATCCCCCTGGTATTGCTAATGTCTATAGATTACGACTTATGTATAAAAAACCTAAACCTCATTTTCAAAACCTACATCGCACTATCGAAGTTCTCCAAGCATTTTACAATATATATCTTGGTGGTAGAACTTCTCTGGGTCCTCTTTTTAAAGGCGGGAAAATTATGGTGAGAGGCTTGTTAAAAATAAAACTTACAAAATACAGGACTACTACATAATATACAAAGATGACCTTAATAAAAGTGTCACCATTTTTTGTAATATTTCGATATTTCAGATTTTAAATATCTCGAAAATGGTGACACTTTTATTAGTCATTTTTGTATATGTTGGTAATTGACCCGCCCTATCTCTCTATCATCTACAATACAGTTTGAATATTAGTATTATGTGATTGATTAGTATTAAATTATCATTTATGAAGAAGAAATCTATGTACAGTATTTTATTTGAATCTAAGTGATGTGTTTTTTTTATATATTCTGTGGAATTTTGAGGTTAAGTACTTATTTATTTAAAAAGATAATTTAAATAATAAATTATTTGGGAAATATGTGTTTTTTATTCATTGAATACATAAGATAAATAATCTCAAGCAAAAGTTCTCACAAAACTGTCTCAAATTGTATTGGGTAATACTAGTTTTTTTTTAAGTTGTATTCACAAAGCTATGTACAAAAACCAGTATGTATGGAAACCAGATAACTGATATACTAGGGGAGTAACATTATTTATGGATGACCCCTCATCTAACACGCCAAATTACTGTCGTCCATATATTGTATACAGGCTGTTCCCCGCGGTTTCACCCGCGTTCCCGTGGGAGCTTTTCCCGATATAAAATATAGCCTATGTTCATCAGGGATAATGTAGCTTTCTAATGGTAAAATAATTTTTAAAATCGGTCCAGTAGTTTCAAAGCCTATTCAATGCAAATAAACAATCAAATATTTCCTCTCTATAATATTAGTATAGACAAAGCTATGAAACCAATTGAATTGAAAAATATTTTTGTTTCAGGAAACTGGATAAAAGCTAGTATAAATAAAACGCCGAAATAAATAAGTTAAGTTTAATACTGATAAATACACAATCACTACTTAATAAATAATTTACATCACAAGCGGCCGATCTAAGCGTAAAAATAATAGAATATACACTTTATACAATAGAGTTAAAATCGATTTTGGCGTACATTGGATACATAATTTGATCAAGAAATACTCATAAAATACAATTTTACTAAAATTGAGAATAAATAATGTTTTGTTTTCATTTCATAATATTATGCTCAATTTTTTAGGGTTCCGTACTAAAAATAGGAACTGTTATAAGATGTCTCCTGTCCGTGTGTCACCACCGATTTTCTCAGGAACGGGTGGACCTAGCCAGTTGAAATTTATACCAGAGACTGAGGTCTATAATCCCTATTAGTTGTATAAAAATCAAGGTCCTGAGTCAACACTATAAAAAAATATGGGCAAATTTCGATTTTCGCGGAAAAAAAAAGTACCAGAATTTACCTTAATTTTCAACTTTTTTTGTTTTAGAATTTTGCCCTTAATTGGGCTGTAATACCTTGCCAAAATAATATAGATTAGAATGTTAGTAACATTGTCTTAACTAAAATTAGTATCCAAATCATACCCTTGATGGTGACTCTTCATATGATTCTTCAAACTTCCATTCTGAGTGAAAGAAGAGTTACATACATCACACTTATACCGCCTCTCATTACTATGTGACCTCACATGCTCTTGCAGTGACTGGAGACGAGGGTAGCTCTTATCGCAGAATTCACAACGAAAATTCCTTTCCCCAGTATGCGTTGCCATATGCTCCTTTAAACGAGACGGCAGATAGAATCTCTGGTCACACAGATCACATTGATGCCTGTACACTTTAAGATGATTCCTACGGTTATGTTCCATCAATGTTTTCCTACGATTATACACTTTATCACACAATTTACATGGAAATGTTCTTTTATCACCGTGCACTTCTATCAAATGTCTATTTCTCAAAGCGTAGGAGAGGAAGGTAGCCTCACACTTGTAACAGTTTATTGTTGCTTTCTTCTCATGCACCGTTGCTACATGTAAAAGTTTACTGTATTTTGATTTCAGGTTCTTTCCGCACACTTCACAAGGGTAGTTAGCCTCAATTTTGCTGTGGCTCTTTATATGAGTCCGCAAAGAGCTTTGTTCAAGAAAACATGCGCCACAAATATCGCATATGAACGTCCCAAAATGCTCTGTCATATGTTTCTTTAACAAATCAAAATATGGAAAACTATTTGAACACTCTGTACAAGTCAAATTGTTTAAAGTGAGACGAAATTTCAGGAACTCATTCGAAACTGCATGTATAATTTTTCCATGACTTGATGATATATGAGTTTTGAACGATTCGATGTCATCGATTTTCTCTGTGCACAATCTACAATCGATTCTAGTGATATCGATTTTTGGTATCTTCTTGTAATCCATCATTGATTCGAATTCTTCTATAGGGTTGTGCGTCATTGTGTGGTCCCTTAACTCGCTTGGATTTGTGAATTGATCTTTGCAATAATAACAGTAGTACATGCTTATTCTGTTTTGGAATGGACACACAAATGAGTTGACAACAACTGTCACTGCATTTGAATGTATCATTGTATCGTGGTCGAGCTCTGTTTTTCTCCTCGTTTTTGGTGTTGCCTTTTCTCTCTTTCGAAGTGGAACTGTAATTAATAAATAAATAAATAAATATCCTGGGTCATTTTTCACACGTTATCTGATCCCAAACTAAGCAGAGCTTGTAATATGGAAACCAGATTACTGATACACTACATTTTTTTTTGTAAATACAAACTTTGATAATTACACCCAGACACAGGACAAATAGACATTCATGCACACAAATGTGTGTCCTGGATGGGAATCGAACCCACGACCTGCGGCGTGATAGGCAGTGTATTAACCATCCACGCCAACCGGCCCGTCGATAAAGGTAATAATGCAGGCCACACTGATGATGTGGGTTCGATTTCCAGTTATAAAAAAATTACGTTTTTTTAACTTTTGGATAAGCTTGTTTTTGACCGCAATCTCACCATGGTAAGTGATGATGTGGCTGAAGGTGGTAAGCACGCAAATCTTAGATGGGTACTGGCTCTCAAGTGCAGCTGTCTGGAGACAGCGATAGAATTTCAACTTGAGGGTGGTAGCCAGCCAGTCGTTGTTTTCTTTGGAAGTTCAAGCACACAAATGTCTGTACTGGATGGGAATCGAACCCACGACCTCGAACGAGACAGTTTATCTAACCAACCACACCATCATAATAAAAAGGATGTGGAAATCTGAAATCTTACTAATATTATAAATGTGAAATTTTGGATGTTTGTTACTCATTTACGCCAGAACGGCTGAAGGGATCTGGATGAAATTTGGCATAGAGATAGATTATAGTCTGGAATAGCACATAGGCTTTTTATCCCGGGATAAGATAAGATCCCCTCGGGAACGTGGGTGAAACCGCGCGGAACAGCTAGTAGTTATTTTATGGGGAAAAATATTTCAGACTAGTTTTCCGCCCCGCGGTTTTACCTGCGTTCCCGAGGGATCTTACTTTTTCAGGATATTAGACTTATTCTAGGATATGATCAACCTGTGTGGCAAGTTTCATCCAAATCCGTTCAGCCGTTTTTGCGTGATTGAGCAACAAACATCCAAACTTTCATTTATAATATTAGTAGAAATTAGAATCAAAACGCAGCCTTTGAAATAATTCAACAATTTATAAATCTTTCAACACTTCTTTGAATTTAACAGCTTGACGTATGCTAGTAAAGAAATATTACCTGGTTTCTCCAACATATTGTCTAGTTTATCTCTCAATTTCCTCACTTTTCCAATCAGACCCCGTTTCAAGATTCTCTTCTTCGTTCGAGTGATTTCTTTGCATTGAGCTTGAGTAATATCTTTATTCTCTTTTATTAAATTATGGTGTGTCTCTAATCCTGAAAATTATTGAAAAATTAACTTTATTGCTCTATGATATGGTCCATCTGTATTATCATACATAGATTATACAGGTTGTAGAATAAATAGTTAAAATAAAATTGTATAAAAAAAAATTACATGTTTAAAATTAAATGTTTGAAATTACAGCCAAATTAGTAGTTCAAGATATCGATTTTTATATATATTATAAGTGGACCAAATTGTGGTTTGTGATAGCAAAACATACGGTGTATCGACGCCTTAACGTTACACCTCTATTAACGCTACACCCTGTATAAATACACCTTATTCTATGGCAATATGGTTCATTGTCATGTAACTGACAACTGTCACAGATATCTTTATCACTACATAGTACATATAAAACAAAGTCGCTTGCGCTGTCTGTCCCTATGTGTGCTTAAATCTTTAAAACTACGCAACGGATTTTGATGCGGTTTTTTTTAAATAGATAGAGTGATTCTTAAGGAAGGTTTATATGTATAAAACATGCATAATATAGTAGCGAAACACTGATAAATTTAGAGGTTTCTAATGTGTTGTCGTAATTAAGCATTTTTTTGCGCTTATATTGCAAACTCTGGCTGAACCCTACGAGATAGACCAAAATAATGTACTACAGTATTGTCCACCTTAAAAAGTTCAACAAAAAAGTCCGCGATGGTATATGTCTATCTCTTAGGGATAACCCACCATAACCATTTTTTATCCTTTGCTAAAAAGTGATTATTTACGAAGTGATTTTAAACAATACAATATTAATCCTTATCTAATTAAGTAACTCTAATAAATTGTACATTTATTATAGATCAACCCCCTCCACCACCCCCACTTGCGCGATATAACGTGTAGTCCACGCGGGCGAAGCCGCGGGCGGGTCGCTAGTAGTATTATAAGGAGAAAAGATTTGTATGTATGAAAGTAACGAATAAACTCAAAAACTACTGGGGCGATTTCAATTTTTTTTTCACCATTCGAATGCTACATTATTCCAGATTAACATAGGCAATATTTTTATCCCGGCATAAGATAAGATCCCACGGGAACGCGGGTGAAACTGCGGAGGACAGCTAGTCGAACTGTATTTTATGAACTGTCCGGCAATTTCACCTGTTTTTCGACCTTTTCCCGGGATAGAAAGTATCCTATCTAGGATATAATCTATCTGTGTGCCAAGTTACATCAAGATCGGGTAGTTTTGGAGTTCATCGAGGACCGACAAAGTGACACGCTCATTTTATATATGATGAAGACTAGCTTTCCACCCCGCAGTTTCACCCGTTTTTACCCCTAAGGGTTCAATTTCAAAAAATCCTTTCTTATTCCTCATCTACGTCTTAAAAAAAAATACCTATGAAAAATTCAGTTTTCTAGGTCCAAGTATTTTGGCTGGGCGTTGATGAGTCAGTGAGTCAGGCCATCTCTTTTTTTATATACAGGATGTCCGGTATAATATCTAAAATTCTGAAATATCTCGAAAAATGGTGACACTTTTACTAAGGTAATTTTTGTATATGTTGGTAGGTGACACCCCCACCTATCTCCCCCTTATGTTTGTTGTACTACTTACCGGACATCCTGTATATAAGGCATGTTTTTTACTCAAAATTGACCAGTATTTAAGGCGAAAACTTAGATAGATAACTCTTTATTGTACACCAAAAACAAGAATAAAAAAATTAACAATATGTGAAGTATGATACATTTTTTTTTATGTCACAAGTGACAACGAGGCAGGCGGTTCACCTGATGGTAAGTGACAACCGTCTCCTATAGACATTGGCAATACCAGGGGATTGCCAATGTGTTGTACACCTTATTACAATGCCTTAAAGGCAAACTGGCTCTCAAGTGCAATTGGCGGAACACACCAACAGGTGCTTGGCGACAGATTTTCAACTGGAGGGTGGTAGCCAGCCAGTCGAGTACTACAAAGTACCCTACCACCGTGCTGTGGTTTCCTCACGATATTTTCCTTCACCTCAGCTCAAGCTCATTGTAAGGATTCGAACCCACGACCTTCGCCGCGGTATCCGACGTCACTTACCACTGAGCTATCATCGCCTTCAAACAATTAGTTGTACAATGGGCGGTCTTATCGCTAAGAAGCGATGTCTTCCAGACAACCTTTGGATGGAGAGGAATTCAGATACGATAATTGACACGGTGGTGTATAATATCTATAGTTAGAAAATAGATAAATAAATAAAGAATGAGATAAATAAACTAATTAAATAAATTGATAAAAATAAATAAACAAATTAAATATGTACTTACCTAAATGATTATGTTCGCTGTCTGACATTCCATCTCTTTCATCCATGTGAGAGTCTGACTCAATCTCGCACGCTGGCTCCGTTTTCACTAATACCTCCATCTTGCCATCTGTTACTATAAAAAAAATAAAACGACAATTTATATAAGTGTTTTTTAAATTTTTGTTTTAGTTTAAGCATAAAATTGCTAAAATGAATTTAAAAAATTCAATCTTGTCAGATGGTCCAACAATGTTTAAAAACCTTGCTGAGTTTTTTGCCGGGTCTTCTCAGTAGTTGTCTTACTTCCGAACCGGTGGTAACTTCTGTAATTCGACCTTCATAAGTGCCCTTCTAGGGCCTAAAATGAACGAATGGTTTTGACTTTGACTATCTGATCTCAAACTAAGCAGAGCTTGTACTATGGAAGCTAGTTGATATATAAACAACTTTTTTGAAATACATAGGTGCTCTGTCTACCTTTTTTATTTAGTCTGACAACATAATTACTTCCTTAGGTTGGCAGGTAAAAAATGTTTAGGAATGTCAAATGTGGTATCTGTTTTTAACTAAACTCAAAAATTACATATTAGAGAGAGGAACTTGTAAAAACACAGCCAAGTATTCCTTACAATTTACTATTTTAGAGTGAGAGCAAGTATACCTTCTCTGGCATCCAATTTGGCTCCAAGAAACGCTTCCTCGCACCGCAGCACTTGTTGTCGGAACGCGCACGCGTCGCGCAGTCGGACCACGCATGTTGCACACACGCACGACGTATGCTTATCATCTTCCAAGTGCGACAACTGTCAACAACAATGTGATTTGAGTGCGGAAATCAAACAAGGTTTCCAATTTCTTTTTATAGTGTCAAGGCTGGTTTTTCACCTCATGTTAAGTGACTAACTGTTCTTTGTTTCGCCGTTTCTTCTCCTGACAGGTCTTTATTTGGAAATGGTGGTAACAGTCACAATAGCATTAAAAGATAGCAATAAGATGACATTCAATAAGTGTTCCTTAAGTGTCCCAAAATTGAATAAAACATTTTTTCAACGTCGCCTATAGACATTAGCAATACCAGGGGGATTGCTAATGTGTTTTACACCTTATTACAATGCCTTAAAGGTCTTAAGTACAATTGCCAGAATACTCCGAATACTACAATGAGCTTGAGCTTTAGGTAAAGGAAGAAATCATGAGGAAACTATAGCATGGTGGTAGGGTACTTTGTAGTAATCTACGGGCTGGCTATCATCCTTAAGTTGAAAGTCAATCACCAAGCTCCTATCGGTGTCTTCAGACAGCTGAACTTTAGAGCCAGGTTCCTTCTAAGTTTTGTGTGCTTAATGGCCACATAAAAAAAAATAGGTGACAACATAAAAAAAAACATACAATTTTGTTAAAATTATATTAGAAGGATGGCAATTTCCTACTGTACAGAGTTTTAATATTAATAAATTGATCTAGATTGAAAATTTTAAGTTGAATTTGTAAATATGAAAAACTAGCTGTCCCTATCATAGTTTCATTTGTGTTCCGATGGATCTATTCCCAGGATAAAAAAATCCTGTTTCATTCCAGGATGCGATCTACATGTGTTAATTTTCATCAAAATCCATTCAGCCGTTGTTGAGTTATAAATGGTGTAACTAACCTGACTTTGTTTATAAATATAGATTTGTGTAACTAACCTTAACTAGTGAATGAATTGTTAATTTCAAAAGGCTTGAAACCGTTGTTTTACAAAGTAGTTTTTGTAACAGCTCCAGATTTATCTACAAACCAATAAAAATATATGTGCACCTCGTTTGTATACGATGACCTTCTGCATTGGTGTACAAATATTTAGACCGGGTTTTATAAAAAAGCTTTCATAGTTGTATAAATTCTTTCATTCACTAACATTATAGAATTTGATGAAACGTTCTACTTTGGAAGAGAAGAAAGGCAGTAAAGTACTTTTTACTCTGGGATTAACTTCTATTTGGTAGAACGAAAGAGTTTGCGTTTTACATGATTAGAGAGCAGAAAGTAGAATAAATCTTTACTCACCACAAGCCCAAAACAATCCATAATCATATCTGAATACACTTCTTTAGTACCTTGCCACTCGTATTCTATGGTCATAAGTCGGCATTTTTTTATAGAACGACAACAGCGACATAGCGCCGGGTCAATAATAGGCCCTTTACTATTCACTGTTATCAACGTAGTCGCCATTTCAAGTTAAATTCAAATAAAAATGCAAAATAAATTCATTCTATCATTCGATTCATAAGATGACGTCGCGTTCCTGATTCCTGATGTTTTACTCAGTGCTTTGTTTGACTCAGTGTTATTTTTAGTTAGACGGGTGGACTCTCTCTGTGTAGCTCAAACAATTATGACTGCTTCCATCGTAGAGTGAGAGAGAAAGTTAAAAGAATGCTGTATTGAATATTATGTCAGTTATAGAAATGGAACACGCTGTTTTAAGTTTATACAATTTTATGTTTCGTTATTGCAAGCAAAACTATAAAAGAAAATATATAATTTATTCATTTTCACTGTAATTTGACCAGATTTTATACCAAAGATATTTTTTTATTACTTTTAAAATTAATTAATTAATAATACTGGGCTAGGTCTGTGATAAATCCTACAATTTTTGATGAGAAAGTTTGTATGTTTGTTGCTCAATCAGGCAAAAATGGCTCAACCGATTTTGATGAAACTTTTGAACACAGGTAGGTTAATGGATGGAAAATGGTATGATCCCACGGGAACGCGGGTAAAACCGCAGGGTGGAAAACTAGTAAAGTATTTAGCTGAGGTGTCAGTTGAAGTATTTTTGATGGTGCATGATTTGAAAGACCGGGAATAAGTAGGTATCTACCTATATTATTATGAACCCATTCTATGTACGATTTTTGCAAACGATATTAAGCACCGATAGAGGCGTTAGACAAAGATTATAATACCTCCATCATGGCAGTAGTGTTTTTATCCTCTTTGCATCATGGTATAGGTCCTATCTGGTAATCACCTACACTACGCAATGTTTTTTGATGAAATTTGTGACGTTTCATGACGCGATTGAACAATGAAGCAAGGGGTTAAAGTAGAGCTTAATTGCAGCTAATTTTGTCATTAAATTTAAACAGTAGGTAATCTATAATTTTAATTATTGTTAAATCTTGGTTTAAATGAATGAATGGTAAAACTAACTCATGTGCAGGAAAATATTTTTATTTTAAATCTTCCGAATTTTATGAATTTTGATGCATAAAATTTAGCAATAAAAATAAAAATCCAAGAAATACTTAAGTAATTAATTTAATAAAATTAAAAACTATTTTATAAAAAAAAAACGTGTAGGTAGCAAAATTTCTTATTGTTACAACATAAATTATGTGATGAAATTAAAAAATTATTTAGGCGTAAAAGAATGTAAATATACACAGTTCAATGTCTTCAAAACGATATTGAGATCATATAACTAAAGTTTTTCAACTAACTAGACTTTAACTGGAAAATATTCTTAAAAATATTAACCATAATAATAAAGCCTCTACATTTATGACGACTGAATCTTTACATAAAAAAAACATGATTTTGGCGAGCTTTTTAAAATAAGTACATTATAAGGTGAACGCATGCCTTCGCACCGTACGCTATCGTCGCTTTTGTGGATGACCTAACATCACACATCCGTCGCCGAATCACATTGCTTTCACAAAAAAAAACATATTTTATATTAATTTACTAATATTTACTAATCGATAATTTTTTTTAAACAAAAATTCTGGTGTCATAAATAAAGAAAGACGGCTACTACTGGCTGCTACTGCAGTGCGTCCGGTGCGGATAGGTGTGCACACACCTTTACGATACATTTTTAATACTGAATTTTCATTAAAATAATTTAATTACCTTAAATACATTAATTTTATTTACAAATCAGATCTATAGATACATTAAAAATTAAAGGTGATTTTATTGTGATACAATTTATTTATTATTGCGAAATTATTGCATTTAAAAAATCCTTTTTAACGGAGCTGTTTGAATATAGAATTAAGGGCGGCCTGGGATTATGTAATATTCGGAATACCTAACAATAACTATTGCATGAAACATAAAAAAATACACGAAAATATCGTACACGTTATTAAATTTAACTTTTTATCATTTTTAATTACCAATTTGACAAAGAGTAGGTATTTTGATGGTGTATATATATGACGTCACAAGTATGTATTTCATACAAAACTCCATATAAACTATCGTTTTGACATTTAATAAAAAGAAGCTGACTTGATATGTCAGTTTTTTTTTTACTTCGATGTACTTAATTAGACATAGTGTTTTATCCGGCCAATATTAAGGCTTCGTTTTCACATTAAAAATCTTTATAGAAATAATGAAGTTAGTATTGGAATCATATCCCTCGCCACGCATTTACAGTGGAAAAGCAGTCTGAATTTTTAATTAGCTGCAGTGCCTTGACAGTTATCGTAATAAATATTTCGTTTCTCAGAAATTATTTATTAAAAGAAATAATGAAAATATGTGTAACTGCTGACATCTACACTAATATTATAAAGAGGAAAAATCAGTATTTTTGTATGTAACGAATAAAGTTAAAAACTACTGGACCGATTTAAAAAGTCTTTCACCATTAGAAAGCTACATTATCAAAGTCATTCATTCAGTTATTATATTATATTATATTAAAGCTACATTATCAAACCATTCATTCAGTTTAGGCCCAGGAAGGGCACTTATGAAGGTCGAATTACAGAAGTTACCACCGGTTCGGAAGTCAGACAACAACTGAGAAGAACCGGCAAGAAACTCAGCAAGGTTACATTTTTTAAATATTTTTGGACCATCTGACTATATTGGCTTTTTTTTTCAAATGTTTAACAATTTTATTCTTAAAATACATTAAAAATTATAACCCGCATTAGTTAGCTACATAGTTATCCCTGAGTAACAAGGCTATATTTTTATCCCTGGAAAAGCTAATATAGGACGGGAACGATAGTGAAACCGCGGAGTATAGCTAGTCATTAATAAAAAGTGATATGGTCAAACCATTAACTGTCAGTTAACTCCAGCAAAATTAAAAATTCCGACTTTTAAGTACCAAGATAAGATTACTGCCAACTCTTCTCAACAAAAATCTTCCAATTCACAATATGAATAAATAAATAAAATATAAATTAAATCAAAATACATTACTATATAAAATCAAAATAAAATAAATTAATAAATCGTGTAAAACCAATGAATATTTACATCAAATATAAATTAATTGCACTTAAAAATAGCATCCTTCGATATCGCATTCGGGATGATGACTTTTAATATGGGACTTTAGGCTTGCATTTTGTATGAAAGCCTGCCCGCATATATGACACCTATATCTTCTATCATTTGTATGTGTCCTGATATGATACTGCAAAGACTTGAGCCTCGGGTAGCTCTTTTCACAGTATTCACACCGGAAATTCCTTTCACCAGTATGAGTTGCCATATGCTCCTTCAAACGAGACGGGAGATAAAATCTCTGATCACAATATTCGCACTGATGCTTCAATACTTTCTGGTGATTCCTTCGCTGGTGCTCCGTTAAAGTCTTCTGCCGATTATAAACCTTATCGCACAGGTTACATGGGTAAGTTCTCTTCTGTCCATGAGCTTCGGTTAAATGCTTATTCTTTAAAGCGTAGGACATGAAACACTCATCGCATCTCGGACACCGAATTATAGCTTTCTTCTTATGAACAATATCAACATGCATATCCTTGTAATGGTTAGATTTGAAGACTTTACCACAAATTTCACAAGTATGTCTTTCATCGTCCTTATGCCTCTTCAAGTGAGCATCTAACCTCGGCTTTTCCAAGAAACAAACCCCGCATACATCACATGTATAGTTACTGAAATGCTCCACCATGTGAGTGTTTAAAGTGTTGAAGTCCTCGAATACATCGCTGCACATCACACAAACCAAATCGTTCCAGGTCAAGCGATACAATAAGACCTTATCAGGCGCTTCGAAGTATATCTTTTTTCCATGCACTTGGTCTATGTGTTGTTTAAAAACGTTCAAATCGTCTATTTTCATTGAGCATAGTCGGCAGTCGATTCTTGTTATATCAAGTTTGGGCATTTTTCTGTAGCCCATGAGCAATTGAAATGGTTTTGTATCATGTGTTACAGTGTGCTCTCTTAAATCTTCTGGTTTTGGATAATAATCTTTGCAATAGAAGCAGTAGTAGTTGTTGCGCCTGTTTTTGAACGGGCATACGTAGGAGTACTGTATGATAGTTAGCAGGTTCTCTTCGGACATACAATCCAAGTCTCTGTCGTAAGTGTTTTTCTTTTCCACAGGGGCTTTCTTGGGAACTTTGGGAGATTTCTTTGATGTGCCTGTAAATAAGTTGCCTAATCCATTTAATATGGCTTTTCAGTTTATATTATCGTGTGAACATTTACTTAATAGCTTCGAATAGACGTCGAACAACAAATACTAAAAATAGAATTTAATTTAAAGAAAAACTACTAAAGTTGTACGGAACACTCGATGCGCGAGTCCGACTCGCACTTGACCGGTGTTTTTACTTCTGGATAAGCTTGTGTTTGACTACAATCTTACCATGGTAAGTGATGACGTGATTTTCAACTTGTGTGAGGTAGCCAGCCAGTCGGGTACTACAAAGTATCCTAACACCGTGCTATGGTTTCCTTCACCAAAAGCTCAAGCTCATTGTAGGATTCGAAACCACGACCTTCGCCGCGGTATCCGACGTCACTTACCACTGAGCTATCATCAAATTCAAGAACCAATTAAATTAATAAATCATTATTCACCTGCTTTCTGCTTCTTAATCCCTTTCACTGAAGTCTTTTTCTTGGTGCCGTTCTTTGCACTGGATCTGGTCTTTCTTTTCCTCTTGATTGGTTTGTCTGAGTTAGACGAAGAGTCAGAATAAACACTATCGTTGTCCTCAGGTTCGGCTTCTGTTTCTGGTAGGGGCGCCGGGTCTACTTTGAGTTTTTCTTCTTTTTTGAGTAGCTTTATTTCTGAAATTTGATAGTTACATGAATAATTTGTATGGATATACAAAAAATATTTATCAGTTTATTAAAAAAGAGCACTTTCTTTTAGTTTGCCGTATGTAGAATTTGACTAGCCCATTACTTCTGAGAATTTGATTCTTATGAGCAACATTATCGGATGGTGTAATAATAGAGGATGCATATTTATTTTTTTTTCAAATTGTAGAATTCGGGTTCGATTTCGGCATTTTTCGCTTCCCTTTAGTTTAGGAATTAACCATCAACACCCACTTGAAAAATTCCTTGTATATCTTACCTTCCATCTCATCAGCAGAGTAGTCCAAGGACATATCTTCACCTCCAATAGAATTGTGGTCACTGCAGTCATCTTTTGGCTCGGTTTTCAGTTCTATTTCCAGGTTCTTATCATTTTTAGTTTCTATAATAATAATTAAATAAATATTGAGTATTGACATTATTAAAAAATACAAAATGAAGATGTTTTGTTCAGAAAGTATATTATTTAAGAATTTAAAATGGTCACTGGACTCTACCACAATAACTGAGAGTTGGTATGTTTGAATGTACTTATCTCAAGGACTACCAGTCAGTTTTGAAAAAGTAGTTTTTCCTTTTGATTGCCCTTTTATGGTGCACTAATATTTTATTTTAGTGTTCCCAATAAAAGGGGAATAAATAAAAATATGGCCTGTTTTGAGGCAGTGATATATATTTTTTTTTTATGTCCCAAGTGACAACGAGGCAGGCGGGTCACCTGATGGTAAGTGACAACCGTCGCCTATAGACATTGGCAATACCAGGGGATTGCTCAACTTGAGGGTGGTAGCCAGCCAGTCGAGTACTACAAAGTACCCTACCACCGTGCTGTGGTTTCCTCACGATGTTTTCCTTCACCGAAAGCTCAAGCTCACTGTAAGGATTCGAACCCACGACCTTCGCCGCGGTATCCGACGTCACTTACCACTGAGCTATCATCGCCTAGATGTAATGTAACTTTTCTTAGGCGGACTTTGTTTTATAATATGTAAATAATAATAAAGCCTTTATTTAGTCAACAGTTCCTATTAATCTGTTGACTCGCGAGATTAACCTGTCAAACAACTCGTCAACTCGCGCACAGTTTTAAAAAAAACAAAATTCGGGCCCAATTTTCAAGTAAATGTCATCGTCCCGATTGTCCCATTTGAGAACCAAGTGGTGCGGACTCTGAAACACCGATTGACCCAAGAAAGAACTGACAGGTTAAATATGTTAAATTAAAACTAGTTATTGGCTTAAGTTAAGAACCCCTGATGGGTATAGGCGTCGTCCAGCTCCTTCCATTTATCCCTGTCTTTGGCAATGTTGAGCCAATTGCATCTGTCAATACATCATGCTACATCATCCACCCTGATTTAGACCCCACTTTTCCCATTCCCTGTAATCCTAGCCATTTTGTGACTCTGTTGGTCCACCTTCTATCCGTGATTCGGGATATAATACATGTAATTTATAATATGTATAAACCGATATCTAATAACTAAAGATAAACAATCCCAAGCAAAAGTTCTCTCAAAACTGTCTCAAATTGTGTTGGGTAATACTAGTTATTTTATTTAAGTTTTATTCACAAAGCTATGTACAAAAGGCAATAAAATTTTACGACTCTTACCTGCTACCCAAAATATATCTTAAGGAGCACTGATGTACTGATGAGCTCTGACTGTATGTTTACCTCAGAGTGTTCGAACAAAAGACCACCCAAATGTTCGAGTGGGTAGACATTAGGTAATTATTAGATATCAAAGGTATAAACACATAATTATGAATATACTGAGCTGAAACTCAACTCAATGGGGCAGGTTGGCGTGGTTGGTTAACACACTGCCTATCACACCGCAGGTCGTGGGTTCGATTCCCATCCAGGACACACATTTGTGTGCATCAACATGTCTATTAGTCCTGAGTATGGGTGTAATATCTATTTAAGTATTTATTTACAAAAAAAAAAAGTTGTATATTCAGTATATATCAGTTATCTGGTTTCCATATTACAAGCTCTGCTTAGTTTGGGGTCAGATAGCCATGTGTGAAAAATGACAGGGGAAAAAACTTAGCACCTATCACACAACAGTGCCTACATCTAGGAGATACCAGTAAAACCATTAGAAGCTAACATAAATAATCAACACACCACCATCAATGTCTTTATCCTCAAGCTTAGCGCTGAGGAATAGCTCCTCACATTGCAGCACTTGCTGGCGGAAGGCAAACGCATCTCTGAGCCGGACCACACATGTTGCACAAACACCGGAGTCTTTCTCATTGTCATCCACGTGGGAGAGCTGGGGGAAAGGAATATAAAATATTTCAGTCACTACATGAAGTGAAATTGCAAGTATTATAATAAATGGATGGATGGATGTTTGTTACTTTTTCACACAAAAACGACTGAACAGATTTTGATGAAAGTCAAAGTCAAAACCATTTATTCAGTTTAGGCCCTAGAAGGGCACTTATGAAGGTCGAATTACAGAAGTTACCACCGGTTCGGAAGTCAGCCTTCAACTGAGAAGAACCGGCAAGAAACTCAGCAAGGTTACATTTTTTAAATATTTTTGGACCATCTGAATATATTGGTTTTTTTTTTCAAATGTTTAACAATTTTATTCTTAAACTAATACAAAAATACAAGAAACTTGGGACACAGGTAGATCATATCCTGGAATAACACATAGGATACTTTTATCCCGTGAAAAGATAAGATCCCACAGGAATGCGAGTGAAACCGCCGGGGACAGCTAGTATGCTATAATCTGATAGGCTTTGGTGTTGACAGCTTGTGCACTAAACTAAAATTAACATGAAAGGACAAAAATAGTGCTTCTTTATCATCTTGATGGTGGTATGATAGAAGGATGTAGAGACATACTTTAGCCGTGAGAAAAGTGACTTTGATACTTGTACTTGGCAATTTATGTTGGAATTAAAAGGTAAGGAGCTAATTTTGTATGTTTATTCAGTTCAATAAAGACAAAATATAAGACATCAATAGGCCATAAGTGATGATTAGGTAAATATCCTTTTTTTTCTAATTAATTCTGATTTTGGGGCGTCTCGTGAACGATTATTATACAAACAAACTCATACCAAACTCAACTTTCATACCAAAATCCCAAAGCAATCCATGACCATATCCGCGTAAACTTCCTTTTTTTCCATCCAAGTGTATTCCGCTGTAAGGATCCTGCATTTTTTTATAGCCCTGCAACATCTACAAAGCGCTGGGTCTATGAGGGGCCCGTTACTTTTAGTGATAGTGGTGGTCATTTTGTGATTAAATTCACGTAAATAATATTTATAAAATTAATATCAATTGTATTTCACATTATTTGTTGAATCTTTTGTTATAATTTAATTGTAAATACGATTTATTTTAATAATTTCCTGACCAATACACATTACAACAAAATACACGCCAAAATGTCAATAACATACTATTTCAATCTGTGGTCACGTCACAACAGACACAGAATATTTGCGTTTCGTTCTTTGGGCGAAAAAAATTGATTAATCAATCATGATAACATCATTGATTATTAAACCAGCCTACTCAAAGGATAAAATACTAATAATAGTGATCGATCAGTCGGTGATATTTAAACTTACTGTAACGTAGCTATAATTCTACTCAACGAATTAATTATATCCTGGCTTTAAATTCATTGATATGAATTGAATTGTTGTCTTTGTCTAATCAAATAACATGAATTGTATTGAACATAACATAAATAACTTTTTGGCGGGAACTTATGAAGTGAAGTTGCGTGTATTTTGAGTTTATTGAATAATATCGGTAGCGTTTTGTCCAATAATAATATAAGTGAAATGAAAATAATGCGTGTGACGTGACTTTTCAGATTGTCGTCTTAGAAAAGATTTAGTGAAACGGCCACCAATTTCACTAAAACCTGATGACTTGTAAGGATGGTGACAAAAAATAAGAACAATAAAAAAAACATGACGATCCATTGCTTAATCTGAATCGCGATAACCTACTGGAATTCTATTTGTTTTGTATATAGGTAGTTCCCGGATGATCGTCCGATCCGCATTTAAAATCTGTGTTATCATTGAGTAGGTATTGTATGAATACTGGCATGTAACGTCATAAATATTCAATATTTCCTTTCGTTAAAATGGTAGGTAATATCTGTTGACTCGCGACATTAACCTGTCAAACAACTCGTCAACTCGCGCACACTTTTCAATTTCCTCTCTTCTTTTCCCAATTACTAGTAAATGTCATCGTCCCGATTGTCCCATTTGAGAACCAAGTGGTGCAGACTCTGAAACCCCGATTGTCCCAAGAACGAACTGACAGGTTAAAATCATAAAAACGACGAGTTGTACAACGTATTCGATATTTTCGAATGTTTTTAAATGCTCTAATCTATAGACTAATGATATGATTAAGGCTATCATGGCCTCTTGGGTTGGGTTTTTCTTGAATATACGTACATGGAATAACCCTATTTTCACTTATAACGCGCGGTTTGGAAGGCGGCTTTTGCTTAGAAGACCCAACAATTACTTTTTAACCTGTCAGTTCTTTCTTGGGACAATTTGACAGATTAATCTCGCGAGTCAACAGATTAAAACTTAAATAACATCCTGAAAAACAGCGTGCTTCACGTTTCCGCCCTCGCCGGAGAGGCCCGTCGCGACGTCCCACTCAGATTCAGTCTCGTCCCCCCGTTAGTCAGTCGTTAACGGCCCGAGCCGCCACAGTCAGCAATCCGACCGTCCCCTAAAAACTCCTCTAAATCGCTTAGGCGAAGTCCGTCCCACTTTTTGTGTCCCCCGACGACGCCCTGAGCCGAGGTTCGGGCCCCAACTGGGGCGCCCTCAGCGGTGAGTCGTCACAAACAAACACGGCTGAGAGCCCTAAGCGCTCGCCGAATAGTCCGCGTAAGGGTGTCTATGGTCCTTCAGACCGCCACCTTTAAGTCCTCCTCAAAAAAAAAAAAAAAGCGTGCTTCATACTTGAACTTGCTGTCCTCTGCGGTATCACCCGCGTACCCGAGGGATCTTGTCCTTTTCTGGGATAAAAGTATCCTATGTGTTATTCCAGGATATGATCTACCTGTGTGCCAAGTTTAATCAAAATCCGTTCAGCCTTTTTTGCGTGAAAAAGTAAATAGTCCCACTATTTACTTTTTCACTTTTTTTGGGGAGATTAGGTACACAAAACAAACATTTTCTATAACATAATTCCCGTTTAATATCAAATTGATCATGGAACTTAACTAAGTAATTTTTCCATCCTTTTACAATAATTTTAGTAGAAAGAGGTGTATTATAGCATCAGCACAAATATGTCACTTGCTTGAGGAAAATCCAGAACTCCGTAACTATTTACCAAATAAGCTAAATGTTGCCTACAAATAAAATTGCATTTTCACCAATTCCTGTAATAGGGTGAATGATTACAATGAAAATATAGATAAAACTTTTGTTAGCAACAGTAAACATTTTTATATACCAATTTAGCCATCTTAATATTTGAAAATATGTATGATATTTATAAGAAATCATAAATATAATGATTAAATTTTCATATTTGCCCACGTAATTGAAAACGGCCGATTCTGAGTGTGACGTCACTTGCCTGTGCCAGCAAAATGAAAACGGTAAAGTTATGAAAGATATTTTGGCAACTAAAAGTTTCTTTACTAGCAGGTGACGTCATGATATCACGTGACCTAGGCATTATGGCGTCTTAGCGTTTTGCTGGCTTTTTTAATTAATATAAACTTTGATAGTAATTTTTAAAGCAAAAAAAAAACATACAGTCGAATTGAGAACCTCCTCCTTTTTTGAAGTCGGTTAAAAATCACAAAGAATAAAGCAAATTGCAATTCGACGGCGAAGTGCCAATATCTTCTATCTTACATATTTTTTTTTCAAAATTAACTTTTTTATTCTTATGGCTATAATGTCGATTTCCGCTTACTTTGGCGTAACCACAAATCTACATTTTTAACTACAACAAGAAATAAATAATTGTGGAAATACTGACGAACTAAAGCGTAAGTATCTGATTTATGGGAATTTTTTATAAGTTCCTGTAAAGTTGTGTTCTTGTCAGTTAGAAGATATTGGCACATCGCCGTCGAATTGTATTATGCCACAATGAACAATTTAAGATACTTTTCTAAAACCTGTCAAACACCCAATTAGAATAGCCGCCCCCCCCTCGGAGCGCTTAAAGTTTACTCTCTCCCCTCCAAATACTCGCGATGATGCGTCCTCATATGTCCCTTCAAACTACAATTCTGAACAAACGCCTGTTCACAAACACAACACTTAAACCGCCTATCATTGCTATGTATCCTCATATGTTCTTTCAAAGTCTTCTTCCTCGCATACGATTTCTTACAAACGTTACATTCGAATATCTTCTCGCCGCCGTGTTTCAACATGTGCGCCCTCAACTGACCTTGACTAAAACAAGTATAGTTACAATGATCGCATTTTATATCCTTCTGTTCCAAATGGCATCGTTTCAAATGAGTTGTCAACCCATAACGTCGACTGAAAGTGTGATCGCAGACATTGCACTTGTAAAAAATTGGTTTGACATCGTGAACTTCCACCATATGTTTTTGCCTTGTGAAATAGTCTATGAAAGTCTCTAAGCAATGTGGGCATTTGTTCCTCCTCTTCATTTTGTGCACAACATCCAAATGAGTTTTCAATCTCAACGCAGATGTATATATCTTGTTACATTCCCCACAAGGGAAATTACCTTCATTATGCTGAGATTTGACATGCACCTTTAGTCTATGGTTGGTAACAAACCCAGTGCCACATTTTTCACAAACATAATTCCTATAATGATAGTTCATATGTTTCTCTATGGCTCCAAAGGTCTCGAAATTGAAATGGCAGACTTGACACTCGAATCCCTCCTGCTTATATTTAAACGGTATAACCCTGTCAGAGAAATCTGTGTACATTTTCTTGGCATGCTCATTTATTAGGTGACTTTTTAAATCGTTTAGATTCGCTATATTGTTGTGGCAAATTGAGCATGCCAGGTTGGTTATTTCCGCGTAAACAACTAAGGTATCGCATGTGTATTTAGATAAGATTTTTGAGATTAAAGTTTTAGAGTGCTTAGGTTGGTGTTCCCGTAATTCCTTTAGGTCAAAATACCTTTGGCCGCAATAAAAACAGGGGTACCCGCATCGCAGTTTAGTTTTAAACGCGGTTGCATTACAATTTTCTAATAAAGTCGATACATTAATTATGTGTGCTATTTTCTCTTTGACGTTGTACAAATCTTTTTTCTTTCTACATTTTTTCTTATCTGTATGGTGAATTTCTATCATGCGTGCTGTAATGGTTTTGCCTGGAAACAATGATTAAAATTTACTGCTTGTAGCCATCTCTGCCTATTTGTGGGTTTAATAATTAACTAATTGGAATCATGAAGTACCAAATCCTTACCTTTCAACGAATCTAACTCCTTAACATACACAGGACAAGTGCTTCGTAGATTGTCTCTGGTCGGCAACAGTTTCAGTTGGCCAGGCGCGAACCTGGCCAGCAAGCTCGCTTCTCCATCCACTAAATTACTGAAGTCATGGTCTTCATATTCTGAAACGCAATGAGACCTAAGTAACGGAGAATTGTTAAACATTTGAAAAAAAAGCCAATATAGTCAGATGGTCCAAAAATATTTAAAAAATGTAACCTTGCTGAGTTTCTTGCCGGTTCTCCTCAGTTGAAGGCTGACTTCCGAACCGGTGGTAACTTCTGTAATTCGACCTTCATAAGTGCACTTCTAGGGCCTAAACTGAATAAATGGTTTGGACTTTGACTTTGAGACATTTAAATTAATACTGACTCTTGGTGTCACGAAATAAAATGCAATCTAGCTCGCACAGGATTCACCTACAAGGGAGCGTTTGTAGCCATAACAGAAGTCTAGACCCAGAAGAATCAATAAATCTTTGAAAAGTTTGGGCTGCATTTCTGAGTCCAAAAGTCAGTAATGCAGCCCAAACTTTTAGCTCGTGAGAATAATGCCAACCCCTGTAGCCTGTACATAGTTCACACCGGTTGCGCGCCTTACTTCACATCGTTTCCGCAACTGACTGACACATTCCTTCTATTCGTTGTCAAATTGAACATTGATTTTCTATTTAATTAATTTCATGAGTTTATGTTTATTTTCGTCTGTTAATTATACTATCTTACTCTATTCAAATTCAAAAATCTCTTTATTAAGTGAACTCATTATAAGTATTTTTAATCGTCACATGTTTGACATAATAAATATATACATAATAATATATACATATAAATATTACAAAATATTTTTTACTCTAATGCACGATTTTTAAGGTTGCTTTTACTGAGAAGAGCCGGCAATAAACTCACTCTCCACTCTACACGTTCAAGTATAATTTTTTACATTTTTTTGAAATAATTGTGAGACAGGCCATGCTAAATATAAATAAATATAGGTACAACTTTTATTTGTTAATACTTAAATAGATAATTTACCACGACAAATAGACATGTTCATGCATACAAATGTGTGTCCTGGATGGGAATCGAACCCACGAACTGTCATAAATCCGAATTTAGACTGTGTGCCAGTTTCGGAAACCATCACTTGATCCTGTTTTTTTTAGGTATTTAGGTAAAAACAAAACAATTTACATACTTTTAAGTTTTATTGAATTTTACAATCATTAGATACAGTGTTGATTATGTTGTTTGCAAATTAAATTAATTTTAATATTACTATAACTATTTGAACACAAAACTTTAGAAAAGAATTTTTTTTTTGTCATGGTGGGGAAAATAATCGCACTCACTATTGTTCATGGATGAAAATTCTCTATTTCTTTCTCATATTTTATATTAGAAAGAGTTGTAGAGTGTAAACTTAGATATGGGCTCTGCATTTATTCAATAATTAGGCCAGTGTTACGCAATCAAAACATACATATTTGAATCTACATTGGCATAATTTAATAAATTGCAAATGACTATAGGTAGAGTTTATTTTCAATTGTCATGATAACATTGATTTAAGTTCGATCAATAATTATAATTAATTTAATAGTTAATTAATACGGGCCTTAAAACAAAGAAAGAAGAAACTATATTACATTCTTATGTACCTTCTATTTTAACAATTCAGGAAAATAAATGGACATTTAAAATGTAATTCTTAATTGAGTACTTTTGTATGGCCCGTTAAAATAAAAAATATGTAAAAAGGTGTAGATAGGATATATATAACCGTCCAAAAGCGGGAGGCTAAAGAGTGGCTAATTAGCCTAACTTGCCCTGTGCCGCGTCGCCATCAACGGATGCACTTCACGTACCGAGTTCAATTAAAAGTAAATGTGACAAGCAAAAATGTCGTCGTGTGTTATGATATATCGTAATGTAGTGTGGATATTGCTATAATAAATCTACCTATCTACACCTCTTTACTTAGGGGGCGTCCATTAATTACGTCAGGCGTTCAGGGGGGTGGGAGTCGAGCCGAATCTCATCTGATCTTTCTTTGGGGAGGGGATGTCTCGGCGAATATCACGCATTTATTACGCAAGAAATAGAGTAATATTGCGAGAAAATGGGGTAATTAAGTAAAACATGTTCCTTCACTGAAATATGGCAAAATCTTATACAATATTATCTATATTTTTTTGTATAAATCCAACGCAATTAAAGTAGAAAAACGCATTTTTAAAAATCTCACATGAGATTGGGAGAGAGGATTGAGGCAATTCTCTAGACGCGAAATACGCCTCACGTAATTAATGGACGCCCCCTAATAATATTATTGTGTACAATATTATCGCTTCACAGCAAGTTAAAGAAATATGAAACTATATTGATATATACATATTACTATGTGTTTTCACTTACGCCATAAACACGATTACTAAAAACTAATAAAAAGCAGACATAATTATCATAGATTTAGAAATCATATTTTCAGCAATTTTTCAGGATTCGGCTCTTATCTTGCTTGATTTTAAAAAGCTGAGAAGCTCTAAAATTATTATTTTACCTTTTTGTTTAAAACATACAAAATCAATACTATAGAATTTTAAGTTTTTATGAATAACCTACGTTGACTTATTTCACATTCGGTAAATAACTTAAAAACCTAACTACACGGTGTATGGCTTATTCGGTTATCAGTTATCATGCCATTAGAACCAAGATTTTTAAGGCGATGATAGCTTAGTGGTAAGTGACGTCGGATACCGCGGCGAAGCTCGTGGATTCGAATCCTACAATGAGCTTGAGCTTTCGGTGAAGGAAAACATCGTGAGGAAACCACAGCACGGTGGTAGAGTACTATGTGGCACCCGACTGGCTGGCTACCACCCTCAAGTTGAAAATCTGTCGCCAAGCACCTATCGGTGTGTTCCGACAGTTGCACTTGAGAGCCAGTTCCCATCTAGGCTTTGTGTGCTTACCACATTCGGCCACATCATCACTTACCATAGTGAGATTGTAGTCAAACACAAGCCTATCCGCAATAAAAAAAAAAAGCTTTTGTACATTTAGAATATAACTTTTTAAAGTTACATGATTCGATTGATAGTCATGTACAAGCAATAGTCGCTCGCGATTGTTGCTTACGGTCGACTGAAAACCAAACAGGTTAAAAAATGGCGTCAATACCGTTTTCCCCTTGTAATTATTAAAATAAATGAGATTCATGGCAATATTTATACAAAAAAAAATATTTTTGAAAAATTTGCGATTCCGTTCCATAGATAATTTGTAGGAATTACTTGAGGCAAAGTATTTTTGAACGCTGGAATAACAATACGAAATAATATTATAAGAGATCAACAACAATTATGCATGTTTTTCCTTAATTAATCTCAAGTTGATCACAGGCTGGTTGACCGTCATACGAAGGTAAAGGCGGCTGATACTGTTTCGGTGCGCCAGCGTCTATGGTCCGATTAATAGCTTCCATTAGTTGATCATCTTCCAAAACTCCATCTTCAACGATATCCTGCCCATTAGCATCCATAGACTCTTTGCCTCTCTTTTGTCTACTCTTACTGGTTCTCATTAGTTTTGCCATAGCTCGTTTGTTTGCATTTCTCGTCATAGTTTTGAGAAAGGCATCACACTCCATTTTGGTGAACGTTTCGTCCGTCTGGTGCACAAGTTCGAAAAAGAAATTTATAGTTTTCCTGTACATCTTGAAGCATATCTTCGGGCAGTCCTGTCTTGAACCACCAGCCCATGAACATTTGGTCATAAATTTCCTTGTGAACATTATATCCACTAAGACATATGCGTTGTTACCCCCTCTGCCTTTCCCTTTTTCACAGACCACGTCTAATTTTCGCTTCAATTCGTCTGCCGCTTCAGTGTTAACTATCTTATTTTCGAATTCATCTAGAGATTTTTTATCTTTAATAGGTAGGCCCTGTAATTCGTCCCTACGACCTTTAACTCTAGAATCTCTTTCGTTGATCTGTTTTAGAGTGGTATTAGTAAATCCATTCATTCTATCGTTTAAATTATTCAACTGATTAATTATCGTCTGCTGGTTATTGTATAGAGTCTTGTAGTTTTCACTGATCGTGCCTGTTATTTCTAATAATTTATCTATTTTGTTGTTAATTGAGTTTTTGGGCTGTTTTGCGGTCTTCGATGTAGTTGTCACTGCTGGAAGCGACTCTATGATTTCGACGTCTGAATTACTTTCCTGAAAATTTATAACTAAGTTAAAACTCGGAATAGTTACCAAAATATTCGAGGCTCAATAAGTACAAAAGAGCAACGTCTCCTATCCACTCTATCGTTTCACACGATGGTACCAGCAAGTTATATGATGATGTGAATTTAAAACAAGAAAACATTGGGAAAATGTTTTCCCAAACGCAAGAGATGAAAAGCCAAGGACCGTATTAAATGATCTTGCCTCATGAAGGTTTAAAACAAAGAAAAATTGTCCTCCATGAGTTCTGTGAAGACCAGGTGGGTTAAACCAAGTGAAACATTGGAAAAATTAATATCCCGATGCAGAATTTCATGTAGTTCTTCTAGAAAACGCTAACGACTATGATCTCTTAGTAGTTTTGGGTAAACGGCGAACGCTCTAAGAGCGCTCTTCCTAATGAATTTACTTTTCTGGCGGCCTCTTCATCACAAGATGCTGACCATCCGACTGATCTGGTTTGCTCCTTTAAGAGACCTCTTATTCAGAGATCTCTAGTCTATGGTTAAAGAGAACTAGCGAACTAGTTCGTAATAGGACTGCGAACTAAATTGAGCGCTTCTAATGGTGACCGATTTACCACAAGACTATCTCTTAGTAAATGTTTTAGTATGAATAAGTTACATTCAGTTTCAATTACTAAAATTGGGAGTTAAATTAATTTAGATCTGCTTTCCTAAAGGCCCTAAATTAATGAAAGAAACTGCTATTCAGAATTTTGACTATGCAATATTATCAATCATAAATTTCCCTGTGTTTAATGTCCAAGGAAGTATTTGTAAGATAAATAGCTTACCGTTTGGATTTTCGTGGTTGCACTTTTCATTGTTTGTGGCTCTGTCTCGCCGTCGAAACCATCTGACACCAAAATCAAACGATACACGTAAAAATGACGCTCGACAACACTTCAACACTTTAAAACACTTTTCACAAACACTGATTTTGAAATATTTCTGTTTAGACACAGGTGTGTTTTTTACGTAATTATTTCTTAGTCCATTTTGTTTAATAAAAAAAATACTAATATTGTTTTGTCTAGAAAAGATACGATATAAGAAATATTTAAAGGTAATGGCCCAAAAATCTAGATCTGGCGTCAATATTTTTTTTTCATTTTATAAAATTTATTTTATGTATTTCTTCAGTACCAACATCACTCAATCGCGCAATTTTAAGCTGATAAAGCGTTAATATGGTTTGGGCCATCTCCTTTTTAATTTTTCAGTGTTACCTGGCCAAAAGCGGTTTCACGTGAATTATAGTTGCTATATAGGTATTTTAAAAGTAGAAATGGTTCAGCTTATGCATCTGTGTTGACAAAGCCACATTTCTCATATTCATGAATACAACATACACAAAAAAAAGTGGCTTTATATAATATGGCTTCCTTATAGGTAATGTCTATCAATGGTGGCTTCAGTAAATTATAGTAATCTTAGTTGTATAGGATTTGTATACCAGGAGAAATAAGCCTCCAAAAAAGATACAGGTTTATTGTCAAAGTTCAAGCTCTTTAATTTTTTAATGTCACAAGTGACAACGAGGCAGGCGGGTCACCTGATGGTAAGTGACAACCGTCGCCTATAGACATTAGCAATACCAAGGGGATTGCTAATGTGTTGTACACCTTATTACAATGCCTTAAAGGCGAACTGGCTCTCAAATGCAATTGCTGGAACACACCAACAGGTGCTTGGCGACAGCCAGTCGAGTACTAAAAAGTACCCTACCACTGTGCTGTGGTTTCCTCACGATGTTTACCTTCACCTCAAGCTCATTGTAGGATTCGAACCCACGACCTTCGCCGCGGTTTCCGACGTCACTTACCACTGAGCTATCATCGCCTTAAACATCCACACAATCCCACTGAATGTACAGTAGATTGCTCTATTTCAGCTCACAGGTCACAGATTTAACAGTAATATAAACTTTCTGCCAAAATTTACCATATAAGGTCAGTCATAAGGTATAAAATTTACCATATAAGGTCAGTCATAAGGTATAAAATTTACCATATAAGGTCAGTCATAAGGTATAAAATTAACTGTATTATTTATTACTTACCATCACTGGAGTCACCATCATTGTCCAAGTCTTCTATATCCATATCACTAAGCTCGGCTTTCATATCACATGTCTCTTCTTTGATCTCAACCGTCGTTTCTGTTGTTACTGAAAAAGTATAATGCATTATGGGTGAGGTAGGTAAACTGTCAAATAGATCAGCTATCTGGTTTCCATAGCACAAGCTCTGTTTGGTTTTTTGTTTTTGCTTTTGGATAAGCTTTTGTTTGACTGCAATCTCACCATGGTGATGATGTGGTCGAAGGTGTTAAGTGGAGGTGGTGGTCTCAAGCATTTTTCGAAACACGTCCATAGGTGCTTGGTGTCATTTTTTCAACTTGAGGGTGTTAGTCAGCCAGTTGGGTATTACAAAGTACCCTACCATTGCTTTGGTTTCCTCACAATGTTTTCCTTCAGCGAAAGCTCAAGCTTATAGTAGAATTCGAGCCCAGATCTTTTCCCCAGGATAAAAAGTATCATATGTTTTATTCCAGGATACGATCTACCTATGTGCCAAGTTTCATCAAAATCCCTTTAGGCGTTCACGTTAAAGAGTACCAAACATCTTCACACACATAATTTTTTTTTATTTTTATTTAATTTTCATTTACAGGTTTTACTTAAAAATAGAATAAACTAAGTGCCTAAAAACCTCATGAGTTTGTGCAGGCACTGTAAATTCGTCTCATCCTAGCTTAACAACAAAATTGATTAGTCGTATTAAAAATGTGGGTAGGTAATACAATTTAAATTAGTGGTGATCTAGTGTAATGAATCCTATACAGGCTGATTGAAGTTTAATAAATAATTAAATAGATTTTTAAATTTGAGTTATATTTATTGATTTTTAATTATTTGTGTAATACTTTGGTGTGCGTATAAATTTTTTTGTGTAGTTATTTTATGTTTTATATATATATATATATATATATTTATTAGTTTTAATTCAAACATACTTTCACATTTATAATATTAAGGATAGGATACCATTTATAAACTCTGTGCCCTCTTCACATTCCTTGATGGCTGCCAACATTTGTTTTTCTGTGTTAACAACTAAGTTTTTGAAGTTGTATGCATCACGGAGCTTTCCCACACATGCCTCACATATTAATGTTGATAACTTTGTATTTGTTAGTAACTGCAAGTTAAAAATATTGATAACAACTAAATTACCAATTTTTTTTCAGGGAGTTGTCAAAATTTACACCTACAGAAACACAGCAAATATATCTCAGTATCAAATATACCTTTTTTTTTATACTGGATAAGCTTGTGTTTGACCACAATCTCACCATGGTAAGTGATGATGTGGCCGAAGGTGGTAAGCACACAAAGCCTAGATGGGAACTGGCTCTCAAGTGCAGCTGTCGGAACACACCGATAGGTGCTTGGCGACAGATTTTCAACTTGAGGGTGGTAGCCAGCCAGTCGGGTACTACAAAGTACCCCACCACCGTGCTATGGTTTCCTTCACCGAAAGCTCAAGCTCATTGTAGGATTCGAACCCACGACCTTAAGTATGAAATTCTTCCATTTCTTTTTACAATAGCTCAAGCTATCCTTCATTATGTTTGTTAGATATAAATAATTTAATCTAACAAGTTATCCATGACGATGGGATAAAAATACCTCATGTTCACCTATGGGTGAAAAGTATCTAATAAAACATTGAAGTTGTTTTTTTTTTATTAAAATTAAAGGAGTATGGATTTTTTTTTACCGCAAGTGGCAAGACAACCTGGATAGTTTTATTTATTATTTAAAGGCTTTAGTTACAAGACTATCAAGCCTACACCAGGATAGTAAGTGACTACCTTCACCCATATAGATATACATTTTAAAGGCGATGATAGGTCAGTGGTAGTGACGTCGAATACCGCGACGAAGGTCGTGGGTTCGAATCCTACAATGAGCTTGAGCTTTCGGTGAAGGAAAACATCGTGAGGAAACCATAGCACGGTGGTACGGTACTTTGTAGTACCCGACTGGCTGGCTACCACCCTCAAGTTGAAAATCTGTCGCCAAACACCTATTGGTGGGTTCCGACAGCTGCACTTGAGAGCCAGTTCCCATCTAGGCTTTGTGTGCTTACCACCATCGGCCACATCATCACTTACCATAGTGAGATTGTAGTCAAACACAAGCCTATCCAGAATAAAAAAAAAAACAAAAAAATTACCAATACCAGGGGAATTGTAAATGTGGTGTACACCTTATATAGTTTGTTATGATGCCGGAGCATATAAATGTCCTAAAACCATGCAATAGTTGCCTTCATCGTTCGGCGTCTACCATTAAGCTATTAGCTACAGGCTAGGACTCGACTATTTGGTACGTTACAAGATCCCATGTATACTTACCGGGAGAAAAGCGTTTCTTCGCCACTTGGATAGTGGAAGCTGAATAATAAAAGCTATAGGATTCATTGGATGGTACAGAAAGCTTAGAAAAGGAGATTTGTTAATGATTCATTAAAAAATTGCGGTACTTACATATAAATTATAACATTCAACAAAAATATTAAAATAAACTTCTCGCGTTTCTTCGCGGAAGTGCTCCTTCATCAAATCTTTGTGGTGTCCTTTCTGCATACAGCAGCGACATTCACCATACGTAACGTTGTTCTTTTCTTTTCCCATTTTCTTTCAGGATTATTTTCATTTGGGAACCATAAAATAATAACAATATTTTATGACTTTGCAGTGACAGACAGGCAGGATAGGTAGTAGGAGTCAAAGAGTAGGAGTGACACTGTCAACTTGACAGAATAGACAGACAAACGAAATGAGTAGTATTTTTTTTTTAAAGCTTTAACTTAATCCATTTAATATTTACAACAAATGTACAAAATATACATGCAAATGTACAATTACAATACATAAAAAACATCTTCGAGGCTGCCGCTGCTGCCGATCGGCAAGGTTCCCAGAAGGCTGGCAGTAGTATTTTTGAAAGGTTTTTGGCTTGGTATCTAGACCTTTAAGCAATTTATTAATTTTTAACTAGCTGTCCCCCACGTTACCATGGGATCTTTTCCCGGGATAAAAATATAGCCTATGTTACTCAGAAATAATGTAGCATTCTTATAGTGAAATAATTATTGAAATCGGTCCAGTAGGTAGTTTTTTCAAACATACAAATCTTTCCTTTTTATAATATTAGTATAGATAATAATATGCTTAGTTTTTGTTATGCTCACGTTTTTTCAAATTCACAGTAAAGTCTAGTACGCGCCCGTAGTACAAATCCGGTCAGGTTTTAAAACTTTTCAGGGAGTTTTTAGGACAACTTGAAAAGTTGCTGTCGGTACTAAGCGGATATGCTTGCGGCATAGATAGGTAGGGTAGGGAAGTGGAAAGGGCGGGAGTGATTTATTTTCCTGATCGCTATAATAAGGGTGCTCCGAACTATATTTACAAATAAAACAAGTAACAGCTCTTAAAAATTCTATTAAATAAATTAACATATCAAACAGACTTAGGCATAAAGATCACAGAAGATCCAAAGTGGGAAGAACATATTACCTCGATCACAAAGAAAGCTTAATCTATCTTACTAGGAAAGCCTTTGAAACACTGATGCCGGAGATGATGCTAAAGATCCACAAAACCTTTATTAGACCACTCTTGGAGTAGGTACGCATTTCAGGTCTGGAGCCCCTACTTTATGAAAGATGTTGAGCTCTTGGAGAGGGTACAGCGTAGTTTCACCAAAGTACCAAGAATACTTAAGCGACGCCCATATGAAGTACGATTTGAGGCACTGAAGCTCACTACTCCAAAGGATCGCAGGGATCGTGGGGACTTAATTGAAACCTACAAGATCCTAAATGGACATTATGACTTGCAGGACTTCCAAAGTCTATTTAAGTGAGGTAGCTGGAATGTCTTATTTTTTTTTTTTTTTTTTATTAAACTTAGGTTAATGAACAAAGCCTACTATAAGGTTGCTCATGATATGGAAGACAGAAATATATGGTTGTAGTAGCTTCTCTCTGCACCTGCATCCCCCTGGCGTAGTGTTAAATATTTGAAAATGTATCTAAATGTACTTATAAAAATGTAAATAAATGTAAGATCCACTGCTAAAAAAAATTGCCATGCTGAGTTTCTTGCCGGAGTCTTCTCAGTTTAAGTGCCTTACCAGGGCCTAAACTGAATAAATGAGTTTTGAGTTTGAAACGAGACAACAATGACCGTCTAAGGGACCACTGTTTTAAATTGAGCACTAGCATCTCATACAACTACCCTCACAAATATTTTTTAAGCAACATAGTGGTCAAAGCGTGGAACAAGCTCCCAGAAGACGTTGTAACACCACAAAATGTTAACCAGTTTAAAAACCGACTCGACAAGCATCTCAAAGAGAAGAACAGGATATAGGCACTTATCAGTTGAATCAACTGCCTGCCTGATCATTAAATAATAATTAAGTCATACTAAACTCTACATGATGAGTTTTTAAATGCCCTTTCAGACTACATTTCTGTACGAATGCCTGTCCACACACAGCGCACGCAAATCTCCTGTCATTATTATGTATGCGCATATGTTCTTTTAAAGTCTTCTTCCTGGCATAAGACTTCTTACAAACCGAACATTCAAATATCCTCTCCCCATTATGTTTCACCATATGCACTCTCAATTCATTCTTTGTGAAACACTTGTAAGAACAAAGGTCGCATTGATAGTCCCTTTCCTCCAAATGATCACGTTTTAAATGCCTGGAAAGAGTGTACCGTCTATCAAAAGATTTCTCACACACATTACATCTATATTGCAACGGTGCCACACCATGAACTTCCACCATATGTTTCTGTCTGCTAAAATACTCTGTGAATCGTTCCGGGCATGTCGTACACTTAAATCGTTTCACCATCTTATGAACCGTATTGACATGGTTTTTATGTTTCTGATGAGTCTTAAATATCTTGCCGCAGATTTCACAAGGAAACGTACCATCAACATGCATGCTCTTAATGTGAACTTTCAACCTATATTTAGTAACAAAGCCCGTGCCACAATCCTTGCACACATAGTTCCTGAAATGGACGTTCATATGCCTTTCTATCGCACCAAATGTTTCAAAATTGAAACCGCAAACCTGGCATTCATATAAGTCTGAGGATAATTTGAATGGTATCACCCTATCTGTTAGTTCCGTATGCATTTTCTTCTTGTGAACTTTGGTCAAATGCGACTTTAATTCGTTTAAATTTGGTATAGGTTGACTGCATATTTTGCAAGCCAAGTTATTAATGTCTGCATATACAACCAAGCTTTCAGGTCCAAACGTCCGGAGTATTGTAAGGATTTCTGAATGTTTGTGCTCTTTTGTGTGATCTCTCAACGCATCAACATTTTCAAAATTACTTTTGCAATAAAAGCAAGGAAATCCCAGACGACCTTTGCTTCTAAACGGTGTTAAGGTTGAATATTCGAGGAGGGTCGAGGCATTTATTATATGCGTCATTTTCTCTGTTAAATACACTCTCTTCGGGTTAAATGGCCTGATTTCACTCTCTTCTAGAAGTCTTCTTAACGTTTTTGGTGGGATTACTGTTTCTGAAATAAATAATTAATTACAAGGTGTATGAGTGACCTCTCCTATGGGAGTTTGCCTGCAGCTAGCTCCTTATTAGGAGAGGTGGTCATCAATTTTTTCTGAGGTAGGATTCACATGGATATTTGGGATTCAACTCTGGTGAAGAGTATGCAACTCAAGAAGATTGCAAAACAATATCTAGAGCACCATTCTTTGCCAGCAATGCCAAAATACGCAAGGCTTTAAATATCAAAATTCTGATATTAAGCAGTCCGCCTCAAACAAGGCGTTGATAGCTCAGTGGTAAGTAACGTCGAATACCGCGGCGAAGGTCGTGGGTTTGAATCCTACAATGAGCTTGAGCTTTTGGTGAAGGAAAACATCGTGAGGAAACCATAGCACGGTGGTAGGGTACTTTGTAGTACCGAACTGGCGTTACCACCCTCAAGTTGAAAATCTGTCGCCAAGCACCTGTTGGTGTGTTCCGGTAATTGTATTTGAGAGCCAGTTCGCCTTTAAGGCATTGTAATAAGGTGTACAATACATTTGTTTTGACTGTGTTCTGTCTTTTGTGTTACTTGTAAATTTTGTCATGTGATGTGAACAATAAAGTATATGTGTATTGTATTAGCAATCCCCTGGTATTGCCAATGTCTATAGGCGACGGTAGTCACTTACCATCAGGTGACTCGCCTGCCTCGGTGTCACTTGTGACATAAAAAAAAACAATATTATATCATGCACACTTTAAAACGGGCTTGAGTTTTGTTAAAAAAAAGTTTTTAAAATACCTTTAAGCAAATTCAAGTGCTTCACAAAGTTGGGAAGTATTGTTCTCAGAGAACGTCTTGTGGGCAATGGTTTAAGTTTTCCTGGTAGAAACCTGGCTAGAAGATCTGCTTCACCCTCCACTAGTTCTGCCTTGTCTCTTTTCGAGTGGAGTTTTGGTACATATGCTGGAAATACAAAAATTCTAAAATGCTTTATTTAGGTACTGCAATAAAATTAAAAAATTGGAAGAAATCGTAAAAAAACAATTTTGATGTACTAAAAATCATATTTTCCAGTTTAATCTAATATTTCTACACTCTGCCACTTTATCAGCCTTTTGGGATTACAAAAAAATTAACAAAAGGATTTGTAAGATACAATAACATATTTGAGGGATAGAGGGTAGGTCAGTATTATATGTCGTTTGCACAAATTAACTATCCAAAGTGTCAAGAATAAGCCAGTAGCGGAATATAACAAGTGTACCGTGCCACGCCAGAGCAAAGACTGTCCTTACGGTGATCACACAATTTTTTAAAGATTACAGAGTGGGGGAATTGAATTATGCGCTCGGTGGTGTGATATGTGGTACATATTTATCTTAAAACTGCCAAGCAGATGGCAGGCAGAGAGATCTTATCACAACCACATTCTTGCCAACAAAATAAAACAAAATATTATTTTTAAGTACTACATCTAGTTATCATAGTCCATCAGTTCTTCGGGCTATGGGGAAATATTTTGAATCCAAGCGCAGGAGTTGGAGCATAAGGTTTGGAGGGGGGGAGGGGGGGAGAAGGAGTAACTTTTATTACCACTCCCGCGCCGCGGAGATGCATAGTTTTCGAGAAATTCAATTTTGAATTTTGAGGTTAAGTGTGAAGAAATGCTCAATATTTGCCTGGTAGATGAAAAAAAAATAACCACGAATCGGCGGAATAGAAGTGAGCGGCTTAACCTACCTACCCAACATAACCTAATCAAGCCTTATTGATTCTGAATAGAAAATATTACATTGTTGTCATATGAAAGTTCAAAAAAAATTAAATATTGATGAATTACAACTATCATAACGGAATGAGGTAGTTTTAAACGTTAAACTTAATATCGAAATGGCTGAATATGTTCCATTTCACATTTACAAATTACGTTTCAATCAAAAACTCTTTTTCTTGGAACAAAATTACATTCCTTTTCACGCACACTAAAATAATGATAAAAAAAACCAAGCAACGCCGCGGGGCGAGATATATCACAAGTTAAAGAGGGAACAAATCTCTACAAATTACAATCATTACTAACTCCGAATTCCTGCGCTTGGATTCAAAAGCCAACCCGGGCTATGCCACATGCTATATCAGTGACTTTTGTTTGTCTATAGATCTTGTCAATTCATATTCGATCTCATTGCAAAACTCTGAGTGCCTCTTCATAGCTTTTGGTGTCTTATGGCTGAAAAAACAAACTCACCTTCAAAGTCATCAGGTATATAATCAGGATCAAAGTCTGTGCAGTCCAAAACATTTTCATTATCAGTATCGCTTGGCTCTAACTTCACATCCAGGTCTTGTTCTGTCTTAACATCTGCATCAGTTCTTAGCTGATCTTCCACTGGTACTGAAAAATATTAGTAAAAAATATATTATTGACGATGACTCTCAAATGGTTCTTTTAAGTTGATGGACTTCTTACCATTGGTAACCACATATAACCTTCATTAGCTTTATTTGTAAGCCTTTTAGTATGGTGCATGTGACATATGTTGCGTTATAAGATTTTTTCAATTGTAATTTCACTAAGTTACAAAACAGTGTGAAAAATGTCCATTAACCTGTCATTTCTTTCTTGGGACAATTGGGGTTTCAGAGTCTGCACTACTCCGCATCACTTGGTTCTCAAATGGGACAATCGGGACAATGACATTTACTTGAAAATTGGGCACAAATTTTGAAATTTTGAAAACTTTCCGGGAGTCAACAGATTATATACTAATTTATTTTTTTCATCCTACAGTGACAGGACAGAGAAGCTATAAAAGTCACTACCTAAAGTTTCTAAGGGTTTGAGAAGTAGCCTATCTGTGCTGAAAATTACCATTAACAAAAACTGTCCGTTTCCTGTCTCCACTGACAGCATCAAGTAGCTGTTGCTCGGTGCTCACTGCTAGCATGCGGAAGCTATTTGCATCTCTGAGACGCTCCACGCATGATGCACATATTAATGTTGAGAGGTTTGTATCAGTTGATAACTGGAAATAGGAATAAAAGCGGTTTTTCGACTAAAACTAAACTAAATTTATACTATAGCTAATTTGTTGCTTTTGTTCCGAATAAAGAAAAATATAATAAATAGACTAATGAAAGAAAATAAAAGATAAAATGTACTTACAAATAAATTAAAACAGTCCATAAAAATATCGAAATACACTTCACGAATTCCATTTGAAAAGTACTCTTTCATGATGTCTCTGTGATTCCCCTTTGTTAAACAACATCTACACTGTCCAAAGCTTTTACTTTTCTTTTTAATTTCCATTATTTATAAACCCTTGCAAAACGCAAAACCAATTACAATTTATTTTACGAATAAATATTTATTTTCGTTTTGAGTTGAGTTAGGATTAGTGTTGCCAATGATAACTTTTAAATTCCGTCAACTTAACGAAAAAATTCGGTCAAAAATTCGTCAAAACATTTGCTGCATATCTCACGATAGTAAGTGACGATGTGGTCTAGGATCGCGAAAGGCCTAGAATTTCTGGTTCTTAAGGACAACTGCTGAAACACACAGTTAGTTGCTTGGAGACAGATTTTCTATTTATCACAGCAGTGTTTTTACCATCGATATAGGTATACACTAGATTCTAGGTCACATACAAAATCCAAGCTAAATGCTATCCGCGTGAGTATATACTTTGACAGCTACATTTGTTTATTAACAAAGGGAGAGAAATGTTTTAAAACAGTTTTAAGTTCAACCTAATTACAACCATAGCACCCAGTAATAAAGTCACAAATCTTCAAAATATTATCTAATACTTACGATCATTAGTTACATAAAACGAGCAAAGCAATAAACTACTCCTGTCACTTAAAAGAAATAGACATAAGTTAAAGAATATTTAGTGTGAATTCAACCTTAACATGCAACGAATAAAGTATGTTTTCCCGTTCTCGCCTTGAGAGCTACATCGTTTTGTTTCTTTATTTTTTCTTCTTCGAAGTTTGTGCGTGTGTTGGCGAGTTTGGCCAAACATTTGTAGCGTTGGTAGCGTGGTTTAAAATATGTAATTTTGTTCAAAATTTTATATTATTTGTTACTTTAAAGCTTAAAATATCTCTTATTCTTTATGTTCTTACCGAAAGTAAGATACTCCGACCGTTAAATTGCTTTTTCGAGCATTATTTTTGCAACTTTTGAATACACACTGCGGCATTGTGAGACGTGTTTATATTGGCTGTGTTCAAACGAAACTAAACAAAATAAGAGCTCACTTTTCAAATGCGCTCTTATTTACCGAGACGTATTTTTTGCGCCGCCCCTAAATCTAGTCTATACCTATATCGATGGTTTTTACTTACATTTCATTTTATATAAATTAATTTGGAACTGTATGTAAGCCATGTTACGGGGAAGTATAATTGGATTTGGATTAAATGAATGTTATTATTACATGTGTATGTACATACTGTATGTACATACACATGTAATAATAACATTCCGACAACACGACCTTCGCCGCGGTATTCGACGTCATTTACCACCAGTGGCGTGCACAGGGTTTTTAGACTGGGTAGGCAAGACATTTTAAAAGCTATTATCTCACCAAAAATCCTGCATGTTGGTTTTGGTTTGTCGTCTTGTCGATTTAATAATGAGTATGGATGACCGAACATTGCTCTTTTTTTTTTGGTAAAAATTTAATAGTTTTTCTCAAAAAAGAAGGAACTTGAAAAAAAAAGGAATATGTCAGGTCTCGAACCGAGGTACTTACTTTGTTATGAGTGTCGCTCGATTTCCCCCTGAGCTAATATAACCTGTCAATTGTTAGCGAAATTTACCTTGGTATTCTAATGATATTGTAGCAGTTTATCATTGCCTGAAAAAAAGGGTAAAACGAGGTTTTCTTAAAATTAAACCTAGCTAGATCAATTTATCGTCCCATTGAATCATATTGTTTTGCATTGAATTTACGATTGACTTTACCTTTAAACTTTATTGTAAATCCGGTACACCTTTCACGATAACTAGTATTTTTTTATCACTAAAAGATAGTTTTGAAAATGCATATTTTTTGTTTTCTCTATAGACACACCACAACAACTTTCACAGTGAATATTTTCCATTTTTTACACTATTATTAATCCAAATACCTGATAAAACACCACACAACTAAAACAAAAACAATAATGGCGATTTGACCCAACACGCACGATTACTAAACTATAAAAAAATAATACGACAAAAAAGTAATGGTGCTTTATGTAGCGATATTAAATGAAACAATGCAACTTTTTAAAATAATTGCATAGTCAACTTCGTTTTGGATGTCTTGGAATCAAGTCGGTAATCTTCGTTCTTACTCTAATTAATCTGTCGTGTTCAAGGTCGTGTTGTCGCGTACGGGAGTCGGGATAGGCACTGCTTACCTTGTGCGGTAGTGTGCGTTATTTGTGACTTTTTTTTTTTTTTGTTTTTTTTGGGGAGGACTTAAAGGTGGAGGTCTGAGGGACCATAGACACCCTTACGCGGACTTTTCGGTGAGCGCTTAGGGCTCTCAACCGAGTTTACAAATTTTAGACGACTGACCGCTGAGGGCGCCCCAGTTGGGGCACGAACCTCGGCTCAGGGCGTCGTCGGGGGGCACAAAATAGTGGGACGGACTTCGCCTAAGCGATTTAGAGGAGTTTTAAGGGACGGTCGGATTACTGGTACGGCTCGGGCCAACTACTGGGGACGAGACTGACTGAGTGGGACGTCGCGACGGGCCTCTCCGGCGAGGGCGAAAACGCGGGCGGTGTTGTATTTGTTTCTTCAGGGCTGCGCGAGCCTCCCTATCTTTAATCTGAGCTAGAGTTGTAGGGTCATCCGGCTCGCTGAGGGCGAGTTTAGGCCTACGGATTTTTGAAATCTCTGAAGGAGTATAGTTTGCAGTTTTTACAATTAATGGGTTCGCGTGGTTTAGGGCACGATCGTAATAGCGGCGTGAAGCGCGCTTAATGAATTGCTTAACCGTGGGCAGATTGAGGTCTATGTGGAGGTCTAAGTTGCGCATGTACCACGGGGCGCCCGTGGCTTTGCGCATGAAGCGGTTTTGAACCACTTGGAGTCTATGGATCAGCTTGGGGGATGCATGTGCGAACACAGTGCATGCATATAGCATAACGGGGCGGATGCACGCGGTGTAGAGTCTCACCTTGCTTTTTAGGGCAAGTTTAGACTTTTTATTTAACAAGAAATGAAGGCGACCGGACACAAAACAGGCGCGTGCACGTACCTGTTTTATGTGGTCGGCAAAGGACAAACGATCATCCAGGGTAACACCGAGATATTTGGCTCGCCTCTCCCAAGGGATCGGCTCGCCGAACATGGTGACTGGAGGGGGGGGAGTGGGGATGAGTTTCTTGGCGGGACTGAAGAACAGCACCGCCTGACTCTTGGTGGGGTTAATTTCGATTCTCCATTTCCGAAACCAGGGACCTAGGGTGTGAGTCGCGGCTTGGAGAACTTTGGCAATTGCCGTGGGGCTCCTGCCAGAATAATATATTGCGGTATCGTCCGCGAATAGAGCTAGCTGCGCTTTGCTAGTTTTTGGGATGTCACTCGTGTAGAGTGTAAACAATAAGGGTGGGATGTCACTCGTGTAGAGTGTAAACAATAAGGGAGTGTAAACAATAAGGGTTATTTGTGACATTGTGTGCTACGTATTTATAGGAACGCACACGACGCATACACTTATAAATCCGCATGATTACGAGAGCACACATATAAACATTTAGACAAACATAATTTGTGTCTTTTCGGTGCTAGTGCTGCCTGCGCATTGTTTCTAATTGTGCGAACGAGCTTGCATATTATGTATCGTGATACCCGCGACACTCGATAGATAGAGTTAAATTATGATTTAAGACTTTTTTATTGACAGTAAGTACTTATTCGTAAATAAAATAATATTAGATATCTGAACTGAACAAGATTTTAATCTAAGTTACTAGGGTAGACAGTGTCTTTCTGTCTATATGGAGCGCATGCCACTGTACATACATACCTACTTAGTTTCCTTTTGCATCATGACTGACTACTTATGTATGAGTATAAATTTTTATTTGAAAGTTTTTTGTATTTAATATCAATTACTGTACTACAGTAAGAATCCGTCAGCCGACAGACCATATTTTTTTCCGTGTTCCATTCATCCATTCTGCTAGAAATAACGGAAAATCCGTCAAGCTGGCAACGCTGGCTTGTATTTTTTTTTAAGGTTTTTTGGCTTAGTAGCTTTATTTTAAGCCTATCTCCGTGACACTTCTACTAAGATCATATTTGGATATACAGAGTGTCCCAGAAAATAGTGTCAAGTGAAGCCCAGAGGTAGAGCACCTTTAGAGGTACCCGTATCACTCCATGTATGTTCCGCGATTTTTCGTAATTTACGAGTTACAACGACTTTATTTTTTTTTACCCAATTCTGATTTTCAATACATCTTTAGTCGCAGTCACGCGAGTAGTTGAGATACAGGTCTGAGTTTTTTTTCTTAATTACCTGAATAATAGACCTAGTAGATGCATAAACATTTGTTACTAGAACTGTGACCAAAAAGCAATTTGCAAGAAAGTGGAAATTCAGATTTTATCTAAAATGTTTGAGGACATTTTAATAATAAAAGTTACATAACTTTTTTCTTTCAAACCAATTTTAAAAACTTGTCCATTTTATCAGCTATTTAGACTGTAAATTTCATTGAACTATCTTTACAGCTTCTGACTCAAAATTTGATCTAAATAACACAAAGTCGAAATTAAAAATTTGAATGGGTGAACAGAAAAGATATTAAAACTTTAATTGTTGTTTAGTGTGTATTAATGTCACATTTTTTTTTTAAATTTCATTCTTCCTGCTCTATTGAGACTCTACATCTTCTAAAGAAGTTCTCTTTTGGTCTTATGAACGCCATTCTATTGTTTTTCACTGTTTCCTCTGTATCTCTCAATGTCGATCTTAATTCTGTTAAATTTCTTATTTCTTTGGCGTACACTCATTCTTTATAGTAACTCTAAACGAAAAAGTCAGTAGGGTTCAGGTCTAGGGACCTTGCTGGCCACGCAATAATAATAATATCTTTATTTGACATACATATTATGCTTACAAACACAATAAATTTTTCAAAAATTAACGCTTTACATATAAGAGTACTTAGGTAAGTGTTCGATTGATAGGAATGTTTCATAATACACTATACAGGATGTAATCGTTAAGTGTCCAGGCGATTATTCCGTAACTATTACAGATATCACAAAACTTGAAACTGATATCGAAAGTACGTTACCTAATCAGTAAAATGATATCAATAAGTTTTTTTCAATCAAACGAGAAGTATCCAAAATGTTGACATTAAACACTCCCATACATTTAGTACGAGATTAGTAGAAAGGTTTTAGTTTCCTTATTTTAAATGGTTTAGTACTCAATTTACCTTAATCTCATTTTATGATTACGAAATGAAATGAAATTGTTTATTCATCCAAATCCAAATTTGCATATCGCATTCATTTAAACTGGCTGAAAAGCAACCCACGACAAAAATCTGCTTTGAATACAAAATTTTGTATTTACGAAGAAATAAATGTTGTTAAATTAAAATATAGTTTTAATACATTGTTAGGTTAATAAACAGTTTCCTTTAATATCAGTAGTAACCTAAAATAACCTTTTAAAATAAGGAAACTGAAACCTTTCTAATCTATACTAAATGTATATCTGTAATAGTTACGAAATAATCGCCTGGACACACTTAACGATTACAAAATTAATTAACATAATAAATATAGTATGGTTAAACAAGTGAACTTAAAACTAAAAAAAAAAAAACAATCCAGTCTTTTTTTTATGATCACAAGCCTTTATTTTCATTAATCATAAAACTTACATTTACATTGAACAAATACAACTTTATGAATCCACAAGATTCACTGTTTGTTCCTTAATTTTAGTTACTTATCTTATATGGAGGTAAGATTTCCACAGCTAGTTAAAAATTAAATAGTGGCATAAACTTTTTATGTACCACTAAAGGAAACTGTAGCATCATATGCTGAGATAGTTGCCTTTTTTGGCCTCACACAACTGTTTTGTATAATGTGCATCTGTTTTTTGCCGTCTTTGTGTGTGTGTGTCCAAAATAAATTTATTTTTCTTTCTTTCTTTCTTTCTTCCTTATGACACCATCATAGCAGCCACCTTTATCTTCCAGCACTGGTTATATAAACATATAAATTAATGTTTTTAATTTTACAGACAACATGATCAACTTTTTTTTAATTATCACAGTAAACTATTACTTTTTAATATCCAATAAATCAACATAGGCACATGTGATCAAGTGTTCATCCTTGACTCCAAGTTTTTTCTGAAGGTCTCTGGCTATCTCTTGACCATCTTCGACGGTTTGTTCTGGTCGTAACACTACTTCCAATTCCATGAAGTTACCAAGGTTTTGTACTGTGTCTATATGGACACGAGTTTGACCAACCATGTATAATTTACTGAAAAAAAAAGGGAATTTCTATATAAGAATTATTTATACCGGTAGTTGTATAACTTGCAAATGAGATAATAGTTATTAAATCAGAAATAGAAAAATTAGGCAGATTAATATTGACTGAATCTAACTCACCGGTCCTTAACGACGCGGCCGCGCTCACCCAAGCATTTCTTCAACATACCATCCAAGTCTTTAGCTTTCGCTCTATCACCAACCGAGAACTGCAAAAGATCATAATCACATAACTTAGGGCCATCTTCGTCATCGCGATCGTACCGAACCAACGTTGCAGAGCAATCCGCATAAAATCTCATTTTTAATCGGCCGTTGTTTACTCGGTAAAATGTATCATCCTGATTTATCAAAGTTGGCGGTCCACCGCTGAGTTGTTCCGCTATTTTGCATATATTCTCGTAGTCTGTTATTTTAGCTTTGATTTCCACGTTACGCATTGTTGTTCACTGAAAATGATGAATTGATTAGTGTTTTAATCCTCTTTGGAATTGATTATGACTATTTATGACGATATGTAGTAGCTAGCGGTACGGTAATACATAGTGTTTTTATCCTCTTTGCGGTAATACTCATTCTTTGTTTGTTAAAAAAAAATGTTTAAAATAATAAAATTAAAAATAATTAAATATTAGTTTAGTTAGCTATGTAATATACGTACCTTATGTTATGTAGGTACCTAAAACGTAGTGATTATAATATACTGTATCTTACAAAACTTTTGATGACTTTTTATCTGATGCGTGCCTTCGAAATGCTAATGCAAATCGGATTTGATCACATATCAGTAATCTGTGATTTGATCGGATTAGCCTAATCCCAAAGACTTTTAACTTTTAAATCTCTGCCTAATCCCAACGATTCTCGCAATTCCCCGCCAATCACAAAGAAAATGTAAATCACAGATTACTGATATGTAGCTGTAAATTTTGCCAATCAGTGACACTGACACAAGTGAAGTCAAATCAAAGCGTTCAAGTTGTCCCAAAAAGTCCGAGAAAAGTTTTAGTGGAACCGCCGCCAATTTCACTAAAACCTGACCGGACTGGTACGGACGAGGACTACAACTATAGACTTTACAGTGAATGTGATATAACGTGACTGTAACATTAAATAAGAATATTAAAACTGTAAAAGAATGCGACTGAAAAACTTTGTATCTATAGTCATGACTAATGATTATAATAATAGGACTTTTTGGCGGGAACTTGCGAAGTGACGTTGTGTTTTCGTTTTCGTGTTCATTTTCATTAAATTCGTGTATTTTGAGTTTTATTGAATAATTTCGGTGGTGTTTTGTCCAATAAAGGTCAATATCAATCTAAGTGCACAAGTGAAGTGAAATGAAATGAAAGCGTGTATCGTGACTTTCCAGGTTGACCCAAAAAGTCCATGAAATGTTTTAGTGGAATAGCCATCAATTTCACTAAAATTAGACCGGACTTGTACGGACGAGGACTAGACTTTACAGTGAAAGTGACAATAAAACGTGACAATACATAAAATATGAATATTTAAAATAAAGAAATGGCTTAAAGGTCTCGATACCAGGCCAAAAATCTTCTTAAAAAAAAAAATTATAATAATAAAAAATATCTTTGTTTGTTGTCCAGTGCAAAACTAATATATTACATACTCTTTGTGCAAAACAAGGATTACCTAATTTTATTTTAATTTCGCGATACCTACACTTTTATGAATTAAAATAATGGACGTCGAGAATGTAAATAGCTGGGTTTCACAGCCAGATGTATGTAGATGTTGTTTATCTACCAGCGGCACTTGGGACGTGACATCTTCGTACATAACAGAGAATGGAATCAAAGAAGTTTACTCTAATATGCTACAGGAATGTTTCGGAATTGCGGTAAGATTTATTATCAAACGAGCAAAAATCTACTGGAATTGTATCAATTGAATATTGTTTAGTATTGAACGCACGCAGCGTTGTAATATTGTATGGAAAAGTTAAGTGTTTCTAACAGCAACTACAAAAATAGAGCTCAATGTTGTAATAATATTTTTTGTTGTAGTAGTATGTCCCAGAACATTTATTTATTTCCAGCTATCTTACTTGACTGAGTGGGGGCCCAGTCGCCTGGTATGTGGCCTATGTGTGGGACACCTGCGGGACGCATGTAGCTTCAAAAAACAAGTCCTGCAAGCTGAGAGCCACTTTGTCAGCTATTCTAGTTGCGGAAAAGGTATTGTTGTCATCATACTTCATTTTGAATTGCACCATATTGTACAAGTTTTTTAAATGATTTAAAGATCAAAGTCTCACTACATTGATGGTGCTGTAAAATTAACCTGGACTGGGAGTATAACAAGGTAAGTACCAATTAACTTGCTGCTTCTGAAAATCATACTGAACTGATTTATTCATAACTAGCTTCCAACCCATGATTTCACACACAATTTTTAGATGAAAATGAGTCTTTATTACTCAGGGATAATGTAGCTAAATGAAAACATTTTCAAAATCGAAATTAGTATTTTCGGAGATTATTCTCCTGCTTACAAACTACACCTCTATATAATGTTATGTAAGTATAGGTTGGCATGGTTGTTTAACACACTACCTATCACGCTGCAGGTCGTGGGTTCGATTCCCATCCAGGACAGACATTTGTGTGCATGGACATGTCTGTTTGTCCTGAGTCTGGGTGTAATTATCGATTTAAGTATGTATTTACAAAAATAAATGTATGTAGTATATCAGTCATCCGGTTTCCATATTACAAGCTCTGCTTTATTTGGGATCCGATAGCCGTGTGTGACAAATGTCTGAGGATATTTATTTATTTATACATAACATAGATACAACATGTACAATCTTCCTTTTATTAATCATGATAAGGTTCTAAATTGATTGCAGTCTCTCGCTGTCTTACATCTTGTGTGGTACCAAAGGATTTGAAGAATAAAACAAAAAAATTAATTAAATATAATAACAAATACTTGTACATTTCAGGGAACACTGGCCAGTTAGAAATTAAACTTGAGACTGAGCAAGAAAGTCACAATTGTTACACTAATGATTTGGAAACTTTGAGCGATGGTGAGCCGCCATATTTTACATTACTTATTCCTAGACATTATTATAATACACATTTCTTGAGGGACATTTGTTTTCATATACCCAAGGCTATGATAGCTCAGTGGTAGTGACGTTTACCCCATTGTGGGTTCGAATTTTAAAGTGAGCTTTAGCTTGTGGTGTAGGAAAACATTGTGAGGAAACCACAGTATGGTTGTAGGGTACTTTGTAAGTCAAGTCCATAAGGTTGAGAGTATATTGGCAATCCCTCTGGTATTGCTAAGACAAGGCACGCTTTTATCCTGAATAATGATTTTTTATGTAATTCTGGAAAGAATTAGAGCTGGCAACCGTGTTGTGGTTAGCAAAAAGATAATTTAATGTAGTAACTCGTATTTCTTTATAGATGGGAACCTCGAAATATCTAAAGATGCTGATAATAAAAATACAACAACAATATCTAGTAAAACTTCAGTCATTAGAAAAAAGAGACAAAAGTCCAGTTTAAAAGTTAAGAGAAAGAGAAAAATTATTGAAGATTTCGATTCTGATACACCCATAGCAGAGTTGTCAAGGAAGAATGAACTTTTAGACATAAATATTATGGCTGAAAATGAATTGAATGATGACAAAGTTTTGTTGAAGGAAAATGAACTTAAAAGCAACAGTGATACGATTGGAGTGATGAATATAGGTATGTACTGTAATATTGTATGAGCTGTTATGTGATAGGTAGAGAAATACAATGAGACTTTCTGTATGGAGTTGCGAGTGGCCAAATAATATCAAGTCAAATCATTTTATGTTTTGCCAGTGTAACGGTTGAAGTACTAAGTTCTTACAGTGGAATTTTTTGTATGGAGAATTTAATATAATAGGGTAGGTTACATTTTTGTTTTTATTTTTAGGTTGGCAACACCCTCAAAATAGTGTCAAACAAGTTTCTGAACGTAAACGCGTTATGCTAACGTGTGATACAGTCCTTAAAGACACCACAGCGTGCCCTTTCAGACACCACAAGAGTTGGTTCCAATGCTTCTTCTGTACACAAGATTTTATGGAAATAAATCTTTTGAGACATCACACTTTACAAACTCACCCTAATATAGGCGATGAATTAAAAAGAATAAAGCGTTACCCGCGCTCTCTACAAATAGACATTTCAAATTTGGAATGTCGCCATTGTAATTTGAATTTGACAGATGTCGCAGCGATGCGACGCCATCTTGGCGAGGTTCACAAAAAGGTTATTTATAACGAATGCATCGCAGATTACAAAGTAGACGCCAGCCCTTATAATTGTCATTTGTGCGAGCGACAATTTCACGTGTTTCGCACATTAACTACACATCTAAACGAACACTACGCGAACTGCATATGCGACGTATGCGGCAAATCGTTTTTAAATTCTAAACGTCTGAAAGTCCACAAAAGGACGCATGAAGACGGCCAGTACCCATGCAGCGAATGCGGTAAAATTTTAAAAACAAAAACATCAAAAGCCAACCACATGGAAAGCGCGCATTCCAAACGTATAATCAAATGTCAGATATGTTTAAAACCTATGAAACATTACAATGATCGTATTAAACATATGTCGGAGGCGCACAATATAACGCATAAGTTCAAATGTCCCATATGTTCGAGGGAGTACAACATTAAGCATTATTTAGCCACTCACATAAGACAAACTCACGGGCATAAGAATAAGAAATGTACTGAATGTGGGATGGCCTTTATAACGAATCACGGATTAAAAAAGCATATGTTTAAGCACAGTGGCACAAAGCCATATACCTGCAGCATATGTTGCAAGTCGTATGCACGGAGTTATACGTTGAGGGAACATATGCGAGCGCATGAAAATGATAGGTTTACAGGAGCGAAGTAAACGAATAACTTATGGAGGAGTGAGGTGTTAGATTCCTCCATTGAAAAGGGAAGATCTTCCGCCAGGCTAGGTCATTTTGCCTGGGGACCTGGGTAGATGTACGCTGTAGATGTTGGAAGCTTGTATTTAAGCAGATCGCTTGGAAAAAATCGATAGCGCGATGTAGGTTATTGTGGCGCCATCTATCAAGGTGTCGTGCGAACTATATCTGTGTTGTAGATAGATGTCGCTACAAACTGAATTAACGGGTTCTTCAAAAGAGGGGTGAGAAGGTTTATACAAGGTCGTCAACGCACTCGTGACGCCTCTGGAGTTGCAAGCGTCCATAGGCCATAACCGCTTACCATCAGGTGGGCCGTGAGTTCATTTGCCACCTAGTGTTATAAAAACAAAAAAAAAATGTAATAGACAATTTCCCTTCCGGTTCTCTTTAGAATTGGTTCCATCATGTATTATGGTAGAGATTTTTTTTTGTTTGGCGTCTCATGGCTTAGGTATATGGTAGAATTAAACAGAACTATATTTATATATATTTAAAAGTATAATCGATTGTATATTTGTTTCTGTAATAATAATCTAGAAAAACGTGTATTTTTTTTTTAATTAGGTAACAATATATTCTACGGTCTATCTATGCGTTAGTTCTATTTAAAAAAAACCATGCAACACTGCCTTTTAAAATTCTATAAGTATTCCAGCGTAACTTGTTGCACTTAGTTTCAATCTTGAAAAAAGTTTATTAGTGAAAATTGAAACTAATAGTAAGTACACATTGCGACTGTAAGCATTTTTGCCATTTTAATACATATTTCTATTGATTTAGAGTTTGCTTTAACTTGAAACTGACTGCAACTAACTTAGGTACGTAATCCAAGCGCTGTCCTTTCTGACATTTAAGAAATTAATATTGGCCATATTACATTAAATTAATTTAAAAATATCTTACATTTTGGTCATTCGCCGCTCTAATTCAGTATACAAAAGTTATTAACTAGCCTCATTTCTATTGATTCCAGAATCTCCAAATATTCCTAGAAACAGAGTTTCGAGAATATCAGCCGAAAGTCACAAAGATAATCGTATTTTACGTTCAAACATTACCTTGGTTCTGAGGAATTCAACCATTCTGCCTTTCAAATACGTTAATAGCAGCAAATACATCTGCCTGTATTGCAACACTGGCTACTTATTTTTTAAAGAATTGAAACTCCACGTTTTAAATGTACATTCGAATATAAGCGACAAAGAAATTATTCTATGTTTAAAAACACCAAAAGATCTCATAAAAGCTGATGTCAGTGATATAAAGTGCAAATTGTGCGACGAAAATTTCAATACCATAGACAAATTAATAGATCATTTAGTCGGTGTACACCATAAATTGTATTATAACACGCCTAGACTAAAACCTTCTCACGGAATTTTGGGCTTTAACTTAAGCTCTGAAAGTCTGAAATGCCATTTATGCAACAAAGAGTTCAGGTTTTTCAAAAATTTATCTATTCATATGAATGAACATAGTACGAATTTCATGTGCCATTTTTGCGGGAAAAAGTTTGTGTCTGACCATAGACTACAGACACATGTTCTCGTACATAAAAAGACTGATATTCGATGTAAGCATTGCGGAAAAGAGTTTCGTACTATGTCGGCGCGGAGTTACCATGTAAGAAAATTACATAACGAATCTAATTTCAAATGCCCTGAGTGTCCCGAAGTTTTTTCTCAATACCAACACAGGTTGAGGCATTTAGTCGAGAAACATAAATTAAAAAAACCCGAATTTAAATGTGATGTCTGTTTCAAAGAGTTTGCGAGTTCAGGTGGCCTAAGTGCTCACGTCCGATATTCTCATTTAAAAAATAAAGAGTACCCGTGTAGTATCTGTGGTAAAATTTTCGTTCATAAATGGATTTGGGAGAGGCACCTTGACGTACATTCAGGCGCGAAAAATTTCGAATGTAAGATTTGTAGTAAGAAATTTGCGAAGCCATATACTTTGAAAGTTCATACGAGGATTCATTTGAATGATAAAAGATTTGAATGTTCTGTATGTAAAGTCGCGTTCATACAGAAATGTAGTTTAAAAAATCACATGAGAGTGCATCATACTGATGTTAATATTGATTTGAATAATTTGTGAACGCATTCTTTATAAAAATTGGAACGGTATTTTTATCGCAGCGCAGGAGTCGTTTCAGTCTCCGTGATTTCCATTTTTTAAATAACAGTTTTATATCGGAAAATATATAAAATTGAGAAATGATTTGGTGTTTTCTTTACCTTTCTACCTACCTTTTTCATTGAAATATGTTGTTCATAAGACCTCATATTGGTCCCACGCACACCTTGGAAAATTGTAAGTTTTTTTATACCACAAGTGATAACGAGGCAGGTGGGTCACCTGATGCTGATGGTAAGTGACTACCGTCGCCTATATTCGCAATACCAAGGGGATTGCCAATGTGTTGTAGGTACACCTTATTACAATGCCTTAAAGGGAAACTGGTTATCAAGTGGCGACATCAACTTGAGGGTGGTAGCCAGCCAGTCAGGTACTACAAAGTACCCGACCACCGTGCTGTGGTTTCCTCACGTTTTCCTTCACCTCATTGTAAGATTCGAACCCACGACCTTCGCCGCGGTATCTGAAGTCAATACCACTGAGGCACTGAGCTACCATCGCCTTATTATATTTTTAGAGTTCCGTACCAAAAAAGGAACCCTTATAGGATCATTCGTGCGTCTGTCACAGCCAATTTGCTCCGAATCTACAAGACCAAATCAGGTGAAATTTGGTAGGATGGTGTAATTATATGACCCAAATACAGATGTGCAAGTAGATATATTTTTTTTAAATAAGGGTCGTCATTTACGGGGGCAAATTAGGAAATGAAAAAAAAGTTTTGCAAACCTTACTGTGTCATATATGAAATGAAAGGGCTCGTTATGAGGATCTCAAACATATTTTTGTTATAAATGTAAAATAAACAGTTTGTAGATTACAGGAAAACCTATCAGAATTCTATCAATTCAAAATAAAGTGGTAAAATCAATAGGTATAATACGTTCACTTACGGAATATAGTTCACTAAAACACCCCTAGATAGCGCTAGTAGTAGTTAACTCTCGTCTTACTGTGAGGATTTCAAATCATACCACAATTGAATAAAAACATTTGACTTTGGCATTGTACGGAACCCTATAATATGTGCGAGGAGAGCGGGGGCTGCCACACGCGTCATACTTGTGAATAGGTGCTGCTTGTGGGGGCTGGTCTGCTTGAATTTGTTGTTTATTAAGTCGAGTCATAAATAAATTCTATAAATTACTATTTTGCCGCCATAACACGCAAATATTGTCAGTGAGACTAGATAAATAATTATTGAATGTAATAGGTGTCAGTTGTTTTTGAAATGAGTATTTGGTGAGTTTATTGCCGGCTCTTCTCAGCAAAAGCAACCTTCCGAACCGAGCACTTAAGAGTCTGACTATTCATAAGTGCCTGAATAAATATTTCATTTCATAACATATTTCTTTCCGTGTGAGCGTCGCAGGAAGCCATTGGATGAGGGTAGCGTAAGACCGGTCATCATGGAGATCCTTGAGGGAGGCCTTTGTCCAGCAGTGGACGTCCGACTGACATGATGATAAACATTAAATTGTTGTTAGAAAACTCTTGGGTAAAATAAAACAAATTCATAAAACTATTCATTTATCAGGTCTCTTATAAACAATCAGTTGATCTATATCCATTTCACCGTGGTGGACTCTGATATGGTTTTTAAGACTACACTTTTGCACGAATGTCTGCGCACACGCACCGCACGACCACCTCTTATCGTTCATATGTATTTTGAGATGTTCAGTAAGTGTGCTCGCCCTAGAGTATTTCTTATGGCAAACGTCGCACTGGAAATTCTTTTCACCCGTATGAACTACCACATGGCATCCTAAACTATACCGAGATTTAAACTTCATTCCACATTCAGAACACGCATGCTTAGCTTCCTTCAGTATCTTGAGATGCTCATTTTTAACATGCATACCCAAACTGCTCGGTGTCAAAAACTTTTTGCTGCACAATTTACAATTTAAATTCAATGGCGATCGACCGTGGAACTCTTCTAAATGTTTCAATCTAGATCTGGAGGTTGGGAATGTCCTATCGCATATGGAGCATAAATACGACATTTTCTCATGAGTATATCTTACGTGACTCCGCAATGAAATGTTCGAGGAATAAACTCTTGCGCAGAATTGACATTTGACGGCGCTTTGGTGCGCATGCATTTGAGCGTGCGCACGCAAGCGTTCGGGTAAAATAAAGCATTTACCGCACACATCACAAACATAATTGGAACTGTGCTCGTTCATATGTTTTGTAAGCGTTTTGAAGAATAGAAACTCATTTTTACATATGCAGCACTTGTATTTACCATCGCCCAAATCGTATGGCAATATGCAATCGTCAGGTTTCACTTTGCCCTCATTAAATTTGATTTCGTGTTCTTCGACGAGGTGTTGCACTAGTTCTTGTAAGTTATCATGTGTTTTTGTGCATATTCTACATTTTATTTCGCTTACGTCTGCTCTGATTCTGTCGTGCGGTCGTAGGATGCTTTTTATTATTGATTTAAATGAGGCGTTTTTGTGTAATTCTCGAACGTGGGTGCGGATTTCATCGAAGACAACGTATTGTTTGTTGCAATAGAAACAATTGAAGTAGCCTTTATTGGATTTGAACGGGACAATTGTGGAATGTTCCAGAAGGAGGCACACGTTTTGCCTCGGCTTTATGAAGTTCACTTTGCGACCATCTTGTTTCTTTTTGTTTTCCTTATTTTTCTTTCTGGTTTTATGTTTGATGATGGTTTCTTTGTCTGGAGAAGAGAAAATTATTGTTATGTCATATTTTTGTGCGGGTAGTCCACATTACCAATGCTATGATAGCTCAGTGGTAGTGACGTCGCTTACCGCGGCGAAGATCGTGGGTTCGAATCCTACAATGAGCTTGAGCTTTCGGTGAAGGCAAACATCGTGAGCAAACCATAGCACGGTGGTAGGGTACTTTGTAGTACCCGACTGGCTGGCTACCACCCTCTAGTTGAAAATCTGTCGCCAAGCACCTTTCGGTGTATTCCGACAGCTGCACTTGAGAGCCAGTTCCCATCTAGGCTTTGTGTGCTTACCACCTTTGGCCACATCATCAGTTACCATGGTGAGATTGTGGTCAAACACAAGCTTATCCAGAATTTTAAAAAAAATAAGAAAGTTGGGCCTCTTACCATCATGTGGAGAAAAGTTGTCTTCATCAAAATTTATGTCTATTTCGACTGTTTCCAATTTTGGGTTCAATTGGATTTGACCTGTAAATACAAAGTACGGAAGGGATAAAAATTAGAGTTGCAAGATGACAGACCACGCAACCTAAATAAAAATGTCAATACTTTTATCGTTATCTTACAAGTTGCCGGCGTTCGCCAAGCTAACGATCAAACGAATGGGCGTTTTTCCATTAGCCGGCACGGCAACGGCACCGGCGCCGGAATGTATGACGCCGGGCACCGGTGAGTGGAAAAACGCCCTATAGAATAGATGGCGCAATCAACTGTCAAACTTGCCTCTTGACTACCAAATTGAATGAGTATTATGGAGCTTACCGACTGATGGAATAGATAACAAATGTTTCGTTTTTGTCATGTGACTAAATTATTATAGGGGGACCTGGTGTTCTGAAATACAGGCTGTGGCTTAGTTCAGGCTCCAGATCTCGCACAAATTGCATTTTTTTAAATATTTTACCAGTATAATTTGTTTCAAAATTGTATCTCGTGTATGTGTAATTTGTGGAGATGAATAAAAATTTATTTTAATGTTTAACGAATGAAACATCGAAGGACATCGTCTACCAATTTTCTATTCGTTGGCCACTAGCTGGCCTCAGCAGAATACCAGCACTGTAGCACAGATCTGTGCTGCCGCATAATGCTGAGCTGTGGCCATATTTGTCTTTACCTTATGTTTTTACCATTATATTATTGTGTTTGATGATTGGCAAATAAAATTTGTTTCTTTCTTTCTTTCTAGTATCACGTGATCTAACGAAACCATATGTCATTTTCATACATTTTTAACTTATCTATTTGCGCAATCGCAAGAAGAATGTTACTTTGTCTAGGCCTACAGTAGCGTATTATCCCTAAGGCAAAATAGGCACGTGCCTAGGGGTTCAAGTTTACAAAGGGGTGCCGCGGAAGTTTTTAAACCAAGAACAAAATAATTGTCATAAAATTTGTCGTGTAAGTAGGCAAGTAGCGTAATTAAATAAAAAAGAAGAAGGAGATAGAAATGATCTGAATTACCTGTCCTGTGCTCTAATGCACTGTTTCGGACTTGGGTGGCTAGTTTCGCCTGGCACTCAAGCACTTGGCGTTTAAAACTCAACGAGTTTCTCAACTGTGTGATACACACTTCACATATTTGCTCCATGGGCTTTTGATACACCGATAACTGCAATGTAAAATGTAAAAAAAAAAAAAAAACATTCTGAAATTCAATGTTGCTCATAATTTTTTGTTAAAACAATATCTAATCAGACTTATGAAACAAAGGAGGGGACCTGAAATCTAATATAAAAATGAATTTCTGTTTGTTAGTCTCACTTAAACTTAAGGAAGGCCAATTCTATTTTTGTTTTGTTCACTCTAATAAATACAGAAGTGATTTAAAATAATAAAAAAAATTGGGAATCCCATAAAAATTGTTGAAATATTTACAAATTAAAATTGGTATTGTTCTACAGGAATTACCTGAATGATAGCTACTGTATTTTTTTGGTAAACACATATATGTATATTTTTGTCATACACTTTGTATGGAAAAACTTTTTTGATAATACTTTCTCGAGATTGGATTGATTAACCATTAGGTTTAGATACACAATTGGATCTGGTAGGTGGCACTGTACTCCGCTTTTAAGTTTTGTTCTAATTTCAGGGCAGGACAATGTCTATACCGGGCCCACTAGTCTTTAAAATAAATCTTTAATCTTTGGTTTAAGAGAGGATGTGCTTACAGATAGAATAATATATGATACTCACAGACAACTCAAAGCATTCCCTCAACATATTGCCATAGATTTCAACCTTGCCCATCCAAGTGTACTCTGTCCATAGATTCTTTGGACAAGCCAGTTCCATACAGCAACAGCATAGACCATAGTTGTTTTGCATTGCCTCTGGATTAAGATATTTGATAAATAGGGAGCATTGTTATTTTTATTATTAGTTAAAACTAAGTGTTTGAGATATTGTTGCACACACAACCTCTGAACTATGGAAAATCTAAGCCAAGCATGTACTTTTAACACTCAAAAATGTGTGCAGGAGCAATGATTTAAAGTAGGTAATAATAAATACACCAAAAAAAAATTACTTACCTACGTTTTGTTCCAATAAGTTTCAACACATACAGGTTTCGTGAGTTTGAGAACATTACAAATAAATATTAATATTACATATAATATATCGTAGTGGTTATACACTCTTTGATAATATATAATATAAGAATACCTATATTTATGATTTTTTAGCAAAATAGGAATTTGACAACAATTTGACAATTTTGACAGGGGTCGGTTTTTTTTTGTTTGTTTTCGCCCCTTCGGGCAGGGTAAAGTCTATTGACCATACTGCCTAGTCTTACGTACGTAGGTATTCATTTCTTCCGTTTAGGTAATCACATGCACGGTACAGTCTAGTCCTCGTCCGTATAAGTCCAGTCAAGTCGGGTTTTAGTGAAATTGACGGCTGTTCCACTAAAACTTTTCACGGATTTTTGGGACTTAGATTGATCTTAATTGGACCAAACACTGCCGATATCATTCATCAAAATCGAGTACGTTAATGAAAATAAAATGAAAACGCAACGTCACTTCACTAGTTCCCGCCAAAAAGCCTTTTTTTTTTATTAATGTTTATTCATACAAAGTCTTTCAGTCGCATACATTGTCTTCAGTATTAATTTCTTCTTTTATTTTTTAGTCACATTCACTGTAATGTTTTGTCCTCCTCCGTACAAGTCCAGTCAGGTTTTAATGAAATTGGCGGCTGTTTGTTCCACTAAAACTTTTACGGACTTTTTGGGACAACCTGAAAAGTCACGTTTTCCATTACATTTCACTTCACTTGTGCACTAAGATTGATCTTTATTCAACAAAACACCACCGAAATTATTCAATAAAACTCAAAATACACGAATTTAATGAAAATAAAATGAAAACTTAACGTCACTTCGCAAGTTCCCGCCAAAAAGCCTGACAGGTGTAGTGTTGTAAGTATTGTAAATGTCAAACTCCGAAATTATGTTGCCAGTTTTTTTTTTGTAAGCATAATAAATAAAAGGGTATTACACCTATTTTTGAAAAGTGTCTCATTTAAATTCTATATTCCTAATAAGCCACTAAAAGAATAAAAATTTTGCTCAATCGATAAGTGCCATAAAAATGCATTTTACATTTTCAAATTTCGCGCGTAATTTAAGGAAACCGCTGAACTCTGCTGTCATGACGTCAGAGGGCTTGGTAAACAAATGCGCTGATGTTATGTATGATAATTGTTTATAATTTAAATATGAGTTATTATTCTACTTATCGTTGGTGTGCTGTTCCTGAATGCAAGAATACTAGTGTAAAAACACCGAACAAATTGTGGATTCGAGTGCCAACTGATTTAAATATGAGAAAAACTTGGTTCGCACTTGCCAAAAGGAATCCAGAACTATTATGTGAAAAAACACGTTTGTACTTTTGTGAAGATCACTTTAATGTAAGCACCTATATGCATTACCAATCTAAAATATACTTTCACATTAGGTTACATGAAAAAGTACATATTTATGGAATAAAGTTCATATTTGGAGGTTATAGAAGCTAATAAAACAAGTTGCTAATTTATATCTTACGTTTCAGTTAGAGTACGACATGGAAAACTATATACAATATAAAATAATGGGTTCAGTAAAAAAAATTCGAATGAATCCGCATTGCATACCCTCCAGATTCGTTTGGAATATAAAGCATAAGTCTGCTTCAAATGAATCTCATCCTGCTGATGTAAAAATGCTAACAATATCTATATCTAAAGATGATGTCCAAGATCATAAAGAAGAAAATAATGTCAAAGCATCATCATCATGCATCATGCATGAAGGTAATTTAACATTTATATCATGTAAACATTAAGAATAAGGTGCTGCCTGTAAGGAAGGAGTGCCTTGGATTGTAATTTATCACAGCAGCACTGACAAATTTATGACACTTTGCATCTATCAGATTGCTCCTAAGGAACGAAGAAGTAAACTTTGAAGTTTACTCAAATAAACATTTGTAATTGATTACAAAAGTGTTGATTACATTCCGTGTAATTGATTACAAAAGTTTATTTAAAAACATTACCTACAAATATTTATCACGATTCAAGAAGTGGGAAAAACTTGTTAATCGGTTGACGCAGTTTTCAAAATTTCAAAATTCGCGCGCAATTTTCAAGTAAATGTCATTGTCCCGATTGTCCCATTTGAGAACCAAGTGGTGCGGACCCGACTGTCCGAAGAAAGAACTGACAGGTTAAGCCGGCTCTACACTCGCGGCGCGTACGGCCGCGAAAGCCCGCGTCAACTGCGAACCACGAGTGTAGATGTTGTTCACGCCTTCTCGTTCGCGCTTCGCGCCGTTCCCCGATCAGTGTCGGTTTTTTGGCCCGCGACAAAGGGTCTGCGGCTCGCGAACACATACTCTTTGCTCGCGAACGCGAACGTCGTCCATCATAGGCGCGAACAAAAATAGCTTTTTGCGCGAATCACGGCGTTTATTCATGGCGTGAATTCACCTCGCGACGTCACACGCGAGTGTAGAGCCGGCTTAATAGTTTAAATGTTAAATTAAATTATAATTTCGCAAAATAAAGACTTCTATAATAATATTTACTTCCTTCTGTATTATCTATGGTGTTTATATTGATCGTTTATGACATCATATGACATATCAAAAAGCAAGCAAGTACATAGGTACCTATTTAATTTTATTTCGTTCGAGGCTTTGTCGTATAACTTTGGTAACGATGATGATGTAAAACAGTGTAAACTTATTCACATCGGTTTTATTCTTGAACCTTTAACTGCGTCAGATAATGTACTATTTAAATCTGTGTCTATCTAGTGCCTACTCAAACGCAGAGTGATTGCCATGATTATTTGTGTTGGTTGGTGCTGTTGTTAACGGATGAAATATTGTGAAAGCACGAGCTTTGTACCCAATAAAGACCTAAGGGTCAGGGAAGTCTTCCTTCTCACTATTATAGGCGATTGACTACCGAACATCGTGAGTCGAGGTCAACTGACTGCGCGTCAAATCTAGTCGAAAGGTAAATTCTCGATTTTCGCTTGAATCTAAAGTCATAAGTAAGGCATATTGCACGAAAGATAATTCATGAAGTAGTTAAAACCCTTTTCAATACCATAAGATGTTAGAGAATATGTTGCTACAATTTATTACGCACTTTTTTTTTCCTGGTGGTATTCTATCCTATTCGCCAATAATTCCTAATGCAGCCGTGCACTGTTACCAGCCTTCCTTTTGTTTCTTATGTCTCAAAAACAAACAATTTGAGGCGACGGTCAGGTGTATTGCCAACTGTGAATTTTATAAGATATAAGGGAGAAAATTACATTGAAACCATTACAATTACATTTGCCTAAGAACCTAAGATATTAGTCATTATGGGCAGGATATTAACCTGTCAGTTCTTTCTTGGGACAGTCGGGGTTTCAGAGTTACCACTTGGTTCTCAAATGGGACAATCGGGACAATGACATTTACATGAAAAATGGGTACAAATTTGGAATTTTTGAAATCTGTGCGCGAGTTGACGAGTTGTTTGACAAGTCAACAGATTCATCAATATTATTTTAATATAGTGTATTTATTTACAGCAATAGTTAAGCTACTATAACTCGAATTGCTTAAATTTTGATTTAATTGTTGTATGATTGTTTAAGAGGCACCCGGGTGCAACTAAAAGGCATACATATTAATTATTATTTAAAATTGATTTTATTATTATTTTTTATTTGGTTGAGCTTGTATTTACCACAATCTCATCATAGTAAGTGATGTTATGGCCATAGGTAATAAGCATTTGTATGCTTATCTAGCCTAGAAGAAAACTGGCTCTGAAATGGACCTGTCGGGACACATTGCAGTAGCCAGGCAGTGGAGTACTACAAAGTACCTTACTACCATCACTACCACTGAAGCTATTATAATAAATCCGCAATTCCAAACACATCCTGTTTCATAGAAATAAAAGGAAATTTTCCCTATTATAATATTTATTGTTCAAAAAAACATACCTATGAACAATTAAAATATATCTAATATATAAAATTCTCGTGTCACAGTTTTCGTTGCCATACTCCTCCGAAACGGCTTAACCGATTTTGATGAAATTTTTTGTGCTTATCCGGTATCTATGAGAATCGGCCAACATCTATTTTTCATCCCCCTAAATGTTAGGGGTAGTCCACCCCTAAATTTTATTTTTTATTTTTGAGACAAAATTTCTAATTTCTATTTTTTTATGATACAACATACAAAAATACATACAATCCCCAATTTTCACCCTTCTAAGATCAACCCTTATTTTTTAATAGCCATTTTAGTAATTTGAGTAATTGGTCAAGCCGTTTCGGAGGAGTATGGTAACAGGACCGATTTGGATGAAATTTTGTGTGTGTATTTCAATGGGTTCCTCGATGATTTGAAAACAAAATTGGACCCGGTAGATGGCGCTGGAATCGGGTTCTAAGTTTTGTTTTAATTTCAGGGCAGGACAACGTCTGCCGGGTCCACTAGTAGATATATAATATATATGTATAGTTATTGTGATAATAATAAAATATAATTGCATGCTTATTTTAAAAGCTAAGCCTGCTGAATCATAATTGAATTTTAAGACCTTCTCGTAAAAACACATTTAGAGCAAATGAATAATTCTTTCTTTCTTTCTAAAAAGGTTACCATGTTACATGTTAACCATAATTGTGTCAATAAACTCGTATTGAAAACAATTTCATTTAGTGCGTCGGTTGGTACTGCAATAATTACAATTACGGTGTTTTGATCTAGACAAGTCTAAAAAAATCATGGAGCCACGAACTTCGCGCAAAGACTATAGGAATCATCACTACTCAGGACCTCTGAAAAGTCGGAAACGAGTTCATGGGCAAATGAAACGTTATCATGGCGAAATCAAAAGGTAAGTACCTACTAGTTATAACACGTGTAATACACATCTCAAACATAAATACAGATTATTTTGCTTTTGCTTTACGAAAACATAATCTATCTTAATTGGTTTTTTGCAGTCGTAATGAAGTGTGGTGCAAGAAATTGGAAACAAATGACAATCCGGGTTCTTCGAGTTCTATGTAAGTGGTAATAAAAAAACAAAATATATCCGGCTCGAAGGACCAACAAAATGTTGACGCGAAGATTGTCAAGTTTATTTCCATAGGCTTTTATTTTAATTAGCGGGGAAGACGGATCTAGCCGTAAAGGGGAAGCTGCACAGCCACTAACCTTTTTAGCTAGAGCGGACCTGGTGCGTTCTTCTTTCTTAAGAGGGCTCGATCGTCTGCGGTTCTTCGTTGAGTGGACGGAGCCGTGCAGGCGATGCACTTGGCTCCAGAAATGGCGGTCACGTGGTACTCTTCGAGATTACAGAGCACACGCGACTGTACGCAACCGACGGTGGTCCAGTACTTACTCGGTCGGTCGTGCAGCGAAATGAGTTTAGAGATAAATTTAAGAGTACCTACATAATATCAATAATAGAAAAAAAAAGCACCGAATACCTTCGGCGCGAACAATGTCTTTTCCTCAGCACAGAATAATTATATTATGTACTAGCTCTCCCCGCGGCCACCCGCGTTTACTGAGGATCAACCCAACCCAATTTTCTTAATTTTTCTTTCCCTAAGAGCCTTCTACCAGGGGCTGTCATTCCACAGTTTAGGTACGTTCGGCCGGCGCGCGGCGTTCCTCTCGGAGAGGCATATCTGGCGTGTGGCAGTAGCCCCTGAATCGGATAAGCCGTTTCTGAGATTAGCGTGCACAAACGCACAGACAAACAGACAAAAATTCTAACAAGAATTGTTTTGGGTGCTATTTGCGTTGATAAAGGTCCCAATTATATTTTTTCTCATTATATCTTCCATGTACAGACAGCGATCCGTAACATTTTATTATATGTATGTATAGAAGATGAATTGACGGGCCGGTTGGCGTGGTTGGTTAACACACTACCTATCGCGTCACAGGTCGTGGGTTCGATTACCAGCCAGGACAGATTTACAAAAAAAAAACTTATGACGTTATTACGTAAAATTATCGTCCGTAAACCGATTTTACAGACAGTTTTCGAGACTTGATTTTTATTATTTCGTATTATATACAAAATCGATTCGGTTATCGATTAACATAATAATTAATCTGGTCACACCATACATCGGTGGCATCAACTGTCATGTCATATAGATTTCGGCTGCCGATTTTATCGTTTCGTGTTGTTAGTTAGTATTTAATCCTCCATGTTTACTTCTGTTACGCTACGATTTAATAGTATTGCGAGCGTTTACGTTCCTCTAGCTAGTAGTGGCTTTTTTGAGAGATATCGGACTCCTGTTTTAGTGTTAAGTGAGCGACTCTTGACTCTTCTTTTAGTTTTATGAATTTTGGAAAATGTCTACACCTGGTAGAGATCGGATAAACCGCCCTCTCTCTCGCCGGTGTGTCAATTGTTCTATTCGTTTGGCGCCTAATTTTCGTAGACGACAAATCGAAGAATTAGACGAACCAATGCTTATACTTTTAAGATCTTGGGTAACGCCCACAACGGTAACTTTATGTTACCTATTAAAAGATTTATGTGGGGAAGGGGGGGTAACCTCCCTGTGAAGGAAAAGTTGCCCCCCCCCCCCTTTGAGATGCACATACTGACTACCTACTTAATATCTTAGATTCTTAGGCATATGTAATTCGTATTATTATTTTAATCTAATGTGTGTGTTGTGATGAACTCCTACAATAATCTTATTATGAGTATATGTTACTTGAAATAAATTAATTTTATTTTTAGTATTTGTTCATTCTAATGGTTTCTATGTAATTTTCTCCCTTATTTTTCTTGTGAAAATTGTCCGAGGATATTTATTTATTGGCAAAATTAACCAAAAATAACTTAGCATTCGAGCGCTGCGACGGTAAACATGCCTCAGTGCTCGTTTAAGATATAAGTATTTTGGCTAGCAGCAATGAGTCGTAAAAGTTTATTTTGTACATAGCTTTATGAATATAACTAAAATAAAAAAAACTTAAAATAAAAACTAGTATTAATTACCCAACACAGAGACAGTCTTGAGAGAACTTTTGCTTGGGATTGTTTATCATTAGGTAGTTATAAGCAGAGATGGGCGTAATCGGTTACTTTTGTAATGGTAGGGGAGGCAATGATGCTAAATTTGTAGTTACTCGAGCGTCTTTGGGACCTACTGGAATTTGAAGATTAGGTGGAATAAAGAAAAAACGGTTATGTGATATTTTCCCCTTCAGCGGTGGGGGGAGCGTCTACAGGGTTTCAAAAATGTAAAAAAAAACAGTCACCAAGAAATACTCGAGCGCGTCAGATATTAATAGGGTAGTCGCGCCACGTCTGTCTGATAACGGAAAAATAATAATCTGCCGTTTTGCGTGGTGGGGGTGGCCGTACGAAGGGGTCGAAAATATTTAAAAAAAAAATTTACTCGAGCGCGTCAGACATTAATAAGGGATGTTAAGTGAACCCTCCAGTAGCTCCTATTTTAAAGACTGACGATTTGGACGCGACCATCAGTCAGGGCCGATTTTTGAAAATGCAAAAAAAAATCGTGACCTTGATTTACTCGAGCGCGTCAGATTTTTATACAGGCGGTTCTTCTTGATGGCCTTGTTGTACTGACCCATAATCTGACAATTATGTTGAGGAATTTCCTTAATCTGACGGTTTGAAAAAAAAAATATATAAAAAATATCGAAATCTCGAAAATGGTTCAAGATATCGAAAAAATGTTTGTAGAAAAGTTGTAGAGAATTTAATCTTCTACAATATTTATTATGAATACATATACCAAAAAACCCATAGGAAACGAGATTGCAATAAATGATTTTTTGACCTTTGACCTTGAAAAATCAGTAGTCGCGGGCACCCTAAGATAAGTAGCTTTTGAGACAAGTTTTAGGGTGTCAAAATAAAGGTTTATACAAGTTAATAGCTGACTATCTCTCATTCTGAGGTGAAACTCATAATATTCCTGGACTATACACTTAATAATGATTTTAGCTACTTCGGCTTGTGCAAATCGGCAGATTAAGATATTTCCGTGATTCGTGACTAATTTCCTTCAAAATAAAAAAAAAACTAATCGCGCTCGAGAAAATCCAGGTGACGTTTTTTTTTTGCAACTTTGCGAGTCTCCAATTTTCTTTCGTCACGCCCAAATTGTCAGATTATTGAAATGTACACTATTTTGCATGTAACTAACTTACCTTACCTTAATCTGACGCGCTCGAGTATTTCAAACCATCGATTTTTTTTTACTAATCTGACGGGCTACCCTAGGCGTTCGACACTACATAGAGGGCTCAGATTTGGTGAGAGTACTTCACAAGGTGCAAGGTTGCCCCCCTTATGCTAATCTGCCGCGCTCGAGTAAATCCCGAAATCCCCTATTCGCCTCCCCTACCATAATCAGATTACGTAATCTGATTGCAAGTAATCTGATTACATGTAATAATGATTACACGTAATCTTGATTACAGTAACCAGTAATCAAGATTACATGATTACTTGTATTCAATATTTTAGTAGTAGTTTATGCCGCTATCAAATAAAGGTTGACAATTAGAGCACATGAGGCGAAATAAGTATGTATTTAAATAAGTAACCATTTTCTGTATGTTTGTGACTGCAAAACTGTAAAAGTTTTGCAGTTGCACCGAGATGGCGCGCACGCATTCGCGTGTGCAATTGAAATCCAATGCAAAAAAATGGATATTGTAATAAACCATATTAAAATAAACATTTTATGATACTAAACCAAAGCTCCAAGTCACTTTTCTGACGAGTTATTCAACTATTAAACTATTTCATCATTTTTTTTTTTTTTTTTTTTTTTTTTTTGGGGAGGACTTAAAGGTGGAGGTCTGAGGGACCATAGACACCCTTACGCGGACTTTTCGGTGAGCGCTTAGGGCTCTCAACCGAGTTGCAAATTTTAGACGACTGACCGCTGAGGGCGCCCCAGTTGGGGCACGAACCTCGGCTCAGGGCGTCGTCGAGGGGACACAAAAGTGGGACGGGCTTCGCCTAAGCGATTTAGAGTAGTTTTAAGGGACGGTCGGATTACTGGTGCGGCTCGGGCCGCCGTTAATTACGGGGGACGAGACTGACTGAGTGGGACGTCGCGACGGGCCTCTCCGGCGAGGGCGGAAACGCGGGCGGTGTTGTTGTTGTTTCTTCAGGGCTGCGCGAGCCTCCCTATCCTTAATCTGAGCTTGTGTTATTGGGTCATCCGGCTCGCTGAGGGCGAGTTTAGGCCTACGGATTTTTGAAATCTCTGAAGGAGTATAATTGGCTGAATTTACTATTAATGGGTTCGCGTGGTTTAGGGCACGATCGTAATAATGGCGTGAAGCGCGCTTAATGACTTGTTTAACTGTGGGCAGATTGAGGTCTATGTGTAGATCTAGGTTGCGCATGTACCACGGGGCGCCCGTGGCTTTGCGCATGAAGCGGTTCTGAACCACTTGGAGGCTATGGATCAGCCTGGGGGATGCATGTGCGAACACAGTGCATGCATATAGCATAATGGGGCGGATGCACGCGGTGTATAGTCTCACCTTGCTTTTAAGAGCAAGTTTGGACTTTGGGTTAAGCAGGAAATGAAGGCGACCAGACACAAAGAGGGCGCGTGCGCGTACCTTCTTAATGTGGCTGGAGAAGGTCAATCGATCATCCAGTGTTACGCCGAGGTATTTGGCTTGCTTTTCCCAAGGGATCGGCTCGCCGAACATGGTAACTGGAGAGGGGAGAGTGGGGCCAAATTTCTTGTCGGTCCTGTAGAACAGGACCGCCTGACTTTTGGTGGGGTTGATTTCGATTCTCCATTTCCTAAACCAAGCACCTAGGGTGTTGGTCGCGGTTTGGAGAACTTTAGCAATGGCCGAGGGGCATCTGCCTGAGTAGTAGATTGCGGTGTCGTCCGCGAAAAGGGCTAGCTGTGCTTTGCCAGCTTTGGGGATGTCACTCGTGTAGAGTGTAAACAGCAAGGGGGACAGCACAGAGCCTTGGGGGACTCCGGCTAGAATAGGGTGGGAGGAGGATAGCGCTCCTATTATTCGGTAGCAGAATTGGCGGTTCGACAAAAAGTCTCGTATGATGGTCACGAGTCTGTCAGGCACTCCGAGTTTGTACAGCTTATATATTAAGCCGTTGTGCCAGACTTTGTCGAAGGCTTTAGCCACGTCAAAGAAGAGGACTCCGGTTATTAGACTTTTTTGATAGTTGGCTGAGATGTGTTCAACAATACGATGGACTTGTTGAACGCACGAGTGTTTAGTTCGAAAACCAAACTGCTCGTCGGGAATGAGTTTATTAGCGTCGGCATACGCTTTGAGACGGAGATAAATTAATCTTTCATACATCTTGCCCATGACATTGAGCAAGCTGATGGGTCGGTAACTAGAGGGCTCGGATTTAGGTTTGCCGGGTTTGGGGATCCCAATAACTTGGGCTTTTTTCCACTGGTGTGGGAAAATGTTATTGGAGAGGGCAGCGTTAAAGATAGCTGTCAGGAGCATGATGAGGGTAGCCGGGAACAGCTTGACCACTCTATTTGTGATTTTATCCGAGCCCGGGGCTTTCCTTAGGCGGAGGTCCCGGATGATCTGCTTGACCTCGTCCGTGGTCACGGGGGGTAGGGGGTCTTCCTCTTCGTTGAGAGGCGGTGGGGGTAACGGGAGAGAACCTCGCCGTTCTACTTCAGAATTGACTTCCTCCAGATGGACAGGGTCGATAGGGAGGGAACTGGGTGTACATTGGAGCTCCAGGCTTTCGGCCAGGCATTCGGCCTTTTCTTCGTCTTCGAAGGCGGGTGGAAGGTTGGGCCTTTTTAGAGGTGGAATAGGGGCAACCGTGTCCTTGGTTAGGGCACGTGAGAGTTGCCAAAAGGCTAGGTGGGAGGGTTTGATGTCGATCATGGTCTGGTTCCAGTTGTTTTCGCGTGCCTCAGCCACTCGTTCCTTGACGGCGCGGTGGAGAGTACGCAGACGGACGCGGTTGTTTTCGGTTGGACGACGATCGTAAGCGCGCATGGCTACGTTCTTTTCCCTAATCAGGTCACGTACGTCGTCGGGCAAGCGCCAGCGTCGATTGCTCTCCACTGGTACTGTCCGAGAGCAATCGCTAATGAGCGATTGCACGTGGCTGGTTAGGGAATCGATTGCGCCGACAGCTTCGTCAGCGGTGACTATGCTGCTGGGGATTTGATCGAGGTGGACGGATGAGGCAGACTTGAGGCTTTCGCCCAGTTTGTCCCAGTTCGTCACTACCTTGGTAATAGGGGACTGACCTGAATCGGGGGGGCCTGCGTTCGGTGTAAGCTCTAAGATTACAGGTCGGTGGTCGGAGACTAACTCGTGGTGCACTGTCACATCGTGTATGCCTAGGCTCACATTTTGCAACAGTGCCACATCTAGGATGTCAGGTCTGTGGTTAAGTACGTCAGGAAAATGAGTTGGTTCTGTGGGCGCAACTAAGTCGATATTTAGCGGCCCTAGTAGGGATTCTAGAACAATACCTCTGGAGTTAGTCGTATGACAGTTCCAGAGGCGGTGTTTCGCGTTTAGGTCGCCCGCCACTATGACAGAGCTTCCCAAGTCGAAAAGGGTTTTCAAGTCTCTTCTGAGTGATAGTTGGATGTCGCTAGACTCGCGGGAGGGGGAAACGTAGGCTGAAACCAGAATGATTGACTCATGGCCAGTCATACCGAGCCTGCAGACCGAAGCTTCAATGTACTCGAGAGAGGGCTGATCCATGGGGGAGCAGTACAAGGACTTTTTGTAGTAAATGAGGGTTCCACCGAGGCGGGAATTGAGCCTATCGTTGCGAACTATCTGATAGTTGGCAATCTTTGGGTCCCTGTTAAAGGGTTTGAGGAACGTCTCTTGCACTAGGAGTACGTCAACGTCATGATCTCTCAGGAAGTCTGCGATTTCATCACGTTGACCACCGATGCCGTTGGCATTGAAAAAACCGATTTTTACGGAGCGGGGTTTTATTCTGCACGCAGTTGTACAATCCATTATGGGTTAACTTGGAATTGAGCTAATGACGAGAAGAGGCGCTCGAACCTCATGGCGATTGTAGCGAGGGCACGACCGTTGCCTTCGTTCATCCTAATCTGTTGGGCTAGTTCCCTAACTTCGCTGGGGTTGAAAGCTTCAGCGAATCGTTCCACCAGGGCGAGATCCGGATCAACGCCGAGGGGGGGGTTTTGGTTAACGCGACGAGGTGCCGTTTGCACCGGTTTAGAGACAGCGCGGGGGGCGGATGGTAAGGGAGGGGAGTTGGGCCCAGCTGAGGGCTGGGGCTGTGGAGAGCTGCCAGTTGGAGCTGTAGGTGCGGTCTGAGCCGCGAAAGGGGGGAGGGGGAAGTGCCTGCTATTATAGTCAAACACGCCCCAGGGGGAAGGACGCTGCGGGGCCAGATGGGCCTGAGCAGTGGCTACAAGGGGTGGTGGGCGACGCGTGGCGTGCTGAGTCGCGTTGTAAGATGGGCGGGGGCGAGGAGCTTTTGGGCACCCGCGGTAGTTGGCGGTGTGACCCAACTGTTGACATAGCAGCACTAACGTCGTTATGCTTTAAATACTCACAGTATTTAAAGCATAACGACGCTGATATTATGATTTTATGTAATGAGAACATTTCATCTTGGTGATTATGAACTATCTTTAATAGTATTCGATACCCGTTCAGCTGTTGAGAAGCTCACGAAAATCTGAAAAGACCGAAGAACCAGAGCCACTAAGGCCCGGCTTATGAGAAGTGACTACTTTCCGATTTTCTCGCACTTGCCTCAAGGGTGGTAAATGCGAGTGAGAAGGTACCTGGTATATGAGATAGCTGATTTTCTCACTCACACACAGCCGGTATAGATTTTAAAATAAGTTTACCCCTCCCGGCCCTTGCAATTGTTTTAGTTTAACGTAGGAATAAAAATTATGAAAAGTTATTTAAATAGTTGAATAACTCGTCAGAGAAGTGACTTGGAACTTTGGTGTAGTAATATAAAACGTTTATTTTAACAAGGTCTATTATAGGTAATATCAGAATTTTATTTGTTGGCCGGCAAAATAAAAAATAGCCCAAATTGGTATGAACCGTGAAGGATGTCCTTTAAATTGATGACAAAGGTTGAATGAATACAAATAACGTTGATTTACACTATAAAACTATGTCTTATTTGTAGATTATTATTTGTTAGTAATCAAGTAACCAAGATTAAGATTACAGATTACGTAATCTGTAATCTCTTGTATGATTACTTTTTTGATTAAATCGAAATCTGTAATTCGTAATCTGTAATCAGTAATCTGATTGCATTTTGCCCAACACTGGTTATAAGATATCAATGGCAAATCATAAAGAAATTACCCGTGGCTACACATGGCTACACCCGTATTCCTCAGAGATCTTTTCTCGGGATAAAAATTTACCTATGTTTTTTTCCAGGATTGTTCTACCTACGTGCTGAATCAAAATCCGTTCAGTAGATTTACTTATAAACATCTTCATATCCAAATAAACTTTCAAATTTATAATGTAGTAAGATTAATATTTTTGTCCACAGTCCGTTAGCACGAACAATATCTTCGGACAGAACAAAACAAGCCAAGACGATCTTAATATATATAAATCTCGTGTCACAATGTTTGTCCTCAATGGACTCCTAAACCACTTAACCGATTATAATAAAATTCGCACACCATGTGCAGTTCGATCCAACTTGAGAGATAGGATAGTTTAAATCTCAAATTATAGTCGCAATTTTAATTTATTGCTAATTATTTGTCTGTTATTATTTGACAGTCGCAATTATCTGTTAACTCCAAATGATTCTAACAGCGATACCTTTCGACTGGGTTGAGTAAGTAATCAATAGATGGCGCTGCTATGGTAAATCTACGAACGTGTCATATTTTTTTGTCGCTCAGGTTAGTTTACATGAAAAAAAAATAGGGAAAACCCATAAAAAATGTTGTTTTTTTTAATAATTCTAAATTGGTAATTTTCTACGGAAATCGTCGGACTGTCATTATTTTCGTGATGGTTTAGATTCACAATTGCACCCGGTAGGTAGCGCTGGAATTGGGTTCTAAGTTTTGTTTAAATTTCAGAACAGGACAACGTCTGCCCGGGCCACTAGTAAAAGTATATGCAAGGAAAGATAAGCAGATAAAACAGAGCACTGAAATAGAAAACACAGTACACGCAAAAACCACAGAAGTACTGCATGTAGATATGATGATGAGTAAACAAAGCCATGAAATAGCGATAAAAGAAGAAGCCAATACCAAACAAGTATATGCAGAGAGAGACAAGGAGATCAGGAAGCAGAGTTGTGATATAGAGCCTCAAAAGAAAATGGAGATAACAAAAGTCAAATGTTGTTGCTGTCTCGATGAAGATGGCGACAGTTGTCTTTGGTCTCTGGAGAAGAACAGCGATAGTGATAATATTTATGGAAAATTACTACATGAATGTTTCTGTATTACCATTGGTGTGAGTAGCTTTTTTATTACTAGGGTATTCATAATAATAATTGTCTGGGATATTAGGATTGGATTTAATAAATACATCCACTATAGTCCGTTCCATATGGATTGGCAATAAAGGTCATTGAACCGAATCATGTACCATGATAATCAAGCGATAGCAGTTTTGAGATAAGTTTGTATGGCGAGCGACAGTTTTACTAAACATGGTAAAGGACAGTCAATGACCTTTATTGCCAATCCATATGGAACGGATTATAGTTGACCTGATATCGTATCCTGACCTGAAAATACCTAATTATAATAAAGCATTTATTTATTCCTTTACAGTTCCTATTAAATAAATAAATAAATATGCTCAGACATTTTTCACACTTGGCTACCTGATCCCAAACTAAGCAGAGCTTGTAATATGGAAACCAGATGACTGATATACTACATATACTACTTTTTTTTTGTAAATACATACTTTAATAGATAATTACACCCAGACTCAGGACAAACAGACATGTTCATGCACACAAATGTCTGTCCTGGATGGGAATCGAACCCACGACCTGCGGCGTGATAGGTAGTGTGTTAACCAACCACGCCAACCGGCCCGTCCAATTAACAACGTCATTTTTTTTTAAATCTATTTACAGAATCCAATATGTTACGAAGAACACAAAATATGCCACGAATGCATTGGGAAGCTTGAACAGGCAGTGCAATTCAAACGGCAGGTGCTTGAGTGCCAACAAAAGCTATCAGAACCTATACTCGATAGGATTGTCATCTCAAGTGCCTCTGAGTGTGATCTTTCCGATGGCTATTATGAAATGTCTGATGAAGAGCCTTCGATGGAGGAAACTAAAGGTAATATTATGGCTTAGGTCTTAGGTAGGGTTGTACTTGTCTGGCTGGCTACTACTGCGAGACTGTTGCCTTCCAAGCATTGTAGGTGGTCTCTTAGTTTAAGCCTACTTTGTACAGGTCCGGTAAATAGGTGGTAGGGTACTTTGTAGTACTCGACTGGCTGGCTACCACCCTCAAGTTGAAAATCTGTCGCCAAGCACCTGTTGGTGTGTTCCGGCAATTACACTTGAGAGCCAGTTCGCCTTTAAGGCATTGTAATAAGGTGTACAACACGTTGGCAGTCCACCTGGTATTGCTAACGTCTATAGGCGACGGTTGTCACTTACCATCAGGTGATCCGCCTGCCTCGTTGTCACTGGTGTTGTGACATAAAAAAAAAATATAGTACGACAAATTTAAGGATGAGATAGGTGGCTGGGTCAGCTACCAAGTATATAAATATTACCTGAGTAAAAGTGTTACTTTTTATTGAGTTCATTTTCTTAAGTTAGTCTTACTACTTACCGGACAACCTGTATAAAGCTAAAGATTTTGTATGTTTGTTAGAACGCGCTAATCTCTGGAACTACTGATTCTAATTGAAAAGGATTTTAGTGTTGGATAGCTAGGATAGGAAGGCTGTAGGCTATATAACATCACTCATCACACGTTGCGAAAATCTCACTCTCACTAGTCAGTACGTAAGAGGAAATTTGAATGTAACATCAACTGAAAAAGTTGAGATATACAATTTTTTTTTAATTACACGTCTGGATGGGAATCGAACCCACGACATGTGACGTATTAGTTAGTCTTTTTAATCGATTTTTTAATTTTCGTGTTGCTTTTTAGCGCCAGTACCTAAAATGAAAAAGCAGATAATACTTTCAAAACAGAAAAAAACGAAGAGAAAGGAAGGTTTAGAAGGTATGTTTGATAGTTTAATATCTTTAAGTCACGGTTTTATTTTTGATCATAAACGAAACTGCACCAGTCGATGATAGCTCAGTGGTAGTGACGCTGGTTACCTAGGTGAAGGTGCAATTTAATGGTGGGAAGAGAGGGAAAGAGGCTCTCTTATCAATAAAATAGAAGTAAGATATGGGTTAAAGGTCTAGATACCAAGCCAAAAACCTTAAAAGAAAAAAAAAACCTTGAAAAGAAGCACTATAGTTATTTTGTAGTGTAGTACCGACCACTCCCTTAAAGATGTGAGTATTATGTTTCGTTGCTAATTTTGTTCCCTTTTTTTAGCTGGAACTCGACAAGAGTTAAATAATGGTACAAATGTTGAAATGCAATCTAAACCAGATGTTGGTAAGGAGTAATCTCAATATAGTTGCTCCACTTTGGGGGTTGAAGTTTAAATAATCTTACGGCCGTTCCCAATAATCTATATATCGCCAGTTTCGATCTACATAATAGACCTCTGTATGAAAATACCAAAGAGTATGTAATCACTACGTTTTAAAATACAACACTATGCGTCCAAATATCCTTTTTGACAGCTATCTGTCAGTAATGACAGTAGGTACTAAAGATCTCGGAACAATAGTTATTGTTCCGAGCTAAAGATGCAGCGATAAATAAGCATTGTAAATTGTAGTAAGTAGTGCAGTGAGCAGTTTTTATTATTTAAAATGATGTCTGAGTCCAGTGAAAGTGACATAACTATGTTAATGGAACTATCTGACTGGGACAGTGATTTTGAAGGTAAATCCGAGAAAACCGCTTAAACTATATGAACGAATTAAATAGTACCGGATTTTGAATGAATATTTCTACCATTGTCAGCTTTTAAATCCTAGGTAATCCCATATTTAAATAAAGTGGCTGCCTTTCGTTCTACCAATTTTACGCACCAAATATTTGATCGTAAAATAATAATTTTATTAAGTTAAATAGGTACATAAAACTCTGTTTCCCAAAACTAAATTTAGCTTAAAAGTAATGTCAATGCTATATTTTGATTAAATGCTATTTTATTTTATAAAACTTTAATGTATTTCATTTCATTTTCATTTATTCAGTTCAAAGTGAAAGTCAAAACCATTTATTCAGTTTAGGCCCTAGAAGGGCACTTATGAAGGTCGAATTACTAGAAGATGTCTATGGTTACCATGGCTTATACACTGTAGGCATTTAAATACTTAATAACTTCAGCATTTCAGTAAGATTATTATACATAAAAAAAATGAAATAATAGCAAAATGTCAACAATAATTAAGAAACATTTACCAATCAACCACTTGTACAGTTCTTAAAAGTTATTAATTTTAGCTCTCTAATATCTTTAGAAATCCTGTTAAATATTTATGGTAAATAACAGATTTTTTTTGGTATAAAGTAGTCTTTCAGGTGGGTAACATTAGTGGAGTTGGATCCCTCTTTGGGATTATACAATTTTCTTTATCATTATGGCTAAACAAATGTATGTTCTCTTTTAAAAAAATGCCTGCTTTGAAAATATAACAGCAAGCAAAGGTGAGAAGGTTTAGTTTTTTAAACAGTGGTCTGCATTCTTCTATGCCGCACATGGCACAAATACATTTTTTTTGTACAAAAAAATCGAAATTTTTGCACTGTAGCGCATGGGAGGGCTGGATAGCAAAGCTTAACTACCGTTACCGTCTCTTGTAGGACGTAAAATATGGATAGATAGAAAAAAAAATATCTTTACTGACAATAGGTTACTGGGAACGGCCTTAGTGCGCATCCTTTCGTTAGTGTTGTAGTGATGTCGATATGTTTACAGGGTGTCCGCTAAGTAGTACGACAACCTTAAGGGGGAGATGAGTGGGTGGGTCACCTACCAACTTACACAAAGATGACCTTAGTAAAAGTGTCAATTCTAAAAATCAGAAATATCGAGGAATCTCGCAATTTTTTTAATTTTTTTTTTGTGTTTGTAATTTGCGATCAGTCATTGACTATAAGCAAATCTGTTGTATGAGTAGTGACGTGTAGGGAGCTCCCCAGTGGGAGAATCTCCTCCTTATATATATATATATAATTATAATGTGAATCTCGCAAATGGTGACGTTTTTATTGAGCTTTTTGTTTATGTTGGTAGGTGACCTGCCCACCTATCTCCCCCTTTAAGGTTGTCGTACTACTTACCGGACATCCTGTAGACATATCGACATCTCTACAACACTAGAGAAAGGATACATTGTGCAAAAAGGGATAAGGAAAAAGAGTGGGGCACGTCTTTCTGGATGGCACTAACTGTACCTACTCCCTGTTAGATATCTACCTGCAACTTGTGAGAAGTTACCGAAGATAATTTTGTAATTTTTCCAGATGAAAGTATTACTGAGAATCAAAGCGATGATAAGCTAAATGATAGTCATATCCTTGAGGGTGCAGAACCGGAACCAGAACCGAAACCAGAACTAGAATTGGAACCAGAACTGAAACCAGAACTAGAATTGGAACCAAAACCAGAACTTAATCCAGAAGTTGGTAAGTAACAACTATAATATAATAATATCTTGTTTAACATTTTTTTATCACAATTTCTTTTGGTGACGCGTGTCCCTTAGCTGGGCAAGAATTGACTAAAGTTTGGCGATTTTTAATCTGACTTGATTTTTTAACAGCTATGAGCCCTTATGACTTAGCTCTGACAAGAAAATCATTGCAGTTTTATTTATCGGTGGTCTTTTCATCTTATTTTAATTAAAATGTTATATTTTTATACAATAATATTGGTGGTGTATGTATTTGTCCAATCAAGATCAATCTAAATGCACCAGTGAAGTGAAATTAATGTTTCTATCATGACTATTCAGGTTGTCCCAAGAAATATGTGAAAAGTTTCAGTGGAACAACCACCATTTTCACTAAATCCTGACTTGTACGGACTATGACAAACTTTACAAGGAATGAGTTATGTTGAATGTGGATATAAGTTGACATATAAGATAACATAAAAGAAGAATATTAAAAGTGATGGTTACGGCTTAAAGGTCTAGATACCAAGCCACAAATCTTTAAAAAAACATTCGCTATATATTATATAATAGCTGTTTCGTGCGGTTTCACCCGCGTTGCCGAGGGATCTTATCTTTTCCCGGGATAAAAAGTAGCCTATGTGCTGTTCCAGACTATAAAATATCTCCATGCCAAATTTCATCCAGATCCATTCAGCCGTTCTGGCGTAAATGAGTAACAAACATACATCCAAACTTTCACATTTACAATATAGTAAGATTTAAACATTTTTTTCCAGCTGGAAATATACCTAATATGGATCAAGACGATAGTAATGAAGAAAATGAACTTGGTAAGGAGAACACACACACACACACACACACACACACACACACACACACACACACACACACACACACACACACACACAACCCTTAGAGACAATATTTGGAAGTTCTTTTCATTTTTGATTATGTTGCTGTTAATGTAAGATTAAAAGGATGGGGGGGTACTAGATATTATTTTAATTATATTTATAATTTTGTATGACACTGGTACCTACCCACCATAAACTTTAATGACCTGCTTTGTGTCCACATCACCCGTCGAACATCTTCGGGAACTGGGGTAAGTTGAAAACCAGCGCATCAACATGTATCCGCAGCACAAGCTGAACTTACCCCTTTTGCCCTACGCGTTAAATGTACTGTGTGTTTTATGTAATAAGGCAATAAATATTTTTCATTTCATTTAATTTTTAAAAGTATCACCATTTTTATTCTCCCACTTACCTAAGTTTGTCGTACTATTTACGGGACACCCTGTATATGTAAGTTTGTTATCCCGCTCTTTTAGGTAATGTAACGTTTGTTTATTTTTTTTTAGTTATCAAGTTGGAAAACGTTGGCAGCGACGATGAGGACCCCATCAGGATAGTTGACCCGAATGGTAAGGTTTTATTATGATATACGATACATAGATTGCCTTTAAGGCAAGTGTGAGTCGGGACTCGCGCACCGAGGGTTCCGTACAAATTTTGTGGTTCTTTTTTAAATTATTTTATCCTGTTTTAAGTATTTTTTGTTATAGCGGCAACAGAAATACATCATCTGTGAAAATTTCAACTGTCTGGCTATCACGGTTAATGAGATACAGCCTGGAGACAGTCAGACAGACGGACGGACAGTATCGTCTTAGTAATAGGGTTTCAGTTTTTACCCTTTGGGTATGGTACCCTAATATTTCATGTTTCTACATGTTGTCGTTAGATCGAGAAAAAACTGCAATTAAATCACGTTTGTTGTATTAAATATTATATTATTAGTATTTGTTATAGCGGCAACAGAAATATTAAAAAATTTTATACGTTTTTTCATCGATTATTTCCATCTTTTTCACTAGGCAGGCGATTCACCTGATGGTAAGTGACTACCGTCCACTACACATTAACAATACTAGAGGATTTGCTAATGTGTTGTACACCTTTTTAGGGTTCCGTACCCAAAGAGTAAAAACGGGAACCCTATTACTAAGACTTAACTGTCCGTCTATAACAACAAATACTAAAAACTACAAAATTTGTATGGAACCCTCGGTGCGCGAGTCTGACTCGCACTTGACCGGTTTTTTTTCTATATTTGATAGATGACCCGCCCACCTATCTCCCCCTTGAACTTGTACTACTTACCGGACAATGTATAATGTTTTCCCTGATGATTACAGTTGTGAAGGTAGAAGAGGATTGCGATACGTCGAGCGAGACTTTATCTGTTTTATCTGAAAACGAAGGCGATGATGCTATATTTGAGTATGACAACATGGCCATACAGGAGGATGGTAATATAGAAAGAAAGAAAGAAAATATATTTATTTTGAAAAAAAAAAAAATATATACCTATTTAATGTTTATTTTTATTAACTTGTACCCCTTTGTAATCCTACAATGACCTTGAGCTTTCTGTAAAGGAAATCATTGTGAGGAAACCATAGCATGGTGGTAGGGTACTTTCCGGACTGGCTGGCTACCACCTTCAAGTAGAAAATCTGACGCCAAGCACCTATCGATGTTCCGACAGCTGCACTTGAGAGCCAGTCTCCATCTCCAAGCTTTGTGTGCTTAACACCATCGGCCACATCATCACTTACCATGGTGAGATTGCGGTCAAACAAGCTTATACAAAAGAAAATACATTATCTAAATCAATGTTTTGTTACAGAAGTTGAAGCTGAACCGTTGCAAGAAGCCCCGGATCCTCTAAACGGGATAAACTTGGTGCATAAAGAAGAAATAGATTGTGTTAGCAGTACCATAGACGATTCAAAAATCGACGTGGCCAAACCAGTTCAGGCTTATATTGGCCAAGAGGTAAATGCAGTGAAACATATTGATTCTATTTTCAATTGTACTCTACGTGAAATGCTGTCACGCCCATGTAATATACTCCAGGACATGAATAGGAGAGGGAATGATATGCTACAGAATTTAAACGATCAATTTCCAATGCCTCATCCCAGACCGGGCCCCAAACTCAGAACAGTCCGGAAACTGAAAAGGCCTTGCCCACCATCTGTATCTAAAATCGAAGAACCAAATACGAGCAGAGAACAGAGTTCAAATGAAGAAACACCAATTCCTCATCCCAGACCGGGCCCCAAAGTCAGAACAGATGAGAAACTGAAAAGACCTTGCCCACCGTCTGTATCTAAAATCGAAGAACCAAATACGAGCAGAGAACAGAGTTCAAATGAAGAAACACCAATGCCTTGTCTCAGATCAGGCCCCAAACTCAGAACAGTTGAGAACCTGAAAAGACCTTGCCCACCATCTGTATCTAAAATCGAAGAACCAAAACCAAACACTAGAGAACAGAGTAAAGTGAAGAAAGTTGTGTCGAATTATTTAGATTTACTGCGGTGAATATATTGAAAAAGTTATTTGGTACGGCAAACAAATATTTTTGTAAATAGTTTTGTAGATGTATAGATTCTTGCAGTACTGTCTGTCTGTCTTAACTGATTAGTATTACTATGATATGTTTTTAGTAGTTATATACCATAATGTTCAGTATGACGACAAACTAAAGGGGGAGACAGGTGGGTGGGCCACCTACCAAATATACAGAAATGAGCTCAATAAAAAGGTCGCCAAGCACCTGTTGGTGTGTTCCGGCAGTTGCACTTGAGAGCCAGTTGCGCTTGCCCTTAAGGCATTGTAATAAGGTGTACAACACGTTGGCAGTCCCCCTGGTATTGCTAATGTCTATAGGCGACGGTAGTCACTTACCATCAGGTGACCCGCCTGCCTCGTTGTCACTAGTGACATAAAAAAAAAATCGGGATATTTCTTTTTGAATTTTAGATATTAATTATATCGAAAATGGTGACACTTTTACTGAGGATGTTGGTTGGTGACCCCCCCCCCCCCACCTATCTCCCCCTTCAGTTTGTAGTACTACTTACCGGACATCCTGTATATAGTAAATATACCATTTTACTTGACAACTTACAATAGGGATTAAACTTAAGTTGTAGATTTGAAGAATGGAACGTCACTTATTTAAGTAGTATTAAGTATTAAAGAACGTAATGTGCCCCCCATGCCTCCCCCCCATGGAGACGCTAATGGAGAGACTATGACAGGCCATAACGCTGAATTGATCTCTTCCAGACAACTTTTAAGTTGCTGGAAATAACTGTATTATATACTAATCCCACTAATATTATAAATGTGAAAGTTTGGATGGATGAATAGATGTTTGTTACTCAATCACGCCAGAACGGCTGAACGGATCTGGACAAAATTTGGCACAGAGATAGATTATAGTCTGGAATAGCACATAGGCTACTTTTTATCCCGGTAAAAGATAAGATCCCTCGGGAACGCGGGTGAAACCGCGCGGGATAGCTAGTACAAAATATATTTATAAGTAAATCCATGTAAAAACTTTAATATAGATAGTGCCATTCGATGACGCGCCCCCTCTTTTTTCTAATCCGTTACAGTGCATTCTTTATCTAGTCGATAGCACTACAACACTAGAAATATTTTAGATATTGGGACTCGACTTCGTGGATGCAATTATCTTACTTATGGTTTGTTTTTCAAGGCGATGATATCTCAGTGGTATTGACGTCGGCTACCGCGGCGAAGGTCGTGGGTTCGAATCCTACAATGAGCTTGAGCTTTCGGTGAAGGAAAACATCGTGAGGAAACCATAGCACGGTGGTAGGGTACTTTGTAGTACCCGACTGGCTGGCTACCACCCTCAAGTTGAAAAATCTGTCGCCAAGCACATATCGGTGTTCCGACAGCTGCACTTGAGAGCCAGTTCCCATCTAGGCTTTGTGTGCTTACCACCGTCGGCCACATCCTCACTTACCATGCTGAGATTGTAGTCAAACACAAGCTTATCTAGAATAAAAAATAAAAGTTAAATTTTACAAGAATGTTTAAAAATATATTGATACTAGCTACCCCACGGTTTCACCCGCGTTCCTGTAGGATGTTATCTTTTCCCTGGATAAAAAGTAGGCTATGTGCTATTCTATACATAATATGTAAAAATCTATGTATGTTTTAATGTTATGCGTTGCCATAGCGTCATCCGATTGCGATGAAACTGGTGAGATGTTCTGTGTATGCCCGGAAAGGTTAGATGTTTAAGAAAATAATTAATTTATGTACATTACAACGCATGCCGGCCACAAACTTAAGGGAGAGATAGGTGTGCGGGTCACCTACCAAATATACAAAAATTACCTCAATTGTCACCATTTTCGAGATATTAATCTCCCCCTTAAGTTTGTCGTACTACTTAACGGACCCTGTATATTGTTCCTTATTTGATTTAGCTATGATCTTATGATACACACCAAAGAGCATAGAGTTCAAGAGAAGAAACGTTCACAATAAGAAGTGATGTTGTTGAAATACTTGTTTCATTTTTAATTGTTGTTTCATCTGATTTATTTCAATATATTCAGTGACCCGGTTTATTATGTATCGACAAATATTTTGCCGGTGTTTATAGCTATTGCAATGTGAGTCATAAATTCAGAAACCATGGTCACACCTGAAAATGATATTTAATTAAAAAAATATTTGACCATGTATTGGTCATTTTTATCATTGATTATATTTTGATATCCGTAAAATATAATGATTATAAATAAGGTTGGGCGTTATTATTTTTCTATATCTATTAGTTTTTTTATACCACAAGTGACAGGCACAGGTCACCTGATGGTAAGTTCCGTCGCCTATAAACAGTAATACTAGGGGGTTTGTCGATGTGTTGTCGACCTTTTAGAATACCTTAAGTGCAGCGGTCGGAACACCGATTCTTGCCTGGCGACATACTTTAAACTTGAGGGTAGTAAAAGCCATTCAGTCGAGTACTACAAAGTACCCTACCATCGTGCTATGGTTTCCTTCCAAATGAGCCAGCTCATAGTAGGATTCGAATCCACAACCTCCGCCGCGGTATCCGACGTCACTACCACAATGCTCAAATTATCCAATCTATGGTCAATTCATACATATGTAATCCATGACACGACATAGCTACCCTTTGAGTATTAGGCTGGTTTTATAATCAAAGTAGCTTTAAAGTCTGTCTACAGGTTTTTGCGATTTGGCAAATATCTGATTTGGAGTGGTTAAGGAGCGGTTTAATACATACTCAAAGGATTTAGGTGGGTCTGCTAGAACGTGTGTCGTGATTTTTCAGGTTGTTCCAAAACCTAAAAGGTTTAGCCACCAATTTCACTAAAGCCTGACCGGACTTGTACTGATGAGGACTAGAATTTACAGTGAATTAACTATTAATAAAGAAGAATATTGAAAAATGGTTTTATTTATAATTTAGTTTTATTTTTTATTGTATGGTAAAAATTAAGTGTTGCCAATAAAAGTCTCAATAAAAAAAAATTGTTGATTAGAAAATCTGTGTTGAATGAGTTACATTAGCTAGCTCTCGGAACAATAATAAACAGTTACGAGAGCTAGCTACATATCAGTAATCTGTGAGTTACATTCATTCATTGCTTCTCAACTGAACGGATGGATGAATGAATGATATATAAAGAAAAATACTGAATGAAACTATAATTTGATTCGGAAATAAATAAATATTTTTTTTTTCATATAATTTAGGTATTCTATTTCATTGTGTTGAATGTAGAATTAATTATTGTACTGGTGTAAGAAATAGTGATATGGTAAAATATATAAAATGACGAGTGAAATTTGGACGTTGGAGAATGATTTGTGTAGATGCTGTCACTCCAAAGGCGAATTTAAAGATTTAGCGGAGCCCTGTATGCATTTAGGAGATAATAAAAAATACGTCGACATGTTGAGAGACTCCTTAGACATTTATGTAAGTATTGAACGCGTAGCACTTAAAATCGCATAAAAGCACGAAAAATAAATAAATAGAGCAATGATATCTCGGGAAATTATTCACACATCCCTTTGATCCTAAACCATGTAGAACTTGTACTATGGAAGGAAACCATATTACTGATTGCCCATAAGAAAACAATTAATGGACTTAATTATAAGTATCTAATCATAGATTTTTGCACCTAAATATTATACAAGAATCATGAACCATACAAACCATACATGGTGGTTAGGGTACTTCGTAGTACCCGACTGGCTGGCTACCACCTTCAAGTTGAAAATCTGTCGCCAAGCACCTATCTGTGTGTTCCGCCAGCTGCACTTGAGAGCCAGTTCCCATCTAGGCTTCGTGTGCTTACCACCATCGGCCACATCATTACTTACCACGGTGAGATAGTGGTCAAACACAAGCTTATCCAGAATAAAAAATAAATAAAAAAACAGTGTTTATTCTGGGATGTAAACACAGCTGCAGGCTACAAACCTTTAGACCCTGTAGTGATTGTTTCATGCTATCAGGGTCTGCAATCGTCAAACCAATCACTCCATTAATAAACTAAATTGTTGCACCTTTTTTCTCACAATCTAGTCTTGTATTTCCATGGTGTAGCTACATAGTAATGTGGTTTCTGTTGTAATGCTCTGCTTCCGCTTATTCAGCCTCTACCATAATTATTTGTCATGTGTGGGCTAGGTATTGTATACATATTGGCCCGTGTTGGTAAATTAGGAAAATAATAACTAACTTTTTTATTTATTGTCATATTGTGACAATGGAAACAGTCATTTGGAGACATGTGAGTAAGTGCATTCATAGAAGTGAATATTTTTAAGTAGGAAGGCATTCATAAGTCATTATCAACCAAAATGTTGCTTATACCCTTTGAACCGTCAATATTTAAAAGCAAAATACCACTCAATGAATAATCACAAAATCTCAGAATATATAATTAAATTACAAACTTGAAATTTGGCTTAAAGATTCCTAACAGCACTAACTTGGAAAGGATTTTGTAGACAAATCAATAGATAAATTTTGTATTCCAGATATCCCCAGTACCAGGCGACCTCTATATGGTAACATACAAAATATGTGATGCCTGTGTGTCGCAGCTGCATGCAGCTGTTCAGTTCAAGAAGCAGGTGCTGGTCTCCGAAGAGCGCTTCAAGGATATGTGCAGTAGAAATTATATAAAGGGTAACAATAATTTGATATATCAATAAATATAAATATCCTCTGACATTTTTCACACTTGGCTATCTGATCCCAAACTAATCAGAGCTTGTGATATGGAAACCAGATAACTGATATACTACATATACAACTTTTTTTTGTAAATATATAATTACACTCAGACCCAGGACAAACAGACATGTAGACAAATGTATGTACTGGATGGGAATGGAACCCACGACCTGCAGCGTGATAGGTAGGATGTTAACCAACCACGCTGACCCGCTCATCAAAATGTAAATGGGCCTATGGTTGGATATAGGTTTCCCCTCTAGATGTGCTGATCACTTTTGGCCACATCATCATTTATTATGATAAGATTGTGGAACTGGCTCTCAAGTGCAGCTGTCGAAACACACCGATAGGTGCTTGGCAACACATTTACAACTTTTTGAGGGTGGCAGCCAGCCAGTCGGGTACTATAAAGTACCCTACCACCATGCTATGGTTTCATCACGATATTTTCCTTCACCGAAAGCTCAAGCTCATTGTAGGATTCGAACCCACGACCTTCGCCACGATATCCAAGGTCACGACCACTGAGTTATCATCGCTCATCATCACTTACTTAAATCTTTATATTTTTTGGGACATAGCACACTAGTGAGAGTCTAGAATTGTAGATAGACTATAAGTGTTTGATTTGAATTTTATTTATATAGTTACAGATTTAAAAATACCACCTGAAGTCAAAGTGGAATTGATAGAGGAATCTGATGATGGTAAGTGCTTTTTTACTAGACTTTTGTTTACTTACTGTGGTGTTTCAGACAGATTGGATTCAAGTCAAAGCCATATAATCTATCCTATATTATTATGAAGAGTTAAAGTTTGTGAGGTTCTAGGGTGTAATCTATGGATCTATTGAACCGATTTTGAAAATTCTTTTACTAATAGAAAGCCACGTTATTTGTGAGTTTCAGCCTACTAATATTATAAGTGTGAATGTTTGGATGGATGGATGTATGTTTGTTTGTTACTCATTTACGCCAGAACGGCTGAATGGATCTGGGTGAAATTTGGCATGGAGATAGATTATAGTCTGGAATAGCACATAGGCTACTTTTAATCCCGGGAAAAGATAAGATCCCTCGGGAACGCGGATGAAACCGCGGGGGACAGCTATCACAAAGTTAGCATAGTATGAGTCTGTTGTAATTCAAACCTTAATGTAAAGCAATAAGGACTACTTTTTGCAAATTAGTTTTAACCGTTTCTTATTTTGTTTTCACAGATTACAAGGAAGACTTTTTTCAAATGGACTTTGATAATGACGGTAAGCATTCTGTAGTAGATATTCGGTGTCTTTAACCATAACACGGTGGTAGGGTACTTTGTAGAATCGACTGGCTGTCTACCACCTTCAAGTAGAAAATCTGTCGCCAAGCACCTATCGCTGTGTTCCCATCTAAGGTTTGTGTTGCTTACCACCTTTGGCCACATCATTACTTACCATGGTGAGATTGTGGTCAAACACAAGCTTACCCTAAAGTAAAAAAAGGCTGAAGCGGCAAGAAACTCAGCAAGGTTACATTTTATAAATATTTTTGGATCATCTGACTATATTGGCTTTTTGTTTTCAAATATTTAAGTTTTTTATAGTTTATATGATTTTTTTCTTAAATTCCAGATCCTGTATTAGACATTAAAATGGAAAACACAAAAAAAGTTAAAGTGAAAAAACCTAAGCCGAAAAGTAAAACAAAGAAAAGTGGAAAGAAAGTTGGTAGGCCGAAGAAAGATAAGGACTCTCCAAATATTGAATCTAAAGTTGAGGCCGATGTCGATGTTGAAATTGAGGCTGACGCCGAAACCGAAGCCGACGTCGAAGATGCAGATAAAAAAGGTAGGATATTTGTTTCTTTTTTTTTCTCTTCCGCCTTCAAATGACTTGGTAATTTGTACTTGATGCATCTACTGGGATGCTTTGGTTCTGTATCCATATTACGCTTAAAAAATATTTTTTCTTTACCTCAAGGGATATTGTTAAATCCCACTATCCCACTAATATTATAAATATGAAAGTTTGGATGGATGGATGTTTGTTACTTTTTCACGCAAAAACGGCTAAACGGATTTTGATGAAACTTGGCACACAGGTAGATCATACCCTGGAACAACACATTTTTTTTGTCATTATGTGGTGTTTCAATAAAGAGTTTTCTATCTATCCATCTATAATTTTTATCCCTAATACTTAAAATGCTCGTAAATGCTGCACGGTGGTAGCGTATTTGAATTCTGTCCCCGTGTGTTACGGCAGTTGATTTTTACACCATTTGAAATAATAGTTGTATCGCTAATGTGGCGACGTTTGTCACTTACCATCAGAGCAGCCTGCCTGATGACATCCTGCCTCTGACGGAGGTGTCTTGATGAATGTCAAATAACATATGAATAATATTACTTAATCAATACAACTTATTTTATGTACCCGTTTTACTACGAAATACTACGCAATTTTCTAGTAATTGATATTTAATTTACCTAAAATTTAATTAAAATCTATTTGCACTTAAGTTATAAGATATCATAATGATTAAAATGGCTTATTACCTACAAATAAATTAAGCATAAGTTTTACCGTATCGGTCGGTACACGGTAGTGTGCATAGCCAAGTTTATGTATGTGCGATAGTGACATTTTGCTTTTTTTATTTAATTATTTTCTTTCAACTTGTTGTCATCTATGTTTTTTTTAAAACATCAAAGAAGAAACCAATATAACGTCCCTCTGAATCGTTGTGTGGATGACGTAGCGGTTCGTTCTGGTTATGGATGTTTCCTATACTGTGCTATGATGTCGTCTGCAAATCGCGTGGTCCACTTCTCACATGCGTATATTTAAATAAAAAAAATATTGAATATTCTTCTCTCATCATTTTTAAACTTGCCTTGTGGTTCAGCGCCTCACAAAGTATCTATGTATAGCTTTAGTGTGATGAACAGCAAACCAAACAAAATAGTTTTAAAACGAAAACCCGAAGTGAATAACGAAGATCGAAGAAGCAAAATGAAATAAATATTTTTCTCTATTCTAGGCGGAAAGACGCCCACCGCACCAAAGTTCAGACTACGCAACGACGACTTTACGCAAGATGGCGACTTATTAAAATGCCTGAGGTGCGACAAAACATACGAGAAAATGTTCTCACTCAGATTCCATGTTAAAACGAAACATTACAAGATACCGAAGCGCATATGTCCGTACTGCGACAAAGAGTTTATGACTGAAGCGCCTTTTACCGTCCACAAACTTGAAAAACACAATGTTGATGATAGACAAAAATGCAACGCATGCAAAGGGATATTTAACACAAAAGTGCAGCTTCGAAAACACATAAACAACTTTCATATGCTCGGCGAGAAGTATAAATGTCAGTTTTGTGAGTACGAAAGCTTTAGCTTCGAAGGTATGTATAAACATAAGTTCAAGCATCGAACAGTGAAGGACTACCATTGCAGATTCTGTAGGAAATCATTCCTTAGGAAAGCCACTTTGGATCTCCATGAAAGGATCCATACGGGAGATAGAAGGAAAGTGTGCCAAGTCTGTGGGCAGGCGTTTGTGCAGAAGGCAAGTTTGAATTATCATATGACCAAGTATCACCCTGAGGTGAATTTTTAATTGTATGTTAAAGTTGGAACGGAAATGTGGGCTCTAGAAGTATAAACAATTTTCATTTTAAAAACTATTAAAGTTCTTTTATATAAAAACATGTATGAAACCATTCTGATGTGACGTAATTTTTGTACTTAAAAATATATATGTTTATTGGTTTACCGAAAATTGACCATACTTTTAGGTTGTATCTTCAAAACCGTGCAGTATACATTTTTTTATGAAAGGAAAGAGAGTACTCGCTAGATATTGGTTGGTAACTTTTCGCGCAAATTTTTGAAACATGGCAGTTTTTTTACTGTTTTGTTTCTGTATGCCGTACACATATCAATAATAATATAATATGGAGAATATAACAATGTGTCATAGTGAAATCACAAAAAAAAAACCAAACGAGTTGATTTTCTTTACGATTACAAATACGATTCCGATTGGTAATCGAGGTGATTCGTAGATGGCGCTACCTTACCTAAAAATAAATATATTACGTATAAAACTTACGTCACTTGCTCTCTGTTTCCTACGTACAGAGCGACCAAATTGAAATTCGCCTGTTCGCATCAGTGTTGCCATTCTATGAATAATTATCCAACAAGAGGGAAATATTTAATCAAACATTTTTGACTATTTCTGAAAACAAACTCATGAAAAAATCATTAGTAGGTTAAACTGTATCTGGTATTTAATGCATATATTATCTGTTATCCAAAATTATAATAAAAAAATAATAAACAAGAAGCTTCAAGGGCAAAATTTATGGGATATGACTGGTAACACTCACGATAACTGACAGTCAAATGAAGTTTTTAATATGGCGGCTGTAGTTCCATTTTCTGCCACTTCACAGATAAGCTGGTCGGTCTATAGAGGAATATACACTTCTCATCAGAAAAATCGAAACACCTTGTAAGTTTAAGTTTTGTAAGGATTATCAGAAAAATGAGTATTTATTTAAAAACGGAAGTGTTTCGATTTTTCCGATGAGAAGTATATAACCGAATCTATTCTAAAATAAAATCACGATAAATTTTCATTTCAAAAATAATTTTTATTTATTAACCATGTAGGTACCTAATAAAGTATAATTTATAACTGAATATATACCAATATGTTGTTATTTTTTTTTGTTTTATACATAACATCTTTTATTTTACTAAAATTACAACTAAATATGAATTTAGATTAACTTTCTAATTTTAAATCTGTACGAATCAAACGAAAAAGTATTCGATCATGTCAATGTCGCAAGTATTTTTATTTTTTTAAATCCAAATAGAGTTTAATTCGCTTTTTTGTTTCTTCTCATTTGCAACTATTATTTTACCGTAATAGAGATGAATAAATATTTGTTTTCACGCACGTAGATACGTATTCAAATGGACACTTCCAATTTCGGGCAAAATAAATATCGCGATGTGGTTTTCACTAATATATTGTGGTAAGCTTCACATAACATTTAGTGTTTGTTTCATGTCAATCGGTTCTTAAATAAAAAAATTATGCCAATCTAAAAAATCACGTCGAGCATTTGTTAATAATAATAATAATATTATAAACGTGAAAGTTTGGATGGGTGGATGTTTGTTACTCTTTCACGCAAAAACGGCTGAACGGATTTTCATGAAACTTGGCACACAGGTAGATCATATCTTGGCACACAGGTAGATCATATCCTTTTTATCTCGGGAAAGGATAAGATCCCACGGGAACGCGAGTGAAACCGCGGGGGACAGCTAGTGTATTATTGCTTTCCCGAGGGATCTTATCCTTTCCCGTTATAAAAAGTATCCTATGTGTTATTCCAGGATATGATCTACCTGTGTACCAAGTTTCATCAAGATCCGTTCAGCCGTTTTTGCGTGAAAGTGTAACAAACAACTTCGCATACACACATCTTCACACACATCTTCACACACATCTTCACACACATCCAAACATACTTTCGCATTTATAATATTTGTAGGATGCCAGTTTATACATTGTCAAGATATATTTTTATGAAAAATACATAGTTGGTTTTACTGTGAGCGTGTAAAGTACGTGCCAGACGCTACAATTTTTTTTTGATGTCAGAAATTCTGTCAATTTTATGCAAAACCAACGACTCTGTGCCTTTAATGTTCTATTTAGTTAGGTTTTTAAGAAAAAAATATACCTTTTAAAAAGGATATGACTATGTTTCTCATTGTTTCCACCCAGAAATAACATTTAAAGCAATAGGAGAATTTTATGAATAGAATAAGATTTTGTAATTTATAAAGTGAATTATATTATTTGTCATTAGAGATATTTTGTTTCATTGAAAAATCCTTTACACTGACATCTTGTATTTTTTTATACCACTAGCTTGAAAACCAGACAGGTGGGTCACCTGTTGATAAATGACTACCGTCGACTATAGATATTAGCACCAATGTTTTGCTTATTGCCATTCTAAAAAATACAAAGATATCTCTGCTTAAAATAAATATATTATTCCAGTTTAAATAATTACTATTCCGAACGTAAGCAATTAGAACATAATGCGACTGTTATTAATAATAAAATAATGTGATAATAACATCCTGATATACCAAATGGATAATTATGTCAAATATCTGTCCTGGGCGGGAATCGAACCCCGTGGCGTGATAGGTGTTCTTTGCCAACCACGCCAACTGAACCAAATTATTCCTCAATTATTGTTGTTTATGATTCCATTCTTACAACTTATATTAAGGTACTGTAATATTTAACAAATTACACTGACCATTTCAGTTAGAGTAGAAAAGTGCACCTTACATACACTTAAATTACAGTTTCTTTAACAAACCTGTAATACCTAATTCTTAATTAGGTAATTTAAAAAATATACATACTTACAAACCGTTAAAATAAGTGTACAACAGAGAAGAAAGAAGACTGACGCGAAAATTTCTTTTCTAGGGAACAATCGCCGCGCTAAATATTACACAGTCGCCCAGGGGACATACACGTGCGACATCTGCGACAGAACGTTCGCCTCGCAACCGCTTGTATCGCAACATTACCGTTTCGTTCACTTGAAGCGACATCGCGCGAGAGAGCGCAAGTGTCCACACTGCGACACTAAAGTGCCAGGATACTTACGCGCTTATCACTTAGAAGAAGTCCACGGTATACCCGCACCTAAATGCGGTATATGCGACAGGAAATTCCGATTCCCCTGTCACGTATTGCAGCACCAGAAAAAAGTCCACATGGGTGAGAAAACTGCGCAGTGTGCAATCTGTGATAAAACTTTTTTTAATAATATAAGTTTGAGGTTGCATATGTCGACGCATTCTGATGAAAGGAGGTTTAAATGTGACGTTTGTGAAAGAGTTTTTCGGTGGGAGAACAATTTGAAGGATCATTTGAAGATACATTCGGGTGATAAGAGATATGGGTGTTCGGTGTGTGGGAAGGCTTTTGTGCAGAAGTCTACTTTGAAGCAGCACTCGGCGAGGAATCACCCGGGAATCGGTGTCTCGTGAAGTCTTATTAAAATAAATCGAATAATAATGAGCGTAAAGTAACTTTTTATATAGATAACTTTATTAATAAAGACATTTGCAATGATATTTTAATTTATTAATACCGAAGGCCTTTTTCTGTGTAGTAAAAGCCATTTAAAAAGGTTAGGCCCTTGTCGAAGTGAGTCTATAAATATAGGTAACCAGTTGACCCCCGCGGTTTCACTCGCTATCCCGTGGGATCTTATCCTTTCCTGGGATAAATATCTTATGTGTTATTTCAGGATATGATCTACCTGTGTGCCAAGTTTCATCAAAATGCGTTCAGCCGTTTTTGCGTGAAAGAGTAACAAACATTCACCCATCCAAACTTTCACATATATAATATTACTAGCTGTCTACCGCACTTTCATCCGCATTGTCGAGGGATCTTATCTGTTCCCGGGATAAAAAGTAGCATATGTGCTATTCCAGACTAATCTATCTCTATGCCAAATTTCATCCAGATCCGTTTAGCCGTTCTGGCGTAAATGAGTAACAAACATACATCCATCCAAACTTTCACATTTATAATATTAGTAAGATAGATATATTAAAAAACATTACTATTATTTCACAACTAGCTGTCCTTCGCGGTTTTGCCCGAAGTATCCGATATCCTCCAAGGTCCCATCTATCTCGATGCCAAAATTCATGAAAATTGATCGACTGATGAATTCATGATTATCATTTCACAGAGCATTATCAGTTCCACTTTCCGTCACTTGATGGCGGTAATTAAAGATCTGTCTTAATACTTATCAAGTCTGTTTCATATGGGTATTATATTATGTAAATAATGGTTATTTAGGTTTAAGTCACTTAGAATCACTGCGGTCAGTGTAATGTCGACAGCAGCCGTCGACTGAGCTCTTAAGTATCCAATTGCTTATAGCCAAGTAGATTCAAATCACAAAAAAATATTTCATGTTTTAGGTAAACCTCAAGTTAACGACTACGTCGTGGAAATGGATAATTTGGATAAAAAATTTACGTGCAGAGCGTGCGAGATCTCTTACAGGCGATTATCAGACCTACGGTACCACATAATAAGAGCGCATCTCAAACAAAAGTTCATAAAATGTCGTCTATGCTCGGAGACTTTCATGTACCATAGTCAACGCAAAGACCACATGTACGCGACACATTCCGCCAAGAAACCTGATAAGTTTTTATGTGCGAACTGCCATAGACAATTTAAAAGAAAAAACACACTGGCCGAACACATGATCGATGTTCACATAGAAAAAAAATGCGTTCATTGCGACATGTGTTTCCCGCGAAAAAAATACATGTTTCACATGAACGAAGCACATAATACTCCAATGCCGACATGTGGTATCTGTGGCTTAAGAACTTTGATGGAGAGCGCGTTGATTCGTCACCAGCGAAATGTGCATTTGAATGAGAAAAACAAAAGATGTACGGTTTGTCGAAAGAGGTTTCATACAGAGTCGAATCTTCGTGAGCATATGATCACCCATAACCAAGATAGAGTTTTTAAATGTGACGTCTGTTCTAAGAGTTTTGCAAGGAAGGAATGCTTTAAAGCGCACTATAGGATTCATACGGGTGAGCGTCCATTCTGTTGCGCTTTTTGTAGCGCTGCTTTCGTCCAGCGAGCAAGTTTGAGGTTTCATGTCAAGAGTCACCATCAAGATCGGCATTTAAATATTCTAACGAAATCAGAAACTAATGTAAAATAATTAAAATACATGTTTTATATTAATCGGTCATTTCTCTTGATCTTACCCTTTATTAGGTAGGTATACCTATTTCATTTATAAATAGAAGGTACTCTATATTTTACGCTCGACTTGAGCTTTAAATTTTATTTCATATGTTAGGTATCGATTCTAATTTCGAAACGTTTTCATTTGGAAAATGAATACGTTATTGTTAGATGTGAAAAAATACTACTAGACAGGACATTGCGAACAAAATCGTAATCCGATATTTATGTCCTAGTGGACAAAAGTCGCTCAGTCTAGTCTGGTTTATTCAAAGATGATTCAAAGATGATTCAAAGACTGAGGTATGGAATGAGATCACTGTTTTTCTGACTTTTCTTCTGATAGCCGCTCTATTGTATCTATCTTTAAATCTCTTTGGATGTGAACGATGAAAATCTATGCCTATTATCCTAGTCGATGGCATAACCATACCATAATTAATATGTAATCAAATACCACTAATATTATAAATGTGAAAGTTTGGATGGATGTTTGTTACTCAATCACGTCAGAACGGCTTAACGGATCTGGATGATTATTTATTTATTAATATCATAGCATATTATAGCACATAGGCACACTTTTTATCTCAGGAGATAATAGGTACATAGGTAACTATGGACGACTCATGACTGCAACATTTAATCTTCTATATTAATAAATATCAATGTTTGTCCTGCACGCAATCCTAAACCATTGATCCGATTGTGAACTCTGGTGAAAAAAAAGTGGTTTCTGCGCAGGATTTTATCAAACATTTGTACTTTTTTTTTTCTTAATTTTACCATTTCTTTTTAAATTTTTACTTTTTTTTCTTTGTGGCATTACTTACTTTAGGACAAATAACTGTTAAATAACTTACCTTATTATTTACCGATGAAAAATGCCGCCTCCCTCGCCGCAGTCCGCAGTCTGCGCTCCATTCAGGACACAGCATTACCTAAGTACCTACTGCATCAAATTAGATCCTACTTGTGACAAGGAGCCTTACAATTTGATGGTACCTAAGTAGCTGGCCACCATCATCTACAGGGAAGTCGATGTATTAAATATATTGCATGCGATGTTTTTTTTTACTAGTGACAGGCCAATTTAAATTAGTAGGAGAAACACGTGACACTAAAATTCAGAGCCTAAAAATGATACTAAAGCAATATTGGAGGATGGAATAAGGTTATATATGAACAGTGTGACTTTGTTTGAGAATCGTGTAAAGCGTCTTATAAAAATAAGACAATTAAAATGAAAACGGAAAATAGTAAAAAATATTTCCATAATCTTTCTTAAATATACACACTAAATTATTTTTGTTTGTAATTGCAAACTAGATTTTTTATTGAATAATTTGTTTAAAAAAAAAATCTGCAAACTGTCATCATCATCATCATGTCACCCTGAAGACCACAGCTGGACAAAGGCCCCCCTCGAGGTTCCCCACGATGGCCGGTCTTGCGCTACTCGCATCCAAAAAAGAAACAAAAGAAAACAAAAATGGCGGCTAACTGGGGTACTACTAATCGTTAAGATACCGATTTTAGTAGTTACCCCCATCACTACGTTTTTAAGTGGAACTTACATACCGTATTTAGCAGACATTTTACGCCAAACGTCCTATTTTTGTATTGGTAGTGCTGAAGCCCCTGATATTTAGTAGGATTATTGATTACACTCTATCCGCAGTATTCCACAGTATATTATGTACCTTCTCTATAGGTACATAATATTTTTAAAATAAGTATCTACTTACCTATAATTTATTGTGAGTTTTTATAAATACAAAATTAAACCTAATGGTTACTTAGCAACGCGCTTCTCCATCAAATGATACCCTTTCGTATGAACGGTCAGTGACCGTTGATTGTCGAAAGTTTTATCGCACGCTTGACACTTTAGCACGACAGGCTTGGCTCCATGCATTTTAACTACATGGTCATTCTTCTTAGTATAATCAGAGAATTTCTCACCACAATATCCACATTTACTTCTCTTACTGAAGCATATATGAATGGCTCTTTCGTGATCCCTTTTCTTAATATGTGTATCGAAAATTTTCGAACAATAAGTACAGACGAAAACACCGGTTTTATGCCTATACATGTGTGACTGCAAGATCCGCTTATTCACAAATCCACCGCCACACACCTCGCAGATATGATTCCTAAAGTGAACATTCATATGTTCTAACAATACTTTGAAATTATTATACTCTTTAGCACAAATTGCACAACGCAGGGTTTCACTGTCAAATCTAAACGGAACTATATGAGATTTTATCTCTTTATGAAATAATTTGCCGTGTTCTTTAGTTAAATGATCGACCAAATTATTTAAATCGTCTATGGATTTGTGGCAAAGCTGGCAACACAGGTCTGTTATGTCCAATTTGATCATATATGTGGTCATTGTTAGTGTTTTCATGTATTTTGATATGGTTGTATCATCGTGAGTATTTAGGGTGTGGTTTTTTAGTTGTTGTGTGTGCATACACTGTTCCTTGCAATAACAACAGGTGTAACCGATCCCGCCGTACCGCCCTATCGGCGTTGCATTTGAGTATCGTAATATAGTCACTAAGTTATTCTTATGTTTCTCAATTTCTTTCGTCTTCTTCGCCAGTAATTTAATGCAACGTTTATTTTCATCTTCATTCGGGTTGATTTCGATTATTTCCTTTCTAACTATACGCTTCGTGTTGACATCTATTCTGATGAGGGATTTCTTCGGTTTTCTGAGTTTACCTATAAAATAATAAGAGTATTGTAATTTTTTATTATTTAAAGCTATTTATTATTTAAAAAATAAACTAAGTACATACGTACCATGCAATAGTAGTTTAAATATAATATTATGAAATCTCTTGCTAAAAAGAGTAGGTACTGCAGTATAAGTCGGTAAATCAATTATACAAGTTTTTAATTTTCTATTATATATTCCGGGTTTTGAACAAGAAACGACATAATTGTAAAAAAAAAACACTTAAACCGTTATGAGAGTGAACGGTAAAACTATGATATGATTTACTAAGTACCTAATATAAATATTTCTACAACATAAAAGTAAATTTTCAAAAGGTTCTTTATTTAATTAACTAATTTTACAAGTATTTTGAACTGTTATTCGTTTTATGTAAGTAGGTACAGTCTAAATATGGTTTAAAACTTATATTTAGGTATTCTGTGGAATAATTATTTATATGTACCATAACTTTGAGACGTTTGATTAGCCTCATCATAATTATTTATAATACTACTAAAGTAGGAAGGTACACGAAGATAAAAGCCATCTTAAACACGATGAACAACATTTTTATGTTCCGACATCTTGCAGCGAATAACGAACGCATCGTTACAAAACTCACAAACATAATTCCTATAATGTTCCTTCATATGATCGTGGATTGAATTGATGTCATCGATAACATGTGAGCATTCCGCACACATTAAAACATTACCTGTCACTTTGACAGGTACAATTTGATTTTTAATCTGTGAATGAATCAACTCGTCGTGCGACTTCTTTAAATGATCCATCAGCTGTTTTAGTGATACAATGTTGGTATCACACAAGGAACACTTCACCGATGTCATATCTAGGATTACTAAAAGCCTTGATAGTGATTGTTTGTGACGAAAGAACTCCGGTTTGTCGCTGCCATGTCTTTCGAGTGTGTGGCTTTTTAATTCGGCCAGGTTTTGGTACTGGTCCAGGCAGTAGCTGCAGGCGTAACGATCTCCGACGCGACAGCGGATAGGTGTTGCATTCGAAAATTTTAAAATTGTTCTTATGTTGTCTACGTGTAAGTCAATCTCTGAAAGGCGCTTTTGTAGTGAAACTCGACGCTGTCGCTGTCGCACTTCAGGCAGCGTTCTTTGTCCAACTGGGCGGATGGTAATGAACGATGTAAAGTTGGTTTTTCTGTCTAGTGTTATCTTTGATAGGATTTCTTCATCATCATCACTCGTTATCGGCAAAGTATCGAGTATATCTTCGGATTGTCTCGAACGCAGTGATCCTGTAAAAATAACATTAATAATTTCAACTAGTTACTGGATTAAATCAATGTTTATATTAGTATACTTACATATTAAATTCATTATTTTTCTTCATGTAATTTTCAATTAAGATGTTGGTTTATTTATTTATTAATACCGATTGCTAGACAATTGTAACTATACCGTAAGGTAAATAATATTCTACTTAGATTTGTAGCATAATAACTTCAATCTATCGGGCCCCATGTTGGGCGTCAAATCATCATCGTGTCATTTGGAAGACGCTAAATGACATTACGAAATTACTAATACACTTAACACTATCATGTAATTGCTTTCTGTTTTTTATGTAAAATTCTAGTTTATTAAATTAGCTGTAGATCTTCCTTTCATAAATAAATAAACAGTACAAAATTGAATTCTACACTCTGGTCATCACGTTTATCCACTGCAGAATAGTCATAAAACGTAGCAAAGGCAGATATTTATTTAAAAGTATTTCTTCTTAACGCACATACTTAGGACAGACAATTTGATATCGATTTAAATCGATGAAACAGGTGATCCAAGTCAGCGAAAAGAAATCGGCGTCAATGAGATGTATATTTCCACGATCCTGGATCTCAAATAAGCAAGCAGGTCGTGATCATAATTTTGGATTTCCATAAATAGAATTACTCACACACACAGATAACCATATTTACGTAATTACTTCCATATAAACATAGGTACGAGCCAAAGGAAGCAAGGTAGGTACAGCTTACCATTTCTTGCAGCGTTTCGTCGTATTTTTGAACACTTATAACCTTGGACCGGACAATCCTTAAACGAAGAATGAAAAGTTTAATAAGGGATAATCATAAGTATGTCAACTGTCAAAAACACATTTGACGTTGATAAATTAGCAAATCTTTGTTAGGTATTTGTTTAGGGAGCAAGAACAAATCATAGAATTTTGGGGACCTGATGAGCAAAACGTAAACTTAACCGTAAGTAAATATAAAATACAAATATCCCAATATTTTCATTATTATTTATTCAAACAACTTATTCAATCCATAAAACAAATACATATTGCTATTGACTTGCTACACCTTTTCCCCGTGTTTTGATCTCATATGACCTCTCCAACTACACTTTTGAACAAAAGCTTGGCCACAATGTGTGCAGGCAAACCTTCTATCATTGGCATGTATCCGCATGTGCTCTCGCAATGTGGTTTTTCTTCCGTACGCCTTAAAGCATACTTCGCATCGAAATTGTCGCAGCCCAGTATGTTTCGCCATATGCTTCTGCAAGCTGCTTTTTCCGAAGAACCGCATGTCACACTCACTGCACTTGTGACGTCTTTCCAGCAGATGGTCCTTCTTGGTGTGACGCGCCAATGATCTCTGATTATTGAACGTGCGGTCACAAGCCTGGCACTTCAGCACCACAGGCTCCATTCCATGCTCTTTCACCATGTGGGAAATTTTATTCCAGTAATCGGTGAATCTCTCATCGCAGTATTTGCACTTATTTCTCTTGCCGAAACCAAGATGCGTTCTTCTGATATGGCTACGTTTGTTAGCTTCGGTACCGAATGTTTTGTTACACTCGTCGCATTTGAATACACCGTTGACGTGACGTCTGACGTGGGAAGTGTAAAGACGCTCTGCGACGAAGCCGACGCCACAAATTTCACATATATAATTCCTGTAATGGGAGTTCATGTGCTCCTGAAGCAGTTTGAAGTTCAAGAACTGAACGGAACAGATAGCGCAGCGGAACTCCGGCGTATCGAACCTGAACGGCAGTATTTGATCCTTCAAATCCGTATACATCTCCTTTCCGTGGTCATTTTTAAGATGGTGAATCAAGTCTTCTAACATGTGTAGATCTTTGTCACACAATACGCAGTTCAGCGACGTGATATCTAGTTTGATGACATGCTCGAAAAGTTTACTCGTTATGTGTTTAATTACTTTATCATTGTTATGTTCTTCGAGAAAGTGCCTCTTTAGATTAATCGCCTCCTGGTACTTTTTTAGACAAAATCCGCAGCCGTACCCTTGGTTGTCTTTGCATCTTATTAGACTAGCATTAGAGTAGAGTAATATGTTCTTTAAGTTGAGTTTATTCTTTAACAGCTCTGTGGGTGGTGTATCTGGATCAACTCTGAGCTCTCGCAGCATTGGTTTTGAGACAAACTTAAGCTCAATTTTTGATTTAGCCATTTTTCCAATTTCTATTATTTTAGTTCGTCGCCCAATACCTACAAAGAAAAATTTTCATTATTGATATAACAAAATGCTAATAGGCCGTTGTATGTATGCGATTTCTTAAATAAAGCAATAAGGTAATATTTATTGAGTAAGTACCTACTTAAAATGAGGTAATAAAGATGTCAAATTCGAGTGTGTTAATAAAAATATGGCAGCAAAACCATTTATTGTTATTTCTGGGGTTTACGTAAGATTATTTTGAAATAAATAATAATTTGAATACCCTTTAATATAAAAGGATTCCGTAGAATATATTAATATAGGTCTACCACGCCTATTATTTGTGGAGTAGGTACCTATGTTATGTTAAGTAAATTATGATTTTATTATATATTATGAGTGCATAAATCGTAGACTTTCGCCGCTTTGAAGATAATTGTTAATTGTAGATGTATTATTAAGCATTTTTTTCCTGCAAAGAAACTTCTTATTTTGACTTTTACTTTCGTCAGTCTGTGGGCGCAAGGTCTGGTGAGTACGGTGGATGACGGACAGCTTTCAAGCTCTATTATATTCCATAATGCCTGCTATAATTTAATGCCTCCATATAAAAGCCGCAAATACTCAAATTCTGTGCCATAGTTTTAAAAACTCATCACATTTGAACACGCTGTCTGTCATGTTGTCACAACTTTGTTATTATTTTATTCGGAATATAACTAGGCTTTGGCAAAAACTTATTGAGAAACGAAATTATTTAGAGAGTTTAACTTTTTGAACAATAAAACGGTAAGATATATCAAATATAATTCGTCATTGCAACTTAATAAAAAATTATCTAACAATTATTCTACAATTACACGACGGCTATATCAAATCACAACTCTATAGCCGCGTCCACACCGACCGAACGGCGGTCGCGAGCGGTGCTCGCGATCTGTGCTCGGTCAGTCTGGACGCGGCTAATGAATTCACATACTTCAAAAGTTAAGCAATATTATTACACCGTGCCTCAAAACGCATTTTTCCTCACACATTTAACCCATGTTTTGAGCGCATATGCCCTTTCCAGCTGCACTTCTGAACGAACGCCTGTCCACAGTTTTCGCATTTAAACCGCCTATCATTCTACCATAACACATCAGGCAGACATCGCACTTAACGTTTTTAAACCAGTATGCGAAACCAGAAGGCATGTAACAAAAAAAGTATTGAGCACATGAGTGTGGATGGATGGACTGCGTGAAGAATGATATGCATATGAAAGGTGTGAGTACAGAGACGACTAGTGATAGAGCGGAGTGGAAGAGGAATACATGTTGTGCCGACCCCACCTAGCGTGGGATAGGTAGGGATACATCTTGTCGCAAGCCTTGCATTGTGCAGTCGGTAGAGGTACACCGTGAATGAAGAATGTTAATAGGTATGCCAAATCGGTTCAAAGGTTTTTTACAGTAAAGCTTGTATGTATACAAATACACTAGTTTTTGCTGTAGTCAAAAATACCTATTAGTTTTGATTTTACAGGCATTTAAACTTACGATAAAATCGAGTCCCGCTAACAGTCACGTGACCGCATGTGACGTCAATTTACAACGCATCGCTATGAGCGAGTGTTGTGAGATGACGTCACACCGTCACACGAGTACGAGTCCGCATCGCACGTTTATTTATTTATTAGTACCGATTGCTAGACAATTGTAACTATACCGTAAGGTAAATAATATTCTACTTAGATTTGTAGCATAATAACTTCACTCTATCGGGCCCCATGTTGGGCGCCAAATCATCATCGTGTCATTTGGAAGATGCTTAATATCATTACATTACACATAGAACAATATTTACGTAATCATTTCCTTAGAAACACATGCATCCACTTATTTAGGGGTTCGGTAGCTTGCTAGTAGGTACGAGCCAAAGCAAGTAAGGTAGGTACTGCTTACCATTTCTTGCTGCGTTTCGTCGTATTTTTGAACACTTATAACCTGGACTGTATAATCCCTAAACGAAGAATCATCTATATCTACATATTTAAATCTTTCAAAGTGTGTAGTATAATAGGTATGTCAACTGCCAAAAACACATTTGACGATGATGAATTAGCAAATCTTTGTTAGGTGTTTGTTTAGGGAGCAAGAACAAGTCATAGAATTTTGGTGACCTGATGACAAAACGTACACTTAACCGTAAGTAAATATAAAATACAAATATCCCAATATTTTCATTATTATTTATTCAAACAACTTATTCAATCCATAAAACAAATACATATTGCTTTTGACTTGCTACACCTTTTCCCCGTGTTTTGATCTCATATGACCTCTCCAACGACACTTTTGAACAAACAATGTGTGCAGGCAAACCTTCTATCATTGGCATGGATCCGCATGTGCTCTCGCAATGTGTGTTTTCTTCCGTACGCCTTGAAGCATACTTCGCATCGAAATTGTCGCAGCCCAGTATGTTTCGCCATATGATCCTGCAATCTGCTTTTTCCGAAGAACCGCATGTCACACTCATTGCACTTGTGACGTCTTTCCAGCAGATGGTCCTTCTTGGTGTGACGCGCCAATAATCTCTGATTATTGAACATGCGGTCACAAGCCTTGCACTTCAGCACCACATGCTCCATTCCATGCTCTTTCACCATGTGGGAAACTTTATTCCAGTAATCGATGAATCTCCCATCGCAGTATTTGCACTTATTTCTCTTGCCGAAACCAAGATGCGTTCTTCTGATATGTCTACGTTTGTTTTCTTCGGTACCAAATGTTTTGTTACACTCGTCGCATTTGAATACACCGTTGACGTGACGTCTGACGTGGGAAGTGTAAAGACGCTCTGCGACGAAACCGACGCCACAAATTTCACATATATAATTCCTGTAATGGGAGTTCATGTGCTCCTGAAGCAGTTTGAAGGCCAAGAACTCAACGGAACAGATAGCGCAGCGGAACTCCGGCGTATAGAACCTGAACGGCACTATTTGGTCCTTCAAATCCGTATACATCTCCTTTCCGTGGTCGTTTTTAAGATGGTGAATCAAGTCTTCTAACATGTGTAGATCTTTGTCACACAATACGCAGTTCAGCGCCGTGATATCTAGTTTGATGACATGCTCGAAAACTTTATTGGTTATGTGTTTAATTACTTTATTATTGTTATATTCTTTGAGAAAGTGCCTCTTTAGATTAATCGCCTCCTGGTACTTTTTTAGACAAAATCCGCATCCGTACCCTTGGTTGTCTTTGCATCTTATTAGACTAGCATTAGAGTAGAGCAATATGTTCTTTAAGTTGAGTTTATTCTTTAACAGCTCTGTGGGTGGTGTATCTGGATCAACTCTGAGCTCTCGCAGCATTGGTTTTGAGACTAACTTAAGCTCAATTTTTGATTTAGCCATTTTCCCAATGTCTATTATTCTAGTTCGTCGCCCAATACCTACAAAGAAAAAAATTCATTATTGATATTACAAAATGCTAATAGGCCGTTGTATGTATGCGATTTCATAAATGAAGCGATAAGGTAATGTTTATCAAGTAAGAACCTACCTACTTAAAATGAGGTAACAAAGATGTCAAAGTCATGTGTGTTCATAAAAATATGACAGCAAAACAATTTATTGTTATTTCTGATGTTTACCTACGTAAGATTATTTTGCAATAAATAATAATTTGAATACCCTTTAATATAAAAGGATTCCGAAGAATATAATATAGGACTACCACACCTATTATTTGTGGAGTAGGTTTATGTTAAATTATGTACCCGTTTAGGCTTATTTAGATGAATTAAAATTTAATTTCATAATAATATTCAGGTGATTCAGAACAATGAAAGAGACAAAATGTATTGTCGTACAATAATTTACTACTCTATAATATCGAATCTTATCATTTTAAATCGGAATGTAAATAAATAAATACACGGGAACGGAAAGAGCGAGGCGTTAGAAATACAATACAAATTCATAGTAAGAATTAGGTCCTTACAGATGAAATTGATGTTTTATATGGAAAAAGCAAAAGTATTTTTTTAAACATTTTTTTTATTTAAGCAATCAAAGTAGGTACCGTTGTTATCTATGCACTTTTACCATTTTATAGGGAGTAACGCAGCAGTCGACCCGTGTTTGTTGGTTTGCTTCACTTAGTTCATGCGGTGCCATTTTTCAAGCTTTTTCACTTTTCCAATTTGTTTCAAATGATTCAAAATGGTTTTATCACTCACACCGAAGCCTGCAGCTAACTCTGACATGGTTGGAGATGGATCCGTTTCCACGATCACTTTCGATTCCTCATTGACATCTAGGGTCTCCGGCCGTCCACGAGGTTTGTTCTGGAGGTCAAAACTTCCAGAACGAAAGCGTTGGAATCAAAAACGTACTGTGTTTTCTTTTACAGTGGCTTCTCCGTACACATCATTAATCCTTCGAGCTGTTTCTGCAGCGCTAGTGGCACTATGGAATTCTTATTCGAAAATAATGCGATATTATATGTTTTCCATATTGAGCACCGAACGATGTCAAAGCAAAATTAAAGAGCGCGAAAACAAATGAATTATTACATTCGAAACACAAATAGACAACCTTTAAATTGAAATAAATTTGAATTCGGAATACTTAACCAAACGCCGGATTTTTGAGGTCAAAGTGGCCCGTTCTATAAAACATCAATTTCATATGTAAGGACCTAATATATAGAATTAAACCTCCAAACTCCCAAAATGGAGCGAATTTAATAGAGTCATAAAGACTCACGCACAAATGCTTGTCTTTGACCTAGACCAATTAGACCCATATTTATGAAAGTATTCACGAACCATCCATGACATTTTATTGCCTACTTTGCAATGGACAGAACGTCCACATTTACAAACATCTATTCACTAATAATGTATATTCACATGAGTACGCATGTGCGTCTTCAATGTAGTTTTCCGTCCAAAGCATTTTAAGCAAACGTCACACTGGAAATCACGAGAGCCGGTATGTTTCACTATGTGCTTCTTCAGGTCGTAAGACGTGAAAAAATCCATTTCACAATACTGACATTTATGCGGCCTTTGAAGCAAGTGGTGTCTTTTCGTGTGAATATACAAGACTGTTCGATTCTTGAACGTCTTGTCACAAGCTTGACATTGGTAGACAACAGCCTGCACGTTATGTACTTGCGTCATGTGAGCTTCCTTGACCCTGTAATCTCTGAACATCTCACTGCAATAGCCACATTTATGAGACAGATTCGAGCGCATATGTATGCGACTCTCATGTGCCTTTTTCTTCACATGTGTATCGAACATTTTCGGGCAATAATCACAGACGAACGTTCCAGTTCTATGTGTCCTAGCATGAACCGAAAGAATACCGTTATTTACAAAGCCGGCATCGCAAACGCTGCATATGTAGTTCCTGTAATGCGAGTTCATATGCCAGAGTAAGGTCTTGAACTTGTTAAAAACGTTTGTACAGATGAAGCATGAGAGAGAATCGCCGTCAAATTTGAAGGGTACTATCTGATTATTAATATCTGTGTACAAATTTCTTTTATGCATGATAATCAAGTGATCTACGAGTTGATCCATTGTATCGATATTGATATTGCACAGTTTGCATACGAGCGCTGTGATGTCTAATCTGACTATATATTGGTCTATTCTACGCGTTTTGAAAAAGTTTGCTTCAGTGACGTCATTATGAGTTGCAGATGTATGTTTTTTAAGATCTGCAGGCTCGGGGTATTGAACATCGCAGAAGCAGCAAGCGTACCCGATCCCACCGTGGCATCGAATGGGAGTCGCGTTGGAGCATTCCATTATTTCTCTTATATTATTGTGATGCTTGTCAGCTGGCCCCCACTTAGCGGATTTCGATTCCTTATCCTTCTCAGCCGGTATTTTAATGGTTTTCTTCTTCCTGGTTTTTTCATCCTTTTTTGGTTTTTTTTTGACCCAAGCTACTCTCGGTTTTGTTATTTTTATCACCTTCATCTTACCAGAATTTCTGTTCTCGCTTTTAACATGCCGGGTTCTTTGAGTTTCTCTGTTGTTAAATACTGGCTGATGTTCACCTACAAAGAAAATTTTCAGCTGTTCAAATGCATCGACTTTACTAATATAACTCACAAAAATATAAAGCTTATAGCAACTAACTATGAATCTGTCGTCATAAACGAGAGAACTCAAAATTTATTGTCTTTCGAGTTAAAATATAAAAGATAATTCGTTTAGATGTGTTTAAATATTTTGTTATATGTACTTTTGGTGTTCACACTTAGCGAACTACGAGAGTATAACGCTTTGGCGCTGAGCAGCACTTCAGCTGCAGGCTTCAGCACGACTTCTGCATTTTCAGGCAATTGGAATCAATAAAGAATAAAAATACAAACATTTCATCCACATAATAAGTTATTTATTATATTTTTCATTTCATTTGATTAAATACACGTAATCCTATTGGCACAGACAAAACTACACATAAACATGGATAAATGGAAGTATATGTGCAAGCTGTATTTGGTTTAGTACCGGCGGTCACTAGTATGAGTGCGCATATGTGTTTTCAAAGTATTTTTTCTTCCAAATGATTTGAGGCACACGTCACATTGAAATTCCCTCAATCCTGTATGCTTAACTAAATGATCCTTCAACTCCTTATTCGAGAAGAAATCCATGTCGCAATGCTCACATTTATGTGGTCTTTCCAGCAAGTGGTGGCGCTTTATATGAATATACAAAACGCTGCGATTTTTAAACGTTTTGTCGCATGCCTGACACTTGTGTATGAGAGGACGTACGTTATGCGCTTCAATCATATGCGCTTCCTTCACTCTGTAGTCTCTAAACATTTCACTGCAGTACCCACATTTGTGAGATAAATTCGAACGTACGTGTATGCGATGTTCGTGAGATTTCTTTTTCACGTGTGTATCAAACACTTGCGGGCAATAGTCACATACAAACGTTCCTGTCCTGTGCGTCCTCGCGTGGTCTGCCAGGTTACAGTGGTTGACGAATCCAGCGTCACATACCTCGCACACAAAGTTCCTATAGTGCGAATTCATATGCCATAACAGCGTTTTGAATTTATTAAAGCTGTTCAGGCAGATACAACATTTGAGGGCTTCACCGATGAATTTAAATGGTATAATCTGATTTTTAATGTCCGTATATATAATTTTTCCGTGGATATCTCTTAAGTGGACCATAAGTAGTTCTAATGTGTCGATATTCCCATTACAAAGTTTGCAAATAAGAGAAGTGATATCTAATCTAATGATGTATTGGTCTACTCTTCGAGTCTTGAAGAAGTTCGCTGTAGTTACGTCATTGTGTGTTGTAGATGTGTGTTTTTTTAGATCCGCGGGCTCGGGGAACTGCGCGTCGCAGAAGCAACAAGCGTACCCGATCCCGCCGTAGCATCGGATGGGAGTTGCGTTAGAGCATTCCATTATTTCTCTGATATTGCTGTGATGCTTATCAGCCGCCCCCCATTTCGTAGCCCGCTTTCTTTTCTGCGCCGGTATGCTTATAGTCTTCTTCCTTCTTTTACTGTCGTCTTCGGATTTACTCGTTCTTTTTTTGACCCATCCTACTCTGGATTGATTTAGTTTAATAACTTTTAATTTTCCCGATTTTCTGTGTTCTTTTTTGATATTTTCAGGCCGACGGGTCTTCTCCGTTTTGATTTTGTCGACACCTTCGGCCTGACGCACACCTACAAAGAAAACGATAATCTGTTCAATTCAGTTTTCATGTAGGTGTTCGGAAACCTCATAATTATATTAATCGGATATTTGGAAAAAACAAATGCTACCGATTTAAATACCTACAGTTTACACTACTAACACCAAACAAAGTTGCATATCAAGCAAAGTTGAAACATAATAAATACCTACCATGTCCAAGGAAAAATTATAGAGTCAAATATGATCAACCCTATTATGAGATCGATATGTGCAATATTGCATTACTGAAGTTAATGAGAATTTAATCTTCCCTTTTACAAATATAAACATTTATAAATATTACGACTTCCAAGTTTCGATAAAGAATACTTTACCAAAAAAATAATACTTACAAAATTGTAGAGTTATTATTATATAGAGAGAGTAAATCTTTTACATCGTTCGAAGTATAAAGACAAGCATTAACCGCATCACGGAACATACATAAATATTTGAGTAAAATTGTAATCTGTTTAAAAACTGTGGCAAATTAAACAAATTCGTTAGTTTTCTAGCATTTATTTAACATCTCTAAAATCACACAGACACACAATTTATGCTATTACGTTAACATTAAACAATTTCTCCGTGTTTAGACCGCATATGTCCTCTCCAACTGCACTTCTGCACGAACGCCTGCCCGCAGTGCTCACACTTGTACCGTCGATCATCTTCGTGTATCCGCATATGAGAGTTCAAAGTCTTCTTCCTCCCAAATGACTTCAAGCAAACACCGCATTGGAACGCCCGCAGACCCGTGTGTTTTACTATGTGGTTCTTCAAGCCTGTCGTCGAAAAGAACTTCATGTCGCAATGCGGACAGCTGTGGGGTCGCTCCATCAAGTGGTCCCGCTTTATGTGAATATTCAACACCTTTCGGTTACTAAATGTTTTGTCGCAAGCTTGGCACTTAGGTGTCTGCGTCCGCACACCATGCATCTCAGCTAAATGGGCCTCCTTCTTCCTGTAGTCTTTGAACGTCTCGTTGCAATAACCACATTTATTCAATAAGTCCACATGGGTGTGACTGTTTCTCTCGTGCAGTTTCTTTTTGACGTGTGTAGAAAAAACTTTGGCACAGTAATCACAACCGAAGGAACCTGTCTTGTGGTTTTCCGAATGCTGCGAAAGACCATTGCGGTTAATGAAACCAACGTCGCATACATCGCAGATGTAATTCCTGTAGTGTATGTGCATGTGCTTCAGCAGCATTCTGAATTTGTTGAAAGTACTCGAGCAAATCAAACATTTTATTGTTTCCTCAACGAATTTGAACGGCATTATGTGATTTTTAATATCGGTAAAGATCTTCTTCTCATGATCGACTTTTAAATGTTGCATCATCAGTTCTAACGAGTCAACATCTTTTTGGCAGATGTTACAGCGCAGAGCAGTGATGTCTAACTTGATAACATATTCAGACATGTTCATATTTTTCATGAAGTTCGCTTGCGTGACGTCATTGTGGGCTTCTAACGTGTGCTTCTTTAGGTCACTGGGCTCTGGGAACTGCTGCGTGCAGTAACAACAGGTGTATCCAATGCCTCCATAGCGTCGGATAGGTGTTGCGTTAGAATTGCTCAATATCTCTCTTATATTGCTCCGATGTTTCACGAGCTCTGTCCGCGGAGTTTTCTGTCTCGGTTCTTCTTTCAGTCGGAAGCTATCATCGTATATTTCACTACCGCTGTCCTCTAATTCTTGGACCTCAATTTTGATGGAACTTATTTGCTGTTTACCTATAAAGAAAAGGATATTATTGACATAATTTATATCATTGACTTAAGTAATTATGTGCTGTAAAAATCTTAGGTGTGAATATATTCAAGATATCAAGGTATACTTAGCTAGCGCAAAGGTCTTTCCATCTATGATCACAAGAACTATTGGATATCAAATTTACAACTCGTAGTCAAACGTACTTAAAGGAAAACCAATCAATGTAGCTTAATATATCTAATAACTACGCATAGGTTATGGATTTTATTGAGCTTTTTAATTTAATAATAATGCCGTAAATCCTAAAACTATCTATAAGGTAGTAATTATTCATAACTTGGATTCTGCTAAAAATAATGGTATAAAATGTAAAGTTATAAACTAAACCCGTTGTTTATAAACAAAAGCTGGCGAGTGAGGGTATTCTCAATGTGAGATTTTCTGATGACCTGAATGATTGGAGGAAATCAAAGCGCGGGGAGGAGGGACTAAACAGTAAAATATAAAGAGCTTATCGCGGTATTGGGATACGTGATTATATTTGGACAACCCAATATAAATCTTATACAGAAGTTCTGAAGACGCTCAAGTTTATTTAGTTTTCCCTAGTGGTTTTCTGTGCTAAAAACGTCTGAACACGTTCCTTAAATGTATGTGTGTATAGATAGGTGAATTCAAAAGTGCAGGAGTGATCTTACTATAGAAGCGTTGACCCTGTCATAAAAAATAGCCTTGCAATTTTTGGAGTTAATAAGTTTTTTTTACTCCGACCACATTAAGTTACCTTCTCTTTATTAAATAGTAACAAGCTTATAGACGTTCTCATGATGGTAAGAGGTGACACATTTGCAATACCAGCGGACTACCTACCGACCTTGAAGAAAGTTCTCCGCGCCTTTTATGAAGAACTCCATCCATGTCTGTCCATATTTCTAAAAGTATTTGTAACCATATTCATGTTACATGTGTAATGTAGTTAGTTATGCCTGCATACGTTCTAAAAACTGCCACTAAAACCTCTTTTGGTTTAATTATTTAACACTTATTATTATTGTACTATACACAAGAATTTCCTGTCTGATTGTATATTAATAAAACCGGCCAAGTGCGAGTCGGACTCGCGCACGAAGGGTTCCGTAAAAAAGGCAAAAAAATTACATTTGTTGTATGGGGGCTCCCATTAATATTTATTTTATTATTAAAGTAAAAATACAACTGAGTATTTTGTGAATATTTGTCAAGTGCCTACCTGTTGCCCTTATTGATATCGAGCAAAAAGGGCAAAAAAAATAGCGTTTTTTGTATTCGAGCCCCCCTTAAATATTAATTTTATTTTGTTTTTAGTATTTGTTGTTATAGCGGCAACAGAAATACATAATTTGTGAAAATTTCAACTGTCTAGCTATCGCGGTTCTTGAGATACAGCCTGGTGACAGACAGACGGACAGCGAAGTCTTAGTAATAGGGTCCCGTTTTTACCCTTTGGGTACGGAACCCTAAAAACTATCAAAGGCTCAGCTTATTTATTAATTTTAGGATGAATAAAAGTGAGCATCGGTTCGAATCGTAGATATCGATTGATCTGTGTCGGGAATATCGATATTTTAGTTGTCCCCCGCGGTTTCACCCGACTTCTCGTCGGATCTTTTCTTTTAACATAAAAATATCCTCATTTCTTATTCCAGGATATCCCTAATCTATTTGTGTGCCAAATTTCATTAAGATCGGAGAGATCATCTCTAATAAATAAATAAAATATTAAAAGACCATTTAACGCATAACGTTTATTTGATAAATCAAACAATAATATTAATTATATCATATATAAAATGTTTATAAATATACCAATAATAATTTATTGGATACAGAACGGTATGTAGGTAGTTTCAAATCTATACCGGGAGTTGGTTTGTTCAAATGTGGAACGAACCGTGAAACATAAACTTAAGAAAAACAGTTTTTCTTATTATTTTAAAATCATACAACATCCCCGTGTTTATTTCTCATGTGTCCCCTCCAACTACATTTCTGCACAAACGTCTGCCCACAGTGCTCGCATTTGAATCGTCTATCGTTCTCATGTATACGCATATGCTCCCTTAAAGTTTTTCTCCTACCGTAGGACTTTGAACATACGGCACACTTAAACTCACGAATACCAGTGTGTTTCACCATGTGAATCTTTAACTCGTTCGTTGCGAAGAATGTCATGTCACACTGAGTACATTTGTGCCGCCTCTCCATCAAGTGATCTCTTTTCGTGTGAACCGTCAATGCAGACTTACTCACAAACGTCTTTTCGCAAGCCTGGCATTTTAACGCACTCAACTGCACACCGTGCTCTTTTACTAAATGAACATTCTTCTGTCTGTAGTCTTTAAATTTTTGGTCGCAGTATCCACATTTGTTTAACATCTTCGAGTGGTCGTGTACGGATCTCTCGTGGGACTTCTTCTTGCGAATAGTGTCAAAAATTTTTGGACACAAATCACATTTGAACGTGCCTATTTTATGAGCTTCCGTATGGCTCGACAGGATGTTACGGTTAACGAAGCCAGCGTCGCAAACGTCGCATATGTAGTTCCTGTAATGAACGTTCATATGTTCTTGTAGAGCTTTGAATTTATTGAATACATTCATACAGAATATACAGCGCAACTCATCATTGTCAAATTTGAACGAGAGGATATGATTCTTTATATCCCTGTCAAATGGTTTTCTATGTAATTTTATAAGATGCTCGATGAGTTGGTCCAACGTGTCTATGGCGGTGTCGCAAATGGTGCAACGCAACGATGTGATATCTAGTTTGACAAGATAGTCGTACATCATCTTCCCTTGCATGAATTTCAGTTTCGCTTTATCGTCATGCCCCTGTATGGTGTGCAGTTTAAGGTCTGCCGGCTTTGGGAACTGTTCGGCGCAGAAACAACACGCGTACCCAATTCCACCGTGACATCTAATCGGCGTTGCGTTCGAGCACTGAAGTATCATCCGTATGTTGGAGCGATGTTTATCCAATTCACTTATCTGCCTTAAATGTATTCGACCGTCTATGTTTTTCTGTGATTTAGTTGTGTTGCCATACCATAAAATCCTTTTCAGCGGTTTGGTGATAAATCCTTTTTGTGCGACGATTGCCTTACGTTGGACACCTACAAAGAAAAGTAAAAATTATTGAATTTATTTATATGCGCCGGTTACGTTATCACTTTATTCACGAGGATTATATGTATGTATAAATAGTTATTTAAATGCAACATCATAAGTTTCTTTATCTTTTTACCTGTTATGGTTACGCGATGTGTCTCGAGTCTCGACTTTTGACACAAAATAATGGATTAAATTGTTCTCCCATGTTGTTTATTTTTATCAGTGACGGTGTTTATGTGTTTGACAAATGTTTTTGTAAAAAAAATAAGGATGAAAATCAAGAAAATATCTAACACTAACCAAATTGTACTAACTCATTTGTACTTAGAATAATATAGCCTATGTATAATTGAAACACTACGCTAAATTATTTTTGATATAAACGTTATTATTATTTTTATACTAACCAGTGTATTGTATAATTCATCTACTAATGTAATGACAAAGAGTACATCTTTTGGTGGTACCTATATATTTATGACGTCTAAAGCCAGTATTTCATACAAAACACCATATAAACTATCGTTTTGACATTTCATAAAAATCATCTTTGATATGTCATATTCGATATTCATTTCATTCATATAAATTCATAGGAATGAGTATTACTTTGGCGAGGCTACAATTTTATCTATTGAATTTCGATTAAAATTATTAATCATGGGTAACTTGAATAGACTTTGTTTATGTACCTAGGCATTGTTTAAATATTGTATTCATAAAAAAAAAACAAGATTAAGGCAGTAATAAACGTTTATTACGACAAAAATTCTATGTTAATCTAATGATCTATAAAAATCAAAATAATTATCACCACATATTAAAGCGAATTAACTTATTTAAAAAAAACAAGCGAACTAGTCGCATAGCTGGGTAATATCTTACTTTTTTTTTATCACATACAAGTTTACGCTTGACCGCCAACTCATATTTATTACATTTACATCACATCTTGGTAATACCATACCTACATCTACCAACATTTTTGAGTTTAAGGCTGTATGGGCTAATACCCTTTGCCTTCACTACAATAGAGGAAATGTCCCTATCTGATATGGATACCAGGTGACTTCCTGTTACATACATCCGTCCGGAAAGATGTTACACATCAATATTTAGTTATACATTATAACTAAGTGCTAACATTTACACCACGTCTCCGTGTTTGGAGCGCATGTGCCCCGCCCAACTGCATTTCTGAACGAAAGCTTGACCGCAGTGCTCGCACTTGAATCGCCTGTCATTCTCATGTATCCGCATATGCTCTCTTAGAGTATTTTTCCTTCCATACATCTTAAAGCATACGTCACACTTAAACTGCTTCTTGCCAGTGTGTTTTAAAATATGCTTTGTAAGTTGTGCTTTGGTGAAGAACTTCATATCACACTGCATGCACTTGTGTGGTCTTTCCATTAAGTGGTAGTTTTTTGTATGATTTGTAAAAGCTAACTTGTTCGTAAATGTTTTGTCGCAAGCTTGACATTTAATAACGCGCGGTAGGACGCCATGCACCGCCACCATATGACGGCCCTTCTGCCTGTAATTAGTAAACTTTTCATCACAGTAGTTACATTTACTGATCAAGCTAGAATTCTTGTGGAAGTTCTTTTCGTGCAACTTTTTCTTACGATTGGTATCAAACACCTTGGAGCAAAGGTCACAGTTAAACGTTCCCAATTTATGGGCCTCCTCATGGGTTTGCAGATTCCTACGATTTGGGAAACCAGCATCGCAGACGTTGCATATATAATTCCTGAAGTGATCGTTCATGTGCTCTAAAAGGCGTTTGAATTTAAAGAATACGTTTAGACAGTAAATACAGCGCAATTCTTCATCGCTGAACTTGAAAGGTATTATGTGGCTCTTAATATCAGTGAACAGCTGTTTACCGTGGTTCTTTGTAAGATGCTCGAGTAGTTGCTCCAATGAGTCGATGCTGGTATCGCAAATAATGCAACTTAACGATGTAATGTCAAGTTTAACTAGATATGAGGACAAATTTATTCTGTGCATAAATTTAAGTTTTGTTTTGTCATCGTGTCCTTCTAAAGTATGTCGTTTCAGATCCGCAGGCTCTGGGAACTTCTCGGTGCAGAAGCAGCACGCGTACCCAATACCGCTGTGACATTTGATTGGCGTCGCATTTGAACACTGCAGTATAATCCGTATATTCAAACGATGTTTCTCCAAGTCGGTTGTTTTCATCGGTTGTACTTGTACATTTTTTTTCATAATCGTCGTATTTCCGTATAGCACAATATTTGTAAGTGTGTTTTTAAGGGCATTTTCTGTGACGATGTTTGGCTTACGTTGGTCACCTACAAAGAAAAGTAAATATTATTGAATTTAAATACACATGCGCTGTTTGTGTTTGGTGTACACTGGGTCATTTCATAGTCCTAGTTGAAGCGCATAGCAGAGTAAGACAGCTGAGTTGTTGATTCCTATAACTAATTCATAAACTTGGTCGGACAATCGAATAAAAAAAAGACTTTTCCACACCAAATACTTTATTTTTCGATTTTTATCATAATTCATCTGATTTTTAACGTTTTAGCCATGTGCGTTCCAAGCATAGAGCTCTTCTGAAATAATGCTAGATCGCAGTGAAGACACTTGAACGGCCTGTCGTTCTCATGTATCCTCATATGCACTTTTAATGAACATTTACTTCTGACACACTTCACACTTGAATTTGCGATTGCCGCCGGATGTTTCAACATATGTTTCTTGAGGGAACTTGGAATAAAACTTGTGTGGTTTTTGCATAAAATATCATTTTAGTATTTAAACTTAGTGACCCCCTATTTTATGAGCTTCCGTATGGCTCGACAGGATGTTACGGTTAACGAAGCCAGCGTCGCAAACGTCGCATATGTAGTTCCTGTAATGAACGTTCATATGTTCTTGTAGAGCTTTGAATTTATTGAATACATTCATACAGAATATACAGCGCAACTCATCATTGTCAAATTTGAACGAGAGGATATGATTCTTTATATCCCTGTCAAATGGTTTTCTATGTAATTTTATAAGATGCTCGATGAGTTGGTCCAACGTGTCTATGGCGGTGTCGCAAATGGTGCAACGCAACGATGTGATGTCTAGTTTGACAAGATAGTCGTACATCATCTTCCCTTGCATGAATTTCAGTTTCGCTTTATCGTCATGCCCCTGTATGGTGTGCAGTTTAAGGTCTGCCGGCTTTGGGAACTGTTCGGCGCAGAAACAACACGCGTACCCAATTCCACCGTGACGTCTAATCGGCGTTGCGTTCGAGCACTGAAGTATCATCCGTATAATGGAGCGATGTTTATCCAATTCACTTATCTGCCTTAAATGTATTCGACCGTCTATGTTTTTCTGTGATTTACTTGAGTTGCCATACCATAAAATCTTTTTCAGCGGTTTGGTGTTAAATCCTTTTTGTGCGACGATTGCCTTACGTTGGACACCTACAAAGAAAAGTAAAAATTATTGAATTTATTTATGTGCGCCGGTTACGTTATCACTTTATTCACGAGGATTATATGTATGTATAAATAGTTATTTAAATGCAATATCATAAGTTTCTTTATCTTTTTACCTGTTATGGTTACGCGATGTGTCTCGAGTCTCGACTTTTGACACAAAATCATGGATTAAATTGTTCTCCCATGTTGTTTTTTTTTATCAGTGACGGTGTTTATGTGTGTTTGACAAATATTTTTGTAGAAAAAATAAGGATGAAAATCAAGAAAATATCACACTAACCAAATTGTACTAAGAATAATATAGCCTATGTACTTGCGACCTTTTTCAGGTATAGTAAATTTATAATAATTAATTTTTAAGAATTTACAATATTAAAATAAATAATTCTATTAATTATAATTCCAGTAAGTAATAATAATTTTACGAACAAATAAAACATAAACAAACCTAATCGTTAAGATATTCTTCAACCTAATCGTTAAGATATTCTTCAATTGTATAAAAACATTTTATTTTTGTAAATTGGTTATATTTTGATTCAGATTTGATGTTTGAGGGTAACTTATTATATATTTTTACTGCCATGTAGTAAGGGTGTAATCTGTCTTTATGGCGTGTATTAAAATTGTGGGTTTCATTAATTTTTGTTAATAAATTGCTATTCTTAAATACAAATGTACAAATGTCTTGTACATATATATATTGATGGCAATGTTTGTAACTGGAACTTTTTGAAGTATGGTTTGCAGCTTTGTGAATTATTTATTTGTGAAATTATTCGGACACACTTCTTTTGTAGGAGGAATAGTTCGTTAGAATGTACACTATTTCCCCACAACATGATTCCGTATTTTAACCAAGAGTATGCGTACGCATAATAGGCCGATAGTGCGGTTTCTGTGTTTGTGCAGTATTTGATCTCAAAGAGGGCATATGTAAATTTTGATAGTTTTGATTTAATTTTTTCTATGTGAGTTTTCCATTTTTTTTTTTTTTTTTTTTTTTTTTTTTTTTTTTTTTTTTTTTTTTTTTTGATTGAGGTCTATGTGGAGGTCTAAGTTGCGCATGTACCACGGGGCGCCCGTGGCTTTGCGCATGAAGCGGTTTTGAACCACTTGGAGTCTATGGATCAGCTTGGGGGATGCATGTGCGAACACAGTGCATGCATATAGCATAACGGGGCGGATGCACGCGGTGTAGAGTCTCACCTTGCTTTTTAGGGCAAGTTTAGACTTTTTATTTAACAAGAAATGAAGGCGACCGGACACAAAACAGGCGCGTGCACGTACCTGTTTTATGTGGTCGGCAAAGGACAAACGATCATCCAGGGTAACACCGAGATATTTGGCTCGCCTCTCCCAAGGGATCGGCTCGCCGAACATGGTGACTGGAGGGGGGGGAGTGGGGATGAGTTTCTTGGCGGGACTGAAGAACAGCACCGCCTGACTCTTGGTGGGGTTGATTTCGATTCTCCATTTCCGAAACCAGGGACCTAGGGTGTGAGTCGCGGCTTGGAGAACTTTGGCAATTGCCGTGGGGCTCCTGCCAGAATAATATATTGCGGTATCGTCCGCGAATAGGGCTAGCTGCGCTTTGCTAGTTTTTGGGATGTCACTCGTGTAGAGTGTAAACAATAAGGGGGACAGCACAGAGCCTTGGGGGACTCCGGCTAAAACGGGGTGGGCTGAGGATAGCGCTCCTGTTATTCGGTAGTTGAATTGGCGATTCGACAAGAAGTCTCGTAGGATGGTCACGAGTCTGACTGGCACTCCGAGTTTGTACAGCTTATAAATTAAGCCGTTGTGCCAGACTTTGTCGAATGCCTTTGCAACATCGAAGAACAGGACTCCGGTCATCTGACCTTTCTGATAGTTGGAGGCGATGTGTTCAACTATACGGTGAACTTGTTGGACGCACGAGTGTCTAGTTCGAAAGCCGAACTGCTCGTCGGGAATGAGTTTATTAGCGTCGGCATACGCTTTCAGGCGGAGGTATATTAACCTTTCATACATCTTGCCCATGACGTTGAGCAAGCTGATGGGTCGGTAACTGGAGGGCTCGGATTTGGGTTTGCCGGGCTTATGGATCCCAATTACATGGGCTTTTTTCCACTGATGTGGAAAAATGTTATTGGATAAGGCAGCGTTAAAGATCGCTGTCAGGAGCATGATAAGGGTAGCCGGGAACAGCTTTACCACTTTGTTGGTGATTTTATCCGAGCCCGGGGCTTTTCTCGGGTGGAGATCCCGGATGATCTGCTTGACCTCGTCCGGGGTCACGGGATGGACGGGGTCTTCCTCTTCGTTGAGAGGAGGTGGGGGTAACGGGAGAGAAGCTCGCCGTTCTACTTCCGAATTTACTTCCTCCATATGAACAGGGTCGATAGGGAGGGAACTGGGTGTACACTGAAGCTCCAGGCTTTCGGCCAGGCATTCGGCTTTTTCCTCGTCTTCGAAGGCGAGTGGAAGGTTGGGCCTTTTGAGAGGTGGAATATGGGCAACCGTGTCCTTGGTTAGGGCACGTGAGAGTTGCCAAAAGGCTCGTGAGTTTTCCAATTAATATTTGTGTCTATATTTAGTCCTAGTAAATTGAAAGAGTCTACTGTTTCCAATTGTATGTTGTCTAGCTTTATATTTATATCTAACGGGGATTTTGTATAGGTTCTGATTTGTATAATTTTTGTTTTTTCTAAATTTATTTCTAAGTTATGGTCTTGAAGCCAAAGTTTTATGTCTTTTAGGGTATTATTGATGATGGGATTTATATATAATTATTTTCAAATTTCATTAAAATTTAAACGTCATCTGCGAATAAAACTGGTAGTGTTACATCTTTATTGAATATTTTTGGAAGGTCGTTGATATATATCAAAAAGAGTACGCAGCCTAACACACTTCCTTGGGGGATGGAACAAGTTACTTGTCTTTTTTGGGATCGAATTGTCTCTATTTCGTTTGTTTTCCCGTTATGGTATTGGATTTGGACCATTTGATGTCTGTTATCAAGGTACGACTGTAAGCGGGGCCACGTATCCCCGAGCCATGTAGTTTAGAGAGTAGAATGTCGAATGACACTTTATCATATGCCTTTGTCATATCTAATAACAATCCTATGGCATACTTTTTGTCATTTATGTGTTGGAGGGCCATTTGGATATATTTATATACCGCCATTGAAGTAGATCTTGTTTTTCTGAAGCCGTTTTGACAATCGTCAAGGATTTTATATTTTTCAAGAAATTGGTAAAGTCTATTGCATAGCGTTTTCGAATATTTTTGAAAACGCAGGAATAATGCTATTGGTCTATAATTGTTAAGGTATTTCATATCATCTTTTTTATAAATTGGCTTTACTAATGAAATTTTTAGCAAGTCAGGGAAGTGGCTTTCATTGAAACTTTGGTTTATTAACAAAGTGAGAGGTTCCGACAATAATTGTGCGCATTGTTTTATTAATATAGGTGGTAGGTATGTCGTCTACTCCGCAACTATGTTTATTTTTTAGATGTTGGATAATTTTGATGACTTCTTTTTGGGTCTTTCTGGATTTAAATACAAAGAGTTTATTGGGGCATTTTTCACAGAATGTCTAATTGTATTATGATTTTTGTTTTGGGGTTCTCCAATAGTCGCAAAATAATCGTTAAATGTGTAAGCAAATTTTTTAACATTTTATTTCATCATTATTTATGACTAATTGAATGTTTTTATAGTTCCTTTGCTTAATTTTTCCTGTTTTATTATTAATGATACTCCACATGGTTTTTATTTTATTATCTGAGTTGGTCATTTGTTTTATAAAAATTGACCTTTTCGAGATTTTTACACTCCGCTTTAAAATTTTACTAAACAATTTATAGTAGTTTTCTAAAACTTCGCTTTTAGTTTCATTTAGTAGTATTTTCAATGTTCTTTTATGTTGGCATGATTTTCTTAGACCTTTTGTGAGCCAACTTTTTTTTGGTTTATTTTTAATATTTGAATTGGTATATTCTTGTTAAGGTTATTTTGTATTGTTGTTTGGAATGCATTATAATTTTCGTTTATATTTTTATTTAGTATGTTGTTCCAGTTTGTTTCTCTTAATGAGTTTTGAAATAGGTTTATGTTTTTTTTTATACTAACCAGTGTATTGTATAATTCATCTACTAATGTAATGACAAAGAGTACATCTTTTGGTGGTACCTATATATTTATGACGTCTAAAGCCAGTATTTCATACAAAACACCATATAAACTATCGTTTAGACATTTCATACAAATCATCTTTGATATGTCATATTCGATATTCATTTCATTCATATAAATTCATAGGAATGAGTATTACTTTGGCGAGGCTACAATTTTATCTATTGAATTTCGATTAAAATTATTAAGGCATGGGTAACTTGAATAGACTTTGTTTATGTACCTAGGCATTGTTATAAATATTGTATTCATAAAAAAAAAACAAGATTAAGGCAGTAATAAACGTTTATTACGACACAAATTCTATGTTAATCTAATGATCTATAAAAATCTAAATAATTATCACCACATATTAAAGCGAATTAACTTATTTAAAAAAAACGAGCGAACTAGTCGCATAGCTGGGTAATATCTTACATTTTTTTATCACATACAAGTTTACGCTTGACCGCCAACTCATATTTATTACATTTACATCACATCTTGGTAATACCATACCTACATCTACCAACATTTTTGAGTTTAAGGCTGTATGGGCTAATACCCTTTGCCTTCACTACAATAGAGGAAATGTCCCTATCTGATATGGATACCAGGTGACTTCCTGTTACATACATCCGTCCGGAAAGATGTTACAGATCAATATTTAGTTATACAGCATAACTAAGTGCTAACATTTACACCACGTCTCCGTGTTTGGAGCGCATGTGCCCCGCCCAACTGCATTTCTGAACGAAAGCTTGACCGCAGTGCTCACACTTGAATCGCCTGTCATTCTCATGTATCCGCATATGCTCTCTTAGAGTATTTTTCCTTCCATACATCTTAAAGCATACGTCACACTTAAACTGCTTCTTGCCAGTGTGTTTTAAAATATGCTTTGTAAGTTGTGCTTTGGTGAAGAACTTCATATCACACTGCATGCACTTGTGTGGTCTTTCCATTAAGTGGTAGTTTTTTGTATGATTTGTAAAAGCTAACTTGTTCGTAAATGTTTTGTCGCAAGCTTGACATTTAATAACGCGCGGTAGGACGCCATGCACCGCCACCATATGACGGCCCTTCTGCCTGTAATTAGTAAACTTTTCATCACAGTAGTTACATTTACTGATCAAGCTAGAATTCTTGTGGAAGTTCTTTTCGTGCAACTTTTTCTTACGATTGGTATCAAACACCTTGGAGCAAAGGTCACAGTTAAACGTTCCCAATTTATGGGCCTCCTCATGGGTTTGCAGATTCCTACGATTTGGGAAACCAGCATCGCAGACGTTGCATATATAATTCCTGAAGTGATCGTTCATGTGCTCTAAAAGGCGTTTGAATTTAAAGAATACGTTTAGACAGTAAATACAGCGCAATTCTTCATCGCTGAACTTGAAAGGTATTATGTGGCTCTTAATATCAGTGAACAGCTGTTTACCGTGGTTCTTTGTAAGATGCTCGAGTAGTTGCTCCAATGAGTCGATGCTGGTATCGCAAATAATGCAACTTAACGATGTAATGTCAAGTTTAACTAGATATGAGGACAAATTTATTCTGTGCATAAATTTAAGTTTTGTTTTGTCATCGTGTCCTTCTAAAGTATGTCGTTTCAGATCCGCAGGCTCTGGGAACTTCTCGGTGCAGAAGCAGCACGCGTACCCAATACCGCTGTGACATTTGATTGGCGTCGCATTTGAACACTGCAGTATAATCCGTATATTCAAACGATGTTTCTCCAAGTCGGTTGTTTTCATCGGTTGTACTTGTACATTTTTTTTCATAATCGTCGTATTTCCGTATAGCACAATATTTGTAAGTGTGTTTTTAAGGGCATTTTCTGTGACGATGTTTGGCTTACGTTGGTCACCTACAAAGAAAAGTAAATATTATTGAATTTAAATACACATGCGCTGTTTGTGTTTGGTGTACACTGGGTCATTTCATAGTCCTAGTTGAAGCGCATAGCAGAGTAAGACAGCTGAGTTGTTGATTCCTATAACTAATTCATAAACTCGGTCGGACAATCGAATAAAAAAAAGACTTTTCCACACCAAATACTTTATTTTTCGATTTTTTATCATAATTCATCTGATTTCTAACGTTGTCTATGCTTGGAACGCACATGGCTAAGCATAGAGCTCTTCTGGAAAAAAGCTAGATCGCAGTGAAGACACTTGAAAGGCCTGTCGTTCTCATGTATCCTCATATGCACTTTTAATGACCATTTACTAGCAACCAACTTCTGACATACTTCACACTTGAATTTGCGATTGCCGCCGGAGTGTTTCAACATATGTTTCTTGAGGGAACTTGGAACAAAAAAGTGCTTACCACACTGCAGGCACTTGTGTGGTTTTTGCATTAAATGATATGTTTTTGTATGTACACTTAGTGACCCCTGATATGCGAATGTTTTGTTGCAAGCCTGACATTTAAATAATGGAAGTTCGATGCCATGCACTACTTCCATATGACGATCTCTTGTATAGCGGTGAGAAAATTTCTCGATACAGTAGCCACATTTATGCTTTAATTTGGAATCTATGTGAATCCTCTTGTGGTGTGCGTTTTTCTGTTTAATTGTGTCGTACACATTTGTGCAATAGTCACATTTATGAGGGCCATTAGTGCTAGCTACGTGAGTTTTTAAATGATTAATTATATTATAACGACTTATGTAGCCATGGTCACAAATATCGCATATGTAGTTTCTATAATGGATGTTCATATGTTCGAAAAGCTTTTGGAATGAATAACATATAGTCAGACAGTGAATACAGCGCAACACATCTTCGTCGAATTTGAACGGGATAGTGTATTTCTTTATATCAAAGTAAAAATGTTTGTCATGCATTTTCATGAGATGATCGGTGAGTTGGTCCAAATCATCAATGCTTGTCTCGCAAATTATGCAACGCAACGACGTGATGTCAAGTTTAATGACATTATAGCAAAAGAATCTTCCACACAAAACTTTAAGTTTCATTTTGCTCGTGTGATCCTCTATGTTATGTCGCTTGAGGTCAGCCGGCTCTGTAAACCGTTCGTTGCAGAAACAGCACGCGTACCCATTAACGTTGTGACACCGGATTGGCGTCGCATTCGAACATTCCAGAATATTCCGTAAATTGTTACGATATTTTTCCATTTCGCATATTTGTTCTGATTGAATTTTGAAGTCACCCTTACGTGGTACACCTACAAAGAAAAGTTAAGATTATTGTTGAATTCCTTAGTTTTTCGTTTTTCATGGGTCACATCTAGTGATTTCAAAGGTAAATATTATTGAATTTAAATACACATGCGCTGTTTGTGTTTGGTGTATACATATACATGTACAGACATCAATCCAGCGTGATCCCGCATGGGTTATAGTTATTTATGAAATTGTATCTTTGTTATGATAATATTCAAACCTTAAAAATTACAAAAATCAACAACATCTTATTAAAGGTACGTAATTGACTAATTATTTTACAGTTTAAAGAATGGTTGCGGATCTACATGCGAGTCAAGCTGTTGCGGGAAGTCTTTCCACTGAGCTATCATCGCTTCCTTAGACGAGTTATCAACAAATATACCAATATCAGGGTTAAGAAGTAATTGAGGTTGTTCTATTCAGATACCGCCTTGGGTCTTAGTATACTACCGGATCTTGAGAAGCCGACGTCTTATATTGGGCCTATGACGAGTAGTACTACTAAGTCCAGATCATATATATCAGAGAATCGATGAGGCCTCTTATGACTTTGGAGTTAAGAATTCACTTCACTTCTAGTGAGTTATAACCAAGATGACCAAATAATTTGGGAATAGACAGATTGGGTTTCTTAAGAGTTCCTGTTACATATATTAAATACAAGCTGGCCCCGCGGTTTTACTCGCGTTCCCCACTGATTTTTTAATAAGTATCCTATGTTTTATTCCAGGATATGATCTACCTGTGTGCTAAGCTTCATGAAAATCCGTTCAGCCGTTTTAGCGTGATTGAGCACTAAACATCTAAACTAATATTCTCTCTTTATAAAAAAACATATCCGTCACAAAGAGACACCTATCTGTCTCTAAACAATCTATGTGGGATTGACAAGAATTGTTGGAAATTATGCCAAGTTATAAGACAGGTATATAATAATGGGTTAACACCCATAATTTTTGTTATTTTTTTTAACTCTAGTATAAGCTTGTGTTTGATCGCAATCTCACCATGTACCTAAGTGAAAATTAAATGAAAGTAAGTGATGATGTGGACGAAGGTGGTTAGCACAATAAGCCTAGATGGGAACTGGCTCTCAAGTGCAGTTGTCGGAACACACCGATAGGTGCTTGGCGACAGATTTTCAACTTGAAGATGGTAGCCAGCCAGTCGGGTACTACAAAGCTCAAAAACAAATAATTTAATCATGTATTTATTTATATTAGGTAATCCAATATAATGGACATAAGATAAACAAAATATATTTTATACAATTTCGAACGTCTTGTATAATTTTAATGTTGCTACCCAGTTTTATTTTTATTTTATCGTCAAATTGTCGGAAACTGTATCTAGTAATAGTGTTAGAATCTTAACGTATAAAAGTCTGCTTCGGTGTGTTTGTGTCCGCAAAAATCGAAGTCAATATATATACAAGTCTATGGATTAGCAAAAAACGTTTATACAACGTAGGAGTGCTTTTATTTCAAATTTCCTACGGAAACAGGAATTTCAAAGCGTTTTGAGGGGTTTAGTTATAACAACAGTTACCATGACAACGGTTATAATAGGTCTTTACCTATGAAATTGCCGTTCTGCTGTACTGGCCATTTCAAATCAAAATAATTTTTGTTTGGCTAAGAATTCTAATTTCAAATTAATTTTATTTTAAAAACATGTTTTTTTTCCAAAAGTAGTCATTTGTTTATTGATTAGTGTTACATTTCGTCATCATGGATACGTTAAAAAATCGAGTAATTATGGAAAATGAGTACCGTCGTGGCAGCAACGCGGCACAAGCGGCACGCAACATCAACGACGTTTACGGAGCTAACACCGATGTAGCGACATCTATCTACACATAGATATAGTTCGCACGACTCCTAGATAGATGGCGCTTCAATAACCTACATCGCGCTTACGAAGTTTTCCATGCGATCTGCATATATACAAGATTCCAACATCAACAGTTGGACCGCGGTCCCCAGGCACGATGACCTAGCCTGGCGGAAGATCTTCCCTTTTCAATGGAGGAGTCTAATACCTCGCTCCTCTATAGTGGTGACCCCGACGTGATTGGAATGTCAGCAGTATGCAGCATCACTTCCCAGCACTCCGCACCAGGTCACAGCAGCAGTCACACAGCAAGCCAGCTTTCGCCTTCTTCAGTTCCAACGCAGCCGACTCACCGTGCTTCCTGGTCCTGCAAGGCTCATCGCTCAGTCTCGCCTCACTGTAGACTACGAGCAGCACTGGCACTTGCAAGCTACATTAGCACGACCAGCAATATCGACCTCTGGTCTTGGAGGGGAGTGATGTAGCGACATCTATCTACACATAGATATAGTTCGCACGACTCCTAGATAGATGGCGCTTCAATAACCTACATCGCGCTTACGAAGTTTTCCATGCGATCTGCATATATACAAGATTCCAACATCAACAGTTGGACCGCGGTCCCCAGGCACGATGACCTAGCCTGGCGGAAGATCTTCCCTTTTCAATGGAGGAGTCTAATACCTCGCTCCTCCATACTACAAACCAACGCACCACCTGTTATTGGTTTGCTCGCTTCCGTTATGGAAATTTTGACCTGAAAAATGAACCTCGCGGTCGTCCGAAGACTTTGGTCGACAAAGACGAATTAAAGGCGATTGTGGAAGCTGATGATACACAATCTACGGCTGAATTAGCACCAGCTTTCGACGTTAGCGTCAAAACAATATTGGTCCATTTGCGTCAAATTGGCAAGGTAAAAAAGCTTGACAAATGGGTGCCCCACGAACTCAATGATCGCCAGCGCGAATTACGCGTCGAGACGTGCCTTGCACTGCTCAACAGACACACAAATGAAAGAATTTTGAACCGCATTGTTACCTGCGATGAAAAATGGATTCTGTTTGATAACCGCAAGCACTCAGCAAGTTGGTTGGATCCTGGTTCAGCACGAATGCCCTAAACGAAAACGTACCCCTAGAAAAGTGATGGTCACTGTTTGGTGGTCTAGCGCCGGTGTGATTCATCACAGCTTCATACCAAACGGGGTGAGCATTACTGCAGATGTGTACTGTGAATAACTGAACACAATGATGGAGAAGCTGGCACATCTCCAACCAGCATTGGTCAATCGCTCGTCTCCGCTGCTCCTGCACGACAACGCGCGACCTCATACTGCACAGCAGACGGTCTCCAAGTTGCAAGAACTGGGGTTGGAAAAAAATTCAATACCCGAGAGGCAGTACAAAATGCCTTTGAAGAATTTGTTGCCTCCCGTCCAGCTGATTTCTTTAAGAAGGCCATCAATAAACTGCCACTGCGTTGGCAAAGATGCATTGATTGCATAGGTGATTACTTCGATTTATACAAATAAAAAATACATGAAAAAAAATCGTTTAAATTTTTTCATACAAAACGGCAATTTCATAGGTAAAGACCTAATATTTACTTCCTTAATAATGAAATGATCAGGGTTTAGCTAGTTAAAAATTAATTTACACCACGTCTCCGTGTTTGGAGCGCATGTGCCCCGCCCAACTGCATTTCTGGACGAAAGCTTGACCGCAGTGCTCACACTTGAATCGCCTGTCATTCTCATGTATCCGCATATGCTCCCTTAAAGTCTTTTTCCTTCCATAGCACTTCTGGCACACATCGCACTGGAACTCACGGACGCCAGTGTGTTTCACCACATGCGACTTCAGCTCCTTAGTATCGAAAAACTTCATATCACATTGCAGGCATTTGTGCCGCTTCTCCATCAAGTGATATTTCTTTGTATGGTTCGTTAAATCTGACTGATATTCAAAGGTTTTTTCGCAAGCTAGACACTTCTTCTCTTTTTGCTGGACACCATGCACCTCTGCCAAGTGTCGTTGTTTCTTTCGATAGGTATTAAATTTCTCATTGCAGTAGCCACACTTCTTCAGCATGTGGCCAAAGATATGTGTACCTTTTTCGTGGGATTTCTTATTTGACAGTGTTTTAAACACTTTTGGACACCTATCGCACTTATAAGTGCCAACTTGGTGAACTTCAGCGTGTCTGTGAAAACTGGATCGGTTAACGAATCCGGCGTCGCAAACATCGCAAATATAATTTCTGTAGTGCATTGCCATGTGTTCAAGTAGTCCTCTGAATTTGTTGTATGCGCTCTGGCAAATAACGCATCGTAAATCTTGGTCATCGAACCTGAACGGCAAGATGTGACTTTTTATATCCTTGTATAAGATCTTTCCGTGGGATTCGATCAGATGATTGGTTAATTGTTCCAACGTCTCTATATTGGTATCACAAATTATGCACCGCAGAGAAGTGATATCCAGTCTGACTAGATAGTTGTACATCAACGTGCCCTTCGTGAATGTCTTTTTGGTTTTATCATCGTGTGACTCTATCGTGTGCCGCTTGAGGTCCGCCGGTATTTGGTAAGATTCTGTACAGAAAGAGCACGCGTATCCAGCGTCCCCGCAGTTTTTTATTGGCGTCGCGTTAGAGCACTCCAGTATCGTTTGGATATTTGCTCTATGCTTATTTAGTTCTGGTAGGTCTTTTGTTTTGTTATGCTTCCCCTTTGCCTTTGTCTTAGTTTTATTAACAGTATTCAGCGTAGGTTGAGGCACAATCACTAAGTCGCTCACAGTGATTTCAACTTTTTCATTTTTTATAGGCGGGGAACCTACAAAAAAGGAAAAAGTATTTATTACAGGATTATTCCGGAAAGTTATTTAACTAAAGATATATAGGTATATTTTAAAATTATAGGTAGCATTTTTATTAGTTAGTAAATCGAAAAAACTAACTTATATTTTGTTAAGCCAAAACGCTGACAGTCGAAAATTCAAAACGTTCACTGCTGTACAAGAACTTCTATGAGATATCGTAACATGGTTGTACTGTTTTCTATATCCGGTGCGTGGTTGCCACTCGAGCCCTATCTTGAAAGCATTTATTTGCCGATATCGTCCCGAGACTCTTTTTTAAGTGAGCGGTAGTATACTATTGATATGGTTAAGCATATAGAAGTGAGTACCAAAGTACCCAAATCAACCAAAAATACAACTAATACAGGCTATAAAAGCATGTAAAACTAAAGTATGTAAAAAGACCAAGAATTTCTCCAGGGCCAAATAATTTGCTTTGCCCCAGTCAGGTAATCTATCTCTAGCAACACGTGATTTTCTCTAGCAACTTAAAATCTTTAAGTTAAAATATGGCGAATAAAAAAGATATTTATTCTTTTAACAATACATTCAGTTCAAAATAATGAATGACAAACAAAATCTATCATTAGTTTCACAACTATTCGTCCCCATGCTTGGAGCGCATGTGACATGCCCAAGCACACTTTTGAACGAATGCATGACCGCACAATTCACACTTGAATCGCTTATCGTTCATGTGTATTCGTATATGTTCTTTCAAATTCTTCATTCTCATAAACGCCTTCGAACAGATCTCACAGACGTACTTTTTCAGGCCGAAGTGCTTCTGCATATGATCTTTCAGCTTACTGTTTGAGAAAAATGCCTTATCGCATTCAGTGCACTTATGAGGTTTCTCCATCAGATGGTCTTTATGAATGTGTCTCGTCAGAAGCGACTGTTTCTGAAACGTCTTCCCGCACGCTTGGCACACAATATTTGGCATCGGCACTCCATGCCCGTCGGCTAAATGGTGAAGTTTCCGATCGTAACTGTTGAATTTTTCATTGCAATAGCCACATTTGTGCAACATTTTCATATGTACACTACCCTCGTGAGATTTCTTCTTCCTGAGGGTGTCATAAATGTTGGAGCAGTAATTGCATTTGAAGGATCCCTTCGTGTGACTTTCGTTGTGTGCCCTTAGCATCTGTCCGTTGACGAACCCTGCTCCGCAAACGGTACAGACATAATTCCTGTAGTGAGAATTCATATGCTCTTGCAAAGATTTGAATGTGTTGAGAATGTTGTCGCAAAGGACGCATTTAAATATATCGCCATCTTCAAATTTCAACGGAAGTATATGGTTATTTACGTCTGTATAATAACATTTTCTATGATCGATTAGATGTTCGATAAGTTCCTGGAGGGAATCGATACTAATGCAACAAATATTGCATTCTAGAAAGGTGATATCAAGTTTCACTAAAAACGATGACATTCCTACGGTTTGCATGAATGTTTTCTTAGTTGCTTCGTCGTGTTCTTGGATTGTGTGAGTTTTTAAGGCGGCTGCGTCTGGATATTGTTCATAGCAAAAGCAACAAAGAAATTCTGCATTCTCGTATCGACGGATCGGAGTAGCGTTGGAATATAAGAGTATTTGCCTGATGTTTAGGCGATGTTTCCAAACATGTTCCGTTACTTTCGCAGAAGATGCCGCTTTCGATTTCATACTCAACATAGACTTCACATTGATGAAGGAAGCATTTTGTAGGCGTTGGACACCTATAAAGAAAAGGCCTATAAGGCATTGTAATAAGGTGTACAACACATTGGCAATCCCCTGGTGTTGCCAATGTCTATAGGCGACGGTTGTCACTTACCATCAGGTGACCCGCCTGCCTCGTTGTCACTTGTGACATAAAAAAAAAAAAAAAAAAATTTGTTTACAGGATTTACAAAGGCTTTCAATCAAACAGACGGAAGCCATCGTCTGGATTTTGCGTAGGATAAATCCTAGATAGAAGAATATACCCTATCTCATTTGCGCTCATCACTATTGGGACGCGCATATAAAATAAATATAAGAATTGCTTTGGTATTAAACTTTAAAAATGTCAGTAATATAAAAATGCTTTCGAAAACATGTTAAGTTGGAGAAATTGGTACTTTCTTGGTACAAGTCACCAATTTCCGATTTACCAATATGCATGAAACCATATCCCAGGAATTAATAAATTAATTAGATAATTCTCTTACTGATACATATTTTATTAAGCATAATCAAATCACATTTTCTACTTTTCGTAGGAAAACTAAAATAGAATAACATACATACTGTCTTAATTCTTACTGGAAGTGGTAGTACTATTTTTTACATTAAACTAATAAGTATAATTTTATTATGTAATACTAACACTTAATTTATAATAAGATCCTATTAACAATATATTAAAATATACCCCATTAAATTATTTATATATACCAGCCATAGATACACTAATAAAAAAACGTCTTAGACTACTATTCGGTAGGTCTGGCCGTGGTATCTTTCTCTCCATTATGTAAAATTTATAGTTTAATCACTAATTTCTAAGTCCCATTTTGTCAATGTTCATTGCACCATTTCCCCATGCTTAGATCTCATATGACTCTTCCAACTGCACTTCTGAACAAATGCCTGCCCACAATGTTCGCACTTGAACCGCCTGTCATCTGCATGTATACGCAAGTGTTCTCTAAGTGTGTGCTTCCTACCATACGCCTTGAGACACACGTCGCAACGGTACTCCCTAACTCCTGTATGCTTTATCATATGATTCAGCAGATCTTTACGTCCGAAGAACTTCATGTCACAGTGACTGCACTCGTGACGCCTCTCCAATAAGTGGTCTCGCTTCGTGTGACGCGTCAACCTGTCTCGAGTGCTAAATGTCCTGTCGCAAGCCATACATTTTAGCACGACAGGTTGAGCGCCATGCTCGCTAACCATATGCTGCATTTTCTTCGCGTAGCTCAAGAATTTCTCGTGGCAATGCGGACATTTATTCCTCTTCTGATCTGCGATGTGAACAAATTTCTCGTGATTAAGTTTCTTGCCTCTCGTGTCGAATATTTTGCTGCAGTAACTGCAAGCGAACTCCCCTTGCTTATGTCTCTTGCAGTGATTCTGGTGAGTTCGCCTGTTAACGAAAGACGCGTTGCAAATATCGCAGATGTAATTACGATAGTGGACATTCATATGCTCTTGAATTAGTTTGAAGCGCTCGAAGTTCTTAGAACAGAACACGCAGGTGAAGAATTCTCCATGGTATTTAAACGGTACAATGTGGCTATTTATATCCGTGTGTAGTTTTTTATCGTGTACCATTTTCAGATGCTCGATGAGCTGTTCCAAGCTGTCAATATGAACGCTGCATAGATGGCACTGTAAACCAGTTATATCAAGTTTAACAACGTATGATGTCATCGGATAGCCCATCATGAATTTGATCTTGACTGTGTTATCGTGTTTTTCCAAATTATGTCGTTTTAAATCTGCGGGGTCAGCCAAGTGTTCTGAACAGAAACAACAAGAATATCCGATTCCATCGTGGCCCCTTATAGGCGTAGCATTTGAAGATAGCAAAATTGTCCTTATGTTATGGAGATGTTTATCAATTTCTCTTATCTTTCTTAAAGGATTCATTTTCATGAGTTCCATTTTAATATTCTCCGTCACAGATTTTGGTTTGGTTATAGTAACGCTCCAATCGTTGTTTCTCCTCAACTTAGTTGTGGAAGCCTTAAGTCTCTTAAGTATATTACTTACTTTTGGTTCTATTTTAATTTTAGACGTTTTGCAGCCGATACCTACAAAGAAAAGTCTCTATTAAAACTTTCACATCAAGTCTTCTTACATTGCGTGTATATCATATTATTTAATAGCTTTCATAATAGTATGAGTTTTATTAACAAAAATCCGAAGAAATGAAGAGTAACTCTAACGAGATGCACAAATATACAGTTTTAAGGAGTGCTTTTACACCTGCAGAGACTTATTATCTTGGGCGTTGAGGTTTTGACAGTGACCATAAGATTATTTCTAATTATCGTGATTATTTAAGAGCGGTGCCAAGAGAAACAAGAAAATGAATATCATAAATAGGTATATTAATTTAATGCCTTATGTATTATGCTTGTTACAATCACTAAGATATCACGATAAAATACAGTTATCATTCATTTGGGAATATTATTCATTGTCATACTACTTTTAGATATGCCGTGGTTTTTCTTCATGTGTTTACGTTTGCTGTTCTGCGTGGCGTACGCCTTCCCACAAACCTCGCATTTGAACTTTCTCTCGTTCGTATGAGTCGCCATATAGTGTCCGAGCATGTGTCTTTTGATAAAGAATCCCATACTGCAAACAGAGCACTCGTATGGCCGCTCTTTTAGGTGAACACTCCGCATATGCAGCATCAGATTTGACTTAAGATTAAACTTCTTCTCGCACATATCACATTTGATCCCCTCAGCGTTATGAACTTGAATCATATGCCTCGTCTTCTGATAATAATTCTTGAAACGAGCCTTGCATATCTGGCATACGCTATCACCGGCTATGCCTTTGTGTTCAGTGTTCACATGCGCCTTCTTTTTAGACTCGGCAGCGAATACTTGGCCGCAATGCCTGCAAGGGTAGCTGGATTTCTTTTTAGCATGCGTCGTCTCGTGTCGGTTTAGCCGAAAGCTGTTCACGAAACCCGCTCCACAGATGGTGCAAATAAAGTTCCGATAGTGTACATTCATGTGTTGCATAAGTAGTTTCATGTTGTGGAACACCTCATCGCAAAGACAGCAGTTGATCTGCTGCTCGTTAGTTAACTTGAACGGTTGGAAGTAATCTGTGACGCCTAGGTAGAATTTTTTGTCGTGCTCTGTGACAAGGTGTTCCATCAGAATTTTAATACTGTCTATGGGTTGGTAGCATAGGATGCATTTTAGGTCGACGATGTCTAGGAGGGCGACGAAACTGGCCATTCCGGAGCCAGCTTTGTATGTTGGCTTCTCTTTAACATGATCGTTTTGTGTGTGCGCTCTTAAAACATCAGGGTCGGGGTAAGTTTTGAAGCAGTAGGCACAAATGTAGCCGGCGTCGTTTCTATCCTTGAAAGGGGTCGCGTTAGAGTACTTGAGCAACGTCGTCAGATTGTGCCACTGCTTCTTCATTTCAGGCAGGTGTTTTTCGCGGTACAATAGTTTATTTACTGTGTCATTGTTGTCATGTTCCTCCTTAACAGCGCGTTTTCGTCGTTTTTTTGTTGCTCCGGCAACGCCTATAAAAGAAAAACAGTGTTTCACACGCGGTCTCCAGTAAGATCAGGCATTCCTCTTAACTACTTATTATATCAGGCACCGTTTATTTTACGTAATCGCATTCACTACTCGTGGTCATTTAAGAGTTCTTATATTATCGCTATAATGTACCGAAGAAGTAATATTAAACGCAGTTGATATACGTTCGTAGTCCAAAGCGTAGAAATAATTTTCGAAAAGGAGTGTTGTTACATTTTGTTAAGACGCCATTTTCAGTTTACAGTTGATCTTTGGTGAAAGTTCAAGTATGTCGAGAATCAATAAAAGAAATATTCAAATTTAATAATAGTTTATTTTACACACATGTTTCTATCGATTGTAGATACATAAAGTAACTATATAATTATACAAATAGTACATAATATGATTCAACAATACGACAGTTACATAACAGTCAGGGCGGCACGTGTTAGTGATTCACATTAATTATATTCCGAACCAATTTGTACCTTTTCAGGGCAAATAATACCAAAACCGATATAAAATTCAAGCCTTTTGACAATTCAAACGTCTTTTGGATACCAAAAGGTTTATTGCCTATCGAGGTGTATGAATAGAGCAATCATAAAATAATAGTGTTTACCACTGGGTATTAATTTCGCTATGCATATGTACCATAAAAATAACATAACTGTGCTCAGACCATAAAAAATATATATCGATGCGTTAAAATGACTGTTAATAATTAATAAAAATGGGTTAAAATATATGTCAAATTATAAGAATATGAGTTTAAAATCAAAACCAGACAAGACGCAGTCCAACTGAATACATCTAGACGTATTATCACGTTACTCTATCAACATAATCCCCCCTCATTGCACATGTGAATAAACCTAAAAGGCGCTAAATTTAACGTAAATACGTTAAATTTACTATCATATGTCATATCTCTTTCCATCGATGTATTAATATATCATTATTACTAGCGTCTTCCTGTTAGTAAATTAACACGTCTGTTTTCCTAATACTTATTTGAGTTGATTTTTTCTTAATACTTAAGCTTTAGTAGTTCATGACTAAGAATTCATTCAGTTTCTTTTTTCAATGTAAAAACTACATAATTTATTCACTTATCCTGAATATTAACCAATCATCCAGGTAAAAATCTTTGATCTGAGTACCTCCAACAAAACGTGGATTTACCTAATATTGCAAATCGAAATCTGACATAGATTCTGATATGCCCATCCCATCAGACTTTTATTTTGTATTTCCTAACAGGAAGATAAAAGGACGCTCACTACGCTAATTGGTCTTTCTTTTCCGCTTCTGCCTTCTTGCTCTCAGCTGCGATCTGTTTCAAGGTCAACTCCCTATTGTCAATCAGATGTTTCACATCCTCAAACTCCTTGAATATATCCAGGTCATCCTGGTGTAAGCGGACGTGGCTCTTCAAACTGCACTTCTGCATGAACGTCTTCTTACAAACTTCGCATTGATATCTCTTGTCGTCTTCGTGAATTTTCATATGCTCTTTAAGAGTTCTCACTCTCGAAAACGTCTTTCCGCAGACGTCGCATGAACAAACCTCACCGCCCATATGTCGAGACAAATGATCGGCGAGACCGCGCTTAGAAAAGAATTTAGCGTTGCATTTATCACATAGATAACTCCTCTGTTGCAAATGGTGGTGCTTAATGTGCCTGTTCAGTTCGAATTTCTTCTTATAGGTCTTGGTGCAAGCGTTACACGGGTAAACGATGGGTGCCTCGTTATGGGCTTTCACAAGATGCTCGCTCCGGTCGTAATAGCTGACGAATATTTGGGGGCAATGCGGGCATTTATTGCGCAACCAACCACCTGTATGCACCCCCTTTTCGTGATTGCGTTTCTTAGATAGAGAAGTGTAAGATTTGTCGCAGAAATCGCAGGGGAATATACCTTGAGAGTGGGTCTTGCCGTGCTTTCTCAATGCTGCAATTGTGATGTAACCAACACCGCACTTTTTACAGCAGTAATTTCTGTAGTGACTGCTCATGTGGTGGTAAAGATTCTTAAACGATATATGGACAACTGAGCAAAGGACGCATGTGAAATTCTGACCATTCTCCAAACGAAACGGCAGAATTATGTCTTTAATGTGCTTGTATATGGTTTTATTGTGTACAGAAATAAGGTGGTCCTTCAGGTCGTTAAGGTCTTTCATACCCATGTTGCATAGCGTGCAGTGAAGATTTGTTATGTCTACTTTAATTGGGTTGTAGCTGAGTTTGTAGTCTATTATCGAGTTAATTCTGTCTTTTTCGCTTTGTTGCGCCGTATGATGGCGGAGTTCGTCAATGCTCAGGAAAGCTTTAGCGCAGTAGAGGCAGGAGAAGCCACGTATAGTTTTGTCTCTGAAGGGGCTAGCGTTGGAGAACTGTAGTATAGTGGTTAGGTTGACTCTGTGCTCAACGCGTTCTGGTGTAGCGCTTTCGTCGGATTTCTTTTTCTTTTTCCTGCGCTTGGGCGGGTCGCCGTCCGTTCCTATAACAGAAACGATCACATCTCAATTATCTTCATCCACTCTATGTCTTCTTATCATTAATGGACTGGCTGCGGCGTTGTGAGGGTCTTTTTTCGTGCAATTGTATTTTCTATTTCCGCTTTTTAAATCAGTTTTTTCGACTTTGCAGGTTTATTAAGGACAGAGGTGCGTTTGAAGGTTGTTATAAAAATAATTACACTGTGAACAATATAAATGTTTATTTCGTAAAATTAATTAATAGATAACATAACTTAACAATAAGATAGATTTATGTTTAAATATCCGAATTTAGAGTGAAGATCCTTATCCTCTTCCAATGGTCAACACTGTCGGACCATGCTCTATATCCGTGCATATTTAGGTCTGACGCACTTGCGTCTAGCTCCAAACAGTTGTATGTAACCAGATAACCAAGCAACATGAGAAAGTTTTATTGTACGATAAGGTCTGCTTTGCTTTACTTCAGCAATCAGACTACGACAGGGATCACCAATTAGTTTCATTTGGGCACTCCAAATGTATTTTTTTGTCATGACTGTCATGTTCCGTTATGAGAGATTAGGGATCGTCCAATCATGTGAGGTTTGGGCTTTTGGTGACTCCTGGTCTACGTTTCGTGTAGTATTATGTGTCTTTAGGACTCTATTTCGTTGAGATTTTGTAGTCTATAGGTGTGATACTCGTAGTGATATAAGCATAAGTATTTAATTCGAATAATGCAAAAATCATCTAAAATTTTGAGAGAATCGTGCCCCTGGCTTATGAACGATTGGAACTATTACTTATTATTACTATAACGACGAAATTTTAATATACAAAAAACCTGCAAGTAATTTGTTTAAAATCAGTATGTAACAGAATCGATTGTAATAGTTTTTAGTCTATTTTACATTTGCTCCAAAATAAGTAAATACTTGATTTTGCGATGAACATGTATTGTATTACCGTAATATAGTTATGCATTTCACTTTCACACACACAGTAAAAATAACCATGTATCAAAAATGATCGAGTTTGATTGATTTATAAATTTCGTGAGCTCGCATGAAAGTCATTAAACGAGGATATAATGCGAACAATCACTTGTCACAATCACGTTCTTTTTATTGTTCCGCTACAGCACCGTCAGAGGATAAAAATATAACATGCTCTCCCCACTTTAAATATATTAAAGTTCCCTTAATATGTCGAGAAAGCCAAAATCGTATCCAGTATTTAAATTAATCTTTGAAGACATTTATAGTGCATGTAAGTGTTAAAGGATCATTTTTTCAAATGACCGAATGAAATTGTTAAAAAAAAACTAACTAAATTCATATTTATAGTCTGTCCACTGGCGATCAAGGACTCGGTCACATAATCGCAAGGGAGGAGTAATATAATAATCTGTGCGCGGATAGACCCATATGAAATTCGAAACAAAAAAAATGAATATTCACATCATAATGTTTTCAACTTTGAGTCATAGACAAAAATAAACTCACCCTTCTATAAATTGGCCATAATCTCCGATAAAGAATGTGTTTTACACGATTTCCACTCTTATTTACACGTATGTATGTGGGCATATGGCATATCAAGTGATTTGAAAAAAGTCAAAATGTTTTGGTTTGCACTCTGTACTAATTTAGAAATAATTTCAGTTTTAGTTCAATTTTGTAGTACAAAACGTCGGTGAAGTAGTTAAGTTAGTAAGCTTAAGCTTAGCCCTTAAGCTTCCCTGTTCCCTTCCCCACATCCGATTGGATGTGTTGTTTTTAGTATTCCAGCAATAAATTCATTGTTTTGTTGAAGTGTAAAAGTTATTCTTCATTTGAAGAATAGAAGTAAAAATTATTGCAAAGGCAATATTGAGGTTAAATTTCGGTGCGCATGTCAAATTCCTTGATTTTAAATAAAAAAGAAAAACATGCATAACACACACAGGTATTGCAATATTATAAGGCAGTTGTAAGGGTTAACAATTTACCCTTTATTCAGTGATTTGTGAATATACCAAGCTTTCAAAGAATGATTTCCTTACCTTGGTTACCCTAAAATTTTCGAGTCAAAAATATTCGACGTTCCCTGCCTTCAGACTTTTTTGTTGCTATGCACACTAAGACGGGCTGGTTGGCGGTATTGGTAGGACACTACTTGTCGCGGCACAGGTCGTGGGTTCGATTCCTACCTAGGACAGATATTTGTGTGCATGAAAATGTCAGTTTGTCCTTCAAGAGTCTTTGTTGAAAATGTTTATTACTTTCACGCAAAAACTACTTAACTGATTTCGATGTAACTTGGCACCCAGGTAAATAATTTCCTGGAATAAAACATTGGATACTTTTTATCCTGGGAAAAGGTACGATGCCTCGGGAACGCGAGGTGCAGCTAGTTATCTATGTAAGTGTGTATAAAACTCAACCATCTAAACTTATTTTGACACATCGCCAGGGAGACGCAGTTATTCCAAAAAGCTTTCCGCCCTGCGGTTTCACCCGCGATCCCGTTTCTCCATACAAACTTTGGACTCCCTCCCCCTTTTCATGCCCTTAGGGGGTAAATTTGGTAAAATCCTTTCTTAGCGGATACTTTCGTCATAATAATTATCTGCGTGTCGAATTTCAGCGCAATCCGTTCAGTGGTTTGAGCTGTGTGTTGATGGATCAGTCAGTCAGTCAGCGATATGATAGATGCGAAAGATCTAAACAGCGTCCGTGTGGCAGGCTTTAGAATGACTATAGGTACAGTCCGATACGGGAGCAATACTAGCGTTCGCATTATTGGCATCTAAACTGAGGGTCAATAGATGGCCGAGTTGGTAAAGCGACTCTCTTCCTGCTAAAGTCTAGGAAGGTATCTATCATAGGTTCTGCATCTTTCAGTCAGAGACTTCCTGTCCCCAGCTAGGTCTTCCCATTTTTGGGGCGAATACTACCACGTGTAGTTACCTCGCGATGTTTCCCTTCACCAAAAGCTCAGTGTAGGATTCACCAGCCAGCCAGCAAGGCGATGATAGCTCTGTGGTAGTGGAAATCTGTAGCCAAGTACCTGTTGGTGTGTTTGCACTGGAGAGTTGCCTTTAAGGTATTGTAAAGTAAGGCTCATGTTTACTATTTGCAGATGACCTTAAATTGCTACTCGAGGTCAAGTGAGTCGGGACTGTGAACGCTTGCAGGAAGACATTAATAGAATAGTGGAGTGGAGTTACAAAAACAAACTTTACTTTAACGGATCAAAGTGCTCAGTGATGAGTTTTACGCGCGCACGTGCTCCTTTACTCCATGAGTACGTGGTAGATGCAGCGCCTATGCAACGAGTCTCACAGGTGCGGGATTTGGGGGTTGCTGTAACTCCTGAATTGTCCTTTCGCGCTCATATAGCTAAAATTTGTAAAGAAGCGTTCAGAAATTTGGGATTCGTAATGAGACAGACGAGGCACTTCACCAATATTGCAACAGTCAGGGTCTTGTATGACGCACTAGTAAGGAGTCATCTGGAACATAGTGCTGTCATATGGGCTCCGCATGAGGCTAAGTACTCGGTAATGTTGGAGCGTGTACAGAACAAGTTTACGCGACACTTGTACAAAAAGCTGTATGGGGTATATCCGTTTTACCCGTTGATGTACCCTACCCTATTTGTACTGGGGATGGTCGGGTACAATCAATTGAGAGTAAGACGGGAATTTACACTTGTAATGTATTTAGTTAGATTGCTGCGTGGCCTTGATCATAACCCAGGAGTGCTGCAGCGCCTGAGTATATGTGTGCCGGACCGCTACGTGTGGAAGCGGCGACGCCCGCCGCTGCTGGCCGTGCCGACTGCCAGCCTTCTCGCCAAAACACCACTCACCCGCGCTATTCGTACTATTAACGAACTTCATACCAATATGGATATATTCACATGTCATTTGTCATGTCAAGTGAATTCACAAAATATCTATTAGTCTTTTTATGTTATAATATAGATTAGTTAGTTTGTATGTTATAGTAGGTACTTATATTGTTCTTTTATTTTCGTGTGTTTTATATTGTATATTTTGTGTATTTGTTGTTAATCCAAATTATATTTATAAGTTTAAGCCCTTCTATTGCATTAGGTACCCACCTGTAATATTAGTTAAGGAGTTTGTAAATAAATAATTAAAAAAAAATTTTTTGGCTAAGATTTATATTGCGTCTCAAACTCCGATAGCATCTTTATAATTCTTCTGTACGTATGTTTGTCACTGCGTCTAACCGGCTGGACCGACTTTGATGAAATTTTGAATGTGTTTGAGTCCCTTGATGGTTTAGATTTACAGTTGGACCCGGTGGGTGGCACTGCTATCAGGTTCTAGGATTTTTTTCACGTTTTAAAACGTGGATATTATATATTGCAAATCGAAATCTGACATAGATTCTGATATTCCAATCCCATCAGACTTTTATTTTGTATTTCCTAACAGGAAGATAAAAGGACGCTCACTACGCTAATTGGTCTTTCTTTTCCGCTTCTGCCTTCTTGCTCTCAGCTGCGATCTGTTTCAAGGTCAACTCCCTATTGTCAATCAGATGTTTCACATCCTCAAACTCCTTGAATATATCCAGGTCATCCTGGTGTAAGCGGACGTGGCTCTTCAAACTGCACTTCTGCATGAACGTCTTCTTACAAACTTCGCATTGATATTTCTTGTCGTCTTCGTGAATTTTCATATGCTCTTTAAGAGTTCTCACTCTCGAAAACGTCTTTCCGCAGACGTCGCATGAACAAACCTCACCGCCCATATGCCGAGACAAATGATCGGCGAGGCCGCGCTTAGAAAAGTATTTAGCGTTGCATTTATCACATAGATAACTCCTCTGTTGCAAATGGTGGTGCTTAATGTGCCTGTTCAGTTCGAATTTTTTCTTATAGGTCTTGGTGCAAGCGTTACACGGGTAAACGATGGGTGCCTCGTTATGGGCTTTCACAAGATGCTCGCTCCGGTCGTAATAGCTGACGAATATTTGGGGGCAATGCGGGCATTTATTGCGCAACCAACCACCTGTATGCACCCCCTTTTCGTGATTGTGTTTCTTAGATAGAGAAGTGTAAGATTTGTCGCAGAAATCGCAGGGGAATATACCTTGAGAGTGGGTCTTGCCGTGCTTTCTCAACGCTGCAACTGTGATGTAACCAACACCGCACTTTTTACAGCAGTAATTTCTGTAGTGACTGCTCATGTGGTGGTAAAGATTCTTAAACGATATATGGACAACCGAGCAAAGGACGCATGTGAAATTCTGACCATTCTCCAAACGAAACGGCAGAATTATGTCTTTAATGTGCTTGTATATGGTTTTATTGTGTACGGAAATAAGGTGGTCCTTCAGGTCGTTAAGGTCTTTCATACCCATGTTGCATAGCGTGCAGTGAAGATTTGTTATGTCTACTTTAATTGGGTTGTAGCTGAGTTTGTAGTCTTTTATCGAGTTAATTTTGTCTTTTTCGCTTTGTTGCGCCGTATGATGGCGGAGTTCGTCAATGCTCAGGAAAGCTTTAGCGCAGTAGAGGCAGGAGAAGCCACGTATAGTTTTGTCTCTGAAGGGGCTAGCGTTGGAGAACTGTAGTATAGTGGTTAGGTTGACTCTGTGCTCAACGCGTTCTGGTGTAGCGCTTTCGTTGGATTTCTTTTTCCTGCGCATGGGCGGGTCGCCGTCCGTTCCTATAACAGAAACGAGCACATCTCAATTATCTTCATCCACTCTATGTCTTCTTATCATTAATGGACTGGCTGCGGCGTTGTGAGGGTCTTTTTTCGTGCAATTGTATTTTCTATTTCCGCTTTTTAAATCAGTTTTTTCGACTCTGCAGGTTTATTAAGGACAGAGGTGCGTTTGAAGGTTATTATAAAAATAATTACACTGTGAACAATACAAATGTTAATTTCATAAAATTAATTAATAGATAACATAACTTAACAATACGATAGATTTATGTTTAAATATCCGAATTTAGAGTGAAGATCCTTATCCTCTTCCAATGGTCAACACTGTCGGACCATGCTCTATATCCGTGCATATTTAGGTCTGACGCACTTGCGTCTAGCTCCAAACAGTTGTATGTAACCAGATAACCAAGCAACATGAGAAAGTTTTATTGTACGATAAGGTCTGCTTTGCTTTACTTCAGCAATCAGACTACGACAGGGATCACCAATTAGTTTCATTTGGGCACTCCAAATGTATTTTTTTGTCATGACTGTCATGTTCCGTTTGGAGAGATTAGGGATCGTCCAATCATGTGAGGTTTGGGCTTTTGGTGACTCCTGGTCTACGTTTCGTGTAGTATTATGTGTCTTTAGGACTCTATTTCGTTGAGATTTTGTAGTCTATAGGTGTGATACTCGTAGCAAAAATCATCTAAAATTTTGAGAGAATCGTGCCCCTGGCTTTTGAACGATTGGAACTATTACTTATTATTACTTGTTACGTAGAAATTTTGACTACGTAAAAATTTCATAGTACTCACATAGTTTGTGGGATCATTCCATTAGTATATTATATTACTACATCATTATGTGCACATTTGGGCACTGTTTTTCTCATTTGAAAATGATAATATATCATAATTTCACTTTTGTTTTGATAATTTATAACCTTGTTTGTTTTGATTAGGTTGGCAGATCGATTGTGTGAATGAACTGTCAGTTTGACATACTGAAGTGACGTTCCGTTGCTTTGAACGCTACGGTCAAGGTCTCATTCACATAGTCGAATGCATTTTACCGTATTTTTTATCGATTCGTTAGGAATTGAGCGAATGAAGAGTGATTGATTTGTGCTAAGCAACATCCTTAGCGGGGAGCAATGACTCTGTCATTTCCTTTTTCTCGATCGTCGAGAGTACTTCGGCGTCAAGCCTTTTATTTAATATTTTGTGGTAAGTGCCTCATCATCATCTTTCTGAAGTAAAGATTATTATCAGCATTGTACGTAGTCTATATCGTGGTGATTATTTTTCAGTTTCATGTGAAATTACGGCCGGCGCGTGTCTCGATACTTGAGACATCGGACACGCCACGCCATCATTTTCGATCCTGATTGGTATGTATCTCATGGATATTAACTGCAATGTTCCCGGCGTGCTTTATTTTGATTAAATATTAATCAAATTCGTATTTTCTTGACAGCGTGCAGAGTTGACTTTGCGACCAGCACGTGGCGTCACCGGAGTCGACATTGTCCGATCTCCCCACGCCTGGACATTTTCCTCCATAAGGTATTTATGGTGCTTTATAAATTAAATTCCAAAATCATTGTTCTTACGGTGTAATTCCGAACATGCGGGTTAAGCACATGGCAGGTGACTTAACCTATGCATGTTGTTCTTATATAGTAGGAGTGTTGTAGGGATCCCTCTCATCAATCTTCAATTGATGCCGAGGCATCTTATAGATATTTTGAGTATTTTTATACATAATTTTCTGGAATTGGGACGCTGCTTGACCGAGCACATGGCCGACATCGGGGGCTGATGTCCGTCCTTTGTGTGCTCGGGCTGTGTAGTATTTCCATTCTAATGCCACCAATTTTGGGCCAATTCCAGGAGGTGTCTGGAGAGGGCTAAGAACCCCCATTGTCTGGAGAGGGCTAAGCTCCCCCCATTATCTGGAGAGGGCCGCGTACCCTCACCTTTGTAGCGGACTACGTTCCGAGGACCACGCTCCTCCTTCATCGGAGTGGCCACATCCTCTCATTCATCGGAGAAGCCACGTCCTCTCATTCATCGGTGCAGGTTCCTTCATACACAACGGTTTAAGTTTAAATAATATTTTTTTACGGACTGTCAGCCGTTCTGACAGTGGCGCTCAAATTTAACTTTCCCATATTTTAATATATCATCCAACCAAATTAAACATTACCCCAGGCCCACGCCTGAGTCTAGCTGGCTATAAGTACATATCTATGTATTGTTCGGTTTACATAACTTTGTTGAATATTATTTTAGAAATATTTTTTAATAATTGTTTCCGGGGAAATTTTGGTTTTATTTTACCACCTCCCCAGAATAATTGTAACATACTATAACGACGAAATTTTAATATACAAAAAACCTGCAAGTGATTTGTTTAAAATCAGTATGTAACAGAATCGATTGTAATAGTTTTTAGTCTATTTTACATTTGCTCCAAAATAAGTAAATTCTTGATTTCGCGATGAACATGTATTGTATTACCGTAATATAGTTATGCATTTCACTATTTTAATGAGAAACTTTTTGGGGTGTACAGACATTTGTATACAGTAAAAATAACCATGTATCAAAAATGATCGAGTTTGATTGATTTATAAATTTCGTGAGCTCGCATGAAAGTCATTAAACGAGGATATAATGCGAACAATCACTTGTCACAATCACGTTCTTTTTATTGTTCCGCTACAGCACCGTCAGAGGATAAAAATATAACATGCTCTCTCCACATTAAATATAAGTTCCCTTAATATGTCGAGACAAAATCGTATCCAGTATTTAAATTAATCTTTGAAGACATTGACGGGCCGGTTGGCGTGGTTGGTTCCCATCCAGGACACACATTTGTGTGTATGAACGAACATGTCTGTTTGTCCTGAGTCTGGGTGTAATTATCTATTTAAGTATGTATTTATAGTAAAATAGTATATGTAGTATATCAGTCATCTGGTTTCCATATTACAAGCTCTGCTTAGTTTGGGATCAGATAGCCGTGTGTGAAAAATGTCCGAGGATATTTATTTATGGTGCATGTAAGTGTTAAAGGATCATCTTTTCAGATGACCGAATGAAATTGTTAAAAAAAATCAAACTAAATTCATATTTATAGTCTGTCCACTGGCGATCAAGGACTCGGTCACATAATCGGAGGGGGGAGGGGGGGGGGGAGTAATATAGTAATTTGGCAATAATCTGTTATATGTATAGTAATAAGAAATTCGAAACAAAAAAAATATGAATATTCACATCATAATGTTTTCAACTTTGAGTCATAGACAAAAAGAAACTCACCCTTCCATAACTTAGCATAGCAGCATCAAAAAGTAATCACATTTTTCAAATTCTAAATATGACGAATATTTGGCCATAATCTCCGATAAAGAATATGTTTTACACGATTTCCACTCTGGCTTATTTACACGTATGGCATATCAAGTGCTCTGTACTAATTTAGAATAAATTTCACGGTTTTAGTTCAATTTTGTAGTACGAAAAATCGGTGAATTAGTACGCTTAAGCTTAGCCCTTAAGCTTCACTGTAATCGGATGTGTTGTTTTTAGTATTCCAGCAATAAAATTCATTGTTTTGTTAAAGTGTAAAAGTTATTCTTCAATTGAAGAATAAACGTAAATTGAGTAAATATTATAGCAAAGGCAATATTGAGGTTAAATTTCGGTGCGCATGTCAAATTCCTAGATTTTAAATAAAAAAGAAAAACATGCATAAAACACACAGGTATTGCAATATTATAAGGCAGTTGTAAGGGTTAACAATTTACCCTTTATTCAGGGATTTGTGAATATACCAAGCTTTCAAAGAATGATTTCCTTACCTTGGTTACCCTAAAATTTACTAGTCAAAAATATTCGACGTTCCCTGCCATCAGACTTTTTTTGTTGCAGACTAAGACAGGCCGGTTGGCGGTATTGGTAGGACACTACTTGTCACGGCACAGGTCGTGGGTTCGATTCCTACCCAGGACAGACATTTGTGTGCATTAACATGTCAGTTTGTCCCGAGTCTTTGTTGAAGATGTTTGTTACTCTTTCACGCAAAAACTACTCAACGGATTTCGATGTAACTTGGCACACAGGTAGATCATATCCTAGAATAAATAAAAGGATACTTTTTATCGCGGGAAAAGATAAGATGCCTCGGGAACGCGGGTGAAAACGCGGGGGACAGCTAGTTATCTATGTAAGTGTGTATAAAACTTAACCATCTAACCTTATTTTGAAACATCGCCAGGGAGACAAGTTGTATATGTAGTACTAGCTTTCCGCCCCGCGCTTTCAACCGCGATCCCGTTTCTCCATACAAACTTTGGACCCCCGTCCCCCGCTTCATCCCCTTAGGGGGTAAATTTTGGAAAATCCTTTCTTAGCGGATACTTTCGTCATAATAACTATCTGCGTGTCGAATTTCAGCGCAATCCGTTCAGTGGTTTGAGCTGTGTGTTGATGGATCAGTCAGTCAGCGATATGATAGCCATAGTCCTTTACATGTTAAAAAGATGCGAAAGATCTAAACAGCGTCAGTGTGGCAGGCTTTAGAATGACTTTAGGTACAGTCCGATACGGGAGCAATACTAGCGTTCGCATTATTGGCATCTAAACTGAGGGTCAATAGATGGCCGAGTTGGTAAAGCGACTCTCTTCCTGCTAAAGTCTAGGAAGGTATCTATCATAGGTTCTGCATCTTTCAGTCAGAGACTTCCTGTCCCCAGCTAGGTCTTCCCATTTTTTGGGGCGAATACTACCACGTGTAGTTACCTCGCGATGTTTCCCTTCACCAAAAGCTCATTGTAGGATTCACCAGCCAGCCAGCAAGGCGATGATAGCTCTGTGGTAGTGGAAATCTGTCGCCAAGCACCTGTTGGTGTGTTTGCACTGTAGAGTTGCCTTTAAGGTATTGTGAAAAAGGTCGGCAACATATTGTCAATCCCCCTATTGCCTGGTTGCCTGTTGCGCTGTAGTTTACTACGCCGAAACCTCAAGCTATGTAAACGGTTAACTATTGAACGGATTTTGATAAAATTTTGCACACAGGTATATCATATCCTGGAATATTATAATTAATGCGAACGTTTGTTTGGATGTTCAGATGTTTGTTACACTTTCACGCAAAAACGAGTAAACAGATTTTGATCAAAGTTGGCCGTAATAGTCTCAAAATCATTGTTGTTTCTTTTTATCTCTCCTGTTCGTAGGAAAACCCAGGCCCTCTTCTTATTTTATAAAAAAAGAATCCTCTATTTTCTTGTTGTAATGGATACAATTTTAAGCTAAGATTTATATTGCGTCTCAAACTCCGATAGCATCTTTATAATTCTTCTGTACGTATGTTTGTCACTGCGTCTAAACGGCTGGACCGACTTTGATGGAATTTTGAGTGTGTTTGAGTCCCTTGATGGTTTAGATTTACAGTTGGACCCGGTGGGTGGCGCTGCTATCGGGTTCTAGGATTTTTTTCACGTCAGATAGTAATTATATGCATAGGTAATAGCTAGCGCTTGTCGGGGAATAACCTAACCGTGTCAGTTCACTTAGTAAAGCCTTCCCATTATTAGTTTTGTCGAAAGAAAACGTTTCTACTTCAGTATTCAGTTGAAAAGAAAAATAGATACAAATATCCTTTGAAAGCTTGGATATATATTGTAAAATGCACAAGTAATATTGCAATACCAAAAATCTATTCTAAAACCTTAAAATTAATAATTAAATAAATAATAGGTTTCGGTTAAGCTGCCGTTATCGAGAATCTCATAAGGTTATAGATAAGCTAGGTATCTATATCGTATCTATATGGTATCTAATCTGTAATATCGAAATACATATGTCGAAAATGGTGACTTTTTTTTAATACACGATAAGCTTGTGTTTGACCACAATCTCACCATGGTAAGTGACGATGTGGCCGAAGGTGGTAAGCATACAAAACCTAGATGGGAACTGGCTCTCAAGTGCAGCTGTCGGAACACACCGATACGTGCTTGGCGACAGATTTTCAACTTGAGGGTGGTAGCCAGCCAGTCGGGGTACTACAAAGTACCCTACCAGCGAGCTATGGTTTCCTCACGATGTTTTCCTTCACCGAAAGCTCAAGCTCATTGTAGGATTCAAACCCACGACCTTCGTCGCGGTATCCGATGTCACTACCACTGAGCTATCATCGCCTTAAAAACACTTTTACGAAGGTTTTTTTGTATATTTAGTAGGTGACCCGCCCACCTATCTTCTCCTTAAGTTTGTCATATCACTTGCCGGACACTGTATATGTATATAAAAAAGCGAAAGACTCACTGATTAATTACGAAATCTCAGAAAGTATAAATGCCTACTCCCTAAGAAAGGATTTTTGAAAATTAAGCTAACTCAAAACTCATTTATTCAGTTAAGGCCCTGGTAAGGCACTTATGAACGTTACAATTGACTCTACCACCGGTTCGGTACACTTAAACAGAGAAGACTCCGGCAAGAAACTCAGCAAGGCAATTTTTCTTTTCAGCAGTGGAGCTAGTTTCTTATTTTTTTTCTAGAACCAGTAAATAACTTTAGATGATAATAATTCTAGAATTCGGTGTAGTAGACTTTTAGAATCTTAATGCAGTTTTCAAAGATTATTGGCGAAGGTTTTAGGTTAAAATAGACGTGGTTAAACGAGTTGGCAGCTTTATCGATACCTATCATAGTGAAGCGATTGGTTGTGTGATTACGCCAAGCTATATGGTACAGCTGAGATATTTTTTGTAAAATAACCTTTGATATCTAATAACTAAAGATACATAATCAGCGACAAAAATGGCCGAATGTCTACCCACTCGAACATATGGGTGGACTTTTAAATCTAGTAGCATTCGAACGCTCCGACGGTAAACATGCCTCAGTGCTCGTTTAAGATATATTTTGGCTAGCAGGTATGAGTTATTGGCTTTTGTACATAGCTTTGTGAATTAAACTTATAAAAAAAAACTAGTATTACCCACCAACACAATTTGAGACAGTTTGGACATAACTTTTGCTTGGGATTGTTTATCTTTAGTTATTAGATATCAATGAAAATAATAAATATTTGATAACATATCCACTGTACTCTACTGTGACGAAAAATAAAATAAAAAGTATAATTCAGTATCAATGACATCTATACTTTCTGCACTAGTCTATCTGGTAACCATTACTCATTTCAGCAGAAAATCTATGAAGTCCAACTAACATTTCTTAATTCTATCCTTTCTTTTTAGAACTTGTTGTTGATCTCTCTTCAACTCTACTTGTGCAGGAGATAGCTTCATTTTATTCATGTCTCATCTTTGGTTTTCATTGCTTAGTAACAAGTTGTCTATCTCATTTATGCTTATTCTCCCTTATTAATTGTCTATGTAATCGGATGACAATTTCACAGTGCCGCATCAAGTTTTACGGGAAAAAAGGAATATTATGCATCACAATACGTGACTTTACGGAAATTATCAAACGAGTTACGCCTTTATACGGTGTTATGAATTCTCGTCATATTCGAGTAGTCTATGATGTTAGTTGTCCATCACTTGAGAAGTATCAGTCCAAATTGTTTATACATGTTCGTAATAATCTGAATAAGGATAAACAAATTGGAAAAAGTTACCAGGAAAGTCAAAAATTTCGAGAAAAACTAAAGTTAGTGTAAGATTTTTTTCAAGACGTATTTTACTGTAGAGAAATTGACAGTGACGAGCGCAATGTGATTAATATTACCGTTTAAACGATCTAATATCAGAAAATACACGTGTTCTCATTAATTATTTAAAAAAATAATTTCTGTGTGACGAAATATTTATTCCAACAACTGTCAAATCAGTCCAGCTAATTAAAAATCCAACTTTAGTCAACAATAGTAATAATCCAAGTTTAGTATCTTATGGTCTTATTCATAACAATCTCGAGGGTGTAAAGCAACTGCTTAGCAGATTCTTAATTCAAGTTTTCTATAGAGAATTTGAATTAAGAATCTGCTAAGTACTCGCTAAACACCGTCGAGATTTTTATGAATACGGCCATTAGTCTTCACTTTTAGTGAAAACATATGATATGGAGGACCTGAAAAGTTTAAAACCTAAGTAAGCCTTAGTCATAAAACGCTATTTAACTTTAACTGTTTAAATCATAACGTAAAAAACGTTACAATATATCAAAGCGTGCACCATCGTAGACCACATCATCACCTAAGATCAAGTGAGATGTGGTCAAACGCAAACCTATTGAACAATAAAAAAAAAAAAAAAATGACAACTTTGGGAAATTCTACACTTTAACCTCCTAGTAAATAAGTCGAGAATTAAATATCACAATTTTTTCGATAATCTTATACCTATCTACGTCACACTTCGTGACGTCACCTATAAAGCCGCGTACACACACAACCAACGTCACTAGTAAACCAAACTAGCCACTTACGTTTAGTTGAAGTCTCAGCGTCTTCGACGTCTGTCTTCGCCTTTTTGGACCGAGTTGTTGGTCCCTTCTTCGCCGCCCGCTTCTTCGGCTTCGTCTCTTCGGGCGATTCGGCTTTAATCGGCATTTCGAATTCTGAAATTGAATGTGTTGATAAGACTTCATGCGGCCCCGTGAACTTTTTGGCGGGAACATGCGAAGTGAGGGTTTTCGTATGATTTTCAAAAATAGTGTAATTGAGTGTTATTGAATAAGATTTGGTGGTGTTTTGTCCATAAAGATCAATTCAAGTGTATCGTGACAAAAAGTCCTTGAAAAGTTTTTTTGGAACAGCCACCAATTTCACTAAATCTGACCTGACTTAACTGACGATGACTACAACAATAACTCGACATTGGCAGAAATGTCATAAAGGACGATTGCCACCAAAGAAAACAAAAAAGTACAGATTTAAATACCTATGATCCCTATATATATATCCTATATAATATATATCCCTAGAAACACGAGGAATCCAAATCGATTGGTCTGTGACATTCCGCCTCGAATTGCTCTTTATCAGAAACAATGTTTTGCAATGTGTATAAAAGTGTATAACGCGATACCAGATTATATTAAATCACTTCCACGGACACATTTTAAATGTAAATTTGTTAAATGGTTAAAATCTAAAACATTTTATGACATAAATGATTTGTTTTAATTAATTCTTTGACAAGTTTTGTGGTATTGTTTAGTTGTATTTGACATTTATTACACATAATTTTTTTTTAGAGGTATTAATTTATAGGACATAATGATTAATCAATTTTATATAGTATATAGGTAAAATGATTTGTTTTAATTAATTCTTTGACAAGTTTTGTGGTATTGTTTAGTTGTATTTGACATTTATTACACATAATTTTATTTTGGAGGTATTAATTTATAGGACATAATGATTAATCAATTTTATATAGTATATAGGTAATATATTTGCATGCTTATATTAAAGTTAAATGTGCTGAATTTTAATTGATTTAAGACCTTATTGTACTTAACCACATTTAAAGCAAAATAAATATTTCTATTTTTTATGCTAAACTCTAATGTCAGTCAGAACATAGCGAGAGAGACAACGTCATACTTGAAATTATTTCTAATTTTATGTACTGGTTAGGGAGCGAGCATTACTTCTTCACAAAGACATAGTAATTATTATTTTAAATAAGTATAAGCCATGTAGCAATGACTAATGGAAAAACCCGACTGTCTGGCTACCACCCTCTAGGTGAAAATCTGTAACCAAGCACCTATCGGTGTGTTCCGACAGCTACACTTGAGAGCCAGTTCCCATCTAAGCTTTGTGTGCTTACCACCTTCGGCCACATCATCACTTACCATGGTGAGATTGTGGTCAAACACAAGCTTATCCAGAAAAAGATTATTTTGTTTTTTTGTTGTTTTACTTTTTCAAAATTTTTGTACCTACCTATGTTTATTTCCTTCATGTATATATACATTTTTTGTTTGTAACATTTATATTATGTACTTATAGGTTATTTTTTTTCTTTTATGTGTGATGTTACGTGTGTCAAGTAATACAAACTATTTTCTTTCTTTCTTATTGGAATTTAAGAAGAAAAGCTTTTAGTGATCTTTCAGTTGCTTTGAAAGTTAAAAGAAAAGTGATATTTTAATAAGGATCTGTATGATTAAAAACTAATCACCTGCTCCAGAATATCCATCCTCGGCTGATGCATTGTTGTCATCTGAATCGTTGCCATCGTCACCAGGGATCTCCACTTTCACAATTTCGGCTGTCCATAGATAAAATCATCTTATTAATATGAAATGTTGCTTAGCAATAAAATTGCTTAAGAACTTTTTTGTTAGCATGGGTCCATTTAAGTATTAAGATAGCAGATTTATTACATTTATTTATCCCCCCTCCCCCTTGTCATCAAAAGTAAGCTAAGCTGATATGATTTTGATTCCAAATTCATTGGGTTCAATTCCTGGCTTGGGAAATATTTTTTTCCAAAATCTAATGATGCAAGAGCATTTTTTGCTGTATATCATTTCAGGTGTAGTTAAAATTATGATGGTCCTCTCAGTTCAAATTGGTTCAAGCTCTTTGGTTTTATTTTAATTAGCACAACTTACGTTTAAAATATCCACCCTGGAGTTTATTCTTGAACTGCTCCTCTGTGAGTAGCACTTGTCTCTTGAAGTTGGCAGCATTGCGGAGCTGTGTGATACATATCTCACAGATGCCACCCTCCTCGTGACCATCAGTCACTGTACTTAACTGTGGACAGAATGTTCTGCTAAGATTTTAGCAGTAATAATCTTAATATTACAATTCCTTGACTTTGAATTAAGTAATTTAACTAAGTTTCATTTGAATTAAGTAATTTAACACGTGTAATCACTTTATTTTTCTAGAATAACAAATTATTGTTGTAATATCTTATTTTATTGTACACTGACTGTCCCCTGTGGTTTCACCTGCATTGAAGAGGGATAATATATTTTTAAAAAATATTTTGTTTTATTGAAATATAGATTTGTGGTGTCTTTATTTTCCCGGAATATTCTATTATAATTGTAAAATGATTTTGGGTAATAACATGGATTTGATTCTAAGCTGCAATATAATGCAAAAAGGGACAATTTAGGAAATATCTGAACTATCGTTGTAACAATCTAATAGGGTCATTTTGACAGCACATACACAATCATGTGTCAAAAAGAGACAAACATAGTGCGACAAGACGAGACACCCTCTTGTCAAATTAGGACTATTGGTATTTAATTATATTCTGGTACTGAGTATGTAGAGTATTTTTTGTGACAAAGCATCCATTGCCAAAGTTTAAATGTACTTCTATTTATCTACATTTTCTTTCATACATCAGAACAATACCAGCAAGCAGGCAATCACTTTGTGGTAAGCGATTACTGTTGTAAGCTTAATACAATACTTTGAAGACAACTGGCTCTCATGTGCAACTGCTAGAACACACCTATAGCAACAGACTTCAACTTTGGCCCAGAAGTCCACTGTAAATTAAATAGGTCTTCCCCTAACAATGCTTTTGATATGATATATAAGAAACTTGCCCATTATGAATCAGATATTGTTTTGAGCTGATCAGCTGATCTTTAACAATTTACTTGTAACAAAACTAGGCTTATGCAAATTACCTAGGAACCTAAAATTCATATTAAAGGTGGAGTCAGTGTTCCCATACATATGTAAGGACGAGGTTTAGTGATAAATACTATCCTAAAATTCTATACATTTCAAAAAGTATAACAAATATAGTAAAAGTCCACGAATGTGTAATACAGCACAAAAACTTACGGTAATATCGAAACAGTCCTTCAACATGTCGGCGTAAATTTCTTCCTCGCCCATCCAGTGGTATGAGCTCTTAACATCTTTATACGCGCCCTCTGAAGCGCAGCAACGACACGAACCACTAAGTATCGCAGATGCCATCATTTGTAGCACAAAATATTAACATTTACACCTATATTACTTTAATTACTTCATTATATTATAAACATAAAGAAAAGAGGACGCTACACCATCCATATTCCGCCATTTTCTTAATAAAGATTTTTTTTGTTAACAATGTAACCAATATGAAAAACTAATGCTTAACTCAATGCTGCCAGTAGACAAATAAAAAAATATTACAAGAGTTGCGTTTCTGAATAATTATAAAAAAAGACAATAAATAATAATAATCAATCCTACTGGTATTTTATTTTGGAACTAATCTTTCAGGTAGGGTGGTTTTTCAATTCAGTCATTTTTGTTTTCATTTTGTTAAATAGAATGAGACTTTTTGCCCTTGGTGGTTGATGAATTTTATGACTGGTTGGACAAACTCACCTTATCTGTTCTGGAAGTCACCTGGAAGTCACTGTCACTGTCATTGTCAGTCAAACTAATTGTCAATCTCATCTGAGAGAAATTCACAGATTACTGATATGTAGCTAGCTAGAAATTGCATTTACTAGGAAAATTGCAGTGCTTTCTTTTGAATTTGATTGCACATATTTTTTATATTAGAACCTATTTATTCCATAGATTTAGCTCGTGTAATTAATGGAGACTATCAAAGCCTGCCGTTGTTGCCTTCTCCGGCCGCCTGATAAAGATCTGAAGTCTCCTTACCATGGAGTATTTGGGAAGACCGAAATCTATTCAGACATGCTAAAAGAATGCTTCGAAATTCATGTAAATACAGTTTACTTTTTATCACTAAATTAGATATTTTTAACATGTTAAAGATGTTTTAGAGCTGTTAATGAGGGATGAATTTAAAGTATCAATCAATTTAATTTATTGAGCTAGCGGACTGCTTTGGTAGTTGACTTTTAGAGTCAAGTACAACTTATTCTATTATTCGTAAGGCTCATGAGATAGCCAGTTAGAGAGTAGCTTAGAACTACAACCAACTCTAATTTAAATCATGTTTTAGTGTGATTGGGCTTATATTTAATCTTGCCATGGTATATGATGATAATATGACCAATGTTGGTAAGCACAGAAAGCCTAAGGTAAGCAAGAAACTGGCACTCAAGTGTAGGACCTTAAAAATATAAGAATATCCAAGTAATTTGATGGAACGGTTGGCGTGGTTGGTTAACACACTGCCTATCACGCCGTAGGTCGTGGGTTCGATTCCCATCCAGGACAGACATTTGTGTGCCGACACATATTAACAGCCGGACAGATATTAAAGTATGTATTTACAAAAAAAAAATTGTCTATGAATTATATCAGTCATCTGGTTTCCATATTACAAGCTGTGCTTAGTTTGGGATCTGATAGCTGTGTGTGAAAGAAAAATGTTGGAGGATATTTATTTATTTTAATAACCCACATTCAGTTGCAAAATTTTATGAATTTTAATTCAGTTAAGAAACATTATATTAAATTTTTAATCTGTAATACCCACATCTCTTCTTGCTTTGTGTTTTTACCAGGGTTAGATTCAGACCATAAAAAATTTTTTACATGGAAATCATCATCTGCCTGCCATGCCCCCAATTATTTGGGTTTGGCACAATGCATACTTTTCTTCTATGTGGCTCGTTTCATATTGCACTGCTGTTCAAGTGGCGCGTAAAACCACCCATAAAGCATCTATTTAAAAATAAAATTTGTATCATTCAGTTGACAGGCACAATTGAAGCGGACGGTATCTGTGAGGCATGCATCACACGTCTCCGTGATGCGTGTGACTTCAAGCATCAAGTGCAGCAGTGTCAGAAGGAACTGATGGAGAAGGAGACCAAGCTGACTTACGATAATTATGTCAAAGGTGCATACTGTAAATCTATTATTTTTACTTTAGGATAATCTTGGTATGTGATGATGCGGCCAAAGGTGGTAAGCGCACAAAGTTTAGATAGGAACTGGCTCTCAAGTGCAGCTATCGGAACACACCGATAGGTCTTGGCGGTGTTTTTCAACTTGAGGGTGGTAGCCATCCAGTTATGCACTTCAAAGTACCACCATGCTGTGGTTTCCTCATGATGTTTTCCTTCACTGAAAGCTCACGCTCATTGTTGGATTCGAACGCACGACCTTTGCCGCGGTATCCGACGTCACTACCACTAAGCTTTCATCGCCTTAAAATCATACGGATAACGCGGCGAAGGTCATGGGTTCAATCCTATAATGCAATTGAGCGAAAGGAAAAGGTGAAAGAAAACATGGTGAGGATACCACAGCACGGTGGTAGGGTACTTTGTAATACTTGACTGGCTGGCTACCTCCCTCTAGTTGAAAATCTGTCGCTAAACACTTGTTAGTGTGTTCCGGCAATTGCACTTGAGAGGCATTGTAACAAGGTGTACAGCACATTGGCACTGCTAGAGTCTTTAATTGGAATTATATCAAGGCGATGATAGCTCAGTGGTAGTGACGTCGGATACGGCGCGAAGGTCGTGGTTTAGAATCCTACAATGAGCTTGAGGTGAAGGAAAACATCGTGAGGAAACCTTAGCACGGTGGTAGGTACTTTGTAATACCCGACTGGCTGGCTACCACCCTCATGTTGAAAATCCGTCGCCAAGCATCTATCGGTGTGTTCCAACAGCTGCACTTGAGAGCCAGTTCCCATCTAGGCTTTGTTTGCTTACCACCTTCGGCCACATCATCACTTAACATGGTGAGATTGTGGTCAAATACAAGCTTATCCAGAATAAAAAAGTATGAATCTCATTTAATTTTCAGATGAAGTCGCTCTAAAGGTGAAAGAGGAAATATCAGACGTTGATGATAACGACATTTATATGCTTGGTGAAGGTACGTATCGGCCAGTACCGAGCGCTTTCAATCACGTGGTTAAACATGAAAATTAATGAGGATCAGTAAAGTTATAGCAAATTCAATAGAACTAGTTTCAACGTTATTCTTTATGACTTAAGAATGATATATCTTTTTGAATTATCCAAATCGGACCATTACTTACGAAGATATTAAGTAATAAACATATATATATGCCGTTCCTGTCGCTGAAAGCCAATGCTCGCGGGTGCGTGTGACGTCACTGTGAGGGAACGAGTGCGGCCGCCCAGCACTTACTTCTGGTAAACTGGTATTTGGTCAATGTTTTGCCGATTTAATAGCAAGTGTTATACCTTTTTGAATAGCTAAAGAGACGTAGAAGTTTTTAAAATCATTTGCCGAATAAGTTCGATACATTTTTTTTTTTAAAAAGCACTTAGTTAAAATTCTTTAATTCTAACCATTCTCGGGCAGTATTTTTATGCTGTTAGTAGTAGGTTTTTTTTTTATGTCACAAGTGACAACGAGGCAGGCGGGTCACCTGATGGTAAGTGACAACCGTCGCCTATAGACAATGGCAATACCAGGGGATTGCTAATGTGTTGTACACCTTATTACAATGCCTTAAAGGCGAACTGGCTCTCAAGTGCAATTGCCGCAACACACCAACTGGTGCTTGGCGACAGATTTTCAACTTGAGGGTGGTAGCCAGCCAGTCGAGTACTACAAAGTACCCTACCACCGTGCTGTGGTTTCCTCACGATGTTTTCCTTCACCGAAAGCTCAAGCTCATTGTAAGGATTCGAACCCACGACCTTCGCCGCGGTATCCGACGTCACTTACCACTGAGCTATCATCGCCTTCGTTCTTCGGTTCAGTTTTTGTTAATCATTTCTATTAATTGACATGCCTTCTAACTAACCTTTTTCCTTAAACATCAAAAAATGGGACCCTAACAGCTGTAATCCCAAAAACTCGATAATAAAGCAAAAAATAAAGGTTATCATAAATAATCTTTGAAATTGTCTCCGTAACGGCAAATCCATCAGAAATGAGCTGAATAATAACGTCATTTTCACCAGCAGCTTTGCCCGCGTGTACTACACGATTAATCAAACATACAGACCTCAACACCCCTTTTTATCCCTTTCAGGGGTGATATTTAAATAATCCTTAAAAGCATGATTCTTTATTTTATTGAAGAGCATAAATACTATACTTCACGTAATTTTGATAATAAACAATTTATTTTTCATACAGACTTTAATATCCCTTTTTACACCTTTTAGGGGTGAAAGTGAAAAAATACTTAAATATGTTTCTTTGATTTTATTGAAGAGCATAAATACTAAATTTTGAATGTGTATAAAAAAAATCATACAAATTTTAACACCCCTTTTAACCCCTTTAAGGGTTGGAATTGAAAAATCTTTAATTATATGTTTCTTTAATTTTTTTGAAGTGCAAAAATACAAAATTTCAAATAATTTTGATAAAAAAAAATATTTTTCATACAAACTTTAACAGCCCTTTTTACCCCTTTAAGGGTTGAAATTCAAAAATCCGTAAATTTGGATCTTTAATTTGATCGAAGAGCATAAATACTAAATTTTGAGTAATTCTGAAACAACCCACTGCGCGCCTTATCGCTGCCAACGGCTAACTGGCGGCGACCAACACTGTGACGTTTCAGCTACCGCGAAGGCACTCGGTGCACTTCGCTAGTAATTCGGTAATTTTTGTCGTAGAACAAAAATTTTTGCACCTCTATAAATCTGCATTCTTAACTAAAAACGTTACGGATCCTCATTATATTATTATTATAATAATCCTACTAATATTATAAATGTGAAAGTTTGGATGGATGGATGTGTGATTGTTTGTTACTCATTCACGCCAGAACGGCTGATTGGATCTGGATGTAATTTGGCATGGAGATAGATTATAGTCTGGAATAGCACATAGGCTACTTTTTATCCCGGGAGAAGATAAAATCCTTTGGGGACGCGGGTGAAACCGTGCGGAACAGCTAGTATATTATAATTTTATTTATGGGTTTAGAAAAATATTTACTTAAACTAACAACAGTTTTCATTGTAGTCAAATACCCTATTTTGCACATCGATTAATTGTCACAATTTTCTGGAAGATTAAGGTGAAATGAGCTGAGATTGCCCCTATCTAAACCAAATCCTAGTTCCGCGCCTGAGCTAATTAAAATAATTCACCCAGGGCCGGATTTAAGGGAGGGCAAACGAGGCCTCCACAAGGGAGGGGCCCCCATAGGCCCCATATAAATGGTATTTATTAAAAATGTATACCATATTACAAACCTGAACAACTAAATATCAGATATGAAGATCACAAATATTAAAAATACTAATATCGCAATATGTCTAGTGTAAAATCATTTGTTTTTTCTTTGTAACTTCGATTTGCGTAACAATTTTAATTCACGTAGTTATTTTTATTTCTTTTTTTATATTTTAACTAAACTTATTTTGTGTTTTAGATTGAAGTGTGTTTGTGTATAGGTATTACCTTACCCTACCTTAATGTAATCCCTTTAAATGGTGTCTATATCTGTTATTGATGTACATACTAGATGTATTCACTTTATGAATGTTTGTTTTATGTGTTACTAGTGGGCCCAGCAGACGTTGTCCTGCCCTGAAATTAAAACAAAACATAGAACCCGATTCCAGCGACACCAGCCGTGTCCAATTTGTGAATCTAAACCATATGTCATATGTCAGCCCGACCTCGAGACATGTCAAAAAGTCGTTCTATACTAAATGTATGACAATTATTCTTTTTCTGTGTCAATTCATTTTTTTTTTTTGTGCATTTTTCTTATTTTTTAATAGTTATTCTGCTATTCCGGGCGGAGACGAATCTAACAAATCAAAAACCATGAAAATCGGTCCAGCCGTTCTTGAGTTATAAATAGTGTAACTAACACGACTTTCTTTTATATATATAGATATGTATGTTGTTGGTGTACCTTAACAATAAATAAATAAATATGTAAATGATAAACATCAAGCAAGAAAAATATTATTTGTCCTGTTTGCAAAATACCTAATTAGAAGCCTCTACTCCTTTGCTGGCCCAGGGCCTTGACACGTCTAAATCCCGCCCTGAATTCACCCGTTAATATGATGAAACAAAATTGCAGAGCTGAAAGAAGAGTTATCAGACTTCGAAGACGATAAGAACCTGGCAGAAGTGCTCGGATTCAACAACGTGACGGTGAAGAAGAAACAATCACAAAAGAGGCGGAGTAGCAGACATCTAGTTTTACAGCACGGTGAGTAAATTAATATCCTGACGTACTCGGCCATATGAGCGAAGATAACTCACTGGTAGTGACGTCGGATACCGCGGCGAAGGTCTTGCGTTCGAATCCTACAATGTCCTTGAGCTTTCGGTGAAGGGAAACATCGTGAGGAAACCACGGTGGTAGGGTACTTTGTAGTACGTGACTGGCTGGCTACCACCCTCAAGTTGAAAATCTGTCGCCAAGCACCTATCGGTGTGTTCCGACAGCTGCACTTGAGAGCCAGTTGCCTTTAAGGCATTGTAATAAGGTGTACAACACATTGGCGATCCCACTGGTATTGCTAATGTCTATAGGCGACGATAGTCACTTACCACCATGTGACCCGTCAGCTTCGTTGTCACTCGTGGTATAAAAAAAACCTTGTGACAAATCTTCAACTGAATATAATTATTAAATCTTCAGTTTCGAACAGAAATCACTGCACTACTTAATTGTAATCAAGCGCGGGTATTCGAATAAAACAAAATCCCAGTCAAGTGCGAGTCGGACTCGCGCACCGAGGGTACCGTACAAATTTTGTATTTTTTTATTATTATTTTATTCTGTTTTTAGTATTTGTTGTTATAGCGGCAACAGAAATACATAATCTGTGAAAATTTCAACTGTCTAGTTATCACGGTTCATGAGATACAGCCTGGTGACAGATAGACAGTAGAAATTCCGTTTTTAACCTTTGGGTACGGAACCCTAAAAAGAATAGAAATTTAATTTTAAAATTAGCTTCTTCAAAAGAGGAGTAAGAAGGTTTATGTCGGCGGTCGGCAGCGCGCTCGTGACGCCTCTGGTGTTGCAAGCGTCCATAGGCTACGGTAACCGCTTATATTATGGGGCCATCGCTAAAATGATTCGCTAGAATAATGAAATTCTTTTAATATTTTGTTTTCCAAGGATCTTGTCACTTCTTAGTTGTTAGGTATATTTAAGAAAATAATGTAGATTTAACTTTTAATGGAGACCTGTTATTGGCTGTAGTCAAGACACAATATTTTTATTTTTGTTAAAGCTGTTGGTGTCAATAAAAAATCATCTTCTCTTACGCCGCGCCGGCGGTCTACTCTCCCTCCGACTTGCGAATTTTCGATCAGGTCACGTGTCCTGACGCAAGTTTAACATTTTTTACGCATCCCAAAAAGTGCACAACGCCGCCAAAGAAGTTTTCACTTAAAAAAAAATGGTGGAGAAATCATAGAAATAATGCTAGTTCAATTATTTTCAGATAAAATGAAAATATCTCTCCGAGCACTATCACAAATGAATATCCTAAAACCTGTGCAAGTACCGTCCCGCCTCAAACAACGTGTCAGCGAAAACATTAAACACAAATATAATGTAACAAACATACTCAAGTACTCGAACTGCACACCCTTCGCCAATAAAACTCTATGTGGAATCATTTGCGCTTACTGCAAACAACCATTTCAACAACCACAAGAACTTAGAACGCATACGCTAGAAAACCACAAAAACGAAGAAATGCACGACAATAAACGAATGGACAAAAATAATTTATCCATAAAACTAGATATAACAGATCTAAAGTGCACAGCTTGCAATATTAAATGCGATAATATATCTGTATTAAAGAAACATATAAGCGAAGAACATAATATTAAATTGTATCCGGAACGTTTTGACTATATATTTGAATTCAAACTGTCTGCTGATCAAATCATGGACTGCGCTTTATGCCATTCAAGGTTTGAAACATTCAAAATGTGCCTGCAACATATGAATGGGCATTACAGAAATTTCATCTGCGAAGTCTGCGATATGGGTTTCATTAACAAGCATAGATTGAAAAACCATCAGCGTACACATGAACTGGGTACATTTAAGTGTTCGTACTGTGAAAAAGTCTTTAATACAAGAGTGGGAATGATGTGTCACGAGAAATATACTCACAATACAGCCGTAAGGTATAAAACGAATTGTCCTCACTGTTCAGAAACGTTCACAAGTTACTACCAAAGAAATAGGCACATGAATAAAGAGCATAACATACTGGCAGCAACGTACAAGTGCAATATATGTGATAAATCGTTCATTTTAAAATCTAAACTGACGTCTCATATAAAAAAAGTGCATTTAATGGAGAGAAATCACACGTGTCCCGAGTGCGGTCAGGGATTTTTCATTAAACAGTCTTTGGATGAACATATGATCAAGCACCGTGGTGAGAGAGTGTTCAAATGTACTGTGTGTCAAAAAGCATATGCGAGGAAGAAAACTCTAATAGAACATATGAGGATTCATAATAATGATAGGCGGTTTAAATGTGGGATTTGTGAGTTGGCGTTTGTACAGAAATGCAGTTTAAAAAGTCATATGTTGTCGAATCACGGTGTGACTTTATCGGAGTATGAAAGTGCTCGAAAAGTGTGCAGTTCCCACGTGACAGTGACTTTGTAGTAAAAGGAATTGAGGTGCATATTATACAGGCTGTCCGGTAAGTAGTACGACAAATTTATGGGGGGAGATAGGTGGGGATTGTCCCTACCAAATATACCAAAATTACTCAGTACAAGTGTTACTATTTTCGAGATATTTAAAATCTAAAATTCATAAATCCTACTAATATTATAAATGTGAAAGTTTGGATGTTTGTTCCTCAATCACGCAAAAACGGCTGAACGGATTTTGATGAAACTTGGCACATAGATAGATCATATCCTGAAATAAAACAGGATACTGTTTTTCCCAGGAAAAGATAAGATCTCTCCGGAATATTGGTGAAACCACGGGGCGTAAAACTAGTTGAGGTAATTTGTGTATATTTTGTAGGTGGCCCTTCCACCTGTACAGCCTGTATAGTTGATATAATAAAATATAGAAAGTAATTCTGGTGAAAAATGCAATTTTAGTTAAATTATTGTCAAGGCAAGGCTAAGCCAGTGAAAGGATAAAGTATCAGCTGTTGGTCTTCCTAAAAATAAATAAATAAGTATATGCAGCTGGACAAAATTTCTATCATTTAGCTAATAGTTTTTATTAGAATGAGATATAAATAAGTAAGTGATTTTAAATTAGTTTTAATTAGCACTCTATAATCATCATACTCCAAGTTATTAGATATCAATGTACTCCATATTATGTTTTTTTAAGATTAGACAAAATGTCCATCGATCACCGGATCGGGCAAGTTGCAATAAAAGTTTCATTGTATTGAAACTATGAAATATTATTATGTGTATAAAATATATTATTGGTAATGAGCAAAATAATTTTCACAACTTTATATCTTCATTGAATAGAATCCTAAAAACATATATTTACTCCGTCAGTTAGATTACAAAAAAATATTGGACACGTATTTTTTATTTTGTTCCGTAAACGAAAAATGACGAGGATACAGTGCGTTGAAATTTCGCGTGACGTCACACCGTGGTACAAATTTGACCACGAAGTGACATCACAAGCCCCACTCCTATACTTTGATGCGCTATAACTTTGTATATTTTTATAGATTTGATAAAGCAAAAATACGTGACCAATATTTTTTGATAATCTTACCGGCGGACTAATTAGAATTCATTTTTATGGACCCACGACACTACCCTATTGTAGTAGGGCTGTAGTTCTGAGATCTTTACCTATCTCAGGTCGTGAGGATATTTTACAAAGAATAAAGTTGTTATATTTATCTATTTTAATATTATAATGAGGTTAGATTCGTTTTTGATGTGTCTTTTCTTTGATCTGTGGGAGTGATTTCCTTAAAAACACGAATCTATATACCAACTGGATAGCACACTCTCCATACATACTTGAATCAAATACCTATCTATCAATTGTGAAAAATCAAGCTCGTTTTTTTGTAGGAGGTAATGTTAGGAACTACTGAACCGATTCTGAAAATTCTTTATGAATGGAAAGCTTTATAATAAGGGCTATATTTTATTTTAATTGCCTCGGGATCGCGGGTGAAACCGCGGGGCGTAAGCTAACCTTATATCTCCCCTATTATATAGTTGTTGTTTTTTTTTTCTATTACACAAAAAAATATTTTTGCATAATAAAATTATGGGAATCATTTCTACCTAATTTTAAGTTATAGGCATTTTTTTTTCCCCCAATACATACAGAGAAACTTAAAATATAAATCACAAAAAAAAAAACAAGGGCTTACGTATGTAGCGGGAGACAGGAGTCCAAACTGAGTAGACCCCGTACTATGGATCTCCTGGTCCCCGCCTCTCAAGATTACAAAAATAGTGCACAAAACAAGAAAGGGAGTATTAAAATGTATTATGTTTGTTATTGAATATTAAATTGTTATAAAATGTTTCACTAACATAAATAAAGAATTATTTATATGTAGAGTGGTTCTCATTTAAACCTTACTAAATGTGGGCATCCATACGAAAGTAAAAAAAACATAACATGATATACAAAGCAAGCGTTATTTAATTGTTGGATTCCTCTATTTAGTAAGGTATATATTATGGTGATTTGCTGAAAAGTTACGATTGATTTACGTTACTGTTATTAAAACTTTTGTAAATAGTTACATAGTAGGTAATGTTTTATTTATTTTGTTATTGAAAATAAAAATATTTTTATAATAAATATTCTGATATATTATTCCATCCCAAACTAAGCAGCGTTTGCACCGTGGAACCTAGATAACTGATATAGTACTTTTACTACCAGACATGCTAAAGAATGTCTGTCCTAGATGGGAATCGAACCCATGATACAGAACATATAATCGTACTACGTACATAATAAATTAGTTTTATTTTTTATTCCGTAAGAGGCGCTGTGCCTATTTCTATAGGTATAGAGAAATATAACATCAAAAACTTGCACTAAGCACTCAGAATGGTAGCTTAATCACACTAATACTTGGACTAATAAACCACATTGGTCTAAGCGGCAAACCGCGGCTCTTTGAAGGTTCAGCTCTTCTAGTTCCCCTCAAAAGCATTTTTTTGGGTGCTTAAGAGATCAAATATTTCGTAATTACCGTGAGCCAAATAATTGTCTTTATTTCGAACCCAAACACAGTTTAGTATTAAAATTTGGAAAACAGTGAAAAACCTAAAACAGTAAACTGTGGCTCTTTGAGATTCCGAGAAGTCGATATTTTTCTGAAATCTGGCTCTTTGTCTAAAAAGTTTGCCGACCCCTGATCTAAGCACTAATAATATTATAAATGTGAAAGTTTGGATGGATTTTTTTTTTTTTTATGTCACAAGTGACAACGAGGCAGGCGGGTCACCTGATGGTAAGTGACAACCGTCGCCTATAGACATTAGCAATACCAGGGGATTGCTAATGTGTTGTACACCTTATTACAATGCCTTAAAGGCGAACTGGCTCTCAAGCGCAATTGCCGGAATACACCAACAGGTGCTTGGCGACAGATTTTCAACTTGAGCCAGCCAGCCAGTCGAGTACTACAAAGTACCCTACCACCGTGCTGTGGTTTCCTCACGATGTTTTCCTTCACCGAAAGCTCAAGCTCATTGTAAGGATTCGAACCCACGACCTTCGCCGCGGTATCCGACGTCACTTACCACTGAGCTATCATCGCTTTTAAATGGATGGATGGATGTATGTTTGTTACTAATTTACGCCAGAACGGCTGAATGGATCTGGATGAAATTTGGCATAGACATAGATTATAGTCTTTAATCTTTTCATCCCGGGAAAAGATAAGATCCCTCGGGAACGCGGGAGAAACCGCGGGGTACTGCTAGTAGTACATAAATAGCTTTAGATATCAGGTATACTAAACAAACATACTCACTTCAATAAAAATCATCAATAATATAGAAACGTGTATTTATATAATTAAAATACTATTTTATTAACTAAAATATTACATGTAATATACTATTTTTAAAGTAAGATAATTTTTAGTAAATATAATATAACAATATTTGCAGCTTTTACAAGGTTACTCGATGAAAAAAACTAAAGTGAGAAACAATCGAGAGTAACATAGGCTATATTTTTATAGCGGGAAAAGATAACATACCCCGGGAACGCGGAGGACAGAGTTATAAAAAAGGTCTGCTTGAATTGTTGTTTATTAAGTCAGTCATAATTAAATTCTATAGATTACTATTTTTGCCGCCATAATTTATGCTGCAAGGTATAAGAGCAAAATTTAAACAGCCTTTAGCCTTTTATTTTGTAAAGGGTACAATATCGTCACAAAAGTTGGCTTCAATAATTAAAAAAAATATTATAGCCGTTGAAGATACTGGATTTAAAATTTTGGTTACCATATGTGACCAAAGTCCAACCAATATGGGAGCTTTGACACGGTACGTGTTTCTTTTAAAAATTTTAAAAGAACCGTGTGTCAAGAACCAAACCAAAACTTTTTTAATATTGACAAAAAAAAAGTTTATATATTATATTATGATGCACTCCATTTGTACAAGTCAATTCGTAATAATTTCCAAAATTATGGTGAAAGAATTATTAAAGGCAAAACAGCAAAATATGATTAAGGTTGAAGAAATGAATAGGCAGCTTTTATACCTAAGTAAAATCACGCCTATGCATGTGCAGCCTAAATACCGGGCCAAAATGAAATTAAAATATACGGCTCAAATGTTAAGCACCACAGTTGCAGCTCTATTGAAGTTGATTGCGCAGGCCGAAAAAGATTTGACAGAAGAATTGATGGAGACTGCCAACATTATTTATGATCTGGACCGTCTTTTTGATTTCGACTGTGACACGCGACCCCACTGTCTGGAGAGAGCTAAGAACCCTCCCATTGTTTGGAAGGGGCCACGTAACCCCATTCTTTGTAGCGGACTACGTCCCGAGGACCACGCCCCTCATTCATCGGAGAGGCCACATCCTCTCATTCATCGGTGCAGGCTCATTCATATATACATTAAATACTTATTTTCACGGACTGTTAGCCGTTCTGACAGTGGCGCTCAACGTAACTTGTTATACAACCAAATTAAAATTACCCCAGGCCCACGCCCGAGTCTAGCTGGCTATTTTTGCTTGTACGTTTCTGTTTAATACCAAAATATTTAAATAAAACTTTTGATAATTGTTTCCGGGGAAATTTTGGTTTTATTTTACCACCTCCCCAGAATAATTGTAACATTGGTCCATCATGACCAGATAATATTAAAAAAGGGCAAAGAGAAAACGTTTAAATAAAACCCACAATTTAAATGTATGGATGGAGTATAGAGAACAATTAGATACTGTTTATTTTCAAAAACCTAATGGAGTCAGAGCAAAAAATGTAAAATGCATTCAAGGTTATATTACCACTTTGAAATCTTTGGGTGATCTTTGGAAGGAGCTAGACCAATTAGGTTTTAAATATTTAAATTTAAGTCAGCTCAATCAGGATGCTCTAGAAAATCTTTGGAGTCATAAGGCAACACAGCCCTACCAATCGAAATCCAACATGCAATTCTTTCATAGCTGTCTTAAAAACTAGTTTTATTTCGGGGATGACAGCTCTCCATAACAGAGGATCTAACTGTGAAAATGATAGGAAGGACAAAAAAAGCCTCACCTGACAAATCCATAAAAAATGTCGACCTTCAACCTGAAGAACATGCGTATATGTATATTCAACTCAGCGAATGGTGGGAGGACAAAAAAGCCTCACCTGACAAATCCATAAAAAATGTCGACCTTCAACCTGAAGAACATGCGTATATGTATATTCAACTCAGTGAATGGTGAGAGGACAAAAAAAGCGTAGATTTATGTAGAGTGGTTGAAGGAGCTACGGAAATATTATATATAATACCCCATTTGTACAAGTCAATTCGTAATAATTTCCAAAATTATGGTGAAATAATTATTAAAGGCAAAACAGCAAAATGGTCAGAAATGAATAGGCAGCTTTTATACTTAGTAAAATCACGCCTATGCATGTGCAGCCTAAATACCGGGCCAAAATGAAAGTAAAATATGCGGCACAAATTTTACGCACCACAGTTGCAGCTGTATTGAAGTTGATTGCGCAGGCCGAAAAAGATTTGACAGAAGAATTGATGGAGACTGCCAACATTATTTATGATCTGGACCGTCTTTTTGATTTTACTAATGGTCCACCATGTCCAGATAATATTAAAAAAGGGCAAAGAGAAAACGTTTAAAAAAAACCCATCATTTAAATGTATGGATGGAGAAAACAATTAGATACTGTTTATTTTCAAAAACCTAATGGAGTCAGAGCTAAAAATGTAAAATGCATTCAAGGCTATATTACCACTTTGAAATCTTTGGGTGATCTTTGGAAGGAGCTAGACCAATTAGGATTTAAATATTTAAATTTAAGGCAGCTCAATCAGCATGCTCTAGAAAATCTCTTTGGAGTCATTTCATAGCTGCCTTAAAAACTAGTTTGATTTCGGGGATGACAGCTCCCCATAACAGAGGATCTAACTGTGAAAGAGATAGCAAAAAATTACTAACTAATTTCCATGACGTAGTGTTTGGTGATAAGGAGGATTATTCACTGGAAAGTGGTACAGAAAAAAAGGAAGAAGGATCCAAAAATCACCTAGAAGAAGAAGAATTACCTGTATTGAGTATTCCAGATCATATGATGAGATTTTTTTTAAATATAAACAGATCTTTCAGAACTGGAGCACCAACCACTGGTTTATATCAGTGGTTATAAAGCGTCAGTTATTTTAAAAAAGCATATTTGTCAGAATTGTGAAATATCCATAAAAAATGTTGTCCCTCAACCTGAAGAACATGCGTATATGTATGTATATTCAACTCAGGGAATGGTGGCAGGACAAAACAATCCTCACCTATCCCAGCGTAGATTTATGTAGACTGGTTGAAGGAGCTACGGAAATATTATGTATAGTACCCAATTTGTACAAGTCAATTCGTAATAATTTCCAAAATTATGGTGAAATAATTATTAAAGGCAAAACAGCAAAATGGTCAGAAATGAATAGGCAGCTTTTATACTTTAGTAAAATCACGTCTATGCATGTGCAGCCTAAATACCGGGCCAAAATGAAAGTAAAATATGCGGCACAAATTTTAAGCACCACAGTTGCAGCTGTATTGAAGTTGATTGCGCAGGCCGAAAAAGATTTGACAGACGAATTGATGGACTGCCAACATTATTTATGATCTGGACCGTCTTTTTGATTTTACTAATGGTCCACCATGTCCAGATAATATTAAAAGAGGGCAAAGAGAAAACGTTTAAAAAAAAACCAACATTTAAATGTATGGATAGAGTATAGAAAACAATTAGATACTGTTTATTTTCAAAAACCTAATGGAGTCAGAGCAAAAAATGTAAAAAGCATTCAAGGCTATATTACCACTTTGAAATCTTTGGGTGATCTATGGAAGGAGCTAGACCAATTACGTTTTAAATATTTAAATTAAAGGCAGCTCAATCAGGATGCTCTAGAAAATCTCTTTGGAATCATAAGGGAACACAGCCCTACCAATCGAAATCCAACATGCAATTCTTTCATAGCTGCCTTAAAAACTAGTTTGATTTCGGGGATGACAGCTCCCCATAACAGAGGATCTAACTGTGAAAAAGATAGCAAAAAATTACTAACTAATTTCCATGACGTAGTGTTTGGTGATAAGGAGGATTATTCACTGGAAAGTGATACAGAAAAAAAGGAAGAAGAATCTAAAAATCACCTAGAAGAAGAAGAATTGCCTGTATTGAGTATTCCAGATCAGTTAGATTTTTTTTGAAATATAAACAGATCTTTCAGAACTGGAGCACCAACAACTGGTTTATATCAGTGGTTATAAAGCGTCAGTTATTTTAAAAAAGCATAATTGTGAGAATTTTGACAAATCCATAAAAAATGTTGAACCTCAACCTGAAGAACATGCGTATATGTATATTCAACTTAGGGAATGGTGGGAGGACAAAAAAAACCTCACCTATCCCAGCATAGATTTATGTAGTGGTTGAAGGAGCTACGGAAATATTATATGTAGTACCCCATTTGTCAATTCGTAATAATTTCCAAAATTATGGTGAAACAATTATTAAAGGCAAAACAGCAAAATGGTCAGAAATGAATAGGCAGCTTTTATACTTAGTAAAATCACGCCTATGCATGTGCAGCCTAAATACCGGGCCAAAATGAAAGTATAATATGCGGCACAAATTTTACGCACCACAGTTGCAGCTGTATTGAAGTTGATTGCGCAGGCCGAAAAAGATTTGACAGAAGAATTGATGGAGACTGCCAACATTATTTATGATCTGGACCGTCTTTTTGATTTTACTAATGGTCCACCGTGTCCAGATAATATTAAAAAGGGCAATGAGAAAACGTTTAAAAAAAATCCCATCATTTAAATGTATGGATAGAGTATAGAAAACAATTAGATACTGTTTATTTTCAAAAACCTAATGGAGTCAGAGCAAAAAATGTAAAAAGCATTCAAGGCTATATTACCACTTTGAAATCTTTGGGTGATCTATGGAAGGAGCTAGACCAATTACGTTTTAAATATTTAAATTAAAGGCAGCTCAATCAGGATGCTCTAGAAAATCTCTTTGGAATCATAAGGGAACACAGCCCTACCAATCGAAATCCAACATGCAATTCTTTCATAGCTGCCTTAAAAACTAGTTTGATTTCGGGGATGACAGCTCCCCATAACAGAGGATATAACTGTGAAAAAGATAGCAAAAAATTACTAACTAATTTCCATGACGTAGTGTTTGGTGATAAGGAGGATTATTCACTGGATCTTTGGAAGGAGCTAGACCAATTAGGTTTTAAATATTTAAATTTAAGTCAGCTCAATCAGGATGCTCTAGAAAATCTCTTTGGAGTCATAAGGCAACACAACCCTACCAATCGAAATCCAACATGCAATTCTTTCATAGCTGTCTTAAAAACTAGTTTGATTTCGGGGATGACAGCTCCCCATAACAGAGGATCTAACTGTGAAAAAATAGCAAAAAATTACTAACTAATTTCCATGACGTAGTGTTTGGTGATAAGGAGGATTATTTACTGGAAAGTGATACAGAAAAAAAGGAAGAAGGATCCAAAAATCACCTAGAAGAAGAAGCATTACGATTGATTGCATTGAGTATTCCAGATCAGTTAGATTTTTTGAAATAGAAACAGATCTTTCAGAACTGGAGCACCAACCACTGGTTTATATCAGTGGTTATATAGCGTCAGTTATTTTAAAAAAGGATATTTGTGAGAATTGTGAAAAATCCATAAAAAAATGTTGACCCTCAACCTGAAGAACATGCGTATATGTATATTCAACTTAGGGAATGGTGGGGATACAAAAAATGCCTCACCTATCCCAGCATAGATTTATGTAGAGTGATTGAAGGAGCTACGGAAATATTATATGTAGTACCCCATTTGTCAATTCGTAATAATTTCCAAAATTATGGTGAAACAATTATTAAAGGCAAAACAGCAAAATGGTCAGAAATGAATAGGCAGCTTTTATACTTAGTAAAATCACGCCTATGCATGTGCAGCCTAAATACCGGGCCAAAATGAAAGTAAAATATGCGGCACAAATTTTACGCACCACAGTTGCAGCTGTATTGAAGTTGATTGCGCAGGCCGAAAAAGATTTGACAGAAGAATTGATGGAGACTGCCAACATTATTTATGATCTGGACCGTCTTTTTGATTTTACTAATGGTCCACCGTGTCCAGATAATATTAAAAAGGGCAATGAGAAAACGTTTAAAAAAAATCCCATCATTTAAATGTATGGATAGAGTATAGAAAACAATTAGATACTGTTTATTTTCAAAAACCTAATGGAGTCAGAGCAAAAAATGTAAAAAGCATTCAAGGCTATATTACCACTTTGAAATCTTTGGGTGATCTATGGAAGGAGCTAGACCAATTACGTTTTAAATATTTAAATTAAAGGCAGCTCAATCAGGATGCTCTAGAAAATCTCTTTGGAATCATAAGGGAACACAGCCCTACCAATCGAAATCCAACATGCAATTCTTTCATAGCTGCCTTAAAAACTAGTTTGATTTCGGGGATGACAGCTCCCATAACAGAGGATATAACTGTGAAAAAGATAGCAAAAAATTACTAACTAATTTCCATGACGTAGTGTTTGGTGATAAGGAGGATTATTCACTGGATCTTTGGAAGGAGCTAGACCAATTAGGTTTTAAATATTTAAATTTAAGTCAGCTCAATCAGGATGCTCTAGAAAATCTCTTTGGAGTCATAAGGCAACACAACCCTACCAATCGAAATCCAACATGCAATTCTTTCATAGCTGTCTTAAAAACTAGTTTGATTTCGGGGATGACAGCTCCCCATAACAGAGGATCTAACTGTGAAAAAATAGCAAAAAATTACTAACTAATTTCCATGACGTAGTGTTTGGTGATAAGGAGGATTATTTACTGGAAAGTGATACAGAAAAAAAGGAAGAAGGATCCAAAAATCACCTAGAAGAAGAAGCATTACGATTGATTGCATTGAGTATTCCAGATCAGTTAGATTTTTTGAAATAGAAACAGATCTTTCAGAACTGGAGCACCAACCACTGGTTTATATCAGTGGTTATATAGCGTCAGTTATTTTAAAAAAGGATATTTGTGAGAATTGTGAAAAATCCATAAAAAAATGTTGACCCTCAACCTGAAGAACATGCGTATATGTATATTCAACTTAGGGAATGGTGGGGATACAAAAAATGCCTCACCTATCCCAGCATAGATTTATGTAGAGTGATTGAAGGAGCTACGGAAATATTATATGTAGTACCCCATTTGTCAATTCGTAATAATTTCCAAAATTATGGTGAAACAATTATTAAAGGCAAAACAGCAAAATGGTCAGAAATGAATAGGCAGCTTTTATACTTAGTAAAATCACGCCTATGCATGTGCAGCCTAAATACCGGGCCAAAATGAAAGTAAAATATGCGGCACAAATTTTACGCACCACAGTTGCAGCTGTATTGAAGTTGATTGCGCAGGCCGAAAAAGATTTGACAGAAGAATTGATGGAGACTGCCAACATTATTTATGATCTGGACCGTCTTTTTGATTTTACTAATGGTCCACCGTGTCCAGATAATATTAAAAAAGGGCAATGAGAAAACGTTTAAAAAAAATCCCATCATTTAAATGTATGGATAGAGTATAGAAAACAATTAGATACTGTTTATTTTCAAAAACCTAATGGAGTCAGAGCAAAAAATGTAAAAAGCATTCAAGGCTATATTACCACTTTGAAATCTTTGGGTGATCTATGGAAGGAGCTAGACCAATTACGTTTTAAATATTTAAATTAAAGGCAGCTCAATCAGGATGCTCTAGAAAATCTCTTTGGAATCATAAGGGAACACAGCCCTACCAATCGAAATCCAACATGCAATTCTTTCATAGCTGCCTTAAAAACTAGTTTGATTTCGGGGATGACAGCTCCCCATAACAGAGGATATAACTGTGAAAAAGATAGCAAAAAATTACTAACTAATTTCCATGACGTAGTGTTTGGTGATAAGGAGGATTATTCACTGGATCTTTGGAAGGAGCTAGACCAATTAGGTTTTAAATATTTAAATTTAAGTCAGCTCAATCAGGATGCTCTAGAAAATCTCTTTGGAGTCATAAGGCAACACAACCCTACCAATCGAAATCCAACATGCAATTCTTTCATAGCTGTCTTAAAAACTAGTTTGATTTCGGGGATGACAGCTCCCCATAACAGAGGATCTAACTGTGAAAAAATAGCAAAAAATTACTAACTAATTTCCATGACGTAGTGTTTGGTGATAAGGAGGATTATTTACTGGAAAGTGATACAGAAAAAAAGGAAGAAGGATCCAAAAATCACCTAGAAGAAGAAGCATTACGATTGATTGCATTGAGTATTCCAGATCAGTTAGATTTTTTGAAATAGAAACAGATCTTTCAGAACTGGAGCACCAACCACTGGTTTATATCAGTGGTTATATAGCGTCAGTTATTTTAAAAAAGGATATTTGTGAGAATTGTGAAAAATCCATAAAAAAATGTTGACCCTCAACCTGAAGAACATGCGTATATGTATATTCAACTTAGGGAATGGTGGGGATACAAAAAATGCCTCACCTATCCCAGCATAGATTTATGTAGAGTGATTGAAGGAGCTATGTAAATATTTAAAAACGATTTTGCTATAACTCTATTTATGACAAAATGTAACTTTTCATTTTTTATATGTGAACTACATAAAAATAAACTGATAAAAGAAATCTGTAGTCGTTTAGCGTTACTTTTAATAAGAAGACAATGCCAAATAGAAAATTTAAAAATAGCTGTGCAAGAAGAAGCTTTAGCAGATGCTAACAAAAAAGCACAACAAAGTGGAATAGCTAAATAATAATAATGTTTATTCTGTATAAGTTTGGTACACATATTGACGGACATATTATAATGGTACTAATAGTGCATCATTAAATGTAACGTTGGTATCTGTACTAGTAGAGATTACTGTCTTACAGACATTTACATAGTTAAATTTAATTAACTATACCACTTTGTTGTTCCACTTGATTAGCTATTTTAAGATCAAATAAAAATCTATTCAAATGTATATGAAATGTACATGTTAATATGAACATTTCATATTAACGTGTAAGGAAAAGAATAAAAGTTAAGGTTTTATGTTTGAAACTTGTAAAGTCAAATTACATTTGATAAAAAATAATGTAAAGCTAAGATTACGAAAGCAGTGATTCTATTTTCATTTATAAAAATGATTTTTAAACACTATAGTTGTTTATAATACAAACGATTCGAAAATTAAACTTGTTTTAAATTAAAATAATTCATTAATCATTTTCTTTAAACCTTACTAGCGATAAGCGTTTAATGTCGATATCGATAAAATATACTATCGATATGATGTTGCACAACACTAACGTCAAAATTTATTGACAGTGACAGCTTGGTGTTGATTGATATTGTTATGGTGGTAACATGGAGTTGTTGTATAATAATTGCAACAAATTCGATTAAATGTTTTGTATGAAGTGCCGTCTCTTAAAATTTACATTCTCTTTGCCATAACACGCAAATATTGTCAGTGAGACTAGATAAATAATTATTGAATGTAATAGGTCTAAGTTGTTTTTGAAAAGAGTATTTGGTGAGTTTATTGCCGGCTCTTCTCAGCAAAAGCAACCTTCCGAACCGAGCATTAAGAGTCTGACTATTCATAAGTGCCTGTGAAGGCCTATTTGGATGAATAAATATTTCATTTCATTTCATTTCAAAAGTCAATCTAATATCAGCGATTACACATTAATTCTTTTAATAAAAAATTTTTGAGAAACACCTGTCAAATCACTGCAGCTAATTGAAAATCCAACTTTAATTAGATGTAATATCACTGGCAGCCATACTAATACCATGGTTAGACAGTAAATGACTTTTCAAACTGCATTTCTGTACAAAAGTCATTGCACACACACCACACTTGAACCTTCTATCATTATTATGAATCCTCATATGTTCTCTCAAGGTATATTTTCTAGCGTACGACTTCTGGCACACTTCGCACGCGAAAATACGTTCCCCAGTATGCTTAACCATATGCGCTTTCAGGGCTTTTTTACTGAAAAATCTAAATCCACATTCAGTACACTGGCAATTGCGTTCCATCAAATGACTTTTCTTTATATGATACATAAGCAGAGACTTTAAAATGTACGCCTTATTACACACATTACATTTATATTGAGCTTCACTATTGTGCACTTTTACTAAATGTTGATTTCTTTGATAGTAACTACGGAACGGTTCATTGCAAAACGGGCAATTTGATATGTTTCGCGCACCTAAATGCTTCATTTTCTCATGGTAATGCTTCTTAGGTCGACTGGAGAATATTTTATCGCAATGGTCACATTTGAAACTGCCTTCTTGATGCGTTGTTAGATGAGCATTCAGAGATCTTTTTGTGGCGAAGGATGATTCACATTTTGTGCAACTGTAATTTCTATAGTGCACATTCATATGTTGTTTCAGCATTTTAAACGTTTCATATGTTGAAGTGCACATTGCACAATTATACACATCCCCCTTTTTCAACTTAAACTGTAGTATATGATCTTTAATGTCATTGTGAATGGTTTTACTATGGATTTTTACTAAGTGGTCTTTAAGTAAGCTCAAACTGTCCAACTTTTCATCACATAGAGCGCAAGTTAAATCGTTTACATCCAATTTGACCGTATAATCCGTCAAATCAAAGTGCGATTTGAAATTAAGGCGGTCGTTCATGTGTTCTTCTTCGGTATGATGTTTCAAGTCTTTCGGATCTGGGTACGATACCTCGCAGTACCCACATATGTAACCAAGCAAGCTTTTGTTCCTGAAAGGTATAGCGTTTGAGAATTTAAGTATAGTTTCCAAGTTTTCTCTATGTTTGAACTTGTCGTGATGCTTTCTTGACCATAGTAAATTGATTTTAGCCTTTTTCAATTCAATTTTTGGATGGGCTCTCGATGTTCTTGATTTGAGGGTGATTGTTTGTTTGGATGATGTTTTCTTTTTTATAAGTTTTATATCGGGTTTGTCGCAGGTATCTGGAAATAAAATAAATAATATTGACGCTGGTTGGAATTGTTTTGTCACCCCTTGGGCTCGATAGGGATGTTGACTGACATATCAAATCAGTTCATTTTTTAGGGTTCCGTACCCAAAGGGTAAAAACGGGACCCTATTACTAAGACTTCGCTGTCTGTCCGTCTGTCTGTTACCAGGCTGTATCCCAAGAACCGCGACAGCTAGACAGTTGAAATTTTCACAAATTATGTATTTCTGTTGCCGCTATAACAACAAATACTAAAAATAAAATAAATATTTAACACAACACAACAAACGTGATTTTTTTGCCGTTTTTGCGGAACCTTTCGTGCGCGAGTCCGACTCGCACTTGGCCGGTTTTTATTAATAAATGTCAAAACTATATATTATATGGAGTTTTGTACCTATGTAATAGTAGATTGTGACGTCACACATTCTCACCGTCAAAAGATCAACTTTTTGTGGTTAGACTGGACATTAAAAATCATCAGTAATATTTATTTTATAACAATACAAAACATCGAAACATGTTTTTAAGGTGTTTTATATGTATACTAGATAAGAGTTAAATATTTTTTCTTCAATAAAGGCAACATCCCTATTCCCACCCAGAACTCACATTTGTACTTGCACAGAACAAAACATTTGATGCTATTTTTAAAGTATTGTATGTAAAGGTGTCTACTGACTATATAACATAACATGTTTTACAACATTTTTATATAACATGTTTCAGATAATGTGGACACTGAATGTTATAAATCATGTTATTAATATCTACAACAATGTTATACCATCATCTACGTTTACGACAATGGTTATATAACATTGTTATATTGCACTGTTATTCTAATGTGTACAGTATTGTTTTATGTTGTAATGTTGAATAACAAGATTACATAATGTGGACTGGGTGTAATTATCTATTTAAGTATGTATTTACAAAAAGTAGTATATGTAGTATATCAGTCATCTGGTTTCTAAAGTACAAGCTCTGCTTAGTTTGGAATCAGATAGCCGTGTGTGAAAAATGTCGGAGAATATTTATTTATTTATAAAACACAAGTTACATGGTCTATACGCAAAACAAAATACATGGCTCAAAAATCTCAGACAATGGTACGGAATGAGCATGTCTTTATTTAGAGTGGCGGTAAATAAGGTTAAAATAGCAATGATTGCCAAGGCTTCGATATGGCACCTAAAGAAGAATACTTACTTATTGAAGTTGCCAGCCTATTGACAAGCGTTTTTATATTTTCCGGTTGCCACTTTCCCTCTACTTTCACCTTTTTCACTTTGCTTCTTTTTCCTTCTGATTTCTTTTTAACTGACTCTTTTTCTTCACACTTAATTCTTTTTATTGATTCACGAGCTGAAATGAGAAAAGTTTCAAATCTATAAATGAATTCCCTAGACAACATTTTCAAGCATATTGAAGACATTTTTAAGGCGATGATAGCTCATTGGTAGTGACGTTGGATACCGCGGCGAAGGTCGTGGGTTCGAATCCTACAATGAGCTAGAGCTTTTGGTGAAGGAAATCATCGTGAGGAACCCATAGCACGGTGGTAGGGTACTTTGTAGTACCCGACTGACCCTCAAGTTGAAAATCTGTTGCCAAGCACCTATCTGTGTTTTCCAACAGCTGTTGAGAGCCAGTTCCCATCGAGGCTTTGTGTGCTTACCACCTGTAGTGTATAGATATTGATAGTTGTGTATAACTCTGTCGTCTCGAGCAACGCACGCGCAGGATCGCGGGGCGGGGGGGACTAGCCTACCGACCGCCGCGGAGTGAAGACGTGGGCGCTTGCTGCGAGCCGATATCCATCAGTGTAGTTTGTTTTACTTGTCCTTACCGAATATCAACCCCAGTGTCCTAGTGTACATTACACCACCTTCGGCCACATCATCATTTACCATGGTGAGATTGTGGTCAAACACAAGCTTATCCAGAATATAAAAAATAAACTAGAACATTTGATTATTATACCTTATTCGAAAGGATTAAAGTTTATTTTGGCTTACCTACTTCACTGTTTATATAGCAGTATTAATAGAGCCAAAGTGGACTTTATGTCATCAACACTTTTAAAGTCCTAATCACAGATATTCTAAGGCAAAGGCAATTAGATTTAGGTTTAGGTTTAATTTTCTCTATGTTGTTAGTAATTATTATTTCTATGTTACTGTTTTTTTTTTTTAAATAATTGTTAATTTCTTTTTGATCGCTATAACTTTTATATATTTATCACATAGGTAATTTAATATTATATACCTACTTGAGTAATTACTTAGTAATCTGTGGATGGCGTTGTGGATAGTATATTTAATCATTTTCTTGTCATGTTTCATGTTTATATTATAACAATAGGTTTGTTGTCCCGAATAAAATAAATAAATAAACACACTCTTGATTTATGAAGGAGGTAGACAATAAGGAGACTCATATGATTTTAAATTCTAATGTAGTCATAATCTTTTCTCTATGGAAACATCAATATAAAGGCACCGGTGCAACAATACTCACTGGTATCAGCTAGGAAGTAATCATCAGACTCATCACCGCTGTCAATTTTTGGCTCCAATTTAACTTGTACAGGTTTCTCATCTGCAACATTCCAAATTCAATATTTCTTTACATAGGTAGTAGAGTCATTGCAACGTTCATAAGTGCCTTACCAGGCCCTAAACTGAATAAATGAGTTTTGAGTTTGAATGATAGGTCCTTGTGTCGCTCTGACGTAGATGCAGCACTCCCTTTCCGTGACAGCTCCGAAAATGCGGTAACTCAATATTTTTGTGTGTAGGATACTAGTGTGCGAGAAAAATTGTGCGGAAACACTGAATGGTGTAATTTCTTGCACTGGGCTCGGTTTGGCTCTGATATGCTTCGGGTTCGATTTAGGCGTTGTATTTTTAACGCATTTTTCAAGTAAAAAAATAAATCAAGTATGACGGCGGCATCTAGTCCGAACGGCGCGCGAGGACCTTTTGTTAATCTATGATTTCTTTATTACTGGAACTCTTTAGAATTTAAAATAAGAAGTTTTAAAATGTATTTAAAACTACTTACTAACTATACTAAACTTACCAAATCCTCCTTCCCGTATCTTCTTCAAGAACTCCTTCTCGCAGCGCAGCACCTGATGCTTGAAGCTAAGGGAGCTCCGCAGTACCATTACACATGTATCACAAATACCGTATGATTTCAATGGCATAGAAGACAACTGGAAAGTTTGACCAACTGATTTATTTAAGCTATGGTACAGGCCTTCACCCTCAACAGCTTTATACATCCACAATGTGCATAATGGGCGGTTAACTCATTGGCTATAATAGGGACGGATGTCCCAGGAAAACAATAAGATAACAATAGAATCTAGTAATAAGCGATTCAAGTTATGGGGGTCTAGAAACCTAGTGCCACTGCTGAAAAAAAATGACCTTGCTGAGTTTCTTGCCGGAGTCTTCTAGTGTAAGTGTATTCCGAACCAATGGTGGAGTCAATTGTAGCATTCATAAGTGCCTTACCAGGGCCTAAACTGAATACATGAGGTTTGAGTTCAGTTTGTTTTCAGGCATTTTTTTATTGTCATTAGGTTGACTAACAGGCAGACGGTCCTGGGCTTTGTGGGCTTATACAATTTATTTGGCACTATAGTGGCTCACAGCACCAACAGAATACTAAATCTAAACTAATAAAGTCATAATAAAGAACAACAGGATATAGGCACTTATCAGTTGAATCAACTGCCTGCCTGATCAATAAATAATAATAATAATAATATATGAAAGCAGGGTCCATTAAGAATCCAATCCAATTTAAATATAGTTTTATATGTCATTGCTAAATAAATTCATATATACATAATGTAAACTTACGGTAATATTAAAACATTCTTGAAGCATATTATCGTAGACCTCTTTTTTATCCAACCAAAAGTAGGGAGCATTCAAATCCTTGTGCAAGCCCTGTGTGAGACAACAGCGGCAAACGCTTAGCAACTCCATTGCGGTGTTTACAACACATTAAAATTGGTTCAAAAAATTGAAAAAATCGGTTTTATCGAACTAGGTACCTTTAATTATGTCGTAAATAACAATAAAATACTATCAACCTAGTACTACCTACCTACACTACAGAAAATTGACAGTTCAGTATTATTAGCATAGATAATACCATAAAAAAGGTAGGTACTCTGTGGATAATACCATAGATTATTAGCATAGACTTTTTGGCGGGAACTTGCGAAGTGACGTTTTGTTTTCGTTTTATTTTCATTAAATTCGTGTATTTTGAGTTTTATTCAATAATTTTGGTGGTGTTTTGTCCAATAAAGATCAATCTTAGTGCACAAGTGAAGTGAAATGAAATGAAAGCGTGTATCGTGACTTTCCAGGTTGTCCCCAAAAAGTCCATGAAATGTTTTAGTGGAATAGCCACCAATTTCACTAAAACTTAACCTGACTTGTACGGACGAGGACTAGACTTTACAGTGAAAGTGACAATAAAACGTGACTAAACATAAAATATGAATATTTAAAATAAAGAAATGGCTTAAAGGTCTCGATACCAGGCCAAAAATCTTCTTAAAAAAAAATAGAAAGAAAGAAATAGAAAACCCTCGGAACATCTAAGCTTCGGAAAACCTCGCTAGAGTATTGGGACCGAGCGCGACGACAGCGCCACGTGACAGGCGGCCATTGTGGACAATATTGTCACCGCTGTCAAACAAGAAGTAAGTAAATATTGTGAAAAATATTAATGAAATCTTGTGTTATTTTACTATATTACACAATTTTGGACAATGGTAGTCCGTAACATTATTGCCAATAATATTAAAATTGTTGTTTTCAGTGAGAAATGAGCTTACTCGTGACTAAAACGGGGTTTCGTGCCATCACCCACGAAATAATTTTCCAACCGGAGACGATGAATAAAAGCAAGAAATTGGTGATAGCTGGGCATGTCCTTGAGGTTGAAGACATTCGCCAAGGAGAGACATGACTCGTATTATCAAAGCCCGAGTGGTTCGCCGGGACATAACTGGGACTGGCTTCCTCATCGGCTTTTCTACCTCCAATAAAGTGTGCACTACAAATTCTGTCATCTGGCTTTGGCTGCCACTGGGATCCATCGGGACTGTAACATAGTAATTCACCGTAACTTTTCAATTTAATACTTGTATCAAATGCTAACGTACTTTAAGTAAAATTTTAGAGGCTAAGTAACTTACTTTTTTTTTCTTACGGCAAATATCCACTTATTTCTTTGGTCTCGTTTCCACAATGGTCTTGGAAATTGGTAAAATTTACAGTCGCTTTTCTTCTTGGTGTTATTACAATTCACAACAACACATCTTACCAGGACCATATTTTTATCTCAAAAACGATCAGAAAATGTTTACTGCAATATGGATTTGACAGCTCAAGTCAGCGACAAAAATGACAATTTTAGCCGTAGCGAGCGCTGTGATCGTTTAGGCTACCCCCTCCACCCGCTTTGCACTCAGCCAATAAATAGTGATCTATGTAGAAAACACACCAACCCCATCCCGTCTTAGCCGGAGTCCCCCAAGGCTCTGTGCTGTCCCCCTTACTGTTCACACTCTACACGAGTGACATCCCCAAAGCTGGCAAAGCACAGCTAGCCCTTTTCGCGGACGACACCGCAATATACTATTCAGGCAGATACCCCACGGCAATTGCCAAAGTTCTCCAAGCCGCAACTCACACCCTAGGTCCCTGGTTTCGGAAATGGAGAATTGAAATAAATCCCACCAAAAGTCAGGCGGTACTGTTCTTCAGTCCCGCCAAGAAATACATTCCCACTCTCCCCCCTCCAGTCACCATGTTTGGCGAGCCGATCCCTTGGGAGAGGCAAGCTAAATATCTCGGTGTTACCCTGGATGATCGTTTGTCCTTTTCCAACCACATAAGGAAGGTTCGTGCACGCGCCTACCTTGTGTCCAGTCGCCTTCACTTCATGCTAAACTCAAAGTCCAAACTTGCCCTAAAAAGCAAGGTCAGACTTTACACCGCGTGCATCCGCCCCATTATGCTCTATGCATGCACTGTGTTCGCACATGCATCCCCCAAGCTGATCCATAGCCTCCAAGTGGTTCAAAACCGCTTCATGCGCAAAGCCACGGGTGCCCCGTGGTACATGCGTAACCTAGATCTACACATAGACCTCAATCTGCCCACAGTTAAGCAATTCATTAAGTGCGCTTCTCGCCGTTATTACGATCGTGCCCTAAACCACGCGAATCCGTTAATAGTCAAAACTGCCAACTATACTCCTTCAAAGATCTCAAAAATCCGTAGGCCGAAAATCGCCCTCAGCGAGCCGGATGACCCCATAACTTTAGCTCAAATTCAGGATAGGGAGGCTCGCGCAGCCCTCGAGAAACAACGCCCGCGTTTCCGCCCTCGCCGGAGAGGCCCGTCGCGACGTCCCACTCAGATTCAGTCTCGTCCCCCCGTTAGTCAGTCGTTAACGGCCCGAGCCGCCACAGTCAGCAATCCGACCGTCCCCTAAAAACTCCTCTAAATCGCTTAGGCGAAGTCCGTCCCACTTTTTGTGTCCCCCGACGACGCCCTGAGCCGAGGTTCGGGCCCCAACTGGGGCGCCCTCAGCGGTGAGTCGTCACAAACAAACACGGCTGAGAGCCCTAAGCGCTCGCCGAATAGTCCGCGTAAGGGTGTCTATGGTCCTTCAGACCGCCACCTTTAAGTCCTCCTCAAAAAAAAAAAAAACACACACCAAAACAAAATGGCGGATTTCTTGAAGCGGTATCGACGCTATTGAATTTACGTGATTTGCTTGAATTATAACTCACTTTTTATGATTGTGGTGTATATTTAACGGTGCGATGATGGATTTCGACCATATCATGGTGAAAGAGAGCCCAGGGCTTTGCCGCTGTTGCCTCTCCGAGGGGTGCTACAAAGATTTGGGCACGGAGTATACTTGGATGAGCGACACTGAAGTTTATGCCGATATGCTGCTCGAATGCTTCGATATAAGCGTAAATTTTGTTGCTTTCCTTATTTTGTTATTTATTTATGTCATTATAATCCACTGTAAGAAAAACTTGAGTCTCTTTGAGGAGTTCATTCATTTGAATTACTTATAAACAAAATCAATTTCTTACATCTTAATTGACATCAAGATGAATCTGTGATTCTGTGATTATCTGTGATATTCAATCACACAGCAATCTAATCTCAATCAGATCTTGTACTACGGAAACCAAACAACTGATATACTTATTTCATGTGTATTCGACAGATAATATGATGCTATATTGCCATTCTTCAACAAAGACAAAAATTGTAAAGAATTGCAAAAACTTAATTTCCTGCAGATAACCCAACACAATGAAGGCCCAAATGGCCCCAACCGGCTGATCTGCGAGGTTTGCATCACAAGGCTCAGAGATGCGTGCAATTTTAAGAAACAAGTCTTGGAATCGGAGAAGAAGTTCATTGATATGGTGGGACGGGGGGAGTTTAGGCCAAAAGGTAGCTTTTGATGCAGATATTATGTTAAGTTAACATATAGGCTCGTAGGAAAATATTGTTTAGATACCTGTAAGTATCTAATCTACTTAAGTGGACTGGGTCTCTGTGTTGCTGGTTGAATAAAAAGAAATAAAAGGAGTATAAGAGCAGAGATTTGTAACTTGTTTATTTTTTAAAACTACCCAAATACAGCCACAGCAGATGTTAATTATTAAGTTAGTGAATATAACAGTTTCCATGGTAGGTAACTGTTTTCCTAAGAATGTAAAAAATATATAAAGGGTGACCATATCAAACATAAGGGGGAGGGAGATGGGTGGGTCACCTACTTAATATACAAAAATGAGCTGAATAAAAAGGTCACTATTTTTGAGATATTTCAATATTCATTTAATTAGTTATTGGTTTTTGAATTTTCGATATTAAATATCTCGAAAATGGGGAGACTTGGAAGATCATTTCTGTATATTAAGTAGGTGACTCGCCTATCTATCTCCCCCTTAAGTTTGTCATACTACTTACCGGAGATTTTGTATGATAACACTCTTATTAAAATGCAATGCTGTGTAAAAAATTCAAGTCAATTCATCAATTATATTTTGAGTTTTGTATGATATGTATGTTTGTTGGTATTGATCTACTTTCATGTATTGTTTCAGTGTTAATATACCAGGGAGATATGAAACTAGAGGAGCAGGTACAAGAGAGCACTGATGAGGCTGAAGTGGAGTACCTGGAAGAAGACCTTAATTATGTAGATGGTAAATACTTTTGTTTTTCTTTTTTTGTTTTGTTTTTACTTTGTATAATTTGTGTTTGACCACAATCTCAGCATGGTAAGTGATGATGTGGCTGAAGGTGGTAAGCACACAAAGCTTAGATGGGAACTGGCTCTCAAATGCAGCTGTCGGAACAGGTGGTAGTCAGTTGGGTACCACACCCAGTACCCTAACACCATGCTATGCCATGCACCACCATGACATGCTATGGTTTCCTCACGATGTTTTCCTTCACCGAAAGCTCTAGCTTATTGTAGGATTACAACTCACAAGTTACCACCGGTTCGAAAGTCAGCCTTCAACTCGGAAGAACGGGCAAGAAACTCTGCAATTTTAATATTTTTGGACCATCCAAATATATTGGCTTTGTTTTAAATTAAATTTTTAGACTTCTTACTTAAAAAGAAACGTAACTTTCAGACAATATTGCAAAAGAGGAAGTTGAAGTGGAGGACTCATCCACATATGAAGACATAACAGTGTCTGCATTACCCGTTAAGGGTAAACGTGGGAGGCCAAGGAAGAACGCAGCCACTGTCAAGACTGATAAGAAAGCTAAAGTCTCCAAAATAGAAGAGAAACCGAGGACTTCAAAGGCTGTTGCTAAAGGTAGGTTTCTGATTTTCACCGGTTTATATTCTTTTTGGAGGTTGTGTGTTGATTTTTGTAGGGATGCATGGAAAGTGTGCTTTTCCTTCACCAAATTTGACTTTGGAGTCCAAAAAAAGCAATAAATTCTATGAATCAAAGATTAAAAGATCTTTAAAAAAGCTTACTAATAGTGTAAATGTGAAAGTTTGGATGGATGGATGGATGAATGTTTGTTACTCTTTCACGCAACAACTACTGAACGGATTTTGATGAAACTTGGCACACACGTAGATCATATCCTGGAATAACACATAGGATACTTTTTATCCCGGGAAAAAATAAGATCCTACGGGAATGCGGGTGAAACCGCGTAGAACAGCTAGTATTTATAATGTCAGAAGTGTTACAAATAGCATATGGTCTTCCTGTTTGTCGAACGAAAGTGACCACTGTCACCTATGGGCAGTAATCTTGACGATTACCAATGTGTTGCCATCTTAAAAAAATTAATAGATTAATAGGCTCTCAAGTGCCACTGAGAAAGAAAACACACTAGCAAGTGAGTGAAAGATTTTCATCAGATATATCAAAAGAGACAAAAAGATCAAAATTCTAATAAACATACCACCGTCTACTAATATGTAGTTATCTTATTTTGAAGCATATACAGGACTAGCTGTCCACCGCGGTATCACCCGCGTTCCCGTGGGATCTTATCTTTTCCCGGGATAAAAATAACCTATGTCACTCACAAATTACGTGGCTTTCTATTGGTAAAAGAATTTTCAAAATTGGTTCAGCAGATCCAGAGATTACTCCCTACGACCTCACAAACTTTATAATATTAGTATAAGTTTGTTATTACGTACAATTTAACTGAATACAAATCCAAATAATGTATCAACACAAATCCTTCAAAGATATTTAAAGAATTTTTGATATATTTTTTGGTGTGTTCATACAAAATTATGATTATTTTTGAATAATATCATACCGTCAATAATATCATCACGTCTTGGGAAAAATTCAAACAGAAAAGATATCAAAATTATCTTGTGTAATATTTGAATGCTTTGAAAGGCAAATTATATACTTACGACTTACGAAAAGCACTTAAGACTTTCCCGTATTTTCCAATATTCTGGCCAAATTTTCCTATTTTTGCTTTCCTAAATATGCTATGTGGAATTATACTAGCATTAAAATATTATTGCCTTATCATGAATAATAACCTGTCAAACATATTCATCTGTGGTCTCACCTATCCACCCACTCCATTCCACATCTTTTGATGATTTTTGTCAATTCCGTAGATATTTTTGACGAGTTTTACAGTATGTTAATATGGCGCGAGAAGTCACGTTAAATTATACTATAATTTGATGTGATTCCTCTTTTGATCAGCGTTATAATTTTTTATTTGAAACGTCATGTGCCAAGTCTGTGACCCTAATTATAAGTTATTGCGAATATCAACCGAAATACGTGAAGAAGTAACAGTACATTTAATGAATTTGTAAGTAACATTAGGATTTTAATATTGGTAAAGTTCGCAATATCTTTTAATTCTGAGTTGTTTATTTATACATTTTCAGCAATTTAAACTACCCTACCTTAATAAAATTTTAACTATGAACGAACAACACCAATATGATTCTTAAATAATTAGCATACGTTTTCGTACATGACTCTAAGAGACATATAAATGAAACCTATTATTTTAGCTGCAATGAGTTTCTAATTTGAAACCCGAATTGATATTGTGATTGCCTATTTACATTCTGACTGTTGCTGATTGTAACTGGTTCGTTTATTTATACCGATGATAGTGGTAATTGCCAAGTTACGTAAGTAGTCAACGTATCCTTGTGTTCACTGTTTCTTGACAATATATCTTATTCTTGCGTATTAGAGCTTATTTTGTATGAAGGAGAATATACTAATAATTTAGATGTTAACTAGAGGTTTTTGGCCTTATTCATAACAAACTCGAAGGTGTTTAGTAAGTGCTTAACAGATTCTAAATTCAAATTCTCTATAGAAAATTCGAATTAAGAATCCTGCTAAGCAGTTGCTAAAATTTTCGAATTCTTTATGAATAAGGCCATTAATCTATACAAAATATGGATGTAAAAACCTCATTAAAGAATGCTCGAAAAAAGAGAAAATAATTAGGTACTTCAACTGCGCAGTCGATATGTATATTTGCTTGTTTAACCGTTTCGGTCTACCATTAAAATATCAACAAAATAAACACTGAATAATGGTTAATATAAAATTGTAAAGACAATACAAATGGATAGATATTGGAGAAAAAAATATTGCGACGTATCACAAGCTATCAACACGTGCGACATCGATTTTCACAATATCAATTTCACTTTTTAGGTTTGAAACGCGCCGCTAAAGACGCGTCTCAGGCACTGAGTAAGTCCTCGATGACGCCAACAAAAAGGAACCGTCTTATGAAGAGAAACGCTATCATTGTTCTAGAATCATCCACTGTAGTCCCATTCAAATGGCACAGGCAGAACTACCTATGTTTCTTCTGCCATTTGACGTTCAAAGATACAGATTTGCTCAAAGAACATACGAGGGATGTGCACCAAAAATCTAATATCAAAGCAGCGGTTTCATACTTGAGGAGAGATGAAAAAGTGAAAATTGATGTTACAACAATAAACTGTCGCGTTTGCGATCATAAATTCGAAGATTTAACATCCTTAATTGATCACATAAAAGTTGAACATCAAAGGATATTTAACGAGGATTGTGGGAGCGGTCTTTTGCCCTATAGATTGCAGAATGATGCTTTCCAATGCGCTGTCTGTACCGAAAACTTTCAGTACTTTAGCACGCTTAATCAGCACATGAACGTCCACTACGGAAACTATATTTGCGAGCTATGTGGCAAATCATTTCTTAGTCAAGATCGTTTAAGATGCCACGCGCTTAGCCACGGCTCGAAGTTTCGTTGCAACTTATGCCCAGACACTTTCGATTCGCTAACTCAAAAGACCAATCACGAATCGAAGGTGCACCACAAAGATAAATTGCTCAAATGCTTTTTCTGTCAAGAAACCTTCCAGAATTACACTCTGAGAAAACGTCACCACAATTCTGTTCATAATTTAGAAATACCAGAGTTTAACTGCCCAGTTTGTGGGAAAACCTTTCATATAATGAGCAAAATGAGGGTGCATTTAAAAGAGGTGCATATAAGGGAGAAGAATTTCTCCTGTACTATGTGTGAGCAGAGATTTTTCTCTCGGACACATGTCCAGAAACATATGGTTAAACATTTTGGAGATAGAGTGCATCAGTGCGAGATTTGCAAGAAATCCTATGCTAGGAAACAGACTTTGAGGGACCATATGCGCATACATAGTAATGATAAGAGGTTCATATGTTCGGTTTGTAGTCAAGGGTTTGTTCAGAACAATAGCTTGAGATTGCATATGAGAGTACATCATCCGGATGCAGTCAGTGGATAGGATTTTTGTACTACCACCATCACATCCAATTCGTTGCAAGTTTCGGTACGTCCGATCTAAATATACTGCTTCATATGTCTTTCTATTTTACGTATTTGTTTTCCAGGGACTGTTAAAGGTGTTGTTTTTGTTACTGGCAATTATCCTTTTAGGATATTTCTGCCAATGTCTAAATATTTGAATTGGTCTTGGTCTATCTGTCACTTCTTTAATATTTTTTTATAATATATTTATATTATTGCGAGTGATTAAATGAACTTTGTGGCCTAGGTGAAGACTTTACTTAACAGATTTTTGAACAGAAATTAACTTGAACAGAAATAACCACACAGTTTTTACAACCGTTATTATAGTTATCTTTAAACGATCATACAATCCAATGTAGACAATGTTACAGTATTGATCGTGTATACATATATAACATCGAAAAAAAATTCGGAATTTTGAGTCTTATAGTAAGGATTTTAAGGTCGCTCAGTCATTTTATTTATTCCATATATATATATATTTGTACAAATCATTCTACTTACCTGTATATGCATTTTGAGTGCTCCGAACCTAATAAGGAACACTTATAGCGTCATCGTTTCCGTCCGTCCGTTCGTCCGTATGTCACAACTTATTTAGTAGAAAACAATTTTTTCAAATCATGTAAAAATAAAGACTACGGAATTCTGAATTCTACTTAAATCACAATTACATTCGGGAAACCCTTATAAAACGGCCAAATTGAGAGATGTTACTTAAAAGGAAATGACTATTTTTCGATATTTATAGAATCTGGAATTCTTGGTTTGGTTCCAATTTTATTCACTTTAAATGTACCCTATTATTTCAAATACTTTATTGAATTTATTTTTATTTCACTGTAGACAAACTAGATAAAAGACGTGTAAAGGGTACATTTAAAGTGGACATTTCCTTTTCAGGTGTTAAATCGAGGAAATACAAGGGCAGCGAATCTTCCTCGATGCGCAGACGGAAAAACCTACAGATTCTGTTCAACAATACTACGATTATACCTTTTAAGTGGCGCGGAAAGTATCTCTGTTTCTATTGCAGCAAAGATATAGCAGAGTATTCTGAGTTACGGAAACACACGAAATCACACGGAAATTGTTCAACCAGAGATCATTCCTTAAAAGTTCTCAAAGGTGGTCAGAATATGGAAATTAAAATTGACGTTTCTGACGTCACTTGCGAGATCTGTACGGAACCATTTCCAAACTTTGACGAGATTCTCAACCATTTATTTATCAAACATAAATTAGAATACGATAGAACTGTAGATATGGCCATAGAAGAGTATAAATTGCTTGATCTAAGTTGTCTTATATGTAACGAAAATTTCTCTTATTTCGGCTATTTAGTTTCACACGTGAATAATATGCACCCGAAAAATTGCCTCATATGCGATAAGTGTAACCAGAAATTCAACAAGAAAAGGGATTTGTTCTCCCACATGAAGAATTATCATAGAGAAGGTGGTTATCAATGCGAATTGTGTCCTCAAAGCTTTGGTTCTCTAAATATATTGCGGAAACATCGAAGCAATAGACATTTGACTCGTTGTGGTATATGTCAGTTGAGGCTCCCTTCGGCCTCTTTGAAACAAAAACATATAGAAATTGAACATCCAGATGACGGATCTCTACAATGCGATAATTGTGATAAACAATTTCATACCAAGCAAGGACTTAAAATGCACGTTAGAAAGTGCAAGGCAGATGATTTCTTCGAATTAGCTATCAAGAAAGAAGATTACGGTGCGATGGATTTAGACGAAAACTATCAGAATACGGTTAAAAGACCAAGCGTCAAACAAATCAGGGAGAACATTGTGACAGTCATAAACATGTCGACGGCGATTCCTTTTAATTTCTACAAGAATAAATTCAATTGTTTCTATTGCTCGAAAGACTTTCCTGATTCGGATTCGATGAGAGAACACACGGTTATGGAGCATCCAATTTGTGATGTCAAAGAAAAATGTATTAGGAAATGTCGAGAATCGGTTGCGTGCGTTAAAATCGACGTCTCGTCTTTAGCTTGTAAAATCTGCTTTGAATCTGTAAGCGATTTAGATAATTTACTGGATCATCTAATAATGAAACATGAGGCCAATTATGATAGATCTATAACGACATGTCTGCAGCCTTACAGATTAATAAAAGACCACATGGTGTGCCCAAACTGTCCAGGGGAAGTTTTCAGATTCTTCGGAACGCTGCTCAAGCACGTGAATAAAAAACATACGAATAACAATATCATATGCGTTTACTGCGGACAAACCTTTAGGCGCGATCAAAACCTGCGCGTTCATATTTGGAGGCATCACAGAGATGGGAGATTCAAATGTAACATCTGTGGGGCTGAGTGCAATATACCCTCAAGATTGTACATGCATATGGCTAAAGCACACGGAGTTAAAGCGGCTAAATGCCCGAAATGCCCCGAATCGTTTGCCACGCAGTATTTAAGACAAAAACATCTGATAGAGGCACATGACTCAGGTCATAAATGTTCCTACTGCGGAAAATTGTTCACCCGAAACTCTTTCATGAGAGATCACGTCAGAAGAACCCATTTGAAAGAGAAGAACGTAGAATGTTCCATTTGCAATATGAAGTTCTTCAATAATATTCTTCTGAGGCGTCACATGGTGAAACATAGCGGTGAAAAGAATTATCATTGTGATATATGCGGGGAAAGGTTCTTCTGGAGAAAGAGCCTTAGAACGCACATGGCTAGGCATAATAAGCATTTGGAACCGATACAGATTTAAGGACTTTGTACTGATAATTCTAGAACTATTTTGTTAAAGGATTTGGTATGAGATTAGAAGGCAGTAAGGCGTACTAAATAATGGTATAAATGAGAACATGAGGGTAGTTTGATATAAGTACTCGATGATTTTGTAAAGATTTTACATATTAATTTCTCTTCTCGACATTCCAGTCATGCCGACAACAATAATTATTTCTTGCGATCCCGGGGGAATAACTGTTAGGGTGCTATCCTGGGACTTTATACAATTCTGGTAAATCAGTGGAGACACTAAATACTTGCGCTGGTTCGGTGGAGTAAAGGCTTTCATGCGGACGGGGCACGCCGGCGCATCTCCTTTAGCTCCTCCTTCACGGTCACATACTCTCGAACAATAACAATAAAGCAATTTTTAGCTTAGCATGCAATACAATGTGTGCAAATAACACTTAACTTATCTCGAATGAGCTTGTATGCTTTTGGCCTCGTGTACCTACGCCTATACCTACTGTACCTCATGAAGTGAACAATTGTTTTCATGCAATTATAACTTTTAGGGTCTAATTTAAACCCAACCAAAGACTTATCGACGAAATAAATATGCCCGTATGGCATATTTATCCTATAGATAAAAGTTATCTGACGCTGATAAAATTGGACCTTACGTATCATTATAATAACTATTTATGGCCAAAAATGCTTTTCGTCTAGTCATTATTATTTTTTCAAGTATTATTATCATTATTATCGATACTCGACTTAGTCGATGTGCAATTAATTGACGTTTTATTTTTTTAATGATCGTCTGTAACTCTGCATATATGTGTATCTTACGTCGGTAATTAAAATATCTTTGTTTTGTACTTTACTGAGACTCTTGCTTCCATTTGTAAGGAATATACAAGGTGGTGACGACATAACGACATTAAATTAAAACACGATCACTACTAGTCAATCAAAATACTTTGTAATAATTAAATCGGGTATTACATCAATAAACAAACAAATAATATTTCAAACAAACTAATTCCGAAAATAATCTAAACGAAACACAACACTCTTTATCAATATTACCTACTGACCTCAAATGACCTGTAGGCACTACGGGCACAGTTTTAGGTAAAGACCGGCCGCCGCGGTTCCTTTGTAGGTGTATTGTTTCATTCATGCAAGTAGGCATCGACGCCCGGGCACCGCGCTAATAAGGATTTTAACGCTATGGTTATAAGGTCTAAATTTCATCAACCGACGATTTCTGAGCCGCACATTTTATTTGGTTGTGTTTTACGCATGTAGGTAAATCGAAATTTTGTTCCGTCTAGCTACTCTAGCTAGGTGAATGACTTCGTTGCGTAATCGTTATGAATTCACAGCATGTGTTAAAATGATTAAAGTGAAAATAATTTCCTGTGGCTATACCGTTCAATGTAATTTGATGAAACTTGGTGTACGAACTACTAACGCGGTTCCCAATATGTGGTTTAAATTAATGTCGTTACGTCGTCACCATCATGAGTGATGACATTCATTTTATTTTGTTAAATTTGTCAATGGGTACAATAGTGGACACGTTTTATTTTCAGATAATTTACCGAAAACACGGACACCCAGTTCTCAAAAAACGCTACGACGCAGTAACCTAGGCATATTATTTCACAACACAAGTGTCATACCATTCAAATGGAAGAACCTCTTCATGTGTTTCTACTGCGGGAAAAACACAAACGTTTACGAAGAATTGAAAACGCACACAAAATCCCACGGAAAGTGCACTTTGAAAGAACATTCCTTTAAACAACTGGCTTCTATAAATCAAGATGTGAAAGTCGATGTATCAGAATTGGTTTGTAATATCTGCGACTCGTGTTTCGTTCGCCTGGACGACTTAATCGATCATTTAGTTGACGACCACGAGTTATTGTACGACAGAGATACATTTATGCACATGCGGCAGTTTACTTTGAGCGCCCTCAAATGTCATGAGTGTGACGAAACTTTTGTATACTATTCGTTCTTCATATCTCACGTTTTGGAGAAGCATCCGTTGGTAATTTTTACATGTGACCATTGCGGTGACGTCTTCTACCTCCAAAAGGAATTTAATTTCCATCGAATAGAGCATAATATCGAATGTGTTCTTAACATGACTACGGCCGTACCGTTCCGGTATTGCAAAAATCGATTCCGCTGTTTTCATTGCTACAGCGACTTCACAAAATTTGAATCGTTGAAGAAACACACGGTGACTACTCATAAGATAATAAAGAAGTATGCAGACATGATGCTGATCAGAAGTGAGAAAGCTTATGTATACATAGATATTAACGGTGTATGCTGCAAGGTTTGCAACGAATCTTTCAAGGATTTTGGTGTTTTAATCGACCATTTAATTTCGAAACACAAAGCGTCGTACGACAGGACTGTTAAAAATGTATTCAATACTTTTATAGTAGCCGAAGATATTACATGCTGTGCTTGTGACATTGAGTTTAGCGGATTGTCGGTTTTCGAACACATTAATACTGTTCATTTGAATTTAAGTGTAATTTGCGAGTTCTGTGGGATGGTTTTGTGTGATAAACCCAGTCTTAAATCGCATGTGCTGATATATCACAGCGGTGCTTTCACCTGCAGTGATTGCAGTAAGGATTTCCCATCAGATTTCCAGTTGAAGTTACACAGATATAGAATCCACGGTGTAAAATTCAGAAATCACGAGACGAATCAAAAAGTTAAAAAAAAGTCAAAAAAAATCCCATGCCGTTTCTGTAAAATGAAGTTTTTGTACAATATTAATTTGTTGAGACATATGAAAAAGTGTCATAAGCAAATAGATTATTATGAATGTGACATTTGTAGCAAGATTTATTCACGGAAGCGTGATTTGTGCCGCCATATTAAGATGGTGCATAAACTTTGTGGCTAAGTCAGTTCAGGGTGGGAAGTATTAGTTACAGAAGATCTTGAAATCCGTTTAACTATGTCCCTTAGTACTGTACAACTCATTCAAAGGCTTTCAAAAGATATCTCTATAATTTTCACTAAAATTAACTTAATAAAACGTGTCAAACTCGAATGTTACTACGGTTAACTCGTTTCCTCCAAGGATCATTTTCATTTTTTATCGCTAAGGAGAGGATTGAGAATTTTTAATGAATCAAGATGATTTAGTTTCTATATCGCATGACTTGCTTCCATTCTCAAGCCAAAATTGCCAAGCACCTGCCGTAGCCTTCCTGCAGCCATATTTAACAGGCAGTCTTCTAGTTTTATTGTACTTAACTTTTGGCCTCGTCACAAACCTGTGAAACATTCGTATTCTGACTGCTAAGATGTGAAAAGCGATACGACAAGATTCACAACATATTGGCGGTCCTACTATTACAAATTAGGGGCTTAGGGGCGGAGATAAACCGTTTACCTGCTTGTGAACCATTAGAGATTTGACAAAATGTATGAATAGAGCAGACAATTGAACAAGATCTTTTACAAAGAAGTAAATTTTTTTTCAGATGAAATCGGGCCCTCAAGATCCTTTAGTGCCAATTACGCCAGGAGGCAAAATCTACAAATATTATTCAACAATACATCTATGATTCCTTTTAAATGGCGCGGGAAATATATGTGCTTTTACTGCGGCGAGGATGTCAATGATTATTACATTCTTAGGAAGCATACGAAAAGTCATGGAAACTGCTCAAAAGACGACCGCGCGATAAAACTAGTCAAAGCATTTGACAGTGAAGTCAAAATCGATGTATCGGATATAATATGCGAGATTTGTAACGAACCATTTCCTAATTTTGACGAGGTTGTCACCCATTTAACGTTTAAACACAACCTCCCTTATAATAAAGATGTAGATTTGATGATAGCTACCTATAGGTTGATCGACCTTAAGTGTCTGATTTGCGATGAAACTTTTGACTATTTCCGTAAATTAGTCATTCATGTCAATAATAGGCATCCAGAGAAATGTTTTCAGTGTCACGATTGCGATCAGCAATTCAATAAGAAGAGAGATTTGGACTCGCACGTTAGACTTCACCATAAGAAACAGTACAGCTGTTTGAAGTGTGCCCAAAGTTTTCCAACACATAACGCCTTACAGATTCATAAATCAAACGCCCATGTGTCCACTTGCAATATTTGCTTCCTAACGTTTTCATCGCACAGCAAGAGGTTGAAACATTTGAAGAAAGACCATATCACTGAAGGCACCGAATGTGGATTCTGCCTTAAAACTCTAGCTACAAGACAGGCGTTTTTCCGTCACGCTTCGAAATGTAACGCTAAGGGAGAATTTACATCTCCCAATGAAAGGGTAATCGTTGATGATGTTGACGATGATAAGAAACAGTCTATAAAAGTGATTAGGAGTAATATCGCGTGCGTTCTAAACATGTCCACTGCTGTACCATTTAAATATTTCCTAAATAGATTCAGATGTTTCTATTGCCCAAAAGACTTCTCAGATTGCGAATTTCTTAAAGAGCACACAGTAACTGAGCACCCGCACTGTGATATAAAGTTAAAATCAATGCGTTTGCGTAATAGATATGATGGTATCAAGATAAAAATTGACACATCCAGCTTATCCTGTAAACTTTGTTTTGAAAGTATACAAGATTTGGATACCCTCATAAATCATTTAGTGGAGGAACATAAAGCAACTTACGATAAATCTGTCGAAAACAATCTTCAGCCTTTCAGTCTCGTAAAAGACAGCTTTCCTTGTCCTTTCTGCGAGGTAGTGTATAGGTATTTCGGTATGCTATTAAAACATATAAGCACAACGCATACTGATAATAGGATCATTTGTGTCTACTGCGGAATCCCTTTTAGGACCGAACCGAATTTACGTGCACACGTTTTAAGACGCCATAAAGGCACTCGGTACAAATGCGACAAATGTGACGTAGGTTTTTCAAATAGTAATGCTTTGCAGAATCATTTGGGCAAAGTGCATGGTAGCAAGATCGTCAAATGTTCGCAATGTGTCGAAAAGTTCACCTCTCAATACTGGATGCAGAGACATAAGATCGCCACTCACGGCTCGGGCCATAAGTGCTCTTACTGTGACAAATTGTTCACTAGGAACTCTATAATGGTTAACCACGTTAGGAGATTTCATTTGAAAGAGAAAAATGTGGAGTGTTCTATATGTTTCGAACGATTTTTCGACGCGCAACGGTTAAAAATGCACATGGTCAAACATGTCGGTGAAAGAAACTTCAATTGCGACGTTTGCGGGAAAAAGTTTCTGTGGAAGAGAAACCTTAGAGGGCACATGACTTCGCATAACAGAGCCAATGCTCAGCTTCCGACTTAACTTAGCGATAGATCAAGACGAAGTGTGATAAAATACATTACAGAAGACAATTTGTTTTCAGATGAATATCCAGGCCCGTTCCAAGGGTGTACCTCAGAGAAACGACGCAAAAATCTGCAAATACTCTTCAACCATACCACAATCCTGCCATTTAAATGGCGCGGAAAATATTTGTGCTTCTTTTGTGGGAAAAGCTACGCAGAATATCCGGAATTTAAAAAGCATACCAAATCACACGGTCCTTGTACCACGAAAGATCATTCCTTAAAATATATCAAAGGAAATCATATCGAGATAAAAATCGACGTTTCCGATATGGCGTGCGAAATTTGCAATGAACTTTTCGGTTCGTTCGAAGATATAATAGATCATTTAATATATAAACACAATATGGATTACAACAAAAGTATCGATATACCTTATCAGGAATATAGGCTGGTCGATTACCGATGTATGCACTGTGGGGAACAGTTTTCTTACTTCGCATATTTAGTTAATCACGTCAATAATATGCATCCTAAAAATAGTTTCGTATGCGATGATTGTGGAATCACTTTTAATAAGAAAAGAGATATGTCGGTACATATAAGAAACTTGCACCGACAAGGCGGTTATCCTTGTGACCAGTGCCCACAGATTTGTGAGTCGTATTTCACATTGCGCCAACACCAAAACAACGCTCATTTTTTCAAATGCAACAGCTGCGGGCTGAGGTTCGCGACCCAAAAACTTTTACGAAAGCATATACAAATGGATCACCCCGAAAGTTCAGATTTGAAATGCAGTTACTGCTCGAGCGAGTTCCATACTGCTCAAGGATTGAAGCAGCACATTAGGAAATGCAAAGTAAGACTTATAGCCCAAGTGGACGCAACTAATATATCTTTCCCTCTCGAGAATAACCTAGGTGTGGAACCGAAAAAGAAACAAAATGTCCTCCAAATACGTCAGAATATCATATGCGTACTCAATATGTCGACAGCTATTCCCTTCAAGTTCTTTTCAAAATTCAGCTGCTTTTATTGCAGCCAAAAATTTGTGGAGTATGAGGTGTTAAAAGAGCATACAATATTGGAGCATCCCGTGTGCGATTTGAAGTCGAAATGTATGAGGAAATGCAAAGGGGAACGGATAACCGTGAAAATTGACGTCGCGTGTCTCGCTTGCAAAATATGCTGCCTCCCTATGCCCGACCTAGACACATTCATTGACCACGTCATATCAGAACACAAAGCGAATTACGACAAATCTATTACATGTCTCGAACCGCATCGTATTATAAAAGACAATATGCCGTGCCCTTTATGCCCTAACGTAACATTTAGGTACTTCACAACATTATTGCGCCATATGAACTTGGAGCATAATAATAACAATCGAATTTGTGATTATTGCGGTAAAAGTTTTCGTACGGTGACCAATTTGAAGGTCCACATATCTTATACGCATACAAAGTCAAGCGAATGCGTTGACTGCGGTATAAAGTTTAAGAATCAGTGGTGCTTATCACGCCATAGAGCTAAATGTCACAATGTGAAAGATTTCAAATGTCCAAAATGCCCTGAACAATTTGAGTCGCAGTACCACAAGCAGAAACATTTAATAAACGCACACGATATAGGTCACAAATGCACTTATTGTAATAAGATGTTCACAAGGAATTCCTTTATGAAAGATCATATCCGCCGTACTCATTTGAAAGAGAAAAACGTACCCTGTTCAGTTTGCAATGAGAGATTCTTCGATAATCACTTACTCAGGATGCATATGGTAAAACATAAGGGTGAAAGGAAGTTTATTTGTGACGTTTGTGGGAAAGCTTTTTTGAGGCGCAGCAATTTGAGTTCGCATAAGGAAATGCATAAGAAATATGGGCATGTAGCATTGCAGGCATAATTATGAGGCCTTATTTCGTTTGTTGTATAGGTTGTATTGTTTTAAAAATGGTACATATTTAAAGTATAATATTTTGAAAAAGAATTGAGGTAACTTTAAGGCTAGTAGTACTTCATAACAGCCAATATTAAGTATACAAAAAATACCCAAGTAAAAGTGTCACCATTTTCGAGATATTTAAAATCTAAAATTCGAAATTCAATACATAAAATTTAGAAATATCTCAAAAATGGCGACCTTTTTACTTAGGTAATTTTTGTATATTTGGTAGGTGAGCCGCCGGTATACATACATGTTACTTTCTGTTCCTTTGACCTAAACATTTATGCCTTAAAAGGACCTTAAACCTTATATAAAAAAAGTTTAAAAATACTAGTACGGAGTATCAATTCATACTTTCAAGTATTCATACTTTAATGAATTTAGTCACGTAGATATCCAGGTGTGATGGGCATATTCATACTAAATGACAAATACTCAATGTTTTCCCCTTGTAACGCGTATCTTGAATAATCTCTACATTAGTTATCTATACATATAATAATTGTAAATAAACTCGTATTTTTTTGACTGCCATTTAATTTTTTAATTAATATGTATAAATAGTAATTTTAAACATTTATGTACGGAACTCCTATAATATAACTTATAAAAAATTACATCATTTTTGAAATATTTCTGATTTTGGAATTTTAGATATTAAATATCTCGAAAATTGGTGACACTTTTACTATGATCATTTTTGTATATTTGGTACATACGTAATATACCCGGTACAATAGATTCAAATTATTTAATTCTTTGTCTAAAATCTTGTATTACTTTGTGCTTTCTATATTGCATTGCAATCTATTTGTTGATTGTATAGTAAAAATGATAATAAAACAGCGTCAAAATAATGTCTTTTAAATTTGAATATGTGATAATTTTTTTAATTGTACAATTAGTAGCTGTAAGTTATACGTGAATATACATTCTAGACATTTTAATTTGCATTTTTATTATTATAATAAATATACTCATTCTTCATAGAGATAAATATGGTGTAATCTTTCTTTCTCTTCACTAACCAAAATTCTCTTCATGCACAATCCTGAACTGTAAACATATTTTTTACATTTTGATCGCGTTAGGTTAGTTTTTGTTTGAAAAGTCGGTTTACCTTCTGGATTGTAGATTTTGTACCACAGTTAATTGAGCAGTTGAAGTACGCGATGATGCATGGTCCAACAAGCATTTGATTACTTTTTATGGTATAGTGATTTTACGACAAAAAAGGGCAAATATAATAAGCCTTGCAATACTAACTCAAACTAAGGAACAACATAATTTAGAAGAGAATAAAGCAAAAAGAACGAACCATCAAGTAAAAGACAAACATCTCATTTCAGGTTCAAAATTCACTGTCGAAGACAAATATAAGAAGATGGAGCTTGAACGTAAGTTGTCGATTAAGAGGATGAATATAGAATACGTGTTACAATACAGTAACGCGACACCATTCATGTGGTACAAAGGGAAATATAGATGCTTCTACTGCTCTGAACCTATGAAGGATCCTGTTTTACTCCGCGAACACACTGAAAATGTGCACCAATTTGCTAACTTAGAACTCGTTGTGTACGACAGAACGAAAAATAATAGGAACAAAGACGCCGCTGTCAAAATTGACGTCACTAACATATCGTGCAAATTATGCCCCCACGCTGTCCATAATCTAGAGGAGCTGATTAATCATTTGATTATAGCTCATGATGCCGAGTATGATGCAACCATCCCAAATTGTTTCCTGCCCTTCAAACTGGACAAAGATCAGCTCGCCTGCCCAACTTGTGACATGAAGTTTATATTCTTCGAATATCTCCTACGTCATGCGAACAAACAGCATTTATCGCACCAATACATATGCGACGTTTGTGGGACCAGTTTTCAGGGCGAGAATCATTTGACAATGCATAACAGATACTACCATAGAGAAGGTGGTTATACTTGCGAGTATTGCGGTATATCCTTAGCCACTTTGTCCAAGAAGATATTACACGAGAAAAATATTCACTTAGTGAACCTTTCAACTTGTGCGCAGTGTCCGGAGACTTTCAAAAGTCCTTATTTGAAAAAGATACATTTGGCAAACGTACACGGTGTCGAAGAGCTCAAGATTAAATGCCCTTACTGTCCAAAAGTGTACCCCCAAGAGAGTATAATGTCCAGACATATGAGACGCGTCCATTTAAGGGAGAAGAATGTTGAATGCGAAGTCTGCGGGGACAAATTCTTCGGGGCATACGACGTGAAACTTCACATGATGAAACATAATGGGGAGAAGAAATTCATATGTTCTGTTTGCGGGAAGAAATTCTCCAAGAAGAGCAATTTGAACTCTCATTCTATCTACCATACGGGAGAAAAGAGCTTCTCTTGTCAGTTTTGTGGCAAGAATTTTGCTCATCTAACTAATTTGAAGATGCATATTAAAAATCGACATCCTCAAGACAATATTATTGTGGAAAACAGTGATTTAGTCGGCGAAATAGATGAGAGTGAGATGGTCCAAATGGAAATTATTCAGGATGAGTTAGATGGCGTAAAATTTGCTGGCGATTTAATGACTAATTACGTTGTAGATATGTAGGACTTAAAGTAGTAAACCCAACTTATGTACAAACTGTACTGTACCGGCATACATTTATGTTGTAATGTATTTATATTATTTTGTTGGCTTTTGTAAGTGACATATCTAATTGTGATTATGAATTGAGAAAGTATTATCAAAATTAAAGGTTTTACTATGGGCTTCAAAAATTTTAGGACAATAGCAGTTTTGAAGCAAACTGCTTTCAGATTTTGTAATATACTAAAAATACCGATAGATAATTAAATAATAAATATCCTCGCACATTTTTCACACACGGCTATCTGATCCCAAACTAAGCAGAGCTTGTACTATAGAAACCAGATGACTGATATACTACATATACTACTTTTTTTGTAAATACATACTTAAATAGATAATTACACTCAGACTCAGGACGAACAGACATGTATGAACATGTCTGTTCGTCCTGAGTCTGCAGCACACAAATGTCTGTCCTGGATGGGAATCGAACCCACGACCTGCGGCGTGATAGGTAGTGTGTTAACCAACCACGCCAACCGGTCTTTTAATTAATTAATTAATCATAATATCATGTATTTGTATACAATAAAATAATATTTAAATAGAATGAAATAAGATATTCTAGACACCAATGCAGACATGTCAGATTTCAAAATTGCAAGGCAAACTTGTATTTTTTGATTTAAAAATTGTTGAAATGCTAATGCTCTTTTTTCATGTCAATACTATGGATTTTAACTTGCCAACGGGAAATATAATGAATTTACATATAACTAGCTGTTCCCCGCGGTTTCACCCGCGTTCCCGTGGGATCATATCTTTTCCCGGGACAAAATATAGCCTATGTTCATCATGGATAATGTAGCTTTCTAATGGTGAAAGAATTTTTCAAATCGGTCCAGTAGTTTCAGGGCCTATTCAATGCCAACAAACAATCAATCAAGTCTTTCCTCTTTATAATATTATAGTATAGATTATTATTATAGATGACAAAATGTCAGAAAGTATAAATGCTATAAACATTAAATTTGCCAGTTTAAGGAGTGGGTACCAGCTAAGAAAGGGTTTTTTTTTAATTCAACCACTAAGGGCTTCCGTGGATAGCTAGTTTAATATATGAATAAGTTTTATTTATTATTATGTCATGTTAATTCGGACTTAAGTAGGTATCTAAAATTTTCGTCATTACTTGCACAGTTTGTATCTATATATGAGTACGAGCGAAACAACAAGGGCGATCAGGCAAAAAAGTGGGTCGTCGTCTAATAGTAGATTGTTATACAAGGAGCTAAAATGACCCATTATATACGAGGGAGTAAATAGAAACCGAGTTTTAATGGGTTTTAGCGCCGTGTGTTACACTATACTTTTCACTAAGATTGTGAGAAAATAAAACAATCCAATACAATATGAAATATGTAGTTTATAATGTCTTTTTTTTGTTTCTTCTGTAGCCGCAACACATTGCATGCATTCTACCAGAGATCGCTGATTTTAGTTCCATTTTCAAAATTAAAATGAAGTTCTTTTTTTATGAAACAGTAATAAGTCGAGTCTTTATTCATGATTATTCTACTTATGACTAAAGACTTTTTCGGTTTCGTAGGCTCATTGTCATTTGACACACAAAAATTAAAAAAAAAAAACTTTTTCCCCTAGAGGAAGAATTGCTATTTTTTCTTCGCTCTGGTACGCCACAATGACGGTATTTTTGAGCAAGAGGAGTGAAAAAGGGTTTGTGAAGCTATATGACTTTTTAATTTGCTGGAGTGATTTGACAGTTGTAATACATATTTCGTTACTAAGAAATTATTTCTTAATTAAAAGAATGAATGAGAATACGTGTAATCGCTGATATTTATTTATAAAAAAATATATGGTCAGACCAATTTTATTCAGACAACAGAAACAATAATTAAAGTTAGAAATATAGAATTAAAATAACATTATTTAAGTCAGACCAATTGATTACGTTGCGCTCGTAACAGTCAGTTTACTCTAGCTAATTAAAAATCCGAGTTTTGTGAATCAAATACTATTCTATAATTTAATTTATTCTTTGTTATTTTCGTTATAAGTATATACCTAATAAACAGTTTCAATTATCTAAATAATGTTATTTTGCCAGTCATCATACTATATCGATTCCTCTTTTGTGTCGTCATTATTTATTTATATTTCCTACATAACGATTACACACTTATTTAAAACTACATCAGTAATTAACTACCTATCTGCATTCCATTTTTTTTTTACTGAAACAAAATTTACAGTTACAGAAAAAAATTATTTGTTTTAATGAATTACTTGAAAATCTGTTTCCGACAAAAACGCATAATTCAAATATGGTACATTCGTACGTTAGCGTACCTAACTGATGTATATGTGTCAGTTTGATTTGAACCTACACTCATCGTAGGTAGGTTTCACCAAGCCACCTGGACTTTAACCGACCTTAACTTCCAATTTTAGCTGAATACTTTACTAATCTTAATTTCAACGAAAAATTAATTGCATGTCGTTTTCTGGCTACACTAAGAGCATAAGTGAAAAGCACATTAAGATAAAGAACACGTGTTTTCCTTTCAGGAGCACGTAGCCAGGAAGCGACTGCGAACAACCATAGCGACGAAGACGACAATTTCATTATCAAACAAACGACAAGCTCCAAAAACAAAACCCTAACAATCAAAGACAAAAGAAAAATCATGAGGAACAACGTCTTACAAGTACTTGTTAAATCAACAATCATGCCTTTCCGATGGCTAAAGAGCTCCTACAGATGTTTCTACTGCTATGATATATTCCAAGAATCTACCGATTTGAAGAATCATCAGGCGGTCCACACCGATGATGCCATAAAGGAACAAGCTATGAGCAATTATTGGGAGCCAGTCGTCTACGTAGATATATCTAATTTATCCTGCAAATTGTGCCCAGAAAAGATAACGGACTTGTATGACTTAATCGACCATTTAGTTAAAACGCATGACGTCACTTATAACAAAGACGTCGGCATTTGTATGATCGCTTTTAAATTAGATAATTTCGGAGTCGATTGTTTAGCTTGCGGAGCAAGTTTTTATACTTTTGGACCCTTACTGTACCATACGAATAAAGACCATAAAGGGACGTCAGCGATTCTATGCGATGTCTGCGGCCAGCATTTTAAAGATGTAAACCTATTGAGACTTCATGTAAAAACTGCCCACGAGAATAATTGTTTATTGTGTCCCGAATGCGGTGAAAAGTTCGAGACTCGGGGAAAACTAAAAACCCATCAACGTAACCAACACGATTCTGAGAAAAAGAATTACAAGTGTTTAGTGTGCTCACAGACGTTTCAGAGCCATTACAAGCGATCACGACACATGGCGTCTGAACACAAGAATCGGCAGGAGATCAAATGCTTGCACTGCCCAAAAACGTTTGTCTTCAGGAGTATGATGATGACGCATCTCAGGGATACTCATTTAAAAGTACGGAATCATACTTGCGGAGTGTGTGGTTGGAAGGCATTTAACAGTAACAGGTTGAAAAACCATATGTACAAGCATAGCGGGGAGAAGAACTTCAAATGCGACGCGTGCGATAAAGCCTTTACAACGAAAAAGATTATGAGAGCACATTTTGGTCGCATGCACAAGAATGTGCAACCTGTAATGCAGTATGATCAGCGATATGTTAATCATTAGGCAACGTAAACAATTATAAACTCTATTGTGTTATTTATTTACAGTGAATTTAACTAGTATGCTTTACCTATATATTAAGCACTGTACAACTATATTTAATAATCCGAAGCCTTAGAATTAAAAATCTTAACTTTAAGGAAACCTTATAATCAAACGCAAGCTTTGAAAATATCTAACACTTAAGGGAGAACATTTTCCTTTCAGAAAGTGACGAACGAGTCCAAATGAAAAGGAAGATAATATCAAATCCAGGAGGTTCATTCTCGAAAAGCAACCAAGAGATGTCCTCAAAAGACAAGCTGGTTGCTATGAGGAAAAACGTGACTCAATTATTGCTGAAGTCCACAGTAATGCCTTTTAGATGGCTAAAGAACTCCTACCGCTGTTTTTATTGCTACGAAATATTCCATGAGCCAAAGGATTTAAAATCCCACCAGAATGTCCACAAAGACGATGATATACCAAGAGTAATGAAAATCTATTGGGAGCCTGTAGTTTATGTTGATGTTACCAATATATCCTGCAGACTTTGCACTGATAAGCAAACAGATATATACCAGCTCATTGATCATTTGGTTCATACGCATAGAGTATCATTCGATAAGGATTTCAGCGCATGCATAAACCAGTTCAAATTGCATAGCTCGACTGTTGAATGCGCAATATGTAACCAATCTGCCAGCACTTTTGGAAATCTCTTAGTGCATATGAAAAGGGAACACAACGAGAAATCGCAGGTTCTCTGCGATATTTGCGGTCGAGACTTCTACAGTAACAATCAGTTGCGCCATCATGTTAAGAAGGAACACGAAGATAATACTGTTAAATGTTCTTTATGTGATGCAGTTATCAGCAGTATGAATAAGATGCGGACACATATGCAGCATGCTCATAATAAGAAGCACAAATGTTTCCTCTGTCCGGAGTTATTTGAGACGCATTACAAAAGGTCCCACCATATGATGGTAGTCCACAAAAAGCGACCTGAAGTCAAATGCCAACATTGTTCTCATACGTTCGTGTATAGAAGTACAATGTTAAGACACGTTCGAGAGATGCATTTGCAGGAGAAAAATGCAGTTTGCACAATTTGCGGTTGGAAAGCGTTCACTGAAGCGCGATTGCAAACGCATATGACGAAACACAGCGATGTCAGGAACTTCAAATGTTCTGTGTGCGATAAGGCGTTTAAAACTAGGAAGACAATGATTCAGCATTGCAATAATATACATGAAAAAGGAAAAGTTAAGCCGGTTGCTAATGATTCACAGAGTGCTGTGTAATTTCATGATTTAGATTTAGTTAAAGAACTTTTAAGACTGAAATAAAATTAAAAATCATTATTTTATTACTAAGAATCAATTAGAGACAAAACTCAGGTGTTATAGGTTGTTATAGGTTGTCATAGGTTTAAAATCAGCGATTCGAGTGTCATTATTATTGGTGTTTTTACAACTGGCATATAAAGAAATGAATATACTTAAAATAATAGTAAACCCTACGCCATTTAAGTCTGTTGGTGTATGATTAAAGTCTGTGAAGGAATCAATAAGTCCATGTATCCGTAACATTCTGCTGGTAATGATTATTAAAAAGCTCCAAATATATAGATTATTACATTGTGTGAAGGAATTTTTCTGTACGAAGAAAAATCAAGAATTATTTTTGTATTTCAGTCACCGGAACAAATGAGGACATCAGTTACGAAACGAAAGAGAAAAAAATACAAAAAACCTTACTTACCATTGTGAAACACTCGACAGCTCTTCCTTTCAGGAGATTTAGAGATAAACATATGTGTTTCTATTGTGACGACACGTTTGACCATGCGGAGAAGTTTCGAGAACACTCAATTAATATACATAAACGTATAAAAGTTCAAGAGAGATCGAACATATCTATCATAAATTTGGACATTTCAGATTTACATTGTAAACTTTGCCAACAATCTATCGAAAATCTCGAAGGGTTATTCCGACATCTCAATGAAAATCACGACAAAAAGTGCTTCAATAACTGCCTCGAAAACATCTTCTGCTTCAAATTACTTGATTTAGGGGCTAACCAATGCTTTGTTTGCGATGAAAAAAATTCTAGCTTTTGCTTTTGCATATGCATAAGAAGCATATACAAAAGAAATTCACTTGCAACTTCTGCAAGGCTGAATTCAGTTCTTATAAAACAATGTTTAAGCACACCGAAGGCGCCCATATGAAGTTATTCCACCACATCAGCATACCGAAACGTAGTGAATGCTCCGCAGAATTTAAAACGTCTCGGCAGAGACTTTGCCATCTGTATAAAGTACACAGCATCCAAGAATTTAGGAATTTGAATCCAAGGGTTGATCATGATAAACGTGGACATTTGAAGTGGGATCTCAGGAAGTCTTTCGAGTGTGATATGTGTCACAAATATTTCCGAAGGAGGACAGGAGTAGAAAGACATAAAATAATTATACATCAGAACGTTGCATTAGATGATACGACAGATATGAATAAAAATGTAGAAATCGATTTATGTTCAGCAGAGAACATGAAAATCGATTGATGATTCGGTTGTAGTAAAAATCGAATATTAAGTTGTTGATTGACCCTAGTTGGAGGAAACAAAAACTGTGGCGTCGCCTGAACTCATACTCATAGACAATGAAGAGATTTTCTAGAAATAATGCATTCATTTAAAAATTGATTTGAATGCTTATGTTCAAGGGAGCGGTTTTAAATTTAACATAAAGGTGTCAAGCTCATACTATGTCCCAAGTTTTTTTAATCGACACTTTTTTCATAATTTGATGTGACACTCTTACCTATATGCTTCTTGACATGTGGAAATCTAGACTCTAACGCACGGTTCGGAAGGTTGCTTTTGCTGAGAAGAGCCGGCATTAAACAGCAATTAACCTTTTTTTAAAAGCAACCTAGACCTATTTATTCTCAATGATAATAATATTTGGGTGTTGTAGCGGTAATAAAAGTGATTTAGTAAACAACAAATTCAAGCAGACTAGTCCCCACAATCAGCACCTGTTCACAAGTGCATCAAAAGACTTGAACTTAAGATTGGGTTTAGGCGTTTAGCGTTTGTAGTACCTTACTGTATCTGACTGGCTACCACCCTCAAGTTGTAAACCTATGGTAGAAGTGATTGTGAGCCAGTTCCTTCAAGGGTTTGTGTCTATACCTATACATACCAACGTATGTACATCGTCTAATCTGAAATGACGCGCCCCACTACCGTATTTACGCACACAAGCAAATTTAAAATATGGACGCAACACACATTGTAATTGGCAAAATTCTGTTGTCAGTGAGACCGTAAGAAAGAAACGGTTGTTCTTGGAAATATAATTCAGCACGCGAGAGAGAGCGGATGTCTTGTTTCATAAAATTATAATTAAAAAAAAACTTTTTTAAAACAAGCTTTGGATGTAGAGTGACGTCACTTTATTTTTCGAGTTATTCTCAGCAAGCCCTTTTATTTGATACCCATATTGTAGGATTGCATTAAAAAATAATAGTCCGCTATCTTAGGTGTTCCTTCATGTTGGATTAATCTGTTGACTCGCGACATTAACCTGTCAAACAACTCGTCAACTCGCGCACAGTTTTCAAAATTCGCGCCCAATTTTCATGTAAATGGCATCGTCCCGATTGTCCCATTTGAGAACCAAGTGGTGCGGACTCTGAAACCCCGATTGTCCCAAGAAAGAACTGACAGGTTAAGAATGATCAACAGCTAACCATGCATTGTCATCTAAACTAAACGTGTATACAAAATTTCAGCTCAATCGGTTAAAGATATCCGCTTCAATATTGAGTTGCAAGATTCACCCCGGAAAAACATACATACATTGCAAGCCAATATAAAGCTTGTAATGAGCCAGCGGCGGTATAATAAACCGCCGGTTCATACAGAGAGCGTTGTCGGATTTATCACGCGACTAGTCGACCGTAATGTTCACTTAATGATTCACGGAACAGTCGAAGCTCCCACACAAATGAAGTCTCGTTATTAATATTTGCACTCGCACATCTAAATCAATTAAATGGTGGGGAGCGTCATTTCAACTTAGACGAGCTCTTGTGGTTTTGCTTCAGTACCTACTAGTAAGTGATATTTAAAAAAAAATGTATACTACACCTAGTCTGACCTAGTGTTGCAAGCGTCTATAGATTAGGGTAGCCGCTACTACTATGTGCTATAAAAAGAAAATAGTATGAAATAGTGTATGATAGATTTTTCAATCGAAATTATAACTCGGTAAACATTATTTTTTTATGTTTACGTAAAGTTTTTTTTTTATTACAGCTCCTTATATTTTTACGACTTGTCACACTTTTGCTTAAAAAATCTTGTCAATTGATTATTTATAGAATTGTCACATTAAAAAAAGTTGCTTTATAATAGAGCTGTGCTCTCTTTTTTAAATCAACGTGTATCTATATTATCGGTAATTTATATTTAGTAGAATAATAAATTGAGTAGTATTTTATTTATACTCTCGTGGTTTAAGGTTGCATAATTCTGCAATAAAATATAGGAACTGTATTTTACACAAAAACAATAAGTTGATTAGTTCACGAAACCCCTGATGTGTTTCTTGTGTCATCACTTTTTTCTGTAAATTTTACTGAAATAAAATGTATTTAACAATATATGTTGTTTATGTCTTGCGAATCCTGAGATTGATAAAGTTAATAAGTAGATATCCATATTATGCCACCTAATCCATTTTCCTGTTTTAATTATAGTAAATGAATGAATGAAAATATTTGAATTCAAATAGGTCTTTGCAAGCACTAATAAATAGATTATCTTTTTTGATCCCTATTTCGTAATCGAATTTGGCGTGACGTGTGCTAAGGTAGCTAAAGGTAGGCGTGTGTAGTAGTAGTAATCAATTAAAGAAGTAATATTTAATAACTTGTGCTTATTTTTTGCGTAAGAAACAAATCTATCGAAACAACGTAGATACTAACACGAACTATTATGTCTGAATTGTTTTCCATGAAAAAGTACACTTACCTACACAGAAAGATAATTGGACATGTAGGTACTTTACCTACCTCTACCATGAGTTTTCTCTAGTAACGTACCTAATCGATACATGCTAGCGACTACGGCAAACGTTTAGATATGAAGATTTGTGTAGCGCCTCTAACCGACAGTTGTGGCATCACAGTTTTTCATACAAAGTTATGATATTCGCTAGCGACTATTTAATTTCAGAGCAAAGAATAGAAGTTACAATCTCAGAGGAACAAAGTAAATAACTACAAATTATTACTCGGTGTAATAAGTACAAATTCATGTAATTACTGTCAATAGCTTTGTAAGGGATCTAGCGCTATCAAATACACTTTACGACATATTCTCATATAGGTATACGAGTATATTTTGCACGGTGGTAGGGTACTTTGTTGTACCCAACTGGCTGGCTACCACCCTCAAGTTGAAAACCTGTCGCCAAGCACCTATCGGTGTGTTCCGACAGCTGCACTTGAGAGCCAGTTCCCATCTAGGCTTTGTGTGCTTACCACCTTCGGCCATATCATCACTTACCATGGTGAGATTGTAGTCAAACACAAGCTTATCCAGAATAAGAAAAAAAAATATCTACATGAAGAAACATAAAAATCGGTCGAGTCGTTTCAGAGGAGTGCGTGCGACCACAAACACCGTGACACATAAGATGTAAACAATTTTTATATATAAGATGTAAACAATGATTTTGGTTTCGAAAAAGATGAAGCTGAAAGATGAAATTTGGAAATGGGTGCCTATGGAGCTTTAGAGATCCAAATACAAAATACAAATACTTTTTGGCGAATCGGGCTCAACCTTAAGATTATCCTTTCAAATACAGCGTTATTAAGAGAAAATACAAGTAAAATAGATAGAATTTGACACGAGTTTGTTTCGTTTCAGAAAACCAATATGTCAGGACAACGAGCTAAAGAGAGCAACGAGAAAAGATGGTATAAACACCAGAAACCAACTGAAGACATTGGTCAGCATTATACTTGAGATCTCAACAATAATGCCTTTTAAATGGTATTTGAACAAATACAGATGCTTCTACTGCGACTCTACGTTCGCCGAAAGCTCAAAACTCAAACAGTACACAAAAGCTGCTACATGCTGTTTTGAAAGGATTAGGGAGTCATAGCAGAATAAAATTGGACGTTTCTGAAATTTCTTGTAAGAAGTGTCCAAAACGTATTTTGAGTCTGGACTGATTTTTGGACCATGTTTTTGATGCTCATAACGTAATATTCGACAAAGAAGGCGCCACCAAATTTTTTTACGTATTTAATCTTTCGGATGCTGCAATGTCATGCGTAGAATGTGGGGAAGTCTTCCAATATTTCAACCTACTTCTTCGTCATGTAAATAAATACCATAATAAGACTAAAAGCCTTCATCTGCGACAATTGTGGCAAATCTTTTGCAATAAAAGGCACTTTGAATAATAAACGTCCACAGTTTGGTTCCGGTACAATGCAAAATTTTTACCTACTTCGCCACATAAATTAACCGTAAACGATAATTGCGGCGTGTCATTTACAATCAAAGGGCCTTTAAAATATTTCTTCTTGGTCTCATGCGGCAGACTAGAAATAATAAACTTTTTAAACAAGGAACTCATATCTTCTCATAGTTTGAGAAGATATAAGTTTTATTAGGCATTTTTTTGGTCTACAAAACTGGAAAAAAGCAATAACATGCTTCAGTATTATAAAAAATCTAATTATAATCGATAGCGTTGTTATGAAATACATATAAAGACCTGACACAGATTTTGTTTCGTTTCAGAAAACCGTTCTAACGCGAGCAGAAATCATAGACCAAAAGAAAAAATCAGCGACCGACTAAGGCATTTGGTTACCCACATTCTTGAAATGTCAACTATAATGCCTTTTAAATGGCATTTGAACAGATACAGATGCTTTTACTGCATTTCTACGTTCGTTGAAAGCTCAAAACTCAAACAGCACACAAAAGAATACCATGAGGATATCAAACTTAACACGGTTTTGAAAGGATTAGGCACTTACAGCAGAATAAAATGGGACATTTCTGAAATTTCTTGCAAGAAGTGTCCTCAAACTATTTTGAGTCTTGACGAATTTATGAACCACATTTTTTATGCTCACGGCATAAAATTCGATATGGAAGTCGCCAGTAAATTTTTCTACGTGTTTAATCTATCGGATGATCGTATGAGATGTGTAGAATGTGGGGAAATCTTCAAATTCTTCACACCTTTGCTGCGCCACGTTAATAAATACCATAATAAGTTTCGACGATACATCTGTGATTTATGCGGGCTAACTTTTGCACTAAAAGGCACTATAACAGGTCATATAAAAAACGTCCACTGCTCTATACCAAATCAATGCAAAATCTGCAATAAACTATTACGAACCAGACACGAATTGACAAAACACTACGAAATTGTACACCAAAAGGGGAAATTCAACTGCCCATTATGCCCCGAAATTATGGGCAGTAGGTATTTGAAAAAATCTCATCTGGCGTTAGTGCATAAATTGAATCAGTTCCCCTGCGACATCTGCTCGAAGATATACACGGATAAAAGCAAATTGGTTAGACATAGATCGCAGGTGCATTTGAAAGAGAAAACGGCGACTTGTCACATATGCGGTTATGAAGCGTTTGACACGCCTACCTTGAAGAGACACATGGTGAGCCACGATACAGGCCCATCGTTTCAGTGCGACGTGTGCAATAAGGTTTTTAAAAGAAAGAAATCGCTGAGTGTTCATAAAAAACGGCATATTTGACGTTTTTCTGTTGTTATTGACAGTGAATTCTTAACGATTGTTGAGCTGGTCGTACCTGTAATCAAAAAAGTTGCTGGTTGCTGAAGAGATGGCTTGGAACATCAATAGCGCGATGTAGTCAATTGCAGCGCCATCTATCTGCGACTCGACTGGACTCCATCTATCAAGATATAGAGTGTTGATAGATGTTGCTACAGTTTTACTTAATATCAGATTTTCTTTGAAAAGAAAATGCTCGAGCGTCTCCGGAATTTTATACATTTGAAAAATATCTACCATGTTTCTCAAAATATCGAAAGCGCGAGAATTGGGTCTAGCTAGCTAGACGAACGCGAATAAATGGCTGCCCACCCAAAATAATATAGGTGCCTGCCTACTAGCGTAAACTATTAGTCGACTATTTTACTCGGAGATTGATCACACATATACAGTTAAAACCAAGTGTTATTTTATTTGGAAGACCAACAGCACAAATCTTATGATGAGCAACAATACAATACCTATGTGAATGATTATTGTAAAAATAGTAGATAATTTCAATTCTCCTACTTGAATAAAGACTATTAAGTATAACTATGTATTTTCTTCAAATTGCTTTAAATTGTTTATTGACGGCGATGTTTTCCTTCTCCGAAAGCTCAAGCTCAATTCGTAGCCAGGCCTTCGCCGCGGAATGACGTCACTACCACTGAGCTATCATTGCTGATTTGTTTTCTATTTTGTTATATTATATAAAATAAACACACCTTACTTGATGCTATTTATTTGAATCGATTCAAATAAAATTCCTTAAAAAAACAAATGTTGAAAATCTATCGCCAAGCCTATCGGCAGTGGTCTCGATCGTCAAAATGTGAAATCGGTATTTCTGATTTACGGAAATCCCAACTTTAAGTTCACAGTCAATAACTTACAAAATTTTATGGAACAACTGTAGGTCGGTTTAAAACGCTCCTATTTAGCTCCTTAGCCTACCTACGATATTTTTTATCTTTTTGCCTGAGTAGATCAATCTTATTTTGGGTAGGTATTTACTATCAACTACTAACTTTCAGGTAAGCATAAATCTACCAAACAAAAATTTTGATAACAACTGGAAACATCTCCTACCTGTATTTTTTTGTTTCAGACTCCGATCCATCGACCGACGAAAAACTGCAACAAAAACAACGGATAAACGATCTCATAAAACTGCTTAAAATAGTCATAGAGAACTCCACAATCATGCCGTTTAAATGGGCGAGGAACAGTTTCATGTGCTTTTACTGTGGCTGCCCCTTTGCAGACTGCTCAAGTTTAAAGCAGCACACTAAAGGTGAACACAGCGAGGCAAACCTGACGAACGTACTTAAATTATCCACTCAAAGCAGCAACACAAAGTTGGATATATCAGAAGCATCTTGCAAGATATGTCCAAAGAAAATTCAAGATTTAAAACACTTTTTGAAGCACGCGGCAGACGACCATGACCTGAAATTCAATGAGGACGCAGCAGTAAATGTTTTCTCATTTAAATTGTCCGACGACGTTCTATCTTGCCACCATTGTGGACAGACATTCAAATTCTTCGGCCCGTTACTGATTCACATTAACAAGTACCACAGGGCGTCCAATCCGTATCTTTGCGACTCGTGCGGTCAAGGTTTTATAGCGAGATCAAATTTGCATAGCCATATCAAAACTGTACACTTCCCTGCTCGAGGGGAATGCGATAAGTGTCGCAGAACGTTCTCGAATTCTGTCGCATTAAAGAGGCACTACGAAGAAGAACACAAAACAAGCCTGCAGTGTCCAGAATGCCCTGAATTATTTGCCACTCCATATTTAAGGAAGCGACACTTGGCATTGTTGCATGACGTAAAAAGTCTGCAGTTTAATTGCGACGAATGCCCGAGGATTTTCACAGCTAAATCTAGGCTGCTTAACCATAAATCTAGGGTCCATTTAAAGGAGAAGACTTTTGCATGCGATGTTTGCGGTTTTAAAGTGTTTAATAAGTATTCATTGGGGAAGCATATGGTGAAACATAGTGACGCGAGGCCGTTTCAGTGCGATGTTTGTAAGAAATGTTTTCAAAGAAGTAAGACGCTTGATTACCATAGAAGGATCCATTCTAATGACAGGAGACATGCTTGTAAACAATGTGGTAAAGCTTTCGTTCAGGTGGCCAGCTTGAAACTACATTTGAGGGTGCATCATGGCAGAGGGAAAGAGTGAACTGATGTTTTTCCTGCTCTTAGAGGCGATTTCTTAAAGATTATTAAGTGAAATGTTTTTTGGAATCGGAATTGTCGATCATGGAGTGTGGAGACGGCTGTTTTACATATTTTGCTGATCTAATGATTTTGAACACTGCTACATGATTTCTAATTTTGGATTTTTAATTAGCTGCATTGATTTGACAGTTGCCGTAGGTACTAAATATTTCGATACTCAGAAATTGAAAGTTAGACACTTGAGAGCCAGTTCCCATCTAGGCTTTGTGTGCCTTACCCCTTTCGGCCACATCATCACTTAACACGGTGAGATAGAAGTCAAGCACAAGCTTAAGTAAAAAAATCTTAATAAAAGAATGAATGAGAATACGTTACGTAATTTTTTTAAATTCTGGATAAGCTTGTGTTTGACCACAATCTCACCATGGTAAGTGATGATGTGCCCGAAGGCGGTAAGGCACTAGATGGTAACTGGCTCCCAAATGCAAATGTCGGAACACACCAAGCGCCTGTGAAGGCTTATTTGGATGAATAAACCATTTCAAACCAAACCGTTTCATTTCATTTCACCAATAGGTGCTTGGCGACAGATTTTCAACTTGAGGGTGGTAGCCAGCTAGTCGGGTACTACATAGTAACCTACCACCGTGATATGGTTTCCTCACGATGTATTCCTTCGCCGAAAACTCAAGTTCATTGTAGGATTCGAACCCACGACCTTCGCCGCGGTATCCGACGTCACTACCACTGAGCTATCATCGCCTTAGATTATATTATTGACTAAAAGTGATATGGTCAAACCATTAAATAGTAATCTTAATAACATTGCACTTCTAACTGTCAGTATACTACAACTAATTAAAAATCCGACTATACCTTCATTCTTTCATCAGTGTAGTGATAAAAATACTGTGATTGAATCCCACTAATATTTTAAATGTGAAAGTTTGGATGGATGGATGTTTGTTACTCAATCACGCCAGAATGGCTGAATGGATCTGGATGAAATTTGGCATGGAGATAGATTATAGTCTGGAAAAGATAAAAACCCTCGGGAAGGCGAGTGAAACCGCTGGGGACAGCTAGTAAGTAATAAAAGAAACAACTTGTATAAAATCATTTTATTGGCTATCACAAATGTACAATTCATCGGAAAATTATAATTTAAACACACACTATTTACATAATATGGAAAATATTTATTGCTTTTTGTTAGGGTCAGTTCACACCGAGCCGCGACGCGACGATACTGGAAGAGGCCGCAGCACTGCGTGGTGCAACGTATTCTATATCCTCACCATGAAATGTATATCTTCGTGTAGTAAATAAAGTTGTATTTGGAGTCGCTCTATTAAAATGTGCGCGCAGCGTCGCGTCGCGTCTCGGTGTGAACTGACCCTTAATTTACTGCTAGCTGGCGTTGTGATGCTGTATAGTCTAGACTAGAATCCTAGTGGACAAATTAACGGCAATTATTAGATATCAAACTCTGCTGCTGTTGAGGCACAAGCCTCATATCACGAGGGGGATAAACGTATGGGATGGAAAGCTCAGTCCATTCTCTATGACTATGTATGACGGGGTCCTCTATTACCTATAATATAAGCATATTTTTGTGTTGTCATTTGTTTTTATTGCGTTAAGAATAAACACATTTACAAATAATAGACAAATTCGTAATAGGTAGTTAGGGTGTTTAAAAATACCTTTTTAGTTTACACAACATCGACAAAATCTGATCGAAAAGGATGAGCCAGCGCCATTCGGTGAATTATGAAACTTATTTGAACTATTATTCTCATTTTGTCAGACCTTAATTACAATAGACATGTCTTTTTAATGACTAGATTATTATTTTTAAGGTATGCATCCGCTACATTTAAGTCTGTATCAAAGTAAGTCAAGTTTTGAGTCTACATTGTAACAATTGGAATTGTAATTTGGATGTAAGACTATCTATACATATATTATTGAGACATAGGTACATTTTGATCGTCGTTTAACACAGGTCATTACGCTTATCAGTACCAACCATAAATACACACGGCTGAGCAAACATAGGGGCCGTCCATTAATCACGTGAGGCTCGAAAGGGGGGCGGGCGGTTCGGCAAAAATCACGAAATATCACAAGGGGGGTGTAGTAAGATATCACACGTGTATTCACTTGTGTGATTTTGGGAGGGGGGGGGGTTAGTCTTAAACCTCACCACGTATCACCAAGGGGGTTAAAAAATGTAAAAATACATGTGATTAATGGACGGCCCCATACTGAATAAAACAACTGCTGTAAATATCTTTTCACTCCTCTTGCTCAAAAAGACCGTCATTGTAGCGTACCAGAGCGGTGAAAAAATAGTAATTCATCCTCTAGGGGAAAAAGTATTTTTTTTTTGTGTGTCAAATGACAATGAGCCTACAAAAACGAAAAAGTCTTTAGTCATAAGTAGAATAATCATGAATAAAGACTCGACTTATTACTGTTTCATAAAAAAAGAACTTCATTTTAATTTTGAAAATCTCTGGTAGAATGCATGCAATGTGTTGCGGCTACAGAAGAAACAAAAAAAAAGAAATTATAAACTACATATTTCATATTGTATTGGATTGTTTTATTTTTTCGCAATCGTAGTGAAAAGTTTAGTGTAACACACGGCGCTAAAATCCATTAAAACTCGGTTTCTATTTAGTCCCTCGCTAAAGCTCGGGAGTAAAACTACCTCGTATATAATGGGTCATTTTAGCCCCTTGTATAACAATCTACTATTTCACTCCTCTTGCTCAAAAATACCGTCATTGTAGCGTACCAGAGCGGTGAAAAAATAGCAATTCATCCTCTAGGGTAAAAAGTATTTTTTTTTATTTTTGTGTGTCAAATGACAATGAGCCTACAAAAACGAAAAAGACTTTAGTCATAAGTAGAATAATCATGAATAAAGACTCGACTTATTACTGTTTCATAAAAAAAGAACTTCATTTTAATTTTGAAATCTCTGGTAGAATGCATGCAATGTGTTGCGGCTACAGAAGAAACAAAAAAAAAAGAAATTATAAACTACATATTTCATATTGTATTGGATTGTTTTATTTTTTGGCAATCGTAGTAAAAAGTTTAGTGTAACACACGGCGCTAAAACCCATTAAAACTCGGTTTCTATGTAGTCCCTCGCTAAAGCTCGGGAGTAAAACTACCTCGTATATAATGGGTCATTTTAGCCCCTTGTATAACAATCTACTATTAATATATAAAAAAATCATGTCACGTTATTTATCTCCGATTAACTCCTAAACTATTGAACCCATTCTAGTGAAATTAACACACAGGAATTATCCCGGGAAAAGAAGATATTAATTGTATCTAATAATACTTGTTTCTAGTTTCAAATTTGTTTTGACCTACACAAAAGGACCTCATTTAGTAAAAAGTTATACTTTTTTAATTCATATTTTAGGCCTATTTCTCACAAACAACTACATATATACTCGGTATCAGTGGTTACGTATGTTATCATTTAAAATAATTCACAAATTGCAATAAATTATACAGTGAAGGTACAAAATATATTTACTATGTACATAAAAACTAAAAGTTATTGTGAGGGATCGTCCATTCATCACGTGAGGCCCAAAAACCCTTTAGAGGGGGGAAAACTTGCTAAAAACATGACGTGATTAATGGCAGACCCCTAAAGGATTCCTTCTATGATCTCTTGAAATAGGGAAATAGATCAATTTTGGACGTCTTAACCTGTGAGATCAATTTTGTTACAGCAAAAAAGAATATCATAGCGACAGTTTTTAATATTAAGGATCTATCGCCTATTTACTTACATGGTGATTTTGGTTGGGTACTGTCAAGAATTATGTATACTACCTGGATAGGACCCTCTCCATACCTACTTGAAGCAAATACCTATCAATTGCGAAAAAGAGAAAGATAACAACTACGTTAGGACAATCTCTCTTTCTAACCCTACTTACCCTGAATTAAAGAAAGAAAATTTGTCCCAATGTAGTTATCTTACTCTTATTACGTACTTGTTATAATTTATTTTAAAATTTAACGTAAGTATTAGTAATTTTAATTTTGAGTTAATGTATACCTATCTATGGCCAGTTTTGAAACATTTCAAAACAACTTCCAACCAATATTTCGTTCGCAGTAGCTTATCATACCCAACCAAACTCAAGACATTTACAAAAATAAATTAATAAAACTAAATATGGTAGGGAGGTATTCAGAAGGCCTTTTTACTACGCTGCGGTAGTATCGAATCCTTTGCGAAACTGAAGAATGATAGCAGACTGTATTTCTTGGACTTTCTTGATAGATAGTCGGTTAAGACGTTGTTATCACCTAAGTATATTAAAAATAGATAAATAATGTGTAATTTTAATTTAAAAAAAATAGTTTTGATGATACTTTTTTTCTATTATGGATAAGTTTGTGTTTGACCACAATCTCACTATGGTAAGTGATGATGAAGCCGAAGGTAAGCACACAAAGCCTAGATGGGAACTGGCTCTCAAGTGCAGCTGTGGAATCACACCAACAGATTTTCAACTTGAGGGTGGTAGCCAGCCTATGCTATGGTTTCCTTCACCGAAAGCTCAAGCTCATTGTAGGATTCGAACCCACAACCATCGCCGCGGTATCCGACGTCACTTACCACTGATCCCAAACTAACACAAACCTGCGGCATGATAGGTAGTGTGTTAACCAACCACGCCAACCGGCCCGTCAAGTGGGGTCAGACTTCGCATAAGCAATTTAGAGGAGCAGTGGCGGATTTTCACATTTGCCGCTAGTAGGCTATGCAATTTTTGCCGCCCCTACTGACCTTTGAAATTCAATACGCTAGTTTAATTCACAATCATATTTATTCTAAAATTGCATTTTTATGATTTGTGTTCTACGGTCCTTATTACGTCGGCTTTTTGCCGTTATTAGTATGATTGTGAACTAGGGGATAGTTGTGCCTATATACAATACAAGTACCTATATTTTACAGTGCATTTAGTAAACTTTTATACAGGGTGGAAACTTTCAGCGGGGCAGTAAGGTGAAGTACCTTATCCGTTGCAACTACATGAAAATGGTCTTAGGAGACTATCCATAATTTTTTATGGAATTTTGATCCCCATTCACAGATATAAAAAAAAAGAAAAAAAAATTGATGTTTCTAAAAACTTTTATCGGACCAACCATCGTTGGAGTACTCAAAAAGTCACAAATTGCAAAAAACTTTTCCCGTACATTTTGTATGAAAATTTTACGCAAAAGCTTTTTTAGTGACAGTTGAGATCTTTTTGTTGAGTGAATAAAAAGATAAGTTTAAAAACAATTCAAATTTCGAACTCCAACATTTAAAACAACAGAATATTAGAGAATCTTGAAAAGCTCGTCGATGATTTACCACTCGGAATCAAGAAGAATGTTTTTTTCAACAAGATGGCACTCCACCTCACAACAGCCGCAGTACGCGTTCTACTTTAAACCGACAGTTTGGTGATCAATGGATAGGAACACATGGTCCTACTTCTTGGCCAGCGCGTAGTCTAGATCTGACGCCTCTAGATTTCTTTTTGTGGGGCTACCTGAAAACTGAGGTTTACAAAAAACAAAACGATGGTGTTCAAGAACTTAAAGACTCACTAACCACAATTTTGTATGGAAATCATCCAAATAAATGGTCAACTAGGTCGGTACAGAAACGAATCAATTTATGTATTCGTCAAAATGGCGGTCAGCAAGATTTTAAATAAGAATAACATCATCAAGTAATGTTAGTTAATAAAAAAAGAAAATTAATACGCCTTCTTTTTGATATGTGTAAAATTCTACGTGATCATTTGTCTTTTATTTTATTTTTTGTATTTCTGTTACACTAATTCTTTACATTAAAATGTAAGGGAAAAGTTTTTTGCAATTTGTGACTTTTAGAGTACCTGCTCCAACGATGGTTGGTCCTATAGAAGTTTTGGATCAGTATTAGAAATAGGATCGATTTGCATCATAAAGATTTTTTGTCTAAAATGGCTATTTTCTTGCTAACACTAAATTTTTTTGAAATCTATGAATGAGGATCAAAATTCCATAAAAAAATATGGATAGTCTCCTAAGACCATTTTCGTGTAGCTGCATGCAACGGATAAGGTACTTCCCCTTACTGCCCCGCTGAAAGTTTCCATTCTGTATACGGATTACGGACGTAAGAGTGTTCAGTATACTGTGCATTACTAAAATATTTAAATTTTTGTAACTCGTTTCTTTGTGTATATAATAATGTTTTTTTATTTCTGTAAGATAAAAAAAAAATTGGGCCAAATTTGCCGCCCCCTAAAATCTGCCGCCCTAGGCTCCAGCCTACTCAGCCTACTGGTAAATCCGCCACTGTAGAGGAGTTTTAGGGGGTGGTATGATTACTGATCAGCTCAGGCTACTTCACGGTGGACGAGAGTGAATTTAAGTGGAAATCTCTAACGGCGATCGCTACATAATTTTTTTTTTTAAATATATTTATTTTCTCCCAGCATACTGATTACATTAGGGAAAATAAAAGAAACTAAACCAAAGTACAATTAAAATATGTAGCGGGAGACAGGAGTCCACACTGAGTATACCCCGTACTATGGATCTCCTGGTCCCCGCCTCTCAAGAGTTGCAATAATTAAATGTATAAGGCGATGATAGCTCAGTGGTAAGTGACGTCGAATACCGCGGCGAAGGTCGTGGGTTCGAATCCTACAATGAGCTTGAGCTTTCGGTGAAGGAAAACATCGTGTGGAAACCATAGCACGGTGGTACCCGACTGGCTGGCTACCACCCTCAAGTTGAAAATCTGTCGCCAAGCAACTATCGGTGTGTTCCGACAGCTGCACTTGAGAGCCAGTTCCCGTCTAGGCTTTGTGTGCTTACCACCTTCGGCCGCATCATCACTTACCATAGTGAGATTTTAGTCAAACACAAGCCTATCCAGAATTTTGAAAAAAATGTAGGTTGGTAATCTAGTTTTTATACAGGTAGCAAAACAAGTTACAGAGTGGGGTAATTGAATGCCATCATGTGTTTCTCCAATTCAATTCAAGATTCTTGCTAGGCACGCTAGATGGCGCAGGCGCCTTCTTACCCTACTAATAATATAAACGCGAAAGTTTGGATGTTGGTTACTCTTTCGCGCAAAAATGTCTGAATGGATTTTGATGAAACTTGGCACACAGGTAGATCATATCCTGGAATAACATATAGGATACTTTATATCCTGGGAAATGCTTCATGCTGTAGATTTGCGATGATAGCTCAGTGGTAGTGGCGTCGGATACCGCAGCGAAGGTCGTGGGTTCGAATCCTACAATGAGCTTGAGCTTTCAGTCAAGGAAAACATAGTGTGGAAACCACAGCACGGTGGTAGGGTACTGTGTGGTACTCAACTGGCTGGGTACCACCCTCAAGTTGAAAATCTATCACCAAGCACCTGTTAGTGTGTTCCGGCAATTGCACTTGAGAGCCAGTTGCCTTTAAGGCATTGTAATAAGGTGTACAACACATTGGCGATCCCCCTAATATAGCCAATGTCTATAGGCGACGGTAGTCACTTACCATCAGGTGACCCGCCTGCCTCGTTGTCACTTGTGACATAAAAAAAAAGGACAAGATCCCTCGGGAACACGGGTGAAACCGCGGGGCGGAAAACTAGTATAAAATAATTGCCAAGTACGTCTCACCTAATAATGGTTGTTTTTCTCCAGTTGTAGGTAACACGTAGTCATTTGCAGATAAAGACACAAATAATGCGAACGGCACCACCCACAGGCAGAGTGTGTAGTATGCAAGTATCTGCAATAATTATAAAAACACATTTATTGTCTACAAGAATATTAAATAATCTATTATATAAAATGAATCCCTATTTCCTTGGTCACGGCATCACGCGTGAACGGCTGGACCAATTTCGCTAATTCTTTTTTTGTTGTGTTTGTTATTGTAAGGAGAAGGTTCTTATGAAAGAAAAAACTATAAAAGTTGCGCGTAACATTAGAAAATTTAAGAACACTTAACGACCATATTATTTTTTATAAAAATGGCGTTTGACATAACTGCCAGTTGTTCAAAGTTTCTTTTTATTTTCATTTCATGGCAGGACAACGTATGCCGGACCCAGTAGTAAATAAATAAATATCCTGGAACAATTTTTTTCGCACACGGCTATCTAATTCCAAACTAAGCAGAGATTGTAATATGGACACCAGATGACTGATATAATACATATACGTTTTTTTGTAAATACATACTTAAATCGATAATTACACCCAGACTCAGGACAAACAGACATGTTCATGCACACAAATGTCTGTCCTGGATGGGAATCGAACCCACGACCTGCAGCATGATAGGTAGTGTACTAACCAACCACATTGTATATGAACCATATTTTATAAATCTTAATGTATACTAATATTATAGAGAGGTAAAGTTTGTGAGGTTGTAGGGGGTAATCTCTGGATCTACTGAACCAATTTTGAAAATTCTTTTACCAATAGAAAGCCACATTAAACTGGGCACACAAATAGATTATATCTTGGAATAAGAGATAGGAATGCTAGATGGTTTGGTTATTGTATTTTTTGTTTTTTTTTCCACTAGGTGGCAAACAAGCATTTTAGTAGCCTATGAATGCTTGCAACACCAGAGGCGACACGAGCGGGGTGACAACCTTGCATAAACCTTCTTACTCCTCTTTTGGAGAACCCCATGCTTTAGTCTTTTGGGAAAACCGCTACAGGGAGCTCATTCCACAACCTAATTGTGCACGGGAGAAAATGTCTCTCAAACCTTTACAGTAAAGTGTATTTGTTATTATATATACATACAACATACCTCTGAAAAGCTGAAATACACTGAAAGACTTCCAAAGTATGAAAAAGCCAAGTAGTGATGCAGTAATAATACTCCCAGTGCTGTCACAAATGTAACACTCGCCACTCTCACTATGGGGAAGTCTCGGAGGAGGACTGCATGTAGAAGTTGTTGCAGTAGCCCTAGTGCGTTCAGGTAGAGAGGCAGGTCTTCAAAGATTATTAGGCCTATGTGTATTGCTGTTGTAGCCTGCAAGTAAGTTATGATTCTTGCTTATTTGTGGGAAAAAACAAAAAAATATTTTGGATGATTGCCCGACTTTATCTAGTCTTGATTGAACTTAATTTGACAGAAAAAAAAGTCTCTTTCGCGCCATTTGAAGATGAAGGAGATTACACTTATTTTTTTCAAAAAAACTTAGCTCTGTGCACAACCGAATCGACACCAGATTTTGAAATCAAAGTTCACTTATGATTTATGCTACTTACAACAACAGTCCATGAAATGATTTGTTTAGCAATAACAGTATATTCTTCGACTATTTCTGCTAAATAGTATAATGCGGCAGCTGAAAAGTAGGAAATAAATATCAAGACTACAATAGTTTCGCAGGATCTAAAACTATTGATTGTTACTTACTTACCAATGGCAAGAGTTACGAATATAGCCTGGACTATCAATGATAATATACTTAAGCAATAAAAGAATAACATTTTGATAATATATAATCGTTTGCGATCGTTGTTTTGAAAATATTTTCCAATATTTTCAGTATTTTTTAGGTTATACGCGTTTGACTTGTCCGTCAAACTAAGTTCACGAATGAATGTCAAAGTCAATGTCAAAATAGAGTTTATAAAGAAACTATTTTTCAGCATAACTGATTGAAATTTCAGAATTTAAATATATTATTGTACAGATACTAACAATTAAATAAATACATTTTAAAAGTAAAACAAATAACTAAAATAAATTTAAAAAGTTAGGCCCTCTCGGCATGGTTCCGAAGAGGCTGGCAGCGTTTCCTCGCTGTATCTCAATGCTGATACGTTGTGCGAGGAAACTGCCAGCTCTTCGATCCCCAGTAGAAAACCTTAACCTATTAGCCAGCTCTTTAAGGAGCTGGCGCCGGATCCCCACGGACCAAGGATCTCACATCTAAAGGAATAAAATTATACTGACTGAAATAGTTAAAGCAAGTCAATGTGAGTTAGAAAGAGATAGGGATTATAAAAAATAATTGATAACATTGTTTTTTTTTTGCATTATTTCATGTAAAACTTAGATCAAAAGTAGGTATATCAAAGGTATATATATATATATAACTACACTATCATCAAAACAATGTGAACTGAAATATAGCTAAATATTGAAAGATTAGGTACTTGCTACAAAAATTACATATTATAAATCTAGAAAGAGGTCAATAAACGATATGTCTATCATACAAAATAAACGTTATTTTTTTAATAGTTTATTTTTACTTGGAATAAGCTTGAGTTTGATCGCAATCTTACCATGGTAAGTGATGATGTGGCCATCATAGGTGGCAAGCATACAGAGCCTAGAAGGAAACTGGCTCTCATGTGCAGCTGTCTGTCAAAAGGTCAGAACACACCGATAGGTGCTTGGCAACAGGCAGAAAACAAAACAAGTGGGATTCTAAAATAAATATTTATCCATATACTAATATACTATACTAATACTTTACTTATTTACTTATTATAATATATATATATATTATATATTAATATTATAAATGCGAAAGTGTGTCTGTCTATCTGTCTGTCTGTCTGTTACCTCTTCACGCTTAAACCGCCGAACAGATTTAGATGATATTTGGTATAGGCATAGTTTGAGCCCCGGGAAAAAACATAGGATAGTTTTTATCCCAGAAATCACCCTTTAAGGGGGTGAAAAGGGGGTCGGAAGTTTGTATGGGAAATCAATTACCGCTGAACTAAGTTCTTTTTGTCTGTCTGTTACTTCTTCACGCTTAAACCGCCGAACCGATTTAAATGAAATTTGGTATGGGGATAGTTTGAGTCCCGGGAAAAAACATAGGATAGTTTTTATCCCAGAAATCACCCTTTGAGGTGGTGAATAGAGGGGTGGAAGTTTGTATGTGCAATCAATAACCGCTGAACTGATGTCTGTCTGTCTGTTGCCTCTTCACGCTTATACCGCCGAGCCGATTTAGGTGAAATTTGGTATTAGTAAGGATAGTTCGAGTCCCGGGAAAGAACATAAAATAGTTTTTATCCCAGAAATCACCCTTTAAGAGTGTGAAAAGGGGGGTGAAACGGGGTGTGGATATTTATATGTGAAATCAATATCCGCTGAACTGATTTATGAAAAAACTGGCCATGTGCAAGTTGAACTCGCGTGGACAGGTTCCGTACAATGCCTAAGTCAGTGAAAGTATTATATATTGAGTTTACCACTTTATTTGCTAATTGATAGAATTCACATAGGTTTTCCTGTAATCTACAAGCAATTAACTATATTTTGTATTTTTTTTTCAAAATTTTAGGCTCATTAGTTTCGGAGATCAGAGGGAATGGTCAATTTTCGTCTTCTTTCAAAATTATTTATTTTACAATACAAATATTACAACGAAAATATATTTGGGGCCTTATTAACGAGCCCTTTCATTTGATATATGACACAGTAAGGTTTGCAAAACTTTTTTTTTTAATTTCCTAATTTGTCCCCCGAAAATTAACCTTATTTAAAAAACAATAGGTATATTTACTTTGCACATCTTTGTTTGGGTCATAGAATTACACCATCCTACCAAATTTCACCTGATTTGGTCCAGTAGATTCGGAGCAAATGTCTGTGACATGACCGGATAGACAGACGCACGAGTGGTCCTATAAAGGTCCGTTTTTTGTACGAAACCCTAAAAAGCAGATTGGATAAAAATAAGCTACGCAAATTACTAATTCCACGCGGACGGAGTCGCGGGCAAAAGCTAGTTTATTAATAAAAAGTTAAGTCTTTATTTACTTTATAATTTTTTTTTTAAACAATAACTTCAGATTCGGTGTAAATATCGCCGTGTTCATTTACGGCTCTGCATCCGTAGTAGCCCTTGTCTCCATTTTGAGCCTTCTTAATAGTCAACCCTTCAGAGTTAACTGCGAATCTGTTATTTTTGATCAGTGGCCTCGCATTGTAAGTCCATGTAACCTTAGCAGCAGGCACGGCACTAACTTGACAATGTATCATTATATCTCGGCCTACCTTGCCTTTCACTTGATGCTCGGGTTTTTTGGAGAATTTGGGTCCACCTGTAAGAGTTGATGTTTAGATTTCTTGCCAGTAGGTTCTATAAACAATATGTAAGGTTTTTTTAAGTTGCGAATTCATAGAAGTTCTCAATTTAAACAGATAGCGCCAATATTTATGGAAGTTATTAGAATAAGATTATTTGAATTGGCAAAACATTTTAGAAAAATAAAGCCCAAATGGATAGAGAGGAGTCAGATCATAAAGATGTATAAAAGTTGTTTATAAATAGACTGCTGAGTTTCTTGCCGGTTCTGACTTCCGAACCAGTGGTAATATTAGTAAAGACAGAAGTGCCTACATACGAGTAATTTGAATTACTTTGAATTTTTATATCACTTATTCTCCTCGTTCCTCCATCATTAAATTGGTGTGTGTAAAGTAGGATTTAACATTGACGGATGTAAACTAAAATTAGCAGACCGTATAAAAAAATAAAGGATGACGTAATGGAGCCCCTTGGGCAGTTATTTTAAAAAAGAAGCATTCTGGAATATTATACTCACTAACAACAGTCAATCGTATAGTATGACTTTTAGGCTTGCTGACTTTATTCTCCGCCTTGCATGTGTAAGAGCCTTCGTCTTCAGGAAGAGTCTCCTTGATGAGCAATCGTCTGCCAGAACTCCTATTGTGGCGGGTGATACGCTGTTTCTCAGGATCCTTGTCACCATTTATATTTTTCTCCCCTTTAAACCAATTGGGGATAGTTAGGGGTCTGAAAGAAAAGAAAAAATATTAATTTGCTTGGCGACAGACTTTCAACTTGAGGGTGGTAGCCAGCCAGTCGGGTACTCCAAAGTACCTACCCTACCACGTGCTATGGTTTCCTCACGATGTTTTCTTTCACCTAAAGCTCAAGCTCATTGTAGGATTCGAACCCACGACCTTCGCCGCGTTATCCGACGACATCACTAACACTGAGCTATCATCACCTTCGATAGCTCCCCGAGATGAAATACTTGTGAAACGACGTCGGTGAATTGAAGAATCAAATGGATACAAAATAATAAAAGAAAACTTACACGCCTCCATAATGGCAGTAAATGTAGGTAGCATCACCAGCTAAGACCGTGATATCCTTACTGAGATACAACTCCTGCAAATTCAGGTCTGATGGATTGTTATCTTCGACCAAAGTCGTTATATAATGCTCTGCAAGTACCACCTCCCCGTCTACAGCTGGGGATGAAGCCACGCATTGGTACTTCTCTTTAGGATTTACATCTTGTTTCAGCATGTAGGTAAACCATAAAGTACCATCTGGTGACACCAAAGCGCGCCTGTCTAAGAAATCTTCGCTTATCACCGATCCGTTTTGTTTCTTCCACGTAATCTTTGGCTTAGGGTATGCATTTGGGATGGGGCATGGAAGGCTGTAGGGTTTTCCTTCGATGACTTTGTGTTCTTGGCTCTGTGCTTTAGGTGCATCGAGGAACTTTCTTTTCAAGTTTACTGCGGAAGAACTAGCGATGCCGGTGGCAGTTTCAGCGAAACAACGGTACTGGCCTTCGTCAGCAGCTTGGGGATTCTTAAAGGTAAGGATTCCATCTTTGTTAAGAATGTTCTTGGTTGGGTCTATCGCGAAAGGTTTACTGTTTTTGGTCCAGTAAAATCTGAAAGAAATTTTAAATGTTATTATGAAACCTACTTAGAAAATAAATAAAAATATTAAAATATGTAGTTGTATTACTTGATTGGGTCGCTATCTAAAAGTATGTCATAATCGAGTACGACTGTCTTGCCCACTGTGAAGAGAAATTCTCTGGATGCCCCATCTATTTTTTCCCTTGCTGCGGTGCCTGTGAATTAACCAAAATTTCTCAATTAGGGACTTACCTATTGCTGTAAAAACAACTGAAATTATATGAATATTTATCTAACACTTGCTTTCCGCCACGCGGTTTCACTGGCGATCCCGTGGGACTTGCCCACCTATCTCTCCCTTAAATTGGTCGTACTACATACCGGACAGCTTGTATAACGGTTAGGTACTTACATGAGGCAATGTGATCGCAACACTACCTGATATACGATACGCGATCTTTGCGCCCTCTAGTGTTTCAAATTAAATAAATAAAACAACGTAGAAGATAGTGTATGCAATATATTAAAAGTGAAAAATATTTGACATAACCTTTTGGTTAGAACGAAACCATAGTGCGATTTAATTAATTACTAGCGCCATCTAGTTTACTACCATGAACATAAGCCGCCCACCAAGAACGACTGTTCTTAACTTAATTTACTACATTAATATCTTAAACATAGAAATTTTAAACAACTTAAATCTATCTTATTAAATTTTTTAATCAGCCAAAGGCAAAACACAAACTTTAGATACAGGTCTTTTAAAACATGAATTTTTGCAGCGTAATGTAACCACGCGTGTAATATTGTCTGTACCGGGATGCTTTTGAATAACACGCCCCATAAGCCATTTGGCTGGGGGTAAATCGGGTTCTTTGACTAAAACTACATCGCCCAACATAGGTTCAGGAATCACACGTGACCATTTGTATCGCTGCATCAAACTCGCCAAGTACTCTTGCGTCCAGCGACGCCAAAAATTTTGCAATAAGCGTTGGCATAATTGCCATCGTTTTAAGGAACCAACCTTAGTAAGTTCGTAGCTACGATCAGGTGGCAAGACTAAAGGTTCACCGATAAGGAAATGTCCAGGTGTCAAAGGCATTGGGTCACCCTGATCTTCTACATAAGATATTGGTCTTGAATTGAGACAGCTCTCAATTTGAGTGAGCAACGTAGTCATCTCTTCAAATGTCAACGTATTATTTCCGATTATACGATGGAGATGGTATTTTGTAGATTTAATACCAGCTTCCCATAATCCACCAAAATTTGGAGCTCGTGGTGGAATGAAATGCCACTGAGTTCCATTTGTAGCCAACCAATCAGAAACATCCGACTGAAAATTTGATTTTTCTGCATTAAATAACTCCTTTAGATCTCTTGCAGCTCCTATAAAATTTGAACCATTGTCACTATACAATCACTACAATGTCCACGCCTTGCAACAAATCTCCTAAAGGCTGATAAGAAACCTTCTGATGTCATATCACTTACTGCCTCTAAATGTATAGCCTTCGTAGACATACAAATGAACAAACAGATATATCCTTTATAGGATTTATTACCACGACCCTTAGATACTCTAATACTAATGGGCCCAGCATAGTCTACTCCACTGTGTAAAAATGTTTTAGTCATAGAAACTCGGCACGGTGGGAGTTGTCCCATCATTTGATTTTTATGATTAACCTTATAGCGTATACAGGTAACACACTTCCTATAATAAAGTTTAACCAAATTCTGTACTCCAATAATCCAGTATTTTGCACGTAAGAAATTAAACATTAATTTTGGCCCACCATGTAAGGTTTTAACATGGGCGTCTGCAACTAATAATTTAGTTAGAAATGAGCTATGAGGAATTATTATTGGATGCTTAACATCATCCTCAATTTGTGCGTTCTGAATTCGTCCACCTACCCTTATAATACCAAATTCATCTAAGAATGGACACAATGACAGTAGCTTTGATTTTTTATTTACTTCCTTTCCTATTTTCAAATTCACTAGTTCTACTCTAAATTCTTTAACTTGACTCTTTTTTATCATTATATTCATAGCTTCACTAATTTCTCTTTTTAACAGGTATGAATGTTTTTCTTTCTCTTCTTTCTTTTTCAGTGCTCGCCTACAATAAGCTACAACTCTCAGCAATTTATTCAACGTGGAAAATTTTGACCAGATTTCATCGTCGTCATACTCTATTGTTGCTACTAAATTAACGGATTTTTCTTCTAGATGTGTTTCTTCCCTTCTTTGTCTTTTATAATTAAGTTCTTTTTCTTTCAGCCATTTAGGACCATTTTTCCATAGGAGTTCTTCCTCTAAGTTTTTAGTGCCCCGTGATGCACAATCTGCTGGATTATCTTTTGAAGAAACATGTAACCACTGGTGAGGCTCCAGAGAAGATAAAATTTCAGAAACGCGGTTTGCGACAAATACTTTCCATTTATTAGGTTGACTATTCAACCATGCTAATACTACGGAAGAGTCAGTCCAAGCGTAAATATGACCTTTATCAATAGTCATAACTTCAGCTACTTCAATCAACAGCCGTGTTAAAAGAACTGCCCCACACAACTCTAGTCGTGGAATCGAAACTTGCTTTATTGGAGCAACTCTAGTCTTAGATGTAATTAATGAAGTGTGAACTTCTCCATCTTTTTTAACTACTCTCAAGTATATGACAGCTGCAAATGCTTCAGAAGATGCATCGCAAAAACCATGCAACTCTTGGATAACTTCACTTCCGTCCGTATGAATCCATCTAGGTACCTTAAATTTAGCAAGTTGACTTAAGTTGTTCCTATAGTTTAACCACTCTTTCAGTAAGTTTGATGTTAGTTCTTCATCCCATCCAATACCTGAGAGCCATATTTTTTGAATAAAAATTTTAGCTGTGATGATGACTGGTGCCAGCCAACCAAGAGGATCGAATAGCCGCGCAATATCAGATATAACACTTCTTTTGGTTACAGGTTGCTTCAAATTTGGTAGTTGTACTAAATATGTGAAATCATCTCGTTCCCGATTCCAGGTAAGGCCTAGAATTTTTGTCACTTCATCTATTTTCACCTGTAAGTCCGTATTTAATCCTTCTTTGTTATCCTTGCCAATCATTTTCAATAACTCTCCACAGTTACTCGTCCACTTTTGAAGTTCAAACCCTGCTCCTTTCAATAGATCTGTTATTTCCTTATAAATTTGTAGTCCTTCTTTTACGGACTGACAACCTGTCATCAGATCATCGATGTAAAAATCATTTAAAACTATATTTACGGCTTTCGCATATTGACCTCCATCATCGTGAGCAACTTGCTGCAAACATTTTACGGCTAGATATGGAGCTGCTGCAGTCCCAAAAGTAACTGTAAGTAGTCGTAAATGTTGTAGGTCTTCATTAGGATTATCGCGCCATATTAACCGTTGAAAATCTACATGCTTTTTGTTAACCTTTACCTGTCGGTACATTTTAACAATATCGGCTACCAAACATATAGGATGTCGGCGCCATCGCATAATTATGTGCCGCAAATCAGCCTGTAACGTTGGTCCTACCAATAAATCATTATTCAAAGACGTATTATTCGAACCAGTAGAAGACGCATCAAAGACGACTCGTACTTTAGTGGTACTTTTGTCTTCTCGAACTACTGCATGATGAGGTAGATAGACTACGCCCGAAGAGCAGCGTTGTACTTTGGGTACTACTTCCATATGTCCAAGTTTTAAATATTCTGCAATTACGGCTGCATACTGAGTTTTCAGTTCTGAATTCTTCATCAATCTTCTTTCTAACTGAAGAAATCTTTTAACTGCTTGCTGTTCATGATTATCATATTTACATTTAGGATCATCGTCCTTGAAAGGCAAATTTACGATATACCTTCCATTAGCATCCCTTTCTGTTGTTGAAGCAAATATTTCTTCACATCTTTTTTCTTCGTTTGACAGATATCTCTTAGATGTATACGACGGATTCTCGGCTTCAAGTTCCCAAAATTGACGTAATAACTTATTATTATCAACTACCGTATGCAGTGTTACTATTTTAAGTGGAGTTTCGTTCAAAGTTTTCACCACACCTGACAGTATCCAACCTAATGAAGTGGATTGTGCAATCAAAGATCCACTAGAGTCTCTTTTTACACCTTCATTAAGGACTTGGCTATAGATTTCAGCACCCAATAAAATGTCAATTTTGTTAGGTGTGTGATATTGGGGATCTGCCAACTGAAGTTCTTTTAATTGAGGCCATTCAAACCCAATTACCTTTTTGCTAGGAAGATAAGAAGTGATCGATTTAATAACATATGCTTGTACTGCTAGTTTCACCTTTGGATTCACTCTTGAACGTATATTAATAGTCACCATAGCATTACAGGTCACATCTTTGTTTCCATTTAACACTGAAATCTGTCCTTTGACAGGAGTCTTTTTTAGTCCCAAGTATTGAGTCGTTGCTTCAGTAATAAAAGATGCTTGGGACCCCTGATCCAGCAAGGCCCTTAAAATTTGGCTATCTCCGTTATCACAAACTGCATGCACTAGAGCGGTAGCTAATATAACCTGTTTATAAGGAAGTACTTCAGAAGCTGAAAAATATGATGCAACAGGTTGAGTTTCTAATGATTGGTCTTCTGAATTATTTTCAGTGTTATTGTTAACTGACAAGTCAGCTGAGTTTGTACTACTTGCTTCACCCGTTGTGAGTAACTGATCAGAATGACCCGATGCTGCCTGATCACCGTCAGGATGGTGATGTAACAAAGTGTGATGTCTACTTTTACATATGCGGCATGATAATAAACTCATACAAGCCTTTGCGGAGTGATTTCTACCCAGACAATTAAAACAAATACGATTTTGTTCAACAAAATTACGACGATTGGTTACATCTTCCTTAACAAATCTTTTACACTGAGCTAGTTTGTGGGATTCATTGCAGAATTGACATTGAATCTGTGTTACATGAAATATTTTAGGTTTGTTAATATTTGATTGTACATTTTGAGATTTATTTGGTGAGGATCTAGAATCAAGAAACTCCAAAGCACGATATCTATTCGTTAAAAATTCTTTAAATTGGGGAAATGTAGGTAATTCATCTGAAGCAGTAATATTTGTAACATTAAGTTCCCATTGCTTCCTTGATTCTGGGTCCAATTTTAACGTGAGTAAATGAATAATTAATATATCCCAATTTGTTACATCAATTCCTATATTAGTTAAAGAACTTAAACAATCAGACGCATTATCAATGAGTTCTTTTAAAAAATATGCAGATTCAAAAGTAGCATTTTTCTGGCTTAAAAATCGGCTTAAAATACAATGAGATAAATACTTCTTATTGTTGTAACGAGAATCTAACAAATTCCAACATCTAGAATAGTTGGCACTAGAAATAGGTATATTTCTGATCAATTGTTCGGCTTCACCCGTTAAATAACCCTTTAAATAGTGCAGTTTTTGCACACTATCAATGTCCTCATTATTATGGATTAATGACACATATAAATCTCTAAACGTGGGCCATTCTGTATATTTACCTGAAAATGTAGGTATAACAATTTTAGGTAATTTTACATGAGACTTATTTTTTTCACAGGCCACTGACCTAGATGTTTTTATTTCTCCGCCATCTTGTTTTACAAATTTATCCAAAACAGTTTTCAAATCAGATTTAAAATCAATGTACAATTCCTCAACACTATCATATGTATCATTCGTAACATAACTGCTTTTCTTCAAACTTTCACCAAAATTTCCTTTAAGTAATTCCTTATGAGTTATTGTAAATGCTTTCCAAGCCTCTTCCAATGTTTCCAATCTCGATTCTACATGCTGCCTGGTTTTCCTTTCTTTTGGAGTTTTCTTATAATTTGACCTATTCTTAGTTATTCTTTCGTAAATATCATCTTGAAAACTTATCAAACTATCCATGTTTTAATTTTAATCAATGAACTAAATTATAATTTTTTATTTTTTGAAAATTTTACAAGTGTTTTTAAATTATTTAATTCGGAGGTGAATCGGGCATAGGTTCCCCGTCTCTACCAAATTTACGAAATTATTCTAAGTCTAATAAAGAGTAAATTAAACTAAGTTAAAACTACACAAATTTTTTCTAAGTCTTTTAACTGAACTTTCTTCAAGATAAAATGTACTCACGGTTTTCCACTTTACACTCACTGTACTATCACCATTTAGCAGCAGGTTCCGTTGTCCCCACTCGAATACTTCTTCTTTACTTCACCTCGCCAGCGTCCAGCATCCGAAGCGCAGCACGTAGTAGTCTTCTGATTCTGCGAGTAGCAGCTTACACACGGCACTACTGCCGAAATTCCGCCCCGAGCAGCGATCCACTGCCCATAGGTGCGTTAAAGGGATCGGCACTTTCGCCAAATCCGATTCGAAGGACCAAAATGATCGCAACACTACCTGATATACGATACGCGATCTTTGCGCCCTCTAGTGTTTCAAATTAAATAAATAAAACAACGTAGAAGATAGTGTATGCAATATATTAAAAGTGAAAAATATTTGACATAACCTTTTGGTTAGAACGAAACCATAGTGCGATTTAATTAATTACTAGCGCCATCTAGTTTACTACCATGAACACAATGTATCCAGCAATCACAAGGAAATTAACTTTGTTCATATTTCAATCCTAAAACAAAAGAAGATAGATTGTAAGTTTTATGCACTGATCTACACAAAGTTTTATTAGTGGACGGCGGATTGAACAATATTTTTTTTATTTTTTTTATGTCACTAGTGACAACGAGGCAGGCGGGTCACCTGATGGTAAGTGACTACCGTCGCCTATAGACATTAGCAATACCAAAGGTCGTGGGTTCGAATCCTACAATGAGCTTGAGCTTTCGGTGAAGGAAAACATCGTGAGGAAACCACAACACGGTGGTAGGGTACTATGTGGTACTCGACTGGCTGGCTACCACACACAAGTAGAAAATATTTCGCCAAGCACTTAACGATGTGTTCCGACAGCTGCACTTGAGAGCCAGTTCAGAAATAGGCTTTGTGTGCTTACCACCTTATCCAAGCTTATCCAAGAGTAAAAAAATCTATTTAATGAACCTCTTTAATGATTGAGTTTGATATTTAAAAAAAAACAAAAGGCTGCAATCTCCAACACCTTTGCGTGTATCGGAGAGCGAGAAAAACAACTAATTCTTTATTCAAATGGTGGTCATTTTATACCCTTATTGCATGCGTAGTCATCGACGTTCGTAATTTGTTTTCACGTTTAATAATTATATGGTGCAATAGGAAATATGATGCGATAAAACATGCTGAGGTGTTTTAGTAGGTAACCTAGCTTCGTCACAGTCACGGGAAATCTTGAGCTGCATGCACAGAACAAATAAAAAAGGTAGAAGGAGCGTACGTAAAAAATAGTCAGGGCCAGATTTAAGTATTTTACCTTGCACATCAGGTACTTTACATTATACATAAAAATTGTACTAGAGTGGAAGAAACTTTGTGCCAGCGGGGAATTTGACGACATCTCTAGCCGTTATTTTTAGTAACTACAATTAATGTGTTGGCCCCCTCTGTTGTGGAGGCCCTGGGCAGTTGCCCCGTTTGCCCTCCCTTAAATCCGGCCCTGACAATAGTCTCCAATGAAGTGAAGCATCGTGCACGAAGTTGTGTACGTTTCCTGCACGTACGTTATCCCGCGTGATTCACGTTACAAGGAGCGCGATCGGCTTTACAGTGCTTCACTTATTTTACATTCTAATAATGTTTAAATTAAGTACTATTATGTATCTAATTCTACACTAATTTTATTTAAATAGTTAACTATTAAAAACAAAATAAAACTAAAAAGCTAAACTAAACTATTTATAAATAAAAAAAATAAGTGCGCGGGGCTCTGTCTATTTTTTATTTGGTCTGAGGCTGTACAATTAGTTATCTAATGCGATTTACTTTCCAGCCTACGTAATTGTATTGATCTTTTGAAACATGCTTTTGAAGACACGCCGCGCACACGTCACAGGTCTGGGTTCGATTCCGAGCCAGGACAGACATTAGGTGCATGGATATTGAACATGTTTGTTCGTCTAGAGTCCGGATGAAATTATCTACATCATCATCATCACCTGCCCTGTTCCCAATTATTAATGGTCAGCGCAATGTGTACTTTTCTTACATTCGGTCCTTCTATCAGTCATATCGGAATTCACTCCTTTCTTACTCATATCATCTCTCACATAATCCATCTCTTTTTCTGTCTTCCTCTACCCGTGTATCCATCCACTTTCATATTCATTCTTTTGGTTACATGACTATCATCCCTCATAACATGCCCACGACATTGAAATTACCTTGCTGAGTTTCTTGCCGGAGTGTTCTCAGTTTAAGTGTATTTCGAACCGGTGGTAGAGTCAATTGTAACGTTCATAAGTGCCTTACCAGGGCCTAAACTGAATACCAGAATATTATTTACTAATCTTTAATTATTACGGGAGATACCACGGGGCGGAAAGCTAGTAATAGAAAGGAGACGCCAAAGTAAACTACAAAATCAATGGCAGGTACGAGTAAAGACCCATGTAAAGACATGCTAAACTTGTTTTGTTTTCCATATTTAATGTACTTAGGTATGTTCTATTTACAACAAATGTACAAAATATACTATCTATATACATAAAAGATTTCCTCGAGAGTCGAGGCTGCCGCTGCCGCTGCTGCCGATCGGCAAGATTCCCAGTCCCAGCAGCCGGCAGGGTTTCTTCTTTGGATGGCCAGGCTGATGCATTGGCGGAAAAAGCTCCCGGTCTCCGGATCTTGAATCTTTTGTTATGTGTCAAACTCTACGCACGCAAACCTATACATTACGCAAGTCAGGTTTACGTATCAGGTAGGTATACTTAATGAGTATTTTTCCTTGTAAATAAATATTTACATTGAACTTACCAATATTCGCATTTTATTACTTTTTTAAGGGAAAATACCTTATCTCAAGTATCTGTTTGTTCATTGAGTTGAAAACATAATACTTGATAATCGTAAAATTTCTCAACAACATGTCTTGAGGGACAACCATGGTTTACTCCGTGGGGACAACAAACATAATAACGACGGTTAGCGTGCTTCACCTATCACGCTGCAGGTCGTGGGTTCGATTCCCATCAAGGACAGATATTTGTGTGCATGAACATGTCTATTTGTCCTGAGTCTGGGTGTAATTATCTATTTATGTATGTATTTACTAAAAAAAAGTAGTGTATCATGTAGTATATCAGTCATCTGGTTTCCATATTACAAGCTCTGCTTAGTTTGGGAACAAATGTCCGAGGATATTTATTTATTTATAATTATGTATGTGCTGGAACGATTCCTCACGATCCCACACGATTCGAAACGAAGAGCTTGTAAAGAAACCAGATAACTGACATAATATTGATACTTATGACTGCTATTTAACTCTGTACGTCGGTAATGGGACGGTCGCCCATCGCTACCTACAAAAAATATAATCCCTGGAGTCGCGATTCAAGTTATGAACATTATTATTATTACTAGGCATTTATAGATAAAAAAAATATAAAATGCAAAAATTATAGATACAATTTGAGTATGATAACGAGAGATCGTCGTAATGCGATGATAGCTCAGTGGTAAGTGACATCGGATACCCCGGCGAAGATCGTGGGTTCGATCCTACAATGAGCTTGAGCTTTCGGTGAAGGAAAACATCGTGAGGAAACCACAGCACGGTGGTAGGGTACTTTGTAGTACTTGACTGGCTGGCTACCACCCTCAAGTCGAAAATCTGTCGCCAAACACCTGTTGGTGTTCCGGCAATTGCACTTGAGAGCCAGTTCGCCTTTAAGGTATTGTAATAAGGTGTACAACACATTAGCAATCCCCTGGTATTGCTAATGTCTATAGGCGACGGTTGTCACATGGTTGTCACTTACCATCAGGACCCGCCTGCCTCGTTGTCACTAGTGACATAAAAAAAACAAAGATACAAATCTTTCCTCTTTATAATATCAGTGTAGATGTAGATCATAACCTTCTGATTAGAACAGTGAAGAATTTGAGGCGATGATAGCTCAGTTGTAAGTGACATCGAATACCGCGGCGAAGGTCGTGGGTTCGAATCCTACAACGAGCTTGAGCTTTCGGTGAAGGAAAACATCGTGAGGAAACCATAGCACAGTGGTAGGGTACTTTGTAGTACCCGACTGGCTGGCTACCACCCTCAAGTTGAAAATCTGTCGCCAAACACCTATCGGTGTGTTCCGACAGCTGCACTTGAGAGCCAGTTCCCATCTAGGCTTTGTGTGCTTACCATCTTCGGCCACATCATCACTTACCATGGTGAGATTGTGGTCAAACACAAGCCTATCGAGAATAAAAAAAAAACAATACATTAAAAGCCCCACATTGATCTTTTACATGTTATATGCAAAAACAAGTAAAAGATCAATCATGCTCGATTAAAATGTAGGTAGATGATTTAAGGATTGTTCATATAGTATAACAGGTCTCCTAATTTTTTACCGACAGCTGGCGAAACCAAAAAAGGAGGGTTATGTTTTTGACCTGTATTTATGTATGTCCGTCCCTATGTTCCTTCGTAACTACTAAACGGCTGAACCGATTCGTCTTTATTGCGCAAGTGTCACTAAAGACATGACAGTAATCAAAATTCAATATGGCGACAATGAGACGCCATTTTGTGAAAAATAAAATAAATTGTGGACATACTATGCCAAGTGGGGTATCATTAGATAGGTCTTTGAAAATCATCTTTAGCTATATTTAATCATTTTTCATTTTGAACGACCATTTAGTTTCTACAGGGTAAGGTAATAGTCCAAGGATGGAACCTTGTGGGACTCCCATCGTGACAGAAGCAGATGACGCCTTTGGTTGTTTTAAATTAATAAAGTAGTTTGTTTATCTAAATGTGTAAAACTCAATAATGTTGTAGACTAATAAGTTCAGCATTGCGACAAACCTCTTAAGTTTTTATATGCTGTGTAATAAATATTGCGATACTTATCTACTTGTATTTTTCAAACAATAATATTGAAAAAAAAAATCAATAACATCCAGTTTTTAACGTTCGAGTATTTTGTTTTAATTTTAGGCACAGGTTGATATGATCAAAAGACAAGAGATATTAATTATAAAATAATGTTTATTTAAATAATTCGATCATAAACATCGACAAACTAAACTTAATAATACTTAAAGAGAAACTAAAGTTTCGACGTATTCATCGCCGAGCTCGTTGACGGCTCTGCAACCGTAGTACCCTTTGTCAGACTTCTGAATCTTCTTGATGGTCAAACCGTCTTGGCTGACAGAAATACGGTCGTTCTTGGGCAAGGGCTTGGCGTTGTAAGTCCATTCTACCTTGGCGGCGGGCACGGCGGATACTTGGCAAGGTATAGTCAAGTCTTGGCCTTCCTTCACGTTCATTCGCTGTTCGGGCTTCTTGGTGAATTTGGGTGCACCTGTTGGGAGAAAAATTCATGTAATTGTTACTGGAAAGATTTTTACCCGACTGTATCACGAAAAAGAGAAAAAATGTGTTCATCAGACTATTTTTTATGAGCTGTTTTTGACAAATTAACTTTTACAACCCATATATCCTACTAATATTATAAATGCGAAAGTTTGGATGTTTGTAACTCAATCACGCAAGTACGGATTTGGATGAAATTTGGCATACAGATAGCTTATAATCTGGTTTAGCACGTGGTAAATTTTTTATCTCTCAGGAACGCGGGTAAAACCGCGGGGGACAGCTAGTGTACTCATAAAAGACGTAACGTGATTGATAGTAAATGACTACCTTGAACACATTCGAACAGAAAAATCTTAAGAGCTGGTTAAAGATATAACTTTTTACTCAGATAAAAATGTAGATGAGATACTCACTGACAACGGTAAGTTTGATATTGTGCTCCTTAGATTTACCGACGCCATTGTCTCCCTTGCAGGTGTAAGTGCCCTGGTCTTCGAGATACGTGTCCTTAATGAGTAGACGTCTGCCTGAGCTTCTGTTGTGGCGGGTGATGCGCTGTTTGTCAATATCTTCGTCTCCGTTTATATTCTTCCCAGCTTTGGACCAGTCGGGGAAGGTCAGAGGACTGGAATGGAATTTAATTGTTAGCTGTTGCAGAATACATGAAGGCCTTTATATCTTAAATAGATGATCTAAACATCGTCCGTGTGGCAGGCTTTAGAATGACTATACAGTCCGATACGGGAGCGACAGTAGCGTCCGCATTTTTGGCACCTGAACTGAGGGTCGTTAGATGGCTGAGTTGGTGAAGCGACTCTCGTACCCTACTTGTATTGACCGTTTGGTCTTCATGTAGAAAATCTATAGTTAATCGAACTGTATTCCCTTCGAGGCTTTGAATACTTACTCCCCAGTTACCACATCGTTATTCATAGTAAGATAGAAGCCATTTAGAAACCGAGGGAGACAGTATCATTTCTAGGTTGCTCTGAGAAAGAGAGTATGGAAAATGCTATGACTAAACAAGAAACAAATATTCAAACTACAATGTGTTAGTAATAAAAAATAATCTACATAACTACGTAAATAATAATGATTACAAATATAAAATATATTCAGTAAAAAATGCTAAAATGTTATATCTGCATGTCGTAAAAAATCTTTGTAAATTGAATGCTATAAATCTCAGAACTTATGTAGTGCGTAGTTTTTCATGTTTGAAGTACCTATGATGGGTAGTGACTTCATCACCCATGGACATAAGAAATGCGTGCGTAGTTTTTCATGTTTGAAGTACCTATGATGGGTAGTGACTTCATCACCCATGGACATAAGAAATGCGTGCGTAGTTTTTCATGTTTGAAGTACCTATGATGGGTAGTGACTTCATCACCCATGGACATAAGAAATGCCAGGGGTACAAAGTTCTGACGTCCTTTTAAAATGCCTAGAAGTCTTAGTTTGTGAAATATGACTGGTGAACGCTTTTTAAAAATTAGCTTAACAACTTTAAAGGTAAGCTTGATAATCAACAAAAATTCGGACTAAACAACAGTTAATAAAAAATACTTACGTGCCACCATAGATGCAGTAAATGAACGTACGATCACCAACTTTAGCAGTCAAGTCCTTGCTGATGTACAGGTCGAACAGCCCCTGGTCTGATGGGTTCTTGTCTTGGAGCTTGTTTTTGATGTAGTGCTCAGCAAGCAACACCTCACCATCAACAGCTGGGGATGTCGCCAAACATTCGTACTTCTCCGTGGGGCTCACATCCTGATCGGTAATGTTCGTAAAGTACAACGATCCTTCGGGCGATGCCAAGATGCGGCGGTCAATGAAATCGTCGCTCTTTTGTTTCTTCCACGTAATAGTTGGCTTGGGGTACCCTTTCGGGATCGTGCAAGGAAGAACGTAAGGCTTGCCTTCGACAGCGTCGTCATGGTCTTGCTTTTTTACTTGAGGAACTTCCAGGTATGCTCTTTTGAAGCTTATGACGCGGGAGCTGGAGACACCGGCATCAGACTCAGCGAAGCAACGGTACTGACCTTCATCTTCGATTTGGGGTTTGTCAAAGACTAGGGAGCCCTCTTTCTGGACGACGTTCTTCTGTTGCGGGTTGAGGGGTTGCGCGTTTTTGGTCCATGAGTATCTGATAAGAAGAATTGTTGTAAATTGGAAGTTTGAAATTCCAGGATTTGTCGCTTTGATGTTTGTCCGTTACTCATTTATTGTTAAATATTCTCCGCATTTCTTGTTCATACACAAAAAATGTACAAAAAATGGTACATACTTCACAGATTTATCATTATTGCTGACAGGGCAGCCGAGGGTGACAGGCTTGTCTACCCTGTATAGGACTTCAGCTGGTGCATCTTTTGGCCCTGATGGACTTGACACTGGCACAGCGGTGCCTGAAAAAAAAACACATTCTAATATTAAGAAATAAGTTATTAAAAAACATATAAAGAGCATGTCAGACCATCCATAACATAGGGTGGGTACTTTAGCCTTATTCGAAAATTAGTTTTCTATCACAAAGCCGTTTTGCTAATTAATTTAGTTCTTGATCTAGCGCTGTATTAGATTTTAAATTACCCAATAAATGCTATGCTAAAAAAAAAACAGTGTTACGTTTGAGTTACTTACGAAATTAAGTCTTTCATAAATAAAGTTATGTGTTTAAGTCTTGTTTAAGTATATAAAATGTAACTTACATAAGGCAATGCAGCCGGCCACGACAATAAAATTAATTTTACCCATGCTTAACCTGAAATTAAAAAAAATACAATAAATTAAAATAATAAACAACATAGTTGTAAAAATATTTTACAAAAAATTAAAAAGAAATATTTTTTTACAACAAATTTTAATATTAAATATTTAATAATAATATATATTTAATATTTAATATTTATTGTAGAATAAATTTTTCTTATTTCTGAACGTACCCGTATCGACTGAGCTGTCTTGGCAGGAAATGATACTCCAGTGAAAATGGCGCTGGTTTTTATAGCGTGGAGATCGCGGACTCGTCATCATTTTGTTGTTCATAATTGTTTGTATGTAAAGAACCGAGCGTAGCAGTAGCGTAAGCGATAACCTGTATACCTAAGAGGTTATTCGCATTAGTCGGTGTCTAGCTGGCTATACTTTTCAATATCTTATTGATTTGAATCTTATTTGGTGTTAACTTACAAAAAAATATTTACAAGCCATTTAACTTATTAATAACTAGCTGTTCACCCTTTTTTCCCGAGATCTTATCTTTTCTCGGGATAAAATGTATCCTATGTTATATTTCAGGATATGATCTACCTGTGTGCTAAGTTTCATCAAAATCTGTTCAGTAGATTTTTCGTGAAAGACTAGCAAACATCTTCACATCTATCCTCGCATCCTAAAATACGAATATTTAGTAGATAAGTTGTAACAAATAAGATAGTATAATAATTAGTTCTAGTTTCCTCACATCTGTAGTTACAACCATTCGAACCATAGTCACATGCATTTTTTTTATTTTGCCTGTGACTTTGCCCTGAAAACCAGGGCTGGGACCTCCACTATTCACAATAGGTACTATATTTTTGGTCTCGTACACTTCCAAGTTATGTTTAAACTAGCTGTCCTCCGCGGTTTGTCCCCGCGTTCCCGAGGGATCTTATCTTTTCCAGGGATAAAAATATAGCCTATGTTACTTAGGGATAATGTAGCTTTGTAATAGTGAAAGAATTTTTAAAATTGGTCAAGTAGATTTTGAGTTAAATCGTAACATACAATAAAACAAATCTTTCCTCTTTATAATATTAGTTTAGATGTTATTTTTATTCCTATTCTTTATATTATGCTGAAATATTTGTAACTTACTACGTATGAAAAAAATGCAATCATAGTCACAGTTTTTTTTTTAAATGTAGTTTATGTCTTAGATTTTAATATGCCATATTTTATGAAATGTTCAATTAAATATTTAATGAATACCTAATATATTTCATTAGGTATCAATAAAATAAAATATTTAAAAATGTAGTTAAGTAGGTAAAGGTTTCTATGGGACATTTTATTGAGGTGATTATTTTGGAGTAATAGTATAGTACCTATAAATTTCTATAGTCGTAGATATAATCTAAAAATATTTCAAAAATGTAGCCTTACTGGGATTCTATCCGGTTTTTTCAGTTGAAGGCTGACTTCCGAACCGGTAGTAGCTTCTGTAGGTTGACCTCCATAAGTGCCCTCCTAGGGCCTAAAGTGAATAAATGGTGACTTTGACATTTTGAAATTAGGCTTGTAACCTAACTTATAGCACATAATAAATATAAAATATCATGTGTATTTATTTTATCGTTGAACGCACGAAATCTAAACAAAAAATTTAATTTAAGTTTAAGGTGACGATATCTCAGTGGTAGTGACGTCGGATACCGCGGCGAAGGTCGTGGGTTTGATTCCTAAAAGCTTGAGCTTTCGGTGAAGGAAACCATCTATAGCACGGTGGTAGGGTACTTTGTAGTACCCGACTGGCTGGCTACCTACCACCCTCAAGTTGAAAATCTGTCGGCAAGCACCTATCGGTGTGTTCCGACAGCTGCACTTGAGAGCCAGTTCCCATCTAGGCTTTGTGTGCTTACCACCTTCGGCCACATCATCACTGGATAGGCTTGTGTTTGACTACAATCTCACTCTGGTAAGTGAGATTGTAGTCAAACACAAGCCTATCCAGATTTAAAAAAAAAAAAACTTTGTACCAAAAAATACACGTGATTAAGTCTAAAACCTCACCAAGTATCACCGGGGGTATGGGAGGGGTTAAAAAGATGGAAAAACATCACGTGATTAATGGACAACCCCTAACTAGTTACATTGTATATTCTTTGAATATCTATGCGTGGTCCGATCCAAAGAAACATGCATGCGAATCGAACCAACGACCTCAGCGTAGGTATCTGAGTCTACTCCACACTCCATCAAACCTGTCAAAGATACATTAAAAGCTCTAATTATTTTTTATTATTTAATTTATTATTAAAAATCGTAGTTAAAAACCAATAAAGGTTTATTTATTTCTTTGTTGATATCTCTTTACGCTAACGCTACTAACCTCTGTCCCGCGGTTTCACCCGCGTTTTCTTGATGAAAAGTAGTATATGGCAGTAAGGGATAATATACCTTTCTATTAGTGAAAGAAGTTTTATACATCGTCGCTTACCATCAGGCGAGTTGGTGGTCAAACGTAAACTTATGTGTGTTAAAAAAAAAAAAACAATCATTGATATCTAATAACTAAAGATAATTCCAAGCAAAAGTTCTCTCAAAACTATCTCAAATTGTGTTGGGTAATACTACTTAGTTATTTTATTTAAGTTTTATTCACAAAGCTATGTTACAAAAGGCAATAAAATTTTACGACTCATACCTGCTACCCAAAATATATCTTAAACGAGCACTGAGGCATGTTTACCGTCGGAGCGTTCGAATGCTACTAAATTACAAGACCACCCAAATGTTCGAGTGGGTAGACATTCGGTAAGGCCATTTTTTGTCGCTGATTGTGTATCTTTAGTTATTAGATATCAAAGACCAAAAGTGACAACAAGGCAGGTGTGTCACCTGATTGTAAGTGACTAGCTGTCCTCCGCGGTTTCACCCGCGTTCCCGTGGGATCTTATCTTTATAGGGATAATGTAGCTTTCTAATGGTGAAAGATTTTTCAGTTTCAGAGCCTATTCAATGCAAACAAACAATCAAATCTTTCCTCTTTATAATATTAGTATAGACTTCCGTCGCCTATAGACATTAGCAATACCAGGGGGATTGCCAATGTGTTGTAAACACAGAGGTAGGGTTGTACACCTTATCTGGCTCTCAAGTGCAACTGCCGGAACACACCAACAGGTGCTTGGCGATAGATTTACAACTTGAGGGTGGTAGCCAGCCAGTGCTGTGGTCAGTCGTTTCGGAGATTACCTTCTACATCCAAACTTACAAACATTGCCTCTTTATGTAGATACCTAATTTAAGGTTTAACGGTGCGGAAAATTCAAAATTCAAAAAGTACGCCTGTATTGGTCCAAATTATCAATTTATGCCTTTTGCGGTTGAGACCATGGGTCCGTGGGGGTCTGAAGCTCGTCGTTTTGCAAATATTTTATGTAAAAAATTAATCGAGTCCTCGGGTGACCGGCGGGCGGGGAGCTTTTTCCGCCAACGCATCAGCTTGGCCATCCAAAGAGGAAACGCTGCCAGCCTTCTGGGAACCTTGCCGATCGGCAGCAGCGGCAGCCTCGAAGAAGTTTTTTATGTATTGTAATTGTACATTTGCATGTATATTTTGTACATTTGTAGGTTTAACGTGGATCTAGCAGGTCTATGTCGGTCAAAATAATTGAAAGAAACGAGCATCGATTTTGTAGATAAAAAAAATTAAGATCATAGACAACTTTTAACCTGCCGTATAGGTTAGGTAGGATGTAGAGGCCTTAAAAGGACCTCAACTATTATAGTCATTTACGAGAATACCAGCTATTTCCCTATAGTCAATGTTTTGTTATTTATCCATAAAAAACTGTTTATTATTCAGTGATTTCATACTGAATTGACAATGGCACAAGATCTCTGTACATACATAAGCAGTAGGTACTATATTCTTCTACTAGGGATTCACCGAACGCAAATAAGGAAAATGGTGAACCAATTCCATAGCACTCAATCATGCATGAGCATGCTACGTATCTACGAGTATTCGCCCGTATCTGGCAGTAATCTTATTTATACAAAGTCAAAGAGTTTGTATGTTTGAATTAAACAAAAATGCTTGCGTCCGTTTATAACCAAAGTACTTTTCTGTCCCGCGGTTTCACCCGCGTTCCCGAAGGATCTTATTTATGTTTTATTCCAGGATTTAATCTACTTGTGTTCCAAGTTTCATCAAAATCCGTTCTGCCGTTTTTGCTTGATTAAGCGACAAACATACAAACTTTCACACACACAATCACCTAAAAATACTCTAAAATATATGTTATAAAATTCACGTATCGGTTAGGTTTTTCTGAGAATTTTAAATATCGATCAATTTGTGTCCATCCGATTAATATATCTAATGTCATAATTTTATAAGTATTAATTTAATTTGTCAAATGGTACCCGATGCTAATTGTTAACCACATTAAAAAGTTGTCAGCATTATCTAGATATTATCATGAATAGGTATATAAAGTATTAATTAAGCGCCTTTCTTATAAAAAGCTATTAATTATAATACTGTTTGATTAAATGTAATAACTTAAAAATTGTTTTAGTTGAGTTATACGTAATATTGTATATAGGTAAGGTTTGTTTGTTTGTAGTAATCTTAAGAAGTACTGAACTGATTCTAATAATTCTTTCACCAATAGACAGTGATCTTTAATCACTGTCTAACATAGGTTAAATAGTAACCGCGGGACGGAAGCAAGTACCTATGTGTATAACTTTTAAAGTGATGATAGCTTTGTGGTATCGTCGTCGAATGCCATATTAACGTTCGTCGTGGGTTCGAATATAATGAGCTTTAGCTTTCAGTGAAGGAAAATAACGTGAGGAAACCACATAACGCTGGTAGGCGGTAGAGTAATTTGTACTGGCTTGACTGACTACAATACTCAACTCAACTTGATAACGTTACGTCGGATGTCGCAGCGAAGGTCTCTGAGCTTGAGCTTTCTGTGATGGAAAACATCAGGTACTTTGTAGTAATCGACTGGCTGGCTACTACCCTCAAGTTGAAAATCGGTCGCCAAGCACCTGTTGGTGTGTTCCGGCAATTGCACCTGAGAGCCGGCATTGTAATTAGGTGTACAACACATTGGCAATCCTGCTGGTATTGCTGATGTCTACAGGCGACGGTAGAGTCACTTACCATCAGTGACTCGCCTGCCTGGTGGTTATTGTGGTAAACGAATCTTTTTTCGATTAAATTGAAGGGAAGTGTCACCAATCACCAATTATGCTGAAGTTCCCATTAACTTTAGTTCCGGAGATGTTTTCCTCAATAATAATATTATGAATTAACTTAAACTCATTCTTTGTTCGATTGAGGATGTCCTTGTGAATAATATATCCCTACCTACCAAGCTATGTACTCTTATAAACGCATCACCATTTATTGAGGTGAAATCATCTGTCAACAGAGCGAATCGAATAGGTACACTTATAATAAAGGAAGGTAAATATTAACTGTATACAAAGTGGAAAGCGGAGTCTTATACTGGAAAACAAGACGGTTAAAAAAACTATTAATTAATATATTAATAAACTAATTAATCCCCATTATAACTATAATAAAATTGACGTGTAAGGTTGTTAATAAAGTCTAATAACATTAGGTATTACTATTACAAATCATTGAAATTATCTGCTTTTCTGTACTATGATATGTATGTATTATACATATAAACCTTCCTCTTGAATCACTCTATAACTCTATTACGGAAAACTGCATTAAAAATTCCGTTGAGTAGTTTAAAAGAACTAAGCGAACAGACAGCGGAAGCGACTTCATTTTATACTATTTAAAGGAGATTACCGTGGTGAGATCAAACACAAGCTTATCATAAAAATAATGCCACCAAAGATATTTTTTTTTAAAACGAGATCTAAGCTTAAGTTCAATGTCGATTAGGCCGAGATCTAGAAAACACTATTTTCAGATTTACACTAAAAAAACGATAAAAATAAATATTTTTTGTATGTTTCTTTGTAAAGATAATTAAAAATATTAACAGATTTAAAAAAAAACACGATCAGCAAGTAACATGGGCAATATTTTTTTAATTCCCTCAGGAACCTGGTTGGAAAGCTATTAATTCTATATTTATGATACACAAAAATGAAGTTCCCAATAACAGTTAATAACTGGAAGCCCGAGATTTGGTTTAATAAATTACCGAGACGAATTTAAGTAGGTACTGTTGATATTATTTCGGTCATGCGAGGTGAGTAGCCTGTCATTATTATTAACAATAAATGAATTTAATGACGATCTTGAAGTCTTATAGGTCAACGGTTAAGGGAATCCCAACATCCGATTACCTCCAAAAAATCTCGACCAAATAAAACTTTCTTTTCTTTTTATTAGGGCCTACACAATATTTGTGATAAAGTTTGTATGTTTGAATGTATGTTACTCTTTCACGCTAAAATGGCTGAACGGATTTTGATGAAACTTGGCACACAGGTAGTCCATATCCTGGAATATAACATAGGATACTTTTTATCCCGGGAAAAGATAGGATCCCAGGTGAAACAGCGGGGGCCAAGCACCTATCGGTGTGTTCCGACAGCTGCAATTCAGAGCCAGTTCCCATCTAGGCTTTGTGTGCTTACCACCTTCGGCCACATCATCACTTGCCATAGTGAGATTGTAGTCAATCTCAAGCCTATCCAGAATATTAAAAAAAAAATTTTCCTGTACCTACATGACATTGGATAGCTCAGTGGTAGTGAAGTGGGATACCGCAGCGAAGGTCGTGGGTTCGAATCCTACAATGAGCTTGAGCTTTCGTTGAAGGAAAACATCGTGATGAAACCATAGCACGGTGGTAGGGTACTTTGTAGTACCTACCTAACAACTAGATTAGCTGGCCACCCACAAGTTGAAAAGCTGTAGCCAAGCACCTGTTGGTGTGTTGCGGGATTGCACTTGATATTCAGTTAATATGGTTTGATATTTTTGATTCTTTATTTAATGAAATGAAATGTTTATTCATCCAAATAGGCCTTCACAGGCGCTTATGAATTGTCAGATTCTAATGACTGAATTTGAATTTGTGCAACCTTCCGAACCGTGCACTCTAGTGCACGGTTCGGAAGGTTGCTTTTGCTGAGAAGAGCCGGCAATAAACTCAGCAATTACTCTTTTCAAAACAATCTTAGAATTATTACATAAATGTATGTCCTGCAAGAGCGAGCGCTACACCCAAGCATTGTCGTCAATAAAATATTCGTTAATATGGTAGTACGCCTTCTGTACTAAAACATTCTTAACAAGTTCCTTAAATTTATGTATAGGCAAATTTAACAGTGTAAGTGGTATCTTATTATAGAAGCGTTTATTATTTTAGGCAGTGGCGTAGCTACCGTAGGGCTAGGCGATGGCCCCAACCATATGGGGCCCCTCAGCCTCTATGAAAAAACGCCTGTTTTCAGCTGGTTTTATAGCTACTTACCTTAAATTACTCCTTATAACATCAGCTACCTGCCAGAGAGTCTCGTTAAGATCGGTACAACCGTTTCGGAGATTAGGCGGACCATACAGAAAACAAAGACACATCAATTTGATTTACTTTTGCATAGATAGGGCCCTCATTTCACTTATGCCCCGGGCCCATGGTTTCTTAGCTACGCCACTGATCGTAGGCATATAGGTTCGCGTTTGACAACTATCTCACTTGATGGTAAGTGACGATGCGGTCTACGATGGTGCACGTAAAGAAAAGATGCCTACTTTGGTGTTGCTAGAACGGAAGGAAAATTTTCTATTATTATGATTCAACAAATTTTCCATCTCAATGGGGTTTTCTACTCTTTTAATTGACGACGTATGATACATTTAATTTCCTCGTTAGCTTTTAAAATATAGTAATTATATGGTTTGTTGTTTTATATTATGTCTGTTTTAGTTTCCGTATGTTTCTGATGTTTCTTGTTAGAACTGGGGATCCCCTATAGCAACAAATAAACAACAAAACATCTTTAAAGGACGCGAGAATCGCTATAGCAGAAACGTGTGTGAAATGCGAACAGACTGATCGATATGATGGGGTACTTCAAAAGAGGAGTAGCAAGGTCGGCAACGCGCTCGTGACTTGGCAAGCGTCCATAGGCTACGGTAACCGCTTACCATCAGGTGGGCCGTAAACTTGTTTGCCACCTAGTGGTATAAAAACAAAGATATATTAGCTGTCCTCCGCGGTTTCACCCGCGTGTTATCCTATCTTTTACCGGGATAAAATAGCCTATGTTACTCAGGGATAATGTAGCTTTCTAATGGTGAAAGAATTTTTAAAATCGGTCGAGTAGTTTTTAAGTTTATTCGTTACATACAAAAATAGAAATGTTTCCTCTTTATAATATTCGTGTAGATGTAGATAAGTGGGTCGTTCTTCTTTTTAACCTACAAAAAGGTGTCTCCACCAGTCAGTGAAAAAAAATACAAGGAAATTACCATTATTTTTTGTTAATTGTATTTCAACATGCACTGTACTATACACATAATGGCTGTGCACGATTATATAACATATTTATTGAATAATTTCATTGTAAAAAGTACGTTACAGAGTTGTAAATCCGCGTGACAGAAGTGTATTTCATACAAATCACAGGTGTCTCCCGCTACCTCGGCTTGCGTATAATCCATAAATTACGGAAAAAGTTATATGATGACACAAAACGTAAAAATATCTTATAACTCCTAAATATATTACCTATCATGTAATAGCAACAATTATTTTTTATCACTTTTAATAAAATATAAAAAAAATCTCAAATACTTGTCTCCCACTACCTGATGTTTTATTTTGTAAATTCTGTCACGTGGGTTGTTCTTCAAAATACGCGTTTGTGCCGCTCGTCTTTGTGGCCTGCGATTGGAGGTTTAGACCCCCTTCCCCCCATGGTACGATTTCCCCTCTGAGATCGAGAGACAGTGCGTCAGCTGCCCGAAAGCTGTGATAGGAGGTGCGTGTGTTTATTCGGCTACCACTTTGTCACGTAAGTAATTGATTCAAAATATAATTATTATTGTTACTTTTTGTTGTCTACTCTTACGTAATAAGAAATATTTTATTGCCAACGTGTAAATTATACTATTCTGTGTAACTTCTAAATGTTATCGACTTTGCAACAATTTTTTACCCCTCCGTCACATGACAACTCCATCACATTTTTACTGTGACGGAGTGGTAAAGTACGTGACAGAGGGGTAAAATAAACGATATTCATGTTCTATTTTTACTGAATCTGAGAAATACTGAAATAAACACACTAGTTATTATGGTAATTATTTATTTCCTATTTCCAAGTATCATCATGGCGAAAAAGAAGACATTAACACCAGCAGAAAGACAGCGGCTTTGTCGGAAGAAACGAAAAAATGACCCTGAGAAGGTAACTGAAATAAAGCGCAAGGATTTAGAAAGATACCATGCTCAAAGCAAGCTAGTGGCAGTACGAAAATATAAGAAGAGATTGCACAGAAAATCAAAAAATACAAAGAAGGACAGCGTTCTTTCTAATGCCAATAAAGAACGATACAAAATTGTCAAAAGTCCAGAAGAAAAACGCTTCATCTAATCGGTACTTCAAAGCCGTATCGTAATAGAGTCCAGAAAGCAGACCAAATTGGTTAGAGACCTTTGACATACAAGAGCGTTCTACCAAAACATACATGATCTTGTACGGAAGATTCGTCACTTGTTCTTGCGGGATGATACTTCTTACCAAACACTCCATCCTGAAGACATTCATCCAATGAATATAAAAGACGGAGCACACGTTTCGAAGCGAGAGGAAAATCTAATACAGTTACGCTGAAGTAGCAAAAAGTACCGTCAATGAAGTCGAAGGTTGGCGAAGTCTTGGAAATGTTCCTAAAACAGTCGATAATCGTGGAAGACTGCTTAAGTTGGTGGAGAATGCCGTATCGGATGTTCCTTTTGATGATTTGATTAAATTTTTACCGGCTCCGAATGTTATTAAAAAGGGAAAGAGACAATATTTTCAGTTCGAAGAGCCATGCCAGTATTCGGAAAATAAGACTATCTAAGTTCGATCTCATGTTATTTATATGAAGATCTTATTATGACAATTTTGAAGACTGATAAAAATATAAATAACAAAATAAATGATTAAAAAAAACTTTTTTTATTCCAAAACGCAGCCTGGTATCCCCTAGAATAACAACTCTGTCACATAAGTTACTATTCTGTCACGATGCTGTCTCCTGGTAGGAAAATTGTTTAGCTCATTTATATATTTTATTATGACTAGTGCAACATTGGAAAATTTATATTTATAATAGTTGATGATACTGCCGTCTGTGCTATTCGTATTTATTTGTAAATGATAGTAAAAATTGATTTAGAGCAAAAACTTACTTTATATTAACAGAAAATGTGACAGAGTGGTATAAGATCATGAATAAAACATATTTTATAAATACAAATGTATTATTTTAATATGTTTTCTAAAAGTTCCTTTAGTTAACTAATATATTACAAAAGTACAAGTTATTTGACGAAGAGTATTCGAAAGAATAAAATAAAAGATTTCGTGACGGAGATGTAAATTTTTTCGTCGAATCCATCTTTCAGGTCTTGAAAATCGTACAAAAATCTGTAAACTTTGCGGCCAACATCTTTTTCCGATAGAATAGAAATTCTGCTATCAGAAAATATATATATACTGACGAGGAAGCTTAATATTTTTTTTTTCGAAATTGAGCTAATGTTTTATCAAATTGTAGGTTAAAAAGAAGAACGACCCAAGTATGAGTAGGGATGAATGAATGCAAATGATACATAATTATTTTTGTTCTAATCCAGGGGTCGGCAAACCGCGGCTCGGGAGCCGCATGCGGCTCTTTGAAGGGTCAGTTGCGGCTCTTCATGTTCCCCTCAAAATCATTTTTTTGGGTGCATATGAGATCAAATATTTCGTAAATAACGCGAGCCAAATAATTGTATTTATTTCAAACCCAAACACAGTTTACTAAATTTTTTGGAATACAGTGAAAAACCTAAAACATAAAACTGCGGCTCTTTGAGTTTCCGAGAAGTCGATATTTTACTGGAATCTGGCTCTTTGCCTAAAAAGTTTGCCGACCCCTGTTTTAATCAATCACTAAATCGTCATGAAAATGCACTTTTTTTAAGCTTGTCTATCATCGCGTCATAATAAATGTGGCCAGTAAACCTTAACATATCTATTATTGTAATTAGGTATTATTTTTTATAGGTATAGTAGGAAGGTACTGGTTTAATAGGTACCTACCAGTAGAAGCTAATAAACTTATTTAAAATTCCATAGTTAATAATTTAAGTATCTCTACAATAACCAATATGTTACAATATTGTTTTTAATCAAAGCACAGAACAAATAAAAAAGTTAGAAGGAGCGTACGTAAACAATAGTCTCCAATGACTGTTAGATAGTTGCCTTTTTTGGCCTCACACAACTGTTTTGGATAATGTGCATCTGTTTTATTGCCATCTGTGTGTGTGAGTCCAAAATAAATTTATTTTTCTTTCTTTCTTTCAATGAAGTGAAGCAACGTGCACGAAGTTGTGTGCGTGACCTACTCGTACGTATCGCGCGTGACTCGCGTCGCAAAGGAACGCGATCGGCTTCCGTTACATGTGCTTCTCTTTAAGTGAGGGCTCTATCTACCATTTTATTGGGTCTGAGATTCATAGGTGACATTAATTAAAAAAAGAAGTCATCATTAAAAGCGTCGTGGTTTTAAATTAGGCAGAATTAGTTTGTTACTATCAGAGATGCGATTTATTTGAAATACTTCTATTTAAAATGCAAATACAAAATGCAAAATACCTATTTTGCATTTAAATGCCTTTTATTAAAAAACGTTTTGTATTTTATTTGAAATACCTTTCGAGATGTATTTTGCATTTTGAACTGAATATTAAAAATCATACGGAACCTTTCGTGCGCGAGTTCGACTCGCACATGGCCGGTTTTTTATTGATACGCGTACTGATAAATATGACCAAAATGTCATGCATAAGGTGTAATTTGGCTCGGCATTGTATCCCTATTCTATTTCTCATGATAAATACCTAAAATAAATAAAAATATTCGATTTGGTCCAAAGGTATTTTATTTTGAAAATACCTATTTTGCATTTAGCATTTGAAATACAAAACGCAAAACTATTTGGTATTTTGCATTTGAAATAGTAAATCTGAAAAGTATTTTGTATTTTGTATTTAAATGCTTTTTTAAAACCATTTTGTACATCTTTGGTTACTATGTATGTATTAAATTAAAATTTATGATATGCTTTGGTTTTATGGTTCCTTGGGTAAATTGAAAATCTTTATATGAATATTTGTAACTGTACGAGATACGATAAGTCCGTTTTAAGGCGATGATAGCTCAGTGGTAGTGTCTTCAGATACCGCGGCGATGCTCATGGGTTCGAATTCTACAATGAGCTTGAGCTTTCGGTGAAAGAAAACATCGTGAAACCATAGCACGGTGGTACTTTATAGTACTCGACTGGCTGGCTACCACCCTCAAATTGAAAGTCTGTCCCCTACACCTATCGGTGAGTTGCAACAGCTGCACTTGGGAGCCAGTTCCCCTCTAGGCTTTGTCTGCTTACCATATTTGACCACATTTGGTAAGAACACAAAGCTTAGATGGGAACTGGCTCTTAAGTGCAGCTGTCGGAACACACTGATAGGTGCTTGGCGACAGATTTTCAACTTAAGGGTGTTAGCCACCCAGTCGAGTACCTACTACAAAGTACCCTGCCACCGTGCTATGGTTTCCACACGATGTTTTCCTTCACCAAAAGCTCAAGCTCATTGTAGGATTCGAAACCGCGACCTTCGCCGCGGTATCACTGAGCTATCATTGGCTTTTACTAAAATGCGCCCTGTCCACCCTGGACCATAAGTTGGCGTTCCTGGATTCCTGCTTAGTATCTACCTATATGAGTAGTAAAATAATTACCAATTTAGATTAATTAGTATTCAAGAAATTATGCTTAAATATATCAAACATAGTTCACAAATATGTAAGGAACCGTAATCATTACCTTATTTATTAATTAATTGCTTTTATCATAAGGAAAAATGTTTGTAAACTAAGTAATTAATTATAAGTTATACACATAAAATGCAAAAAGTATTTAATCTATAAATTACATAATGTGGGATTTCAAATATAACTAAATTATGGTAATAATTTTCCTGTTTTACTATTTGCAATGCCCTCTTTATCTTTTGTGTCAATAAATAAATGTAAATTGTATTATGTAAAATCTATCTTGTAAATTTTTCCTGTAGCTAGAGCTACGTTCGTATCGATTTAATTTATCGCAGAATTGTGCCTTTTACTTACTTACCAAGTTACCAATCTTGCTTCCAAATATTTCTTTATTATCTAAAGATTATTAAGAGGAATTGAATACTTAGGTACTAGGTACCTATCTATATTAAAAAAAAAACATAACTGCCGAATTGTCACGTAAAATAATTTCAACCTCACAGTTGTAAGTAGGTATTTATGATTGACTAACTATCCTCCGCGGTTTCACCCGCGTTCCCGAGTGATCTTATCTTTTCCCGGGATAAAAAGTAGCCTATGTGCTATTCCAGGATATAAGTAATCTATCTCCATGCCAAATTTCATCCAGATCCGTTCAGCCGTTCTGGCGAAAATGAGTAACAAACATAGATCCATCCAAACTTTCACAATTATAATAAACTAGCGGACCCGGCAGTCGTCGTCCTGCTCTAAAATTAAAACAAAACTTAGAACCCGATTCCAGCGCCACCTACCGGGTCCAATTTTATTTCAAATAATCGAGGAACCCATTGAAATACCTACACAACATTTCATCCAATTCGGTCCTTTGTTACCGTACTCCTCCGAAACGGCTTGACCGATTTTGATGAAATTTAATATGTATATTCAGTAGGTCTGAGAGTAGGTTGTTATCTATTTTTTATAACGCTAGATCTCACGGGAACGCGGACACTACGGGAATGCGGGTGAAACCGCAGGGGGCAGCTAATTAAAAATAGTTTCATCAAAATCGGTCAAGCCGTTTCGGAGGAGCACGGTAACTAAAACTGTGACACGAGAATTTTATATACATGTATAGATTTAAATTTCTTTGGTAAGAAGATTACCTATAGTAACTAATCCTTCTAATCTAACGCGGGTATCACTACATAGTATAAAGTCGCTTCCCGTCTGTCTGTCCCTAAACTACGAAAAGGTTTTGATGCGGTTTTTTTAATACAAGCCTAAATAATAAAGTTGAGCCAATTTTGTGTTCTACGCAAGAAAAGGCGCGGGCGAAAGCTATGTTTGGAAAATTTGATATATCCCACCAGAACTGGAAAAAACGAATCAGCCAAAATCGTGTAGTCCACGCGGGCGAAGCTGCTGGCGGAAAGCTAGTCATCTATATTTCTTACAAAAACATAAGAAAAGGATGTAAGTTTATTTCTGTCAATTTAATATAATACGTCAATGTCTCATGTCACTGTCAGCCACTGTCAAGTGTCATGGCTTACTTTCTTATGTTTTGTACAAAGAGTACGGTAGCCTATCTATTCTGTCGGTGCTAGGACCAAGATTCTGTGATATGGTAGGAAATTAATCGTCTTCGGGCTGGCTTAATACTCAAAGTCTTCAGTAGGTACATACCAGCCACTTAGGCCTAACTAATGCAGTAGATAAAAAAATGTCATGAAACGCTTTTGCAATGTGATAGAAACAAGAAATAGATTTTAAATGTCCGTCTTATCTCAATGGTCGGTAAAAATAGATGGAATGAAAAGTGCACTCCCGTGTTTAATGGACAAGCCTGATATCTTTGCCTGATACCATCCATGCCTGATACGGATTTTATATTTAAACAAGTTTTTTTTTTTATAAATATTTGTAAGTTTTTTTCTTTGTGTAGGCTTGGTTGATGTTGCTATATTGCCAATCCCTCTTTGGTTTGATAATATCCATTGGCTTAATGTAGGTATCATTTGAATTTGAGAGTTTAAAAATATTTAGGTACCTACCTACCTCCCACCCCGTTGAGTAGGTATCGAAATTCTAGCCGGTTGGCGTGGTCCACTCTGAAATCTGTGGCGTGGTCACTACGCCTCTAGTCGTAAGTATCAAAATCTAAGTGAAAACCATGTAGGTAGGTAGGTATTCAGTTTATTTCATTCTTCTAGTCTAGGGAGAAGGGTAAAAATTACGTAAAATTTGCTCAGACCAAATAAAAAAACCGGTCAAGTGCGAGTCGGACTCGCGCACCGAGGGTTCCGTACAAACTTGTAAATAGTTCGTTCATCACGGTAATAGTCTCGAGGATTTTTTTCAATTTTTTTCGATATTATTTACGATTACCTTATTTGAGGTTTGGCCAATTAAGACCTCTAAATTGTATGAGCTCCGATACAACTCAGAGGTCTATCTTAATTGGTAAACTATGTATGTATGGGGACACCTTTAATTTTCAACTTTTTTTTTTTATTTTTCCTTTATTTGTGCTGTAAGACCTTGCTTTTTGCCAAATTTCGTGATTCTAGCTCAACGGGAACTACCATATAGGTTTTCGACCCAAAACCTAAGGGTACTTCCGGTTGACCTAGAATTGTCAATTTATTAACGCTAATTAAGGTAAATTTTGATACTTACAAAGTTTTCGTGAAAATCTAAATTTGCCCATATCTTTTTATCGTGTTGACTCAGGACCTTGATTTTTAGACACCTAATAGGGACTATAGATCTCAGTATCTGGTATAAATTTCAACTTGCTAGGTCCACCCGTTCCCGAGATAATCGGTGGTGACACACGGACAGACAGACAGACAGACGGACAAGAGTGATCTTATAAGGGTTCCTTTTGTTTACCTTTTGAGGTACGGAACCCTAAAAAGGTAGAAGATCTGTGATACCATATAATATTTAAATAAAAATAAACTAGCGATCCGCCCCAGCTTCACACGGATGTACCTACAGTGTATATGACAGTGAACCTATGTGACGGAGGTCGTTAACTATAGAATGTTTAAAAAACATCTCCGCTCCGCTCGGCTCCGCTCAGCTTTGGTGGAGTCCGGGCCTATCAGGTGGAACTTGAACCACGTTGTTATCTTGACCGAAACAAGGTAACGACATTCCAACGTGAATCGAACAAAAATGTATCTACAAATTCTGCCATGAGCATTCAGTTATAGTAGTAAGTAAAAGTGCATAAAATTAGTAAAATGATAAAAGAAATCAAAGCTTTTCGTTTATTTTCGCTGTTTATCACAAAAGATAATCATTTAGAGCTCCACATAATTGAAAACTTTATCTTCATCCATCCGACTTAATAATAAAACTAAAGGAGTGAACATTCTCTTCGGGAAGCCAGCGCATGGTTTTTCATTGCATGGCTGACTAGCTGGAGGCGGTGGGATTTGTTTGCATCCTTCTTGAGGACAGATAAAAGGCTTCTTCTTTTCCTTCTTTTCAATCGGCCTGCTCGGGATAGGTGTCCACGGTTCGTAATCCCTGGCAAAGGTCATAGCACTACTCTCGTCGACACGTATCCTTTCAGTTCGCAGCTCCTCAATTCTACCTTCATGTTGAACAGAAACCAACAGCTTACCAACAGACTGCAAACTTTCGACCACATCATCAGTTACAACGCCATTGCTCGAGCAAGTCGCTTTTGTATCTGAACGCATTAAAGAGTTATATAGCATCGTCGCATAATATTTTAACGGGCTTGGTATGCAGATAAAGGCAAGCAAACTTTTAATATTACTGCAATTGCTACATGGATTCTTTGGCGGAGCACAGGGCGGAGGACAAGGTGGCGGGCATTTAGGTTTGCATGGCTTTGGACATCTTGGTGCTGGTGGCGGACAACACGGTTTGGGAGGTGGAGGTGGAGGACAACATGGAGCCGGTGGCGGGCAAGGTGGTGCCTTTGGCGCTCCGCATTTACCGACAACAGGATCGACTTCAGTCGCCTGCGAGTTTATTACACAGTTGCAGTACTCCAATCGATTGCGGTGTCTAACGCGTTTCAAAAGCTCAGAGAGCGACACATTTTGATCAAGATTTATGTTCGGCACTGGTAATGGGGTAGCAAAATTTTGAGCCCCCGCCAATGTTGCGTTATGTACCTGTGAATTCGCTATTTGGTCTGGTTGTTCGAGGTGTGAAATATGTTCTTCTGATGTTGTTTGAGGGTAATCTCCTAACGAATTGTGTTTCAGCTGATTATCTTCTGGATAATTTTTAAGCCGAGATTGAATCCCCATTAGATTAGGTGCTTCTAAACAGTACCTGGTTGGTGTCTGTTCGTTTTCCCTGAGATTGTTAACTAACTGTTCATTCTCCTGTTCAGCCAAATTAGTGTTTAGAATAGGAACTAAGTTGTGTTGCCTGTGCTCCAGTTCAAGTTCAACTGCAGGCTCTGTATCTGTATTTTCCATATGTTCATCCGCACTGTAGGGACTCTCACTACTTAAGTATTTAGATAAAATTGCTGAATTATCATAATCGTCACATTCTTCGTTTGTAATTTTTTTGCCATATGGCTCGGTTAATACTTGATTTATATTATACTCGGGCTTAGTAAATGTACCCTCTGTGGAATTCACGTTTACATTTTGATCGGTGTCTTCTTCTTGATTTCGATACTTTGTAGTTTTCAATGTTATTATATCTTCCTGATACTCCTTTTGAAGTTCTCGGTTTTGAGTCATATACGTGGGATACAATTTTCGAATATCGTTATATTCTTCGGGATCGTTATCTAATTTTCTTGATTCAAAATCAATGTCAGTCGTCCCTGCAGGTTTCTTTGGCTTTTTCAACACATCCATTTGAATGAGCTCGTCTTTCATCAGATTATCTGTGTCTTTATGTCCTGTTTGTGGCACTCCCAGCTTATTCATTTCTTCGATGAGTCTATCATCAATTTCATTACGAGGTGCATTCAGGCATGTTTTCGCCAATTCATCGATTCTTGATGACTCGTCATATTCTTTATTTCCAGAATTATGATTAGTGTTATCACTGGGTGAGTAAAGTCGAATTTCAGCCTCTTTTAATTCTTTGAGATTAGTATTGAATCTTTCGATATTCTCTCTGGGTGCTTCCCCGCGAGTTTTCGCCAAGTCATCGGATCTTGATGGCTCATCATATTCTTTATTTCCATAATTTTGATAAGTATCATCACTGTGTGAGTAAACTTGGGGTTCAGTCTTAGTTTCTTCTAAGACTTTAGGATTTGTATTAAATCCTTCAACATTCGCATTGGGAGCTTCAACTAAAGGTATTTCATCAATATTTTCTTGTTTCTGAGCAAGATTCTCTTCATTTAGTTTTGCTGTTGTAGCTTCAAATCGATTATTTTCTAAGGGGACAGTTGTATGATCACCTTGTATGTATGACTGGTCATTGTTTTTATTAATATACATAGAATCATTTAAAACTGGATAATTATAATATTGCGTTGTTTCTGTTGTACTATGTTCAGGCGGTTTTTGCTCGAAATGGCTAATTTCTGTATTTTGTGAGCATTGAGCACCCTCGTGGAAGTATGTAGTACTATGTTCAGGCGGTTTTTGCTCGAAATGGCTAATTTCTGTATTTTGTGAGCTTTGAGCACCCTCGTGGAAGTATGTTGTGCTATGTTCAGGCGGTTTTTGCTCGAAATTGCTAATTTCTGTATTTTGTGAGCTTTGAGCACCCTCGTGGAAGTATGTAGTACTATGTTCAGGCGGTTTTTGCTCGAAATTGCTAATTTCTGTATTTTGTGAGCTTTGAGCACCCTCGTGGAAGTATGTTGTGCTATGTTCAGGCGGTTTTTGCTCGAAATTGCTAATTTCTGTATTTTGTGAGCTTTGAGCACCCTCGTGGAAGTATGTTGTGTTATGTTCAGGCGGTTTTTGCTCGAAATTGCTCATTTCTGTATTTTGTGAGCTTTGAGCACCCTCGTGGAAGTATGTTGTGCTATGTTCAGGCGGTTTTTGCTCGAAATTGCTCATTTCTGGATTTTGTGTGCTTTGAATACCCTCGCGGAAGTATATTGTACTATGTTCAGGTGGTTTTTGCTCGAAATTGCTAATTGCTGTATTTTGGGAGTATTGAGTACCCTCTTGGAAGTATTTAAAATCAGGATTTTCAATTCTATTTGACTTTTCATCGCCATCATCAATATTTTGTGTTTGTTTCCTTTCGTTAGTTACAAATTTAGTTCCACTATCATCTATTGATCTCATATTGGCAAAATTCTTGTTTCTGTAGTCATCATGTTTTTCGAAAACGTCTTCGGTGTCTTCTATACTATTAAGCTTATCACAATACGATTTATCAGTAACTTCTGTATGTGGAGTCAAACTGTGTTCAGATTGTTTGTTGCCTATATCTTGTATGGGATTAAAAATGTTACGATTTTCTAATTTCTTAACACTTCGTTCTTTTGTATTCGAAGAATCATTACTTGATCCAAATGACATCTCGATGAGTTGGCGGCATTTTTCACAAATATCGTCATGATGGCTCGAGCTGGAGTTACTGCTTTTCTCCAATATTCTTTGTATGTTGACCGCTGCTGAGAAATAACGTGAAAAGTAATAAGTATGTTATTTTTTTTATACCACATGTGACAACCATTATGGTAAGTGAATACCGTCACCTATATAGACATTAGTATACTAGGGGGATCCCTAATGTGTTGTCGACCTTTTTTGAACTGAGAGGCAACTGGCTCTCGAGTGCAAATGCCGGAACACACCAATAGGTCCTTGGTGACAGATTTTCAACTTGAGGGTAGGTAATAATCAGCCAGTCGAGTACTACAAAGTATCTACGTGCTGTGGTTTCACGATGCTTCCTTCACCGAAAGCTTAAGCTCATTTAAGGTGACGATATACGCGAATGACCTTGCTCGATTGGCGCTGCACCCCCCGCGCGCCCTCACAAAGAACGCGCAACGCTCTCCCTCGCAACTCGAATCGAGACAAAACAGATATTTTAAAAGTTCATAATACAGCTTGAAACGTAATAGTTATAGGAGTTACGTGACAATGAACCTTATTTCTATAAGATAAGGTCCAATTTCAAGTATCACAGGTTTCAAAGTATATTTGACGAATTGTACAAGCTATGGTGCCGCATAAAACTTAGGGTGAGTCCAACAACAATTTCAAGTTTGTTGGTTATCAAAAAATCTATTTTTATTATCTTATTAAATATAATTCTTCTGTACGTGTGTTTGTCACCTAACGGCTGGACCGATATGGATGAAATTTTGTGTGTATATTTCAATGGGTTCCTCGATGGTCTGACATTTGGACCCGGTAGGTGGCGCTGGAAACGGGTTCTAAGTTTTGTTTTAATTTCAGGGCAGGACGTCTGCCGGTCCCGCTAGTATATGTATAATATTTTTCGAAGTAATAATTTAAAAAATGTCTTTATTTATTTTTATTGTGTAATATATAGGTTCTTTTAATTATTAGCATTCGCTATAATATGTTTTCATCCGTGTGGATGTCGAATATTGCAAAAAAAATGTAAGTTGTGTAACTTGATGAATTCATATTTTTTCTAAAGGTAGTTACGTACTAATACTATAATCAACTATATGAGTAGTTCTACTAACTAACGAACTTTCGACGCCTCAGCTAAAATACCATGAAACATTTTTAAAAGTTTCTAAAAAACATCGCTTAATTAATGGACGAGCCCTAGCAACCGCATCGCGATGTATAGCTAAAATATACAACACTGCTTTAATAACACCATTTATGATATTGTATCGAGTGGAGAAAAAAGTAGCACAGGTCCGATCAGCACAACGTCCCGTCCCGCACTGAAATGACGGGCGAACGAGGGGACCAAAGCTGTCACCGAGTTAAAAATCGAGTATAAATTTAATTAAAAAATAACAGTAACTTTTTTTGAAAAAACAACAAGACAGTGCTATTTGTTTTAGGTGTAAGAATATCTGTAATTAATTTCATGTTATTTGAATCCGTAATATAGGAGAGAAATATGTTTGAAATTTCAAAAAGGCTCATATTCGCGATTTTTTTCTGATGTTCTCGATGATAAAATTAAAATTTGAAAAAAGTCATTTTATGTCGTGTATCCTCTAGTTTAACATATATTTTTAATAAATCACTTGCAATAAAGAATGCAGAGAAATATTGTATCGAAAATCGTCATTTCACGTATATCGTCGCCTTAAGTATTCAAACCCACTACCTTCACCGCGGTATCCAACGTCACTACCACTGAGCTATTTCTTAAACTAAGGTAACAAAAAAATGTAATGAAAGTCTTTTCACTATTCGTAAGATAGGTAAATAAATATTTAATTAAAAAGCTCGAAACTACTACTTAGCTATTAGACATTCAAAGGATATTTTATTTAAAAGTCTCAATCATTGTTAGACGCTGGTATTTATAAAAACCCATATAAAACGTTTAAATGGACTGTATTTCTTTAGGTAATTTGCCCTAATTACAAATTGTGTGCTCATCGAGATTCTACTTAAAAAGTGACTGAAGTGTTGCCAGTAAGTAAAGTAACAATTAGCCAAATTAAAATTATCTACAGTATGTTGAGCTGTGGAGCCAACAATAATTTTAAATTGAAGTCTTCGTCCGCTGCTCTGTAAGCAATGAACTTGGTATTTGGAGAGTGGCAGAATTTTGAAAAAGTCGCAGTCAAATAAAAATATCCATGTTGCCGATAACGTTATAAAGGAAAAATTATAAAAATACACGTCAAGGTACACGGATACAATCCTAATTTGTTTTAAATATTTTTAGTAACATTATTTTGCTATACTTTTTTAAGCGGTTTCCGTAGCAATAAACGCTTACGTCTGTATCAACCACCACCAAGTGTATCAACGTACGTTGACGACTTTGCTTGTTTTTGCGGATTTTGATGAATTTTGGTATGTGTACCTACTTAAGCTTTTTTAATCAACCTACTTATCTGTAATAAAACACGAGTCCGTGATAAACGAATTCCACGTGGAAACTTACACTTTTGTAACTTCGATGGTGCATGGCCGCCCAAGATACGAGGAATAAACGCCAGAAGGCCTTCTTTACAGTTTTTCGTTAGTGTCGTCCTTAGCATCTTGATTTCGAGATTTAGTTTGGATTTAGGTACAAAATGATAAACAGAGAAAATAAATTTAACTACATTTTCTAAAACAGTATCTAATAATTTAAATACAAAAATACATGGAAAATAAATGACAGTTTTGATTTTTGTTCCAAGTCATTTTGAAGTTCCATTTGTTTATTTGCATATATTATTCTTATATTATTCTTCTTGGATCCTCTGCCAGTAATATTATATAATTCTGAAAAAAAAACATTAAACTGAATGCATCCATTGCAAACGTTCCGTTTCATAATACATAATTTTATTTCATATCATAACAAATATAACAACAAATTAATTTATTAGTTTAATTATTTAATAAAAGAGTGAGAATCATAACATAAATCTTCTTTTTTTTAACAAAAGTTCTATACTATAGGTAATCTAATTACATAAATAAAAAAAAAATACAAAAAATATCATAACTGATAAAAAAATTGATACAAAAACATAAATAATTGATTATAAACACAAATATATTATTTTTAATGAAATACCTACCTCACGAAAATAAATGAAATATCTAACTCTCAAGAGAAGTCTAATAATAAAATTATTTAAGTGCCACAGAAGAAGAACGAAACGTCATTTCAAATGCAAGAAAATAACAAAGATGGCTGAAGAACAGGTGAGTACCAAAATATTATGTTTTTTAGGTAATATTAACTTAATTTAGATTGTTTATTGACTGGGACACGTACTTTACATGTTATTTATATATATTATGATATTTTTTTTTAGTAACAACCCTTAATTTTATCGGAAATCCCAAATGTTTGTGGAGAAGGAATCCCACTGAGATACAATGTTTGATGATTTCTTACGTTAATAGTGTCTGTATTTGCTAATTAAGTCACAATGAGATCGTAAGAGGCTAATAATTATTTAATAAAAATAGTGTTTTACCGGCACTTTGGTTAGATATGTGTTGACATGATGTATCCTTCAAATTGAATCAACAAAATAATTCATTTGATTGATTGCCTACCGCCCATTGTATCTTCAAATCTATCACTAGGTACCCGATGTTGATGCACGAAACTTGAAGATACAGTTTGCCAAATACAATATATTTACAGTGCTGTATGCCTCTGAAAACTTACGAGATTTTTGAAAATATGTTCTAAAAAATATTGTACACTATAGGTACCTACTTACACCGTCGATTAGTTATAGTTATGTATAAAAAATAATCACAGTTAGTTCCCTAAATTATTTTGCATTTTTGCATTTATTTATAGAAACATGAGTATTATAAATAATATTTTCATTTTTAAAGGCCAGTTCCACAGGTTATTGATGGTTCCTGAGAGCTATTTAATGGCTGTTATCTGTTACAGTAGAAGACTACTCTTCCTATAGAAATCGACAGAATGAGATAGCTTGTAGAGATATCTATCAGATAAGCTAACACTAACATATCAACAATTTGTGAAAATAAAATAATATTATTTTAAGTTATTATGCTGGTAGCCGTTGATAAAAATTATACTCAATAATTATTTCCTCTGATGTTTTGAATTCATTCACATTTGAGTTGAGACTGTACCATCTAGGAGTTTGTTACATGCTTTAACCACTGTGTCCCTGGAAATTTATTGAGGTGTTATAATTAGAAAAGGTGGTCATCATCTCCCTGCCAAGTTCCCAATTATTTGGGGTCTGTGCAATTTATACTTATCTGCCATTTGGTCCTTCTATCCGTCATGTTGGAATTTACTCCTTCCTTACTCATATCATCTCTCACACAATCTATCTATGTCTTTTTTGGTCTTCTACCCGTCTATCCTTCTACTTTCATATTCATAACCCTTTTGGTTACATGGCTATAATAATAATTCCACTGGTGCAACTTTCTAACTTCCTCTTACATATTCATTCCTTTTCTTTATTTATGGAGCTTTTTCGCTAAGCGAATATGCCGCTTCGTAGCACAACAAAGATCAACACATCACAAAATAACATAGATATCTACTGTAGACAACTCATTCCTAATGTTCATTCTCGTCTCAGCTGCTTTCTTATGTCTTTCATCCGTACTTTTCCCTGTCTAACATACGGAACCATACATTAAAACAGGTCTTATCACTGACTTGTAGATCTTCCCCTTAGCTTAAGGGGTATCTGTGGGTTACAAGTCATTCCTGTGACCTGTCTCCATTTCATCCAACCTGCACTGACAACACGGTCAATATTGCCATTGATCTGCATGAGTGACCCGATGTAACAAGTCAGAGCAGACTTATAGTGGAAGGATCGCTAAAATCGCAAAACATATTTTCAGTTTTAGTCCAACTGATTTTCAAGCAGAAATGGTGGTGTACAATCTAAAATGGTGCCCTCTTATTTGGTTTGTTATATAAAACTAGCATTCCGCGTGATGATGTAAAGGAGAGAAGGGGGCGCGTAGATGGCGTAGTTAAAACCTGTCGTGGGGGGTTCCCCAATCGTCTACCAAAAGGACCGCGACATTCATATTTTAAAAAAGGGACCCCAAATTGAAATTAATTGCTAATCCCTGCTATAGAGTCTCATATTCACTGACTCTGAAGTGTAATACCCACGATCTAAGGCAGAGGTTTCTTTGTAGTACTAATGGACAAAACATTTCAGGAGGTGATTCAGATAGAACTGCTATGCAAACAGCTGTACGAGTCCCAGGACCCTGTACTCAGGGACCAGGCTGAAAAGGCTGTTGTCGCTTTTCAAGTATGTATAGTCTGTATTTCTTAATATACTGTTACCACAGAACAAATAAATAAGGTAGAAGGAGCGTATGTAAACAATAGTCTCCAAAGAAGTGAAGCATCGTGCACGAAGTTGTGGGTGTCTTGCACGTACGTTATCCCGCGTGACTCGCGTCGTTTTGGCTTCCTTTTTAAAAATTCGGCTTCACTTTAAGTGCGCGGGGCTCGGTCTACCTTTTTAGGGTTCCGTACCCAAAGGGTAAAAACGGATGCCTATTACCAAGACTTCGCTGTCTGTCTGTCTGTCTGTCACCAGGCTGTATCTCAAGAACCGCGATAGCTAGACAGTAGAAATTTTCACAAATTATGTATTTCAGTTGCCGCTATAACAACGAATACTAAAAACAAAATAAAATAAATATTTAAGGGGGGCTCCCATACAACAAACGCGATTTTTTTGCCCCTTTTTTTGCTCGATATCAATAATGGCAAAAGGTAGGCACCAGGCATCAGGTATCAATAATGGCAACAGGAAATATTCACGAAATGCTCAGTTTTATTTTTAATTTAATAATAAATAATAAAAATAAATTTAAATAAATATTTAAGGGGGGCTCCCATACAACAATCGTGTTTTTTTTTTGCCTTTTTTACGGAACCCTTCGTGCGCGAGTCCGACTCGCACTTGGCCGGTTTTTTATTTTATCTGAGACTGTTACTAAATAAATTACTTATCTTGTCTTAAACAGGAATCCCCCGATACTTTAAGCAAATGCCAGGCACTGCTGGAGCGAGCTGACTCTAGCTATTCGCAACTGCTAGCAGCTACCACACTCTCCAAACTAATAAGCAGGTATTTATTCTGCGTTCAGGTGAACCAGTGCCGGTTGTGGTAAAAAGAACCTGTATTCTGAGTTTTTTTTTATTCTGGATAAGCTTGTATTTGACCACAATCTCACCATGGTAAGTGATGATGTGGCTGAAGGTGGTAAGCACACAAAGCCTAGATGGGAACTGGCTCTCAAGTGCAGCTGTCGTAACACACCGATAGGTGCTTGGCGACAGATTTTCAACTTGAGGGTTGTAGCCCGCCAGTCGAGTACTACAAAGTACCCTATCACCGTGCTATGGTTTCCTCACGATATTTTCCTTCACCGAAAGCTCAAGCTCATTGTAGGATTCGAACCCACGACCTTCGCCGCGGTATCCGACGTCACTACCACTGAGCTAACATCGCCTGAGTTTATTCATCACTGGATTTTCGTTGAAGGAAAACAGGGAACCAACATGTACATGGAAAAGAAATCACATTCAAATGTAGACATTACCTCTCTGTAGAAGCCCTTTATTCCGTATTTGCTGGGCCGTTTTAGAATGAAGTCGCTTACGCTGTCTGTTCGTTTGGATCTTTTAAACTACAACGCAGTATTTTAAAGCAGTTTTCATAAAAAAAAACGATTTGTTGAACAACTTTTTTTAATAATACCTACTATCTCGACATCGGATTGACTGATGGTTTAGATCGGTAGGTGGTGCTGGAGTAGGGTTCTAAGTTTTGTTTTAATTTCAGGGCAGGACAACGTCTGCTCCCTAAGTTAGGCATTAGCATATAAACTTTTTGTTATTTCGTTTAGTATTTTTTTAAATTTAGTTTTTCTTAAATTCCTATACCCCTTACTCATAAACTGCTATTTAACTAAAACACTGTTTAAGCTGTCACATATTTTTGTTGTTTTTAAAGTAAGGTTTCCCATCTAGGCTTTGTGTGCTTACCATCTTCGGCCACATCATCACTTACCATGGTGAGATTGTGGTCAAACACAAGCCTATCGAGAATAAAAAATAAAAAAAAAGGTAATGATTTTGTACAAATTTTCAAAAGTATACAAAAAATTTACAGATTATACTTTTATGAGTTTATTGTCGGGTCTTCTCAGCAAAAGCAACCTTCCGAACCGAGCATTAGAGTCTGACTATTCATAAATGCTTGTAAAGGCCTATTTGGATGAATAAACAATTTCATTATGATCTGTAAATTTTTAATATACTGTCATGTATTGTGATCAGATCCACGGCGAGTCTGTCGATACAGCAGCGTCTGGACATCAGGAACTATGTCCTCAACTACCTCGCTACTAGACCCAAGCTGGCCAGCTTTGTGGTTCAGGTAGGTTACCATCCGATTCTCATTTTACTTTGGAATAAGCTTGTGCTTGTTTTTTATTAGGGTTCTGCACCGCAAAAGGAAAAAAAAACTCCTGTAAGACAATTTAGTTTTTTTAAATACTTTTTTGTATATATTTACTAGAATAACAGGAAATTAATAATTGCTAGTTTTAATGAAATTATCAAATTATATAAAGAAGTGATGATATTTTTTTTCAAATTTCAATTTTTTTTTTCTCTTACTTCGATGAAGAAGTGCGCGGACGGAACCCTAATAGGATGAATGTTGTCCGTCCGTCGTTACAGTGTAAGTGTGCATCCTTTCACTAGTGTTGTAGTTGTTGTTTGTTGTATATATGTACTAGCTGTCCCCCGCGGTTTCACCCGCGTTCCTGAGGAATCTTACATTTTCCCGAGATAAAAAGAATCCTATATGTTATTCCAGTATATGATCTACCTGTGTACCAACTTTCATTAAAATCCATGCAGTAGTTTTTGCGTGAAAGAGTAACAAACATCTTCACGTGTTCACACACATCCAATCCACACATACTTTCGCATTTATAGGATTATAATATTAGTAGGATAGGATGTATCGACATATCGACTACACAACAACACTAACGAAAGGATGCACACTTGCACTGTAAGGGATTAAGAAAAAGAGTGGATGGCACTATCTGTAATAGTTGTTTTTTTTATTCTGGATAAGCTTGTGTTTGACCACAATCTCACCATGGTAAGTGATGATGTGGCCGAAGGTAAGCACACAAAGCCTAGATGGGAACTGACTCTCAAGTGCAGCTGTCGTAACACACCGATAGGTGCTTGGCGACAGATTTTCAACTTGGTGGTAGGCAGCCAGTCGGGTACTACAAAGTACCCTACCACCGTGCTATGGTTTCCTCACGATGTTTTCCTTCACCGAAAGCTCAAGCTCATTGTAGGATTCGAACCCACGACCTTCGCCGCGGTATCCGACGGACGTCACTACCACTAAGCTATCAGCCTATCATCGCTTAAAAGGTGTAAAAATAATGTATGTATGTATTTATTTTCAGTCTCTGGTGTCATTATTCGCGCGGATCACGAAACTCAGCTGGTTCGATATGGTTAAAGAAGAATATGTGTTCCATAATGTTATCAATGACATCACTAACTTTTTACGGGTATGTTTAGTCTTTTTAGTCTGTTTTTTAGGGTTCCGTGCCCATAGGGTACGATAAATCGGAAACCCTATTACTAAGACTATTGTCCGTCTGTCTGTCAATTTTCACCGATGATGTAATATGAAGAAAAAATAAACTCCGAGGGATCTTTTACCGGGATAAAAAATATCCTATGTGTTATTCCAGGATATGATCTACCTGTGTGCCAAGTTTCATCAGAATCCGTTCACCCGTTTTTGCGTGAAAGAGTAACAAACATCCATCCATCCAAACTTTCACATTTATAATGTAAGTGAGATTATTATGTTTAATATTTCAGAGTCAAGACCAATGCACGGTTGGAGTCCAGCTTCTATCCCAGCTGGTGGTGGAAATGAACCAAGTGTCTGAAGCTGATGCAAACAGATCGCTCGCTAAGCACAGGAAGATCGCTTCATCTTTCAGGTATAAACGTTTGTGGAATATTCTGGCAGGTTTTGTAAAATGTTATAATGTTAGATCAAATCCGAATTGGCTAAGGACTAAGGAATATCTCGAGGCATCCATACTAATATTGTAAACTAGCTCTCCCCCGCGGTTTCACCCGCGTTCCCGTGGGATAAAAATATATCCTATGACACTCACAAATAACGTGGCTTTCTATTGGTAAAAGAATTTCAAAATCGGTTCAGTAGATCCAGAGATTAACTTACAACCTGACAAACTTTACCTCTTTACAATCCATACTAATATTATAAATGTGAAAGTGTGTCTGTCTGTTATCTCTTCACGCTTAAACTGCTGAACCGATTTAGATGAAATTTGGTATAGAGATACATGGAACCTTGAAGGACATAGGATACTTTTTATCCCAAGAAAAGATAAGAGACCTCGGGAACGCGGGGGACAGCTAGTAATAAGGCGATGATAGCTCAGTGGTAAGTGACGTCGAATACCGCGGCGAAGGTCGTGGGTTCGAATCCTACAATGAGCTTGAGCTTTCAGTGAAGGAAAACATCGTGAGGAAACCATAGCACGGTGGTAGGGTACTTTGTAGTACCCGACTGACTGGCTACCACCTTCAAGTTGAAAATCTGTCGCCAAATACCTATCGGTGTGTTCCGACAGCTGCACTTCAGAGGCAGTTCCCATCTAGGCTTTGTGTGCTTACCATCTTCGGCCACATCATCACTTACCATGGTGAGATTGTGGTCAAACACAAGCCTATCGAGAAAAAAAATATATATATATATATATAATTTTAGTATGCGGAGGAATTCTTATAAGTTTTAAGTTTATTTTAGGTAGTTTTTACATTAAATTACTTTTTTTTGTTTTTTAAATTGTAGTTATATAATGTGAAGATATATATTTTTAATACTGTAAAGAAAATAGTATAGGAAATAAATATATGTTTGAAAAATAAACATATACTTCTCACAGAGACACTCAACTGTTCGAGATGTTCCGTCTCGCTTGCTCCCTCCTGGGCGCCGTCCGCGGGAAGACGATGGAGCTGAACGATGAACGGCAACACGCGCTCGTTGCCGCTCTTCTCAGGCTCGCTCACAACTGTCTCACGTTTGACTTCATTGGCACCACCAGTGATGAATCTTCCGATGATTTGTGCACCGTACAGGTAAGTTTAAAATCATTTTGACTGACCGGTTGGTGTAGTGGTTAGAGACCCTGACTACTACGACGCTAGTCGTGGGTTCGATTCCCACACAAGACAAGACAAACATTTGTGTGCATGAACAAATAAATGTTTTTCTTTCTTCTTTCTTTCAACCTGTCTGTTTGTTCTGTATCTGGGTATAAAATATCTATTTAGGTAGATTTTTATGTAGTATATCAGTAATCTGGTTTCCATATTACAAGCTCTGCTTAACTTGGGATCAGATAGCCGTGTGTGAATAATGTCCCAGGATATTATTATTATTATTTATTCAGTTTAGACCATATAAGGGCGAAATTATACAAGTTACCACCGGTTCGGAAGTCAGATAACAACTGAGAAGAATCGGCAAGAAATTCTTCAAGGTTACATTTTTTAAACATGGAAATTTTATCATTTTATTTATGATTTCTTATAAACATCTACATATTTTCAAATATTACGATGGCTTAATTGGTTTAAAAAATTGTTTACTGTTAAGCTAACAACAGTTTTAACTAACTATTAAGACGCGTGTAATACTTACAGATCCCAACATCATGGCGTCCTACATTCCTAGAGTCCGGTACTCTTGACCTGTTCTTTGAACTGTACCACCTGTTAGGCGGGGGTCTGGCTAGCCTGGCGCTGGCCTGTCTCGTACAGTTGGCGTCCGTACGTCGCTCGCTATTCAGTAACAACGAACGCGCCAAGTTCCTCAATAGACTTGCTGCTGGTGTTCTAAGGATACTGGATAATACACAGGTACATATTTTTTTCTTTACTTAGCGGGGGCAGCAGACGTCGTCCTGCCCTCTAAAAAATCCGATTCCAGCGCCACCTACTGGGTCCAATTGCGACAAAAATAATTTTCTTCATAATTTTTCCTGTTTAAATTAAAGTATTATTTTTTTTATTCTGTATAAGCTTGTGTTTGACCCAATCTCACCATGGTAAGTGATGATGTGGCCGAAGGTGGTAAGCACACAAAGGCTAGATGGAAACTAGCTCTCAAGTGCAGCTGTCGGAACACAACGATAGGTGCTTGGCTAACTAATATTGTATGAATTAGAGACTATTTAATCATTCTGTAAAATGTTGCTATGCCAGTTACTGGTGGAAGGTGAGAACGCATTATAAATAACACAACAGCTAATTGTATACCACACTTTCATGCAAAATAAAGTATTCTTATTCTTCTTATTCTTGGCGACAGATATTCAACTTGAGGGTGGTAGTCAGCCAGTCGGGTACTACCACAATAGGTGATTTTTCTAGGTGATTTCCGGCAATTGCACTTGAGAGCCAGTTTGCCTCAGAAAACGGCTGCCTCGTTGTCACTTGTGAATAAAAAAAGTGACCCGCCCACCTATCTCCCCCTTAAGTTTGTCGTACTAATTACCGGACCTGTATATCCTTCACTATGATCCCTGACCATCGTCTCTCGTCTCTGGTTGCAGGGTCTATCGGAGCCTACGAACTACCACGAGTTCTGCCGACTGCTCGCTCGGCTCAAGTCCAACTACCAGCTCGGGGAGCTTGTGATGGTGGACAACTACCAGAGGCTGATTGAGCTCATCGCCAAGTTTACCGTGCAGAGTTTACAGGTAAATACCACATGGACTATCATGGAAACTGGATAATTATTGAATTAAATTGTAAGAATCGCTTATCATCATAATATTAATACGTGAAAGACTTTGTATCTATGGTCAAGACTAAAAATTATAAAAAATAAAGAAATATCTATTTTTTAAGGTTTTTGGCTTGGTATCTAAACCTTTAAGCCTTTACTTTATTTTAAATATTTCTTATAGGTATAGTCACGTTATATTGTCACATTCACTGTAAAGTCTAGTTCTCGTCCGTATAAGTACGGTCCGGTTTTAGTGAAATTGGCGGCTGTTCCACTAAAACTTTTCACGGACTTTTTTGGACATCCTGAAAAGTCACGATACACTCTTTCATCTCAATTCACTTCACTTGTGCATTTAAATTGATCTTTATTGGACAAAATATAATGAATGAAAATAAAATGCAAACGCAACGTCACTTCGCAAGGTCCCGCCAAAAAGTCGGTTAAAAGTTTATCTTTTTACTTCACAGATGTGGCAATTCGCTCCAAACTCTGTTCACTATCTGTTGTCGCTATGGCAACGGATGGTTGCGTCTGTACCGTACGTGAAAGCTACGGAACCACATCTACTTGAGACGTACGCGCCTGGAGTGACCGCCGCCTACATCGGCTCTAGGCTCGACTCTGTATCATGTGTAGTCAGGTCAGTATTATTGAAGGGAAAACTGAGCTTGAGCTTTCGGTGAAGGAAACATCGTGAGGAAACCATAGCACGGTGGTACCCGACTGGCTGGCTACCACCCTCAAGTTGAAAATCTGCATTTAGGAGCCAGTTCCCATCTAGGCTTTGTATGCTTACCTTCGGCCACACCATTACTTACCATGGTGAGATTGTAGTCAAATACAAGCTTAACTAGAATAAAAAAAAACTTTGGGCGCGTTGAGCACTTTTTAGGTGAACAAAAATCAGGGAATTCGCGTCATCGTCACCGAAAGCTTCACATTAGTTTTCACTTATATCGGCAGTCCCCAAAAACGGTCATAACCCTTTTTTATGACAAGCAGGCAGACGGTCCACCTGATGGTAAGTGATTACCGTCGCCTATAGACATTAGCAATACCAGGGGGATTGCCATTGTGTTGTGCACCTTATTACAATGCCTGTGACCCGCCCACCTCCTAAAGTTTATCGTACTACTAACTAACTGAACACCCTGTATATGCATGCTAAGAAAATGACGTGTTGTCAATGGAGATAATGTCTAATGCCTGAATGAAATCAATAATCCATACTTATATTATAAGGGACCGTACAAGAATTACGTAACGCAATTTTTGGAGATTTTTGACCTCCCCCTCCCCCCATGTTACGCGCCGTAACGTTTTTCTGTACCCCCCCCTCCCTCGTTGTAAAACGTTACGTAACTACCAAGTGAGTATTTTTACCTAAAATTCACAGTTATGTGGCGTAAAGTACCGAAAATGTAAAAAAAATGTTACGTAACGCGTAGTTCAAACCAACCCCCTCCCGCAACTGTCGCCTGGCGCCTGTAACGCATCGTAACATTTTACAAGACCCCCCCTCCCCCCAAATTCGTTACGTAATACTTGAACGCTCCCTAAATGCAAAAGTGTCTGTCTGTCTGTTATCTGTTCACGCTTAAACCACTGAATCGATTTAGATATTTGGTTTAGAGATAGATGGAACCTTGGAGAAGGACATAGGATACATTTCATCCCGGGAAAAGATAAGATTCCTCGGGAACGCGGGTGAAACCGCGGGGATAGCTAGTACCTAATAATATACTATATTGTACAGAGATGGCTTAGAAGACCCCCTCGACGAGGTCGGAACAGTCCAGCAACAGTTAGAACAACTATCGGTGATCGGTCGCTGCGAGTATGGGAAGACGTGTCAACTTTTAGTCGCCCACTTCGATCGCGCGGCCGCCGCTTATAGCATTGAAGCTCAGCCCCAACAATTATTAGTATTGCAAGGTAAGATTTATTATATTTTTTACCTGATGGTAAGTGAATACCGTCGCCTAATAGACATTAGCAATACCAGCGGGATTGCAAACAGGTGCTTGGTGACTTGAGGGTAGTAGCCAGTCAGTCGAGTACTACAAAACCTTACCACCGTGCTATGGTTTCTTCACGATGTTTTCCTTCACCGAAAGCTCTAGTTCATTGTAGGATTGAAACCCACGATCTTTGCCGCAGTAAACGATGTAATTATTTTTGCGGTCGAATAATTATTAAATGTAAATAGGTCTAAGTTGCTTTTAAAAAAAAAGGAGTAATTTATGAGTTTATGACCGGCAATTGGAGTGTAGACGCTCATAAGTGCTTGTAAAGGCCTATTTCCCCTTAAAACTACATTTTTCACTCCCCCCCCCCAGGTCAACTAACATGGCTGGTATACATAATCGGGTCGGCGATCGGCGGGCGCGCGTCTGTGAACACGTGCGACGAGAACGACGCCATGGACGGCGAGCTGGTGTGCCGAGTGCTTCAGCTCATGAACCTCACTGATAACACACTGCCTACGGTGAGGGAAACCGAGCGATTTTTTTATTGAATCGCGAGTGGGACTTTATTAAAATAAAATATAGTCTATTTTGATGTAGCTTTCTATACATATATTTTTTTATCGGTTAAGTTTTTTGAGACAGACAAATAAACACGGGCCTTTTGGCGTGGTTGGTTAACACACTACCTACCTATCACGCCGCAGGTCAAGGGTTCGATTCCCAACCAGGGCAGACATTTGTATGCATGAACATGTCTGTTCCTGATTCTGGGTGTAATTATCTATTTAGGTTTAGTGACAATTCATTGGGTATAATTATCTATTTATGGACCGATTTTTCACAGTGTTCATCTTTTGGTAGGTGACCCGCCCTATCTCCCCCTTAAGTTTGTTGTACTTCTTACCGGACATACATTCTGTATATACACCACTATCAGGGCACTCGAAAACACTTTCCTTGCTTAAAAATTGTACGTTGTATCAAATAGTCAAATGGTTGGTTTTGTTGTAATTTAATGTATGCGTGGCATTTTATTTTATTATTATTTTTTCGACGTGGCAAATTGTTTCTTAGTATTTTAGGTACTTTGTATTTTTCGTAAGGTGTTTTTTTTTTTTTTTAATTTTGTGTGTGGCTTTGTGTTCCTGATGTCATGGACGTGGGCCCCGACTGAAAACCAGCGCGGGGGTTAATACTTTTGTTATCCCTAGCTTATGCTGACTCGCGACCTTTTTCCTGGCATCACGCAACATTACATTATTATTTGTCAATTTCGTGTTTATGTTTCTGTGTGAGTAGGTTAAGTTTAATGTAATGTAATGTTGTGTGTTTGTCATTGAAATAAATGGATTTTCTCTCTTCTTTATTTCTATATGTAGACTAAAAAAAAAAGATTTGTATAATGATTTTCTTTTCCATAGATAGGTAGATATATTAAACCAGATACTGCATTTAATACATGCTTAAATAGATGGTTTGAAAAAGATGCCTAAATATCGACCGTCTTGTCGAAACAATTCAAGCCGCGGGAATAACCCAGTAATGTATATTTCTTTCAGGGTGGATGCGAGAAACTAGAACTAGCCATGATGTCATTCTTCGAGCAATTCCGCAAGATATACGTCGGGGAGCAAGTACAGAAGAACAGCAAAGTGTATCGGCGACTCAGTGAGGTCTTAGGGCTTAGTGACGAGAGCCAGCTACTGAGTGTCCTTATGAGGAAGATGTAAGTAGCTGGTTTTTAATGACACTAGTGACAACGTGGCAGCCGGTCACCTGATCGTAAGTGACTAAAGTAGCAATACCAGCGGGATTGACAATGTGCTGTACACCTTATTACTATGCGTTAAAGGCAACTGGCTCTCAAGTGCAACTGCCGGAACACACCGGCAACAAAGTATTCTACCACCGTGCTGTAGTTTCCTCACGATGTTTTCCTTTACCGAAAGCTCATGCTCATTGTAAGATTCGAACCCATACCTTCGCCGCGGTATCCGTCGTCACTACCACTGAGCTATAATCGCCTCGCCTCATTTATAATGCCTTAAATTTGCGATATTACTAATTTTCTGCCAAGTTTAATCAAAATTCGTTCAGCCGTTTTTGCGTGAAAGAGTAACAAACATCTTCACATACATTTAACACACATCCAAATATACTTTCAAATTTATAATATGAGTAGGATATACCCAAATTGGTGCCAAACAGCACAAAATAGAGAAATTTGGGCATCCTTGGAGGAGGCCTTCACCCACCCGGGGTTCTTGATTTAGATTTAAGCTAACTTAGGAAGTAGTTCAAAATTATGTAATCATGTTAAGAACAGATAAAGGCTTTTTTATTTTATTTTTATTTTATACCTACCTTGATTATGTTTTTAACCGACCTTAGGTACCTACAAAGTTGGCATATGTGTAGAAAGTGGGATCCGACTCACTTCTAACTTCAGAAGTGGGATCCGACTCACTTCGTACATTATATTAACAAATGAACATTAATTGAACAGAATAACAAACCTGAAGTACTGGGGCGGATCTGAGCAGATAATAGCAAAGACTCTCGGCTTGCTGAGCGACCTGAGCGGCGGGTACTCGTGCGTCAGGAAGCTGGTCAAGTTGGAGGAAGTACAGTTCATGCTCACCCATCATACGGTATGTCATGTCTTGCAAATTTACACTTGGAGTACCCCACGGCACTATCGTAGTACCTATACTTTTCATTGTGTACGTCACTGCATTAAGGATCTTCCATTAATCATCATATCAGCTGGTAGACGTCCACTGCTGGACAAATGTCTCTCCCAAGAATCTCCACGATGACCGGACTTGCGCTACTTGCATCCAGCGGCATCCCGCGACCCTAACAAGCCTCTTCCCTCCGGACCGCGAAAGCGATAAAACGTATAATCTGTGTCTATTTTTTATTAATAAATTCAAAATTTAAATTAAATATTCACTTTCGTAAAAATAATTGAAGTACTAGGCGCGCATACGGAACGAAGAGTAATTGAACGCATGAAGCGCAGCCGAAAGGGACAACACAAAAGTACAACTGAGACGGAAACAATACGACGAGCTACGCCTACGCTGCGCCTACGGTTGCTACGGGACTGGTGTCGTCATCATCACTGCGTGCGTATTGTTTGCCTTAAATTATAAGCGACAGCGGTTGCGGTTTAATTTTGTCCGTTTGTCCTTTCGGAACACATAAATAATGGATATACATGTGATGAATAAATCTGTGAGCGAAGGTGACTTAAATCAAATTGGTCAGAGTTCTGAAACCACACCACCTAGCTATGTTTTTCTCCGTGGGAAAAGGAAAAGGGATGACGAGGAAATCTCTGAACTCAGTACCTTTAAGGAGGAAATTAAAAACATGATGTCAGCGTTGTTAGCAGATCAAGAAACAGAACTAAAAAAGCTATTTACCCCTACCCTCACAGAAATCCAAAAAACAAATCGTAGCATTGAAAGTTCCATTGCTTTTTTAATGAGCCAAAATGAAGAATTGGCCAAAAAAGTAGACCAACTGGAACAACAAAAAAAGAAAGACAACGAATATATAACGATTTTGGAAAATAGAATTGAAGATATCCAAAGAACAAACAGGAAAAGTAACATAGAAATGAAAAATGTGCCTAAAGGTCCTTCTGAGTCAAAAGATGATATGATCAATATGGTCATGCGATTGGGCAAGAGTATTGACTGTAATATCAATAAATCAGATGTTAAAGATATTTACAGAGTCCGTGGAAAAAAGGGACAAGACAACACGCCTATCGTAGTCGAATTCTCTTCAACTATACTGAAAACAGATGTCTTGAAAATGAGCAAAGCTCACAATATAAAGCAAAAAAGTAAGCTACGTGCTAAACATTTGGGCTTCACTAAAAATGAAGACACTCCAATATTTGTCTCAGAACAACTTACCGTAAAAGGATCCCGCTTATTTTTCCTCGCTAGAGATCTCGTCAAATCAAAAGGATATAAGTTCTGCTGGACCTCCTATGGACGAGTTCTTGTAAGAAAAGATGAAAATTCTTCTATAATTACTATTACTAATGAAAATCAAGTAAATAACTTAATTCAGGGAACATGACTATCATGTACTCATTTGTTCATATTTCTACCAAATTTTATTTTAAAATCTACTAAAATCAACTATAAAAGCATACTAAAATTTGTAATACATCGACATTCACACTCTACACAAAACACACATACAGAAACCACATACACTCAAACACCAAAAACACATACACAAAACCACTCCAAATGTGAACATGCCATCCTATGTATATTATCCAATATAAAACAATACGATATGAAGTTTAATATACATATATTATATAATTTTGATAATCTTGACACGAATCCCTTTCTAGAAAATACTGCTCTTACTTACATAAATAATAATCCATGATGGATATGTCTCTAGATACTACAAATGAATTAGACAATACAGAAATTGCATGCTCTTTTGAAAGTAAAATTGAGAATTTACCTCATAAATTAGACTTAAAAACTTCTGATTTTACAATAATAACGCAAAATATACGAAGCATTTACAGTAATATGGACGATCTTCAAGTTACACTAACAAAACTAAACTTTGATGTAGACTTATTAGTGCTGACGGAATGTAGACTAAATATAAACAAGCCTATTCCACATCTAATAAATTATAATTCTTTTACAACAACAAAACATTTAAATCAAAATGATGGCGTGACATCCTACATCAAAAATACGCATAATGCTCTTATTAAAGAAATTCCTTTGGTGCATGCGTCATGCTTACAAATTACAATCGATAGTACAATAATTCTATGTATTGACCAATATCCGTTTTGCCGTCTATCTCAAAAATACTGGAAAAATTGATTAACAACAGACTGTTGGCATATTTAAATAAATTTAGTATTTTATCTAAATTTCAATTTGGCTTCAGAAATGGTCTCTCTACTGAAGATGCTGTCACAGCACTTTGTAACCGTATCGTGGACCATGTAGATAAAGGAAAAAAGTGCCTAACAGTATTCTTAGACCTCAAAAAGGCGTTTGACTCCGTTTCTGTTCCGATCCTTGTCCAAAAACTAGAAATGATAGGTATAAGAGGTACTCCACTTGCTCTACTTTCTGATTATCTTCATGAGAGAAAGCAAAGAGTTAAAATTTGTGAAACAGTCAGTGAAGATGAGTTTATAAGTTATGGAGTCCCGCAGGGCAGTGTTTTGGGCCCTACTTTGTTCTTGGCGTACATTAACGACCTTTGTAATCTGGAAATTAAGGACGGTCATATTATTTCCTATGCAGACGATACTGCTATTATCTTCACCGGCACCTCCTGGAACGATGTTAAGAAGAAAACAGAAACAGGGCTTGCTAAAATTGCTACATGGCTAAATTCAAATCTACTCACACTCAATATTAATAAAACAAACTTTATATGCTTCACCATGTACGATAGCACTCAGCCTGAACCTGGTTTCAACATAAAGATACATAAGTGCAACTTTGAAAAAACGTCCTGTGCCTGTTCCACCATAAAAAAAGTAGGAACGGTTAAGTACTTAGGTATTGTGATAGACCAACGGTTATCTTGGCACGCTCACCTAGAACAACTCATGAACAGAACAAGAAAACTGATTTGGATATTTAAAAATCTGAGACATGTGGCTTCCAAAACCCTTTTGAACCAAGTTTATGTGGCTCTTGCACAATCCATCCTTACTTACTGCATACCTATTTGGGGAGGAGCTACAAAGACAAAATTCCTAGACCTAGAGAGAGCACAAAGATCACTACTCAAAGTTATGTACTTTAAGCCGTATAGGTACCCAACTAACATGCTCTACCTAAACTCAGAAACACTTACAATCAGAAAACTGTATGTACTCCACTCAATATTGAAACTTCATAAAACACTAGAATACGACCCTATAAAATTTAATAAAAGAAGGAAATTTACTGTAACAAAAGCTCAGCGTGTGAATACTACTTTCGCAACAAGACAGTATATAACAAAATCTTCCCATTTATACAACAAAATAAATAAAACCTTGAATATATACCCCATGAATAATCACACATGCAAAAAGATTTTAACGAACTGGCTATCTTTATTAAACTACGATGAAACTGAAGCTCTTTTGGAAATCATTTAAACGGCATATTCATAATTCCATTCACACCATAATCAACCTCATACAATTCACACACAGCCACACACACAGCCACACACACAGCCACACACACAGCCACACACACACACACACACACACACACACACACACACACACACACACACACACACACACACACACACACACACACACACACACACACACACACACGTACCGACGTTTGTAACGTCTCTTTTCAATCAATGTTTAAATTGTTTATTTAATTATGTTCAACTTGTTACGCCTTAATCATAAGTATACTCTGTTATGGAAGAGTGAGGTCTCCTAGCACAAGTATTTCTATACTTAAAAGGATAGATCTCTACCACGTTTATTACTATTTGATTAAGTTTTTGAAAATAAAAGATTTATTATATTATTATTATTAACAAGATCGTCGGTCCGCAGTGTGGGAGGCCTGCCCACGCTGTGTCTTCCGGTTCGTGGTCGCCACTCAAGAACCTTTCTGCCTCATCGGCCGTCAGTTCTTCGGGCTATGTTGGTTACTTTGGTTTGCCTGCGGATTTCGTAATTTTTGATTCGATCTCGCAGGGAAGCTCCATAGCTCTCTCCATTGGTCTTTGGGTGACCTTGAGCCTTATAAGGAGGCCCACGATCCCCACGTCCATTAATCACGTCATGTTTTAGCTACTATTTAACCCCCTCCTCTTTTTTTTTTGTATAAAGTATCTTTAAAAACTCAGAATATTAGCTTGAAATATAGGTATAATCTAATTGCTGCTGCGAAACAGGAGTGCCTCAAGAGTCGCAAATATGCAAATCTACAAAGGGCTAACATATTTTCGACCAGAGGCTCATCTTTTGTTCAAAGAGATCTCCCATCGGCTTATTGAGGCCCCTCGTGACAAGAAGGCTGGCATGTACTTTGCCCAAAGAATTGGCATTGCCATTCAGCGCGGCAATGCTGCCAGTCTTCTTGGGACGGTTCCATCGGGCAGCGATTTGGGCGATATTTTTTCTTTATAAATAGTTTAGTTTAGCCTTTTAGTTTTTTTTAAATAATTAGCATTCTTTATTTATTTATCAAGTAAGTTATAATAAAATATGTCATTTTATTTTTGATCTAGAAATCGCGCGTTCAAGGAAATCAATACACGTGGTATCTCAATACAACCCCCCTTGTGATTTTTCCGAATCCCTCCCAGCCCTTTCGCCCACGTGATTAATGGACGATACCTAACAAGCGCAAATGTTTATACACAGGCGGAACACTTTCCATTTCTGGGCATAACCGGAGTGGGGACATCTGAAATGCGATGTCGCACGATGCTGTATACAGCTCTCGGTCGGCTACTGATGGTAGAACTGGGTGAAGACGAAGAACGGTTTCACACTTTCATGATGCCGCTTACAGGTAAGTTTTTTTTAAATCTATCTTTGTTGAAAAGCCATTTAGGGCCTTATAAAAGTCAAATTTACCGAAATTTGTACCATTTGATAGAAAAGTGACAACTCAAAATCGTTGTGCGCGTGTACATTTTTCAAAACATCTGAAATACTCAAATGAGGCGATGATAGCTCAGTGGTAGTGACGTCGGATTCCACGGTGAAGGAAAACATCTTGAGGAAACCACAGCACGGTGGTAGGATACTTTGTAGTACCCGACTGGCTGGCTACCAAACTCAAATCTGTCGCCAAGTATCTATTCGTGTGTTCCGAAAGCTGCACTTGAGAGTCAGTTCCCATCTAGGCTTTGTGTGCTTCGGCCACATCATCACTTACCATGGTGAGATTGTGGTCAAACAAAAGCTTATCCAGAATAATAATAAAAAAACTCGAAAATGGTGACACTTACAACAGTAATTTTTGTATATTTTGGTAGATGACCCGCCCATCTATCTCCCTCTTAAGTTTGTCGTACTTCTTACCGGACACCCTGTAGAGATGTAATGTAACCTAGATATCTGCTTGACTAAGGTCTTAACTGAATATGACTTTGAATTGGAGTCCCACAAGGTTCACACTTGGTTCTCTAACTCTTCTTTGTATACACACTAATACAGAATTTACCTTCCAGGGGCCTTTGAAAGCATAATAGGCCTATTGGGGCCGCCAGAAAGTCCCATGTTCTCTTCAGAGGACGCGAAGAAGACGCTCATAGGCCTAGCGCGAGATCTACGCGGGTTAGCGTTCGCATTTAACACAAAGACTACCTATATGATGTTGTTTGATTGGATGTGAGTATTTAAATTAACCTGTTGGCTATAATAGGGACAGATGAGCTCCCTGTAGAGGTGACGCCTCTGGTGTTGCAAGCGTCCATAGGCTACGGTAACCGCTTACCATCAGGTGGGCCGTAAGCTTGTTTGCCACCTAATGGTATAAAAAAATGTCCCAGGAAAACAATAAGATAACAACAGAATCTAGTACATAAGCTTTTCAAGTTATTAAATAATACAATCAGAGCTGGAGTGATTTCGTGAAACGGGGCGGAATTCTGTAATTTTATTTCCTCTATTGTAGTGCAGGCAAAGGGTTTTAGCCCATACAGCCTCAAACTCAAAACTCCTTTAAGGCACTGTTATAAAGTGTACAACATATTGGCAATCCCCCTGTTATTGCTAATATGTATAGGCGTCGGTAGTCACTTACCATCAGGTGACCCGCATGTCTGGTCACTTGAGGTATACAAAAAAGAGATAAGATTTCTATAATCTGATTTTTAATTAGCTGTACTAAACTGACAGTTACGAGCGCAATATGGTTAAAATTACTGTTTCATGGTTTGACCATATCACTTTTTATCAATAAAAGTCAATCTAATATCAGTGATTACAGGTGTTCTCATTCATTATTTTAAGAAATAATTTGTGAGTAAAGAAATATTTGTTACGACAACTGTCGAATCAGTCCACCTAATTAAAAATCTAAGTATAAGTACTCTGCTGAAACTGCGAAGGACCACTATTAAAACTAATAGTTTTTGCATTCTTATCGACCAGCTGTCGTTTCCGTGGGATTTTATCTTTTCCCACGATAAAAAGTATCCTTATTCCAGTATATAAACTATTTGTGTGCCAAGTTTCATCACGATCTTACACTGCGCATGCAACGGAAGCTCTCAAAAGGAATAAATTTTCCCCGTTTTTGCATCATTTTTCATTGATGCTCCGCTCCTATTGGTCATAGCATTCCTCGAATGGGCTATCTAACATTAAAATATTTTTTCAATCCATACCAGTAGTTCCTGAGTTTATCCCGTTCAAATTAACAAACAAACTTTAGCTTTAAACTTAAAGCTTTATAATCCTACTAATATTATAAATGTGAAAGTTTGGATGGATGGATGGATGTATATTTGTTACTCATTTACGCAAGAACGGCTGAATGGATCTGGATGAAATTTGGCATAAAGATAGATTATAGTCTGGAATAGCACATAGGCTACTTTTTATCCCGGGAACAATAAGATCCCTCGAGAACGCGGGTGAAACCGCGCGGAACAGCTAGAATTATAAATGTGAATGTTTGGATGGATGGATGGATGTATTTTTGTTCCTCATTTACGCCAGAACGCCTGAATGGATCTGGATGAAATTTGGCATAGAGATAGATTATAGTCTAAAATAGCCCTTGTTATCCCGGGAAAAGATAAGATCCGTCGCGAACGCGGTCAAAAGCTAGTATTTAGTATAAATTGAAGTGTCCCTCGTTCCCCAGCTACCCAGTATACATGAAGGTGCTGCTCCGCGGTATCGAGGTTTGGTTCTCGGAGCCAGCGCTGACGACGCCCGTGTTGAAACTGTGCGCGGAACTCGCTCAGAACAGAAACCAGCGGCTCCACTTCGACGTGAGCTCACCCAACGGCATCCTGCTATTCAGGGAGCTCTCCAACGTTATATGCGCTTATGGTAAGTGCTTTGTGGGGGTCCAATCCTACAATGACCTTGAGCTGGTGAAGGAAAATGTCGTGAGAAAACCATAACACTGGCGAACACCCTCAAGTTGAAAGTCGCCACCTATTGGTGTGTTCCGGTAGTTGCACTTGAGAGCCAGTTTCCTCTAAGCTTTGTGTGCTTACCACCTTTGGCCACATCATCACTTACCATGGTGAGATTGTGGTCAAACAAGCTTAGCTAAGAGTAAAAAAAATACAACACTGGCAATCCCGCTGGTATTGCTAATGTCTGAATTCGACGATAGTCACTTACCATCAGGTGATCTGTCAGCCTCATTGTAACTTGTGGTATAAAAAAAGTTTTCTAGTACTCGCCTAGCTTGGGGTAGCCACCCCAAGTTGGAAGTCTATCCCCAAGTATTTTGGTGTTTCGTTTCGGCAGATGCACGTAAAGGCAGGTTGAAAGTAAAGGCTTTGTAAAAAAAGGTCGAAGACACATTGGTGACGGTGTTCACTTACCATCAGATGACCCTGCCTGATGTCATATCTCGGACGTTAAAATATATTAAAATTTATGCTTTTTCTTATGAACAGGCAGCAGAATATTAACAATAGATGTGAACAAGAAACAAATGTATGCTATGAAGTTGAAAGGGATATCTCTGTGTTTCTCCATATTGAAGGCGGCGTTGTGCGGGAACTACGCCAACTTTGGAGTTTTTAGGTATATATTTTATATAGCTGTATTTATCTACATCTATATGTATTTTAAAACAGCTGTATTTATCTACATCTGTATGTATTTTAAAACAGCTGTATTTATCTACATCTATATGTATTTTAATATAGCTGTATTTATCTACTATCTACACTAATATTATAAAGTGGAAAGATTTGTGTTTTTGTATGTTTGTATCGATTAAACTCAAAAACGACTGGACCGATTTTAAAAATTCATTCACTATTAGAATGCTATATTTACGTTATCCCTAAGTAACATAAGCTATATTTTTATACCGGGAACAGATAAGATCCCACGGGGTCGCGGGTGTATCTACTTACCGGATGTCCGGTAAGTAGAACAACAAACTTAAGTGGAAGATAGGCGGGTCATCTACCAAATGTACAAAAAATTACCTCAATAAAAAAAGTGTTACCATTTCGAGATATTTCAGATTCAGAAAATGTTGACACTAACTGAGATCATTTTTATATTTTCATGAGGATCAATGATCTATAGGCGACGGTATTCACTTACCATCAGATGACTGGTTGTCACTTTAATTAATTTGTATGTAAGCAGATTTGAATATGTGTTATTATTTATCAGGTTATATGGTGATGAGGCTCTAGACAACGCGCTCAATATGTTCGTCAAGTTATTATTAAGTATACCTCAAAGTGATCTATTGGTAAGTTACTTATTGCCTCTAATTTATTTTATTTATTTACACAAACATCTTAAAAGCTAACAGAAACATATCCAAAACGCTTAAAAGATTAAGTCAAATTTACAATATTAAGAAATTAATGTTAAAACAGAGTCCAAGTCAAAAATTAATACTAAAGTAATGCCTAGGCCGCACTCATCACTATAACGCGGATTTTCTGACTATCGCGATGTATGCAGCCAGATATTCGCGAATACTTCGGCAGTTCGGGCGAAGCTTCAGGCACATCGCTCCGCTGTCGGTAAACTCTCGCACATCAAAGGGTTTTATCGCGATTTACTCCGCTTGTACACATTCAATTTTGTTTTCTGCGTTTGTACATCGCGATAAACTTTACAACGCGCATCATGTAGCCGCGACGATTCGCCGTACACCGAAGACGAAGATTATCGGCCGAATGTTATCGCGATGAGTGCGGCCTAGGCATTATAAATGTATCGTATTTTGTTAGCCTTAGGTTAATAATCTAATTTGAGTCTTATTTATTTTATTATAAGATAGGTTTTTATAGTAAAGCTGTGCTTAGTTTAGAATCAGATGACCGTGTGTGAAATATGTAGGATATTTAATTAAAGACGATACAAATCTATTTAAAGGAAATAAAATGTTTATTTTTTTACAATTGAATGCGGTAGGTGGCGCTGGTATCGGGTTCTGAGTTTATTTTTATTTTCAAAGCTGGGTGGCCCAAAACTAGTGGGTAGTTTAATTTAAAACATTTAAAATAATTTTATTGAGGCGATGATAGCTCAGTGGTAGTGACATCGGATACCACGGCGAAAGTCGAGGGTTCGAATCCTACAATGAGCTTGAGCTTTCGGCGAGGAAATCATAGCACGGTGGTAGGGTACTTTGTAGTACCCGACTGGCTACCACTACCAAAATCTGTCGCCAAGCCCCTATCGGTGTGTTCCGACAGCTGCACTTGAGAGCCAGTTCCCATCTAGGCTTTGTGTGCTTACCACCTTCTGGTAGGGGGGAGGCAATGATGCTAAATTTGTAGTTACTCGAGCGTCTTTGGGACCTACTGGAATTTGAAGATTAGGTGGAATAAAGAAAAAAAGGTTATGTGATATTTTCCCCTTCAGCGGTGGGGGGAGCGTCTACAGGATTTAAAAAATGTAAAAAAAAACAGTCACCAAGAAATACTCGAGCGCGTCAGATATTAATAGGGTAGTCGCGCCACGTCTGTCTGATAACGGAAAAATAATAATCTGCCGTTTTGCGTGGTGGGGTTGGCCGTACGAAGGGGTCGAAAATATTTAAAAAAAAAATTTACTCGAGCGCGTCAGACATTGATAAGGGATGTTAAGTGAACCCTCCAGTAGCTCCTATTTTAAAGACTGACGATTTGGACGCGACCATCAGACAGGGCTGATTTTTGAAAATGCAAAAAAAAATCGTGACCTTGATTTACTCGAGCGCGTCAGATTTTTATACAGGCGGTTCTTCTTGATGGCCTTGTTGTTCTGACCCATAATCTGACAATTATGTTGAGGAATTTCTTTAATCTGACGGTTTGAAAAAAAATATATATAAAAAATATCGAAATCTCGAAAATGGTTCAAGATATCGAAAAAAATCTTGCACAAAAGTTGTAGAGAATTTAATTTTCTACAATATTTATTATGAATACATATACCAAAAAACCCAAAGGAAACGAGATATTTGCAATAAATGATTTTTTGACCTTTAACCTTGAAAAATCAGTAGTCGCGGGCACCCTATGATAAGTAGCTTTTGAGACAAGTTTTAGGGTGTCAAAATAAAGGTTTATACAAGTTAATAGCTGACTATCTCTCATTCTGAGGTGAAACTCACAATATTCCTGGACTATACACTTAATAATGATTTTAGCTACTTCGGCTTGTGCAAATCGGCAGATTAAGATATTTCCGTGATTCGTGACTAATTTCCTTCAAAATAAAAAAAAAACTAATCGCGCTCGAGAAAATCCAGGCGACGTTTTTTTTTTTGCAACTTTGCGAGTCTAAAATTTTCTTTCGTCACGCCCAAATTGTCAGATTATTGAAATGTACACTATTTTGCATGTAACTAACTTACCTTACCTTAATCTGACGTGCTCGAGTATTTCAAACCATCGATTTTTTTTTACTAATCTGACGGGTTACCCTAGACGTTCGACACTATATAGAGGGCTCAGATTTGGTGAGAGTACTTCACAAGGTGCAAGGTTGCCCCCCTTATGTTAATCTGCCGCGCTCGAGTAAATCCCGAAATCCCCTATTCGCCTCCCCTACCATTCGGCCACATAATCACTTACCATGGTGAGATTGCGGTCAAACACAAGCTTATCCAGAATAATAAAAAAGTTATTTTTTTATATATTGAATCCTAAGATGGAGCACGCTTGCTTAGAAAGAACCTATTCACTCAATTAAATCAGTTAATTTAAAACATATTTTACTGTTACAGGACTATCCTAAGCTATCACAAACATACTACGTGCTACTTGAGAGGCTAGCTCAAGATCACATGCCGTTCCTCGCCTCCCTTCAGCCTGAAGCGACGCTATACATACTGTGCTCTATATCCGAAGGGCTCACGGCTTTAGGTAATACTTTAATGTACTTTCTTACTAATATAATAAAAATACCGGTCAATTGAGAGTCGGACTCGCGCACCGAGGGTTCCGTACAAACTTGAAGACACATTTTCCGAGAGGTTGGTAAATATATGGTACAGATCAATCTAAGTGTACGAATAGAGTGAAGTGAAATGAAAGCGTGTATCGTGACTTTTCAGGTTGTCCCAAAAAGTCTATGAAAAGTTTTAGTGTTACAACCACCCATTTCACTAATACCTATCTGGACTTTTACAGATGAGGACTATAGACTTTAAATTGAATGTGACAATATAACGTGTCTTTAACAGAAGAAAATTGTAAAATGATTTAGGCTTGATAGTCTTGTAACTTAAATAAACAAATAATGATAATAATTACAAGTCTAGATTTAATATTGATTTTCCTTACGTAGCTTAAAAACTCAGACAAGAGTCAAATAAATTGGAGGAGTTCCACAAGGATCTCACTTGGTCCATAGTTATATATTATATATGTTACAGATACGAGCGTGTGTACGGGATGTTGCGCTACATTGGACCACATAGTTACATATCTATTTAAACAGTTAGTACAGAAATGTAAGTATATAACATAAATTATTTCTATCTAAGCTTTCTTTTTGCTTACTGTTTGTGGAGAGCCTATTCAGGTCATTGTATTATGGCTTCAAGAATGCGATTATAAAATATACTCAATGCTTCTGAACGGACTTTGATGAAACTTGGCACACACGTCGTTTATATTCTAGAATAAAACATAGGATACTTTTTATCCCGGGAAAAGTTAAGATCCCTCAGGAACGCGGGTGAAACCGCGGCGGACAGCTAGTATCCAACTCATGTTTGGATTGGAAAAACGGCTTATCGCATTTTGATGAAACTTGCCACACAGGTTGTTTATATCCTGGAATAAAATAGAATACCACGGGGATGGCTAGTCTATACTAATATTATAAAAAGGAAAGATTTGATTGTTTGTTTGCATTGAATAGGCTCTGAAACTACTGGACCGATTTGAAAATTTCCTTCACCATTAGAAAGCCACATTATCCTTGATGAACAAAGGCTATATTTTGTCCCGGGAAAAGTTAAGATCCCACGGGAACGCGGGTGAAACCGCGGGGGACAGCTAGTAAATAAATATGGCTCTTATAATAGTATAGTACCTGAATGACCGAGCTTTGCTCGTTTTTTTTTGGTATTTTAATAGTTTTTTTTTTTTTTACAAAAGAAGGAATTTGAAAAAAAGGTAGGAAAACATTATCTGGACCCGAACTGGGGTCTACTGGTTTAGGGACCGCTCGATTTTCCCCTGAGCTATTACTCGTATAACCTTGTAGATGGGAGCGAAATTTACCTTCGTATTCTAATGATATTGTAGCAGTTTATCATTGCCAGAAAAAACGGATAAAACGACGTTTTCTAACAATTAAACCTAGCTAGATCGACTTATCGCCCCAGAAACCCCCTGCATACAAAATTTCATGAAAATCGTTTGAGCCGTTTCCGAGATTCAGATTATATATTAGACTAGCGGACCCGGCAGTCGTTGTCCTGCTCTGAAATTAAAACAAAACTTAGAACCCGATTCCAGCGCCACCTACCGGGTCCAATTTTGTTTTCAAATCATCGAGGAACCCATTGAAATACCTACACAACAAAATTTCATCCAAATCGGTCCTTTGTTACCGTACTCCTCCGAAACGGCTGGACCGATTTTGATGAAATTTTATATGTATATTCAGTAAGTCTGAGAGTAGGTTGTTATCTATTTTTCATACCGCTAGATCTCACGGGAACGTGGACCCTACGGGAACGCGGGTGAAACCGCGGGGCGACAGCTAGTAAAAAATAGATAACAACCTATTCTCAGACCTATTGAATACAGATATAAAGTTTCATCGAAATCAGTCAAGCCGTTTCGGTAACTAAAACTGTCACACGATAATTTTATATATATATAGAGATAGATAGAAGATATACAAGAATTGCTCGTTTAAAGGTATTAGATTAGATTTGATAGATGATTTATTATATGTTTACAGCAAGCAACAAAGTGACGAATCCACGTCAACCTCCACCGGAAACGAGTAATATGTTCATAGAAGTGTTGCAGCGGCGGCCTGAGATCATGCAGCAATTGTTAGCCACTGTAAGTTACATCCTAAAGGCTCCCTTCCCACCGGAGCGCCGCTAAGATAAACAAATAGATTTTTTTTAAACTTTATGATAAGCTTGTGTTTGACCACAATCTCACTATTTGCCTTGCCCCGCTCGTTCCGCTCCGGTGGACCAGCAGCTCTTAAATGTTCACTGTTACTAAACTATTGTTATCATGTGCAATACTTTTTGCTTTGCACCGCTCTGGTGGACCAACAGCCTTTACAATTTCACTGATGTAATATTGAATTTCAAAGTCAAAACCATTTATTCAGTTTAGGCCCTAGAAGGGCAATTATGAAGGTCGAATTACAGAAGTTACCACCGGTTCGGAAGTAAGACAACAACTGAGAAGAACCGGCAAGAAACGCAAGGTTACATTTTTGAAATATTTTGGACCATCTGACTTTTCTTTTCAAATGTTCAACAATTTTATACTTAAACTAATACAAAAATACATAAAAAATTATAACCCGCATTAGTTACCTACATAGTAAACTAATTTTGTGTTGACGGTGACTTTTAATTGCAGGTCCTGAACGTGATAATGTTCGAGGAGTGCTGCAACCAGTGGTCCATGTCACGGCCACTCCTCGGGCTGATCCTCCTCAACGAGGAACAGTTCGGGCGCATCCGAGCTGACATGATCGCGCACCAGCCGAGAGATAAGCAGCCGCACCTGGCGCACTGGTTCAACGGTCTCATGCAGGGGATCGAGCCCAATCTTCTCACTAAGAATAGGGACAAGTTAGTACATATATATACCTATCGCTCACTGTATTGCCGACTCGATTCCCGTCCAGCACACATATTTGTGTGTGTATATGTTTTGTCCGGTAGACATGAAGGGGTAGATAGGTGGGTTAGTCACCTACCATAATACAAAAATTACCATAATAAAAGTGTCTCACCATTTTCGACATATTTCGATATTTCAGATTTTTTATGTATTGATTTTTGAATTTTAGATATTAAATATCTCGAAAATGGTGACTTTTACAGAAGTCATTTTTGTATATTATGTTGGTAAGTGACCCGCCCACCTATCTCCCCCTCACACATACTCAACCTCACTCACTCATCCTCATCCTCACATACACCCTCCCATATACCCTCTTGATATGTCATACCTACACATATTCACCCCCACACACATTCATCCTTACATACTCACCCCCATACACATACTCATCCTTATCCTCACATACACCCTCTTGATTGTCATACCTACACATATTCACCACCACACTCACACCCACACACTTACACACTCATCCGCACACATTCATCCTCATCCTAACATACTCACCCCCATACTCATCCTCATCCTCACATACACCCACACACATACCCTCTTGATTGTCATACCTACACATATTCACCACCACACTCGCACCCATACACTTACACACTCATCTTTACACACTCATCCTTACACACTCATCCTTACACACTCATCCTTACACACTCATCCTTACACACTCATCCTTACACATTCATCCTTACATACTCACACACATACAACCTGTATAAATGTTTGTTCTGTTGACAGATTCACACAGAACTTATCGATGTTCCGACGGGACATCAACGACATGCTGAAAGGAGCTTCCGTCAACTCCGCCGCGTCAGTCAATGACATGATGACGTCGTAACCGTATCGTTGAACCTTGTACATTTCATGTTACGAACCCTCCTCTGAGGTTTGTTTTATTATTATAACTCCGATATACAGGGTGTGTGTTTTGATATGGTATTTCATTCTAAAACTGAGTTAGGTTGGTCGAAAAACGATAGTTTTCTCACAATGTTTCAACATTTCACGAAGAAAGTGAAAATGTTTAAAGATTTCAGAGTTTCTTTAGTGATATGTTATATAAAATGTTCTGCGGAAATTAATGTTTACAATATTTTAGTTTTTTTTACCCTACGACCTAAGTTTGACTTCATTCTTCTTTCATTAAATACAGTATAAAATACACGTGATATCTAACTACACCCCCCTCCCCCTTGTGATATTTTGTGATGTTTTCCGAAACCCCTCTTTCGAGCCTTACGTGATAAATGGACGATCGCTAGTTTGAGCATCAGGGTACTTATGTCGAGTGAATGAATTAAACTGTATTATGCTTTGATATATGTTCATGTAATTCATAATTGTTCTGTTATACATAGTGCCATCCACGAAGCCGCGGTCCACTCCTTTTCCTAATCCCTTACAGTGCAAGTGTGTATCCTTTTATTTTATTTATTTAGAGACAAAAAACGGTTACAACATAGATAATTACATATAAATGGTATACAATTTTTACATCATTACAACCTACAACATCATCCGCACGGAGATAATACAAAAATATATAATTAAAAGGTGCCACAATTGGCTTTTAAAAAAAAAGCTAAGAAATAATAAAATGCCAAATAAAAAGAAACAATAAGAAATTAAATGAAAATGAAAAAATCAATCATCCTTTCTCTAGTGTTGTCAATGTTTATATGTAATATCGACATGCAGCATTACAACACTACTAAAAGAATGAAAACATGCACTGTAAATAAAGAAAAAGAGTGGGGTGCGTCTCCGTTGATGGCACTATTTATAATAAATATCATATTATTATTATTTGGCATTGTTTTTTTATTCTGAATAGGCTTGTGTTTGACTACAATCTCACTATGGTAAGTGATCATGTGGCCGAAGGTGGTAAGCACAAAGCCTAGATGGGAACTGGCTCTCAAATGCAGCTGTCGGAACACACCGATAGGTGCTTTGGCGACAGATTTTCAACTTGAGGGTGGTAGCCAGCCAGTCGGGTACTACAAAGTACCCTACCACCGTGCTATGGTTTCCTCACGGTGTTTTCCTTCACCGAAAGCTCAAGCTCATTGTAGGATTTGAACCCACGACCTTCGCCGCGGTATCCGACGTCACTTACCACTGAGCTATCATCGCCTTAAACATAACTTAGATTTTGAATAGCCGTCTCAAAATATACATCCTGTATAATGTCACATTCCTTGATAGTTACATGTAGGCTGTCGGTAATTTGTGACGATTTGATACAGTATGTTTTTAATTAGATGTATAATAATATGTGTCGGGCGTACTTTATATTTTATAGATGAAATGATTCCGTTGATGATGATTAACCGACTTCGGTAAAGGATGATGCGTATGCGTACTTTAAATCTGCTGTTAATTTTCGTAATTTTTTAAATGAATATTTTTGTACTTCCTTCGCTTACTTCATTAATGCATTGGCGCCGATTCTGTTAGTGCTTTGATGTCGGCGACGCGACACAGGTCAGGGCTAATTAGCCACTTTTTAGCCTCCCACTTTCGGAGCGCTTTAACCTATCTAGACCATTTTACCTATATTATCATTGGAAATAATGTGTGTGATAATTTCTGATTAACCAATCGATGTATCGATAACTGTAATAGTAGTAAATTACTACAAGAGTCTTAGAATAATAAAAATGTTATGTAATATCACAAATAAGATCCTTTTAATAATTAATAGTATTCTATTTTTTTATTAATTAGTTTTTAATTTTCTTAAATATCGACATTTGTGTGTATGGAGTTTTAGGTCCGGTATATTTTTCGATTTAAATACATTAAGCTTGGTTGGTCGTGCTAATAACTTTGTTCTTACAAAAATCTTTCACTTATTTTTATACCACAACGAGGCATGCGGATCACCTGATGGTAAGTGAATACCGTCGCCTATAGATATTAGCAATACTAGCAGGTGCTTGACGATATTTTTAACCAGCCAATCGAGTACTACAAGATAACCAACACGGTGGTAGGGTAATTTGTAGTACTCGACTGGCTTGCACCCTCAAGTTGAAAATGTGTCGCCAAGCACCTGTTGGTGTTCCGGCAGTTGCACTTGAGAGCCAGTTGAATCCCCCTGGAATTACCAATGTCTATAGGCGACGGTATTCACTTACCATCAGGTGAGCCGCCTGCCTGGTGACTTGTGGTATCTCCATCGGTTGTTTTAACTGATAATGCTTATGAAGTTATAGTTTGAGGTTTGCTGTATAAAGAAAAAAGGATTTGCATAATAATTTTTAAATCGAGTGGGAAGTATGTAATATGTAGTATTATTGTCAATTAATCGAATTTTACAGCAAAGTTAATTTAAATATAATTTTTTATTCTAATATTGTTTATTTTTATTAATATGGCAATTTTTATCAAAATTACGTATCTATCGAGTTTTAGAGCCGATATCGCGCGAGTTACTATTGGTGTTCCAAACGGCTATAGACTACGGTAACTGCTTTTTTTTCTTCTTAGATGGCTATTGTCCTTCAGGTTATCTGCCATTAATATTCTTCCTTTATGTTATAGTCACATTATCAGTAAAGTTAGTCACCGTACAAGTCAGGTCAGGTTTTAGTGAAATTGGTGGCAATTCCACTAAAACTTTTCATGGACTTTTTGGGATAACCTGAAAAGTCTTTCTGCTATACTTGTTTGCCACTTTAAAGGTAAAAAATCAAAATATTGCGTTTGTTTTTCCTGTCTACCCTCAAAATCATTATTTTTTTTAGTTAAAGCAGCCGTCACAACCTTACCTCAAACGGAAAAAATAGTTTTTATTTCAAAAGCGCTATCATCTCTTGAAGAAGTACTATTGAATTATTGATTGGTAATAATTAAGCGCAGGTTACACTGAGCTAAGCTCATAAGCTTTTCTCATATAGCGTTGACTTCTTAATACGGTTCAAATCGCATTTGCTCACTAAAATATGAATCTACCTTTTCATACTTTGGTGAGCAACTACGAAAGCTTGGTGTGTGGCCTGCGCTTGAAATGTTAATAATTTATTAGGTATTTTTGCTCACCAACGTATGAATAGAATTTCATACTTTGGCGAGCAACTACGATAGCTTATCTGCAATTTAAAACGTTAATCAGTTATTAGCAATAACATGGATTGAAGAGCCTCAGAAATGAGTTCGATATAAACCTCATTATTTTGAGCAAGTTATTATTTGTCTTTTATCATTCATGAGTATAAATGTTTCCTAGATCTTACAAATGATATGAGTGAAAATATATTTTAGATATAGGCAGATCATTTAACTGTGGCGGTAGCTACGGAACGCGCCAGCTTATAAGGTACCTTGTACCGTCTCAGTTTAGCGGTACCTACACCTATTAGTTGTATGTTAAAGTTTGTTTGTACGTCTGAATGAATGCGCACCGGCGCCCTGTAAATATTATTAAATAAATTGTGATTTGTACAAAGTGATATTATGTTTTATTTGCACTGTATAATGGCACTTATGGCAGTACATATAAGTATCAAAATGCTGTCATACGGTACCTACCGCTAGTACCTACTAAATTAGTGAAATACCTTTGGGGCACGGATCATCGTAGGTATAAAAGTACCAAATGAAACTCGTACATAGATTTATATGATCTAATCGTGTCCCACAAGTCTTGGACTTAATTATTAAGATTATCCTAATAATATTAAGATCTAATGTAATATGTATTATAATGGAAACTTCAATAAAGTCGGATTAACGGTTTTCGGGAAAGCTTTCGTCTCGCAGAGACTAGATTAGTGTTGCCACACCCCGGACCACAGACCGTTAATTATAGTGCGGCTTGTAGACGCCACATACCTTAAATTGTCTCACACCAATCTTTGTGAAGGATTGTACCTACTAAAAAATAATTGATTAACTTCAACACGTTCCTATAACGATCTATCAGTATCGTCAATCAACACACTTTATTTGTAGTATACAGATCATCTTAAATTAGAAATAAAACTAAAATACCTATAAATAAAACTAAATTATAAATAAAACACAGAATTTAGATCGCTGTCTATGGGTAACGTGCCCAAAAGACTGGCTACGTTACCTCGCTGTATAGCGAGGCTTATTATCTAAACGAATAATCTATATACAGGGTGTCCGGTAAGAAGTACGACAAACTTAAAGGTAGATAGGTGGTTGGGTCACCTACCAACATATACAAAAATAACCTCAGTAAAAAGTTCACCATTTTCCACATATTTCCATATTTCTGATGTTAATTAATGTATTGATTTTTTAATTTTAGATATTAAATATCTCGAAAATGGTGACACTTTTACTGAGGTCACTATATATTTGGTAGGTGACACGCCCACCTATCTTTTCCTTAAGTTTGTCTTACAACGAGTACTACCGGACATCTTGTACCTATATAAAAAGAGAAGATCAACGCCCAGCCTAAACTGTTCGACTTAGAAAGCTGAACTTTTTCACACGTGTTGTTTTTTAATAAGTACACGAGGAATAAGGATTTTTCTAATCTCGACCCCTAAAGCGAGTGTACCGCGAGGCGGCAAGCTAGTATTTTTTGTATGTTTGTGTGTAGTGGACAAGCTGAAAAGTACTGAAACGATTTTAATAAAATTTTCACCTATAAAGGGCTATATATAAGCAAGTAACATGGACTATATTTTATTTCAATTCCCTCAGGAATGAGAGTGAAACCACTGGGACAGCTAGTATGCTCAAAATCCACTCAAAAAAACAAAAAAAAGGCAAAATCTATGGTTTGGCCACACCTTTTCTTTTCTAAACATAAGCCATTCAGAAAAACGAACAGTAATTTTAACAAATAATTTAATATATATTTTATATAAATACTACACGAAAATACTGTGACTACAAGCTCTTGGCTAGGGCTTGAGACTTGATGACCACGTCTTCAATTGTGCCAACCATGTAAAACGCAGCTTCGGGAATGTGGTCCAATTCTCCTTTCAGAATCTGTAACAAATAAAACCGGAAAAGCAATTACAAAGCCATAGAGAATCTAGGACGCTTTTTTTACATTTGAATAAGCTTGTGTTTGGCCCCAATAACACCATGGTAAGTGATGATGTGGAAGATGGTAAGCGCACAAAGCCTAGATGGGAACTGGCTCTCACTGGAACACACTAACAGGTGCTTGGCGACAGATTTTCAACTTGAGGGTGGTAGCCAGCCAGTCGGGTACTACAAAGTATCTTAGCACCGTGTTATGGTTTTCTGACGATGTTTTCCTTCACCGAAAGCATAAGCTCATTGTATGATTCGAACCCACGACCTATCGTCGCTATCATCATAGCTATCATCGCCTTAAATGACTATTTAGGTACGCTGAAGTTGTTCCAAATTGTTATAATAAATATCGATTTTCTTATCTAGTTTTTATTTCAATAATAATCGATAGGGCACACCACTAAAACACAAGTTTATGAAATCTAATGACTGTTAGTTAGAGATCTATTTTTCACCACTAAAACACAAGTTTATGAAATCTAGCGACTGTTAGTTAGAGATCTACTTTTCACCACTAAAACACAAGTTTATGAAATCTAGCGACTGTTAGTTAGAGATCTATTTTTCACCACTAAAACAAGTTTATGATATCTAGCGACTGTTAGTTAGAGATCTATTTTTCACCACTAAAACACAAGTTTATGATATCTAGCGACTGTTAGTTTGAGATCTATTTTTCACCACTAAAACACAAGTTTATGAAATCTAGCGACTGTTAGTTTGAGATCTATTTTTCACCACTAAAACACAAGTTTATGAAATCTAATGACTGTTAGTTTGAGATCTATTTTTCACCACAAAAACATAAGTTTATGAAATCTAGCGACTGTTAGTTAGAGATCTATTTTTCACCACTAAAACACAAGTTTATGAAATCTAGCGACTGTTAGTTAGAGATCTATTTTTCACCACTAAAACACAAGTTTATGATATCTAGCGACTGTTAGTTTGAGATCTATTTTTCACCACTAAAACACAAGTTTATGGAATCTAGTGACTGTTAGTTTGAGATCTATTTTTCACCACTAAAACACAAGTTTATGGAATCTAGCGACTGTTAGTTTGAGATCTATTTTTCACAACTAAAACACAAGTTTATGAAATCTAGCGAGTGTTAGTTTGAGATCTATTTTTCAGCACTAAAACAAGTTTATGAAATCTAGCGACTATTAGTTTGAGATCTATTTTTCACCACTGAAACAAGTTTATGAAATCTAGCGACTATTAGTTTGAGATCTATTTTTCACCACTAAAACACAAGTTTATGAAATCTAGCGACTGTTAGTTTGAGATCTATTTTTAACCACTAAAACACAAGTTTATGAAATCTAGCGACTGTTCGTTTGAGATCAACTTTACTCGTCTAAAATGATGGGACCTACCTTCTGGAATCCTTTGATGGTGTCTTCGAGCTTCACCAGTTTCCCAACGTGGCCGGTGAACACTTCTGCCACCTGCAATCGCCATCATTGTAAATAAGACCCTAGCTGCATGATTTTAAAGTGACATATACAGAGAGGAGACTTGGGTGAATCTATTTATTTTTAGGAAGATTTACAGCAAATTTAAATTGTATAAAAATAAAATGAATATCTTTATTCTAATTATCTACAGGGAAAGTTATTAGCATATGTATATATTAGATATGTTCGGCCAACAATCTCATCATGGTAAGTGATGATGTGGCCAAAGGTGGTGTTCACGCAAATCTAACTACCTACTTAAAAGCGAAGACGAACGCGGGGACGGCAAGGGACGGGGGCTGAAGGGACGGGGGCTGAGGGGGCAGCGACTGCGGTTCGGGATTGTGCGTCCATTCGCTATGTGGGCTTCGAACTACTAAACACTGTTTTCTTGTATTTTTTATCTACTATCATTATTTGTATTACTTACTGAAGAAAATATATCTTATTTCGATCTAAAATTAAAATTACACAATTCATTGAAAATACCTCATCATCCACCTGACCATCGCAAACCCAAGACTGAACAGGTGGTAAGCACACAAAGCCTAAATGGGAACTGGCTCTCAAGTGCAGTTGTCGGAACACACTGATAGGTGCTTGGCGACAAGAGTTTCAACTTGAGAGTGGTAGCGCCAGTCGGGTACTACTCCCTACCACCGTGCGAAATCTGCCAATTCTTGATTTTGATAAGTAATTTTGGAAGCTTAGAGGTTTCCTCATGCAAGCGATACGATTGGAAAAACCTGCTATTGAATTAATTTTATCCACACAAATGTATGTCCTGGATGGGAATCGAACCCTCGACCTGAGGCGTGATAGTTTGTTTACGTGTTAACCAACCACGTCAACCAGCCTCTAAAAAATAATTATCATAGTTTTTTTTTTGCTCTACGGAGTAGGTACTTAATCGTATTATGTTACCTGAAATGGCTGTGATAAGAACCGCTGTATCTTGCGAGCGCGTGCCACGGTCAACTTGTCTTCTTCAGATAACTCGTCCATACCCAAGATAGCGATTATGTCCTGCAGGGACTTGTAATCCTGGTGACAGTTATGGTGGTGATTTTTTATACTACAAGTGACAACCAAGCCGCTTGGTCACCTGATAGTAAGTGAATACCGTCGCCTATAGACATTAGCAATACCAGCGGGATTGCCAATATGTTGTACACCTTATTACAATGCCTCAAAAAGAACTGGCTCTCAAGTGCAACTGCCGGAACAACAACAGATGCTTGGCGACATATTTTCAACTTGAGGGTGGTATTAGAAGTGAGATTCTTCGTTATGCTTACCTGCAAGATCTTCTGTACCCCTCTAGCAACCCCATAATGTTCTGGACCAATGATATTAGGATCCATGACCCTGGAGGTAGAATCCAGCGGATCAACGGCAGGGTACACGCCAAGTTCAGCGATAGCACGCGACAACACTGTGGTGGCGTCTAAATGGGCGAAGGTGGTAGCCGGCGCGGGGTCTGTCAGGTCATCTGCTGGCACGTACACTGCCTGGATAGAAGATGGTGATGGATGGTGATTAGAAACGTGGCAAAAGGGACGCGCATCCCCAAGCTTACTTACCAACTAGCTGTTCCCCGCGGTTTCACCCGCGTTCCCGTGGGATCTTATCTTTTCCCGGGAAAAAATATAGCCTATGTTCATCAGGAATAATGTAGCTTTCTAATGGTGAAAGATTTTTTCAAATCGGCCCAGTAGTCTTAGAGCCTATTCAAAAAAACAATCAAATCGTTCCTCTTTATAATATTAGTAGGTATAGATAAAGTAATATTCCAGGAATTTTAACTTTTGACACTCACAAGGGTCGGGCTACAGAACCTACCACCGGTTTGGAAATTAACCTTCAACTGAGAAGAAACTCGGCAAGGTTACATATTTATTAAAATATTTTTGGTCCATCTGAATATACTGGCTTCTTTCTTTTTCAAATGTTTCATCATCATATCAGCCGGAAGACATATACTGCTGGACAAAGGCCTCTTCCAAGGACCTTCCCGATGGCTAGTCATATACATATTCTATAAGCAAGTAAAAAGGAAATGCAGTTGTACATAGTGCAACTACTTCCAGACACCATCATCCATATATTGAGCTACCTTGTACTATAGAAGTCACCGGTGGTTCGAAAGAAGCCTTTAACTGAGAAGATCTGGCAAGTAACTCCCCAAGATAATCATTTTTTGGACCTACATATATTGGCATTCTATGTTCAACATTACCTGGACACTGGTGATGGAGCCAGCCTTGGTGGTGGTGATGCGCTCCTGCATGGTCCCCATGTCCGTGGCCAGGGTCGGCTGGTACCCCACCGCCGAGGGGATGCGCCCCAGCAGAGCTGACACCTGCACCATTCATATGTGCTACATATTCTATATCACCAAGTCTTCACAATCGGCTTCTTGAATAGCTTGGTTGGTTAATCACATTATGTCACTGTGACGTTACAAAAATACATTTTGTGTATTTCACGCCACAGCTCGTGGGTTCGATTTCCATCCATGACAGAACTGCCTGACTATATTTGTATTTTTTCATTGGATAACAATGGTAGGGTATTTTTTTTTAGAGGGTATTCCTAATGTTCTAGAAGTATCGTCGGACACGCGGCTAGAACAAAGGTTTCTTTCCGCTATGAAAGGTGAAACACTTGCAAGAAAAATGTGTATTATTTATCCTATTCGCAAAATAATTTGGGGCCCCCACACCTCTAAATCCGGCCCTGTCACTACCACTGAGCTATCGTCGCCATGATCAAATCAAATCAAAATGTTTTATTCAATTTTGGGACACTTAAGGAACACTTATTGAACATCTTATTGCTATTACTGTATAGTTAAGCTCTTAGACATAATTTGTGTTTGATAACACGTTTAAAATTTAAAAAGGTAATTCTGTAATTTCTCGAGGTAGCTTGTTAACAAACGTGATATAAATTTAACTACTTTATGTACCTGTGACGTAAGTTATCTTACCTCAGAGCCAGCCTGCGTGAATCTGAAGATATTATCAATGAACAGCAGCACATCCTGCCCTTCCTTGTCGCGGAAGTGCTCGGCGAGCGTGAGCCCCGTGAGAGCGACGCGAGCCCTGGCCCCTGGGGGCTCGTTCATTTGACCATATACTAACGCTACCTAGTTGGGAAGGTGGAGAAACATCTTTGTATGCAAGCAATTTGAGGGCATTATTTTTTCTGACGCAAAAGGTTGGAATATTGTCATGGTGATAGTTTTTTTTACATCCAACAGTAAAAGCTTGTTTGACCGCAATCTCACCATGCTAAGTGGCTGAGGAAACTGGCTCTCAAGCAACTGCCTGAACACATCGATAGGTGCTTGGCGACAGACTTTCAACTTGAAGGTGGTAGCAGCCTCAAGTTGAAACCCTGCCACAGTGCTATGGTGTCCTCACCGAAAGCTCAAGCTCATCGTAGGATTCGAACACACGATATTCGCCGCGGTATCTGACGTCGTTACTACTGAGATATCATCGCCGTAAACCTGAGGGAAAATATTTTATTATAGGAAATCGGAAACAGATTTGGGCCGGTTGGCGTCACGCCATAAGTCATGGGTTCTATACCATTCCATTTGTGTACATGAACATGTCTGTTCGTGAGTCTGGGTACAATTATTATCTATGTAAGTAAATATGTATTTAAAAATAGGAGTAACATATCTGTCTAGTTTCATAGTACAGCTCCGCTTAATTTGGGTTCAGATGGCGGTGTGTGAGCAATGACGTCAAGCTAATTAATTGGGATTAATGGGTTTATGAAGACTAACACAGCATCAGCTATTCAATTGTACTAACAAAATGGCAAAGGAGAAAGTTTTAAGGAGCTACGTAGGAAATTCATTGAAAAGGGAAGATCTTCCTCCAGGCTAGGTAATCTGGGGACCGTGGTAGACGTTGGAAACTTGTAGGTATACCTACATCAGATCGTTTGGAGAACTTTGATAGTCCGGCATAATATACCTTAGAAGTTTTGTAATCTTCGGTAATGACACCTCCAACCTTCATCTCATTGTACAAGTCGTTGCCTTCGCGAGTCCTCTCACCCACGCCGGCAAATACCTACAAATGAAGAATCCTATATGATACTGCTGGTAATGACAATGGTAGAATTAATTAAGATGATGTTCATGGTGACTAAGTATAGGTTCGCGATTGACCACTATCACTTGATGTTGGTGACGATGCGGTCTAAGATGGTGCGCGTACCTAGAAGCAAACTATTCACTCGTGACTTGAAGACTTGAGGTTGTAACAATGGGGAAACACAGACTCAGGCAAGAAGACAAGAAGAAAGAGTGGCTAAAAGAAAACTCACAGAGAATCCACCGTGCGCTTTGGCAACGTTGTTGATAAGTTCCATGATGAGCACTGTTTTGCCGACGCCGGCGCCGCCGAACAAGCCGATTTTACCTCCTGCATGAGTAAAATTAAACATACCAAAAAAAATGTTAATCAAAATTCAAAGAAGCTGAAAAGAGTGATAATAATATTAAAAAGACCCAACACTCATCACTGAGAATCGCCATGTTTTAAACTACTTTTTACAAACATAGGACAATCGAAAGCCGATCCTGTGTCGCAAGTTGAGAAATTGGAACATGAAAATCTATTGCATAGTACCTAAGCAATACCTTTCTGAACATACCGGGTCTTCCGGCAAATACATTTGAGAGTCTGCCTTCTAGGCATTGTAAAAAAGTCACAAACAATCTGGAGTTATTAGTATATCTTTAGACGGCAGACACTTACCATCAGGTGTAACTAACTGCCTGCTCTGCTAGCTATCAGGTCAGACTTCTGACGTATGAAAATATAGAATAGAGAACCTTTTACGTATGGTGCAAGTAGGTCTACGACCTTGATGCCAGTGACCAGGATCTCCTGCTCGACTGACATTTCGGAGAATGCCGGCGCGTCTGCGTGGATCGGCGCGAATTGTTCCGTCTCTATCGGTCCACGTTCGTCTGTCCAAAAACAAGTTTTTTTTCCATGTATTCACAAAACGCATCACAAAGAGACTTGCTTGGATTTGGATAGCGAAAATCTCGAGATTAAAAAACATTATAAAGATTAAAAACGAGATTAAAAACTGAACAAGAAATAAATTTGTCTCGATTGAAAATAAACTATAAGTATCATAAAATCTAGAATTGGAAGGCAATACGAGTATCTAGAGGAGAGTAGTCGAGTTCCAGAACTTACCGATAGGTTCCCCTATAACATTAATTATCCTGCCCAGGGTAGGTTCTCCAACAGGTATGGTGATCGGTGCCCCCGTGTCGATGATGGGCTGACCGCGAACTAGGCCTTCTGTGCCATCCATCGCGATAGTCCTGCAAGAACTGTCTCCAAGATGTTGGGCCACTTCTAGGATTAGTTTTGGAGCTGTAGAGAAAAAAGAACTAGAATAAAATACTTAAAGTGGGAAATAATAATATAGGTACATAGTTAATTTCATGTGTCATTAAATTCCTGCTCAGGAATAAGCGGATGTATGTAGTAAAATCTTTCCGAAGACTACGGAACTTCGGACTGTACCTCTATCGCACATCAAGGATGAACGATGCACTTTGCTTGGGTACTCTTCAGTTGGTGCCCATACATCAAACGCTTTTTACGCCTAAGTAGAACATTTCGTCGAGAAAAGGCAGAAGACGAAGGTTTCTTAGACAAATATCATCGTGATGTATGAGGAATCAACATTAGCAGATTTCCCATTTGAAAACTCATGTTTATGACTAAACGACTAAATTTTAAAAATTGAGTAACTGAAACATTTGTACTTACTGCGTCCAGGAACCTCCAAAGCATTGAGGATGGGTGGCAGTTCATTCTCGAACTGAACGTCCACAACGGCACCAATCACTGGTAAAATATGCATTATAAGTAGGAAGGTACATATTGACTGCGAATATCTGACCTAAAACCTGGTTTTCAGTCTAGCCTAGACAGTGGAGCACAAAACTGTCCAATTTAGTCAAAACTGCCAACCTTACTCCTTCAAAGATCTCAAAAATCCGTAGGCCTAAGGTCGCCCTCAGCGAGCCGGATGACCCCATAACTTTAGCTCAAATTCAGGATAGGGAGGCTCGCGCAGCCCTCGAGAAACAACGCCCGCGTTTCCGCCCTCGCCGGAGAGGCCCGTCGCGACGTCCCACTCAGATTCAGTCTCGTCCCCCCGTTAGTCAGTCGTTAACGGCCCGAGCCGCCACAGTCAGCAATCCGACCGTCCCCTAAAACTCCTCTAAATCGCTTAGGCGAAGTCCGTCCCACTTTTTGTGTCCCCCGACGACGCCCTGAGCCGAGGTTCGGGCCCCAACTGGGGCGCCCTCAGCGGTGAGTCGTCACAAACAAACACGGCTGAGAGCCCTAAGCGCTCGCCGAATAGTCCGCGTAAGGGTGTCTATGGTCCTTAAGACCGCCACCTTTAAGTCCTCCTCAAAAAAAAAAAAAAAACTGTCCAATTGACTGGTCAGCAGCTGAACCTGTTAAAACTGAACATTCATCCCGAAGTGTAATCTATACAAATATTGTGTCTGTCTGCCTGTTACCTTTTCGTGCCTAAACCGTCGAACTAATGTGTATTAATTTGGTAAAGATTTAGCACAATGGTAGGGTACTTTTTAGTCAAGTCAAGTTGAAATTCTGTCGCCACGCACCTACCGGTATGTTCCGACAGTTGCACTTGAGAGCCAGTTCCCATCTAGGCATTGTGTGCTTACCACCTTCGGCCACATCATCACTTACTATAGTGAGATTGTAGTCAAACACAAGCCTATCAGAATAAAAAAAAAGGATGGGACCTTGGACAAGGACATAAGTTTTTATCCCTGGAAAGCTATATAGTTACCAATACTTCAACTCTAAACTTATTTATTTAGTTTAGGTCTGGTTAAGACTTATTAAGCCTTTCGAACAAGGTTTTTTGAAAAGGAAATTTGAAAATGTTGCATGTAAAACTCTGAAAAAAAAAAACTGAAAGTGCTTTTTTGTTTGTTTCAAAAACTCGTTAAGTATGGTAAAAAGTTCACTGCATTATAAAATTAAAATTGCTTAAACTATAAGCTAATGTTGTTTATACCAGCAATAATCTTTCCCTTTGCACCAGCTGTTGCAGATTTTGGTGGACCACCTCCAGATTTAGGTGGGCCACTTGCAGGAGGAGCTTGCTTTTTCTTAGCACCACCCTTACCCTTAGCCTCACATACATTAGTTGAATACTGTAATGAGAAAGTGACACAATCCATACTAATTCGAAAGAACTTTTGTATATTTCCTTGGTTTCCGCAGATTTTGATGGGTATGGGAATAATTTAAACACAACATTTATAGGGTTTTATAACTGAAATAAATGAGCTGGAGCTTTCGGTGAAAGTCTCATCGTGAGTTATACTGATACTACGGTGGTTGGTTAAGTATTCGTATGGCTGACTACCTTACTGAAGTATACTTTCACATAATAAAGTATACTCTGAAACAGGATACCGTCACCTCTGCAAACTCTAAGGCAAAAGGCAGAAATCTTACTTTGGCAGAAGGCACATTAAGATACACGCAAGATCCAACTTTTCTAGCTCCCATGCCGTCTCCCTCTCCAATAACTCCAACTTTCTTCTCATCTGGTATCTTAATGGGAGAGATCTTTATGTACGGTTTGGTTATATTGTCCCTCTGATGTGTCTGAGAGCTGTCTGGTCTTCTTATTGGGGATAGTTTTACCCTCGGGGTGTTGTTCACGGGCGAGATGACTTCTGTGTCGCACTGGAAATGAGTTTTTTGATACAATATTTCTGCCAAGTTATTTACGATATTGGCCCTATGTCGAGAAAGTAAGTGGCATTCTGGAGGCTTATTAATAAATATCCTGGGAATAACTATTTGCGCGAAAACGAAACTATTTTTTACTCAAAATTGTCGCTGTTAGAGATGCGGGGCTGCCCCGAATGATAAAAATAACTAGGGCAGCTATACAGCGACCGCACTTCTTGCTTGAAATACCGATGCACCGTAGCTTCACAATCTCGCTCTAGATACATTGATTAAGGGCTTGAGCCGGCGCTGAGCAGCAAGAACCTCACCAAGTCTGCCTACATATATTTTAGAGCGATACTTAGGAGCGATAATAATCTGTTGATATACCTCAGTAGATACTGCCGTCAGACATGCACTTGTGTGCATTGACGCTCTTTGCTGTAAACCGCCTGCACTCTTCAAATTGGGTCGTTTTAAGGGCGTAATCTTGGTGTACTTTTTTGAACTACTGAAAGAAGCATGTTAGGGTGAAGATGTTATTATAAGATATGTACTTGAGGGATTAAAATTGTTTAAAGAAATTTATGTGAGACAGATATTGACTGGGTGTTAATAAAATAAAATAATGTATTATATCAGTTATCTGGTTTCCATAGTAAAAGCTCTGCTTCTTTTGGGATGTCTGAAAAAAAATCCATTATTTATATATTTAATTAAAGTATATTATTGGATACCTTCCTCCCATCCCACAAGGGTCACTCTTGGGTATAATTTGTGGACTGGAGGGCCCACAGGGTGTTCGCTGGATTGGAGTGATTTTTGTAGTTGATTTGTCACTGTCGATTTATGAATCAGTATAAAAGCAATTATTAATAAATAAAATTCTTTTAATTCAGACAACTTGTTCTATGATATGTTATTAATGAGTTACTAGTTTCGCGCGGTTTCACCCCCTTTCCCAAGGAATCTTATATTTTCTCGAGATAAAAATAATCCTAGGTATGTTTTATTCCACGATATGGTAGGTAGACCATATCGTGTGCCAAGTTTCATCAAAATCCGTTCAGGCGTTTTTGTGTAATTGAGAAACAAACATCCAATTTCACAAACATACAAACTTTCACATTAATAATATTAGTAGGATAGGATTTCCAGGACGGCATTTATTTTGTATGGGAAAGTAGTGCGCCGGGCAACGAATATTTAAATATCCGAATGCTCAGCTCAAAGTGTTAGTAAAGTAATAATGAAAATGTGTTTTATTCAAATAGGCCTTTACAAGCAATTATGAATAGTGAATAGTCTAGAGTCTAGACTCTAATGCTCGGTTCGGAAGGTTTGTTTTGCTGAGAAGAGCCGGCAATAAACTCAGCAATTACTATTTTCAAAAACCACTTACACCTATTAAATTTAATCATTCCTATTTATTTATCTAGTCTCACTGATAATATTTGCGTGTTAAAAGGCGGCAAAATAATAATAAATAGAATTTAATGATGACTGACTAAGTAAATAACAAACTCAAGCAGACCAGCCCCCACAAGCAGCACCTATTCACAAGTGACGCGTGTGGCAGCCACCGCCCCTCCACGCACATATTGTAGGGAAGTGAGCGACCCGCCACTCGACGCCGCCGCAAGCAATGGCCATAAAGTGAGCATGACTAACTTAAGGTTGCTCAAAAAAACAGAAAAAAAATAACACATACGAATTTAAAACACACAATATGTTATCACTGTGACCACTACTAACAGGTTTGTAAAAATAGTGGTAGTGCAGGTATCTATCATTTTGCAAAAGAAGAAAAACAAAAGTAACAAAAAATATATAGTATTGGATACCTTCCTCCCATCCCACAAGGGTCACTCTTGGGTATAATTTGTGGACTGGACTGGCCACAGGGTTGTCGCTTGATTGGAGTAATTTTTGTAGTTGATTTGTCACTGCCGATTTGTGAATCAATATAAAAATAATTATTGAGTTACTAGTTTTCCGCCCCGCAGTTTCACCCGCGTTCCCGAGGGATCTTGTCTTTTCTCGAGATAAAAAGTAACCTATGTTTTATTCCAGGATATGATCTACCTGTGTGCCAAGTTTCATCAAAATCCGTTAAGCCGTTTTTGCATGATTGAGCAACAAATATAAAAACTTTCACTTTAATAATATTAGTAGGATAGAATTTTATTGAAGAATCATCAAGTTGGATATCTGTCGGCAAGCACGTACTGGCGTGTAGACAGTTGCACTTGAGAGAGTTCCCTTCTAGGTTTTGTGAGGTGGCCACTAACTGCTACATCGTCACTTACCGTGGTAGGTAAGATGTTAAGGCGATGATAGTAAGGTAAAGAACGTTTCAAATCCTACAATGAGCTTGAGCTTTCGGTGAACGAAAACAAGCATGGTGGTAGTGTACTTTGCAGTAGTCAACTGGCTGTCTACACTACATCCCCCAAGCTGAAAATCTGTCTCCAAGGATCAGCTTTTTCATCCGCGTTCCTTAGGGCTCGTTCACACGAGCAGCATGTTGTCGACTGCAGCCGTCCACGCGCCGACGGCAGGCGCCGACGCCGACTGCAGTCAACGGCTGCCGTCTCGGCGGCTGCAGTCGGCAACATGCTGCTCGTGTGTACGAGCTCTTAGCGAATATCAAGTTTATAGCACAGCGTCTGATTTCGTGATTAATCAGTGAGAGGCAGGACCGCATTAAGACTACTTGTTGCTCTAAGCAATCCACGTTTGTTATCCGATGATCCCCCCTATACTAGTAAACCAGATTCGGTCTTTAAAAGAAAATCTACGTATTTATTACAACGAGATAGATCATTACGTATTTCACTTTTATGTACAGGATGTTCGGTAAGTGGTACGACAAACTTAAGTGGGAGAGTCACCTGTCAAATATATCTCAATAAAAGTGTCACAATTTTCGAGATATTTAATATCTAAAATTATAAAAAATATATATATATATATTATTAAATATATAATATCTCGACAATGGTGAACTTTTTATGAGTAAATATTAGTAGGTCTACTATATGTTGGTAGGTGACCCGCCCCCCTATCTCCCCCTTAAGTTTGTCGTACTACTTACGGACACCCTGTATCTTAGAAGATAGATACCTTCCGCCAGGTCGGCATGGATCAGATGCAAATTGATTTCGTTGTTGAAAGGGCTGGTTGATGACAGTAGACCCCTGGAGGTTGAGCTGGTATACATTGTGGTTCAAGTCCCGGTTGGCTACCGATTGGAGGTTTGTGAGCTGGTGGCATGTAGGAACAGGCTGTGCCTTGTCTGTACGGCAAAAATGATTCTATTGTTACTGTAATACATTTTAAAATACAACGCAGGATGAAAATTACCTTACGTCTACTTTTATTAGCTTTATAGGGTTTAAAACTTATCCAAAGTAAAACAAATAAAAAATACTCTTTTGTGCTTATCTAGGCACTTGTATTTACAAAATGGTCGACCTATTATAGCATGTTGAGGCCGGCTTACTTGGCTGGTTTATTTACTCGCTAATTAGCAGAAACTTCATCCAGATATAGCCTTAGAATATATAAATATTCTAAGTTAAATCTGTTGACTCGCGAGATTAACCTGTCAAACAACTCGTCAACTCGCGCACAGTTTTAAAAAAATCAAAATTCGCGCCCAATTTTCAAGTAAATGTCATCGTCCCGATTGTCCCATTTGAGAACCAAGTGGTGCGGACTCTGAAACCCCGATTGTCCCAAGAAAGAACTGACAGGTTAAAGCTATAATGTCTACATATTTATTTGGGGTACTAACATGATGATTGGCTCCGGAATACATCGCAAGAAAAACGACTGACCCTTCTCATGGCTTTTTTATAATTATCTATAATTAATCACATTCAAATAAGTTCAATAATTTGTGAAAAACATTTTCTTTTCTCTAAATTGAATCTGACTGATATGCAATTTTGACGTTCTAATTTAAAATTATTTTTATATATTTATTTTATGTGTTAACAAGGAGGTTCGTTTAATGAGAAGTTTTTTTTAAATGCCAACAAGAAGTGCGAAATATTTATTAATTACTAGTTTGCGGTTTCACCTGCGTTCCCGAGGGATCTTATCTTTTCCCGGGATAAAAAGTATCCTATGTTTTATTCCAGGATATGGAATACCTGTGCGCCAAGTTTCATCAAAATCCGTTCAGCCATTTTTGCGTGATAGAGTAACAAACATCCATCCATCCAAACATTCACATTTATAATATTATTGGGATTAGTTGTGTGGTTCCCCGCATTCCCGAGAGATCTTATGTTATCCCACGATAAAAATATCCTGTATATTTTATCCCAAGGACCAACAATATGTGCGCCAAATTTCATCACGATTGGAATTGCAGTTGAGACATCAAGAGACAAACATACTTTCACATTTTATAATTACTTGTTTACTAGGAAAAGGTTATTTTTTTACTTTTGTATAGGTAAGCTTGTGTTTGACAGCAATCTCACCATGGTAATGGTAAGCCTAGATGGGAACTCTCAAGTGCAGCTGTCGGAACACACCGATAGGAGCTTGGCGACACATTTTCAACATGAGGGTGGTGTGGTAGCCAGCCAATCGGGTACTACAAAGTACCCCACCACTGTGCTATGGTTTCCTCACGATGCTTTCTTTCACCGAAAGCTCAAGCTTATTGTAGGATACGAACCCACGACCTTCGCCGCGGTATCTGACGTCACTACCACTGAGCCATCATCAGCCTGATATAAAAGAGCGTCGAATCAAAGTACCTACCTACCTATAGATATTAGAACTCAATACATATATTATATACAAGGTGACTTCACTAGTGCGGGGCCCCGCTAGTGCTGTGCCACGTCAGTGTCGATGGTTTATGTAAAGTGAGGGGTAAAGGGTTAATTGTGGACGCCACGCGTTGGTTCCCACGCTACATAGGTTTTGTTATAGGTTGACTCGTTTAAACTCAGCGCTTTTTTTGGTGAGAGTCGTTGATTTATAATAATCTTTATGTATATAAAAGTGATATACCATACCATTCACAAATTTATTCACACAACACAATCTCCGTAAGAATATAAATTTGGCGGGTAACATTCCTCATAAGTATAAGATAGGAATTTGGAATGGTACGAATGTTTTTTATTCAAATAGACCTTTACAAGCACTTATGAATAGTCTATAGACTCGTAATGCACGGTTCGGAAGTTTGCTTTTGCTGAGAAGAGCCGGCAATAAACTCAGCTATTACTCTTTTCAAAAACAACTTACACCTATTACATTTAATCATTATTTATCTAGTCTCACTGATAATATTTGCATGTCAAGGCGGCAAAATAATAATAAATATAATTTAATTAAGACTAAGTAAATAACAAACTCAAGCAGACCAGCCCCCCCATGCAGCACCTGTTCATAAATATGACGGGTGTGGCAGCCACCGCCCTTCTCGCCATGAAATGAAATGAAATGAAATGAAATTGTTTATTCATCCAAATAGGCCTTCACAGGCACTTATGAATAGTCAGACTCTAAATGCTCGGTTCGGAAGGTTGTTTTTGCTGAGAAGAGCCGGCAATAAACTCAGCAATTACTCTTTTCAAAAACAACTTACACCTATTACATTCAATAATTATTATTTATCTAGTCTCACTGACAATATTTGCGTGTTATGGCGGCAAAAATAGTAATCTATAGAATTTAATTATGACTGACTTAATAAACAACAAACTCAAGCAGACCAGCCCCCACAAGCAGCACCTGTTCACAAGTATGACGCGCGTGGCAGCCATCGCCCTCCTCGCACATTTTATAGGGAAGTGAGCGACCCGCCACACGACGCCGCCGCAAGCAAAGGCCTTAAAGCGAGCATGACTAACTTAAGCTTGCTCCAAACAAAAAGAAACAAAACGAATTAAAACACACAATATGTTATCACTGTTACTACTAACACGGTTTGTAAAATTAGGTAATATAATAGTGTATCTAACATTCCGCGACATAATAATATTCAAACGCACAAATGTTACAAATTTACCAAGCATTATCATCATTAAAATATTCATTTATATTATAGTAAGCCTTTTTTACCAAAACAGTTTTAATACATTGCAGTTGGGATTTTGTTATAGAAGCGTGCACCCAGTCCTAAAAATGATCCTTGCACTTTCTGAAGTCTATAAGCAGAGGTCACAAGTTGGTGCTTATTTCTAGTATTGATCGAGTGCATATCACTTTTTTTTACAAAAAGATTAATATTTTGATGCACAAATAATATATTTGCATAAATATATTGAGATGCAACCGTGAGTATGCCAGTTTCTTTAAACTTATCTCTGAGAGAAGTTCGAGCCCCCAAGTTATAAATAGCTCGCACAGCCCTCTTTTGCAAAACAAAAATTGTTTCTATATCAGCAGCTTTACCCCAAAGCAAGATGCCATAAGACATAACACTATGAAAATAACTAAAATATACAATTCTAGCTGTATCTACATCAGTAAGCTGTCTAATTTTCCAAACTGCATAAGCCGCCGAACTGAGTTTCCCTGCTACAGATGATATTTGGGTCCCCCATTGAAGTTTCGAGTCTAAAGTGATCCCTAGAAATTTGGTTGATTCGACAAGATTGAGAACTTCATTATAAAACATTAAATTACTACCTACTTTTTTACATTTGGTAATGCAAATTTAATACACTTAGTTTTCTTTGCATTTAAAACTAAATGATTTACTGTAAACCAATTTAATACCTTAGCTAATGCACCATTTACGTCGTCATAATTGGATTTCAGTCTATCAACACCAAAAATCAGTGAGGTATCGTAGCAAATAGTACAATTCCACAGGTATTATTAACATAATAGGGGAGGTCGTTTATATAAATTAAAAAAAGAAAAGGACCCAGAATAGAGCCCTGCGGTACACCCATATGCACAGGAGAACCAGACGATTTGACCCTGTTTACATCGACACTTTGAATTCTCTGTCCAAGGTATGATTTCATGAGATCAAGTGCCATACCTGTTGTGCCTTACCATGTTATTGGTAAGTGAGCGAAGTGAGCCCCTAACGGGTTCCCTCGGGAACGCGAGTAAAACCCAGGGCACAGCTTGTATTTTATATACGTAACTACAGTAGATATTATACGAGTATAGAATGACTATATCATAAGTATATGTATTTATGTTATTGTTGTAAGAATACTACCTGCCACGCTATAGGTCGTAGGTTCGATTCCTAACCCCTGCTTAGTTTGGAATCAGACTAACTTGCACATTAATATATTTATATATGCCTGTTTAATTCTTCACCAGAAAATTTATTTTTTTCACCACAAAAATAAATTACTTTGTGGTATCATTGTTTTTTTTTTTTTTTTATTCTGGATAGGCTTGTGTTTGACTACAATCTCACCATGGTAAGTGATGATGTGGCCGAAGATGGTAAGCACACAAAGCCTAGATGGGAACTGGCTCTCAAGTGCAGCTGTCGGAACACACCGATAGGTGTTCTGGCGACAGATTTTCAACTTGAGGGTGGTAGCCAGCCAGTCGGGTACTACAAAGTTCCCTACCACCGTGCATACATACGTGTTACTGGCACTTAAAAGTTAAAAACTAGAAACTTGGCATACCATAATTGAAGTGATCAAGTTATACTTAGTACGGTTCAATAGATATTAGGTGGCAATTTGAAGTAGAAAGCTTTGGTTGGAACATATATTCATAGAGTCGACAGATTGTTAAATAAATTTATTAAACATTTCTAGAAATGATAGCTCAGTGGCAGTGACGTCGTACCGCTGCGAAGGTCGTGGGAATCCTACATAATGAGCTTGAGTTTTCGGTGAAACATCGTGAGGAAACCACAGCACGTTGGTGCCGCCAACCACCTGTTGGTGCGTTCCGGCAGTTGCACTCGAGAGCCACATTGTAATAAGTTGTACAACACATCTCTCCTGGTAATCCCCTGATATTGCTAATGTCTATCGGCGACGGTAGTCACTTACTATCAGGTGATCCGCCTGCCTGGTTGTCACTTGTCGTTTAAATAAATAGCCTAAACCGGAAGGTGCTTATTCAATTTAGGTGTATTTATTAATTAAAGAATGTATAATCTAATATATAAAATTCTCGTGTCACAGTTTTAGTTGCCATACTCCTCCGAAACGGCTTAACCGATTTTGATGAAACTTTATATTTACATTCAGTAGGTCTGAGAATCGGCCAACATCTATTTTTCATCCCCCTAAATGTTAGGGGTAGTCCCACCCCTAAATTTTTATTTTTATTTTTGAGACAAAATTTCTAATTTCTATTTTTTTATGATACAACATACAAAAATACATACAATCCCCAATTTTCACTCTTCTACGATCAACCCTTATTTTTTAATAGCCATTTTAGTAATTTGAGTAATCGGTCAAGCCGTTTCGGAGGAGTATGGTAACAGGACCGATTTGGATGAAATTTTGTGTGTGTATTTCAATGGGTTCCTCGATGATTTGAAAACAAAATTGGACCCGGTAGATGGCGCTGGAATCGGGTTCTAAGTTTTGTTTTAATTTCAGGGCAGGACAACGTCTGCCGGGTCCACTAGTATAATACAAAAAAGTATATTATGTTGTATGTATATCAGTTATCTGGTTTCCATAGCACAAGCTCTGCTTAGTTTGGGATCAGATCAGTGTGTGATAGCATTAATAGGTACGGCCGCGGCGGAGTCGTAGGCTAGTAGTAAGGCTACCTAAGGCTTAGGGTTGGCTCTAGCCCATGTAGCGCCCGGGTGCAATCAAATACCCTGGCGCCCTCTAGAAAGAGAGCAAAAATAAGGTCAGTCAGAGTTTTTTTTTTTATACCACAAGTGACAACGAAGCTGACGGGTCACCTGGTGGTAAGTGACTACCGTCGCCTATAGACATTAGCAATACCAAGGGGATTGCTAATGTGTAGTACACCTTATTACAATGCCTTAAAGGCAACTGGCTCTCAAGTGCAACTGCCGGAACACACCAACAGGTGCTTGGCGACAGATTTTCAACTTGAGGGTGGTAGCCAGCCAGTCGAGTACTACAAAGTACCCTACCACCGTGCTCTTTAGACCTAGGTCGTTCGCGAATTACCCAAGAGTACATAATATGGGCGCAGGGTCAGGGCGCTGGCGCCATGAGCGACGGTGCCCCCTAACACCCTGCGCCCCTGTGCGCTGCACACCCTGCACTATAGGTAAAGCCGGCACTGCTAAGGCTAGTAGAAAATAAAAAAAAACAATTCTACAGTTTTCCATGTTCAAAGTTACTTGATCGGTCATAACGCGTTCCGTCGGCATCATTGTAAGCGCCAATTATAACGCCACGACGCCGACGCCATGTTTGTTTCATTAGGTTTTCTACTTGTACTAGCTGTAACCCGCGGTTTCACCCGCGTTCTGATGGATCTTATCTTTTCGTTTTATTCCACGATTTGATCTACCTGTATGCCAAGTTTAATTAAATTCGGTCAGTTGTTTTTGTGTGAAAAAGTAACAAACTTCACATCAATTTTTTTTTATACCAAAAGTGACATTAGCAATACTGGGGGAATACCAATGTGTTTTACACCTTATTACAATGCCTTATACGCAACTGGCTCTCAAGTGCAACAGTCGGAAGACACCAACAGGTGCTTGGCGACAGATTTTCAACTTGAGGGTGGTAGCCAGTGGTGGTGCAAAACTGACTTATAATCTAGGCAAGTAAGTTCATATTTGATCAGAGAATCCCACTAATTTTATAAATGTGAAAGTTTGGATGTTTGTTAGGTACTCTTTCACGCAAAAACGGCTGAACGCATTTTGATGAAACTTGGCACACAGGTAGATCATGTCCTGGAATGTGTTAACATATAATACTTTTTATCCCGGGAAAGGATAAGATTCCTCGGGAACGGGTGAAACCGCAGGGGACAACTAGTACTACTCTTAAATAAATAAATATGAAAGTAAAGTGTTAACCATAAAAGACCCCCGACATAGCACGTAGAACTTTAATGACTCTTCATTAACTATTCAACATGAATAGTTACAGTGTATGTCATAAGCACAGGCAACGTTCCACGGAAAACTCAAAGGCGTGGCCTCACGGCTCGACCAATCAGCATCGTGGAAATTACCTAATAATTACCACGATACCCAATCGGGGCGAGCGTGAAAAATTACATAAGTGACGCGGCATTTTCCATTGTGTGCCGTAATGTTTGAATTTAGTTTAACAGTGGTGTGTACGCAGCCTTGTTTGATTTAGTGTTGCTTGTGGTAAAAAACAAATATTTATTGGAATTTAAAAAACAAACCAAATTTTATTTGCCTAAATGCTTGTACCCTCGCGAGATATTTTGATATTTACATTTTAACAAATTTTAAAGCATTTTAAAGTAAAGTAATAAATAATTTCCTCCACGCGATTTCAACTGCGTTCCCTATTCTACCTTCTTTGTTTTTCAATGTCAGATTTACTCTATCAGAAGCTACCCTCCATTCATGGCTAGAACTACATGAAGTAGAAGAAGTGTAGATACCTACCGCTCGTCTCATCTAAAAGATTGGATACCTACTTGCAGCCTTGCAGTCTCGAATTATATTTTTAAATCGTTGATTTATCAGTTGCAGGAATGGAAATACTTGTTAAATAATGGAAATTACAATATCTATGAAATCGCTTAATCTTTCGGTGAAGGAAAACATCGTGAGAAGATCATAGCGCGCTGATAGGGTACTTTGTAGTAGTCGACTGACTGCATACCACCCTCAAGTTGAAGATCTGCCAAACATCTATCGGTGTGTTTCGGCAGTTGCACTTGAGTGCCAATTTTAAAGCCGGTAGCCGACAAATTGGCCGTTGTATTGCCCTGGTATTGCTAATAACTTTCGGCGACGAGTTACTTACCATCGGGTGAAGTATCCTAACACAAAAAAATGCGATGAAAAACAAGTTCAATACCTAACAAAAATACAGTAATAACAGCTGCCTTCTTTTGGTGATTCTACAGTTGTGTATAGTAGTAAAAACAAAATAGTTAACGAAAAGTATTTCTACCCCTTCAAGTGATTTCAATGACTTCAAATTCACCCTAATACTTAGTTGATGATTGGTGCAGTCAGAAATCACGGATAAAAAAATCCTAAAGTACATTATTTCGGCAGCAACATTTAATTAATACAAAAACACAAGTGATAAATGGATCAGACTCCGTCACTATTCGAATTGGAGCCGGTATCCTGCTCAGCACAGCACAGTGGCGCCCTCGCAGCTCTCAGGCTCTTGAGGAGCTACAACCACTTTCTTGTACCACCTGGTAAGTGACAATAATAAATAATGAAAGAATCAAAATAGAAAAGAAAATTAAAAACAGATTTTATACGTCGGGTCCAATGTCCAAGTGTTTTATTAAAAGAAAAACGGAGCCTCGGGTGACCGGTGGGCGGGGAGCTTTTTCCGCCAACGCTTCAGCCTGGCCATCCAAAGGGGAAACGCTGCCAGCCTGCTGGGAACCTTGCCGATCGGCAGCAGCGGCAGTTTCGAGGAAGTTTTTTTTATATATAGATTGTACATTTGTTGTAAATAAATTGTAAATATATAGCTAATAATTTAATAAAGGTTTTCTTAAGATTATTTTTAAGAGATGATTGATGATTCTTATATAAATTCAGAAATCGTTATTCTGTGTTAACCGCCATCTACGAGTACAATGGTTATTATAATATTAGGTATTAGTATTAGGTATTATAATATTAAGTAAAACTTGGCAAGATTTCACAGCGTGGATCTATCCTTAGAAGTCGATCTTGAGAACCGATCAGTGCAGACAAGCAATCATAGCATTGTTGCGTTTAAAATATTAGTGAAGTTGATTGTCGAGGTGGTCGAGAAGAATGACGTTGTTATTACAAAAATCTTGAACTTTCGGTGAAAGAAAACGTAAATCTTGAGGAAAGACGGTCGTAGCGTACTTCGTGTAATTTGACTGGCAAGTTACCACCCCCATCTTGAATATCTACTGCCAAACAAAATAAATATGTAGGTACCGGTAAAACGCAAACCTATTTTCAATATAAAAAACCGGTCAACTCGTGCACCGAGGGTTCCGTACAAACTTGTAGGCGTGTAAATAGTTCGTTCATCACGGGAATCGAGTCTCGATGATTTTTTCCGATTTGTTGTTTTTTTTCTGATGTAACTACAAAATAACGGTTTTTGGATTTATTACTATACTTGTATAACCTGATATTGCTTTTGGCCAAATTTCAGGGTTCTAAGCCAACCGTATACCCTATAGGATTTGATTCCCATGCGAGTGTCAAAATATGCAGAAAACGGAGCATTTTTGATTGCATTGACTTAGATAGAAGTTTGTTTTTTTACTGCTTTTGGATTACTGACCTAGGTATCAAATTGATAACCCCACGCATTCCTCAGAAAAAGGGTCTTGACAGACGGACAGACAATCTGAAAATTAATTATTCCTATAAGGGTTCCGTTTTTTCCTTTTGAGGTACGGCACCCTAAAAAAGAACACTCGGCATGTGTCCATCCACAGGTAAACCCGCTGGCTGTAAGGTTTCGGCCATTGTGCTTAAAAGCCAAATGCTGGCTTTCTAGATATTGTAAATGGTCATAAACAGGTATTTACAAGCAAATGCCTGATTTTCTGATTTAAAAACAAGCCTAGTGCGTCTCTGGCTACAATGTGTGAGGTTCCATAGACATACCTCTCGATTTCCTGCAATTTGTGAGAGTTATTTCGTGAAACGTTCCGGTATAACAGGAAGTCGGGTTGTCAGATAGGGACGGAAGGAAGTGTGTAATTTTATTTCCTCCAGGCAAAGGGTTTTAGCCCATAGGTACAGCCTCAAACTCAAAACTCATTTATTGACGTTTTTTTTTCGCCGATAAATTACAAAGACAAAAGCGTTCATCCAGTAACTATTTCTCCTCTGTTTGTCAACAGATTTACTTTTTTTATTTGTACAGGTCTGTGGTTTAGATGCTATTGAGCTTTAGTGTTATCAATAAAATAAAAAGGAAACAGTAAGTTATTTTTCCTACTTTAAATGTAAGATAACACCACAGTAGAAATATATATCTTTATACTGTGATAACACCTATCTATGTTTTCCTAAAAAATAATTAACTATGGTCGAATCGTGGAATACTGGAGCACTGGGTGAAGAGCGTCTCTACCTACCTACTCCCTACACATAATTCGGTAACCTTTCGCTCTACAAACAGACATACATTAACACAGTTTGTAATAGTAGATTAGATGCGTTATTAAACGCCAGTAATGTCAGACCACATTAATTATGTCGTGCGAATATCGGCAGCTGTGTTGTGTCGGTTTAGGTAATGACAGGTCGTGAGGTCGTGAGGTCGCGAGGTCGCCTCACGCCTCACACTGATCGCGATGAAGGCGATTTGTTACAAAAGACAATTGATCAATAAAAAATAGTTATTTTATTTATAGTGGTTAGGAAGCACTATTTAGGGTCCCGTAGCTAAATGGTAAATAACGAAACCCTTATAATTTGATGCCTGTATTGGCACTGCACTAGACATAAATATATTAAACATAGATTAGACTACATTTCTATGTACCACTATTTTACAAACATTGGGAAATAAATAACTTTTTGAGTGGTGGCATGTATCGAAAAAACCGGTCATGCGCGAGTCGGACTCGCGCACCGAGGGTTGCGTACAAATTTTGTAGTTTTTAGGGGTTTTGTACGGACAAACAAAACGGAACCCTTATAGGATCACTCGTGCGTCTGTCTGTCTGTCTGTCCGTCCGTCTGTCATAGCCAATTTGCTCCGAATCTACTCGACCAAATCAGGTGTTTGGTAGGAAGTAGTAGTCCTATGACCCAAACACAGATGTGCAAAGTATGTATTTTGTTTTAAAATAAGGGTCATTTTCGAGGGACAAATTAAGAGATTAAACTCAACTCTATTGAGATGAATATCGCATGTGCTATTTGAACTTGTTTAGCAAAGAACCTCATTTGACTGGTAGTTACTACCTCATCATTTGTTCCACAAAGAAAATTGGTTAAAACTTTAAACTCTATGATGCAGAAGGCTGAATACATTGCGATCCATTGCCCCAGGGTAAATTAAAAATAATTACACTTAATTTAGCCGACAGACACGAGCGTCCCCGCCTAAGCAGCTATATTTCATATCCCTGTATCTATCTAGGTAATTATTGTGTAAGGCCCTTTATGTTTCGTTTTTCTTTTTGAGGGCTTTCAGATTTACGCAAGAGGGTGATGAGCTCGATGTAATTTTAGACTGATCCCATTAATTCGTATTTGTTTTCCTGCAGTTAGTTAGTCCTCCTGCATCTGGGACAACGAAATTAACTCCACTTTATTATGTCGTTGAAGAGTCGCTATTTAAATGTCTTTGCGGAGTGATATTTCTGTAGTATTGATAAGAATTCTGTAGGTAAATATTTGTCTATAGTTTACCTTCCATTTCCATACTAGTTGACGTAGTCATCTGGTACAAGTAAAAATTTTAAATATAAAAACAAAAATATTGCAATAAAAATAACAGAAACTAGATTCATCTTTTTTTTTATTCTGGATAAGTTTGTGTTTGACTACTATATCACCATGGTAAGTGGTGATGTGGCCGAAGGTGGTAAGCACACAAAGCCTAGATAGGAACTGGCTCTCAAGTCAGCTGTCGGAACACACCGATAGGTGACATAGCTTCAACTTGAGCGTGGTATCCAGCCAGTCTGGTATCGTACCCTACCACCGTGCTATGGTTTCCTCACTATGTTTTCCTTCACCGAAACCTCAAGCTCATTGTAGGATTCGAACCCACGACCTTCGCCGCGGTATCCAACGTCACTACAACTGAGCTATCATCGCCTTAATGTGAACGCACACTTATCCGAACCGAACGAAACGAATTTTTACAATTCTTTATAAGGAATTCTAAGAAACCTCGCACATGAATCTCTCAGACCCGTACGGTTGTCAAATATTGGAGACTGTAACAGCGCTTTGGCTGAACCTTCGTCGGGTCCCGCCAAGGCGTTGTACAGATTAAGTACAAGAAATTTGCGATGTGGATTTTAATGCTTTGTTACTACCCGGGTGACATAATCGCAAAGCGATAAAGCCCATCAAAATTGAATAAAAAAAACAAAACTTATCCGTGCCGAATCGGACGAATCACCGGAAGAATTCTGACGGTTTTCGTTTTGTTCGGCGCGGTCGATGCGGTCGACTCGGATAAGTGTACCTTTAAAAATACTTACACTAAAATTAGGTATCTACACCCAATAAGTTATACTATTAGTAGGTATATGCTTTCTACATCATATAGTTAATATTCTTTGTGCACATCACTTGTTAAATCGATAGCGATCCGATCATAATATTAATGTATCATTCTGTGTCCAATTAAAAAGTAATTAAAATAATCGAAAATTGTTACTCAGTACTTCATCGTCGATTTATCCTTTTAAATGGCTCATTACCTGCAGTGCAGGTGCCAGATGGGCTGTCGCACGCGTCCAGGTGCGCGCGAGTGCATTGGTGTTATGCGTTTTTAAACCCTAACTATTTTAAAGGGTTGAGTAAATAAAAAAAATGTTAATTCATTCACACCTTACAAGGTTATATTTATTAATGTGTATTTTTTTGTTACTATTAATTGATTATTGACCGAGTGAGCGCATGTTCGAGGGAAGCGTCTCCGTTTATTGGACAAAAATGTTTTCGTACAGATACGGCGGCTTTCCGACTGTTCTCCTCTCATTTCTCAATCGATTCTCGTGTTTTGTGAGCAGGTTCGATAATTATGGTCTTTTTAAATAAATAAATATATCGCCTTTAAGGCATTGTAATAAGGTGTACAACACATTAGCAATCCCCTGGTATTGCCAATGTCTATAGGCGATGGTCACTTACCATCAGGTGACCCGCCTGCCTCGTTGTCACTTGTGACATAAAAAAAATTAAAAAAAAAGGAATCCATAGAGTTCAGACATATAGAAAATAGTTTCTTATGTCACAAAATATTCGTGAGGTCTACAGCTTACCGAGCTACTGTAAATAAACAGTCAAATCATAAAGATATATATAAAAATCCTTCTTTGATTAGCCTAATCCTATCTCCTACCTCGGTTGCCAAACTGATCGATTCGAACGATTTTATTTCATTATTAGCTTCTCCGCGTTCCCGTGGGATCTTATCTTTTCCCTGGTTTATATAGCCTATGACACTCACAAATAACGTGGCTTTCTATTGGTAAAAGAAATTACAAAATCTGTTGAGTCCCTGTACCTTCAAACTCACAAACTTTTCTTTATAATATTTAGTACCTACAGATTATTTTACCGTGCAGTCTTCATTTGAATAACAGAAAAACCCTGATACCCTTTGATTATTAAACCAGCCCAAGCTGATACCTAATGTGAGCTGACCATAGACAAGCTTTATTAATTCTACAAGTGGTTTTATTGTTAAATTACACATCATAAAATGAGATACTTAAAAAAATATATTACTGGCGTAAATTTAACTAGCAATTTATATTTTTTTATATAATTTGCTCGACGACAATATTAAATTCGCTGGTATTGCTAATGTATCGCCATAACTGCTTGTCAATCTGTGAAAAATAAATATTTTACGTAAATATTATCTCCTAATACAATCCAAACAAAATTACAAGGTTTACCCACCGTTTGAAGGGTCAGGCCACGTCAAAGCACGCGTGGCCGCGATCTGGCACCATTGTAATAAATGTATTATTAATTTATTCCCCTCCCTTACTATCCGTCGATGGGGTAGTTACACCTGTCCCCATGATGATACATGTAATTGTTAATATCAATATTGCACTTGTAGCAGCAACTTTTTTTGTTGTACAAATAATAGCAATAGGTAATTAGGTAGGTACCTAACCTATGTAGGTATAGATTTAACACAATGATCACACACAGGTTTCGAGTCTGTTGCTTGACAACTGAACAAATAAATATCATCACCTAATAATTATGAATAAAGAGGTAATGTTCGTATGTAAGGTTGTAGGGGGTAATCTCTGAATCTACTGAACTGATTTTGAAAATTCTTTTACCAATAGAAAGCCACGTTATTTGTGAGTGTTATAGGCCATATAATTTTTTTTTTATGTCACTAGTGACAACGAGGCAGGCGGGTCACCTGATGGTAAGTGACTACCGTCGCCTATAGACATTAGCAATACCAGGGGGACTGCCAACGTGTTACTTGTACACCTTATTACAATGCCTAAAGGGCAAGGGCAGCTGGATCTCAAGTGCAACTGCCGAAACACACCAACAGGTGCTTGGCGACAGATTTTTCAACTTGAGGGTGGTAGCCAGCCAGTCGAGTACCACATAGTACCCTACCACCGTGCTGTGGTTTCCACACGATGTTTTCCTTCACCGAAAGCTCTAGCTCATTGTAGGATTCGAACCCACGACCTTCGTCGCGGTATTCGACGTCACTTACCACTGAGCCATCATCGCCTTAAATAATATAAAAGTACGCATTGCGCCGACTACAAATAATTGGGAAAAAGGGCAGATAGATGATGAATAGAAGTTATCCGAATGATGATAGTTCAGTGATGATGTCGGATACCGCAGCGAAGGTCGTGGGTTCTAATCCTACAATGGGTCCACCTACGTTTCAATTTGATAACAATCTCACCACGGTAAGCGATTATGTAGGTATCTAATACTCGTATGCTTGCCGCTACCGGTTGATTGGTTTTCGATTTGAAAACTTGCCTGGCCCGCCTAATCAAAAAATCAACAATCTATGGTTTCCTTCCGATGCGCAAGACAACAATATAGATAGTTCCCACCAATGTCTATCTATCATTACCATTAAATTATCATCTGACGAGCAGTGGCCTATGGACTTATGTTAGAATTGCTGAATAATAATAAGTAATAATAATAATAAATACTCTTTATTGTGTACACATTTAAACAAAAATACAACATAACAGAAAAAAGAAGACGAAACTTAGTGATAACAACACAGGCGGCCTTATCGCTTTAGCGATTTCTTCCAGGCAACCTTGGGGTAACTGGAAATATGTAATTGAAATGGCATGCGTAGTATATAATACATAAATATAATAAATATAATTTTATATATTTTGTACATTTGTTGTAAATAAATTACTAATATTATAAAGAGGAAAGTTCGTTTGCATTGAATAGGCTCTGAAACTACTGGACCGATTTGAAAAATTATTCCACCATTAGAAAGCTAAATTATCCCTGATGAACATAGGCTATATTTTGTCCCGGAAATAGATAAGATCCCAGGGGAATGCGGCTGAAACCGCGGGGGACAGCTAGGTGTAAATATTTTGATGATTTCTTTATGTCCAGATGTCCACAACATCGTGGCTCCGCTCCTTGCCACGCTGCCGCCGCAGCAGCCCTGCCTGCCCCCGTACTGTCACCATGTGCCCGTCAGGAATACACCTGGTAAGATATCGTCATTAATTATTTTAGATTCGTAGTAAGTGGGTATCTATCTATATTCAATATATGACGTTCAATAAGGTCCTAAAATTGAGTAAAACGTTTTGATTTGATTTCATTATATTTTAAGCAAACGAAACTAAAATATTTAAAGAATCCTAAAGATGATTTTTTAAAGACCTACTAAATTATGACTTTATTTTCAATATGGCGTCTGATTGTTCCCATCTCCGCCATATTGAATTTTGACTTACTGTCACACTCACGCAATAGGTAGATAAACACGAATCTAACGACATTATATTATTCATCAAAATCGGTTCAGCCGTTTAGAAGTTACGAGGGAACATAGGGACGGACATACATACATACTTAACTAAGTGTTTGAACTGTATGTAGGTACCTACCCTCCTTTTTAGCTTCGAAGGTAGTCGAGTAAAAAAGTATTTGTTAATTGTAAAGTTTGTTTGTAAGGGGTAGGTAATCTCTGGAACTAATGATTTTAGTCTATTACTCGTATTTTAGCTTTTTATTTCTCCAAGTTTCCCCTTCTCTAAGTACCTACGGACAGCTTCTTCTACCTTACAATGTCTAATCTTGTAACCTCCTCACAGTGCTGACTCCACCGCCAAGTGACAGTGACATCCGACGTCGCGGCGAGAAGAGACCGATCCCTGCCGAACTGAAGGACGAGAAATACTTCGAGCGACGCCGCCGAAACAACCAGGCTGCGAAGAAGTCTAGGGATGCCAGGCGGATACGGGAGGACCATGTTAGTTTAACTATTAATACAGAATGTTTTTTTTTATTCTGGATAGGCTTGTGTTTGACTACAATCTCACTATGTTAAGTGATGATGTGGCCGAAGGTGGTAAGCACACAAAGCCTAGATGGGAACTGGCTCTCAAGTGCAACTGTCGGAACACACCGATAGGTGCTTGGCGACAGATTTTCAACTTGAGGGTGGTAGCCAGCCAGTCGAGTACTACAAAGTACCCTACCACCGTGCTTTGGTTTCCTCACGATGTTTTCCTTCACCGAAAGCTCAAGCCCATTGTAGGATTCGAACCCACGACCTTCGCCGTGGTATCCGACGTCACTACCACTGAGCTATCATCGCCTTACATAACACTGTACTGGCCATTATCATAGATCACTATTATATTATACTAAGCCATATGCAGGATCGAATTTAGGAACACATAAATTTTTAAACTGACAGATAGCGTGGCGCGCCTGTCTCCTAGAACAAGAGAACGCGTCCCTCCGAGCGCACGTCGCTGCCCTAAGACAGGAGACGCTAGCTCTTCGAGGCTTGCTGGCAGCAAGGGACGAGCCACCAGCACCTAGCTCTACCACTCCTGATTAAGACTAAACGAATTTACAGATAATACCAAAGAATTATAGCCAATGATATTATATGTAAACGGTGTAGATATGTTACTAGCACTAGCAATAGCACTACTACACTTCACGTACCGAGTGATCTAAAACAACCAAAAATGCCATCGTATGTTATGACTTTTTTTTTTTTAACACATAAGTTTACGTTTGACCACCAACTCGCCTATCGTCGTCGTCGATGGTAAGCGACGACTTTATGATATATCGTGTTATTTATGTGCGCTCTAGAGTGCCATTTTTTATGATCGAATGTTGTATAGTGTACGAAAAGTAGTAAAATGTAATAAATTCTGAATACCTACCACAGGTCAAAAAAGTAGTAAAATGTAATAAATTCTGAATACCTACCACAGGTCAAAAAAGTAGTAAAATGTAATAAATTCTGAATACCTACCACAGGTCAAAAAAGTAGTAAAATGTAATAAATTCTGAATACCTACCACAGGTCAAAAAAGTAGTAAAATATCTCGAAAATGGTAACACTTTTACTGAGGTCATTTTTGTATATTTGTTAGGTGACCCGCCCACCTATCTCCCCCTTCAGTTTGTCGGACTACTTTACTTAATTTGAGTGTTTTATTTTAAAAGCTCACTGATATTATGTGCGGCACGCCCCTTTCCTTTCTATTTCCTTAAAAACTGCGAAATGTGTATTGGATATTTGAAATGAATATGAGTTTATTACCTATAATACGCTGTACTAACTTTACCATGGTTGTGTAGGATAATAATAGCCACTGCCTAGGGTTACAGTCTGTTCATGTAACTTCTCTTCATCCCCTTATCCCCAATTTAGAAGTTGATTTAAAAAATAAAAGTATCTTTTTTCTAAAGTTCTATTTTTTATGTCACTAGTGATATTTGTTCTGTGTAGTACCTATTACCACGATCCAAATAAGTAAGTAACGATGGTCATTAGTTCGATTCCAATTAATTTTGATTTTATTTAAATGATTCATCGAGTTTTAGTGCATACTTACATAAAATTTCTTCTGGTGCTTGAATTTACTACTTCTAGAAGTGAGCCTTCTGTACGTAGTAGGTAACCCCTATTGAATATTTCGTGGTCTAACATTACTTTCCTCAATTGGTCTAACTTAGAAACTTCATCCTACAAGCTAAGCTATGGCTATTGTGGATCATCTATGCTTCGTCCTGCGCGTTTGATCATGTAATAATAATAATTTTATTGTTTGTCAGTGATAGTTTTTCGTAGGAATACTATATTTAAAATATCCTTGATACTAGCTAGTCCTCGGAACAATAACTATTGTTCCGAGAGCTAGCCTGACCTAATACTTTACTTAATAGTACAAATACTGTTATTTACTAAGTATATGTTTGTGTATTTTGCCTAGATGTGTTATTTTTTCATATTAATTAAGTGAATAAATTATTATAAATAATATAGTTTGTTTGATTTTTAAAATATGTCACTTTTCTGCCTTTGCGGTAAAGACAAACAAACAAGATTTTCACTACACAGCTCTAGATGGCCCTGAGCTAGCTTTAAGCTTGATTAATACTCAAAGATTATCTCAGTAGTCTAATAATCCTAGGATATTTTGCAAATTACAATAATTTCTGGCAAAGACTTTTAAAAATCTCTTTGATTTCTGGTAATATGAACGCATACTATTTATTTTTCAAAATATTCTTATAATTGCTTCTTTTTTTTGTATATTGCTTGTGAATTCGTTTATTACATAATTCAACCCTAAGCCTGCACTTATTGGTTAATTTATTTGAAACTGGTCGTATCCACCAATCACCGACAAACTTGACATGTTAACAGCCAATAGCAACGCTTGTATATTTCTATTAGCAACGAGAACTTTCTATACTGCGTACATTAATTTTTCGTATGGCAAGAAAATAACAAGAGTGCTAGAAAAAAAGTTAAAATCGTTCTTTCATGCAGTTGCGTCACCCACATGTTCTGTTTGAAGTGAATTGAAGTCGGAAAATAAATTACATAGTTGATAATACTGTTTTAAAAATGTTGGCTGCTACGCGGGTGATAGGCCGAAAGGCCTTGGAGTGCTCCGGAATTAGTTCCGACTTACACACACAAAGGAATTTCTCAACAATTCTGAAAAGCGTAAGTGACCAATTTTATTTCGGAAAACGAATGAAAATCGTTTGTCAAATTATATGAGCATGTCAAATAATTAAATTTATTTTCATCTTACGTAATAGATTAACATAATACTAATTATTTCTGACTAAAATCCAACCGGTCCAGGAGGTCACATGTATCGGAAACAAAAAATCATGTTTTTGGTTTATAAAAGTTATTTTCTCGTAATTTACAGACTGCAGCCCCCACAATACCTGTTTACCATCGACATGGAGTACAATACAGAAATAAGTAAGTCATATTTAGTGTTACTATGCATTTCATCATAACCTAACTTGTTACAAGATGACCTTTGTATGTAAGTAAAATACTATTACACAAACTAACTAAAATACATTTCAGGATATTACTTACATTAATAATATCTACCTTAATGTCAATGACTGCTTTTTGTTCCTTTTTCATTTCCATTTTCATATGGTACTTATCAAGATTTTAGAGAAATTATTTGTGACTGATTTCTACATAACCTTAAATTTTACCATTGGAATATAATTTCACTCATTCTCTTCAGCTCTAACAATTTTTATGAAATTTTATTTACAATATAGAAGTAAATCTATTGTTTATTTCTGGAAAAAAATATTGTCAATTTTTCACTTACAAAGCTAAAATCGCAAATTTCCCATGCCTATATCTGGCCTAGGCTCAGTTATAACTTAATAGGTTTATCCTAGAAGGATAAATAGATCGAACAATCTGATTTTGATAGGTGTTGCCTCAAACAATGACTTGTGTTATAAGAAATCTAAAAAGATGCAGAGTAGTTTCATTTATTATTATAAAAATGCCACAAATTACTGAAATACTTGGTGAGATGAATAGTAAAAGCTAAAAACTGTTTAAACATCTATAACTTGAAGCACTATAAAATAGATTCTATTGTTATGTTATTGTTTTCCTGGCACTTTTTTCCCTTTCATAGCTAAGGGGCTTACGGATTTCTTCATAAGTACCTGTACAGAACTAAACTACTTACACCGACAGTACCAAAGCATATTATGTCCTGTTCCCACTCTGTGAAGATGATAGAGTTAACAGTATATTTAATTCTGTCAAATTATGTTTCGTTCTGTAGATAAAAAAATCAACACCATTGTAAAAGTTTTATAAATATACTAGTTTTCCACCTGCATTTTCACTCACTTTCCCGAGGCATCTTATCTTTTCCCGCGATAAAAAGTATCCTAAGTTTTATTCCTGGATATAACCTACCTGTGTGCCATGTTTAATCAAAATCTATGATTTTGTTACATACAAACTTTCACATTTACCTATAATCCTACTAATATTATAAATGTGAAAGTTTGGATGGATGGATGGATGTATGTATGTATGTTTGTTTGTTTGTTACTCATTTACGCCAGAACGGCGGAACGAATCTGGATGAAATTTGGCACAGAGATAGATTATAGTCTGGTATAGCACATAGGATACTTTTTATCCTGGGAAAAGAGGATACATTTTATCCTGGGAAAAGAAAAGATCCCACGGAATCGTGTAATATTCCTTAACAATAAGTTGAATGTACTCTATATAGGTTAGATTCACAAATCACAGAGGTGAGAGATGGACCTATGCTGATAAGAAATAACAAAGATAACTTGAGATTTAAAGTTGCTATTTTATTTTTCAAGCATTTGCATGACTATTTTTAACTTGGTGATGCTTTTAGCCAATACAAAATTTATAAAATAAATAAATAATAAGGCCTGTTTATTTCCAATCTTCAATATAACCTGTCGGTTCTTAAGTGGGATGCGTTTATTTCCAATCTTCAATATAATACATGCATTATAAAAAGAAACATAAAAAAATTCACCATCTGATAAGTATTTTTTTATTTTTTTTATTCTGGATAAGCTTGTGTTTGACCACAATCTCACCATGGTAAGTGATGATGTGGCCGAAGGTGGTAAGCACACAAAGCCTAGATGGGAACTGGCTCTCAAGTGCAGCTGTCGGAACACACCGATAGGTGCTTGGCGACAGGTTTTCAACTTGAGGGTGGTAGCCAGCCAGTCGGGTACAAAGTACCCTACCACCGTGCTATGGTTTCCTCACGATGTTTTCCTTCACCGAAAGCTCAAGCTCTCTTGTAGGATTCGAACCCACGACCTTCGTCGCGGTATTCGACGTCACTTACCACTGAGCTATCATCGCCTTAAAATTTCACAAATTGTATTAGTTTTTAACTTTAATCATTGTCAGTGATCAGAACACCTCGGGTATAGGCCTCCTCCAACTTGTTCCAGACCTCTCTGTCCTTTGCTTTCATTTCCTGCTACAGCTTTTATGTCTTCAATCCATCGTTTTCTAGATTATAGAATCTTTATAGAAATAGCTTATTTAAATAGGATAATTATTAATGAATTGCACTTTTTAAACTTGTTGACTTGATTTAGTATTTGTACCTTAGAACAAAATCGATGTGAAATGTATTATCTCAAAAACTGGGATGCTTTCGGGGTTTATGGTTATTTTTTACGTCTAATTACTTTTCTAAAGATAATTTGATTAGTAGCAGTGCCGATCAGTGTGTGCGCATGTGTGCTCCCACTTTTGCAGCGCTGCGAGAGTGAGTCGCGGAACCAGCTAGCTGCGGACACTGTGTCCGTAGCTTTCCTAGATACCGCGATACAGTTATTTGTTATACAGTCAAATCTTAACTTGTAAATGTAAATAGGAAATAATTTTAATATACCAACTTGTATAGGTCGGAGGGAGTGCGGGGAGCGGTCATCGGAATCGACTTGGGTACTACTAACTCTTGCGTCGCCGTTATGGAGGGCAAGACACCAAAGGTAAATACTTGATATTTTTAAGCTTATTTAGCTTTTCTTATACCAGTGACAACCAGGCAGGCGGGTAACCTGATGGTAAGTGACTTTAGCAATACCAGGGGGATTGCCAATGTGTTAAACTGCGTCTCAAGTGCAATTGCCGGAACACACCTATAGGTGCTTTGCAGATTTTCAACTTAAGGATGGTAGCCAGCCAATCGAGTACTACAAAGTACCCTACCACTGTGCTATGGTTTCCTCATGTTTTCCTTTAAGGACCTTTGCTGCAGTATCCGACTGAGCTATCATCGCTATAAATATATAATAAAAAATATAATAGTGCATTTTAAACACAAGTTTTACCTAAAGGAGAAGGTCTACTCAGATGTTCAATTTAAAAAATAAGAGAATTGGTTTCCCCGTGATGTTTCCATTCCACATGTAAAGATGCACTGTGTCAATACCATAACTTGAAAATGGTTTATTATAACAAGTTTTCTAATTATTTTTTTAACTGAAGTAACAGACAGTATTTCACAGCAATAAGAATCAATTTTGCCAATTTATTATATTTTTGGGATTTTATTGAAACTGACTGCAACACAGTTAGGTACATTATCCAAGGGCTGTTATATTTTGGGTTGCCAACCACCGGGATTTCCCAATCTGGTGGAAAAATAATGATACAACATAACAAAAAAAAAATTGTATTTCTAAGATTTTTAATGCTGTTGTATTATTTTTTATAATTGCTTTGTGCTTTTAAAAATTATTAATGAATTGCATTTTTTAAACTTGTTGACTTGATTTAGTATTTGTACCTTAGAACAAAATCGATGTGAAATGTGATTGTATTATCTCAAATACTGGGATGCTTTCGGGGTTTATGGTAATTTTTTACGTCTAATTACTTTTCTAAAGATAATTTGATTAGTAGCAGTGCCGATCAGTGTGTGCACCTGTGTGCTCACGCTTTTGCAGCGCTGCGAGAGTGAGTCGCGGAACCAGCTAGCTGCGGACACTGTGTCCGTAGCTTTCCTAGATACCGCGATACAGACTAACCAACTAACGTAATTAATTACAGTGATATGTAAACATTAATAATACAAATAAACACGGACTTCGTTAGGTGGTCGAGAACAGTGAAGGATCCCGTACAACGCCCTCTCACGTCGCATTCAGCAAAGAAGGCGAACGTCTCGTCGGCATGCCGGCCAAGCGTCAAGCTGTCACCAACAGCGGCAACACTTTCTACGCGACCAAGCGACTGATCGGTCGCAGGTTCGACGACCCGGAAGTGCAGAAGGACATGAAGAATCTGTCCTACAAGGTTGTGAGGGCTTCAAATGGCGATGCCTGGGTGCAGGGTGAGTCTTTGATCTTGAAAATCTGTCGCCAAGCACCTATCGGTGTGTTCCGACGGCTGCACTTGAGAGCCAGTTACCATCTAGGCTTTGTGTGCTTACCACCTTCGGCCACATCATCGCTTACCATGGTGAGATTGTGGTCAAACACAAGATTATACAGAATTAAAAAAAAAACTTTGCTCTCGCTTTCCTATCTGTGGGAGTTATTTCGTGAAAAGGGACGGGCGTATAACAGGAAGTTTTTGGTAGAGTTGGTTGTCAGATAGAAATATTTCCTCTATTTGTAGTGCAGGCAAAGGGTTTTGGCCCATACAGCCTCAAACTCAAAGAGGTTGTTACATGTATGAAAACAAGGTGACATGTCAGATGACCCATCATTATGTGACTATCGTGTTTTTGTATTGATAAACTAGGTGTCTCCATTGGTTTCACCCGCGTTCCCATGGGTCTTATCTTTTCACGCGACAAAATATAGATAGATAGATAGATATAACTCTTTATTGGTACACCATAAGTACAAGAAAAATAACATAAAAAGAAAAATAGCATAGTCAGTGTCACAATAGGCGGCCTTATCACTAAAAGCGATCTCTACCAGGCAACCTTTGGATGGAATATAGCCTATGTTCATCAGGAATAATGTAGCTATTTAATGGTAAAGGATTTTTCAAATCAGTCCAGTAGTTTCAGAGCCTATTCAATGTAAACAAACAATCAAATCTTTCCTCTTTATAATATTAGTATAGATTTTTAGCAGTGCCGATCAGTGTGTGCGCATGTGTGCTCCCACTTTTGCAGCGCTGCGAGAGTGAGTCGCGGAACCAGCTAGCTGCGGACACTGTGTCCGTAGCTTTCCTAGATACCGCGATACAGTTATTTTACCAACAGACATATATTGTTACTTAAAATATTGAATACTAGCTGTTCACATGGTTTAGATTTTCACGGGATTTATAAAAATGTTTAGTGTGGTTTAGGCGCGAAAAGGTAACAGACAGTTGCTTTTTTTTAAATGCTATAATAGAGTGATTATGGCTTAACGGTAGAGCGGCCATCACGACACCTCCCTATTAAAATATGTGATCTCTTCTCCGCATTTATAATTAGTATAGGATTTGTATTTTACTTCAGCTATGAGTATTTCTCAGGAACTGATGGTAAAGTCTACTCGCCCTCCCAAATTGGTGCTTTCGTCCTTGTGAAGATGAAGGAGACAGCTGAAGCATACCTCAACACATCGGTAAAGAACGCGGTCGTCACCGTACCGGCTTACTTCAACGATTCACAGCGACAGGCCACTAAGGATGCCGGTGAGTTGTACAATACTTTTTTTTTATAATCTCTATTCATGACCATAGATACCAAGTCTTTCAGTCGCATACATTTTCTTCAGTTTTAATATTCTTCTGTTTTAATATTTTATGTTATAGTTATATAATATTCATAGTAAGTTAGTCATATAAGTCAGCAATTTTTTTTCTAAAAATGGTCACAAACTTTTTGAGATCACGATTTCACTTCACTGGTGCACTTTAATTTAAGTGGACAATACGCCACTGAAATTGTTCAATAAACTCGATTTTATGAAAATAAAACGAAATCCTAACGTCACTTTGTAAATTCCCCCCAAAAAGCCAACTAGGTAGATTTTAACCAAATACTGTACACAACAGTGTGAAAGAGACAAGTAGCAGTGCCGATCAGTGTGTGCGCCTGTGTGCTCCCACTTTTGCAGCGCTGCGAGAGTGAGTCGCGGAACCAGCTAGCTGCGGACACTGTGTCCGTAGCTTTCCTAGATACCGCGATACAGTTTACTAACCAATAACTTGCTTGTTAGTGCATTTTTGAACGCAATCTTGTCTTTTTGTTTATGTCTATGAACGGACACGAATAATTTAAAATATCGGTTTTTTATGTTCTTTCTGAATTTCAAGTTTTATTTGGCCCTTAGGATGCCCTAGGAGTTTTTGACGCTTTTCGAAAATTCTGGAATAAATGAGTAGCATAATGTATATCGTGAGAGGTGCTGTGCTAGTTTTTATAGAGAAATGTTCAAAACTTAACTCGCAACACGTACTCAAAATTCCCCACACCAAAAATTGCTACGATAGTTGTCAAAGACAAGCTTATCCATAAGTAAAAAAAGAAAATGAGCGGTAGGCAATGAAGTTCTTTACATTTTTCCTGTCTCTAATGTGTAATATTTAACTTATTGTTTATCATAATAATAAATATATCAAAAACAAAGAGAAAGACAAGGAATGGTGGCCGAGGGAGAGAGCATAACGCTTTTTTCTTACGTTATACGACTTCTACCAGTTCTCTCTACTGTAAGCCGCGTAAAAGAACTTTATTCCATAAAACCTTTCTCTCCATGAGAGATACGTCAAAAATTGTCTTCTATTTGATGATTTATATTAAATATCAGGTCAAATTGCCGGGTTGAACGTGCTGCGAGTCATCAATGAGCCTACAGCCGCCGCACTCGCCTATGGCATGGACAAGACTGACGATAGAATGTAAGTATTTTTTATACCCTGCAGTTTCATCCGCGTTCCCGAAGGATTTTGTCTTTTGCCGGGATAAAGGTGATGATAGCTCAGTGGTAGTGATGTCGGATACCGCGGCGAAGGTCGTGGGTTGAAATTCTACAATGATTTTTAGCTTTTGTTGAAGGAAAACATCGTGAGGAAACCACAGCACGGTGATACGATACTTTTAGGGTTCCGTACCTCGAAAGGAAAAAAACGGAACCCTCCGTCCGTCCGTCAAGACCCTTTTTCTCAGGAACGCTTGAAGGTATCAAGCTGAAATTTCATATCAAATACTCAAGTCTACTGTCGCTTGGAGCTGTAAAAAAAATCTAACTTCTAAGCCAACGCAATCAAAACTCGCAAGGGAATCAAAACCTACAGGGTACTTCCCGTGAAATCAGAATCTTGAAATTTGGTACAAAGCCACGTCTTATAGCACAAATAAAGGAAACATTGCGAAAACCGTAAATTTGTAATTACATCATAGAATAAAAATATTTTAATATTTTTTATTAGATAAAATTTATATTAAAAATACCATAACTATGACTCGATTGTCGTGATGGGTGAACTTTTACTTATATACCTACAGGTTTGTACGGAACCCTCGGTGCGCGAGTCCCATTCGCACTTGGCCGGTTTTTGTTAAATTTAATTTAATGCCAAAAATTCAAGCATTGTTAATTTATTAAAGTAATTTGTTCTCAGTATCGCTGTATACGACTTGGGCGGTGGTACGTTCGATATCTCAGTGCTCGAGATTCAGAAGGGTGTGTTCGAAGTGAAGTCTACCAATGGTGACACACTTCTCGGCGGTGAAGACTTCGACAATGTGATCGTCAACTTCCTCGTCGACGAGTTCAAGAGAGACGTGAGTTGTGATGTGTCTCTTTATTACCTTTCTTAGGGTTGTCACATTTGTTTTCGTGTTTAAATTTAGAATATTTTATTGGCATGTAATTTTTTTGTTTGTTCTATCGATAACGACTTTATATAGTTATTTAAATAATAATAAAAATATATTTACTAATCTCATCACAACGCGACAGTAGGATTAACAAAAGAGAAAAAGAAAAAACAAGAAAAGAAAAGCAAAAATAAAATATCTTATGTGTTTATATATATATATATATATATAAAGTAAAATTAAATTAAATTTAATTAAATAAAATGTGTGTAGTGTACCTACTGGTTGTGTGAGAGTTGTTGATTTCACGTATAGGTAATGCTATGGCTCCTACACTAGGCTAAGCCTAATAATAATAATAGCCATTTATTTCAGATGAAATTCTCATTCATATTGGTTAGTAACATATTAAAATTGAAATAGGGAAGTTGACAGTCCTATCAACTCGGCGACTTTTTTTTATTAAATGTCAAAACTAATTAAATATACTCCATCAAAATATCTACACTTTGTCGTTAAATTAGTAATTAACATTTTACGAGTATTTTAGTTGTTGTATGCACTGGCGAGTATTAGATATTTTTTTATTGAATATAGGCAACATCATCTAGAACCTAAAACGAATATGTGGCAACCCTAAGACAAGTAGCAGTGCCGATCAGTGTGTGCGCCTGTGTGCTCCCACTTTTGCAGCGCTGCGAGAGTGAGTCGCGGAACCAGCTAGCTGCGGACACTGTGTCCGTAGCTTTCCTAGATACCGCGATACAGTTTACTAACCATTTTATACAATAATGACTAAAATTATACTATGGGATCATTAAAGCTATTATTTTTTTTATTTTATTGTTTAAAGGAAGAACTTACAGCCTAGAATACAATATTCTTGTAGGATAAACAAAATAAAAAAAACAAGGCCAATTACAAATCCTTCACCAATAGAAGTAGGTACATGGTTAAAGTAAAAAAAAGAAGAACAATTACATGTTACAAACAAGATGACAATCGAATCAAAATAAATTGAGCAAAAGTAAATTAAATAGAACAAAAGTGTTTTTTAAACAAAAAATTAGCAACAGGAAACGATAGATAAAGCTGAAATCCTAGAATATTTACGATTAATTATAATATATCAAGCAATGAAAAAATCCTGAGTCATTAGATTTCTTATTGACGACGCACTATTATGGAATAACTATTATGAATCATTTAACTTAGACAATACATAACGTTCGACAACATATTAGAATCCAGCTATCCCCCGCGGTTTCACTCGCGTTCCCGTGGGGTCTTATCCTTTCCCGGGATAAAAAGTATCCTAGGTGTTATTCCAGGTTATGCCTGTGTGCCAAGTTTCATCAAAATCCGTTCAGCCGTTCAGCCGTTCTGGCGTGATTGAGTAACAAACATCCATCCAAACTTTCACCCGCGGTACCGATGGATCTTAGTTTAACCCGGGATAAAAAATATCCTATGTTTTATTCCAACACATGATCTTCCTGTGCGCCAAGTTTCATCAAAATCCGTTTAGCTGTTTTTGCGTGATTGAGCAACATATAAACATACAAACTTTCACATTTATAATATTAGTAGGATTGATGAATTCACGTACCGTTTATATTACAGCAAGGCTTGGACATCCGTAAAGATGCAATGGCAATGCAGCGACTGAAGGAGGCAGCCGAGAAAGCCAAGATTGAGCTCTCCGGCTCTTTACAGACTGATATCAACCTACCGTACCTGACCATGGATGCGAGCGGTCCTAAGCATATGAATCTTAAGGTTAGTCGCTTAATGTCTATTATAGAAGGTAATTGACAAGTTTACATAGGTTCCTAATATGGTGTTATTAATTTTATGATAAACTGACTGTATTCTATGCTAAAGTGATGATATGGCCGAAGGTGGTAAGCCTACAAGCCTAGATGGGAACTGACTCTCAAGTGCAGCAGTTGGAACACCAATAAGTGATTTTCATATTAAGGGTGGTACTTATTGTTTGCACGTGGTTAGGAGAAAATAAATAAATATTATGTAATTCTTTTTAAGAATTTTTAGATTATTTGGTCATTTGATGTTTCCATAAAATATCAATTTTAATCTAATTTCTTCATATTTCGGAATGTTTGGTGGGCTAGATCCGTTTGGGAGGATGGAGTTAAGTAACTGGACAAATTTTGATAAAAAATTACAGAGGAGACAGCTATAAATATGTCATGTCTGATTTTTATTTGTGTGTTGCTTATCTGGATTCATTATACAAGATCTTAGTTTTAGATCATAATTTTTTTAAAGTATTAAATAAATTGCACCTTCAGCACAGACTGATGTCAGCTCCCTTGGCTGTCTAGGTTGTCCATAGAGACAGGTGCTACATTAACCTGTGGATATATTCCCCGACTGCGTCTGTGTGCTACCGGGTTATAATCTTACACACAATCTATTTCTTATCAATAAAGAACACCAATATTATACTAGAACAGCGATCACAAATTAGATTAATTTGGGGTTACCACAAAAGGAAAAAAACGGAACCCTTACTTTGTTGTCCGTCCGTCTGTCTGTCTGTCAAGATCCTTTATCTCGGGAACGCGTGGAGGTATTGAGTTGAAATTAAAACGATATACTCAGGTCTACAGTCCCTTGAAGCTGTAAAAAAATCTATTTAATTATGACTGACTAAGTAAATAACAAACTCAAGCAGCATCTGTTAACAAGTATGACGCATGATGATATTTAATTTTAAAAACACCATTCACACGTGCTATCAGAATATTAAATGAAGCCAATGATAGACTAGATTTATTTTCATGCCATTTGAGTGAATTAGCAAAGGTCCTACTGAATGTCATAGCTTACTCATAGGTTACCTATTAATTAATTTAATTTAAGTTTTTTTTTTATTTAATTTGATAGTAGGTGAGCAATAATATTTCATTTATGTTTAACTATTGAAAAATGTATTTTTTTTATGTTATGTTTAATAGTATATTTTTTATTTATTCTTTGTATTTTGCAACTCTATCGCATTAGGATTAAGCCTGTAATGATAGATGTTATGTAGTTATTAAATAAAAAAATTGTCCAACAGATGACCAGATCAAAACTGGAGTCTCTAGTGGGTGACTTGATCAAGCGCACAGTGAATCCGTGCCAGAGAGCGTTGCAAGACGCCGAGGTGCAGCGAGCTGATATCGGCGAAGTGTTGCTGGTCGGCGGCATGACTAGGATGCCCAAGGTTTGTACACTTTATCGTACAATGTAATCTATACTTTATGCTCTCGCTTTTAGGTTTAATTCTATGTGATTGATAGCCGTACGTAACCCCGCAAAGGAGTCCGCTTTAGTAATATATACATGTCCGGTAAGTAGTTCGACAAACCTTAAGTGGAGATAGGTGGGCGGGTCATCTACCAACATATACAAAAATGACCTCAGTAAAAGTGTTAACATTTTCGAAATATTTATTATCGAAAATCAATACATAAAAATATCTCGAGAATGGTGACCTTTTTATAGAGCTCATTTTTGTGTATTTGGTAGGTGACTCACCCACCTATCTCCCCCTTAAGTTTTTCGTACTACTTAACGAACAACCTGTATGTATAGATTTTTATTCTGGATAAGCTTGTGTTTGACCACAATCTCACCATGGTAAGTGATGATGTGGCCGAAGGTGGTAAGCACACAAAGCCTAGATGAGAACTAGCCCTCAAGTGCAGCTGTCGGAACACACCGATAGGTGCTTGGCGACAGATTTTCAACTTGAGAGTGGTAGCCAGCCAGTCGGGTACTACTAAGTACCCTACCACCGTACTATGATTTCCTCACGATGTTTTCCTTCACGGAAAGCTCAAGCTCATTGTTTCATTCGAACCCACGAACATCGCCGCGTTTTCCTACGTCACTACCACTGAGCTATCATCACCTTAATATAATAATAATAATAATAAATACTCTTTATTGTGTACACAATTAAACAAAAATACAATAAAACAGAAAAAAGAAGACGAAACTTAGTGATAACAACACAGGCGGCCTTATCGCTTTAGCGATTTCTTCCAGGCAACCTTGGGGTAACTGGAAATATGTCTTTGAGTGGCATGCGTAGTATATATAATACATATATTTAATAAATCCTAATACACACTATTAATAATCATAAAATAAACTAATAAATACAAATATGTATGCAGTAAATAAATCCAAATATAAATAATATTAATAACAATAACATAATCAAAGGAACAAAAACAACAAATAAATATAGAACTAAAAAGAAACAAATTAATAATAATAAATAGACTACTTTATAAAGAGTAAAGATGTTCAGTAACAGATACTTTGAAGCCCTTAACTGTCTGAGCTCGTCTGACATTCAGTGGAAGAGAATTCCAAAGTCGTACAGCTTGCACAGTGAAAGATTTTGTATAAGAGTGAGATACATGAGGAGGGAATTTGAGAAGTGACTCGGAAGAAATACGAAGAGGATGCAGTTGAGAACAAAGGTAAGAAAAGCGTTCTTTTAGATACGATGGAGCACAAGGATTGAAAAGGACAGTGTATAATAACGAAAGTATATGTGCATTCCGGCGAAGGCGAATAGGAAGCCACTTGAGCTGATTGCGAAATTGAGAGACATGATCATACTTGCGTAATCCAAATATGAATCGTATACAGAAATTTTGAAGGCGCTCAAGTTTATTTAATAGCTCTTCATTGAGGTCAAGATAGCTGACGTCTGCATAATCTAAAACTGGGAGGAGCAAAGATTTGGCAAGCGCAATTCTGGTGTCTATGGGTAAGAAATTACGTAAACGTCTGATAGATCCAGCCACAGCAAACATCCTCCTGCTGACCTCTGCAACTTGTGGTGCCCAAGACAAATTGCGGTCAATAAGGATACCAAGATCCTTAACAACATCACTGAAAGGTATTTTGACACCATCAAAAATAATGGAAGGAAGCTCATCCCAATTTACTCTAGATATTAAATAATTACTGCCTATAATAATAGATTTTGTTTTTGCTGGGTTAACTACAAGGCCATGATGCCGGCTCCAGTCAGATATGTGAGCAAGGTCTTCATTTACTTTCAAAATGGCACTTGGAATGGAATGTAGAGAAGATTGTCTGTATATTTGGAGATCATCTGCATAAAGGTGGTAGAGTGAGGAAATGTTACGTGTTATAGATGAAATAAATATAGAAAACAGAAGCGGAGATAAGACGCCACCTTGTGGAACACCCGCAGCAGTATTACACCATGAAGAGAATGAATCGTCAATGCGTACACGCTGCCGGCGCCCATACAAGTAAGTACGAAACCAGTCAATAACCGTTGGAGATATATTAAGAGAGCACATTATGGCAAGAAGTATATCAAAATCCACTGTGTTAAAGGCATTACTAAAATCTAGCAAAGTCAATATAGTAAGCTCCTTCTTGTCCATACCCGCTCTAATATCGTCAGTAACTTTAACTAATGCTGTAACAGTACTATGTCCGGGGCGAAAGCCAGACTGGAATGGATTAAATAGGTTATAATTGGAGAGATGTGTACTTAGCTGATGATGCACCAATCGTTCCAAAACTTTTGAAAGAAAAGGCAAAATGGAGATAGGTCTATAATCGGAATAGGAGTTAGGATTGTTCTTTTTAGGGAGTGGGATTATCTGGGCTTCTTTCCAGAGCGTAGGAAAGGAGCTAGAGGAGATGGAATAATTAAGGATATAGGTTATAATAGGTGTGAGGAAGTCTAAAAGGAGAATAATCATTTTGCGACTGATGTTATCGCCACCTACAGCATTAGAAGAAATAGCAAGAATGTGCCTCTTAACATCACAATCAGTAAATTGACTAAATGAAAAAGAAGGACTGTTGGGAGGTTGCGCGAAAGATAAATTATTTAATGTATTAGTTTTCGTCGTAGCATCAAAGCTGGCTGACGAAGAAAAATGTTGATTAAGATTATCTAAATTTAAATTAGTTGTGACTGTATTATTACTAGATTTTCCAACTCCCAGAGATCTCAGGAATTTCCAGACTTTAGCTGGATCACCATCTTGAACAGATTTATGGATATGACGTCTTTGTGCATCTCTACACATCTTATTGCAGTGATTCCGTGTCCGTCTGTACTTTTCGCGATATTTGTCAGGGTCAAGTTTAAATTTAGCTTTAGCGATGTTTTTCTTGGCTTGGACAGCTTTAATTTCCTCTGTGAGCCAAGGAGCAGGAAGATGCTTAACTCTGACCGGACGTACTGGAGCATGAACGTCGTAAAGCTGTATTAAAAGATTATTGAAAATTTCTATTTGCTCGTCAGTCGTACCTGCATCCCGAATAACTGTCCAATCAATTTCCTGTGCATCTTTATGAAGATGTTCCAAATTCAGACCTCCAAAATTGCGTTGCAGAAGAATTTTAGATTTGCGTTTGGGAGGACGTAATTTGTAAGAAAGATAGATAAGGTCATGACAAGAAAAGGCATCAGCAGCACATTGGCCATGGCTGGCAACATGTTCAACTGACGAAACGATCATCAGATCAAGAAGAGATGGTACGCAGTTAGGAGAAAAATGAGTAGGGTTAAGAGGGAGAATGTGTAAATTACAAGAGTTCACAATTGATTTTAACTGTTTAGACCGGTGGTCAGACTTGACAAGGCATGTGTTGAAATCACCCATGATAATAGAATGATTATATAAAGGAAGAAAGTCTTCTAGAAGCGATTCGAAGGTGGAAAAATAATTGACTGATAGAGAGGGACTGTAAAATACACCAAGGAGAGTTTTGACTCCAGAGAGAATAATCTCGATAACAAGATATTCAATATTAGGAGATATACTCTGTGGAGACATACTAATAATTGTGAAAGGAATGTTAGCTCTGAGATAAATGGCAACCCCACCCCCACCTCTACCAATGCGGTCATTGCGAATCAGCTGAAACCCAGGTATAGAATAAGAAATTGACGGTAGACAAGGTTTCAACCAAGATTCAGAGACAAGAACTGCGTGAGTGTTATTGGTATTACTAAAGGACGTCAGCATATCGGAATAATGAGCCGGAATACTTTGTGCATTAATATGGACGACATTGAAGTTTTTGGGAACTTGTTCAAACTGCGAGTTTAAGGTGTCACAAAGAGAAGGAGAAATACTGTGGAAACTTTCATTTGCGCTCAGATTAGAAGAAGATGAACACGAGAGAAAAGAAGTATCATCGGGAGTAACATTATAACTATTACTATCCGTTTCTGACATATTCCCTAAGAATAAGATGAAATGATGCTATTGCAATAATATAAACTAAATAAATTAATACGATATAATAATTTAAAAATATATATAAAATTAAAAACTACAATATCCTTATTACCTGCCGGCAGTCATGGAAGTTACAATAAATTTTTAATACACAGAAAACATAAAGAAAAAGAAATATTATTCTAACTAAAATAATACAACATCTGACATGAAATGGAACGTTATAAAAACAAAAAGTTATTAAGAAATGATTACGCTGGCAACTTTTGTACCTTTATGTCAACCATGTAAATCTGTCAAGCGGTTCTTGGACTAATTAAATTACGGGTACTTAAAAACAAAAAGACTGATTGAGGTATCAAGAAACACCCTCACTAAAAAGTACCTACTCGTTTTAAGAAAAGAGATATATATATATATAAAAAGTGCAATGAAAATAAATTATTTACGAGTTGCTCGCTTAATTTTAAGCAAAGCAGAACCTTTTGAAGCCGCTGCACTGCCTTCGGATGTGGGTTCGGTGGTTGCCGCCACACTTGTTGAACTAGGAATGTTGTTCAGTTCCGACATAGTGGATATGCGATGTCTCTTACCATCAGCTGTAAGGATAACCACAAACCCATCTCTGGTCCAGCAATTGGTGATGCCGAAACGTTTGCGCGCTTCGACGAACGTTTGATGTCGATGTCTGGTCAAAAATTCAGATAAAGTTATGCCAGAGCCTTTAAGGGTGACTTTGTTTGACCACACTTTGTCCCGAGTTGAAATATCTTTAAACTTTACCAATATTGGGCGTGGTTTAGAGCCAGCATTTCCTAGTCGGTGGCAACGGCCTATGTCAGCACTACTGCAGTTAGGAAGCTTCATCCGGTTTGATACAACCTCTGCGACAACTGCAACAATATCCTCAGCATTCTTCTCTGGAACCCCATGCATGAGAAGAATCTTCCTGCGACCTCGCATTTCCAGACGATCTTGTTCTTTAGTCAAAAACTCTACTTGACCGCGGAGCAAGTCCAGAGCCTTTATAACAAACTCTTTGAATGCCCTAAAGTCTGTGGCCAGTGTGGTAGATGAGACTGAAACTGATGGAGCCTTTGCAAGATCTTGACGGAACTCCTCCATTTGGTGACTGAACAATGCAGCCATATCTTCAATGGATTGCTTAAGAGACTCCATTTAGTGCTTGTGGTGTTAGTGTGAAAGTGATAACGACTGCAGGCGGTAATATGAATCAATTATTCATAGAAATTGTATAATTTTGATAAAACAAGAACTGTAAGTATTTTTAAATATTAATTAAATCTTTACATAAAATTTTACGACTACTCAATTCAACTACCCGCCAAAAAAAAAAAAAAAAAAAAAAAAAAAAAAAAAAACTTGGCAGAAAGATTTTTTATCTTACTAATATTATAAATGTGAAAGTTTGGATGGATGTATGTTTGTTACTCATTTACGCCAGAACGGCTGAATGGTTCTGGATGAAATTTTGCATGGAGATAGGTTATAGTCTGGAATAGCACATAGGCTACTTTTTTTTATCCCGGGAAAAGATAAGATCCCTCGGGAACGCGGGTGAAACCGGAACAGCTAGTCTTTGAATAAATTGCACCTTCAGCACAGACTGATGTCAGCTCCCTTGGCTGTCTAGGTTGTCCATAGAGACAGGTGCTACACTATACTGTGGATATATTCCCCGGCCGCGTCTGTGTGCTACCGGGTTATAATCTTACACACAATATGTACTTTCATTCGGCCACCAATGGGTCTAAATATGTATTACAACGGAATAATGTAACACTAGTTTTTACCCGCGTTCCCGAGGGATAAAAAGTATCCTATGTTTGTTCCAGCCTCCAGGGTATGATCTACCTTTGTGCCATGTTTCATCAATATCCGTTCAGCCGTTTCTGCGTCATTGAGCAACAATTATGAAATACTATTTTAAATTTATAATCACATTAACAACATTGTTTAAATACCATTTATTATTTATCTAATATTTATCATTTGAGAGCGTGATAGTTAAACAATTACGATTGTAAGAAATAAAAAGTTTTTTTTTATTGATTGACTGCGGCTACGGCTAGAAATCTACTTTCACAAACACTAGAAATGACTAAGTTTATCATTTCAGTCAGTAACCACTGCGAGATATATAAATAAACGGATAACAATGGCCTGTCCTTCAGGTACAATCAACAGTCCAAGAGATCTTCGGTAGGGCTCCGTCCCGCGCCGTGAACCCCGACGAGGCTGTGGCAGTTGGAGCGGCGGTGCAGGGCGGAGTCCTCGCCGGCGACGTGACTGACATCCTCCTCCTCGACGTGACGCCCCTGTCGCTGGGCATCGAGACCCTCGGCGGTGTGTTCACGAAGCTCATCACAAGAAACACTACCATACCAACTAAGAAGAGTCAGGTGTTCTCTACTGGTGAGTCGGTTGTTTACTGAAAAAGAGTAGATCTTTTGATGGTGTGTATTTATGACGTCACATAATTTGACATTTAATAAAAAGAAGCTGATTTGATGCAGGTAAGGCGATGATAGATCAGTGTTAGTGACGTCGGATACCGCGGTGAAGGTGATGGGTTCGAATCCTACAATGGGCTTGAGTTTTCGGTGAAGGAAAACATCGTGAGGAAACCATAGCACGGTGGTAGGATACTTTGTAGTACTTGATTGGCTGGCTACCACCATCAAGTTGAAAATCTGTCGCCAAGCACCTATAGGTGTTCCGACAGCTGCACTTGAGAGCCAGTTACCTTTAAGGCATTGTAATAAGGTGTACAACACATTAGCAATCCCCGTTGGTATTGGTAATGTCTATAGGCGACAGTAGTCACTTGCCACCAGGTGACCCGTCAGATTCGTTATCACTTGTGGTATAAAAAAAAGCATGATGCTGTGACCATCAAGGTCATAGCGCTGATTTTCAGCTAGGGCCACGACCGCAGACTGAGCGCTAAATAATATTTTACATACACATAATAATTAATAACCAACAATAACAAGTTTCAGACTCATCTGAACTTTCAGCACTTTTACAAACAAAGTCTTGTCATCAATTGTAACCAAACTACTTATATTTAAATGCAACTAGATTTCTTAGACTTGACACACATAATCTGATGATAAACATTTGTCCCCAGCGGCCGACGGTCAGACACAAGTGGAGATCAAAGTGCACCAAGGCGAACGTGAAATGGCGACAGACAACAAACTCCTCGGGCAGTTCTCCCTGATCGGTATACCGCCGGCGCCGCGCGGGGTGCCGCAGATTGAGGTCACCTTCGATATAGACGCCAACGGCATTGTACACGTTTCTGCGAGAGATAAGGGCACTGGAAAGGAGCAGCAGAGTGAGTACTTCTTTTTAGGGTTCCATATCCAAAGAGTAAAAACGGAAACCCTATTACGACTCTACTCTCCGTCTGTCTGTCTGTTTGATAACTCAGTGGTAGTGACGTCGGATACCGCGGCGAAAGTCGTGGGTTCGATACCTACAATGAGCCTTAGGTGAAGGAAAACGGAAATAATATCACGGTGGTAGGGTATGACTGGCTGGACCCTCAAGTTCAAAATCAAAAAGTTCCAGTTACAAACATTGCCATCAATATATATACAAGACATTTGTACATTTGTATTTAAGAATAGCAATTTATTTACAAAAATTAAAGAAACCCACAATTTTAATACACGACATAAAGACAGATTACACCTACCACCTTCAAGAATAAAAATGCTTAACTGCAGTCCTTACTACATGGCAGTAAAAATATATAATAAGTTACCCTCAAACATCAAATCTGAATCAAAATATAACCAATTTACAAAAAAAAATTAAACAGTTTTTAGTTAATAAATGTTTTTATACAATAGAAGAATATCTTAACGATTAGGTTTGTTTATGTTTTATTTGTTCGTAAAATTATTATTATTATTACTTACTGGAATTATTATTAGTAGAATTATTTATTTAAATATTGTAAATTCTTAAAAAAATATTATTATAAATTTGCTATACCTGAAAAAGGTCGCTATGTTTTTAAGTACTGTGTAATATTATAAGATCTATGTATGAGACACTTAGTAGCAGAATAAATAAATAAAAATAAAAAATCTGTCGCCAAGCACCTATCGGTGTGTTCCGATAGCTGCACTTGAGAGCCTGTTCCCATCTAAGCTTTGTGTGCTTACCAACTTCGGCCACATCATCATTACTATGGTGAGATTGTGGTCAAACACAAGCTTAATCAGAATACATTTATAATCCTATTTTTTATATCGCTAGATCCCACGAGAACGCGGTTAAAACCGCGGGGGACAGCTAGTAAGAAATAGATAACCTATTCTCAGACCTACTGAATATACATATAAAATTTCATCAAAATCGGTCAAGCCGTTTCAAACTCAAAACTCATTTATTCAGTTTAGGCCCTGGTAAGGCACTTATGAACGTTACAATTGACTTTACCACCGGTTCGGAATACACTTAAACTGAGAACACTCTGGCAAGAAACTCAGTTTCGGAGTACAACTAGAATAAAACTGTGACACGAGAATTTAATATTATACTTGTCGACAGTTGTAATCCAATCGTCGGGCGGTTTGTCCAAGGACGAGATTGAGAACATGGTGAAGGCGGCCGAGCAGTTCGCGTCTACGGACAAGGAGCGACGCGAGCGGGTCGAGGTGTCCAACCAGGCCGAGGGAGTGTTGCACGACACTGAGACCAAAATGGACGAGTACAAGAGCCAGCTGCCACAGGATGAGGTGAGGGAATTAAAAAAAAAACCATGTTTATTAATAGGGATGTAGCGGCTAGCTACATGTGAGTCGAGTCAGCGGAAAGTAGTAGAAGCGCGTCGTCACAACAATATGGACGTAATTAAATATGACACAGGCATCATTTCGAATGCCTAGTAAAAAATACCTAACACTTAACTAGTGTATAAAACATCTAAAAAATAGCGAACACGTAAAATTCCGCCTTTCTATGATTTTTAATTACTAATTTAACGATAAAGAGTAGGTCTTTTGATTGTTGCTCAATCACGCAAAAACGGCTGAACGAGTTTTGATGAAACTCGGCATACAGGTAGATCATAACCTGGTATAAAACATAGGATACTTTTTATCCCGGGAAAAGATAAACCTCATCGGGAACACGAGGGACAGCTAGTATAAAAATATATTAACTAGTATATAAGTTATCTGGTATTCAAAGATATTACATCTAAAATACGATGGGCCCGTTGGCGTGGTTGCTAGGTCGTGGGTTCGATTCCCATCCAGGACACACATTTGTGTGCATGAACATGTATGTTTGTCCTGTGTCTGGGTGTAATTATCTATCTATTTAAGTATGTATTTACAACAACAAGAAGTAGTATATCAGTAATCTGGTTTCCATATTACAAGCTCTGCTTAGTTTGGGATCAGATATCAGTGTGTGAAAAATGTCCGAGGATATTATTTATTTAAAATATGTTCTTATTTTCCAGTGCGACAAATTGCGCGAGGAGATCGTCAAACTGCGAGAATTACTCGCCAACAAGGATTCCGTGGAACCTGAAGCGATCCGCACAGCGACTGGCCAACTGCAGCAAGCTAGCTTGAAGCTCTTCGAACAAGCGTACAAAAAGGTATGTGCCAACTTCGATTCGATTTCCATCCATGACAAATATGTTTTTTTTTTAATTGTCGATAAGCTTGTGTTTGACCACAATCTCACCATGGGAAGTGATGATGTGGACGAAGGTGGTAAACACACAAAGCCTAGATGGGAACTGGCTCTCAAGTGCAGCTATCGGGACACACTTATAGGTGCTTGGCGACAGATTTTCAACTTGAGGGTGGTAGCCACCCAGTCGGGTACTACAAAGTACCCTACCACCGTGCAAGATGTATGTGTGCAATAGTATGCATGTATAAGTTTTATTTTGTTTTAGTCTGAGTTTATAATATATACTTAAAATATTTGCATTGAATATTTTATTTAATTATTCATTACAAGTATTTTAATCACTTTTTTCATGAGTCTTTATATCCAGACTCTTAAACGCACGGTACGGAAGGTTGCTTTTGCTGAGAAGAGCCAATTAACGAATAATTTATTTGTCTAGTCTCATTGATAATATTTACGTGTTATGGCGGTCAAAAAAAGATAAATAAATATAATTACGAGTGATTTAGTAAACAGCAAACTCAAGTAGACCAGCCCCCACAAGCACCACCTGTTCACAAGTATGACGTATTAATTTGGGATCTTCTAACAGTGTGATAGAGTGTATATGAAGCACATTTTTGAGCCGCTGCACTGGTTTACAAGTGTAGAGGTCAAGCAATTGTGCAATAACAATGGCGGCACGTTATCAACCACCAGTGGTCTGTAGCTGAATGGACGATTTATGCCTCCTACAAATATCACAAGGAAATAATCATTATCTACAATCTCTTCATTTCGTATTCGATCCCGTAGCGAAACTCCGAGCATAGCCCTCTCCATAGCTCTCTGAGTGTTCTTATGAGGCCCATAGTTAGCGACCATGTTTCAGTACCATAAGTGGAGAATAACAAGGAAAGAATTACTAACCTATATAAAAATATCGATAGATTTTTGTGAATAAATCGATATAGAAAATTTTGGCTCTTCCCAGCAAACTCGTCTTTCGAACTCTTATGAAATAATGGAGTCAATGTAGGTAACTTCTGCAAGTAACGAGATGAAAAGTAGTCTATCCAGAGTGCTAGATTCGGACATAATGTAGCTTAATTATTTTTCTTACTTCTGGATATGCTTGTGTTTGACCGCAAACTCACCATAGTAAGTGATTATGTGGCCGAAAGTGTTAAGCATACAAAGTCTACATAGGAACTGGCTCTCACGTGAAGCTGTCTGAACACCGATAGGTGCTTGGCGACAGATTTTAATTGATGAAAGAATTTTCAGAGTGTCCTAACTAAATGGTGTCTTGTACAGATGGCGGCAGAACGCGAAGGTCAGCAGCAGCCGCAGCAAGAACCCGCGCAAGATGATAAGAAAGAAGAGAAGAAGAACTAAGGTCATCACATCGCCCCCATAAGGGGCCCATACGGATCTAAACAACATATTACTTGTAACACATTTAATACTATTTAGTGGGGGCTATCTCGCCGTCTATTAGGTAATTTAATTTTAAAAATCTTGAAAAAAATTGCCTCTAATGTCAACGAAATATGGGTGCATTTCAATGCATTTAGAACTATTGTTAACCCAGCGCCGACTTACCCAAATCCAGGTAAGGCTGGCTGCCCACCGAAGCGGAGTGAGTGGAGATTTTTCGAGATAGGAAATAATATGTTTAAGGTAGTATTCATCCTTTTTTATGATGCTTAATTATCACAGAAGTTGATTTGAAATGTCAGTCAACATTCCTTTTGCACTAAAACTACTTGCGAATGGGACGGTTGTCCCAAAACTATCTAAAAATAAATGTAATTCAAGGAATCGCTATTAAGGGCTGTATTTTTCACAATTTTTTATGAATGTTTGGGAGTATGTGTTTGTAAGTCCGCGCCGGGTCATATTACCATTCTTCGCTCTATACCCATATCAGAATTCCCCACAAATAATATGTATAGAAATGGTTACATCTAATTTTAATAAGTAAATTGAAACTTATTATGTAATTTAAATTTGTCTTGAACCAAATAAAATAAAAGTTTGAATGTATTTTTCGTTCTTTTACAATAGATTGAAAGGATTGGTGACCAAGCCATCAGCGCCGCCTGAATTATGTGCAATGTAAACTGCATTTAGGTTATTTATTAGTCAGACGTAGGGGCACAAAACTAACCTACAGTAAGGCTCAAGAAATCGAAACCATAGTCATTAGGAAGCTGTTCCACTCGAGTGGAGAATAAAAGCTAATGGAAATTCTTCCTATTACGATCAAATAAAGAATATAAAAGTAGGTACCTACTAAAAATTTAATTTTCCTAGCACCGCTTGCTCCGATTCGATGGAGAGGGTGCCTAAATGACTAATGTATGCGTAGTATTTTTTGGGTTCAAAATTTAAGTAAAAGAAGTGGAATAGTTAAGAATATAATATGGCGAATTGAATCCCCCAGTAATTTACGGAGCACCTATTATAACGTGTTTCAAAAAATTGCAGAATTATACTAAAAAGTGTAGGCGGTTGTTGTATTTAAAAACTGTTACATAGTGTGATTATATATTTAGGTTTTGGGTCTGCAGACATGTTATGTACATTAGAATTACAGCCACTTCAATTTTAAAAAGAAAATTGATTGCGTAGGCCATTTTTGGAATTTGCGTAAAATATTATATGAATATTGGTGACTCAATTCTCTCGTACATGACATGTACAGTATAAAGTATTCCGACGACTTCCTGGTAAGAACAATACGTTATTCGAAATAGGCTGTTTAATTTTATAATTGTAATATATTTTTTATGTGTATGAATGCTCCATCGACGACAGATGGTATCTTGGGAGAGTTTACGAAATCACTTTGCCAACTTAGTTTTATCGTGCATTTAATAATTATCTTCTAACGTTGGTTGTGTCAAGTTTCCAGAATGGATTGCGACAGGTACCAAAATATGTACAAAATTAAATCATAAGAATGTAAACTGGCGAAAAGTCTATGACATTTTTGAAAAAAGTTCAGAAATTCTTAATCGAGAAAAATTTTCTATGTAATCATCGAAAATGCTCACAGAATTTCACGAGAATCGGTTGAGAATTGCAACCTGTAGAGAGCACATGGAGAGGACATACCCAATAATTTTTACTTTTTTGGCATTGCTTGATTGGAAATTCTGTAATTTATCCCCTTGAATCACGGATTGGACAAACTACCTACATAAAAAAAAAATTTCGTGGAATCGCGACCCAAGTGACATCACATGATATTCTCTATACGCCGCATAATTTGAGCAAGTAAATGATTTCAAGATACCATCTGTACCATCAAGGAAGTTTGTTTTTTTTTGTTAATTATTGTGTATTTTTTCTACACATTATGTTATCGGTATGTAGGTTTTATGTTTCTACGCTAATATGTCATATTTAAAAATTAAATTTGTATAGAAATATAGAATGATGGTGGTGTATCGCGCCACGCCGGCCGCTCTTGATTGTCGATGTCTGTTTGTCTTTGAGTGACTGCTCGGCCGACGCGACGCGCTTCTTAAAATTGTATGTATGTTTTCAATAGAATAGTGAAATATATTATTTCAAAACCATACTGTCTTTTGATTTCATATAAACGGCGTAAATATAAAGAATGATATGCTTATAAAAGTTTATTAAATATAGACTTGTACTAAACTTCTTGCCTATTTCAATAATTCATGGCTTTTGAGTCTTAATTCCGTATTGTCTACGACTTTGTTATATAAAGTAGACGCAATAGTCATTTTGTTACATAATGCAACAAGAAAATAATAATTTGTTTGTACATGTAGTTCTAGTGGCTTTATTTCTCGGCAAATGGGGAATATGCACGTGACTTCAAAATAGACGTTTTTTTATGTAATTCATATTGTTACAAAAACATACCTACATAATTATTTTCAAAAAAAAACATGATTTAATCATTCGTTGCCCGTGGTGCAACAAAAACATCATTATTTTGTATGGGCAATTTGTATGTTCCCTCGCAAATTTCCCAAACGCCCCATGTCAAAATCGTTTGTAATCGTGACGTCACTTGGAAACTTGACCTCGGAGTTTGTAACCACTACGCTTAAATTTATTGTAATTTATAAGATTTCTGTGCTTTTCCATGGTAATAAAATGATTTTAGTAACTTTGTGAACCAAACACTGATTTTAATATATATTTTTTAGGTCTATTGCCCGTGGTCCTACTGCGTGGTCCTACTAGTAGGACCACGGGCAATTTATTTTGCCCGTAGTTCTATTAGTAGGACCATGGGCATTTTTTTTTCGTCATCCTACCTCTATTCTATTATTGTTGAAGATAAATATAGGTTATAGGTTTCTTTAATAAGAGCGATAAAAATCTGTTTTTTTGTGTAAGTTTTTGATTTTTCATTTACATTTTTTTACGTCTTCACTGTTAGTAGGACCATTGCCCATACAAAATAATGATGTTTTTGTTGCAGTCCTACTAATAGAACTACGGGCAAAAATAATTGCCCGTGGTCTTACCAGTAGGACCACGGGCAACGAATTTTTTAGCTTAATGGTTAACATTTTGGTATGGTAGGTATTCTTTTTTGGTTATGTAATAACCCGTAGAAACGTTTAAAACAATAAAAAAATACGTGCATATTCCCCATTGAAGTATAAAATAAAAACCTATCGAAACATTTTATTCTTCTGTAGAATCAAAATTTGCTGACTTATTTTTTTCTCTATGCATGTAGTACATCAATCTGTATTAGACTTAAATTACATCAAATTAATGGCGTTTTTAGGTAAAGGCACAAAACTACTGTGATGCTCTGTATAGCCTATGACGTCACAGCCTTTGAAATAATAAAAAAAGATACATAAAGTCGAACATAGAACCTCCTCGGTTTTTGAAGTCGTTTAAAAATAATACTCCATTGCTAGTGATTATTATGCGATATTAATATGTACATAGATTAATAATAGGTCATCGCGCCGCTCTGACGTAGATGCAGCGCTCCCTTTCCGTGACAACTCCGAAAATATTTTTGTGTGTATTTGCAATGATGCGTGAAAAATTATGTCGCGGAAACATTTGAAGTTGGAATTTTAAATAGTTTAAAATTTAGAGTAAGCATTTCTTGTAACAAGACTGGGCTCGGGTAGGCTTCGGTTTTTCAGTATAACGGTGGCATTTAGTCCGAGCGGCACGCCTGAACCTGTTAATTAATCTATGAAATAGATATTATAGTAAGTAACGCACTAAATAGCTATTTTCCATTCAAGAGTGATTAACTATAGATAAATCTAACATAACATTATGATACTACTGCCTCACTGGCTATCACAATCGTTTTCCCCTGGGGATCATCGTACCTGTTATTAGAGTTGCAACTCATCATCATTATAATACCCGACATGGCAATACTGAGGCATATGATCGTAATGAATAATGTTGCCAGAATATTCGTGTTGAAATACGGCCCGCAGTTTATTGCAGTGTCGAAACATTCGCCGGTGGGAGGGCTCGCTTCTAATTCTGGAGTAAGTAATGGGTCGGTTCCTGCATCAACTCCCACACCTGGGTCACTTCCTGGCTCAGGAGCTGGTCCACCCGCACCTGGGTCACTTCCTGGCTCAGGAGCTGGTCCACCCGCACCTGGCGCGGTTTCTGCTCCACCTCCTGGCTCTGGCTCTGCTTCTGGGTCAGATTCCTCGTGATCAGGTCCATGTCTAAATCCCGTAGCGATTCTTCGCCGACGACTGCGAGGTTGAAGCTGAAGGTGGATAAAGTACAGCTACTTTTTAATCCCGCTAGTGAACGAGGCAGGCGGGACACCTGATGGTAAGTGACTACCGTCGCCTATAGACATTAGCAATACCAGGATTGCCATAGGTGCTTGGCGACAGATTTTCAACTTGAGGTTGGTAGGTAGCTGTGGTTTCACGTTGTTTTCCTTCACCAGAAGCTCAAGCTCATCGTATGATTGAGACGCCTCGGTATTCGACGTTACCATCGACCACTGAGTTATCATCGCTCTAAAACTTATTGTTTCGGAAGGTTCCGTAATAAGAATAAATCCAACTCTATACCTACAAGAATCCTCAAAAACTCAACGTTTTTTGTTCCCGTTCTATATTAAAAACGATAACACATGCACAAAACTTGTTCCGATTCTAGTAAGAATTAATAAATTCATTCATCATTCTTACATGCTATAAGTACATATACCTAGTAAAACTACAAAATATGATTTAAACAAAAGTACAGATAAAATGTAAATGTATTAACTTTCCATTTATCTTCATTTAGTCCGCGATCGACCGTTATTGCCTTCGGACGTCAACCGACATCTAGAAAAATTACTGTTTGTTCCGTATTAGGTAAGTTGTAAAGACTGTACAGTATTGTAGGATTTCATTTACACCAAAAAGTGACACGGTTGGTCTTCATACAAATTGAGGTACTTGCGTTATCTAGGTAGATAATAGGTCTGTGTACGGAACCCTCTAAATGAGTCCACAGCGTACTTGGTCTATATTTAAATAATATTGTCGGAGTATTAAAATAATAAGTTAGAAGGTATACTAACCTGATACTGCGATACGGAAACGAAGCTGTTGTCCCTCCTGTTCACTATGACTAGAGGCTCACCACACAAGTATGAAAAACCCCATGGAACGGATACAAACATCCGCGTCCGGCCGACCTCTTCACCGCCTTCCAAAAGGGCCACACTGTCTAAATAACAAAAACAAAATAAAAGGTAACTAACTTTTTTTTTTAAGATTAAGATATCTACTAGGTACTATTAATCTGTTGACTCGCGAGATTAACCTGTCAAACAACACGTCAACTCGCGCACAGTTTTAAAAAAATCAAAATTCGCGCCCAATTTTCAAGTAAATGTCATCGTCCCGATTGTCCCATTTGAGAACCAAGTGGTGCGGTCTCCGAAACCCCGATCCCAAGAAAGAACTGACAGGTTAACTTAATTCTCATGGTTCTAAGCTAATTTCAAAATCTTAGTTATATAAATCTATGTAGGTAATCATTAAATTTTATTGTACTTGTGAGCGACGACCGCCTACACATATAAGGCCACGAGGCTTCCGGTCAGTCGTCTAAAATTTGTAATTCGGTTGAGAGCCCTAAGCGCTAAACGTAGTGTTTTTATCCTCTTTGCGCTCACCGAAAAGTCCGCGTAAGGGTGTCTATGGTCCCTCAGACCTCCACCTTTAAGTCCTCCCAAAAAAAAAAAGGGCAGGTATGGAAAATTAAAAAAGTTAACTACAACATTTCAGACTTTTTGAAAGAACCTGAAAACGCTTTCATTTCATTTCACTTCACTGGTGCATTTAGATTAAACTTTATTGGATAAAAAGCCACTGATATTATTCAATAAAACTCAAAATACACTATTATAATAAAAATAAACCGAAAACGCAACGCAAAGGCACTTCGCAAATTCCCGCCAAAAAGTCTTTCAATTTTTTTAAAATATTGTTTATTCATGACTATAGATACAAATTCTTTCAGTCGTATACATTTTCTTCAGTTTCTTCTTTTATGTTTTAGTCACGTTATATTGTCACCAAAGATTGTCAAATTCACTTTGAGTATTTGGCTGGCTTAATACTCACAGCACATTATCTGTAAAGTCTAGTCCTCGTCCGTACCAGTCCGGTCAGGTTTTAGTGTGTGAAAGTAGTGAAAGATCGTATCGTGACCTGATGTCCCACTTAAACAATTAGATAACAATTCAATTTAGAATATAAGTGAGTCAAGTATATAAATATTTATTAGCATGTGACTGAAAGACTTAGTATCCTTGGTAATTACCATATTAATAATTATAATGAATAAAGATTAATAAAAAATAAATAGCGAAACGTAAACTCGGCAATAAAATAACATGTGATCCAAATACTTATACGAACTTTATAAAATGTAATTCAGATAGAACTCGGGAACTTGATTTGAATGAATAGTCTCGACTCTAATATCAAGTCGGAAACTTGCATTTGTTGCAAGCTTTAAATTCATTACATAAGGCACACGGCCGAACAGTGCTTCATTTACCAAGCTAATATAAAATATTGGATATTTTACCAAGTTTCCATTCCTTTTCATCAAATCCAAAGTGGAATTCGAGCTCAAAATCAGTGTAAGCCATTTTAGTTGAAAGTCTCTTGGCGGTCCACTTTTCTTTTCCAACCACAGGCACTTGGTCAAAGCTTGCTCGGCGAGTAGGTGTAGCTGCGTATACTCCTAAAATAAGGATGCTTCTTTGTCATTAAGGACATTTTATATTATTGCCCTTAAATAAATCCCGCAATGTCTGCCTCTTTTATTAGGTTTACGTACAATACCTACACCTAGCTACTATGATTAATTTATCGAAACACGTAGATTGTCGAAGGGCGTAATTACGTATCCCTGCATGCACATATAAACGTATTTTTGCTGCAAGATTAATTAAATAAACGTCGATATGCAAGATTTACACATTTATCGTCGAATAAATATATGTCCACGGGTAAACCATATTCTAACGTGGCGTAGGTTAGATGTCACTATTATGTAAGAAAGGGTAGGTTACAATATCCTCTATGGAAATTTCGCGTTTCTTCGCGTTATATTCAAATATGGCGCGCAGCGTTGAGCGCTTTTTAAACTCACACGTGGCAACACTGAAGCACATAATATTATGGCGATGATAGCTCAGTGGTAGCGACGTTGGATTAGGGATGTCGATTTGAGATCGATTAATCGAAGAATCGATTTCTCGAGCCAAAAAAATCGATTTTTTAAATCGATATGTAGTTCTGAATCGATTCAGTGAATCGATATTTCATCCATGAAAATCGACATTCGATTTTTTCAGTTTTGGTAAAAACCTTAAAATTATTTCCAATTAGGAATTTAAATTACGCGCTCCGCGCGCTTTAATTTTTTAACCAATAAAGAATCAGTAGGCCTAGACAAAGTAACATTCTCCTTGCGATTGCGCGAATAGATAAGTTAAAAATGTATGAAATTGACATATGGTTTCGTTAGATCACGTGATACTACGTCAACGAATAGAAAATTGGTAGACAATGTCCTTCGATGTTTCATTCGTTAAACGAAACGTTAGTTATCTATTCCATCAGTCGAATGCTCCATAATGCTCACTCAATTTGGTAGTCAAGAGGCAAGTTTGACAGTAGATTGCGCAATCTATTCTATTCGTTTAATCGTTAGCTTGGCGAACGCCGGCACCTTGTAGATAACGCTAAAAGTATTGTCATTTTTATTTAGGTTGTGTGTTAAAGTGTATATTGTATTTATTTTTGCAACATGCATACGTTGAGATTATTGTCGGCTGCCCATAACGAACAAGCTTGGCTTCGAAGACGGAAAAGAAACGAAAGTCGTCGTTGTTTGGAGAGTATTAAAGACATGCCCGATTTACTCTTTAGGGAACACTTTCGGCTCGATAAAAAAACTTTTAAGGAGCTTTGCATTCATCTACGCTCGCAAACATCACTAAGAGGTACTAGAGAGATTCCTTTAGAAGTAAAGGTGAGTACCTACTTACATTTACTACGATCAACCTAGGTTAATAGGTTATGTGAAATTGTATGTTTTGGTAAGGGGCTGTTTATTATTGGTGGTATAAATTGTTGTACAATTTCCAGGTTCTTTGTTCTCTAAGCTTCTTCGCGACGGGGTCGTATCAACGAATTGTTGGCATCTCACAACATCTGCTACAACGAACTACTAGCCGGTGCATCAGACAGGTTGTGGATGCAATTAATGAAGATGCCTTCATCAATAGGTGGATTGTGTTTCCACAAACAACACAAGAAAGGTCAATTATAAAACAAGAGTAAGTAGGTAGTCATGTAATTTCAATCCTCAAATATATATTAAAAAGCACCTTTCAAAAGAAGGAATATAAGTATGTCAAACATAAAATAATGAGGATTCAAATAGGTACCTTAATAAAATCAGTGTGCATTTGTTACAGTTTCCAAAGTAAATTTAATTTACCTGGCACTATAGGCTGTATTGATTGCACCCATGTAGCCATTGTAAAACCAAATGACAATGAGCACATATATTTCAATAGAAAAGGATATCACTCTATAAATGTACAAATGGTGAGTCAGTTAATTGAAGTCAAGTAATGGAAATAAAGCTATAATTTTTTCAATTTGACTAAATAGTGAAAACTTTCTAGAAATAAACTTTAATGATGATTTTACTTCACAGATTTGTGATAGCACCCTGCGCATTACTAATGTAAATTCAAAATTTGGTGGTGCTACACATGACTCATTTATATGGGCATCAAGTGACATTGAGCCATATATGCGTGAGCTTTATCAAAGTGGAGAACAAGTTTGGCTACTGGGTAATTATGAACAAATATTTATTAACACAATCTTGAGTGATATTGTAGTTAAATACATAAAAAATATTGTTATGGTTATAACTAATTTGGTTTATTTATTTATTTTAGTTATTAGTTTTAGTTTTAAAATGCATTTATTTAATTATCTATTCCTTATATTAATAATATATTTGTCATAACAATAATACATCTAAAAGGTATTAAATTGCAAATTTATTTGGTTTATAAGAATAAAATTTTGATGCAAGCTGAATAATATCATGTGAATAATAAATAATAAAACAATGTTGGACTTATTTCAGGTGATTCTGGATATCCACAGAGAGCATGGTTGATGACTCCTGTGCTTAATGCTGCTCCAGGAACCCAGGAGGAAATTTACACCAGGCGACATGTGCAAGCCAGAAACACTATCGAGCGGTGCTTTGGTGTGCTAAAATCACGATGGAGATGTTTGCTTAAAGATCGAATACTTCATTACCATCCTCATGTTGCCAGCAAAATTATTCAAGCATGTTGTGTATTACACAACATTGCTTTGAAAGCAAGACTGCCACCTCCACAGGAGACAATTACAGATGAGAATGATGATGTTGATTTTGTGTCACAAGTGAACATCTCCACTGGCAGCAGCCAGAGTGATCTCATTCAAGGCAGAGCTGTGCTAAATTGTCTTATAAGTAGATTATAGTAAGTATTTTTTGTAGTCAAATTTAGTCTAGAAAGTTTGTACTATAGTGAGGTTTTATGTTATTATTAGAACTAAAAGAATATTTTCCAAATATTGTTTTTTATTTGACAATCATAACATGTAATATATATAAAAATCTAGTTAAGTACTTATAGACTGGAATTGACATCTGCTTTATAATAATTAGATGATAATCTTAATAACAATTAACAGTTTTATATTTCGAACATTTAGTTATTAACAGTGTGAATTTAGTCAAACTTATAAATTTTAACATTAAACATAATAAAATAAAAAAGCTATTCTTATAATAATCAATTACTATTGTAATCATAAATGTTCCAGTCTCATTTTTTAAAAACTCCCTCAATAATTATCAACAATTAACTTGAATATCGACAGACATTTATATTAGGTATTATAAGTGTAAAATTTGTAAGTAAATATTTGGTATATAGTAATCTTAAAAATAAATCACAAAATAGTAGGTACTATGATGACTACATGTTCACTATTATAACCTAGTTAGGTTCTATACTATTAATTTCCCCTTTCCATAAAGTTTTGGGCGAGGTCAAGCAAACGCTGTAAAATAACTGCTATTTGACTATCAACTTCGACCCTACGGGCATCTAGTCGAAGTCTTTCGAGCTCTCGCTGATTATTATTACGCTCCCGGAGCTCTTCTAAGCGCAAGCGGCGCTGTTCAACAGCCACAAACTCACTGGCTGCGCGGTCAAAGGGAGTTTGAGCCCTTCTCCTGCGTTGCTGCTGCAGCCGACGTCGAGGTGTTGTGGCTGTCGACAATGGAGCTGGTGATGGTATTCTCGGAGCTGGTGGCGGCGGGGAAGGTGTCAATGGAGCTGACAGTTGTGGCGGTGGAGATGGTGTTATTGATATAAGCTGTACCTGGCTAGTGCTAGGCTGCGGCATTGGTATTGAAGCTAAAAATGAAGAAAATACTTAATACAATTTTTTTTAAACTATTCCACAACCTACAAATAAATTAAGTGGTATCTGTTTATAATGTTGAAATCAGCTTTTGATACTTAAAACATTATGCTCTTAAAGAATCATGCAGTTCATTCTAATAATAAATGTAAATTGTTACTTAAAATATTACCTGTCCGCTGCTGCATGGAGTTTGCATCGCCAATTGCTTCTATCGGGGAATCTTGGTTAAATACAATTGGTCGCTGAAAAATTTAATTTCCATTAACTAAACATAATACCTACTGTGTTTAATATAATTCTACATTTAGGAAATCAAAAGCTTGACTATACAACACATAATATTGTACAAGTACCTATTCTTGCTGTGAACTTAACATCAATTTATAAATATATTCAAAAGTATAATAAATACATGATGTAATGGCTTGTCAACTGCACCACAGAGGTTGTTAATTAAATAGGTAACTAACCATAGTTATATGTTATGTAGTAAGCAACAACATATAAAGTAATAACTAACATGAATTCCTCGCTCTTCAATTCCAGCCAGCCCCTCAATGCTAGCCAACCCCATTATGGCAAGCACCCTCTCTTCCAAAGCTGTAAGCACTAGTTTGCAGCTTGGACCTCCACCAGTACGATTTGCAGACTGTCGTATGGTTAAGGCTTTTTTCTTTGTTTTTGATTTCCAGTCTGCCCAAACCTTTATTAGTATGATAGAAAAATCATTATGGTTAGTGATGGATCGATAATTAAAAGTGATACATAAGATGAATAATATAAAAAAGTTATGAACCTTTTTCCATTTCTCTGATGGTTTGTGTACACCACTACCAGCAGAATTTATGGTGTTAGTTAACTCCTGCCATAAATTCTCAGCCCTTATACGGCCTTGAGCTCCTAATTGGGGTCTTGATATGTCCCCATTCCTAAAACATAAACTTTTATATTACTTGACGAAGTCCCAACCAACGAAGCCCTCTTAAATATGCATGTATAAGCCTTAGCTTATACATGCATATTTAAGAGGGCTTCGTTGCAACTTATTGCATGACAATGAATAAGTATTTTTATGAAAATAAGGAGTTATAAATGCAAACCTTTCCATAAACTCAATTAAAATTGCGAATTGCTCCGCACTTGCTCGCAATCTCGTTTCCATTACTGAAAGTTATCAAAACAAAGATGAACTAAGATTTGTACTACTCGGTTGCATGCTATGTACACTTCACATCATAAAATCTTTTATTTTATACGAAAATAACTCATTTCAAAATAATAACTCACTTTTTAACACGAATCACACCAAGTGCAGTTTTAAAAGTTTCAAACTTACAGCGCCGCCAAAAACACTTCGAATTCATTTGACACTTACATCGCTAACCATAGAGCATAATCAACTTTTAGCGAATGCTCAGAACGAATCGGCGTTCGCGCCGATTGGGTTACATTGTCTACCAATCTACTAACGCTAACGATGTATCGTGAGCGATTGTAGAAAGAGAATCGTCAAAAATGTATGTTACTTTGTCTAGGCCTACTGGGGCCGTATATTTGCGATAATTCGATACTCAGTTAACTTCACTTTAACTTTAACTTTTTATTGCAAACTTGAAAAAAAACGATTTTTAAGGAATCGATCTTTTGGACCTAAATTTTTTTGTGAATCGATTTATTAGGTTACGATTCGAATCGATTTAAAAATCGATCTTTTTTGTAAAGAATCGCCATCCCTACGTTGGATACCTTAGCGAAGGTCGTGGGTTCGAATTCTACAGTGAGCTTGAGCTTTCGGTGAAATAATCGTGAGGAAAATAAAAGTAGTAACTAACCAATGAATCGAAACATGGCTCTCTCTGTAATCACCAACACACTGAGATCTTGCGACTCATCTAACTCCTTTACAAGAACGTACTTAATTTTTTTCACTACAACAGGATTAATCTTTCCCGTGTAAAAAGCAACTATAGGACCTGGCTTCAACTTCTTCAATAAGGCGATAACCTCCATCATAACGGAGTCATGCTGTCTCAACGATTGAGCGCGTGTAGAGTTCATACCCTCGTGAAAATATACGTAGATATGCTTGGGTTTTTTATCGACAATTTGAAAATTAATTCCCGGGCTCCAGTAAAAAACGTTGTAAATTACCGGTTCAAAAAAGTGATACAACACATTGTACGGGTCCGCGACGCCGGGGAAATATTTAACTTGGTTGGCTTTCATGGCTTCGTGTATATGTTTGTATGGGGTCCCAAATCGATCCTTAGTGCTCAGGTCTTCGGTACTTAGTTTATCTTCGACAAATATAACAACTGTTTCGCTGTTTTTTTTGGATTCAAATAATATGTCGGCGAATTGTGCCGAGCTCATTTTGGCGAATGGATTTGCCACCACATTGATATCTTTTAAAACGTTGTCCGTGTCTATCAGCAACACGGGTAGATTTGTTTTCTCGGCACAAATTATAGAAATGCGAAGAATTAGTATACTAACTAATAGATAATTCATTTTATTTGGAGGAAATCTTTCACGTTAAAAGAGAATAATGTTTCTTTTGTTTCCATCGATGACGCATGCATGACATGGTTACCCATTGTTTCATCCTGTGGTGTTATCTTCTTGGATTGTCATCATAGAGTTTTTATTGCTGTTATGTCCTCTATATTTATTAATGTCTGTATGTCCGTATTTTAACGGGGCTTAGACTTGGAATTGATAAATTACGTAATATATAAATTAATAGCGTTAGGCTACAAGACCGGGTTTTAACCTGTAGACCATCACGGTCCCATACATGGACCAATATAAGGTAGAAGAATAGCAAGTTACGTATTCATCAATCTTAAAGATGTCCGCGAAGGTGATTTTATGTGTCGTCATATGGAAAGCGCTGGCATATAGATACAGTTATTCAAACCAGTACTTACCTAGATAAGCCCGAAGTGCACGCTAGTACGTCACAATAATATAAACATAGGTACCTAATAAATATAAGTACCTATATAAGTAATACTTGGAAGTAATCCCTATCCCTGGTGTAGTTAAGATTTAAAAAATTTATCACTTTGCAAGTTTCAGCCAAAAGTCTATGCGTATTATATTTGGGTGCATGTAATATTGGAATTACGAAATCATCGTGGAGAATATAATCACTTATTTTTCATGACCTATTCATTGAATAAAAAATTAACATTTAGTTTAAAAAAAATAATGTAAAGCCTGACCAGTAACATAAAAAACTTTCTCTGGAAGCGCCACATTTCCTTTTTTCATAGCAACACTAAGTATAGTCATGCCTATGTGAATTGACATTTTTAAAATAATTTTAATTATTTTTATGAGTAAAGAAAATTATGTAAATAAAACCATCAATCAAACTTCGTACGAGTTATAATTATTATTCATCACATTCAGAATCTAAATATGTATTTTATGCCGAATTGCGCAGAGATCAAAATCATCTAAATTAATATTCTTTTATAATTTTGGTTTGTTTTTCTTAGGCGTAGAAAATACAGCTGACGTCTTTCCCTCTCTGCGTATTTTCATTACGGAAGAGCGAGATATACCTAAAAGGAAGCACGCAATATTAAAATAACTAAAATCGACCACAAATAGGCCAATTTCCAACGCACATACTATATGAACTACCTACCAGTCATGTTGACAGTAAATAGGCGATGTTATTTAGAGAGAATAGACTGTAATCCCTCGGACTTCTTCTGCTCAAATACTTTATTATATTGTCAATCACATTTCTTTCACGACTATATATAATTTTCGGCATTTTAAGGTACAAAAAACTCAGAAAAACAAATAAATAGAGTTGACTACACTTTGAAGTTTGAAATGAAGTTTTAAATTTAGTGTTGCCAATAAAAGAAATTAGTTCTATTATTTTTCCGCAACATGGCGAAGTTTTTTATTTTCCTGGTCAGGCATATATTGTAAAATATATGCTCGACTATTCATATCCTACTAATATTATAAATGTGAAAGTTTGGATGGATGTATGTTTGTTACTCATTTACGCCAGAACGGATCTGGATGAAATTCGGCATGGAGATAGATTAAAGTCTGGAATAGCACATAGGCTACTTTTTATCCCGGGAAAAGATAAGATCCCTCGGAACGCAACGCGGGTGAAACCGCGCGGAACAGCTAGTAATTCATAAAATGAATTATGTTATAATGTAAAACAGGTACTAAAAACTGTATTGCTTTGATATTATAAAATGGCAACACTGAACAGTCATAGACAAGCGTCAATGTAATCATATGATCACTCTTCCACTTTTCTTTCACATGACCAATGGTCACTCGTCATCGCCCATTTTTCGTCTTTTTATGACAATTTAAGACGAAAACAGTATTTTTACTCGCTAAACGTCCACTAGTGTTAACTTATCGAAAATGGCGTTTTGCCGTTTAGTGTTCCCTTTGTTAGTTCTAAGTGTCGTACAGATATATGCCTCGGATGTACCAGTTTTCCTATGGGGTGATGTACAAATTAACTACAAATCTAACCCGCTAGAAACAGTACAGAAGGAAGAATTCGACAATATATTAAGGGATCAGCTCCAAGAGGATACTTTCGTGGTAATATTCGTCGAGGAGACATTATCAGTGGATGATTTTGCACGTAAAAATTTAGTAGGGGAAACATCATTCCCTTACCTTCAACAGAACCTGCTACAGTCAGTGTACGTGCCATCAGTCAAGAACCCCCTGTCAGAAATCAACAAACTCGCCAACTCCGTTGACTCTGATCACGTGATATTGACTGAAAGTGGGCTATCCAAAGATATTGAGGAGATCAGCAAGTACTTATTCATCAATCTTAAAGATGCCCGCGAAGGTGAGACCAGAATGCAACTCCTGCGTCGCCACAACGATTTCATGGAGGACATTTATGTGAATCTTAAGGACCGTTACAAGCATGTCGTAGCTATCTACACTGCTGAGTATCCATCGTGGACCATGTCTGTAACTCACTCCAGAGTTCGCCGTGCAGCTAATGAGACTTATGGCAATGACCATCGTCTAGATGGTCTGCGTATCTTTGTGGGTGGTATCAAACTGAACAGTCTAAATACCACACTCAACCTGACCCAAATGACCAACAGCACAACGGAGTTTGGAATCGGCAATATGACTACAACACTCTATTACCCGGAAGCTGCTCTCTCGTTGTACTTCAGACAGGCCCGTGGATACTGGTTCTTCGGTAAGACATTTTTATCACGTAGCTGTTTTGTGAGAAATACATAGGTAGTCAAATTTCTAATTGTTATGTTTCTCTATACTGTTTCGACGGGCCAGTTGGCATGGTTGGTTAACACACTACCTATCACGCCATAGGTCGTGGGTTCGATACCCATCCAGGACAGACATTTGTGTGCATAAACATGTCTGTTTTTCCTGAATCTGGGCGTAATTATCTATTTAAGTATGTATTTACAAAAAAAAAGTAGTATATGTAGTATATCAGTCATACAGTTTCCATATTACAAGCTCTGCTTAGTTTGGGATCAGATAGCTGTGTGTGAAAAGTGTCCGAGGATATTTATTTATTTATTGAATTAACTGATAACAAGTATTTTTAGTCACTTTACCTGTTAGTTCTGAAGGTGTACATCATCCTTAAACAATAAGATAACAATTGAATCAAAAATTCCGTGAGCCAACTAATTAAATTGCAAGTTTTTTAGTAAACAGACTGAGGCCAACAATTCATTCAAATGTGTTCTAGTCATCTATAAAATCAGAAACTCTATCTAGGTATAGTACATTGACTCATGTAATTTCTGTTTTTCTTAATCTGACAGAACTAAATTATAAGATGTAATGAATTTCCTCTATCATTAAACTAAACTCAAACTCATTTATTCAGTTTAGGCCCTGGTAAGGCACTCATGAACGTTACAATTGACTCTACCACCGGTTCGGAATACACTTAAACTGAGAAGACTCCGGCAAGAAACTCAGCAAGGCAATTTTTTTTTAACAGTGGATCTTTCTTACATTTTTATAAGTACATTTAGATACATTTTCAAATATTTTACACTAAGCCAGGGGGATGCAGGTGCAGAGAGAAGCTACTACAATCATATATTTCTGTCTTCCATGTAATGAGCCACCTTATAGTAGGCTTTGTTCATTAACCTAAGTTTAATAAAATTTTTGAATTTAAAGTAAGACATTCCAGCTACCTCACGTGGGATCCTATTGTAAAAACGAACACAATTCCCGAGAAAAGATTTATTAACTTTCGCTAGCCTGAATCTAGGGGTCACAATTTTATCTTTGTGTCTTGTATTAAAATTATGATGATTACTGTTTACTTCAAACAAATTTAAATTTTTTCGAACATACATTCTATTTTCATATATGTACAGCGAGGGCAACGTTAATATCTTAAATTCCTTAAATTGATTTCTCAGTGACTCGCGAGGACCCAAACAATAGATCGCGCGAATCGCCCTTTTCTGTAAAATAAAAACAGTATCCAAATCAGTCCCTGAACCCCACAGCAAGAGGTTATAGGACATCAGACTATGAAAATATGCAAAGTAAACTAACCTAGCTGTAGCAATATCTGTTATTTGTCTAATTTTCTTTACCGCAAAAGCAGCCGAACTCAATTTGCTAGCTAAATTTTCTATATGAGGACCCCATTGTAATTTACTATCTAAAGTTATACCAAGGAAAACTGTCTTGTCAACTAGTTCAAGTGTTCTATCATCAACTAGTACGTTGGTGCTGCTCTTAGGAACATTTGGAAGAAAGAATCTAATACATTTGGTTTTGCACGCATTAAGCATAAGATTATTGGTGGCAAACCATTTTGACACTGTTGCTAAGGTCTCATTGAGATGGGTAAGGTCAGCGTCTTTTCTATCTACTCTAAAAATTAGGGAAGTATCATCCGCAAATAAAACTATATCGCACAAGTTATTTATCATGTAAGGCAGATCATTTATATAGACCAAGAACAAAAATGGCCCTAGAATCGATCCTTGCGGTACGCCCGTTTTAACTAAAGACCCTGGGGACGTAGTACAACCGATACCTACTTTTTGTTGCCGACTAGATAAATATGATGATACAAGACAAAGAGCCGTGTCACGGATTCCATAGTGATGAAGTTTTAAAACTAGGGTCTGATGATCCACGCAATCAAAAGCCTTGGAAAGATCACAAAATACGCCGACCGCATCTTGAGAATTCTCCCAGGCCTCAAAAATATGCTTAAGAAGTTTAGCCCCTGCGTCTGTCGTGGATCTCCCTTTAGTGAATCCAAACTGGTTAGTATGCAAAATCCCGTTATGTGTGAAATGAGCTAATAATTGGTTTAAAATTATTTTTTCAAAAACTTTGCTTAGTGCAGGAAGAATAGAGATAGGTCTGTAATTGGAAGGATTATTTTTGCAACCAGATTTAAAGAGAGATAAAGCAAGTCAAATGCTTTTTAAAGAACAGAATTGGCACCAAATATTACTTAAAATTATACCTATATGCAATGCATGCGTATATCACACAGTTTTTGAAATGCACATCATAGTTCAGTTTTGTGGTTTACTTTGTTTTTTAACTTGTAATTTTAAATACTACGGTTACATTTCTGGACCACTCTATGACTGTATAACATAACTTCAAGGCATTGTTTAAAAGTCACCAACATATCAACGGTTGAAAGTTTATATTTGGGTATAAGTGACAAAATGCAATTTTTTGAGGAGAGCAGTTTAAAGCTTGAAATTACAATAAAATGGACATTATTTATTTATTTATTGTCATATTTTGAAAATGGAAAAGTCATTGCGTAGTCTCAGGAGTGCGCATTCGAAAAAGCAGTTTTTTAGAGTTCCCTACTTCAAAAGGTAAAAAAGGAACCCTTATAATATCACTCTCTTGTACGTCTGCAACGGATTCTAAAGTAGAATCCCGAGTATAGTGTGGGATTCAAGAGCCTTTTCACGATGACTTTTTCACGAGTTATAATACTACTTTTTCTGATTATTATGTAAGACTATATTTTGTGCAGGTATATAACTCCTATTTTCGGGTTTGATAAAAATCTTTATGTCGAGTATTGTTAAAAATACTAAATCCATAGATTAAGAATTGGTCTTCGCTCCGGGGCGCGATGATTTATTCATATATGACTAAATCATTCTCCTCAGAAACGTTTGCGCCGTGTGTGTGTGTGTGTGTGTGTGTGTGTGTGTGTGTGTGTGTGTGTGTGTGTGTGTGTGTGTGTGTGTGTGTGTGTGTGTGTGTGTGTGTGTGTGTGTCTCATGTAATAGGGATGTTGCCTATCTATAATATAAAAATGATTTAACTAACACTAACCAGTGTATAAAACACTTAAAAATACTCAAAAATAGTGAACACTTTGTTAAATTCAACCATATTATGATTTTTTATTAGCAATTCAACATTAAAGAGTAGATCATTTGACGATGTATATTTATGACGTCACAAGCAAGTATTTCATACAAATCTCCATATAAACTATCGTTGAAGCTGATTTGATATGTCACCTATTTTCGGTAATATTTCATGAGATAGGGTGAAAGAAAATCCTTGCATGGCCTCGTAGAAAACTCAGGGAGGAAGTTTGTAGTTACGAACACATTTACGATGGATGGTATTACCCTCTCCCTTAACCCCCCTCCCCCTATAATATCTGGCGCCACGTCTGGGATGCTGCCTTGAAATGTTTATTTCCTCGCAGACTTATCGATCTACTACCTCACTAGTTGAATACTACATCTTGTTTTCCACAGCTTTTACACTACGTATTTCATTTATTTTATCCTTTCCCGGGATTCTTTCACGCAACAACGGCTGAATAGATTTTGATGAAACTTGTCACACAGGTATTTCATATCCTAGAATAAAACGTAGGATTTTTATCCCGGGATAAGATCCCTCGGGAACGCGGGTGAAACCGCGGGGCGGAAAACTAGTTTATGATTTTAGTATAAATGCCATTACATTATGTTGGATGTTTGTTTCTAAATCATGCAAAAACGGCTGAACGGATTATGATGAAACATAACACACAGGTAGATAATATCCTAGAATAACATATAAGATACATTTTTCTTCCGTAAAAAAGAAATGATCCCTCGGGAATACAGGTGAATCGCGGGAAAACTAGCCGCCATTTTATATGCCTGTTTGTCCACAGAGACTGTAAATCTCCAACCAACCAACGAAGTGGCTGAGGACCTGTTCCCAAAAACTGAAGAAGTATACGCGCTACAGAATTACTCGTACCGCTGCGGTCAGGATGTGGTCTTCGTCAGCATCAATCAGACCAAGTCATACAAGCTCACCTTTGAAGACATACAGGTTAGTAGTCTTCGATCAAATCGCTTACCACCAATAAAGAACATCTATATATATATATATATATAAAAGAAAGTCGTGTTAGTTACACTATTTATAACTCAAGAACGGCTGAACCGATTTGGCTGAAAATTGATGGGGAGGTAGCTTAGAACCAGGAATAACACATAGGATTAAAAAATATGAAAAATTCACAAAAAAAAAGATTTATGAAGAAAATTATTTTTGTCATACATTTTGTATAAAACGACGTTTTGACATGTCTCGGGATAGGGCTGACAGATGACAGATGGTTTAGATTCACAAATTGGACACGGTAGGTGTCGCTGGAATCGGGTTCTATGTTTTGTTTTAATTTCAAGGCAGGACAACGTCTGTCGGGCCCACTAGTTCCTTATAAAAAAAAGTAATGTAGGTTAATAAACTTCCTGATTCACTGAAGGAATCCACCTACCATTGGAATCCTTTAAAAGGGTACTACATCGATGGCTATGGCAACATTGTATTTACTCAGTGGGTGAGTTTTAAAACATGCGTCCGTAATAACATGTGGATGTGGGATATTGGGTTATCATGTGACGACATAGATTCATGGATTGTACGTTGGTACCTTGTAGCTTTTCAATTAACAACAAATATTCATACACAATTTTAATGGCAGTCTTAATCTGTTGACTCGCGAGATTAACCTGTCAAACATCTAGTCAACACGCGCACAGTTTTATAAAAATCAAAATTCGCGCCCAATTTTCAAGTAAATGTCATCTTCCCGATTGTCCCATTTGAGAACCAAGTGGAGCGGACTCTGAAACCCCGATTGTCCCCAAGAAAGAACTGACAGGATAAGAAGGACTTATATTTTTTTTAACATCTCATTTTAATACCTAAGACTTAGTTGAATAAATTATTTGATTTGATTTGGTTATAAAGTGGGAGGCTAAAGTGTGTCTAATTAGCCTACTTGACCAGTGTCGCATCGTTCAACGGATGCACTTCACGTACCGAGTAAAAATAACCTAAAACAACCAAAAATGCCATTGTGTATTATGATATGAGATATCGTAATGTAATTACAATATTAAGCTATTTATGTATGCGTTAGAGTGCCATTTCTCAAGATCGAAAATCGTGTGGTAACCTATTTACTCCTTTTTAAACGACTTCAAAAAAGGAGGAGGTTATACGTTCGACTGTATGTTATTTTTTTTACATATAATAATAGTATTGCTCACTACCGTTTAATTTTGGTCAATCATATTAAAAACTTATTAGGATCGGAGATATTTATTTTGTTTAGCACTTATACAGGTGATATTTTCATATGGGAATAGCGAAAAATGATTTAGATGAAAAGTAAAACTGAACCAATAGATTTTTTTTAAAAACATTTTCCCATGGCAGGAATCGAACTCATTGCTTTTAAAAAAATTACTCAGCCTGTATTATTCAGATGTTCTTTTTTTTACTTTTGAATAAGCTTGTGTTTGACCGCAATCTCACCGTAATAAGTGATGATGTGGCCGAAGGTGGTAAGCATACAAAGCCTATATGGGAACGTAAAGCTGTCGGAACCCATCGATAGGCCAGCCAGTCGAGAAAGTACCCTACCACCGTGCTATGGTTTCCTCATGATGTTTTCCTTCACTGAAAGTTCATTCTGGTTATAACTCGGAAATATTCGTAGTTATTCGACTACGAATATCTCTGTCTCTCTCTTGACTGTATTCAGTTTAAGGACTTGTGCTAAAACTGTTGGCAAGCTTCCAACTGTGCCATTTTTTATGTGCCACTTATGGATTGCCTAAATGTGGATTATTTTTATTTTTTTACAAATCCTACCACGAACCTTCCAAATGTACCATCTTTTAAATGTCACCTCATCATCATCACCTACCCTGTTCCCAATTTGTGGTCGGCGCAATGTGAACTTTTCTTCCATTCTGTCCTTCTATCCGTCATATCAGAGTTCACTCCTTTCTTACTGATATCATCTCACACACAATCCATCTCTTTTTCGGTCTTCCTCTACCCGTGTATCCATCCATTTTCATATTCATAATATCACCTCAATATCATTTTACTAAACCTAATGACTTAAGAAAACTAATATATGCTAATCAAAAATGAACATTACATCACAGGTCCAGAATACAAATTGAAACACCATTGACTTATTTAATAATTAATCATTACAGATTCAGCCTTTCTTCGGACCAGTGAACAGTACTGACTTTGGAGAAGCTTTCGACTGCGTTGGTTTCTTCTCTGTAGCTATCTGGTCCGGTCTTTTTGTGGTGTTCATCCTCCTTGCTATCACCTTCTTCGGTATTATGATGATGCTGGACATCCGTACCATGGACCGTTTCGATGATCCCAAGGGAAAAACTATCACCATAAACGCGGGAGAATAAATCCGCCATTATCTTATCGGTGCCGTAGTATTTGTGAAATATTCCATGAGCTCAAAAGTTTATCCAATGTTTTTTTTTAATTCAATCACAATTGTGCTGATGAAAATCTTACTAAACTAGTTACACATCTCTTTCTCACTTGAAAAGTTAGTTTTTGTTAGAAAGAGAGTGCGACAAATTAGTTTTGAAAGCTGATCAGCACCATTGCTTAGACTAACAAACGGTGCCTATTTTCGATTAATTTTAACTCTAGCTTTTTAATAATACAGTTCAAATCCCATTTTATATTTTTTAAAGAGTTTATAAATGGGATAGTTATTTAAATCTGCTTTATTTTGGTTGACGTGTATTTTTAAATCGACATGATACACGCTTCGAAATAAATAAAAAAATCGATAAATATTATATTTAAATACGATTTCATAAACCAATAATGTGCCTGCGAAATAAAATTTAAAATGTGGGTTTAATATTTATAGATAGATAATTAGATTTTTAGAGCATAAAGTCGCATACTGTAATTTAAATAATCGAAAACTATCCAATAAATCCTTTTTTCATTTTAAGGACCCTTAACACTACACGAATAATTGCGGTGTTTCGTTTATGTACAGTATGCACTTTTAAATGCTATTACTGATAGAAATGCTTTTATATAGCGTCAAATGGCCTTAAAAATTGAATTGTCACTACAAGTCTGAAACCAATTTCCGTTTTAATACAACGATTTCAATAATGTTGCCGAGCTTGAGAAATCTTATTATTATATTAAACGCATATGTAGGTGTGTAGTTTATAAAATGATTGTTAATATGAGAATGTTTATGAAAATGAGATCCCTCCATGCTAGTGCCAATTTCATGTAGTTCATTCCATGTCGAATAAAAAGTTTATGAAAAAAAAATTGTAATCAAAACAAACTATTTAAAAAGTTAATTATAAGAGTTCTTCTGTATTTAAGTGTCCTTCACAATAAAATAAATTAATGCAGCTTTGGGTCGTACGAGTGGGTTATTTAATCGAGTTAATTCCAAATAAAACGGATTTTATGTCACAATAACAATTGACCAGCTCGTATTGCCTAAACGTGCGTTTGGTTAGCGTAAAAAAACGTAGCGTTAACTTGTATTGTGTAAGCGAACAATTAGATTTAAGCGAATCCATTATTATACTTACCACAATAAATGATTATAAATTTCGCTTTTTTCTTGTAAATATTTTACTTTCCGCATTTCTGTATATTGTTTGTTTTTGTTTTGAAAAGTATTAAATGCTGTGGAGACTAACACAATTTTTTATTTTATTTCGAGCATTCATTTCAATAACTTTATTTTATTACTTTATTTTACCAAAGGGGCCGTCCATTAATCACGTTATTTTTTTTAGCTATTTTTAACACCTCCCTTCCCCATGGTGATACGTGGTGAGGTTTAAGACTAACCCCCACCCCCCACACAAAATCACGTGTATTTTTTAGTACCTACAAATAATCTTAAAATACTGGTATTAAGTATAATTTTATTATATTCTAGGAAATTAAGGACCCATTACACTCCATTTTTCGGTTTATAAATCGCGCGTTTGATGAGAAAATAAATACACGTGATATCTTAATACAACCCCCTCCCCCTTGTGATATTTTGTGATGATTTTCCGAACCCCCTCCCCCTCCTTTCGAGCCTCACGTGAATCGTGATTAATGGACGGCCCCAAAGTATGATTAAAAAAAATCCTTTCTTTTTTTTATTTATTTATTTAATTAAAAAACATAAACAATATTACTGTTTCTTGGCTCCCGTAAACCAATATGTTGGTTTGTATGGGAGTTGCACAATCCTCTATACAAATTACAGATTAGACTATAAACTACTATTATCTATACTAATTACCTAAAAGCATACAGACAGCCAGAAGAGCGCGAGCTACACAACACACCTACCTACCCACTCATGTCGCTCAAGCAACACTCACACATCTATCTGCACATTCTGCGATAGGCTTCTACGTGCATTGATAATATTATAATAAATGGGAGTATTATAGAAAAGTTTTTAATTAGTGGTGTTCGCTCGGATCATTTGGCTCAAGTAGTTAAATTACCTTCCAAGAGAGAAATTATATCGGGAAGTAGAGAATTTAGACAAACAACTAAGAACAGGTTGGATAATTTTAACAATAATTTGGAATTAAACCTTCTTAATATGTCCTTCGAATCTAACGATCCTAATATTACCTATGATAAATTATTTTCAGCGATTTGCAAAGGATACAATAAATTTTGCCCAATTAAATATATTAAAGTATCTGATAAATTGAAATTTTGTGAGTGGGCAACTAAAGGAATAAGACTGAGTAGGGATAATATGTATGAACTCTATCGCAAAAAATCTTATTCAAATAACGAAGAGTTTCATGCATATGTTAGGAGTTATTCAAAGATATTTAAATCAGTATGTAACAAAGCAAAGGCTATGTTTATTGCCAAAAAAGTATGCGATTCTAATAACAAAATTAAAACTGGAAGTCTGGAGTTAGTCTGGAAGATCATAAACATGGAGATTGGTAAAAATAAAAAGGAAGATGAAACAATTAATCTTAAAGTAAATGAAAAGCTAATTACAGATAAACTTAACGTAGCTACTGCTTTTGAATCATTTTTTTCAACTATTCCGACTGAAGCTACAAAAAATCTTGCATCATCTCCCACTAAAGCGGAATGTCTACTTAAAAAACATTTTTCTAATTATATTCCAAATTTTTCATTTAAGTATATTGAAACTAGCGACATCTTAAGCGCTTTTAAGTCTTTGAATGTAAAAAATACTGAAGACTTATGGGGATTATCAGTTAAAGTTATCAAGTGATCATATCACTAGCATAGCACCTGTTCTGGCAGCGGTTTTTAACAAATGCATTGATAAAGGTGTTTTCCCTGACTTAATGAAACACAGTAAAATTGTTCCAATTTTTAAATCTGGTTGCAAAAATAATCCTTCCAATTTTTTTTTTTTTTTTTTATTTATTTATTTAGAAAATATACAAAAAATGTTTCTTCACTCCCTTAAACCAGTGCTGGTTTGTCTGAGAGTTGCAATACCTCAAATAAACTTATGTACAGATAATTATTAAGACATCGAAGGTATTGTCTAAGACACATACCTAAGCACATAAAAATAAAAATAAAATTATTATATAAGAAGGTAGTTATAATATTTTTTTTTTCCTTTAACCAATAACCACAATACATCGCCTCTCTGCAATTAATTGCACAGACAAATACTCGACGTTATACAGGCTGCTTCACATAAATTAGTATTATCTTCATATTAAATATTATATGTTATCGATGAATTTTCATTGAAGAATTTTTTTAATTTTTTTTTATGTTTTTACGAGTTATGGATTCTTTTAAAGCTTTTGGAAGACTATTTATTAATCTCGGTACTATGAATCGGGTAGTGCGCTCACCATATATGTTTTTTGCACCTTTTGTCCTCAACATTTTCATAGTAACTTTTCTAGTAGAAATATTGTGATTTACTGTATTTTCATTGTAAATAAAATAATTTTCTTTTAATAATAATAAAATAGTTTTGATTTCTACTGGTAATACATTGCAATATTTAAATATCTCCAATTCGTTATTAAAATATTTAAGTTTGATTTTATCAGGCACGATGTTTTTTATTATTCTATATTGTAAATTGTGTATTTGCTTAATAAAAGTTTTATAAGTTCGGCCAAAACTACTCAACCCATATGCGATGATACTCTCCGCAAGCGCCTTGTACAGCTGCAGCAACATACAATATGGGGTTCTCCGTTTTATTAGTTGTAGATTTACCATTATTGCCCTCAGTTTATTACAAACGGATTCTATATGAGGTTTCCAGCTAAATCTATGATCGATGATAAGTCCTAAATACGTATGCTGCTGCACCTGCTCGATCGCCTCGCATTTACATGACATTCCATCTAAATGCAAGCACTCATGTTCATGTGCAATAATATTAACCACTTGTGATGTTTTGTTATGACTAGAATGGATATGCATGAATTTAGTTTTTTTGGCATTCAGCACTAGCCCTGCATCGTGTGACCACTTGCATATAAGATTAAAATCTTCCTGCAATTTGTGAACGGCAACATTGATATCAAAGTCATCTGCTATAAGACAGGTATCATCCGCATACTGCATCATAACACATTTTTTTATTATATTGTTTACGTCATTCACATAAGTAATATAATGCAATGGTCCTAAAACAGAGCCCTGTGCAGTACCTCCATTTACTCTTATCTCTTCGCTATACTCTTTCCCTACTTTAACTCGATAACTCCTCCCTTCCAGATAGTTCTCACACCATTTTAGTAAAGGTCCACGAATTCCGCTGTTGTCCAATTTTTGGATCAGCACTTCATGCCTGAGAGTGTCGAACACCCTGCTATAATCTATAAAAACCATTACCACATGCTTTTTGTCATTCATGCACAAATTAATGTGATCTGTAAATAAAGATAGTAGCTGTGATGTGTTTTTGTTCTGCTGAAAACCAAATTGATTTTTTGATAAAATATTATATTCACTGTAAAATTTTTGTATCTCCTGTGCTATATATTTCTCAACAACTTTATCAATTATTGGCAAGATAGTTATAGGTCGATAGTTACTGCAGTCCTGCTTGTTCCTCTTTTTATGTATTGGTCTTACTATACCTGATTTCAATTCTGAAGGGTATATTCCTGTGTGAACACTAGTATTTATAAACTGAGAAATAGGGAAAGCTAATTCATCACAAATCGACTTTATATCCATCGGCCGAATACCATCAATACCCGGTCCTTTGTTAATTTTAATTCCTTGTAGCATTTTCCTTATTACTTTTGGTGATGGTTTCTTAAATCGCATGGTAATGTTCGCAGGGTTTGAGTAATCTTTACTGTTTAGTATGGAATTATTACAGTTTAATATCACTTCTTTTACGGCCTTTTCAAAGCTAATGGCAAAGTTATTGGCGATATCTTTCTCACTAATTATATCATTTTTAAATGCTTTTAAAATCACATCATCCAATGATGATTTTATCCTACCGTTTAACCTATTTAATATCTGCCAAACTTTTTTAGGGTCATTTTTATTTTCATTTATGAGATTTTTATAGTAATTATTTCTTGATTTTTCTATTAACTTATTTACTTTATTCCTTAATTTATTATATTCTAGCAGTAAGGTTTTATTTGTAGTATCCAGTTTTAATTCTATAAATTTTTTATCTCTTTTCTCACACATTATTTCAATTTTACTATTAACTCATAACTCTTTACTTCTTTTAGATTTACTTACTTTTATTGTATATCTAGCTTTTTCACAACAGTTTAAGATGCACTTTTTAATGTAATTATATATTCTATTGGGACATTTAAATGTATTAATTGGTTTCCAATCTATATTTTGTAGTTCCTGTCGCAAAACTTTGTTATTATATCTTTCAATATTCTTTGGAGCAACCTGTATACCGTTCACAACATTCCCGCAGCAAATGATCGCCGTGAGGCGATGATCGGCCATTACTGTTCCTAGCGCTGCACAGTACGCGTCGAGTGTGCGGGATCTAATAAAAATGTGGTCAATACAAGATTTAGTTAATCTATCCTTTCGTAATTCAACTCTTGTGTAGTCGGAAATTCCGCACACTAGACCGTGACTGTACATCAAATTGACATATTGATTGCGAACATTATCCATGTTGCTAAGATTAATATTAACATCGCCAAGAAGTATGTAATTCTCGGTGGGAAACAAATCAAGGATTGAGTTAACTTCACGTAGGAATGATTGTTTACATTTATTTGGCGGCCTATAGATAGAACATAGAACTGCGGAAGTGTTTTTATCTGTTGTTATTTTACCTACGATACATTCGAAAGATACTGTGGTGATCAAAATAGTGCTAAATTTATGTTTTTCTAAAATATAAACAATAATACCTCCACCTTTTTGTTGTTTTCGAAGTTCTTTATGCATATAATAGCCTGGAATATTATACAGTGAACTCACTCGGTCAGATATTCCGACCTCCGACAGTACAATAACATCTATTTGCTGCTTGTAACTATTCAGAAGTAATTCAATTTTAGCAAAATTCTTTATAATAGATCGTATATTTACATGAATGCAAGTAAATCTATTTAGTGACTTGTATATAGTGGCTGAGAAGTTAGGCAAATTAACACAGTTTTTTATTTCTGTCACATTATCAGTATTGAACGCCATCTTTTACAACAAAAAAAGAAAAAAATGATAGGTTTAACTAACTAAGAAAAAGTACGCAGGAATAATACTTACGAGCTATGTAAAGCATCATAAATATTCTCCTCCGACCTGATAACTATAACCTTATCTTTGTCTCCCCTCCGCGCCATAATTTTCCCATTTTTAAACCATACGTATTTAAATTGATCCTTAAGTTCCTGCTTGGATTTCCATTGAAGATTTTTATTGAATTGTGTAAGTGCTTCTCTCAAATATATTTTTTCCTTAGAGAGGCTAGGTTCCAACGTTGGTACCGCATCCGCTGCAATCAAATGTTTCTCCCGTGCTGCTGTTATCCATTTGGACTTGATGTCCTCATCTTGCATCACCATTTCAATTATTCCTGCATTACCCATGCGCGGAGGTTGTCTTCTAGCTTGTTTCACCTGCTCGGGACTCATTTTTAATACCATTGCTATATTCTCAGTAATTCGATTCAAATTTTCTTTCTCCTGTGAAGGAACTCCTGACACTTCTATTTTGTTAATAATGTTTCTCTGTTCGGCTTCGTTTATACGCTGTTCTAATGAATTTATTCTGTTCTCTAGGTGCACATTCTTATTCTTCAGATCATTATTCTTCTTTTCGAGATCCTTTATGATTTTTTTAAATGTTTCTGTACTTTCTATACACTCATCCACTTTGTCACTTAAAAATTGAACAGATCTAGTTACCTCATTTATTTCTCTTTTAAGAATTTTATCTATATGCTTTGTAATATCAGTTGATAGCTTTTCAGAGTTGATAGTAACAATTTTTCTAGATTGATTCAGTTCTTCATCGTCATCATCTTCATCTTCCGGAATCACGAATGAACTTTTGCGTCCTACCTTTAAGGTGCAGTCATTGCATGTCCATTCCAAATTTTCTGCAGCACGTATTGCATTGAGCTGCTTATTGGTGAGACCTGCACAATCATTTCTTGCATGCACTAGTAAGCCACAACGATTACATTCAAGACCCGGGGATCTTTTATTCACTGATTTATTACATTGCGAGCACTTGGACATTGTGGGTATTTGTATAAAAAAAAAATATATATATATCTCTCTGCTGTTGAACGTGTTAGTTAACTGACGTCTGGACGAGGTATGATAATATGACGAGGATTACAAACCTATCTCTATTATTCCTGCACTAAGCAAAGTTTTTGAAAAAATAATTTTACACCAATTATTAGCTCATTTCACACATAACGGGATTTTGCATACTAAAAAGTTTGGATTCACTAAAGGGAGATCCACGACAGACGCAGGGGCTAATCTTCTTAAGCATATTTTTGAGGCCTGGGAGAATTCTCAAGATGCGGTCGGCGTATTTTGTGATCTTTCCAAGGCTTTTGATTGCGTGGATCATCAGACCCTAGTTTTAAAACTTCATCACTAGGGAATCCGTGACACGGCTCTTTGTCTTGTATCATCATATTTATCTAATCGGCAACAAAAAGTAGGTATCGGTTGTACTACGTCCCCAGGGTCTTTAGTTAAAACGGGCGTACCGCAAGGATCGATTCTAGGGCCATTTTTGTTCTTGGTCTATATTAATGATCTGCCTTACATGATAAACAACTTGTGCGATATAGTTTTATTTGCGGATGATACTTCCCTAATTTTTAGAGTAGATAGAAAAGACGCTGACCTTACCTATCTCAATGAGACCTTAGCAACAGTGTCAAAATGGTTTGCCACCAATAATCTTATGCTTAATGCGTGCAAAACCAAATGTATTAGATTCTCTCTTCCAAATGTTCCTAAGAGCAGCACCAACGTACTAGTTGATGATAGAACACTTGAACTAGTTGACAAGACAGTTTTCCTTGGTATAACTTTAGATAGTAAATTACAATGGGGTCCTCATATAGAAAATTTAGGTAGCAAATTAAGTTCGGCTGCTTTTGCGGTAAAGAAAATTAGACAAATAACAGATATTGCTACAGCTAGGTTAGTTTACTTTGCATATTTTCATAGTCTGATGTCCTATAACCTCTTGCTGTGGGGTTCAGGGACTGATTTGGATACTGTTTTTATTTTACAGAAAAGGGCGATTCGCGCGATCTATTGTTTGGGTCCTCGCGAGTCACTGAGAAATCAATTTAAGGAATTTAAGATATTAACGTTGCCCTCGCTGTACATATATGAAAATAGAATGTATGTTCGAAAAAATTTAAATTTGTTTGAAGTAAACAGTAATCATCATAATTTTAATACAAGACACAAAGATAAAATTGTGACCCCTAGATTCAGGCTAGCGAAAGTTAATAAATCTTTTCTCGGGAATTGTGTTCGTTTTTACAATAGGATCCCACGTGAGGTAGCTGGAATGTCTTATATTAAATTTAATTTTTTTATTAAACTTAGGTGGCTCATTACATGGAAGACAGAAATATATGGTTGTAGTAGCTTCTCTCTGCACCTGCATCCCCCTGGCGTACTGTAAATATTTGAAAATGTATCTAAATGTACCTACTTATAAAAATGTAAGAAAGATCCACTGTTAAAAAAAAATTGCCTTGCTGAGTTTCTTGCCGGAGTCTTCTCAGTTTAAGTGTATTCCGAACCGGTGGTAGAGTCAATTGTAACGTTCATGAGTGCCTTACCAGGGCCTAAACTGAATAAATGAGTTTTGAGTTTGAGTTTTGAGGCGACGGTTTTACGCGCTATATAGGTTGATGCATTTTGTAAAAACTATTATTTTATTAGGTATATTCATTTTGTGATAAAAAGTATTTTTTTAATTTATATTTTATATTATTTGGTTTTAATATTGATTTTAATTCTAAAGTTAACTTATTAATAAGTCTAGGAACAATGTATTCTATTGTTCTCTCTCCATAGAAATTATTTGCACTGATGGTAATGATATCTTTTGATTTAACTTTTCTGGTGTGGTTTTTATGAATAACGACATTAGTACAGTAGTCAAAATAGTTTTCTAATAGCAATAATAAATTTATTTTATCCTGGATCGGCAGTACTTTACAATATTTAAATATTTTTAATTCAGAGTTCTGATATTTATTTTTTATTTTATTTGGAACTATAGTTTTTAGAATTGTTATTTGTAAGTGATATATTTGTTCAATGTAAGTTTTAAAAGTACGACCATAGCTGCTCAGTCCATAAGTGATAATACTCTCTGCTAAGGCATTGTATAGTTGCAGCAACATACCAAACTATAATAATCAAGCTGAGAAGCTGCACCAAGTAACAACATTTTACAGATATTTTGAAACTAAAAAATAGTTTAAGAAAACTAAAAAAACACGCTTTTATAAAAAATCTAACTAAAAAGTAAAAAATAATTTTCAATAAATTGAAATTAAGGATAGTGTGATTAGCAAAAAACATTATTTTCTACTTTTTAGTTTGGTTATTTTCAAAAGCGTGTTTTATGAAAGTAGGTTCAATTTGGCACATTCTCACCTTTTAATGCGCCAGCGATGCTGAGTTTAATTAAATCCACAAAGAAGTTATAGCCTAGGTATAGGAGGGTCGAAAATGGCCTGAACTGCTTCGAGAAAAGGATGGTACGGCGCCACTTTTTTGCTCGAGACGATTCAAATCAATCCATCGTGTGAAAAGGTATGAAAATAACGTTCATTTACACGTCAATATACATCGTATATAGATATATCAATACTATTGTATTTATTTACACTCTCCATGTACGTACAGGTCTATATACATTGTATACAGGCACCTATGTCAACATTTACACTATTTACAAGTCAATATATAATAGGTTTGTTCATCAGATCAGTTCGACAATAATATGGTACATTATTGTATTTTCATCAGAACTACATACAACTGCCAATTTTCATGACGCTACGATCCATGGAAGATGGTTAAATTAGTTACCTTAGATTCAATTTCATTGTGAGTTACATACAGATCGACCTAATAAAAGCGTGTTAAAAAGCTAACATCCTATTTTTCTAGTAGGTATTTAAGATTTAAGAACATGCTGTTCTATCGTTATTTACCTATCCTATCTATAGTGTCTATGAAATAGTCAATAAAACTTTTCGACATTCATTATCCATTGAATACTAGAAGATAATTTAAAACCTATTTTTTTAAATCAATAAAACAAAGTCCCCCAAATTCGTCTGTCTGAACGCTTAAAACTCCAAAACTACTGATCAGATTCATGAGGATGGTTTAGGTGTATAATTCATTATCATTTTGTGTAAATTGCGGAGTCGCGTAAAATAGTCAAAGTAAGTAAATTAGTTGAGATGTAGGTAGATTAATAAAAAGAAAAGATATTTTACAATTTATTTATTAAAAATAGTCGAAAACAGTGACAAAGATAATATTAATAATATTCATATTGAACGCAAAATTTCTTCCTTCATAATTGGTGCAAAAAATGGCGGCAAAATTGACAGATCGTTTTTAACTGTCAAATATTTTTTTAATACTTGTACGTGTCGACGCTGTAGCCTTTGCCGGCGACCTTGTCGTCGATCCAGTCGCGCAAGTTGGCAACATCGACGTATACTCCAGGGGTACCATCCTCACCGCATCCGATGCCCCAAGCTACGATACCGCTTTGCTGATAGCGATCGGTTTCATACTGGAAAATGATAAAACACAATTAGCATAGAGGGACAGCCGTAGTGACGTCAAGACCGTGCCAAAGGTAGGTCGGGGTTCGAAAAAAACATCGCACCTAAGGTTCGTCTACCTACCAAAATTGTAGTGGATGTAATTATTATCTACTAGTTTTCCACGCCGCGGTTTCACCCGCGTTCCCGAGGGATCTTATCTTTTCCCGGGACAAAAGTATCCTAAAGTTTTATTTCAGGATATGATCTAATTGGTGCCAAGTTCCATCAAAATCCGTTCAGCCGTTTTTGCGTGAAACAGTCTCCATAGTAGGTACAAGGTCGGTAAAAATACATACATGACAATTTTAATTCTTGCAACACACACTATACGAAATAAAATCTAAGCTTGTAGCGGATTCTTCTCGCCAAAAGCGACCTTCCGACACAGCGTTAGAGTAACAATTCATAAACCAATTTCATACGAGTACCTCGATTGGACAAGATAGAGGCGATCCACCGTCTCCCTTGCAAGTATCCTTGCCAGCCTCACCACCGGCGCACATGAAGGTTGAATGGAGCTGGAAGAAGCGTCCTAGTCTGGTCTTCCGTAGCTGAGTCTGGCAAGTGTTGTGATCTACTACTGGTACTTCGATCTGTGGACAATACGAGTGACCGTAATACGTTTCGATGGCTTCCATTCTCTTACAGCACATCGGATTTGAAATACTAAATTATTTTCAAATATTGAAAACTAAAAACGTAGTTTCATAAAAAGCTAACTCTGTAGAACGCGTTTCAATGCAGCTAGTGACACCGAGGCTGGTGGGTCAACTGATGGTATGTGACTTGTCGCCTATAGACACTAGCAATACCTACCATGGGGATTGCCAATGTGTTCTACAACTTATTACAATGCCTTAAAGGCAACTGGCTCTCAAGTGCAATTGCCGAAACACACCAAGAGATTCTTAGCGACAGATTTTCAACTTGAGGGTGGCATCCAGCCAGTCGAGTACTAGAAAGCACCCTACCACCGTGCTATGGTTTCCTCATTATGTTTTCCTTCACCGAAAGCTCAAGCTCATTGTAGGATTCGGACCCCATGACCTTCGCCGCGGTATCCGACGTCACAACCACTGCTATCATCGCCTTACCTTCAAATTAAAAAAAAATTACCTTCTTCAAAATGACCTGGTACCGTCCTTCTTTCCCAAACTTGTCCTTGCCCCATCCGGTGGCGAAGCATCTCGTCCCAGCTGGCGTTTTCTCGCGCATTGGAGGTAGACACGCGAACCCGATGTTCGGGGTCATCTCAATAGGCTTTGACAGGAAGAGAACTGCCACGTCGTAAAAGAGATTGCCTAGGAGGTTAAAGATGATAAGGTCATTTGTCAAGTTAATATGAAGCGGCAAGAGAAAAGAACCTCGTAGCCGAATAATCACGAAACATTGTTGTAGTGACGATTTTGTTATTGGTGATTGTTGATTCGCTATATAAATTATTTTTCTTATTTCAAATTAGCAGCCAAATAATGCTTATCCGGCCATTGATAAATCATGTGTTAGTTAGTCCATATGCATAATATTAAAGTTTATGGTTTAATCTCAAAATGAAAAGGTTAACTGAAATTAGTCTCATGTAATTACTTCAATAATAATTCGTTAGATATCAGTATTTTTTGGCGCTAGATACAAGACTTTATCTATAAACTTTCTAAAAAAAAAGAACGAGAAAAACTAATTTCTACTTTAGTTCGATTTACAACAGAATCAGCTAATCTTAATTTCATAAAATTCCCGTGTCACGATATAATACGAAACCGATCTTGATGAAACTTGGCATACAAATAGATAATAACCTGGAATAAGGGAGAGGATACTTTTTATCCCGAGAAAATATAAGATCGCACGGGAACGCGGGTGAAACCGCGGGGGCTAGATCTACCACGTTGCACAAATACCTTTGTTAAAATCTTTATGAATGACGACACTCTCGACATCTCTATCCTGGAAGGGGTATATCTCTTTGGTGTTCTGTGTGTCCCACTCGCCGGCGCGGACTCGAAGCTGCTTGGCGGCCGCCACATAGTGCGCCGCTGTGAGCACCACGCTCGGATGGATGAGGGACCCTCCACCCACGTACACGTTCAGCTTTTGACCATCAGGCTCGTTCTCATTCACCGGCTCGATCCTGACAAGAGTAGAGATTTTTATTCTTCTTTTTACTTTAGGATAAGCTTGTGTTTGACCATGGTAAGTGATGATGTGGCCGAAGTTGGTAAGCACACAAAGCCTAGAAGTGGGCTCTTAAGTGCAGCTGTCAGAACACACCGATAGGTAGGCGACAGATTTTCAACTTGAGGGTGGTAGCCAGCCAGTCGGGTACTACAAAGTCTACGGGTACTACCCTACCACCGTGCTGTGGTTTCCTCACGATGTTTCTCTTCACCGAAACCTCAAGCTCATTGTAGGATTCGAACCCACGATATTCGCTGCGGTATCCAACGTCACTACCACTGAGCTATCATCGCCTAAAATTCCGATAGTCAGTACCTTCATTGTGTGAAAGATGATATGAGTGAAATGTAAGAAAATAAATAATTGGGAACAGGGCAGGTGGTTTGCAGATGCATTGGTAAATGATATGTAATTGGGAAAAGGGCAGGTGCTTTGCAGATGCCTTGGTAAATGATATGTAATTGGATAAGCACAAACAAAATTTCAGTTTGAAAATTGATTTTAGTAAGTGACTAACAGAGTTAGCTATCCTATAATGTCCTGGGATATAATCCGGGGATTTGCACGATGGTAGGGTACTTTGTAGTAGGTACCGGACTGGCTGGCTACCACCCTCAAGTTGAAAATCTGTCGCCAAGCACCTATCGGTGTGTTCCGGCAGTTGCACTTGAAAGCCAATTCCCATCTAGGCTTTGTGTGCTTACCTTCGGCCACATCATCGCTTAGCATGGTGAGATTGCGGTCAAAAACAAGCTTATACTCTTCTGAATGGCAATCGAACCCAAGGCCTATGGCGTGATAGTTTCAGTTTCACCAAACTTTCACCAAGCATGCCAACTGGTCAGGTGACGGTTAGCCAACAAGTCAAAAAATACCTTTGATATTAATTGACGTAGTAAATCTAACAAAGGAATAAATCTAAATAAAAAAGTCATTGGGCAACGTGCCCAGAATGCTGGTGGCATTGCCACGTCGAATGCTGATTCTTTGAGCGAGGTATATGCCAGCATTCACGGAAAAGGTGGTGTGCACTCGGCCCCCACGGACCCAGAGTTTCAACCCCAAACGGCTCAAATATGTAACTTGTATCTAAGTTACTGTATTTGCGCCGCTTGAGGCTCTCTGCTGACATGGCTGCACCACCGGCCCTATCTACTGTCTCTGGAAGATGAGACGGTGCTAAGGTATCAACACACGTGGCATCCCATACCAAAGGCCGACCCATCTTCCAGGGTATGATTGTCATTCCATCGGGTCTCTTACCATCTTCACGAAACAAACCATTAGGTTCTAAAATAGCTGTTACGTTGGCGGTAAGGGCCCGACGGATGATATCATTAAGACAAGCGCGTCCCGAAAATATGTTACTTACTTGAGAATAGCAACCATCCACGGAAACTCTCCGAACTTGGTCTCGCCGTCAAAATCTCCCGTAGTCCTCATATCGACGCCCTTCGGGTTACGCCATCCGCAACCTTCGCGCTGAAAAGGGAATATTTATGTTACTGAAACTATTTATTCAGTTTCGGTCCTAAGGCACTAATGAAGGTCGAATTACAGAAGTTACTACCGGTTTGGAAGTCAGACATCAACTGAGAAGAAACTCAGCAAGGATACATTTTTAAAACTATGATTGGACCATCTGACTAAAACCAATAAATAGTTATTCAGATTTGTTTAATTTAACCAGCTTAACATAGATACAATACTCAAACGATCGAAAACTCCAACCAACTTAGCTTTTGGAAATATTTAAAATCCTTTGTCATAATATATGTATTTCATAATACGACATCTATAGGTACCAAAAAATTATTCCTTTCGGCTGGAGTCTTTATTTATTTATTTATAACTATATTAGACACACCAACAGTTTACATATTGACACGTTCATAATTTGAATATACACGATTAAGATACAGATACATATGTAAACCTATAAGAGGCATGTACAGCATTTACCAACAAGACAATAACATTAATAATTTAAAAATTATATATATAAAAAAAATGTACTAAATTAAAAAAAAAATACGAAACTTAAATTGGACTACATAATAATACTAAATAAAAGAGTCTTCTTCTTACGTATTCCATAAATTTTCAGACGACGCTTTGGTTTCTTTTTATTCATAATTTTCATGTTAAGTAACTAGTTCATGTTTACTTCTAGCGCTTTCCATAAATTTGCTTTGGAATAAGCATATTGCCTCGGGCCTTCGAATAATGATAATAAAAAAAAATTGCAAGAATATGGTAAGAAAATGGTGACAAAAAAACAAAATAAGTACATAATACATATTCAGCCAAGAACTGGCATGCAAAATTATAAGCAGTAGCATCAATGCATGCATTTACCTACATAGTATCCATACTAATATTATGAATGCGAATGTGTGTCTGTCTGTCTGTTACCGCAGAACCGATTTTGATGAAATTTGGTATAGGGATAGATGGAAACATGGAGAAAGACATAAGATACTTTTTATCCCGGGAGAAGGTAAGATCCCTCGGGTGAAACCGCGGACGTTATTTCTACCACGTATCTTCTACCAGTTACTACTACCATCGAATGATTGATGACGAGAAATTAATCAGAAAAGTTCAAAGTCCTAAATATTACATTTCACATCCCAAGCTATCGCGGTAGAAACTTTTTTGAAAGAAGTTCAATTTGGTTTATAATTAATATCTTTTAATTAGTAACAGTAAACCTTATTTTATTAATTATCTAAGCAACTAACTGAATTAAAACTAAAAACCTAAATAACTTAAAAATAAATAACAACTAAACTACAAATAAAAAACTGAATTTAAATTGCTGCCCGGGGAAATCGTGCCGAGGACGCTAGCGGCGTTACCTCGTTGAATAGCCAGACTGAGGCGTTGGCCGAGGTAACTACCAGCCCTCCGGTCACCAGTGGTGTCCACCAGCCTGGAGGAAAGGTCTTTATAGAATTTTTGGGCACAAGGTCCCCATGAGCCCATGGTCTCTACCCCAAACGGCACAAATATATAATTGTCACCAATAGATGAATATTTGAGCCGCTTGAGGTCCTCCGCGGCGGTGGCTGCTGTGCCCGCCTCACGAGATGAGCCCACCACGTGAGAAGGAGCAACAGTATCCACGCAGGTCGCATCCCAAACCAACGACATGCCTCTCTTCCACGGTATAAGTGTCATACCATCGGGCCGCTTACCGTCGTCACGCAAGACACCGCTCGGCTCTAAGATGGCCGGTACGTTGACGGAAGCAAGCGCCCGACGGATGATATCGTTTAGGGCAGCGTGGCGTGACAGACGACCTGCACTGCGACGACAAGCGAGACCGTGGTGTCCAAGCTGGTGAACATCACTTCCACACAGGCAGCGATGAGGTGTATTAACTGCACAGCCAATACGTAAATTAATCGCTATGGAAAAAGAAGAATTATCCATTAGGGTGCCCAAATTTGGTGATGGTAGAGCATTCAGCCAATACCCTGACTCCCGTTGAGCAGTAGCAATGAGGCGAGCCCGCTCTGCCAGGTCGGAACTAGTTTCCAGCAAATGCTGTTTAACCTGGTTACAAAGTGGCTCGTCCCATTGCTTCTGCGAGAACGGTAAAGTCGGAAGGTTACCACTCGGACAGGCCTCCTCCCATGCAGTTTTGGCCTCATCACGGTATAAAACTGTACAGTCTCCATGGACGTTACTCATAATTTTTTTAAAAAGATTGTCAGCGCTGTGTGATGAGGACAAAAAAGCTGGGAGTGAGACGGCGGATACTTTGCGGATGCCAATGCCACCAAACCTTACTGGAAGTGATGCTTGGCACCAAGACCTATCCGTAAAATGGCAATTTAGAATTTTGGTTTCAATCTGCGATTTGTTTTCCCATAGTCACGCAAATGCTAGTCAAAAATATAAAGACCCTGTCCTACTTCAAATAAACGACCTTAGCAAAGCGATGACGTCATCAACTATTAACCAATAAAATTAAAAGGTAACTGGTTTTCATAAGAATACCAACAATGATAAACACATTTGAAGTCGCGACATTTTACTAGATATATTGGCGACGACTGACGAGTTGAGCTGAGCGACTGGTTAGACTTGTTTTGTTTGTTATCATTAGGGTTGGCACATGGGCAAACCAAAATCAGAACGATTTTTTTAAATTACGTTTGGTTTTAAGGGTTCCGTACCCAAAGGGTAAAAACGGGACCCTATTACTAAGACTTCGCTGTCTGTCCGTCCGTCCGTCTGTTACCTGGCTGTATCTCAAGAACCGCGATAGCTAGACAGTTGAAATTTTCACAAATTATGTATTTCTGTTGCCGCTATAACAATAAATACTAAAAAGAAAATAAAATAAATATTTAAGGGGGGCTCTCATACAACAAACGCTATTTTTTTGCCCTTTTTTGCTCGATATCAATAATGGCAACAGGTAGGCTCTTGAAATATTCACAAAATACTCAGTTGTATTTTTACCTTAATAATAAACAATAAACAATAAAAATAAAATAAATATTTAAGGCGGGCTCCCACACAACAAACGTGTTTTTTTGTTGCCTTTTTACGGAACCCTTCGTGCGCGAGTCTGATTCGCATTTGGCCGGTTTTTTTATACCACAATTAGTGTCAACTAGGCAGGCGGGGTCACGTGATGTTAGTGACTACCTTCGCCTATAATAGATATTAGCAATATCAGGGGGATTGCCAATGTGTTGTACACCTTATTACAATGCTTTAAAGGCATATAGCTAAAATTTATTAGAATAACATAATTCTTTAAATATATTCTTGACACAACCGAAATCTCAGTTTGATGTTTAATTCAAATTTGATTGAATGAAAATGAAAATGTTTTTTATTCAAATAGGCCTTTACAAGCACTTATGAATAGTCTAGACTCTAATGCTCGGTTCGGAAGGTTGCTTTTGCTGAGTAGAGCCGGCAATAAACTCAGCAATTACTCTTTTCAAAAACAACTTACACCTATTACATTTAATCATTATTTATTTATCTAGTCTCACTGATAATATTTGCGTGTTAAGGCGGCAAAATAATAATAAATAGAATTTAATTACGACTGACTAAGTAAATAACAAACTCGCACAGACCAGCCCCCACAAGTAGCACCTGTTCACAAGTATGACACGTGTGGCAGCCACCGCCCTCCTCGCACATATTGTAGGGAAGTGAGCATATATTGAGGGGAATTCAACTACTTTTGATTTGAAGAAACCGGTTAAAAATATTTAAAATTATTATGATTAGTACCTATGTGTGTGGCAACCCTAACATTATCGCAACCGGTGACATCGAGGGTCGCGCTAGGTCATTCTCATTATGCAGACATGTCGATTTCTTTTCTTCATTATTTTAACGATTTATTTAATTAGAGTCTAAGAAGTACCTATGTTTTAGAATACTTTAGCAGTGGACAACAGCTGATGCAAGAGGATTCTGGCTCACAAATATCCTGGGATATTCTTCAGAGAGCTATCTGATCCCAAAATAGAGCTAGTGCTAGATAGGTAACCATATTGAAATGAAATGTTTATTCATCCAAATAGGCCTTCACAGGCGCTTATAAATTGTCACATTCTAATAAGTATAATGCACGGTTCGGAAGGTTGCTTTTGCTTTTATTATCTGGCTAAGCATTTACTTAAGAAAATGCTATGAAACCGACACTGGTATAAATCAAGTCCCTGCAACTTAAATCAGCAAAGTAAAGGACTCTTTCAAAAGGCCATGATAACAAAGTAGGAAAATACTTCAAGATCCAAGGTGCTAGTGACGTCGCTAATCCTACAATGAGCTTGAGCTTTCGGTGAAGGAAAACATCGTGAGGAAACCATAGCACGGTGGTAGGGTACTTTGTAGTACTCGACTGGCTGGCTACTACCCTCGAGTTGAAAATCTGTCGCCAAGCACCAGTGGTGTGTTCCGGCAATTGCACTTGAGAGCCGCAAAAAGGCGCGCATGGTATAAAAAAATATGTCTGTGCATTTATTACTAGGATAAATACGACAAAAATGTTTAGATTAGAGTTTCTGTTTTTATTTTTACTTTCAATTTTCATTTCCACGTATCGCAGATAATTACTTTTGTATTTTAGCATAATATGGAATGCTGATGACGATATGAGGTAATCATTACGGAAACAGCAAATTTATTTCTAAAGGTCATAAATCATTGCTTGATTGAAGCTATAATAATTATTTAAACATGTAAAAATCTTGTCTATTTATAAGGTCTATTAAATATCAGAGAGCCGTATTTATAAACTCAGTCCGCCCCGACGTTTCACCCGCGTTCCCACTAGTATTCTGGCCACTAGTAAAGAGGCTAGGCTGTTCATTGAACGGCTAATAATCTAGTTGGCTATGACATCTTTATAATATACTAGCGGACCCGGCAGACGTTGTCCTGCTCTAAAATTAAAACAAAACTTAGAACCCGATTCCAGCGCCACCTAACGGGTCCAATTTTGTTTTCAAATCATCGAGGAACCCATTGAAATACCTACAATACAACAAATTTTCATCCAAATCGGTCCTTTGTTACCGTACTCCTCCGAAACGGCTGGACTGATTTTGATGAAATTTTATATGTATATTTAGTAGGTCTGAGAGTAGGTTTTTATCGATTTTTTATACCGCTAATCCTACGGGGTCGCGGATCCTACGGGAACGCGAGTGAAATCGCGGGGGAACAGCTAGTAAAAAATAGATAACAACCTATTCTCAGACCTATTGAATACAGATATAAAGTTTCATCAAAATCGGTCAAGCCGTTTCGGAGGAGTACGGTAACATCTTCATTTAATATGATGTTGGATACTCACAGCAGGTTCATCAGGTTTAGGGGTTGGTTTGATAGGGTTGTCTGGCGGCCTCTGGTCGGGCACGAGGCAGCAAGTGTCGATGTAGTTCTCGCAAGGACCATCTCGGATACTGGACGTGAGAAACAAGCTTTATTACAACTATTTAATCTCAGTTATAAAATTATTAGATACAAAAGATAAGATTTTCGTGGGTCCATGGTACGTACGCATAAAATGACTAAGCGTATTGCATTACACAAATCAATATCTGAATTTGTTCAAAAGGAGGAGGGTTTAATACTTCATAACTCCGTCATTTAACCGATTTGGATTTTTTTGTTTGGGAGGGTATAATTCCCGTTTAGTCCCATTTGAAATTTATTAACCGTCTTCAAAGAAAGAAGATTCTATGTTAGACTATATGTAACTTCCTTTTATTATATCAATCAAACTATTTATGGGCACGAGAAGTCTCCGGAAACGCATAATGGAATGGCAAGAGGACGTTACCGTGAGCCATCTCCACGCAAATGCTAGCTCAGTGGTAGTGACGTCGTCGGCGAAGGTCATGGGTTCGAATCCTACAAGAATCAAATTCGAAGCTTGAGCTTTCGGTAAAGGAAAACATCGTGCGGAAACCATAGCACGGTGGTAGGATACTTTGTAGTAATCAACTGGCTGGCTACCATCCTCATGTTGAAAATCTGTCGCCAAGCACCTATCGGTGTGTTCCGACAGCTGCACTTGGGAGCCATTTCCCATCTACGCTTTGTGTGCTTACCACCTTCAAACACAAGCATATCCAGAATTAAAAAAGAAAACCTTAGTATAAACATTTTTGAAATCACAATCGCGGCCTATCCTTATCGTCCTCTTTATGCCTGTAAAAGACTAAAGTAAATAATGTTGGTACTCACCGTATATCAATGACACCAGCTCCATCGGTGATCACAGTATTGTTGTTGACGTTGCACAGGTAATAACGCACGCATTCACCATCCTCACCATTGTCAGTCTTGCACACTTCCACTCCTGGAATCAAAATACCTGCTTGAAACTTGTGTCCCGAAGGATCTAATGATTTCCTTTATTTAAGTATTATATGATACTTTAATCTTTACGAAAATATTTAAAAAATTACCTAGAACACCAAAGTTTGTTTAGATAGTTAAATGTTTTACGGCAATATTATAGGACCTTCGTCCATACTCGTAGTTCGAGATTTTCATCAAAATTGTTGGAGATATGAAATACAAGATTGCTCGTTTAATATTGAAATGGCGATTCGTCACTTCACTTCTTATTTAAATGGCATTGTCAGAATGATTTTTGCTTTCATTCACAGCTTATAACTATATTTCTTTGGGCCTTCTTTTGTTAAATTTGGAACTTTCAGACGTCCCTGTACAGTTGCGGTTGGGAAAGTATTGATGATTTGTGGTAGAAAGAATCAGAAAATCGACAATAGTCCGCAACTCTTGTTTGGAACTTTATCTTGTGGTGGTATCAATCAACAGGTTCTTCATAAGGATGAAGAAGATATTAGAGGAATATGCTATACAGCAGTGGAATAAAAACCAATTATACGTTCGCCTTGTTTAACAGTTCTATCTATACTAATATTATAAAGAGGTAAAGTTTGTGAGGTAGTAGGGGGTAATCTCTGGATCTACTGAACCGATTTTGAAAATTCTTTTACCAATAGAAAGCCACGTTATTTGTGAGTGTCATAGGCTATATATTAACCTGAAAAATGAAAAAATCCCACGGAAACGCGGGTGAAACCGCGGGGGACTGCTAGTATTTAATATAATAGACAATACAAAGGCTTACGATTGGTTAAACTTACAACGCTTCTCTCTTATACTTTCAAAACTTCACTTTTTGGAAGAAGAATTTGAAGAAGAAGAAGTTAGAAGTAATTACCGTCTATCATTACTTGACATGATCTTGTACCTAATACAATATCTTTACAATACTTACCACTTTCAGAAGGTACTAAAGTAGAAGTTATATTTTTCTTGTCATTTGCTGGGACATTAGTACCCATTGTTCCATTATTCACCTGTCTTTTGTCTGGCTGTCTGATTGGATCTATATAGAATTCTTGTTCTTTATCATCACTAGCTGTACTAGAAGCTAAAGCAGCCATTGTATTGTCAGTCGCAGTAGGTATACTAGCCACAGTAGTTTTACCAAATATCAGGTCAATGATATAATCAAGGTTACCAACATCTGCCGTATCTACTGTTGGAGGCCCTGTGATATCAGTCAGAGGTGTGACAGCAGTGGTACCAAAGATTTGTTCAATAACTGCATCCAGATCATCAGTAACATCTTGTTCGTTAGCATTTGAAGGTCTATTAGTTGACTGTACGACTGGTTTTTCAGATGAGCTACCAAAGATCTGCTTGATGATAGTCTCCAGATCACCAGCACCTGAATTATCTCACCTGTGAGCAACACCATCTAGTCGTCGTACCTAATTCCCAAATACAATAAGGTACTTACCAGCGCTTGTTACAACTCCTGGTACCAAAGTAGAAGCTTTGATAGTTGTCGGCTGTGTGACAGATGCTGCAGTTCCAGTGGACGCTGGTGGGTTGCCGAAGATCTGGTGGATGACTGATTCCAAGTCGCCGCCCTCTCCAGCGGTCTGACTGTGAGCTACCGCCAGTAGCGCTAATATTGATAGTTGTTTGTACATCTGCACAAGAAAATGGCGGTTTTAAGAATATGTATCTACTGAGTTTCTTTTTAACTTTTAGATAAGCTTGTGTTTGACCGCAATCTCACCATGGTAAGTGATGATGTGGCCGAAGGTGGTAAGTTCACAAAGCTTAAATGGGAACTGGCTGTCAAGTGCAGCTGTCGGAACACACCAATAGGTGCTTGGCGACAGATTTTCAACTTGAGGGTGGTAGCCAGCCAGTCGGGTACTACAAAGTAACCTACCACTGTGCTATGTTTTCCTCACGATGTTTTCCTTCACCGAAAGCTCGAGTAGGATTCCAACCCACGACCTTCACCGCGGTATCCGACGTCACTACCACTGAGCTATCATCGCCTTTGAAAGGAAACACCGTGAGTAAAGCATGGCATGGTGGTAGGTACTCGCCTGGCTGGCTATAACCCTCAAGTTGGAATTCAAAGTCAAAACCATTTAGGTTCGCTCTAGGGGGGCCATTTATCAAGGTCTACAGATATTACCACCGGTTCAGAAGTCAGCTTTCAACTGAGAAGAACCGGCAAGATTGTGTCGCCAAACACGGCTCGGTATGTTCCGGCTGCACTTGAGAGCCTTTTAATCTTTGTGTGGTCCTTTGGCCTTATCATTACTTCTATGGTGAGATTCTCGTCACAGACAAGTCTATCCAAAGTAGAAGACAGATTCGATAGGTTCACAAGTATTAAATCGTGGTATAAAAAAACCGTCATAAAGTTAATGGTAACGTTCATAAGTGCCTTAACACTGCCCAAACTGAATAAATGAGTTTTGAATTGGATACCTCACGAACAGGGATAAAAAAACTAGTGTTTAATGTGAAAAATATCCTAAGTATTCTCATTGAACGAAATATAAATTAGTACGCAAGTAATTACTTACTTTACGTTAATGTAATTGTATTTACTGTTTTATGCTCATATTAACTATTGTATAGATCAAGAATTGTCAAGGAATTTCCCCTGAGTTGTAGTAATGCATGTACCAAGTACCAAGCAGTTGTGGTTACAGTTGGTTCTACAAAGTCCCCGGTCCAAGATAAATAATATCGTATTTGGCATACCTATACCTCGCTCAAAGCATTGTCATCCAACGTGGCAATGCCGCCAGCATTTTGTTAGATAGGTACTTAATTTTTGGAAAATGTTAATAAAATCTTTCAAAAATAAGGTAATTGAAGCCAATATTGAAGATAAAATATCAAACACTCCAGTATATAAAATTACTAAAAATAATCAACATAGAACATGTTATAAAATTAATCTTTTTAATTCTTTTTAATTTTCAATCAAACCACAAATTAGATGTTTTGATGATGCATACGTATGAAGTCACGTGTGAAAGTTTGTAAGGATGTCAAGATGTTTATACTCTTTCACGTAAAACCTACTGAATAGGTACCTTAGATTTTCACGAAACTTGGTACATAGGTAGATCCATCGGGAACGCGGGTGAAACCACGGGGCGAGAAGCTAGCCAGAAAAACCATGAATAGAACCAAATTGTGAACCCATTCCTTTGTTTTTAAATTCGATTAAAAAATGGTGAAAACAAGTGTAATCTTATAGCCACAGAATAATCAATTGAAAATCTCCTCGAAAACGACTTCAACGACCTTACACTAACAAAATCTAGCTTAAAAAATAAACACATTGATTATTTACCTAAAAACATTTAGACATTGGAATACATTTAGTTAAAATTTATAAGATTTTTTGTGTATGTAGGTACGTTTGCTTCGAATTCGCTAAATTACTGAGCCGATTTTGAAGGAAATTTAGTGAGCTTATGACTCCGAGACGGAGATTAATAATCCTGAAAACCTGACGGCGAAATAAAAATGGTTGAATTGTATGATTCTCCGTAGACGTGCCCGTAGCATATACCTACACGTATGTATGGCCTAATTCATAAAAAAATCGACGATCTTTAGCAACTGCTTAGCAGATTCTTTATTCAAATTTTGTATAGAGAATTTGAATTTAGAATCTGCTAAGCACTTACCTGCCAAGCACCGTCGATATTTTTATTTTATTTTTGAATAAGGCCAGTAAACTCTCCCGTAAATATGGACGCCAAATTAAATTACCGATTCACTTACGCGATAGTACTACGATTCTGAATATAAAACTTACATTTAAAAGAAAGATCTACAGTAAAAAATTGCCTTGCGTACTTTAAGTGTAGTACGAACCGGTAAAGACAAATGTAACGTTCATAAGTGACTTATCAGCACTTAAACTGAATAAATGAGTATTTAGTTTGAGTGTGGGTTCGAAAATTATCTAAATAATTACTTACCTATCAAGAATCGTAGAGTAAACTACCTAATATATGTCCATTAAGATATAACCTGCCTAAAGAAAATACATTAACATATAATTATGAAACTAGTTCTGGCTACATTTTTAGGGTTCCGTACCTCGAAAGGAAAAAAACGGAACCCTTATAAGATCACTTTGTTGTCCGTCCGTCCGTCCGTCCGTGTGTCCGTGTGTCAAGACCCTTTTTCTCAGGAACGCGTGGAGGTATGAAGCTGAAATTTATATCAAATGCTCAAGTCTACTGTCCCTTGGAGCTGTGAAAAAAATCAAACTTCTAAGCCAACTCAATCAAAAGATACAGTCGTTTAAGCTGCAAATTTCCGCAAATTTTCGAAACTCGCAAAGGAATCAAAACCTACAGGGTACTTCCCATGAACTCAGAAGCTTGAAATTTAGTACGAAGCAACGTCTTATAGCACAGATAAAGAAAAAAATAAAAAAAATAAAAAAAGTTGAAAATTAAAGGTGTCCCCATACATACATCGTTACCACTAATTAAGATGGCCTCTGAGTTGTATCGGCGCTCATACAATTTAGAGGTCTAGCTTAATTGGCTCCAACTTCAAATAAGTTAATCGAAAAAAAAAGATAAACTATTTACAAGTTGGTACGGAACCCTTGGTGCGCGAGTCCGACTCGCACTTGACCCGTTTTTTTTAATGTTGCGAGCTATGTTGTTGACGTCATATTTTTATCATAATACCTACACGAGGGAAAGAACCTGCGCCGGTTTATAGATTCTTTATTCGAATCAAGAGTTTTTTTTTAATATCTTATGCGAGAGAATATTCTTAGAAATCTTACTAGGTAGGTGTACCACAAGTGACCAGCCACTCGGGTCACCTGATGGTAAGTGACTACAATCGCCTATAGACGTTAGCAATACCAGGGGGATTGCCAACGTGTTGTACACCTTATTACAAAGCATTAAAGGCTACTGGCTTTAAAGTGCAACTGCCGGACCACACCAACAAGTGCTTGGCGACAGATTTTCAACTTGACAGTAGCCAGCCAGTCGGGTACTACAATGTACCCTACCACCGTGCTATGGTTTCCTCACGATGTTTTCCTTCGTATACCAACTTTATTGCAATTATTTAAATTTTGGTGGATATGAGACGGTCAAATGCCAGTTGAGAAATAAAATATAAGACTATTTTTGTCTTTAATGACAATAACAACATTATGTATAAGAATAATAAGGTTCCAAATACAATAATATGTCGTTATTTATCTATTCGTGACCTTTGAGGTCAGACTGCAGTAGGTATCGAATTGATTCCGTCCGTAGGTGCCACTTACAATACTCCATTCTTTATTTTTACCCACAATTCTAAAGAATTTACCAAAAAAAAATATGCATTTAGAACAGTTAAAAATATTGATGATTCATTTAAAATATTGTTAAAACTCCGAACATCATGTTTTATGCAAAAATCAAAGTAGGTACTACATAAATCTCCGCTTTGATTCTTTATTCTATCACGAATTACGCGATCGAAAAGAAAAGAAACAGATACAAAATAAGATAAAAAAATGTACCTTAAATTATTTGAGATTCGTTACACTATTTCATATCACAAAAGCACACATATGTTAACTTTAACACATTAAAGTTTTTTACAAGAACTAAAGATACTAGTTTTTTACTTTGCTTTTTTTATTGTTTTTCCTCGTATGCAAGGTCGGTACGCTGTAAGTCGCGGCCGACTGTCTCGCGCCGTTCGTCAGATCACACTGTCCATGTATTCATGTTAAATATTTATGTTGACAAATTGGGACGTATTCTTTAAGCATAATTATCTCCATCGTTTTCCTTAACCATCGGTCTAATGTTGAAATTATATTGCATTAAAAAATCCCCAGGTTTACGCACCGGGTTTGATACCGTACCGTGGTTTATATCTCGTGAACTTATGATTTTGTAAAGGACTAGTTTTCCGCCCCCAGTTAATCACCCGTTTCCCTAGGGAATTAAAGAAAAATATAGCCCGCATCGCTGATTATGTAGTAGGTACTTATTTTTTGTGTTTAACCAAAGCAACAAAATATAATCTTTTATAATATTAGTTATAATAAAGTATAAAAAAGTGAAGAAAAATCACGATCTAGTCCTGTATGTAGTCTTCCTAATTTATCAGAACTATAGTTTTAGATGTAGGTTGTGATGTGACCCATTTTTTTTAATATGAGACCCTCAGTGGTTGAAAAGTCTCTGGCATAAGCTACTCAAGTAAACTTGTAAACAAGACTATAAATATAAAATATTACAATAACGTTATCATATTATTGTTATTCAGAATACGGCAGCGTTCGTTCGGAAATACCGAACCATTTAAATACTCTCAAGTTCTACAACATCCACAAGTGATCTCTGGCACAGAGGACAGCTTTTATCATGTTTTTACTATATGATAATAGAATTCATGATAAAATGCAAATATGCTAGCTTTCGTGATGCGGTTCGACTCGCGTTCCACAGGATTCATTAAACCATAGTACTTTTAAAACTTTGGCGAACTAAATTCATTATAGTAGATTATACCGGGTCTATTCACTCGTGACCACGGTCAATGTAACTTGATTGAAACGTTAGTTAGTCGAAATTATATTTTGATTATTATGTGCGCGAATAGACCCGGTATAATCTACTATAATTCATTAACCATTTCAAGGTAAAATACATCAAAATAAAAAATCAAACCGACAAACACTTTTTTTTAGCCTGGCTTTTTATTCTGTATTAACTGCTTTCTAGGGTGTATTAAAAAAAAATGTTGATGGGAATCTTATATTTTTTCAAAAACAAAATATAAGTAGATAACTACTGTTTATGACCTTTTATCAAAGCCTTTTATTGATAAATACATCGAACCGTGGACCTATGGTCGACCAATCAAAGAGGTTTATGTACTTAAGATAAAATCACTTACCTACCTATTTCAACAATGATTACTACCTTAAACCATAAATATAAATTGGAAAGTTAAAATCTATAAACAACATTAAACTCTACAAACGTCAAATTCAAACTTCAGAATTACAATCCAAAATTTTCCAAAAATTTAAATAAACAAAATGTTATTCAAAAAACCAGCTGCAATATCTCAAAGTTTGACTTCAACTAATTTAAAGATATTGACCATACAACTGGGTCACTTGCTGGGTGACCACCACTACCTGGTGATTCCTCAACCTGATGCTGTGAAGACTGCAACACCAGAAGGTTATACTCACTTATATTTTAGTATACTTTAATAGTATAAAGAGGAAAGGATTGTTTTTTTATCTGTTCGTAGTAGTCTATACGTTTATCTCTGGAACCACTGAAGTGATTATTAAAGTTCCTTCTGTCTAACACAGGCAATATTTTATTTTAATTCCCTGGGAAACAAAACCTCGTAGTTTGCGAAGCCCGTCCCCATTTTTGTGTCCTTCCGGCGACGCCTTGAGTTCGTACACAATTCGGGGGCGTGATCTATAAAATGTCGTCTTGACGATCTTGTTAGGGTCGCGGGAAGCCACTGGATGCGAGTAGCGCAAGGCTATCGTGGAGATCCTTAGGGGAGACCTTTGTCCAGCAGTTGACGTCTTCTGGCTGACATGATGATGATGTCGTCTCGAGTTTAAATAAAATCGCACGTAGCCTGACACTCATCTCCGTGCAGAGATTTTGCTTTGTTCCCCGTAGACGATGTTCCGAGTTCCTCGACGGGGTCCAAGGTGTCGAAATAGGTATATAGACCTCAAAACATAGACGTAACATATGCGAGTAAAGCAGCACAAGTAAGGCATTGAAAATATTATATGATACTAGCTTTCCGCCCCGCAGTTTCACCCACGTATGCCTTTTTTATCCATTTAGAGATCCATTTCGAAAAATCTTATCTTATTCTTGGTCTACATCTTTTAAACAATACCTGTGAAAAAATCAGCTTTCTAGGTCCAAGGGGTTTCTAGACTGGGCGTTGATGAGTCAGGGAGTCAGGCCTTCTCATTTTTCATACCAACTTTGAACACCCGTTTTACCCCTTCAGGAGTGGAGTCTTAGAAACGTTAAAACACGTGTTACTTTATTTCTAATTATTAGCTTAAAAACACAGTTTCATGCTTCTAGCTTCAAAAATGGCGGACTTCCATACAAAATATCAAGCCCCGTTTCACCCCTTCAGGGGAGAAATTAAAAAAAAACTCTAAGATACATGTTTCTTATTTTTTATTGTTAGCTTAACAATAAAAAATCTAGCTTCAAAAATGACCGACTTTCATACAAACTTTCAACCCTTTTTTCACCCCCTTAAGGGTTGAATTTCGAAAAATCCGTTCTTATTCCTCGATTACGTCTTAAAAACAACACCTGTGAAAAAAATCTGCTTCCTAGGTCTAAGGATTTTTCGAAATTCAACCTATAAAGGGATACGCGGGTGAAACCGCGGGGCGGAAAGCTAGATATGTATACTTATTGGTCGGCATTCTTGTAAAATTAAATACGATTCTCACCTGTGAGTCTCACGCACACATTAATAATAAATTGGTCATACTTCGTACACGGCCATCCTGATCCTAAACTAAGCAGAGCTTGTATTATGGAAACCAGATAGCTTCTATAATATACTAGCTATCCGCCGCGGTTTCACCCGCGTTCCCGTGGGATCTTCGGCCGGTATAAAAATATAGCCTATGTTACTCAGGGATAACGCATTCGAATGGTGAAATAATTTTTGAAATCGGTCCAGTAGTTTTTGAGTTTATTCGTTACAAATATACAAAAATACATATCTTTCTTCTTTTATTATAATACTAGCTGTCCCCCGCGGTTTCACCCGCGTTCCCGAGGGATCTTATCCTTTCTCGGGATAAAAAGTATCCTGTGTTATTCCAGGATATATGATCTACCTGTGTGCCAAGTTTTATCAAAATCCGTTCAGTCGTTTTTGTGCGAAAGAGTAAACGTCCATCCATCAATCCATCCAAACTTTCACATTTATAATATGTCTTAGTGGGATAACATTTTAAGAGCTTTTTCATTTCTTTTCAGAATGTGTAAATGTATCCAATGACTTCCCTGTACCGTTGCATGACTGCGTATCAGACAATACAATAATACAAAAACCTGAACCTACTCTCGGTGGCAATGTGTAACAATAGCCAATATTTTATTTTAGATTTACGAGAAACAATAATGTATTTTAATAAATGAGTTACTTAATTTAACAATGTTTACTTACTAAGTCACTTAGTACATAAATTATGCCATAAGATAATAATAATAATAAATATCCTCGGACATTTTTCACCCATGGCTATCTGATCCCAACATGATCCCAAACTAAGCAGAGCTTGTAATATGGAAACCAGATGACTGATATTCTACATATAGGTACTACATTTTTGTTTGTAAATACATACTTAAATAGATAATTACACCCAGTCTCAGGACAAACAGACATATTCATGCACACGAATGTCAGTCCTGGATGGGAATCGAATCCACGACCTGCGGCGTGATAGTTAGTGTGTTAACCAACGCCAACCGGCCCGTTCATTGGCAGTGACGTCGAATTCAAGGGTCGTTGGATCGAATCCTACAATGTATTTGAGAGTCAGCTTCCATCTAGGCTTTGCGTGGCCACCTTCGGTCATCATCACTTACCATGGTGACATTGCGGTCAAACAAAAGCTTATCCAAAAGTGAAAAATAAACCGGTCAAGTGTGAGTCGGACTCGAGCACCGAGGTTTGCGTAGATTTTTTTGTATTTGTTATAGCGGCAACAGAAATACATAATCTGTGAAAATTTCCGGTTCATGAGATACAGCCTGGTGACAGATAGACGGACAGCAGAGTGTTAGTAATAGAGTTTCCCCGTTTTTCCCCTTTGGGTACGGGTGCGGAACCCAAATAGCTGCCCTGTAGAGCCGTAATAGAGAAAATTAAAAAGATAGACGGTGAAATCCAGGTTTACCTAAAGGTTAGGTTACCAGTTACATGGCCCCTCGTTACGCGTTCATTAGGCCCAGTTATATGTTCTCCTGATAAATTTTAACAAGCAATTTGTTTTGTTCAACAATTCATCGTGTGCTGAGCAGTCGGTCTTCGCTGGGTGGACTGTGAACCCGCGAATAATGTTGTACTTATTGCAATATTTATTGGTAAGTCATATTCTTTATACCACAAGTGACAGCGAGGCAGGCTTACCTACCTGATGGTAAGTGACTACCGTCACAATACCAGGGCGATTGCCAATGTATTATACACCTTATTACAATGCCTTATTGTTATCCATTGTTTGTTTGTTTTGAATTAGAGTTTTGATTGTTTAGTTTCCCAGTTTTTTTTTCTCATAGACCACTTTCAAAATTTTGCTGGTTGCGGTAGACCTCCTGCAGCTACGTTTCTACCATATTCCCCTGCAGCTACGTTTCTATCATATACCCCCGTCGATCTCCCGCCCGTGGACCCCTGGGGGTCCACCTGGACCATTTTGGGAAACACTGGTTTACAGTAATATGTCGTTAGATAATTTATAACAAAGATTACCTTTTATGATTTTGACGGGAATAGAAATAGAAAAGATAGTGCCATTCACGAACGCGCCCCCCTCTTTTTCCTAATCCCTTGCAGTGCAGGTGATAAGGAATACATCATTTTGCTAGTTGAAGTGCTGCATATCGACATAATAAATATCGACAGCACTACAACACTACACATCTGCACTGTAAGGGATTAGGAAAAAGAGTGGGGCGCGTCTTCGTGGATAATACTATCTTTTAGGATTCCGCAAAAAAAAAGCCATGAAATTGTGCATAAATCCTATTCAACTATTTGAATAGAGAACGCGAGTGAAACCGCGGTGGACAGCCAGTTATTAATATTTTTTTAATTTCCAGTTGATGTCTTTTTTCACTCTGACATGGTCAGACCCTTTCGCTAGTTACGGCCTAAATTATCCTAATGTAAGTTTAAATTACGTACATTCTACCATTTTGCCGAAAAAAAAAAGAAATTTTGCACGATAAAAAGCGCCCACTTAAGCGACTTACAGAGCCCACTACAAGACGCATCTAGAAAAATTAAGGTTTTAAATTATATCCGCCATTTTCTATCATTATTTAATTTTAATAATAAAATATAAAAATTATGAACTTTTTTAATAATAATGAAAGTACCTATAGTACCTATCTTCTTTTAAATGTTTAAGTAGTAAGTACTACGAGGGTTCTGGCTAAATCTTGCCAAAATTTTAGAATAAAACATGTTTCGCTTCTCGAACCCTCTTTTTAGTACACGCGAATGAATGCTATATTAATTCCCCGCGATATTTAAAAAACTTTAACCGATAAACAATTATTAAAATATAATTTAATATAAGAAACCTCTTTCAGATAAAAGATGAAATTTACGAACAGCCAGTAAATTTCATGGGTGCCAAATCTCCGCATGTGAAGGTAAGCGAAACTTAAATTTAAAAAAAACACGAAGTGACTATGATCCTCAAGAGGAAGTTCTTACACTTTTCTTTTCCTTGGCTATGGCTATGACAGCTTAGAGCCTAGAGAGATCCAATTGCGGAGGTCGTAGGCACTTTACATGAGCTTCAGCATAGCTAGCGCACTTGACATGCTTTTATCCCTTCTTCTATTTATACTTACGTCCACTTGTTGTCGCTAAACGCGCCAGCCATTGTTGTATGTAAGGGACTCGTTAATTTTTAAATGTTACCATAGCATAGAGTATTAGGGTAAATTGTTACTAGTTTTACGTAAATTTTTAATATCGGTAGTTTATATAATAATTTTCAACATATTGAAGTTAGTGTAAGACTTACCGATGCATTTTCTATGGTCTATATCTATGGTACGGTTTTATACTGTTCTACTGTTTTGCCGCCTTTTGTTTTCAATTATCGTAAATATTGTGAAAATCATGCTTTTCACATAAACCCCACATTTTCATTCATCCCGTATTTCAGACAATTGTAAATAAATAAAATCTATTCACAGAATGAGGAATCGAACAATGTTCACGCGAGTCCTAGCGAAGACCCTTGGTCTCCGTACGACTTCACCAAATTTGATGACTACCTTAAGAACTACAACGACGATGGTTCTCGGGACCATAACCGGATCAAGAGGCATGCTAAGGTAACAGAGATTCCCTATTATTATTATAGATAGGTACCTATTTCTAAGGATCCTGCGAATTAAAAAGTAACAAAAGACGTGAATTTTTCCACGCATTAGATCCACTTTGTTACTGTGGAGATAGAAACTCTCTTGGGTTGAGGAAACTTCGTTTTACAGCAGTGTTCTTTTCTAGGTCATAGTTTTATTAGGTTCCAAACCACCGTTTATTCCCCGTTCGTCTATGTATCTTTTCGGATAAATTCTGTTGCTGAGTGAATGAAGAACTAACAAACACACTTCAGTATTTCAAATATTGTTAGTAATATTCGTGTGCGCCAAGTTTCGAAGCGGCATCAATATTTTTCCCTTGAGGGATCTCAAAAGAGCGTGCCCATAATTTGCAAGTGCCTGCGAGAGCGTGACATTGAAAAAATCCACCGCACATAACCAAGCTCAAAAATCTGACGCGAACAATTTTTTGCCGCAGAATACCAGAAGATTTGACAGCCCCGCTGCCGGCCCCAATCTTCGTGAACGGCCTCACCACTACCTCTACCCAGAGCCTGTCAAAGATAGAATCCTTGAATTCACCACTTCAACTAGAAAACCTGGCATTTTACCCGACCAGATGAACCCCGGTATTATCTTCCGAGTTCGAATGTCGGACGCCATTTTGAGAATCAAACAACGAATGTACGAAGACCCCGAGAGGCATATCGAAGCTGATATAATCTACACTAACTTAATTAAGAAAGTGGTGATGGATGAAATCACGAAATTCCACAATCTTCTTCTAATGTACAAAACGGATAAGAGTATCAAAGAGCATTTGGGTGAGTGCGGTGGTAGAATCTACAAGTTCATCAGTTATATGACAATTAAAGTGCATATTTACTGTCTGTTCGATGCTCTATGGATAGATGGCAACCCTTATGTGATTGGCGATGAATACTCCGTGACTCCTATAGAAGTACCTCCAATGCTGCAGTGTGATGCATCAGAGTGCAATTCAATTGTGTTCGTGGATTCCATAACCGAGCCCAAGGATACTGATGAGTGATCCTTGTTTCTTTACGGAAATAAATATTACAGAATAGACTTTTATTGTTTTACTAGCAACCCTAGCTGGAAATATCTTCTTCTACATCTAAAAAGCCTTTTATTTCATGCACAAGAAAAATATAATTTAATTTGTCTTCAATTACAATCTAGGTCTTCAATTACAGTCATAAATATAGTTTCATTGAAACAAAATGGTTTGTTGATGCCGTAGTGTTTATCACACAAAGCCTAAAAGGGAGCTGGCTCAGTCAGCTATACAAGTTAAGTTTTCAAGTGGGCGTGGATGGACATATCCTTAACTAAAACTATTAAACAAATAAATAGGTATTCTTACTTTTATTTCAATACTAGTTCTCACCGCAAGGGCCTTGAATTTGATTTTCAAAAATCCTTTCCTAGCAGATACCTAAGTACTCCCTATGAGGAATCTACCTCCCAAATTACAAGTTTCTAGCATTTATACTTTCTGAGATTTCATGATTAATCAGCTTTTAGGTAGATATATATTATAGGATAGATAATGATGTAAGATCATCTAATTACTGAAAAATCGATTCAAAGAATTGTAATATTATGCAACTTCTTCCTTAATTCCAACCTATGCAGCAGAGACGCAAACTTCGTGGAGGCAAGCGACGAGGAAAGTCGCGCGACACAACATCCTCACCTGAAGAAACAGAGGTAAATCTTAATTTTATGTTAAGGTTCGTAGTAAACTCAAGAAGTCGGTCTGTCTCAAGTTCACAGGAATAGATACTGACCGATCACAGTTAAATTAGTAATACCTACTTTTGCTAAAGAGGTTAATTTGGTTTTGGAACGTTTGAGACGAAGAAAAAGTTATTTAAAAAACCGGCCAAGTGCGAGTCGGACTCGCGCACGAAGGGTTCCGTAAAAAAGGCAAAAAAATCACGTTTGTTGTATGGGAGCCCCCCTTAAATATTTATTTTATTTTAATTTTATTATTAAAGTGAAAATACAACTGAGTATTTTGTGAACATTTCAGGTTGCCTGTTGCCATTATTGATATCGAGCAAAAAAGGGCAAAAAAAATAACGTTTGTTGTATGGGAGCCCCCCTTAAATATTTATTTTATTTTGTTTCTAGTATTTGTTGTTATAGCGGCAACAGAAATACATCATTTGTGAAAATTTCAACTGTCTAGCTATCGCGGTTCTTGAGATACAGCCTGGTGATGATATCGAGCAAAAAAGGGCAGAAAAATAGCGTTTTTTGTATGGGAGCCCCCCTTACATATTTATTTTATTTTTAGTATTTGTTGTTATAGCGGCAACAGAAATACATAATTTGTGAAAATTTCAACTGTCTAGCTATCGCGGTTCTTGAGATACAGCCTGGTAACAGACAGACGGACGGACAGACAGCGAAGTCTTAGTAATAGGGTCCCGTTTTTACCCTTTGGGTACGGAACCCTAAAAAGAAAGCACAGACAAAGTGGCCAGTATCATGCAAACTTGAACATAAAAACTTCGTGTCTTTTCTTTATCATTCTATTAAAAAAATCACGCTAACAAGCCATTTTGCCAGAGAAAAATATCTACTTAAAAAAACCATCGATTTTCTTACCTAATATAGGTAGGTACTTTTTCCACCCGCATTTATAATGACAATATCTAATGATGTATTCTGCCTAGTTTAAAAAAAACTAAAGTTCTTTCCAAGCAGGTGTAGTATTTATACTTTTTAATATTATAAAGCTGAAGAGTTTGTTTGTTTGAACACGCTAATCTCAGTAACTCGTGGTTCGAATTTAAAAATTATTTTAGTGTTGGATAGCCCATTTATCGAGGAAGACTATAGGCTATGTTCCGAAAATCTCACGGGAACGCGGGTGAAACCGCGGACGACAGCTTGTATAACATATTTATGTTGTAGTCTAAGAAAAATACGAGTGAAGTGCCCATCGCTCGAAGGGGCGAGTACTTGGACACGCAGCAGATCAAGCGGAAGCGAGCAAAGAAGAAGAACAAGAAAAATAAATCAAATTTGGAGCTATATGAGCCTACTATAAAGGTTATAAACCGTTTCTTTATTATTATATTTGCTGAAGCCTTTCGCGGAATACTCGTGAAACGAATTTCTCCCATGTAAAATACTTCACCAGATAAAATGGCTCTAACGTCAATTAGGTCAACGAAACGTCAAAATCAAAGTAATTTATTGAGATTCCGTTCTAGAAAAGCACTCAAAGGGACCTTGAACACCAGCTCCCCCTAAACCTTACCTACCTACTTTTTAATTATCCTAATTTACGTTTTTTTTTTATTCTGGATAAGCTTGTGTTTGACCACAATCTCACCATAGTAAGTGATGATGTGGTCGACGGTGGTAAGCACACAAAGCCTAAATGGGAACTGGCTCTCAAGTGCAGCTGTCGGAACACACAGATAGGTGCTTGGCGACAGATTTTCCACTTGAGGGTGGTAGCCAGCCAGTCGGGTAGTATACAAAGTACCCTACCACCGACCGTGCAAATTTATAATGCGTTCGGTGTCTTCGAGAATGTTCAACCGAACTTGATCTTTAGATCAGCCCCTACTTCTAAAGCTACAGAAATGACCACTGTTACGTAAATTAGCCTACAATTGAAAATAATAGGACAAGAAACTCGGCTCTTTGTTTGACGTTATTTTAGCGTTAATCGAACCTAGGCCGAAAAGGTAGAGAGTGATTTCAAAACCATAAACTTGATAGGTTATAACCATACACATAGATAGACTGAGCGTTAGCCTCACAAAAGTGACTACTCTCTTAAAAAGTTATTACTCTCTAAAAAGTGACTCACTGAACAACTGATCGGAATGCTCAGTCCATTCTCTATGTTTTTTTTATTACATCTACAGATGTTTCAGTAGCGTTTGAACATTTTTAGGAATGGGAGGGTGGCTATGTAGAGATGCCGAAGGATTTGTACCAGGCGCATCTGAGGCCTGGAGTCATATTTAGAATTCACATGTCAGAGGCAATACTCAAAATGCAGTATCGAAAGTAAGTACGCAGAAATCCTATGATTTTATTGAACAAGTCTTGTAATATTATATAATATCCTACTAGTCTTTGATAATTTACGTGGCTTTTCTACCAAACCTTAAAATTCAGCTTAGTCAGCAGTCTAACAATTTCATTCCATCATTCGAGTAACGGTTTCAAGTCAGTCTTTCTAACCGAGCGGAGCCTAAGGAAAAATCTCTTCGCGAGTGTTAAATTCGTTTTTTTTTAAAACCCTATTTTAAATATACGTATAACAGAACGAAACGAAGACCTTCCAAATTCATCCGGCGATTCGTACTATTCGGAGCGGATCTACCTAATTCAAAAATTCGATTCATTCGGCTCTGATAAGTGTGCGTTCACCTTAAAATTTAGTATCTTCAGGTATCTAGTATGTAGTCATCTGGTTTCCATAGTTTACAAGCTCTGCTTAGTTTAGGATCAGATGTCCATTGTATGAAGAATGTCCCGGGATATTTATTTATTTATTTCAGCTACGGCGAAGACAAAGACGAATCAGTGATAGAAGCAGACGTAGAATATCTCCGTTTGACGCGCAAGGTGATCAACGACGAGATCACCAAGTTTGAAGATCTCAAGTGGCTGATCAGCTGGTTCAATAATAGATCGGAGTTGATACAGGAGCATATGTGTAATACTAGGTATTATGCGGTTGGTGAGTAGCATTTAGTACGTACGGTCGGCCAAGAAAGTGGTGTACCACCCTAAGGTTGAATGCCGTTTGCAGATTCATAGGTGATAAAGATTAGTTTCACTTGCAGATCAATCTGACAACTTATGACAACGTCATTATTATGCATCTCTCTCAGTGATATCTTTTTAGTTTGAACCTTGTTGTGATTTTCGATGACTAGGAAACGAAATCAAAACTGGTACACCACTTTCTTGTCCGACCGTACCAAGTTCGGTTGGGGAGATCGAGGGAAGTTGAAACAATTTTGACATTTTGCTTTATAAAAATAATTCTACAAACAGAAATCGTATGAGATTAGTGCCAATCGATATTTCAATCGATATCTAAATCATGTGGACAAATATCGTTTTGAATGTAACATGTCATTTTGTTTCAATTCCCCTAATAATAATACTTTAAAACATCGAACATGTTATTAACTCATTTTTGTGATGATTTTTAATTTTCGAACTAAATAAAAAAGTAGATCTTCTGATGGTGCGAACAAATGACGTCACAAGCTACTATTTCATAAAAATCTATCGTTTTGACATTTAATAAAAATAAGCTAATTTGATATTAGCTCTGCTTAGTTAGGGATCAGATAGCCGTGTGTGTAGAATGTCCGAGCATATTATATTTTGTTTTCGATCTTTATACCTTTAGGTACTCCCCCCACAATGTTCACTCACTCGGAAGAGTACATGAAGCGCATGTGCCTCTTCGACAACGTGTACATAGACCACATCCCGTATGTGATCGGCGAGGACAGCTCGCTGATGGCAGCGGTGGCGCCCCCTGTGTTGCACTGTGATGCCGCTACATGCACTTCTGTACCATTTATTGACAGGCAAGTGCAGCAAAATTTTACTATTATAATAACCTTTTTGTTACTAATAACGGCTTTTTCCTTCGATCTGGCAATGATCCTTTAAGATTTCTGCCAATGTCAAGTGATTATTATTCTTCTTTTTTGATTTCACTAATTAAAATCATTGATGGGCGTATAAAACGCAGCAGTCACGTCATTACGTTGCATTATAAAATAAACCTTATATGTATAGCTAACGCACGATGCATAATGCACGGTAGTAGGGTACTTTGTAGTACTGGCTGGCTACCACCCTCAAGTTTTTTTTAATACCACTAGGTGGCAAACAAGCTTACGAACCACTTACCATCAGGTGGGCCGTAAGCTTGTTTGCCACCTAGTGGTATAAAAAAAATATAAAACCAAAGAACTTGGCATATTATATTCCTTTTCTTCTTCCAGCCTAATGTTCGACGAGCGCCTAGCCCGAACCAACGTACGCACAGTGACTCGGTGCCAAGCGAGTTGCCGCGCGCACTGCCGCAACGATCCAGACTGTCTCAAGCGTTGCTCCGACCGCTGCCTGCGCACATAGACAGTCGTACAGACAATAAACCTTCTCATTCTATGCGTTGTTTTACTCATTGATTGCTCGATTCACTTTCAGAGTACGCGTCTTTGAAGTCAATGCCTAGCCTAGTGTGAGTTTAACTCAGATTTGTATGGAAGAAATTAGTTCCATTCGTATTCCGCAAGAGGCGCTGTCCCAATTACTATATCCATTATCCAAATTATACCAACCAGCGCCTCAAGACAAATATATGATTAGTATTTTTTAACCGACTTCAAAAAAGGAGGAGGTTTACAATTCGACTGTATGTTGGTTACGCGATAATTCTGCCAATTATGAATTGATTTTGATGATAATTTTTTTGTTTGGTAGATCATACTTCAGATCAGAGGTGGTCCCATATAAATTTTATCGAAATTGATTCAGCGCTTTTTGATTATAATTTCTCGATTGATAAACCTTAGTGAATCAAACTGAGTCGTGAGCATGACTTTTTGGATTTGGATGAAATTTTGTGTGTATATTTCAATGGGTTCTTCGATGGTTTTAAAATATAATTGGACCCGGTAGGTGGCGTTGGAATCGAGTTCCAAGATTTGTTTATATTCAGGGCAGGACGACGTCTGCCGGGACCGCTAGTTAAATATGTTACCGGCCAGACCCGATTTCAGGATAAACTAGGTTTGCCTAGGCTAACAATCTCTTTCTATTCAAAATCGACATGGCTTGATTAGGTTAAAAATGTACACCGATCGCGAAGCGCAGCGTGCGATCGGTGTACACTTTGTTATTTTTTTTTATTATATTTATGTAACGATATTACCTATATAACGTTACAGCGTTTAGTAGTATATTTATGACGTCACAAGCCAGTTATTCATACAAAACTCAAACTATCGTTTTGGCATTTAATAAAAAGAAGCTGATTTGATTATGTCAGTCAACATTCCTATTCTATCGAAGAGAGCTATTCACTCAGGGACGGGTAAAGTCTATAAAAATCTATTTAATAACTAGGATATTCGTAACAAACTAAGAAAAAGTTTACGATGCTTCTTTGTTCTGTCTGGTTAAAATATAATTAAGTTGATATGGGCGTTTCATTTGTCTCTTTGGTTAATAAAATTTTTTTTTAGCACAAGGTCTTTTATTAATATTTAACAAAATGAAATGGCTTGTATGTTTAACAGCACATATTTTCTGCCTCACTCATTGGTCTAAGTCGAACTCTATCACGTCGCCGAGCTCGATGTCTCCGTCACTGTCGCTGCTGTGTACCTCCGCCGCCTGGAACAATACAATGCACTTATACAGGGTGTCCGATAAGTAGTACGACAAACTTAGGGGAGATGGGTGGGGGTCATCTACTAACATATACAAAAATGACCTTAGTAAAAGTGGCACCACTTTCGAGATTTTTTGATATTTCTGATTTTTATTTTTATTAATTACGCATTATAGTAAATTTTTAATTGCTATTTATTTTGTATTTTTTGTAAGGATTTTTATACCCGAGGTTTCTTCTATCAGGGCAAGTTTCCCATTGGCTTTCGCGTTACAGGCTTTGCCTAGTGTGAAAGTCATTAGCACATTTTGCTAGAAAAAACCTCCAGCATTGTACATATTTTATTTTTCTGTGTAATCTGTCAATGTTTTGCCTAATCTTTTGTATTTTACTGTGTATTTTGCTGAAATAAATTCATTTTCATTTTATATACAGGATGTCCGGTAAGTAGAATGACAATCTTAAAGGGGAGATTGGTGGGCGGGTCACCTACGAAATTTAGAGAGATATTTCTATAATATTAAATATCTCAAAAATGGTGACACTTTTAAAGAGGCAATTTTTGTGTATGTTGGTAAGTGACCCGCCCACCTATCTTGCCCTTAAGTTTGTCGTACTACTTACCGGACACCCTGTATTGACAAGCAGTTTTGTTACGCGTTCCCGTGGGATCTTATCTTTCCCCGGGATAAAAATATAGCCTACGTTACTCAGGGATAATGTAGCTTTCTAATGGTGAAAGAATATTTAAAATCAGTCAAGTAGTTTTTCAAACAAACAAAAATCAAATGTTTCCCCTTTGTAATGTTAGTTTAGATTGTTTGTAGTTAGTGAGTTTACCCTCCTGCGCGTGCGCATGCGTCGCCTCGGGCGCTCGTCGGGCTCGTCGGCGTCGGCGTCGGGCGACGAGTCGGCCGAGCTGCCTCCCTCCGCCAGGCCTAGCACCGCGTTGCGGAACAGGTTCGATGCTACTGGAACAATACGTGGGGCCATAATACTATCGCATATTGTTATGAAATTAAATGAAATTGTAAATTCATCCAAATAGGCCTTCACAGGCAATTATGAATAGTCAGACTCTATTGCTCGGTTCGGAAGTTTGCTTTTGCTGAGAAGAGCCGGCAATAAACTCAGCTATTACTGTCTTCAAAAACAACTTACACCTATTACATTCAATAAATATTTTATCTAGTTTCACTGACAATATTTGCGTGTTATGGCGACAAAAATAGTAATCTATAGAATTTAATTATGACTGACTTAATAAACAACAAACTCAAGCAGACCAGCCCCCACAAGCAGCACCTGTTCACAAGTATGACGCGTGTGGTAGCCACCGATCATCATCATCATCTGTCTGCCCTGTTCCTTGTACATGGAACTTCAGTTGTATTCTGGACTAGCTTCCCGTCCCGCGGTTTCACCCACGTGTCCATTTTTACCCATTCAGACATTGAATTTCAAAAAAACCTTTCTTATTCCTCGTCTACATCTTAAAAACAATACCTGTGAAAAAAACAAGGGTGTAGGCTGGGCGTTGATGAGTCAGTCCTTCTCATTTTTCATACCAAGAAACGGAAATAACTCCTAACTTTGAATCCCCGTTTCACCCCTTCAGAGGTAGAATTTTAGAAAACGCTTAAACACGTTTTTCATTATTTTTTATTGTTAGCCTAAAATCAAAGTTTCATGGTTCTAGCTTCAAAAATGGCGGGCTTCCATATAAACTTTCAACCCCTTAAGGGTTGAGTTTTAGAAAACGCTAAAACATATGTTTCTTTATTTTTAATTGTTAGCCTAAAAACAAAGTTTCATGGTTCTAGCTTCAAAAATGACCGACTTTCATACAAACTTTCAACCCCTTTTTCACCCCCTTAAAGGTTGAATTTCGAAAAATACGTTCTTATTCCTCGGTCAAGTTTTAAAAACAACACCTGGAAAAAAATCAGCTTTCTAGGTCTAAGGGTTTAGGCTGGGCGTTGATAGATCAGTCAGGACTTATCCTTTTATATACTTATAAAAATGTAAGAAAGATCCACTATTAAAAAAAAAAATTGCCTTGCTGAGTTTCTTGCCGGAGTGTTCTCAGTTTAAGTGTATTCCGAACCGGTGGTAGAGTCAATTGTAACGTTCATAAGTGCCTTACCAGGGCCTAAACTGAATAAATGAGTTTTGAGTTTGAGTTTATATATATAATAGTATTCCTATATTGTTAATCCAGAATATATTTGTAGTACTTTGTAGTACCCGACTGGCTGTCTACCACCCTCAAATTGAAAATCACCAAGCACCTATCGGTGTTCCGGCAGCTGCACTTGAGAGCCAGTTCCCATTTAAGCTTTGTGTTCCACCTTCGGCCACATCATCACTTACCATGGTGAGACTGCGGTCAAACACAAGCTTATCCTTAAGTTAAAAAAGTAGTGTGTACTAACAGTCATCGTCATTATCGGAGCCGCTGTCTGAACCGTCGTCATTCTCCGACCCTCCAGCCAGTTCCTCCTCTTCATCCTCCTCCTAAAAAATATTTAAACCATCATTCATACATATTTGTTCACTAGCTGTCCCCCGCGGTTTCACCCGCGTTCCCGTGGGATCATATCTTTTCCCGAACAAAATATAGCCTATGTTCATCAGGGATAATGTAGCTTTCTAATGGTGGAAGAATTTTTCAAATCGGTCCAGTAGTTTCAGAGCCTATTCAATGCTAACAAACAAACAATTCTTTCCTCTTTATTATATTAGTATATATAGATAAAACTTAAAGCCAATTAAGGATTTACAATTTATTCATGATTTACATTTAAACAGTACATAGATAATTACCGTTTTAAAAAGGCTCTTATTAATTTAAAAGATTAATGATTATTTTTATCATTTACTAGCTGATCCAACAAACGCTGTCCTGCCCAATAAAAATCTCATAGACAAAAATCACCACACAATTTAGTTCTTCCCCAATTTCCCAACTTCCTGGCAACATTTCCAATGTTTTTTTTTTCACGAGAACCCTGTGGACTTTTACGAAAATATCCAAATCGGTCCAGCCATTCTCAAGTTATGGCGTTACCAGGAGAAAAAGGAGTTCATTTTCATATACATGGTGTTCGGTATATATAGTACGACAAACTTAAGACTATTTAAAATCAAGAAAATTCGAGATAACCCGAAAATGGTGTCACTTTTACTCAGGTAATTTTTGTATATTTGGTAGTTAGCCCACCTATCTCCCCCTTAAGTTTGTCGTACTACTTACCGGACATCCTATATATATATATATATAGAGATCGCTCGGCTCGCACCACACACTCACCGCGTCATCGTCGTGGTCGCGTTTCCTTCCAACATCGTATACTTTGACGCACGACTCTTGCATCTGTTCTCCCAAGTTCTCCACCAGAGAGATCTGCGTGCCCCATCTCGACACGCTCAGAGAGTATATGTTGCGTTTCACGTCTATCGTTGCTGTCAATTATAATTTAAAAAATATATAATAAAACAAATTAAAATATACGTGACTAGCTGTCCCCCGCGGTTCCACCTGCATTTTCGCAATATAGCGTGATGTTATATAGCCTATAGCCTTCCTCGATAAATGAGTTTCGCACGGTGGTAGGGTACTTTGTAATACCCGACTGGCTGGCTACCACCCTCAAATAGAAAATCTGTCGCCAAGCACCTATCGGTGTGTTCCGACGGTTGCACTTGAGAGCCAGTTCCCATCTAGGCTTTGAGTGCTTACCACCTTCGGCCACATCATCACTTACCATAGTGAGATTGTAGTAAAACACAAGCGTATCCAGAATTAAAAAAAAATAAAATTATTTTTAAAAATAAAAAACAAAAACCGACTTCAAAACTGTAACCTATACCTATGTACAAACATAAACTAAAAAGTAAAGAATAATATTTTAATTTCAAAGCAAGAGCCTTAAAGGACAATCAACAAAATTATTGATATTTATATATCTATTTAATATTTATAAACAGTTCTTTTTGGAGTCGGTGCCAGTCAAGAAGAAGGACAGTTTTGAACTGGACACGAAGTGTTCATACGAGAAAACGTCTTACGACACCTCTCCTTACGGTAATGTTCCTTAGGTCTGCGCCGTCGCTCCCCTACTTTTCGAAAGTTTGTTACAAAGACAGAATTAAACTGTCCTTCTTGGCTGGCACCGACTCCAAAAAGAACTGTTTATAAATATTAAATAGATATATAAATATCAATAATTTTGTTGATTGTCCTTTAAGGCTCTTGCTTTGAAATTAAAATATTATTCTTTACTTTTTAGTTTATGTTTGTACATAGGTATAGGTTACAGTTTTGAAGTCGGTTTTTGTTTTTTATTTTTAAAAATAATTTTATTTTTTAATTTTTAAAGTTTATTCCTTATTATATGTTATCCTAGGCAAAACTAGTTAGTCCTGAAATCGGGTCTGGCCGGTAAAATATAATATATAACTAGCGGGCCCGGCAGACGTCGTCCTGCCCTGAAATTAAAACAAATCTTGGAACTCGATTCCAGCGCCACCTACCGGGTCCAATTATATTTTAAAACCATCGAAGAACCCATTGAAGTATACACACGAAATTTCATCCAAATCCAAAAAGTCATGCTCAACGACTCAGTTTGATTCACTAAGGTTTATCAAACGAGATATATTTTGTTTCGTTTTTGTTGATTTTCTCAAAAAGTGCTTAATCAATTTCGACAAAATTTAAATGGGACCACCTCTGAAGTAGGATCTACGAAACAAAAAAAGAATCATCAAAATCTATTCATAATTGGCAGAGAAATCGAGTAACAAACATACAAAAAAAAAAAAAAAAAACATACAGACGAATTGAGAACCTCCTCCTTTTTTTTGAAGTCGGTTAAAAAATAGTTATCCAACTCTAATATTTCAATTCGAACCAGTAAGTAGTTCTTGAGATTAGCGCGTTCACACAAACTAACTCTTCAGGTTTATAATTTATTATTATAATATAGTATAGATAGGCAGTATGGTATGGTAGTTTGGTAGTTTTTAAGGTCAGCAACGCGCTCGTGACGCCTCTGGTGTTGCAAGCGTCCATAGGCTACGGTAACCACTTACCATCAGGTGGGCCGTAAGCTTGTTTGCCACCTAGTGGTATAAAAAAAATAATAAAAAGTTTGTAGTAGTCGACTGACTGGCTACCACCCTCAAGTTGAGTCTATCGCCAAACACCTGTTGGTGTGTTCCGGCAATTGTACTATTGTAGAGCCAGATGTCTTTAAGGTATTGTAATAAGGTGCAACACACTGGCGATCCCCCTGGTATTGGTGATATCTATAGGCAATAGGGTAGTGTCCTGGGTCAATAAAAATGAATTCTAATTAGTCCGTCGGTGAGATTATCAAAAAATATTGGACACGTATTTTTTGCTTTATCAAATCAATAAAAATATACAAAGTTATAGCGCATCAAAGTATAGGAGTGGGGCTTGTGACGTCACGCGAAATTTCAACGCACTGCATCCTCGTCATTTTTCGTTTACGGAACAAAATAAAAATACGTGTCCAATATTTTTTGGTAATCTAACTGACGGACTAAATAGATTTTTTTAAGGACACAACTCTATTGTAGTCACTTACCATCAGGTGACCCGCCAGCCTGCTATCAGATCTCTGACATAAAAAGGCATATTAAAGCTTCGCTGTCTTTTCATTATATTTGTCTACTATGGATTGAAATAGAAAAAATCATCATTTACAATATAGTTATATATACAACATAATAATATAGGTCAATTAAAATGGATACTAAGTGTTAGATAAGTTAGACAAGTGTTAGATAAGTTTTACCAAATTGTTATTCGTTCGCTCGTTACTGTGACGTAAGAAATTAGTGTTATTTTTATTATTGTTAAATAGGTTTGCGTTACTTACAATCTCACTTGATTTTAGCTGGTCTACGATTGTGCACGCTTACCTAGAAGTAACATATTAACTCGAGACTTGAAGACTCCCAGATTGTAACTATCGGGAAACACAGACTCAGGCAAGGAGTTCCACTCCTTTGCAGTACGCATAAAGAAAGATGAAGCAAATCGCGATAAATAGTCAAGTATATACATACCTATACTAGAATAATCGTATGGATCTAGAGTTTTGAAGCTGGTATCGAACTGGCTTCTCTCTTCAGAATCCTGGTCGGAACACACCGCGTACAACACTGTACATGTTGGATTAAATATTACCTGTAACAGATCATCATATATTATTATCAATATTCCTTTAGGTACTAATATTATTAACTACAAGTGGGCCCGGCAGACGTTGTCCTGCCATGAAATGAAAATAAAAATAAACTTGGAACCATCAGTTTTAAACAATATTTACAAAATTGAATATGGTCGTTAAGTTTTCTTAAATTTTCTAATGTTCCGCGCAACTTTCATACTTCTTTCTTTCATAAGAACCTTGTCCTTACAATAACAAATACAACAAAAAAAGAATTAGCGAAATTGGTCCAGCCGTTCAAGCGTGATGCCGTGACCAAGGAAATAGGGATTCATTTTTATATAATAGATTATCCGTGCCATTGTGGAAATCCTTGGCCTTTGTCCAGCAGTGGACATCTTCCGGCTGACATGATGATGATTAACTATTATCATTAACTAACACCATTTATTGTTATCGTTTACTATCAACATTAATGATTATCATATACTATCAGCATTTACTCTCGTTACCAGTTACCTACTATGTATCCATTAATATTTTATTATTTTATAATCTACTTACGCCTCTACTTCATTTGAGTTCACCGATAAATAAAAAAGGGTCTTGACACACGGATGGACAACAAAGATCCTATAAGGGTTACTTTTTTACCTTTTGAGGTACGGAACCCTAAAAAAGAAAGAAATATGTAAACTTACCTCTGATTTATCTAACGTGGGCACTGTTCTTAATAAATGGAACGTTCTAAGATCCCATACTTCTGTGTTTGATATTACCTGAAACATACAATTCGTGATGTACAGTTGTGAACTAAACTGGAATACTTGAAAAGAATTTGTCACTGGGAATGTCAATGTGTTGTACACCTTATTACAATGCCTTAAAGGCACTAGTTGTTCAAATCTAACTGCCAAATGTGTGACTGTGCATCTTACCTCTAAGCCGTTTGGATGGAACACTCCGCTATGTGTTTGGTTTAGTTTATCGAACTTGTGAATGCCTTTGCCAGTGTTCACATCCCATAGAACACCATCTGGAGGAAAAATATATATTTAAAGCTACAAGAATATAAAACCAAAAATAATGGAATTTATAAAAAATCGCTATCATAATTATGGCATTTAGATTTTTGCGCGGTACACAATTTTTTTTTCTAAAATTAAAGTAGCTGAGTTGCTCCTTATAACATCAGCTAAGTATCTGCCAGAGAAAGTCCCATAAATATAGTTGCAGCCGTGTAGGAGATTAGCCGAAACAAACAGACAGACGAAAAAAATTAGTATTAATACCGTGTATACTTTCATATGCAGTTAGTAAAAAGCTGTTATTTGGACATTCCAATTTTATTTATTTGTATAGATTGTAAAAAAACTGGCCAAGTGCGAGTCGGACTCGCGCACGAAGGGTTCCGTAAAAATGGCAAAAAAAATGTTGTATGGGATTATTGATATCGAGCAAAAAAAGCGCGTTTGTTGTATGGGAGCCCCCCTTAATAATATATTCCCTGGTGACAGACAGACTGCGAAGTCTTAGTAATATGGTCCCGTGTTTACCCTTTGGGTACGGAACCCTAAAAAGTGAATTATTATATTGTAAAATCTGTGATGTGTTTACTTTCCAGAAAAAAGCACGATTTCTTGATAAAGTCTCTAGTCTATAATATTAGTAGTATTTACAACTAGACCCTCCTTTTAACTGCACAGTAGGGTAATCTCACCTGAGAGCACCAGTTCGTCGGTAGGGTTGAAAGTGGCTCTATTCTTCGCGTACTGATTACTTATAGTGGGGGTAAGCGTCATAAGTTCCCGTCCGGTGCGCGTGTCGAATATTGTCGCTGTCTCGCCTTTCGTGCCGATTATACGATCGTCGCACATCTTCGAGAATTCCACGTACTCTTCATTGTCTAATTGAAACCTGGGGTAATACAATGTATTTTTGTAACTGTTAGTTTAAGTATAAAATTGTTAAACATTTGAAAAAAAGCCAATTAAGCAGATGGTCCAAAAATATTAAAAAAATGTAACCTTGCTGAGTTTCTTGCCGGTTCTTCTCAGTTGAAGGTTGACTTCCGAACCGGTGGTAACTTCTATAATTCGAATCTAGGGCCTAAACTGAATAAATGGTTTTGACTTTGAGTTTGAATGTTTTGTTTTTTTTATTCTGGATAAGCTTGTTTTTGACCACAATCTCACCATGGTAAGTGATGATGTCGCCGAAGGTGGTAAGTAAAGCCTAGATGGGAACTGGCTCTCAAGTGCAGCTGTCGGAACACACCGATAGGTGCTTGGCGTCAGATTTTCAACTTGAGGGTGGTAGCCAGCCAGTCGGGTACTACAAAGTACCCTACCACCGTGCTATGATTTCCTCACGATGTTTTCCTTCACCGAAAGATCAAGCTCATTGTAGGATTCGAACCCACGACCTTCGCCGCGGTATCCGACGTCACTACCACTGTCTACGACTACAGCTATCATCTCCCTGAAAATAAATGTGGTATAATTTGACGGGCCGTAGGTCGTTGGTTCGATTCTCATCCATGACAGACGTGTGTGCATGAACATGACTGTTTGTCCTGAGTCTGGGTGTAATTTTCTATTAGGGTATTTAAATTAAAGTATATGTAGTATATCAGTTATCTGGCCCATATTACAAGCTTTGCTTAGTTTAGTTTCAAAATATTTAATGAAACGGAAAAAAAAGTTGCAATTTAGCTCTAATTTCCTATTAACTGCCAAATATAGCTTGACCATTGAAAAATCATACTTTTGCTTAAATTATTATACAGGATGTCCCAGAAAATAGTGTCAAGTGGAAGCCCAGAGGTAGAGCACCTTTAGAGGTACCCGTATCACTGTATGTTCCGCGATTTTTCGTAGTTTACGAGTTATAACTTCTTTTAATTTTTTTTACCCAATTCCAATTTTCAATACATTTTTAGTCGCAGTCACGCGAGTAGTTGAGATACAGGTCTGAGTTTTTTTTCTTAATTACCTGAATAATAGACCTAGTAGATGCATAAACATTTGTTACTAAAATTGACACTATTTTTTGTATATTGCAGGAACCGGTATTTTTATTGTGGATTTTCAACTTGAGGGTTGTAACCAGATAGGTTTAGGTACTACAAAGTATCAGTCATTAATTTCCTTTTTTTTTTCAGATGTACGACTGAATCTTTGTAGGCTAATATAACTTTGGTATTTTAGCTTGTGTATAGTGTGATGTATCTGTTACGTACTAACTATTATCTAATCTATGATTGTACTTACAATAATTCGAATTCTTTCATATTCCATAGAGCAGAGAGCGGTCGCCATGGCGTCGTCGCAGACGCTAGCATTAACAGCCCATCTCTGCTTGCCTACACACATAGAATGTATTGATTCAATCAATTAAATCAAATCAATTTAAGGAATTTAAGATATTAACGTTGCCCTCGCTGTACATAAATGAAAATATTATGTATGTTCGAAAAAAAATTAATTTGTTTGAAGTAAACAGTAATCATCATAATTTTAATACAAGACACAAAGATAAAACTGTGACCCCTAGATTCAGGCTAGCGAAAGTTAATAAATCTTTTCTCGGGAATTGTGTTCGGTTTAGGATCCCACGTGAGGTAGCTGGAATGTCTTATTTTAAATTTAAATTTTTTATTAAACTTAGGTGGCTAATTACATGGAAGACAGAAATATATGGTTGTAGTAGCTTCTCTCTGCACCTGCATCCCCCTGGCGTAGTGTAAAATATTTGAAAATGTATGTAAATGTACTTATAAAAATGTAAATAAATGTAAGAAAGATCCACTGTTAAAAAAAATTGCCTTGCTGAGTTTCTTGCCGGAGTGTTCTCAGTTTAAGTGTATTCCGAACCGGTGGTAGAGTCAATTGTAACGTTCATAAGTGCCTTACTAGGGCCTAAACTGAATAAATGAGTTTTCACTCCTCTTGCTCAAAAAGACCGTCATTGTAGCGTACCAGAGCGGTGAAAAAATAGCAATTCATCCTCTAGGGGAAAAAGTATTTTTTTTTTATTTTTGTGTGTCAAATGACAATGAGCCTACAAAAACGAAAAAGTCTTTAGTCATAAGTAGAATAATCATGAATAAAGACTCGACTTATTACTGTTTCATAAAAAAAGAACTTCATTTTAATTTTGAAAATCTCTGGTAGAATGCATGCAATGTGTTGCGGCTACAGAAGAAACAAAAAAAAAGAAATTATAAACTACACATTCCATATTGTATTGGATTGTTTTATTTTTTCGCAATCGTAGTGAAAAGTTTAGTGTAACACACGGCGCTAAAACCCATTAAAACTCGGTTTCTATTTAGTCCCTCGCTAAAGCTCGGGAGTAAAACTACCTCGTATATAATGGGTCATTTTAGCCCCTTGTATAACAATCTACTATTTGAGTTTGGATTTATAGGTTATTTATTGGATTATATCGATATTATAACATGATCTTCGGGATTAACGGGATCTTTCTTAGAGGGTTATACATTTTTATTTACTTACCCAATATTTTTTACTTTAGGATAAGATTGTTTTTGACCACAGTCTCACCATGGTAAGTGATGATTTGGCCGAAGGTGGTAAGCACACAAAGCCTAGATGGGAACTGGCTCCCAAGTGCAGCTGTTGGAACACACTGATATGTGCTTAGGACAGATTTTCAACTTGAGAATGGTAGCCAGCCAGTCGGGTATTACAAAGTACCCTACCACCGTGCTGTGGTTTTCTCACGATGTTATCACCAAAACTTCCAACTCACTGTAGTATTTGATCCTAGAGACTTATAGTCTTTTCCATACTAACCTGCATATGATAAATATAAGACTCGTGCACTTGGTAGGAGTTCTCTTCCGCGCCACTGAATAAACTGAACACTCGAATGTCGCCGGAAGATGTCGCTGCGAGCAGCTGCTGTTGTGTCGGCTGAAATATACAAATGTATGATTTTAGGAATATTACTTGGCCGGAGAAGTATGGAATTTGGCACAGTTAAAGTTTATATGGAAAAGAAGTGCAAAAAGCTAATATTTTTTATAAAATATGCTTTTGAAATACATTTAACTAATAAAAAAATCATTACACACACTACCATGCGTAATACACTACACACATTACACACCTAACCATCCTCCTCTGGTTGTCAACCAATAAACTTTTTTTTAATTGACAGTTATTGAAGTTACAGTTACTAAAAACTTTTTGGTCAAATTTCGATTAGAGGGCGAGCAATAGTTAGTATTTAAAAGCGCGAGAAACATAGTCGAGAATATGGTAAGAAACTCACGTGGAACAATGTGTGTGTGAAGTATGCCTCGTCGTCCTGCAGCCGCAGCGTGCGGACGGGCGCGAAGTGTGCGTGCACGAGCCTCGAGTCGGAGCGGCGCGCGCCTCCCCACGCGCCCCACTGGCCCGCGCCGCCGCCGCCGCACAGCTCCCGACGGCTCACTCGGGCGCACACGTTCAGAGCCTCGCCCGCACCGAATACTGACGACGCCGCCCGAGGGTCCGGGCACTTGTGGGGTCTGCCGTTGAAACGAAAATATTACGTGAAATTTACCGAGACCCTCCCTCCCCAAAGTAAGATTACATGAGATAATTAATGGACGCCTCCTTTCCTCTATAAGCAGACCACACTTGTTTATAGCATTTAAGCAAAAAAGAGATCCTAACGTAATCCAAACGAATAAATTTAACATTATAGTGTACACTCAAAGTCAAAGTCAAAACCATTTATTCAGTTTAGGCCCTAGAAGGGCACTTATGAAGGTCGAACTCACTCGAACAAGTTGAACTGTGGACATGTAACAACGGGGTTTTTGCAGAGCGCGTGCTGATTGTACAGGTACTCCGTTATGATGGTGTGCAGCGTGACCCTGTGCTGGGAGTGGGGGGAATCCCCTCCGGCGCAGCTCAGTTGCTTCTGTAGGGAGCGTTTGTGTTCACAAGTCGGCGGCGTTAGAGGCTGGCTTTGTACTTTTCTGAAATATAAAGTTTATGTTAGACTCAATTGAATTTTTGATCGGAAGTTATACAACGTGTCACAAAATACCCCGTAAAAAATATAACTAATTATCAAAGCCAAAAGTTTTGCCAACCCTAGTAAACTGTCATGTCAGGGAACCAGATTAAATAACAGAAAGGCCTACGTACCTATATTACCTAATAATTGTCTACTTTAATAGTTTTTCTATTTTTCATTCATAAATGTTTACTACCTCAATTCAAGGATGTCATTATACTAAAGTACTGGCTTCAAAAAATGACAAGTTGAAAAAAAAAAATGATTTATGTCGTTCCGCGAATTATGTAGAAATATAAGTACATTCTGCGTAGTTTACTCTTTAGTAACACTATTACAGTAAAATTACTGTAATAGTGTTTGCACATCAGTGAAAATAATGATATTTTTAATTTTTTTGGGTATGGTATACAGCGTTACTACGGTTTTTAAATATTGTGAATGGACTCGTTATAAGGCCCCATTTAACCTCCTTTCGGTTTTACAGCTAGTTTTGTAACATCCTGTATACAGCGTGTTTGGAAGTACGATAAGCTTAAGGGGGAGATAGGTGGGTGGGTCACCTACCAAAACAATAATGGCCTTAGTAAAAGTGACACCATTTTCGAGATATTTAATATCCGAAATATCTCGAAAATGGTGACAATTTTACAAAGGTAATTTTTTGTATATTGAGGTGATCTGCCCACCCACCGATCTCCTCCTTAAGTTTGTCGTACTACTTACCGGACATCGATACCGATCCCAAAAGTGGTTTGAGATCAAGTGAAGAATGTCCCAGGATGTTTAACTTACCTTAGTTTAATAACATGTGGCACTGGACTGCTCTCGTCTGTCGAGACTGGTGTGTGCGAGCTGATATCCATAGAGTCGCGATGTAGAGAACTCGCGTTGCTGGTTCGACACACGCGGGGCTATGGATGAAACATTTTTAATTTTTATTTTATTTTTTATTTATTATGCTCATCAAAAGTATTTACATTGTTGAAATACATTGAAACTAACAACCAGTCTAGTGAAACTTCAAACAATTTTTTCTTCTATGGACCTTCAATCGAATAATAATGGCGGATATTGCTATCACTCTCCCTCAGTGCAGTTTCTCTTTCTTGCAATACTTCTGTCAAGTGTCAGCCATGTTGTTTGTCAAAACTTCATTTCGAACCATTTGTGTTTTCATATAAATATTTGTTTGATTGTGGATTTTAATTGCTAAAAAAGTTAAATTTATCTTAAAAATTAGTGACGGGTGATCAGAGGTGTACTTTAATTAATAATTACTTAAAATGCCACTGAAAAGACGGTTTATTACTTGTGAAATATGCGGGATTCAAGCAAGTCGTTGGAATCATGAAAAAAGGATTTTTATGGCAAAATTTCCTTTAGATGAAGCCCGGTAAGCACTTAAATATAATACATTGCAGCCATATGTAAGTAGAACAGACTAAGAACAAATAAAATTAACATATTTAACTTATTTCAATTGTTTGCTAGTGATGTACTAAAACTTTAACATCCACATATCGATAACAACGTTATTGTTTATCATTGAAAAGAAATAAGAAATATAATGTTACGTAAAAGAGTAGGGGCAGTATGTTTTACATATTTGAATGGCGTGCCTAAATATATATGAGCAAGGATCGGAATAGGTTATGCAATTTTTCAGGATTTAGAAACATTTTTGTTGTTTGTTTTGACGGGACTATTTCAGCACTTAGCCTCTTGATTGGGCCATTGTACGTATATGATTTATAAACATAATCTTTATAAAAATTTCAGATGCAAACAGTGGGTCAAGTTTGTGGGCAAAGAAGATTTAATATATGTTCCCGTTGAAAAATTGCATGCATTTTGTTTGTTAAAGCTGAAGATTCAAATGCCTATTTAAAGAATTATTAAAAGATCACAGCAACAGGGCATCACAAAATAATATTAAAAAAGTTTTTTTTTCTTAGAAGACTTATTGTTGAAGTTTTAAGTTTAGAGAGTAAGCTTTAGAGCAACATGAAGAAGACTGATTGTTAAATTGTTAAGTTTAAAAAGTGAGCTATGGAGCAAGATGAAGAATGCTAATTGTTGAAATATTAATCTGTTGAATCCCTTATATATTAAATTATATTGTTATGTTATTGTTATGCCACTTGGGAAGCAACGGGTTTTAAAACGTGAGCTACAGAGCAAGGTGAAGAAAACTGATTGGTGAAGTATATAATAATACTGATATATAATACTGTAAAACAAAACCAGTGATAATATTTTTTTTTCTTAGCTCTATAAATCTGCATTCTCAACGGTTTACAATTGATTGTTTCATTTTCGCTGAATAAGTAATTTCATTTCAGTATTAAAATTTTAATTAAATTTGCAGAAAGTTTTTTATTTTCTTGTATTAGTACCAAATATCCCCTCGTCAACATTGGACTCATAAATACGGATTCGATACTTACCTAAAATTAATAAAAAATATTATTTAGTAGTAGCCTCGGTTTCTACCCTGCATATTTTATCGATATCGATAAGAACTATTTGTCAAGCACTATTTGGTTCGTTAGGTTGGTACTCCTGTTGTTTGACAAGATGTCAAAAGATGTTTGTGGTGTCGGTGGTATAGAATTCCACGCAAAGGTCGCAAAGGCTAGTACAAGAGCTAGTATGGGAGTCCCGCCTCTTAATATATTACATACTCTTTGCTAACAACTATACATTATAAACTAAACATAAATACTTATTAAAGATAAGCACCACATGCAAAAATTAAAAATACAGTTAAATAACAAAGTCTGAAAACACAGAATAATCATCATCATATCTATATAAAAACAATCAGAGCCATAGAACAAGAGGAAAACAGGATACTGGTTTCATAATTATTCAGGTAAATAATACATTAACATCTATAATATAAAAATGAATCGCAAAATGTGTTGGTAAGCGCATAACTCAACAACGCCTGGACCAATTTGGCCAATTCTTTTTTTTAAATGTTCGTTGAAGTCCAAGGATGGTTTTTACGGCGAGAAAAATTCGAATAATTGCCGGGAAAACCCTAAAAACAGCCCTTTTCTTTTTCCCATACAAACACCCAGCTGTCAAACATTTGACATCAATCGAAACAAAACAAAGACGCGTTTTAGAGAAATAGGGCAGAACAAGGTCTGCCGGGACAGCTAGTTATTAATAAAAGTAAAGAGTGTCCACATGGATATCCAATTTGTCGCTATATTTATTGTACAGCCGACAAAGGCGCGGAACGGGAGAGTTTGCTCCTAAGACAGAACATCGGAATGGTGGAGACAGTGGCGTAATGGGCTTGCGAGGCACACGAGATGGTATACGGAAATGTATCCTGGACAGGAGACTCGGACAGTCCATCCTTGCTCGCATTAGGTTGAATAAAATTCTCAAGTCCAGAATATCTCTCCGCTTATCAAGAGACTTCATATTAAAGCGCATTAACCGAGAGGTGTACGGTACATCTCTCTTCACCGAAACATATTGTAGGGAAGTGAGCGACCAGCCACACGACACTGCCGCTGCCTCTCGTTGTAGTTTGTTTGTTTGTTTATACGTACCCTGATGGGTGTGGAGGGTGTATATACTGGGGGAGGGGGCGGCGGGGGCGCGGCGGCGAGGGGCGGCGGCAGGCCCGCCTCCCGCTGCAGCGTGGCGGCGCTCTCCGTGAGCCCTCGAGCCGCCAGGTGAGACGCGACTAGCTGCAGGAGCTGCCTCTCGTTGTAGTTTATACGGGTTTGCGCTACCACATTCGCCTGAAAAAAACGACAACCATAACTTTTTTTAATTCTGGATAAGCTTGTGTTTGACCACAATCTCACCATGGTAACTGATGATGTATATAAACAGTAACTAATGCGGATTATATTTTTTTATGTATTTTTGTATTACTTTAAGAAAAAAAAACCAATATAGTCAGATGGTCCAAAAATATTTAAAAAATGTAACCTTGCTGAGTTTCTTGCCGCTTCTTCTCAGTTGTTGTCTGACTTCCGAGCCGGTGGTAACTTCTGTAATTCGACCTACATAAGTGCCCTTTTAGGGCTTAATCTGAATAAATGGGTTTGACTTTGACTTCACTCACCCTGTGTATATTGGCTAGGGAGGTCTCAAACTCTGCGCCCATGTGTTTACTCTTGCCGGACACTCGCTCCAACAGTTCTAGAGCATACTTCTGAAACATCACGTGCTCTTGTCGTTTCTCTTGAAGTATGGGATCGCGCATTAACACTGCAAAAAATACATTATCTATATTAAAATAGTAGAAAAATAAACTTCTTTTAAGGCGATGATAGCGCAGTGGTTATGACGTCGGATACCGTGGTGAAGGTCGTGGGTTCGAATCCTACAATGAGCTCGAGTTTTCGGTGAAGGAAATCATCGTGAAGAAACCACAGCACGATGGTAGAGTACTTTGTAGTACCCGACCTCTCAAGTTGAAAGTCTGTTCCGACGGCTGCACTTGAGAGGCAGTTCCCAGATAGGCTTTGTCTGCCACCAGGCTTTCGACCACATCATCACTTACCTACTAGCGAGATTGCGGTCAAAGACAAGCTAATTATTCCTTAATTAAATTCTGAACATCGGATGTTGATTGAGACAAAATGTATCCCATGTTTTATTCCAGGGTATTAAGTAATTAAACTGCATGCAAAGTTTCATCAAAATCGGTTATGTAGCTTTTATTCCAGACACAGGTATGTATGCCAATTTCATCAAAATCCGTACAGCCATTTTTGCGTAAAAGAGTAACAAACATCCATCTATCCATCCATCCAAACTTTCACATTTATAATATTCGTGGAATTTTTCTTCAACCCACTTCCACCCAATGCTGAGTATAGGTCTCTTCCGATGCGTCCCGTTCTAGGTCTCCATTCTAGCACTTAGTGGAATTAGGATGATCGTATACCTTGTATCTGCGATGTGGTGAACAGTGGCAGCTTGGATATGATCTGTCGCACGGTAGGGCACCGCGCCAAGCCCGCCAGCGCGCGGCACGCCAGACCGCGCAGTCGGTCCGCGTCCGTTATTGGGGACTTCACCATCATCAGAGACAACAAAACCTGGGGAAATACATGTAGCTTGCTATCTCTTTGCAAGCTTACGGTCCACCTGATGGTAAGCTGTTACCGTAGCCTCAACACCAGAGGGGGCGGGGGGTCTATGTTTCGCTTATTTACAGGGGGCCAGCAATCATAATATTAATACATGAACCAAAAACTTTTTACCCCTTTTTACGAAAATTACGCGGACAGAGGAGTATGAAATTTGGCACATTTCAAGTTTATATGGAGAAGGAGTGCAGAAAGCTAATATTTTTATAAAATATGCTTTACGAAATAAATTTTATTAATAATAAAATCGTTACACACACTACCATGCGTTTGATACACACACACATATCATTATCCTCCTCTATTAGTCAACCGATTAGCTTTTTTTTATTGACAGTTATTGAAGAAACTTTTTTCCTAAAAACTTTTTGGTCAAATTAATATTCAATCGATAAATGTAATAAATATCCTATGCTTTATTCCAAGATATGATCTACTTGTGTGTCAAGTTTCATCAAAATCCGTTCAGCCGTTTTTGCGTGATAGAGTAACAAACAAAATATGATCGCATCTGCTCACCATAATACCGTTATTGGTTCTAACGCTCTCCCACACTTTCTGTATGACATCTTCGTACGACTTCAAAGCTGTTTTCTTTTTACTGGAGCCCGTTAGCGAGAATCTCGTCGTCGATGTACCAGACTGGGAAATAAATATTCTTTATAATTACAAACTAGCTTTCTTCAGCGGTTTCACCCGCGTTCAAGAGGGAATTAAAATAAAATATGTTGTACAGTGATTATTTAGCTTTCCATTGGTGAAAGATTTTTTTAGAATCGGATCAGTAGTTCTAATAAACAAAAAAGCCGGACTTTTTGGCGGGAACTTGGGAAGAGACGTAGCGCTTTCGGTTTATTTTCATAATATTCGTGTATTTCGTCCAATAAAGATCAATTTAAGTGCACAAGTGAAGTGAATTGAAAGCGTGTATCGTGACTTTTCAGGTTGTACCAAAAAGTCCGTGAAAAGTTTATACGACGCATTTAAACGACGGAAAAATATAACAAATGACACTAGCTAAAATTAAATACAAAGGTAGATAAACTCACTCTATGTACAGGTGCGCACACACAGTTGACGAGTACGTTGAGCGCCGCTTTCTGAACTTCAGATTCAGGAACTATGTCACCGTCCGCCGCACCTGCAAACACATTGGTTAGCATTTATAAGATTAATCACAACGTACCATTGTTATCTAATAACTAAAGATGAACAATCCCAAGCAAAAGTTATCTCAAAACTGTCTCAAATTGTGTTGGGTAATACTAGTTTATTTTTTTAAGTTTTATTCACAAAGCTATGTACAAAGGCAAAAAAAATTTACTACTCATACCTGCTAGCCAAAATATATCTTAAACGAGCACTGAGGCATGTTTACCGTCGGAGCGTTCGAATGCTACTAGATTAAAAGACTACCCAAATGTTCGAGTGGGTAGACATTCGGTAAGGCCATTTTTTGTCGCTGATTGTATATCTTTAGTTATTAGATATCAAAGCTACGTACAGATACATCACTCCTATAAAAAATCTATCGGCTCGCCGGCGAGCCACTTAAACGCTGCCATGCGCGAATAAAAAAGAAAGAAAGAAAATTGATTTTTATTTCATTGACACACGCAACATCAGACAGATGTCTGATAAAAGCTCAGTGGTAGTGACGTCAGATAACGCGGCGAACGTCATGGGTTCGAGTCCTACAACGAGCTTGAGCTTTCGGTGAAGGAAAACATCGTGAGGAAAACATATCAAGGTGGGTACTTTGTAGTACCCTACTGGCTGGCTACCACCATCAAGTTGAAAATCTTTCACCAAGAACCTATTGGTGTGATCCGGAAGTTATACTTGAGACCTTTAAGCCATTGTAAAAGGGCCCACTTGTTTTACCTATGTCTATAGGCGACGGGAGTCACTAACCATCAGGTGACCCAACTTAAAAAAAAACTTGAGAGGTGTCAAGGGACACCCGGATGGAACGAAGTTAAATAAGTCGAGAGAGTATATATATATATATATATATATATATATATATATATATATATATATATATATATATATATATTAAAAAAAAAAACATTTCTATTTATATTTATATATATATATATAAATAGAATATATATATATATATATATAAATAGAAATGAAAATATCTGGCTTACTTTCTATAAGAGAGAGAGAGAGAGAGAGAGAGAGAGAGAGGGGGAGAGGGAGAGGGAGAGAGAGAGAGAGACAGAGACAGAGAAACATGCGCACGCCGCACAGCGGTGTCACCGACACAAAAGTGTCGTAAGATTTTTTTCCGTCTAGCTCCCTTTCAAACCTATGTAAATGACTCACCTAATACAATATTAACGCCGGTGGTGAGTTCAGCGTCCCTCATGTCTATTTTCTCTGTGAGAAGCAACTGTACTCGCGGCGCCACACAACACACAGACACTACGTCTAGAGCCGACCTCACCGTCTCAGATCTGTAATGTACAATGCTAGTTTTTTTAAAGGTTTTTGGCTTGGTATCTAAACCTATCAGCCATATCTTTATTTTTAATATTCTTCAATGTTATAGTCACGTTACATCACATTCACAGTAACGTCTTGTCTACGTCCATACAAGTCCAGTCAGGTTTTAGTATAATTGGTGGTCTTTCCACTAAAACTTCTCACGGACTTTTTGGGACAACCTGAAAAGTCACGATACACTGTTTCATTTAATTTCACTGCACATAGATTGATCTTTATTGGACAAAATACCACCGATATTATTCAATAAATTTGAAAATACACTATTTTAATGAAAATTTAACGAAAACGCAATGTCATTTATGCAACAAATTTAATTGAAAGAAGCTGATTTAAACATCCCGATTGACAACATTTGATATTTTACATAATTTTTATTTTTTTTAGTTTGACGTGATAACGTCTCATAAATCGATGAACACCGGCTGCATGCACGAACAAGTGTCACGTTCCGGTGCAAGCGAGAGCGCGGAACAAGGGATAGAGAGGCACGATCGGCCTAAGTGTTCGGCTTGTGACGCATCTATTTATCTTCCTTATGACGTTATCACGTAAAATTATCGTCCCGAAACCGACTTTACAGACAACAATTTTTTTTGTCATCAATTTTGTCTATTCTAGTATAATACAATAAATATTTATACACAATTTATATATATATAATACCTGCCGTTAAAGTTCCACTCGTACGCGTACCCGACGACCTGCAGCAGCAGCGCCACGCCGCCCAGCTCCACCAGCTCGTCCACGGCCGCCCAGCGGGACCACGCCACGCTCTGCACCAACTCTATCTGCTCCTGGATCTCCTCGGGTGATGACTTTGATGCCTACACATATTACAATCTATTTACTCTTGGATAAGCATATGTCAATCTCACCATGGTAATGAAATGAAATTGTTTGTTCATCCAAAAAGGACTTATGAATAGTCAGACTCTAAATGCTCGGTTCGGAAGGTTGCTTTTGCTGAGAAGAGCCGGCAATAAACTCAGCAATTACTCTTTTAAAAACAACTTACACCTATTACATTCAATAATTATTTATCTAGTCTCACTGACAATATTTGCGTGTTATGGCGGCAAAATAGTAATCTAAAGAATTTAATTATGACTGACTTAATAAACAACAAACTCAAGCAGACCAGCCCCCACAAGCAGCACCTGTTCACAAGGTAAGTGATGATGTGGCCGAAGGTGGCACACAAAGCTTAAAATAAAACTGGCTCTCAAGTGAATAAAGCTCAAAATCATAAGGATTCCAACCCGCGACCTTTGCCGCGGTATCCGACGTCACTACCACTGAGCAATTTTCATGCACACAAATGTCTGTCCTGGATGGGAATCGAACCCACAGTCTTAATTGCGCTCGTAACTGTCAGTTTACTTCAGCTAATTAAAAATCTGGCTTTAGATATTGTAATTAAGGTAGAACAAGTACCTTGTAAGGCGGTGGTTCGGGAACATTGTCTCCCTGTTGCCTCGCGACTTGCGCCGCGCGTAGCCTCAAATGTGCTTCTAGGTACCTACAAATAAATGCAATCTTTACATGTCAAAAGTCAATGAAAAAGTCTTGTATGTAATCAATGGATGGGCTTGAATATTTTTAACAAAGAATTTTAATCGGGGAATGTTCAAATTTCGTCTTCTTTCATGAATAAAATCAAAACTATTAATTTTACAGCAATAACAAAACCATATTTGAGATCCTCATAACGAGCCCTTTCATTTGTTATGACACAGTAAGGTTTGCAAAACTTTTTTTTTAATTTCCTAATTCGTAAAAAAAAAAAAATTTGCACATCTGTGTTTGGGTCATAGGATTACACCATCCTATCAAAATTCACCTGATTTGGTGCAGTAGATTCGGAGCAAATTGGCTGTGACAGACGGACGGACGGACAGACAGACGCACGAGTGATCCTATAAGGGTTCCTTTTGTACGGAACACTAAAAATAATGTTTATAAATAGTGTGGTACCTCCGTAGCGCGACACAGACATGTCTGACGATCTGTCTGGCGGCGCACGTCTCGTCCTCCGACACGCGGTACTCCTCCTCGTCCGACCCCAAGATAGGGAGCGTCGATATCACGTTGTACAACTTGCGGAGGCCATCCTAAAACACACATTTTTTTTATTTAATTAAAAGGCTTTAGTTACAAGACTATCAGCCTAAGCATGTCTATTTTTAAATGAATTAAAAGGCTTTAGTTACAAGACTGTCAGCCTAACTTTACTAACATTCACAGTAGTCTTTTCCTGGTCTGTACAAGTCCGCTCAGGTATAGTGAAATTGGTGGCCGTTCCACTAAAAAAATTTCACGGACTTTATGGGACAACTTGAAAAGTCACAATACACCCTTTCATTTAATGTCACTTCAAGTAAGTGGTAAGTGATTTCCGCCGCCTATAGACATAAGCAATACTTGGAGGTTTGCCAATGGGTTGTCGAACTTCTTTTTTCACAATACTTTAAAGGCAATTGGCTCTCAAGTAGGTACAACAGCCGGAACCCACCAACAGGTGCTTGGCGACATATTTTCAACTCGAGTATGGTAGCCAGGCATACGAGTACTACAAAGTACCTTACCACTGTGCTTTGGCTCCACTGTAGGACTAGTGGACTGTATGTAGCTGACCTACCTGATTATCAAACTCCTCAAGTATGACGCGGAACTGGAAGGAGAGACCAAAGAACATGGTCGCGTGACACCGCCCCGAGTCGTGCGAACATTCCAGCAGCCAGAGGGCGTATCTGTTGGAATTCAATCAAAATATTTTTTCACTAGTTTTCCGCCTTGTAGTATCACCGCTTTCTAGTAGGATCTTATATTTTCCAGGAATAAAAAGTATCTTTTATTCGAGGATATGATCTACTTGTGTGCAAAGTTCCAGCGTAATCCGATCAGCCGTTTTTGCGTGAAAGAGTAACAAAAATCTTCACACACATCCATCCAAACATACTTTCACATTTATAATATTAGTAGGATAGTAGGATTCAAATAAATAAATTATTGGCTCTGAGCTGTGGACTTCGCGAGACATTTTTGATTATTTTTCGCATATTTTACGCTATGAACCCACTTATGGGTTCCGTTTTGAAAAACACCCAAAAACATAATCGAAACGCCAACGAACTTCCATGTAATTATCCATGCTCACAAAATTTCACGAGAATAGGTTGATAACAATACTCACTTGACTAAATCGGCTAAGGTCTTCCTTGGTAGTAAACAGACTCTCTCCATCGCATCTTCACAATACGCTAGATAATATAAACATATTGAGACACCAGTAGCGGCAACTGACGGTCGAGGTACTTCTAGAAATTTCTGGAACAATAAAAAATTTTAACTCAGCTATAAGCCTTTATACAATCTTTTATAATTAAGTAAGTTCCGCCCCGCGGTTTCACCCGCGACCCGTGATAATGTAGCTATTCTTTGGATAATAAATTTTTAGAACGAGTTCAGTAGTTCCAAGCTTACCTTCTACAAACAAACAAAAAAACAAAACCTTGCCTTTTTATAATCTTTATATACAGGTTTACAATTATGTATAGATTATACCTGTAATCCACCCATGTTGATAAAATCTATAGAGAACTTCTTGTGGCAGAGCAGCGCGGCGAGGTACTTGAGGGCTTCGAACGCCAGCCTCGAGTCCCGGGACTCGCGCACGTTCAAGTACCCCAGGATCAAACCGAGGGCATTCTGTTCGAATACGTGTGATAAGAACTGTTGGGGAAAATTAAATATATTAGTAATTGAATACGTTGTATTATATTCCTTAAAATGTGTTTTTTTTTAAAGCTAATGCATAGTCGACTCTAACGCACGGTTCGGTAGCTTTTGTGTGGGTGGGAAGGTCGTGGATTCGAATCCTACAAGCTTGAGTTTTCGGTGAAGGAAAACATCGTGAACAAAACCATAGCACGTTGGTAGGCTATTTCGTAGTACCCGACTGACTGGCTACCACCCTCAAGTTGAATGTCAGTCTCCAAGCCCCTATAGTTGTGTTCCGATAGCTGCACTAGAGAGCCAGTTGCCTTTTTGGCTTTGTGTACTTACCGACTTCGGCAACATTTAAAATAGTCTTTTTCATTTTTATTACTCAATCACGCCGTAATAGCTGAACGGATTTGGATAAAACATAGCACGTAGCATCATGCCCTGGATTAGCAGGACATATTTATATAAGAATCTTTCAAATTAATGACAATTATAATTTATTGTAAATTTTCTTTCACTGTAATGATACGTCTAATTTAATAAATTAGAATTTTAATTATTTATTTTTGTTATTATTGTATTTATTATTATAATTGTTTGCTGTGTTATCTGTTTGTGCTTTCTGTGATGTCCTGTAATTGAAGAAGCACTAGGTGTATAAACGCTACTGTAGTCATTGTTTTAAATGTGAGGTGTATTCTTTGTTGGATATCCAAATAAAATAAATAAATAAATATTCCGTTCTAAGAAAATTACTACAAAATAAAACAAGTAATAAGCTAAAATTCGGCTACCTCTTGGTACTCTCCCATTGGCGTCAAATACCTCAATATGAGCATTTGTTTCGTCGCATCCGTTGGTGGATGAATTTGTATATTACCTGAAAAAGTTATTTCATTACTTGCTCTCCGCCCCGCGGTTTTACACGCGTTTCCGGGGGATCTTATACTTTTCCGGCTTATGTTACTTAGGGATAATATAGCATTTAATGGTAAAAGATTTTTTTAAATCGTTCCATTACTTTTTGAGTTAAATCGTAACAAACAAACAATCAAATCTTTTCTCTTTATAATATTAGTTTAGACTTGCTTTCCACCCCGCGATTTCACCCGCGATCCCGTTTCACAATACAAACTTTGGAGCCCCGTTTCATTCCCTTAGGGGGTGAATTTTGGAAAATCCTTTCTTAGCGGATACCTCCGTCATAATAACTATCTGCGTGTCGAATTTCAGCGCAATCCGTTCAGTGGTTTGAGCTGTGTGTTGATAGATCAGTCAGGATTTTTAAGGCGATGATAGCTCAGTGGTAGTGACGTCGGATACCGCGGCGAGGGTAGTGGGTTCGAATCCTACAATGAGCATGAGCTTTCGGTGAATGAAAACATCGTGAGGAAACCATAACACGGTGGTAGGGTACTTTGTAGTACTCGACTGGCTGGCTACCACACACAAGTTGAAAATCTGTCGCCAAGCACTTGTTGGTGTGTTCCGATTTGCAATTGAGAGCCAGTTGCCTTTAAGGCATTGTAATATGGGTAATCCCCCTAGTATTGCTAATGTCTATAGGCGACGGCAGTCACTTACCATCATGTGACCCGCCTGCCTCGTTGTCACTTGTGTCATAAAAAAAAAGGATTGCCTTTTATACTGGTTGTCCGTATAGATAGATCCCTTACCGAACGTCCTGTATATACAGAAGACATGAAAAATATACTCACCTATAACGTAAGTCTCCATCTCCGCCCAACTGGAGTTGGACGAGGTCTCGTTGTGGAGTGAGGAGAGTGTCGGTGCGGGGGTGAGGGAGGGGGTGACAGGGGCGGGGGCAGGGGCAGGGGGAGGGGGACGCGGCGGGGGGGACATCATGCCCCAGTGCTCGGGGGACGATACCGCGCTTGCTGTTGACAAAATAATACAATAACACTTATTTACATTGAGATTTCTGAAAAGTAATATTCCAGGATATCTACCTGTGTGTGTGCCAAGTTTCATCAGAATCCGTTCAGCCGTTTTTGCGTGATTGAGAAACAAACATCGTAACATGAAAACTCACAAACTTTCACATGTTACTGATGTTTTTAATTCAGCACCACAAAAGTTTATCCTTTAAAAGAACCATACTTGATTTTTAGCATTGCGTCCCCAAAGGGTAAAAACGGAAACCTTCTAAGACTCTACTGTCCGTCTGTCTGTCTGTCTGTAACCAGGCTGTATCTCATTAACCGTGACAGCTAGACAGTTGAAATTTTCACAGATGATGTATTTATTTTGCCGCTATAACAACAAATACTAAAAACTGAAAAAAAAATTATTAAAACAAATAAAAACTATGGTGGATTGGTCCATAACTCACAATTATAATTCTTGAGGGGTGTTTCTGGATCCTTGCTAGTGTGTGGGGGCGGCGTCTCATCCACCACCATGTCTCCCCCTCCGCCGTCGTCTTTCTCACCATCTGTCACTATAAAATACACACTATATTACTAAAGCGTTGATAATCCAGTCAATAAGTCAAGAATTTTGATACATCTCTTTGATGTAAATTAAAAAAAAAGTTGAAAATTTGTTTCGGTACCATGATAATCAAGCGATAGCAGCTTTGCGACAAGTTTGTTTTTTTTTTTTTATGTCACAAGTGACAACGAGGCCGGCGGGTCACCTGATGGTAAGTGACAACCGTCGCCTATAGACATTGGCAATACCAGGGGATTGCTAATGTGTTGTACACCTTATTAAGGCGAACTGGCTCTCAAGTGCAATTGCCGGAACACACGAACAGGTGCTTGGCGACAGATTTTCAACCTGAGGGTGGTAGCCAGCCAGTCGAGTACTACAAAGTACCCTACCACCGTGCTGTGGTTTCCTCACGATGTTTTCCTTCACCGAAAGCTCAAGCTCATAGTAAGGATTCGAACCCACGACCTTCGCCGCGGTATCCACTGAGCTATCATCGCTTTATTTATTTTCAATACATACCATATGTAACTGAATCCTTTGTATGGCGAGCGACAGGTTTAGGTGAACATGGTAAAGGACGGTCAATGACCTTTATTGCCAATCCATATGGAACGGTCTTTAGCTTTCCGCCCACGCACCGATAGGTGCTAAGCGACAGATTTTCAACGTGAGGGTGGTATCCGACCAGTCGACCACCGTGCTATGGTTTTTTCACGATGTTTTCCTTCACCGAAAGCTCAAGCTCATTGTAGGATTCGAACGACCCTCGCCTCGGTATCCGACGTGACTACGACTGAACTATCATCGCCTTAAAAAATGTACTCTTTAATAAAATATGAGTTTCTTTACAAACCTCATCGGTCTATAGTTAGCGAAAGACTTAACCATCGCGCTTCCGTCACCGACAGATCGAGCTCAGTGTAGGATTCGAACCCACGACCTCCGCCTCCGCCACTGAGCTATCATCACCTTATCACTTTGATACATCATAAAAAAATACCTTTAATTTCTGGTGTAGGCCCATTGCATTTAATATCATTGTTTCTTTTTTTATCAAACCGCGCGAAATGCCGCGTTTGATTCGGCGGAGTCACTGCATTTTGATTCGTTTGCTGTTGACAATAAAGTGTAATTTTAAACAAATCTATCTATCGGCTTATGACATTTAGTTCAATTTCGGGTCAAATTGTTTGAGATGGTAGTGTGATCACAGCCAAAGTGAACTTAAGATTATTAGAATAAAGCATATATTTTATTGTCAGCAGTATGACAAGAAGGCAGGCGGGCCACCAGACGATAAATGACTAGCGTCGCCTATTGACATTTATAATACCACTAGCTCTCCTCTCCGTTGTTTCACGCGCGTTTTTAAGTTCCCAAATATTCAAAAATGGTTTCTTAGCAGATACCTACTCCCTATCAGAAATCTACCTGCCAAATTTCAAGTTTGTAGCATTAATACTTTCTGAGATATCGTGATTAATCAGTGAATGGTATTTCACGTTTATATAGTGTTTATTTATAATAAGGGCGCATGTTCTATGGATACTCACTTTTTCTTCTACATTCTTATTTCTCAATATGTGTAGCTTCCTGAGCATTAATGGTACTAGCATTGCATTAAAGTCCCTGAAACAATAATAAAATGATTAATTGACTGACGGGCCTGTTGGCGTGGTTAGTTAACACACTAGCTATCATGCCTGAGGTCGTGGGTTCGATTCCCATCCAGGACATACATTTGTGTGCATGAACATGTCTGTTTGACCGACTCACCGACCGACACTTTGAAGGTGCTTGGCGACAGACTTTCAACTTGAAGGTGGTAGCCAGCTAGTCGGGTACTACAAAGTACCCTACGACCGTGCTGTAGTTTCGTCACGATGTTTTCCTTCACCGAAAGCTCAAGCTCATTGTAGGATTCGAACCTACGACCTTCGCCACGGTATCCACTGAGCTATCATCGCTTTATTTATTTTCAATACATACCATATGTAACTGACCCGATGACTTTTTTATATAGGTACTAGTGGGCCCGGTAGACGTTGTCCTGCCCTGAAAATAAAACTTAGAACCCGATTCCAGCGCCACCAATTGTGAAACTAAACCATCTGTCAGTCCGATCTCGAGACATTTCAAAACGTCGTTCTATACTAAATGTATGACAAAAATAATTTTCTTCATTATTTTTTTTGTGAATTTTCGTATTTTTTTATCCTATGTGTTATTCCTGGTTCTAAGCTACCTCCCCATCAATTTTCAGCCAAATCGGTTCAGCCGTTCTTGAGTTATAAATAGTGTAACTAACACGCCTTTCTTTTATATATATAGATTTTGTACAACACGTAACTAGTGCGGTTTATAAATGTTTTATGCATAAAATTGCTAAACATTTTCATTTAAAAATAAAGCCAATATAGTCAGATGGTCCAAAAATAATTAAAAAATTTAACCTAGCTGAGTTTCTCGCCGCTTCTTTTCAGCTGACGTCTGAACTGGTGGTAACATCTGTAGCTACCTTAATAAGCTATCTTCTAAACTTTATAAATGATTTAGACTTACCTAAAGTTAGTGGCGATTTCTTGCACCTCCATGGCGGCGGCCAGTAGCCCGGTCGCGTAGCACTGAAGCGGCTCCGTTGAGTTGGTAGCCCAGTTCAACAGTCGGTGGATGAGAGCCTCATTATCCTGCAACACACAGTATTCTTTTACTAGTCCCTCTGACATTAATCCACACAATGGCGGGTCTTGCGCTACTCGCATCCAGTGGCTTCGCGCGACCCTAACAGATACTGTTAGGGTCAGTCTACCGTGTGGGAGTCCAGCCCACGGTGTATCTTCCAGTTTGTGTTCGCCACTCGAGAACCTTTCTGCCCCATCGGTTCTACGAGCTATGTGCCCCGCCCACTGCCACTTCAGTTTACATATTTAATTCAATGTAAATCCCACAAATATTATAAATGTGAAAGTTTGGATGTTTGTTCCTCTTTTATGCCAGAACGGCTGAAATGATCTGGATGAAATTTGGCATAGAGATAGATTATAGTCTGGAATAGCACATAGGCTACTTTTTATCCCGGGAAAAGATAAAATCCCTCTGGAACGCGGGTGAAACCGCGCGGAACAGCTAGTAATCTTACTAATATTATAAATGTGAATGTTTGGATGGATGGATGTATGTTTGTTACTTATTTACGCCATAACGGCTGAACGGATCTGGATGAAATTTGGCACAGAGATAGATTATATTTTGGAATAGCACATAGGCTACTAATCCTGGGAAAAAATAAGAGCCCTCTGGAACGCGGGTGAAACCGCTAGTACCGGGGATAGCTACTATGCACTTGAGAGCCAGTTCCCATCTAGGCTTTGTGTGCTTACCACTTTCGGCCACATCATCACTTACCATGGTGAGATTGTGGTCAAACAAGCTTATCCAGAATAAAATTTAAAAAAAGGTATATTTTTTTGTCCAATGCCCTGTATATAGTGACCTGGAATACGACGCTCATCTCGAGTCCCGGCATGAGGTCGAGGGTGAGCCGGCAAGCAGCCACGTTCAACTTGTTCACATCTCGCCCTGTTATGTTCTGTCGCGAGTAGAATGTGTCACGAACGTAGTCGTTTACCAGCTGGAAACAAATCAATACGGATGTTGACTGATATCAAGTCACTTCAGCGTGGCAGAGGTCGTGGGTTCGAATCCTACAATGAGCTTTAGCTTTCGGTGAAGGATACCATAGCACGGTGATAGGGTACTTTGTATTAGGTACTCAATACTCGCCAGTCGAGGCACAGACAAACAGACCTGGAACTATGTCCTGGATGGGAATCGAACCCATAACCTGCGGCGTGATAGGTAATGTGTTAACCAACCACGCCAACCGGCCCGTCATGTATGTATAGTATAAACATAATAAGGTAATGCACCATCTCTAAATATCTTTACATTTTTGGACTATCATTGTGAAAGGAAATGCCATGATTCTTTATTCACCTTTGTCATAAAGTTGTCTTTCTTAAACATAACTTTGAGTGCATGTCCAAGTGCACACTCCGGGTCTGTCCGAGAGGGGTGCCGCTCATCAAATGGGTCTGGGTCCTTTTTCATAAAGTTCTCTGTTTCCGCCTCTATTATCTCTGCTATCCTGAAATTTTAGTTTTATTATGTAATATAACTTTATCATTTTCCATACTTTTGTCCAACTCTAGCCAATGAGGTTTAGATCTCTGTACTAAGTAGGGTAGTCAGATTTAGACTAGACAGTCTTATTTTTTTTGTCTGTCTGGCTATGAAAATCTTGGCAAACCAACACAATAATTGTAAAGCCTTTAATTTCCATATTCTTCAATTACATAGCAATTTTGTTAGTATTTAATGGTTAATTGCAGGATCAGGTCAATAAATACTCTGGCCTAGTATGCAAGCAAAATAAAAGGTCAATCAGAGCACTCTTTAGATGTAGGTTGTTCAAGTCTACATTAAATGGGTCTATTGAGAGTGACCCTGTACCATAGGTAAAGCTGGCAATGGTTAATTGTTAGTAGGTATTACTTATTACCTAGATAATATTAGTAGTATACATATTAGTTATTTTGTAGGATATGGTAGACATAAGACAGTTGTAAAGAAGTAGATTAATTTTAATCATTTAAATATTTTTTGTTTTAATTTTCAACACGTTATCAACCCATCTAGATGCCCTAGGATACCCTAGCTAGTCATACAACATATAATCCTATAGAATAATTCAAATAATAATTATTATTCTTTGATATATAAATATGGCTCTATCATATGAATGATGACTTTGCCAATTTAATAGAAAAACAAGGATTAACAGAATAATTATTAATTTTAATATGTAATTGTGAAATATGTGAAACAAGTAAAAACTTGTTCCTCATTTGATGACACATTGTCAACAATTTATAGGGTTGTGTAACACATGTTAAGTTAAGTTGGATTTTTAATTAGCTGGAGTAAACTGACAGTGCAATGTGATTACGATTACTGTTTAATGGACCATATCACTTTTTTTATCAATAAAAGTCAATCTAATGTCAGCGATTACAAGTACATATTCTCATTCATTCTTTTATAAATAATTTCTGAGTAACAAAATATTCATTGCGACAACTGACAAATCACTCCAGCTAATTAAAAACCTAACTTTAGCCATAGATCAATGTGACATTGAAAATATTTTTTTAAGTAATACCATTGGAATATTGTTTCATGCAATACTACAAAGGGTGACGGTGAAAGACTACTAGACATGATAGATGTTGATAATTATTGGCAAACCTAATAACTAAATTATAATTGATGGGAGCAGAACAAGCAATTTTAGCAAAAGGTCAGACAACAAAAAGAAGTTGCAAGTGTAAAAGAAATATATCTATAGTCTGATTTTTAATTAGCTGGACTAAACTGACAGTTACAAGCGCAATATGGTTAAAATTACTGTTTCATGGTTTGACCATATCACTTTTTATCAATAAAAGTCAATCTAATATCAGTGGTTACAGGTATTCTCATTCATTATTTTAAGAAATAATTTCTGAGTAAAGAAATATTTCTTACGACAAATGTCAAATCAGTCCACCTAATTAACAATCTAAGTATAGCTGTAACATAATTACTCAGTTTTGAGCAGAGCAAGCAAACAATGTTCTAACTAGCTGTTCCCTGCAGTTTCACCTGCATTCCAGAGGGTACATTATTGTTTGTAAACAATAGAATCTGCACAATAATTACCAAAAACTTCATTTAACAGCCCCACATGCATCACAATGTACCATTTATAGACATAGTTTAATGGCTTGAGTCGCAATTCCTGGACTTCTAATTTCAATGCAGGTAGATTTTGGATTATTGTCAGTGATTCAAAGGTTTTATGGTCCCACAAGATTATGGATCCAATCTTTCCCGTTTGTTTTAGGATAAGTGCATCACACGAATGTCTTTAATATGGAAAGTTTACGGTTAGAAAGTTACCTACTGAAAATAATTAATTTTATATTTGTGTTCCCTTGCTGTAAACCTTTTTTCAGAGTAGGAAGTACAGTAACAAGTGTGTTTATATCATGCAAAGATAACGGTCCATGATCCATGTTGAATTAAAAAGTATTTATTTAAATCAAAGCAACAGTTTTATAGGAGTAATTATGAGGTTGTGGTATATTCTAGGTATTTCATAATAGTTTTGTCATACAGGCACATGTCTGGACCATACGGGACAAACTTTGGCCGCTTTCCGAATTACACCATCATCGCTCACAGCGCTAACATCCATAATTGGCGTTCCGATTTAGATATCACGATTATGACAGCTAAGAGCCGTCAACAATTCGGAACGCTTGTGACCGCGCTCACAGTGCGCGCTCAACCTCAACGTCAAACGTCAATAATCCCTTGCAATCCCATAAGTACTCTACACCTTCCTTTTATAACAACTAATATCGAAAACTAAGAAACCGACTGGATATATATAATTTGAAAATGGAAGATCAACAGCAACGCCTTGGCACTTCTGTTTGTTTGATTGACTGTATCGACTCTGATAACTCAGATTTTGAGTTTGAGAACGACGATTCGTCCAGCGATGAAGATGACGAAATAGCGTATTTATATGCTCCCGACAAAGATGTGCCCAGAAGGAAAATACCACGCATTACAAATTTCATGGATGCAACGATCATTAATTACAATGCGCATGAGTTTAAATCTCATTTCAGGTATGATGTTACAACCACGTTACGAATTGGATTTAAATGCAAACCACAAAAAAAAATTATAGGTATATATAAATAAATGCTTTCATTTTGCAGAATGTTTCCTGATACATTCCAATACATATTGGGATTAATTGGTCCAAAAATAATGGAAACAGGAATAGCATTTGGAAGAAAACCAATAGACGCCAAAAAACAGCTTCTCATTGCACTTTGGATGATGGCTACACCAGATTGTTACAGGTAAAAATTACATGTATTTCATATATTTAGCTTACTCATTGTTTAGCTGTTTAATAAGTAACATTTAAAAAAAACTGGTCTATATAAGAAATAATGTGATTTTCAATGTTAAAAAGTACTAAACATACACTTTTGAGGGAGTTACACAGGTCAGAAAATGTGTTTTGACTAATGGAAACAAGTTGTAATAAGAACAATTTTATTAATTTCTATATTTTTATTTTTTCAGATCTGTGTGTGAAAAATTTAATGTAGGCCTGGCCACTGCCCTAAGAAGTGTAAGACGCGTTTCTCGTGCTCTCCATTATCTTGCTCCGCAGTTCATAAGATGGCCTAGAGGGGAGCATGCAAGAGAAGTGGCTCGAGAGTTTGAGAGGCACAGTGCAGTCCCAAGAGTAGTGGGAGCCATTGATGGTACACACATTAAAATAAATGCACCAACCAAGGATGCACAATCCTATATTAACCGTAAAGGAACCCATTCAATCCAAGTGCAAGTAAGGATAGTTCTCTTTATAGTAACTATTAAAATTACAATTCAAATAATTTAATAATTATTATAATATTAAAACATTGTTCCAGGCTGTTTGTACTCATGACCTGTTGTTCACCAGTGTCTTTGCTGGTTATGCAGGGAGTGTGCATGATGCTCGAGTATTTAGGCTGTCACCTGTTCAGAACTTTATTCAGAACCCAGATGTTTATTTTGAAGGTGATAGCCACATTATTGGTGATGCTGCATATGGAATTCACCGGAATCTTATGGTTCCATTTAAAAAAAATGGACATTTATCACTAAGACAGAAAAATTTCAATTTTTGTATTTCGTCTGCTCGCATGTCCATTGAGCGAGCATTTGGAATGTGGAAGACTCGTTGGCGCAGTATACTGGACTGTTTACCCATGGTAACAGTAAAAAAAATACCTGAATACATATTAGCTTTAGCAGTACTGCATAATATTTGTATACTGCAGAAAGATATGATACCAATTGAAGAGCATTTACGGTTGGCGCGAAGAGGGTGCCTTATTAATGACGGCATTGACGGGAGAGAAGAAGGGATGCGGAAGCGACACACATTGACCAATAATTTAGTAATAAGGACAGTTTAATATTCATCAATAAATATTGATTTAATTATTGTATATTCTGTAGTTTTAACATCCTATAACATACATATTAGTCATTAATATATTTATTTAAAACTTAAATTATACATAATGTTACTGGTAAGTGAGAGAATGTGCAATTCATTTTCGGCAAGATTACAGTGTTCGGCACTCAGTATTGTATGTAAGATATGTAAGATGCCAAGTAGCAAATTTGCTGTTATGATTATGTACTCATATTCAAGTGTTTAAAATATATGAAGAGGAATCTTGTTATCTTTGGGATAGGTAAGTAAATGATATTCAACACTAGTAGTAATAAAATAGTTTCTATTATCAATAATTTTTGGATCACAGATTAATCAGACTTAACATCAGGTGCCACACTTGCACTCCAGGTCATATTCTCTTCCTAATTATTAATAAATGCTAATATAAGAAAAATATCAAACAGTAACACATTTTTAAGTCTGTACTTACATATTAACTCAATCAGAGACATATAGTACAATTAAACGCTAATAGAATTCACAGATTTCAACAGGTATATACATTATATTAAAATCTACTAAGTACTTTAAAAAATAATCAAACCTTAAAAACTAATAAAAATCACAAGTAGACCTATGGTTCTATCAAACCTTAAAAACTATTAAATGCTAATAGAATTCACAGATTTCAACAGGTATATACATTATATTAAAATCTACTAAGTACTTTAAAAAATAATCAAACCTTAAAAACTAATAAAAATCACAAGTAGACCTATGGTTCTATCAAACCTTAAAAACTATTAAATGCTAATAGAATTCACAGATTTCAACAGGTATATACATTATATTAAAATCTACTAAGTACTTTAAAAAATAATCAACCCTTAAAAACTAATAAAAATCACAAGTAGACCTATGGTTCTATCAAACCTTAAAAACTAATAAAAATCACAAGTAGACATATGGTTCTATTAAAATGAGGTACAAATCAAATCTTTAATACTAATAAAAAAAGCACAAGTGGACCTACACATCTAGTTAAAAGAGGTACTGATCAAATCTAACCTAACAAAATCAGGAGTAGGCCTATTATACTCCTGATTAAAACATGTACTGATCAAATCTTTATTTAAATAATAAAAATCACAACTTAAGTCAATTTCTGCAAAATTTCCATCTTTTCCCTATGCTGCCGCTCTTTCATTAGCATATATTTATTAAAATTTTCCTGTTTTAGTTTTGTTTTTTCTTCCCTATACTTCTTCATGTCTTTTCTATAATCTTCTAAAATATTATCAAATTTTCTTTTCTTTGGTTCAGCTCGTGTACTAATATTTTCATCTGGTGTGGGTCCTAGCTCTGAAGCCAGCGCTACAGGATTAGCCCATCCAGTTGAGCCAAATAACTCATTCATTCGCTGAAAAATAATTACATCAAGCATGATTTGTTTGTTGTTTGTTATCAACTTGGTCTTTGACATACTCATTCGAAGTCCAACCTCTTGGCTGGCTGTGCTAAGATTGTCTAGATTGTAGAGTCAACGCAGAGGCTGACAACAAATATTAAAAGTACAAAAATTATCTTACATCAAAGTAAGGCCATGTTGCCCTATCATTGCCAGATGTGGCATTGTGGTCCACTATCTTTTTGTAATTTTTTTTTAAACTATTAATTTTAGACTGGCACTGGGTCCCATTAACATTATAATGTGCATCACACATTTTCCTTGCTATGGTGTCATACACCATCTTGTGACGCATTTTTTCAAAATCTTCTTTATGTTCACTGTACAATGTAAGTAGCAACAAAATGCATGCCTCATTCCATATAAATAGAGATGGTGACTCTTGTTCTACTGAAATAGAAAAATTATAATAAGTACTTCTAATATAACTGGTAATAATTTGTAAGGATTTTCGTTACTGAATTCACTGATAATGGCTGAATAGATTTGAATGGAACTTAGCACACAGATAATCATGCCCTGAAATAAAACAGGAAATTTTTAATATACTAAAGAAGATGCTAAAATAATTTTCTTTAAATTCAGCAAGTTTTACAAGCACCTAAAGAATTTACTGCCAACATACTACTCTATGACCAAACCATCAGTTTTAAACACTTTTATCTTAGTTTTGTTGAAGATTTGAGTATTGTAGTATAGTGACCACACAAACTGAGGTTAGTCAACATGATATGTTAAGAAAACACTACAGGCTACTACTTCAGCTAAAAAGTATCTACACATAACCAGATATGAAATATCTCAATAATTACCATGTTGTTCTGTTTGTTCATTCTGCATCAAAGTATTTGTGTCTAAGTCATGCAGCAACTGCTGTACATATTCAGTATCTGTAAACAGCAAGTACCTACCAGTTCAGTAAATATTTAATGATTTATCAGAAAGCATACAATGTTTTGCACAAAGAACTGCAAGGGAGGTCCCTTGCAGTTCTAACGACAACTCAAAGGATAGAAATTTCAGCCCTTAGGCCACTTACCTCTCTGAGCCCTCTCGTATTGCTCTAATGTGAGCATGAGAGATATTTGTCGGTCGTTAGGCTCGTCGGCTATAGTAACTTGAATACTCATGATTCGAATATTTCGTAGTGTCTAAGCCACAAATTTCTTGTTTTCCTTTGTTACTGTAGTGATTTCACCCAGAGCAATAATAACTGAATCATCAAAAGCGACTCAAATCAAAGCAAAACAGCACAACCACTCTTTGTGCATAACCAAAGATTTATATATAAGCACAACCTACATACTCTTTGACAACCACAACAAAGAACCACAAGCACAACTGTCATTTTTGACAGCGCTCACGGTGATATTAATTTATAGCTGGGTCGGCGTTAGCGCAAGATGGCGCATGTAATGACGTCATCTATGACGACATAGGGGACATCGTTATCGCGCTCACGCTAATTAGGAACGGGTTTATGGACGCTCAAATCGATTATGGTGTAATTCGGAAAGCGGCCTTTATTTTCAATGTCGTAAATCTGACGTTTGCTGTAATGAGCAGTTTACATATCATAACATTACCTCGTTAAGGTCGGTATGGGGTCGTATGTAGGCGTCGTGTGCTGTTCCTCCCATTGTTTTAACAGTTCTGTTACCTCCTGCGCTGGTGCAGAATCCATTTATAAAATTAAAAACTATAAATTATAACCTCACAATGTCACTCGCAAACATTCACACAACTATATAATTTATTATTTAATTTAATTAACAATTATTGTACAATTTATCGTATAAAATTAATAACTATGTGTATATATTACAATTACAAACAAAAATATACGTTATAATCGAGCGTTTTTTCATTAGAACCGCACTTGAACCGCACTTCGTCTTCTTTATAACAGAACTCTTTTTCAGAATAATCATCCATCACGATATCGGGGATACCATATGAATCCCACCAAATGCCACCAATAAATAACTGAAATCTAATGTAAATAACCGAAGTCAAAATAGCGTCTAATTTATTTAATAATGTAATGAAAATAAAATAGTAAGTCATAAGAATTCCAGAAGGATATTTAAAAGTTTTTTTTTGCTATAAACGAATGAAATCTATTTTTTTTAAATGTTATTTTTATAGTAAATCACAGAAAATGTATGCGTATGGCAACATAGCTCATTGATACAGACTTCACAGACCATGATCACAGTAGATATAATTAGCAGTGGCGTAACTGATATATGATGCAATATTGATTAAGATATATATGTATAAATTTATGTTTTCGTAATAAATAAATTATTATTATTATTATTAACTATCGGAGGGCTAGGTCAATATCTTTATACTGTGGCTAGGTGGTGCAGTGCACCAGGGCCCCCAAGCTCAGGGGGCCCTCGGACCCTGACCAACAAACCTCGTATCGAACTAACTAATAATTCTCTCACCTTCAGAATGTAAATAAGCTACAACAGGACTTTAATAATGGCAACTCATTTGAAAGAATACCTACAGGGGAATTCCCCAAAATTATATTGCCAACTTGAAAGATTCGCCGTCACATTTATCGGGTTATTAAAATAAGGAAACGGTAGATAAAAGAATAGGTTAAATAAATTTAATCTTTATCGCAAAAAATCTTTCAAATATTTAGAGCTGATGCTAAAGTAGCTTTTGCACCATTAGCCTTAGTAGGTTTATGAATAAAGAACAGTGTCTCAAATTAATACAATTATATGGCGAATATAGACTACTTTGGGACGCGCAATGTCCTGATTATGACAACAGAGGACTAAGAGAAGTTGCGTGGAGAAACATAAACCGGGAAATGAACAAACGGGAAACGTTCGACTTTGGCTCAGCCTCGCTCCGGGTCGGCTTTGCCGCGCGCGCATTCTCATGCAAATTTAAATACACACAGCAAATGTTGCGAGTCAAACGTCTGACGCTGCTTCGCGAGGCTGCTCGCTCAGTTAGTATGCGGCTATCAAAGTATTTATACAGGCTGTTAGGAAGAATGTGTGACAAACGGTAAGAGCGAGTAGCTATGGTCATTGGTTATGTAATCTGGCCCAACTAGCCCTTTCTTGCCTCATTTTCGAGACATTTTTAATTATAATTAAAAAAGTTTTTTTAAAAAGAACTTAAAGTTGAAGTTAAAGTCTTTTTTCATCTCTTTTCAATTCAATTTCAATTTATTTTATGCATGTACACAAACATATATTAGGTCTTAAATACAGTTAGTTAAGAGGAAGGTACATCAACCCTGATAGGGTGTCGCAATTAATCATTAACAGTTAGCTAAATTTATGTTAGTATTTTAGTAGTTTTACCATTTATTTAAATATTATTATTTTATATTAATTCTACAGGTTAGTTAGGTTATTTAAATCATTATTCTAGACTTTGATAGCTCACAATAATTTTATTACTCATTATTTAAAACAAATATCGGTGTTAGTAGAACAGGCATACACTGCCGATAAAAATACAAGTAAGTGTAGACCAAGACACCCATAAAAAAAGTTATGGTGACTAAAAGTTCAACTTTCGGCAAAAATAATTAAAAATTTCTCGGTGATAAAAAAAACGATAAGGCAAGAAAGGGTTAGTTAGGCCAGAATACATAGCAAATGACCCTAGCTACTCACCGTTTGGCACACGTTCATCCTGTATAATTATATTTAAACAGTTTAGTTAGTTTTTTTTTGCACCAGGGCCTTTGGTTACCTAGCTACGCCACTGCATTTTAGTCCTAGTTTTCATACTACTGTAGCATACAATTTTATCATTATACGTTAAAGCAGTATGGAAACTAGGAAGAAACCTCTCCAAACACATTCACTCAGACGCGCACATCGACGAGATCCTAAGCAAGCACCCCTCGCAGTGCCAGTGTGGCAACTTTTGGTAGATTTCTACTTTTCTAGTAGATTATGAGCTTAAAGTATGATCCTTTTGTAGGTCGAAACACCTTAGTAAAACTTTGTATTATAGTTTTGATCATTTGGAAGGTGGCAATAAATTTACTCGCAATAGTCATAAGGACGGAATCGGAAATTTCCTGAAAAATTTAATTATTTATAATAGTTATTATAGATATTTCTACTGTGGTTATAGTGATAACACTATACAGCAAAGGAGATGTTTCAGATTTGTATGGAGTCTTGGACTGCACATTGTACACTTGACTAAAAGTAGTGGAAAAATAAATCAAACATGAGAAAAATACTTATTTTTAATAATTTTACGTTGTTTTCATGTACAAGGCGTGTTTCGACATTTTTAATGGCAATTTCATTGCATGTTTTTTTAATGGCGACCACTACTACATTTACGTCAATCTGTCAAACTGACATTAAATAAAACAAAGTGAATATATATAGATAAATTTTATTATTGATCAATCAAGAACTCAAGCGCATCAAAATACAAGCAAGTTATTCATGTTAAAAACAATGAATAATGCCAGCAAAAGTTGTGGCTTTCGAGTTTCGTGCTCTCTGTCACATCCAAGAATTATGTATTCTAAATGGATAGGTAACTTTGAATACCTACTTGAAGCAAATACCTATTAATTGCGAATACATAATTCTTGGTCACATCTTCCTAGAGAGAGATGTAAAAGATAATCAATAAAAAAATCAACTAAATAGATTTTTATAATCGAGTTAAAATAATCGATTAACTGAATTCTCTTTTTATTTTCACTATTCATTTTTTACTGCTATGCTGCGAGGAAAGATTAAACAATACATTTTTTACACTTACCAAAGCTGTTATTTCTTCACCCTTGATATAGATTTTTTCTGTATAATTAATGTTGATCAATATTACCTACTGACTGTTGATTAATACTGTCGATTACCTAATTAATGAAGTTACAACTAGGGATATTTCAGACGTTTGATGTGATATCTCAAGATAATAAAGAACAAATTATTATTAAATAAAATCGATTATGTTTAATTATCCACATCGATTACTTTTTAATCGTTTAAAATGCTCTAAGTTTAAAATACATAATAAAATAATCGATTATTTAATAATCATTATTTCATCTCTACAACAGCTACCCTTATTTTTTTTTAACAAGACCACGGAACTAGGTCTTGTTTGACCCTATTAAATAAATATTCGATGATACGGGTGTTTTTGGCGGGAACTTGCGAAGTGAACGTCACGTCAAAAAGAGTAAGATAACAACTACATTGGGACAACTTCTCTTTCTTTTATTCAGGGTAAGTAGGGTTAGAAAGAGAGATTGTCCCAACGTATCTGTTATCTTTCTCTTTTTCGCAATTGATAGGTATTTACTTCAAGTAGGTATGGAGAACTTCTATCCAGGTAGTATACATAATTCTTGCGTTAAGCAATATGGCGGTCTAAGTTGCCCTGTGAAATATTTGGGAGTAATAAAAAATATTTTTGTACAGCGTTTATCGACAAGAAAAATAAAATTAGATATTTTTTATCGGTTTGAATAATTATTTAGCTTATTTTTAATATGTGTACAATGTCCAGTCCAAAAATGAAACATCTCCTTTACTGACGGAGGCACCGAGGTAATGCTTAATTCTAATAAATTATGTTTAATATTTTGTTGTATATTTCTACGATGGATGAATATTTTTTTCAGCAAGTACTCGGTTCTATGACTAATGTGAAGTGTGATTGTTTGGCATCGTACTTATGCGCAGCAAACCGGATGAATCGCCGGAAGAATTCTGAAGGTATACGTTAAGTTTGGCACGGTCGACGCGTTGGTTCGTATAAGCACAGTATATAGGTATACGTGTGCATTCACCTTAACACCGAGATTTGACATTTGAAATAATATACTACAAAAAAATTAAAACAATCACGGACTTTTTGGCGAAGTGACGTTGCGTTTTCGTTTTATTTTGATTAAATTCGTGTATTTTAATTTTTATTAAATAATTTCGGTGGTGTTTTGTCTAATAAAGATCATTCTAAGTGCACAAGTGAACTGAAATTAAATGAAAGCGTGCCTTTTCAGGTTGTCCCAAAAAGTCCGTGATAATCGAACGAGGACTATAACGTGACTTTAACACAAAAGAAGAATATTGATAATAAAGAAATGGTTTAGGCTTAGTAGTCTTGTAACTAAAGCCTTTATAATAAATATATAATAAATAACGAAAAAACCCGCCATAACTTCTTGTAACATGTTGTTATTTTATAATTTTTCTATAATTTAAATCCAAGGAACATATTTACTCGTCACCATATCTTTGGTGACAGACTTTTTGGCGGGAACTTGCGAAGTGACGTTGTGTTTTCGTTTTATTTTCATTAAATTCATGTATTTTGAGTTTTATTGAATAATTTCGGTGGTGTTTTGTCCAATAAAGATCAATCCAAGTGTACAAGTGAAGTGAAATGAAATGAAAGCGTGTATCGTGACTTTCCAGGTTGTCCCAAAAAGTCCATGAAATGTTTTAGTGGAATAGCCTCCAATTTCACTAAAATTAGACCGGACTTGTACGGACGAGGACTAAACTTTACAGTGAAAGTGACAATAAAACGTGACTAAACATAAAATATGAATATTTAAAATAAAGAAATGGCTTAAACGTCTCGATACCAGGCCAAAAATCTTCTTAAAAAAAAACTCCACAAACAAATGATGCTGTTTAACAGTTTTTCAGTGAAATATAGAAAATCTGCATGAAAATATAATTTAAATACGTGAAACAATGTCTGGAAATGGAATAAATAATACACAGATGTCACGAACTAGTTTAGGAAGTCACGACAGAAAGTTGCGGTATAGAACACTGCTAGAGGACTTGTCGTCTTTGGGTTTGTTATTATTTTTTGCTATTTGTATTATTCAATGACTGAGAAAAAACAACAGTTTTCTAACACTGTTACATTGACAAAGTCATTGTAAAATACGATGGAGTCATTAATTACAAATTGGTATTAGATTTTGTTTTTTTACCTAACAAGCCCTAAGAAAGATCCAATACAGAGTTTTTGATTTTAATTTGATTAATTTTTAGCCGTCCCCCACCCGCTTCTCTGAACGACATCACTTTACAAATCATTGAAATTCTCGGCTTTTCTGTACTATAATATGTAGGTATTTTACATATAAACCTCCCTCTTGAATCACTCTATCTATTGCTGAAAACTGTATTAAAATCCAGTGAGTAGTTTAAAAGATCTAAGCGAACATACAGTGAGCGACTTCATTTTATACTATGTAAAGATTATAATTCATTCATTTTAGACTCCTGAGACAGACTGCCGTCCGCAAATCTACAAACATAAAAAACATGATTCAACTTATTAAAGCTTTATTTTTCCATAGTTATAAAGTTATAGTTAGTTTAAAAAAAATTATGGTCCCTTTTGGGTAAAAACCTCCTCCAGCTCTTTCTTTATTGTGGGTGACATTCATCCAATATTTTTCCATTGTTTTTACAAAGTTGTCTGCCTATCTTTTCTTTTGTGGTCTTTTGATTCATTGGGACCTGGCCATTATGTTGTTTGTAGGGTACTTCTTCAAGAGCAAGTTGAAGGGAAGGTTAGTTTTGTTTTACTTCTTGTTTACAACTTACAAATAAGGTGGTAATTGTTTGTTGTTTCAGATGAAGAAAGCAGTAATAATGTGGAGAAAATGGAGAAAACTGCAATTGCTGTGCGGGAGGCACAGTCACTGCTCGCTGATGGAGGAGTTGAGGAGAGGGTGAGACATCCAGGTAATAAATATAAATTTGAATGGTAGTGACGTCGGCTACCGCGGCGAAGGTCGTGGGTTCGAATCTTACAATGGGCTTCAGCTTTCAGTGAAGGAAAACATCGTGAGGAAATCATAGCATGGTGGTAGGGTACTTTGTAGTACTCAACTGGCTGGCTACCACCCTCATGTTGAAAATCTGTCGCTAAGCACCTGTTGGTGTGTTCCGACAGTTGCTCTTGAGAGCCAGTTCCCATGTAGGCTTTGTGTGCTTACCACCTTCGGCCACATCATCACTTACCATGGTGAGATTGTGGTCAAACACAAGCTTATACTCGTACTCGATTTGACGTACTCGTGTGACGGTGTGACGTCATCTAGCAACACTGACGTCACATGCGTGACTGTTATCGGGACTCGATTTTATCCTAAGTTTAAATGTCTGCAAAATCAAAACTAATGTGTATTTTTGACTACAACAAAAACTAGTGTATTTGTAAAAATACAAGCTTTACTGTAACAAACTTTCAACCTATTTGGCATACCTATTAACATTCTTCATTAGGACTAATAGACTTGCTAGGTCCACCCGTTCCTGAGATAATCTGTGGTGACACACGGACAGACGGACGGACAGACGGACAAGAAAGTGATCTTATAAGGGTTCCTTTTTTTACTTTTTGAAGTACGGAACCCTAAAAATGGTGAGTATAAAACTGTTTACACTTGTATTTCAGGCGAAGGATATTTAGACTCTAGAGTGCTCCGCGCCACCAGCGACCTCGCAGTGCGATGTTCAGAAGCTGTCAGTGGCAATGCCAACACTTATGATATGCACGAGTTTGCACAGCACATGGTAAGTAGTTTTTCTATACCACAAGTGACAGCGATGCAGGCAGGCCACCTGATGGTAAGTGACTACCGTCGCCTATAGACAGTAATACCAGGGATTGCCAATGTGTTGTACACCTTATTACAATGCCTTAAAGGCATTATAATACTGGCTCTCAAGTGCAATTGTCCTAGTGTGCAATTGTAAGAGGGATCCTATGTTAGAAACGAACACAATTCCCGAGAAAAGATTTATTGTTCTTTTGGATGTAATATGTATCGTCCCACATTATATTAATTCACCCATCCGACTATCATGAGTTAATGTATTTTGTCACAGCGCGAGAACGCAGAGTATTGGGAGTTAACATTCCCACTAGAAGTCCCGCCTGTAAGCTATCTGTTCGGCACATTCTCACCCACTCCGGCCGAGCAGCGACCCCCTGCGGTCCGCAAGCGAGTTGAGAAGCAGCAGACCGCCGCGCTTAAAGCGCCCGAGAGGGTTGAAAAGTAAGAAATTAAGCTTGTATAGCTTGCGCCATACACGAACACGTGACGTCTCTTTTGCCTGATCCCTTACAGTGCATATATACATTATTTCGCTAGTATTTTAGTGCTATTGATATCTGTAAGTATATATCGATATGTATATTAGTGATGAATGAAATGAAATTGTTTATTTATCCAAATAGGCCTTCACAGGCACTTACGCATAGTCAGACTCTAAATGCTCGGTTCGGAAGGTTGCTTTTGCTGAGAAGAGCCGGCAATAAACTCAGCAATTACTCTTTTCAAAAACAACTTACACCTATTACATTCAATAATTATTTATCTAGTCTCACTGACAATATATGCGTGTTATGGCGGCAAAAATAGTATTCTATAGAATTTAATTATGACCGACTTAATAAACAACAAACTTAAGCAGACGTTTGAGACAAATGTTTTAAGAATATGAACGTATGTACCACTGAGAAATGTAAACAGATTGATCTTGACGCGTAAAGCTTCTACAGTATTTTTGCAAAGGAACTGCTACACTATGTCTATTGAAGTTTTTAGTGATCTTCCAAAATCCATTAAAGAATTGCCTACGACGAAGTTTAAAGTTCAACTTTGGAAGTGGCTTCAGTTCCATGTTTTTTATTCCATTCACATTGCAAGAAAAATAGTAGTCACAAATTTTTATAGTAGTACGCTAAATATTAACACACTAACATAAATAATGATATATCTATTTATATATTAATCTAATTATTAGCATTTTATTTGATACTTAGAATTTCTGTAAAACTTTTTGCAAGCATTTATTCTGGCTCATGGTACTGCAAATAAATTATTATTATTATAAGCTACTATCGCCTTAAATCAGTCTTCGACTTATTTCTAGCTCAGTTTCAATAATGTTGGTACAATTTCAGATTGGACAAAACGGAAGAGGGCTCAGAAATGGTGTCCCGAGTGAATCGTTTCATAAACAAAACTTACCGCAACACAGCTAAGCCCCTCAGCTACTTTCACACAGTCTTGGACCCTCAAAGCTTCTCTCGCACCGTGGAGAATATCTATTTAGTCTCCTTCCTCGTCAGGGATGGAATGATTGCAGTTCACTTAGGTTAGTTCCTTTAAATTATATATTACTAATGTTTCGTCCCACAGTTTCACCCGCGTTCCTGAGTAATCTTATCTTTTCCCGGGATAGAAAATATCCTATGTTTTATTTCACGATATCTTCCTGTGTGCCAAGTTTCATCAAAATTCGTTCAGCCGTTTTTGCGTGATTGAGGAACAAACATACAAACTTCCATATCTTCTTATAAATAAAAATGGATCTTTGAAATGTATGTATGTACGCTCATAACTTTCGAATGACCGCACCAAAATTGGATGATTCTTTGTTTTATGTATTCGTTATTGTTAGGACAAGGTTTGTATAAAATAAAAATTTCCAAGGGAACGCGGATCCCACGGGAACGCGAGTGAAACCGCGGGGACAGCTAGTTTTTAATGCGTATAATTTTCTTTTTTAGAGGAAGAGAACGAGCTCCCCTTTATAACACCGATATCTGTGACGGAGCAGGAGCAACGAGACATCTCAGATGAGAATCAGTTCATTGTATCTATAGACATGAAACGATGGCAGGTCTGTACTCTGTACTCACTCGCACTGTATAAGGGTCCGTTTATACAGGTGTCTGGGAAGTTGTACAACAAACTCATACAAAAATTACTATTGTAAAAGTGACATTTTTTCGAGATATTTAATATCTAAAATTAGCAAATCAATACATTAACATCAATACAGAAATATCTCGGAAAATGGTGACCTTGTTTAAAAAAATATATTTAACCTTCAATGTGTGTATGTTTGTTCGCGTGGAATCTTGCAACTTAATTTTGAAGCAGATATCTTTAACAGATTGAGCTGACATTTTGTATGCACGTTTAGTTTAGATGACAATGCATGATTAGCTGTGTGACGTCATTCTAAATCCAACATGGCGGAACACCTAAGATAGCGGACTATTATTTTTTAATGCACTCCTACAATATGGGTATCAAATGAAAGGGCTTGCTGAGAATAAATCGAAAAATAAAGTTTTTACTTATAATTTATATTGGACATATCTGTATAGTCAGATTATTGAGTTTCTTGCCGGATTATCTGACTTCCGAACCGGTGGTAACTTCTGTATCTTTCATAAGTGCCCTTCTAAGGCCTAAACTGAACTAAATAAATGACTGGCTGTATTAACTATTATTTATTAAGAAGTCCATTCAATAAATATTTAAAATTTTCTCTCTCAGGAACTGGTGGAAGCATTTGGGATCCAGAATGCTATGATGGTGCTGAAGAGGGGGTAGCGAATGGATAGAATACAGACAGCTGATGTATTTAAATAATCGGGAGGGTGCAGGGAAAAAAAAAACAGTTTTTTTTCCTCATCCCCTCGGGGCTGCCATACAACAGAAATTGGTTATCTGGTTGCCTTAGTACAAGCTCTGCTTAGTTTGTGATTAGATGGCCGGGTGTGAAGAATGTCTCAGTACATTTAAAGGTCAGTTCACACCGAGCCGCGACGCGTCGATACTGGAAGAGGCCGCAGCTGCGTGGTGCAACGTATTCTGTATTCTCACCATGAAATGTGTATCTTTTCGTGAAGTAAATAAAGTTATATTTTGAGTCGCTCTATTAAAATGTGCGCGCAGCGTCGCGTCTCGGTGTGAACTGACCCTTATATTTACACGATCCGAATGTAATTCAATTATTATGATCTGTGATTATTATTTTATGTGACTTGGTAATACATGTTGATTATTTCTACGTATCTTGTTTTATTTTCCGTTCAATTCTTGACACATACCTATAACAAGTATTGATAACGAAGGCGCGATTAGCGGATTAGCCCTCTGGAACAATTTTTTTCATCTACAATTTTGTTTAATTCTGTAAAAACAACGTTTCCGCGTATGTCTATTTATCTGTTAACTCCTCCCAAACCACGCGACGGATTTTGATGCGGTTTTCACTATAGTAGATATATTTTTCCGGAGGGTTTATGTATAATACATGTCAAAGTCATAGTCAAAACCATTTATTCAGTTTAGGCCCTAGAAGGGCACTTATGAAGGTCGAATTACAGAAGTTACCACCGGTTCGGAAGTCAGCCTTCAACTGAGAAGAACCGGCAAGAAACTCAACAAGGTAACATTTTTTAAATATTTTTGGACCATCTGACCTTTTTTTCACATATTTAACAGTTTTATTCTTAAAGTAATACAAAAATACACACATGTTGCAACATGCATGTTATAGTAGAGAAAAGACTTTCAATGATTTGTAATGTGATGTCGTTCGGCGAAGCAGGCGGGATTGTTCGCCCACTGGTTGAAAATGCTTTTTTATTTTCATACGAGTGGGCCCGGCAGACGTTGCCCTGTCCTGAAATTTAAACAAAACATAGAACCCGATTCCAGCGCCGCCTACCGGTTCCAATTTGTGAATCTAAACCATCGCTCAATCCCATCATGTCAAGGCGATGATAGCTCAGTAAGTGACGTCGAATACCGCGGCGAAGGTCGTGGGTTCGAATCCTACAATGAGCTTGAGCTTTCGGTGAAGGAAAACATCGTGAGGAAACCATAGCACGGTGGTAGGGTACTTTGTAGTACCCGACTGGCTGGCTACCACCCTCAAGTTGAAAATCTGTCGCCAAACACCTATCGGTGTGTTCCGACAGCTGCACTTGAGAGCCAGTTCCCATCTAGGCTTTGTGTGCTTACCATCTTCGGCCACATCATCACTTACCATGGTGAGATTGTGGTCAAACACAAGCCTATCTAATATAAAAAAAAAAAAAAATGTCAAAAAGATGTAGGTATGACAAAAATAATTTTCTTCACTATTATTTTTTTGTGAACTTTTCGTACTTTTTAACCTGGAGACCATCGCCGGCATCGTCATAGTTAGTCCTTGGTAAAACTGCGGGACTGAAGCAAGTCCTAAATAAAAGACTATTGAATGCTCAAAAATATATTTCACGATAACGTTACCGTCGCCGCAGACGTTTTAAAATTCCCACTTTACAACAATATTAATGATAAATCTCTTAATTTATAATACATCAGTTTATAATTTTACGTACTCACACATAACAACATGTATCAGAAGATAAGTATTAATATTTAGAGGAAGACTAAATATGCATTTTTTACAAAAACTGATGACGTCATAGGCGTTTCAGGCTAAAACAGACATCACTTGAGAATGCTTTGGTGTAAGGACTCAAGAATATTTTTTTTACTATGGGACTATTAAAACCTAACTACTCCATAGAAAATTTTGAAACCTATTTTAAAGTTCATATTATGCAATGATCGCTCAGTGGTAGTGACGAATGTTGGCCTTGGTGGCTGCCACCATAAAGTTGAAGGTCTATCAAGCCATTGGAAAGGTTGGCAACACATTGGCAATTATCTTAGTATTGCCAATCTACAGTGTAAAAGTCCGTGAAAAGTTTTAGAGAAACGGCCTCCAATTTCACTAAAACTTATTTTACTTATTATACTGATATAACGAGACTAAACATAAGGGAAGAATAATATTAATTGGCAATGGCAGGAGTCCCAATACTAGACGGCGGTAGCCAGGCAGTCTCTTACCCTATCTCCATTCTTCATCGTAGGACTTGAATCCTTGGCCTCCGTTACTACTGAGCTATCATCGCCTTACACTTAAAGTTAATTTAACATATTTTCGTACATATACTATCAAAGTGATTGACATGTTGTTACGCGTGACTCGTAAAGGTTCGTTCACATTTTCAGACACTGTACGGGGCCGATTCGTAACAGCACAGACACGATTCCGATCACGCGCGGTATATTTGATTACGCCCATAGAATATGTCGCCGCGTCTGTATGTTCGCGATACATTCAAAAAACTACTGAACGGATTTTCATACGGTATTTACCAATGAATGGAGTGATTCACGACTAAGGTTTTGGTGTATAATTCATTAAAGGTTTTGTGTTATTGGCTGAAATATGACGATGATTGTTGATGTCGGTACAAATCATGCCGACTGGGAACTTTACTAACCAACAGAGTTATATAATCTAAAACGACACGACGACAGAAAAAAAATGTTGCGGTATATGCTCTGCTGGCCGTGCGAAGCCAGGGCGAGTCGCTAGTGTAACAATATTTTGATGTCTGTGCTGTTACGAGTCTGCCACATACAGTGTCTGTTGATGTGAATCAACCTTAATACTAATACTATACAGCGTAAATATATTTCATAGTATTTTACAATGATTACGTCAAAAGAGTGTATAAGTCAAACCAATATCGACTAGTCTTAGAGATTTTTTTCATATAGAATAAATTACGTTTTTCGTACAAAAACTGCTCGAACAAATTCTAACTAAAAGCGGTTATCCAAAAGGGTTCTAAAGCATATTTTTAGACATTTTAAATATATTAAAATGAGAAGTATGATTTAAAATTATAGTAATACTTTAGCCTCTTGGGACTCGAGTGCGATATCCTTTAAAACTATAATAGCGATGTTTATAAATGTTAACAATAAAGGAACAGATTACTGGGCAATTTTACGTTGTGATTTATTACGAGGTAATGTCAATAGAAATACGTAATTAATATTTAACATAATAAAGTTCATAATTGGTCAGTAAAAATAAAATAAGCTACCACGATTTCTTTTTGCCGCCAGAGTAATTAAATAATTTCATTGATATTTACAATTCGTTCGAATATTAATACTAATTCATACTTAAATACAAAATAATTTAGCTGCTATTCAAAATAAAATAAAACAATAAATAAATATTTAAAGCCAAATTAAATTAATAATTGAGTGTACAAAGAGACACGCAATTTTTTACCCTAACTCAAAGATATAAGATGGAAAATCAGTCTCTTTCTATAGATACTTACCTCTTTTTGACGTTACCATTGCTTTTCAATTGTCAATACGTAAAGCCATTGTATTCACTGAGAAACAATTGTTTATAAACACTGTTTCAGAAACAAAATCTACGTGTTTCTGAAACAAATTAATATGTTTCTGAAAAAAGGAAAAAACTGTTGCGGTAAACACTACGTGTTTCTAGCATGTTTCTGTGCTCCCCGGGGTAATTGAAGAGTACTGAAACAAATCAGTTTCGCAACAGCTGTATACAAGTGTGGATGGGTGTTTCAGTTGTTTATAAACATTTTGAAATTAATCGAATTATTTCAAACGAAGCCGATATTATGGACCCCGAAACATTGTTTCTGTAAACATCTACGTTTTGTTCCAGAAACTTTGCATCTGAAACATGTTTCTCAGTGAATACATGGCTTAACCATTTCAACGAAACAGAATCACGTGACATCTGTAAGTAAGCTGCTTAACTTTGACGGCGTTGCAGTTTCTAGTCGTCTAACACATCTCACAGACCGACTAAGTTAAGTTGTTTACCTATAGTCATTCCCTAGCTATAAACAATTTGAGAAAATAATACATTTATTATGAATAAAGATGATTTACACTGCGCATGGCGGTAGCATTTAAAGTAAAAAAAAATAGATAATTTTTTTGGAGTTCCTATTCTTTTTTTTTATTGTGACAACAAGGCTGACGGGTCACCTGATGTTCATTAGCTATATCAGGGGGATTTCCAATGTGTTGCACACCTTATTACAATGACTTAAAGGCAAACTGGCTCTCAAGTGCAATTGCAGGAACACACCAACAGGTGCTTGGCAAGTCGAGTACTAAAAAGTACCCTACCACCGTGTTGTGGTTTCCTCACGATGATTTCCTTCACCGAAAGCTCAAGCTCATTGCAGGATTCGAACCCGCGACCATCGCCGCGGTATCCGACGTCACAACTACTAAGTCTAGACTAGACTAGATCAAAAATATTGACAATTATTTTGAAATTGTTTATTTATGTAATTCCGTCATTTTGATACTCTAATACAGTGACGTATTAAGGCATGCTTTCAAATGGGCGATTTAAATATAAACTTAATATCGTGATAAAATAGAAAATTCATCAGTGTCTGAAGTCTTCCATATTTCAGTCCACAGTTATTTGGAAAGCCAGTTACAGTGTAAGCTCATCCTATCATACATAACTATATTAACATACACACAAGTATAATACATAACATACACATTGTTTATGATGATTCACTCCGACCGTTTTCGGTCATGGCGACCACTTCGACTCCTAGTTCCGACGCTGATGGGCCAGAAGATGGCTAATGTACCCGATTTTAGTGGTAAACCCCCGTGCACGTTGATTGCACGTTAGTATACCATCTACATAATTGAAATGAATGGCCGCGGGTGGTCGGGCTTTTAACAAGTCGCGTTTAGCGTCGAGATCAGTTTTGCGCTGTTCTTCAAACTCGCGTACCTGTCTCTGTACAAGCCCGCGATACATTGTTATACATTGTTTATTGTTATTGTTGATACATTGTTTATACAATAAGTATGACACATTACATTTGCACTATTAGTTGATAGGAAGGGAGACTGTTTCCGTATAATAAAAAAATACATACATAATTGAATTAAATAATAGTTCATATTAAATAATCATTTAAGGCGGCAGTTGCGGGTGCGAAGTTTAAAGTGGGCACGGGCAAAATTAACAATATCATATTCTTTAAGATTTATAATATTAGCTATTAACCACAGTATATGTATCCAGCACTTGTTACAGTCACTTGAAATATTAGCATTTATAAGTTGCCCATATTGCCCATACCTTACTTCGTCCCTGACAGGTAATTGTGATTAGTTTTTACTTGGAACTGGTTTTTAGGATTACACATTTAAATAAACAGAATTCACGACATACGAATGTTAAGCGGAATAGTTTGTTTGTATGTTTAGGCTTGCAATTCTCAGGAAACATCATTCCAATTACAATTTATTGGCGCGAACGTGAGACCGTGAGGTTTTTGATTTAGTTTTTACTAAAAGTTTCTACCATTTATTATTTGTAACATTCTGTAAACTTTAAGAGATCGGCTTGTATTTCTTGTCGCTTTTTTCTAACAGGCATTATGGCAGTCAAGATAAATTGCATTTTATGATCATGGCAGCGTAAGTTCCCAAAGAAATAGTCTAATTCCATCTAGGAATTGTCGTCAAATACTATGTTAAAATTTGATTGATACCTATCATACGATAATACGTGAAATATGTTTTATCAGGACTAATATAAGGTACAATTTCCTGTGTCCATAAAGTGAAACATCTAAGTAAATACATTTTATTTTCATTACGAGAACAATTTGGAATGTCATTTTAGAATCAATTCTATAAATAGAGAGTGAAGGTTATCTTAAACATAATTGTCCGAGTTCATTTAGCGTCAGCTGATTTTGATTTTTCTTTTAGTCTTGATATCTCTGCTCCTAGGGTGTCCATATTTTCCTGTAAATAGATAAATAAATTATAGTCAAATATTTGACACTATTTGTACATCATCGTTCGATGATGAAAACATGACGTTTTAGGGAATACAAAAAAATATACATTTACAATCAACGTTTTATGTTATACAGTTGATCACATAACCATTTATGAAGAATTTCCCTGGCGAATGTCTATAGGCGACGGAAGTCACTTACCATCAGGTGACGCGCCTACCTCGTTGTCACTAGTGGTATAAGAACAAATAACCTTGAGTGTGATGTTCTTGAGAAGCGTGTCCTCTAGCACGGCCTGCAGCCGCTTGTTCATCTCTAGTGAGAGGTCGAGCGTGATGCCGGCCGGGTCTCCGCCCCACACGGCCGCCATCGCGCCGCCTCCTAGCCGAGCTATCTCCTTCTGTTGAGGAATGAACTTTTGAATAAATCTTAACGTAGGAGATGTGGTCCATATTGGTAAAAATTTACAGAGTCCATATTGGTAAAGCCGAGGCCATGGTGGGAAAAGTGACAGAGGCCATGTTGATGAGAGCATATAGAGGTAATGTAGGTAAAAAAGGACAGAGGCCATGTTGGTCAAAGTTACAGAGGCCATGTAGATGAGAACATAGAGGTAAAGTTAGTAAAAATGGACAAAAGACATGGTTGTAAAAATGTACAGAGGCTATGTTGGTAAAAGTGTACAGAGGCCATGTTGATAAAAGCGCATAGAGGCCATGTTGGTAAAAGCACATAGAAGCCCGATTTAAGTGCAGCTGTTGAAACAGTCCCCCTAGACAATTATTGCGATGCTAGCTCAGTGGCAATTACGTCAAATCGTGAGGATAACATCATGAGGAAACCATTGCACATTCTGAGGTGCTAGAATTTAACGATATTTTTAACCGATTTCAAGCTTGCATTCGAATGCTGTAAACACGATAAAATGATGACAAAGAGACATGCTAGGAATACATAACATTTATACCTTTGTAAATCTCCGTTGCGGCTAGGAAGGCATTAGGAAAAAACATCAAAATATTAGGCTAAATAACAGTAATAAAAACAATATGAAGTCCCATAAATATCCAATAATAAAGACAGCAGTTCAATTTTATTTCCATAGAATGGCATTCATTAAAGGGTAACCCTACTTAGAAAGAGAGGTTGTCCCAACGTAGTTGTTATCTTTCTCTTTTCCGCAATAGGTATTTGCTTCAAGTAGGTATGGAGTTACCTATCCAGGTAGTATACATAATTCTTGGATAGAAGTGTGTATTTTTATTTCCTCTATTGTATGTAGTGCAGGCGAAGGATTTTAGCCCATACAGCCTCCATCTCATTTATTGACCAAAGAGCGTGCGAGGTGGCAGAGTTGTCTGTCAGATGGTACCAACCTATTTTCCGAGAGGTTGGTAAATGTATGATATTAACAAGGTGACAAACGCAGTGACCGACGCCGACGTTTATCTTACGTTTAACTTTAATGAATCAATAGTTATTGAGAAGTTATCTGTTGACTTCAGAAATCGGGCATTAAACCACTATCTATTTACCTTATTGACATCCCGATCGGCCGAGGCCACGGCGCCAGCGGGCAGCTCACACAACAAATTCCTGAGCAGCTTTGCCTTGGATCGTAACTCGGCGGTGAGTTGCTTGGAGTGTTCCTCGAGGAAGTCGCAGCGCTCCGCCCGCCGCGCGGCCGCTCGCTGCAGGGACACTATACGTTCGATCAACGCTTGCTGGTCGGGAGAACGCACCTATATTGGGTATAAATAAATAAGGTAAGTAAGTATAAGTAAATAAGGTAAGAAAGATCCACTGCTGAAAAAAATTGCCTTGCTGAGTTTCTTGCTGGAGTGTTCTCAGTTGAAGTGTATTCCGAACCGGTGGTAGAGTCAATTGTAACGTTCATAAGTGCCTTACCAGGGCCTAAACTGAATAAATGAGTTTGAGTATATAACCTCGGTAATTTTTCACATATGGCTATGTGATCTCATACTACTAGAGCTTGTACTATTGGAACCATTTTAGGGTTCCGTACCCAAAAGGTAAAACGGAAACCCTATTACTAAGACTCTACTGTCCGTCTGTCTGTCTATTTATCACCAGTATGTATCTCGTGAACCGTGATAGCTAGACAGTTGTTGCCGCTATGACAACAAATACTAAAAACAGAAAAAAAAAATACTTTGTATGGAACCCTCGGTGCGCGAGTCCGTCTCGCACTTGACCGGTTTTTAATATATCCACTTTATATGACAAAAAGAGAACCTGAATATCATCAACTCATAGTGATTTTATCGGTCAAGAATTATACTGAAATAAGAAAATACTACAGACCGAAATTGATTTATAGATTTAAATTACAAGAATTAAGTGAGTGTATAACTAAAGTAATTGTCTACTAACAAAATTATGGATGAATATCTGAAATAAACGATTATTATTATTTTTTTTATTTATTTTTTATTTATATAGGCATATACAACAAATATTATAACAAAATTAACATAAGTCCTTAATAATTACTTTTAAGCGGCATCTATTGTGGGCTAGTGATACTAGTAAACTAAAAATAAAACAATACGACTCATTTTACGAAATGAACAACTACGGAAATAAAATCGTATCTAACCTTTGTAAACATTTTACCAAACAAACTTGGATACATTATCTGCGAAATTAAATACAAAAAAATATTTAATTAAATCTGTATATTATATAAAAGGCAATCGTTACTGACTGACTGACTGATCTATTAACACACAGCTCAAACCACTGAACGGATTGCGCTGAAATTCGTCACGCAGATAGTTATTATGACGGAGATATCCGCTAAGAAAGGATTTTCCAAAATTCACCCCCTAAGGGAATGAAACAGGAGTCCAATAAAATTATCGAAATCCTCACCTGAGATTGAGATTCATGTATGCATTTAAATTTTCGAAAAATAATTATGTGACTTTTACAGGTTGCCAATAAGATCCTGATACAAATCTGTTACATTCCAAATAAATCCCTACATATAAAAAAAAAGTCCCGAGATATGAGTCTCCAATGTCCCATCTATCTCTATACTAAAATTCATAAATATTGGTTCAGCGGTTTAGGCGTGAAAAGGTAACAGACAGATAGAGTTACATGCATGGATTTTATAAGTAGCCTCTTTCCACAGGATTCAAGGTCATTCCCATACCTTTCATCAAAATTTGTCCAGCCGATTAGAAGTGGAAATTAAGTATACATACAGACTTTCAGATTTATAACATTAGTTTGGAGTAGTAATTTAGTTAACCTGTATATCCGGCGTTGTATCTGAATGTCCGTTGTGCAACCGATCATCGTGGGGTACGCCTTCACCGCTGCTCAGTGATGACACCGACCCTGAAAAATATTATATTATGTACTGATATTTCTATATACAGCCATTCATAAATGCCTTAAGGGCATGAGTAACTGGCTCTCAAGCGCAACTGCCGGAACACACCAACAGGTGATTGGCGACAGATTTTCATCTTGAAGTAGCCAGCCAGTCGAGTAATACAAAGTACGCTACCACTGCGCTATGGTTTCCTCCCGATGTTTTCCTTCACCGAAAGCTCAAGCTAACTGTTGGATTCGAACTCACGACCTTCGCCACGGTATCCGACGTCACTACCACTGAGCTATTATGGCCTTAAAGGTACAACCTAGTTCTTTTTATATATTTTTTTTGGAGCTATAAAACGAATTGACTTAACTCACTGACTGAGATCATTAATGTATATCAACCACAATCAAAAAAGGCATAAAAAGAGCTCTTCAGAGTCGGCAACACATAGGCAATCCCCCTGGTATTGCAAATGTCCATAGGCGGCGGTGACCACTTACCATCATGTGGACCGTCTGCCTGTTTGCTAACATAAAAAAAAATCGTTTGTTCTTTGTAAAAAACACTAAATATTTACCAGTTCGCGTGGAGGGCGCATCAGGCGGCGGTATCTTCGCTTCCAACTGTTCACAGCGTTTCAGTGACCGCTGCAACTCTCTATTCAACTCCTGTTAACACATACATGTTTTTTTTTCTTATTCTGGATAGGCTTTTGTTTGACTACAATCTCACTATGGTAAGTGATGATGTGGCTGAAGGTGGTAAGCACACAAAGCCTAGATGGGAACTGGCTCTCAAGTGCAACTGTCGGAACACATCGATAGGTGCTTGGCGACAGATTTTCAACTTGAGGGTGGTAGCCAATCAGTCGGGTACTACAAAGTACCCTACCACCGTGCTATGGTTTCCTCACGATGTTTTCCTTCACCGAAAGCTCAAGCTCATTGTAGGATTCGAACCCACGACCTTCACCGCGGTATCCGACGCCACTTACCACTGAGCTATCGTCGCCTTTTTATTGGAAATTGAACCTTATAATATAGGAGGAGTTTATGACGTACAGTGAGGTCATAATATATTCACATTATGAAGGTGTTTTTTTTACACTTGGGGTGCAACAAACTCAAGTAAGAGACGATGAGGCTGAAGGTAAGAAAGCTTTTTTTTATGTCAATAGGTTGACAAACAGACAAACTGAAAAGTGTTCTCGCCATCAAAAGATTTACTTTTTTTACATTGTAAATTAATAATCATCAGAAAGATGACACTTGTCATACAAGTAGATGATATCCTGGAATAAAACAGGATATCCACATCATTATATATAAGAAGAAATATAAGAAGTCCCGGCGGAAATTTTGTTGAAATGATTTCTGAAATAAAGCTATTTTTAGGGTTCCGTACCTCAAAAGGGAAAAAAAAGGAACCCTTATAAGATCACTTTCTTGTCCGTCTGTCTGTCCGTGTGTCACCACCGATTCTCTCAGAAATGGGTAGACCTAGCAAATTGAAATTTATACCAAATACTGAGGTCTATAGTCCCTATTAGGTGTATAAAAATTAAGGTCCTGAGTCAACACGGTAAAAAGATATGGGCAAATTTAGATTTTCGTGAAAACTTGTAAAAATAAAAAAAGTTGAAAATTAAAGGGAGATTAGACCTCTGAGTTGTATCGGCGCTCATACAATTTAGAGGTCTAGCTTAATTGGCACTAACCTCAAATAAGGTAATCGAAAAAAAATTGTAAAAAAACCTTGAGACTCCATTACCATGATGAACGAACTATTTACAAGCTTATACGGAACCCTCGGTGCGCGAGTTCAACTCGCACTTGACCCGTTTTTCTTTTATTTAATTCACAAATTGTTAACTTTTTTACCTTATTTTATTGCTACAATGAGCTTGAGCTTTCAGTGAAGGAAAACATCGCGAGGAAACCACAGCACGGTGGTAGGGTATTTTGTAGCACCCGACTGACTAGCTACCACCCTCAATTTGATATGTTCTGGCAGATGCACTTGAGAGCCTTTAATATGTAATAAGGTGTACAACACATTGACAATCCCACTGGTAATACTGTCTATGGGCGACGGTAGTCACTTACCATTAGGTGACCCGCCTGCCTGGTTATCACTTGTGATATAAAAAAGAAGTGGTCATACCTTTATGGCACTGGCATGTTTTTTCTTGAGTACTCCATTCTCTCCTTTTTCCCATTCCAATTTCTTGTTGGCATCTGCCGCTTCTTCCGTCAATTCTGCAATCTTAATGAAATTACGATGTTTGTAATATTTTTATTTTATTTAAGCCTTTTATTTCCTTAATAATAATTTTACATTTAATTAGAATTGAATTAATTAATACATAGTTATAATATTAGCAACAAAAATAAATATGAAAAAAAAAATTGCATTCTTTGTAAGTATATATTTGTTGTGACTATGTGTGGACTGTATGTTGTGACGACGATGTGATGTTGACGAGCCGATGTTCCATCTAACGCGCTGGCTGGAGGGGGCAACGCGAACACCGAGGGGAGAGGGGGAGCGTTTACGTTTGACGACGGTTGACGACGACGGGGTGGCGTAGCGAAAGCAACGCTCCGTCGGTTTATGTCAGCTGGATGCTTGCTGGATGCCGGCTGGATGCTTGCTGGATTCAGGCTGATAGCTTGCTGGATACCGACGGGGTGCTTGCTGGATTCCTACTGGACACTAACTTTCACCACTAAATAAAAGTACTACTTTGCTTCAAGACTTCTTGATTTATTCTTCTTCTTCTTATAATGTTACTTCTTCAGTGGTGCTCGTAGGAATGCCATTCCGAAGAAAACCGCGCTACTTTTATACAATTCCGTGAGCAAGGAGCCAAACTTTTTGACCAATCACAGAGAAGGTCATAAATCATGTTTTCCATCTCTCATTGTTTATATCTTTGTCTCTTTCTGACAATCTATTCTGTAGGGCTCAACGGTTTTTACTGATTTTCTTAGGTAATGGCTTTCCTATCACAATAAACCTTATTTTATTGCATAGGTAATACATTTTTACATATTATTCAAAAGGAATCATGATAATATCTCAGTTAATTAGACAATTATCGCTAAAAACATAAAATGGCTCTCGTTAAGGTAATGCCTTGTTCGGATGCCGCACATTCTAAGATTATTACCTATTTCCTAATTATTTCCTGACTATTTCCTAACTATTTATTTATTTTACAATATACAAGGACCCTATTTATCTATTTACAAAATAGAAATATTATTATATTCATATTGCGTCGCTGACAATATTTTTTTTACATTTATCATTATTTAATTTTTTTTAAATTATTTAATTATTAGGGACCTCTAGACGAGTATAGGCCTCCTCCATCTCTCTCCACTTTATCCTGTCCTGTGCTAAACTTATCCAGTCGTTGTTTGTCAATTTTACAAGTTCGTCTCTCCATCTCTCCAGAGGGCGACCTCTTTTCCTTTTACCGGGAGGACCAGCCCATGTAGTTTGTAATATATCTATGTCATATTGTATTATAATAAATTACCAGCATCTGTTACCAAGATGACTGATTCTAGATTCAAATCGTACATAAAAAAAGTTTTGAAAGAAAAAGCTTATTACAAGGTAGCCCAATATATTGAGGATAAAGATGTCTGGAAGTAGCTGCACTCTGTACAAGTACCTACACATTGTTTTTTTTACTGTTAATTGCCTTTTTTTTAATACGCTGTTATTAGCTTGGTATTTTTTTGTTTTAGTTTACTATGTAGGTAACTAATGCGGATTATACTTTTTATGTATTATTGTATTACTTTAAGAATAAAATTGTTAAACATTTGAAAAAAAAAGCCAGGTCGTGAGGTCGATTCCCATCTGGGACAGGCATTTTTGTGGAAAATAATGATAATGGAATAATTAATTAAAAGTTAAATACCATTTTATAAGTAAGACCCATTGTTTTTTACCTTTCTAGCAAGAACTTTGTTCTCCTTATTCCTTCTATCAGTCTCCTCGTCTAAAGCAGCACCAAGTCTCCGACACTCCTCCTCGAGTGACGTCACACGTTCGCGCAACGATGCATTGTCCGCTTCTAGCGCTTGCGCCTGCAATATGTTACAACATGCAGAAGATTAACGCGATGGGAGCTCAGTGGTGGTGACGTTGAAGGTCGTGGGCTCGATTCCTACTATCAGCTTGGGTTTGTAGGAAACCATACTACCGCGGTACTTTGAAGAAAAATACCTATCCGAAAGCTACACATCGCTGTTGGATGTTGGGTGAATCTGTACAAGCGGTAAACATTTTTTTTTTTTTTGTGAGGCCAAAATGTTCAATGTTGCATGTTACGAAAATATTGGGTCACGAGTGGCTCACCTTAACCTCAAGTTTTGGGACGAGTAGCTCACCTTAGCCTCAAGTTTTGGGACGAGTAACTCACCTTAGCCTCAAATATTGGGACGAGTAGCTCACCTTAGCGTCAAGTTTTGGGACGAGTAGCTCACCTTAGCGTCAAGTTTTGGGACGAGTAGCTCACCTTAGCCTCATGTTTTGGGACGAGTAGCTCACCTTAGCGTCAAGTTTTGGGACGAGTAGCTCACCTTAGCCTCATGTTTTGGGACGAGTAACTCACCTTAGCCTCAAGTATTGGGACGAGTAGCTCACCTTAGCGTCAAGTTTTGGGACGAGTAACTCACCTTAGCGTCAAGTTTTGGGACGAGTAGCTCACATTAGCGTCAAGTATTGGGACGAGTAGCTCACCTTAGCGTTAAGTATTGGGACGAGTAGCTCACCTTAGCGTCAAGTATTGGGACGAGTAGCTCACCTTAGCGTCAAGTTCTGGGACGAGTAACTCACCTTAGCCTCAAGTATTGGGACGAGTAGCTCACCTTAGCGTCAAGTTTTGGGACGAGTAACTCACCTTAGCGTCAAGTTTTGGGACGAGTAGCTCACCTTAGCGTCAAGTATTGGGACGAGTAGCTCACCTTAGCGTCAAGTATTGGGACGAGTAGCTCACCTTAGCGTCAAGTATTGGGACGAGTAGCTCACCTTAGCGTCAAGTTTTGGGACGAGTAACTCACCTTAGCCTCAAGTATTGGGACGAGTAGCTCACCTTAGCGTCAAGTTTTGGGACGAGTAACTCACCTTAGCGTCAAGTTTTGGGACGAGTAGCTCACCTTAGCCTCATGATGGTGCGAGTGCGCCCGCTGCTGCACGTGGTGCGCGGTGAGTGTGGCGGCGTGCTCGAGCGCGGCGGCCTCACGTCGCGAGCACGTCTCGGCGAGCGCTCGCTGCGTGCTCAGCGCTTCCTCTGCTTGCTGAGCACGTTCCGTTTCTCTATACATACATCAGTATTTGTTCATTTACACAAAAGGGAATACGGTCTCGATGAGGTACTATTACTTGTATATGTTTTATAGGTGCTTTTTGAGTACAGTCGTCACTTTATTTATTTTCCTCACAAAATTCATTGTACCATTAATTTTATATGGAACTTGCTTATTGGTTCCCGTGGGATCTTATCTTTTCCCGGGATTAAAATATAGCCTATGTTACTCAGGCATAGTGTAGCTGGTGAAAGATTTTTTGAAATAAATCCAGTAGTTTTTAAGTTTATTCGTTACATACAAAACACACATCTTTTCTCTTTATAATATTAGTGTAGATGTACTGATTCTCCCTTTACTTTATATTATTATTTAATTTTAGAAATACTTTAAATTGTATATATTTTATGTTCTTTACATCTATTTCTACCTTATTTTATCGTCTGATATAATTACGTATTTAAAAAGTAATTTATCAATTTACATATAGACATTAGCAATACCGGGGGGAGTACCAACATTTTACAATGCCTTGAAGGCATCGATATAGGTATAGACTAGATTTAGGGTCGGCGCAAAAAATACGTCTCGGTAAATAAGAGCGCAAAAATAATGCTCGAAAAAGCAATTTAACGGTCGGAATATCTTACTTTCGGTAAGAACATAAAGAATAAGAGATATTTTAAGCTTTAATAACAAATAATATAAAATTTTGAACAAAATTACATATTTTAAACCACGCTACCAACGCTACAAATGTTTGGCCAAACTCGCCAACACACGCACAAACTTCGAAGAAGAAAAAATAAACGAAACAAAACGATGTAGCTCTCAAGGCGAGAACGGGAAAACATACTTTATTCGTTGCATGTTAAGGTTGATTTCACACTAAATGTTCTTTAACTTATGTCTATTTCTTTTAAGTGACAGGAGTAGTTTATTGCTTTGCTCGTTTTATGTGACTAATGATCGTAAGTATTAGATAATATTTTGAAGATTTGTGACTTTATTACTGGGTGCTATGGTTGTAATTAGGTTGAACTTAAAACTGTTTTAAAACATTTCTCTCCCTTTGTTAATAAACAAATGTAGCTGTAAAAGTATATACTCACGCGGATAGCATTTAGCTTGGATTTTGTATGTGACCCAGAATCTAGTCTATACCTATATCGATGCTTGAAGGCAACTGGCTCTCAAGTGCAACTGCCGGAACACACCAACAGGTACTGGCGATTGATTTTCAACTTGAGTGTGGTATGCAGCCAGATAGGGACTACAAACAACACAGCCACCTTGCTATGGTTTCCTCAGATCATTATAGAATTCGAACCCAGAACCAATGAACGGGTAAAAGCTACTTTAGATTATTAAATTACCTTTGCAACTGTGCTGAAAGTGTATCAGCCAAGGCGGCTTGAGCTCTCAACGCAGCCAACTCTGCCGCTTCTTCTTCTAAACGTAAATTGGAAATCTTTAACTTTTCCACCTGTAAGACACAGCAAATAGCTTAATTAATTTCGATATTATTTGGACAGGAATAGTGTTTCAGTTTTTTATTTTTATTTTGGATAAGCTTGATTTTGACCACAATCTCACCATGGTAAGTAATGTGGCCAAAGGTGGTAAGCACACAAAGCTTAGATGGGATCTGGCTCTCAAGTGCAGATGTCAGAACACACCGATAGGTGCTTGAAATGAAATGAAATGAAATGAAATAGTATATTGCGCTAGAAATGTCGTACAAATGATGGTAGGTAATTGAAAAGTATCTACACACTTCACTATATAATAGCATGCACAATTATAAAGTTATATAATGTCAAAGAATAAAAATAAAAATGTTCCAATCTAATTAAAAAAAAAAAAAAACCTAATTCAAGTCAATTTACTACTTCTACCTAACCTGTCTGAATCTGTCCACTCATTTACCATTATATTTAAAGTAATCATCTAGGGTGTAAAAACATCTCTCAATAAGCCACTCAATAAGCTTGCTCTTGAATTTATTTAATGGTAGGCCTTTAAAAGTAAGTGGCAGTTTATTAAATATTTCAATTGCCATAGGATAGCAGCTCCTATGGTATAAATGGCTTTTTATATTAGGTAGGACCAATTTATCTGGGTATCTTGTGTTTAATTTTAAGTCACCATGTTTATTAAATAAATTAGGATGTCCTTTTACGAATTTGCAGCATTCAAAGATATACAAGGATGGTACAGTTAACAATTTCAATTTTATAAAAAGTGGTCGGCAGGATGTTAAGGGTGGCACATCACAAAGAGCCCGAACACATTGTTTTTGAGCAATAAAAACTCTACTTGCATGGACTGAGTTACCCCATAAAGTAATGCCGTATCGGAGCTGAGAAGCCACATATCCATGATATGCCAAGAGGGCTGTCTTTTGGTTAGCTATTTTATAGAGTCTCCATAAAGCATATGCAAATCGATTGATTCTATTGGTAACCTTGTTGATTTGAGATTTCCATGTGCAGCTACTATCTAATGTTATCCCAAGAAAAATAGCCTCATCGCTCTCATTAATTGTCTGACCGGCATAAGATGCTGTTAGTTTATTTTTGCATTTTCTGTTGTAGAATTGGACAATGGACGTTTTATTAATGTTAACCTTTAAATTGTTATGTTTCAGCCAATCTATGATTGAATTAACAGTTTCATTTATTTCTATATTATAGTTTTTAGCACAATTCTCCGTAATTACGACGGCAATATCATCTGCAAAAAGTGAGTAAAAATGATTTGTAATATTAGGAAGGTCGTTGATATATATAAGGAAGAGTAACGGGCCCAATATACTACCTTGCGGGACTCCTATATTGTTATTTTTTATATTAGACCGGTAAATTATCTCTTCCTTATCAGGATTGGTATTAGTTATGGCAGTATATTGAGATCTGTTCGTTAAATAACTTTGGAGCCATTTTTGAGCCATACCGCGTATGCCACACATTTCACACTTTTTGAGAAGTATATTATGGTCAACAAAATCGAAGGCCTTACTCATATCGAAAAAAATGGTGCAGGTAGGTATATTTTTATCCCCATTTTTGAGAATTTGGCGACAGATTTTCAACTTAAGGCTGGTAGCCGGCCAGTCGGGTACTACAAAGTACCCTACCAACGTGCTATGGTTTCCTCACGATGTTTTCCTTCACCGAAAGCTCAAGCTCATTGTAGGATTCGAACCAACGACCTTCGCCGCGGTATCCGACGTCACTACCACTGGGCTTTCATAGCCTTAAAAATTTTCAAACTGTTTTAGATTATTTTGGGTGATATAGTGGTTTATAGTTTACGTAATTGCTCTTACCTCAGCGGTGGTGTGAGTGAGAGAGGCGGTAGCGTTGTCTCGCTCTCTCTTGCAGGTGTCCAACTGTAGAGTGAGAGAAGAGAGTCGTTTCTCAAACTCCGCTTTTTCATGCCGACACAGAATAAGTGCCGCTTGACTCTCTTTGTAATCTATTTCTGTTAAAAACATTGTATTTCATAAGAATATTTTCTGCAGTCAATTAATATGCTTCCTCCAGCATAGGATTGGGATTGTCTAACTCGAACTAGTGTTCAACACATATAAAAATACGACGAATTCATTAATTTAATTATTTGTATAATTACCAATTTAATGAAAAGATTATATTTTCATGGTATATATTTATGTCACAAGCCAGTATCTCATACAAAACTCGTTTTCACATTTATTTTTAGTTTAGGATAAGCTTGTGTTTGATCACAATCTCACCATGGTAAGTGATGGTGTGGCCAAAGGTAAGGCAAGCACACAAAGCCTAGATGAGAACTGGCTCTCAAGTGCAGCTGTCGGAACACACCGATAGGTGCTTAGCGACAGATTTTCAACTCGGGTACTACAAAGTACCCTACCACCGTACTATGGTTTCCCCTAGGTGGCAAACAAGCTTACGGCCCACCTGATGGTAAGCGGTTACCGTAGCCTATGGACGCTTGCAACACCAGAGGCGTCACGAGCGCGTTGCCGTTCCTGCATAAAACTCCTCAGAACCCCATGTCAGTCATCATCCGTATTAGGACTTTAGTATACAGTGCTATTAGGATATAAAGTACTATATTCTCAATCCAGTTTATGATCTATTATTGTACAAAAATTCATGGAAATTCGTTCATCCATTTAGTAAATACAATGACTAATCCATACCTAATTGTTTAGCTCTAACAGAGTCTACGGCATTAGCGGCCGCCGCATCCTTCGCTGCCTCTAGTTCCGATACTTGTTGAGTCAGTTTTTCTGCGCGTTCTGTTGCATCCTACAAAGGTAAAACATGTGCGTTTTTATGCATTTTTGTATTCGAATAGGTATGAAATTGTTAAAAAATTTAAAAACAAAAGCCAATATAGTCAGATGGTCCAAAATATTTAAAAAATGTAACCTTGCTGAGTTTCTTGCCTGTTCTTTTCAGTTGAAGGCTGAGATCCGAACCGGTGATAACTTCTTTAATACGACCATCATAAGTGCCTTTATAGGGCCGAAACTGAATAATTAGTTTTGAAACAGCCTGTGTTACTCAGGGATAATATAGATTTCTAAGCCTCAATGTAACATCAGCCTGTACAATAGCTTGTTTATGCGCTCGGCTCGCTCAGTGGTCGCACATTAGTGTGGTGTGGGTGCTCCATGGCTGCACGCACTGGTGTGCGGTTGCAGAGTGTTTAGGTACATGCTTGCTTTATACTCATCTTGTATTGTATTATTATAATTATGATTAGACGAATGTGAGTACCCAGACAAACCTTCATAGGTTTATAGGGTACAATAAACAAATTGATTATGTATTACTTTATATTGATAAATAAAAAAAAAAAAAAAAAATTGAATTAATGTATTTTTACGTGTTTCAAGTAAAAGGTGTATATACCATTCGATCTTGAAAAATAGCCCAAAAATGGCACACCAATGCATACATAAATAAGTTAATATACCAATATCGCACTACATTTCGATTTTAATTTTATTTCGCTATTTTTTTTGCTACACCCTAACAGGGTCCATGTACGTAATTTGAATGATAGTTATAAGTTTACCTGTACTATTGTTATTTTTGTGTACATTGTGCAATATATAAATAAATAAAATAAATAAACATTATATCTCATAACACACGATGGTAATTTTTGTTGTTTTGGAAAGGGCATTGTTCATTTTCGGCTTGGCGTGAACAGAATTGTTAGAGAAAAACATTTGTACCAAAAAATATCTTTAATTAAACCATGAATATTGGTCATTTTTAGTTGTGTAGATTTACACTGATAAAAACATCAAATAAATAAGTATTTTAAATCATAATTACTTTTTCCTGTCGGCATTACGACTGCGTCACATTGCCAGCATAAAAAAAAACAATTACAACTAATAAAAATCGATTTTAAAATATGTATTTTATATCGATTACAATAATACTATTTTATTTAACTTCATAAGAAGGATGTTTAATTATTCAAAACATTTAACAAAGGCATTAAAATCGTGAAATCACGTTGTACTGCATTCATATATTTACAAGTAAAGAAGTAATGTTACTATTGAATTATTGCATTTCGATTATTCAAGATAATCGATATAATTATTATTTTTATGGCAGCCCTGGTTTAAGCAGTTTGACAGCTTTGACAGAGTTTGACTGAGGTTTGAATTGACTTGTCTGTCATTTCAAGTTATCGTAATCTCTTGTTTTGTTATTATTTATTTGTGAATATAATTATTTTATTTACAACAAATGTACAAAATATACAAGCAAATGTACAACTATAATATATAAAAAACTTCTTCGAGGCTGCCGCTGCTGCCGATCAGCAAGGTTCCCAGAAGGCTGGCAGCGTTTCCTCTTTATTTGTTGTTTTTCCGTTTTATACCTCGAACTTTGCTAATCATAATAGACACCGTTGACGCTATTTACGACAACACTGGCATTCCTACTAGAACGTGGTGATTATATCCTCTTTGATTCCTACCGATACTGTTCCAAGCCCAAATGTTGACTTGATTCCTACTATTTCCTACCATGGATGTAATATGTCCGATGCTATGGAATTGAGATGCAACAATTGTAATTCCGACTTTAATCAAAGGAAAAGGCATAACCTTGATCTGGTGGAGGTGATGTCGGTAATACAGTGGATCTCACCCCAAGTGGTAAGTGTTTAATTCGCTATTTGTTATCCAACAAATCTTTGAATAGTATCATGTCCCCGTGCAGCCTATTTTTTTATGGTGTGGTATATTTGCTTTGTCAACAGGTGACTAATAGCACTGTAGTATGGCATTCTTGCTGGACTCTGGCTTTGAACATTTCGACTGTGGCTAATGAAGAGTCTTCTACTAGTAGTGGTTGGCAAAGTTGTTTTTGTGTTAGCTATAAATGTTCTTTATTAAGAACAAGATCTCATGTCTACGTACTGATACAAAATGTGAACTGGTGTTCTTGCAAAGATGCATAGATTTGCACTTAATAATTGCTATGTTCTAACAATTGCACACAGTCTCTGAAGCCCTATCAATCATAAAAATGTCTCTAGACTGAAAATATTGTGTAACGGCTTTGATTCATAATGAAATAATTTGATGTGATATTAGCATCTGATGTTGTAGCTGGATAGGGGCTTTATATATCTACATGTTGGTTATAGGCAGATATAAAATTAATTATTGGGATTGGGATTTTGTTAATTCAATCCAATAATGGACTAAATCTTCAGACATGTCTGCTATATGCTGAGCTTTTGTAAGTTATGAATCTGATTAAAAAATAAGATGAGGCAAAAAATATTTTATTTCAAAAACCATTAATGAATGAATGAATGAATGAATGAATGAATGAATGAAATACTCTTTATTCTATACACCAAAATACAAATAATTCATGACACAAAAATAAAAAAATATATAAAAAAGTGAATACAATATAGGCGGCCTTATCGCTTAAGCCATTTATAAATGTTTCCTAAAAAACTATTAGAAACACCTGGATACAAAACCTTATTATTTTTGATATTCCTACAGGGTAAAGCTACCAATTCTACATATTGTTTTTATTCTCAGTGACTGTTCACTCCAGGCCAAAACCCCATACAAAGTGGACAATGCCCTTTGTCACCAAGCAGAGCACCTATCGGTGTGTTCTAACATCTGCACTTGAGAGCCAGTTCCTATCTAGGCTTTGTTAGCTTACCACCTTTGACCACATCATGACTTACCATAGTCAGATTGCGGTCAAAAACAAGCATACCCTAAAGTTAAAAAAAATCTTTTACTTTCAAAGTTGGCTAATTAGCGATTATAACCTATCTATCTACACTTTTTCACTTCTAACTAGCTGTCCCCTGCGGTTTTACCCGCATTACCGTGGGATCTTATCTTTTTCCAGGATAAAAATATAGCCTATGACACTCATAAATAAATAACGTGGCTTTCTATTGGTAAAATAATTATCAAAATCGGTTCAGTAGATCCAGATATTACCCTCTACAACCTCACAAACTTTACCTCTTTATAATATATTATTAGTATAGATATCATTGTCTATACTAATATTATAAAGAGGAAAGATTTGTATGCATTGAATAGGCTCTGAAACTACTGGACCGATTTGAAAACATTGCATTCTTTCACCATTAGAAAGCTATATTTTGTCCCGGCAAAAGATAAGATCCGGAACGCGGGTGAAACCGCGGGGAACAGTTATGTTTGATAACTATCTTCACATGACAGTGATTTGAAACTCCAAACTGTAGTAATGTCTGTTGCTGATCGTTCGTCATGTCGTGTTTTTGGGTTCTGACTGAAAATCAGTAATTGAGGTCTACTGTCCTTGGTTGTGCAGAGTCAGAACCTTTATTCGTGACATCCATCACGCGACATCGCATATATATTTTTTTGTAACTTTTATATGTGCTTATATCTTTTATTTTTCTTTATTGTGATGTTGCGTGTGTCAATGAAATAAAAAACAAATTTCTTTCTTTCTAGTAATAATACGGTCTGTGAGTGTCAGCAGTACCTTATATGCGTCCATTTCCATTCTCAACTTGCTCTGCGTCCACTTCAGCCGACCTTCGATTTCCTTCATGTCTTCTCGGACCTTCGCTAGTTCACGCTCGCAGTTAAGTACTTCATGACACTGTTAGATGAATTATCATAATATTAATACGTGAAGCAAAACATTTGTGTACCTTTTTACGTAAATTACGCGGACGGAGGAGTATCAAATTTGGCACAGTTAAAGTTTATTTCTCCATATAAATAAATGTCCTGGGACATTTTTCACACACGGCTATCTGATCCCAAACTAAGCAGAGCTTGTAATATAGAAACCAGATTACTGATATATGATATACTAATTAAACTACACTTTTGTTTGTAAATACATACTTAAATAGATAATTACACCCAGACTCAGAACAAACAGACATGTTCATTCACACAAATGTCTGTCCTGGATGGGAATCGAACCCACGACCTGCGGCGTAGTGTGTTAACCAACCACGCCAACCGGCGCGTCAAAATATAAACTTTAACTGTGCAGAAAGCTAACATTTTTATGTTTTACTAGCTTTCCACTCCGCGGTTTCACCCGCGTTCCCGAGGGAATATAAAGGGATAAAAGTTCCAGGATAGGAGGAGTAGGTATGTTGCGGTTCACAATCTCGCGAGATAGATTATAATCTAAAGGTATTTACAATGTTACGGTGTCATTATATGCACTTTGCCGTTTGACGCCCTGTTAAAAAGGTTGCTAGTACAAACGGCTCACTTGATGGTAAGCGGCCACCGTCATCGACATTAGCAATACCAGGGTATTACGGGATTTTACAAAGCCATTTTGTCCTTATTTCAATGAATATGTGCCCAAATATAACATTAAATGACGAATGTAGTCAAAACCGATTACCTAAACCACTTCCTGCTATTTTATATATAGCAGACAACAAAGTTACGGGGAAACAGGATATAATATATACTTTTATTAATATGAGATAACAGATTACAAGCATTTAAATGCTCTTAAATGACATAACATACATAAATTTTGCAGGATGTTAGGGTACTTTGTGGTACCCGTCTGGCTGGCTACCACCCTCAAGTTGAAAATCTGTCGCCAAGCACCTATCGGTGTGTTCCGACAGCTGCACTTGAGAGCCAGTTCCCATCTAGGCTTTGTGTGCTTACCACCTTCGGCCACACCATGACTTACCAAGGTGAGATTGTGGTCAAATACAAGCCTATCCAGAATAAAAAAAAATAAAAAAATACCCAATTTAAAATGTCAAATAATAACTTTTACCTATTTTTTTTGTATGGTAGTGTAGGTTAGGTATTAACAATTTTAACTTATTTTTAGAGATGTACCTACTGGTCGGGAAAGCCGACTATCCGGCTACTGGTCGGCAAAAGATTCCGAATATTCGCCGAACTTAGCCGAAACCAATGATCGGCGTAGCCGACTATTAGGCCACCTGAAGATTAGTCGGCTAGTCCGTCCATCTCTACTTATTTTAAAGATATCATTATTATGACGACAGGCCGGTTGGTTAACACACTACCTATATCACGCACACATTTCGGGCGATCGATTCTCATCCAGGAAAGACAATTGTGTGCAAGAACATGTCAGTTTGTGTGTGAATTTAAGTATTAACAAAAAAATAATATATTTACCTGGCTTCCATAGCACAACATCTGCTTAGTTTGGGATCAGATAGCCCTGTGTGAAAAGTTTCGAGTGAGCGGCGAACTGTAGCGTTTCAGCCTACCTAAGGTACCTACGGTTAATAAATATCAGCCGGCGTAGTGAGCGAACTGCTCCACCCACCGCACGCATCGTCCGCTGTGAATCAGCAGCTCACTAAATGAGTAGGCAAGCGAAACGTCGTAAACTGCGTACATTATGCGCGGTATAGACTCTCCGTTTAAAAATGGGAGCAAACAGTCTGCCGCTAACTGTAAGCCTAATGAGGACGATCCCTTACCTTATCATCATACATCTGACAGATCCTCTGTTTCTCGCTATGTGCAGATTTGAGTTTGTTGTTTAACAGCTCCATTTCCACGGTAGCCGCTTTCTCTGCTCGGGACGCATTATCAGCGGCCCGTCGAGCTTCAATCGCGGCACATTCCACGCTCGCATATCTCATTACTGCTGCGTCTTTTTCCCGCTCTGCTTGGTCAGCGCGTTTGCTCATCTAGATTCCATTTAAGAGGTTCAATTGATCAGAAAAGTATCAAAATAATTAATATATTATATTGAAAATAAAGACACAAAATTATTGACTAACGGCAGATTTTTCCTATAATCGAAATAAACCTTTGGTTAAGCTATTTGTCTAATAAGTCCATGAAAAAAACTGTTCTAATTTCAAATTAACAGCCATATATCACTTATCTATCCATTGAAAAATCTGGCCTTAGTCACATGAACAATGAGCCAATTAATTTTGTTGATTTCAAATTAAAGATACCACAATAAATATCAATCAGATAATAAGCAAACTGTGCAACTGGTCCTTACTCTTCATTCAAGTCAACAATCATGTCTAGTTTTTTTATGTCTTCAAACAAGGATGTTCTCAATTCCAATGATTATATTTTATTAATTTTAATATTATGAGTACTACTTTTAGGTAGCGAGTATAAATTCAATTTGTTTGTACCTTGTATTGCTTAATGCCTTATAGTAGCAGAAGTTATTCATATTGTTCCAATATTAAAAATTGACTCAAATTAACAAAGCATTCAAGAATTATAGATAATGATAATATAAGTGACATTGAAGTGTAATTCCTTTTATGCAAATAGGCATTCACAAGATCTTATGAATAGTATAATTTGAATACTGGTACACTAGTTACTATTGCTGAGAAGAGTCAGCAAGAACAATGGAATAACTAATGTGGGTTATAATTTTTATGTATTTTTGTATTACTTTAAGAATAAAATTGTTAAACATTTGAAAAAATATGTAACCTAGCTGAATTTCTTGCCGGTTCTTCTCAGTTGTTGTCTTACTTCTGAACCGGTGGTAACTTCTGTAATTCGACCTTCATAAGTACCCTTCTAGGGCTTAAACTGAATAAATGGAAAAATAATGACTTTGACTTTAACAAAAAAAATACTGATGTACAATTTTCATGGCCACACAAAAATATATTATACAAATTTAATGTAAGTAATACTAGTTTTCTGTAGCCCCCTATTTTACCCCCTTAAGGACAGAATAGCCCATGCTACCTAAGGAAGCTGTGTATAAATGAAAATGAAACTTACCACATCTAGTTTAGCCTCAAATTCCTTGAAAGCTTGATCCTTTTCCTGCAGCTCATCCATCTGCTGTTTCACCCTATCCCTAAGTGATGCATTCTCTTTTCTCTGCTCCGCTAATACCTTCTCTAAAGCCTCTACTTGAAGTCTCAAAATATCTTTCTTTGGCTCAGTCTCTGGCTCCAAACTATCTGGTCCTGTTGCTTTGCATTCTAAATTCAAATTTGTTACATTTTCTACTGGATCACTTGTATTTTCAGCCAGTGCCGTATCAGTTTTAAAATTGTCATCCTCAAAAATGTCATTCATTAATTTACCATTTGGTATAACTTTTATAGCTTTCACTGGCTTTTGGATTGAAGCTCTATGTGTATAAGCATTCATTAAGCTGCCACTTACAGATGAGAATATACCGTGTACATTTTTAACTATGCTGCCTATATCTTGAGATAAAATCTCTTTCGGTATCCTTGTGTGTTTTGTATCTATGTTTACAGGCTTATTAATACTGTCGGTTATCTTTTGTGTTGCCGTCACTTTGTTCTTTTGATTTGTAAATTCTGATAGAATTTTCTCAGCATTTAATTCTTTGTCACTTGCATTTAGACTTGATTTATCTTTAATTTGGTCAAAAGATGATATGTTTTCAGCACTTTTGCTAAATGGGGACTTACAAATAATATTTGTTGTTGGTTTCTGGTCATCTAAACTTATTGTTGATGAAGCAAGAATCCTTTCTATATTTTCTTTGTCACATGGAATGGTATGAATATTATTCTGTGAGTTAGCACCAAGCCTTATGTCAATATCTTTGGTTTCATCAAGATTATGGACAGGAAACTCTTCAAAGTTCAAGAGATTCTCAGTAGCACCATTGTCGTCAGGTGAGATTGAAATAGGAGTAAATAAAGAGCTGGTTTCAATTTCTAGAACTTCATCATTAGATGAATTAGTTGAGTCTGTTGGTTCGCTGTCTAATAAATTTTTAATGGGCGATACCTCACTTTCTGACGACGTCGGAAACGCTGTAGAACAGGAGTCGACAGTTTCAATTCCTGAATCACATATCGTTTCACTAATTGAACCATTTTCTTTGATTTCTTTATCGCTCACTCTATCATCGTCGACGCACTCAATATGGACTCCAAAAACTGAAATATCTGTCGACATTATAAATTTATAAACTTGTTATTTAAAATCTAGAATGTTTAAGTTTATACTTAGAAACATGTAAGCCATGAAGGAACTAATAATAAATTATTTTTTTGAAAATAAACATCAATAAACTTTGACGTCTCTTCGTGGTCGATTTTTTTTAACTTTTGACAGAAATGACAGATGTTTGCCTCTTCCCAGTAGAGCCAAATAGTTCAAACCACTATGGTTTGGATCAGTAAACTGATTGAGTGACGCTGACGACGAGATGGTATACTATTTTTTTGTAATTAATTTTATATTTACTGTTAGTATTATGTAAATTCATTTTTTTTATTTAAATGAAACAAAGTAAAATAAATATGAAAACAGAAATAAAACACATTGTTATAATTTTTATTCAATCAGTCGCGTTCAATGAATGTTAACAGCGCAAAAATATGCAAACCTTTTAGTATAATAATATATTTAAAATTCTTCTACACACAAAAATTATATCGAAATAGTCATTAGAACAAATCTTCCACTAAGGGCAAACATTGAATACTAATAAGAATAAAGTTAACTTTGGAATTAAGTTTCTGCTAAAGTAAGTTAAAAATAATATAACCTAATTAGCAGCTAGGATTGCGAGTTTTTGGAAAACTGCCCAATTCGTGAGGTAGCCATATTTTATTTCTGTTGGAACAGTACCTAATTGTTCCAATTATTTATGTGCTTATTCCAAAATGATTCAGGTAGGTGGTATATTATATAAAGTATGTATAAAAATTACCCAAGACAGAGGTAAGTGGAGAGGATTATAGGAGGCCTAAACCAAATATTTGGTCGATTAAGGCTAAAGAAGAAGAAGAAGATGTATAAATTAAAAATGCTATTCTTTTACTTTCATAATGGTATCATTTAATTTGCCAATAAAATGTTCAAGCCGAATAGTATATTTGTTTATTTCTACGTTGATAACACCAAAACAGGAAGTGCTCTGGCAGTGGTTGGTTATCTTGTGAGTCAAAAGACTGGCAATATTAGATGAAAACGTCATGTCTGTCATTTCCATTTCGTTCGGCGAAGAAATTGAAACGGGAAAGTAGGTCGTCAGTATTGATTTTTACAATATTCGACAAACAAAAGGCATATCGTAGCTCCGCTTTGTGTAACGTAATAAACCACTCATTCTCGTGTTTTCGGCTGAAGAAAAATTATTGAAAATGCCCGTGAGTATAAATCGTTATCATGTGCTTTCCGGAAACGCTGAATCGCGTAATTTTAACGTAAATTTTGCGTTTTCAGCATTTCCCTTTGTCTTATTAGAGTCTTAATTAGTTTTTTCTGGGGATTGTTAGTTGGTTATAATATAAGGACGAGTTTGCTAGGCTTTAATGACTCACCAAATTAGTGTCACGGTCATGCAGCCTACAAATTATGTACCTACTAAACTGTAGTATTTGATTGCGCCGTGGCACATTTGTTATTTTACGCATTCACATTCAGAACGCAATATCCGAAATCTGTGTTCAAGGATTTGAGCGTTAGAATTGAATTCCAATTTTAAATTTCGTTACATTTTATAACGCGCGTGGCAGGTAGGAAGAATCTTTTTTTTATTTTTTCTATTATTGTATCGTTATATGGGTGTGCCCGCGCGTTTTTATATTTCAGTAGCTTGGCTGTTTTCCAACATATTTGTGTATTCACTCTATTCTGAGTAAAATCTTGGTCCTAGAATGCACTAACACTATGAAATTAAAGGTAGTTTTGATATTAATCACAGTTTCACCTACATTCCTGTGATAACAAATAGCTCTTTACCTACTTGTGAGTACCTAACCCACATTGAAATGTTCAAGAGTGTCTTGATAAAAGATTCTCATTTCTTATCAGACAAATTACTGATTTTAAACGGAAAACTGATCTCACATACTTGACCAACTCTGATATTTTTTTTCATATTTCCAGAATTTCCCATTTTCCAGGCATCTTTCAAATTTGAATTTCTCTTAAAACTTTATTTAGGCAATAATGGACATAAAAAATACCAAATCAGCCTGGCCATCAAGTTATGTGCTTAACTAATACCTACTACATATTAAATTTTCATTATAAATATGAAAACAATTTCATTGTATACCTACTTGTGATCACCTATAGGTTAAACCAATATAAATTATATAATCAATAAAATTTATGATTCTTTTTGATTAATTTTGTTTAAAGAACTTGAAGGAATATAATAAAATTTAAAGACATCAGAATAATCAATAAAATTGTAATCCTCTTACATACTTGATGAGAAAAGGATGGATATCCCAAAATTATATATATACAATGAAAATTGTGATTTATATACAAGCAAAATTTTACCATTAATACATCATATTACAAGATGTTAGTACTTAGTTTATTTATTTATAGACAAGCAGCTTAGAAGCTGATGTGTCTAATTAGTAATAAGTATTTTTAGTTTCCATAGATTCGGATCCCTCTTTCGGTGTAGGCCTCCTCCAGCATGTTCCATGCTTCCCTGTCTTCCTGTCTATTAGAGTTTAAAGTACCCAAAAATCTGCTAATAACCTAAAGCTTCTATTTCCCAAGGACGCGGAGCTGGTGGCTCCAACAGTGGAGAATGTCCGCGTCGTGGTCCGCATCCGGCCCATGGACCAGCGAGAGAAGCTGGACAGTGCTTACAATTGCGTCTCAGTCGACCCCGTGAACAACACTGTAGCTGTCACCAGAAATAATGTTACTCCACCTGAACCACCAAGAGTTTACGCCTACGATGCCGTTTTTGACACTAATACTAGCCAGGTAAGGTTTATTTATCTAGCTTGCATTGACTTCTGGCCAGGAGTGTTAAGACTAGAAGAAAATGGCGGTTAACTTCTTTAAGTACAATTTATATGTCTAGTTAAGGTACAATTTTCATTTTAAGGTAGTATTTCTCATTAGTAATAAATAATGCAGTGAAACCTGAGTATCCTTGAAATATAGCACGCGTTCATTATGTGCGTTTCAAATTGCGACACAATGAAGTACATTCACGTACATATACACATTAATTGTCGCTGATAAGATTATTATAACATTATAGTAATGTTATCAAGCCGCAGCTCGTCAACTGACGCACGAACGGCACTGACGAATGACGTAAGACGCGAATGTGGGTCGTTAAATGTAATACAATTGGACTACAACATTTCATGTATACTACGGTATGTGGGACACATATGCCCCGTCTATTTTAGGCGAATCTTTTGTTTTGTGAATTGACGGTTTACCAAGGTTCAAGTTATGTCTGGAATAGAAAACATCTTTAATGTGACAAGAAAGAAGACAGAAGATGCAAGCATTATCCACGCACTACTCGTCCACCGTTCGTCTTGACTGGCGCTGTCATACGCTTCAGTCTTGTCGAATGGTGGGTGAGTTCTGCGTACTACATCAGTGAGAGAAACGTGAAGAATATGAAGAAGAATAGAATATCTTTTATCTTCTATTCTTCTTTTTCGGAATAATAATAAAGTACTAGCTGTCCCCCGCAGTTTCGTGTTTTCCCGGGTTAAAATGTATCTTATGTTTTATTACAGGATATGATCTGCCTGTGTTTCATCAAAATCTGCTTAATAGTTTTCGGGTGACTGTGTAAACAAACAGAACATTTATTATATTAGTCGGATTTTTATGCAAATATTTTATATGTGTAGATTCTTTAAATTATATCCCAATAATGGGAAACGCTACAATAAAAGTTTTAATCTCTGCAGTACACAATAGATTTAACAGTAAAAAGAATAAAATGAAACAGGCTGCGATGACCGTGGAGTAGCCATTGTTCCGGTTGTAGCATGACGTAACGTTCTTAATGCATCTTGCCTTACGTTGAGAGATGTCGAGTCACCGACTCGATCTCGACTATTGCAAGACATTAAGAAATATAATGCTTAGTGCATCTGGAACGTTGCGTCAATAATCGTCGATGGGATTATTGAATTGAAGATTATGGAAGACAAAAATGGTGTAGTCGATTTTTATTTTATTTTCAAGAATGTTGAAGTATTTTTTTTGTAATTTTTATACAGACTATAATATCTTTATATCTCTGTATCTATTTTATATTTAGCTAGGTATTAATAAAGTATGAATGTAATGTACTATATTTCATTTCAAAGAGTTAAGATAATAATTCTTTGTCCAGTAAGTAACCTTGAGTCACCCCAACATCTGCCTTTCGATGGGGTTGTATTGTAAAAAATTGAATAACATTTGAATTTATTGAATGCCATTATTATAGAACTAGTGTGTCAAAAACCTGTAATCATACGAACAAAGGTGCAAGCTATTACAAACAATACTATAGAAATGTCTCACAAAAATTGTTATGTTCCTCAGGATAGACATTTGTGTGAGCTGTCTTGTTTTCCTGAACCTGGGTTTAGGTCGATAAGCTGTCCTCCGCAGTTTCACCCACGTTCCCGTGGGATCTTATCTTATCCCGGGATAAAAATATAGCCTGTGTTAGATCTGGAATAATGTAGCATTCAAATGGTGAAATCGGCACAGTAGTATTTGAGTTTATTCGTTACATATTAAATCTTTCCTCTTTATAATATTAGAAAAAAAAGAAGTACAAAAAGCAGTAGATCTGTTATCTGGTTTCCATAGTGGGTACAATCTTTGCTTTGTTTGGGATCAGATCAGAATTCAGAATATGTGAGCTTGGATTGGAGACTGTAACTTATGAAACATAACCAAATGTATTGGTTTATGTATTGAATTATGGATGAAGAACACAAAAACCAACCTCGATCCAAGTAACCTGCTGTACGGTGCGATTTAACCGTTTTTTTTTACCTATCTTTAGTTTCTCATATACAGGTTGATTTTCCGTTCTTATGTTATTATTTACTAGTTTTCCGCCCCGCGGTTTCACCCGCGTTCCCGAGGGATGTTATCTTTTCCCTGGATAAAAAATACATTATTTATAAAAATGGATCGGCGGTTAAAACGCTTTAAAAAAGTAATCGGACAAGAGCTACTTTCGCATTAATATAATAGTTAGTGTGAATAATGAATCATAAGTTACGTCTTAAAAGGAATGAAAATAATTGCGTAAGTGTCGAATTAAAACAATAAAAATAATTATAATTCATCATAAAGTATCTACGTATCCAAAAAACTTTCAATTCATTCCACGTCTACAAAAGAGCGCGTCGCCATGCTACTAACTGATATCGATCGCTCTGTGGGCTGTGGCGTCGGTTTAAAATCATGTCATGGACAGAAGCATAGGACAGATATGGAACTGACGGTTTGAATTTGGAATGTATAAAGAATTTTACGAATTTGAATTTGGAAGTACAATATAGATGTTGACTGACATCAAATCAGCTTCTTTTTATTTTTATTAAATGTCCAAACGGTGGAGTTTTATTTGTATGAAATAATGTCTTGAGACCTTGTTAAATTGGTAGTTAAACATCATACATTTAAAATATTCGCTATTTAAGAGTATTTAGATGTTTTTTAGGCGCTGGTTGGTGATAGATATTTTTTCATGAATAAAGGCATCATCTCTAAGTTGGCGTAATTTCAAAACCTATGTTGGGTTTGTAATGTCAATCCTTACTTAGTTAAAATAAAACATTACAGCACGCCACGACGAGTCGACGAACCGAATATAGGTATCGAAAATACGCCATTTCGAAATTGCTGACGAACGAAAGCGGGCTTGTGAGTTGTGCCAGCAGAGGTAAATTAACTGGAGCACAAAATTTGGCCGCCTTCTGTTGATTGAAATACTAACTTTTTTTTAAATATCTATGGTTTTGTATGAGAAATCTGGATAACTCCAGTATCAATTTAAAATATGGACGATTCGTTGTAGGATACGTCAATTACATTCGGCTAGTGCGGTTGAGTTTCGAAAAAGTAAAATATACCTTTAAGTAGTAGTGGACAATTTTATTTACGTCCTTGACTAATAAGATAAGAGGAAAAAAGACCTTGTATAATCAATTACTAAGGAACAAGTAACAGAATTATAAAACAAAATTATAAAACTAAACATAATATTTCTGCTGTTCTAGGTTTAGGGCAATTTTTTTGTTTTTTTTTAAAACGAAGCAATTTGAATTTGGAACATTCATATTGCTTCGTACATTACGTAACCCCTCAACTCGCGTTTACTTCGGAAATGCGAATTTTGCCGATGTGCAAAGATTAATGGTTCGGAATAATTAATGCTAAATTGCAATATTAAACGTTAATTTATTCATTAAATACGACCTTCATATTGAATGTGTTAAATGTACACGATCTATGGTTTCATGGAAACGTGACTCATGTCACAGAGTATAAGTAATTTTGCCAGCAATAAAGAATGTTTTGTATCTTATTTGTGCTTCCAAATTATTCAACTTACCTATTTACTAGCAAAAAAGTAATTGAGAAATACAATTCTTAACTTGACAAGGCTATTTCTTTGCTCTTACGTCATTCGAGTAGAATGTCACAAAAAGCGTTTCACAAATCTTGCATACCGGGTTCCGTACTTTTAACTTATTCGGAAATGATTTTACGATCAAATGTAGAACGTCGAATGGGCTCGTGAAACTTTGGGACACAAAAAGTACCTAAAATAAAAATGTTATTAAAAAAACTATTTAGTATAATAGCCGAAGACCGAGCTTAGTGTACAAACTGTTTTAAACTTAGTTTGAAATGAAAATAATCTTTGATACTGGTGTTTAATAAAAAAAAACAGAATTACCTACATATTTGGAAGATACTTGCGAAGCTTTTTTTATTTAATGTTTGTTACTCTTTTATGCAAAAACTATTGATTTCGATTAAACTTGCCACACAGGTAAATCATATTCTGTAATTAAACATTAGGTACTTTTAATCCGGGTAATTTTCTCGGGTACGCGGGTGAAACCGCGGGGGACGGCTAATAACTAATCATGGCCGTGGGGACCGCCGCTCACCATTTCCTTTCATCAAAACCATAGATATAGGTATAGCAGATCAAAACTCTTAATTGAAGCGTCGCGCGACCGGAGAACTGAATAACCTTGTAAAAATATATCTACCGTGATTTCAGCCGCAATCTATACACAGAAATCCGTACCTAGGACACTATGTGGACTTCCACGCTAATTTCCAAGATATTCTCAGTTTTGAGAAGTCGCGATTTCTATGTCAAATTATTTACAATTTCATATTTCATGCTTTTCTGTGAGTGTCTGTTACCAATTATAATAAATAAATAAATTAGGTACTGGATATTTTTTTAATCCCTATTCTATTCTGAATATCGATATCTAAAATATACTTCAGCCACAGTTTTATAATCTTTAACTATTCTCGAATCATCTATCGTCATTTGAACAGGTGTCAATTGAAAGAAAAATTTACCAGGTCATTGTAAAATGAACTCTCTTAGGAGGTTATAAGGATGTTTTAAAACGTTTTTGCTTGCTCTAAGTTTAGATGCAATTTGATCGTAGACTGACGGACTTATCGGAGTCGTTTTACATGATATGTGGCACGGATTTCTATATTTAAAATGTAGCTTTTTTATATTTCGAATTGACGCAAGAATGAGGCACATTCTGGAACACGAGTGCTCGTTCAATCCCACTAATATTATAAATGTGAAAGTTTGGATGGATGTATGTTGGTTACTCATTTAGGTACGCCAGAACGGCTAAATGAGTAATCTGGATGAAATTTGGCATTGAGATAGATTATAGTCTGGAATAGCATATAGGCTACCTTTTATCCCGGTAAAAGATAAGATCCTTCGGTAATGCGGTTGAAACCGCGCGGAACAGCTAATATTATAAATGTAATAGTTTGGATGGATGGATGTATGTTTGTTACTCATTTACGCCAGAACGGCTAAACGGATCTGGATGAAATTTGGCATGGAGATAGATTATAGTCTGGAATATCACATCACCTTTTATTCCGGGAAAAGATTAGATCCTTCGGGAATGCCGGTGAAACCGCGGGAGACAGCTAGTTAAAAATAATTGGGAGATCGAAGCGTTGATTTTGCAAATAAAGTAGTTTTAGGGATATCTTGTTTCACAAAAATATGGAAGGAATATCTAAAATAATACTAGAGCCCACTGATCGAAATTCGACAATAACATTTATTTGATTAAAAAAAAGTTTTTCCCCCTTTTAAAAGTAAATTCATTATGTCTAATTTAAACCATTGCAATTTTATAATTGGTCCAATTATAAAATTTCTCTAATTAATACTATTTTTAACTGCTGCCAAGATTATACACGGCTTATAAAAAACTATACCCTAACCAAAAATTGTATAATCTAGGAAAAAAATTTTTTGCTTTAAAGATGAAAAAGAAATGAAATGAAGGACTTAGGGTAACTGAAAATTATGTTGCACGGAGACAGACAGTTAAGTTGATAAGAAAATAAATATTGAAGTCATACAAATAGTGATTATATAAAACAGTGAATAGAGCTCTTTTTAGGTTTCCCCCTTCCATAAACAGGAATTGCACCCGTATCAATAGGTACATGGCCTAAAAACGAGCGACCTCGTTTGTTATTTATCATCGGCTTTGTACGCGAATTGGTTAATGCTGATAACGCTGCCCTGTGCCTGTTGCTGATGTTTCTAAGGCTGACTGACCTCGAATATTTATAACTGCTCCGTTCCACGCGTCGTTCCATTTTATGTGAATTATTTTCAATCTGGCATCAAGGCGGAATACGCCTTTCCATCGGATACCAAATCAATTTCTAAACTGTAGGTATAATGGTTTCAGATGTTGCCAATATCTAAAAAAACACTCTAAAATAGCGAACGTGTTGTAAATGTTCGCCTTTTAATGATTTTTAATTACCATTTTAACGACAATTGATTGTGTAAGCATAATTATGACTTCACCAGTATTTCAACCACTATTTCATACGAAACTCCATATCAATCATCGTTTTGACATTTAATAAAAAGAAGCTGACATCCTACTAAAGTACTAATATTATAAATGTGAAAGTTAGTATGTTTGAATGTTTGTTGCTCAACGCAAAAGTGGCTGGACGGATTTGGACGAAATTTGGCACACAGGTAGATCATATCCTGGAATAAAACACCGGGTACTTTTTATCCTGACAAAATAAAAGATCCCTCGGGAACGCAGGTGGGGCGGAAAACTAGTATTTGTTATTTTTTTATACCACTGAAGTGGCTAACAAGAATAATATTTTTTTATTTTTTTTATTTTTTTATGTCACTAGTGACAACGAGGCAGGCGGGTCACCTGATGGTAAGTGACTACCGTCGCCTATAGACATTAGCAATACCAGGGGGACTGCCAACGTGTTGTACACCTTATTACATTGCCTTAAGGGGCAAGGGCAACTGGCTCTCAAGTGCAACTGCCGGAACACACCAACAGGTGCTTGGCGACAGATTTTCAACTTGAGGGTGGTAGCCAGCCAGTCGAGTACCACATAGTACCCTACCACCGTGCTGTGGTTTCCTCACGATGTTTTCCTTCACCGAAAGCTCAAGCCCATTGTAGGATTGGAACCCACGACCTTCGTCGCGGTATTCGACGTCACTTACCACTGAGCTATCATCGCCTTAATATGGATATCACTAGAGCCTATTCGATAGATTGAAAAACTAGCTGAAAAAAATCATAAGGCTTAATTTCTTTATCGCTAGTCGAAGAAAATGTACGCTAATCTAAAGACGTTACAGTCCATTGTTCCTTAACCATTTAAAGCAATGAAGATCTAGCGGGCAGTGGGATGGGAGGCACATGTCTACTGGCGCTTTTGATCGTAATATTCTATCTGCCACTGAATTACTTATTACCTGAGTTCCATTCGAAACTGAGCGCGATTCACATCAGTCAAAGTCCAAAGTGATTTACCCAACTACTCTTCAATATCATTGTACCGTATTTTACAAAAATCTGGCTTCAATAAAAAATGTACCTATGTTAAGATAAACACGATTTCAAGGCTCCTTCTATTTTGCGAGGTCAGAATTGGCCCTTAAACTACTTTAAAAAATTTTTTCGTCTATGATATTTGTCTTGGAAGCGAAAGTTTATCTTGGCTTTCCCTTGGCTCGCAAAACTAGCCAACTACAAAGTGGAATTCCTCGAGTTAAGAACTCTAATTGAGATCCAGTTTTTGTAAATACTTGCCGTTAAACCCGTCAATATTAGTATTCAGCCTCGGCCTAAATAATCTCGTATCTGCCGGTGCCTGTCTACTGTCTACACAGTTGTATGCAGACCTATAATGATATGCATCTAGATAATAATCAATAGTTTGATGTGCATCGCGCATCGAGGTCGCGCGGGTCGCGGGCGGGGCTCTGCGGGATGCGGCGGCGCGCGACCCACTGCCCTAGTTAGGGCTCCGAGCTCACCCGCACCATGGCTATCTAGTGACCGTTGTGCCACGCCTTATCTGCAATGTTATACCTACTTGGATATCTATTATATACTGTAAACTAATGAAATGTTTATTTATCCAAATAGGCCTTCACAAGCACTTATGAATTGTCAGACACTAATGTACGATACGGAAGGTTTCTTTTGCCGAGAAGAGCCATGCAATAACTCGGCAATTACTATTTTCAAAACAAACTTAGAATTATTAGGTACATGAGCCTTCTAATCTAAACTTATTTTTTTTTGTTTATGTTTAGTTTTCTTTTGTTTAAACCATTGTATAGCCTACGTAGTTCTCTAGGTAAGCCATATTTAAACCTAAACCTAGTTTTAGGTTTAACACACGGCTGTATATGTATATAAACTATACTTCTAATATACCTATATCTACTTTATACTATTATAGGTTTTTTGTTTGTTTCTAAAAATGCTGTCATCAATGGAATGCTACATGATCACTGTATAAAATAGGCTATAATTTATTTTAATTTCTTTGGTAACGCGAGAGAAACGCGGGCCGGTAGATAATGATATAAAACTTTATTTTAAGATCAAGAAAACATCGGAAGATATGCAACTACCTACCATCACTCTCACTCTTTCAGTACGCTACTACAGCCTTGGCTACTACAGCCTTGGCTACTACAGCCTTGGCTACTACAGCCTTGGCTACTACAGCCTTGGCTACTAAAGCGCTATCTACATACCTACAGATAATACATAATCTGTGTCAAGTGTCTGTTTTAGGTACTCTATTTCAGTATCTAGTAGTTTTACCTACCATACTATTTTACGTTATCATTGTCTCCATCGATATCATTTTTTATTTTGAGTAGATTTAATTTCGTTGAGATTCGTCAACCCATGTTTCTTCATGTCATAGTTTTTACTGACTGTATGATTTTGTCTAGAGAAGTTTGTCGCAGAAAATAACACCCAAGTGCATGACCACGTAAAAGTACTGTTACCTAATTCAAAAATGAATTATCGATCTCAAAGTTGATCTTTTTATCCCTTCAATATTCTACTGACGGCCTCGACAAAAAAGTATAGCCTACATACTTTATAGCACATTCTTATTTTGTCATCAAAGTTTTGATCACAAATCCGTGCCGGCTCTCTCCTTCGCACGTATACACCTCGCGTATTGTTGTCTCATCGCAAGCTGATAGACGGAAAATTACAGGGTAATGAATTTTCCTCAAGACGATGCCTCGTCTCGGCGTAGTACGACGATTGTCTGCGAATTGTATTATACTTAATATGAAGCTGCTTGGTTGAATATATTCAATGTTAATATACGTATATATATATACATAGAATTAAGGATTTTCATTTTGATGTCCCTAAATATTCCATGTTATTCTTTTTGAATGGAGGAAATAGAAAAAATCGTTCGGGGTAATAGGATTCTTTGTAGTACATGCCTGACTGCTGGCTACCACCTTCAAGTTGAAAACCTATCGCCAAGCTTCTATGGTGTGTACCGGCAGTTGCAATTGAGAGCCAATTGCTCGGAGTATTGTAACACAAAACATTGGCCGCCTCACTTTATCAGACTTCTTACATAAAAATGATTTATTCAAAAAAGTAAAAATTTAAATTATAGTTGCCGTGTCGACCGAAATTGTACACTAATAAATTTGCGCATAGACTAAGTTATCTATCTCCATAAAAACAACACACACCTACTCAATACACAAGTACCTTGTGTTATCTTCTTCAAGATCTTACTATGTCATTACATACTCGTGCTACCTAGTCATACGTAGATATGGTTAGGAACGAGCTGGCTTGGGAAATGAATGTACTCGAATATGTATTTTATTAACAACTTCTTTCATACGTTTTAGTAAATTTTCCTATTGAATATTCCTGTCGCCCAATTTCATTACAATGTGTAGGTATAAGTATGTGTGCTTGGATTGGAGGTAACGCCGGGAGGGAAGGCTCGGTCGATCGATCGGTGACATCGAGTACGCCCTAAGGGCATTTTCACACATAGCGGTCAGCCGCGGGGTGGATCCGGCCGGCGGAATAACATTTATTTTCTGCGTAGGTACCTACATCTATGGTTACGTTCATTCTGGTATTGAGTATGAATAGGCTCTATGAAATGACTTTATTGTCTATTTATTTAAAAAAAACTGGCCAAGTGCGAGTTGAACTCGCGTGGAGAGGGTTCCTACAATACCAAAGTTAGAGAACGTATTATATTGAGTTTACCACTTCATTTTCAATTGATAGAATTCTTACTTAGGTTATCCTGTAATCTACAAGCAATTCATAATATTTTGTATTTTTCCAAGCTCAGCCATCTCCTACTTGTGAAGAAAAAAAAGAATAAACATTATTAGACAAACAACGACAAATCAATATTGTTAAACAAGTTAGTAGTTTAACATTAAGTTAGTAAAAAAACAATAGTCATAGGCTTGCAGGCGCGGATCCAGAATCGTTATTAAATCACTCATATCTCCCTGAGATTTAATGTAAGATTAACAGATTTAATGCTACTACGATTAAAATTTCTACGTTGTACCAAATTTTTTTTAAATTATTTTTTGGCTCGAAAAATACTTTAACGTATGAAATTTTGCATGAATTTGAAGGTAGTAAATAGGTATTAAATATTTATCCTTCGAAGATCGAAAATAAACCGACATTATGCTGTAGCACAAAAAAATTAATCGTCAATTTGGAGGGACCAACTGATGTAGTCGATATCTTTAAAACGATATATGTTTCGGGCAGCCAAATCAATAATATTAAGGTATTATAACACTAAGTAGGTAGTACATTCCAGGGAGTAGTCTATCAGTTTGGTTCCTCCATCTTGATATCATGATGGAGGGACCAAGCATTTTGTTAAAATATCATGTAAATAATGAGGTAGCTATAGATTTTTTTATATATGTATGACAGACATTGGAGACTTGGTCCCTTCATCTTGACGCTCACCATCTGCCACATAATACAAATAAAAATATTAGAAATGAAATTAATGTTTGTAGGTTTGTGCTTAATGCGTTCATAAACAAAAAAATATCCACACCATATGATCCCAGTAAGCTCTAAGCAGACAGCTTGTACCATTGTAACCAGACAACTGATTACATACATAACAACATTTTTTTAAATACATAATTATATTAATACATTTTTGTAAAGATCTTAATTTTCATTGATTGTCATGAAACATTGGTGGTTTGTTCTGCGTACGCCCGCAAAAAGCCTGACAACAAAAATACCTAAAGAGAACCTCTCATCTATCTTCCAGATGGACATCTACGTCCAGACAGCCAGCCCGATCGTCGAACAAGTCCTTAAAGGCTACAATGGCACAATCTTCGCGTACGGACAGACTGGTACCGGCAAGACGTACACCATGGCCGGGTCCAACTCCGCTCCAGAACTACGTGGAATCATACCGAACTCATTCGCGCACATCTTCAGCCATATTGCACAGGCGAATGATGACGAGAAGTGAGTATTTGGAGCAATTATGGCTTCGTCGTGGCATCAAATCCTACAATGAGCATCGACCGATGTTTTTCGGCAGTTGCAATTGAAAGTTGCCTTTCAGGTATTTTAAAACGTCATCTATACATTGGCAATCCCCCTGGAGATGCTAATGCCTGATTGTAAGCCACACCACTATGCATCTGGTCAAACCCAGGGGGTAGTAAAGGCGTACGCAAAGCTACTTCCTTGATCATCATCATCATCATATCAGCCGGAAAACATCTACTGCCAGACAAATTCCTCTCTCAAGGATCTCCACCATGGCCGGAGAATGGCCAAACAGAATTGGCAGTAGGCGGGGCACAGCTCGTAGAACTGACGGCTGATGGGGCAGAAAAATTCTCGAGTGGCGACCACGAATTTCGAAGCCGGTGGAACAACGATCTTGTGAGGGTCGCGGGAAGCCACTGGTTCCTAACAACTTATGAATGTTGTAACATTTGTCCAGGTTCCTCGTGTGCGTGACATATCTGGAGATATACAACGAGGAGGTTCGAGACCTGCTCGGTAACAACCCGCACCAGAGCCTCGAGGTGAAGGAGCGCCCCGACATCGGCGTCTTCGTTAAGGACCTTACCGGTGCGTGTGTGTGTGACGTCACATCTAATTTTGCCTTACCTCTTGTGTTGTATCAAAATCTGTTCAGCCTTGAAAATTATTTATAATATTTCCGCCTCGCAGTTTCGACTGCGTTTTCGAGATCAAAAATCTGTAGCACTCAGGAATTAAGTATGTATTGGTGAAATTTTCTAAATCGGATCATTACTTCCTGTATCCAAACTTTACCTCTATGTCTATCAATATATGCATATAAAAGCGAAATAGGTACCACTCACTGATTAATCACGAAATCTCAGAAAATATACACTTGAAAAGGCAGGTAAATTCCCAATAGTCTCCTCGGGAACGCGAGTGAAGCCGCGGGGGACAACCTGTATAAGACCAGATATGTATGGATTATAGTAATATTGTTTGTTTCCAGGTTACGTAGTACATAATGCAGACGAGCTTGAGAAAATAATGGCGGTCGGCAACAAGAACCGCCATATTGGTGCGACCGCCATGAACACGGAGAGCTCTCGCTCGCACGCCATCTTCTCTATCACCGTGGAGAGCAGCAAGCGAGGCGAGGACAAGAAAATGCACGTCAAGATGGGAAAACTGCACCTTGTTGACTTGGCGGTAAGGTGTATTTCACAATGATGCTATAGACTAGCTACACTACAGTGTAGCTAAAGTGTGAATTCTGAAAGGCACTTGGTTGGACTTGTATATAATCATCATTTTTCTGGATATAAATTCCGTTTTATGTATGCGGATAGACGGGTCACCTGATGGTAAGTGACTGTCGCTTGACATTAGCAATGTCAGTGAGATTGCCAACGTGCCAACTTTTTACTATACCAACCGGCAAACTCCAGTATATCACAAAGAGCATCAAAGTAATCAAGTCGTCAAGCAGCTTTTGGTGTGTTCCGATAGCTACACTTGAAAGGCAGTTCCCATATTTGGGCGCTTACCAGCTTCGGCCATATCATCACTTACTATGTTCGGTCCTCTGTGCTATGGTGAGATTGTGGTAAGAAGCTTATCTATACTAATATTATAAAGAGGTAAAGTTTGTGAGGCTGTAAGGGTTATCTCTGGATCTACTGAACCGATTTTGAAAATTCTTTTACTAGTAGAAAGCCACGTTATTTGGCGTCATCCTACTAATATTATACCTAAATGTGAAAGTATATTTTACGTGAAGATGTTTGTTACTCTTTCAGGCAAAAACTATTGAACGAATTTTGATGAAACTTGGCACACATTGACCCGAAAATGAAAAGATACCGCGGTAGACAGCTAGTCTTAAAGTAATAAATAAGACACTCAAATTATAACCTTAACATATACCTCCAGGGTTCAGAACGCCAAAGCAAGACGCAAGCAACAGGCACCCGTCTAAAAGAAGCGACGAAGATCAACCAGTCTCTCTCGGTGCTGGGCAACGTGATTTCGGCTCTGGTCGATGGGAAATCCACACATATACCTTATAGGAACTCGAAGCTGACGAGGTTACTGCAGGATTCCCTCGGAGGAAACTCTAAAACTGTCATGGTAAGTGATCACTAAATTATATGTCGCCGCATCTGTCTGTCTGTATGAACGTGATAAACTCAAAAACTTCTTAACGGATCTTCATACGGTTTTCAACAATGGATGGAATTATTAATGAGGAGGTTAAGGTATATAATTCATTAAGTTTTTGTGTATATTTGCTGAAATATGTCGATGATTGTTGAAGATTTGGGAAATAATCATGCCGACTGGGAGCTTTACTGGACAGCTAATGATATAAAAAAAAACATACAGTCGAATTGAGAACCTCCTCCTTTTTTGAAGTCGGTTAAAAAGAAGGATGTCAACGCACTTCAGTACCTTCGCCCGCGGATTGGTTGTTTTAAACCGCACTTGATTGAATTAATGATTCGCCTCCTATTTTGAATTACAAAATTCTATCGAAAAATTGAAACGGCATTACTTCTATTACGCAACCGCCTTTTTATGTATCGCATCCAATTTTCAATTTATAATGCATTTGTTGAAATAATTAAACTAAATAATTACCGCAAGAAAGTACGAATGTCTATTGGCGACCGTAGTCGCTTACCATCAAGCGATCCGCCTGCCTTGTAGTCACTTGTGGTATAAAAAAACCATCATCGATCTTGTCGCCTCTTCAAACCTGAGCTCATCGACAAAGGATAACCATTAAGAATCAATGAATGTGTGAAATGAAATGAAATTGTTTATTCATCCAAATAGGCCTTCACAGGCACTTAAGTAGCCAGATTAATAGTCAGACTCTAAATGCTCAGTTCGGAAGGTTGCTTTTCTCTAAACGGTCAAGTGCCAGTATTTTTTTATTTGCATTTTGGGTGGTTTCGAACACATACAGAAAGACAAGTGTTGTATAGAAACATTAGGCGCCCGAGGATTTAGACCAGGCCCCCGGAATACTGGCTTACTGTGTAGATCAGGACCACCTTTGCTGAGAAGAGCCGGCAATAAACTCAGCAATCACTTTTTTAAAAAACAATTGTATTGTCAGATAGCGACTATAGGTCCCGCAGACTCTAACTACGTGGAGACGATCAGCACGCTGCGGTACGCCAACCGAGCCAAGAACATCGAGAACAAGACTCACGTCAACAGCGAGCCGGGAGACGCGCTACTCACCAGGTATACTTATGTTGGGTACTAGCTGTCCCCCGCGGTTTCACCCGCGTTCCCGTGGGATCTTATCTTTTCCCAGGATAAAAATATAGCCTATGACACTCACAAATAACGTGGCTTTCTATTGGTAAAAGAATTTTCAAAATCGGTTCAGTAAATCCAGAGATTACCCCCTACAACTTAACAAACTTTACCTCTTTATAATATTAGTATAGTTTGTACATTTGGGTAAATAAAATCTTTTAAGTCCAAAACCATTTAGTTTAGTTTACGCCCTAGGAGGGTACTTATGAAGGTTGAGCTCCAGAAGTTACCACCGGTTCGGAAGTCAGCTTTCTCTTTCTTCTTTTCTCTTTATAATATTACTGGATAATTTTATGTCTTTCGATGAAGAAAACATCGTGTGGAAACCATAGCATGGTGGTAGGGTACTGTGTAGTACTCAACTCAAGCGCCTATCATGTTCCGGCAGTTGCACTTGAGAGCCAGTTGCCTTCAAAGCATTGTAAATGGTAGGAGATACAATCTCCTCGTAAGTACAGCTGACATTATAAAAAATACTATTGTGTATTTACAAGGACGACCGTGAATATTGAGGTCGGCTTACTTTAGGTACTTCTCGGTCTCTTCTTCAGTGTTTTCCTTCACCGAAAGCTTAAGCTCTTTGGATTCAAACCCACGACCTTCGCCTTCCAACGTTACCACTAAGCTAGCATCGCCATATATTATACTTTTCGGTATTAATTCTACATCGAGCGAGACCACAGTGACAGACAATATAGATTAGTGTCCCATATGCCGGAATCTCATTACCGTATTTTTTTGTATAATTTCAGATTCCAACAAGAAATTGATCAACTCAAGAAGCAATTAGAAGAAAGCACCAATGGTAAGTTAAACAGATATCAAATTAATTTATAAATGTAGAAAGATCCACTGTAAAAATTTAAGTTGCCTTGCTGAGTTTCTTGCTCGAGTCAATTGTAACGTTCATAAATGAGTTTGTTGTTTGAGATGATTACCTACATAAAAACAGGGCTGGATTTAAGGGAGGGCAAATGGGGCACCTTTGCCTCGTTTGGTACATAAATGATACCTACTTATTAAAAAAATATAACAAATAATAAAAAAAATAGGTATCTCGCAATAAATGATTAAAAACTTGTATAAAAAGTTATTTGTCATATCTGCAAAATAATAGAGATGTTGACTGACATATCAAATCAGCTTAAAAAAAATGCATTTAAAGATACTTTTAATGAAATGTCAAAACGATAGTTTATATGGAGGTTTGTATGAAATACTGCCATGTGACGTCATAAATATATACCATCAAAAGATCTACTCTTTGTTGTTAAATTGGTCATTAAAAATCATGAAATGGTTGAATTTTACAAAGTGTTAATATTTACGAGTATTTTAATGTGTTTTATACACTGGTTAGTGTTAGATAATTTTTATTGAATATAAGCAACATCCCTTAGGGGCCTTCACTAGAATACTTGTAATGAGTTCATTTAATAAATATATTTTTGAATTTGAATTTAGTTGCACCAGTCCACACCTCTAAATCGGACCCTGCATATAGACTAAACACATTTGTTCGATTCCCGTCCAGGGCACATTAGTGTGCATTAAAATGTCTGTTTGTCCTGAGTCTGCGTATAATTTAAAAGTTGTATAATATGTAGTATATCAGTTATCTTTATTATATATCTTACAATTTAATTTACTGAAATGCATAATGAAAGTATATACGGTACTTATATTTTTTTGTCTGTTTGTTTACGGCTAATCGCCGAATCGGCTGGTCTGATTTTGACGGTACTTTCACTGAAGGAGTAGCTAAGGTTATTTATGAAAAAAAATTAGGTTTCCCCTAAAAAAAACCCCTGAAATTGGGAGCGCGGTTATTCCGCGGGGGTCAGCTAGCATTAAAGAAATTGTTTAATCCAGAAGTGGAAGAAGATGGCGAAGAAGAGGAAGAGTTGTCGGAAGAGGAACTATCGGACGACACCCTCACGGATCCAGAACTGGACACACTGGATCCAGAAGAAAAGAAGCTGAGACGAAACATGAGGCGGGAGGAGAAGGTACTACTGATTAATATACTTCTTTTTCTAAATATAAGTTAAATATTAGTAAATTCCGAGGACAATCTAATCGCTAAAAGATTGGCAGGTGGGTCACCTGATGGTAAGTGAATACCGTCGCATATAGACATTAGCAATACAGGGGATTGCTAATGTATTGTCGATGCTTTAAAGCTCTCAAGTGTTTGGGAACACATCGATAGGTGTTTGGAGTCAGATTTTCAACTCGAGGGTGGTAGCCAGTCGGGTACAACAAAGTACCCTACCACCGTACCGTGCTTACCACACTAAGATGATATATGCCTATCAATTTTATTTATTATTTAAGCCTTTTATTTCCTTAATAATAATATTATTCTACATTTAATTCAAATTAACTTATTAATAACAAAATAAATATGAAAATGAACATTGCTTCATCACGTATAATTTTTGTTATTTATATTTAAGATATTTTTTATTGTTAAGGACCCCTCTACGACGATAGGCCTCCTCCATATCTCTCTACTTTTTCCCTCTACGAGGATAGGCCTCCTCCATATCTCTCCACTTTTTCCCTCTACGAGGATAGGCCTCCTCCATATCTCTCCACTTTTTCCCTCTACGAGGATAGGCCTCCTCCATATCTCTCCACTTTTTCCCTCTACGAGGATAGGCCTCCTCCATATCTCTCCACTTTTTCCCTCTACGAGGATAGGCCTCCTCCATATCTCTCCACTTTTTCCCTCTACGAGGATAGGCCTCCTCCATATCTCTCCACTTTTTCCCTCTACGAGGATAGGCCTCCTCCATATCTCTCCACTTTTTCCCTCTACGAGGATAGGCCTCCTCCATATCTCTCCACTTTTTCCCTCTACGAGGATGATCTTATCCAGTTGTTGCTTGTAAATTTTATAAGTTTGTCTTTCCATCCTTCTAGACCGATCGCTTTTTCCTTTCTGATTTACCGCTAAGACTATAAAAAAAAAGTTCTAGACTAATATATTTGTATACATGCTACAGTAGAATTTTATCTAAAGGTTGAAATACTTTTTTCAGGAAAAAATTAACCGAGAAAAGGCGCACCAGGCGCGTAAAGTGCTCGAGGAAAAGAAAGCAGAGCTGCAGAGAACCAAGTAAGTCCTGAAATCTTAATTCTTCTGTACGTGCTTTTGTCACCTACTCCTAAATGGCTGGACCGATTTGGATGAAATTTTGTGTGTATCAATGGGTGAAAAAATGTATCAATGGGTTCCTTCGATGGTTTGAAAACACAATTGGACTCGGTAGGTGTCGCTGGAATCGGGTTGTAAGTTTTGTTTTAATTTCAGAGCAGGACGTCTGCCGGGCCCGCTAGTCTATGTATAAAAACCGAAATACTACGTCGTGATTAACCGCTGATTAATCACGAAATCTCAGAAACGAACGACGAACTTGAAATTTGGCAGGTGGATTTCCTATAGGGAGTAGGTGCGCTAAGAAAGGATTTTCGTTCAATTCAACACCTATCGTGGGTTCGATTCCCATACAGGACGGGCATTAGTGTGCATGAACATGTCTGTTTGCCCCGAGTCTGGGTGTAAACATCTATTTCGTATGTAATTAAAAAATCACATAGTATATCAGTTATTTGGTTTCCATAATGCTTTTATGATTAGTACATAGCTCACTTTAAAAGTCATTCTTTTAAAAAATTAAGGAAACTATAGGTCTTATTATGTCGTAATTTAAGCTATTTTCCTTAACATCCGTATGACCGTTTGTTTCTGTAATAATAAATAAATAAATACAAGCTCTGCTTAGTTTAGAATCAGATAACCGTGAGAGAAGAATGTTTAATTATTTTAATTTTATTTGTTTCAGAAAACAACAAGAAGAACTGAAAGACAAGCTACAGCGTTTAGAATCGAAGGTTCTAGTAGGTGGGGAGAATCTCCTAGACAAGGCAGACACCCAGCGTCGCCTGTTAGAGCAAGCCGCTAGAGAGCTCGAACAGAGACGACTCATCGAGCTGAGGCTGCAGGAAGACTTGCAGAAGAAGGAGGTGAGTGTGAACAAAGGCTGATTCAGGGGAATCGTGGGGGTAATGACCCCACTGGCCTGTGTTTAGATCGACTATCGTTCGATCCTTACTATTATTATAAATGAGAAAGTGTGTCTGCCTGTTACATCTTCACGCTTAAACCGATTTAGATGAAATTTCGTATAAAGATAGATGGAAACTTTGAGAAGTACATCTCAGATCCCTCGGGAAAGCGGGTGAAATCGCGGGGTGGAAAACTAGTCGTTTAAAAAACAAAGTATGATGGCTAGCATACGCGAATGACACGCATAATATGACTATTGTACGTTACCTACCGCGGCGAAGGTCATGGGTTCGAATCCTACAATGAGCTTGAGTTTTCGGTGAAGGAAAACATCGTGAAGAAACCACAGCTCGGTGGTAGTGTTACTTTGTAGTACCTGACCCCTCAAGTTTTCCGACAGCTGCAATTGAGAGCCAATTCCAATCTAGGCTTTGTGTGCTTACCACCTTCGGCCATATCATTACTTACCATGGTGAGATTGCGGTCAAACACAACCTCATCCAAAAAAAACCATAATAAATGTTGTAATATTGTAAATATATGTATCCCCAGGCGGAGCGTTTAGACTTAGAAGAGCGTTACTCAAGCCTCCAAGAAGAAAACGCAGCGAAGACTCGGAAACTAAAACGCGCGGTACAACTCCTCAACTCGGCTAAAGCGGAACTGGCCGACCAGCAGAGGGAACAACAGAGGGAGATGGAAGGCATCCTGGACAGTGTGAGAGCGCTGAGACGGGAGATACAGCTCGCCGATCTTGTACTAGACTCTTATATACCTAAAGAGTACCAGGTTTGTGTTATTAAGTATTGTTAGTTAGCTTTTAGGTTATCCCAAAAAGTCCGTGAAAAGTTTCAGTGGAACAGCCGCTGATTAGACTTTACAGTAAATGTGACTGACAATATAACGTGACTATATCTATATCTATATACATAAAGCAAAAATCGGGTTATTTACACCATTTATAACTCGAGAACGGCTGGACCGATTTTTATGATTACAATGAAGATAAAATTCACGAAATTAAAAAATTGTGTCGAATTCTATTTTTGTCATACATTTAGTATAGAACGACTTTATTAAATATCTCGAGATGGGATTGAGTGATGGTTTCGATTCACAAATTTGACCCGGTAGGTGGCGCTAGAATCGGGTTCTATTTTTTGTTTTAATTTCAGGACAGGACAACGTCTGCCGGGCCCACTAGTATAAAAATAAAAGAAAACTACCATACTAATATTATAAAAAGGAAAGATTTGATTGTTTGTTTGTTTGCATTGAATAGGCTTTGCAACTACTGGACCGATTATAAATATTCTTCCACCATTAGAAAGCTACATTTTATTTTTATAACTAGCTGTTCCGCGCGGTTTCACCCGCGTTCCCGTGGGATCTTATCTTATCCCTGGATAAAATATAGCCTATGTTCATCAGGGATAGTGTAGATTTCCAACAGTGAAAGAATTTTTGAAATCGGTCCAGTAGTTTCGGAGCCTACTCAATGCAAACAAACAAACAAACAAATATTTCCTCTTTATAATATTAGTATAGATAAATAAATGGCTTAAAGGTCCTAGATACCAAGCCTTTGAAAAAAAAACCTTCGTAGGTACGGGGGGCGGATGATATGGTAGTGTTATTTAAGGTGAATATGTTTGTGTCCAGGCGCTGATAGAGAAATACGTGCACTGGAACGAGCAGCTCGGCGAGTGGCAGGTCAAGTGTGTCGCATACACCGGGAACAACATGACGCACACCAGGCCGCACGCGCACACACACACACACCATAAACAAGTATGTATTGTGACAACACATTTAAAAAAAATATAGGTTCAGGACTAAGAGGTATCATTCAATAGGGATGTTGACTGACATATCAGCTTCCTTTTATGACATGCCAAAACAATAGTTTATATGGAGGTTTTTGTATGAAATACTGCCATGTTGATGCACACAAATGACTGTCCTGGATAGAAATCCCGTCTGAACAAAAATAAAAGAAAAAAACTATCAAGTGTTCCAAGTTTAAAAATAATCAAAATATTTATTAATTACTGCGATATTCTTCTCTCACGGTTATCTGATTCCAAACAAAGCAGAGCTTGTACTATGGCAACCAAATAATTTGATGTAATACATAATATTTTTTTAAATTCATACTTAATTACATGTAATTGTATAGACATAGACCTATTACTAAGACTACTGTTCGTCTGTCTGACTTTCTCCAGGCTGTATCTCATGAACCGTAATAGCTAGACAGTTGAAATTTTCTCTTAAGATATTTCTGTTGCCGCTATAAATAATTTAAAAAAAATAAAAAAATTGTACGGAACCCTCGGTGCTCAAGTTCGACCCGCATTTGACCGGTTTTATTTTTAAATGTTGTCAGACTTTTATTTTAATATTTCCTCAGCAAATGGAGCCCCCAGACCTATCGGATCGTCTTCTCTCGTACAGTACAGTGGGTGGGCGCGGCACAAGGCTCGCTCGACCACACACCTCCGCGGTGCCGCGACCGCAGTCCGCCATGCATCGACAACGGCAGTGAAGCATCACTATCGATATATCGATGTCGATAAATGTTAATGTATGTGTCACATTCAAAACTCTTTAGCGGAAAAAATAACTTCACACCTCTTAATTAAATAAAAAAAAGTAAAAATTCACTATCATTGTGCCTTTATGGCATAGACATAATGAAATGCCACCGGCCGTAACAATAAGTGATTTATTTTTGAGAAAATTTTCTTAAAAAAATCTTTTATTTAGACATTTTAGTTCATATTTTTTGTAGTTTTAATTAATGATCCTCCTGAGAACTTTCCAGAATTTCAAAAATACTTATAACTAAGTAAATTAGTTTTACCTGGCCTGAGGTTTGATATGATATGACACATGGTATCGAAATTATCGATGTCGATAAATTAAATTATGTATGCACTATTAGTAATTTTGTGTGTTTAATTGCAATCTTTTATTGCTGTATTTTTACATGAAAAAAGTATTCATAAAAATGTTTTGAATTAACTAAGAATCTTCAGTCTTTTTCTAACGTGTCACTTTTAGTGTACGTGAGCACGAGACAGATTCTCTATGATTAATAATAATCTGTTTTTATGGATATGAGTGTGTGTTAGAGTATTTTTATTTAGACTGATTTTTATCCATAATAATGGTATATTAGGTAATTCCTTATGTATTTAAATTTTGTGTGGAAAAGGTATTATTATTAGATACTATACAAAAAATGGATAGGTTTATTGATTTGAAATCGCTATAAAATTAAAACTGTCTAGCTAACTGTACGCCTAATGAACACGCGGCCTTGGAATAGGTATAAAAAAACTAAAAAAGGCTAAAACATAAAAAAAGTATGCATAATTAATTAATGGATATAAAGATAATATTTTTTTATGATCTAACTAGTAACACATATTATAATTAATGTGAAAATTTGTTTGTTACTCTTTCACGCAAAAAATACTGAACTGATTTTAATGATACTTGGCACACAGGTAGATCATATTCTGGAATAAAACATAGTATACTTTTTATCCCCAAAAAATATAAGATCCCGTGGAAATATAAAACCGTGAGGGGCAGCTATTAATTTAATATTTTTTTGAATAATTACATTCCATACATTTGTAACTATTTTTGTTTATATAATTACTTATGTAATTCAGTATTAATATTTAATAATAATTATATACATTGATGTAGCGTGCACAATTTATTTCACATTGTGATATTTTGGTATCTGCAGCTCTCTGTGCAATGTTTTTATTTTAATATATTTTTTTTGCTAAACCATGACTTTTTATTCACTTTTTTCGTCTTATGTACTTTAATAATAAAATATACAATTTAAATCGGGAAATAACCATTAACTAATTACACCCAGAGTCAGGACTAACGGACATATTCATGCACACAAATGTCTATCCTGAATGGGAATCGAACTCACTACCCGAGGCATGATAGGTAAGTGTTAACCAACCACACCAACAGGCCCGTCCGCATTTGACAACATAAAATACAGCCTCATAGATTTATTTGATTGCGTTAACTCATAATTTATTTATATTAAATTTTTTGTAAATGTCTCAATTTCTAATTAATAATCCAAAATGACGCTACTTGGTGCAATATTGAAAAAAGTCAAGTCAACAGACTCGATTAGGAAAAAGTACTCTTCCCCACCTCCAGAGATTGAAGAGATCGAGTTAAAGAAGAAGAAGCGTGTTTACCTTGTAAGAACCGTGAATTGTTTCAACACACGATCGAATTCTGAGTAAACCAATGATAATTATAGGTAAAAAGGTAGATACGTTAAAACCTGGCTAATGGGTCAACTGACTTGTGTCGCGTGACTGGCATTAACGGATACACTTCTTGCACTGATTGCAATTAAAAGTTTGTGACTCAAAACAACCAAAAATGTCATCATTGTGTATTATGATATCGAAATGTAGAGTGGATGTATAGTATCGTACACAAATAAATAGATTTAAGGCGATCATAGCTCAGTGGTAAGTGACGTCGGATACCGCGGCGAAGGTCGTGGGTTCGAATCCTACAATGAGCTTGAGCTTTCGGTGAAGGAAAACATCGTGAGGAAACCACAGTACGGTGGTAGGGTACTATGTGGTACTCGACTGGCTGGCTACCACCCTCAAGTTGAAAATCTGTCGCCAAGCACCTGTTGGTGTGTTCCGGCAGTTGCACTTGAGAGCCCTTGCCCTTAAGGCATTGTAATAAGGTGTACATCACGTTGGCAGTCCCCCTGGTATTGCTAATGTCTATATAGGTGACGGTAGTCACTTACCATCAGGTGACCCGCCTGCCTCGTTGTCACTTACAGTGACATAAAAAATATAAAGATTTTTTTTTAACACGGCTATCTGCTGATCCCAAACTAAGCAGAGCTTGTAATATGGAAACCAGATGACTGATGTACTACATACTATACTACATTTTTTTTTGTAAATACATACATAAATAAATAATTACACCCAGACTCAGGACAAATAGACATGTTCATGCACACAAATGTCTGTCCTGGATGGGAATCGAACCCACGACCTGTAGCGTGATAGATAGTGTTGTTAACCAACCACGCCAACCGGCCCGCCATATACAATGAAGAAGATTTACCATGATATCTATCATTATCGCTAAAGCAGCAACAGTAGTGATATCACATATTGCTTGCAGAATTCTTTCTCAGTGATTTATTTCAGTATACGCACGTGAGGGCGCGCGTGGACTCCTCGCCTCCGCCGTTGAACCCGATGTTCATGCAGAGTACATTATCCAAATGTCACCGAAGAGTACACGATCTATATTTGGAGAATATGCTCCTACTGATGGCCATTAAACGGGTGCAATTTTCACGGGTAACTGTCGGTTTCTGAATGTTCGAACTCCTGCCCTCGGATTACGTAACTTAGTCAGTTTGTTTGTTTGTTTGTTGTAGATACTAACAAATATAAAATAGGTACCTATCCTAAGTAGAAAGAAAACTATTTACAGAAACCGAATGTTCCGTTTTGGTTATATTTTCTTCCGAAACCGAAACTTTTATAGATGTGTCAAAATCATTGATCCTAATTATATTATAAATGTGAAAGTTTGTAGGATATTTGTTTTTATTTCATACTTAATTGTAGTTTTTAATAATTATTTATCTTACTGATATTATAAATGTGAAAGTTTGGATGGATGTATGTTTGTTACTCATTTACGCCAGAACAGCTAAATGGATCTGGATGAAATTTGGCATGGAGATAGATTATAGTCTGGAATAGGCTACTTTTTATCCCGGGAAAAGATAAGATCTCTCGGGAACGCGGGTGAAACCGCACGAAACAGCTAGTTTAATATAAATTCACCAATACTTTTAAGCACTATATTTTAGGGCAGAGTGGACAGTCGCTGGAGACAGCAGGAGTTGCCGCGGAGTAACAAGCAGTATTACGATAACCGAGTGGAAAACCTCAAACGTATACAGAAAGAAAACTTAATATTTTACAAGAGAATTATTTGTACAGTAAGTACCTAACTTTATTTTCATTGATTTACGCATTTATAAACAAAGAAGAGATGCAGATAGGTGTACCAACCAACCAAGAGTACCTACTTATACAGAGTGTAATCGTTAAGTGTGTCCAGGCGATTATTCCGTAACTATTACAGATATCAAAAAAATCTAAACTATCGAAAGTACCTACGTTACCTAATCAGTAAAATTACATCAATATTTTTTTTTAAAATCAAACGAGAAGTATCCAAAATTTTGACATTAAACACTCCCATGCATTTAGTATGAGATTTGATTTAAAAAAAGTTATTGATGTAATTTTACTGATTAGGTAACGTACTTTTGATATCAGTTTAAATTTTTCTGATGTCTGTAATAGTTACGGAATAATCGCCTGGACACACTTAACGATTATACCCTGTATAAGAGACTCCTCTATTGAAAAGGGTAGATCATCCTTCAGGCTAGGTCAGGGGTCGGCAAACTTTTTAGACAAAGAGCCAGATTCCAGAAAAATATCGACTCATTGTATTCCAAATTTTATTAGGACTGTAGTAAAATGTAGCAAACTGTGTTTTGGTTCGAAATAAAGACAATTATTTGGCTCGCGGTATTTGATCTCATAAGCAACGAAAAAAAAAATGATTTTGAGGGGAACTTGAAGAGCCGCAACTGACCCTTGAAAGAGCCGCATGCGGCTCGCGAGCTGCGGTTTGCCCACCCCTGGGCTAGGTCATCGTGTCTGGGGACCGCACCAGAACTGTAAATGTTGGAAGCTTGTTGTACACACACATAGATATGACTTGGAAAACATTGTAAGTGCGATGTAGATTATTTTGGCGCCATCTATCTCGGATTCATGCGAACTATATCTTTATTGTAGATAGATGTCGCTACTGTGGTAGAGTAAGTACCTACTTAGTGGAACCTGATCGTCTACCCGTCAAGTTGAAAACCAAACACCTACTGTTTGGAGACCTGATGCTAAGTGACTTGAATACCGTCACCTATAGACATTGGCAAGCCCTGGTATTATTACTACAATGTCTTAGAGGCAACTGGGTCTCAAGTGCAACTGCTGGAACACACCAACAGGCGCTTCACGACAGATTTCCAACTTGAGGGTGATAGCCAGCCAGTCGAGTACTACAAAGTACACTACCATCGTGCTATTTTTTGTTCACGATGTTTTCTTTCACCGAAAGCTTTTAGGATTCGAACCCACCATTCGTCGGTATCCGACGTCACTACCACTGAGATTCATTAGAGGATTATGTTATTCAAACTCAGATACCGCGAGTAGTGACTTCACAGTCGTTAGGCCGCGACTGGCGCCGCAACCGACGCGATATAGTGTCGCGTGCTAAGTGCAAGTTTGTGCTGTTCCCGCCCGCGCCTGTACCGCGCGACCACATTGAGGATGTTGCCTTCGAGACACCTCCAGGGGTTCTACGACCTAGGTAATACATCAATATATAATATAATACATACTTCTATCTTACATGTCATTTAGACGATCTACTAACTGTCCCCCGCGGTGCCGAAGATTATTATCTTTTCCCGGGATGAAAAGTACCTACCTAGCATTCGTTAGGTAATAAATAACTTAATTGGATTTGTCGGCGTGCATCGAATGAAGTTAATAAACTTTTAAAATTGTCCTTCCAATAGTCTGGCACCGCGCTAATAGTTTTTAGTCATCAGTCGTATGTCGGTACACAGTTTTTTATCTCTGCTGCCCTTGCCCTTAAGGCATTGTAACAAGGTGTACAACACATTGGCAATCCCCCTGGTGTTGCTAATATCTATAGGCGACGGTAGTCACTTACCATAAAGTGACCCGCCTGCCTCGTTGTCACTAGTGTAGTGATATAAAAAAAAAAATTTAAATTTAATATGTGCGGTATTGTTAGCTAAGCGACGCTAAGCTATATTTTATAAATAGAATAGAATTGAATAAAACCTTGAATACTTTTTATACCGGCAAAAGATAAGATCCGTCGGTAACGCGGGTGAAGCTGCGGGGCAGAAAACTAGTCGTTAAATATACACACAGAGTGCATCTCACGCTGCGGGTGCGCGGAGGAGCAGCCCTCGGCTCTCTAACAGTGGAATTGTTTACGGACGTGTGTCCCCTTACGTGCCAGCTGTTCGTGGAACTCCTGGACGGGGACGGTCTTGGACATGGATACGTCGGCACCACTTTCTTTAGGTTAACTGTTTCTATTAAATGTAAGGCGATGATAGCTCAGTGGTAAGTGACGTCGGATACCGCGGCGACGGTCCTGAAGCTTGAGCTTTCGGTGAAAATCTGTCGCCAAGCACCTGTTGGTGTGTTCCGGCAATTGCACTTGAGAGCCAGTTCGCCTTTAAGGCCTCATAATAAGGTGTAAGTACAACACATTAGGAATCCCCTGTGGGACTAGCATGGGCAGGGGATAAAATTTTTATCCACCCGTTATGTCCACTGACAAGGGACAAAATAATTTTATCCACCTGTCATAGCATGGCAACCGGGGAAAAGAGAATTATATCACTTTTTGACATTAGACGGGGATATTCACCCCCTGCCTATAGCATGTCGCCATGCTCGGGAGGGTGGATAAAACTGACAGGGGGATATAGCATTTTGTCCTCTCCCCGTGGATAAAATATTTCCGGCCATGCTAGCCCTGCTGGTATCTCCAATGTCTATAGGCGACGGTTGTCACTTACCAACAGGGCCTGCCTCGTTGTCACTTGTGACATAAAAAAAAAACCTATCCAGTGTCCACGAACATCGATTAAATGCGCTCATTAGTTAGAAATATTGCCTGTCACAGAAGTAGTATCACGACGGAGGTTTGTCAGACTTGTTGACCCTGGCTTCGATCATCCAATGTGGCGACAACAACAAAAAAATTATATGGTCCTATCCCATAATAAAAGTTCTCTGGTTTACATAGTACAAACACTGAGTAGTTTGGGTTCAGACGGGCGTGTACGAGGATGTCCCAGGTTATTAATATATTTATTTTTTAGTATCTACCGCTTTCTGTAATGATTTGGTGATTGTACTCCCGCTCGTGTCTGGTGATTTTTGGAACGAAGTTCCTTATCGCGCGTTGTGAAAGGGGGCTAGACGGAAAAAATTCTTACGACACTTTTTGTGTCCCTGTCGGTGACAGTTGTGTGTAGTAAGCTATTGTAAGCTGTGCGGCGTGCGCATGTTTCTCTGTCTGTCTCTCTCTCTTATAGAAAGCAAGCCAGATATTTTCATTTCTATTTATATATATATATATATATAATAAATGTTTTTTTTTATATATACTTATATACTCTCTCGACTTATATTACTTATATAACTTCGTTCCATCCGGGTGTCCCTTGACACCTCTCAAGTTTTTTTTTATTTAGATCTTCTTCTTCCCTTCCTTATCCCACCCACGCTAGGTGTGGTCGGCACAACATGTATTCCTCTTCCACTCAGCTCTATCACTAGTCGTCTCTGTACTCACACCTTTCATATGCATATCATTCTTCACGCAGTCCATCCATACTTTCATCGGCCTTTTTTATATAGATCTATCGTCTTTAAATAGGATCTTTTTAGTAATATACCTACTTGTAATTCTCGATTACTTAAATATTTTATTATGTCAAACGCCATTCAAAATGACATAAAATTATGTTCAAGCTCATTTTGTGTTTCGGAACGATTTTTACCTCATTATTTTTGTTTATTTTACTGATCCTCACTGGTACTATTAAAGTTGGTACTCAATAAAATGTTGGTATCCGACACCGGCATCAATGGAAACAACGAGATACTGATCAAAATCGTCAGCCCCGAAGGACACACGTTTAGCGCAAACTTCTCCGAAGACACGCTTATAGAAGAAGTGAAGAATCGGGCGTTAAACTACTTTTATCCGACCGGAGAAAATGGCTCGAGTAGATACAAAATCGTGAGGGTTTTCGACACGTCTACACTTCACGACTTTTTAACTCTCTCTCAGGAGCAAGTGATGATGCATGAGGAGCTGCTGCTAGTTGAAAGGAGGATCCCCGAAGCCGGTACATTGTGGGACTTGGGCGCCGTGCGAGCCCCGCAACCGAACACTATCGCCGCCGCTACAGCGTCCCTCCCGTCGCCTCGGAACGAAATTCGACAACCAAACCTCCAATCGTTACTATCAACAAACGAGCTTTCGTACGAGCTGCGAAAGATTCTGATATCTCTAATAGAAGTTGGTGCAAGCCTCGCCGCCTCCGGCAGAAATTACGAAATGACGTTGGCGCAATTATCAGCAGCTTTAGAAGAACCGCGTCGTGTTGTCCAGACAGTCGTACACGTCATCACGCCGGAGGAGATCGCCGAAAGATTACATGATCAGGAAGTCATAGATAACACAGATCTACCTACCTCGACTAATAATATGAACGGTAATGAATTGTATAGAAGAGCGGAGCATTTGCAGAGGTTTTTGGAGAAGTTCCGCGCGTGGAGAGCCAGAATAGCAGAGATGCCAAATCCTGACGCGGTCACCACTTTAAAAGACCTTGGGTTCTCGAACGAAGATGCAGACAAGGCGTTGCGCTTTACGGGCTGCAATGTTCCTGCGGCAGCATCCTGGCTTATCGGGGAGAGAGGATCCAGTATCTTTGAACTCGTAAATGGATTGCCTGATGGTTTAATACTGCAGACTTTACTAAAGCAGCCGCAAATTCAACGGGGGCTCCTGAATACGAGGATGTTGATTGCGTTTATAGCGATGGTCGGGCAGAAGGGTAATGCGACGTTGTGGCTGAATTCTCCCCATGGAAATCCTCTGCTGTCCCAGATATCGAGGACTTACCACTCGGAGAAGTATTGCCTAGCGGTCAACCAGTTCTCTGAAGAGAGACGGGTGCCGCAGACTTCGAAACCATCAACTTCCAGACAGAGACATTAAGATTTTGAGTTTTTAGTGTGTTGTGTATTATTTTTAAAAACTCTTTTAATGAAAAATATTTTATTTTATTTGGATTTCTCCTCTCAGTACCAATAAGATCGTCTATCTATCTGCGTGCCAAGTTGAATCAAAATCCGTTCAGTAGTGAAAGATTAACTAACATTTTTACCATCATCCACCTCACATCCTATGAAACAAATTTATAATAGTAGTCAGATCTTGAAATGAGATGGTAAGTTTTCAATTCCGAGTTATACCGATACTGCACGGATGTCGTACAGATATAAACAGTCATATTAACAAGCAGGAAAGTACCGAATCTTTATTGGAGCGGTGGTGACGTGGTGCGCGACAACGGGTTCGGTTGCTACGCGCAGCGCGGACGACGGGTGCCCATCGGAGCTGAGAACTACCACTTTCCACACTCTATGCCTGGTACACAACACACATTCTACCGACTTATGACGACTGACTGACTGGCTTGCCTGGTTAACAGTTCTAGGGCGGATCTATGGGTCAAATTGTTATTTCATTCATTAAATTATTTGCCCGTCTGCCTGACTGTCAAACTTCCGACATAAAAAACTAACAATAGCTCAGTGATTTCGAATCTTGAGTTTACGGTGAAAGATAACATCGTGAGAAAACCACAGCACGGTGGTAGAGAACTTTGTCGGCTCGACTAGCTGGCCACTGACCACCTTCAAGTTGAATGAAGATCTGTCGCCAAGCACCTGTTGGTGTGTTTCGGCAGTTGCACTTGAGCCGGTTGCCTTTAAGGCATTATAAAAAGGTATTGCTAATGTCTATAGGCTGCGGTATTCACTTCCCACCGGTAACCCGCCTGGCTGGTTGTCACTTGTGGTAAAGCTGCTAAAGCTAGTTAGCTAATGAAAAGTAACATTGCAGGTCTCCTGTCAATGCGAATGACGCGTGACGACGAGATGTGTGGCATCTTCAATATTACCTTTAAGCCGCTGCCGCAGTTTGACCTGCGGAATGTAGTGTTTGGACGAGTATGTTTCACAGTTTCCTTCATTCTGTCTTTCTATCAATCTAAGGAGAGAGTCGCTTCAACAACTCAGTTATCTATCGTCCCTCAGTTTAGATGCCAAAAATGCGGATGGTACTGTCGCTCCCGTATCGGACTGCATAGTCATTCCAAAGTCGTGGTAGACCTTTATGATATGTAATCTAAGGACAAACCATTACTAGATGTGAAATTATGGTTACCCACATGGTAATATCGTGAAAGTACCTACTCCTAAGTCTTTATTACCCCACTCATTTGTCTATGAACTGCTGTAGATTTTCCAATACATACAATCTATATATAACCTCACTTCAGGAATTTTACCCCAACTTACAAATCCATGTGTGTAAGTACCTATAATGTTAAACATTTAAAATGTATGTATATTTTGTATTTTTTCCCAGTTGAAGGCTGACTTCCGAAACGGTGGTAGCTTCTGCAGGTTGACCTTGATAAGGCCTAAACTGCTTGTGTTTGTCACAGGTGGTCCGTCCGAGCGACACATACAATATGATCCGAGAGTTCGGCTCTCCGCTCAGTTCGCATCCCGTCGTCGAAGTGACCGCTACGCGACGCAAGGTAGAACGTCGCTGGGTCTACGGAACGCCTAATACTGTGCTTTGTAAAATTTAACTATATTTTTAAATGTGTTATGTATATGCAAATAAAATTATTATGTTCTGTGATAAAATATTTTTTTATACTGGATTTTAAGTTCGGTGCGAGCATTATTTTGCATAGCAAACTATCTGTTAATTTCTGTCATAAGGGTAAGATCAAAAATGAATCTGAAAATATATCTAATCGAACAATAAAAGGCATAATACTGTAGCAAGCTCTTATAATATCATGTACTTAGATAAAATAAAAGATCGCGCCGCTCGACGAGAAATATTTTTAACTTATTGTATTTGGTGTGGAAACGAAGTAGAAAAGTAATATTTTAAGTTATCCTGACACATAATATCGTGGACTATCATCACTAAAAAAACCATTATTGGCTGTATAAATGTTTAAAATCCTCCAAATAGGCATGCATGTGCTTTATCAGACTCGATACCGCGGCGAAGGTCGTGGGTTCGAATCCTACAATGAGCTTGAGATTTCGGTGAAGGAAAACATCGTGAGGAAACCACAGCACGGTGGTAGAATACTTAGTCTTGCCGTTAGGTACTCGACTGGCTGGTTACCACCCTCGAGTTGAAAATCTGTCGCCAAGCACCTATCGGTGTGTTCCGACAGCTGCACTTGAGAGCCAGTTCCCGTCTAGGCTTTGTGTGCTTAACATCAAAGTCAAAGCCATTTATTCAGTTTAGGCCCTAGAAGGGCACTTATGAAGGTCGAATTACAGAAATTACCACCGGTTCGGAAGTCAGCCTTCAACTGAGAAGAACCGGCAAGAAACTCAGCAAGGTTACATTTATATTTTTGGACCATCTGACTATATTCCCTTTTTTTTCAAATGTTTAACAATTTTATTCTTAAACTAATACAAAAATACATAAAAAATTATAACCCGCATTAGTTACATCTTCGGCCACATCATCACTTACCATGGTGAGATTGTGGTCAAACACAAGCTTATCCAGAATTAAAAAAAAACATCGTGAGGTAACCACAACCACAAGGTGGTAGAGTACTTACTCTTTGTAGTACTCGATTGGCTGGTTACCACCTTCGAGTTGAAAATCTGTTGCCAAGCACCAATCGAGTGTGTTCCGGCAGTTGGACTTGAGAGCCAGTTGCCTTTAAGGCATTGTAATAAGGTGTACAATACATTGGCAATCCCCCTGGTATTACCATTGTCTATAGGCGACGGTAGTCACTTACCATCAGGTGACCCGCCTGCGCCAGCCTTGTTATCACTAGTGTATAAAAATGGTTCCTTTCGCTAAAAGTCGAAAATAAACACAGTAATCATCAATTATCTGGTTTTCATAAGCTCTGCTTAGGTTGGGATCAGATGGCCGAAGAATATCACGGAAATAAAAATATCTACACCAATATGTAGGGCAATTTTCACTTTATTTAAATAATTCCATTTTCAACTCGTGTATGAATAAAAGCACAATGAATACAACACATGTTAACATATGTACGTACACATAGTCGTTTCATGGCGCCCTCAGAATCCCAGCAGCGAAGCGTCGTCTCGCCTCTTGTGTTTCAGATATTTGAATACTTTCCTGTAACCACACAACAATACGGATGGTCACTGACATATCAAATCAGCTTCTTTTAATTAAATGTCAAAATGATGATTTATATGGAGTTTTGTATGAAATACATACTTGTGACGTCATAAATGGTGTATATTTAAAGGTGTAGGTAAAGACCTACTTTTTGGCTCGGTATCTACCCCTTTAAGCCACATCTTCGGTTTTAATGTTATTAATTTAAAGTTAAGTTATATCACAGTAAAGTCTAGTCCTCGTCCGTCCAAGTCCAGTCAGGTTTTACCGTTCTAAAACTTTTCACGGACTTTTTGAGACAACCTGAAAAGTCACGACCCACGCTTTCGCTTCACTGGTGCACTGGTTCAATAAACCTCCTACGTACGAACCTACGATGACGCAACGTCACTTCGCAAGTTCCCGTGAAAAAGTCCGTGTAGAGTGTATATAGTACTGGTACTGACCACAGCGTGCGTGGCACGTGTCCCCAGTCGTGCGGCAGCGAGGCCTGCAACCGGTGCAGTTGTTCCCGCGGCACTTCGCACTCGGCCACCACTCGCTCCACGCTCAGGGCGAGCGCGCGCGGCCACGGAGCGCACGGACCGCCCTCCACTACCAGCTCCATCTGCATCGACACCTCCCACACAGACCGCAGCGGGATGTTCGCCACCTGATAATAATTATGTGAAACAAAGTCAGTTAGGAGTTGAATGTTCCAAAATAATTTATATTATTTACTCTTTATTAGGTATCTACCAGCCAAATTTCAAGTTTATAGCATTTAAAGTTACAGAGTTGTCGTGATTAATCACCGAGTTTTAGGTATTTTGCATTTTTATATATAATAGTATAGTCAAACCGAAAATACTGGTTCTGTGGGTTTTGTTATATTTTCTTTTGTAAAAGAGGTAACTTTAAGAGTTTTCATTAATTGTTATCATCCCGCATGGCGCGTTCCCAACGTACACAGCAGCACACCGTCGTACCTTGAGCGTGAGATGTCCCGTGGGCGCGAGAGAGTAGGCGAGGTGCATGCGTGCCTCCTGCATGGCACGTCCCCACCGTATCGCCACTCGAGCCACAGCGGCACACCGTCGTACCTTGAGCGTGAGACCCCATCGTACCTTGAGTGTGAGATGTCCCGTGGGCGCGAGAGAGTAGGCGAGGTGCATGCGTGCCTCCTGCATGGCACGTCCCCACCGTATCGCCACTCGAGCCACAGCGGCACACCGTCGTACCTTGAGCGTGAGACCCCATCGTACCTTGAGTGTGAGATGTCCCGTGGGCGCGAGAGAGTAGGCGAGGTGCATGCGTGCCTCCTGCATGGCACGTCCCCACCGTATCGCCACTCGAGCCACAGCGGCACACCGTCGTACCTTGAGCGTGAGACCCCATCGTACCTTGAGTGTGAGATGTCCCGTGGGCGCGAGAGAGTAGGCGAGGTGCATGCGTGCCTCCTGCATGGCACGTCCCCACCGTATCGCCACTCGAGCCACAGCGGCACACCGGCGTACCTTGAGCGTGAGACCCCATCGTACCTTGAGTGTGAGATGTCCCGTGGGGGCGAGAGAGTAGGCGAGGTGCATGCGTGCCTCCTGCATGGCACGTCCCCACCGTATCGCCACTCGAGCCACAGCGGCACACCGTCGCAGCAACAGAGGAACGTCGGCCGCACGGGAGCAACCTCGACCGATGTAGTAGCGCATAGCGTCTTGCGCGAAACGCACGCATAACAAGGCCACCGTGTTTTTTTTATCTACTGAGATCGAAAGCAATAATACAGGTCATAAATAATTTGCTTAAGCAGGGTTATTCAATGCTAATTATTCAGGGTTAAACAATATCTATACTAATATTATAAATATGAATGTATAACCCAGTCTGGGTCCACTTGTTTGAACTTGACTAATATTTTGTCATACTTATGGTTATAGTATTTTTAACTTAAAATATTCAGACATACTCAGAGAGTCATGATGATATTCTTTAAAATCGGTTCAATAGTTCCAAAGTTTCCCGACAAACAAACCACTTTACAATATTAGTATATACTAGCTGTCCCCCGCGGTTTCACCTGCCTTCTCGTGGGATCCTATCTTTTCCCGGAATAAAAATATAGCCTATGACACTCGCAAATAACGTGGCTTTCTATTGGTAAAAGATTTTTTAAAATCGGTTCAGTAGATCCAGAGATTACCCCCTACAACCTCACAAACTTTACCTCTCTATAATATTAGCATAGATTAGCCACTGCATATGTGCAACATGAGGTAGGGTTGATATCTACAGCCTCTATAGGACACTTGTTATGTACTAGTTTAGGCATACTTGAACTATTTCGCTATTATATTATACATAACTATAAATATAGTAGATTAAAACGTTTGTATTTATTTATGTTAACTTTTATAACAGCCCAAACATGATAGTCGACATTGCAATAAAATGCCGGTTGAAGTTATTAATACATTCCAAGGAACTTGCGCGATGTTCAAAATTTCTGTTATCCTAGTAAATGTTCAATAAAACAATAACAACATACCATGCAGCACATTTTCTATGGTGACGTCGAGGACGGCGGTGTCGGCACGCACGTGCGATCTTGTCGCATTGTCGTATTGATGCGCTAATCGCACGCTTAGTCGCAGACGGCCGTGTAGCAATCGGAACGACCAGGTGTCACCGCTCGTCGCCTCCCATTCGCAATCATGACTCCTAGTTAAAAAAAAGTTATTGTATTCCATATTTGAATTGAAACATTTTTTATTTAAAAACTTCATTGGCCACGTTGAGCGATTTTTGGTAGGGGAATACTTACGGGCTCGCGTCGTATGACCTCGACATGCGCCGCCATTAGAAATACCAGGGAGATTGCCAATGTGTTGTACACCTTATACAGTGCAGGCAATTGGCTCTCAAGTGCAACTGCCAGAACACACCAACAGGTGCTTTTTCAACTTTAGGGTGGTAGCCAGGAGAGTATTACAAAAGTACGATGTTTTCCTTCAACGAAAGCTCAAGCTCACTGTAGGATTCGAACCCACGGCCTTCGCCGCGGTATTAGACGCACTGCCACTGTGCTATCATCGCCTTTTCTTATCCTTACTAATCCTTATTTTAAACTAGTTTTCCGCCCCGCAGTTCCTGAGGGATCTTATATTTTCCCGGGATAAAAAGTATCCTATATGTTATTCCAGTATATGATCTACCTGTGTACCAAGTTTCATTAAAATCCATACGGTAGTTTTTGCGTGAAAGAGTAACAAACATCTTCACATCTTCACACACATCCAAACATACTTTCGCATTTATAATATTAGTAGGATAGGATGCAAACTGTCCTTTTCACGCCTAAACATTGGTATAGATAGTATAGATGGAACCTTGGAGGACAGGATATTTTTATCCTAGGATATATTTTAGTTTGTGTGTGCGTGTGTTACCTCTCAGCTTAGTAACGGCTGAACGGATTTGGATGATATTTAGCACATAAATCATATGAATATAAGATATTTTTATCCCATAAAAATAAAAGATCCATCAGGAATTGATCTAAAAAATTAATAATTGATAAACATACCCCATAAATGGCAGCATGTTGATTTTGGCGACAACATTGACGCTCGACTCACACTCGTCGATGGAATACAAGGAGGTCATGTCATTGAACAATGCTTGATTCCAACCTAACTTCAACGTCTGATTCGTGCCTGCCGAAGACACCGAAGAGCTGGCCGTCAAACTAGGATCTTCATGTATCTCATTCTTGCTACTCGTGAACGAACTCACCGCCACCAAGCTCTTGGATTCGTCGTCCGATATTGTCTTTGGCTCCACACTCGAACAACCCGATATAGGATCATTTAGCACCTCTAGTATTCGATTATTCAAAGATTTCTGATTTATATTCATGTCTACAAAGTATTCCGTTACTAATTGTTGCACCGTTATCGTGGTACCTTTCTTTCCTTTCGGACTATTCTTAACCTTTTTAGGCGACTTTTGTTTATTAATTTGCTTCGTACTCTCTGGACTTACATCCATATCTTCTGCTGCTGGGTCTACGGTGCATGTATCTACTTCAGTCTTAACATTCTCAGTTAGCAGACAACTTATTTTTTGTGGAGATAAGGAAACCTTCCTTGGACTATTAGAACGTTTTTGTATTTTACTCATATGTTTCGGAGTTAAGTCAAAAGTCAATTTCTTTTGTTTCTCCCTTTTCGGAGGACTGTTATTTTTTTTGGCTTTAATACATTTTTTGAGGGATTTAACTAAGTCATCGTTGGAGGTGAAATCGGAGTCCTGTTTTTCAGAGGAGACTATTTCTTGGTCCGACGTTTTGTAAATAACTTTGACTGCGTTGGTTTGGCTTTTTGACGAATGGTTGTCTTGTTGGCCGATGGTCGGTGAGTTTGTGATATCTAAGGTGGTGCGCGTGAACGCATCGTCGACCAGTGTGAGGGAAGAGCTCCTCTCCAATAACTCATTGTTTCCCTTCATAGCAATCATTGTATTAACTTCCGTGTCCACCACCACAACCTGTGCGTCTACCGACTGGTCTACAGACATGGGCTTGCTATCGTTGGATAATATACTTTGAGCGTCGACTGCTTTCTCCGAACTAGCATCGCCCGCCTGTTGAACCGACTGATTCATACTCAATCGGCTTTCCACATTGTAATGCTGAGAGATTCTTTCCATTTCATTACATTTTTCATCTTCGTTTACAGATATCTGTGCGGAATCATAGCGCGTTCTAGAACTCAGTGACTCTGTAGAAATTCCAGGATGATATTTGTGTACTTCCGAATAATCTATCGACCCAAGGAGCACATTATTTAGTGGATTGTTGTGATCAAATACAATAAGCCTATTGGGCGGTGATCTTTGATGTGGAGGTGATCGTTTTTGTTGATTTTTCTGTTCCTTATAACTTTCAACTCGAGGTGATAGTTTTTTTTTGCGTGTATCTTGATCTTTACGATCTGCTTGGCAAGGTACTTCGGATTCTGATGACTTTTCCAACATTTCAGTTGATATACGTTGGACCGGATTTTTAAGTGCGCGAGCCACTGCCTCATTACCGAGAACAGCTATTCCACTGGCTAACGATTCCAATTGTTTCATATTAATAGCAGAATCGGACGTCAATTCGCTACCGATCTCTATTTGACTGGAGGTAACTAAATTGGCTTGTATTTGGGTACTACATGTTGACGAGACTTTTTTAGCAGATGTATCAATACCAACAGAATCAAATGGCATCACATCTGCCATAGGCTTCACTAAATCGTCCATCAACTCTTTGATGCCGTTTGAAACGTCATAACTTGGTATAGGTACGGCTTTCATTTTTCTGTCTTGGATGTATGATGTTTCTCCAAATGTGGTTTTCTTAACTGGGGATGCTTTCATTTCAGATTTCAAACTTATTTCACTAGTTGCTTCATCTTCTTCAAAATGTAAGGTTTTTACAACATCGTTGCTCAAGCGAATTGATTTGTGAGGCACGTATTGCTCGATAGTAGTGTCATTTGTCGGGTCCTCTATATTCTCACTTTCATCCAAGTCTTGTCTCGACAGTTGCAGGGCCGCTTGAGCCATAGATATGTTATTCATCAAGTCTTCTCTACTAAAAGCAATTGACTGTCTACTGGGAGCGAAGCTGAGTTTTCTCGGTTCAATAACAGCACATTCACTATCGATAACTGTACTTCCTTTCACGGGTACAGAATGCGCACGTGTTTCATTTTCTAAAGCTAGAAGTCCATTTATCGTAAGAGGATTTATTCGTTGCTCATTTTCATACGCTAAATTATTATTTACCTTCTCCGAAGAAAGATTTGCACGGTTCTCATTTATATTCGATACATTATGATGTTCTTTCTCTGAAGTAAGATCTGCGTTTTTATCATTTTCTAAAGCTTTATGATCTTTTACTGTGATAGGCACTATGGGATTTATTTCTTGGTCTTCATTATTACCAGATTTGTCGGTTAATTCAGACAGCATGTCTAGTAATTCATTGGTATCGTTGGCATTTTGGATATTTTTGGGTTTGTCTTTTAGGTTGGAACTCAATATTTTTTCATTATTCCGATTAGCCGTCAAGTTATGTTTTCCACGTATGGAGGTTTTCAATTGACATAATTTATTTTTTATTTCAGCGACTATTCCAGACTTTTCTTTTTTTTTACAATCTGGGTTCAATCCAGGACTAATAGTTTCACTACCATCATTTTCACTTTCATCTGTTTGACCGCCGTCATCGCTATCTTGCCTTATAAAGAAATTATATCCTTTTCTTGAAGTATTATCAGGGGCTATAACAACATTCTCGACAGTGGGATCTAAAATATTTTTCTCATTGAAACCTCCGTGAAGGGACCCAGTTGACATATCGAGTAACTCATTAAGAATTGTATTTCTATTTTTACTAATGACCTCATCAGCTTTACTGGATGATGATTCCAATTCGCAATTGTCAAAACATGATATTTTTGGGTCAACCGAGACTACATTTAAATTGTCTTGTGGTATATCAGCATCACGTATCAGTATCTGCGTTTGACCACTTGTGCCTGTCTTTACGGATTCTTCGGATTCACTTGTTTCAATAGCTTTTCCAACATCTTGCGGAGAATGTTTTGTATCTTCATTGATTGAGTTTTGAGTTTTGGAGTTACTTGGATTTATTATGTTAGACTGCAATTTCTGTCTATTGTGGGTTGTGTCTGTTTGGTATATGATAAAATCTAGATTAATCTTACTTGTTTCTAATACATTTTTATTGACATGGTAGTTATCAAAATCTTCACTCTGGAGAGAAGTTATTGTATCGGAAACACGTTTGGCCATCGATAAGTTGCTCTTGTCATTATCAAATTCTACAGTTTTTCTTTTTTCAGGAACTTCATTGTATGTTAAAGCTTCATTAATAGATATTTCACTAAAGGTTACTGATTTTCTTTTATGGGTATTCGCTGTTCTTACCGTTTTAGATATAATTTCAGTCATAGATACATCTTCATCTTGGAATACTATTGTTTGCCGTTTAGGTTCCTGACTTACTACTTCTGATATATCAGCTTTATTTTCAGTAGTTCCATCAAGCAATAACACATTGGCAGGCACATTCTGAGTGATAGATATATCTGCAGTGTTGTCTTCATCAAAAAATATTCTACTTTTATCATTTGTTTTGGCTACATCATGTATAATATTTACAGGAATGGCTTGAGTCATAGAAACATCTGCATCATCATTTTCAAACATTATTGTTTTCCTTTTATTTGTATTTTCTATATTTTGCATGTCGTTCATATCGTTATCATTACATATTTCAGCTGACTCCTTACATGTCATTGTATCCGTGAAGCCCGGTATAACTTGGTTCGTGGGCACTGCTTGCGTTATAGAAAGGTTTGCGGTATCGTCATCGAAAACAACTGTTCTCCTTCTATGTGGTTCTGGTAATAAGATATTCGTCGGTATAGCTTGAGTGACCGAAATGTTTCCATCGTCTTTATCAAAAATTGTTGTATTTGGATTGCTTATATTACGAATCGTAAAGTTTGTTGGGACAGCTTGAGTTGTAGATATGTCGTTTTCAGTTTCGTATGCAATGGTCGTTCGTCGTTCAGTTTCAATTTTATAAGGTATGATGTTTTGCGGCACTGCTTTTGTTAGAGATATATCACATAAATCATTATCATCATCATCAAAGACAATCGTTTTCGCTGCCCCTAGATCATTTTCAAATTTATCAGTATTTTTTGCTAGCAAGATATTGGTAGGTATTGCCTGCGTGATAGAAATGTTTCCTGTATCGTTTTCATAAACAATTGTTCTCCTCTTCTCAGAATTATTAGCTTTATCTGGTGCAATTATATATGATGGCATGGCTTGTGTAAGAGATACGTTACCAACGTCGTTTTCATATAGTATAGTCTTTCTTCTTTCTGCTATTATATTGCTAGGAACTGCTTGAGTTATTGAAATATTTACTGTTTCATTTTCGAGAAATATTGTCTTCTGTTGTTCTGAAATCTTTTCCGAATTACCCAGTAATATTATATTTGGCAAAGCCTGTGTAACAGATATGTTCCCCATATCATTTTCGTAAACTATTGTTCTCCTTTTATCAGTTCCCTTGGTTTTTTCAGGCAATATTATAGTGTGAGGAATAGCTTGCGTAACGGAAATATCTGCTATGTCGTTATCATGAACCATTGTTCTCATGATAGATGTATTTTGCTCAATTCTACCAATCAAAGGCTGCGTCATAGACAGATCTCCATCATTAAATGTCACACTTTGCCTAGGTTTGACCAAACTAGTGCCGGAAGTTGTTTCAATCCTAGAAGTTTGCATATCTACGTAATTAGGCAAGTCATCATTCATATTCAGAACTATTGTTTTTCTTTGTGGAATTTTCTTTGGAGATGTATCCGCCGTGTGTTTTTGAGATAGACGTTTTTCAGATTGTATAGTTAATCGTTTCCCATCAAATACTAAAACTTTGTCGGGTTCTTCGTTAATTGCGAAGTTAGCAGACTCTTGCGGCGCTACATACGGATTGATTGCTATATTTTCCTTATCATTTACCCAATCTTTATTAGCACTGTTGGATTTCTTATCTAAGGAGAAGTTTTGAGACACATCTTGCACTTTTGGACTATGTACTGTATCTGTTATTGACATATCTGACTCTTCAAACTTCATTCCAATGTTAGTTGTATCAAAATTGAGTTCAATGTACTCAGAGATGTCTCTGGCATTTTTGGTTGATCTATGGTATCCAGAGTTATTTCGAGCATTTTCCAAATCTTTTTGTATCTCATCTAAATCATCATTATCATCATTACAACCAATATTTTGTACATCGGAAAAGTTGACGTCTATACGGTCAGTGATTTCCCCCATACTGTGAATAGCAAGGTCACTACCTAATACTATGCTTCGATGATCTGTGAAGGTACTCAATTCGAAGTTACTTTGCGGTGCTGTAAGCTTCCTATCGTCTCCCGTACACTCTAGCAATGCTATCTGATGTGTAAAGTTTACATTATTCATAGAGGTGTTGATCATAGGTTCTCCTGGTTTCAATATGCTGATGTCTATAGCCTCAATTTCAAACTGTTGGTCAAATATTCTTTTGCCAATGTGACCAATGGGCTGTTTAGATACATTCACTCCAAAGTCGTTACCAGACGACTCTAAAGACTTATTGTGTTCTTCATAGAAGTTTTTCCAAGTAGTAGTAGCCTCGTTTGTAGCAAACTCTCTGGTAAATGAAGAATAATTAATCAATTCATAGAAAATACTTTTAATCACGTAGTTTGATTTGAAAATGTAAATAAAAAGATCCACGGCTGAAAAAAAAAATTGCCTTGCTGAGTTTCTTGCCGGCGTCTTCTCAGTTTAAGTGTATGAACAGTGGTAGAGTCAATTGTAACTTTTATAAGTGCCTAACCAACTAAATAAATGAGTTTTGATTTTGATTCGTAAGATAGTGAAACACAGTAATGATTATTGATATCCATCAATACCACTTTATTCTTCATAATAAATTCGAATGTAATGTCTGTCTGTCACCTTGGGTTCACTAAATATGGTTGAGTACTTTGATGCCTGGGGAAGGACATAAGCTACTTTATCCTTTAAATCAATCCCAAAAAAGAACGATTCGGCGATAAACCAGAGATCCGAGTTTGACGTAGTTGGGTAAAAGCTAGTAATAGATATAGAATGCAAAAGTGGTGTGTAGCAAGTAGAAAGATATGATTACTATCTATACTGTATAATGAAAGACAGGTTTACCCTCACAACAATGCGAGATAAATTATTAGTTTCGCCATATTAGCTGAAGTTTTAGAAAAACATTACTTAGTACATAATTTTGCACTACTTTTTACCCTCTAAGTCACTGAATTAAAAAATAACAATAATGTGATTAATTTGTGTCAATGCAATGAATATCAAGTAACAAATATGTTGGCCTATACAAGCCTCAAGCTCCTGTTTATTTCTCTTGGGTGCACGCACATCAAACTACTTCATTATAGCAAACTAAACTATTTTGTATTCAAATATTAGGTTCAAAGAAGGTTAGGTATGAAGCTATGAGATTCATAGCTTCAAATCTCTAAGCTTGCTGATAAATCTCTTCTCAGCAAAAACAACCTTCCGAACCGAGCATTTAGAGTCTGACTATTCATAAGTGCCTGTGAAGGCCTATTTGAATGAATAAACAATTTCATTTCATTTCATTCAATGACTGATGCAAACTCACGCGACGCCCGTCCGCTTGGAGAAGCTGACTCGTCGACTCTTATTTGTGTCAGTTGGTGTGGCCACATTGAACTCAAGATCCGAGAAAGGTGTTCGTGGCGGTCTCTGACTCTTTAATATTGATGATCGCCGTTTCCTACTGTAAAGTAATATTAAGTACAATATTTATGAAATGTGTGAAGGATTCATTCAATGACACCACAGTAAAAAGGATTTAAAACTTAAATAAAACACAATTCCTGGAATACTATCCTTCTAATATTATAAATGTGTGTTTGTATGATTGTAGATCAATCACACAAAATCAGTTACACTGATTTCGATGAATCTTGGCATACTAGAAGATCATATCCTGGAATAAAACAGGATACTTTTCATCTCAATAAATCATAAAAAGCCTGGGAACGAGGGTCCAAAAAAAAACCAGACATTTCTTTTTCTTAAGTAATTTAGTGACGACCACAACAAAGGGATTAAGATAGAGTAATGATACATGGATAGTTAAAATACGAATAATAGGAATATAGAATCCCAATTCAAGTTATTATCATGAGGTTGTGTATCTATTATGGGAAAGGTGATTATAAAAGGCTCGTGATGCCAGATAGAAACTAAGAGCTTTATTCAAATGTTCAAGGCTATTACAATTTACTAAGTTGGAGCAGCGTAATATAAAGTTAAAATCCACATACGTTGCCGCGGCAGCAGCGTCGGAAGTCCGGCTTTGATGCGTGTCGTCCATTTTATCAAATACAATATAAAAACACTTTTACTTCAATTACAGAAACTATTTCTTAATTTTTCTTAAATAATAATTACTACATTATTCTCTCGAAATGTCTCGAATCTCAAAATCCAATAACAACTTTGAAATATTTTGAAAACACAACGGCTGCTTGACGCAAAGCTTGACGTTCCATTCAAATTTCTTTTTTTTTGTTAATGTTTATTCATGACCATAGATACAAAGTCTTTCAGTTGCATACATTTTCTTCAGTTTTAATTTCTTCTTTTATGTTATAGTTACATTCTCACATTCACTGTAATGTCTAGTCCTCGTCCGTATATGTCCAATCAGGTTTTAGTGAAATTGGCAGCTGTTCCACGGACTTTTTGGGACAACCTAAAAAGTCACGATACACGCTATCATTTCACACTTGTGCACAAACTTAGATAGATCTTTATTGGACAAAACACCTCTAATATTATTCAATTAAACTCAAAATACACCAATTAAATGAAAATAAAACGAATACGCAACGTCACTTCGCAAGTTTCCACCAAAAAGTCCCATTCCATTCAAAGCTGAGCAGGGCTACCAACTCTTAAACAAAAAACAGTGTGGTGTCGTGGGACACCGGATAGGAACGAAGAAGGAACGAAGTTCCTTAATAAATTCTAATATTGTAAACTTGTGTATTTTAATGTGTAGTTGTTTGTTATCGCTAATAAAATAAATAAATAAAACATTATTAATTTCAAGTTCTATTCGAGGTATAAAGAAAATAATTATTCGGTTATACATTTTTTTAATGATTTTTTTATCGTTTTGTTTTGTAAATAGATAATTACCTACACCTAGTCACAGGACAAACAGACAACTTCATGCACACATGTCTGTCCTGGATGGGAATCGAACCCACGACCCCTTTTGTGTGCATCTTCGATGCACAAAAGTCTGTGCAGTCTGCGCAAATACGTCACACAAATCAATCAATACGTGTCAATCTTACGCTTTTTTTTTAACGTTACGGACGTTTTTTGCCGGCTAGGGCTAGCTCCGCAACGCCCCATAAGGAACTTCGTACCAAAAACAACATGATAACACACGATAGGCCCATTTCGTTGTTTGTGGCCCACAAGCGTGTGTTTTAACGCAGCATCTAACATGAATGTGGTATGCATGACATAATAATAATAATATAAATGATATCTTAATTTAAAATTCCCGTATCACGATGTTGGTCCGCGATGAACTCAGTAACTACTAAAATATTTTTTATCCTAGGAAAAGATAAAAAAACTGCACTGCGCAAAAAAAATTGTCATGCTGAGTTTTTTGGCAGAGTCTCTCAGCATGTCATAAATAAAGTATGCATCTTAGATTAAATAATAGGCGCCGGTCGGAGCGATCATGGAGGCATACATAATAAGACAAAGTCGGCTTAGTGGTTAGTTACACAATTTATGTAAATATAGTTCGAACATCACGGTAATCGAGTCTCGAAGATTTTTTCTTCTTATTTTAGATTGTGGTTTTTTCGGATGTAAATTCATGTAATTGCAAATTTACGGTTTTCGGATTTATTCCTTTATCTGTGTGTGCTACACGACAGTATGACATTGCTTCTTGCCAAATTTTCACATAGGTCAACGGGAAATACCCTACCTATATGTTTTGATTCCCTTGCCAGAGTCAAAATATGCCGCACGGAGCACAAACGGCCGTATCTTTTGATTGCTTTGACTTAGAAGTTTGATTTTTTCACCGCTCCTAAGATTTGCAGACCTGAGTAATGATACTTGCTGCGCAGTTATTTGTTACAGTTACATACATCATAATGATTTGAACGTTATTTTTTCACTGCTCCTAAGATTTGCAGACCTGAGTAATGATACTTGCTGCGCAGTTATTTGTTACAGTTACATACATGATAATGATTTGAACGTTATTTTTTCACCGCTCCTAAGATTTGCAGACCTGAGTAATGATACTTGCTGCGCAGTTATTTGTTACAGTTACATATATCATAATGATTTGAACGTTATTTTTTCACTGCTCCTAAGATTTGCAGACCTGAGTAATGATACTTGCTGCGCAGTTATTTGTTACAGTTACATACATGATAATGATTTGAACGTTATTTTTTCACTGCTCCTAAGATTTGCAGACCTGAGTAATGATACTTGCTGCGCAGTTATTTGTTACAGTTACATACATCATAATGATTTGAACGTTATTTTTTCACTGCTCCTAAGATTTGCAGACCTGAGTAATGATACTTGCTGCGCAGTTATTTGTTACAGTTACATACATGATAATGATTTGAACGTTATTTTTTCACTGCTCCTAAGATTTGCAGACCTGAGTAATGATACTTGCTGCGCAGTTATTTGTTACAGTTACATACATGATAATGATTTGAACGTTATTTTTTCACTGCTCCTAAGATTTGCAGACCTGAGTAATGATACTTGCTGCGCAGTTAATTGTTACAGTTACATACATCATAATGATTTGAACGTTATTTTTTCACTGCTCCTAAGATTTGCAGACCTGAGTAATGATACTTGCTGCGCAGTTATTTGTTACAGTTACATACATGATAATGATTTGAACGTTATTTTTTCACTGCTCCTAAGGTTTGCAGACCTGAGTAATGATACTTGCTGCGCAGTTATTTGTTACAGTTACATACATCATAATGATTTGAACGTTATTTTTTCACTGCTCCTAAGATTTGCAGACCTGAGTAATGATACTTGCTGCGCAGTTATTTGTTACAGTTACATACATCATAATGATTTGAACGTTATTTTTTGCCATAAAACAAGGGAACCTATCGGTCTACATAACGATAACGAATGAATCGGTTGCGCATGAACCTGCAGTTTACGTAAGGTTGTACGTGAATATTCTCCGGTAGGCCCACCCCACCAATGTGTCTTTTTTTCCACATGATGGTAAGTGGTCCCCGCCGCCTATGGACATTTGCAATACCAGGGTGATGGCTGATGTGTTGCCGACCTTGAAGAGCTCTCTTTACGCCCTTTTTGAAGAACCCCAGATCATAGCGTGCGCGGAGGGAATACCGTAATGGGGAGCTCATTCCACATCCTAATGGTCCGCAGAAGGAACGTTCGGCTGAATCGTTCAGTGGACGAACGAGGCGGCTCGAGGATATGAGGATGAGCTCCACATCACCGGCGAGCAGTGCGATGGTAGAATGGTGACGATGGCACCAAGTCAAAAAGTTCTTGAGAACACTCCCCGTTATACAGACGGTAGAACACACAGATAGAGCCAATATCTCTCTGAAGGCTGAGAGGTCTATACCGCTGGTGAGTTCGGGATCGTCAACGACACGAGTGGCCCGTCTTTGCAACGAGGCCAGTGGATCGACCTGGTAAGCGGGTGCGCCAGCCCAGAGATATGCTTTATAAACCTACGCCATAAAAAGTATACTTACAAAATATATACTACAACGAGCGCTGTAATGGTGAGAAGTGATGTATAAAATGAACAAATTGCCAGCCAAACGAAAACAATTGCATTGTCTTCTTTAACCACTGCTCCAGACATTAGAATTCTTTTGTTGCCCTACATTTCTTTGAATTATTGCACAGTAATTTATTTATTTTCAAAATATTATTTGTAATTTTGGTAATGTCATTATGATAAAGGAAAGTCTTTTAATTTTTTTTTACAAAATGTAAGGAGCTATAGATTCAGGATGAATGTAGAATACACAAAGAAGAAGTTCAGTCATAATTAATTATGTTTAGTCTCGCACGGTCGGTAGTGTGTAAAAATAAAAAACCGGTCAAGTGCGAGTCGGACTCGCGCACCGAGGGTTCCGTAATAGAGCCTCAAGGATTATTTTAAATTTTTTTCGATAACGTTTTCGATTATCTTATTTGAGGTTGGTGCCAATTAATTTAGAGGTCTATCTTAATTGGTGATACTATGTATGTATAACACCCTTTAATTTTCAACTTTTTTATTTTTTGGAATTTTTCCTTTATTTGAGACCTTGCTTTTTTCCAAATTTCGTGATTCTAGGTCAACGGGAACTACCATATAGGATTTCGACCCAAAACCTATAGGGTACTTCCGGTTGACCTAGAATTGTCATTTTGGTTAAAAGCAAGGTCTTACAGCTAGGGAATGCAATCTCGAGACGCCAAGTCGAGATCTCGAGGGATTAGAAATTCGATCTCGGCGAGATCTCGGCATTTTAGAGATCTCGTATGGTTTTCAAAAAGTATTGTTTTACTTAGATAAGTGAAACAATAGTTTATTTTAGGTAGTTTTTAGATTAGATTAGTTTTTTTAATTGTAGTTATAATAATGTAAATATCTATGTTAGTTTAAAATTCAGATATCTATAATAATAAATTAAATCATCTATATTGATAATATTCGGTATCAATTATAATACTGAATGATCTAAATACTTTAGGAATGTATTTAATATATTTATAAAATAGGTTTGAAAAAAGATCCGCAAAGAATTACTAAATAAGATATAAAGAGTCCAAAAAATATAAAAAAGTGAAACATGATTGAACATTAAATTATTGAAAAAAAGTCTTTATTTTTATAATTATTTATTTATGTTAATGAACACACAAATCACAATTCAGACCCGTAAAAATAATGAAAGTGAGACAAGCAAGATAACAAACGGTTTTAGGAGTGATTTCGGAAATAGCTCCTTAAAAAACAAAGTGCTCCTTAAAGTGCTGTCGGATGAACGGCATCTTATGTCAGTCGCTATGTAGCCAACGGCTGAAGACGCCCTCTCAGATTCAACACTAGTTGTTATCAGCGTTGAGCAAGCTGTTGTAAGCAAATTGCAAAAAAAATACCCTCGATCCTCCACACTCATAGAGATACCGACTCTAGCCTGTCTGTAGTCGTAGTAACCCACGTGAATGGACTTTTACATGCTTTCAAAGTGTCTTCTCTCGATCTCGTCAATCTCAGCCGAGATCTCGTAATTTTATGCTTCGAGATTGATCTCGAAAAATGAGGCGAGATCTCGCGAGATCCCGATCTCGATCTCATTCCCTACTTACAGCACAAGTAAAGGAAAAATTCTGAAAAATAAAAAAGTTGAAAATTAAGGTAAATTTTGGTACTTACAAGTTTTCGCGAAAATCTAAATTTGCCCATATCTTTTTATGGTGTTGACTCAGGATCTTGATTTTTATACACCTAATAGGGACTATTATAGACCTTAGTATCTGGTATAAATTTGAACTTGCTAGGTCCATCCGTTCCTGCGAGACAATCGGTGGTGACACACGGACAGACAGACGGACAAGAAAGTGATCTTATAAGGGTTCCTTTTTTTTACCTTTTGAGGTACAGAACCCTAAAAAAGGCAATATTTATATTCAGATGGCCCAAAAATATGTAAAATATGTAACTTTGCTGACTTTCTTGCCGGTTCTTCTCAGTTGAAGGCTGACTTCCAGACTTCTTTAATTCGACCTTCATAAGTGCCCTCCTAGGGCCTAAACTCTATGAGTATTAAACCACTCCCCCGCCTACACTAAACAAATGGTTTTGACTTTGAATAAATAAATAAGACAATTTTATTATTAGAGAGGTTAGAGATTGCTTTTAATCTACCTAAAGAGTATCTAACCGCTACGCTTAGGTTCAGCCTTGGTTCGGCCCCCGTATTGCCCCATTCTTTTCGCCCCTTCATGGCAGGCTATAGTCTATTGACCATACTGCCTAGTCTTACGTATTAATTTCTTTCGTTCATTTTAAAAGGCCAAATCAAATTTATTGTTCTCGTCAATTGTCATCACATTTGGTGATATTCATTTTCAAATCCTTGAATAAAATCTGTCTAGGTATAATAAAGTACGTATTGCCCCAATGCCAATAATATCTATCGCATTGAACTGCTTTATGCCGGGAATACACGTCCGATTGGTTTTCCAGTTGTCTGATCATATTCAGTGGAGACAAGTCAAAATTAAATTTAAATGTGATGAAAATTGACGAAAATAATACAGACGTTGGTTACTTTGATCCACGAAGCTCAACTGTTTTCTTTTCTACAATGCTTGAGCTTTCTCTGAAGGAAAACATCGTGAAGAATCCATAGCACGGTGGTACGGTCCTTTGTAGAACTCGCAAAGTTGGCTACCAACTTCAAGATGTCGCTAAGCTATCGGTGTATTGTGTATTCCGGCAGTTGCACTAAAGATATGCCTTACTATTGGGAGGGAAGCTAATTTATAATAAAACATACATAAATCAGTAGGTACTCGTATACACAATTTATTTCTACCGCGTTATTCTGACATTCTTGTTTATGATGCTCTGGACGTTGTCGATGAGTAATACGTAGACGTCACCGAGGATGGGGAAGAATCTTTCCGAGTCCTGAAATAGTAAAATAACATTGTAATCCCAAACGAACCTACTTCTCTCTACGTAAGCATTGTAAACAGGTGCCTAAATAACTACAGGATTGTCTGCTAACACGAATTCCCGAGGGATCTTATCTTTTCCTGGGTGGGGATCGAACCCACGATATGTGACAGCCAGTATCTAACCTCCACGGCACGAATTTATAACCTTTGTTGGGATTTTCTGGGAGATTCTTTTGTTTTCTTAGGCATTTTTTTCTTCTTTCGCTCAGGATTTCGAACCTCTTCTCTCTTTGGTTTGTTTTTGGCTATCCGCTTTCGTCTATCTTTATAAACTTCACAAGAGTCTCTTGGTACAAACTTCCAAGATCCCTTCCCTTCAGCATTTCGAAGTTTCTATAAAAAAAAATTATATTGTTAGGATTATTACCTACCTTGCACCTGCTTAAGCATTTACTTCTTTGTGGTAGGTAATGGCAGTGGAGATATAAGTAACTTATCTATCTATAGATCCTACTTAAAAAAGCTTGTCCAGTCTATCAAAAAGTGTGTCCTTGGTCTATCAACTTGTCCAGTCTATCAAAAAGTCTGAGTCAGTCCATCAAGTCAATGCTGGAATAATAATCTTGAATTTTTGCACACAGGTGGGCTTATACGGGATGGGACAGAACGACCAAGATTCCCGGTGTCAGATGTGTGTGAATAATGTTACCCTTGAACGAAGAATTCAAAGTTTCGAGCAATAAATTACAACGTTGGACTTTTTGGCGGGAACTTGCGAAGTGAGGTTTTAGTTTTATTTTCATAAAACTCGTGTATTTTGAGTTTTATTGAATAATATCGGTAGCGTTTAGTCCAAAAAAGTTCAAAAATTGAATACGGGTAGATAAGTATCGTGACTTTTCGTTTTTGTTCCAATCGGCCATTTTAGGGATCTTCGTTTTCCCACGTTAAATTAGCAGCACATCGTAAAAAATAGGTATTTACTAACATTAACTCTTATTACTTCGTTTATGTTCTCAAGACTTGTCATCGAAATGTTAAAATTACGATCCCACATCGCTGTAGATTTGGAAGAGTACTTTTTGTTCTTTACTTTACATCTGCGAGAATTCTTCTTTACATTTCTATAACGTCTAGAACTTCTCATTTTTTACAAAATTTCAGTTTGAGTTGCATCAAAGCATTAAAATTTCAATACAAATAATTTTCGAACAGCTACAAAATATGCAATAGATTGATCCAAGCAATAGCTTATGTTAACAGACAGCAAAGTCATCATTTTGTTTAAGAAAAAAAGTACTGTCTGGTAATAAATAAAGATATTTCTACCAAAAAGTATATACATGTGAGCACATAAAGATGCTGTTTGTCCCGAGTCTACATTGTTAATAAGTAAGAAGGTACTGATTTTAAATATTTTGTGCTTTAGGCTGTTACTAATAAGCGACACCCGCAGTCCTTCGCCTACCCGTTATATTACTCTCCTCTATGCCTTCGCCTAAGACCATCTGTTGACTCGCGACATTAACCTGTCAAACAACTCGTCAACTCGCGCACAGTTTTCAAAATTTCAAAATTCGCGCCCAATTTTCAAGTAAATGTCATCGTCCCGATTGTCCCATTTGAGAACCAAGTGGTGCGGACTCTGAAACCCCGATTGTCCCAAGAAAGAACTGACAGGTTAAGTGCGAATCCCAGACACTATATTGTACCTACGATTCGCAGTTTGCTTTAATTCGACTAATTCTGAGTCGAGTTATGTATAAATGTCGCCGAATGTCTTCCGAATGTAGATGCTAGATGTCACTCAAAATGGTTCAAAAGTTATAAACCTATTTTTATATCAATATTAAATATATTGTAATTATTTTTTGTATTAATAAAATATTTCTTTAGTTTTATTTATATATGTAAAATTATAAAATATTTATATATATAAAACTATAAAATATTTATATATAAAATAATTTTATATCAAGTTTCCAAACGTTGTAATGTCATATGACTTATTCGAGCAGTGCTACCAACATTCATCTTCGTCCTCCATTTTGGGGCAGCTGATGTTTATTTGAGATAAATAAATTTAGAAAATAATCTAAATAATATCCCAAAATGGGTGCTTCCATTATCCCCATCGCTGTTTTCACTATCTTGTGGGGCGTAGTTGGTATTGTGTGCCCTTTCTTCGCTCCTAAAGGACCTAATAGGGGGTAAGTTAACATTTAGATTTTAACTTACGTTTGAGCTATTTCTTTTCTACAACCTGGCTCTGTTATTTTTTTCAGAATCATCCAAGTGATATTGATGCTAACAGCGGCCACATGCTGGTTATTGTAAGTATTTTGCTTTTTATGTATGACTCACTTTTGTTACTAAAAGACAAGTAGGTCTCGTGATCGCAAAATTTTGATCTTCCAGTATGGTTTTTCCAGAAAGACCAACCCATTTTGCCCTCAGACACGTCTTTATCGTTTTAAATAACAGCTTCATTTCCCTATATGCTTCATTAATACATTTTGATGCTAAAATTAAATTAAAACTTTAATAATTTGCAACCCATAATGAAAATAATGTTATTAGTAAACTTATTTTGTATTCAATGGGCTTGCTGTTAATTTAGCTGTCAATGGTGATAGAAAGGCTGAGGATTGTTCATGCATGCCCTGAGCAAAGCTTATTTGGTCTAGCCTTGAAGGTAACAATACATTATATGAGTTTCAGTGTCTTCCACCACACAAATGTTGGTATTGAATGTGTTTATCTTTACATAGTATAATATGAAGTTGCTTCCGCTATCTGTTCGCTTTGATCTTTTAAACTACTCAACGGATTTTAATGCAGTTTTCAGCAATAGAGTGATTCAAAAGGAAGTTTTATATGTATAATATATACATATTATAGTACAGAAAGAATGTAAAGCTGAGAATTTCAAGGATTCATAATGTGATGTTGTTAAGCAAAGCGGGCAGGGGATAGCTAGTAGGCTATAATAACCACATACCATTAGACAGGCCATTATGCTTGTTTGCAACCTTAGTGGAATAAAAAAATCAAATGCCTATACTAGTTTTCGCCCCTCGGTTTCACCCACATTCCCGAGGGATCTCATCATTTCTAGGGATAAAAGGTATCCCATCTTTATTCCAAGATATGATCTACCTGTGTGCAAAGTTTCATAAAATTCTGTTTAGCCGTTTTTGTGTGGTTGAGCAACAAACAACCAAACTAACAAACAAACAAACTTTTACATTTATAATAATACTGGCTGTCCCCCACGGTTTCACCCGCCTTCCCAAGGGATCTTTTATTCTAGGTTATATATAATCTACCTGTGTCCCAAGTTTCAACAAAATCTGTTCAGCACTTTTTGCATGAAAGAGTAACAAACATCTTAACACACATCCAAACATACTCTCACATTTATAATATTAGTAGGATAGTACTCTGTGGGCTGGTGTGGTTGGTAAGAACACTGCCTGTTATGCCACAGGTTGTGGGTTTGATTCCCACCCAGGACAGACATGTGCTATAACATAATCCTATAGTGTAACATCTGTTTCATAATTCACCTCATATTTTCCAGCTGGCTGTGCGCGTACATGGCGCAGATGAACCCCCTCATCGGACCCAGACTTGACAACGAGACACTCATCTGGATCTCCCGCACTTGGGTAAGAATATTTAATTAAACCATTTGTTTTGGGGAAATTTTAATGCCAAAATGTGTAGTATTATTGGCTCTTATAAAAAAAACAACCAACCAACCAATATACGTTTCTTTTTATGTAATGGATTTTAGTTTGGGGCTGGATGTGAAACCTCTTTTCTAATATAAAGAACAAATATTAACAGGATAGTGGTTGGTTATGAAACTGAAGAATTGTTAACACCTTGTAACCAGTAGTTTCCAGATTGTATGGCCCACATAACAACTTAATCAGACGTTTTTAAACAACCACTGATGTGGAATGAGGCCCCAATTATAATACTTGCGCTTCATTGCAATTTTCCATTAGAATTCCCCTAATATTGGTGGCTGTGGCTACTTACCACCACGCCATCACTTAGGTACCACAATAATATTAGGTAGACTGCCTGCTCATCAAACTTATAACTTTAAAAAAGAATTATAATAAAGCTTTTTTTTATAGACTTGTATTTTAACCACAATTCTACAACTGCCACCTAGCCAAAATAGTTGTCCATAGTTTTGCTACTTTTAGTGGTAGCTAGTTTAGCAGGTAACTGATGCAGTAAGATTTATCTTTTCCACCATAATCGATACATAATAATATGGTGTGTATAAGTCTCGTTTGATGCTTTTGCCTTCTAGGTATTCTTAAAGGTCGGTAACACTTTGGAAATCCATGGTATTGCTAATGATGATATTATTTTTTAATATTTTTATTTGAAAGTGTGGTTGATGCCTAATGATTTTAGCAATGTTGCGATAGATGGCGTTAGTTGTTTCTAACTGGGATGTAGCCTATATTCAAGAAACTATATCTAACACTAAACCAGTGTATAAAACATCTAAAAAATTGCGACTACGACGTAATATTTCCTTTTTATTTTAATTACCAAATGAACGACAAGAGACGATCTTTTGATGGTGTATATTTGTGACGTCATAAGCCAGTATTTCATACAAACTCCATGTTTTAAGGCTATGATAGCCCAGTGGTACTGACGTTGGATACCGCGGCGAAGGTCGTGGGTTCGAATCCTACAATGAGCTTGAGCTATCGGTGAAGGAAAACATCGTGAGGAGACCATAGCACGGTGGTAGGGTATTTTGTAGTACCCGACTGACTGGCTACCACCCTCAAGTTAAAAATCTGTCGCCAAGCACCTATCGGTATGTTCCGACAGCTGCACTTGAGAGCCAGTTCCCATCCAGGCTTTGTGTGCTTACCACCTTCGGCAACATCATCACTTACCATGGTAAGATTGTGGTCAAACACAAGCTTATCCAGTATAAAAAAATATATAAATATAAACCCGTTTTAACATTTATTGAAAATAAGCTGATATGATACCTATGTCAGTGAACGTCCCTATTCATGGATCTCATCAATCAAATATTTCCTTATCTAGTTAAATGTTTTCCAGTGTAATAAGGACACTAAGACGGACAGTTTTCCTTATTTCCTCATGTTGTTGTTCACCATGGAAATAACATCGGCCTTTATATTTATTTATTGATTTGCCAACAATTTAACATTTATACCTACAACATTATTTTTAGTAAATATAAAACCTGAAAGTATTTACTTTAGAATTAGGAACAAAAACGATTGTAATCCCACTAATATTAACAATGTGTAGTGTAAGTAGTATGTTTGGACGTGTGTGAAGATGTTTGGTCCTCTTTCACGCAAAAACTACTGAACTGATTTTGATGAAACGTAGCACACAGGATAATGTGAATAAAACATAGGATACTTTTTATCCCAGGAAAAGATAAGATCCCTCTGGAACGCGGGTGAAACCGCGGGGGACAGGTATTAATTTATGAACAATATTACATTTTCCCCAAAATTAATAAAAGCATGATATTGCGCTGTAAATGTTTCGGACTACAATAAAACTGAAGGTATAATAATTACGAGCTTTTATATATTTTTTATATCACAAATGACAACCAAACAGGCGGGTCAGCTGATGGTAAGTGACTACTAGTACCAGGGGGATTGCCAATGTGTTGTACACCTTATTACAATGCTTTAAAGGCCACTGGCTCTGGTTTCCTATCACCGTGCTGTGGTTTCCTCACGATGTTTTCCTTCACCGAAATCTCAAGCCATCATAGCCTGAAAACATATCGCCTTAATATGTATTTTCAGACGCCAAAAGCATTTGCTAATCTCAAGAGTTAAATAAAAAAACATATATACAGTAAAAATGTATTAATGCGTTATCACTGACATAACGTAGTTGTGCTAATAATATAGTGGGTTGCGCGGGCGCCGGCTTCTTACGTTAATGTGTAATCGTTAGACGCGGTCATAAGATCTTTGACTCATACCATTAGCTTCCATATTTGCTGTCCGTTTTGGATGTGTAACATCTTTCCTCTCGCTTTCCTGCAACCTGGCAGTGATTGTGAAAAGGGACGGAAGTTTGTAACAGGATTACAGGAAGCCTGGTAGAGATTGGCTGTCAGAGACACTTCCTCTGTTTGGCAGGCAAAGGGTTTTAGCCCATACAGCCTCAAACTCAAAGAGGTTGGTACATGTATGATACCAAGGTGAGATGTCAGACATCATATGCGGCTACTGTAAGGCTCGCTCGTTTTTTTTTTCTATTATTCTTTACTACCTGTGTGCCAAGTTTCATCAAAATCCGTTCAGTAGTTTTTTTGTATGAAAGAGTTACAATTACAAACATCTTCATATCATAACTTTCACATTTATAACAGTAGTAAGACTAAAGGACACGATAAGCGAATTTACACCGTATTGTTAACTGCAGAAAAATCATAATCGAATCCCATCAAAATCTCTCGTCGTCGATTTAGAAGTTACCTGTACTTTCACCGTTTACAAAATAGTGTTGATAATTTTTAAGTACTTACTGCAAAATTTACTTTAATACTTTCCCACAAGTTAAGTGAATTCATTATCAATAACTATAGTTCAAGGATAGGCAAGTCACGACTTCATAATGGAATTCAATGTAGTTAATGAACACGATACGACAGACGTTGCATGCGGAACTGTAGCAATTTAAATATGACGTTTTCTTATATGCACCGATGATTTGTTTACAATTTGAAATCCGTTAAGTATATTTTGTCCGTTTTTTTATTCTGGATAAGCTTGTGTTTGACCACAATCTCACCATGGTAAGTAATGATGTGGCCGAGGTGGTAAGCACACAAAGCCTAGATGGTAACTGACTCCCAAGTGCAGCTGTCGAAACACACCATTGACTGCAAATTTTCAACTTGAGGGTGGTAGCCAGCCAGTTGGGTACTACAAAGTACCCTACCACCGTGCTACGGTTTCCTCACGATGTTTTCCTTCACAGAAAGCTCAAGCGCATTGTAGGATTCGAACCCACGACCTTCGCCGCGGTATCCGACGTCACTACCACTGAGCTATCATCGCCTTATTGAAATGAACTTAAATCCATCCACAGAGACCGTCTAAGTTTAACAGCACGCCTATTACTTTAGTTATTGTAAATAGCATATTTCTTATGGCTTAGGACATTAAGATCGAATAATGGCTATCCAGAGTACAGTATCATAGGGATGTTGCATGTATTCAAGAAATTATATCAAACACTAACTATAAAAGTCTGGTCTATACAACACCCAAAAAGACCCGGAAACATAGATATTTATGACGTCACAAGTCAGTATTTGATACTAAACTCCAACACCACTCCGTTTTGACATTTAAAAAAGAAACTGATTTGATATGTCAGTCAACATCTCTATCAGGCACAGATAATATTCGACAAATACAGGCATATTCAGCGTGGGCTATTTAAAAACATTTAAAAAGTGCACACAAATCTGTTATCGCTTATTATCGCGCGCGCCTTCAAATCACAGCCGTAGTTGCTATTGCGACTGTACACTGGATTATATTTAGCCGCGGCCGCGCTGTGCGTTAGGATCAAGGTTGTTGTACAAGGATCTTTAGATAGCTCACGTGGTTACGTTGGCACTAGACATTGCTTGTTTCATTGTATCTTCACTCTGTCAACGTCAGTTCCGGATATTTTTTTTTATTAATTTCTGGCGTTCATTTTATACATAGTTTTGAGACAATTTATTTTAAAAGCTGAAGCTAATCCTAACTACTTATGTAACAAATGAATATACAGATATAAATCATGCCAATAGGTGTTTGTTGTATGAAATTATCATTTGCAAACTTTAGATTGCATTTAAACGCACGTCAGAATACCAAAACGATTTGGCATAGGTATCGTGTAGTCATAAAAATATGTATGCATACATTAATTATCAAACGTAAACGTAAAAAGCATGGTCTGCTTGAGTTTGTTTTTACTAAGTCATTCATTTAGTCATTCATTTCAGTTCTATAGAAAATAAAATATATTTAGTTTTAATGTTTATTTGGCACCTTAATACAGAAAACATAAACGAAAAAAAAAGTACATAAACAACATCATGATTTGTATGTTAGCTTAAGGCAGAAAAGGGTTAGTTTTAGTGTAACAACTGATTCTTAAACTAGGATAATTTATACCCTGTATTTAGTAAATTATTTCTAGAAAATTAATAGAACTATTTTTGTAGTATTTCCGTTTTAAAATATTATTGTTATGGCGTATACGTTTGCATCAATGCCTTTTCAGTTTACAATACCCAAAGAAATGTCAAGTACAGCTATTCAATCAAATAAATATGGAGATATTTACCATCTTTGAAATCTATGAGCACGGCGGTTAGACTCTAAATTGATTGTCAAACGCCAACTCATCTTGAACCACAAACCATAACGTATTTATTTTTCTTTTTTGCAGGGCAACCCCATCGTTAACAGAACCAAGGTGGTTTAAGGAGTACCAACCGTATAAAACTAATGGTCATCACCAGCGCACCCGCAATACCTCAAGTGTTGACATTCGATTCCTTCGAATAAATTATGTAATTTATAAACATGAAAACCAATTTCAAATATTAAAGAATTAATTATCTTCATAACTGCGTCTTGTGCTGATGTTCCCTTCGATTTTAATTTTAAGTCTATATTAATTTACTCAGTTTTTTCGATGACTAATGTTATTCTAATACAAATAGAGGAAAACAGTTTAAAGTAACATTCCAAACGATTAAATTGTAAAATAACATCAAAGTTCTTACTTGATATCTGTATAAAGCTTACCTGTATTATTGTTGTAGATAAAAGTATTTAATTTCAATAAATGTATGTGAGTTAAATATTGTTTTACTATCGCTTTCCGCCCGCGGTTTCATCCGCGTTCTCGAGGGAATTTAAATAAAATATAGCCAATGTTATTCGCTGTTTTTTTTATCGATTAAATATTTTGTTAGGTCTATCCATTACAAACAAACATACATAGAATCTAATCTTCACTTTATAATATTTAGTTACAAGAGAACCAATTGTCAATATCGGTACGTATGTAGGTAACTATTTGATGTTCAACATCTTTATTTCTAATTAGGCCGAAGGTAAGCAAACTAATTCTAGAAGGAAACCGGCTCTCAAGTAATTTTTAGCTTAAAGTAACAAAGTTGTGTTGAAATACCATCTTACTAATCTTCCTAATCGATATTGTGGTCAATTTAGCCAAAAATAAGCTGCAAATAGTTTTGTTACACGTTGCATTATCAATGCTAACTACTGACGCTGTTTGTTTGCTTTGCGCTTTAACATTTTTGTTAATTCTAGGCAAGTAGTTGCGAATATATGGAGTTCTTTAAGTCTTATAAAAGTTACCTCAATATTATTGTATCATTAATTTAAAATTTACTTTAATTCCTATCCTAGAACATAGCTCCAAATAGTAGCAATAAGTGCTGACTGTTGCCGCACACTTGGCCGCAGGTTGCGACGACCATTGAACGCGACCAGTCGCCAAGCAGAACCAATAGACGCGGACCAGTCGAAGCCACTAGTATAGTAACCAGGCAGTACTGCGTGAGCTGAACACTCCAGCAGCTTGGTTCGGACGCGGGCTCTCGAACGCCCAGCCCAGCCTATGTCGATACTATAGAATGCTTGTGGCGCATGGCGGCTACTAGTCTTCCCGACTAGTGTCCAAGTGTGCGGCAGCGCTATAACATTGCAGTAAAACAATTGAGTGAGCACTAGTTAAATTAGACTCAAGGACTTGGCCAGTAGACACTACATGCACTTGGAAGATGTCAAGTACATTGCTCGATCAAATCTTAGTGGGCTAATTCATATTAACGGGTCGATTTTAGCTTAATGTAATACAACTATATTTAATATAACAATTTGGCTTCAGTACTTATTGGGAAGGAACTGATTCCTAATATACGCTTGTTTAGGAATCAGGGCTTGCAATCTAGATGTATAAACCTTGTTTTTGAAAATAAATTATTATTATTATTATATATACCTACGTATTACTTTATATTTATGGGTGTAAGAGGTGTTTTTTTTTCTATGTTAAGTAATTCTCCGTTTTTTTTACTTCGGATTGATCAATTAATTCAGTGCAATAGCTCCAGCAGGTGACTCGCAATTGTATTACTTGATTGTTACCAAAGACTTTAAATATTTAAATTTCTTTGATTGTTACCCTTGTGGATATGATATGTTGATCATGTTTCATAATGAAGAAGATCCTGCATTTAATATCTCGCACGTATATTGAGGTACTGTACAGGGCCGAATAATATTTGTCCTATTTGAAAAATAATTAGGGGCCTCCACTCCCTTCATTCTCCCTCATCCCTAACCTCTACATACGGTTCTGCATAAGGTAGAATAAAAATAAAATGATCCATTGCGTCCTGTTTAAATCGCTAGTGTGAACCAACACTGAACGCTTACATAAGAAAGGGCAGTCAAATTTTGTCCCATATTAGCTGCGCGTGCGATGAGGTTGGCGCGTCGCCAGACCAACTCTACGCACACTACCACACAAGTGGCGCAAGGTCGCCACTCACTGCAGGTCAAACTAGACGTTTTAAAATAAAGAATTATGTAAGGAAGAACTATTTTTTTTCACGCTATTGACTGATGAGCTGACGGGAAGGTCGCCGTGTTTATCGGTAGGTAGCATGTAATGTGGAATGTCATTTTCACGTACGAATGTCTATATTATGTCAAACCAAGGGATATACTGTATACATACCTACATCTGATTAAGATATTGCATTAAAGTTTCTATCTCGTAGGTCACGTAGCGGCGCATTGGCGGTATTGACAGAATAATAAAGAAAAAATATACACTGGGTATTTTTTCACACATGTCCATCTGATCCCAAACTAAGCAGAGCTTGTACTATGGAAACCAGATGACTGATATACTACATACCTAGACTACATCTTCTTTATAGTATCTACTCATACTTCATACTTAAATAGACATACCTAATTACACCCAGACTAAGGACAGACATATCTATTAGGCACACAAATGTCTGCTGGATGGGAAACGAACCTAATAAAGTAATATTACCGATTATACGACATTTCTACCTTTTTATATCGTTAATAGCAGAAAGTAGCAGTATTTTTTTATATTATATATATTATCTTATTCCTAGGTGACCCGCAATTACACATTACAATTTTCTTCCTCAAACTTTTCGCTGTGACGTAACAATCGGCATAAAAGTTATATAACTGGTAGCCATGGACTGCGGGATGTTTCGTGAACGTATATCGATTGCGCTATTTGAGGCACAATAACCTATATCAGACACGCTGAGTATTTTCCACGTGACCTTCAAGATAGTGAACGATAAACGGATTCATATTATAAAAAATCTGGTTACAACTTGCCTACTTTAGCTAACAAAATGTTACATAACTCATGATTTTATGAAAATCCTCTTGATAACAATTATTAATTGTCATTGTACCTTGTATTGTAGGTAAGTAAGATTCATTCTATTTCATGATCACATGACGTAAATTATTACATTACTAGAATTATTTAAAATTAATTGAAAATATACTTTTTAATCACGAGATGTACCCTTGACTTGAGTAATAATATTATTATTATATTCGCACACAGAACATTATCAGGATAGACACGTTCATATTACATAAATATGAATTTAGCTACGATACGTCTAGCTTACCTTAGAAAATATAATATTCGTGGACGGTTATCAAAGTGGTGCAATGCAGTACCTAGGTATACTGCCTATCTATTTCCTGATAATGTTACAGTGCCTACAATCTTATAATCCGGCGAAATAAGAAATTTTAATGATAAAATTGTATCCCTAATTGTACGATTTGTACGCAATGTAAAATATCGTGTAGAAATACAACAGCTTTATTTATAACTCAACTTTCTCTGCTTTCATGCAATGCAAATTGATAATTTGTTGTGAAGAAATGGAACTAGGTTTTGCCTTTAAAGTACCTAATTCCTAAGTATAAGTAGAAGGCATCTTAATAATGTCTACACATCCGCATTCAATTAACCGATTTATCGGTGTAACTAGGGTGTAATCGATGCGACACGTAAAGGTGCTGATAGACAGGTAGCGTTCGATGTTTTAAAACCAGAACGTTTTGATGAAGAGAAGTCGAAAGAAGCTAACATTAGATTAAATAGATTTTACCTTATTTAGTCTTCTCTTCATCAAAACGTTCTGGTTGTAAGGAAAGTAAAACTTAACAAAACTGTTGTGTCTAGATTTTTTTATATATTGAATGGGCTTGGTTTTGGCCACCTACCCATCCTTAAAGGACGAAGACAAAGCCTAAGATGGAGCACGCTTGCCCAGAAGGTACCTATTCACTCTAGCCTTGAAAATTGTGGGAGTCAGGAAACACAGACGCCGGAAGTGAGTTTCACTCGTTTGCTGTCCGGATTAAAAAAGAGGATACAAAACGTTGTGTCCGTATGTTCGGCATGTCAACAACTTACGGGTGGAAACCTTCGCGTCTTGTGGTTCTTGCTGTGTTGGTACAATCTTAGTGACTGTGCTAAGCAGGACAGGTAGGTACAGGTGCCAGATGTGCCGGAACACACCATTAGGTGACTCACTACGTCGCCACAACTGGTAAGCCAGGAACCATTAGGGGTTCACGCTTGAATCTGTCTGTTTGTCTGTCACTGCTTATTTTCTCGTTTTTGTTCAAAAGTTAATATTGTGTGAAGGAAAATATCGCGAGGTAACCAGAGCACCTTCTGCTCCAACAGTTCCATATGAGAGTCAGTTGCCTTCATGGCATTGAATAAAGTTGACAGCAAATTAACTCATGGCATTGCTATTGACTATAGGCTATAGGCGCTCCCGCCCGTCTACTTGTCAGACTTCTGACATAAAAAGAAACCTTTTTGTTTGTAGTTTTGGGACGATGGTCTCCTGCGAGTCAAGAACTTAAAAATAAAACAAACAATTACTCTATGTAAGAATTCTGTCAAAACTAAATTATTTAAAGTGCTTAGCACAGTTTCCTAACGACGTTTTCCGTCACCGAAAACAGCCGAAAACTCATATTCTAACGTCACCTCTGAACGATAATCGCCTCGAATGAAAGAGATGACTGGTAACACCTTTACGATTGACTCAGCCACCTACCTACTACGTATGACAATGTCATAGCAACATCGCACCTCATTACCACGCAGAATAATGAACGTATGTAAGCGAGTGTATTACCTAACTTGCTATCAGTAAAGTTCATCCTTGGACGTCTCGGTACGGTACGATATCTCACGATATCAAAACGACACTGATAACATTACGCCATTGTGACACTTTTGTTAGAATAATCATTCAAAGTTTGAAATAAGACTGAAATTATTATTCATGTAAATAATTTAATAAATTTTGCATATTTCAGTAAAATCCATTTTTATGTTAGTAGGTAACATTTTCATTTAAATACTATATTAGAAAATCAAAGTAGCTCAAAAATCTAATTCTACAACCAACCTTTTGCTTTCTACCACCAGTCTACTTTCTCCAGTTGAAATTTTGTTCCCGCAGTTGCAAATGAGAGCCATTTTTGCTTGTCGAGCATCGTTGAAAAAGCTAAAAGGCTTTATGTGCTTACTATCTTCGGCCACATCATCATTACCATAGTGAGATTGCGGTCAAAAACAAGCTTATCCAAAGTATAAGCAAAAAAAAACAGAAAACGAATGTATCGTCCTTACTTTTAGACCTTTATCGAGATTTGTTATGAATATGAATGTGGATGGATACATGGGTAGAGGAAGACCGAAAAGAGATGGATTGTGTGAGAGATGGTATGAGTAAGAAAGGGGTGAATAGGTGTGACCGATATGACGGATAGGAAGAGTACCTAACTCTTCCTTCATTCGGGCCTTCTTTCACATTGCGGCGACCACAAATAATTGAGAAAAAGCCAGGCAGCAGCAGTTTACGTAATACTGTACTTTAGGTACCTATGCATTTAGTATGAACTGTCCACACATTTTAGATTTTGAATTTGACTTCTATAAACGTTCCGGATTCTTTATTACAGCTGACGGGCGAACCCATACGAGCTCGCGGAAGTTTTTCAACGACAACAGATGATTGTTGAAGGGTATTGTTAGAGACTCGCTGCCGGCTGCGTGAGCAAGGTTTGTATGACAGACATCTGTCACATATACACACACTCTGCCAACTATTTAAAATTGTTTGTGAAAAGTCCCTACAAGAAACAAATACCTAGCTAGGTCAATATATAATATGCCGAGTTTATGCAGACTCTTCTCGCTAAAAGCAACCTTCCAAACCGTGCGTCTGCACGAAGCCTATTTAAATAAAAAAAGTATTAGGTACATTAATAAATTAAATAAATAAATATCCTGGGACATCTATCATCTTTAAATAGTGAGAAATGGGCAGCCATATTTTTAGTCCAGCCATTTTTTTTTTTTTTTTTTTTTTTTTTTTTTTTTTTTTTTTTTTTTTTTTGTGGAGGACTTAAAGGTGGAGGTCTGAGGGACCATAGACACCCTTACGCGGACTTTTCGGTGAGCGCTTAGGGCTCTCAACCGAGTTGCAAATTTTAGACGACTGACCGCTGAGGGCGCCCCAGTTGGGGCACGAACCTCGGCTCAGGGCGTCGTCGAGGGGACACAAAAGTGGGACGGGCTTCGCCTAAGCGATTTAGAGTAGTTTTAAGGGACGGTCGGATTACTGGTGCGGCTCGGGCCGCCGTTAATTACGGGGGACGAGACTGACTGAGTGGGACGTCGCGACGGGCCTCTCCGGCGAGGGCGGAAACGCGGGCGGTGTTGTTGTTGTTTCTTCAGGGCTGCGCGAGCCTCCCTATCCTTAATCTGAGCTAGTGTTATTGGGTCATCCGGCTCGCTGAGGGCGAGTTTAGGCCTACGGATTTTTGAAATCTCTGAAGGAGTATAATTGGCTGAATTTACTATTAATGGGTTCGCGTGGTTTAGGGCACGATCGTAATAATGGCGTGAAGCGCGCTTAATGACTTGTTTAACTGTGGGCAGATTGAGGTCTATGTGTAGATCTAGGTTGCGCATGTACCACGGGGCGCCCGTGGCTTTGCGCATGAAGCGGTTCTGAACCACTTGGAGGCTATGGATCAGCCTGGGGGATGCATGTGCGAACACAGTGCATGCATATAGCATAATGGGGCGGATGCACGCGGTGTATAGTCTCACCTTGCTTTTAAGAGCAAGTTTGGACTTTGGGTTAAGCAGGAAATGAAGGCGACCAGACACAAAGAGGGCGCGTGCGCGTACCTTCTTAATGTGGCTGGAGAAGGTCAGTCGATCATCCAGTGTTACGCCGAGGTATTTGGCTTGCTTTTCCCAAGGGATCGGCTCGCCGAACATGGTAACTGGAGAGGGGAGAGTGGGGCCAAATTTCTTGTCGGTCCTGTAGAACAGGACCGCCTGACTTTTGGTTGGGTTGATTTCGATTCTCCATTTCCTAAACCAAGCACCTAGGGTGTTGGTCGCGGTTTGGAGAACTTTAGCAATGGCCGAGGGGCATCTGCCTGAGTAGTAGATTGCGGTGTCGTCCGCGAAAAGGGCTAGCTGTGCTTTGCCAGCTTTGGGGATGTCACTCGTGTAGAGTGTAAACAGCAAGGGGGACAGCACAGAGCCTTGGGGGACTCCGGCTAGAATAGGGTGGGAGGAGGATAGCGCTCCTATTATTCGGTAGCAGAATTGGCGGTTCGACAAAAAGTCTCGTATGATGGTCACGAGTCTGTCAGGCACTCCGAGTTTGTACAGCTTATATATTAAGCCGTTGTGCCAGACTTTGTCGAAGGCTTTAGCTACGTCAAAGAAGAGGACTCCGGTTATTAGACTTTTTTGATAGTTGGCTGAGATGTGTTCAACAATACGATGGACTTGTTGAACGCACGAGTGTTTAGTTCGAAAACCAAACTGCTCGTCGGGAATGAGTTTATTAGCGTCGGCATACGCTTTGAGACGGAGATAAATTAATCTTTCATACATCTTGCCCATGACATTGAGCAAGCTGATGGGTCGGTAACTAGAGGGCTCGGATTTAGGTTTGCCGGGTTTGGGGATCCCAATAACTTGGGCTTTTTTCCACTGGTGTGGGAAAATGTTATTGGAGAGGGCAGCGTTAAAGATAGCTGTCAGGAGCATGATGAGGGTAGCCGGGAACAGCTTGACCACTCTATTTGTGATTTTATCCGAGCCCGGGGCTTTCCTTAGGCGGAGGTCCCGGATGATCTGCTTGACCTCGTCCGTGGTCACGGGAGGTAGGGGGTCTTCCTCTTCGTTGAGAGGCGGTGGGGGTAACGGGAGAGAACCTCGCCGTTCTACTTCAGAATTGACTTCCTCCAGATGGACAGGGTCGATAGGGAGGGAACTGGGTGTACATTGGAGCTCCAGGCTTTCGGCCAGGCATTCGGCCTTTTCTTCGTCTTCGAAGGCGGGTGGAAGGTTGGGCCTTTTTAGAGGTGGAATGGGGGCAACCGTGTCCTTGGTTAGGGCACGTGAGAGTTGCCAAAAGGCTAGGTGGGAGGGTTTGATGTCGATCATGGTCTGGTTCCAGTTGTTTTCGCGTGCCTCAGCCACTCGTTCCTTGACGGCGCGGTGGAGAGTACGCAGACGGACGCGGTTGTTTTCGGTTGGACGACGATCGTAAGCGCGCATGGCTACGTTCTTTTCCCTAATCAGGTCACGTACGTCGTCGGGCAAGCGCCAGCGTCGATTGCTCTCCACTGGTACTGTCCGAGAGCAATCGCTAATGAGCGATTGCACGTGGCTGGTTAGGGAATCGATTGCGCCGACAGCTTCGTCAGCGGTGACTATGCTGCTGGGGATTTGATCGAGGTGGACGGATGAGGCAGACTTGAGGCTTTCGCCCAGTTTGTCCCAGTTCGTCACTACCTTGGTAATAGGGGACTGACCTGAATCGGGGGGGCCTGCGTTCGGTGTAAGCTCTAAGATTACAGGTCGGTGGTCGGAGACTAACTCGTGGTGCACTGTCACATCGTGTATGCCTAGGCTCACATTTTGCAACAGTGCCACATCTAGGATGTCAGGTCTGTGGTTAAGTACGTCAGGAAAATGAGTTGGTTCTGTGGGCGCAACTAAGTCGATATTTAGCGGCCCTAGTAGGGATTCTAGAACAATACCTCTGGAGTTAGTCGTATGACAGTTCCAGAGGCGGTGTTTCGCGTTTAGGTCGCCCGCCACTATGACAGAGCTTCCCAAGTCGAAAAGGGTTTTCAAGTCTCTTCTGAGTGATAGTTGGATGTCGCTAGACTCGCGGGAGGGGGAAACGTAGGCTGAAACCAGAATGATTGACTCATGGCCAGTCATACCGAGCCTGCAGACCGAAGCTTCAATGTACTCGAGAGAGGGCTGATCCATGGGGGAGCAGTACAAGGACTTTTTGTAGTAAATGAGGGTTCCACCGAGGCGGGAATTGAGCCTATCGTTGCGAACTATCTGATAGTTGGCAATCTTTGGGTCCCTGTTAAAGGGTTTGAGGAACGTCTCTTGCACTAGGAGTACGTCAACGTCATGATCTCTCAGGAAGTTTGCGATTTCATCACGTTGACCACCGATGCCGTTGGCATTGAAAAAACCGATTTTTACGGAGCGGGGTTTTATTCTGCACGCAGTTGTACAATCCATTATGGGTTAACTTGGAATTGAGCTAATGACGAGAAGAGGCGCTCGAACCTCATGGCGATTGTAGCGAGGGCACGACCGTTGCCTTCGTTCATCCTAATCTGTTGGGCTAGTTCCCTAACTTCGCTGGGGTTGAAAGCTTCAGCGAATCGTTCCACCAGGGCGAGATCCGGATCAACGCCGAGGGGGGGGTTTTGGTTAACGCGACGAGGTGCCGTTTGCACCGGTTTAGAGACATCGCGGGGGGCGGATGGTAAGGGAGGGGAGTTGGGCCCAGCTGAGGGCTGGGGCTGTGGAGAGCTGCCAGTTGGAGCTGTAGGTGCGGTCTGAGCCGCGAAAGGGGGGAGGGGGAAGTGCCTGCTATTATAGTCAAACACGCCCCAGGGGGAAGGACGCTGCGGGGCCAGATGGGCCTGAGCAGCGGCTTCAAGGGGTGGTGGGCGACGCGTGGCGTGCTGAGTCGCGTTGTAAGATGGGCGGGGGCGAGGAGCTTTTGGGCACCCGCGGTAGTTGGCGGTGTGACCCAACTGTTGACATAGCACGCAACCTGGTGGTTCCGTTGTCTCGGAGGGGTTCTTGGGACGGTCGCATTCCTTTGTGGAGTGTGGCTTAAGGCACTTTACACACCTGGCGGGTGCGTAGCAGTTGCGGGCAGAATGGCCATAGAGCTGGCAATTATGGCACTGGGACGGGAAGCGTCCTTTTTTGGGAGCCTCAACGGATATGCCGGTGAGGTCGCAAACGTGCCGGATCTTAAAGATGGCCTTGCCGGCAACGCCACGGTCAAGGGTGACGAAAACCATTTGGTAGGGTGCGTGGCCACGCCCCTTGTACATGCGATGTACGCTCTGGACAGGGAGGTTTTGTTCTATGAGCGAGGCCTTGATGTGCTCGACATCAATCTCGATGGGTATATTTTTGATGACGACCCGAAGGGATCGTTCATCAGGGAGAGTGTAGGTGTGGAAGGCCACCTTTCTCTCCCGAAGCATTTTGGTTAAGGCTCTGTGGTCGTCTGAGTTGGCCACAGTCACCTTGATCCCGTGTTCGACGGGGCGAGCGGATAGATAGTTGACATGGTGCGACTTGCACCATGAGGAGACATCCGTCCACTTCCCCTTATCCTGAATGAATAGGGGGGGTGGGGAGTCCTTTTTGGCGGGGACTTTAGACTGGGAGGATGAAGCTCCCGGCGTGGGGGTTGGTGGGCTCACCGGGGTGAGTGGGGCTACCTCGCGTAGGGAGGTAGGGGTTGGGGTTGGGGAGGAGGGTTTAGCTGCTTTTGCAACTGCTGCCTCCTCTAAGGGCTTCTTAGCGCGCTTGCGCTTGCCCCGTTTGCCGACTTCGGTAAACTCACCGTCATCCTCTTGCGAGGGTGGGGGTGCCGTGTTTGCCGAGGCAGGGGGGGTCGTGGTAGGAGTGGGAGGCTTGTCGTCGGGCTCGGATTGAGCTGACATCGCGGACGGAGGGCGAGATGGAGATGGGGGGCGGCTAGAAGGCCGGCTTGGAGGGCGACTTCCTGAAGGGAGGCTACCATACCTCTTCATGAGGTAGTCTACGATGGCTTGATCCTGGAGGAGGTCCTCCAGGGTCTCGGGTTTAGTCTGGCTGGCCATAGTGGCCAGCCAGGGGGACCTACTTTAAACCTAAATTTTAACTCCCAGGTGGGTGTTCCTGGGGTGAGTAGTACTCTCCTGACCGGGGATAGGCCAGGAGGTGTGTGACGGCGGGGTGTGCCCTAAGCTGGTGCTTCCGCTGTTGAAGCTTTATTAGCAGCGGAGTTCCTACGTCCCTGCCTAGCGATAGCTGGGGTCGACTAGGGAAGCCCCCAAGGCCGACTGGTCCAGCCCCGTCCGGGTTTGCGTTTGCCAGAAGGGCAACCGCGAGCGGCCGGGTCACGCTCGAACTAGCTTCGTTAGCACCGTTAGGTATCCGCTAGCCCACCACTAAAATGCGTGGATTTCGCAAGTGGTTTGTGTCGTTCCAGTCAAGGCCGCCTCGAGTAAAAATACAGAAGTATTAATTACTTTCAGCAGCGACAGTGACCAAAACGGCACGGGTGGGTGGTAATGAAAATTACCGTTTGGGTGTCGTTTTGGACAGTGAGCCTCCTCCGGTAAAATACGAGAAGTATTAATTACCGGAATTGGTCCAATGAACAATTCGACGATGTGTCGATTTAGTCAGAGTTGCCCTCAGTGATATACGTGAAGTATAACTCACTGAGTAGTGGCGACAGAGACCAAACCAACGGAATGGCGAGGTAATGAAAATTACCGGACCGAATAAAAATTCGTGAAGGAGGCGGAGTAGAGCGCAGAAACACGTCCGCACGGTACGACGGCTCGAACAGGAATCCTAGTCCAGCCAGTCAAACAGTTTAATTTAGTTCTATGCACAACCGAATCATACCATATCCTGTTAAAAAAAAAAAAAAAAAAAAACACAGATACAATCAGTCCCAAATGTTATTTTAAAATTAATATTAACCTAATAAATGTGAAAGTTTTATCCAGGTAAAAGATATAATGATCTCTCGGGAACGCAGGTGTAGCTGCGGTGTACAAACGTAAATTAATATATACAGACAGTAAACAAAGATTATATTACATGTTTGCCTGACAAGTGACAGTTACTTATTGTTATTTTATCTTACATCGCCGCTCATCGCTGTCATGGTACCTTATCTACAGTTATTAGCGCCACGGCAATTAGAGATACTTACATAAATCTTTTTCCGCATGGAATTCATTCGGAATCGAGCTGTTTTTTTCGGAATAAAAACGTTTCTATCTGCTTCTTCTACAGGTCCCAGGCTACCTCTCTGTTCTCATTAAAATGTATCAAAACATTTATTTATATAATTACATTATCATCATCATCATTCCAGCCGTGAGGCGTCCACTGTTGGACACAGGCCTCCACATCGACAGATCCTGAGCGTTATCCCGCGACCCTCACTAGGTCGTCGACCCACCTTGTAGGCACATATATTACCTACATTACACCACCTCTTAATTTAAAAAAAAAAAAAAAAAAAAAAAAAAAAAAAAAAAAAAAAAAATGTAACCATTCATTAACTAACAATGTTACAAATTGGCCCCAACTCAGCATATCGCAGGCCGTAAAACCAGCGCCAAATATAATTTTAAACGGTTAAAAAATTTTAAGGTAATAAACCGAAAGCGTCATACTTTTAGTGTGGATCTTTATTATCTAAAGCATTGAGTGCAAAAGTAAGGTCGGCACGTGGATCGATAGAGCTGCTTGCCAGTCGCAGAGGTCATGAACTGAAAATATATCTAGACGTAACACCTCCCTAGTATTTCATATTTCCTTTGTTTTTCACCTCTATTCTACTGGCCTATTTAGACGCTTACGTTGCTTGTAAATGGGGCATTCTGTGGGCAAGCTTTGTTTTCTAGAAATGGGGACCGCGAAACCATCGAACCGGCTCGATGAAATGGACCACATATCCCACACTTGAGTAGGTGCCAAATTGTCTTAGTAGAGAGAGAGAAGCATGCATCCTAAGTCCTCATGCATCATATTGATCGGCTTTAAAATACGAGGTTCCACGTCGAGACGTCATCAGTGACAATAACAGCTAGAGTCACATGTTCCAGTTCTAATTTTACTAGCATTTACGTAAGTTTTTATGACGTACAGATGGACCAAAGTAGCCGACATAGCTCGACGAATTAGCGAGTTGAAGTGGAAATGGGATGGGTGGGCCGGTCACGTCTGTCGAAAAACGGGCGGACGATGGAAGATACAGTCTTAGAGTGGAGTGGAGTCATCTTTAGGCCCCAGAACGATGGACCGACGACATAAATGTGGTGGCTAGGCTAGATGCAGATGGCAATGAACTAGAAGGTCTACGTCCAGCAATGGACTGATGATTTATCTTTCATGAGGTCAACAGTTCTGCAGCGGTTTGTATACAGCCACGCTGCTGTATTATTTAGATTCTAGTTGAAAATCTGTAGAATTGTGTAAATGTCACAACCGTATTGCCAACGATTCAGCCTGGCCAAAAGGAAACGCTGCCAGCCTGCTAGGAACCTTGCCGATTGGCAGCAGCGGCAGCCTCGAGTTTATTTAAATTATAATTGTATATTTTCTACATTTACTGTAAATAAATATCCTGGGACATTATTCACACTTAGGTATGTATTTCTCTGCGCCAACTCCAAATAGATAATGGCAATCAATCACGAACTAGATTTTTATGTAGGATCATCAGAATCTGATGTTTTGTCAATACTGAACGTGTCCGTCCGTATTCATATCTCAAGTACATGTGACATCGGATCGAATCTCAACACTCGTAGGCAGCCCTACTGCCTACGAACGAGTTATGATGAGAAAACGCATAAGTAAGTTGGTGGTATTTTGATTAATCATTAACGGGAAGCTAGCTTGAACACAAAAGGAGATTTTACTTGCAATAAATTGAGCCAGCCCTATTTTATCAGGACTAAAACGACATTTCCGATTTCCAGGGTAGATTCCTGTGGGCGTTTAAATTGTACTAGCTGTCCCTCACGGATTCACCCGCGTTCAGTATCCTATGTCCTTCTCCAAGGTATCTCTATACCAAAATCCATAAAAAATGGTTGCATAATATGAGAATATTTTTTATAAGAGAACTAACTCAATCTCACTAGGTATATCTCCTTCTGAATGTATAAATGGAAGAAGCTGGAAGAGGCCTATGTGATACAGGCAGGACATCTGATGTGTTAGATTACAAAATACATACATATATCTTTCTAACACAAACATAAGTAAATAATATTGGTCTCGACTATTTTCCTTATACCTCATTTTTTCTTACTCCTCCTCTGCCCTACTCCAGATGAAAAATGCGGTATTTTTTACCAAACTAATCATGTATAATATATGCAAAAAAATGCCTGTATGCGCCATACCCTCGAATCCGTGCAACTCAATCAATATGGCGCCTGTTACAAAACATCAGGCCCCTCAGACGGAGACAAGGCGGCGGGATATATCGCCAAAACCTCGAACAGAGCACCATGAGTATGATATGGTATGTTAAAACTCCGCCAATGCTGTTGTGTTGGCAGCGTCAGCGTCTAGCTTAGCGACGGAAAACGTTTCGATAACCCCCTGTTGTAATATAACAGCTGCAAACTTAAAGCCATTTTAAATGCCTTTTCTAAGTTATTTTCGTAAGATTACCCTGATTTTAAATGAAATTCACAATAACTTGGAATTCGTATTCTATTTTAATTTGAATAAAGTTTAGGCAACTAGATATAACGTCCCAGTCCTTTAATATTACGATTTCTTTTGTAATTTATTCATCAAATAAGTCTTCGAAGCTTAATTACTTCAGTATCCTGTCGGTAGGTACCTACTGTAATTGTAGTTTAGCTAGGGCCTTACCACAGATTTGTAATACCTTATCGAATAAAGGGCATTGACTTACATTTATATAAATTAAAGACAACTCATGATAAATATATATTCTTAAAAATCAAGATGTGGGTTAGTCTCGAAAAATCTCGATAATGGTTCGACCGATTTGAATAATAAGTAATTTTTTTTATTTGTTCGTCTCAATAATGGTAGGACTATTCCGGATGTACTTTTGGTAACCCTGCCTACATTTATAAGATTATGTACATCTCCTCTGAGAAGTGATTCTCCCGCACGCCCAAAATCCCCATTGTGCCACAATGCCACATTCCGTCCTTCAAAAGTTGGCAACCGATGACGGAGCGAGCTATTTGCGGAATAAATTCAGTTGTGACTATTGTAATCGTTCATTTAAGTGGATGCTGTTGACCTGAGGTAGCTAGATCTATAGGTACAATCAATCGTTAATTTATAATGCAAAAAATGGTTTCGTTGCAATTTTAAACTAGCTAGCTACCCTACCTGCCGTGGGCGCTCGAGTTTTCTTCTAGAAGGGTTTGCGAGTTATATAACCCTTGGTTTTACAAGCGGCTTCAGTTATTTGTACCTTAGTTATATCTAAAACGTTATAGTAACATATGACATCACACAGATTCAAGTCATTGAACTTACTAGCACAATAAGAGGTAACCGGCTCAATCCAGAAGGTCAATCGTTAAAACGAAGCTGACGTTGTAGGGGAGTACCTACTCGATTTTACTCAGTTATATAATGAATCACGAGACACGCTGAACACTCAATATCATTTCATCAGACTGTTAAATATTTAATGTTTACAACAAATGTACAAAATATACATGCAAATGTACAATTACAATACATAAAAAACATCTTCGAGGCTGCCGCTGCTGCCGATCGGCAAGGTTCCCAGAAGGCTGGCAGCGTTTCCTCTTTGGATGGCCAAGCTGATGCGTTGGCGGAAAAAGCTCCCCGCCCGCCGGTCACCCGAGGCCTCGATTAATTTTTTACATAAAATATTTGCGAAACGACGAGCTTCAGACCCCCACGGACCCATGGACCCATCAGACTGTTATAATACTGGCATAGGTAATGAGAATACTAAATACATATTATATGTATAGTGGGTAAGCTGTTCTTCATTTTAGGAAATGGAGTTAAAATTTAATCAATCTTTCTAAGTAGGTACTATGTATACTAATATTATTTTATTTTTAATCAATTTTAGTTTATTTACAAAGAGGTAAGGATTGTGTTTTTATTTGAATTGGCGGTAATAGCTGGTAGTGACGTCGGATACGGCGGCGAAGGTCGTAGGTTCGAATCCTACAATGAGCTAGAGCTTTCTATAAAGGGAAAACATCGTGAGGAAACCTCAGCTACCAACCTCAAGTTGAAAATGTCTCCAAGCACCTATCGTGTTCGGACAGCTGCACTTGAGAGCTAGTTCCCATCTAGTCTTTGTGCGCTTACCGCCTTCGGCCACATCATCGCTTATCTTGGTGAGATTGCGGTCACACACAAGATTATCCAAATGAAAAAAAAAAAACGCACGAGAAAGCGGGTGAAACCGCAGGGGACAGCTAGTAGCAATATTTTGGCTCTTATACCGACAGGAAAATGGCCTCTGATCTAAATTAGAGATATTTTATCAAAGAGATTTATTTAATAGTGTATGGACGGAGAGAGATGTGTAAGTAAGTATGCCAGTCACCTAGATAGGCAGTGGATCGATCATTCTACGATTGGACCTGATGTCTACCGAGAGGCGAGAGCCGCGCCGTGCGATCGATCGTCTCAACTCTCAACGCAATATTACATAACACGGAACCACACGGTTCACTGGACTGTCATTGCAATAGTCTGCACTGCACCAAACTATTACTAGTAACTCTATATGTCTATCTCACTAATATCTATCCATGCATCACTCTGGACCAATTTTGGTATAGTTATAGATGGGACCTTGGAAAATGACATAGGATACTTTTTAACCCAGGAAACATTATATCTCAGGGACGCGGGAGATAGCTGGTCTAAATATCTACCGCGCCGTCCGTTAGTCTTACATATACTCGTTGTTGTTCTCCTCAGTTATTTCTATTGGGTCTCTCTTAATTTGCCTCTTTAGTTTTGTCTCTTCATTACTTTGTACTCAAGACTTTTTAAGTTCTCGCCTTATATCACTTCAGCCAGCCTTAGACAACCAAATTATGCCGCACATGTTCTAAACAAACGCGACAAAAATCTATTGTTCCTATTCTTGAAAGTATAACCAAAGAACAACAATCATAATCAGAATGAACTTTGCAATTTAGATCGTATTGAGATTGTAATTTGGATGAGAATAGCATGTTTGGAGGCAAACGGCTCGGGTCGGTCTTTCATTTAAATTGATAAAGGAAAAGGACACCTCGATACCGGTGGCTGTTACCGGATCGTTCGGGTATAAAATTATACCCAACCAGTAGTTAGGTAAGTATGATTTGAATGAGCTCTCGAGTAAATTCTCTGGATTTAGTACTAATACAGGCAGCAACTCAAATACCTATCAGGAAATCTATGTATAATAAAGAGGTAAAGTTTGTGAGGTGGTAGGGGGTAATCTCTGGATCCACTGAACCAATTTTGAAAATTCTTTTACCAATAAAAACCCACGTTATTTGAGAGTAGGTATCACAATATTTTATCCCGGGAAAAGATAAGATCCCACGGGAATGCGGGTGAAACCGCGGGGGACAGGTAGTCAGTACTTGGAGTCGTCAACAACTTCGTAATAGTAATAATTTTACAGTATTCGTTTGTAGGAAGGTAGTATATACTCGCCTAGCTGGCTGCCACCCTCAAGTGATAGATTCACTGTGTGTTCTGCCAGCTTCACTGTAGATCAAAAAAAATTCAAGGACTGTTTTTGTTTCTAATTTCTGGTCGGCGCATTGTGTAGGAATACACTTCTTCCATTCATACGAGACATAGAAAATTGTAATTTAATTTTTACCCTACATGTATTTTATTTATTTTGTAGGCAGGTTTGACGGTAGAATAAAAATATTTTGGCATTACGGACACCACGACAAGGGTTGCCAGATCGGAATACCAAAATATCTGGACAATATTAGAAAATGTGATTTTGGGATCGTTGTCAGGAGAGCAGATTTTTTAACAAGTGTTGTTTTTGAAGACGTAGACGAGGAATACGAAAGGATTTTTAAAAAGTCCCTAAAGTGGTAAAAATAGGGGTGCGCTGGTGAAACACCGGGGCGGAAAACTAGGGACAAATAAAAAGTTTATTATTTATTTAGTAACCTACAACAAGACTTAGCATTGTTGACACGTACCGACATAACATGTTCAAAATTTCTCTTTCTAAAATCCTAAATTGTTGCCTAGACGACAACAAAGTGTGGTCTCAAGCCACCCTACCCGTACGATATGGTGGCCTAGGAGTGCGTAAAATTTCTAGCGTATCACTGCCGGCATTTCTGTCCTCGGTATACAGTGTGAGTGACCTCGTCAGATCTGTTTTGGAACCAACTATTGGATCTGTTCCGACTTTGAGTCACTCTCAGAGAGAATGGGACAAACCTCTTTGCGAAAAAACTTGGCAAATTTTATTTTCTGATTTTTCTACTGATTCGGACCGGGCACGTTTGTTAGCTGTCTCTCAGAGTGAATCAGGTCACTGGTTGCAAGCCATTCCATCTAGTAATATCGGGACTTTGTTAGACCGCATAACATTAAGCTTGTGCATTTGTCTTCGTCTTGGTTCCAGGTCCAATCATCCTCATCGCTGCCGCTGTGGGGATCTTGTCAATGAGCTCGGCCATCATGGGCTTTCGTGTTCTCAAAGCGCCGGTCGTATTTCACGCCACGTGGCTCTTAATGATATTATCCGTAGGGCTCTTGTTGTCGCCGGCGTGCCTTCTGTACTCGAACCGGTCGGTATTTCGCGTGGCGACGGCAAGAGGCCGGATGGTATGACTTTGATCCCGTGGAGTGTCGGCAAGCCGTTGGTGTGGGATGCCACTTGTGTCGATACACTTGCGCCATCTCACTTACCGGTGACTTGTAAAGCCGCGGGAGCGGCTGCGAAAGGTGCAGAAAATTCAAAATTCAAAAAGTACGCCTGTATTGGTCCAAATTATCAATTTATGCCTTTTGCGGTTGAGACCATGGGTCCGTGGGGGTCTGAAGCTCGTCGTTTCGCAAATATTTTATGTAAAAAATTAATCGAGGCCTCGGGTGACCGGCGGGCGGGGAGCTTTTTCCGCCAACGCATCAGCTTGGCCATCCAAAGAGGAAACGCTGCCAGCCTTCTGGGAACCTTGCCGATCGGCAGCAGCGGCAGCCTCGAAGATGTTTTTTATGTATTGTAATTGTACATTTGCATGTATATTTTGTACATTTGTTGTAAATATTAAAAGTTTATGTTTTTTTTTTTACTAATTAAAGTACCTACCTAGATATACTTAATTTTAAGGTTGGCACATGTATTTGGCATTGAAATTTACTGAGTCCACCAATTTAGATCATTACGACTATTCAGTAAAGATTTAAAATTCAAACCATTTACTTCAAAGTTCAGTCTAATTACCAACTCAGCATAATCAAATACCATTATATAAATTATTATTTTGGATAGAACTTTCAGCTGTTTGTCTGAAGATCATTTAAAATACCGGTAGAATCCAGGAAAATCCCGACCTTCTGGCAACCCTAACCACGCCATACCTGAATCGCGCTATCGAAGTTTTCTAAGTATTCAACATATATACAACTTCCAAACAATTGTAAACGGGGGTCACTCGTCTCATGGTAAACCAGTCCCCGCCAAGCTGGTCTAATTTGGCGGTCATTCAGATGAACCCCCAATGTGGGTAAATCACTCGTTCGAGTCCTCCCTCCCCTCCACTCTCACAGACACTGTGATGAAGCCATTACATGGATCCACTCTCACAGACACTGTGATGAAGTCATTACATGGATAATTCCATTATTACCATTGAGGCGACGTGAAAACAACCAGTTACCTCGACCCCTATTTTATATTTCCACAAGACAATGTAGGTAGGTTCTTAATTAAACGACACGTTAATCTAAAGTTACGTCGATAATGGATTTAAAATTTCCGATTGTGGAAATATTTTTGAATGTTCTTTTTGCTTCACAGGCAATTTTACATGAAACTTTGTTTTGAAATAGGTGAAAAATTGGTTGGTTACATAAAGTATTTTGGCCATATATATAAAACAAATGACAATTAATAATAACTTGTAATGTAATGAGTTCATTTAATGAACATATTTTGCTTTTAAATGAAATTGTAGCCTATAGAAATTAATTACGGTATCCAAGTAGGTACAGTGAATCAATAATTATTAGGTACCTTATGCTGTATTATAAGCTCTCATACTCTTATTTTGTACTTAGCATAATAATTTAAGGACGTGGAAGCTAAATAGCTACTTAGAGTTGGTACCATTGGTTGAATCACAGATCAATAAATAGTACCTATCTCGGTCACTCTTCGAATGTTTCTCTCTTGAGTTAACCTAATTCCTAAACTAGCATCATGACCTTCAACGAAGTCATTGTCATGGCTAATTCCATCTCTAGTTCTAATCGTACAAGTAGGTACTCGTAGATGATATTTTGTAAACTCTAGCCCTAACCTATCTATTTACTTACTGAACCGATTCTAATCAAATATTTCACCAATGGAAGTCTACATTATCACTGTCGAATATGGACAATATTTTATTTTATTCCATCGGGAAAGCAGGTGGAAGCCAGTTTATATCTATTTAAAAAAATACCCACCCAGTAACTTCATTTGATTTTTTACTATGATTTTTGCTCAAAGGTTCCACGCCGACATCACTGACGCATACCCTTAAAAGTATGTCAATAGGTACCTAGGTAAATGCTTATAAATTAGGTATCATCTGCCCCGTGGGTTTACCCACGTTACCGGATCTTATGATTTCCTGCTTTGAAAAGAATTTAGGTAATACTTTCCAGGTTAATTCTTGTTCGATTTAGTCTTATACGAGCCGTTACGATGACTATCATAATATTTAGGTACCTAAATGTTAGTTTGTGTGAATATATTGTGTAATAATACAACGTTATGTGAATATATTGTGTTGAAGTGCCCCGGTATTTTATTTACTATGAGGTACTTATATAGTAAAACCCTATTTTTACCAATTTATTTACGGCTATCAATTAAACCTGTTTCTTATGCCGACTGAAGCGTTATTCTTCTCATTATCATACGTACTTACTTGTTTCTCAGAACTTACTTATTCTGTGAATAGAACAGCGATAATGATTTATAAATCTGTCGCTTCGAGTTGTAAAATAATTTGATAGAGGTACCCTACCCTACCTACCTACTTATGTTAAATAATAAATTAGTCACTAGTCGGATATAAGAACTTCACTGATCAAAACACGTGGGTAGCCTCTAATTTCCTAGTTTAGTATCGATTCCTACTTTGTAGTAAAAGTTTTTAAGCAGGTGAGGTAGTTAACTATATAATTTACTTAGTACACCTGATTATAATAACGGAGATTTGATTTAGAATCAAAGGGATAAAATGAATCGATGTTACGTAACAAAAGTGAGTGACGTAAGAACAGCTGTCCTGTACAGTGACGTCATTCAATGGAAGGAATAACGTCACTTTGATAGTCAAGTTTTCTTGTGTATGCAGTGACCTATCAAAATGGTTACCTAATGTAAGCAGCGGTGGCTCCGGTCGGCTAAATTTAACAACTTTGAACAATTATTAACTTTTATTTTATTTATTTTTAATTAAAGTTGCACTTAGTCATACATATCTATTTTTTTAGATTTCCATAGCATTTATTATTAATGGAAGGGTAAAATAAGGTTGAATTTGTATTGTTGCATAAAGAAAACATCAAAAATATTTTTTAACCTTTATTCTAATTTTATCACTCGTTATGCATGAATTTTTCATAACATAAAAGTTCACACCGAGCTAACAAGATGTTACAGCCTCAGCTAACGTTTTGAAACCACCACAAGTACAGTTGAAGGTTACCTACTATACTATTAAACACACAGATAAACATGTGGTTTTATCAAACTATGCTGAAGAAACACTTTTTAAAAGTGAACTACTTATATGAATGTTCTCTACAGTCTGGCAGGCACCGCATACACCTCGTAGCACTAGATACATACCTCTGTAATGTTACATAACAGCTTTCATAATCACATGATTTTAGACAATTCACAGCATTAAAATGTGAGCATCACATAAACCAGTTAATAATACACTCAAAAATAAAGTACAAAGTCTAACTCACTCTCAACAGTGTCACACTAGTTATGTACCAACAGAATTCCACATATCTAGTGAAAAATATCAAATTTTCACATGTCTCTAATAAAACAGAATAATATAATTAACAGCAAACACTTCATTAAATTAAGATTTTATGATTTAGAACCACTTTATCCATTCAACCTTGGCCTCAAGAATGTTCAATGAAAATAAGTTGTTACATAACACACTGGCCAAATGTGTGTCCGTGAAAATAGGAATAACGCTATCTTTCTCAGTTTAGAAATAGAATGGCACTCTCAATTAAATGAAATCTTTATTGTTTTCAAAGCTATGTACACTTTGAATTACCTAGGTGTACTTGGCAATTATGTAACACTATTTTTTTAATAAAACAATAAATATTGGAATCAATGTATAACGCTTTATTTAACTAAAAAATAAGTTACTAGAGTCGTTTCGCATCTAATAATACATGATTTCACAGGGGAGTGGGCTGTGGTGATACAGAATCACAATTATTGTAATTATGGTAACAATTCTTACATTAGATTTACAGGACCTTCTTGATCTCATCATATAAGACAAGCACGAAAGCACCACCTGTGCCTCTGAGAACGTTGGAGAAGGCGCCCTTGAAGAAGGCAGCGGTACCCTCGGTCTTGGCAATGGTGGCCCAGCAGTGGATGGTGCCATTGTAGAGCATGTCAGCCTTGGCGCGGCCGGACTGCATCATCATGCGCCTACGAACCGTGTCGAAGGGATATGACATGATACCGGCGATTGTGGTGACGGTCTGTGCGATGGCCCAGCTGATGACGATGGGGGTGTTCTTGGGGTCGGGTAACATGCCGCGGGCGGTGTCGTAGAAACCGAAGTATGATGCACGGTAGATAATGATACCCTGTACCGATACACCAAATCCTCTGTAGAGACCGGTGAGACCATCAGACTTGAAGACTTTGGAGAGGCAGTTTCCGAGGCCGGAGAACTCACGCTGGCCGTCACCTTTGCCGACGTCGGCGGCGAGACGCGTACGCGCGAAGTCGAGCGGGTACACGAAGCATAGCGATGTGGCACCAGCAGCACCACCGGACGCGAGGTTACCAGCGAAGTAGCGCCAGAACTGAGTGTTCTTGTCTACGCCACCGAGGAACACCTGCTTGTACTTGTCCTTGAAAGCGAAGTTGAGCGCCTGGGTGGGGAAGTACCTGATGACGTTGGCGAGGTTACCACGCCAGAATGAAATCAGACCCTGTTCTTTGGGAATGCGGACGAAGGCGTCGACGATACCTTTGTAGCGCTGGTCTTCGGCGATCTGTTTGCTGACGTGCTGTACCTGGAGCAGCAGCTTGACACGCTCGATGGGCGCGACGACAGTTTTGGAGACGGCGGCGGAAATACCACCGGCGAGGAAGTCCTTCGCGAACGCGACCGGATCGGCTAAGTTCGACATTTTGTTTTTTAGGTGGGTCTCACTGGGTAATTACCTCGAGGGCGTCGAGGATTCTACTGGATCACACACGGAATGGAAAAATCACGAAACACGAACCCCTGATTATTAGTCAGGAGATTTGTAGTAATTTCGTGATCACGGGAGCACAGGGGTAGGTGTGTGCCTTTTTTGAAATTCGATCGATCACGTTCTCTCGCAGTTCTGCACAGTGGAGCGGCGCAAAAGAAGGAAGGAAGGGGTGATGTTGCCAACCTAACGGCAAAGTACCACGAGGTCAGTGTGGCTGCCTTGTATGATAATTTTCCCCAAACTAAATCGTCTTACCACTCAATTTGTTAATATAATAAAATTAATAATAAATTGAACATGCAATTATTTTAAATTAAAACTCTGCAGAGATAAATTTAACTGTGTGAATATGTATAAAATTTCTCAAAATGTGTAGTGTTAAAATTTATTACGAAAAATTTAAAAAAAAATTAGCTATTATTATAAAAATGAGTTACAACCTGTATTAAAAAAATATCAAAGATAAAATTCAGAAATACTTCTATCAGTTAACAAATCCAGAATTTAAGGAATTATGCATAAAACGGCAACATCGGAATGACGTGCAAGTTATTTCATTTTATTATTGCTCTGTTCAATCAATAAGTGGGTTTTAAATATTATAATTTTATTTCACATAAAACTACATGAGGATGCAACTGAAAAATATTAACTATTCAAAAATAATGAAACCCTAATAAGTTTGTAATAAATGTTATAAATCTACGAATAAAATGAATCGCAAGTTTGAATAGAATTAAACTAACGAAACGCAAACAGCATTACCAAACAACACCTTGGTAAAGTGACATTGAAATATTGAGATAGATATTCATCATCTGTGGCTTTATTCAAAGTAAGTGTAATGTTGCTTTTCAATACAAATTATTGTTTATTTTAGAATAAATTTAATGTAATTGACTTCAGCATAATGCAGATGAGTCGCATGGGGTCACCGTCTGTTGGTACGGAAGAGGACATCGGCGCGGGGCACGCTCTCAGCGACTTTCTCCTTCAACTGGAGAATTACAATCCTTCGATACCGGACTCCGTGGTGGCACATTATTTGAACATGTCTGGCTTCGAGTCGCAGGACCCACGGTATGCTTACACATTCTCTATAGAAGAACACATCTTTCATGAACTTTTATACAAAAGAAAATCACATACCTAGTGGAGAACTTATAAATGCTTTGTGCCAGTTTGTTTAATCCCAGACACTAATAGCTACAAAGAAAAATTCTGATAAACAACAATAACTAACTTCCTTTTATTTTTCTAACAGTTCTAGGAATTGCAATGCAATTTATTAACAATGGCAACCATAGGCCTTATTACCATCACTTTCATACATAAGAGAATATATGGTAATAAAGGCATTTGTAAATTGTATAATACAAAGACTATAAAGTCAGACAGAAAGGGTGAACTGAGCCAAACTTGTGAACTCAGTGAATGCATCACGTAATTTGATGTCATCCACATGTACTTCCAAACTGTACTCTCTCAACATTTTTACTGCACTTAACCTACATCAATAATGAGGCTAACAGGTAACAAAGAATGAAAATACAGGTGATTAATAAGGGTTGTGTTTGCATATTTTTTTGAAGAGCTATCTCAAAATTATTGGATTTTTTGGATTATCTAGATTTATTTAACTTTAATGTATCTCTTTAAAGATGTATTCATATGTTATTTCCAGACTGATCCGTCTCATAGCACTCGCATCGCAGAAGTTCCTATCCGACATCGCAAATGATGCCCTTCAACACTGCAAGATGCGGACATCAAGCCAGATCACACAGACGTCCAAGAATCAGAAAGGTCCAAAAGAAAAGAAGTATGTAATGACTATGGAAGACTTAGCACCGGCATTGCAAGAATATGGTATCACAGCAAGGAAACCCCATTACTTTGTTTGAATGATAGGAATACACCCTGCCATTACTGTCTTAAGTAGAGAAAATGGGAGTGTCAGAAAAGTAATATATGGTTTAGGTAGGTTTTACAGTAAGCCAGGTGAGAAGTGATCTTTACACTTGTGAAGTATGCTGATTTTAAAGTAGATAAGGTATAAAGGCACCTATTGCTGCTGCTGTGCACTTCAACAAGATCTCTTTCCCACTTTCTCTTCAACCTCAAATTTTGGTATCAATTTTTGGCATGAACTTACTCAAACTTGGTGCCTTGTAGACTGCATTGACTTGTGTTTGGAGCTCTTATGAGATCTCCAATTGAATTGTTATTTTGGTTAACCATAACTTTGCAGATAAGAAAGGTATTTTTATTTAAATAGTGTAGAGAAAAACAGAGTTATTTTTTTAATGTAATCAATCATGCTTTATTTAATTTCTTCCTATACTTACTATACCTTATATCAACTTTCTGTTTTCAATTTCATTATTTAAAAAAGGATATTTTTTTCAATTATTTAGATATATTATAAGAAATAACACTAGCATAAAATCACTATATGGATTAGGTTTTCAAAAGGTATGTAAAAGTGAATTATTCATAAATTTGTGTAACTCCATTTTTAACTTGGCTAGCTTCTTCTGGGACTGAATGTAATATGTAGTAGATATCAACAATTTAAATAACTAAACTCGCAAGGAATTTCTGATAAATTGTTATGCTATTGTTTGATTGGTACGGCCGTCCCACTTAAGAACCAACTGGTTAAGTGTTTAAAGAGATCATTAGTAATATAATGTCATTTTGTTAATAAATTTCATCTTTTTAACCAACAACAAAAATATCTAATCATCAATTTAATATAAAATATAACATTTATGCCCAATTAAAGTGACCACACTATTGATATTGTCCTATCATTTTGAAAATGTTCAGCTGTATTGTTACGAGGAAAGAATTCATTTGATTCATGTACTGGAATCTGTAATAATAAGTATAACTTTCCATCGTTAAGTATCACATCTGTACAAACAATATGCCTAATTATATTATTTAAATGTAATATAATATAATTATTCAGTGTGAGGAAACATTTTATTGGTACCAAAATTCATGATAGCATAAATTTTTAATTGGTGTCAATTCTGTTAAACTAAATCAATCTCAATATATCTCTTTCTATCCCAAAACAAAAGGATAGTAGAAGTTTAGTCAACAATTACTTGTTTCCGTTATTTTCTGGCATAGACCAATTTGACAGGACACATTTTGTTTCAGTCCCTAAAACATAAATATCATTTTGTTGCCGATAAAATTATAGTGAATACGTTAGGTTTTAGATTAGGGCGCAAATTTAAAGTAAATTTTATTATTTTCGAAGAAATAATTTTTTTTTAAGATGTATCCATGGTAAAATATGTTATACAGGTGTCCGGTAAGTAGTCCGACAAACTTAAGGGGGCGATAGGTGGGCAGGTCACCTACCAACATATACAAAAACGATCTAGTAAAAGTGTCACCATTTTCGAGATATTTAATATCAGAAATATCTCAACTATGGTGACTTTTTTACTGAGGTCATTTTTGGTATGTGACCCACCCACCTATCTCCCTTTTAAGTTTGTCGTACTACATACCGGACACTGTATAATGTACCTACTATTTAAGTTTGATTTGTTTGTTATTTGTGGTGTGTTGTGAATGTGATGCAAGCAAAATAAATGTCACACTGACAAAACTGTTAACATGTTATAATAAAATGATAAGCAATAAGTGTAAATCATTAAAACTTTAAAAATAATTCTGTTTTTTTTTTTAAATAAATATGTAGGTTCATTGAAAAAATATGCATTATGTATGCCAAGACCCCACTTGGATGGGATTAGGAGCCCTTACGTCTTCAGACATGATTGCTAACCGCCTTCATCGCAAAGTGAACGATACTCGACAAAAGATGGCACCACGTGTACAAAACAATTTGAAGTTTTAAACCGTCTTCAAGGTATTATGGAGAAAAATAAAATATCTTCAAGGGACTGCAATGATTATTTATTAGAGCTTTCTTTATGGATAGCAAGAAAACAAATGGGTTCAGGGAGAAAGTATTTTTCCAAACGCCACTTTTGAGTGTCTATTGTAAAATAGTTACAACACTGCGCGCGCTCTGTCCTCTATCTCGAAAATGGTTCAAGATATAAAAAAGATGTTTAAACAAAAGTTGTAGAGAATTTAATCCTCTACAATATTTATACTAATACAAAAAGCATTAAACCCATAGGAAACGAGATATTTGCAATAAATGTGAAAAATCGATTTTTTGACCTTGAAAAATCGGTAGACGCGGACACCCTACGATAAATAGGTTTTGAGACAAGTTTTAAGGTGTCAAAATAAAGGTTTATGCAAGTTTAAAGCCGACTATCTCACATTCCGAGGTGAAACCCTAATTTTCCTGGACTAAATAAAAAATATTTATTTCAACAAAAGAATGTCACAATAAACTTTTAATTGATACAAAATTAACATCAGTAAAAAAGATCACCAACATAAGCGTTAAACAAGTTAATAATATAACAATACAAAAAAGCTTAGTAGATTTAAATATTATAACAATTAGACAGTCTTAGAATTGATGATAACTGCAGCAAATGCTGGTGCAATCATCATCTCAAGCAAATTAAACTACATACTTATAAAGTAGATTGAGATATTCTTAAACTACTAAATTAAAATACAACTAATAGGAGTTTTTATAAATAAATAGCAATAGCTACTAACTTAGTAGCCAAAATGTTTTAATAAGTTGGAAGTATGCTTCTTATGTTTGGGAGGGAAGGGTTACATAACTACTCATCTTTTCTATGATAAACAGCTTTCAAATGCTCAGTAAGAGGTGTAGTATCAGTTTCCATAAATAAAGTAATCTCTAAAGTATTAGGAGCAACAAGTTTCATATTCCTCTTTATCTTTTTTACATAAGGAGGCTTTGCAAAGGAGATTCTTGTTAAATTTACAGTTTCTAATGTGACATCTTTGGTCTCAGGGTCACAGTGGCCTTCCTCTAATGATGTCAGTCCAAAGTTATGGCTTACAACAAAGGCAAGTTCGTTTGTTCCAGGTTTGATGCGAAGAAACCCACGCTCCTGATGCATTGGTGTCTGTTTCTCAGGATGCTTTGATAGAGATGAAAAATTGAACATTGGTTGTCCTGTAATAGTATATTAAATGAGTTAAGATAAGTCATGATTGCCCAATGTTCTTGGTATTGGATACCTATCTTAGGAGAAACGATTACCTACTTGTATTATATTGTTTATTTAGACTTATTAATTTGGGGTTATTTTGACATATATATACATGGGATATATATTTTCTCAGATAATTAAACAAGATTCAAGCTATTTACCAATGCAAATAAATTCCAATTCTTCATGATAATTAAATTCCGGTATATTTGGAAAGTACCCTCTCCCTTCTTTTGTGGACCATCGGCCGGCAAGCCAGGATATCGGTTTGAGAGCTTCGTGGATATTCTCTTGCATTATTAAATAACAATTGCAAGTTCCCTTTTATTTAGCTGCAACCACGTACTTTGCGTCAAAGAGTCTGCGTAACCAAACAAAGAGTATGTAATATATATTACCAAAGAGTATATAACTTGCTGTAATGTAATGCTGATTTATGCGTAACTTCGAAAATCTCCGCCAGGAGCAATTAATTGGAGCAAAGAGATTTTTTTTGTTGCTGGCAATCATCCTTTTAGGATATTTCTGCCAATGTCAAAGTATTTTAATTAAATAGTCTTGGTCTATTTGTCACTCCTTTAATTAATATTTTCTTTAATAAATTTTAGTCAATACAAAGCCTTTCAATCGCATAAATTTTCTTCAGTTTTAATTTCTTCTTTTATGTTATAGTCACATTCTCAAATTCACTGTAATGTCTAGTCCTCGTCCGTACATGTCCAGTCAGGCTTTAGTTAACCTGTCAGTTCTTTCTTGGGACAAACGGGGTTTCGGAGTTTCAGAGTCCACACCACTTGGTTCTCAAATGGGACAATCGGGAAGATGACATTTACTTGAAAATTGGGCGCGAATTTTGAAATTTCGAAAACTGTGCGCGAGTTGACGAGTTGTTTGACAGGTTATTGCCGCGAGTCAACAGATTAAATTGGCGGTTGTTCCACTAAAACATTCACGGACTTTTTGGGAGAACCTGTAAAGTCATGATACACGCTTTCATTTCATTTCACTTCACTTGTGCACAAATATGTTCCTGGTTTCAAATTGCCTGATTCACTGCTTCTACTCCGTATTTTTTTTACGAAGAAGTCGATTGTTTTTTTTATGGCAATTGGCCTTTAGAACATTTCTGCCAATGTCAAGTTATGTTTATTTTTACAGTGGGTGGTGGTCCAAAATATTTTCGAGAGGGGATTGAGTGTGACCTATAAATAATTTAAATATAACATTAGTACCGCGAAAGTCTATGGTTTTGTTTTTTTTTTAATTTTGGTAATTTCGCAAATTATTACACAGAGATCACTGCTGTGAAAACTATTCGATGTAATGGTAGGGGAGGCGAATAGGGGATTTCGGGATTTACTCGAGCGCGTCAGATTAACATAAGGGGGGCAACCTTGCTCCTTGTGAAGTACTCTCACTAAATCTGAGCCCTCTATATAGTGTCGAACGTCTAGGGTAGCCCGTCAGATTAGTAAAAAAAAATCGATGGTTTGAAATACTCGAGCGCGTCAGATTAAGGTAAGGTAAGTTAGTTACATGCAAAATAGTGTACATTTCAATAATCTGACAAATTGGGCGTGACGAAAGAAAATTGGAGACTCGCAAAGTTGCAAAAAAAAAAACGTCACCTGGATTTTCTCGAGCGCGATTGGTTTTTTTTTTATTTTGAAGGAAATTAGTCACGAATCACGGAAATATCTTAATCTGCCGATTTGCACAAGCCGAAGTGGCTAAAATCATTATTAAGTGTATAGTCCAGGAATATTATGAGTTTCACCTCAGAATGAGAAATAGTCAGCTATTAACTTGTATAAACCTTTATTTTGACACCCTAAAACTTGTCTCAAAAGCTACTTATCTTAGGGTGCCCGCGACTACTGATTTTTCAAGGTCAAAGGTCAAAAAATCATTTATTGCAAATATCTCGTTTCCTATGGGTTTTTTGGTTATGTATTCATAATAAATATTGTAGAAGGTTAAATTCTCTACAACTTTTGTACAAACATTTTTTCGATATCTTGAACCATTTTCGAGATTTCGATATTTTTTACATATTTTTTTTTTCAAACCGTCAGATTAAGGAAATCCCTCAACATAATTGTCAGATTATGGGTCAGTACAACAAGGCCATCAAGAAGAACCGCCTGTATAAAAATCTGACGCGCTCGAGTAAATCAAGGTCACGATTTTTTTTTGCATTTTCAAAAATCGGCCCTGACTGATGGTCGCGTCCAAATCGTCAGTCTTTAAAATAGGAGCTACTGGAGGGTTCACTTAACATCCCTTATCAATGTCTGACGCGCTCGAGTAAATTTTTTTTTTAAATATTTTCGACCCCTTCGTACGGCCACCCCCACCACGCAAAACGGCAGATTATTATTTTTCCGTTATCAGACAGACGTGGCGCGACTACCCTATTAATATCTGACGCGCTCGAGTATTTCTTGGTGACTGTTTTTTTTTACATTTTTGAAACCCTGTAGACGCTCCCCCCACCGCTGAAGGGGAAAATATCACATAACCTTTTTTTCTTTATTCCACCTAATCTTCAAATTCCAGTAGGTCCCAAAGACGCTCGAGTAACTACAAATTTAGCATCAATGCCTCCCCTACCATAATCGGCTTTGGACTATTTTGGAGTAGGTAGTATAGTAACGTATCTATCACGCAATAAGCCATTCTACTAAATTTAGCACACGTTGTTAAGTTGGAGACAATATTTTGGTATCATCGAGCTGATGTATGTGATGATGGAGCAGGGAGGAGGCCACAGCAACTCAGTTATACCTAAAACAACGCAACCTCATCGAGTTTGGGCTCGTTTAATGTGTCATGTCAAGTTCTCTATTTGTAGATAATTAGTTGGCGTAGTTGGTTAACACACTACCTATCACGCCGCAGGCCGTGGGTTCGATTCCCATCCAGGACAGACATTTGTGTGTGTAATTATCTATTTAAGTATGTATTTACAAAAAAAAAAGTAGTATATGTAGGTACGTATATCAGTAATCTGGTTTCCATATTACAAGCTCTGCTTAGTTTGGGATCAAATAGCCGTGTGTGACAAAATGGCCCAGGACATTTTTTTATTTATAATGTCAAGGCGACTGCGACCTTAGTGGCCTTTAGACAATTATTGCCAATGTGTTGTTGTCGTCCTTTTTACAAACAATGCCTTGGACGCAACTGGCTCTCAAGTGCAACTTCCAGAACACTCAGCGCACCGATAGGGGCTTGGCGACAGATTTTCAACGTGAAGGTCAAAGGCCAGCCAGTGGGGTACTACGATTACCTACTACGAAGTACCCTACCACCGTGTTGTGGTTTCCTCACGATGTTTTCCTACACCGAGTGCTCAAACTCATCACATGATTCGAACTCACGACCTTCGCCGCGGTATCCGACGCCCCTACAACTGAGCTATCATCGCCTTAACCTACAGTATTTTACGTGCAATCTGCAATGGGAAAAGTAACATAAATAAAATATAATAAAAACAAGTAAAAAGATCTAGTTATGAAGTTATAATAACCGAAAATAGACTGAATTCTACCACAAAAGCATTCGATCACTTATTTTTAGTGCAACTGCAAGTACCATTGATATTGCCGGTACACCCAAAATGTTTGAATTCCGGAGGGAAATGACATTGACACGCGTTTTCAGGACATTCAATAGAGCCGCACGAACTAGTGTGCGCGCCAATCTTGGGGCGCCTTTTTCCTTTATTCATCTGCTCGACTCCACATACGTCAGAGCTGCAATTTATTTCTTTAAAATCATTCGCCGGTGTTCCATCTAAATCATGCTCTGTTTGTTTGTTTTGAACATTTTTCATTCTACATTCTTCAGTCCTACATTTCGTGGGTGTTGTTACTCTGTTCTGATTTGGAAATCCAACGTGACTTAATTTTGGTACTGGAATATTTGTACTTGGTCCTGAGTCATCGTAGTCGCGCGCTGAGGATTTATTGATCGATACGCCTTCATTTCTCGAAATTTGAGCTTTAGTTTCATTAGCCTGCTCGGCAATTATGCTTTTAGCTAATTCTTTGATAAGTTCTTTAAAACATGGAGGTAAAAGTTCTGGGTTCTGAGAACTACGATCTGTAGTTGATACGTCGGGTAATGAGTCGCACTGTGGACACGTTTGTGGTGTTTGTCTTAGAAGAGAAGCTGATTCTTGTAATCCTCGCCTAGGTTGCTCTTTAGCTACGTCTTCATAGCACTGTTGCTTACAGTGAGAAAGTGATTCCCTGCTGTTCATTTGACTTGGACAAGCTCTTGAACATGACTCTTCGTTTTGACTACAGCATGTCAAATTATTTTCTTTCGAACTCGCTGATGGGCAGCTGGTCAATGTTAGTTGAGATGAAGAAAGTGTTATGCGCCGTGATGATTTTGGACGGTTCAAATGTTCACAACATTTCTTCTTTGGATGTTGACACGGCATGTGGTATAATTAAATAATTATCTAGGTCATATCAACTTAGATTATGCTGTCTAAGGATTGTATTTATAGGTAGACCGTAGGTACGTAGAAATCCATGCCGGTTAGATATTTTGTTGGTATTCCATTATTACGAGTCGTGCACATGCACAACCTCTGCGTCTCAGTTGACAGTTGACAATAATTTTCCGTCAAAGATATATAAGAATCACCATAGAATAAAATACACAGTTATGGAATAAAAAAAAACATAGTTCTACAATAAAGAAATTGATTGGGAAGTGAAATTACGGGCGACCAAGTCTTGCTCAGGACAGATGTAGGCGCAGGCAGCCGGAAGCGAATTTTCGCGAAAAATAATCCAAGTTAGATCGATTTTTGAATTTCACCGAAATCGTTAGAGTCGTTTTATTATTATTATCTTTCCGTCCCGCGGTTTCGGGGGTTTAAGGGGTTGAATTTCAAATGATCCACACCTATGAAAAAAATCTGCTTCCTAAGGGCAAGCGTGGATCCACCGTTGCGGGCACGATGGGCGGATTTTTAAGAACAAATCCAGCCATGTGCTAGTTGATCTCGCGTGGAAAAGGTTTCATACAATGCCAAAGTCAGTGAACGTATTATATTGAATTTACCACATTATTTTCAATTGAAAGAATTCTTATAGGTTATCCTGTAATCTACAAGCAATGAACTATTTTGTATTTTTTTCAAAAGCTCAGTAGTTTCGGAGATCAGGGAATGGTCAATTTTCGTCTTCTTTCATGAATAAAATCAAAACTATTTATTTTACAATAATTACAAATATATTTGAGATCCTCATAACGAGCCCTTTCATTTGATATATGACACAGTAAGGTCCTTGTCACCCAAAAATGACCCTTCTCTCTTAAAAAAAAAATATTTACTTCGCACATCTGTGTTTGGGACTTGGGTCATAGGATTATACCATCCTACCCAATTTCACCTGATTTGATCCAATAGATTCGGAGCAAATGGCTGTTGACAGTTTTTTTACGGAACCCTAAAAAGAAAGATTATCCGGGCTAGCTCTCCTAAATATTAGGCCATACCTATGAAATTGCCGTTTAGTACCTATACAAAAAGGTTTTTTTTCTGTTAATCAAAGTATGCACCCATGCTATCGATGCATCTCTACTAGCTGTAGAGTTTCAGGAGAGAAAAAAAAGTTCTTGAACACCACTTGATTTTAAATAACATTTAATAAAAAGAGAAAAACAAAACAGGAGAAAATAAAAAATAATTCACAAGACAAACATATAAAATTGATTTGAAAGAAGGTGCCAGCCAAGAAGAAGGACAGTTTTGAACTGGACACGAAATGTTCATACGAGAAAACGTCTTACGACACCTCTCCTTACGGTAATGTTTCTTAGGTCTGCGCCTGGTTTTGAGTTCCGTTTGAGCCGTCGTACCGGACGGTCGCTTCCATAGTGGCATTGTTCGGCTACCCGGCATTCTCGGAATTTTGGTCCGGTGATTTTATTACCTCGCCATTTCGTCGAATTGCTCATTAGGCTAATTCCAGTGACTAATACTTCGCGTATTTCACTGGAAGAGGCTAAGTGCTCAAATCGACACCCAATCGGTAATTTTCATTACCAACCAACTGTGCCGTTTTAGTCACTGTCGCTGGTGAAAGTATTTAATACTTTTACTTTTAATAATTATTACTGGAGGCGGCCTTGACGAGAGCGACACAAAAACCTTGTGAAAACCACGACTTTCTGTGGTGGGCTAGTGGATACCTTACGGTGTTAACGAAGCTAGCTCGAGCGTGACCCGGCCGCTCGCGGTTGCCCTTTTGGCAAACGCAAACCCGGACGGGGCTGGACCAGTCGGCCTTGGGGGCTTCCCTAGTCGACCCCAGCTATCGCTAGGCAGGGACGTAGGAACTCCGCTGCTAAATAAAGATTCAACAGCGGAAGCACCAGCTTAGGGCACACCCCGTCGTTCGTCACACACCTCCTGGCCTAACCCCGGCCAGGAGAGTAATACTCACCCCGGGCGCACCCACCCGGGAGTAAATTAGAGTTTGTTAGTAGGTCCCCCTGGCTGGCCACTATGGCCAGCCAGATTAACCCGCAGACCCTGGAGGATATCCTCCAGGATGAAATAACGCTTTCCTTTTTAATAAAACGCCATGGCAACTTGCCATTTCTCTCGCCCTCCCGCCCCTCCTCCGCCATGTCGGCATGCTCCATTGCGAGCTCCCCCTCCACCCCCCTGACCCAACCGACCCAACTGTCGCTCTCTAGCGGCGCCCTCCCCCCCTCCCAACCCTCGCCTCCTAGCGAGATCCCTCCCCCGTCCCAACCCCCGCGCTCAAGCGAGGCTCCTCCCTCCACCCAATCATCGGACGACGGCTTCACCGAAGTCCTTACCAAGAGTGGCAAGCGAAAGCGAGCCAAGAAACCCTCCGAGGAGGCGGCAGTCGCGAAAGCGGCCAAGCCCTCTCAATCCCCCACACCCTCTCCCACTCCCATCTTGCCTCTCATGACCCTTACCCCTGGCTCCCCTTCCATCAGCCAGAGAGGGCTCTCCCCCGCTCCCACTCCTATGGATATCCCTATCCATAGGATCCCTGGTACCCTACCCGTCCCTAACCCCGTACCCCAGTCCCAGAAGAAAGACTCGCCACCTCCCCTGTTCATTCAGGACAAGGTAAAGTGGCCTGAGGTCTCATCATGGTGCAAGACGCACCGTGTCAATTACACGTCCGCCCGTCCCACTGAGCACGGGATCAAGGTCACTGTGGTCACCTCTGACGACCACAGAGCCCTGAGCAAAATGCTCCGAGATAGGTTTGTGGCTTTCCACACCTACACTCTCCCAGATGAGCGATCCCTCCGGGTCATCATCAAGAATGTCCCAAAAGAGTTTGATGTCGAGTACATCAAACAATCCCTCCTCAACCAAGACCTCCCGTTGCAATCCGTCCACCGGATGTACAAGGGTCGTGGTCACGCCCCTTACAACATGGTCTTCGTGTCCCTGGACCGTGGACCAGCCGGAAAGGCCATCTTCCGCCTGAAAGAGTTGTGTGACCTTTCAGGCTTCTATGTAGAATCACCCAAGAAGGGACGTTACCCGTCCCAATGTCACAACTGCCAACTTTATGGCCACTCCGCACGCAATTGTTACGCACCAGCTAGGTGCGTCAAATGCCTGATCCCACATGCAACTAAAGATTGCAGCCGTCCTAAAAACCCCGCGGAGGCAACGGAACCACCTGGTTGCGTCCTCTGCCAGTCGCTAGGACATACCGCGAACTACCGCGGATGCCCCAAAGCGCCACGCCCCCGTATCACGTACGACTCGCCGCGTAACGCCACGCGTCGTCCCCCCCCTCCAGTACCCGCTGCGCAGGCCCATCTGGCCCCACAGCGCCCTTCACCGTGGGGAGCTTTCAATTATGAAAGCAACCACTTCCCCCTACCCCACTTTGCGGCCAAAACCGCACCCGCTGCTCAGGTGGACAGCTCCACCCAACCCCAGCCTTCAGCTGGTCCCTCTCCTCCCGCCCCCGTCCCCATCCCTACTCCCTCCCCACCTGCCCCAATCTCCCGCGCTGTCCCCAAATCGGTGCCAACGGCACCTCGCCGCGCCAAACAAAACCCCCCCCACGGCGTTGATCCGGATCTCGCCCTGGTGGAGCGATTCGCTGAGGCCTTCAACCCCAGCGAAGTTAGGGAGTTAGCCCACGAAATTAGAGTGAACGAAGGCAACGGTCGTGCCCTCGCTCAAATCGCCATGAGGTTCGAGCGCCTCTTCTCATCATTAGCTCAATTTAAAGTTAACCCATAATGGATAGTTCGACTGTGTGCAGAATTAAACCCCGCTCAATCAAGATAGGCTTCTTTAATGCCAACGGCATTACAGGTCAACGAAATGAGATCGCAGATTTCCTGAGTGATCATGACGTTGACATACTCCTAGTACAAGAGACGTTCCTCAAACCCTTCCATAGGAATCCCAGGATTGCCAACTATCAGATAGTTCGCAACGATAGGCTCTACTCCGCCCTAGGAGGAACCCTCATATATTACAAAAGGTCCTTGTACTGTTCTCCCATGGATCAGCCCAAACTTGAGTACATTGAAGCTTCGGTCTGCAGGCTCGGCATGACTGGCCACGAGTCAATCATTCTGGTCTCAGCCTACGTTTCCCCAACTCGCTCTTCAAGCGACCTCCAACTATCACTCAGAAGAGATTTGAAAACCCTTTTCGAACTAGGAAGCTCTGTCATAGTGGCGGGCGACCTAAACGCGAAACACCGCCTCTGGAATTGTCATACGAACAACTCCAGAGGTATTGTACTAGAATCCCTCCTCGGGCCGCTGAACATCGATTTAGTCGCGCCCCTGGAACCGACTCACTACCCCAACGTACTTGACCACAGACCCGACATCCTCGATGTGGCACTGTTGAAAAATGTAAGCCTAGGCATACACGACTTGACAGTGCACCACGAGTTAGTCTCCGACCATCGACCTGTAATCTTAGAACTTACACCGAACTCAGGCCCCCCTGATTCAGGTCGGACCCCTCTCACTAAAGTCGTGACGAACTGGGACAAACTGGGCGAAAGCCTCAAGTCTGCCTCATCCGTTCACCTCGACCAAATCCCTAGCAGCATTGTCACCGCTGACGAAGCTGTAGGCGCAATCGACTCCCTGACCAGCCACGTGCAATCGCTTATTAGCGATTGCTCTCGGACAGTTCCGGTGGAGAGCAATCGACACTGGCGCTTGCCCGACGACGTACGTAACCTGATTAGGGTAAAGAACGCAGCCATGCGCGAATACGATAGACGTCCGACCGAGGACAACCGTATCCGCTTACGCACTCTCCACCGCGCCGTCAAGGAGCGAGTGGCCGAGGCCCGCGAAAAAAGCTGGGATCAGAAACTGATCGACATAAAGCCCTCTCATCGAGCCTTTTGGCAACTCTCACGTGCCCTAACCAAGGACACGGTTGCCCATATTCCACCTCTCAAAAGGCCCAACCTTCCACTCGCCTTCGAAGACGAGGAAAAAGCCGAATGCCTGGCCGAAAGCCTGGAGCTTCAGTGTACACCCAGTTCCCTCCCTATCGACCCTGTTCATATGGAGGAAGTAAATTCGGAAGTAGAACGGCGAGCTTCTCTCCCGTTACCCCCACCTCCTCTCAACGAAGAGGAAGACCCCGTCCCTACCGTGACCCCGGACGAGGTCAAGCAGATCATCCGGGATCTCCACCCGAGAAAAGCCCCGGGCTCGGATAAAATCACCAACAAAGTGGTAAAGCTGTTCCCGGCTACCCTTATCATGCTCCTGACAGCGATCTTTAACGCTGCCTTATCCAATAACATTTTTCCACATCAGTGGAAAAAAGCCCATGTAATTGGGATCCATAAGCCCGGCAAACCCAAATCCGAGCCCTCCAGTTACCGACCCATCAGCTTGCTCAACGTCATGGGCAAGATGTATGAAAGGTTAATATACCTCCGCCTGAAAGCGTATGCCGACGCTAATAAACTCATTCCCGACGAGCAGTTCGGCTTTCGAACTAGACACTCGTGCGTCCAACAAGTTCACCGTATAGTTGAACACATCGCCTCCAACTATCAGAAAGGTCAGATGACCGGAGTCCTGTTCTTCGATGTTGCAAAGGCATTCGACAAAGTCTGGCACAACGGCTTAATTTATAAGCTGTACAAACTCGGAGTGCCAGTCAGACTCGTGACCATCCTACGAGACTTCTTGTCGAATCGCCAATTCAACTACCGAATAACAGGAGCGCTATCCTCAGCCCACCCCGTTTTAGCCGGAGTCCCTCAAGGCTCTGTGCTGTCCCCCTTATTGTTTACACTCTACACGAGTGACATCCCAAAAACTAGCAAAGCGCAGCTAGCTCTATTCGCGGACGATACCGCAATATATTATTCTGGCAGGAGCCCCACGGCAATTGCCAAAGTTCTCCAAGCCGCGACTCACACCCTAGGTCCCTGGTTTCGGAAATGGAGAATCGAAATTAACCCCACCAAGAGTCAGGCGGTGCTGTTCTTCAGTCCCGCCAAGAAACTCATCCCCACTCCCCCCCCTCCAGTCACCATGTTCGGCGAGCCGATCCCTTGGGAGAGGTGAGCCAAATATCTCGGTGTTACCCTGGATGATCGTTTGTCCTTTGCCGACCACATAAAACAGGTACGTGCACGCGCCTGTTTTGTGTCCGGTCGCCTTCATTTCTTGTTAAATAAAAAGTCTAAACTTGCCCTAAAAAGCAAGGTGAGACTCTACACCGCGTGCATCCGCCCCGTTATGCTATATGCATGCACTGTGTTCGCACATGCATCTCCCAAGCTGATCCATAGACTCCAAGTGGTTCAAAACCGCTTCATGCGCAAAGCCACGGGCGCCCCGTGGTACATGCGCAACTTAGACCTCCACATAGACCTCAATCTGCCCACGGTTAAGCAATTCATTAAGCGCGCTTCACGCCGCTATTACGATCGTGCCCTAAACCACGCGAACCCATTAATTGTAAAAACTGCAAACTATACTCCTTCAGAGATTTCAAAAATCCGTAGGCCTAAACTCGCCCTCAGCGAGCCGGATGACCCTACAACTCTAGCTCAGATTAAGGATAGGGAGGCTCGCGCAGCCCTGAAGAAACAAATACAACACCGCCCGCGTTTTCGCCCTCGCCGGAGAGGCCCGTCGCGACGTCCCACTCAGTCAGTCTCGTCCCCAGTAATTGGCCCGAGCCGTACCAGAAATCCGACCGTCCCTTAAAACTCCTCTAAATCGCTTAGGCGAAGTCCGTCCCACTATTTTGTGCCCCCCGACGACGCCCTGAGCCGAGGTTCGTGCCCCAACTGGGGCGCCCTCAGCGGTCAGTCGTCTAAAATTTGTAAACTCGGTTGAGAGCCCTAAGCGCTCACCGAAAAGTCCGCGTAAGGGTGTCTATGGTCCCTCAGACCTCCACCTTTAAGTCCTCCCCAAAAAAAAAAAAAAAAAAAAAAAAAAAAAAAAAAAAAAAAAAAAAAAAAAAAAAAAAAAAAAAAAAAAAAATATAAAAAAATAAAAAAAAAAAAAATAAGGCAGAATTAAACTGTCCTTCTTGGCTGGCACCGACTCCAAAAAGAACTGTTTATAAATATTAAATAGATATATAAATATCAATAATTTTGTTGATTGTCCTTTAAGGCTCTTGCTTTGAAATTAAAATATTATTCTTTACTTTTTAGTTTATGTTTGTACATAGGTATACATGTAGGTACATAGGTTACAGTTTTGAAGTCGGTTTTTGTTTTTAAAAATAATTTTATTTTTCAATTTTTAAAGTTTATTCCTTATTATATTTTATCCTAGGCAAAACTAGTTTGTCCTGAAATCGGGTCTGGCCGGTAAAATATAATATATAACTAGCGGGCCCGGCAGACCTCGTCCTGCCCTGAAATTAAAAGAAATCTTGGAACTCGATTCCAGCGCCACCTACCGGGTCCAATTGTCTTTTAAAACCATCGAAGAATCCATTGAAGTATACACACGAAATTTCATCCAAATCCAAAAACTTGATTCACTAAGGTTTAACAAACGAGATACATTTTTTTTTGTTTTTGTTGATTTTCTCAAAAAGTGCTGAATCAATTTCGATAAAATTTATATGGGACCACCTCTGAAGTATGATCTACCAAACAAAACAAAAAACATCAAAATCTATTCATAATTGGCAGAGTAATCGCGTAACAAACATACAAAAAAAAATAAAAAAAACATACAGTCGAATTGAGAACCTCCTCCTTTTTTGAAGTCGGTTAAAAAGAGAAAAACAAAACAGGAGAAAATAAAAAATAATTCACAAGACAAACATATAAAATTGATTTGAAATAAAAAAACTTGACACTGAATATCCTGTAAGAATTTAAATTGGTAACAGCTAAATATTGAAATGGGATCGTGATGGGATTATTGCTAGGAAGCTTCGAAGCAAAAATACCTAAAACTTATCCTTCTTAAAAAATAAAGAGCAGAGTATTTTAATATAATTTAAACATTTAGAATAAAAAATTCTGGAACATCTCTTCTTTTTTTCTTTAAAAAAAGGCCTAATGGAAATATTGAATAGGACGGAGTGAGGAACTCCGCCAACGTTAAATAAAACTGTTAGATAATACCTTGACACCGAAGATCACATAAGTAGTGATAATCAATTATTCAGTAACAAGCAACGTCACCACTGACGAAATCACGTTGACTATGAACGACTATGACGGAGTGAGGAACTCCGCCAACGTTAAATAAAACTGTTAGATAATACCTTGACACCGAAGATCACATAAGTAGTGATAATCAATTATTCAGTAACAAGCAACGTCACCACTGACGAAATCACGTTGACTATGAACGACTATGACGGAGTGAGGAACTCCGCCAACGTTAAATAAAACTGTTAGATACCTTGACACCGAAGATCACATAAGTAGTGATAATCAATTATTCAGTAACAAGCAACGTCACCACTGACGAAATCACGTTGACTATGAACGACTATGACGTAGAACCTGCACGCGGAACCACGTGAGGAGAAACAGGAGCCCAGAAGGTGGCGGGATCCAAAAGCATAAGTAGGAGGTGAAAGGAGAGGGGGGAGGATCCAAATCAGATCCTCTTCACTGGTATAAACCAGGCAAAATAATACAAAAACATTATATTATTTTGCCTGGTTTACTGGCTTACATTGATCTTCAATAGTTTTGATAAAAAATAACTAGAGAAGCGATCCAACACGCTTGGATTCACACATTTATAAATTAAGTTGTAATATATCGAAACTTTAACGTGCTTCTCCGGATTTCAGCTCAAGAAGAATCTCGAACTCTCTTTTCCAGAAAATTATCTATCATTTTTAAATTTGAATTATTGACAATTAAAAAGAAAAAATATCCGGCTTTCAGACTCCATACCAGTCCTCTTTAAAATAACCAAAAAGGTTTAAATGCAGCGTGTAATGCTGCATAGCGCAGTGGTAATTTTTCAATGGCCTTCTTGAAGAAGTGAGGTTTACGGGAGGCAACAAACTCTTGAAAGGCATTTTGTACTGCCTCTCGGGTATTGAACTTTTTTCCTGCCAAGAAGTTGTTCAAATTTAGGAAAAAGCAGAAGTCTGTCGGCGCACGGGCTAGTAAGGTGGATGACGCAAAACTTCCAATCCCAGTTTTTGTAGCTTAGAGACCATCTGTCGTGCCGTGTGAGGTCGAGGTTTGTCGTGCAGGAGCAGCGGGGAAGAGCGATTAACTAAGGCTGACCGGAGATTTGCGAGCTTCTCCATCATTCAATTAAACCGGCTCTAGACCATTTTCGTTTGGGACTTTAACTAGGTGCTGACCGCTTACGATTGTCAAAAAGAATCCACTTTTCATTGTAAGTGACAATACGGTTCATAAACCCTTCGTTTCGGTGTCTGTTTTTAAACTACGCAAGACGCGTTCGTTCAGTTCGTGCGGCACTCACTTATCAAATCGAAAACTGCTCTAACTCAGCCGTAAATTGTGTATCGTCAGCTGCGGCAGCAGCAGCGATAGTGGATATCGCCTATATACGTAGTTGGATCATTTTTCAGATCAAAACCATGTCTGAAGCGTTCAAACTAATAACGATCGTGCTTTGTATTGTATTGTTCACTTCATTGAGGCATTGACGCAATATTCATTCATATTTAACCAAACTAATTCCACATAGTTACAATGTACATATCATAGATACCTCCTTAACTATATTTTAAATCAACTTCAGAAAAAGGAGGAGGTTCTCAATTAGACTGTAAAATACAGTCGAATTGAGAACCTCCCCGAACCTGAGGCTTACCTAAATATTTGTTTGGATTGTTTAAATAACTATGTATTATTTAGGTATCTAGGTAATATTATTACGGCTGGCTTTTATCTAAAAAAATAAGGTTCTAGAACCTAAGATCCTTACACTGAGTGAATATCATCAAGGCGATGATAGCTCAGTGAAGTGACGTCGTATACTGCGGCGAAAGTCGTGTGTTCGAATCCTACAATAAATAAGCTTGTGCTTTCGGAGGAAACCACAGCACGGTGGCATTTTGTAGTACTCGACTGGGTGAATACCACAAATATAAGAGATGGAACATTATCTATCTTACCTTCTTATCGTGCAAGGTAGAAAAGTACTTATAGTCTGATTTTTAATTAGCTGGACTAAACTGACAGTTACGAGCGTATTATGGTTAAAATGACTGTTTCATGGTTTGACCATATCACTTTTTATCAGTAAAAGTCAATCTAATATCAGTGATTACAGGTATTCTCATTCATTCCTTTAAGAAATAATTTCTGAGTAACGAAATATTTCTTACGACAACTGTCAAATCAGTCTACCTAATTAAAAATCCAAGTATTTTAAAATATATATATATTATAAAATATATATATATTTAATATATTATTTTTATGTATTGTAATTGTACATTTGCATGTATATTTTGTACATTTGTTGTAAATATTATAATATATATATATTTTAAAATATCATTGTAAATTATTTTATTTACGAAAAAGTTACATGTTTGTACACCTAAGCAAAAAAATTAATCTGGAAATCAGGAAACATAGACAGAAAAGAAGAAACAATATAATAAATTACTACATAGAAAAATCAGGAGGAGTCAAGAAAGCATGGGAAAAGCTAAGAGAAAGTACAAACTGGATAGACAATATGACACACCTCAAAAATAAGACTTTTTTTTTTGTCGAGGACTTAAAGGTGGAGGTCTGAGGGACCATAGACACCCTTACGCGGACTTTTCGGTGAGCGCTTAGGGCTCCCCAGTTGGGGCACGAACCTCGGCTCAGGGCGTCGTCGAGGGGACACAAAAGTGGGACGGGCTTCGCCTAAGCGATTTAGAGTAGTTTTAAGGGACGGTCGGATTACTGGTGCGGCTCGGGCCGCCGTTAATTACGGGGGACGAGACTGACTGAGTGGGACGTCGCGACGGGCCTCTCCGGCGAGGGCGGAAACGCGGGCGGTGTTGTTGTTGTTTCTTCAGGGCTGCGCGAGCCTCCCTATCCTTAATCTGAGCTAGTGTTATTGGGTCATCCGGCTCGATGAGGGCGAGTTTAGGCCTACGGATTTTTGAAATCTCTGAAGGAGTATAATTGGCTGAATTTACTATTAATGGGTTCGCGTGGTTTAGGGCACGATCGTAATAATGGCGTGCAGCGCGCTTAATGACTTGTTTAACTGTGGGCAGATTGAGGTCTATGTGTAGATCTAGGTTGCGCATGTACCACGGGGCGCCCGTGGCTTTGCGCATGAAGCGGTTCTGAACCACTTGGAGGCTATGGATCAGCCTGGGGATGCATGTGCGAACACAGTGCATGCATATAGCATAATGGGGCGGATGCACGCGGTGTATAGTCTCACCTTGCTTTTAAGAGCAAGTTTGGACTTTGGGTTAAGCAGGAAATGAAGGCGACCAGACACAAAGAGGGCGCGTGCGCGTACCTTCTTAATGTGGCTGGAGAAGGTCAGTCGATCATCCAGTGTTACGCCGAGGTATTTGGCTTGCTTTTCCCAAGGGATCGGCTCGCCGAACATGGTAACTGGAGAGGGGAGAGTGGGGCCAAATTTCTTGTCGGTCCTGTAGAACAGGACCGCCTGACTTTTGGTGGGGTTGATTTCGATTCTCCATTTCCTAAACCAAGCACCTAGGGTGTTGGTCGCGGTTTGGAGAACTTTAGCAATGGCCGAGGGGCATCTGCCTGAGTAGTAGATTGCGGTGTCGTCCGCGAAAAGGGCTAGCTGTGATTTGCCAGCTTTGGGGATGTCACTCGTGTAGAGTGTAAACAGCAAGGGGGACTGCACAGAGCCTTGGGGGACTCCGGCTAGAATAGGGTGGGAGGACGATAGCGCTCCTATTATTCGGTAGCAGAATTGGCGGTTCGACAAAAAGTCTCGTATGATGGTCACGAGTCTGTCAGGCACTCCGAGTTTGTACAGCTTATATATTAAGCCGTTGTGCCAGACTTTGTCGAAGGCTTTAGCTACGTCAAAGAAGAGGACTCCGGTTATTAGACTTTTTTGATAGTTGGCTGAGATGTGTTCAACAATACGATGGACTTGTTGAACGCACGAGTGTTTAGTTCGAAAACCAAACTGCTCGTCGGGAATGAGTTTATTAGCGTCGGCATACGCTTTGAGACGGAGATAAATTAATCTTTCATACATCTTGCCCATGACATTGAGCAAGCTGATGGGTCGGTAACTAGAGGGCTCGGATTTAGGTTTGCCGGGTTTGGGGATCCCAATAACTTGGGCTTTTTTCCACTGGTGTGGGAAAATGTTATTGGAGAGGGCAGCGTTAAAGATAGCTGTCAGGAGCATGATGAGGGTAGCCGGGAACAGCTTGACCACTCTATTTGTGATTTTATCCGAGCCCGGGGCTTTCCTTAGGCGGAGGTCCCGGATGATCTGCTTGACCTCGTCCGTGGTCACGGGAGGTAGGGGGTCTTCCTCTTCGTTGAGAGGCGGTGGGGGTAACGGGAGAGAAGCTCGCCGTTCTACTTCAGAATTGACTTCCTCCAGATGGACAGGGTCGATAGGGAGGGAACTGGGTGTACATTGGAGCTCCAGGCTTTCGGCCAGGCATTCGGCCTTTTCTTCGTCTTCGAAGGCCGGTGGAAGGTTGGGCCTTTTTAGAGGTGGAATAGGGGCAACCGTGTCCTTGGTTAGGGCACGTGAGAGTTGCCAAAAGGCTAGGTGGGAGGGTTTGATGTCGATCATGGTCTGGTTCCAGTTGTTTTCGCGTGCCTCAGCCACTCGTTCCTTGACGGCGCGGTGGAGAGTACGCAGACGGACGCGGTTGTTTTCGGTTGGACGACGATCGTAAGCGCGCATGGCTACGTTCTTTTCCCTAATCAGGTCACGTACGTCGTCGGGCAAGCGCCAGCGTCGATTGCTCTCCACTGGTACTGTCCGAGAGCAATCGCTAATGAGCGATTGCACGTGTCTGGTTAGGGAATCGATTGCGCCGACAGCTTCGTCAGCGGTGACTATGCTGCTGGGGATTTGATCGAGGTGGACGGATGAGGCAGACTTGAGGCTTTCGCCCAGTTTGTCCCAGTTCGTCACTACCTTGGTAGTAGGGGACTGACCTGAATCGGGGGGGCCTGCGTTCGGTGTAAGCTCTAAGATTACAGGTCGGTGGTCAGAGACTAACTCGTGGTGCACTGTCACATCGTGTATGCCTAGGCTCACATTTTGCAACAGTGCCACATCTAGGATGTCAGGTCTGTGGTTAAGTACGTCAGGAAAATGAGTTGGTTCTGTGGGCGCAACTAAGTCGATATTTAGCGGCCCTAGTAGGGATTCTAGAACAATACCTCTGGAGTTAGTCGTATGACAGTTCCAGAGGCGGTGTTTCGCGTTTAGGTCGCCCGCCACTATGACAGAGCTTCCCAAGTCGAAAAGGGTTTTCAAGTCTCTTCTGAGTGATAGTTGGATGTCGCTAGACTCGCGGGAGGGGGAAACGTAGGCTGAAACCAGAATGATTGACTCGTGGCCAGTCATACCGAGCCTGCAGACTGAAGCTTCAATGTACTCGAGAGAGGGCTGATCCATGGGGGAGCAGTACAAGGACTTTTTGTAGTAAATGAGGGTTCCACCGAGGCGGGAATTGAGCCTATCGTTGCGAACTATCTGATAGTTGGCAATCTTTGGGTCCCTGTTAAAGGGTTTGAGGAATGTCTCTTGCACTAGGAGTACGTCAACGTCATGATCTCTCAGGAAGTCTGCGATTTCATCACGTTGACCACCGATGCCGTTGGCATTGAAAAAACCGATTTTTACGGAGCGGGGTTTTATTCTGCACGCAGTTGTACAATCCATTATGGGTTAACTTGGAATTGAGCTAATGACGAGAAGAGGCGCTCGAACCTCATGGCGATTGTAGCGAGGGCACGACCGTTGCCTTCGTTCATCCTAATCTGTTGGGCTAGTTCCCTAACTTCGCTGGGGTTGAAAGCTTCAGCGAATCGTTCCACCAGGGCGAGATCCGGATCAATGCTGAGGGGGGGGTTTTGGTTAACGCGACGAGGTGCCGTTTGCACCGGTTTAGAGACAGCGCGGGGGGCGGATGGTAAGGGAGGGGAGTTGGGCCCAGCTGAGGGCTGGGGCTGTGGAGAGCTGCCAGTTGGAGCTGTAGGTGCGGTCTGAGCCGCGAAAGGGGGGAGGGGGAAGTGCCTGCTATTATAGTCAAACACGCCCCAGGGGGAAGGACGCTGCGGGGCCAGATGGGCCTGAGCAGCGGCTTCAAGGGGTGGTGGGCGACGCGTGGCGTGCTGAGTCGCGTTGTAAGATGGGCGGGGGCGAGGAGCTTTTGGGCACCCGCGGTAGTTGGCGGTGTGACCCAGCTGTTGACATAGCACGCAACCTGGTGGTTCCGTTGTCTCGGAGGGGTTCTTGGGACGGTCGCATTCCTTTGTGGAGTGCGGCTTAAGGCACTTTACACACCTGGCGGGCGCGTAGCAGTTGCGGGCAGAATGGCCATAGAGCTGGCAATTATGGCACTGGGACGGGAAGCGTCCCTTTTTGGGAGCCTCAACGGATATGCCGGTGAGGTCGCAAACGTGCCGGATCTTAAAGATGGCCTTGCCGGCAACGCCACGGTCGAGGGTGACGAAAACCATTTGGTAGGGTGCGTGGCCACGCCCCTTGTACATGCGATGTACGCTTTGGACAGGGAGGTTTTGATCTATGAGCGAGGGCTTGATGTGCTCGACATCAATCTCGATGGGTATATTTTTGATGACGACCCGAAGGGATCGTTCATCAGGGAGAGTGTAGGTGTGGAAGGCCACCTTTCTCTCCCGAAGCATTTTGGTTAAGGCTCTGTGGTCGTCTGAGTTGGCCACTGTCACCTTGATCCCGTGTTCGACGGGGCGAGCGGACAGGTAGTTGACATGGTGCGACTTGCACCATGAGGAGACATCCGTCCACTTCCCCTTATCCTGAATGAATAGGGGGGGTGGGGAGCCCTTTTTGGCGGGGACTTGAGACTGGGAGGATGAAGCTCCCGGCGTGGGGGTTGGTGGGCTCACCGGGGTGAGTGGGGCTACCTCGCGTAGGGAGGTAGGGGTTGGGGTTGGGGAGGAGGATTTAGCTGCTTTTGCAACTGCTGCCTCCTCTAAGGGCTTCTTAGCGCGCTTGCGCTTGCCCCGTTTGCCGACTTCGGTAAACTCACCGTCATCCTCTTGCGAGGGAGGGGGTACCGTGTTTGCCGAGGCAGGGGGGGTCGTGGTAGGAGTGGGGGGCTTGTCGTCGGGCTCGGATTGAGCTGACATCGCGGACCGAGGGCGAGATGGAGATGGGGGGCGGCTAGAAGCTACGATGGCTTGATCCTGGAGGAGGTCCTCCAGGGTCTCGGGTTTAGTCTGGCTGGCCATAGTGGCCAGCCAGGGGGACCTACTTTAAACCTAAATTTTAACTCCCAGGTGGGTGTTCCTGGGGTGAGTAGTACTCTCCTGACCGGGGATAGGCCAGGAGGTGTGTGACGGCGGGGTGTGCCCTAAGCTAGTGCTTCCGCTGTTGAAGCTTTATTAGCAGCGGAGTTCCTACGTCCCTGCCTAGCGATAGCTGGGGTCGACTAGGGAAGCCCCCAAGGCCGACTGGTCCAGCCCCGTCCGGGTTTGCGTTTGCCAGAGGGGCAACCGCGAGCGGCCGGGTCACGCTCGAACTAGCTTCGTTAGCACCGTTAGGTATCCGCTAGCCCACCACTAAAATGCGTGGATTTCGCAAGTGGTTTGTGTCGTTTCAGTCAAGGCCGCCTCGAGTAAAATACAGAAGTATTAATTACTTTCAGCAGCGACAGTGACCAAATCGCCACGGGTGATGGTAATGAAAATTACCGTTTGGGTGTCGTTTTGGACAGTGAGCCTCCTCCGGTAAAATACGAGAAGTATTAATTACCGGAATTGGTCCAATGAACAATTCGACGATGTGTCGATTTAGTCAGAGTTGCCCTCAGTGATATACGTGAAGTATAACTCACTGAGTAGCGGCGACAAAGACCAAACCGACGGAATGGCGAGGTAATGAAAATTACCGGACCGAATAAAAATTCGTGAACGAGGCGGGGTAGAGCGCAGAAACACGTCCGCACGGTACGACGGCCTGAACAGGAATGTCAAAAAATAAGACAAACAGAATCGAAATATTAGAAGTGGCCACAGAATATTATCGCGAGTTATATAGCAATGAAGCAACACCAGACGAAAATCATCATCTAATTGAAAATTATATCAATAGTGATGAAGAAATCCAAAGTATACTGAAAGAAGAAGTAGACAAAGCTATCAAATCACAAAAAAGAGGTAAAGCACCGGGAGACCGACTACATAACTAACGAACTTCTAATAGGAACATCTGAGGTAATATTGGGCACTATCACAGATCTATTTAACGAAATTCTAGATACAGAATATATACCTTATCAGTGGACCACGTCAACTATAATAGTACTTCATAAGAAAAGAAATAAAGATAATATAGCCAACTACAGACCCATTAGCCTGATGTCCAACGTTTACAAAATATTTTCTAAAGTACTGCTAAACCGTTTAACAAAGATTTTGGACGAAAGCCAGCCCAGAGAGCAAGCAGGTTTTCGCAGTGATTTTTCTACAATAGATCACATACACACCATAAAACAAGTTATCCAGAAATGTAAAGAATACGGTATTAATACCTACTATTTGGCATTTGTTGATTATAATAAAGCGTTTGACTCTTTGTTCACGATTGTGAACTTTTTATATTTGTCTTTGTTTTTGTTTTACTTTTTATTGTCTATTTTTTGATACGTAACTGTTTTTTTCTTCACTGTCTATTCATTATAATTTTTCTTTACCGAAGGCTGTGTTTTTCTGAAGAAATCCAACCTGCAGCCTAAGCAATCGGTAATAGTGGTCCTTCTACCGTTTTACCAAGGGAACTAGTGTATTCCACAGTTATCATTCTTTACAGTCAATTTTTATTTTCGCATATAAATATGGTTATTACTAGGTCGAATACGAAACTCGCAAAAAGTACACCAAATATATCTTCCAAACCGAGCCACGACATGGTTTCAACGCCTCGGTCGACTTCCAGGCGAGAAGTAGTACAGGTACCTATAACCAACACGCGCACATTTTCTGCTGCTACGCACACTAGCCGCTCATCTGCGACCGTCATTGCGCAAAAATTAGCAGCAGAAGCGCAACATGCTCGTCACCTCGCACAACTGGAAATCAAGGAGATGGAGGCGACGATGCGAGCACAGATTCAGGGTAAGCAGGCTGAGTTAGAGCGTAAAGCTGCCGAACTTGCTTACCAGGCTGAGCTTGCCGCAATAGACGCGGAAAGTAAGCATGGTTCTCGCAGTGGCAGGAGTCGCGCCAGCGTGGAGCGATGGTTGCATAGCACTCCTCGCCCTGCCGAGATGCCAACTCAACAGCAGGAAAAACCAGGTAATTATTATTCGCCATCCAACAACGGATATGAGGATAAGCCTATTAATAATGTTATATGTTCTCAGGCACTTCCACTTCATAATGACGTCGTCGTTTCAACGAATGTCGCAGTACCGAACCCTACACAGTTACCTCAGCACATATTAAGCAGGGGTGACGGGGTCACTGCCACCGACTTTTGTAGAGAGGACGGCTCCGTTGGCGTTACACAACTGGTGCAAGCCCTGCAGTTATTGAAAGATAATAGTTCTAATAAAAAAAACATAATAAAACTCCCATATTTTGACGGGAAAAACCCGTTAGATTGGCTTATGTTCAAGCGTGCCTTTCAGGACACGGTAGGATCTTTTACAGAGGCAGAAAACCTCGCGCGCTTGAGCCAGGCACTGAAAGGTGCCGCGCGTGAGGCTGTAAGTATGCTACTGGTGATGGCTCCTCGTGCATTTGACGTCATTGATGCTCTCGATCGACGTTTCGGCAGACCTGAGCAGATTGTACTGCAGGAGGTCAACGCAGTCAGAGCTCTGCCTAAGCTAGGTCAGGAGGTAAAAGACTTGAATTTGTTTGCTTCTCGTGTGCGCAATTGTGTAGAAGTTGCTAAGCTACTGCAGCACAGCGATTATTAACGTTCGCCAGAATTATTTGGGGCACTGCTTAGCAAACTATCCCCATTGTTGCGCGCACGGTGGCTAGATTTTGCTGCCAATCACGAGGGTCTGGGTCTGGGTCAGGCTAGGAGTTATTGTCAAATTTCTTGAACCGCGAGGTCGACTTAGTTGTGAGGTTCGGCGCAGTTTTTGAGACGACAGCGGCTCCATCACAACAACATCGGGCCCATACTGTTTCAGAGTCAAGCGCGAGAGGAACCCCACATGAAATTTCAAAGCCAAATTCTGAAAAATTAGTTCATCATCAACATCATCATAAAAATATTTGCTTATTTTGTGGACTGACACACCAACTGTCAACATGTCAAAAGTTTATTTCTTTTTCAATTGAGGAAAAATGGCGTTTTATCAAGGACAATAAAATCTGTTTTCGGTGCCTCCAAAAAGTTCCGCACAATTTTAGATTTTGTAATAAAAATAAAACCAATTGCGAACATTGTAACCGAAAGCATCACACATTGTTGCACAATGACAACTTTTCTGCGCATGTGAACGATCAGACCGAAGAACCTTTGAATGCAACTGCAATAAATAGTGATCAGGTACTTGTAGCTACTAATAACTCTCCAGTTAACTCTACACTTCGTCCTTTATTAAAAGTAGTAGCGGTTACGGTTTCTGGGCCATCTGGGAGCCTTAACACGTTCGCTCTACTGGATGATGGATCAACAGCAACCTTTATAGACGCGGACATTGCCTCACAAATAGGAGCCGAAGGGCCAGAGGGCCGCCTACATTTAAATTGTATTGGAGGGTTGTCGAGAGAAAGCACGGTTCAGTATGTAGATTTTGAAATAAAAGGTCGATCATCCTTACAGAACTTTATTATTAAAGGAGCAAGGTCTATCAAAAACTTAGGATTACTAACACAATCGGCTACTCGCGACAGCTTATGTACTTACTCGTACTTGTCAGATTTGGTTGAGGAGTTGTCTTACGATGTAGCTAAGCCTACGCTCATTATAGGAATAGATAATTGGCACCTAATCACTGCGTCTGAAGTTAGGAAAGGTACAAAATCACAGCCAGTTGCTATTCGAACCGCTCTAGGATGGGTAATATTTGGTTTTTCAAGTAGCAAAACTAGACCTGTGGAGAGGACCTACCATGTGACTCTACGCGAGCGTAGCGAACTGGAAGCCCTCATTAAGGAACAATATAGGTTAGACGCGATTGGTATCACCAAGCATGTACCTCGGAGCTCGGATGATCAACGTGCTCTCCATATCCTGGAGCATTCAGCACGGCGGATTCCCAATGGGCGCTTCCAGGTCGGCTTGCTATGGAAGGCTGATGACCTCCAGCTACCCAACAGTTATCCTTTGGCATTTTCCAGGTTTAAAAACCTTGAATTGAAAATGGTAAGGGATCCTGCGTACGCCGAGCGTTACCGGCTCAATATTCAGAACATGATTACTAAGGGTTACGCTGAAGACTGCACAGGTGAATTACCTACATCAGTGTGTTGGTATTTGCCGCATTTTGGTGTGGTAAATACTAACAAACCCGAAAAACTTCGTGTTGTCCACGACGCGGCCGCTAAGGTACAGGGCGTCTCATTAAATTCTTTGCTTCTGACGGGTCCTGATTTATTGCAACCTTTGCTTGATATTTTGATGCGTTTTAGAGAGGGGAAAATTGCTTTGACTGCCGATATCAAAGAAATGTTCCCACAGGTAAAAATACAAGAATGTGACCGGGATGCGCAACGTTTTCTTTGGCGCAACAAACCCGCGGAACCGTTAAAAACTTATCGCATGTCTTCGATGATTTTTGGGGCTTGTTCCAGTCCATCGACTGCCATTTACATCATTAACCGAAACGCATCCGAGTTTCAAGCTGAGTTTCCAGAGGCCGTCCACTCGATCAGAACCGATACGTATATGGACGATTTTATTGGTAGTGTTGACGTTTCGGTTGAACAGGCCGCGCGCTTGGCTTCTGAAATCGTTGAGGTTCATAAGCGTGGAGGTTTTGAGATGCGTGGTTGGATCTCGAATAAGCCCGAAACTTTAAGTCAGTTACCTACGGACATGTTGTCTGACCTCTCAGTAGTCGATCGTAGTGTAAATTTGGGTAGTTTACAATCATCCACTTTCACTCGAACCCTGGGATTAATCTGGCAACCTTCCCAAGATATTATTGGTTTCAACCCAGGACTCAAAGATCATTCACCAGCTCAACTCACGAAACGCGAAGTTTTAGCTCAGGTCATGCGGATATACGATCCATTAGGCTTGTTAGCCCCCATTGTAGTGAGAGGTCGGATTTTATTCCAGAATTTGTGGCGTCAAAATCTTGACTGGGACGAAAGGCTGTCCGAGTCAGACCAAATAATTTGGATTGAATGGTTTGAATGCCTCAAATCTATTTCGGAATTACGAGTACCGAGATGCTATAATCTATGCGACTATTTCGACTTAGAGCTACACGTGTTTTGCGATGCTAGCGAGCTGGCTCATGTCGCTGTTGCTTATTGGAGATTTTCGCTACACAACGGTGAGGTGAAACTTGCGCTCATAACTAGTAAAACGCGTGTATCTCCTCTGAAGCCAGTTTCAATACCGCGCTTGGAGCTACAAGGTGCTTGTTACGGACAATGAGACATTTCAATAAAGAAATTTGAATGTTATGTTATTTTTCCTTTAGTAGCGAAATCACATACTGTTGCAAGCCGTAAACTGGCCTCTGCAAAATAAAATATTATGTATTGAAAATAAAGTAAACAAAGTCTGCTATGCGAACCTACCTGTATGTATCGCATAGAAATATGAGGTGAATTAAAGTAAAATTAATTTGTCTATAGATTCTTGTATCTCGTGGTATTAAGTGGCGAAAACGTATACCGTTGCCAACCACAACGTAGCCATTGCATACGAAACGTTATGTAGTAAATAAACAAAGTAAATAAGCAAAGTAAATAAGGTAAATAGAAGGAATTATGCTAAAACCATGGAACGGCTCTCGATAAGGTAATGCCTTGCGCCGAGGGTACCAATTTTGATGTTTATTTTCTGTTTTCCTGGCTAATTCCTTATATATTTGTTATGTACAAGTACCTGACGAGGCTTATATACATTAATACGATATGGAATGAATCACTATTCTCATATCCAGTCACTAACAAAAAGTTTGTTGTGAAACTGAAATATGCTTATTTTCCCTATATACATTAAGTGGATACGTTATGTACTATTGTAAACCACACAAGAATAATGGCAGGCAGATGACTAAATAGGTAGCCAAGCCATATTGCATGTAAAAAAGGTGTTTTTCGGTGAAAAATGTATACCAAAATATAACTCAGTAAAACCATGTAAATACAGTCGAATTACTGATTAGAAATGTTTAGAAACACATAGAACCATGTAAAATAGATGTTATGTACCTAAAATAGTTATTTCCTAACCAAAATGACGTCACGAATATAAATCGATGACGTAGATAAATATCATTTTTGTAAACAAGTCGATCAGCCAATCACAGCGCTGGAAATCGAAATTGAATTAGTACACGTTTGCGAGGATTAGAATTGCAGATAAGAAGGCTTGTTTGTTTTGTAAAATCACTCCTCGAATTCATCCTGATCTACGTGCTGCTCTCAAGCTGAAAAATTGTAATCGTACTTTTAAGTATTAGCATAGTGAACTACGTCACAGTTGTAAACACCATATGAAGAAAGAAATACAGTCCACTATTATCACTTTGGCAAGGAGTTTTATTTGAATGAAGGCGAAACCCCACAGTGCTCTAATAGCTTCTCGCCTCGCCAATAAGATTTGCGACGCTCATCGCCTCAAACCCAGTCGACGCTATTTTTGGTGCGACTCTATGACGGTTTTGGGGTGGTTGCGAAGCGACGCGCGAAATTATAAGCCTTTTGTTGCGCACCGTATCGGAGAAATGTTGGAAAACACCAACATTGTTGAATGGCATTGGGTTCCAACTGAACATAACGTGGCTGACGATGCGACAAGAGGAAAGTGCGGTATTGAGCAGCGCTGGTTATCAGGCCCAAACTTTCTTCTGTTGCCGGCCTCTGAGTGGCCGTCAGAGCCCAAAGTCTCAACGCCAGCCACTCTCGGGCAGGAGGAACTCAAGCCATCTCTTAACAATCCTAAATTATCGAAACATGCATCATGCACTGTAGATGTCATGAATTTTACCAACTCACATCAGTTACCTTTACCAGTAGTAGCTGATATCATTCATTTTAGTTCTTGGATTAGACTGGTAAGGGCAACAGCTAGGACTCATCAATTCATTGCCTTCATTTTCAAAAATCGAGGTCATACTTTTCAAAATTTTTGGGTTGGCGATATTTGTTCTTCTATAAACACGCCTGGGCAAAATTTACGGCCTAATATCGCCTCCGCCACTGCTCCTGCGCCATTGGATGTGGAAGACGTCATCCGCGCAGAACGGCATATTCTGGGGCAAAGCCAGCTCAATGCTTTTGGAGAAGAAATTAACTGCCTAACTTTTGGAAAGCTCATCCCTAAGAAAAGTCGATTGGCATTTTTATCACCAGTATTAAAAAAGGGACTAATATATCTTGCTGGTAGAACCTCTGCTGTGTCCGATAAACAGCTCATCTTACTGGATGGCAAAGAACCAGCCGTGCGCCTTCTAATTCGTCACTACCACAATAAATTCGCTCACGCTAACACGGAAACAGTCCTAAATGAGCTTCGACAGGAGTATTGGATCCTGAGGATACGGAACGCTGTGCGATCAGTGGTGCGTGGATGCCAGCTGTGCAAATTATTAAAAGCGCCAAGACTGCAACCACCCATGGCTGACCTTCCCGATTCAAGACTCGCCCATCATCGGAGAGCCTTTACTTACACTGGCTTGGATTATTTTGGACCCTTAGAAGTAGCAATTGGACGAAGACGAGAGAAACGGTGGGTGGCACTCTTTACATGCATGGTGACTAGAGCTATCCATCTTGAAATTGTAGCCAGCTTATCTGCAGATTCTGCTCTAATGTGCCTGCGTCGCTTCATTGCTCGTCGTGGGACTCCCAGCGAAATATTCTCTGACAATGGGACGTCGTTTGTGGGAGCAAACCGGCAACTGAGAGCCCTTTATGACGCCACAATTCCACAGTTTGCAGGAGAAAATAAAATTGCTTGGCGCTTTGTACCACCACTGGCACCCTTTATGGGTGGTGCCTGGGAAAGGCTCATCCGTTCTGTGAAGACAGCCCTCAAAGTTACATTGAGAGAGCGGGCCCCGCGTGAGGAGGTTCTCGCCACCCTGTTGACAGAAACGGAAGCGATTGTCAACGCGCGTCCATTAACACACATTTCTCCCGATGCTGACTATCCGGAAGCGCTCACACCCAATCACTTTTTGGTCGGCGATTCGTCTGGACACTCGTTTCCTAGCGAAGCCCTAACCGATGCGGCGTTGGTTGGTAGGAGTGGTTGGCGGAAGGCACTGCGACTTGCGGACCATTTTTGGCGGCGCTGGGTCCGTGAATACTTGCCCACCTTAGCTCCGCGACGCTTTCCGGGTACAGACGTTGCAGTCAGAGTTGGGGACCCTGTGCTCATTGGAGACGGAGACCTGCCAAGGGGCACCTGGCCACGTGGCGTGATAGCGGCTCTGTACCCGGGTCGTGACGGCGTGGTGCGGGTGGTCGATGTTCGTACCGCAGGGGGCATGTACAAGCGACCATTAAAAAACATTGTTCCCCTGTAAAAAGGGGAGGATGTTCACGATTGTGAACTTTTTATATTTGTCTTTGTTTTTGTTTTACTTTTTATTGTCTATTTTTTGATACGTAACTGTTTTTTTCTTCACTGTCTATTCATTATAATTTTTCTTTACCGAAGGCTGTGTTTTTCTGAAGAAATCCAACCTGCAGCCTAAGCAATCGGTAATACTCTTTAAAACACACAAAAATATGGGAAGCAAAAAAAAAAAAAAAAGCAGCGTCTCGGATGGGAGGACGATATTAAGAAAGTAGCTGGCGTTACTTGGAGGAGGATAACCCACAATAGAAAAGAATGGCAAGCTCTAGGGGAGGCCTTTGCAATTAGCAAGACAATCTGATTACCGGTGTCAAATAATTAATTAATATAGTTTATAAGTGCATTTATATTTAATTACCAAATACTCTACTACTCATGTCATAAAAGATTTATTATTATTACATGTTTGTATCTGCCGAACTGCATTACAGTTCCTCGGCAGTCAGTTCTCATGTCTTAATTTAACTTAGGTACTATAAAGTACTAAAATTGCTAGTTTTAACTAATGTTAAATTAAATTAATATACATTACCCAGTGTAAGCTTAATGCTAGGTATAATAATATGACTATATTATTTTATGATGGTAGGTACTAGGTAAACATATAGACCTACATATAATGGTAATGTAACATAATGAGTTTGTACATTTCAGAGTAGGTGTCATAATAAAAGTTATTCATGCACAATTTACGTATTAGTGTAGGTACGAGTATGCACAATATTGTGTGGAAGCCGTAATTGATTAATTTTCATTCTGTAAATAAATTAGTTACTCTCCGTAAGATGGCAAATAACTTGTCACTATTTTTAAACTATTTTAGAATCATCTCATAAATATCTTATACTAGCTTTCCGCCCCGCGGTTTCACCCGCGTATCCTTTGAGATTGAATTTCAAAAAATCTTTCTTAATCCTCGTCTACATCTTAAAAACATTACCTGTGAAAAATATCAGCTTTGTAGGTCTAACACTGGGCGTTGATGAGTCAGTCCTTCTTATTTTTCATACCAAGAAACGGAAATAACTCCTAACTTTGAACCCCCGTTTCACCCCTTCAGAGGTGGAATTATAGGAAACGCTAAAACACGTACTTCTTTATTTTTAATTGTTAGCCTAAAAACAAAGTTTCATGGTTCTAGCTTCAAAACATGGCGGACTTCTATACAAACTTTCAACCCCCGTTTCACCCTCTCAGGGGTAGAAATTTAAAAAATCGCTAATACACGTGTTCCTTTATTTTTAATTGTTAGTCTAAAAACAAAATTTCATGGTTCTAGCTTCAAAAATGATGCGACTTCCCTACAAACTTTCAACCCCTTTTTCACCCCCTTAAAGGTTGAATTTCGAAAAATCCGTTCTTATTCCTCGGTCAAGTTTTAAAAACAACACCTGGGACAATAATCAGCTTTCTAGGTCTAAGGGTTTAGGCTGGGCGTTGATAGATCAGTCAGGAATTCTCCTTTTATATATATTGATTGGGAACTTAATCGATCTATGGCATTTAATTAAGCGGTGAACGGCAGACGCTTGACATTCCAATGGTCCGCAATAAAGGATATGAATATGAGCTCCACATTACCGGTGATCGGTGCGATGATAGAAAAATGACGATAGCAGTTGATAGCATACACTAAGTAAAAGAGTTGATGAGAGCACAGACGGACACTCAGAGAGGTTATAAACCGCCAGTGAGTCACACAACAGAACCACCTGCGTTTCCACCCTCGCCGGAGAGGCCCGTCGCGACGTCCCTCTCAGATTCTTCACTGAATGCCATTCAGTAATCTTACCATCCCCTAAAAATCCACTAAATCGATATGCGAAGTCGAGTCAACTCAAAGTTCTCAGTGACTCAGGAAATCGATATAAAAGTTATTCGATATAATTATTTTTAATGGCAACTCCAATCTAATGTCAATGTCAAAAGTACTATGTGATTATGTAACTTCCGTCATGGCGCTAGTGTCGCGTCATACACAGCAGTTTCCTTTAGCACTGTGCGTCAGGTGCGGTGCGGTGTGTTGAATAGTTTCAATCGGTATTAGACATGTAAGTTAAACTTTTATACGTTTGTGCAGTAATTTACCAGCAAATTTCAATCTAACCTTTACGTTCGATCTAGATTTAAGTCATATACAATGAGCTAAGATAAATTAACACTGCGTTTAACCTTACGTAACGTTAACCTAATGGAATTATGTTTGCACGTGACCTTGCTCTATATATTATTAGGAATATTATTTTATAATTTCAATTCATCACCTATATCATGCTACATATTGTAGACACATTGCTTTCCATTAATATTACAGTTAATTGCAGCACAGCTGTAAATCCCGATGATTTGAACTGACGTGCGCACGCCCGGTTAAAAGCGGTATTAGACTTATTGATTACATGTTTTTTTTTAAATCTTAGATAGTTATTTATTGAAAGAAATACAAGATTGTTACCTGCTATAGGATAAAGAGGGCTTTTGTATTGTTCTGTAAACAAAAGGCGATCAATTTCGGAGTTACCTAACCTTCAGCTGATTGAGTGACAATGGCATTGATTTTTGGTTATTTCGTAAGAAAGGTCATTTGATAATTATAGTTATGTTGAATTACAAAATTAATGTCACCTAAATTGAAAATCTACATACCTACCAATAGTATGTGTTTAGTGTATGAGAAATCTGTGCTTTATTGAGTCTTTATTAATTAAACCTTTATTATAGGAATAAATAAGAAAGATCCACTGCTAAAAAAAAAATTGCCTTGCTGAGTTTCTTGCCGGAGTGTTCTCAGTTTAAGTGTATTCCGAACTGGTGGTAGAGTCAATTGTAACGTTCATAAGTGCCTTACCAGGGCCTAAACTGAATAAATGAGTATTGAGTTTGAATTAGAGTAGTACTTTGGGTATGGTATAATTTTGTTTTTACTACCCTACCAACATTATTTTTTTATTTAGTAATTGTTCTTTGTGATATGTTAATGATATATTCAAACATTTGCATTTGAGACAGTTGGCTTCTAGTCTTTTCAAAGGTTTGCAACTTGTATTTTATTTTTTATATCCACACCAGATATATGTCATGCACAAGTGAGTCATAAGTTGTTGCAGTTATGCACTAGTCACTTATAAGTTTAAATGCATTTAAGAACTAAAGAAAGCATAAACAGGGAACAATGATGTGCAATTTCTTGTAGTATTGAGGTACACAGGGCACATTTCTTTTCCATTCGTAAATAATAATGATACAAATAAAACTGCAAGAATTTATGACTCACCCTAGTATGTAGCCTCAGTGTAACATTTATTACTAAATTGCTTATTTCAAATTATTATACATTAATTAAAATATTTTAAATGCTTCAGTATGTGGGAATGTTCATCCTGGAAATATGGATATAATCATGGGGAACAGCTATGAATTTATAAATTAAATTCTAGCATTGTCAAGTTGTTGCTTGAGTCTATCAGCAGATTTATGTTACCATGTACCATAGCAAACCCAGTTGTTGGTCTCTGGAGACGGCAGACATATCATTGCCTGAGGAAGTCTCAAGAAATTCTCTAGAACAATTTGTTTTTTTTTTAAGTATTAATTGTCATAAACTATGTGGTAATTTATCTAGCTTAGATAACAAATGAGTCAGTGTGTGTAATGGAATAACAACACTGTATAAATCAGTAATTATAGATAAAACTTGTGGAAAATGTTTTAATTTTAAGCAAAACATTTTACGAACTGAACTTACAAACATATTGTAACACTCTACATGGTTATAGCTACTGAAAGTTGATAATAAAGGCGATGACTTTGCTTTCGGTGAAGGAAAACACTGTGAGGAAACCATAGCACAGTGGTAGGGTACCTTGATAAGTGCCTACCTTGGAAGGCCAGCTAGATATAAGTTTAAAGTTGTATCTTTTTGATTTATAGTCACTATTGCCTCACGTTTCAACGGTTTACAAGTATTGATTTCCATCACTAATAAATTCTGATACATATTTACATTGAAAACCGATTTGCATGCAAATACCGTAGATTTGTATCTTTAGTGCACCGAATTAAGTCACAAATTATTTTGGTTGTCAGAAAACTTATGAGTTTTTCACACGCCGCATGAATTGAGGTTGGAAATAACCAATTGAGTACCAACACAGCGATTCAACCAAGCCTTCCTGAGCTCTAAAAACTCCTACCATCAATATGTACATTTGTTCACAGAATAATGTTCGCATCGTTGTTGGACACGGCGCGGAACTCCCCGTTCCGCGGGCCGCTCACATCCGCCCAGTGCCAGGCCTCCACAGTCGCCACCACACAAACAGAGCCGGTAAGTATCTTACACTCATCATCGTATTCCATGCTTTATCCTTACTTAGAATGTTGCGTGGGCAGACGCTGACGTGGGGATTGAGGAGACAGTCAATTGTTTACTGTTCTCGTAGTTTAAAAAAATAATTGTATAAATTAACAAATTGCCCAATGATGACAATTCATAACGGAGGGGAGCTGTCGCTACGTGAGTCGCGAGTCGCTGTCGTATTGTGTGACAGCAACTTGTCGGGCTCGCGATTTGCCGCGCGGCAGAGATGCCCTGTGACTAACAGATTATGAGAGCTGAGGGCTTTTAAAAATTATTAGACTAGACTAAAGTGATCAAGAGATTTAATCAACTGCGTAAAACCATTTTATGCCTACTCTAGAATACAATTGATAAAACCACTACTCAAGAAGGAAAAACACACTCAAGATACTTATATTTTGATTATTTTTTAGGTCCATAACATAAACATTGGAAGACAATATTGTTTAAATCATCGCAATGATTCTTTCACTTATAAAAAGTAACTATGCTTTGAGAATTATGTTTCCTCTCCGCTGATGGCTGACAATGGTCCTCTAAAACTAAATGCCTGCATTACCTAACTAGTTGTGCATTGTGGCTGATACTCATTTATTAAAATATATCTCAAGTCAGTGGCATTCTGCCAAGTATGTGTCTGGCAATGTAAACTGATGACTGATGACAATATTTTTTTCTATGTATAATGAAATATATAGGTATATTAAAAGTCTTGTTTTTTCGCGATGATCTCCTAAACTAATGAACCGATTTTAATGAAAGCACACTGTACATTTTGGTCCAACTTAAGAGATAGAGATAAAACCCGGGAAAAGAAAATATCCCTTGGGATCGCGAGTGAAACGGCGGGGGAGAGTTAGTATTAGTATATGTGAAGACCTATGGCCTTCTGACCTTTTAGTATTGTTGCTAATTATAAGATTTGTGCTGTTGACGTTTTGCAATGTATTACACAGGTATTAAATACATAAAATACCTAATATTTAAATAATTGATATGCAATGAAAGCCTTCTTGTCATATTACATAAAAATATGCTTCTTGGACTTTGTCCCTACAACCTGCAGACGTAGGTCTCTCAGCCATATTTAATTGAAACAAAAAACACTTTTTACAATAACATAATTATTTCCGAATTCAATGTGTTAAAATCGCCCTCAAACTTCCACTAATTAAACTTAAGAATTATTAAGTAGGAGCCAATTCAAATTAATTAATATAATTGTTGTATATACCAGAGCGGCATGGCCGCATCGGCGGTGGTCCAGGGTGATTCCTGCGAGTTCGCCTCCCCCAAATACTTCGCACTGTGCGGTCTGGGCGGTGTTCTCTCATGCGGTAAGTAATAACAACATACAATCATAGCCTACTCATAATATAGCAGTAAAAGTTATGATGATATCATACCTAAGGTGATGATAGCTCAGTGGTAGTGACATAGGATACCGCTGCGAAGGTCGAGGGTTCGAAACCTACAATGAGCTTGAGCTTTTGGTGAATAAAAACATCGTGAGGAAACTATAGCATGGTAGTAGGGTTAGCTGGCTACCACTATCAAGTTGAAAATCGGTCGCCAAGCATCAATCGGTGTGTTCCGCTATAGACATATCGACAGCACTACAACACTAGTGAAAGGATCCACACTTGCACTGGGATTAGGAAAAAGAGTGGGGCGCGTCTTTGTGGATGGCACTATACACCACAGATTCTGAAGGCGGTCTTTCTCAACTGAGAAGAACCGGCAAGCATTTTAGCAAGATTACATTTGTATGATCTATTTTTGTTTGGTTATATTTTTCAAATTCTCAATGTACAATTTAACAATAAGAAACAAGAAGTAAAGGTAGACACACAATAATCAAGAAATTTCCTGAAACTAGTGTTTAGAATTTTGTTCCATTTCTCTTTATGGTAGGGGAGGCGAATAGGGGATTTCGGGATTTACTCGAGCGCGTCAGATTAACATAAGGGGGGCAACCTTGCTCCTTGTGAAGTACTCTCACTAAATCTGAGCCCTCTATATAGTGTCGAACGTCTAGGGTAGCCCGTCAGATTAGTAAAAAAAAATCGATGGTTTGAAATACTCGAGCGCGTCAGATTAAGGTAAGGTAAGTTAGTTACATGCAAAATAGTGTACATTTCAATAATCTGACAAATTGGGCGTGACGAAAGAAAATTGGAGACTCGCAAAGTTGCAAAAAAAAAAACGTCACCTGGATTTTCTCGAGCGCGATTGGTTTTTTTTTTATTTTGAAGGAAATTAGTCACGAATCACGGAAATATCTTAATCTGCCGATTTGCACAAGCCGAAGTGGCTAAAATCATTATTAAGTGTATAGTCCAGGAATATTATGAGTTTCACCTCAGAATGAGAAATAGTCAGCTATTAACTTGTATAAACCTTTATTTTGACACCCTAAAACTTGTCTCAAAAGCTACTTATCTTAGGGTGCCCGCGACTACTGATTTTTCAAGGTCAAAGGTCAAAAAATCATTTATTGCAAATATCTCGTTTCCTATGGGTTTTTTGGTTATGTATTCATAATAAATATTGTAGAAGGTTAAATTCTCTACAACTTTTGTACAAACATTTTTTCGATATCTTGAACCATTTTCGAGATTTCGATATTTTTTACATATTTTTTTTTTCAAACCGTCAGATTAAGGAAATCCCTCAACATAATTGTCAGATTATGGGTCAGTACAACAAGGCCATCAAGAAGAACCGCCTGTATAAAAATCTGACGCGCTCGAGTAAATCAAGGTCACGATTTTTTTTTGCATTTTCAAAAATCGGCCCTGACTGATGGTCGCGTCCAAATCGTCAGTCTTTAAAATAGGAGCTACTGGAGGGTTCACTTAACATCCCTTATCAATGTCTGACGCGCTCGAGTAAATTTTTTTTTAAAATATTTTCGACCCCTTCGTACGGCCACCCCCACCACGCAAAACGGCAGATTATTATTTTTCCGTTATCAGACAGACGTGGCGCGACTACCCTATTAATATCTGACGCGCTCGAGTATTTCTTGGTGACTGTTTTTTTTTACATTTTTGAAACCCTGTAGACGCTCCCCCCACCGCTGAAGGGGAAAATATCACATAACCTTTTTTTCTTTATTCCACCTAATCTTCAAATTCCAGTAGGTCCCAAAGACGCTCGAGTAACTACAAATTTAGCATCAATGCCTCCCCTACCATTAATAAGTCAAGTGCATTTCAAAAACGACGTGACTTATGTAATACAATTATATTCTTTCTCTGACCCAAAAACTAAGTAAAATGCGCTAATCTGACACTGTCCGTGATTGACGACAAGGATAACGAATGATATATCTTCTGATAGTAACTAAATGTAATCCTTATAATATCAGTATCACTGCACTCATGGAAATTATCATAACTGTTATGTCACTATTATGTAACTGTTCTGAAAGGTTAATTTATTTATATTCTGTCTGTAGTCTAAACTCTCACCTTCAGACTCTTTGTCCCTATCGTGAGCTCTGAAATTACCATCTGTATTGCGGATTGATCGTTGAGTTGTTAAGCTTACCTATCTAGTCAACTTCAGTATGACATATTCGCAATGGATTTGGCTGAGCGACCTTCGCAAAATTCTTGTTCTTATTCATTTTAAACTTACATATTTGTCCACGTTTCAATATGATATTCTGTTAGGTTAGTAGGTGGTAGCCCCACTCAAGTTGAAAATCTGTCGTCAAGCACCTATCAGTGTGTTGCACTTGAGACCTAGTTGCCTCCAATGCAATCACGTGACCCGCCAGCCGGCTTGCCAGATTTCTTCAACTTGAAGGTTGCTATGGATTCGTTGCGATGTTTTCCTTCACAGTGAAGCTGGTAGAATTAGAAATCATGACCTTCACTACGTCGTGTGACGTCACTACACTACCAAATGAGAATTGACATTTTTTTTAACATGTGTTAATATTACTCTTGATGACGCTGAGGATAGAGCACGGAAGAAAACGTTGTGCCCGTATGTTCGAAATTTGAAGAATGTTAGTATCCTAGACCAGATCTAATGGTGCTATTAAACCTATATCCACTGGAATGAGGTAGTTTTTTTGACGGACTTTTTCTATTGTATTTGGCTACAATCTCGCCATTGTAAGTTATAATTTGGTTACGGTGGTAACACAGAACTTGGGAAGGATTATTTTAACAGACACATACTGGTATACTTCTACATATGAAGCACTATTATCTATGTCTGAAAATTGGTGCATACCAGTATGGTCTAGGTTCAATCAGACGCATGAATTGAAACGCTTTGAGTGTCCATTGACTTTGGCTAAAACAAAATGTCGGTAAATGTAAATAGCTCTGGATTTTAATTTGTGTAACGCTTACGTATCATAAAATAGTTCATAGGTAGCTAGAAAAAGAAAAGATTTATCTTTCTAATATTATAAAGAGGAAAGATTTGTATGTATGTATGTATCGAATAAGCTCAAAAACTACTGGGCCAATTTCAAAAATTCTTTCACCATTTGAAAGCTACATTATTCCAGATTAATATAGGCTATATCTTTATCCCGGGATAAGATAAGATCCCACGGGTACGCGGGTGAAACAACGGGGAATAGCTAGTTTATCCATGATATAAATTGTGGCAGATTGGACTCAAGACTCAATTTTTTTTCACGTTCCCTTAAACTGGTCTCACCTTAACCGATTTAAATAGATACAAGGATATTCCAGTTTATTCCCCAGTCGATTCGCTAATAAAGCGAAAATGCAATGTAAACCTAAACGTCATACAAATAAAGATATTCACAGAGTACGCATGCGCTGCGCTGTGCCAATGCAGACTGAAGCCATTTTAGGGTCGTCGCTCGCTAAGCATGACGTAATATATGTCCAGCCCCTTAGACAAGATACATGTCAACATTATTAGACGACTAGCCTGTGTATGGGATGGGGTTGACTTGAACACACAAGACAAATAAATTAGTGCCGTCAGCCATGTTGTCTATCATTATACATTTTTGAAGGAGCATATTAAGAATAAACTTGGCGAATAAACCAACCTAAATAAAAACAACTCTTTATTCTTGTTTGTAATAGAAATAAGATTGAGCGCTTCCTACCATCATTATCACTGTCGGTTGTGTTAGACTCACTGTAGGCACGCTAATTCTAAAAGAAATTCAAGTGCAGATCCAGAACGCACTTTACATAGCGTTAGAATTGCTAAATATATAATATTAAGTATAGATAGTACCTACTACAGAGGTATAGATTAGGTTTTTAACATTGAGAATCGATAGGAAACACAAAATAACAGCCATCTTATTATCCACAGTGTTACGTACGCATACATGTTTTGCACGGTGGTACTTTGTAGAACTCGACTGGCTGGCACCCTCAAGTCGAAAATGTGTCGCCAAGCCCCTATTGGTGTGTTCCGACAGCTGCACTTGAGAGCCACCTTGTTGTGCTTACCACCTTCAGCCACATCATCACTTACCATGGTGAGATTGTGATCGAACACAAGCTTATCCAGAATAAAAAAAAAACATAAGATTTAATTAGTGCAGATGTTTGATAATATAGTAAGTTCGTGTTGTGGTTTGTGGTGGCAGGTATCACCCACACGGCCGTGGTGCCCCTCGACCTGGTGAAGTGCCGGCTGCAGGTGGACGCCGACAAGTACAAGAATGTAGTGAACGGGTTCAGGGTGTCGGTGCGCGAGGAAGGTATGCGCGGTCTCGCCAAGGGATGGGCGCCCACCTTTATTGGTTACTCACTACAGGTAACTCACTCCCTAGTCACCATCTATAATAGTCTTTACTGAAAATGTAATAGAGTTTATTTTAGTGTGTAATGTTACTGGGCGGGTAGGTGTGCTATTTCCATGCAAAATAGAGTATGCTTCTAATTTAGACATCTCAGTATAACTTCGACTAAATTTTGGAAACACTGGCAATTTAAAAAAGACCAATTTTTTCTAAGTTATGGAACCCACTGCACGTTGCGTAGCTGTCAAGGAATCTAAACTCCACAACGACCCGCCCTTAAATCAGATTTTTTATTTATTTATTTATTAGGTTTGCCACAGCATCTTATAAACTAAACTTAAATAAAGTAAAAACTATCATAGTGCAAATACAATTAAAGTTAGCCTTTATTAAAATTAACAGCATGCATGTATAATTAAATTAATAAGTGCCGTATGTGACCGACATGTAATAATTACATACTTATTTAGACAATAACATATTTTGTCGGAGTTTAATAGAGTCCTCATGCGATGATAGCTCAGTGGTGTGACGTCGAATGCTGTGACAAAGTTCGTTAGAATAGAATCCTATACTATATTCGAACTTGGCTTACTTTTCTATGATTAAAAATCAAATTTCCAATTGTTCCTACCGAAAATTAACTGTGGACAAAAACACAATGAGAAAAGCTCACTAACAATCGTCGCGGCATCGTCTGTATAACACGTGCTAATCCTGTATACTTGCATTGTATGTCAGGGTCTGTGCAAGTTCGGTTTGTACGAGGTGTTCAAAGTGGGCTACAACAACATGCTAGACGAGGAGACCGCCTACTCGTACCGTACGTTCGTGTACCTCGCTGCATCCGCATCCGCTGAATTCTTCGCCGACATCGCGCTGTCGCCGCTTGAGGCCGCTAAGGTATGCTACCTTCTATTATCGCTTCATTCATTTATTTTACTCTTTACGTTTGCACGTTGAGAGGAAGTCATTTGTCGTGGAATGGACATGTTATCAGGAGGGATGATAGTCATGTAGCTAAAAGAGTTATGAATTCAGTTTAGGCCCTAGGAGGGCACTTATGAAGGTCGAATTACAGAGTTATCACCGGTTCGGAAGTCAGCCTTCGACTGAGAAGAACTGGCAAGAAACTCAGCAAGGTTACATTTTTTAAATATTTTTGAACCATCTGACTATATTGGCTTTTTTTTCAAATGTTTAACAATTTTATACTTAATACTACTGATTGTGTGTGAGATGATATTATGAGTAAGAAAGGAGTGAACTCCGATATGACTGATAGAAGGACCGAATGGAAGAAAAGTACACATTGCGCCGACCACTAATAATTGGGAACAGGGCAGGTAGATGATTCGTTTAAATTATATATGAACAGGTCCATAAGAAACCAAATTATTTGTAGGTCCTATCTGTGGTTACTTACTATAAAAATAATTACAAAAATAAATGGCGTCCAATGACGAAAAACAGCGCTGGAGGGTTGCCGGTCGCGCACGCTGCGTGTCTGTGGCGTGACGTGACGTCACTCTGCACGTCTCGTGCGTGCAGCGTGTCCGGAGCGTGCGCGCCGGGGTTACCCTGTGATAAATAGATTATGAGATCTGAGGGCTGCCATTTATTAAATTAGACATATTTTCTTTATTAACAGTTATACTCAACTGTACATAAAAGCTGAAAGTTAGTATGTCTGCTAGTTTTAACGGCTAAACTATAGAACCGATTTGATGAAAATTAGGGGGTATCTTTAGTTAGTAATAACTCTGTTGTGGTGTTCCGGGCTACAAACTGTCAGAAGTTTATATAGAATGCTATACATTTGGTAGGGTATTTAATAAAGAGATCGGCTTATGATCATATCAATGAAACAGGTCCGCATCCAAACCATGCCTGGTTTCGCGAACACGCTGCGCGAAGCGTGGCCTAAGATGGTCCAGAACGAGGGATACGGCACCTTCTACAAGGGACTGGCCCCACTGTGGGGCAGACAGATCCCCTACACCATGATGAAGTTCGCCTGCTTCGAGAAGACTGTTGAGCTTCTCTACAAGGTAAGTGATTACAACGAGTATTCACTGTATTATAACCTAAAGGCGATGATAACTCAGTGGTAGTGACGCCGGATACCGCGGGGAAGGTCGTGGGTTCGAATCCTACGATGAGCTTTCGGTGAAGGAAAATATCGTGAGGAGGAAACCATAGCACGGTGGTAGGGTACTTTGTAGGACTCGACTAGCTGGCTACCAAACACAAGTTGTAAATTTGTCGCCAAGCACTTATCGGTGTGTTCGGACAGTTGCACTTGAGAGCCAGTTCCCGTCTAGGCTTTGTGTGCTTACCACCTTTGGTCACATCATCATTTACCATGGTAAGATTGTGGTCAAACACATGCTTAATGAGACTTTTATGGGATGGCAAATACGAGTCTCTGATAGTAATTTCCTTCTACTTGAAGAAGCTTTTATGTTTGAATATGCTATCCCAAAGAACTAATTTTAAATTTTAGTAACTTTTCAAACGCTGGTGTACCCTTAATATTATATTACTTTAACGATGAAGCATCGCTAGGCGTTGTTTTAAAAAGCCAATCTTTACCTTAATATAAAATTTGATACAAATCGCTAGACGAATTTCCAAGATACACGGGATATATTTACAAATATACAAGAATGGCTGCTGTACAAAAATCTATACAGACAAATGCAGTCTTTGATTTTAAACTAAGTTGAAGAAAGAAAATTTAAATAAAATATTTTGGATTATTATTAGTGTCAACATTATAAAATACAGAAAAAAAACAACCAATGTGTATGCACAATAAATTTTAAATTAATTATGTAACAAAATATAGAATAAATCTAAATAAAAAAGTCGTTGTCAGTAGGCAACGTGCCCAGAATGCTGGCGGCATTGCCACGTTAGCAATGCTGATTGTTTGAGTGAGGTATATGCCAGCATTCTGGTCACGAGATGTAAATATAAATGTATACATTGTTCGTTTAAAGTGATATGAGATGTGATGTGATGTGTGTGTGTGTGCAGCACGTAGTACCGAAGCCCCGCGCGGAGTGCTCCAAGAGCGAGCAGCTGGTGGTGACGTTCGCGGCGGGATACATCGCCGGCGTGTTCTGCGCTATCGTCTCGCACCCCGCTGACACCGTCGTTTCCAAGCTCAACCAGGTACAGTACCTACATACATACTATAACCACCCCTCCCTCCGCCGTCCCTCACTCAAGCAATGCAGCGTTTTAAGTGCCCACCTCTATGTAGCTCGCCGGCGAGCCGACGTCAATGAGACAGGAGGGATCACCGAGTTGTTTCATTCGACATCCGTTTTTGTTGAATTTTACTAAGGCCGGACTTACACTTGCAAGTTCTTACGTAAGTTTTATCTAATACTTGCATAAAACTTACGTAAGCAATTTAAAGTATTAAGAAATGACGCCAAGCTACTTACAAGGCGTGTTTACATTTACAGTAAGTTACTTACGTAAGCCTACTTACGTGAGTAAAACTTGCAAGTGTAAGTGCGGAGTAACGTCTGAGTCTATACTACGCTATCTGGTTTCCATAGTACAAGCTCTGCTTATTTTGGGATCAGATGGATGTGTGTGAAGTATATCCACGGATATTAATCTATATCTAAACTAAAATTATAAAGAGGAAAGATTAGAATTTTTGTTTGTTACGATTTAATTCAAAAACGACTCGACTGATATCAAACATTATTTCACCAATAGAAAGCTACATTATCCTTGAGTAACATAGGCTATATTTGTATGCTGGGGAAAGATAAGATCCCACGGGAACGCGGGTGAAACCGCGGAGGACTGCTAGTATGTATATAAGAAGAGAAGGCGCACTGACTCATCAACGGCCAGCCTAAACCCTTGGACCTAAAAAGCTAATTTTTTCAGTGTTGTTTTTAAGACATAGATTTTTTCGAAATTCAACCCCTAAAGTGGTGCACGGGTGAAACCGCGGAGTGGAAAGCTAGTATTATATAATATAAAAGTTTTTTATTTTATTTAACCTCATAATAACAACCTCCACAATATACTACTCACATCGCCAAACAATAATATATTTTATATATGGTAAGCACATCATATAAGAACCAAATAATACTGGATCTCTTTCTGTCTGTCTGCTTAGTTTTCACAACTGAACAGATTTAATGAAATTTGGACACCTTGAACCTTGGAAAACAGCCCTTTTTAGGACGTATGTAATCGCGGGCAAAGCTTATTATATGACACCATTAATAAATAACGCTCAATTCTACATGTTTAGATACCCTCCCTCCCTCCAAGTGGTTTCCTAGACAAGATGGATAACATTAAATAGTCACATGACAATTCGATTCCATTGTACCCGATTCGGATGTACCCCTCATCTACACTGTTATTATAAAGCTGAAAAGTATGTAGTATGATGTTGTTTGTTTGAACGCGTATTTTAGTGTTGGATAGCCCATTTAGCGAGCAAGACTAAAGGCTATATAACATCACGCTATGTAGCGAAAATCGCACGGAAACGCGGGTGAAACCGCGGGGGACAGCTAGTAATATCTAAAACTGATAAGTTTGTATGTTTGAACACACTAATCTCAGGGACTACCTGTCCGATTTAGAAAATTGATTTTGCTATCACGGAGCGGAGCAGCATCGTTGGACTCTGATGAAACTGCGGCTGTAGCGCTAGCTAGTCTGTACTAATATTATAAACAGGTGGTCGAGGATTTGGTAAACGCTTACTATGTCATGAAAAAATAACTTTGAAACACCGGCCCTTCTTTTCATTTTAATTTTAGTATCAAAAAGACATATTGGTCTGGGGTTGATTCGTCTGGTTTTCACATGTTACATCGGTACCCCGAGCCACAATTAACAACATTGACATTTTTATAACATGCATATATTTATTATTAAAATAATTTTATTTTTAAAAATAAGGTACCAATTTTATAACATTTTTCCAAATAAAAGTTTAAACTTTTTATTACATTTAGTTTTAAATCTTTGGGCTGAATAGAGATAATGCCTTTGCTCTGTTTGACAGTCATTATAAATAAATCTAGGTATAAATGTCAAAATCACTTAATAAATACATGGTTGTGCGCCGCAATGACGTCACTATTTGTGTTTTTCTTCTCTTAAATTAGGCGTTTATACAAAAAATGTGAATCATACTCTGGACAGGAATGACATGATAAAGTTTGTCTGTTACCTCTTGACGCCTAAACCGCTGAACCGATAGATGGTTATAGGCTACTTTCTATCCCGGGAACAGATAGGATCCCTTGGGATAGCTATGAACGCTTGAAGCCTTTTTCACTAGAATATCTGCCGTGTTCTAAATATAAAGCGACAGTGAATGATGATTTCCAGGACAAGACAGCGACAGTCGGCTCCATCATCGGCAAACTCGGCATGGCCGGAGTGTGGAAGGGTCTCGGGCCCAGGATCGTGATGATCGGAACACTCACAGCTCTGCAATGGTTCATCTACGACGCTGTCAAGGTACACACACACACAAAACATTTACACGCTTAGGCTTTCACAAGTTACTATATTAACTTTTATCAATCTATAGGTAATCTGTATATTGCCAAATTTTTTGCAAATTAAAAAATACTCAAATTAATCCCATTTTGTTTGATTAGGGGACACATTAGAGTCTAAACTATTCATAAGTGCTTGGAAAGGCCTATTTGAATAAAAATATTATCTTTTTTTATAGGATCTTATGATTTTTGATATAGCTGTAAGTTTGTCTAAAAGATATTATAATTTCCTTGATGTGGTCGCATGACCAATCAAACTGCCTGGATCTCATAATTATACAAGTATTATTATCAATTTGTAAATCAACCTTATGAAGTTTATCATAAAGCCCACTATTCAATGATTAACAATACAACCAATTGTTCCTACCGACAAGCGCTGTGGAATTTTTCAACTATGAGAACATACTTCGCCAAACTAATTTAGAACTTATAAGTGCCGTATTATAGTTTTATTTTGGTCGGTAGGTATGGCTGAGGATGCCCCGACCACCGCCCGCGGAGATGCCCGAGTCGATGCGCAAGCGACTAGAGGCCGAAGAAGCGAAGACCAAGTGAACTTTGAAATAATTAGCTTAGCAATCTTACCACACATCGTATCGCACCACGATTGAGCCTCGCTATGTATAGTTTTGAGATATTTGTTCGTTGATATTAACGTAGACCATATGTTTTATGAGTTAAGGTCGGTTATCGGTTGGCAATGCGTGGTGCGATGCCCAAAATTGTTCCACACACCGCCACACTTACGTATTTATAGTTCCCCATGTGATTACCATTCTGCAGTATAAATTATATTTATAAGTAAAAACTAAATCATGTTAATTTATTTTTGATGAATAAAAAGTTATTTTTTATTTATTTTTCCGATTCTTTTCTTTTCATTTGTATATATGTATTCGCATGTAGTCATAGACATGTATGTACGTTCATGTATATGTCACTAAATCTATATCTGGTTCAATAAAACTATTACTTAGATTAATGTATTGTTTTACTGTAGCCTCCTTCATATTCATATCAGCAATAGACTAACATGTTTGAAAAGATTTCTTTAGCATACCTAACTGAGTACATTTTACCACATAAACTGTTTATATGATAGCAATATACTACAGGAAGATACGGCACACAGTCCACGGCGCGTTGGACAGCAAAAAAATGACTAGCCGATGCACTTATATCACTCGATAGGGATGTTCACTGACATTACAATTCAGCTTTCTTTTATTCAATGTCAAAACGAAAGTTTAAATAGAGTTTTGTATTGAATACTAACTTGTGACATCATAAATAGGTATACACCATCAAAAGATTTACTCTTAGTCATTAAATTGGTAAATAAAAATCATAAAATGAATTAAGTTTACAACTAAAACTTAAAAACGATATGTTGAAGATTCAGTGCCATCATCAGTCAGTACAACTGAGCAAGATATTATTATATATTTTGTATGATACTATCCACACTTGTCAGTGATGTCCACACTTCTCGCTGATGTGTTCACTAATAGCTCGGGACTATGCATTTCAAGAAAAAGCCATGGTGTATAGCTATGATATTATAAATAAAAAAGTGTAGATAGGTTACCCAGACAACATTCATTTTTGGTTGTTCTTATTTTCTTTTTTTTAATTCTGTATAAGCTTGTGTTTGACCACAATCTCACCATGGTAAGTGATGATGTGGCCGAAGGTCGTAAGCACACAAAGCCTAGAAGGGTTCAAATTTAAAAAATTGTCCTGCTCGGCATGGTTCCTCGGATGCTGGCAGCGTTTCCTCGCTGTACTGCAATGCTGATACGTTGTGCGAGGGAACTGACAACTCTTCGGTCCCCAGTACAAAACTAACCTATTAGCCAGCTCTTTAACGAGCTGGCGAGCGCCGGAAGGTCAAGTTAGGCTAATCAGCCACTCTTTGGCACACTCATAACCTATCTACACGTTTTTACTTTTAAAATCATGTGGTACGTATCGGTGTCGAAGCGGATAAGTAAGAATGTCACCGAGCGGTTAGAGCAAGTCACGGTGCGGTGCGCGTATAGTAGCCCTTACACGAATCATTTTGACATTCAATCATATATGTTAAGGTGCACTTTTAGTTCGCAAACAGGAAGTTACAGCAATAGTGTATTTGAAAAGTATCCAAAATTGTTCATTATAGCATAATACATTTGCAATTTGCTTAATTCTTTGTTAATTTCTCTATTTTCTTTAAAAATTACCATCAAAGTTTATGTTAATAACAAAAAGTCACCAAAACGTTAAGACGCCATAATGCCGAGGTCACGTGATATCAAGCAGGTGACGTCACACTCAGAATCGGAGAACATTTTTATCTATATTTTCATTGGAGTGAAATACCCAAAGAAATTTAAATATAGATACAAAGTTTAAAGTCTTAAATATAGATACAAAGTTTAAAATACCATATCTATTACTTTAAAAATTAAAAGTACCTACCTACCTAAACATCACAATTAAAAGTATTGACAGCATTCGTAATTATTATGTATGACGTATGACTAATTAATAAAGTAGATAAAAATAAAGAAAAAAAATATGGGACTAATAATAATAATATTTTTTATTTGCAAGAATATGGTGACAGAAAAAACAAAAAAAGTACATTAATATTCAGCCAAGAACTGGCATGCAAAAATTATAAGCGAAGCATCCGTGAATGCTTTTAGCTACAAAATATTTTAAATTTACAGTATCATTAATAAAACATGTCCTACAGTTACTATTACCTACGTGCTACGAATAATACAGAAAAAAAATCAAGATTAAATGTCAACTATCAAATTACAATATAAATACGATCAAAGAAAGAATTAAAAGAAAACAAAGTAACTAGTGATTACGATACTATTCTTTATCCCTTCCTTACAAGATGGAGTCAGCAATTTCTTTAAGTCGCAAAAAATATCCAAATCTTGACAATTAGCATCGAGTTTATTATATTTATTGCAGATCGTTACGTTTCGATAGGAGAGTGGACCTATGTGTGTAGTTAAATAGCTTTTAATTAATAAATTTTATTTCGGGGATACTTATAAGACACTGATTTGTTATAGGTAATATGTCACTACAATCATATTTACTGTTCAATACCCAATATAAAAATATGGTCTAGGCTTTGATATCTTAATAACTTAATTAAATAACTTAAAATAATTTAATTCAATAACTTAAATAATAGTTATTAGATATCAATGGGTCTAGAACTACTTTTCATCTGGAACACGCGGTGTGGAAGCTAGTCTATTAATAGTGAACTAACCATCTCATTAATCACGCACGATATCTCTGGAACAGAACAGTAGACGGAAAGCTTGAAACTGCTACTCAGTTTCTTGTTAGAAAACAAATATATAGCCTTTCGTCAAGAAACTATGTACCTAAATACTTTAGTAATAGGGTACAAAGAAAGGATTAACCATAACTCAATCCCAAAACGGGAACAACAAACAGTAGGTATTAATCTTTTCTGTGTTAGTACAATATGATACTTACTTACTTATATAAATGATAGGTATAATGTAAATGTAATTTACGATGTTATGATAATTTAACTCTTCCCTAATCTCCGGAACTGACTAAACTACGAAGTCATAAAACAAAATTTGCAATATGCGTCTATTGTTCTTACAACTCATTAGTAGGTAGTCATAAAAGTGTTTTATTGTATGTAGTTTTTAAACAATATTTTTTCGTCATTGTGTGCAGGATCGTCGGTAATACGTAAAGGATTCACTCGTAACTATTCTATTTTATACCTTATGCCAAACGCCTAAGGTCCACGTAAACTCCGCTCACACTAATATGGATGGATTCGGACTTATTATGTAAAATGTACCGAAATGGACGTTAAGTCTGAGGTGTAAGACACATAATTGTCTGTTGATAAAACTTCATAACAAACATGTACACTACTCACAAAAGAGTTTTTTTATTATGTAGCTTGTAAATCATACATATTTTAAGTTTCTTCATCAACGTCGGCAAAACACTGATAATTTGCACTTCCTTCTAGTGAATAGTGGATTATATGCCTAATGCCATACAGCTAAGGTCCATTATTGGGTCCGGACAAAATCCATACACTAGTCCGGTAAAAATCTGTCTCATCATGCAAGTTGAGCCAAAATGGATTTTAACTTTAAGGGTATAAGGCATATAATGGACCAACTAATACCACGATATTAAATACCGTGGGAATTTAGTTGGAAATGGCAAAACAAATAAAAAACATGTTGTTTTGGTTACCTACTTGTTGTCAAAACAATTTTACTCAAGCGTTTGTATCATTTCGGGGTTTTTTTAAGAACTCATCTATAATAGAATATTATAGCGCATATTTTTGGTTTAGTATTTCCAAAGATTACTAACAAATCAAACTTACTTATGAAAACTAAATATACAATCTATAATATAAAAAGAATACCTCGAGGCTGTCGCTGCTGCCTATTTTAATAGAAGTATCAAGAAGTATAGATGGACATGTTTAACAATATTTAAAAATATGTAGTCGGCCATTTTGTGATTACCAAAACAAAGATGTAACGTTCTAACATTTAACAACTTAGATATTATTTTACTTTTTGTTCTTGTTTTATGTTTGTAATATACCTATTATTTTTAAATATCACCTGCATCACCTTAATGAAAATTAATTAAATATATTATTTGACCATGAATAGTCTTGCGTTTGATGATAACGTAGTTAAGGACACTTTTTGATTTTATTTACCAACTTTACATTAAATCTAGCAGCGAAATGAGGGAAATAATCTTTACCTATTTTTGTTAAAACTTAGTAAATACCTAATTATTATGAAGATATTATTTAATTCATTATAATGAATAGGGTACATTACATAGTATGACATGACTTAAAAGTAGTTGTGAACTGTATTTGTAAGTATTTATTAATTTGATTTATTTATAAACTACTATTAAAACGGGATTAAAAGTAACCATCTCCATACTCCATACTGTAGGCTCGCTGCGTGCCAAATTTCATATCGATTGATTGTGTCATTGAATTTATAATATTACTGGCTGAAACCGAAAGTAAATACAAATTTTGAGAAAGTCATAAAAAAGTTAGTTTGCTTGCACAAACAAACAAGTCGGAAACAAAAGGCTCGCCTAAGCCCGCCCAGTCCCCCCGCGCACCGCGCACCCTTCCCCTTGCGAACACTCGTCCGCGTCGTGGGCTCGTGGCGAACGATTATTGGCAAATATCGTTCGCCACGAGCGATTTTATGTTTCGAATAGAATAGCATCGAAATTCTTTTCAAAGTATAAAGTTTATGTTAATACATTCTTGAATGTAATACATAAAAATAATGCGGATCCTGAATGAGCTATTTGAATTTATATAATTAAATCTAATGAACATATTTTACTTTCGTAATTCGATTGATATTTTATCGATTTTAAAGATAGCAGTTAATCGATTTTTAGTGGATGACGAAGTAAGATTCAGTCCAGTCCTATGGTCCAGTCATTCTATGTTTGGTCGTGTCGTCGCGTCGTCGTCTCGGTGGTCGAGTCGTTGCGCTGGATAAGCGCCCGCGTGTGTCCGTTGTGAATTGTGATTGAGCGCGAATCATTTTTAATATTTTTCCATAAGTGTATAAAATATATTGTCTTTAATAAAATAAGTACCTAGTATGAAATAAAAATAATGTATAACTAGTATGCGTCCGTGCTAATAATAAAGTGTTTTTTATTTTAAGTTGAAATTGAGGTCTGTTGTGTACCTACACAATAAAAAATTATATATTTGAAAATGTCTTCTATTTACTGATTTCAAAATTATTTATTTAGATTTGTATTTAGTCTATATACTTATTTTATTGTAGTACCTATATTGTGAAGTGAAGTAATTTGTTAGAGGATCAAGTATTCTGAATCGAATGACGTCAGTAGATTTGGTAAGTACTATCTTCTATGCAATATTATACATACGTTAAAAATTATAAATAAAAGTAAACCGTCTTAGACAACGAAACAGACACGTTATTAAACGATTATAGAAGTTACTTTGGTTGCTTGAATTCTATTTTCGTGGGTAGTTTTGGGATGGAGGTTAATTCAAGACAAACGTTTATTGGTTTTAAATATAATCGTATAAATATTTTCTAAAGAAGATCGTTAATAAATCGAGTTAGTTAGTTGAAACCTCTACATTATTGTTAATTGGAGACATGATTCTGTATATCAAATACTACCTACCTCCCGTGTTTTAAAGATAAAAAGTAGTAGCACTTGCTTGGGACAATATAGGTAGGTTACTTTGTCAAAATGAGTAGTAGTTTGTAGGATTTAAGTATTGTTAACAACTTTACCTCTTTACCATGCCTTCCGGTTCCTGTTTAATTATGTTCACCATTTTGTTGGTTTTTACATAATAAATGACTGTATTTATATTACACGTAATATAGGTATGTTTTCTCGTTCTCGTCAAACTCCTGAAAATGTTAAAATCAAATATCCAAAGTAGTATGCTGGTACATATTATGTGCCTCCTATATTTAGTAATTAGCAATGATGCGGCGAGTAAGTGAAACGGCACGTGTTTGTGTATTAAGTGGCAACTGTATCTGTGTAACATAAATTATCTATTTCACCTAAGATATAGAGAGCTGACTCCAAATGCAACTTTCCTACCATTTAAAATAACGTTTGTTTTTTATTTAACGATAATGTATCAAGTAAGTAAAAGACGGCCATCTTGTAATTTATTACCTACCCACTAACACAGGATGACGATGATGAAATTGAAAGTATTATTTTGCATTGAGTAAGCTTGGGTTGGATAATGATTTATAATTTTTATAAAATTTGTGATGTAATAAATAATAATAAATTTTAAACCACCATCTTGTATTTTTGCTTTCAGCAATCTAAGTATAGTTAGTTTAGTCGTACGTAGAGCGCGTCCGCGTCGTAGAGTAGTTGCGCCAGCGCCGCCGGTAGAGGCGCGCCCGACCTCGTTGGTCGTAAATTATTATGTAGTTTGTGTAAACATCGGCAAATGGTAAACATGATCAAATATATTCTATGCAATAAATGCTGTGATTGATTCAATAAAAATGAGTAATAGTAAGAATAGTAAAATATTAATATTTATTGTTTGTTTAACGTAGTGTAATTGTGGTGTTTCAGAGATAGATAGAAGTGCTCCATGGAGTATGGAGTCGGCAAGAACTGTTCGTGACAGCATGGGGCGGGTGCAGATCGGTGAGTACTATTCTGATTTTATTATGTTGTTTGTTTAGATGTTGTGTTTTTATAATATCGAGTCTTCTTTGTGAAGGTATATAAATACCTACCGCAATAACTAATGGGTTATTTATTATATAAAGACAAGATTCTGTATTCTAAATACTAGGTATGTTCCGCCGCACGTTGCGACATAAGAAGTAGTAGCACGCAGGAATGACTGTCTTCTTATTACACCTAATGTTTTCTCTTTCTCGGCACGCTTCTGAAAATGTTATAATCAAATATCCAAAGTAATATTCTGGTATAAGGTGCCTCCTATTTTTATTAATTAGCAATGACGCGAGTAAGTGAATCGGCACATGTTTGTGTATTATGTGGTAAGTGTACCTACAGTAACTGAAATAATTATCTATTTCACCTAAGATCTAGCTGACTCCAAATGCAACTTGTACCTACCATTTAAAATAACGTTTGTTGTTTATTTCGTAATAATGAGGCGATAATAAATTTTAAACCACCATATTGTATTTTTGCTTTCAGCAATTCAAGTATAGATAGAGCATTTTAAAGTTACTCGTGCAAGAAGTTATTAGCCACTTTAACCAGCCTTCTATGAAATAATTTGGTGACGTGAATCTGTTAAAATGTTTCTACAAAATCATTGAGTAAGGCATAAAAATAGTTTCGGGTCCTGCTCGCACACAAAATGTTTTAAAGCAAAATTGAACGGATCCATTTTAACGGGTAGGATAGGAAGTTTTCATCGAGTCAGTCAGTCAGTCAGTCGGTTGGTGTTTGGTCGTACCGTCTACCGTCTCGTAGAGTAGTTGCGCCAGCGCGCCGGTAGAGGCGCGCCCGCTCTCGTTGGTCTTAAATTATATTAATTAGTGTGAACAGTGAAAAAGGCGATGATAGCTCAGTGGTAAGTGACGTCGAATACCGCGGCGAAGGTCGTGGGTTCGAATCCTACAATGAGCTTGAGCTTTCGATGAAGGAAAAAATCGTGAGGAAACCATAGCACGGTGGTAGGGTACTTTGTAGTACCCGACTGGCTGGCTACCACCCTCAAGTTGAAAATCTGTCGCCAAACACCTATTGGTGTGTTCCGACAGCTGCACTTGAGAGCCAGTTCCTATCTAGGCTTTGTGTGCTTACCATCTTCGGCCACATCATCACTCACCATGGTGAGATTGTGGTCAAACACAAGCCTATCGAATATAAAAAAAAAAAAAAAAAAAACAGTGAATATCAACAAATGGTAAATATGATCAAATATATTCTATGCAATAAGTGCTATGATTGATTCAATGAAAATAATTAATTGTGTATTTTCTTTGAAATTTAAGTTTGTTTTGTGATGCATAAATAATAGTAAAACATAAATAATTATTGTTTGTTTAACGTAGTGTAATTGTGGTGTTTCAGAGATAGACAGAAGTGCTCCATGGAGTATGGAGTCTGCAAGAACAGTTCGTGACAGCATGGCGGGTGCAGATCGGTGAGTACTATTCTGATTTTATTATGTTGTTTGTTTAGATGTTGTGTAGGTACGCACCTACTTTTAAACTGTTTTATAATATCGAATATTCTATGTGAAGGTATATAAATACCCACCGGAATTGTATTACTTTAAGAATAAAATTGTTAAACATTTGAAAAAAATAAGCCAATATAGTCAGATGGTCCAAAAATATTTAAAAAATGTAACCTTGCTGAGTTTCTTGCCTGTTCTTCTCAGTTGAAGGCTGACTTCCGAAACGGTGGTAACTTCTGTAATTCGACCTTCATAAGTGCCCTTCTAGGGCCTAAACTGAATAAATGGTTTTGACTTTGGGTTATTTATTTTAAAGACAAGATTCTGTATTCTAAATAGTAGGTACGTCCCGGCCCATGTTGCGACATAAGAAGTAGTAGCACGCAGGAATGACTGTCTTCTTATTACACCTAATGTTTTCTCTTTCTCGGCACACTTCTGAAAATGTTATAATCAAATAATATCCAAAGTAATATTCTGGTGTTAGGTGCCTCCTATTTGTAGTAATTAGCAATGATTCCAGTAAGAGTGAATCGGAACATGTCTGTATCATGTATTAAGTGGTGAGTGCAACAAGCAGTGGTATTAGCTAAGTAGGTAGCTGTTGATCTATACTAATACTAATCTATCTATACCAATATTATTAAGAGGAAAGATTTGATTGTTTGTTTGCATTGAATAGACTCTGAAACTACTGGACTGATTTGAAAATTCTCTTACCATTAGAAAGCTACATTATCTTTGATGAATACAAGCTATATTTTGTCCCGGGAAAAGATAAGATCTCACAGAAACGAGGGTGAATCCGCGGGGGACAGCTAGAAATATTATAAAGAGGTAAAGTTTATGAGGTTAGAGGGGTCAATCTCTGGATCTACTGAACTGATTTTGAAATTAATTTTACTATTAGAAAGCCACGTTATTTGTAAGTGTCATAGGCTATATTTTTATTCCGGGGAAAAGATAAGATCCCATGGGAACGCGGGTGACAGCTAGTGTTTCTATAAAAGCGCCAGCGCCGGTAGAGGTTTGTTTAACGTAGTGTAATTGTGGTGTTTCAGAGATAGATAGAAGTGCTCCATGGAGTATGGAGTCGGCAAGAACTGTTCGTGACAGCATGGGGCGGGTGCAGATCGGTGAGTACTATTCTGATTTTATTATGTTGTTTGTTTAGTCGTTGTGTAGGTACCTTACAACTGTTTTTATAATATCGACTCTTCTATGTGACGGTTATGACAATGTGACTAATGGGTTATCAATTTAGTATTCTAGCCTTAGTATATAAACATGCCATTAGTAACATGAAATACATTATTTTTTCCTTCAAATCTATGGTAGTAAATTGTAGGTAGCTTTGTGATTTTATTTTTTATGTCGACGTCGTTATTTTGTTTTTTAATTTTCAACATTCAGTTTATTTTCGCCAAGATACTTTGCAATGCAGTCTGCCTATTTCTAGTATTTAGCAATGATTTGAGAATTGGTGAAACGTCGCGTGAATGGAAGGGGTTATTTTTGTGTAAGAGATGTATGAATTTGTGTAGTCAGTACATACATGTAAAGACGGGATCTAAAAAAACTATATATACTTATATATTTATTATCTATATGGTAACATTGCTATGACAACATAAAACATTTCTTTATTTATCGCTTTCGTAGGTAGTGATTTATCTCGTTGTAATAATTTATGTACGTATTTTAAACAGATACTAGTGGTTAGTATGGCCCACTATCGCAGCTCTCACAGCTTCTTCGTAACTTGACTCTTCCCGGGCCTCGTCCCTAATCCACGACACACAGCACACAGAAAAGTTCTTGAACGAGCAATTCTAGCATATAGGTACACAAGTTTCATTTTTTTCCGAAACGGCTAAACAATTTGAGATACGAAATACAGTATTCTCAGTAGGGTTGTATGTAACGGATCTTCGCCTCTGCCTCCGTTACTGCGGAAGTTCCGCAAGAAATCGTATCTTCGCTTCCGCCTCCGCCTCCGCACAATTTTTGCGGAGTTGTAACGGAGGTTTCGACGAATCCTAGAACAACGACGCGCGTGCAGCGACGCTCGACGACGACTCAGCCGTATTTAAACGTCGAAAATAATATTTTGATAATATTCTATGCGCAAATAGACCCGGTATAACTAACTATCTACGAAAATGAATTTAGTTCGCGAAAGTTTTTGTACTTTTAATAGTTTTAATGAACCACAAATTAAATTTTTTTCTACATCCACTTTCACCTCCGCCTTCGCCTCCGCTAAGAATGCCTCCGTTACAAACCTAATTCTCAGCATCTCGTTCATCTCCTCTCATCTATAGTCTTCATGACTGATGATGACTGATGGCAACATAAAATGACTGCAAAAAAACTTAGCTCTCTCTCATGCTTACAACATTATTTAGCGCCATCTAGTAGGCATTACTAGCTATAGGATGTTATTCTTCTAGTACCTCAAAACTTTGTGAGATGGCACTATATTTCCGAAAAATCTTGATAAAAAAAATCAGTATTGAATCTCGTTCATTCAGATACAAAAATAATAATGACATACATTTTTTAATTAAGAATTGTACAAAAAAATATTTACATTAACATTTGTATTACAAATGTTGGTTGACTTATTACTTACGAGGGGTGGGAAAGTGTTCCGGAGTACCTGGTGCTGGTGCATGGTAGGTACTTCACTTACCATAGGGTCAAAATATAGCAGGCGGACATCGCGATCGCGGGCCCTTGGGTTGGTCAAATGCACCTCTCGGCAATGACATCAGGGATGCCTGACCGGTTGCCCCCTCAGGTTCTTCGACATCACGTCAGCCGGCTGAGAGCCTTTAAGGAGGTCCATACTGGCCAGCTAACGATCGACAGCGACGGTGACTGTCAACTCTTTGTTCAAAAGGTATTCCGGGTTGACGTGTTCTTAGAACTCGTCGCAGCAAGGTCAGCGGCAGCGTCACAGACAATGAGGCCATAGAGACTAGCGAGGCTATTTATTTCCACATGACCACCGTCCCCATCTCTAACTCTGCCTCCATGACAGTAGTGTTGATCATGTTGTTGCTGTGTTGAGCACCTCTCTTCTGAGCAGGGGTCTGTCTGTCTGTGCGCACCATCCTTCCCCTGCGGGGCCGAGGTTGACGCCTGCGCCTGGCGATGGAAGCTGTGGTGCAGGTTTCGTTAATATGGGTTGGCTACGGATATTTTTCTGGTGGTCCTCTTGCGGAGCTTTCCGCGCCGACGCCTCTTCGTCCCTGCCAGGTCAGGTGTAGGGAATAGACGTTCGGTGGTAGGTACCTGGAGATTTTATTGTATGAAATACTGCACTGTGACTGGAGGTTGAGAGATGAGGGTTTGTATCGTCAGTTGCTTCAAGGGTGACATTATTGTGCTTAGTCGTTACGCTTTTCCCCTCGTTGTCAGCCTCTATTCTATAATGGCTGTTTTCTGACTACTCAGAAATCCATTCACATTCAATCCACCATTTTATTGAGTTTTCCAGTTTGGAAAGCGAATAATGAATGTTTTATTACAGAAAGGTTAGCAATTTATTTTCTAAAACGAACATTTCTTTTTCATATTTTTGCGAAGTCGCCGTGGTCGGTTGGTCATTCAGTAGTGGAATTCACATAGTGGACTATTTGGACAGAAATCTGAATTGTTATCCTTTTCACACTCGGTTGTTTAGTAGAGAGAGATAGCTACAATACAAAACACTTCGCCGATTCTTTGTACATAGCCGAAATATGATCAAGTGATATGATTGGCTGAAATGTAAGAGCTGTGATTGGTCAAAAGTAGCGTGAAGTTAGTTGACGTCACGTATAAATTGAGGCACATTGCAAATACCTTTAATTAATATTAAGCTCGGAGTCGGAGTCGGGAGTCGGGCAGTCGGGCGAATGGATAACGTACTAACTGCGTACGTACGTACCCAAGTAATTATTATTTTGATGAAATAAAATAAGAAGGAAGGAAGGAAGGAAACAAACAATGGTGTCGTCATCGTCGTCATCGTTGTAAACAAACACACGATATTTGTTGATATTGGAATGGAATAATATGTTAGCCCTGAAAAGGGCTTTTTGGTATAAGTACATAATTGTGTGTATGTACGTCACGTCGTGCGTGCCGTGCCGTGCCGGCCGCTACTTGCTGCTGCAGGCGGCGCACACCAACCAAACCACCCACGCACCGGTGCGGTGCGGCGCGGCGCGACGGCTGGCTGCTGCGGCAGCGGCAGCGGCGGCGGCGGCGGCGCGAGGCGCGAGGCGCGCGGCTGTTGCTGCCAGAGTCCGTCAACTTTACTTCTTAGCTGCTGCCTTTTTGGTGGCGGCCTGCTTAGATTTGGATGCGGCGGCGGCGGCCTTCTTAGGTTTGGGCGCTTTTGGTTTCTTCGTAGGCGGCTTGGCGGTTTTCTTGGCTTTTGGCGCGGCGCCGCCGCTCTTACCTTTAGCGGGGGAAACTGCTGCGGCGGCCTTCTTAGCTGCCGCGGCGGGCTTCTTCTTGGCGGCGGCTGCTTTTTTATCCTTCGTAGCGGCCGCCGACGAGGCGGCTTTTGACGATTTCGACGGCGATGCGGAAGCAGCAGATGCACCCCTCTTGTTGGTGCCCTTAGTCGCGGCGGCGGCGGCGGCAGCGGACGATTTTTTACTACCTTTAGATGCAGAGGGGGCTGCGGTCTTGGCGACGGCCTTACCCGCGCTGCCGGTTGGCTTCTTCGCGGTAGATGATTTTGATTCCAGTTTAAACGAGCCCGATGCACCTTTGCCTTTGGTCTGTATCAGTGTACCGGATTCGACGGCGCTCTTCAAATATTTCCTGATGAACGGCGCCAGCTTCTCCGCGTCAACCTTGTACTGAGCGGCTATGTATTTCTTGATCGCCTGAAGTGACGATCCGCTGCGCTCTTTCAACTCCTTGATGGCGCTGTTGACCATTTCCGAAGTTTTCGGATGTGTCGGTTTCGCCTTGGGTTTCTTGGCTCCGGCGGCGGACGCTTTCGGTTTCTTCGCAGGAGTGGCCGGCGCCGGTGCTTCTGTAGCTACAGCTGTGTCTGCCATTTTTGCACAACAAAAATCAAATCACTCACAATCACAAAGCTTAATAAGTATGTATATTGAAAGAACAGACAGACAATCAGTCAGTATTAGTAGATTAGATGTCGCCACTGCAAATTTATCATTTTACCAATACACATCGAGGCATTACCGTAAGGAGAGCCGCGGTGTCGTGAGACGTTTTCTCGTATGAACACTTCCAACTTTTCACTAACACCTATATAAATTATTATATTTTTAACATGGTTCTATAATTATTAAAACATTAATATATATTTATATGAATACATCATGAACGTGTTCACGTAACGTTCACTTAAAACGGTTCTCAAGTGCATTACATGACGCGCTACAGGTGTTTATTTTCATCGCCTCGTATGCATCGTGCTTAGTGTCCAGTTCAAAAGTGATTTTTCTCTATAAAACGTAAAGATTTTACCTATATCGGTCGATAAGTAAACGGTGAAGATTCCGAACTTGAAACACAAAAAGATTTCACTCCTCTCTAGACATATTGTGACCGTTTTGACGAGTGTAACGTGGACGGTCGTAAAACAGCAACAACTACTATTTTCTGAACAGCTGCTGCTGCCGACCGACCGACCGATGAAACTGTTGATGTTTCCTATCCAAGACTCGTACAATTTGATTGATTTGATTGTTGTACATTTAATATCTACTTACTTACTTAGTACCTAATTAGAACATTGCATAATGTCAATTATGGACTATTTACATAATATTATACACATATCTGCCTGACAGACAATAGGTATACCTAAATAGTTATTCATTCATTTAGTCTATATTACTTAAATAAATGATGCTGTGCACTCATTAGAAAACGTTACAAAAACAAACTTACTTAGGTACTAAATTTTGAATGTGTCATGTTTTCGTTTTATAATAATAATAATATATGTACTAGCTGTTTCTTTTACCCGCGTTCCCGAGGGATCTTATTTTTTCCCGGGATAAAAAGTAGCTAGCCTATGTGCTATTCCAGACTATAATCTATTTCCATGCCAAATTTCATCCAGATCCATTCAGCCGTTCTCGTGTAAATGAGTAACAAACATCCAAACTTTCCCATTTATAATATTAGTAAGATGTAGGTATTATCAAAGTAGCTGTCTTGGCGTCTATGTACCTACATATTTAAGGTAGGTAATCTTGTACTTGTTGTAACTTATTGTATGTATGTATGTATGTATGTATGTATCTATCTATCTATCTTTATTATTATGTATAAAAAAATATGGATAGGATACGGTAGGTAGGTAGGTAGGTAGGTAAGTAAGTAAGTAAGTAAGTAAGTAAGTAAGTCATAGGTACATACATTCATCGTACGTAATTCGTAAGGTACACTACGATACAGAAACAGTTTGCATCAAGTATTAATTATAAACAAACGGAATTATTTGCGGCCCTGAAAAGGGCCTTTTGTTTGTGTGTACGTAGGTATATGTTCGTCTCGATCAATAAATATAGCAGGTATATTTCGATCGATCGATATTAACACATCCCGACACGAAGACGTCGGTGTTTTTAACCACCGAAACCGTACAGTGTACGTCCCTGACGTTTCAGAGCGTAGACTACGTCCATGGCGGTGACAGTCTTCCTCTTCGCGTGTTCAGTGTAAGTGACAGCGTCACGGATCACGTTCTCTAGAAACACTTTAAGAACACCACGAGTCTCCTCGTATATCAGACCTGATATACGCTTCACGCCTCCTCTGCGAGCCAAACGACGGATCGCAGGTTTGGTGATGCCCTGGATGTTGTCACGTAGTACTTTTCTGTGACGCTTTGCTCCACCTTTTCCCAGACCCTTTCCTCCCTTACCGCGACCGGTCATTTTTATTAATTAATTAACAATGAAATGTGTACGCACACGTAAGTAGGTACGAACGAACGCACGTATGAATCTGACTGCAGACTGACTACAATTTTTCTGGTTCGAGCATTATTTATACCCTACGTGTGACGAGTAGCGCACTATCAAAACGCGATGCCATCCGTGAGTACGAACGAGACAGACGAAGGTAACAATTGTGCGATTTCATTGGTTGGTTGGTATGGTATGGTATGGTAGGTACCTACCGTACCACGTACGTAATTATAGATATTGAGTTGAGGTGAAATTATTATGTTTGTTTACTTCAAATTTATTATTATGTATGTAAATATAAATAGTTTAAATTTTTCACATTACATTTACATACATACATACATACATACATACATACATACGGAGATGTTATTATTATTATTTTTTTTTTTTTTTTTTTTTTTATTATTAAGTTACACATTTAAATTATATAATACCTACAATATATAGATTCCGCGTTGCATTTTCTTTCTCATGAGATAGGTATCTTATGGTTGCGAGTTTGTAAAGTTTGTTTGTTTCATTCCAATTCTTTCTTTCTGAATTCAAAAGTACCTACCTATCATAATGTTATACATAATATTATGTATTATGAAGTTATCTAACTACGTATGATTTGATGAAATTTTATACTAGTCTATTATTTATTATATATTAAAAGTTAATTTAAAGTCATAACGTCATGTGTGTGGGAAATTGTTTGTTTGATATATATGTGGCCCTGAAAAGGGCCTTTTTATTAGCACGATGCTTGCGCTGCGGGATTAAGTTGAACGAGTTTAGTACACATTCACCACCGGCCGGCCAGCACACGAACAAACAACGGGTGGTTGGTTGGGTGACTAAGCGCGTTCGCCTCTGATCCTGCGCGCCAGCTGTATATCCTTGGGCATGATGGTGACACGTTTGGCGTGAATAGCGCACAAGTTGGTGTCCTCAAAAAGGCCGACCAGATAAGCCTCGCTGGCCTCCTGCAGCGCCATAACGGCCGAACTCTGGAAACGTAGATCTGTCTTGAAATCTTGTGCGATCTCACGGACGAGACGTTGGAATGGCAGTTTGCGAATCAACAACTCTGTACTCTTCTGGTAGCGACGGATCTCACGGAGTGCAACAGTTCCCGGTCTGTAGCGATGCGGTTTCTTGACACCACCGGTTGCCGGTGCACTCTTGCGCGCAGCCTTGGTGGCCAGCTGTTTACGTGGCGCTTTACCGCCTGTGGATTTACGAGCGGTCTGTTTTGTACGTGCCATAGCGAGCGACGACTACGAATCAATGAAAAATATAAAATATAATCGAAAATTTCGAATACGAACGAACACCGAGTCTGCCTGCGTAAACGAATATGACGACGAACTGACCGAGACGGTAGTATTTATAATGTACACGAAGGAGACGGCCTTTGTATATCTATCACTCTCACACAATGAAAATAATACGAACGAAACGAAATGAAACGAAACCCAGGATATTATTTATTAATTTGGTAGGTAGGTAGGTAGGTAGGTAGGTAGGTAGGTAGGTAGGTAGGTAGGTAGGTAGGTAGGTAGGTAGGTATGTATGTATGTATGTATGTATGTATGTATGTATGTATGTATGTATGTATGTATGTATGTATGTATGTATGTATGTATGTATGTATGTATGTACATGCATATTATTGTTATGTATTATAATTAATTTAAATTTTCACAATACCTATATAAAATATATTGTATTGTTGACGTGATGATAATTGATTGTTATAACATTTTATATAGGATATATTGTATAGGTAGGTATGTATGTATGTATGTATTATTTATTTAAATAATATGTTTCGTTCGTTTGTATCATGGCTTATATTAATGTTAGCATTATTAAAATAAAAAAAATAATACTTTCAATCATCAGGGTAAGTAAATAAGTAAGTAAGTAAGTAAGTAATAATATGAATAATTTTTTGGCCCTGAAAAGGGCCTTTTGAGTTTCAATGCTTGTGCATGTTTTGAGTACGCATAAAAGCGTACAAAGATACATGCAAGCACTGTGCGAAGTGCGACGCCTTCCTGCTCCTCCTCACTTGGAGCTGGTGTATTTGGTGACGGCTTTGGTGCCCTCACTCACCGCGTGCTTGGCAAGCTCGCCGGGCAACAGAAGTCTCACAGAGGTCTGCACCTCCCTGGAGGTGATGGTAGAACGTTTGTTGTAATGGGCGAGACGAGATGCTTCAGCGGCGATACGTTCGAATATGTCATTAACGAACGAATTCATAATAGACATGGCCTTGCTGGATATACCGGTGTCGGGATGCACCTGCTTGAGCACCTTGTAGATGTAAATGGCATAGCTCTCCTTCCTCTTGTGCTTCTTCTTTTTCTTGTCGGTTTTGGAGATGTTCTTCTGTGCTTTGCCAGATTTCTTGGCAGCCTTTCCGCTAGTCTTAGGCGGCATAATGTAAGTAGATAGTATTTATGCAAGATAAATCAAACACTGTTAGCGACCGAGGGGTACGTACGTAGCTGACTGACTGACAGACACGTGAGAATGCCTTTGAATTTTATAAATTTCTTATTATGATTCGGGTTATTCGTTCGATTTCGTCAACATAGTGAACGAGCTAAATACGGCCATACTGCCAATCAGCGTAGTGCGTAAAAGAGATGGCAAATATACCCTTCCTTCTCTAACGCTACCTAAAAATAAAAGAACAACAATAATTATGAATATTAGTATTTATTTATCTATCTATCTATCCCTCGTTACCTATTAACTAAATATACTTACTAACTAATGGAGATTAAAATTATTATGAATATTAAATGTAATGTAAGGTGTAGTACAAACAAGCAATGTTTGTTTGTTTGTTTGTTGTAAATACTACGGCTACTAGGATATAGATAGATATAATTGAATATATAATAGAGATATATTTATTTATTTATTTATTTGGATGGATGGATGGAATTTATAGTAAATTAAATACTTTTCTTAGTAGAATCATATTGCGGCCCTGAAAAGGGCCTTTTGTGATCGCATCGCAAGCCAGATGCGGCGAGCTGACCGTAAATAGGGACTGAGAATATAATAATAATATCTAAGCCTTCTTCTCGGTCTTCTTCGGCAGTAACACAGCCTGAATGTTGGGCAACACACCACCCTGAGCGATGGTCACGCCGGAGAGGAGTTTATTCAATTCCTCATCGTTGCGGATCGCCAATTGGAGATGTCTCGGTATGATTCTTGTCTTCTTGTTGTCACGTGCCGCGTTACCGGCCAACTCGAGGACCTCAGCTGCGAGATATTCCATGACGGCGGCCAAATAGACCGGTGCACCGGCGCCGACGCGCTCGGCGTAATTGCCGTTACGCAGTAATCTATGTATACGACCGACAGGAAACTGCAAACCGGCACGATTAGAACGAGACTTCGCCTTCCCCTTGACCTTGCCACCCTTGCCGCGTCCAGACATTGTCGATGAATAAAATTTACTGCGTGCAAGTAATGAATGAATGTGAAGTTATATTATAATAACACACACAATATAAACGCGAACCAGTGAAATTAATTAATTACAAAACGATCCGGATTTTTTTTAAACCTTTATATGCAATAGTAGATCGTCAAACGCTATACTAAGACGACGAGCGAACTCGAACGAGCTACGGTGAGCCAGAACGTAATGGACGTGGTGGATATTTTAAATTGAAATTGAGTAAGGGAGAGAGAGCGAGAGAGTAAGTGAGTGAGAGAGAGCGAGCGAGCGATTGAACGAGCGTTCGAGAGCGGGGGGAGGGCGGGGTGTAGGGAGGAGAGAGAATAAGTGAAATTCGTGAAAATATGTATTAATTAGGTAATTTGTTTTGTGCGATGAAATATGAATGAATCTTACATCTGGATGTGAAGTTATGATAAAAATTATGAGAAATTTATCATATAAAAAAAAAAATAACCACGAAGTGTAAGGCGATCGCTCGCTGCGCTTCGCGATCGCCTTACACTTCTAACCTAATCAATCCATGTACATTTTGAATAGAAAGGATAAACGGGCAGGGCAGGGCAGGGCAAGTAGCTACCTTTCTTTAATATGTATTACAAATGTGATTTTGAAAAGTTTAAAATGTACGTATGTATATATCAATCGGGCGAATGGATAACGTACTAACTGCGTACGTACGTACCCAAGTAATTATTATTTTGATGAAATAAAATAAGAAGGAAGGAAGGAAGGAAACAAACAATGGTGTCGTCATCGTCGTCATCGTTGTAAACAAACACACGATATTTGTTGATATTGGAATGGAATAATATGTTAGCCCTGAAAAGGGCTTTTTGGTATAAGTACATAATTGTGTGTATGTACGTCACGTCGTGCGTGCCGTGCCGTGCCGGCCGCTACTTGCTGCTGCAGGCGGCGCACACCAACCAAACCACCCACGCACCGGTGCGGTGCGGCGCGGCGCGACGGCTGGCTGCTGCGGCAGCGGCAGCGGCGGCGGCGGCGGCGCGAGGCGCGAGGCGCGCGGCTGTTGCTGCCAGAGTCCGTCAACTTTACTTCTTAGCTGCTGCCTTTTTGGTGGCGGCCTGCTTAGATTTGGATGCGGCGGCGGCGGCCTTCTTAGGTTTGGGCGCTTTTGGTTTCTTCGTAGGCGGCTTGGCGGTTTTCTTGGCTTTTGGCGCGGCGCCGCCGCTCTTACCTTTAGCGGGGGAAACTGCTGCGGCGGCCTTCTTAGCTGCCGCGGCGGGCTTCTTCTTGGCGGCGGCTGCTTTTTTATCCTTCGTAGCGGCCGCCGACGAGGCGGCTTTTGACGATTTCGACGGCGATGCGGAAGCAGCAGATGCACCCCTCTTGTTGGTGCCCTTAGTCGCGGCGGCGGCGGCGGCAGCGGACGATTTTTTACTACCTTTAGATGCAGAGGGGGCTGCGGTCTTGGCGACGGCCTTACCCGCGCTGCCGGTTGGCTTCTTCGCGGTAGATGATTTTGATTCCAGTTTAAACGAGCCCGATGCACCTTTGCCTTTGGTCTGTATCAGTGTACCGGATTCGACGGCGCTCTTCAAATATTTCCTGATGAACGGCGCCAGCTTCTCCGCGTCAACCTTGTACTGAGCGGCTATGTATTTCTTGATCGCCTGAAGTGACGATCCGCTGCGCTCTTTCAACTCCTTGATGGCGCTGTTGACCATTTCCGAAGTTTTCGGATGTGTCGGTTTCGCCTTGGGTTTCTTGGCTCCGGCGGCGGACGCTTTCGGTTTCTTCGCAGGAGTGGCCGGCGCCGGTGCTTCTGTAGCTACAGCTGTGTCTGCCATTTTTGCACAACAAAAATCAAATCACTCACAATCACAAAGCTTAATAAGTATGTATATTGAAAGAACAGACAGACAATCAGTCAGTATTAGTAGATTAGATGTCGCCACTGCAAATTTATCATTTTACCAATACACATCGAGGCATTACCGTAAGGAGAGCCGCGGTGTCGTGAGACGTTTTCTCGTATGAACACTTCCAACTTTTCACTAACACCTATATAAATTATTATATTTTTAACATGGTTCTATAATTATTAAAACATTAATATATATTTATATGAATACATCATGAACGTGTTCACGTAACGTTCACTTAAAACGGTTCTCAAGTGCATTACATGACGCGCTACAGGTGTTTATTTTCATCGCCTCGTATGCATCGTGCTTAGTGTCCAGTTCAAAAGTGATTTTTCTCTATAAAACGTAAAGATTTTACCTATATCGGTCGATAAGTAAACGGTGAAGATTCCGAACTTGAAACACAAAAAGATTTCACTCCTCTCTAGACATATTGTGACCGTTTTGACGAGTGTAACGTGGACGGTCGTAAAACAGCAACAACTACTATTTTCTGAACAGCTGCTGCTGCCGACCGACCGACCGATGAAACTGTTGATGTTTCCTATCCAAGACTCGTACAATTTGATTGATTTGATTGTTGTACATTTAATATCTACTTACTTACTTAGTACCTAATTAGAACATTGCATAATGTCAATTATGGACTATTTACATAATATTATACACATATCTGCCTGACAGACAATAGGTATACCTAAATAGTTATTCATTCATTTAGTCTATATTACTTAAATAAATGATGCTGTGCACTCATTAGAAAACGTTACAAAAACAAACTTACTTAGGTACTAAATTTTGAATGTGTCATGTTTTCGTTTTATAATAATAATAATATATGTACTAGCTGTTTCTTTTACCCGCGTTCCCGAGGGATCTTATTTTTTCCCGGGATAAAAAGTAGCTAGCCTATGTGCTATTCCAGACTATAATCTATTTCCATGCCAAATTTCATCCAGATCCATTCAGCCGTTCTCGTGTAAATGAGTAACAAACATCCAAACTTTCCCATTTATAATATTAGTAAGATGTAGGTATTATCAAAGTAGCTGTCTTGGCGTCTATGTACCTACATATTTAAGGTAGGTAATCTTGTACTTGTTGTAACTTATTGTATGTATGTATGTATGTATGTATGTATCTATCTATCTATCTTTATTATTATGTATAAAAAAATATGGATAGGATACGGTAGGTAGGTAGGTAGGTAGGTAAGTAAGTAAGTAAGTAAGTAAGTAAGTAAGTCATAGGTACATACATTCATCGTACGTAATTCGTAAGGTACACTACGATACAGAAACAGTTTGCATCAAGTATTAATTATAAACAAACGGAATTATTTGCGGCCCTGAAAAGGGCCTTTTGTTTGTGTGTACGTAGGTATATGTTCGTCTCGATCAATAAATATAGCAGGTATATTTCGATCGATCGATATTAACACATCCCGACACGAAGACGTCGGTGTTTTTAACCACCGAAACCGTACAGTGTACGTCCCTGACGTTTCAGAGCGTAGACTACGTCCATGGCGGTGACAGTCTTCCTCTTCGCGTGTTCAGTGTAAGTGACAGCGTCACGGATCACGTTCTCTAGAAACACTTTAAGAACACCACGAGTCTCCTCGTATATCAGACCTGATATACGCTTCACGCCTCCTCTGCGAGCCAAACGACGGATCGCAGGTTTGGTGATGCCCTGGATGTTGTCACGTAGTACTTTTCTGTGACGCTTTGCTCCACCTTTTCCCAGACCCTTTCCTCCCTTACCGCGACCGGTCATTTTTATTAATTAATTAACAATGAAATGTGTACGCACACGTAAGTAGGTACGAACGAACGCACGTATGAATCTGACTGCAGACTGACTACAATTTTTCTGGTTCGAGCATTATTTATACCCTACGTGTGACGAGTAGCGCACTATCAAAACGCGATGCCATCCGTGAGTACGAACGAGACAGACGAAGGTAACAATTGTGCGATTTCATTGGTTGGTTGGTATGGTATGGTATGGTAGGTACCTACCGTACCACGTACGTAATTATAGATATTGAGTTGAGGTGAAATTATTATGTTTGTTTACTTCAAATTTATTATTATGTATGTAAATATAAATAGTTTAAATTTTTCACATTACATTTACATACATACATACATACATACATACATACATACGGAGATGTTATTATTATTATTTTTTTTTTTTTTTTTTTTTTTATTATTAAGTTACACATTTAAATTATATAATACCTACAATATATAGATTCCGCGTTGCATTTTCTTTCTCATGAGATAGGTATCTTATGGTTGCGAGTTTGTAAAGTTTGTTTGTTTCATTCCAATTCTTTCTTTCTGAATTCAAAAGTACCTACCTATCATAATGTTATACATAATATTATGTATTATGAAGTTATCTAACTACGTATGATTTGATGAAATTTTATACTAGTCTATTATTTATTATATATTAAAAGTTAATTTAAAGTCATAACGTCATGTGTGTGGGAAATTGTTTGTTTGATATATATGTGGCCCTGAAAAGGGCCTTTTTATTAGCACGATGCTTGCGCTGCGGGATTAAGTTGAACGAGTTTAGTACACATTCACCACCGGCCGGCCAGCACACGAACAAACAACGGGTGGTTGGTTGGGTGACTAAGCGCGTTCGCCTCTGATCCTGCGCGCCAGCTGTATATCCTTGGGCATGATGGTGACACGTTTGGCGTGAATAGCGCACAAGTTGGTGTCCTCAAAAAGGCCGACCAGATAAGCCTCGCTGGCCTCCTGCAGCGCCATAACGGCCGAACTCTGGAAACGTAGATCTGTCTTGAAATCTTGTGCGATCTCACGGACGAGACGTTGGAATGGCAGTTTGCGAATCAACAACTCTGTACTCTTCTGGTAGCGACGGATCTCACGGAGTGCAACAGTTCCCGGTCTGTAGCGATGCGGTTTCTTGACACCACCGGTTGCCGGTGCACTCTTGCGCGCAGCCTTGGTGGCCAGCTGTTTACGTGGCGCTTTACCGCCTGTGGATTTACGAGCGGTCTGTTTTGTACGTGCCATAGCGAGCGACGACTACGAATCAATGAAAAATATAAAATATAATCGAAAATTTCGAATACGAACGAACACCGAGTCTGCCTGCGTAAACGAATATGACGACGAACTGACCGAGACGGTAGTATTTATAATGTACACGAAGGAGACGGCCTTTGTATATCTATCACTCTCACACAATGAAAATAATACGAACGAAACGAAATGAAACGAAACCCAGGATATTATTTATTAATTTGGTAGGTAGGTAGGTAGGTAGGTAGGTAGGTAGGTAGGTAGGTAGGTAGGTAGGTAGGTAGGTAGGTAGGTATGTATGTATGTATGTATGTATGTATGTATGTATGTATGTATGTATGTATGTATGTATGTATGTATGTATGTATGTATGTATGTATGTATGTACATGCATATTATTGTTATGTATTATAATTAATTTAAATTTTCACAATACCTATATAAAATATATTGTATTGTTGACGTGATGATAATTGATTGTTATAACATTTTATATAGGATATATTGTATAGGTAGGTATGTATGTATGTATGTATTATTTATTTAAATAATATGTTTCGTTCGTTTGTATCATGGCTTATATTAATGTTAGCATTATTAAAATAAAAAAAATAATACTTTCAATCATCAGGGTAAGTAAATAAGTAAGTAAGTAAGTAAGTAATAATATGAATAATTTTTTGGCCCTGAAAAGGGCCTTTTGAGTTTCAATGCTTGTGCATGTTTTGAGTACGCATAAAAGCGTACAAAGATACATGCAAGCACTGTGCGAAGTGCGACGCCTTCCTGCTCCTCCTCACTTGGAGCTGGTGTATTTGGTGACGGCTTTGGTGCCCTCACTCACCGCGTGCTTGGCAAGCTCGCCGGGCAACAGAAGTCTCACAGAGGTCTGCACCTCCCTGGAGGTGATGGTAGAACGTTTGTTGTAATGGGCGAGACGAGATGCTTCAGCGGCGATACGTTCGAATATGTCATTAACGAACGAATTCATAATAGACATGGCCTTGCTGGATATACCGGTGTCGGGATGCACCTGCTTGAGCACCTTGTAGATGTAAATGGCATAGCTCTCCTTCCTCTTGTGCTTCTTCTTTTTCTTGTCGGTTTTGGAGATGTTCTTCTGTGCTTTGCCAGATTTCTTGGCAGCCTTTCCGCTAGTCTTAGGCGGCATAATGTAAGTAGATAGTATTTATGCAAGATAAATCAAACACTGTTAGCGACCGAGGGGTACGTACGTAGCTGACTGACTGACAGACACGTGAGAATGCCTTTGAATTTTATAAATTTCTTATTATGATTCGGGTTATTCGTTCGATTTCGTCAACATAGTGAACGAGCTAAATACGGCCATACTGCCAATCAGCGTAGTGCGTAAAAGAGATGGCAAATATACCCTTCCTTCTCTAACGCTACCTAAAAATAAAAGAACAACAATAATTATGAATATTAGTATTTATTTATCTATCTATCTATCCCTCGTTACCTATTAACTAAATATACTTACTAACTAATGGAGATTAAAATTATTATGAATATTAAATGTAATGTAAGGTGTAGTACAAACAAGCAATGTTTGTTTGTTTGTTTGTTGTAAATACTACGGCTACTAGGATATAGATAGATATAATTGAATATATAATAGAGATATATTTATTTATTTATTTATTTGGATGGATGGATGGAATTTATAGTAAATTAAATACTTTTCTTAGTAGAATCATATTGCGGCCCTGAAAAGGGCCTTTTGTGATCGCATCGCAAGCCAGATGCGGCGAGCTGACCGTAAATAGGGACTGAGAATATAATAATAATATCTAAGCCTTCTTCTCGGTCTTCTTCGGCAGTAACACAGCCTGAATGTTGGGCAACACACCACCCTGAGCGATGGTCACGCCGGAGAGGAGTTTATTCAATTCCTCATCGTTGCGGATCGCCAATTGGAGATGTCTCGGTATGATTCTTGTCTTCTTGTTGTCACGTGCCGCGTTACCGGCCAACTCGAGGACCTCAGCTGCGAGATATTCCATGACGGCGGCCAAATAGACCGGTGCACCGGCGCCGACGCGCTCGGCGTAATTGCCGTTACGCAGTAATCTATGTATACGACCGACAGGAAACTGCAAACCGGCACGATTAGAACGAGACTTCGCCTTCCCCTTGACCTTGCCACCCTTGCCGCGTCCAGACATTGTCGATGAATAAAATTTACTGCGTGCAAGTAATGAATGAATGTGAAGTTATATTATAATAACACACACAATATAAACGCGAACCAGTGAAATTAATTAATTACAAAACGATCCGGATTTTTTTTAAACCTTTATATGCAATAGTAGATCGTCAAACGCTATACTAAGACGACGAGCGAACTCGAACGAGCTACGGTGAGCCAGAACGTAATGGACGTGGTGGATATTTTAAATTGAAATTGAGTAAGGGAGAGAGAGCGAGAGAGTAAGTGAGTGAGAGAGAGCGAGCGAGCGATTGAACGAGCGTTCGAGAGCGGGGGGAGGGCGGGGTGTAGGGAGGAGAGAGAATAAGTGAAATTCGTGAAAATATGTATTAATTAGGTAATTTGTTTTGTGCGATGAAATATGAATGAATCTTACATCTGGATGTGAAGTTATGATAAAAATTATGAGAAATTTATCATATAAAAAAAAAAATAACCACGAAGTGTAAGGCGATCGCTCGCTGCGCTTCGCGATCGCCTTACACTTCTAACCTAATCAATCCATGTACATTTTGAATAGAAAGGATAAACGGGCAGGGCAGGGCAGGGCAAGTAGCTACCTTTCTTTAATATGTATTACAAATGTGATTTTGAAAAGTTTAAAATGTACGTATGTATATATCAATCGGGCGAATGGATAACGTACTAACTGCGTACGTACGTACCCAAGTAATTATTATTTTGATGAAATAAAATAAGAAGGAAGGAAGGAAGGAAACAAACAATGGTGTCGTCATCGTCGTCATCGTTGTAAACAAACACACGATATTTGTTGATATTGGAATGGAATAATATGTTAGCCCTGAAAAGGGCTTTTTGGTATAAGTACATAATTGTGTGTATGTACGTCACGTCGTGCGTGCCGTGCCGTGCCGGCCGCTACTTGCTGCTGCAGGCGGCGCACACCAACCAAACCACCCACGCACCGGTGCGGTGCGGCGCGGCGCGACGGCTGGCTGCTGCGGCAGCGGCAGCGGCGGCGGCGGCGGCGCGAGGCGCGAGGCGCGCGGCTGTTGCTGCCAGAGTCCGTCAACTTTACTTCTTAGCTGCTGCCTTTTTGGTGGCGGCCTGCTTAGATTTGGATGCGGCGGCGGCGGCCTTCTTAGGTTTGGGCGCTTTTGGTTTCTTCGTAGGCGGCTTGGCGGTTTTCTTGGCTTTTGGCGCGGCGCCGCCGCTCTTACCTTTAGCGGGGGAAACTGCTGCGGCGGCCTTCTTAGCTGCCGCGGCGGGCTTCTTCTTGGCGGCGGCTGCTTTTTTATCCTTCGTAGCGGCCGCCGACGAGGCGGCTTTTGACGATTTCGACGGCGATGCGGAAGCAGCAGATGCACCCCTCTTGTTGGTGCCCTTAGTCGCGGCGGCGGCGGCGGCAGCGGACGATTTTTTACTACCTTTAGATGCAGAGGGGGCTGCGGTCTTGGCGACGGCCTTACCCGCGCTGCCGGTTGGCTTCTTCGCGGTAGATGATTTTGATTCCAGTTTAAACGAGCCCGATGCACCTTTGCCTTTGGTCTGTATCAGTGTACCGGATTCGACGGCGCTCTTCAAATATTTCCTGATGAACGGCGCCAGCTTCTCCGCGTCAACCTTGTACTGAGCGGCTATGTATTTCTTGATCGCCTGAAGTGACGATCCGCTGCGCTCTTTCAACTCCTTGATGGCGCTGTTGACCATTTCCGAAGTTTTCGGATGTGTCGGTTTCGCCTTGGGTTTCTTGGCTCCGGCGGCGGACGCTTTCGGTTTCTTCGCAGGAGTGGCCGGCGCCGGTGCTTCTGTAGCTACAGCTGTGTCTGCCATTTTTGCACAACAAAAATCAAATCACTCACAATCACAAAGCTTAATAAGTATGTATATTGAAAGAACAGACAGACAATCAGTCAGTATTAGTAGATTAGATGTCGCCACTGCAAATTTATCATTTTACCAATACACATCGAGGCATTACCGTAAGGAGAGCCGCGGTGTCGTGAGACGTTTTCTCGTATGAACACTTCCAACTTTTCACTAACACCTATATAAATTATTATATTTTTAACATGGTTCTATAATTATTAAAACATTAATATATATTTATATGAATACATCATGAACGTGTTCACGTAACGTTCACTTAAAACGGTTCTCAAGTGCATTACATGACGCGCTACAGGTGTTTATTTTCATCGCCTCGTATGCATCGTGCTTAGTGTCCAGTTCAAAAGTGATTTTTCTCTATAAAACGTAAAGATTTTACCTATATCGGTCGATAAGTAAACGGTGAAGATTCCGAACTTGAAACACAAAAAGATTTCACTCCTCTCTAGACATATTGTGACCGTTTTGACGAGTGTAACGTGGACGGTCGTAAAACAGCAACAACTACTATTTTCTGAACAGCTGCTGCTGCCGACCGACCGACCGATGAAACTGTTGATGTTTCCTATCCAAGACTCGTACAATTTGATTGATTTGATTGTTGTACATTTAATATCTACTTACTTACTTAGTACCTAATTAGAACATTGCATAATGTCAATTATGGACTATTTACATAATATTATACACATATCTGCCTGACAGACAATAGGTATACCTAAATAGTTATTCATTCATTTAGTCTATATTACTTAAATAAATGATGCTGTGCACTCATTAGAAAACGTTACAAAAACAAACTTACTTAGGTACTAAATTTTGAATGTGTCATGTTTTCGTTTTATAATAATAATAATATATGTACTAGCTGTTTCTTTTACCCGCGTTCCCGAGGGATCTTATTTTTTCCCGGGATAAAAAGTAGCTAGCCTATGTGCTATTCCAGACTATAATCTATTTCCATGCCAAATTTCATCCAGATCCATTCAGCCGTTCTCGTGTAAATGAGTAACAAACATCCAAACTTTCCCATTTATAATATTAGTAAGATGTAGGTATTATCAAAGTAGCTGTCTTGGCGTCTATGTACCTACATATTTAAGGTAGGTAATCTTGTACTTGTTGTAACTTATTGTATGTATGTATGTATGTATGTATGTATCTATCTATCTATCTTTATTATTATGTATAAAAAAATATGGATAGGATACGGTAGGTAGGTAGGTAGGTAGGTAAGTAAGTAAGTAAGTAAGTAAGTAAGTAAGTCATAGGTACATACATTCATCGTACGTAATTCGTAAGGTACACTACGATACAGAAACAGTTTGCATCAAGTATTAATTATAAACAAACGGAATTATTTGCGGCCCTGAAAAGGGCCTTTTGTTTGTGTGTACGTAGGTATATGTTCGTCTCGATCAATAAATATAGCAGGTATATTTCGATCGATCGATATTAACACATCCCGACACGAAGACGTCGGTGTTTTTAACCACCGAAACCGTACAGTGTACGTCCCTGACGTTTCAGAGCGTAGACTACGTCCATGGCGGTGACAGTCTTCCTCTTCGCGTGTTCAGTGTAAGTGACAGCGTCACGGATCACGTTCTCTAGAAACACTTTAAGAACACCACGAGTCTCCTCGTATATCAGACCTGATATACGCTTCACGCCTCCTCTGCGAGCCAAACGACGGATCGCAGGTTTGGTGATGCCCTGGATGTTGTCACGTAGTACTTTTCTGTGACGCTTTGCTCCACCTTTTCCCAGACCCTTTCCTCCCTTACCGCGACCGGTCATTTTTATTAATTAATTAACAATGAAATGTGTACGCACACGTAAGTAGGTACGAACGAACGCACGTATGAATCTGACTGCAGACTGACTACAATTTTTTTTTTCGATTCAGGACTTCTCACTACCCCTCACGGGGCATGGGGAACCAGTGTCAGGGCGCTGTGCCCTATGACTGGGGTGGCGTCGCCGCCCGTGAATACGGGCGGGTCATTGGGACTTAGGGTCACTTCTTGTTTAGGGGATGGGGATGGGGGATGGGGGGGGTGTCATGTCCGGTGGTTTCTTCTTGCCGCCCGGGCGGACCGCCCTACCGGGTGAGACCGCTGGCGTGCCAGCGGAGGCCCAGCAGGAGCAGTCAACGCTATGGTACCGGGCGGCCGCTTGTGTTGGTGGCTTGTGTTGGAGGCCCCATGGCCTCGGCTTCGTCGGAGTCCTCTTCGGTGTTTTCGGAGGCTTCCGAGTTGGCGACCAGGTCTCTGGGCAGTGCTCTGGGCAGTGCCTTCCTGTCTGGAGGTCGCGCGTGCAGGGGGGCCAGGTCCCGGATGTGTTCCAGGCTCGACCCGTCCGCTCGCGCGAACATCTTCTTCGCCAGTCTGGCAATGAATGCATCCAGGCTCTCGATCCGCAAGTCCCTCTGGATCGTGGAATTTCTTACTAGTCTCGGGGCGTTCGCTATTTTCCTCAATGTAAGTGTTTGTTGTGCACGCAGCCGCTTTTTGTTGGCCTCGCTTGTGAGGGCATACCAAGCGGGGGCGGCATATGTAAGTCGGCTGCGTATATAGGTTTTGAACACCCCGAGCTTCACCCGCAGGGGGATGCGCGGAGAGTTTAGCACTGGATGCAGTTTCGCTCTGGCGGCTCTGGTCTGCCCGACGGTCGCTCTGACGTGGGGCCTCATGGTCAAATTGGAGTCAATGGTGATCCCCAGGTACTTGACTACCCGGGACCACTTTATGTACTGGCCTGCGAGCTTCATCATGGGTGGCGGCTTTATGTAGCTGCCTATCAGGATGGCCTGTGTCTTCCCGACGTTCACCGATAGCCTCCACCTGGAGAGCCATTCTGGCAGCCGGTCCAACGTTCTCTGAACCTTTCTGGCGGCGTGGCGTCTGTTCATAGACGTTGCGTAGTAGGCGGCGTCGTCCGCGTAGAGTGCCAGGTGGGATCCCTCTTCCAGGGGGATGTCGTCGGTGAAGTGGGAGTACAGGCTCGGTGACAGGCAGCTACCCTGTGGGACGCCTGCTGCGATGGGCCGCACTGCGGATACGGCGTCCTCTACCACCACTCTGAAGTTCCTCTTGTTTAGGAACGAGGCGATCACCTTCACTAGGCGACGGGGGATCTCGGGCGATGCGAGTTTGTGCAGCAGACCCGCGTGCCATACTCTGTCGAACGCCTTTTCCATGTCGAGGAATACTGCGACGGTGTACTCTTTCCGGTTGGCGGCGACCGTCATGTCGTGCAGTACCCTCGACAGCTGAAGTGTGGTGCTGTGTTCAGCGCGGAATCCGAACTGCTCGCGGCGTGGCTTGATGTGCGGCAGAAGTTGCTGCAGCAGGAGCGCCTCGAACACTTTGGAGATGGTAGGAAGCAACGTTATGGGCCGGTAGCTTTCAGCTTTTAAGATATTTTTCCCGGGCTTGGGCAACATGATCACGTGCCCAGTTTTCCAGCTTTCCGGGAATTTTCCCGAGCGCAGGATTCCGTTGTACAGGCGGGTCAGCGCCGCCACGGTCCTGTATGGCAGGTGGCGCAGCGCCGTGTTGGTGATGCCGTCTGCGCCCGGGGCCTTTCTTGGCTTGGTTTTCCTAATCGCCCGCTGGACTGAGCCCGGGGAGAGAAAGATTGGGTTCTCTTCTGGGGCCACCGGCCGTGCGAGGTAGGTGTTTAGGTGTTGCTCTACTGCTGCAACGTGTTTGGCATCTGCAGTCGGATTCGGCTGGAATTGGCGTTCGAGATGGTCTGCGAAGATTTCCGCGCGGTCTGCTGCGCGGTATCTGGGCGTCCCGTCGCCGTGGAGTAATGGATGTATTGGGGTTGGGGTGTTGGAGAGTTGGCGGCACAGCTTATGCATCGCCGGCCATTCCTCTCCCGCAGTTTCCACCACCCTCTCCCAGCTGTCTGCGCTGTGGGAGTCCAGCTCGGCCTTTACCCTCTCTTTCAGGGCGTTGAGTCTACTTTTGAGGAGCGGACATCTTGTCTCTTGCCACCGCTTGCGCATGCGCCGCTTGGCAAGTATCAGGTCTCGGATTCTTTGGGGGAGCGCTTGCAGCTTCCCCCGTGGGAGTGGCTTCTTTGCGTGCTCAAGGGCTTCTTGGATGCGGGCGGTGAGCTCCTCTGCGAGTGCATCAACGTCCTCTGCTGATGTCACAGGCCGAGTTGGTGTGCTCCTATCCATTTCCTCCGTGAAGGTGATCCAGTCGGTCCTTGGACGTGGCACTGGAAGCGTTGATCTGGTTGGTGGTGCCGCCAGGACGACGAGTACTGGCTGGTGATCAGATCCTAGCTCATCTAGGAGAACTTCTTGTATGGGCTGGTAGTGGAGTCCCTTGTGTACGGTGATGTCGAGGACGTCCGCCCTGTATGCTGGGTTCTCAGGGTAATGGGTCGGGACTTCCGGACCACTGACCGCATAACCCTGGGACTCCGAATCGTCCAGGAGGATTTTACCACTTTGGTTTGTTGTTAGGGAGTTCCATGCCGCGTGCTTGCAGTTTAGGTCGCCGGCAATGAGGGTGGGGACCGGCTGGTCCAGCAGCAGGTGGACATCTGCCGGTTCCAGTTGGTTCTGGGGCGGTTTGTAGGCCGCGAAGATTCTTGTTTCCCTGCCGGCGACGTTCAGCTCGACGCCTAATGCGGACATGGAACTCAGGCTTCTGTGTGGGATTGGTTGGTGGACGATTCTCCTTTTGATCAGAACTACCAGCCCTCGGCATGGTCTGCCTATGGCGGATCTTTCGTCCTGGCGGTAGGCGAGATATCCCGGGAATTTTATTTTTGTTGCAGGTCCCAGGAAGGTCTCGCCTATGAGTGCCACGTCTATGTTTTGCTCCTGCAGTAGGGGGCGAAGTAGTGCGACCTTGTTGCGGAGGCCGCGGGCATTCCAGTGGATGATTCTGAGGCTTCGTCTATCCATTGGTGATTGTTTGAATTATCTCCGCCATGCCGTCGAGGACCACCCTGACGGTATCCTCGCCTGCCAATAGTGCACTAAGCACCTTTTGGAGTACCTTCAGGGCGGCCTCTGCGCCCTTTCGGTGACCCTCCGAAGTTTCCCGGGCTGGTCCCCTCCCGGGGGGCGCAGTGGGTCTTTTCTGGGCCTTTGCGTCGCTTTGGGTCCGCTGGGGCCCTTGCGTGGAGGCGGGGCGGGGGTGCGCGGGTTCTGTCGCCTGCGAGGTTTCCGCTACTGTTTGGGTCTGGGTCTGGGCCGGGGGGGGGGTGGGCTTCTTCTTCCTTTTCCCCCTCTTTCTCCCCCTCCTGGTTGAGGAGGTCGCTCCACGCTGGGTGGGGGCATTTGCCGCCGCCATGAGGGAGGTTCCTTCCTCCTCCTCTTGGATGCCTGTGGGGGCGGGTTGGGTTCTGTCTCTACGCCGGTCTCCCCCAGAGATGGCGACGGTTCCCGCTTTTTTATTCCTGGCCTCTTTCCGGAAGGCGGGGCATTTGAAGTCATTTGCTGGGTGGGGCCCGCCGCAGTTGATGCAGGTGGCCGGCTCCTCCAGCGGTCGTGGGCAGTCTTTTGCCGTGTGCTCCTCGCCGCATCGCACACACGCAAGGGTGCGGTGGCAGTTGTGGCTGGAGTGCCGGAACTGCTGACAGCGGTGACATTGGGCGGGCCCTTTCTTGCCCCGCCAAGCATCTATCTTCACGCCAGGCATGCACATCAGCTCTTCTACTTCGTAGATGGCTGGCGTGAGGTCCGGGGTACGCTTGAGGATTGCCAGGAATATGCATCCGGGCCTTCCTCTGCGAGCCCGGATGGGGCGGGCGTATTCAGGTTCAAACCCTAGGGCGCGGAGCTCCTCCATGATCTCCTCGGGATCGGTGTCCACCGGCAGCCCGACTACAATTTTTCTGGTTCGAGCATTATTTATACCCTACGTGTGACGAGTAGCGCACTATCAAAACGCGATGCCATCCGTGAGTACGAACGAGACAGACGAAGGTAACAATTGTGCGATTTCATTGGTTGGTTGGTATGGTATGGTATGGTAGGTACCTACCGTACCACGTACGTAATTATAGATATTGAGTTGAGGTGAAATTATTATGTTTGTTTACTTCAAATTTATTATTATGTATGTAAATATAAATAGTTTAAATTTTTCACATTACATTTACATACATACATACATACATACATACATACATACGGAGATGTTATTATTATTATTTTTTTATTTTTTTTTTTTTTTATTATTAAGTTACACATTTAAATTATATAATACCTACAATATATAGATTCCGCGTTGCATTTTCTTTCTCATGAGATAGGTATCTTATGGTTGCGAGTTTGTAAAGTTTGTTTGTTTCATTCCAATTCTTTCTTTCTGAATTCAAAAGTACCTACCTATCATAATGTTATACATAATATTATGTATTATGAAGTTATCTAACTACGTATGATTTGATGAAATTTTATACTAGTCTATTATTTATTATATATTAAAAGTTAATTTAAAGTCATAACGTCATGTGTGTGGGAAATTGTTTGTTTGATATATATGTGGCCCTGAAAAGGGCCTTTTTATTAGCACGATGCTTGCGCTGCGGGATTAAGTTGAACGAGTTTAGTACACATTCACCACCGGCCGGCCAGCACACGAACAAACAACGGGTGGTTGGTTGGGTGACTAAGCGCGTTCGCCTCTGATCCTGCGCGCCAGCTGTATATCCTTGGGCATGATGGTGACACGTTTGGCGTGAATAGCGCACAAGTTGGTGTCCTCAAAAAGGCCGACCAGATAAGCCTCGCTGGCCTCCTGCAGCGCCATAACGGCCGAACTCTGGAAACGTAGATCTGTCTTGAAATCTTGTGCGATCTCACGGACGAGACGTTGGAATGGCAGTTTGCGAATCAACAACTCTGTACTCTTCTGGTAGCGACGGATCTCACGGAGTGCAACAGTTCCCGGTCTGTAGCGATGCGGTTTCTTGACACCACCGGTTGCCGGTGCACTCTTGCGCGCAGCCTTGGTGGCCAGCTGTTTACGTGGCGCTTTACCGCCTGTGGATTTACGAGCGGTCTGTTTTGTACGTGCCATAGCGAGCGACGACTACGAATCAATGAAAAATATAAAATATAATCGAAAATTTCGAATACGAACGAACACCGAGTCTGCCTGCGTAAACGAATATGACGACGAACTGACCGAGACGGTAGTATTTATAATGTACACGAAGGAGACGGCCTTTGTATATCTATCACTCTCACACAATGAAAATAATACGAACGAAACGAAATGAAACGAAACCCAGGATATTATTTATTAATTTGGTAGGTAGGTAGGTAGGTAGGTAGGTAGGTAGGTAGGTAGGTAGGTAGGTAGGTAGGTAGGTAGGTAGGTATGTATGTATGTATGTATGTATGTATGTATGTATGTATGTATGTATGTATGTATGTATGTATGTATGTATGTATGTATGTATGTATGTATGTACATGCATATTATTGTTATGTATTATAATTAATTTAAATTTTCACAATACCTATATAAAATATATTGTATTGTTGACGTGATGATAATTGATTGTTATAACATTTTATATAGGATATATTGTATAGGTAGGTATGTATGTATGTATGTATTATTTATTTAAATAATATGTTTCGTTCGTTTGTATCATGGCTTATATTAATGTTAGCATTATTAAAATAAAAAAAATAATACTTTCAATCATCAGGGTAAGTAAATAAGTAAGTAAGTAAGTAAGTAATAATATGAATAATTTTTTGGCCCTGAAAAGGGCCTTTTGAGTTTCAATGCTTGTGCATGTTTTGAGTACGCATAAAAGCGTACAAAGATACATGCAAGCACTGTGCGAAGTGCGACGCCTTCCTGCTCCTCCTCACTTGGAGCTGGTGTATTTGGTGACGGCTTTGGTGCCCTCACTCACCGCGTGCTTGGCAAGCTCGCCGGGCAACAGAAGTCTCACAGAGGTCTGCACCTCCCTGGAGGTGATGGTAGAACGTTTGTTGTAATGGGCGAGACGAGATGCTTCAGCGGCGATACGTTCGAATATGTCATTAACGAACGAATTCATAATAGACATGGCCTTGCTGGATATACCGGTGTCGGGATGCACCTGCTTGAGCACCTTGTAGATGTAAATGGCATAGCTCTCCTTCCTCTTGTGCTTCTTCTTTTTCTTGTCGGTTTTGGAGATGTTCTTCTGTGCTTTGCCAGATTTCTTGGCAGCCTTTCCGCTAGTCTTAGGCGGCATAATGTAAGTAGATAGTATTTATGCAAGATAAATCAAACACTGTTAGCGACCGAGGGGTACGTACGTAGCTGACTGACTGACAGACACGTGAGAATGCCTTTGAATTTTATAAATTTCTTATTATGATTCGGGTTATTCGTTCGATTTCGTCAACATAGTGAACGAGCTAAATACGGCCATACTGCCAATCAGCGTAGTGCGTAAAAGAGATGGCAAATATACCCTTCCTTCTCTAACGCTACCTAAAAATAAAAGAACAACAATAATTATGAATATTAGTATTTATTTATCTATCTATCTATCCCTCGTTACCTATTAACTAAATATACTTACTAACTAATGGAGATTAAAATTATTATGAATATTAAATGTAATGTAAGGTGTAGTACAAACAAGCAATGTTTGTTTGTTTGTTTGTTGTAAATACTACGGCTACTAGGATATAGATAGATATAATTGAATATATAATAGAGATATATTTATTTATTTATTTATTTGGATGGATGGATGGAATTTATAGTAAATTAAATACTTTTCTTAGTAGAATCATATTGCGGCCCTGAAAAGGGCCTTTTGTGATCGCATCGCAAGCCAGATGCGGCGAGCTGACCGTAAATAGGGACTGAGAATATAATAATAATATCTAAGCCTTCTTCTCGGTCTTCTTCGGCAGTAACACAGCCTGAATGTTGGGCAACACACCACCCTGAGCGATGGTCACGCCGGAGAGGAGTTTATTCAATTCCTCATCGTTGCGGATCGCCAATTGGAGATGTCTCGGTATGATTCTTGTCTTCTTGTTGTCACGTGCCGCGTTACCGGCCAACTCGAGGACCTCAGCTGCGAGATATTCCATGACGGCGGCCAAATAGACCGGTGCACCGGCGCCGACGCGCTCGGCGTAATTGCCGTTACGCAGTAATCTATGTATACGACCGACAGGAAACTGCAAACCGGCACGATTAGAACGAGACTTCGCCTTCCCCTTGACCTTGCCACCCTTGCCGCGTCCAGACATTGTCGATGAATAAAATTTACTGCGTGCAAGTAATGAATGAATGTGAAGTTATATTATAATAACACACACAATATAAACGCGAACCAGTGAAATTAATTAATTACAAAACGATCCGGATTTTTTTTAAACCTTTATATGCAATAGTAGATCGTCAAACGCTATACTAAGACGACGAGCGAACTCGAACGAGCTACGGTGAGCCAGAACGTAATGGACGTGGTGGATATTTTAAATTGAAATTGAGTAAGGGAGAGAGAGCGAGAGAGTAAGTGAGTGAGAGAGAGCGAGCGAGCGATTGAACGAGCGTTCGAGAGCGGGGGGAGGGCGGGGTGTAGGGAGGAGAGAGAATAAGTGAAATTCGTGAAAATATGTATTAATTAGGTAATTTGTTTTGTGCGATGAAATATGAATGAATCTTACATCTGGATGTGAAGTTATGATAAAAATTATGAGAAATTTATCATATAAAAAAAAAAATAACCACGAAGTGTAAGGCGATCGCTCGCTGCGCTTCGCGATCGCCTTACACTTCTAACCTAATCAATCCATGTACATTTTGAATAGAAAGGATAAACGGGCAGGGCAGGGCAGGGCAAGTAGCTACCTTTCTTTAATATGTATTACAAATGTGATTTTGAAAAGTTTAAAATGTACGTATGTATATATCAATCGGGCGAATGGATAACGTACTAACTGCGTACGTACGTACCCAAGTAATTATTATTTTGATGAAATAAAATAAGAAGGAAGGAAGGAAGGAAACAAACAATGGTGTCGTCATCGTCGTCATCGTTGTAAACAAACACACGATATTTGTTGATATTGGAATGGAATAATATGTTAGCCCTGAAAAGGGCTTTTTGGTATAAGTACATAATTGTGTGTATGTACGTCACGTCGTGCGTGCCGTGCCGTGCCGGCCGCTACTTGCTGCTGCAGGCGGCGCACACCAACCAAACCACCCACGCACCGGTGCGGTGCGGCGCGGCGCGACGGCTGGCTGCTGCGGCAGCGGCAGCGGCGGCGGCGGCGGCGCGAGGCGCGAGGCGCGCGGCTGTTGCTGCCAGAGTCCGTCAACTTTACTTCTTAGCTGCTGCCTTTTTGGTGGCGGCCTGCTTAGATTTGGATGCGGCGGCGGCGGCCTTCTTAGGTTTGGGCGCTTTTGGTTTCTTCGTAGGCGGCTTGGCGGTTTTCTTGGCTTTTGGCGCGGCGCCGCCGCTCTTACCTTTAGCGGGGGAAACTGCTGCGGCGGCCTTCTTAGCTGCCGCGGCGGGCTTCTTCTTGGCGGCGGCTGCTTTTTTATCCTTCGTAGCGGCCGCCGACGAGGCGGCTTTTGACGATTTCGACGGCGATGCGGAAGCAGCAGATGCACCCCTCTTGTTGGTGCCCTTAGTCGCGGCGGCGGCGGCGGCAGCGGACGATTTTTTACTACCTTTAGATGCAGAGGGGGCTGCGGTCTTGGCGACGGCCTTACCCGCGCTGCCGGTTGGCTTCTTCGCGGTAGATGATTTTGATTCCAGTTTAAACGAGCCCGATGCACCTTTGCCTTTGGTCTGTATCAGTGTACCGGATTCGACGGCGCTCTTCAAATATTTCCTGATGAACGGCGCCAGCTTCTCCGCGTCAACCTTGTACTGAGCGGCTATGTATTTCTTGATCGCCTGAAGTGACGATCCGCTGCGCTCTTTCAACTCCTTGATGGCGCTGTTGACCATTTCCGAAGTTTTCGGATGTGTCGGTTTCGCCTTGGGTTTCTTGGCTCCGGCGGCGGACGCTTTCGGTTTCTTCGCAGGAGTGGCCGGCGCCGGTGCTTCTGTAGCTACAGCTGTGTCTGCCATTTTTGCACAACAAAAATCAAATCACTCACAATCACAAAGCTTAATAAGTATGTATATTGAAAGAACAGACAGACAATCAGTCAGTATTAGTAGATTAGATGTCGCCACTGCAAATTTATCATTTTACCAATACACATCGAGGCATTACCGTAAGGAGAGCCGCGGTGTCGTGAGACGTTTTCTCGTATGAACACTTCCAACTTTTCACTAACACCTATATAAATTATTATATTTTTAACATGGTTCTATAATTATTAAAACATTAATATATATTTATATGAATACATCATGAACGTGTTCACGTAACGTTCACTTAAAACGGTTCTCAAGTGCATTACATGACGCGCTACAGGTGTTTATTTTCATCGCCTCGTATGCATCGTGCTTAGTGTCCAGTTCAAAAGTGATTTTTCTCTATAAAACGTAAAGATTTTACCTATATCGGTCGATAAGTAAACGGTGAAGATTCCGAACTTGAAACACAAAAAGATTTCACTCCTCTCTAGACATATTGTGACCGTTTTGACGAGTGTAACGTGGACGGTCGTAAAACAGCAACAACTACTATTTTCTGAACAGCTGCTGCTGCCGACCGACCGACCGATGAAACTGTTGATGTTTCCTATCCAAGACTCGTACAATTTGATTGATTTGATTGTTGTACATTTAATATCTACTTACTTACTTAGTACCTAATTAGAACATTGCATAATGTCAATTATGGACTATTTACATAATATTATACACATATCTGCCTGACAGACAATAGGTATACCTAAATAGTTATTCATTCATTTAGTCTATATTACTTAAATAAATGATGCTGTGCACTCATTAGAAAACGTTACAAAAACAAACTTACTTAGGTACTAAATTTTGAATGTGTCATGTTTTCGTTTTATAATAATAATAATATATGTACTAGCTGTTTCTTTTACCCGCGTTCCCGAGGGATCTTATTTTTTCCCGGGATAAAAAGTAGCTAGCCTATGTGCTATTCCAGACTATAATCTATTTCCATGCCAAATTTCATCCAGATCCATTCAGCCGTTCTCGTGTAAATGAGTAACAAACATCCAAACTTTCCCATTTATAATATTAGTAAGATGTAGGTATTATCAAAGTAGCTGTCTTGGCGTCTATGTACCTACATATTTAAGGTAGGTAATCTTGTACTTGTTGTAACTTATTGTATGTATGTATGTATGTATGTATGTATCTATCTATCTATCTTTATTATTATGTATAAAAAAATATGGATAGGATACGGTAGGTAGGTAGGTAGGTAGGTAAGTAAGTAAGTAAGTAAGTAAGTAAGTAAGTCATAGGTACATACATTCATCGTACGTAATTCGTAAGGTACACTACGATACAGAAACAGTTTGCATCAAGTATTAATTATAAACAAACGGAATTATTTGCGGCCCTGAAAAGGGCCTTTTGTTTGTGTGTACGTAGGTATATGTTCGTCTCGATCAATAAATATAGCAGGTATATTTCGATCGATCGATATTAACACATCCCGACACGAAGACGTCGGTGTTTTTAACCACCGAAACCGTACAGTGTACGTCCCTGACGTTTCAGAGCGTAGACTACGTCCATGGCGGTGACAGTCTTCCTCTTCGCGTGTTCAGTGTAAGTGACAGCGTCACGGATCACGTTCTCTAGAAACACTTTAAGAACACCACGAGTCTCCTCGTATATCAGACCTGATATACGCTTCACGCCTCCTCTGCGAGCCAAACGACGGATCGCAGGTTTGGTGATGCCCTGGATGTTGTCACGTAGTACTTTTCTGTGACGCTTTGCTCCACCTTTTCCCAGACCCTTTCCTCCCTTACCGCGACCGGTCATTTTTATTAATTAATTAACAATGAAATGTGTACGCACACGTAAGTAGGTACGAACGAACGCACGTATGAATCTGACTGCAGACTGACTACAATTTTTCTGGTTCGAGCATTATTTATACCCTACGTGTGACGAGTAGCGCACTATCAAAACGCGATGCCATCCGTGAGTACGAACGAGACAGACGAAGGTAACAATTGTGCGATTTCATTGGTTGGTTGGTATGGTATGGTATGGTAGGTACCTACCGTACCACGTACGTAATTATAGATATTGAGTTGAGGTGAAATTATTATGTTTGTTTACTTCAAATTTATTATTATGTATGTAAATATAAATAGTTTAAATTTTTCACATTACATTTACATACATACATACATACATACATACATACATACGGAGATGTTATTATTATTATTTTTTTTTTTTTTTTTTTTTTTATTATTAAGTTACACATTTAAATTATATAATACCTACAATATATAGATTCCGCGTTGCATTTTCTTTCTCATGAGATAGGTATCTTATGGTTGCGAGTTTGTAAAGTTTGTTTGTTTCATTCCAATTCTTTCTTTCTGAATTCAAAAGTACCTACCTATCATAATGTTATACATAATATTATGTATTATGAAGTTATCTAACTACGTATGATTTGATGAAATTTTATACTAGTCTATTATTTATTATATATTAAAAGTTAATTTAAAGTCATAACGTCATGTGTGTGGGAAATTGTTTGTTTGATATATATGTGGCCCTGAAAAGGGCCTTTTTATTAGCACGATGCTTGCGCTGCGGGATTAAGTTGAACGAGTTTAGTACACATTCACCACCGGCCGGCCAGCACACGAACAAACAACGGGTGGTTGGTTGGGTGACTAAGCGCGTTCGCCTCTGATCCTGCGCGCCAGCTGTATATCCTTGGGCATGATGGTGACACGTTTGGCGTGAATAGCGCACAAGTTGGTGTCCTCAAAAAGGCCGACCAGATAAGCCTCGCTGGCCTCCTGCAGCGCCATAACGGCCGAACTCTGGAAACGTAGATCTGTCTTGAAATCTTGTGCGATCTCACGGACGAGACGTTGGAATGGCAGTTTGCGAATCAACAACTCTGTACTCTTCTGGTAGCGACGGATCTCACGGAGTGCAACAGTTCCCGGTCTGTAGCGATGCGGTTTCTTGACACCACCGGTTGCCGGTGCACTCTTGCGCGCAGCCTTGGTGGCCAGCTGTTTACGTGGCGCTTTACCGCCTGTGGATTTACGAGCGGTCTGTTTTGTACGTGCCATAGCGAGCGACGACTACGAATCAATGAAAAATATAAAATATAATCGAAAATTTCGAATACGAACGAACACCGAGTCTGCCTGCGTAAACGAATATGACGACGAACTGACCGAGACGGTAGTATTTATAATGTACACGAAGGAGACGGCCTTTGTATATCTATCACTCTCACACAATGAAAATAATACGAACGAAACGAAATGAAACGAAACCCAGGATATTATTTATTAATTTGGTAGGTAGGTAGGTAGGTAGGTAGGTAGGTAGGTAGGTAGGTAGGTAGGTAGGTAGGTAGGTAGGTAGGTATGTATGTATGTATGTATGTATGTATGTATGTATGTATGTATGTATGTATGTATGTATGTATGTATGTATGTATGTATGTATGTATGTATGTACATGCATATTATTGTTATGTATTATAATTAATTTAAATTTTCACAATACCTATATAAAATATATTGTATTGTTGACGTGATGATAATTGATTGTTATAACATTTTATATAGGATATATTGTATAGGTAGGTATGTATGTATGTATGTATTATTTATTTAAATAATATGTTTCGTTCGTTTGTATCATGGCTTATATTAATGTTAGCATTATTAAAATAAAAAAAATAATACTTTCAATCATCAGGGTAAGTAAATAAGTAAGTAAGTAAGTAAGTAATAATATGAATAATTTTTTGGCCCTGAAAAGGGCCTTTTGAGTTTCAATGCTTGTGCATGTTTTGAGTACGCATAAAAGCGTACAAAGATACATGCAAGCACTGTGCGAAGTGCGACGCCTTCCTGCTCCTCCTCACTTGGAGCTGGTGTATTTGGTGACGGCTTTGGTGCCCTCACTCACCGCGTGCTTGGCAAGCTCGCCGGGCAACAGAAGTCTCACAGAGGTCTGCACCTCCCTGGAGGTGATGGTAGAACGTTTGTTGTAATGGGCGAGACGAGATGCTTCAGCGGCGATACGTTCGAATATGTCATTAACGAACGAATTCATAATAGACATGGCCTTGCTGGATATACCGGTGTCGGGATGCACCTGCTTGAGCACCTTGTAGATGTAAATGGCATAGCTCTCCTTCCTCTTGTGCTTCTTCTTTTTCTTGTCGGTTTTGGAGATGTTCTTCTGTGCTTTGCCAGATTTCTTGGCAGCCTTTCCGCTAGTCTTAGGCGGCATAATGTAAGTAGATAGTATTTATGCAAGATAAATCAAACACTGTTAGCGACCGAGGGGTACGTACGTAGCTGACTGACTGACAGACACGTGAGAATGCCTTTGAATTTTATAAATTTCTTATTATGATTCGGGTTATTCGTTCGATTTCGTCAACATAGTGAACGAGCTAAATACGGCCATACTGCCAATCAGCGTAGTGCGTAAAAGAGATGGCAAATATACCCTTCCTTCTCTAACGCTACCTAAAAATAAAAGAACAACAATAATTATGAATATTAGTATTTATTTATCTATCTATCTATCCCTCGTTACCTATTAACTAAATATACTTACTAACTAATGGAGATTAAAATTATTATGAATATTAAATGTAATGTAAGGTGTAGTACAAACAAGCAATGTTTGTTTGTTTGTTTGTTGTAAATACTACGGCTACTAGGATATAGATAGATATAATTGAATATATAATAGAGATATATTTATTTATTTATTTATTTGGATGGATGGATGGAATTTATAGTAAATTAAATACTTTTCTTAGTAGAATCATATTGCGGCCCTGAAAAGGGCCTTTTGTGATCGCATCGCAAGCCAGATGCGGCGAGCTGACCGTAAATAGGGACTGAGAATATAATAATAATATCTAAGCCTTCTTCTCGGTCTTCTTCGGCAGTAACACAGCCTGAATGTTGGGCAACACACCACCCTGAGCGATGGTCACGCCGGAGAGGAGTTTATTCAATTCCTCATCGTTGCGGATCGCCAATTGGAGATGTCTCGGTATGATTCTTGTCTTCTTGTTGTCACGTGCCGCGTTACCGGCCAACTCGAGGACCTCAGCTGCGAGATATTCCATGACGGCGGCCAAATAGACCGGTGCACCGGCGCCGACGCGCTCGGCGTAATTGCCGTTACGCAGTAATCTATGTATACGACCGACAGGAAACTGCAAACCGGCACGATTAGAACGAGACTTCGCCTTCCCCTTGACCTTGCCACCCTTGCCGCGTCCAGACATTGTCGATGAATAAAATTTACTGCGTGCAAGTAATGAATGAATGTGAAGTTATATTATAATAACACACACAATATAAACGCGAACCAGTGAAATTAATTAATTACAAAACGATCCGGATTTTTTTTAAACCTTTATATGCAATAGTAGATCGTCAAACGCTATACTAAGACGACGAGCGAACTCGAACGAGCTACGGTGAGCCAGAACGTAATGGACGTGGTGGATATTTTAAATTGAAATTGAGTAAGGGAGAGAGAGCGAGAGAGTAAGTGAGTGAGAGAGAGCGAGCGAGCGATTGAACGAGCGTTCGAGAGCGGGGGGAGGGCGGGGTGTAGGGAGGAGAGAGAATAAGTGAAATTCGTGAAAATATGTATTAATTAGGTAATTTGTTTTGTGCGATGAAATATGAATGAATCTTACATCTGGATGTGAAGTTATGATAAAAATTATGAGAAATTTATCATATAAAAAAAAAAATAACCACGAAGTGTAAGGCGATCGCTCGCTGCGCTTCGCGATCGCCTTACACTTCTAACCTAATCAATCCATGTACATTTTGAATAGAAAGGATAAACGGGCAGGGCAGGGCAGGGCAAGTAGCTACCTTTCTTTAATATGTATTACAAATGTGATTTTGAAAAGTTTAAAATGTACGTATGTATATATCAATCGGGCGAATGGATAACGTACTAACTGCGTACGTACGTACCCAAGTAATTATTATTTTGATGAAATAAAATAAGAAGGAAGGAAGGAAGGAAACAAACAATGGTGTCGTCATCGTCGTCATCGTTGTAAACAAACACACGATATTTGTTGATATTGGAATGGAATAATATGTTAGCCCTGAAAAGGGCTTTTTGGTATAAGTACATAATTGTGTGTATGTACGTCACGTCGTGCGTGCCGTGCCGTGCCGGCCGCTACTTGCTGCTGCAGGCGGCGCACCAACCAAACCACCCACGCACCGGTGCGGTGCGGCGCGGCGCGACGGCTGGCTGCTGCGGCAGCGGCAGCGGCGGCGGCGGCGGCGCGAGGCGCGAGGCGCGCGGCTGTTGCTGCCAGAGTCCGTCAACTTTACTTCTTAGCTGCTGCCTTTTTGGTGGCGGCCTGCTTAGATTTGGATGCGGCGGCGGCGGCCTTCTTAGGTTTGGGCGCTTTTGGTTTCTTCGTAGGCGGCTTGGCGGTTTTCTTGGCTTTTGGCGCGGCGCCGCCGCTCTTACCTTTAGCGGGGGAAACTGCTGCGGCGGCCTTCTTAGCTGCCGCGGCGGGCTTCTTCTTGGCGGCGGCTGCTTTTTTATCCTTCGTAGCGGCCGCCGACGAGGCGGCTTTTGACGATTTCGACGGCGATGCGGAAGCAGCAGATGCACCCCTCTTGTTGGTGCCCTTAGTCGCGGCGGCGGCGGCGGCAGCGGACGATTTTTTACTACCTTTAGATGCAGAGGGGGCTGCGGTCTTGGCGACGGCCTTACCCGCGCTGCCGGTTGGCTTCTTCGCGGTAGATGATTTTGATTCCAGTTTAAACGAGCCCGATGCACCTTTGCCTTTGGTCTGTATCAGTGTACCGGATTCGACGGCGCTCTTCAAATATTTCCTGATGAACGGCGCCAGCTTCTCCGCGTCAACCTTGTACTGAGCGGCTATGTATTTCTTGATCGCCTGAAGTGACGATCCGCTGCGCTCTTTCAACTCCTTGATGGCGCTGTTGACCATTTCCGAAGTTTTCGGATGTGTCGGTTTCGCCTTGGGTTTCTTGGCTCCGGCGGCGGACGCTTTCGGTTTCTTCGCAGGAGTGGCCGGCGCCGGTGCTTCTGTAGCTACAGCTGTGTCTGCCATTTTTGCACAACAAAAATCAAATCACTCACAATCACAAAGCTTAATAAGTATGTATATTGAAAGAACAGACAGACAATCAGTCAGTATTAGTAGATTAGATGTCGCCACTGCAAATTTATCATTTTACCAATACACATCGAGGCATTACCGTAAGGAGAGCCGCGGTGTCGTGAGACGTTTTCTCGTATGAACACTTCCAACTTTTCACTAACACCTATATAAATTATTATATTTTTAACATGGTTCTATAATTATTAAAACATTAATATATATTTATATGAATACATCATGAACGTGTTCACGTAACGTTCACTTAAAACGGTTCTCAAGTGCATTACATGACGCGCTACAGGTGTTTATTTTCATCGCCTCGTATGCATCGTGCTTAGTGTCCAGTTCAAAAGTGATTTTTCTCTATAAAACGTAAAGATTTTACCTATATCGGTCGATAAGTAAACGGTGAAGATTCCGAACTTGAAACACAAAAAGATTTCACTCCTCTCTAGACATATTGTGACCGTTTTGACGAGTGTAACGTGGACGGTCGTAAAACAGCAACAACTACTATTTTCTGAACAGCTGCTGCTGCCGACCGACCGACCGATGAAACTGTTGATGTTTCCTATCCAAGACTCGTACAATTTGATTGATTTGATTGTTGTACATTTAATATCTACTTACTTACTTAGTACCTAATTAGAACATTGCATAATGTCAATTATGGACTATTTACATAATATTATACACATATCTGCCTGACAGACAATAGGTATACCTAAATAGTTATTCATTCATTTAGTCTATATTACTTAAATAAATGATGCTGTGCACTCATTAGAAAACGTTACAAAAACAAACTTACTTAGGTACTAAATTTTGAATGTGTCATGTTTTCGTTTTATAATAATAATAATATATGTACTAGCTGTTTCTTTTACCCGCGTTCCCGAGGGATCTTATTTTTTCCCGGGATAAAAAGTAGCTAGCCTATGTGCTATTCCAGACTATAATCTATTTCCATGCCAAATTTCATCCAGATCCATTCAGCCGTTCTCGTGTAAATGAGTAACAAACATCCAAACTTTCCCATTTATAATATTAGTAAGATGTAGGTATTATCAAAGTAGCTGTCTTGGCGTCTATGTACCTACATATTTAAGGTAGGTAATCTTGTACTTGTTGTAACTTATTGTATGTATGTATGTATGTATGTATGTATCTATCTATCTATCTTTATTATTATGTATAAAAAAATATGGATAGGATACGGTAGGTAGGTAGGTAGGTAGGTAAGTAAGTAAGTAAGTAAGTAAGTAAGTAAGTCATAGGTACATACATTCATCGTACGTAATTCGTAAGGTACACTACGATACAGAAACAGTTTGCATCAAGTATTAATTATAAACAAACGGAATTATTTGCGGCCCTGAAAAGGGCCTTTTGTTTGTGTGTACGTAGGTATATGTTCGTCTCGATCAATAAATATAGCAGGTATATTTCGATCGATCGATATTAACACATCCCGACACGAAGACGTCGGTGTTTTTAACCACCGAAACCGTACAGTGTACGTCCCTGACGTTTCAGAGCGTAGACTACGTCCATGGCGGTGACAGTCTTCCTCTTCGCGTGTTCAGTGTAAGTGACAGCGTCACGGATCACGTTCTCTAGAAACACTTTAAGAACACCACGAGTCTCCTCGTATATCAGACCTGATATACGCTTCACGCCTCCTCTGCGAGCCAAACGACGGATCGCAGGTTTGGTGATGCCCTGGATGTTGTCACGTAGTACTTTTCTGTGACGCTTTGCTCCACCTTTTCCCAGACCCTTTCCTCCCTTACCGCGACCGGTCATTTTTATTAATTAATTAACAATGAAATGTGTACGCACACGTAAGTAGGTACGAACGAACGCACGTATGAATCTGACTGCAGACTGACTACAATTTTTCTGGTTCGAGCATTATTTATACCCTACGTGTGACGAGTAGCGCACTATCAAAACGCGATGCCATCCGTGAGTACGAACGAGACAGACGAAGGTAACAATTGTGCGATTTCATTGGTTGGTTGGTATGGTATGGTATGGTAGGTACCTACCGTACCACGTACGTAATTATAGATATTGAGTTGAGGTGAAATTATTATGTTTGTTTACTTCAAATTTATTATTATGTATGTAAATATAAATAGTTTAAATTTTTCACATTACATTTACATACATACATACATACATACATACATACATACGGAGATGTTATTATTATTATTTTTTTTTTTTTTTTTTTTTTTATTATTAAGTTACACATTTAAATTATATAATACCTACAATATATAGATTCCGCGTTGCATTTTCTTTCTCATGAGATAGGTATCTTATGGTTGCGAGTTTGTAAAGTTTGTTTGTTTCATTCCAATTCTTTCTTTCTGAATTCAAAAGTACCTACCTATCATAATGTTATACATAATATTATGTATTATGAAGTTATCTAACTACGTATGATTTGATGAAATTTTATACTAGTCTATTATTTATTATATATTAAAAGTTAATTTAAAGTCATAACGTCATGTGTGTGGGAAATTGTTTGTTTGATATATATGTGGCCCTGAAAAGGGCCTTTTTATTAGCACGATGCTTGCGCTGCGGGATTAAGTTGAACGAGTTTAGTACACATTCACCACCGGCCGGCCAGCACACGAACAAACAACGGGTGGTTGGTTGGGTGACTAAGCGCGTTCGCCTCTGATCCTGCGCGCCAGCTGTATATCCTTGGGCATGATGGTGACACGTTTGGCGTGAATAGCGCACAAGTTGGTGTCCTCAAAAAGGCCGACCAGATAAGCCTCGCTGGCCTCCTGCAGCGCCATAACGGCCGAACTCTGGAAACGTAGATCTGTCTTGAAATCTTGTGCGATCTCACGGACGAGACGTTGGAATGGCAGTTTGCGAATCAACAACTCTGTACTCTTCTGGTAGCGACGGATCTCACGGAGTGCAACAGTTCCCGGTCTGTAGCGATGCGGTTTCTTGACACCACCGGTTGCCGGTGCACTCTTGCGCGCAGCCTTGGTGGCCAGCTGTTTACGTGGCGCTTTACCGCCTGTGGATTTACGAGCGGTCTGTTTTGTACGTGCCATAGCGAGCGACGACTACGAATCAATGAAAAATATAAAATATAATCGAAAATTTCGAATACGAACGAACACCGAGTCTGCCTGCGTAAACGAATATGACGACGAACTGACCGAGACGGTAGTATTTATAATGTACACGAAGGAGACGGCCTTTGTATATCTATCACTCTCACACAATGAAAATAATACGAACGAAACGAAATGAAACGAAACCCAGGATATTATTTATTAATTTGGTAGGTAGGTAGGTAGGTAGGTAGGTAGGTAGGTAGGTAGGTAGGTAGGTAGGTAGGTAGGTAGGTAGGTATGTATGTATGTATGTATGTATGTATGTATGTATGTATGTATGTATGTATGTATGTATGTATGTATGTATGTATGTATGTATGTACATGCATATTATTGTTATGTATTATAATTAATTTAAATTTTCACAATACCTATATAAAATATATTGTATTGTTGACGTGATGATAATTGATTGTTATAACATTTTATATAGGATATATTGTATAGGTAGGTATGTATGTATGTATGTATTATTTATTTAAATAATATGTTTCGTTCGTTTGTATCATGGCGAAATACGGGGAAGCACTTGCGGTTTCCCTAGACATCTCGAAGGCCTTTGACAGGGTTTGGCATGACAGCCTGATTGGCAAGCTTCATTCCTACGGCCTACCGTCTGGATTGTGTTCTTGGATATCTGACTTTCTGAGGGATCGATCGATTCGAGTTGTCATTGATGGCTGCTCGTCCGATCAATTGGCTATTAATGCCGGGGTCCCTCAGGGGTCGGTTCTCTCTGCGACGTTATTTCTGCTCCACATCAATGACCTGCTAAAACCCGGTACCTTTGGGTACGCAGATGACAGCACAGTTGTAGAGAGTTACATATCTAGTGCACGGTCCAGCGTGTCACAGGTCCAGTCTCTCAGAGAGGCCATGGTTGAGCGCTTGAACTTGTCCTTGAAAGCTGTCTCCGACTGGGGTGACGCTAATTTGGTCAAGTTCAACGCCACCAAAACCCAAGCGTGTCTCTTCTCTGCTAAACGGAGTCAATTCCAGCTGACTCCTACTTTCCGTGGTGTATCCGTGCCGATAAACGACAACCTTGAGCTTCTCGGTGTCAAATTAACGGCTAGTCTCAATTTTGGCTCCTACATTGAGTCGAAGGCTCAACTTGCTGCCAAAAAGCTGGGCGTCCTCTCGAAGGTCAGACGGTACTTCACACCGGAACAGCTGCTCAATTTGTATCAAGCGCAAGTTCGGTCGTGTGTGGAGTACTGCTCTCATCTTTGGGACGGTTCGGCCAAATATCAGCTAGAGGCACTGGAGTCAATTGAGAGACGAGCCAAAAGGCTTATTGACAACGAGGCGCTGGTCGAGGCAAGGCTTCAGAGCCTTGAGCATCGACGCAGAGTTGCTAGCTTATCGGTATTTTATCGGATACATTTTGGCGAGTGTGCGACGGAATTGCATAACTTGATTCCACCAAGCCCGTTCCACCATCGGACAACCAGACGTACGGCGATGCGCCACCGTTACATGGTGGACATTCCATCTCTGCGCACGAAGCGATTTGCTTCATCTTTCATCATGCGTACTGCAAAGGAGTGGAACTCCTTGCCTGAGTCTGTGTTTCCCGATAATTACAACCTGGTAGTCTTCAAGGCTCGAGTGAACAGGTTACTTCTGGGTAAGCGTGCACCATCGTAGACCACATCATCACCAAAGATCAAGTGAGATGTGGTCAAACGCAAACCTATTGAACAATAAAAAAAAAAAAAAAAAAAAAAAATGGCTTATATTAATGTTAGCATTATTAAAATAAAAAAAATAATACTTTCAATCATCAGGGTAAGTAAATAAGTAAGTAAGTAAGTAAGTAATAATATGAATAATTTTTTGGCCCTGAAAAGGGCCTTTTGAGTTTCAATGCTTGTGCATGTTTTGAGTACGCATAAAAGCGTACAAAGATACATGCAAGCACTGTGCGAAGTGCGACGCCTTCCTGCTCCTCCTCACTTGGAGCTGGTGTATTTGGTGACGGCTTTGGTGCCCTCACTCACCGCGTGCTTGGCAAGCTCGCCGGGCAACAGAAGTCTCACAGAGGTCTGCACCTCCCTGGAGGTGATGGTAGAACGTTTGTTGTAATGGGCGAGACGAGATGCTTCAGCGGCGATACGTTCGAATATGTCATTAACGAACGAATTCATAATAGACATGGCCTTGCTGGATATACCGGTGTCGGGATGCACCTGCTTGAGCACCTTGTAGATGTAAATGGCATAGCTCTCCTTCCTCTTGTGCTTCTTCTTTTTCTTGTCGGTTTTGGAGATGTTCTTCTGTGCTTTGCCAGATTTCTTGGCAGCCTTTCCGCTAGTCTTAGGCGGCATAATGTAAGTAGATAGTATTTATGCAAGATAAATCAAACACTGTTAGCGACCGAGGGGTACGTACGTAGCTGACTGACTGACAGACACGTGAGAATGCCTTTGAATTTTATAAATTTCTTATTATGATTCGGGTTATTCGTTCGATTTCGTCAACATAGTGAACGAGCTAAATACGGCCATACTGCCAATCAGCGTAGTGCGTAAAAGAGATGGCAAATATACCCTTCCTTCTCTAACGCTACCTAAAAATAAAAGAACAACAATAATTATGAATATTAGTATTTATTTATCTATCTATCTATCCCTCGTTACCTATTAACTAAATATACTTACTAACTAATGGAGATTAAAATTATTATGAATATTAAATGTAATGTAAGGTGTAGTACAAACAAGCAATGTTTGTTTGTTTGTTTGTTGTAAATACTACGGCTACTAGGATATAGATAGATATAATTGAATATATAATAGAGATATATTTATTTATTTATTTATTTGGATGGATGGATGGAATTTATAGTAAATTAAATACTTTTCTTAGTAGAATCATATTGCGGCCCTGAAAAGGGCCTTTTGTGATCGCATCGCAAGCCAGATGCGGCGAGCTGACCGTAAATAGGGACTGAGAATATAATAATAATATCTAAGCCTTCTTCTCGGTCTTCTTCGGCAGTAACACAGCCTGAATGTTGGGCAACACACCACCCTGAGCGATGGTCACGCCGGAGAGGAGTTTATTCAATTCCTCATCGTTGCGGATCGCCAATTGGAGATGTCTCGGTATGATTCTTGTCTTCTTGTTGTCACGTGCCGCGTTACCGGCCAACTCGAGGACCTCAGCTGCGAGATATTCCATGACGGCGGCCAAATAGACCGGTGCACCGGCGCCGACGCGCTCGGCGTAATTGCCGTTACGCAGTAATCTATGTATACGACCGACAGGAAACTGCAAACCGGCACGATTAGAACGAGACTTCGCCTTCCCCTTGACCTTGCCACCCTTGCCGCGTCCAGACATTGTCGATGAATAAAATTTACTGCGTGCAAGTAATGAATGAATGTGAAGTTATATTATAATAACACACACAATATAAACGCGAACCAGTGAAATTAATTAATTACAAAACGATCCGGATTTTTTTTAAACCTTTATATGCAATAGTAGATCGTCAAACGCTATACTAAGACGACGAGCGAACTCGAACGAGCTACGGTGAGCCAGAACGTAATGGACGTGGTGGATATTTTAAATTGAAATTGAGTAAGGGAGAGAGAGCGAGAGAGTAAGTGAGTGAGAGAGAGCGAGCGAGCGATTGAACGAGCGTTCGAGAGCGGGGGGAGGGCGGGGTGTAGGGAGGAGAGAGAATAAGTGAAATTCGTGAAAATATGTATTAATTAGGTAATTTGTTTTGTGCGATGAAATATGAATGAATCTTACATCTGGATGTGAAGTTATGATAAAAATTATGAGAAATTTATCATATAAAAAAAAAAATAACCACGAAGTGTAAGGCGATCGCTCGCTGCGCTTCGCGATCGCCTTACACTTCTAACCTAATCAATCCATGTACATTTTGAATAGAAAGGATAAACGGGCAGGGCAGGGCAGGGCAAGTAGCTACCTTTCTTTAATATGTATTACAAATGTGATTTTGAAAAGTTTAAAATGTACGTATGTATATATCAATCGGGCGAATGGATAACGTACTAACTGCGTACGTACGTACCCAAGTAATTATTATTTTGATGAAATAAAATAAGAAGGAAGGAAGGAAGGAAACAAACAATGGTGTCGTCATCGTCGTCATCGTTGTAAACAAACACACGATATTTGTTGATATTGGAATGGAATAATATGTTAGCCCTGAAAAGGGCTTTTTGGTATAAGTACATAATTGTGTGTATGTACGTCACGTCGTGCGTGCCGTGCCGTGCCGGCCGCTACTTGCTGCTGCAGGCGGCGCACACCAACCAAACCACCCACGCACCGGTGCGGTGCGGCGCGGCGCGACGGCTGGCTGCTGCGGCAGCGGCAGCGGCGGCGGCGGCGGCGCGAGGCGCGAGGCGCGCGGCTGTTGCTGCCAGAGTCCGTCAACTTTACTTCTTAGCTGCTGCCTTTTTGGTGGCGGCCTGCTTAGATTTGGATGCGGCGGCGGCGGCCTTCTTAGGTTTGGGCGCTTTTGGTTTCTTCGTAGGCGGCTTGGCGGTTTTCTTGGCTTTTGGCGCGGCGCCGCCGCTCTTACCTTTAGCGGGGGAAACTGCTGCGGCGGCCTTCTTAGCTGCCGCGGCGGGCTTCTTCTTGGCGGCGGCTGCTTTTTTATCCTTCGTAGCGGCCGCCGACGAGGCGGCTTTTGACGATTTCGACGGCGATGCGGAAGCAGCAGATGCACCCCTCTTGTTGGTGCCCTTAGTCGCGGCGGCGGCGGCGGCAGCGGACGATTTTTTACTACCTTTAGATGCAGAGGGGGCTGCGGTCTTGGCGACGGCCTTACCCGCGCTGCCGGTTGGCTTCTTCGCGGTAGATGATTTTGATTCCAGTTTAAACGAGCCCGATGCACCTTTGCCTTTGGTCTGTATCAGTGTACCGGATTCGACGGCGCTCTTCAAATATTTCCTGATGAACGGCGCCAGCTTCTCCGCGTCAACCTTGTACTGAGCGGCTATGTATTTCTTGATCGCCTGAAGTGACGATCCGCTGCGCTCTTTCAACTCCTTGATGGCGCTGTTGACCATTTCCGAAGTTTTCGGATGTGTCGGTTTCGCCTTGGGTTTCTTGGCTCCGGCGGCGGACGCTTTCGGTTTCTTCGCAGGAGTGGCCGGCGCCGGTGCTTCTGTAGCTACAGCTGTGTCTGCCATTTTTGCACAACAAAAATCAAATCACTCACAATCACAAAGCTTAATAAGTATGTATATTGAAAGAACAGACAGACAATCAGTCAGTATTAGTAGATTAGATGTCGCCACTGCAAATTTATCATTTTACCAATACACATCGAGGCATTACCGTAAGGAGAGCCGCGGTGTCGTGAGACGTTTTCTCGTATGAACACTTCCAACTTTTCACTAACACCTATATAAATTATTATATTTTTAACATGGTTCTATAATTATTAAAACATTAATATATATTTATATGAATACATCATGAACGTGTTCACGTAACGTTCACTTAAAACGGTTCTCAAGTGCATTACATGACGCGCTACAGGTGTTTATTTTCATCGCCTCGTATGCATCGTGCTTAGTGTCCAGTTCAAAAGTGATTTTTCTCTATAAAACGTAAAGATTTTACCTATATCGGTCGATAAGTAAACGGTGAAGATTCCGAACTTGAAACACAAAAAGATTTCACTCCTCTCTAGACATATTGTGACCGTTTTGACGAGTGTAACGTGGACGGTCGTAAAACAGCAACAACTACTATTTTCTGAACAGCTGCTGCTGCCGACCGACCGACCGATGAAACTGTTGATGTTTCCTATCCAAGACTCGTACAATTTGATTGATTTGATTGTTGTACATTTAATATCTACTTACTTACTTAGTACCTAATTAGAACATTGCATAATGTCAATTATGGACTATTTACATAATATTATACACATATCTGCCTGACAGACAATAGGTATACCTAAATAGTTATTCATTCATTTAGTCTATATTACTTAAATAAATGATGCTGTGCACTCATTAGAAAACGTTACAAAAACAAACTTACTTAGGTACTAAATTTTGAATGTGTCATGTTTTCGTTTTATAATAATAATAATATATGTACTAGCTGTTTCTTTTACCCGCGTTCCCGAGGGATCTTATTTTTTCCCGGGATAAAAAGTAGCTAGCCTATGTGCTATTCCAGACTATAATCTATTTCCATGCCAAATTTCATCCAGATCCATTCAGCCGTTCTCGTGTAAATGAGTAACAAACATCCAAACTTTCCCATTTATAATATTAGTAAGATGTAGGTATTATCAAAGTAGCTGTCTTGGCGTCTATGTACCTACATATTTAAGGTAGGTAATCTTGTACTTGTTGTAACTTATTGTATGTATGTATGTATGTATGTATGTATCTATCTATCTATCTTTATTATTATGTATAAAAAAATATGGATAGGATACGGTAGGTAGGTAGGTAGGTAGGTAAGTAAGTAAGTAAGTAAGTAAGTAAGTAAGTCATAGGTACATACATTCATCGTACGTAATTCGTAAGGTACACTACGATACAGAAACAGTTTGCATCAAGTATTAATTATAAACAAACGGAATTATTTGCGGCCCTGAAAAGGGCCTTTTGTTTGTGTGTACGTAGGTATATGTTCGTCTCGATCAATAAATATAGCAGGTATATTTCGATCGATCGATATTAACACATCCCGACACGAAGACGTCGGTGTTTTTAACCACCGAAACCGTACAGTGTACGTCCCTGACGTTTCAGAGCGTAGACTACGTCCATGGCGGTGACAGTCTTCCTCTTCGCGTGTTCAGTGTAAGTGACAGCGTCACGGATCACGTTCTCTAGAAACACTTTAAGAACACCACGAGTCTCCTCGTATATCAGACCTGATATACGCTTCACGCCTCCTCTGCGAGCCAAACGACGGATCGCAGGTTTGGTGATGCCCTGGATGTTGTCACGTAGTACTTTTCTGTGACGCTTTGCTCCACCTTTTCCCAGACCCTTTCCTCCCTTACCGCGACCGGTCATTTTTATTAATTAATTAACAATGAAATGTGTACGCACACGTAAGTAGGTACGAACGAACGCACGTATGAATCTGACTGCAGACTGACTACAATTTTTCTGGTTCGAGCATTATTTATACCCTACGTGTGACGAGTAGCGCACTATCAAAACGCGATGCCATCCGTGAGTACGAACGAGACAGACGAAGGTAACAATTGTGCGATTTCATTGGTTGGTTGGTATGGTATGGTATGGTAGGTACCTACCGTACCACGTACGTAATTATAGATATTGAGTTGAGGTGAAATTATTATGTTTGTTTACTTCAAATTTATTATTATGTATGTAAATATAAATAGTTTAAATTTTTCACATTACATTTACATACATACATACATACATACATACATACATACGGAGATGTTATTATTATTATTTTTTTTTTTTTTTTTTTTTTTATTATTAAGTTACACATTTAAATTATATAATACCTACAATATATAGATTCCGCGTTGCATTTTCTTTCTCATGAGATAGGTATCTTATGGTTGCGAGTTTGTAAAGTTTGTTTGTTTCATTCCAATTCTTTCTTTCTGAATTCAAAAGTACCTACCTATCATAATGTTATACATAATATTATGTATTATGAAGTTATCTAACTACGTATGATTTGATGAAATTTTATACTAGTCTATTATTTATTATATATTAAAAGTTAATTTAAAGTCATAACGTCATGTGTGTGGGAAATTGTTTGTTTGATATATATGTGGCCCTGAAAAGGGCCTTTTTATTAGCACGATGCTTGCGCTGCGGGATTAAGTTGAACGAGTTTAGTACACATTCACCACCGGCCGGCCAGCACACGAACAAACAACGGGTGGTTGGTTGGGTGACTAAGCGCGTTCGCCTCTGATCCTGCGCGCCAGCTGTATATCCTTGGGCATGATGGTGACACGTTTGGCGTGAATAGCGCACAAGTTGGTGTCCTCAAAAAGGCCGACCAGATAAGCCTCGCTGGCCTCCTGCAGCGCCATAACGGCCGAACTCTGGAAACGTAGATCTGTCTTGAAATCTTGTGCGATCTCACGGACGAGACGTTGGAATGGCAGTTTGCGAATCAACAACTCTGTACTCTTCTGGTAGCGACGGATCTCACGGAGTGCAACAGTTCCCGGTCTGTAGCGATGCGGTTTCTTGACACCACCGGTTGCCGGTGCACTCTTGCGCGCAGCCTTGGTGGCCAGCTGTTTACGTGGCGCTTTACCGCCTGTGGATTTACGAGCGGTCTGTTTTGTACGTGCCATAGCGAGCGACGACTACGAATCAATGAAAAATATAAAATATAATCGAAAATTTCGAATACGAACGAACACCGAGTCTGCCTGCGTAAACGAATATGACGACGAACTGACCGAGACGGTAGTATTTATAATGTACACGAAGGAGACGGCCTTTGTATATCTATCACTCTCACACAATGAAAATAATACGAACGAAACGAAATGAAACGAAACCCAGGATATTATTTATTAATTTGGTAGGTAGGTAGGTAGGTAGGTAGGTAGGTAGGTAGGTAGGTAGGTAGGTAGGTAGGTAGGTAGGTAGGTATGTATGTATGTATGTATGTATGTATGTATGTATGTATGTATGTATGTATGTATGTATGTATGTATGTATGTATGTATGTATGTACATGCATATTATTGTTATGTATTATAATTAATTTAAATTTTCACAATACCTATATAAAATATATTGTATTGTTGACGTGATGATAATTGATTGTTATAACATTTTATATAGGATATATTGTATAGGTAGGTATGTATGTATGTATGTATTATTTATTTAAATAATATGTTTCGTTCGTTTGTATCATGGCGAAATACGGGGAAGCACTTGCGGTTTCCCTAGACATCTCGAAGGCCTTTGACAGGGTTTGGCATGACAGCCTGATTGGCAAGCTTCATTCCTACGGCCTACCGTCTGGATTGTGTTCTTGGATATCTGACTTTCTGAGGGATCGATCGATTCGAGTTGTCATTGATGGCTGCTCGTCCGATCAATTGGCTATTAATGCCGGGGTCCCTCAGGGGTCGGTTCTCTCTGCGACGTTATTTCTGCTCCACATCAATGACCTGCTAAAACCCGGTACCTTTGGGTACGCAGATGACAGCACAGTTGTAGAGAGTTACATATCTAGTGCACGGTCCAGCGTGTCACAGGTCCAGTCTCTCAGAGAGGCCATGGTTGAGCGCTTGAACTTGTCCTTGAAAGCTGTCTCCGACTGGGGTGACGCTAATTTGGTCAAGTTCAACGCCACCAAAACCCAAGCGTGTCTCTTCTCTGCTAAACGGAGTCAATTCCAGCTGACTCCTACTTTCCGTGGTGTATCCGTGCCGATAAACGACAACCTTGAGCTTCTCGGTGTCAAATTAACGGCTAGTCTCAATTTTGGCTCCTACATTGAGTCGAAGGCTCAACTTGCTGCCAAAAAGCTGGGCGTCCTCTCGAAGGTCAGACGGTACTTCACACCGGAACAGCTGCTCAATTTGTATCAAGCGCAAGTTCGGTCGTGTGTGGAGTACTGCTCTCATCTTTGGGACGGTTCGGCCAAATATCAGCTAGAGGCACTGGAGTCAATTGAGAGACGAGCCAAAAGGCTTATTGACAACGAGGCGCTGGTCGAGGCAAGGCTTCAGAGCCTTGAGCATCGACGCAGAGTTGCTAGCTTATCGGTATTTTATCGGATACATTTTGGCGAGTGTGCGACGGAATTGCATAACTTGATTCCACCAAGCCCGTTCCACCATCGGACAACCAGACGTACGGCGATGCGCCACCGTTACATGGTGGACATTCCATCTCTGCGCACGAAGCGATTTGCTTCATCTTTCATCATGCGTACTGCAAAGGAGTGGAACTCCTTGCCTGAGTCTGTGTTTCCCGATAATTACAACCTGGTAGTCTTCAAGGCTCGAGTGAACAGGTTACTTCTGGGTAAGCGTGCACCATCGTAGACCACATCATCACCAAAGATCAAGTGAGATGTGGTCAAACGCAAACCTATTGAACAATAAAAAAAAAAAAAAAAAAAAAAAATGGCTTATATTAATGTTAGCATTATTAAAATAAAAAAAATAATACTTTCAATCATCAGGGTAAGTAAATAAGTAAGTAAGTAAGTAAGTAATAATATGAATAATTTTTTGGCCCTGAAAAGGGCCTTTTGAGTTTCAATGCTTGTGCATGTTTTGAGTACGCATAAAAGCGTACAAAGATACATGCAAGCACTGTGCGAAGTGCGACGCCTTCCTGCTCCTCCTCACTTGGAGCTGGTGTATTTGGTGACGGCTTTGGTGCCCTCACTCACCGCGTGCTTGGCAAGCTCGCCGGGCAACAGAAGTCTCACAGAGGTCTGCACCTCCCTGGAGGTGATGGTAGAACGTTTGTTGTAATGGGCGAGACGAGATGCTTCAGCGGCGATACGTTCGAATATGTCATTAACGAACGAATTCATAATAGACATGGCCTTGCTGGATATACCGGTGTCGGGATGCACCTGCTTGAGCACCTTGTAGATGTAAATGGCATAGCTCTCCTTCCTCTTGTGCTTCTTCTTTTTCTTGTCGGTTTTGGAGATGTTCTTCTGTGCTTTGCCAGATTTCTTGGCAGCCTTTCCGCTAGTCTTAGGCGGCATAATGTAAGTAGATAGTATTTATGCAAGATAAATCAAACACTGTTAGCGACCGAGGGGTACGTACGTAGCTGACTGACTGACAGACACGTGAGAATGCCTTTGAATTTTATAAATTTCTTATTATGATTCGGGTTATTCGTTCGATTTCGTCAACATAGTGAACGAGCTAAATACGGCCATACTGCCAATCAGCGTAGTGCGTAAAAGAGATGGCAAATATACCCTTCCTTCTCTAACGCTACCTAAAAATAAAAGAACAACAATAATTATGAATATTAGTATTTATTTATCTATCTATCTATCCCTCGTTACCTATTAACTAAATATACTTACTAACTAATGGAGATTAAAATTATTATGAATATTAAATGTAATGTAAGGTGTAGTACAAACAAGCAATGTTTGTTTGTTTGTTTGTTGTAAATACTACGGCTACTAGGATATAGATAGATATAATTGAATATATAATAGAGATATATTTATTTATTTATTTATTTGGATGGATGGATGGAATTTATAGTAAATTAAATACTTTTCTTAGTAGAATCATATTGCGGCCCTGAAAAGGGCCTTTTGTGATCGCATCGCAAGCCAGATGCGGCGAGCTGACCGTAAATAGGGACTGAGAATATAATAATAATATCTAAGCCTTCTTCTCGGTCTTCTTCGGCAGTAACACAGCCTGAATGTTGGGCAACACACCACCCTGAGCGATGGTCACGCCGGAGAGGAGTTTATTCAATTCCTCATCGTTGCGGATCGCCAATTGGAGATGTCTCGGTATGATTCTTGTCTTCTTGTTGTCACGTGCCGCGTTACCGGCCAACTCGAGGACCTCAGCTGCGAGATATTCCATGACGGCGGCCAAATAGACCGGTGCACCGGCGCCGACGCGCTCGGCGTAATTGCCGTTACGCAGTAATCTATGTATACGACCGACAGGAAACTGCAAACCGGCACGATTAGAACGAGACTTCGCCTTCCCCTTGACCTTGCCACCCTTGCCGCGTCCAGACATTGTCGATGAATAAAATTTACTGCGTGCAAGTAATGAATGAATGTGAAGTTATATTATAATAACACACACAATATAAACGCGAACCAGTGAAATTAATTAATTACAAAACGATCCGGATTTTTTTTAAACCTTTATATGCAATAGTAGATCGTCAAACGCTATACTAAGACGACGAGCGAACTCGAACGAGCTACGGTGAGCCAGAACGTAATGGACGTGGTGGATATTTTAAATTGAAATTGAGTAAGGGAGAGAGAGCGAGAGAGTAAGTGAGTGAGAGAGAGCGAGCGAGCGATTGAACGAGCGTTCGAGAGCGGGGGGAGGGCGGGGTGTAGGGAGGAGAGAGAATAAGTGAAATTCGTGAAAATATGTATTAATTAGGTAATTTGTTTTGTGCGATGAAATATGAATGAATCTTACATCTGGATGTGAAGTTATGATAAAAATTATGAGAAATTTATCATATAAAAAAAAAAATAACCACGAAGTGTAAGGCGATCGCTCGCTGCGCTTCGCGATCGCCTTACACTTCTAACCTAATCAATCCATGTACATTTTGAATAGAAAGGATAAACGGGCAGGGCAGGGCAGGGCAAGTAGCTACCTTTCTTTAATATGTATTACAAATGTGATTTTGAAAAGTTTAAAATGTACGTATGTATATATCAATCGGGCGAATGGATAACGTACTAACTGCGTACGTACGTACCCAAGTAATTATTATTTTGATGAAATAAAATAAGAAGGAAGGAAGGAAGGAAACAAACAATGGTGTCGTCATCGTCGTCATCGTTGTAAACAAACACACGATATTTGTTGATATTGGAATGGAATAATATGTTAGCCCTGAAAAGGGCTTTTTGGTATAAGTACATAATTGTGTGTATGTACGTCACGTCGTGCGTGCCGTGCCGTGCCGGCCGCTACTTGCTGCTGCAGGCGGCGCACACCAACCAAACCACCCACGCACCGGTGCGGTGCGGCGCGGCGCGACGGCTGGCTGCTGCGGCAGCGGCAGCGGCGGCGGCGGCGGCGCGAGGCGCGAGGCGCGCGGCTGTTGCTGCCAGAGTCCGTCAACTTTACTTCTTAGCTGCTGCCTTTTTGGTGGCGGCCTGCTTAGATTTGGATGCGGCGGCGGCGGCCTTCTTAGGTTTGGGCGCTTTTGGTTTCTTCGTAGGCGGCTTGGCGGTTTTCTTGGCTTTTGGCGCGGCGCCGCCGCTCTTACCTTTAGCGGGGGAAACTGCTGCGGCGGCCTTCTTAGCTGCCGCGGCGGGCTTCTTCTTGGCGGCGGCTGCTTTTTTATCCTTCGTAGCGGCCGCCGACGAGGCGGCTTTTGACGATTTCGACGGCGATGCGGAAGCAGCAGATGCACCCCTCTTGTTGGTGCCCTTAGTCGCGGCGGCGGCGGCGGCAGCGGACGATTTTTTACTACCTTTAGATGCAGAGGGGGCTGCGGTCTTGGCGACGGCCTTACCCGCGCTGCCGGTTGGCTTCTTCGCGGTAGATGATTTTGATTCCAGTTTAAACGAGCCCGATGCACCTTTGCCTTTGGTCTGTATCAGTGTACCGGATTCGACGGCGCTCTTCAAATATTTCCTGATGAACGGCGCCAGCTTCTCCGCGTCAACCTTGTACTGAGCGGCTATGTATTTCTTGATCGCCTGAAGTGACGATCCGCTGCGCTCTTTCAACTCCTTGATGGCGCTGTTGACCATTTCCGAAGTTTTCGGATGTGTCGGTTTCGCCTTGGGTTTCTTGGCTCCGGCGGCGGACGCTTTCGGTTTCTTCGCAGGAGTGGCCGGCGCCGGTGCTTCTGTAGCTACAGCTGTGTCTGCCATTTTTGCACAACAAAAATCAAATCACTCACAATCACAAAGCTTAATAAGTATGTATATTGAAAGAACAGACAGACAATCAGTCAGTATTAGTAGATTAGATGTCGCCACTGCAAATTTATCATTTTACCAATACACATCGAGGCATTACCGTAAGGAGAGCCGCGGTGTCGTGAGACGTTTTCTCGTATGAACACTTCCAACTTTTCACTAACACCTATATAAATTATTATATTTTTAACATGGTTCTATAATTATTAAAACATTAATATATATTTATATGAATACATCATGAACGTGTTCACGTAACGTTCACTTAAAACGGTTCTCAAGTGCATTACATGACGCGCTACAGGTGTTTATTTTCATCGCCTCGTATGCATCGTGCTTAGTGTCCAGTTCAAAAGTGATTTTTCTCTATAAAACGTAAAGATTTTACCTATATCGGTCGATAAGTAAACGGTGAAGATTCCGAACTTGAAACACAAAAAGATTTCACTCCTCTCTAGACATATTGTGACCGTTTTGACGAGTGTAACGTGGACGGTCGTAAAACAGCAACAACTACTATTTTCTGAACAGCTGCTGCTGCCGACCGACCGACCGATGAAACTGTTGATGTTTCCTATCCAAGACTCGTACAATTTGATTGATTTGATTGTTGTACATTTAATATCTACTTACTTACTTAGTACCTAATTAGAACATTGCATAATGTCAATTATGGACTATTTACATAATATTATACACATATCTGCCTGACAGACAATAGGTATACCTAAATAGTTATTCATTCATTTAGTCTATATTACTTAAATAAATGATGCTGTGCACTCATTAGAAAACGTTACAAAAACAAACTTACTTAGGTACTAAATTTTGAATGTGTCATGTTTTCGTTTTATAATAATAATAATATATGTACTAGCTGTTTCTTTTACCCGCGTTCCCGAGGGATCTTATTTTTTCCCGGGATAAAAAGTAGCTAGCCTATGTGCTATTCCAGACTATAATCTATTTCCATGCCAAATTTCATCCAGATCCATTCAGCCGTTCTCGTGTAAATGAGTAACAAACATCCAAACTTTCCCATTTATAATATTAGTAAGATGTAGGTATTATCAAAGTAGCTGTCTTGGCGTCTATGTACCTACATATTTAAGGTAGGTAATCTTGTACTTGTTGTAACTTATTGTATGTATGTATGTATGTATGTATGTATCTATCTATCTATCTTTATTATTATGTATAAAAAAATATGGATAGGATACGGTAGGTAGGTAGGTAGGTAGGTAAGTAAGTAAGTAAGTAAGTAAGTAAGTAAGTCATAGGTACATACATTCATCGTACGTAATTCGTAAGGTACACTACGATACAGAAACAGTTTGCATCAAGTATTAATTATAAACAAACGGAATTATTTGCGGCCCTGAAAAGGGCCTTTTGTTTGTGTGTACGTAGGTATATGTTCGTCTCGATCAATAAATATAGCAGGTATATTTCGATCGATCGATATTAACACATCCCGACACGAAGACGTCGGTGTTTTTAACCACCGAAACCGTACAGTGTACGTCCCTGACGTTTCAGAGCGTAGACTACGTCCATGGCGGTGACAGTCTTCCTCTTCGCGTGTTCAGTGTAAGTGACAGCGTCACGGATCACGTTCTCTAGAAACACTTTAAGAACACCACGAGTCTCCTCGTATATCAGACCTGATATACGCTTCACGCCTCCTCTGCGAGCCAAACGACGGATCGCAGGTTTGGTGATGCCCTGGATGTTGTCACGTAGTACTTTTCTGTGACGCTTTGCTCCACCTTTTCCCAGACCCTTTCCTCCCTTACCGCGACCGGTCATTTTTATTAATTAATTAACAATGAAATGTGTACGCACACGTAAGTAGGTACGAACGAACGCACGTATGAATCTGACTGCAGACTGACTACAATTTTTCTGGTTCGAGCATTATTTATACCCTACGTGTGACGAGTAGCGCACTATCAAAACGCGATGCCATCCGTGAGTACGAACGAGACAGACGAAGGTAACAATTGTGCGATTTCATTGGTTGGTTGGTATGGTATGGTATGGTAGGTACCTACCGTACCACGTACGTAATTATAGATATTGAGTTGAGGTGAAATTATTATGTTTGTTTACTTCAAATTTATTATTATGTATGTAAATATAAATAGTTTAAATTTTTCACATTACATTTACATACATACATACATACATACATACATACATACGGAGATGTTATTATTATTATTTTTTTTTTTTTTTTTTTTTTTATTATTAAGTTACACATTTAAATTATATAATACCTACAATATATAGATTCCGCGTTGCATTTTCTTTCTCATGAGATAGGTATCTTATGGTTGCGAGTTTGTAAAGTTTGTTTGTTTCATTCCAATTCTTTCTTTCTGAATTCAAAAGTACCTACCTATCATAATGTTATACATAATATTATGTATTATGAAGTTATCTAACTACGTATGATTTGATGAAATTTTATACTAGTCTATTATTTATTATATATTAAAAGTTAATTTAAAGTCATAACGTCATGTGTGTGGGAAATTGTTTGTTTGATATATATGTGGCCCTGAAAAGGGCCTTTTTATTAGCACGATGCTTGCGCTGCGGGATTAAGTTGAACGAGTTTAGTACACATTCACCACCGGCCGGCCAGCACACGAACAAACAACGGGTGGTTGGTTGGGTGACTAAGCGCGTTCGCCTCTGATCCTGCGCGCCAGCTGTATATCCTTGGGCATGATGGTGACACGTTTGGCGTGAATAGCGCACAAGTTGGTGTCCTCAAAAAGGCCGACCAGATAAGCCTCGCTGGCCTCCTGCAGCGCCATAACGGCCGAACTCTGGAAACGTAGATCTGTCTTGAAATCTTGTGCGATCTCACGGACGAGACGTTGGAATGGCAGTTTGCGAATCAACAACTCTGTACTCTTCTGGTAGCGACGGATCTCACGGAGTGCAACAGTTCCCGGTCTGTAGCGATGCGGTTTCTTGACACCACCGGTTGCCGGTGCACTCTTGCGCGCAGCCTTGGTGGCCAGCTGTTTACGTGGCGCTTTACCGCCTGTGGATTTACGAGCGGTCTGTTTTGTACGTGCCATAGCGAGCGACGACTACGAATCAATGAAAAATATAAAATATAATCGAAAATTTCGAATACGAACGAACACCGAGTCTGCCTGCGTAAACGAATATGACGACGAACTGACCGAGACGGTAGTATTTATAATGTACACGAAGGAGACGGCCTTTGTATATCTATCACTCTCACACAATGAAAATAATACGAACGAAACGAAATGAAACGAAACCCAGGATATTATTTATTAATTTGGTAGGTAGGTAGGTAGGTAGGTAGGTAGGTAGGTAGGTAGGTAGGTAGGTAGGTAGGTAGGTAGGTAGGTATGTATGTATGTATGTATGTATGTATGTATGTATGTATGTATGTATGTATGTATGTATGTATGTATGTATGTATGTATGTATGTATGTATGTACATGCATATTATTGTTATGTATTATAATTAATTTAAATTTTCACAATACCTATATAAAATATATTGTATTGTTGACGTGATGATAATTGATTGTTATAACATTTTATATAGGATATATTGTATAGGTAGGTATGTATGTATGTATGTATTATTTATTTAAATAATATGTTTCGTTCGTTTGTATCATGGCTTATATTAATGTTAGCATTATTAAAATAAAAAAAATAATACTTTCAATCATCAGGGTAAGTAAATAAGTAAGTAAGTAAGTAAGTAATAATATGAATAATTTTTTGGCCCTGAAAAGGGCCTTTTGAGTTTCAATGCTTGTGCATGTTTTGAGTACGCATAAAAGCGTACAAAGATACATGCAAGCACTGTGCGAAGTGCGACGCCTTCCTGCTCCTCCTCACTTGGAGCTGGTGTATTTGGTGACGGCTTTGGTGCCCTCACTCACCGCGTGCTTGGCAAGCTCGCCGGGCAACAGAAGTCTCACAGAGGTCTGCACCTCCCTGGAGGTGATGGTAGAACGTTTGTTGTAATGGGCGAGACGAGATGCTTCAGCGGCGATACGTTCGAATATGTCATTAACGAACGAATTCATAATAGACATGGCCTTGCTGGATATACCGGTGTCGGGATGCACCTGCTTGAGCACCTTGTAGATGTAAATGGCATAGCTCTCCTTCCTCTTGTGCTTCTTCTTTTTCTTGTCGGTTTTGGAGATGTTCTTCTGTGCTTTGCCAGATTTCTTGGCAGCCTTTCCGCTAGTCTTAGGCGGCATAATGTAAGTAGATAGTATTTATGCAAGATAAATCAAACACTGTTAGCGACCGAGGGGTACGTACGTAGCTGACTGACTGACAGACACGTGAGAATGCCTTTGAATTTTATAAATTTCTTATTATGATTCGGGTTATTCGTTCGATTTCGTCAACATAGTGAACGAGCTAAATACGGCCATACTGCCAATCAGCGTAGTGCGTAAAAGAGATGGCAAATATACCCTTCCTTCTCTAACGCTACCTAAAAATAAAAGAACAACAATAATTATGAATATTAGTATTTATTTATCTATCTATCTATCCCTCGTTACCTATTAACTAAATATACTTACTAACTAATGGAGATTAAAATTATTATGAATATTAAATGTAATGTAAGGTGTAGTACAAACAAGCAATGTTTGTTTGTTTGTTTGTTGTAAATACTACGGCTACTAGGATATAGATAGATATAATTGAATATATAATAGAGATATATTTATTTATTTATTTATTTGGATGGATGGATGGAATTTATAGTAAATTAAATACTTTTCTTAGTAGAATCATATTGCGGCCCTGAAAAGGGCCTTTTGTGATCGCATCGCAAGCCAGATGCGGCGAGCTGACCGTAAATAGGGACTGAGAATATAATAATAATATCTAAGCCTTCTTCTCGGTCTTCTTCGGCAGTAACACAGCCTGAATGTTGGGCAACACACCACCCTGAGCGATGGTCACGCCGGAGAGGAGTTTATTCAATTCCTCATCGTTGCGGATCGCCAATTGGAGATGTCTCGGTATGATTCTTGTCTTCTTGTTGTCACGTGCCGCGTTACCGGCCAACTCGAGGACCTCAGCTGCGAGATATTCCATGACGGCGGCCAAATAGACCGGTGCACCGGCGCCGACGCGCTCGGCGTAATTGCCGTTACGCAGTAATCTATGTATACGACCGACAGGAAACTGCAAACCGGCACGATTAGAACGAGACTTCGCCTTCCCCTTGACCTTGCCACCCTTGCCGCGTCCAGACATTGTCGATGAATAAAATTTACTGCGTGCAAGTAATGAATGAATGTGAAGTTATATTATAATAACACACACAATATAAACGCGAACCAGTGAAATTAATTAATTACAAAACGATCCGGATTTTTTTTAAACCTTTATATGCAATAGTAGATCGTCAAACGCTATACTAAGACGACGAGCGAACTCGAACGAGCTACGGTGAGCCAGAACGTAATGGACGTGGTGGATATTTTAAATTGAAATTGAGTAAGGGAGAGAGAGCGAGAGAGTAAGTGAGTGAGAGAGAGCGAGCGAGCGATTGAACGAGCGTTCGAGAGCGGGGGGAGGGCGGGGTGTAGGGAGGAGAGAGAATAAGTGAAATTCGTGAAAATATGTATTAATTAGGTAATTTGTTTTGTGCGATGAAATATGAATGAATCTTACATCTGGATGTGAAGTTATGATAAAAATTATGAGAAATTTATCATATAAAAAAAAAAATAACCACGAAGTGTAAGGCGATCGCTCGCTGCGCTTCGCGATCGCCTTACACTTCTAACCTAATCAATCCATGTACATTTTGAATAGAAAGGATAAACGGGCAGGGCAGGGCAGGGCAAGTAGCTACCTTTCTTTAATATGTATTACAAATGTGATTTTGAAAAGTTTAAAATGTACGTATGTATATATCAATCGGGCGAATGGATAACGTACTAACTGCGTACGTACGTACCCAAGTAATTATTATTTTGATGAAATAAAATAAGAAGGAAGGAAGGAAGGAAACAAACAATGGTGTCGTCATCGTCGTCATCGTTGTAAACAAACACACGATATTTGTTGATATTGGAATGGAATAATATGTTAGCCCTGAAAAGGGCTTTTTGGTATAAGTACATAATTGTGTGTATGTACGTCACGTCGTGCGTGCCGTGCCGTGCCGGCCGCTACTTGCTGCTGCAGGCGGCGCACACCAACCAAACCACCCACGCACCGGTGCGGTGCGGCGCGGCGCGACGGCTGGCTGCTGCGGCAGCGGCAGCGGCGGCGGCGGCGGCGCGAGGCGCGAGGCGCGCGGCTGTTGCTGCCAGAGTCCGTCAACTTTACTTCTTAGCTGCTGCCTTTTTGGTGGCGGCCTGCTTAGATTTGGATGCGGCGGCGGCGGCCTTCTTAGGTTTGGGCGCTTTTGGTTTCTTCGTAGGCGGCTTGGCGGTTTTCTTGGCTTTTGGCGCGGCGCCGCCGCTCTTACCTTTAGCGGGGGAAACTGCTGCGGCGGCCTTCTTAGCTGCCGCGGCGGGCTTCTTCTTGGCGGCGGCTGCTTTTTTATCCTTCGTAGCGGCCGCCGACGAGGCGGCTTTTGACGATTTCGACGGCGATGCGGAAGCAGCAGATGCACCCCTCTTGTTGGTGCCCTTAGTCGCGGCGGCGGCGGCGGCAGCGGACGATTTTTTACTACCTTTAGATGCAGAGGGGGCTGCGGTCTTGGCGACGGCCTTACCCGCGCTGCCGGTTGGCTTCTTCGCGGTAGATGATTTTGATTCCAGTTTAAACGAGCCCGATGCACCTTTGCCTTTGGTCTGTATCAGTGTACCGGATTCGACGGCGCTCTTCAAATATTTCCTGATGAACGGCGCCAGCTTCTCCGCGTCAACCTTGTACTGAGCGGCTATGTATTTCTTGATCGCCTGAAGTGACGATCCGCTGCGCTCTTTCAACTCCTTGATGGCGCTGTTGACCATTTCCGAAGTTTTCGGATGTGTCGGTTTCGCCTTGGGTTTCTTGGCTCCGGCGGCGGACGCTTTCGGTTTCTTCGCAGGAGTGGCCGGCGCCGGTGCTTCTGTAGCTACAGCTGTGTCTGCCATTTTTGCACAACAAAAATCAAATCACTCACAATCACAAAGCTTAATAAGTATGTATATTGAAAGAACAGACAGACAATCAGTCAGTATTAGTAGATTAGATGTCGCCACTGCAAATTTATCATTTTACCAATACACATCGAGGCATTACCGTAAGGAGAGCCGCGGTGTCGTGAGACGTTTTCTCGTATGAACACTTCCAACTTTTCACTAACACCTATATAAATTATTATATTTTTAACATGGTTCTATAATTATTAAAACATTAATATATATTTATATGAATACATCATGAACGTGTTCACGTAACGTTCACTTAAAACGGTTCTCAAGTGCATTACATGACGCGCTACAGGTGTTTATTTTCATCGCCTCGTATGCATCGTGCTTAGTGTCCAGTTCAAAAGTGATTTTTCTCTATAAAACGTAAAGATTTTACCTATATCGGTCGATAAGTAAACGGTGAAGATTCCGAACTTGAAACACAAAAAGATTTCACTCCTCTCTAGACATATTGTGACCGTTTTGACGAGTGTAACGTGGACGGTCGTAAAACAGCAACAACTACTATTTTCTGAACAGCTGCTGCTGCCGACCGACCGACCGATGAAACTGTTGATGTTTCCTATCCAAGACTCGTACAATTTGATTGATTTGATTGTTGTACATTTAATATCTACTTACTTACTTAGTACCTAATTAGAACATTGCATAATGTCAATTATGGACTATTTACATAATATTATACACATATCTGCCTGACAGACAATAGGTATACCTAAATAGTTATTCATTCATTTAGTCTATATTACTTAAATAAATGATGCTGTGCACTCATTAGAAAACGTTACAAAAACAAACTTACTTAGGTACTAAATTTTGAATGTGTCATGTTTTCGTTTTATAATAATAATAATATATGTACTAGCTGTTTCTTTTACCCGCGTTCCCGAGGGATCTTATTTTTTCCCGGGATAAAAAGTAGCTAGCCTATGTGCTATTCCAGACTATAATCTATTTCCATGCCAAATTTCATCCAGATCCATTCAGCCGTTCTCGTGTAAATGAGTAACAAACATCCAAACTTTCCCATTTATAATATTAGTAAGATGTAGGTATTATCAAAGTAGCTGTCTTGGCGTCTATGTACCTACATATTTAAGGTAGGTAATCTTGTACTTGTTGTAACTTATTGTATGTATGTATGTATGTATGTATGTATCTATCTATCTATCTTTATTATTATGTATAAAAAAATATGGATAGGATACGGTAGGTAGGTAGGTAGGTAGGTAAGTAAGTAAGTAAGTAAGTAAGTAAGTAAGTCATAGGTACATACATTCATCGTACGTAATTCGTAAGGTACACTACGATACAGAAACAGTTTGCATCAAGTATTAATTATAAACAAACGGAATTATTTGCGGCCCTGAAAAGGGCCTTTTGTTTGTGTGTACGTAGGTATATGTTCGTCTCGATCAATAAATATAGCAGGTATATTTCGATCGATCGATATTAACACATCCCGACACGAAGACGTCGGTGTTTTTAACCACCGAAACCGTACAGTGTACGTCCCTGACGTTTCAGAGCGTAGACTACGTCCATGGCGGTGACAGTCTTCCTCTTCGCGTGTTCAGTGTAAGTGACAGCGTCACGGATCACGTTCTCTAGAAACACTTTAAGAACACCACGAGTCTCCTCGTATATCAGACCTGATATACGCTTCACGCCTCCTCTGCGAGCCAAACGACGGATCGCAGGTTTGGTGATGCCCTGGATGTTGTCACGTAGTACTTTTCTGTGACGCTTTGCTCCACCTTTTCCCAGACCCTTTCCTCCCTTACCGCGACCGGTCATTTTTATTAATTAATTAACAATGAAATGTGTACGCACACGTAAGTAGGTACGAACGAACGCACGTATGAATCTGACTGCAGACTGACTACAATTTTTCTGGTTCGAGCATTATTTATACCCTACGTGTGACGAGTAGCGCACTATCAAAACGCGATGCCATCCGTGAGTACGAACGAGACAGACGAAGGTAACAATTGTGCGATTTCATTGGTTGGTTGGTATGGTATGGTATGGTAGGTACCTACCGTACCACGTACGTAATTATAGATATTGAGTTGAGGTGAAATTATTATGTTTGTTTACTTCAAATTTATTATTATGTATGTAAATATAAATAGTTTAAATTTTTCACATTACATTTACATACATACATACATACATACATACATACATACGGAGATGTTATTATTATTATTTTTTTTTTTTTTTTTTTTTTTATTATTAAGTTACACATTTAAATTATATAATACCTACAATATATAGATTCCGCGTTGCATTTTCTTTCTCATGAGATAGGTATCTTATGGTTGCGAGTTTGTAAAGTTTGTTTGTTTCATTCCAATTCTTTCTTTCTGAATTCAAAAGTACCTACCTATCATAATGTTATACATAATATTATGTATTATGAAGTTATCTAACTACGTATGATTTGATGAAATTTTATACTAGTCTATTATTTATTATATATTAAAAGTTAATTTAAAGTCATAACGTCATGTGTGTGGGAAATTGTTTGTTTGATATATATGTGGCCCTGAAAAGGGCCTTTTTATTAGCACGATGCTTGCGCTGCGGGATTAAGTTGAACGAGTTTAGTACACATTCACCACCGGCCGGCCAGCACACGAACAAACAACGGGTGGTTGGTTGGGTGACTAAGCGCGTTCGCCTCTGATCCTGCGCGCCAGCTGTATATCCTTGGGCATGATGGTGACACGTTTGGCGTGAATAGCGCACAAGTTGGTGTCCTCAAAAAGGCCGACCAGATAAGCCTCGCTGGCCTCCTGCAGCGCCATAACGGCCGAACTCTGGAAACGTAGATCTGTCTTGAAATCTTGTGCGATCTCACGGACGAGACGTTGGAATGGCAGTTTGCGAATCAACAACTCTGTACTCTTCTGGTAGCGACGGATCTCACGGAGTGCAACAGTTCCCGGTCTGTAGCGATGCGGTTTCTTGACACCACCGGTTGCCGGTGCACTCTTGCGCGCAGCCTTGGTGGCCAGCTGTTTACGTGGCGCTTTACCGCCTGTGGATTTACGAGCGGTCTGTTTTGTACGTGCCATAGCGAGCGACGACTACGAATCAATGAAAAATATAAAATATAATCGAAAATTTCGAATACGAACGAACACCGAGTCTGCCTGCGTAAACGAATATGACGACGAACTGACCGAGACGGTAGTATTTATAATGTACACGAAGGAGACGGCCTTTGTATATCTATCACTCTCACACAATGAAAATAATACGAACGAAACGAAATGAAACGAAACCCAGGATATTATTTATTAATTTGGTAGGTAGGTAGGTAGGTAGGTAGGTAGGTAGGTAGGTAGGTAGGTAGGTAGGTAGGTAGGTAGGTAGGTATGTATGTATGTATGTATGTATGTATGTATGTATGTATGTATGTATGTATGTATGTATGTATGTATGTATGTATGTATGTATGTATGTATGTACATGCATATTATTGTTATGTATTATAATTAATTTAAATTTTCACAATACCTATATAAAATATATTGTATTGTTGACGTGATGATAATTGATTGTTATAACATTTTATATAGGATATATTGTATAGGTAGGTATGTATGTATGTATGTATTATTTATTTAAATAATATGTTTCGTTCGTTTGTATCATGGCTTATATTAATGTTAGCATTATTAAAATAAAAAAAATAATACTTTCAATCATCAGGGTAAGTAAATAAGTAAGTAAGTAAGTAAGTAATAATATGAATAATTTTTTGGCCCTGAAAAGGGCCTTTTGAGTTTCAATGCTTGTGCATGTTTTGAGTACGCATAAAAGCGTACAAAGATACATGCAAGCACTGTGCGAAGTGCGACGCCTTCCTGCTCCTCCTCACTTGGAGCTGGTGTATTTGGTGACGGCTTTGGTGCCCTCACTCACCGCGTGCTTGGCAAGCTCGCCGGGCAACAGAAGTCTCACAGAGGTCTGCACCTCCCTGGAGGTGATGGTAGAACGTTTGTTGTAATGGGCGAGACGAGATGCTTCAGCGGCGATACGTTCGAATATGTCATTAACGAACGAATTCATAATAGACATGGCCTTGCTGGATATACCGGTGTCGGGATGCACCTGCTTGAGCACCTTGTAGATGTAAATGGCATAGCTCTCCTTCCTCTTGTGCTTCTTCTTTTTCTTGTCGGTTTTGGAGATGTTCTTCTGTGCTTTGCCAGATTTCTTGGCAGCCTTTCCGCTAGTCTTAGGCGGCATAATGTAAGTAGATAGTATTTATGCAAGATAAATCAAACACTGTTAGCGACCGAGGGGTACGTACGTAGCTGACTGACTGACAGACACGTGAGAATGCCTTTGAATTTTATAAATTTCTTATTATGATTCGGGTTATTCGTTCGATTTCGTCAACATAGTGAACGAGCTAAATACGGCCATACTGCCAATCAGCGTAGTGCGTAAAAGAGATGGCAAATATACCCTTCCTTCTCTAACGCTACCTAAAAATAAAAGAACAACAATAATTATGAATATTAGTATTTATTTATCTATCTATCTATCCCTCGTTACCTATTAACTAAATATACTTACTAACTAATGGAGATTAAAATTATTATGAATATTAAATGTAATGTAAGGTGTAGTACAAACAAGCAATGTTTGTTTGTTTGTTTGTTGTAAATACTACGGCTACTAGGATATAGATAGATATAATTGAATATATAATAGAGATATATTTATTTATTTATTTATTTGGATGGATGGATGGAATTTATAGTAAATTAAATACTTTTCTTAGTAGAATCATATTGCGGCCCTGAAAAGGGCCTTTTGTGATCGCATCGCAAGCCAGATGCGGCGAGCTGACCGTAAATAGGGACTGAGAATATAATAATAATATCTAAGCCTTCTTCTCGGTCTTCTTCGGCAGTAACACAGCCTGAATGTTGGGCAACACACCACCCTGAGCGATGGTCACGCCGGAGAGGAGTTTATTCAATTCCTCATCGTTGCGGATCGCCAATTGGAGATGTCTCGGTATGATTCTTGTCTTCTTGTTGTCACGTGCCGCGTTACCGGCCAACTCGAGGACCTCAGCTGCGAGATATTCCATGACGGCGGCCAAATAGACCGGTGCACCGGCGCCGACGCGCTCGGCGTAATTGCCGTTACGCAGTAATCTATGTATACGACCGACAGGAAACTGCAAACCGGCACGATTAGAACGAGACTTCGCCTTCCCCTTGACCTTGCCACCCTTGCCGCGTCCAGACATTGTCGATGAATAAAATTTACTGCGTGCAAGTAATGAATGAATGTGAAGTTATATTATAATAACACACACAATATAAACGCGAACCAGTGAAATTAATTAATTACAAAACGATCCGGATTTTTTTTAAACCTTTATATGCAATAGTAGATCGTCAAACGCTATACTAAGACGACGAGCGAACTCGAACGAGCTACGGTGAGCCAGAACGTAATGGACGTGGTGGATATTTTAAATTGAAATTGAGTAAGGGAGAGAGAGCGAGAGAGTAAGTGAGTGAGAGAGAGCGAGCGAGCGATTGAACGAGCGTTCGAGAGCGGGGGGAGGGCGGGGTGTAGGGAGGAGAGAGAATAAGTGAAATTCGTGAAAATATGTATTAATTAGGTAATTTGTTTTGTGCGATGAAATATGAATGAATCTTACATCTGGATGTGAAGTTATGATAAAAATTATGAGAAATTTATCATATAAAAAAAAAAATAACCACGAAGTGTAAGGCGATCGCTCGCTGCGCTTCGCGATCGCCTTACACTTCTAACCTAATCAATCCATGTACATTTTGAATAGAAAGGATAAACGGGCAGGGCAGGGCAGGGCAAGTAGCTACCTTTCTTTAATATGTATTACAAATGTGATTTTGAAAAGTTTAAAATGTACGTATGTATATATCAATCGGGCGAATGGATAACGTACTAACTGCGTACGTACGTACCCAAGTAATTATTATTTTGATGAAATAAAATAAGAAGGAAGGAAGGAAGGAAACAAACAATGGTGTCGTCATCGTCGTCATCGTTGTAAACAAACACACGATATTTGTTGATATTGGAATGGAATAATATGTTAGCCCTGAAAAGGGCTTTTTGGTATAAGTACATAATTGTGTGTATGTACGTCACGTCGTGCGTGCCGTGCCGTGCCGGCCGCTACTTGCTGCTGCAGGCGGCGCACACCAACCAAACCACCCACGCACCGGTGCGGTGCGGCGCGGCGCGACGGCTGGCTGCTGCGGCAGCGGCAGCGGCGGCGGCGGCGGCGCGAGGCGCGAGGCGCGCGGCTGTTGCTGCCAGAGTCCGTCAACTTTACTTCTTAGCTGCTGCCTTTTTGGTGGCGGCCTGCTTAGATTTGGATGCGGCGGCGGCGGCCTTCTTAGGTTTGGGCGCTTTTGGTTTCTTCGTAGGCGGCTTGGCGGTTTTCTTGGCTTTTGGCGCGGCGCCGCCGCTCTTACCTTTAGCGGGGGAAACTGCTGCGGCGGCCTTCTTAGCTGCCGCGGCGGGCTTCTTCTTGGCGGCGGCTGCTTTTTTATCCTTCGTAGCGGCCGCCGACGAGGCGGCTTTTGACGATTTCGACGGCGATGCGGAAGCAGCAGATGCACCCCTCTTGTTGGTGCCCTTAGTCGCGGCGGCGGCGGCGGCAGCGGACGATTTTTTACTACCTTTAGATGCAGAGGGGGCTGCGGTCTTGGCGACGGCCTTACCCGCGCTGCCGGTTGGCTTCTTCGCGGTAGATGATTTTGATTCCAGTTTAAACGAGCCCGATGCACCTTTGCCTTTGGTCTGTATCAGTGTACCGGATTCGACGGCGCTCTTCAAATATTTCCTGATGAACGGCGCCAGCTTCTCCGCGTCAACCTTGTACTGAGCGGCTATGTATTTCTTGATCGCCTGAAGTGACGATCCGCTGCGCTCTTTCAACTCCTTGATGGCGCTGTTGACCATTTCCGAAGTTTTCGGATGTGTCGGTTTCGCCTTGGGTTTCTTGGCTCCGGCGGCGGACGCTTTCGGTTTCTTCGCAGGAGTGGCCGGCGCCGGTGCTTCTGTAGCTACAGCTGTGTCTGCCATTTTTGCACAACAAAAATCAAATCACTCACAATCACAAAGCTTAATAAGTATGTATATTGAAAGAACAGACAGACAATCAGTCAGTATTAGTAGATTAGATGTCGCCACTGCAAATTTATCATTTTACCAATACACATCGAGGCATTACCGTAAGGAGAGCCGCGGTGTCGTGAGACGTTTTCTCGTATGAACACTTCCAACTTTTCACTAACACCTATATAAATTATTATATTTTTAACATGGTTCTATAATTATTAAAACATTAATATATATTTATATGAATACATCATGAACGTGTTCACGTAACGTTCACTTAAAACGGTTCTCAAGTGCATTACATGACGCGCTACAGGTGTTTATTTTCATCGCCTCGTATGCATCGTGCTTAGTGTCCAGTTCAAAAGTGATTTTTCTCTATAAAACGTAAAGATTTTACCTATATCGGTCGATAAGTAAACGGTGAAGATTCCGAACTTGAAACACAAAAAGATTTCACTCCTCTCTAGACATATTGTGACCGTTTTGACGAGTGTAACGTGGACGGTCGTAAAACAGCAACAACTACTATTTTCTGAACAGCTGCTGCTGCCGACCGACCGACCGATGAAACTGTTGATGTTTCCTATCCAAGACTCGTACAATTTGATTGATTTGATTGTTGTACATTTAATATCTACTTACTTACTTAGTACCTAATTAGAACATTGCATAATGTCAATTATGGACTATTTACATAATATTATACACATATCTGCCTGACAGACAATAGGTATACCTAAATAGTTATTCATTCATTTAGTCTATATTACTTAAATAAATGATGCTGTGCACTCATTAGAAAACGTTACAAAAACAAACTTACTTAGGTACTAAATTTTGAATGTGTCATGTTTTCGTTTTATAATAATAATAATATATGTACTAGCTGTTTCTTTTACCCGCGTTCCCGAGGGATCTTATTTTTTCCCGGGATAAAAAGTAGCTAGCCTATGTGCTATTCCAGACTATAATCTATTTCCATGCCAAATTTCATCCAGATCCATTCAGCCGTTCTCGTGTAAATGAGTAACAAACATCCAAACTTTCCCATTTATAATATTAGTAAGATGTAGGTATTATCAAAGTAGCTGTCTTGGCGTCTATGTACCTACATATTTAAGGTAGGTAATCTTGTACTTGTTGTAACTTATTGTATGTATGTATGTATGTATGTATGTATCTATCTATCTATCTTTATTATTATGTATAAAAAAATATGGATAGGATACGGTAGGTAGGTAGGTAGGTAGGTAAGTAAGTAAGTAAGTAAGTAAGTAAGTAAGTCATAGGTACATACATTCATCGTACGTAATTCGTAAGGTACACTACGATACAGAAACAGTTTGCATCAAGTATTAATTATAAACAAACGGAATTATTTGCGGCCCTGAAAAGGGCCTTTTGTTTGTGTGTACGTAGGTATATGTTCGTCTCGATCAATAAATATAGCAGGTATATTTCGATCGATCGATATTAACACATCCCGACACGAAGACGTCGGTGTTTTTAACCACCGAAACCGTACAGTGTACGTCCCTGACGTTTCAGAGCGTAGACTACGTCCATGGCGGTGACAGTCTTCCTCTTCGCGTGTTCAGTGTAAGTGACAGCGTCACGGATCACGTTCTCTAGAAACACTTTAAGAACACCACGAGTCTCCTCGTATATCAGACCTGATATACGCTTCACGCCTCCTCTGCGAGCCAAACGACGGATCGCAGGTTTGGTGATGCCCTGGATGTTGTCACGTAGTACTTTTCTGTGACGCTTTGCTCCACCTTTTCCCAGACCCTTTCCTCCCTTACCGCGACCGGTCATTTTTATTAATTAATTAACAATGAAATGTGTACGCACACGTAAGTAGGTACGAACGAACGCACGTATGAATCTGACTGCAGACTGACTACAATTTTTCTGGTTCGAGCATTATTTATACCCTACGTGTGACGAGTAGCGCACTATCAAAACGCGATGCCATCCGTGAGTACGAACGAGACAGACGAAGGTAACAATTGTGCGATTTCATTGGTTGGTTGGTATGGTATGGTATGGTAGGTACCTACCGTACCACGTACGTAATTATAGATATTGAGTTGAGGTGAAATTATTATGTTTGTTTACTTCAAATTTATTATTATGTATGTAAATATAAATAGTTTAAATTTTTCACATTACATTTACATACATACATACATACATACATACATACATACGGAGATGTTATTATTATTATTTTTTTTTTTTTTTTTTTTTTTATTATTAAGTTACACATTTAAATTATATAATACCTACAATATATAGATTCCGCGTTGCATTTTCTTTCTCATGAGATAGGTATCTTATGGTTGCGAGTTTGTAAAGTTTGTTTGTTTCATTCCAATTCTTTCTTTCTGAATTCAAAAGTACCTACCTATCATAATGTTATACATAATATTATGTATTATGAAGTTATCTAACTACGTATGATTTGATGAAATTTTATACTAGTCTATTATTTATTATATATTAAAAGTTAATTTAAAGTCATAACGTCATGTGTGTGGGAAATTGTTTGTTTGATATATATGTGGCCCTGAAAAGGGCCTTTTTATTAGCACGATGCTTGCGCTGCGGGATTAAGTTGAACGAGTTTAGTACACATTCACCACCGGCCGGCCAGCACACGAACAAACAACGGGTGGTTGGTTGGGTGACTAAGCGCGTTCGCCTCTGATCCTGCGCGCCAGCTGTATATCCTTGGGCATGATGGTGACACGTTTGGCGTGAATAGCGCACAAGTTGGTGTCCTCAAAAAGGCCGACCAGATAAGCCTCGCTGGCCTCCTGCAGCGCCATAACGGCCGAACTCTGGAAACGTAGATCTGTCTTGAAATCTTGTGCGATCTCACGGACGAGACGTTGGAATGGCAGTTTGCGAATCAACAACTCTGTACTCTTCTGGTAGCGACGGATCTCACGGAGTGCAACAGTTCCCGGTCTGTAGCGATGCGGTTTCTTGACACCACCGGTTGCCGGTGCACTCTTGCGCGCAGCCTTGGTGGCCAGCTGTTTACGTGGCGCTTTACCGCCTGTGGATTTACGAGCGGTCTGTTTTGTACGTGCCATAGCGAGCGACGACTACGAATCAATGAAAAATATAAAATATAATCGAAAATTTCGAATACGAACGAACACCGAGTCTGCCTGCGTAAACGAATATGACGACGAACTGACCGAGACGGTAGTATTTATAATGTACACGAAGGAGACGGCCTTTGTATATCTATCACTCTCACACAATGAAAATAATACGAACGAAACGAAATGAAACGAAACCCAGGATATTATTTATTAATTTGGTAGGTAGGTAGGTAGGTAGGTAGGTAGGTAGGTAGGTAGGTAGGTAGGTAGGTAGGTAGGTAGGTAGGTATGTATGTATGTATGTATGTATGTATGTATGTATGTATGTATGTATGTATGTATGTATGTATGTATGTATGTATGTATGTATGTATGTATGTACATGCATATTATTGTTATGTATTATAATTAATTTAAATTTTCACAATACCTATATAAAATATATTGTATTGTTGACGTGATGATAATTGATTGTTATAACATTTTATATAGGATATATTGTATAGGTAGGTATGTATGTATGTATGTATTATTTATTTAAATAATATGTTTCGTTCGTTTGTATCATGGCTTATATTAATGTTAGCATTATTAAAATAAAAAAAATAATACTTTCAATCATCAGGGTAAGTAAATAAGTAAGTAAGTAAGTAAGTAATAATATGAATAATTTTTTGGCCCTGAAAAGGGCCTTTTGAGTTTCAATGCTTGTGCATGTTTTGAGTACGCATAAAAGCGTACAAAGATACATGCAAGCACTGTGCGAAGTGCGACGCCTTCCTGCTCCTCCTCACTTGGAGCTGGTGTATTTGGTGACGGCTTTGGTGCCCTCACTCACCGCGTGCTTGGCAAGCTCGCCGGGCAACAGAAGTCTCACAGAGGTCTGCACCTCCCTGGAGGTGATGGTAGAACGTTTGTTGTAATGGGCGAGACGAGATGCTTCAGCGGCGATACGTTCGAATATGTCATTAACGAACGAATTCATAATAGACATGGCCTTGCTGGATATACCGGTGTCGGGATGCACCTGCTTGAGCACCTTGTAGATGTAAATGGCATAGCTCTCCTTCCTCTTGTGCTTCTTCTTTTTCTTGTCGGTTTTGGAGATGTTCTTCTGTGCTTTGCCAGATTTCTTGGCAGCCTTTCCGCTAGTCTTAGGCGGCATAATGTAAGTAGATAGTATTTATGCAAGATAAATCAAACACTGTTAGCGACCGAGGGGTACGTACGTAGCTGACTGACTGACAGACACGTGAGAATGCCTTTGAATTTTATAAATTTCTTATTATGATTCGGGTTATTCGTTCGATTTCGTCAACATAGTGAACGAGCTAAATACGGCCATACTGCCAATCAGCGTAGTGCGTAAAAGAGATGGCAAATATACCCTTCCTTCTCTAACGCTACCTAAAAATAAAAGAACAACAATAATTATGAATATTAGTATTTATTTATCTATCTATCTATCCCTCGTTACCTATTAACTAAATATACTTACTAACTAATGGAGATTAAAATTATTATGAATATTAAATGTAATGTAAGGTGTAGTACAAACAAGCAATGTTTGTTTGTTTGTTTGTTGTAAATACTACGGCTACTAGGATATAGATAGATATAATTGAATATATAATAGAGATATATTTATTTATTTATTTATTTGGATGGATGGATGGAATTTATAGTAAATTAAATACTTTTCTTAGTAGAATCATATTGCGGCCCTGAAAAGGGCCTTTTGTGATCGCATCGCAAGCCAGATGCGGCGAGCTGACCGTAAATAGGGACTGAGAATATAATAATAATATCTAAGCCTTCTTCTCGGTCTTCTTCGGCAGTAACACAGCCTGAATGTTGGGCAACACACCACCCTGAGCGATGGTCACGCCGGAGAGGAGTTTATTCAATTCCTCATCGTTGCGGATCGCCAATTGGAGATGTCTCGGTATGATTCTTGTCTTCTTGTTGTCACGTGCCGCGTTACCGGCCAACTCGAGGACCTCAGCTGCGAGATATTCCATGACGGCGGCCAAATAGACCGGTGCACCGGCGCCGACGCGCTCGGCGTAATTGCCGTTACGCAGTAATCTATGTATACGACCGACAGGAAACTGCAAACCGGCACGATTAGAACGAGACTTCGCCTTCCCCTTGACCTTGCCACCCTTGCCGCGTCCAGACATTGTCGATGAATAAAATTTACTGCGTGCAAGTAATGAATGAATGTGAAGTTATATTATAATAACACACACAATATAAACGCGAACCAGTGAAATTAATTAATTACAAAACGATCCGTTTTTTTTTTTTTTTTTTTTGGGGAGGACTTAAAGGTGGAGGTCTGAGGGACCATAGACACCCTTACGCGGACTTTTCGGTGAGCGCTTAGGGCTCTCAACCGAGTTTACAAATTTTAGACGACTGACCGCTGAGGGCGCCCCAGTTGGGGCACGAACCTCGGCTCAGGGCGTCGTCGGGGGGCACAAAATAGTGGGACGGACTTCGCCTAAGCGATTTAGAGGAGTTTTAAGGGACGGTCGGATTACTGGTACGGCTCGGGCCAACTACTGGGGACGAGACTGACTGAGTGGGACGTCGCGACGGGCCTCTCCGGCGAGGGCGAAAACGCGGGCGGTGTTGTATTTGTTTCTTCAGGGCTGCGCGAGCCTCCCTATCTTTAATCTGAGCTAGAGTTGTAGGGTCATCCGGCTCGCTGAGGGCGAGTTTAGGCCTACGGATTTTTGAAATCTCTGAAGGAGTATAGTTTGCAGTTTTTACAATTAATGGGTTCGCGTGGTTTAGGGCACGATCGTAATAGCGGCGTGAAGCGCGCTTAATGAATTGCTTAACCGTGGGCAGATTGAGGTCTATGTGGAGGTCTAAGTTGCGCATGTACCACGGGGCGCCCGTGGCTTTGCGCATGAAGCGGTTTTGAACCACTTGGAGTCTATGGATCAGCTTGGGGGATGCATGTGCGAACACAGTGCATGCATATAGCATAACGGGGCGGATGCACGCGGTGTAGAGTCTCACCTTGCTTTTTAGGGCAAGTTTAGACTTTTTATTTAACAAGAAATGAAGGCGACCGGACACAAAACAGGCGCGTGCACGAACCTGTTTTATATGGTCGGCAAAGGACAAACGATCATCCAGGGTAACACCGAGATATTTGGCTCGCCTCTCCCAAGGGATCGGCTCGCCGAACATGGTGACTGGAGGGGGGGGAGTGGGGATGAGTTTCTTGGCGGGACTGAAGAACAGCACCGCCTGACTCTTGGTGGGGTTAATTTCGATTCTCCATTTCCGAAACCAGGGACCTAGGGTGTGAGTCGCGGCTTGGAGAACTTTGGCAATTGCCGTGGGGCTCCTGCCAGAATAATATATTGCGGTATCGTCCGCGAATAGGGCTAGCTGCGCTTTGCTAGTTTTTGGGATGTCACTCGTGTAGAGTGTAAACAATAAGGGGGACAGCACAGAGCCTTGGGGGACTCCGGCTAGAACGGGGTGGGCTGAGGATAGCGCTCCTGTTATTCGGTAGTTGAATTGGCGATTCGACAAGAAGTCTCGTAGGATGGTCACGAGTCTGACTGGCACTCCGAGTTTGTACAGCTTATAAATTAAGCCGTTGTGCCAGACTTTGTCGAATGCCTTTGCAACATCGAAGAACAGGACTCCGGTCATCTGACCTTTCTGATAGTTGGAGGCGATGTGTTCAACGATACGGTGAACTTGTTGGACGCACGAGTGTCTAGTTCGAAAGCCGAACTGCTCGTCGGGAATGAGTTTATTAGCGTCGGCATACGCTTTGAGGCGGAGGTATATTAACCTTTCATACATCTTGCCCATGACGTTGAGCAAGCTGATGGGTCGGTAACTGGAGGGCTCGGATTTGGGTTTGCCGGGCTTATGGATCCCAATTACATGGGCTTTTTTCCACTGATGTGGAAAAATGTTATTGGATAAGGCAGCGTTAAAGATCGCTGTCAGGAGCATGATAAGGGTAGCCGGGAACAGCTTTACCACTTTGTTGGTGATTTTATCCGAGAAAACGATCCGGATTTTTTTTAAACCTTTATATGCAATAGTAGATCGTCAAACGCTATACTAAGACGACGAGCGAACTCGAACGAGCTACGGTGAGCCAGAACGTAATGGACGTGGTGGATATTTTAAATTGAAATTGAGTAAGGGAGAGAGAGCGAGAGAGTAAGTGAGTGAGAGAGAGCGAGCGAGCGATTGAACGAGCGTTCGAGAGCGGGGGGAGGGCGGGGTGTAGGGAGGAGAGAGAATAAGTGAAATTCGTGAAAATATGTATTAATTAGGTAATTTGTTTTGTGCGATGAAATATGAATGAATCTTACATCTGGATGTGAAGTTATGATAAAAATTATGAGAAATTTATCATATAAAAAAAAAAATAACCACGAAGTGTAAGGCGATCGCTCGCTGCGCTTCGCGATCGCCTTACACTTCTAACCTAATCAATCCATGTACATTTTGAATAGAAAGGATAAACGGGCAGGGCAGGGCAGGGCAAGTAGCTACCTTTCTTTAATATGTATTACAAATGTGATTTTGAAAAGTTTAAAATGTACGTATGTATATATCAATCGGGCGAATGGATAACGTACTAACTGCGTACGTACGTACCCAAGTAATTATTATTTTGATGAAATAAAATAAGAAGGAAGGAAGGAAGGAAACAAACAATGGTGTCGTCATCGTCGTCATCGTTGTAAACAAACACACGATATTTGTTGATATTGGAATGGAATAATATGTTAGCCCTGAAAAGGGCTTTTTGGTATAAGTACATAATTGTGTGTATGTACGTCACGTCGTGCGTGCCGTGCCGTGCCGGCCGCTACTTGCTGCTGCAGGCGGCGCACACCAACCAAACCACCCACGCACCGGTGCGGTGCGGCGCGGCGCGACGGCTGGCTGCTGCGGCAGCGGCAGCGGCGGCGGCGGCGGCGCGAGGCGCGAGGCGCGCGGCTGTTGCTGCCAGAGTCCGTCAACTTTACTTCTTAGCTGCTGCCTTTTTGGTGGCGGCCTGCTTAGATTTGGATGCGGCGGCGGCGGCCTTCTTAGGTTTGGGCGCTTTTGGTTTCTTCGTAGGCGGCTTGGCGGTTTTCTTGGCTTTTGGCGCGGCGCCGCCGCTCTTACCTTTAGCGGGGGAAACTGCTGCGGCGGCCTTCTTAGCTGCCGCGGCGGGCTTCTTCTTGGCGGCGGCTGCTTTTTTATCCTTCGTAGCGGCCGCCGACGAGGCGGCTTTTGACGATTTCGACGGCGATGCGGAAGCAGCAGATGCACCCCTCTTGTTGGTGCCCTTAGTCGCGGCGGCGGCGGCGGCAGCGGACGATTTTTTACTACCTTTAGATGCAGAGGGGGCTGCGGTCTTGGCGACGGCCTTACCCGCGCTGCCGGTTGGCTTCTTCGCGGTAGATGATTTTGATTCCAGTTTAAACGAGCCCGATGCACCTTTGCCTTTGGTCTGTATCAGTGTACCGGATTCGACGGCGCTCTTCAAATATTTCCTGATGAACGGCGCCAGCTTCTCCGCGTCAACCTTGTACTGAGCGGCTATGTATTTCTTGATCGCCTGAAGTGACGATCCGCTGCGCTCTTTCAACTCCTTGATGGCGCTGTTGACCATTTCCGAAGTTTTCGGATGTGTCGGTTTCGCCTTGGGTTTCTTGGCTCCGGCGGCGGACGCTTTCGGTTTCTTCGCAGGAGTGGCCGGCGCCGGTGCTTCTGTAGCTACAGCTGTGTCTGCCATTTTTGCACAACAAAAATCAAATCACTCACAATCACAAAGCTTAATAAGTATGTATATTGAAAGAACAGACAGACAATCAGTCAGTATTAGTAGATTAGATGTCGCCACTGCAAATTTATCATTTTACCAATACACATCGAGGCATTACCGTAAGGAGAGCCGCGGTGTCGTGAGACGTTTTCTCGTATGAACACTTCCAACTTTTCACTAACACCTATATAAATTATTATATTTTTAACATGGTTCTATAATTATTAAAACATTAATATATATTTATATGAATACATCATGAACGTGTTCACGTAACGTTCACTTAAAACGGTTCTCAAGTGCATTACATGACGCGCTACAGGTGTTTATTTTCATCGCCTCGTATGCATCGTGCTTAGTGTCCAGTTCAAAAGTGATTTTTCTCTATAAAACGTAAAGATTTTACCTATATCGGTCGATAAGTAAACGGTGAAGATTCCGAACTTGAAACACAAAAAGATTTCACTCCTCTCTAGACATATTGTGACCGTTTTGACGAGTGTAACGTGGACGGTCGTAAAACAGCAACAACTACTATTTTCTGAACAGCTGCTGCTGCCGACCGACCGACCGATGAAACTGTTGATGTTTCCTATCCAAGACTCGTACAATTTGATTGATTTGATTGTTGTACATTTAATATCTACTTACTTACTTAGTACCTAATTAGAACATTGCATAATGTCAATTATGGACTATTTACATAATATTATACACATATCTGCCTGACAGACAATAGGTATACCTAAATAGTTATTCATTCATTTAGTCTATATTACTTAAATAAATGATGCTGTGCACTCATTAGAAAACGTTACAAAAACAAACTTACTTAGGTACTAAATTTTGAATGTGTCATGTTTTCGTTTTATAATAATAATAATATATGTACTAGCTGTTTCTTTTACCCGCGTTCCCGAGGGATCTTATTTTTTCCCGGGATAAAAAGTAGCTAGCCTATGTGCTATTCCAGACTATAATCTATTTCCATGCCAAATTTCATCCAGATCCATTCAGCCGTTCTCGTGTAAATGAGTAACAAACATCCAAACTTTCCCATTTATAATATTAGTAAGATGTAGGTATTATCAAAGTAGCTGTCTTGGCGTCTATGTACCTACATATTTAAGGTAGGTAATCTTGTACTTGTTGTAACTTATTGTATGTATGTATGTATGTATGTATGTATCTATCTATCTATCTTTATTATTATGTATAAAAAAATATGGATAGGATACGGTAGGTAGGTAGGTAGGTAGGTAAGTAAGTAAGTAAGTAAGTAAGTAAGTAAGTCATAGGTACATACATTCATCGTACGTAATTCGTAAGGTACACTACGATACAGAAACAGTTTGCATCAAGTATTAATTATAAACAAACGGAATTATTTGCGGCCCTGAAAAGGGCCTTTTGTTTGTGTGTACGTAGGTATATGTTCGTCTCGATCAATAAATATAGCAGGTATATTTCGATCGATCGATATTAACACATCCCGACACGAAGACGTCGGTGTTTTTAACCACCGAAACCGTACAGTGTACGTCCCTGACGTTTCAGAGCGTAGACTACGTCCATGGCGGTGACAGTCTTCCTCTTCGCGTGTTCAGTGTAAGTGACAGCGTCACGGATCACGTTCTCTAGAAACACTTTAAGAACACCACGAGTCTCCTCGTATATCAGACCTGATATACGCTTCACGCCTCCTCTGCGAGCCAAACGACGGATCGCAGGTTTGGTGATGCCCTGGATGTTGTCACGTAGTACTTTTCTGTGACGCTTTGCTCCACCTTTTCCCAGACCCTTTCCTCCCTTACCGCGACCGGTCATTTTTATTAATTAATTAACAATGAAATGTGTACGCACACGTAAGTAGGTACGAACGAACGCACGTATGAATCTGACTGCAGACTGACTACAATTTTTCTGGTTCGAGCATTATTTATACCCTACGTGTGACGAGTAGCGCACTATCAAAACGCGATGCCATCCGTGAGTACGAACGAGACAGACGAAGGTAACAATTGTGCGATTTCATTGGTTGGTTGGTATGGTATGGTATGGTAGGTACCTACCGTACCACGTACGTAATTATAGATATTGAGTTGAGGTGAAATTATTATGTTTGTTTACTTCAAATTTATTATTATGTATGTAAATATAAATAGTTTAAATTTTTCACATTACATTTACATACATACATACATACATACATACATACATACGGAGATGTTATTATTATTATTTTTTTTTTTTTTTTTTTTTTTATTATTAAGTTACACATTTAAATTATATAATACCTACAATATATAGATTCCGCGTTGCATTTTCTTTCTCATGAGATAGGTATCTTATGGTTGCGAGTTTGTAAAGTTTGTTTGTTTCATTCCAATTCTTTCTTTCTGAATTCAAAAGTACCTACCTATCATAATGTTATACATAATATTATGTATTATGAAGTTATCTAACTACGTATGATTTGATGAAATTTTATACTAGTCTATTATTTATTATATATTAAAAGTTAATTTAAAGTCATAACGTCATGTGTGTGGGAAATTGTTTGTTTGATATATATGTGGCCCTGAAAAGGGCCTTTTTATTAGCACGATGCTTGCGCTGCGGGATTAAGTTGAACGAGTTTAGTACACATTCACCACCGGCCGGCCAGCACACGAACAAACAACGGGTGGTTGGTTGGGTGACTAAGCGCGTTCGCCTCTGATCCTGCGCGCCAGCTGTATATCCTTGGGCATGATGGTGACACGTTTGGCGTGAATAGCGCACAAGTTGGTGTCCTCAAAAAGGCCGACCAGATAAGCCTCGCTGGCCTCCTGCAGCGCCATAACGGCCGAACTCTGGAAACGTAGATCTGTCTTGAAATCTTGTGCGATCTCACGGACGAGACGTTGGAATGGCAGTTTGCGAATCAACAACTCTGTACTCTTCTGGTAGCGACGGATCTCACGGAGTGCAACAGTTCCCGGTCTGTAGCGATGCGGTTTCTTGACACCACCGGTTGCCGGTGCACTCTTGCGCGCAGCCTTGGTGGCCAGCTGTTTACGTGGCGCTTTACCGCCTGTGGATTTACGAGCGGTCTGTTTTGTACGTGCCATAGCGAGCGACGACTACGAATCAATGAAAAATATAAAATATAATCGAAAATTTCGAATACGAACGAACACCGAGTCTGCCTGCGTAAACGAATATGACGACGAACTGACCGAGACGGTAGTATTTATAATGTACACGAAGGAGACGGCCTTTGTATATCTATCACTCTCACACAATGAAAATAATACGAACGAAACGAAATGAAACGAAACCCAGGATATTATTTATTAATTTGGTAGGTAGGTAGGTAGGTAGGTAGGTAGGTAGGTAGGTAGGTAGGTAGGTAGGTAGGTAGGTAGGTAGGTATGTATGTATGTATGTATGTATGTATGTATGTATGTATGTATGTATGTATGTATGTATGTATGTATGTATGTATGTATGTATGTATGTATGTACATGCATATTATTGTTATGTATTATAATTAATTTAAATTTTCACAATACCTATATAAAATATATTGTATTGTTGACGTGATGATAATTGATTGTTATAACATTTTATATAGGATATATTGTATAGGTAGGTATGTATGTATGTATGTATTATTTATTTAAATAATATGTTTCGTTCGTTTGTATCATGGCTTATATTAATGTTAGCATTATTAAAATAAAAAAAATAATACTTTCAATCATCAGGGTAAGTAAATAAGTAAGTAAGTAAGTAAGTAATAATATGAATAATTTTTTGGCCCTGAAAAGGGCCTTTTGAGTTTCAATGCTTGTGCATGTTTTGAGTACGCATAAAAGCGTACAAAGATACATGCAAGCACTGTGCGAAGTGCGACGCCTTCCTGCTCCTCCTCACTTGGAGCTGGTGTATTTGGTGACGGCTTTGGTGCCCTCACTCACCGCGTGCTTGGCAAGCTCGCCGGGCAACAGAAGTCTCACAGAGGTCTGCACCTCCCTGGAGGTGATGGTAGAACGTTTGTTGTAATGGGCGAGACGAGATGCTTCAGCGGCGATACGTTCGAATATGTCATTAACGAACGAATTCATAATAGACATGGCCTTGCTGGATATACCGGTGTCGGGATGCACCTGCTTGAGCACCTTGTAGATGTAAATGGCATAGCTCTCCTTCCTCTTGTGCTTCTTCTTTTTCTTGTCGGTTTTGGAGATGTTCTTCTGTGCTTTGCCAGATTTCTTGGCAGCCTTTCCGCTAGTCTTAGGCGGCATAATGTAAGTAGATAGTATTTATGCAAGATAAATCAAACACTGTTAGCGACCGAGGGGTACGTACGTAGCTGACTGACTGACAGACACGTGAGAATGCCTTTGAATTTTATAAATTTCTTATTATGATTCGGGTTATTCGTTCGATTTCGTCAACATAGTGAACGAGCTAAATACGGCCATACTGCCAATCAGCGTAGTGCGTAAAAGAGATGGCAAATATACCCTTCCTTCTCTAACGCTACCTAAAAATAAAAGAACAACAATAATTATGAATATTAGTATTTATTTATCTATCTATCTATCCCTCGTTACCTATTAACTAAATATACTTACTAACTAATGGAGATTAAAATTATTATGAATATTAAATGTAATGTAAGGTGTAGTACAAACAAGCAATGTTTGTTTGTTTGTTTGTTGTAAATACTACGGCTACTAGGATATAGATAGATATAATTGAATATATAATAGAGATATATTTATTTATTTATTTATTTGGATGGATGGATGGAATTTATAGTAAATTAAATACTTTTCTTAGTAGAATCATATTGCGGCCCTGAAAAGGGCCTTTTGTGATCGCATCGCAAGCCAGATGCGGCGAGCTGACCGTAAATAGGGACTGAGAATATAATAATAATATCTAAGCCTTCTTCTCGGTCTTCTTCGGCAGTAACACAGCCTGAATGTTGGGCAACACACCACCCTGAGCGATGGTCACGCCGGAGAGGAGTTTATTCAATTCCTCATCGTTGCGGATCGCCAATTGGAGATGTCTCGGTATGATTCTTGTCTTCTTGTTGTCACGTGCCGCGTTACCGGCCAACTCGAGGACCTCAGCTGCGAGATATTCCATGACGGCGGCCAAATAGACCGGTGCACCGGCGCCGACGCGCTCGGCGTAATTGCCGTTACGCAGTAATCTATGTATACGACCGACAGGAAACTGCAAACCGGCACGATTAGAACGAGACTTCGCCTTCCCCTTGACCTTGCCACCCTTGCCGCGTCCAGACATTGTCGATGAATAAAATTTACTGCGTGCAAGTAATGAATGAATGTGAAGTTATATTATAATAACACACACAATATAAACGCGAACCAGTGAAATTAATTAATTACAAAACGATCCGGATTTTTTTTAAACCTTTATATGCAATAGTAGATCGTCAAACGCTATACTAAGACGACGAGCGAACTCGAACGAGCTACGGTGAGCCAGAACGTAATGGACGTGGTGGATATTTTAAATTGAAATTGAGTAAGGGAGAGAGAGCGAGAGAGTAAGTGAGTGAGAGAGAGCGAGCGAGCGATTGAACGAGCGTTCGAGAGCGGGGGGAGGGCGGGGTGTAGGGAGGAGAGAGAATAAGTGAAATTCGTGAAAATATGTATTAATTAGGTAATTTGTTTTGTGCGATGAAATATGAATGAATCTTACATCTGGATGTGAAGTTATGATAAAAATTATGAGAAATTTATCATATAAAAAAAAAAATAACCACGAAGTGTAAGGCGATCGCTCGCTGCGCTTCGCGATCGCCTTACACTTCTAACCTAATCAATCCATGTACATTTTGAATAGAAAGGATAAACGGGCAGGGCAGGGCAGGGCAAGTAGCTACCTTTCTTTAATATGTATTACAAATGTGATTTTGAAAAGTTTAAAATGTACGTATGTATATATCAATCGGGCGAATGGATAACGTACTAACTGCGTACGTACGTACCCAAGTAATTATTATTTTGATGAAATAAAATAAGAAGGAAGGAAGGAAGGAAACAAACAATGGTGTCGTCATCGTCGTCATCGTTGTAAACAAACACACGATATTTGTTGATATTGGAATGGAATAATATGTTAGCCCTGAAAAGGGCTTTTTGGTATAAGTACATAATTGTGTGTATGTACGTCACGTCGTGCGTGCCGTGCCGTGCCGGCCGCTACTTGCTGCTGCAGGCGGCGCACACCAACCAAACCACCCACGCACCGGTGCGGTGCGGCGCGGCGCGACGGCTGGCTGCTGCGGCAGCGGCAGCGGCGGCGGCGGCGGCGCGAGGCGCGAGGCGCGCGGCTGTTGCTGCCAGAGTCCGTCAACTTTACTTCTTAGCTGCTGCCTTTTTGGTGGCGGCCTGCTTAGATTTGGATGCGGCGGCGGCGGCCTTCTTAGGTTTGGGCGCTTTTGGTTTCTTCGTAGGCGGCTTGGCGGTTTTCTTGGCTTTTGGCGCGGCGCCGCCGCTCTTACCTTTAGCGGGGGAAACTGCTGCGGCGGCCTTCTTAGCTGCCGCGGCGGGCTTCTTCTTGGCGGCGGCTGCTTTTTTATCCTTCGTAGCGGCCGCCGACGAGGCGGCTTTTGACGATTTCGACGGCGATGCGGAAGCAGCAGATGCACCCCTCTTGTTGGTGCCCTTAGTCGCGGCGGCGGCGGCGGCAGCGGACGATTTTTTACTACCTTTAGATGCAGAGGGGGCTGCGGTCTTGGCGACGGCCTTACCCGCGCTGCCGGTTGGCTTCTTCGCGGTAGATGATTTTGATTCCAGTTTAAACGAGCCCGATGCACCTTTGCCTTTGGTCTGTATCAGTGTACCGGATTCGACGGCGCTCTTCAAATATTTCCTGATGAACGGCGCCAGCTTCTCCGCGTCAACCTTGTACTGAGCGGCTATGTATTTCTTGATCGCCTGAAGTGACGATCCGCTGCGCTCTTTCAACTCCTTGATGGCGCTGTTGACCATTTCCGAAGTTTTCGGATGTGTCGGTTTCGCCTTGGGTTTCTTGGCTCCGGCGGCGGACGCTTTCGGTTTCTTCGCAGGAGTGGCCGGCGCCGGTGCTTCTGTAGCTACAGCTGTGTCTGCCATTTTTGCACAACAAAAATCAAATCACTCACAATCACAAAGCTTAATAAGTATGTATATTGAAAGAACAGACAGACAATCAGTCAGTATTAGTAGATTAGATGTCGCCACTGCAAATTTATCATTTTACCAATACACATCGAGGCATTACCGTAAGGAGAGCCGCGGTGTCGTGAGACGTTTTCTCGTATGAACACTTCCAACTTTTCACTAACACCTATATAAATTATTATATTTTTAACATGGTTCTATAATTATTAAAACATTAATATATATTTATATGAATACATCATGAACGTGTTCACGTAACGTTCACTTAAAACGGTTCTCAAGTGCATTACATGACGCGCTACAGGTGTTTATTTTCATCGCCTCGTATGCATCGTGCTTAGTGTCCAGTTCAAAAGTGATTTTTCTCTATAAAACGTAAAGATTTTACCTATATCGGTCGATAAGTAAACGGTGAAGATTCCGAACTTGAAACACAAAAAGATTTCACTCCTCTCTAGACATATTGTGACCGTTTTGACGAGTGTAACGTGGACGGTCGTAAAACAGCAACAACTACTATTTTCTGAACAGCTGCTGCTGCCGACCGACCGACCGATGAAACTGTTGATGTTTCCTATCCAAGACTCGTACAATTTGATTGATTTGATTGTTGTACATTTAATATCTACTTACTTACTTAGTACCTAATTAGAACATTGCATAATGTCAATTATGGACTATTTACATAATATTATACACATATCTGCCTGACAGACAATAGGTATACCTAAATAGTTATTCATTCATTTAGTCTATATTACTTAAATAAATGATGCTGTGCACTCATTAGAAAACGTTACAAAAACAAACTTACTTAGGTACTAAATTTTGAATGTGTCATGTTTTCGTTTTATAATAATAATAATATATGTACTAGCTGTTTCTTTTACCCGCGTTCCCGAGGGATCTTATTTTTTCCCGGGATAAAAAGTAGCTAGCCTATGTGCTATTCCAGACTATAATCTATTTCCATGCCAAATTTCATCCAGATCCATTCAGCCGTTCTCGTGTAAATGAGTAACAAACATCCAAACTTTCCCATTTATAATATTAGTAAGATGTAGGTATTATCAAAGTAGCTGTCTTGGCGTCTATGTACCTACATATTTAAGGTAGGTAATCTTGTACTTGTTGTAACTTATTGTATGTATGTATGTATGTATGTATGTATCTATCTATCTATCTTTATTATTATGTATAAAAAAATATGGATAGGATACGGTAGGTAGGTAGGTAGGTAGGTAAGTAAGTAAGTAAGTAAGTAAGTAAGTAAGTCATAGGTACATACATTCATCGTACGTAATTCGTAAGGTACACTACGATACAGAAACAGTTTGCATCAAGTATTAATTATAAACAAACGGAATTATTTGCGGCCCTGAAAAGGGCCTTTTGTTTGTGTGTACGTAGGTATATGTTCGTCTCGATCAATAAATATAGCAGGTATATTTCGATCGATCGATATTAACACATCCCGACACGAAGACGTCGGTGTTTTTAACCACCGAAACCGTACAGTGTACGTCCCTGACGTTTCAGAGCGTAGACTACGTCCATGGCGGTGACAGTCTTCCTCTTCGCGTGTTCAGTGTAAGTGACAGCGTCACGGATCACGTTCTCTAGAAACACTTTAAGAACACCACGAGTCTCCTCGTATATCAGACCTGATATACGCTTCACGCCTCCTCTGCGAGCCAAACGACGGATCGCAGGTTTGGTGATGCCCTGGATGTTGTCACGTAGTACTTTTCTGTGACGCTTTGCTCCACCTTTTCCCAGACCCTTTCCTCCCTTACCGCGACCGGTCATTTTTATTAATTAATTAACAATGAAATGTGTACGCACACGTAAGTAGGTACGAACGAACGCACGTATGAATCTGACTGCAGACTGACTACAATTTTTCTGGTTCGAGCATTATTTATACCCTACGTGTGACGAGTAGCGCACTATCAAAACGCGATGCCATCCGTGAGTACGAACGAGACAGACGAAGGTAACAATTGTGCGATTTCATTGGTTGGTTGGTATGGTATGGTATGGTAGGTACCTACCGTACCACGTACGTAATTATAGATATTGAGTTGAGGTGAAATTATTATGTTTGTTTACTTCAAATTTATTATTATGTATGTAAATATAAATAGTTTAAATTTTTCACATTACATTTACATACATACATACATACATACATACATACATACGGAGATGTTATTATTATTATTTTTTTTTTTTTTTTTTTTTTTATTATTAAGTTACACATTTAAATTATATAATACCTACAATATATAGATTCCGCGTTGCATTTTCTTTCTCATGAGATAGGTATCTTATGGTTGCGAGTTTGTAAAGTTTGTTTGTTTCATTCCAATTCTTTCTTTCTGAATTCAAAAGTACCTACCTATCATAATGTTATACATAATATTATGTATTATGAAGTTATCTAACTACGTATGATTTGATGAAATTTTATACTAGTCTATTATTTATTATATATTAAAAGTTAATTTAAAGTCATAACGTCATGTGTGTGGGAAATTGTTTGTTTGATATATATGTGGCCCTGAAAAGGGCCTTTTTATTAGCACGATGCTTGCGCTGCGGGATTAAGTTGAACGAGTTTAGTACACATTCACCACCGGCCGGCCAGCACACGAACAAACAACGGGTGGTTGGTTGGGTGACTAAGCGCGTTCGCCTCTGATCCTGCGCGCCAGCTGTATATCCTTGGGCATGATGGTGACACGTTTGGCGTGAATAGCGCACAAGTTGGTGTCCTCAAAAAGGCCGACCAGATAAGCCTCGCTGGCCTCCTGCAGCGCCATAACGGCCGAACTCTGGAAACGTAGATCTGTCTTGAAATCTTGTGCGATCTCACGGACGAGACGTTGGAATGGCAGTTTGCGAATCAACAACTCTGTACTCTTCTGGTAGCGACGGATCTCACGGAGTGCAACAGTTCCCGGTCTGTAGCGATGCGGTTTCTTGACACCACCGGTTGCCGGTGCACTCTTGCGCGCAGCCTTGGTGGCCAGCTGTTTACGTGGCGCTTTACCGCCTGTGGATTTACGAGCGGTCTGTTTTGTACGTGCCATAGCGAGCGACGACTACGAATCAATGAAAAATATAAAATATAATCGAAAATTTCGAATACGAACGAACACCGAGTCTGCCTGCGTAAACGAATATGACGACGAACTGACCGAGACGGTAGTATTTATAATGTACACGAAGGAGACGGCCTTTGTATATCTATCACTCTCACACAATGAAAATAATACGAACGAAACGAAATGAAACGAAACCCAGGATATTATTTATTAATTTGGTAGGTAGGTAGGTAGGTAGGTAGGTAGGTAGGTAGGTAGGTAGGTAGGTAGGTAGGTAGGTAGGTAGGTATGTATGTATGTATGTATGTATGTATGTATGTATGTATGTATGTATGTATGTATGTATGTATGTATGTATGTATGTATGTATGTATGTATGTACATGCATATTATTGTTATGTATTATAATTAATTTAAATTTTCACAATACCTATATAAAATATATTGTATTGTTGACGTGATGATAATTGATTGTTATAACATTTTATATAGGATATATTGTATAGGTAGGTATGTATGTATGTATGTATTATTTATTTAAATAATATGTTTCGTTCGTTTGTATCATGGCTTATATTAATGTTAGCATTATTAAAATAAAAAAAATAATACTTTCAATCATCAGGGTAAGTAAATAAGTAAGTAAGTAAGTAAGTAATAATATGAATAATTTTTTGGCCCTGAAAAGGGCCTTTTGAGTTTCAATGCTTGTGCATGTTTTGAGTACGCATAAAAGCGTACAAAGATACATGCAAGCACTGTGCGAAGTGCGACGCCTTCCTGCTCCTCCTCACTTGGAGCTGGTGTATTTGGTGACGGCTTTGGTGCCCTCACTCACCGCGTGCTTGGCAAGCTCGCCGGGCAACAGAAGTCTCACAGAGGTCTGCACCTCCCTGGAGGTGATGGTAGAACGTTTGTTGTAATGGGCGAGACGAGATGCTTCAGCGGCGATACGTTCGAATATGTCATTAACGAACGAATTCATAATAGACATGGCCTTGCTGGATATACCGGTGTCGGGATGCACCTGCTTGAGCACCTTGTAGATGTAAATGGCATAGCTCTCCTTCCTCTTGTGCTTCTTCTTTTTCTTGTCGGTTTTGGAGATGTTCTTCTGTGCTTTGCCAGATTTCTTGGCAGCCTTTCCGCTAGTCTTAGGCGGCATAATGTAAGTAGATAGTATTTATGCAAGATAAATCAAACACTGTTAGCGACCGAGGGGTACGTACGTAGCTGACTGACTGACAGACACGTGAGAATGCCTTTGAATTTTATAAATTTCTTATTATGATTCGGGTTATTCGTTCGATTTCGTCAACATAGTGAACGAGCTAAATACGGCCATACTGCCAATCAGCGTAGTGCGTAAAAGAGATGGCAAATATACCCTTCCTTCTCTAACGCTACCTAAAAATAAAAGAACAACAATAATTATGAATATTAGTATTTATTTATCTATCTATCTATCCCTCGTTACCTATTAACTAAATATACTTACTAACTAATGGAGATTAAAATTATTATGAATATTAAATGTAATGTAAGGTGTAGTACAAACAAGCAATGTTTGTTTGTTTGTTTGTTGTAAATACTACGGCTACTAGGATATAGATAGATATAATTGAATATATAATAGAGATATATTTATTTATTTATTTATTTGGATGGATGGATGGAATTTATAGTAAATTAAATACTTTTCTTAGTAGAATCATATTGCGGCCCTGAAAAGGGCCTTTTGTGATCGCATCGCAAGCCAGATGCGGCGAGCTGACCGTAAATAGGGACTGAGAATATAATAATAATATCTAAGCCTTCTTCTCGGTCTTCTTCGGCAGTAACACAGCCTGAATGTTGGGCAACACACCACCCTGAGCGATGGTCACGCCGGAGAGGAGTTTATTCAATTCCTCATCGTTGCGGATCGCCAATTGGAGATGTCTCGGTATGATTCTTGTCTTCTTGTTGTCACGTGCCGCGTTACCGGCCAACTCGAGGACCTCAGCTGCGAGATATTCCATGACGGCGGCCAAATAGACCGGTGCACCGGCGCCGACGCGCTCGGCGTAATTGCCGTTACGCAGTAATCTATGTATACGACCGACAGGAAACTGCAAACCGGCACGATTAGAACGAGACTTCGCCTTCCCCTTGACCTTGCCACCCTTGCCGCGTCCAGACATTGTCGATGAATAAAATTTACTGCGTGCAAGTAATGAATGAATGTGAAGTTATATTATAATAACACACACAATATAAACGCGAACCAGTGAAATTAATTAATTACAAAACGATCCGGATTTTTTTTAAACCTTTATATGCAATAGTAGATCGTCAAACGCTATACTAAGACGACGAGCGAACTCGAACGAGCTACGGTGAGCCAGAACGTAATGGACGTGGTGGATATTTTAAATTGAAATTGAGTAAGGGAGAGAGAGCGAGAGAGTAAGTGAGTGAGAGAGAGCGAGCGAGCGATTGAACGAGCGTTCGAGAGCGGGGGGAGGGCGGGGTGTAGGGAGGAGAGAGAATAAGTGAAATTCGTGAAAATATGTATTAATTAGGTAATTTGTTTTGTGCGATGAAATATGAATGAATCTTACATCTGGATGTGAAGTTATGATAAAAATTATGAGAAATTTATCATATAAAAAAAAAAATAACCACGAAGTGTAAGGCGATCGCTCGCTGCGCTTCGCGATCGCCTTACACTTCTAACCTAATCAATCCATGTACATTTTGAATAGAAAGGATAAACGGGCAGGGCAGGGCAGGGCAAGTAGCTACCTTTCTTTAATATGTATTACAAATGTGATTTTGAAAAGTTTAAAATGTACGTATGTATATATCAATCGGGCGAATGGATAACGTACTAACTGCGTACGTACGTACCCAAGTAATTATTATTTTGATGAAATAAAATAAGAAGGAAGGAAGGAAGGAAACAAACAATGGTGTCGTCATCGTCGTCATCGTTGTAAACAAACACACGATATTTGTTGATATTGGAATGGAATAATATGTTAGCCCTGAAAAGGGCTTTTTGGTATAAGTACATAATTGTGTGTATGTACGTCACGTCGTGCGTGCCGTGCCGTGCCGGCCGCTACTTGCTGCTGCAGGCGGCGCACACCAACCAAACCACCCACGCACCGGTGCGGTGCGGCGCGGCGCGACGGCTGGCTGCTGCGGCAGCGGCAGCGGCGGCGGCGGCGGCGCGAGGCGCGAGGCGCGCGGCTGTTGCTGCCAGAGTCCGTCAACTTTACTTCTTAGCTGCTGCCTTTTTGGTGGCGGCCTGCTTAGATTTGGATGCGGCGGCGGCGGCCTTCTTAGGTTTGGGCGCTTTTGGTTTCTTCGTAGGCGGCTTGGCGGTTTTCTTGGCTTTTGGCGCGGCGCCGCCGCTCTTACCTTTAGCGGGGGAAACTGCTGCGGCGGCCTTCTTAGCTGCCGCGGCGGGCTTCTTCTTGGCGGCGGCTGCTTTTTTATCCTTCGTAGCGGCCGCCGACGAGGCGGCTTTTGACGATTTCGACGGCGATGCGGAAGCAGCAGATGCACCCCTCTTGTTGGTGCCCTTAGTCGCGGCGGCGGCGGCGGCAGCGGACGATTTTTTACTACCTTTAGATGCAGAGGGGGCTGCGGTCTTGGCGACGGCCTTACCCGCGCTGCCGGTTGGCTTCTTCGCGGTAGATGATTTTGATTCCAGTTTAAACGAGCCCGATGCACCTTTGCCTTTGGTCTGTATCAGTGTACCGGATTCGACGGCGCTCTTCAAATATTTCCTGATGAACGGCGCCAGCTTCTCCGCGTCAACCTTGTACTGAGCGGCTATGTATTTCTTGATCGCCTGAAGTGACGATCCGCTGCGCTCTTTCAACTCCTTGATGGCGCTGTTGACCATTTCCGAAGTTTTCGGATGTGTCGGTTTCGCCTTGGGTTTCTTGGCTCCGGCGGCGGACGCTTTCGGTTTCTTCGCAGGAGTGGCCGGCGCCGGTGCTTCTGTAGCTACAGCTGTGTCTGCCATTTTTGCACAACAAAAATCAAATCACTCACAATCACAAAGCTTAATAAGTATGTATATTGAAAGAACAGACAGACAATCAGTCAGTATTAGTAGATTAGATGTCGCCACTGCAAATTTATCATTTTACCAATACACATCGAGGCATTACCGTAAGGAGAGCCGCGGTGTCGTGAGACGTTTTCTCGTATGAACACTTCCAACTTTTCACTAACACCTATATAAATTATTATATTTTTAACATGGTTCTATAATTATTAAAACATTAATATATATTTATATGAATACATCATGAACGTGTTCACGTAACGTTCACTTAAAACGGTTCTCAAGTGCATTACATGACGCGCTACAGGTGTTTATTTTCATCGCCTCGTATGCATCGTGCTTAGTGTCCAGTTCAAAAGTGATTTTTCTCTATAAAACGTAAAGATTTTACCTATATCGGTCGATAAGTAAACGGTGAAGATTCCGAACTTGAAACACAAAAAGATTTCACTCCTCTCTAGACATATTGTGACCGTTTTGACGAGTGTAACGTGGACGGTCGTAAAACAGCAACAACTACTATTTTCTGAACAGCTGCTGCTGCCGACCGACCGACCGATGAAACTGTTGATGTTTCCTATCCAAGACTCGTACAATTTGATTGATTTGATTGTTGTACATTTAATATCTACTTACTTACTTAGTACCTAATTAGAACATTGCATAATGTCAATTATGGACTATTTACATAATATTATACACATATCTGCCTGACAGACAATAGGTATACCTAAATAGTTATTCATTCATTTAGTCTATATTACTTAAATAAATGATGCTGTGCACTCATTAGAAAACGTTACAAAAACAAACTTACTTAGGTACTAAATTTTGAATGTGTCATGTTTTCGTTTTATAATAATAATAATATATGTACTAGCTGTTTCTTTTACCCGCGTTCCCGAGGGATCTTATTTTTTCCCGGGATAAAAAGTAGCTAGCCTATGTGCTATTCCAGACTATAATCTATTTCCATGCCAAATTTCATCCAGATCCATTCAGCCGTTCTCGTGTAAATGAGTAACAAACATCCAAACTTTCCCATTTATAATATTAGTAAGATGTAGGTATTATCAAAGTAGCTGTCTTGGCGTCTATGTACCTACATATTTAAGGTAGGTAATCTTGTACTTGTTGTAACTTATTGTATGTATGTATGTATGTATGTATGTATCTATCTATCTATCTTTATTATTATGTATAAAAAAATATGGATAGGATACGGTAGGTAGGTAGGTAGGTAGGTAAGTAAGTAAGTAAGTAAGTAAGTAAGTAAGTCATAGGTACATACATTCATCGTACGTAATTCGTAAGGTACACTACGATACAGAAACAGTTTGCATCAAGTATTAATTATAAACAAACGGAATTATTTGCGGCCCTGAAAAGGGCCTTTTGTTTGTGTGTACGTAGGTATATGTTCGTCTCGATCAATAAATATAGCAGGTATATTTCGATCGATCGATATTAACACATCCCGACACGAAGACGTCGGTGTTTTTAACCACCGAAACCGTACAGTGTACGTCCCTGACGTTTCAGAGCGTAGACTACGTCCATGGCGGTGACAGTCTTCCTCTTCGCGTGTTCAGTGTAAGTGACAGCGTCACGGATCACGTTCTCTAGAAACACTTTAAGAACACCACGAGTCTCCTCGTATATCAGACCTGATATACGCTTCACGCCTCCTCTGCGAGCCAAACGACGGATCGCAGGTTTGGTGATGCCCTGGATGTTGTCACGTAGTACTTTTCTGTGACGCTTTGCTCCACCTTTTCCCAGACCCTTTCCTCCCTTACCGCGACCGGTCATTTTTATTAATTAATTAACAATGAAATGTGTACGCACACGTAAGTAGGTACGAACGAACGCACGTATGAATCTGACTGCAGACTGACTACAATTTTTCTGGTTCGAGCATTATTTATACCCTACGTGTGACGAGTAGCGCACTATCAAAACGCGATGCCATCCGTGAGTACGAACGAGACAGACGAAGGTAACAATTGTGCGATTTCATTGGTTGGTTGGTATGGTATGGTATGGTAGGTACCTACCGTACCACGTACGTAATTATAGATATTGAGTTGAGGTGAAATTATTATGTTTGTTTACTTCAAATTTATTATTATGTATGTAAATATAAATAGTTTAAATTTTTCACATTACATTTACATACATACATACATACATACATACATACATACGGAGATGTTATTATTATTATTTTTTTTTTTTTTTTTTTTTTTATTATTAAGTTACACATTTAAATTATATAATACCTACAATATATAGATTCCGCGTTGCATTTTCTTTCTCATGAGATAGGTATCTTATGGTTGCGAGTTTGTAAAGTTTGTTTGTTTCATTCCAATTCTTTCTTTCTGAATTCAAAAGTACCTACCTATCATAATGTTATACATAATATTATGTATTATGAAGTTATCTAACTACGTATGATTTGATGAAATTTTATACTAGTCTATTATTTATTATATATTAAAAGTTAATTTAAAGTCATAACGTCATGTGTGTGGGAAATTGTTTGTTTGATATATATGTGGCCCTGAAAAGGGCCTTTTTATTAGCACGATGCTTGCGCTGCGGGATTAAGTTGAACGAGTTTAGTACACATTCACCACCGGCCGGCCAGCACACGAACAAACAACGGGTGGTTGGTTGGGTGACTAAGCGCGTTCGCCTCTGATCCTGCGCGCCAGCTGTATATCCTTGGGCATGATGGTGACACGTTTGGCGTGAATAGCGCACAAGTTGGTGTCCTCAAAAAGGCCGACCAGATAAGCCTCGCTGGCCTCCTGCAGCGCCATAACGGCCGAACTCTGGAAACGTAGATCTGTCTTGAAATCTTGTGCGATCTCACGGACGAGACGTTGGAATGGCAGTTTGCGAATCAACAACTCTGTACTCTTCTGGTAGCGACGGATCTCACGGAGTGCAACAGTTCCCGGTCTGTAGCGATGCGGTTTCTTGACACCACCGGTTGCCGGTGCACTCTTGCGCGCAGCCTTGGTGGCCAGCTGTTTACGTGGCGCTTTACCGCCTGTGGATTTACGAGCGGTCTGTTTTGTACGTGCCATAGCGAGCGACGACTACGAATCAATGAAAAATATAAAATATAATCGAAAATTTCGAATACGAACGAACACCGAGTCTGCCTGCGTAAACGAATATGACGACGAACTGACCGAGACGGTAGTATTTATAATGTACACGAAGGAGACGGCCTTTGTATATCTATCACTCTCACACAATGAAAATAATACGAACGAAACGAAATGAAACGAAACCCAGGATATTATTTATTAATTTGGTAGGTAGGTAGGTAGGTAGGTAGGTAGGTAGGTAGGTAGGTAGGTAGGTAGGTAGGTAGGTAGGTAGGTATGTATGTATGTATGTATGTATGTATGTATGTATGTATGTATGTATGTATGTATGTATGTATGTATGTATGTATGTATGTATGTATGTATGTACATGCATATTATTGTTATGTATTATAATTAATTTAAATTTTCACAATACCTATATAAAATATATTGTATTGTTGACGTGATGATAATTGATTGTTATAACATTTTATATAGGATATATTGTATAGGTAGGTATGTATGTATGTATGTATTATTTATTTAAATAATATGTTTCGTTCGTTTGTATCATGGCTTATATTAATGTTAGCATTATTAAAATAAAAAAAATAATACTTTCAATCATCAGGGTAAGTAAATAAGTAAGTAAGTAAGTAAGTAATAATATGAATAATTTTTTGGCCCTGAAAAGGGCCTTTTGAGTTTCAATGCTTGTGCATGTTTTGAGTACGCATAAAAGCGTACAAAGATACATGCAAGCACTGTGCGAAGTGCGACGCCTTCCTGCTCCTCCTCACTTGGAGCTGGTGTATTTGGTGACGGCTTTGGTGCCCTCACTCACCGCGTGCTTGGCAAGCTCGCCGGGCAACAGAAGTCTCACAGAGGTCTGCACCTCCCTGGAGGTGATGGTAGAACGTTTGTTGTAATGGGCGAGACGAGATGCTTCAGCGGCGATACGTTCGAATATGTCATTAACGAACGAATTCATAATAGACATGGCCTTGCTGGATATACCGGTGTCGGGATGCACCTGCTTGAGCACCTTGTAGATGTAAATGGCATAGCTCTCCTTCCTCTTGTGCTTCTTCTTTTTCTTGTCGGTTTTGGAGATGTTCTTCTGTGCTTTGCCAGATTTCTTGGCAGCCTTTCCGCTAGTCTTAGGCGGCATAATGTAAGTAGATAGTATTTATGCAAGATAAATCAAACACTGTTAGCGACCGAGGGGTACGTACGTAGCTGACTGACTGACAGACACGTGAGAATGCCTTTGAATTTTATAAATTTCTTATTATGATTCGGGTTATTCGTTCGATTTCGTCAACATAGTGAACGAGCTAAATACGGCCATACTGCCAATCAGCGTAGTGCGTAAAAGAGATGGCAAATATACCCTTCCTTCTCTAACGCTACCTAAAAATAAAAGAACAACAATAATTATGAATATTAGTATTTATTTATCTATCTATCTATCCCTCGTTACCTATTAACTAAATATACTTACTAACTAATGGAGATTAAAATTATTATGAATATTAAATGTAATGTAAGGTGTAGTACAAACAAGCAATGTTTGTTTGTTTGTTTGTTGTAAATACTACGGCTACTAGGATATAGATAGATATAATTGAATATATAATAGAGATATATTTATTTATTTATTTATTTGGATGGATGGATGGAATTTATAGTAAATTAAATACTTTTCTTAGTAGAATCATATTGCGGCCCTGAAAAGGGCCTTTTGTGATCGCATCGCAAGCCAGATGCGGCGAGCTGACCGTAAATAGGGACTGAGAATATAATAATAATATCTAAGCCTTCTTCTCGGTCTTCTTCGGCAGTAACACAGCCTGAATGTTGGGCAACACACCACCCTGAGCGATGGTCACGCCGGAGAGGAGTTTATTCAATTCCTCATCGTTGCGGATCGCCAATTGGAGATGTCTCGGTATGATTCTTGTCTTCTTGTTGTCACGTGCCGCGTTACCGGCCAACTCGAGGACCTCAGCTGCGAGATATTCCATGACGGCGGCCAAATAGACCGGTGCACCGGCGCCGACGCGCTCGGCGTAATTGCCGTTACGCAGTAATCTATGTATACGACCGACAGGAAACTGCAAACCGGCACGATTAGAACGAGACTTCGCCTTCCCCTTGACCTTGCCACCCTTGCCGCGTCCAGACATTGTCGATGAATAAAATTTACTGCGTGCAAGTAATGAATGAATGTGAAGTTATATTATAATAACACACACAATATAAACGCGAACCAGTGAAATTAATTAATTACAAAACGATCCGGATTTTTTTTAAACCTTTATATGCAATAGTAGATCGTCAAACGCTATACTAAGACGACGAGCGAACTCGAACGAGCTACGGTGAGCCAGAACGTAATGGACGTGGTGGATATTTTAAATTGAAATTGAGTAAGGGAGAGAGAGCGAGAGAGTAAGTGAGTGAGAGAGAGCGAGCGAGCGATTGAACGAGCGTTCGAGAGCGGGGGGAGGGCGGGGTGTAGGGAGGAGAGAGAATAAGTGAAATTCGTGAAAATATGTATTAATTAGGTAATTTGTTTTGTGCGATGAAATATGAATGAATCTTACATCTGGATGTGAAGTTATGATAAAAATTATGAGAAATTTATCATATAAAAAAAAAAATAACCACGAAGTGTAAGGCGATCGCTCGCTGCGCTTCGCGATCGCCTTACACTTCTAACCTAATCAATCCATGTACATTTTGAATAGAAAGGATAAACGGGCAGGGCAGGGCAGGGCAAGTAGCTACCTTTCTTTAATATGTATTACAAATGTGATTTTGAAAAGTTTAAAATGTACGTATGTATATATCAATCGGGCGAATGGATAACGTACTAACTGCGTACGTACGTACCCAAGTAATTATTATTTTGATGAAATAAAATAAGAAGGAAGGAAGGAAGGAAACAAACAATGGTGTCGTCATCGTCGTCATCGTTGTAAACAAACACACGATATTTGTTGATATTGGAATGGAATAATATGTTAGCCCTGAAAAGGGCTTTTTGGTATAAGTACATAATTGTGTGTATGTACGTCACGTCGTGCGTGCCGTGCCGTGCCGGCCGCTACTTGCTGCTGCAGGCGGCGCACACCAACCAAACCACCCACGCACCGGTGCGGTGCGGCGCGGCGCGACGGCTGGCTGCTGCGGCAGCGGCAGCGGCGGCGGCGGCGGCGCGAGGCGCGAGGCGCGCGGCTGTTGCTGCCAGAGTCCGTCAACTTTACTTCTTAGCTGCTGCCTTTTTGGTGGCGGCCTGCTTAGATTTGGATGCGGCGGCGGCGGCCTTCTTAGGTTTGGGCGCTTTTGGTTTCTTCGTAGGCGGCTTGGCGGTTTTCTTGGCTTTTGGCGCGGCGCCGCCGCTCTTACCTTTAGCGGGGGAAACTGCTGCGGCGGCCTTCTTAGCTGCCGCGGCGGGCTTCTTCTTGGCGGCGGCTGCTTTTTTATCCTTCGTAGCGGCCGCCGACGAGGCGGCTTTTGACGATTTCGACGGCGATGCGGAAGCAGCAGATGCACCCCTCTTGTTGGTGCCCTTAGTCGCGGCGGCGGCGGCGGCAGCGGACGATTTTTTACTACCTTTAGATGCAGAGGGGGCTGCGGTCTTGGCGACGGCCTTACCCGCGCTGCCGGTTGGCTTCTTCGCGGTAGATGATTTTGATTCCAGTTTAAACGAGCCCGATGCACCTTTGCCTTTGGTCTGTATCAGTGTACCGGATTCGACGGCGCTCTTCAAATATTTCCTGATGAACGGCGCCAGCTTCTCCGCGTCAACCTTGTACTGAGCGGCTATGTATTTCTTGATCGCCTGAAGTGACGATCCGCTGCGCTCTTTCAACTCCTTGATGGCGCTGTTGACCATTTCCGAAGTTTTCGGATGTGTCGGTTTCGCCTTGGGTTTCTTGGCTCCGGCGGCGGACGCTTTCGGTTTCTTCGCAGGAGTGGCCGGCGCCGGTGCTTCTGTAGCTACAGCTGTGTCTGCCATTTTTGCACAACAAAAATCAAATCACTCACAATCACAAAGCTTAATAAGTATGTATATTGAAAGAACAGACAGACAATCAGTCAGTATTAGTAGATTAGATGTCGCCACTGCAAATTTATCATTTTACCAATACACATCGAGGCATTACCGTAAGGAGAGCCGCGGTGTCGTGAGACGTTTTCTCGTATGAACACTTCCAACTTTTCACTAACACCTATATAAATTATTATATTTTTAACATGGTTCTATAATTATTAAAACATTAATATATATTTATATGAATACATCATGAACGTGTTCACGTAACGTTCACTTAAAACGGTTCTCAAGTGCATTACATGACGCGCTACAGGTGTTTATTTTCATCGCCTCGTATGCATCGTGCTTAGTGTCCAGTTCAAAAGTGATTTTTCTCTATAAAACGTAAAGATTTTACCTATATCGGTCGATAAGTAAACGGTGAAGATTCCGAACTTGAAACACAAAAAGATTTCACTCCTCTCTAGACATATTGTGACCGTTTTGACGAGTGTAACGTGGACGGTCGTAAAACAGCAACAACTACTATTTTCTGAACAGCTGCTGCTGCCGACCGACCGACCGATGAAACTGTTGATGTTTCCTATCCAAGACTCGTACAATTTGATTGATTTGATTGTTGTACATTTAATATCTACTTACTTACTTAGTACCTAATTAGAACATTGCATAATGTCAATTATGGACTATTTACATAATATTATACACATATCTGCCTGACAGACAATAGGTATACCTAAATAGTTATTCATTCATTTAGTCTATATTACTTAAATAAATGATGCTGTGCACTCATTAGAAAACGTTACAAAAACAAACTTACTTAGGTACTAAATTTTGAATGTGTCATGTTTTCGTTTTATAATAATAATAATATATGTACTAGCTGTTTCTTTTACCCGCGTTCCCGAGGGATCTTATTTTTTCCCGGGATAAAAAGTAGCTAGCCTATGTGCTATTCCAGACTATAATCTATTTCCATGCCAAATTTCATCCAGATCCATTCAGCCGTTCTCGTGTAAATGAGTAACAAACATCCAAACTTTCCCATTTATAATATTAGTAAGATGTAGGTATTATCAAAGTAGCTGTCTTGGCGTCTATGTACCTACATATTTAAGGTAGGTAATCTTGTACTTGTTGTAACTTATTGTATGTATGTATGTATGTATGTATGTATCTATCTATCTATCTTTATTATTATGTATAAAAAAATATGGATAGGATACGGTAGGTAGGTAGGTAGGTAGGTAAGTAAGTAAGTAAGTAAGTAAGTAAGTAAGTCATAGGTACATACATTCATCGTACGTAATTCGTAAGGTACACTACGATACAGAAACAGTTTGCATCAAGTATTAATTATAAACAAACGGAATTATTTGCGGCCCTGAAAAGGGCCTTTTGTTTGTGTGTACGTAGGTATATGTTCGTCTCGATCAATAAATATAGCAGGTATATTTCGATCGATCGATATTAACACATCCCGACACGAAGACGTCGGTGTTTTTAACCACCGAAACCGTACAGTGTACGTCCCTGACGTTTCAGAGCGTAGACTACGTCCATGGCGGTGACAGTCTTCCTCTTCGCGTGTTCAGTGTAAGTGACAGCGTCACGGATCACGTTCTCTAGAAACACTTTAAGAACACCACGAGTCTCCTCGTATATCAGACCTGATATACGCTTCACGCCTCCTCTGCGAGCCAAACGACGGATCGCAGGTTTGGTGATGCCCTGGATGTTGTCACGTAGTACTTTTCTGTGACGCTTTGCTCCACCTTTTCCCAGACCCTTTCCTCCCTTACCGCGACCGGTCATTTTTATTAATTAATTAACAATGAAATGTGTACGCACACGTAAGTAGGTACGAACGAACGCACGTATGAATCTGACTGCAGACTGACTACAATTTTTCTGGTTCGAGCATTATTTATACCCTACGTGTGACGAGTAGCGCACTATCAAAACGCGATGCCATCCGTGAGTACGAACGAGACAGACGAAGGTAACAATTGTGCGATTTCATTGGTTGGTTGGTATGGTATGGTATGGTAGGTACCTACCGTACCACGTACGTAATTATAGATATTGAGTTGAGGTGAAATTATTATGTTTGTTTACTTCAAATTTATTATTATGTATGTAAATATAAATAGTTTAAATTTTTCACATTACATTTACATACATACATACATACATACATACATACATACGGAGATGTTATTATTATTATTTTTTTTTTTTTTTTTTTTTTTATTATTAAGTTACACATTTAAATTATATAATACCTACAATATATAGATTCCGCGTTGCATTTTCTTTCTCATGAGATAGGTATCTTATGGTTGCGAGTTTGTAAAGTTTGTTTGTTTCATTCCAATTCTTTCTTTCTGAATTCAAAAGTACCTACCTATCATAATGTTATACATAATATTATGTATTATGAAGTTATCTAACTACGTATGATTTGATGAAATTTTATACTAGTCTATTATTTATTATATATTAAAAGTTAATTTAAAGTCATAACGTCATGTGTGTGGGAAATTGTTTGTTTGATATATATGTGGCCCTGAAAAGGGCCTTTTTATTAGCACGATGCTTGCGCTGCGGGATTAAGTTGAACGAGTTTAGTACACATTCACCACCGGCCGGCCAGCACACGAACAAACAACGGGTGGTTGGTTGGGTGACTAAGCGCGTTCGCCTCTGATCCTGCGCGCCAGCTGTATATCCTTGGGCATGATGGTGACACGTTTGGCGTGAATAGCGCACAAGTTGGTGTCCTCAAAAAGGCCGACCAGATAAGCCTCGCTGGCCTCCTGCAGCGCCATAACGGCCGAACTCTGGAAACGTAGATCTGTCTTGAAATCTTGTGCGATCTCACGGACGAGACGTTGGAATGGCAGTTTGCGAATCAACAACTCTGTACTCTTCTGGTAGCGACGGATCTCACGGAGTGCAACAGTTCCCGGTCTGTAGCGATGCGGTTTCTTGACACCACCGGTTGCCGGTGCACTCTTGCGCGCAGCCTTGGTGGCCAGCTGTTTACGTGGCGCTTTACCGCCTGTGGATTTACGAGCGGTCTGTTTTGTACGTGCCATAGCGAGCGACGACTACGAATCAATGAAAAATATAAAATATAATCGAAAATTTCGAATACGAACGAACACCGAGTCTGCCTGCGTAAACGAATATGACGACGAACTGACCGAGACGGTAGTATTTATAATGTACACGAAGGAGACGGCCTTTGTATATCTATCACTCTCACACAATGAAAATAATACGAACGAAACGAAATGAAACGAAACCCAGGATATTATTTATTAATTTGGTAGGTAGGTAGGTAGGTAGGTAGGTAGGTAGGTAGGTAGGTAGGTAGGTAGGTAGGTAGGTAGGTAGGTATGTATGTATGTATGTATGTATGTATGTATGTATGTATGTATGTATGTATGTATGTATGTATGTATGTATGTATGTATGTATGTATGTATGTACATGCATATTATTGTTATGTATTATAATTAATTTAAATTTTCACAATACCTATATAAAATATATTGTATTGTTGACGTGATGATAATTGATTGTTATAACATTTTATATAGGATATATTGTATAGGTAGGTATGTATGTATGTATGTATTATTTATTTAAATAATATGTTTCGTTCGTTTGTATCATGGCTTATATTAATGTTAGCATTATTAAAATAAAAAAAATAATACTTTCAATCATCAGGGTAAGTAAATAAGTAAGTAAGTAAGTAAGTAATAATATGAATAATTTTTTGGCCCTGAAAAGGGCCTTTTGAGTTTCAATGCTTGTGCATGTTTTGAGTACGCATAAAAGCGTACAAAGATACATGCAAGCACTGTGCGAAGTGCGACGCCTTCCTGCTCCTCCTCACTTGGAGCTGGTGTATTTGGTGACGGCTTTGGTGCCCTCACTCACCGCGTGCTTGGCAAGCTCGCCGGGCAACAGAAGTCTCACAGAGGTCTGCACCTCCCTGGAGGTGATGGTAGAACGTTTGTTGTAATGGGCGAGACGAGATGCTTCAGCGGCGATACGTTCGAATATGTCATTAACGAACGAATTCATAATAGACATGGCCTTGCTGGATATACCGGTGTCGGGATGCACCTGCTTGAGCACCTTGTAGATGTAAATGGCATAGCTCTCCTTCCTCTTGTGCTTCTTCTTTTTCTTGTCGGTTTTGGAGATGTTCTTCTGTGCTTTGCCAGATTTCTTGGCAGCCTTTCCGCTAGTCTTAGGCGGCATAATGTAAGTAGATAGTATTTATGCAAGATAAATCAAACACTGTTAGCGACCGAGGGGTACGTACGTAGCTGACTGACTGACAGACACGTGAGAATGCCTTTGAATTTTATAAATTTCTTATTATGATTCGGGTTATTCGTTCGATTTCGTCAACATAGTGAACGAGCTAAATACGGCCATACTGCCAATCAGCGTAGTGCGTAAAAGAGATGGCAAATATACCCTTCCTTCTCTAACGCTACCTAAAAATAAAAGAACAACAATAATTATGAATATTAGTATTTATTTATCTATCTATCTATCCCTCGTTACCTATTAACTAAATATACTTACTAACTAATGGAGATTAAAATTATTATGAATATTAAATGTAATGTAAGGTGTAGTACAAACAAGCAATGTTTGTTTGTTTGTTTGTTGTAAATACTACGGCTACTAGGATATAGATAGATATAATTGAATATATAATAGAGATATATTTATTTATTTATTTATTTGGATGGATGGATGGAATTTATAGTAAATTAAATACTTTTCTTAGTAGAATCATATTGCGGCCCTGAAAAGGGCCTTTTGTGATCGCATCGCAAGCCAGATGCGGCGAGCTGACCGTAAATAGGGACTGAGAATATAATAATAATATCTAAGCCTTCTTCTCGGTCTTCTTCGGCAGTAACACAGCCTGAATGTTGGGCAACACACCACCCTGAGCGATGGTCACGCCGGAGAGGAGTTTATTCAATTCCTCATCGTTGCGGATCGCCAATTGGAGATGTCTCGGTATGATTCTTGTCTTCTTGTTGTCACGTGCCGCGTTACCGGCCAACTCGAGGACCTCAGCTGCGAGATATTCCATGACGGCGGCCAAATAGACCGGTGCACCGGCGCCGACGCGCTCGGCGTAATTGCCGTTACGCAGTAATCTATGTATACGACCGACAGGAAACTGCAAACCGGCACGATTAGAACGAGACTTCGCCTTCCCCTTGACCTTGCCACCCTTGCCGCGTCCAGACATTGTCGATGAATAAAATTTACTGCGTGCAAGTAATGAATGAATGTGAAGTTATATTATAATAACACACACAATATAAACGCGAACCAGTGAAATTAATTAATTACAAAACGATCCGTTTTTTTTTTTTTTTTTTTTTTTTTTTTTTTTTTTTTTTTTTTTGGGGAGGACTTAAAGGTGGAGGTCTGAGGGACCATAGACACCCTTACGCGGACTTTTCGGTGAGCGCTTAGGGCTCTCAACCGAGTTTACAAATTTTAGACGACTGACCGCTGAGGGCGCCCCAGTTGGGGCACGAACCTCGGCTCAGGGCGTCGTCGGGGGGCACAAAATAGTGGGACGGACTTCGCTTAAGCGATTTAGAGGAGTTTTAAGGGACGGTCGGATTTCTGGTACGGCTCGGGCCAACTACTGGGGACGAGACTGACTGAGTGGGACGTCGCGACGGGCCTCTCCGGCGAGGGCGAAAACGCGGGCGGTGTTGTATTTGTTTCTTCAGGGCTGCGCGAGCCTCCCTATCCTTAATCTGAGCTAGAGTTGTAGGGTCATCCGGCTCGCTGAGGGCGAGTTTAGGCCTACGGATTTTTGAAATCTCTGAAGGAGTATAGTTTGCAGTTTTTACAATTAATGGGTTCGCGTGGTTTAGGGCACGATCGTAATAGCGGCGTGAAGCGCGCTTAATGAATTGCTTAACCGTGGGCAGATTGAGGTCTATGTGGAGGTCTAAGTTGCGCATGTACCACGGGGCGCCCGTGGCTTTGCGCATGAAGCGGTTTTGAACCACTTGGAGTCTATGGATCAGCTTGGGAGATGCATGTGCGAACACAGTGCATGCATATAGCATAACGGGGCGGATGCACGCGGTGTAGAGTCTCACCTTGCTTTTTAGGGCAAGTTTAGACTTTTTATTTAACAAGAAATGAAGGCGACCGGACACAAAACAGGCGCGTGCACGTACCTGTTTTATGTGGTCGGCAAAGGACAAACGATCATCCAGGGTAACACCGAGATATTTGGCTCGCCTCTCCCAAGGGATCGGCTCGCCGAACATGGTGACTGGAGGGGGGGGAGTGGGGATGAGTTTTTTGGCGGGACTGAAGAACAGCACCGCCTGACTCTTGGTGGGGTTAATTTCGATTCTCCATTTCCGAAACCAGGGACCTAGGGTGTGAGTCGCGGCTTGGAGAACTTTGGCAATTGCCGTGGGGCTCCTGCCAGAATAATATATTGCGGTATCGTCCGCGAATAGAGCTAGCTGCGCTTTGCTAGTTTTTGGGATGTCACTCGTGTAGAGTGTAAACAATAAGGGGGACAGCACAGATCCTTGAGGGACTCCGGCTAAAACGGGGTGGGCTGAGGATAGCGCTCCTGTTATTCGGTAGTTGAATTGGCGATTCGACAAGAAGTCTCGTAGGATGGTCACGAGTCTGACTGGCACTCCGAGTTTGTACAGCTTATAAATTAAGCCGTTGTGCCAGACTTTGTCGAATGCCTTTGCAACATCGAAGAACAGGACTCCGGTCATCTGACCTTTCTGATAGTTGGAGGCGATGTGTTCAACTATACGGTGAACTTGTTGGACGCACGAGTGTCTAGTTCGAAAGCCGAACTGCTCGTCGGGAATGAGTTTATTAGCGTCGGCATACGCTTTCAGGCGGAGGTATATTAACCTTTCATACATCTTGCCCATGACGTTGAGCAAGCTGATGGGTCGGTAACTGGAGGGCTCGGATTTGGGTTTGCCGGGCTTATGGATCCCAATTACATGGGCTTTTTTCCACTGATGTGGAAAAATGTTATTGGATAAGGCAGCGTTAAAGATCGCTGTCAGGAGCATGATAAGGGTAGCCGGGAACAGCTTTACCACTTTGTTGGTGATTTTATCCGAGCCCGGGGCTTTTCTCGGGTGGAGATCCCGGATGATCTGCTTGACCTCGTCCGGGGTCACGGGAGGGACGGGGTCTTCCTCTTCGTTGAGAGGAGGTGGGGGTAACGGGAGAGAAGCTCGCCGTTCTACTTCCGAATTTACTTCCTCCATATGAACAGGGTCGATAGGGAGGGAACTGGGTGTACACTGAAGCTCCAGGCTTTCGGCCAGGCATTCGGCTTTTTCCTCGTCTTCGAAGGCGAGTGGAAGGTTGGGCCTTTTGAGAGGTGGAATATGGGCAACCGTGTCCTTGGTTAGGGCACGTGAGAGTTGCCAAAAGGCTCGATGGGAGGGCTTTATGTCGATCAGTTTCTGATCCCAGCTTTTTTCGCGGGCCTCGGCCACTCGCTCCTTGACGGCGCGGTGGAGAGTACGTAAGCGGATTCGGTTGTCCTCGGTCGGACGTCTATCATATTCGCGCATGGCTGCGTTCTTTACCCTAATCAGGTTACGTACGTCGTCGGGCAAGCGCCAGTGTCGATTGCTCTCCACCGGAACTGTCCGAGAGCAATCGCTAATAAGCGATTGCACGTGGCTGGTCAGGGAGTCGATTGCGCCTACAGCTTCGTCAGCGGTGACTATGCTGCTAGGGATTTGGTCGAGGTGAACGGATGAGGCAGACTTGAGGCTTTCGCCCAGTTTGTCCCAGTTCGTCACGACTTTAGTGAGAGGGGTCCGACCTGAATCAGGGGGGCCTGAGTTCGGTGTAAGTTCTAAGATTACAGGTCGATGGTCGGAGACTAACTCGTGGTGCACTGTCAAGTCGTGTATGCCTAGGCTTACATTCTTCAACAGTGCCACATCGAGGATGTCGGGTCTGTGGTCAAGTACGTTGGGGTAGTGAGTCGGTTCCAGGGGCGCGACTAAATCGATGTTCAGCGGCCCGAGGAGGGATTCTAGTACAATACCTCTGGAGTTGTTCGTATGACAATTCCAGAGGCGGTGTTTCGCGTTTAGGTCGCCCGCCACTATGACAGAGCTTCCTAGTTCGAACAGGGTTTTCAAATCTCTTCTGAGTGATAGTTGGAGGTCGCTTGAAGAGCGAGTTGGGGAAACGTAGGCTGAGACCAGAATGATTGACTCGTGGCCAGTCATGCCGAGCCTGCAGACCGAAGCTTCAATGTACTCAAGTTTGGGCTGATCCATGGGAGAACAGTACAAGGACCTTTTGTAATAAATGAGGGTTCCTCCTAGGGCGGAGTGGAGCCTATCGTTGCGAACTATCTGATAGTTGGCAATCCTGGGATTCCTATGGAAGGGTTTGAGGAACGTCTCTTGTACTAGGAGTATGTCAACGTCATGATCACTCAGGAAATCTGCGATCTCATTTCGTTGACCTGTAATGCCGTTGGCATTAAAGAAGCCTATCTTGATTGAGCGGGGTTTAATTCTGCACACAGTCGAACTATCCATTATGGGTTAACTTTAAATTGAGCTAATGATGAGAAGAGGCGCTCGAACCTCATGGCGATTTGAGCGAGGGCACGACCGTTGCCTTCGTTCACTCTAATTTCGTGGGCTAACTCCCTAACTTCGCTGGGGTTGAAGGCCTCAGCGAATCGCTCCACCAGGGCGAGATCCGGATCAACGCCGTGGGGGGGGTTTGGTTTGGCGCGGCGAGGTGCCGTTGGCACCGATTTGGGGACAGCGCGGGGGATTGGGGCAGGTGGGGAAGGAGTAGGGATGGGGGCGGGGGCGGGAGGTGAGGGACCAGCTGAAGGCTGGGGTTGGGTGGGGCTGTCCGCCTGAGCTGCGGGTGCGGTTTTAGTCGCAAAGTGGGGAAGGGGGAATTGGTTGCTTTCATAATTGAAAGCTCCCCACGGTGAAGGGCGCTGCGGGGCCAGATGGGCCTGTGCAGCGGGTGCTGTAGGGGGTGGACGTCGCGTTGCGTTACGCGGCGAGTCGTATGAAATACGGGGGCGAGGCGCTTTCGGGCATCCGCGGTAGTTCGCGGTATGCCCTAGCGACTGGCAGAGGACGCAACCAGGTGGTTCCGTTGCCTCTGCGGGGTTCTTAGGACGGCTGCAATCTTTCGTTGCGTGTGGGATCAGGCATTTAACGCACCTAGCTGGTGCGTAACAATTGCGGGCGGAGTGGCCATAAAGTTGGCAGTTGTGACATTGGGACGGGTAACGTCCCTTCTTGGGTGATTCTACGTAAAAACCTGAAAGGTCACAAAGCTCTTTCAGGCGGAAGATGGCCTTACCGGCTGGTCCACGGTCCAGGGACACGAAGACCATGTTATAGGGGGCGTGACCGCGACCCTTGTACATCCGGTGGACGGATTGCACCGGGAGGTTTTGATTGAGGAGGGATGTTTTGATGTAATCTACATCGAACTCTTTGGGGACATTTTTGATGATGACCCGAAGGGATCGCTCATCTGGGAGAGTGTAGGTGTGGAAAGCCACAAACCTATCTCGGAGCATTTTGCTCAGGGCTCTGTGATCGTCAGAGGTGACCACAGTGACCTTGATCCCGTGCTCAGTGGGACGGGCGGAAGTATAATTGATGCGGTTGTTTTTGCACCAAGTAGAGACCTCGGGCCACTTTACCTTGTCCTGAATGAACAGGGGGGGTGGCGAGTCTCTCTTCTGGGACTGGGGTTCGGGATGAGGGACGGGTAGGGTTCCGGGGATCCTATGGATCGGGATATCCATAGGAGCGGGAGCGGGGGAGAGTCCTCTCTGGCTGCCGGAAGGGGAGCCAGGGGTAAGGCTCATGAGAGGCAAGATGGGAGTGGGAGAGGGTGTGGGGGATTGAGAGGGCTTGGCCGCTTTCGCGACTGCCGCCTCCTCGGAGGGTTTCTTGGCCCGCTTTCGCTTGCCACTCTTGGTAAGGACTTCGGTGAAGCCGTCGTCCGATGATTGGGTGGAGGGAGGAGCCTCGCTTGAGCGCGGGGGTTGGGACGGGGGAGGGATCTCGCTAGGAGGCGAGGGTTGGGAGGGGGGGAGGGAGCCGCTAGAGAGCGACAGTTGGGTCGGTTGGGTCAGGGGGGTGGAGGGGGAGCTCGCAATGGAGCATGCCGACATGGCGGAGGAGGGGCGGGAGGGCGAGAGAAATGGCAAGTTGCCATGGCGTTTTATTAAAAAGGAAAGCGTTATTTCATCCTGGAGGATATCCTCCAGGGTCTGCGGGTTAATCTGGCTGGCCATAGTGGCCAGCCAGGGGGACCTACTAACAAACTCTAATTTTCTCCCGGGTGGGTGCGCCCGGGGTGAGTATTACTCTCCTGGCCGGGGTTAGGCCAGGAGGTGTGTGACGAACGACGGGGTGTGCCCTAAGCTGGTGCTTCCGCTGTTGAATCTTTATTAAGCAGCGGAGTTCCTACGTCCCTGCCTAGCGATAGCTGGGGTCGACTAGGGAAGCCCCCAAGGCCGACTGGTCCAGCCCCGTCCGGGTTTGCGTTTGCCAAAAGGGCAACCGCGAGCGGCCGGGTCACGCTCGAGCTAGCTTCGTTAACACCGTAAGGTATCCACTAGCCCACCACAGAAAGTCGTGGTTTTCACAAGGTTTTTGTGTCGCTCTCGTCAAGGCCGCCTCCAGTAATAATACGGAAGTATTAAATACTTTCACCAGCGACAGTGACTAAAACGGCACAGTTGGTTGGTAATGAAAATTACCGATTGGGTGTCGATTTGAGCACTTAGCCTCTTCCAGTGAAATACGCGAAGTATTAATCACTGGAATTAGCCTAATGAGCAATTCGACGAAATGGCGAGGTAATAAAATCACCGGACCAAAATTCCGAGAATGCCGGGTAGCCGAACAATGCCACTATAGAAGCGACCGTCCGGTACGACGGCTCAAACCCAAAACGATCCGGATTTTTTTTTTTTTTTTTTAAACCTTTATATGCAATAGTAGATCGTCAAACGCTATACTAAGACGACGAGCGAACTCGAACGAGCTACGGTGAGCCAGAACGTAATGGACGTGGTGGATATTTTAAATTGAAATTGAGTAAGGGAGAGAGAGCGAGAGAGTAAGTGAGTGAGAGAGAGCGAGCGAGCGATTGAACGAGCGTTCGAGAGCGGGGGGAGGGCGGGGTGTAGGGAGGAGAGAGAATAAGTGAAATTCGTGAAAATATGTATTAATTAGGTAATTTGTTTTGTGCGATGAAATATGAATGAATCTTACATCTGGATGTGAAGTTATGATAAAAATTATGAGAAATTTATCATATAAAAAAAAAAATAACCACGAAGTGTAAGGCGATCGCTCGCTGCGCTTCGCGATCGCCTTACACTTCTAACCTAATCAATCCATGTACATTTTGAATAGAAAGGATAAACGGGCAGGGCAGGGCAGGGCAAGTAGCTACCTTTCTTTAATATGTATTACAAATGTGATTTTGAAAAGTTTAAAATGTACGTATGTATATATCAATCGGGCGAATGGATAACGTACTAACTGCGTACGTACGTACCCAAGTAATTATTATTTTGATGAAATAAAATAAGAAGGAAGGAAGGAAGGAAACAAACAATGGTGTCGTCATCGTCGTCATCGTTGTAAACAAACACACGATATTTGTTGATATTGGAATGGAATAATATGTTAGCCCTGAAAAGGGCTTTTTGGTATAAGTACATAATTGTGTGTATGTACGTCACGTCGTGCGTGCCGTGCCGTGCCGGCCGCTACTTGCTGCTGCAGGCGGCGCACACCAACCAAACCACCCACGCACCGGTGCGGTGCGGCGCGGCGCGACGGCTGGCTGCTGCGGCAGCGGCAGCGGCGGCGGCGGCGGCGCGAGGCGCGAGGCGCGCGGCTGTTGCTGCCAGAGTCCGTCAACTTTACTTCTTAGCTGCTGCCTTTTTGGTGGCGGCCTGCTTAGATTTGGATGCGGCGGCGGCGGCCTTCTTAGGTTTGGGCGCTTTTGGTTTCTTCGTAGGCGGCTTGGCGGTTTTCTTGGCTTTTGGCGCGGCGCCGCCGCTCTTACCTTTAGCGGGGGAAACTGCTGCGGCGGCCTTCTTAGCTGCCGCGGCGGGCTTCTTCTTGGCGGCGGCTGCTTTTTTATCCTTCGTAGCGGCCGCCGACGAGGCGGCTTTTGACGATTTCGACGGCGATGCGGAAGCAGCAGATGCACCCCTCTTGTTGGTGCCCTTAGTCGCGGCGGCGGCGGCGGCAGCGGACGATTTTTTACTACCTTTAGATGCAGAGGGGGCTGCGGTCTTGGCGACGGCCTTACCCGCGCTGCCGGTTGGCTTCTTCGCGGTAGATGATTTTGATTCCAGTTTAAACGAGCCCGATGCACCTTTGCCTTTGGTCTGTATCAGTGTACCGGATTCGACGGCGCTCTTCAAATATTTCCTGATGAACGGCGCCAGCTTCTCCGCGTCAACCTTGTACTGAGCGGCTATGTATTTCTTGATCGCCTGAAGTGACGATCCGCTGCGCTCTTTCAACTCCTTGATGGCGCTGTTGACCATTTCCGAAGTTTTCGGATGTGTCGGTTTCGCCTTGGGTTTCTTGGCTCCGGCGGCGGACGCTTTCGGTTTCTTCGCAGGAGTGGCCGGCGCCGGTGCTTCTGTAGCTACAGCTGTGTCTGCCATTTTTGCACAACAAAAATCAAATCACTCACAATCACAAAGCTTAATAAGTATGTATATTGAAAGAACAGACAGACAATCAGTCAGTATTAGTAGATTAGATGTCGCCACTGCAAATTTATCATTTTACCAATACACATCGAGGCATTACCGTAAGGAGAGCCGCGGTGTCGTGAGACGTTTTCTCGTATGAACACTTCCAACTTTTCACTAACACCTATATAAATTATTATATTTTTAACATGGTTCTATAATTATTAAAACATTAATATATATTTATATGAATACATCATGAACGTGTTCACGTAACGTTCACTTAAAACGGTTCTCAAGTGCATTACATGACGCGCTACAGGTGTTTATTTTCATCGCCTCGTATGCATCGTGCTTAGTGTCCAGTTCAAAAGTGATTTTTCTCTATAAAACGTAAAGATTTTACCTATATCGGTCGATAAGTAAACGGTGAAGATTCCGAACTTGAAACACAAAAAGATTTCACTCCTCTCTAGACATATTGTGACCGTTTTGACGAGTGTAACGTGGACGGTCGTAAAACAGCAACAACTACTATTTTCTGAACAGCTGCTGCTGCCGACCGACCGACCGATGAAACTGTTGATGTTTCCTATCCAAGACTCGTACAATTTGATTGATTTGATTGTTGTACATTTAATATCTACTTACTTACTTAGTACCTAATTAGAACATTGCATAATGTCAATTATGGACTATTTACATAATATTATACACATATCTGCCTGACAGACAATAGGTATACCTAAATAGTTATTCATTCATTTAGTCTATATTACTTAAATAAATGATGCTGTGCACTCATTAGAAAACGTTACAAAAACAAACTTACTTAGGTACTAAATTTTGAATGTGTCATGTTTTCGTTTTATAATAATAATAATATATGTACTAGCTGTTTCTTTTACCCGCGTTCCCGAGGGATCTTATTTTTTCCCGGGATAAAAAGTAGCTAGCCTATGTGCTATTCCAGACTATAATCTATTTCCATGCCAAATTTCATCCAGATCCATTCAGCCGTTCTCGTGTAAATGAGTAACAAACATCCAAACTTTCCCATTTATAATATTAGTAAGATGTAGGTATTATCAAAGTAGCTGTCTTGGCGTCTATGTACCTACATATTTAAGGTAGGTAATCTTGTACTTGTTGTAACTTATTGTATGTATGTATGTATGTATGTATGTATCTATCTATCTATCTTTATTATTATGTATAAAAAAATATGGATAGGATACGGTAGGTAGGTAGGTAGGTAGGTAAGTAAGTAAGTAAGTAAGTAAGTAAGTAAGTCATAGGTACATACATTCATCGTACGTAATTCGTAAGGTACACTACGATACAGAAACAGTTTGCATCAAGTATTAATTATAAACAAACGGAATTATTTGCGGCCCTGAAAAGGGCCTTTTGTTTGTGTGTACGTAGGTATATGTTCGTCTCGATCAATAAATATAGCAGGTATATTTCGATCGATCGATATTAACACATCCCGACACGAAGACGTCGGTGTTTTTAACCACCGAAACCGTACAGTGTACGTCCCTGACGTTTCAGAGCGTAGACTACGTCCATGGCGGTGACAGTCTTCCTCTTCGCGTGTTCAGTGTAAGTGACAGCGTCACGGATCACGTTCTCTAGAAACACTTTAAGAACACCACGAGTCTCCTCGTATATCAGACCTGATATACGCTTCACGCCTCCTCTGCGAGCCAAACGACGGATCGCAGGTTTGGTGATGCCCTGGATGTTGTCACGTAGTACTTTTCTGTGACGCTTTGCTCCACCTTTTCCCAGACCCTTTCCTCCCTTACCGCGACCGGTCATTTTTATTAATTAATTAACAATGAAATGTGTACGCACACGTAAGTAGGTACGAACGAACGCACGTATGAATCTGACTGCAGACTGACTACAATTTTCGATTCAGGACTTCTCACTACCCCTCACGGGGCATGGGGAACCAGTGTCAGGGCGCTGTGCCCTATGACTGGGGTGGCGTCGCCGCCCGTGAATACGGGCGGGTCATTGGGACTTAGGGTCACTTCTTGTTTAGGGGATGGGGATGGGGGATGGGGGGGGTGTCATGTCCGGTGGTTTCTTCTTGCCGCCCGGGCGGACCGCCCTACCGGGTGAGACCGCTGGCGTGCCAGCGGAGGCCCAGCAGGAGCAGTCAACGCTATGGTACCGGGCGGCCGCTTGTGTTGGTGGCTTGTGTTGGAGGCCCCATGGCCTCGGCTTCGTCGGAGTCCTCTTCGGTGTTTTCGGAGGCTTCCGAGTTGGCGACCAGGTCTCTGGGCAGTGCTCTGGGCAGTGCCTTCCTGTCTGGAGGTCGCGCGTGCAGGGGGGCCAGGTCCCGGATGTGTTCCAGGCTCGACCCGTCCGCTCGCGCGAACATCTTCTTCGCCAGTCTGGCAATGAATGCATCCAGGCTCTCGATCCGCAAGTCCCTCTGGATCGTGGAATTTCTTACTAGTCTCGGGGCGTTCGCTATTTTCCTCAATGTAAGTGTTTGTTGTGCACGCAGCCGCTTTTTGTTGGCCTCGCTTGTGAGGGCATACCAAGCGGGGGCGGCATATGTAAGTCGGCTGCGTATATAGGTTTTGAACACCCCGAGCTTCACCCGCAGGGGGATGCGCGGAGAGTTTAGCACTGGATGCAGTTTCGCTCTGGCGGCTCTGGTCTGCCCGACGGTCGCTCTGACGTGGGGCCTCATGGTCAAATTGGAGTCAATGGTGATCCCCAGGTACTTGACTACCCGGGACCACTTTATGTACTGGCCTGCGAGCTTCATCATGGGTGGCGGCTTTATGTAGCTGCCTATCAGGATGGCCTGTGTCTTCCCGACGTTCACCGATAGCCTCCACCTGGAGAGCCATTCTGGCAGCCGGTCCAACGTTCTCTGAACCTTTCTGGCGGCGTGGCGTCTGTTCATAGACGTTGCGTAGTAGGCGGCGTCGTCCGCGTAGAGTGCCAGGTGGGATCCCTCTTCCAGGGGGATGTCGTCGGTGAAGTGGGAGTACAGGCTCGGTGACAGGCAGCTACCCTGTGGGACGCCTGCTGCGATGGGCCGCACTGCGGATACGGCGTCCTCTACCACCACTCTGAAGTTCCTCTTGTTTAGGAACGAGGCGATCACCTTCACTAGGCGACGGGGGATCTCGGGCGATGCGAGTTTGTGCAGCAGACCCGCGTGCCATACTCTGTCGAACGCCTTTTCCATGTCGAGGAATACTGCGACGGTGTACTCTTTCCGGTTGGCGGCGACCGTCATGTCGTGCAGTACCCTCGACAGCTGAAGTGTGGTGCTGTGTTCAGCGCGGAATCCGAACTGCTCGCGGCGTGGCTTGATGTGCGGCAGAAGTTGCTGCAGCAGGAGCGCCTCGAACACTTTGGAGATGGTAGGAAGCAACGTTATGGGCCGGTAGCTTTCAGCTTTTAAGATATTTTTCCCGGGCTTGGGCAACATGATCACGTGCCCAGTTTTCCAGCTTTCCGGGAATTTTCCCGAGCGCAGGATTCCGTTGTACAGGCGGGTCAGCGCCGCCACGGTCCTGTATGGCAGGTGGCGCAGCGCCGTGTTGGTGATGCCGTCTGCGCCCGGGGCCTTTCTTGGCTTGGTTTTCCTAATCGCCCGCTGGACTGAGCCCGGGGAGAGAAAGATTGGGTTCTCTTCTGGGGCCACCGGCCGTGCGAGGTAGGTGTTTAGGTGTTGCTCTACTGCTGCAACGTGTTTGGCATCTGCAGTCGGATTCGGCTGGAATTGGCGTTCGAGATGGTCTGCGAAGATTTCCGCGCGGTCTGCTGCGCGGTATCTGGGCGTCCCGTCGCCGTGGAGTAATGGATGTATTGGGGTTGGGGTGTTGGAGAGTTGGCGGCACAGCTTATGCATCGCCGGCCATTCCTCTCCCGCAGTTTCCACCACCCTCTCCCAGCTGTCTGCGCTGTGGGAGTCCAGCTCGGCCTTTACCCTCTCTTTCAGGGCGTTGAGTCTACTTTTGAGGAGCGGACATCTTGTCTCTTGCCACCGCTTGCGCATGCGCCGCTTGGCAAGTATCAGGTCTCGGATTCTTTGGGGGAGCGCTTGCAGCTTCCCCCGTGGGAGTGGCTTCTTTGCGTGCTCAAGGGCTTCTTGGATGCGGGCGGTGAGCTCCTCTGCGAGTGCATCAACGTCCTCTGCTGATGTCACAGGCCGAGTTGGTGTGCTCCTATCCATTTCCTCCGTGAAGGTGATCCAGTCGGTCCTTGGACGTGGCACTGGAAGCGTTGATCTGGTTGGTGGTGCCGCCAGGACGACGAGTACTGGCTGGTGATCAGATCCTAGCTCATCTAGGAGAACTTCTTGTATGGGCTGGTAGTGGAGTCCCTTGTGTACGGTGATGTCGAGGACGTCCGCCCTGTATGCTGGGTTCTCAGGGTAATGGGTCGGGACTTCCGGACCACTGACCGCATAACCCTGGGACTCCGAATCGTCCAGGAGGATTTTACCACTTTGGTTTGTTGTTAGGGAGTTCCATGCCGCGTGCTTGCAGTTTAGGTCGCCGGCAATGAGGGTGGGGACCGGCTGGTCCAGCAGCAGGTGGACATCTGCCGGTTCCAGTTGGTTCTGGGGCGGTTTGTAGGCCGCGAAGATTCTTGTTTCCCTGCCGGCGACGTTCAGCTCGACGCCTAATGCGGACATGGAACTCAGGCTTCTGTGTGGGATTGGTTGGTGGACGATTCTCCTTTTGATCAGAACTACCAGCCCTCGGCATGGTCTGCCTATGGCGGATCTTTCGTCCTGGCGGTAGGCGAGATATCCCGGGAATTTTATTTTTGTTGCAGGTCCCAGGAAGGTCTCGCCTATGAGTGCCACGTCTATGTTTTGCTCCTGCAGTAGGGGGCGAAGTAGTGCGACCTTGTTGCGGAGGCCGCGGGCATTCCAGTGGATGATTCTGAGGCTTCGTCTATCCATTGGTGATTGTTTGAATTATCTCCGCCATGCCGTCGAGGACCACCCTGACGGTATCCTCGCCTGCCAATAGTGCACTAAGCACCTTTTGGAGTACCTTCAGGGCGGCCTCTGCGCCCTTTCGGTGACCCTCCGAAGTTTCCCGGGCTGGTCCCCTCCCGGGGGGCGCAGTGGGTCTTTTCTGGGCCTTTGCGTCGCTTTGGGTCCGCTGGGGCCCTTGCGTGGAGGCGGGGCGGGGGTGCGCGGGTTCTGTCGCCTGCGAGGTTTCCGCTACTGTTTGGGTCTGGGTCTGGGCCGGGGGGGGGGTGGGCTTCTTCTTCCTTTTCCCCCTCTTTCTCCCCCTCCTGGTTGAGGAGGTCGCTCCACGCTGGGTGGGGGCATTTGCCGCCGCCATGAGGGAGGTTCCTTCCTCCTCCTCTTGGATGCCTGTGGGGGCGGGTTGGGTTCTGTCTCTACGCCGGTCTCCCCCAGAGATGGCGACGGTTCCCGCTTTTTTATTCCTGGCCTCTTTCCGGAAGGCGGGGCATTTGAAGTCATTTGCTGGGTGGGGCCCGCCGCAGTTGATGCAGGTGGCCGGCTCCTCCAGCGGTCGTGGGCAGTCTTTTGCCGTGTGCTCCTCGCCGCATCGCACACACGCAAGGGTGCGGTGGCAGTTGTGGCTGGAGTGCCGGAACTGCTGACAGCGGTGACATTGGGCGGGCCCTTTCTTGCCCCGCCAAGCATCTATCTTCACGCCAGGCATGCACATCAGCTCTTCTACTTCGTAGATGGCTGGCGTGAGGTCCGGGGTACGCTTGAGGATTGCCAGGAATATGCATCCGGGCCTTCCTCTGCGAGCCCGGATGGGGCGGGCGTATTCAGGTTCAAACCCTAGGGCGCGGAGCTCCTCCATGATCTCCTCGGGATCGGTGTCCACCGGCAGCCCCCTTATGGCCACCTTCAGACTCCTTTCTGCCGGGAGTGAGTAGGAGAACCATGATACTTTCTCGCGCGTCTCCAGCTCTCCCAGGTATCTCTGGATGACGCGGTATTCATGGTCCTCCGTTGGGGTGAAGCGGACCCCTTGTCCAAAGGGGCGCGCGCTCGGGGCTCTCCCCAGGCGCTCCTTTAGCGCCCTGAAGTGGGTGGCCCAGTTGGGTAGTTTTTCCACAATAAGAGGGGGGTATCTTGCTCTCTTGGCTTGAGCCTGGGTCTGGGCCCCCCCCTGATCTGTCTGGGTCCCCCCCTGATCTGGGGAGGCAGCGGCGTCTGGTTGCGATGTCTGGGGTGCCGCAGTGGGGGGCACGGTTTGGTTTGCCACTGTGGGGGGGGAAGGTCCTCTCAACGTGGGGGGGGTGCGCTTGTGCACTGCTTCCGCATAGGAGGTCGACGGCGGTGTTTCAGGCGTCGTCCCGTCCAGTTGTAGCCTGGTGCGCCTGGCCTCTCTTTGGGGCAGGGGGGTCGGCTCGGTTGCAGGTTTCATTTGTGGAGGGGGCGGGGGGGGGCAGTGGCGTTTGGCCACTTCTTCCGCTTCCTCGTCTGGGCTCCTGGTTTTCTTCTTCCTCGCCCCTCTTTTTGCCTGAGGTGGGGGGGAGGGGGAAGTTGGGGGAGGGGGGGTCACTGGGTTGAGAAGGTCCAGGGCTTTGGGGTACCCGGCCTCTTTCCTCAATTCGTGGCCCTGCCGCCTGGCATAATCATACATGCATTGTATTAGACCTGGCGTGGCTCGGCTGTCGCTCTTGCATTCCCCTATGAACGCCAGTTCACTCATCCATTGTTGTACAACTGGAGGGGGGCGGGGGCGGGGGGTATCGGAGTGTTCCGCGACCGAGCTGCTCGACGATGCGCGGGACGACTCGCGCGACGACACTGTTGTCGAGGCGCGGGAGGCGGCTCGCGAGTGTGGTGCGGGGTCCGATGGTGGCGGTGGCGTGGGAGTCGCTAGCGAGCGTGGGTCGCGGGGGGCCTGCGGCGGTGCGGCGCCCGGCGACGGCGGCGGCGGCGCGAGGGGCGCCGGCGGATACGGTTCGCGAGGCGCCTGCGGCGGGGCGGCGCGTGGCGTCGTTGGCGGCGGCGCGGGGGGCGCTGAGGGGCGCGGGTCGCGAGGCGCTAGCGAGCGCGGGTCACGGGGCGCCTGCGGCTGGGTAGCACGCGGCGCCGACGGTGGTGGCGCGGGGGGCGCTAGCGAGCGCGGGTCGCGCGGCGCCTGCGGCGGCGCGGCGCGGGAAGAGGGCGGCGGCGGCGCGGGGGGCGCTAGCGAGCGCGGGTCGCGCGGTGCCTGCGGCGGCGCGGCGTGGGATGAGGGCGGCGGCGGCGCGAGGGGCGCGGGGGGCGCTAGTGAGCGCGAGGCGCGGGGAGTCTGTTGCGGTGCGGCGCGGGGCGTTTGGAGCGGTGCGGCGCGGGGCGCCTGTAGTGGCGCGGCGCGGGTCGCTCTCGCCGACTTGTCGCGCGGCGCTGTTGTTGTTGTTCTGGGTGCCGGGGTCAGATCCGACCGTGGCGTCAGAAACGGTGGAGTCGTCTGTCGCACAGCCGGTACGTAGGTGTGTGATGGTCCGGGGGATGATGTTTGAATGTAAACATTTGGCGACAATCTTGGAATGCCCGATGGTCGGGGCGCGGCTGCAGTTTGCACTATGGCGCCGAAGGGCGCATGGGGGGTGCAGTCAATCTGGTGGAGATGATCCAATGATGATGGGTGTGCGGGGATGTTACCGTGAGTGGCAGTCGGTGCTCGACGGGTCGTTCCCGAGGTGGACGGCTCGCTAGTTGCGGCGGTCGACTCCCTACGGGAAGTAGCCGGAGCGGGCTGCTCACTCGGGTCCCGCATTTGCGCCGAGGCGCGAGTTGGGGAGCCCTGAGAAGGGCTTTTCATGTTGGGGCGGTCCCCACCGTGACCTAATCTCTATCCTGCTTAGTTAGAGAGGCTCTCGGCATGCGGTGAAGGGTCCCCTCCGCGCTGGGCGCGGGAGTTTATTGCTTGTTGTTGCTAGGGCAACAACAAGAAAAAACAAAAATATGTAGGTAGGTCCGTACGGTAGTTGGATATACTTGAAGGACTCGTAGCATTCCGACTACAATTTTTCTGGTTCGAGCATTATTTATACCCTACGTGTGACGAGTAGCGCACTATCAAAACGCGATGCCATCCGTGAGTACGAACGAGACAGACGAAGGTAACAATTGTGCGATTTCATTGGTTGGTTGGTATGGTATGGTATGGTAGGTACCTACCGTACCACGTACGTAATTATAGATATTGAGTTGAGGTGAAATTATTATGTTTGTTTACTTCAAATTTATTATTATGTATGTAAATATAAATAGTTTAAATTTTTCACATTACATTTACATACATACATACATACATACATACATACATACGGAGATGTTATTATTATTATTTTTTTTTTTTTTTTTTTTTTTATTATTAAGTTACACATTTAAATTATATAATACCTACAATATATAGATTCCGCGTTGCATTTTCTTTCTCATGAGATAGGTATCTTATGGTTGCGAGTTTGTAAAGTTTGTTTGTTTCATTCCAATTCTTTCTTTCTGAATTCAAAAGTACCTACCTATCATAATGTTATACATAATATTATGTATTATGAAGTTATCTAACTACGTATGATTTGATGAAATTTTATACTAGTCTATTATTTATTATATATTAAAAGTTAATTTAAAGTCATAACGTCATGTGTGTGGGAAATTGTTTGTTTGATATATATGTGGCCCTGAAAAGGGCCTTTTTATTAGCACGATGCTTGCGCTGCGGGATTAAGTTGAACGAGTTTAGTACACATTCACCACCGGCCGGCCAGCACACGAACAAACAACGGGTGGTTGGTTGGGTGACTAAGCGCGTTCGCCTCTGATCCTGCGCGCCAGCTGTATATCCTTGGGCATGATGGTGACACGTTTGGCGTGAATAGCGCACAAGTTGGTGTCCTCAAAAAGGCCGACCAGATAAGCCTCGCTGGCCTCCTGCAGCGCCATAACGGCCGAACTCTGGAAACGTAGATCTGTCTTGAAATCTTGTGCGATCTCACGGACGAGACGTTGGAATGGCAGTTTGCGAATCAACAACTCTGTACTCTTCTGGTAGCGACGGATCTCACGGAGTGCAACAGTTCCCGGTCTGTAGCGATGCGGTTTCTTGACACCACCGGTTGCCGGTGCACTCTTGCGCGCAGCCTTGGTGGCCAGCTGTTTACGTGGCGCTTTACCGCCTGTGGATTTACGAGCGGTCTGTTTTGTACGTGCCATAGCGAGCGACGACTACGAATCAATGAAAAATATAAAATATAATCGAAAATTTCGAATACGAACGAACACCGAGTCTGCCTGCGTAAACGAATATGACGACGAACTGACCGAGACGGTAGTATTTATAATGTACACGAAGGAGACGGCCTTTGTATATCTATCACTCTCACACAATGAAAATAATACGAACGAAACGAAATGAAACGAAACCCAGGATATTATTTATTAATTTGGTAGGTAGGTAGGTAGGTAGGTAGGTAGGTAGGTAGGTAGGTAGGTAGGTAGGTAGGTAGGTAGGTAGGTATGTATGTATGTATGTATGTATGTATGTATGTATGTATGTATGTATGTATGTATGTATGTATGTATGTATGTATGTATGTATGTATGTATGTACATGCATATTATTGTTATGTATTATAATTAATTTAAATTTTCACAATACCTATATAAAATATATTGTATTGTTGACGTGATGATAATTGATTGTTATAACATTTTATATAGGATATATTGTATAGGTAGGTATGTATGTATGTATGTATTATTTATTTAAATAATATGTTTCGTTCGTTTGTATCATGGCTTATATTAATGTTAGCATTATTAAAATAAAAAAAATAATACTTTCAATCATCAGGGTAAGTAAATAAGTAAGTAAGTAAGTAAGTAATAATATGAATAATTTTTTGGCCCTGAAAAGGGCCTTTTGAGTTTCAATGCTTGTGCATGTTTTGAGTACGCATAAAAGCGTACAAAGATACATGCAAGCACTGTGCGAAGTGCGACGCCTTCCTGCTCCTCCTCACTTGGAGCTGGTGTATTTGGTGACGGCTTTGGTGCCCTCACTCACCGCGTGCTTGGCAAGCTCGCCGGGCAACAGAAGTCTCACAGAGGTCTGCACCTCCCTGGAGGTGATGGTAGAACGTTTGTTGTAATGGGCGAGACGAGATGCTTCAGCGGCGATACGTTCGAATATGTCATTAACGAACGAATTCATAATAGACATGGCCTTGCTGGATATACCGGTGTCGGGATGCACCTGCTTGAGCACCTTGTAGATGTAAATGGCATAGCTCTCCTTCCTCTTGTGCTTCTTCTTTTTCTTGTCGGTTTTGGAGATGTTCTTCTGTGCTTTGCCAGATTTCTTGGCAGCCTTTCCGCTAGTCTTAGGCGGCATAATGTAAGTAGATAGTATTTATGCAAGATAAATCAAACACTGTTAGCGACCGAGGGGTACGTACGTAGCTGACTGACTGACAGACACGTGAGAATGCCTTTGAATTTTATAAATTTCTTATTATGATTCGGGTTATTCGTTCGATTTCGTCAACATAGTGAACGAGCTAAATACGGCCATACTGCCAATCAGCGTAGTGCGTAAAAGAGATGGCAAATATACCCTTCCTTCTCTAACGCTACCTAAAAATAAAAGAACAACAATAATTATGAATATTAGTATTTATTTATCTATCTATCTATCCCTCGTTACCTATTAACTAAATATACTTACTAACTAATGGAGATTAAAATTATTATGAATATTAAATGTAATGTAAGGTGTAGTACAAACAAGCAATGTTTGTTTGTTTGTTTGTTGTAAATACTACGGCTACTAGGATATAGATAGATATAATTGAATATATAATAGAGATATATTTATTTATTTATTTATTTGGATGGATGGATGGAATTTATAGTAAATTAAATACTTTTCTTAGTAGAATCATATTGCGGCCCTGAAAAGGGCCTTTTGTGATCGCATCGCAAGCCAGATGCGGCGAGCTGACCGTAAATAGGGACTGAGAATATAATAATAATATCTAAGCCTTCTTCTCGGTCTTCTTCGGCAGTAACACAGCCTGAATGTTGGGCAACACACCACCCTGAGCGATGGTCACGCCGGAGAGGAGTTTATTCAATTCCTCATCGTTGCGGATCGCCAATTGGAGATGTCTCGGTATGATTCTTGTCTTCTTGTTGTCACGTGCCGCGTTACCGGCCAACTCGAGGACCTCAGCTGCGAGATATTCCATGACGGCGGCCAAATAGACCGGTGCACCGGCGCCGACGCGCTCGGCGTAATTGCCGTTACGCAGTAATCTATGTATACGACCGACAGGAAACTGCAAACCGGCACGATTAGAACGAGACTTCGCCTTCCCCTTGACCTTGCCACCCTTGCCGCGTCCAGACATTGTCGATGAATAAAATTTACTGCGTGCAAGTAATGAATGAATGTGAAGTTATATTATAATAACACACACAATATAAACGCGAACCAGTGAAATTAATTAATTACAAAACGATCCGTTTTTTTTTTTTTTTTTTTTTTTTTTTTTTTTTGGGGAGGACTTAAAGGTGGAGGTCTGAGGGACCATAGACACCCTTACGCGGACTTTTCGGTGAGCGCTTAGGGCTCTCAACCGAGTTTACAAATTTTAGACGACTGACCGCTGAGGGCGCCCCAGTTGGGGCACGAACCTCGGCTCAGGGCGTCGTCGGGGGGCACAAAATAGTGGGACGGACTTCGCCTAAGCGATTTAGAGGAGTTTTAAGGGACGGTCGGATTACTGGTACGGCTCGGGCCAACTACTGGGGACGAGACTGACTGAGTGGGACGTCGCGACGGGCCTCTCCGGCGAGGGCGAAAACGCGGGCGGTGTTGTATTTGTTTCTTCAGGGCTGCGCGAGCCTCCCTATCCTTAATCTGAGCTAGAGTTGTAGGGTCATCCGGCTCGCTGAGGGCGAGTTTAGGCCTACGGATTTTTGAAATCTCTGAAGGAGTATAGTTTGCAGTTTTTACAATTAATGGGTTCGCGTGGTTTAGGGCACGATCGTAATAGCGGCGTGAAGCGCGCTTAATGAATTGCTTAACCGTGGGCAGATTGAGGTCTATGTGGAGGTCTAAGTTGCGCATGTACCACGGGGCGCCCGTGGCTTTGCGCATGAAGCGGTTTTGAACCACTTGGAGTCTATGGATCAGCTTGGGAGATGCATGTGCGAACACAGTGCATGCATATAGCATAACGGGGCGGATGCACGCGGTGTAGAGTCTTACCTTGCTTTTTAGGGCAAGTTTAGACTTTTTATTTAACAAGAAATGAAGGCGACCGGACACAAAACAGGCGCGTGCACGAACCTGTTTAATGTGGTCGGCAAAGGACAAACGATCATCCAGGGTAACACCGAGATATTTGGCTCGCCTCTCCCAAGGGATCGGCTCGCCGAACATGGTGACTGGAGGGGGGGGAGTGGGGATGAGTTTCTTGGCGGGACTGAAGAACAGCACCGCCTGACTCTTGGTGGGGTTGATTTCGATTCTCCATTTCCGAAACCAGGGACCTAGGGTGTGAGTCGCGGCTTGGAGAACTTTGGCAATTGCCGTGGGGCTCCTGCCAGAATAATATATTGCGGTATCGTCCGCGAATAGGGCTAGCTGTGCTTTGCTAGTTTTTGGGATGTCACTCGTGTAGAGTGTAAACAATAAGGGGGACAGCACAGAGCCTTGGGGGACTCCGGCTAAAACGGGGTGGGCTGAGGATAGCGCTCCTGTTATGCGGTAGTTGAATTGGCGATTCGACAGGAAGTCTCGTAGGATGGTCACGAGTCTGACTGGCACTCCGAGTTTGTACAGCTTATAAATTAAGCCGTTGTGCCAGACTTTGTCGAATGCCTTTGCAACATCGAAGAACAGGACTCCGGTCATCTGACCTTTCTGATAGTTGGAGGCGATGTGTTCAACTATACGGTGAACTTGTTGGACGCACGAGTGTCTAGTTCGAAAGCCGAACTGCTCGTCGGGAATGAGTTTATTAGCGTCGGCATACGCTTTCAGGCGGAGGTATATTAACCTTTCATACATCTTGCCCATGACGTTGAGCAAGCTGATGGGTCGGTAACTGGAGGGCTCGGATTTGGGTTTGCCGGGCTTATGGATCCCAATTACATGGGCTTTTTTCCACTGATGTGGAAAAATGTTATTGGATAAGGCAGCGTTAAAGATCGCTGTCAGGAGCATGATAAGGGTAGCCGGGAACAGCTTTACCACTTTGTTGGTGATTTTATCCGAGCCCGGGGCTTTTCTCGGGTGGAGATCCCGGATGATCTGCTTGACCTCGTCCGGGGTCACGGGAGGGACGGGGTCATCCTCTTCGTTGAGAGGAGGTGGGGGTAGCGGGAGAGAAGCTCGCCGTTCTACTTCCGAATTTACTTCCTCCATATGAACAGGGTCGATAGGGAGGGAACTGGGTGTACACTGAAGCTCCAGGCTTTCGGCCAGGCATTCGGCTTTTTCCTCGTCTTCGAAGGCGAGTGGAAGGTTGGGCCTTTTGAGAGGTGGAATATGGGCAACCGTGTCCTTGGTTAGGGCACGTGAGAGTTGCCAAAAGGCTCGATGGGAGGGCTTTATGTCGATCAGTTTCTGATCCCAGCTTTTCTCGCGGGCCTCGGCCACTCGCTCCTTGACGGCGCGGTGGAGAGTGCGTAAGCGGATTCGGTTGTCCTCGGTCGGACGTCTATCGTATTCGCGCATGGCTGCGTTCTTTACCCTAATCAGGTTACGTACGTCGTCGGGCAAGCGCCAGTGTCGATTGCTCTCCACCGGAACTGTCCGAGAGCAATCGCTAATAAGCGATTGCACGTGGCTGGTCAGGGAGTCGATTGCGCCTACAGCTTCGTCAGCGGTGACTATGCTGCTAGGGATTTGGTCGAGGTGAACGGATGAGGCAGACTTGAGGCTTTCGCCCAGTTTGTCCCAGTTCGTCACGACTTTAGTGAGAGGGGTCCGACCTGAATCAGGGGGGCCTGAGTTCGGTGTAAGTTCTAAGATTACAGGTCGATGGTCGGAGACTAACTCGTGGTGCACTGTCAAGTCGTGTATGCCTAGGCTTACATTCTTCAACAGTGCCACATCGAGGATGTCGGGTCTGTGGTCAAGTACGTTGGGGTAGTGAGTCGGTTCCAGGGGCGCGACTAAATCGATGTTCAGCGGCCCGAGGAGGGATTCTAGTACAATACCTCTGGAGTTGTTCGTATGACAATTCCAGAGGCGGTGTTTCGCGTTTAGGTCGCCCGCCACTATGACAGAGCTTCCTAGTTCGAACAGGGTTTTCAAATCTCTTCTGAGTGATAGTTGGAGGTCGCTTGAAGAGCGAGTTGGGGAAACGTAGGCTGAGACCAGAATGATTGACTCGTGGCCAGTCATGCCGAGCCTGCAGACCGAAGCTTCAATGTACTCAAGTTTGGGCTGATCCATGGGAGAACAGTACAAGGACCTTTTGTAATAAATGAGGGTTCCTCCTAGGGCGGAGTGGAGCCTATCGTTGCGAACTATCTGATAGTTGGCAATCCTGGGATTCCTATGGAAGGGTTTGAGGAACGTCTCTTGTACTAGGAGTATGTCAACGTCATGATCACTCAGGAAATCTGCGATCTCATTTCGTTGACCTGTAATGCCGTTGGCATTAAAGAAGCCTATCTTGATTGAGCGGGGTTTAATTCTGCACACAGTCGAACTATCCATTATGGGTTAACTTTAAATTGAGCTAATGATGAGAAGAGGCGCTCGAACCTCATGGCGATTTGAGCGAGGGCACGACCGTTGCCTTCGTTCACTCTAATTTCGTGGGCTAACTCCCTAACTTCGCTGGGGTTGAAGGCCTCAGCGAATCGCTCCACCAGGGCGAGATCCGGATCAACGCCGTGGGGGGGGTTTGGTTTGGCGCGGCGAGGTGCCGTTGGCACCGATTTGGGGACAGCGCGGGGGATTGGGGCAGGTGGGGAAGGAGTAGGGATGGGGGCGGGGGCGGGAGGTGAGGGACCAGCTGAAGGCTGGGGTTGGGTGGGGCTGTCCGCCTGAGCTGCGGGTGCGGTTTTAGTCGCAAAGTGGGGAAGGGGGAATTGGTTGCTTTCATAATTGAAAGCTCCCCACGGTGAAGGGCGCTGCGGGGCCAGATGGGCCTGTGCAGCGGGTGCTGTAGGGGGTGGACGTCGCGTTGCGTTACGCGGCGAGTCGTATGAAATACGGGGGCGAGGCGCTTTCGGGCATCCGCGGTAGTTCGCGGTATGCCCTAGCGACTGGCAGAGGACGCAACCAGGTGGTTCCGTTGCCTCTGCGGGGTTCTTAGGACGGCTGCAATCTTTCGTTGCGTGTGGGATCAGGCATTTAACGCACCTAGCTGGTGCGTAACAATTGCGGGCGGAGTGGCCATAAAGTTGGCAGTTGTGACATTGGGACGGGTAACGTCCCTTCTTGGGTGATTCTACGTAAAAACCTGAAAGGTCACAAAGCTCTTTCAGGCGGAAGATGGCCTTACCGGCTGGTCCACGGTCCAGGGACACGAAGACCATGTTATAGGGGGCGTGACCGCGACCCTTGTACATCCGGTGGACGGATTGCACCGGGAGGTTTTGATTGAGGAGGGATGTTTTGATGTAATCTACATCGAACTCTTTGGGGACATTTTTGATGATGACCCGGAGGGATCGCTCATCTGGGAGAGTATAGGTGTGGAAAGCCACAAACCTATCTCGGAGCATTTTGCTCAGGGCTCTGTGATCGTCAGAGGTGACCACAGTGACCTTGATCCCGTGCTCAGTGGGACGGGCGGAAGTATAATTGATGCGGTTGTTTTTGCACCAAGTAGAGACCTCGGGCCACTTTACCTTGTCCTGAATGAACAGGGGGGGTGGCGAGTCTCTCTTCTGGGACTGGGGTTCGGGATGAGGGACGGGTAGGGTTCCGGGGATCCTATGGATCGGGATATCCATAGGAGCGGGAGCGGGGGAGAGTCCTCTCTGGCTGCCGGAAGGGGAGCCAGGGGTAAGGCTCATGAGAGGCAGGATGGGAATGGGAGAGGGTGTGGGGGATTGAGAGGGCTTGGCCGCTTTCGCGACTGCCGCCTCCTCGGAGGGTTTCTTGGCTCGCTTGCGCTTGCCGCTTTTGGTGAGGACTTCGGTGAAGCCGTCGTCCGATGAATGGGTGGGGGGAGGAGCCTCGCTTGAGCGCGGGGGCTGGGACGGGGGAGGGATCTCGCTAGAAGGCGAGGGTTGGGAGGGGGGGAGGACGCCGCTAGAGAGCGACAGTTGGGTGGGGGGGATGGAGGGGGAGCTCGCAATGGAGCATGCCGACATGGCGGAGGAGGGGCGGGAGGGCGAGAGAAATGGCAAGTTGCCATGGCGTTTAATGAGAAAGCTCAACGTGATTTCATCCTGGAGGATATCCTCCAGGGTCTGCGGGTTAATCTGGCTGGCCATAGTGGCCAGCCAGGGGGACCTACTAAAAAACTCTAATTTTCTCCCGGGTGGGTGCGCCCGGGGTGAGTATTACTCTCCTGGCCGGGGTTAGGCCAGGAGGTGTGTGACGAACGACGGGGTGAGCCCTAAGCTGGTGCTTCCGCTGTTGAAGCTTTATTAAGCAGCGGAGTTCCTACGTCCCTGCCTAGCGATAGCTGGGGTCGACTAGGGAAGCCCCCAAGGCCGACTGGTCCAGCCCCGTCCGGGTTTGCGTTTGCCAAAAGGGCAACCGCGAGCGGCCGGGTCACGCTCGAGCTAGCTTCGTTAACACCGTAAGGTATCCACTAGCCCACCACAGAAAGTCGTGGTTTTTGCAAGGTTTTTGTGTCGCTCTTGTCAAGGCCGCCTCCAGTAATAATACGGAAGTATTAAATACTTTCACCAGCGACAGTGACTAAAACGGCACAGTTGGTTGGTAATGAAAATTACCGATTGGGTGTCGATTTGAGCACTTAGCCTCTTCCAGTGAATTACGCGAAGTATTAATCACTGGAATTAGCTTAATGAGCAATTCGACGAAATGGCGAGGTAATAAAAACACCGGACCAAAATTCCGAGAATGCCGGGTAGCCGAACAATGCCACTATAAAAGCGACCGTCCGGTACGACGGCTCAAACGGAACTCAAAACGATCCGGATTTTTTTTAAACCTTTATATGCAATAGTAGATCGTCAAACGCTATACTAAGACGACGAGCGAACTCGAACGAGCTACGGTGAGCCAGAACGTAATGGACGTGGTGGATATTTTAAATTGAAATTGAGTAAGGGAGAGAGAGCGAGAGAGTAAGTGAGTGAGAGAGAGCGAGCGAGCGATTGAACGAGCGTTCGAGAGCGGGGGGAGGGCGGGGTGTAGGGAGGAGAGAGAATAAGTGAAATTCGTGAAAATATGTATTAATTAGGTAATTTGTTTTGTGCGATGAAATATGAATGAATCTTACATCTGGATGTGAAGTTATGATAAAAATTATGAGAAATTTATCATATAAAAAAAAAAATAACCACGAAGTGTAAGGCGATCGCTCGCTGCGCTTCGCGATCGCCTTACACTTCTAACCTAATCAATCCATGTACATTTTGAATAGAAAGGATAAACGGGCAGGGCAGGGCAGGGCAAGTAGCTACCTTTCTTTAATATGTATTACAAATGTGATTTTGAAAAGTTTAAAATGTACGTATGTATATATCAATCGGGCGAATGGATAACGTACTAACTGCGTACGTACGTACCCAAGTAATTATTATTTTGATGAAATAAAATAAGAAGGAAGGAAGGAAGGAAACAAACAATGGTGTCGTCATCGTCGTCATCGTTGTAAACAAACACACGATATTTGTTGATATTGGAATGGAATAATATGTTAGCCCTGAAAAGGGCTTTTTGGTATAAGTACATAATTGTGTGTATGTACGTCACGTCGTGCGTGCCGTGCCGTGCCGGCCGCTACTTGCTGCTGCAGGCGGCGCACACCAACCAAACCACCCACGCACCGGTGCGGTGCGGCGCGGCGCGACGGCTGGCTGCTGCGGCAGCGGCAGCGGCGGCGGCGGCGGCGCGAGGCGCGAGGCGCGCGGCTGTTGCTGCCAGAGTCCGTCAACTTTACTTCTTAGCTGCTGCCTTTTTGGTGGCGGCCTGCTTAGATTTGGATGCGGCGGCGGCGGCCTTCTTAGGTTTGGGCGCTTTTGGTTTCTTCGTAGGCGGCTTGGCGGTTTTCTTGGCTTTTGGCGCGGCGCCGCCGCTCTTACCTTTAGCGGGGGAAACTGCTGCGGCGGCCTTCTTAGCTGCCGCGGCGGGCTTCTTCTTGGCGGCGGCTGCTTTTTTATCCTTCGTAGCGGCCGCCGACGAGGCGGCTTTTGACGATTTCGACGGCGATGCGGAAGCAGCAGATGCACCCCTCTTGTTGGTGCCCTTAGTCGCGGCGGCGGCGGCGGCAGCGGACGATTTTTTACTACCTTTAGATGCAGAGGGGGCTGCGGTCTTGGCGACGGCCTTACCCGCGCTGCCGGTTGGCTTCTTCGCGGTAGATGATTTTGATTCCAGTTTAAACGAGCCCGATGCACCTTTGCCTTTGGTCTGTATCAGTGTACCGGATTCGACGGCGCTCTTCAAATATTTCCTGATGAACGGCGCCAGCTTCTCCGCGTCAACCTTGTACTGAGCGGCTATGTATTTCTTGATCGCCTGAAGTGACGATCCGCTGCGCTCTTTCAACTCCTTGATGGCGCTGTTGACCATTTCCGAAGTTTTCGGATGTGTCGGTTTCGCCTTGGGTTTCTTGGCTCCGGCGGCGGACGCTTTCGGTTTCTTCGCAGGAGTGGCCGGCGCCGGTGCTTCTGTAGCTACAGCTGTGTCTGCCATTTTTGCACAACAAAAATCAAATCACTCACAATCACAAAGCTTAATAAGTATGTATATTGAAAGAACAGACAGACAATCAGTCAGTATTAGTAGATTAGATGTCGCCACTGCAAATTTATCATTTTACCAATACACATCGAGGCATTACCGTAAGGAGAGCCGCGGTGTCGTGAGACGTTTTCTCGTATGAACACTTCCAACTTTTCACTAACACCTATATAAATTATTATATTTTTAACATGGTTCTATAATTATTAAAACATTAATATATATTTATATGAATACATCATGAACGTGTTCACGTAACGTTCACTTAAAACGGTTCTCAAGTGCATTACATGACGCGCTACAGGTGTTTATTTTCATCGCCTCGTATGCATCGTGCTTAGTGTCCAGTTCAAAAGTGATTTTTCTCTATAAAACGTAAAGATTTTACCTATATCGGTCGATAAGTAAACGGTGAAGATTCCGAACTTGAAACACAAAAAGATTTCACTCCTCTCTAGACATATTGTGACCGTTTTGACGAGTGTAACGTGGACGGTCGTAAAACAGCAACAACTACTATTTTCTGAACAGCTGCTGCTGCCGACCGACCGACCGATGAAACTGTTGATGTTTCCTATCCAAGACTCGTACAATTTGATTGATTTGATTGTTGTACATTTAATATCTACTTACTTACTTAGTACCTAATTAGAACATTGCATAATGTCAATTATGGACTATTTACATAATATTATACACATATCTGCCTGACAGACAATAGGTATACCTAAATAGTTATTCATTCATTTAGTCTATATTACTTAAATAAATGATGCTGTGCACTCATTAGAAAACGTTACAAAAACAAACTTACTTAGGTACTAAATTTTGAATGTGTCATGTTTTCGTTTTATAATAATAATAATATATGTACTAGCTGTTTCTTTTACCCGCGTTCCCGAGGGATCTTATTTTTTCCCGGGATAAAAAGTAGCTAGCCTATGTGCTATTCCAGACTATAATCTATTTCCATGCCAAATTTCATCCAGATCCATTCAGCCGTTCTCGTGTAAATGAGTAACAAACATCCAAACTTTCCCATTTATAATATTAGTAAGATGTAGGTATTATCAAAGTAGCTGTCTTGGCGTCTATGTACCTACATATTTAAGGTAGGTAATCTTGTACTTGTTGTAACTTATTGTATGTATGTATGTATGTATGTATGTATCTATCTATCTATCTTTATTATTATGTATAAAAAAATATGGATAGGATACGGTAGGTAGGTAGGTAGGTAGGTAAGTAAGTAAGTAAGTAAGTAAGTAAGTAAGTCATAGGTACATACATTCATCGTACGTAATTCGTAAGGTACACTACGATACAGAAACAGTTTGCATCAAGTATTAATTATAAACAAACGGAATTATTTGCGGCCCTGAAAAGGGCCTTTTGTTTGTGTGTACGTAGGTATATGTTCGTCTCGATCAATAAATATAGCAGGTATATTTCGATCGATCGATATTAACACATCCCGACACGAAGACGTCGGTGTTTTTAACCACCGAAACCGTACAGTGTACGTCCCTGACGTTTCAGAGCGTAGACTACGTCCATGGCGGTGACAGTCTTCCTCTTCGCGTGTTCAGTGTAAGTGACAGCGTCACGGATCACGTTCTCTAGAAACACTTTAAGAACACCACGAGTCTCCTCGTATATCAGACCTGATATACGCTTCACGCCTCCTCTGCGAGCCAAACGACGGATCGCAGGTTTGGTGATGCCCTGGATGTTGTCACGTAGTACTTTTCTGTGACGCTTTGCTCCACCTTTTCCCAGACCCTTTCCTCCCTTACCGCGACCGGTCATTTTTATTAATTAATTAACAATGAAATGTGTACGCACACGTAAGTAGGTACGAACGAACGCACGTATGAATCTGACTGCAGACTGACTACAATTTTTCTGGTTCGAGCATTATTTATACCCTACGTGTGACGAGTAGCGCACTATCAAAACGCGATGCCATCCGTGAGTACGAACGAGACAGACGAAGGTAACAATTGTGCGATTTCATTGGTTGGTTGGTATGGTATGGTATGGTAGGTACCTACCGTACCACGTACGTAATTATAGATATTGAGTTGAGGTGAAATTATTATGTTTGTTTACTTCAAATTTATTATTATGTATGTAAATATAAATAGTTTAAATTTTTCACATTACATTTACATACATACATACATACATACATACATACATACGGAGATGTTATTATTATTATTTTTTTTTTTTTTTTTTTTTTTATTATTAAGTTACACATTTAAATTATATAATACCTACAATATATAGATTCCGCGTTGCATTTTCTTTCTCATGAGATAGGTATCTTATGGTTGCGAGTTTGTAAAGTTTGTTTGTTTCATTCCAATTCTTTCTTTCTGAATTCAAAAGTACCTACCTATCATAATGTTATACATAATATTATGTATTATGAAGTTATCTAACTACGTATGATTTGATGAAATTTTATACTAGTCTATTATTTATTATATATTAAAAGTTAATTTAAAGTCATAACGTCATGTGTGTGGGAAATTGTTTGTTTGATATATATGTGGCCCTGAAAAGGGCCTTTTTATTAGCACGATGCTTGCGCTGCGGGATTAAGTTGAACGAGTTTAGTACACATTCACCACCGGCCGGCCAGCACACGAACAAACAACGGGTGGTTGGTTGGGTGACTAAGCGCGTTCGCCTCTGATCCTGCGCGCCAGCTGTATATCCTTGGGCATGATGGTGACACGTTTGGCGTGAATAGCGCACAAGTTGGTGTCCTCAAAAAGGCCGACCAGATAAGCCTCGCTGGCCTCCTGCAGCGCCATAACGGCCGAACTCTGGAAACGTAGATCTGTCTTGAAATCTTGTGCGATCTCACGGACGAGACGTTGGAATGGCAGTTTGCGAATCAACAACTCTGTACTCTTCTGGTAGCGACGGATCTCACGGAGTGCAACAGTTCCCGGTCTGTAGCGATGCGGTTTCTTGACACCACCGGTTGCCGGTGCACTCTTGCGCGCAGCCTTGGTGGCCAGCTGTTTACGTGGCGCTTTACCGCCTGTGGATTTACGAGCGGTCTGTTTTGTACGTGCCATAGCGAGCGACGACTACGAATCAATGAAAAATATAAAATATAATCGAAAATTTCGAATACGAACGAACACCGAGTCTGCCTGCGTAAACGAATATGACGACGAACTGACCGAGACGGTAGTATTTATAATGTACACGAAGGAGACGGCCTTTGTATATCTATCACTCTCACACAATGAAAATAATACGAACGAAACGAAATGAAACGAAACCCAGGATATTATTTATTAATTTGGTAGGTAGGTAGGTAGGTAGGTAGGTAGGTAGGTAGGTAGGTAGGTAGGTAGGTAGGTAGGTAGGTAGGTATGTATGTATGTATGTATGTATGTATGTATGTATGTATGTATGTATGTATGTATGTATGTATGTATGTATGTATGTATGTATGTATGTATGTACATGCATATTATTGTTATGTATTATAATTAATTTAAATTTTCACAATACCTATATAAAATATATTGTATTGTTGACGTGATGATAATTGATTGTTATAACATTTTATATAGGATATATTGTATAGGTAGGTATGTATGTATGTATGTATTATTTATTTAAATAATATGTTTCGTTCGTTTGTATCATGGCTTATATTAATGTTAGCATTATTAAAATAAAAAAAATAATACTTTCAATCATCAGGGTAAGTAAATAAGTAAGTAAGTAAGTAAGTAATAATATGAATAATTTTTTGGCCCTGAAAAGGGCCTTTTGAGTTTCAATGCTTGTGCATGTTTTGAGTACGCATAAAAGCGTACAAAGATACATGCAAGCACTGTGCGAAGTGCGACGCCTTCCTGCTCCTCCTCACTTGGAGCTGGTGTATTTGGTGACGGCTTTGGTGCCCTCACTCACCGCGTGCTTGGCAAGCTCGCCGGGCAACAGAAGTCTCACAGAGGTCTGCACCTCCCTGGAGGTGATGGTAGAACGTTTGTTGTAATGGGCGAGACGAGATGCTTCAGCGGCGATACGTTCGAATATGTCATTAACGAACGAATTCATAATAGACATGGCCTTGCTGGATATACCGGTGTCGGGATGCACCTGCTTGAGCACCTTGTAGATGTAAATGGCATAGCTCTCCTTCCTCTTGTGCTTCTTCTTTTTCTTGTCGGTTTTGGAGATGTTCTTCTGTGCTTTGCCAGATTTCTTGGCAGCCTTTCCGCTAGTCTTAGGCGGCATAATGTAAGTAGATAGTATTTATGCAAGATAAATCAAACACTGTTAGCGACCGAGGGGTACGTACGTAGCTGACTGACTGACAGACACGTGAGAATGCCTTTGAATTTTATAAATTTCTTATTATGATTCGGGTTATTCGTTCGATTTCGTCAACATAGTGAACGAGCTAAATACGGCCATACTGCCAATCAGCGTAGTGCGTAAAAGAGATGGCAAATATACCCTTCCTTCTCTAACGCTACCTAAAAATAAAAGAACAACAATAATTATGAATATTAGTATTTATTTATCTATCTATCTATCCCTCGTTACCTATTAACTAAATATACTTACTAACTAATGGAGATTAAAATTATTATGAATATTAAATGTAATGTAAGGTGTAGTACAAACAAGCAATGTTTGTTTGTTTGTTTGTTGTAAATACTACGGCTACTAGGATATAGATAGATATAATTGAATATATAATAGAGATATATTTATTTATTTATTTATTTGGATGGATGGATGGAATTTATAGTAAATTAAATACTTTTCTTAGTAGAATCATATTGCGGCCCTGAAAAGGGCCTTTTGTGATCGCATCGCAAGCCAGATGCGGCGAGCTGACCGTAAATAGGGACTGAGAATATAATAATAATATCTAAGCCTTCTTCTCGGTCTTCTTCGGCAGTAACACAGCCTGAATGTTGGGCAACACACCACCCTGAGCGATGGTCACGCCGGAGAGGAGTTTATTCAATTCCTCATCGTTGCGGATCGCCAATTGGAGATGTCTCGGTATGATTCTTGTCTTCTTGTTGTCACGTGCCGCGTTACCGGCCAACTCGAGGACCTCAGCTGCGAGATATTCCATGACGGCGGCCAAATAGACCGGTGCACCGGCGCCGACGCGCTCGGCGTAATTGCCGTTACGCAGTAATCTATGTATACGACCGACAGGAAACTGCAAACCGGCACGATTAGAACGAGACTTCGCCTTCCCCTTGACCTTGCCACCCTTGCCGCGTCCAGACATTGTCGATGAATAAAATTTACTGCGTGCAAGTAATGAATGAATGTGAAGTTATATTATAATAACACACACAATATAAACGCGAACCAGTGAAATTAATTAATTACAAAACGATCCGTTTTTTTTTTTTTTTTTTTTTTTGGGGAGGACTTAAAGGTGGAGGTCTGAGGGACCATAGACACCCTTACGCGGACTTTTCGGTGAGCGCTTAGGGCTCTCAACCGAGTTTACAAATTTTAGACGACTGACCGCTGAGGGCGCCCCAGTTGGGGCACGAACCTCGGCTCAGGGCGTCGTCGGGGGGCACAAAATAGTGGGACGGACTTCGCCTAAGCGATTTAGAGGAGTTTTAAGGGACGGTCGGATTACTGGTACGGCTCGGGCCAACTACTGGGGACGAGACTGACTGAGTGGGACGTCGCGACGGGCCTCTCCGGCGAGGGCGAAAACGCGGGCGGTGTTGTATTTGTTTCTTCAGGGCTGCGCGAGCCTCCCTATCCTTAATCTGAGCTAGAGTTGTAGGGTCATCCGGCTCGCTGAGGGCGAGTTTAGGCCTACGGATTTTTGAAATCTCTGAAGGAGTATAGTTTGCAGTTTTTACAATTAATGGGTTCGCGTGGTTTAGGGCACGATCGTAATAGCGGCGTGAAGCGCGCTTAATGAATTGCTTAACCGTGGGCAGATTGAGGTCTATGTGGAGGTCTAAGTTGCGCATGTACCACGGGGCGCCCGTGGCTTTGCGCATGAAGCGGTTTTGAACCACTTGGAGTCTATGGATCAGCTTGGGGGATGCATGTGCGAACACAGTGCATGCATATAGCATAACGGGGCGGATGCACGCGGTGTAGAGTCTCACCTTGCTTTTTAGGGCAAGTTTAGACTTTTTATTTAACAAGAAATGAAGGCGACCGGACACAAAACAGGCGCGTGCACGAACCTGTTTTATATGGTCGGCAAAGGACAAACGATCATCCAGGGTAACACCGAGATATTTGGCTCGCCTCTCCCAAGGGATCGGCTCGCCGAACATGGTGACTGGAGGGGGGGGAGTGGGGATGAGTTTCTTGGCGGGACTGAAGAACAGCACCGCCTGACTCTTGGTGGGGTTAATTTCGATTCTCCATTTCCGAAACCAGGGACCTAGGGTGTGAGTCGCGGCTTGGAGAACTTTGGCAATTGCCGTGGGGCTCCTGCCAGAATAATATATTGCGGTATCGTCCGCGAATAGGGCTAGCTGCGCTTTGCTAGTTTTTGGGATGTCACTCGTGTAGAGTGTAAACAATAAGGGGGACAGCACAGAGCCTTGGGGGACTCCGGCTAGAACGGGGTGGGCTGAGGATAGCGCTCCTGTTATTCGGTAGTTGAATTGGCGATTCGACAAGAAGTCTCGTAGGATGGTCACGAGTCTGACTGGCACTCCGAGTTTGTACAGCTTATAAATTAAGCCGTTGTGCCAGACTTTGTCGAATGCCTTTGCAACATCGAAGAACAGGACTCCGGTCATCTGACCTTTCTGATAGTTGGAGGCGATGTGTTCAACGATACGGTGAACTTGTTGGACGCACGAGTGTCTAGTTCGAAAGCCGAACTGCTCGTCGGGAATGAGTTTATTAGCGTCGGCATACGCTTTCAGGCGGAGGTATATTAACCTTTCATACATCTTGCCCATGACGTTGAGCAAGCTGATGGGTCGGTAACTGGAGGGCTCGGATTTGGGTTTGCCGGGCTTATGGATCCCAATTACATGGGCTTTTTTCCACTGATGTGGAAAAACGTTATTGGATAAGGCAGCGTTAAAGATCGCTGTCAGGAGCATGATAAGGGTAGCCGGGAACAGCTTTACCACTTTGTTGGTGATTTTATCCGAGCCCGGGGCTTTTCTCGGGTGGAGGTCCCGGATGATCTGCTTGACCTCGTCCGGGGTCACGGGAGGGACGGGGTCTTCCTCTTCGTTGAGAGGAGGTGGGGGTAACGGGAGAGAAGCTCGCCGTTCTACTTCCGAATTTACTTCCTCCATATGAACAGGGTCGATAGGGAGGGAACTGGGTGTACACTGAAGCTCCAGGCTTTCGGCCAGGCATTCGGCTTTTTCCTCGTCTTCGAAGGCGAGTGGAAGGTTGGGCCTTTTGAGAGGTGGAATATGGGCAACCGTGTCCTTGGTTAGGGCACGTGAGAGTTGCCAAAAGGCTCGATGGGAGGGCTTTATGTCGATCAGTTTCTGATCCCAGCTTTTTTCGCGGGCCTCGGCCACTCGCTCCTTGACGGCGCGGTGGAGAGTGCGTAAGCGGATTCGGTTGTCCTCGGTCGGACGTCTATCGTATTCGCGCATGGCTGCGTTCTTTACCCTAATCAGGTTACGTACGTCGTCGGGCAAGCGCCAGTGTCGATTGCTCTCCACCGGAACTGTCCGAGAGCAATCGCTAATAAGCGATTGCACGTGGCTGGTCAGGGAGTCGATTGCGCCTACAGCTTCGTCAGCGGTGACTATGCTGCTGGGGATTTGGTCGAGGTGAACGGATGAGGCAGACTTGAGGCTTTCGCCCAGTTTGTCCCAGTTCGTCACGACTTTAGTGAGAGGGGTCCGACCCGAATCAGGGGGGCCTGAGTTCGGTGTAAGTTCTAAGATTACAGGTCGATGGTCGGAGACTAACTCGTGGTGCACTGTCAAGTCGTGTATGCCTAGGCTTACATTCTTCAACAGTGCCACATCGAGGATGTCAGGTCTGTGGTCAAGTACGTTGGGGTAGTGAGTCGGTTCCAGGGGCGCGACTAAATCGATGTTCAGCGGCCCGAGGAGGGATTCTAGTACAATACCTCTGGAGTTGTTCGTATGACAATTCCAGAGGCGGTGTTTCGCGTTTAGGTCGCCCGCCACTATGACAGAGCTTCCTAGTTCGAACAGGGTTTTCAAATCTCTTCTGAGTGATAGTTGGAGGTCGCTTGAAGAGCGAGTTGGGGAAACGTAGGCTGAGACCAGAATGATTGACTCGTGGCCAGTCATGCCGAGCCTGCAGACCGAAGCTTCAATGTACTCGAGTTTGGGCTGATCCATGGGAGAACAGTACAAGGACCTTTTGTAATATATGAGGGTTCCTCCTAGGGCGGAGTAGAGCCTATCGTTGCGAACTATCTGATAGTTGGCAATCCTGGGATTCCTATGGAAGGGTTTGAGGAACGTCTCTTGTACTAGGAGTATGTCAACGTCATGATCACTCAGGAAATCTGCGATCTCATTTCGTTGACCTGTAATGCCGTTGGCATTAAAGAAGCCTATCTTGATTGAGCGGGGTTTAATTCTGCACACAGTAGAACTATCCATTATGGGTTAACTTTAAATTGAGCTAATGATGAGAAGAGGCGCTCGAACCTCATGGCGATTTGAGCGAGGGCACGACCGTTGCCTTCGTTCACTCTAATTTCGTGGGCTAACTCCCTAACTTCGCTGGGGTTGAAGGCCTCAGCGAATCGCTCCACCAGGGCGAGATCCGGATCAACGCCGTGGGGGGGGTTTTGTTTGGCGCGGCGAGGTGCCGTTGGCACCGATTTGGGGACAGCGCGGGAGATTGGGGCAGGTGGGGAGGGAGTAGGGATGGGGACGGGGGCGGGAGGAGAGGGACCAGCTGAAGGCTGGGGTTTGGTGGAGCTGTCCACCTGAGCAGCGGGTGCGGTTTTGGCCGCAAAGTGGGGTAGGGGGAAGTGGTTGCTTTCATAGTTGAAAGCTCCCCACGGTGAAGGGCGCTGTGGGGCCAGATGGGCCTGCGCAGCGGGTACTGGAGGGGGGGGACGACGCGTGGCGTTACGCGGCGAGTCGTACGTGATACGGGGGCGTGGCGCTTTGGGGCATCCACGGTAGTTCGCGGTATGTCCTAGCGACTGGCAGAGGACGCAACCAGGTGGTTCCGTTGCCTCCGCGGGGTTTTTAGGACGGCTGCAATCTTTAGTTGCATGTGGGATCAGGCATTTGACGCACCTAGCTGGTGCGTAACAATTGCGTGCGGAGTGGCCATAAAGTTGGCAGTTGTGACATTGGGACGGGTAACGTCCCTTCTTGGGTGACTCTACGTAAAAACCTGAAAGGTCACAAAGCTCTTTCAGGCGGAAGATGGCCTTTCCGGCTGGTCCTCGGTCCAGGGACACGAAGACCATGTTATAAGGGGCGTGGCCGCGACCCTTGTACATCCGGTGGACGGATTGCACCGGGAGGTTTTGAATGAGGAGGGATTCTTTGATGTACTCTACATCAAACTCTTTGGGGACATTTTTGATGATGACCCGGAGGGATCGCTCATCTGGGAGAGTGTAGGTGTGGAAAGCCACAAACCTATCTCGGAGCATTTTGCTCAGGGCTCTGTGATCGTCAGAGGTGACCACAGTGACCTTGATCCCGTGCTCAGTGGGACGGGCGGAAGTATAATTGATGCGGTTGTTCTTGCACCATGTTGAGACCTCAGGCCACTTTACCTTGTCCTGAATGAACAGGGGAGGTGGCGAGTCTTTCTTCTGGGACTGGGGTAAGGGTTAAGGACGGGTAGGGTACCAGGGATCCTATGGATAGGGATATCCATAGGAGTGGGAGCGGGGGAGAGCCCTCTCTGGCTGATGGAAGGGGAGCCAGGGGTAAGGCTCATGAGAGGCGAGATGGGAGTGGGAGAGGGTGTGGGGGATTGAGAGGGCTTGGCCGCTTTCGCGACTGCCGCCTCCTCGGAGGGTTTCTTGGCTCGCTTGCGCTTGCCACTCTTGGTTAGGACTTCGGTGAAGCCGTCGTCCGAGGATTGGGTGGGGGGAGGAGCCACGCTTGAGAGCGGGGGCTGGGACGGGGGAGGGATCTCGCTAGAAGGCGAGGGTTGGGTGGGGGGAAGGGCGTCGCTAGGGCGCGACAGTTGGGTCGGTTGGGTCAGGGGGGTGGAGGGGGAGCTCGCAATGGAGCATGCCGACATGGCGGAGGAGGGGCGGGAGGGTGTCAGAAATGGCAAGTTGCCATGACGCTTGATCAGAAATGACAACGTAATTTCATCCTGGAGGATATCCTCCAGGGACTGCGGGTTAATCTGGCTGGCCATAGTGGCCAGCCAGGGGGATCTACTAAAAAACTCTAATTTTCTCCCGGGTGGGTGCGCCCGGGGTGAGTATTACTCTCCTGGCCGGGGTTAGGCCAGGAGGTGTGTGACGAACGACGGGGTGAGCCCTAAGCTGGTGCTTCCGCTGTTGAAGCTTTATTAAGCAGCGGAGTTCCTACGTCCCTGCCTAGCGATAGCTGGGGTCGACTAGGGAAGCCCCCAAGGCCGACTGGTCCAGCCCCGTCCGGGTTTGCGTTTGCCAAAAGGGCAACCGCGAGCGGCCGGGTCACGCTCGAGCTAGCTTCGTTAACACCGTAAGGTATCCACTAGCCCACCACAGAAAGTCGTGGTTTTTGCAAGGTTTTTGTGTCGCTCTTGTCAAGGCCGCCTCCAGTAATAATACGGAAGTATTAAATACTTTCACCAGCGACAGTGACTAAAACGGCACAGTTGGTTGGTAATGAAAATTACCGATTGGGTGTCGATTTGAGCACTTAGCCTCTTCCAGTGAAATACGCGAAGTATTAATCACTGGAATTAGCCTAATGAGCAATTCGACGAAATGGCGAGGTAATAAAATCACCGGACCAAAATTCCGAGAATGCCGGGTAGCCGAACAATGCCACTATAAAAGCGACCGTCCGGTACGACGGCTCAAACGGAACTCTCACCAAAACGATCCGGATTTTTTTTTTTTTAAACCTTTATATGCAATAGTAGATCGTCAAACGCTATACTAAGACGACGAGCGAACTCGAACGAGCTACGGTGAGCCAGAACGTAATGGACGTGGTGGATATTTTAAATTGAAATTGAGTAAGGGAGAGAGAGCGAGAGAGTAAGTGAGTGAGAGAGAGCGAGCGAGCGATTGAACGAGCGTTCGAGAGCGGGGGGAGGGCGGGGTGTAGGGAGGAGAGAGAATAAGTGAAATTCGTGAAAATATGTATTAATTAGGTAATTTGTTTTGTGCGATGAAATATGAATGAATCTTACATCTGGATGTGAAGTTATGATAAAAATTATGAGAAATTTATCATATAAAAAAAAAAATAACCACGAAGTGTAAGGCGATCGCTCGCTGCGCTTCGCGATCGCCTTACACTTCTAACCTAATCAATCCATGTACATTTTGAATAGAAAGGATAAACGGGCAGGGCAGGGCAGGGCAAGTAGCTACCTTTCTTTAATATGTATTACAAATGTGATTTTGAAAAGTTTAAAATGTACGTATGTATATATCAATCGGGCGAATGGATAACGTACTAACTGCGTACGTACGTACCCAAGTAATTATTATTTTGATGAAATAAAATAAGAAGGAAGGAAGGAAGGAAACAAACAATGGTGTCGTCATCGTCGTCATCGTTGTAAACAAACACACGATATTTGTTGATATTGGAATGGAATAATATGTTAGCCCTGAAAAGGGCTTTTTGGTATAAGTACATAATTGTGTGTATGTACGTCACGTCGTGCGTGCCGTGCCGTGCCGGCCGCTACTTGCTGCTGCAGGCGGCGCACACCAACCAAACCACCCACGCACCGGTGCGGTGCGGCGCGGCGCGACGGCTGGCTGCTGCGGCAGCGGCAGCGGCGGCGGCGGCGGCGCGAGGCGCGAGGCGCGCGGCTGTTGCTGCCAGAGTCCGTCAACTTTACTTCTTAGCTGCTGCCTTTTTGGTGGCGGCCTGCTTAGATTTGGATGCGGCGGCGGCGGCCTTCTTAGGTTTGGGCGCTTTTGGTTTCTTCGTAGGCGGCTTGGCGGTTTTCTTGGCTTTTGGCGCGGCGCCGCCGCTCTTACCTTTAGCGGGGGAAACTGCTGCGGCGGCCTTCTTAGCTGCCGCGGCGGGCTTCTTCTTGGCGGCGGCTGCTTTTTTATCCTTCGTAGCGGCCGCCGACGAGGCGGCTTTTGACGATTTCGACGGCGATGCGGAAGCAGCAGATGCACCCCTCTTGTTGGTGCCCTTAGTCGCGGCGGCGGCGGCGGCAGCGGACGATTTTTTACTACCTTTAGATGCAGAGGGGGCTGCGGTCTTGGCGACGGCCTTACCCGCGCTGCCGGTTGGCTTCTTCGCGGTAGATGATTTTGATTCCAGTTTAAACGAGCCCGATGCACCTTTGCCTTTGGTCTGTATCAGTGTACCGGATTCGACGGCGCTCTTCAAATATTTCCTGATGAACGGCGCCAGCTTCTCCGCGTCAACCTTGTACTGAGCGGCTATGTATTTCTTGATCGCCTGAAGTGACGATCCGCTGCGCTCTTTCAACTCCTTGATGGCGCTGTTGACCATTTCCGAAGTTTTCGGATGTGTCGGTTTCGCCTTGGGTTTCTTGGCTCCGGCGGCGGACGCTTTCGGTTTCTTCGCAGGAGTGGCCGGCGCCGGTGCTTCTGTAGCTACAGCTGTGTCTGCCATTTTTGCACAACAAAAATCAAATCACTCACAATCACAAAGCTTAATAAGTATGTATATTGAAAGAACAGACAGACAATCAGTCAGTATTAGTAGATTAGATGTCGCCACTGCAAATTTATCATTTTACCAATACACATCGAGGCATTACCGTAAGGAGAGCCGCGGTGTCGTGAGACGTTTTCTCGTATGAACACTTCCAACTTTTCACTAACACCTATATAAATTATTATATTTTTAACATGGTTCTATAATTATTAAAACATTAATATATATTTATATGAATACATCATGAACGTGTTCACGTAACGTTCACTTAAAACGGTTCTCAAGTGCATTACATGACGCGCTACAGGTGTTTATTTTCATCGCCTCGTATGCATCGTGCTTAGTGTCCAGTTCAAAAGTGATTTTTCTCTATAAAACGTAAAGATTTTACCTATATCGGTCGATAAGTAAACGGTGAAGATTCCGAACTTGAAACACAAAAAGATTTCACTCCTCTCTAGACATATTGTGACCGTTTTGACGAGTGTAACGTGGACGGTCGTAAAACAGCAACAACTACTATTTTCTGAACAGCTGCTGCTGCCGACCGACCGACCGATGAAACTGTTGATGTTTCCTATCCAAGACTCGTACAATTTGATTGATTTGATTGTTGTACATTTAATATCTACTTACTTACTTAGTACCTAATTAGAACATTGCATAATGTCAATTATGGACTATTTACATAATATTATACACATATCTGCCTGACAGACAATAGGTATACCTAAATAGTTATTCATTCATTTAGTCTATATTACTTAAATAAATGATGCTGTGCACTCATTAGAAAACGTTACAAAAACAAACTTACTTAGGTACTAAATTTTGAATGTGTCATGTTTTCGTTTTATAATAATAATAATATATGTACTAGCTGTTTCTTTTACCCGCGTTCCCGAGGGATCTTATTTTTTCCCGGGATAAAAAGTAGCTAGCCTATGTGCTATTCCAGACTATAATCTATTTCCATGCCAAATTTCATCCAGATCCATTCAGCCGTTCTCGTGTAAATGAGTAACAAACATCCAAACTTTCCCATTTATAATATTAGTAAGATGTAGGTATTATCAAAGTAGCTGTCTTGGCGTCTATGTACCTACATATTTAAGGTAGGTAATCTTGTACTTGTTGTAACTTATTGTATGTATGTATGTATGTATGTATGTATCTATCTATCTATCTTTATTATTATGTATAAAAAAATATGGATAGGATACGGTAGGTAGGTAGGTAGGTAGGTAAGTAAGTAAGTAAGTAAGTAAGTAAGTAAGTCATAGGTACATACATTCATCGTACGTAATTCGTAAGGTACACTACGATACAGAAACAGTTTGCATCAAGTATTAATTATAAACAAACGGAATTATTTGCGGCCCTGAAAAGGGCCTTTTGTTTGTGTGTACGTAGGTATATGTTCGTCTCGATCAATAAATATAGCAGGTATATTTCGATCGATCGATATTAACACATCCCGACACGAAGACGTCGGTGTTTTTAACCACCGAAACCGTACAGTGTACGTCCCTGACGTTTCAGAGCGTAGACTACGTCCATGGCGGTGACAGTCTTCCTCTTCGCGTGTTCAGTGTAAGTGACAGCGTCACGGATCACGTTCTCTAGAAACACTTTAAGAACACCACGAGTCTCCTCGTATATCAGACCTGATATACGCTTCACGCCTCCTCTGCGAGCCAAACGACGGATCGCAGGTTTGGTGATGCCCTGGATGTTGTCACGTAGTACTTTTCTGTGACGCTTTGCTCCACCTTTTCCCAGACCCTTTCCTCCCTTACCGCGACCGGTCATTTTTATTAATTAATTAACAATGAAATGTGTACGCACACGTAAGTAGGTACGAACGAACGCACGTATGAATCTGACTGCAGACTGACTACAATTTTTCTGGTTCGAGCATTATTTATACCCTACGTGTGACGAGTAGCGCACTATCAAAACGCGATGCCATCCGTGAGTACGAACGAGACAGACGAAGGTAACAATTGTGCGATTTCATTGGTTGGTTGGTATGGTATGGTATGGTAGGTACCTACCGTACCACGTACGTAATTATAGATATTGAGTTGAGGTGAAATTATTATGTTTGTTTACTTCAAATTTATTATTATGTATGTAAATATAAATAGTTTAAATTTTTCACATTACATTTACATACATACATACATACATACATACATACATACATACGGAGATGTTATTATTATTATTTTTTTTTTTTTTTTTTTTTTTATTATTAAGTTACACATTTAAATTATATAATACCTACAATATATAGATTCCGCGTTGCATTTTCTTTCTCATGAGATAGGTATCTTATGGTTGCGAGTTTGTAAAGTTTGTTTGTTTCATTCCAATTCTTTCTTTCTGAATTCAAAAGTACCTACCTATCATAATGTTATACATAATATTATGTATTATGAAGTTATCTAACTACGTATGATTTGATGAAATTTTATACTAGTCTATTATTTATTATATATTAAAAGTTAATTTAAAGTCATAACGTCATGTGTGTGGGAAATTGTTTGTTTGATATATATGTGGCCCTGAAAAGGGCCTTTTTATTAGCACGATGCTTGCGCTGCGGGATTAAGTTGAACGAGTTTAGTACACATTCACCACCGGCCGGCCAGCACACGAACAAACAACGGGTGGTTGGTTGGGTGACTAAGCGCGTTCGCCTCTGATCCTGCGCGCCAGCTGTATATCCTTGGGCATGATGGTGACACGTTTGGCGTGAATAGCGCACAAGTTGGTGTCCTCAAAAAGGCCGACCAGATAAGCCTCGCTGGCCTCCTGCAGCGCCATAACGGCCGAACTCTGGAAACGTAGATCTGTCTTGAAATCTTGTGCGATCTCACGGACGAGACGTTGGAATGGCAGTTTGCGAATCAACAACTCTGTACTCTTCTGGTAGCGACGGATCTCACGGAGTGCAACAGTTCCCGGTCTGTAGCGATGCGGTTTCTTGACACCACCGGTTGCCGGTGCACTCTTGCGCGCAGCCTTGGTGGCCAGCTGTTTACGTGGCGCTTTACCGCCTGTGGATTTACGAGCGGTCTGTTTTGTACGTGCCATAGCGAGCGACGACTACGAATCAATGAAAAATATAAAATATAATCGAAAATTTCGAATACGAACGAACACCGAGTCTGCCTGCGTAAACGAATATGACGACGAACGATCGCAGGATCATCACACTACCCCTCACGGGGCATGGGAGCCAGTTCCAGGGCTTTTGCCCTCTGCCTGGGGTGTCATTTCCGCCGCCCGTGAATACGGGCGGGTCCTTGGGTGAGTTAGTATCTTCTTGGTCTTCTTCCGTGTTTCATGTCGCCCGGGCGGACCGCCCTACCGGGTGAGACCGTTGACGAGTCAACGGAGGCCCAGCAGAGGCGGTCTACGCTAGGTACCGGGCGACAGTTTAGTTTATTTTGGAGGCCCCACGGCCTCATTTGCGGTATTGTTGGGGGCGTCTGTGCAGGCTATCAGCTCTCGGGGAAGCGCCTTTTGGTCCGGAGGTCGAGCGTGTAGCGGAGCCAGGTCCTTGATGTGGTCCAGGTCGGATCTATCCGCCCGCTCGAACATCTTTCGTGCGAGTTTTGTGATGAATGCATCCAGGCTCTCGATCCGCAGATCCCTCTGGATCGTGGAATTTCGTACCATCCTCGGGGCGTTCGTGATCTGTCTCAGCGTCAGGTTTTGCTGCGCTCGCAACCGCTTCCTGGTGTCCTCACTAGTGAGGGCGTACCACGCGGGGGCAGCATAAGTGAGCCGGCTGCGTATGTAAGTCTTGAACACCCCGAGCTTCACCCGCAGGGGGATGCGCGGAGAGTTCAGCACTGGATGCAATTGGGCACGGGCGGCTCTGGTCTTTTCGATGACCGTTTTGGTGTGGGGCCTCATGGACAGTTTGGCGTCTATGGTGATCCCCAGGTACTTCGCCACTGGGGACCATTTTATGCTCTGTCCGGCCAGTGTGAGTGGTGGTGGGAGCTTTACGTAGTTGCCTACCATAATTGCCTGCGTCTTCCCGACATTCACCGACAACCTCCACCTGGACAGCCATTCTGGCAATGTGTTTAGTACCTTCTGTACCTTGGCTGCGGCGAATTTTCTATTGTAGGACGCCGCGAAGTAGGCGGCGTCATCCGCGTAGAGGGCTAGTTGGGCTCCCTCTACCAGGGGGATGTCGTCGGTGAAGTAGGAGTACAAGCACGGGGATAGGCAGCTGCCCTGCGGGACGCCAGCTGTGATGCGGTATCCGGCGGACACGGCGTCTTCTACCACCACTTTGAATGTCCTATTTGACAGGAATGATGCGACCACCTTCACTAGGCGGCGGGGGGCTTCAGACGACGAGAGCTTGTGCAGCAGACCCGCGTGCCACACTCTGTCGAACGCCTTTTCCATGTCGAGGAATACTGCGACGGTGTACTCTTTCTTGTTTGTTGCTACCGTCATCGAGTGCAGTACCCTCGACAGCTGCAGCGTAGTGCTGTGTTCAGCGCGGAATCCGAACTGCTCTCGGCGGGGTGTTATGTGCGGCAGTAAGTACCGCAGCAGGAGCGCCTCGAACACCTTGGAGACTGTTGGTAGTAGCGTTATGGGCCGGTAGCTTTCCGGCTTCAGTATGTTTTTCCCGGGCTTGGGCAACATTATGACGTGCCCCAACTTCCAGGAGGCTGGGAATCTTCCCGAGCGCAGGATGCCGTTGAAGAGGCGGGTCATCGTTGCCACCGTTTTATACGGCAGGTGACGTAACGCCGCGTTCGTGATGCCGTCTGCGCCCGGGGCCTTTCTGGGCTTAGTCTTCTTTATTGCTCGCTGTACCATGCCCGGGGAGATGACTGCTGGGTCTTCTTCGGGGGCTACCGGCGATGCGAGGTATGTCTCTAGGTTTCGCTCAACTGTTGCGGTGTGGAGAGAGTCTGCAGTCGGATTCGGCTGGAATTGGCGTTCCAGGTGTTCCGCGAAGATCTCCGCGCGGTCTGCTGCGCGGTATCTGGGTGTCCCGTCGCCATGGAGCAGTGGACGTATTGGGGTCGGGGCGTTTGAGAGTTGGCGGCACAGTTTGTGCATCGCCGCCCAGTCCTCTCCTGCCTTCTCTGCGACCCTCTCCCAACAGTCTGAGTTATGGGAGTCCAACTCGGCCTTCACCTGATCTTTCAGGGCGTAGAGTCTTCGTTTGAGGAGTGGACTTCTTGTCGCTTGCCACCGCTTACGCATGCGCCGCTTGGCAAGGATCAGATCTCTGATTTTTTGGGGGAGCACTTGTAGCTTCCCCCTTGGGAGTGGCGTCTTCGCGTGCTCAAGGGCTTCTTGTATGCGGGCGGTGAGCTCCTCTGCGAGCGCATCTACGTCTTCCGCTGATGTTACAGGCCGAGTCGGTGTGCTCCTGTCCATTTGCTCGGTGAAGGTGGTCCAGTTGGTTCGCTGACGTGGCACTGGGGGTGACACTCTTATCGGTGGTTCCGCCAGGACAACAAGTACGGGTTGGTGGTCCGATCCCAACTCGTCTAGGAGTACTTCTTGGGTGGGCTGGTAGTGGAGTCCCTTGTGGATGACGATGTCTAAGATGTCTGCCCTGTACGCTGGGTTTTCGGGATAGTGGGTCGGGACATCCGGACCGCAGACCGCATATCCTTGGGACTCCGAATCGTCCAGGAGAAGTTTACCGCTCCTATTTGCGGTAATAGAGTTCCATGCCGCGTGTTTGCAGTTTAAATCGCCGGCAATGATGGTGGGTGATGGTGTGTCCAAAAGTGTGTGTATATCCGCCGGTATCAGCAGGTTCTGGGGCGGTTTATACACTGCATATATGCTTAGTTCCTTGCCGGCGATGTTCAGCTCGACGCCCAGAGCGGACATGGAACTCAGGCTTCTGATTGGGATTGGTTGGTGGACGATTCTCCTCTTGATCAGAACTACCAGCCCTCGGCATGGGTGTCCTGTGACGGATCTGTCGTCCTGGCGGTAGGCGAGATATCCCGGAAATTTTATTCTTGTTGCAGGTTCCAGGAAGGTCTCGCCTATGAGTGCCACGTCAATATTCTGTTCCTGCAGTAGGGGGCGAAGGAGTGCGACCTTGTGACGGAGGCCGCGGGCGTTCCAATGGAGGATTCTTATTTCTGGATTATCCATTTATAATCGAGTTTACAATATCTGCGATGCCGTCGAGGACCACCCTGACAGTATCCTCGCCTGCCAGTAGGGCGTGTAGTACCTTCTGCAGCACTATCAGGGCAGCCTCTGCGCCCTTTCGGTGGCCCTCCGTGGTTTCCCGGGCTGGTCCCCCCCCGGGGGGTGCAGTGGGTCTCTTTGGAGCCGTGGTGGCGCTTTGGGTCCTCTGGGGCCCTGCCGCGGGGGCGGGGCGGGGGTGCGCAGGCTCTATAATCTGCGCCGTTTCCGCCTCTGCTTGGGTTTGGGGTGGAGGGGGGGGGGCGGGCTTCTTCTTCCTTTTTCCCCTCTTTCGCCCCCTCCTGTTTGAGGAGGTCGCTCCGCGCTGGGTGGGGGCATTTGCCGCCGCCATGAGGGAGGTGCCTTGTTTCTCCTCTTGGATGTCTGTGGGGGCGGGTTGGGTTCTCTCCTTTCGCCGATCTCCCCCAGAGATGGCGACGGTTCCCGCTTTCTTATTCCGGGCCTCTTTCCGGAAGGCGGGGCATTTGAAATCATTTGCCGGATGGGGCCCGCCGCAGTTAATGCAGGTGGCCGGCTCCTCCAGCGGTCGTGGGCAGTCTTTTGCCGCGTGCTCCTCGCCACACCGCACGCACGCGAGGGTGCGGTGACAGTTGTGGCTGGAGTGCCGGAACTGCTGACAACGGTGGCATTGGGCGGGCCCTTTCTTGCCCCGCCAGGCGTCTATCTTCACGCCAGGCATGCACATCAGTTCTTCGACATCGTAGATGGCTGGCGTGAGGTCCGGAGTGCGCTTTAAGATAACAAGGAATATGCATCCGGGCCTTCCTCTTCGGGCCCGGATGGGGCGGGCGTATTCGGGCTCAAACCCTAGTGCGCGGAGCTCCTCCATAATCTCCTCGGGGTCGGTATCCACCGGCAGCCCCCTCAGGGCCACCTTCAGGCTTCTTTCGGCCGGGAGTGAATAGGAGAACCAAGATATCTTCTCTCGCGTCTCCAGCTCACTCAGGTATCTCTGGATGACGCGATATTCTTGGTCCTCCGTTGGGGTGAAGCGGACCCCTTGTCCGAAGGGGCGCGCGCTCGGGGCTCTCCCCAGGCGCTCCTTGAGCGCCCTGAAATGGGTGGCCCAGTTTGGCAGCTTTTCCACAATGAGGGGGGGGTATCTTGACCTGGGCTTGGCTTGAGTCTGGGTCCCCCCCTGATCTGTCTGGGTCCCCCCCTGATCTGGGGAGGCAGCGGCGTCTGGTTGCGATGTCTGGGGTGCCGCAGTGGGGGGCACGGTTTGATTTGCCACTGTGGGGGGGGAAGGTCCTCTCAACGTGGGGGGGGTGCGCTTGTGCACTGCTTCCGCATAGGAGGTCGACGGCGGTGTTTCAGGCGTCGTCCCGTCCAGTTGTAGCCTGGTGCGCCTGGCCTCTCTTTGGGGCAGGGGGGTCGGCTCGGTTGCAGGTTTCATTTGTGGAGGGGGCGGGGGGGGGCAGTGGCGTTTGGCCACTTCTTCCGGTTCCTCGTCTGGGCTCCTGGTTTTCTTCTTCCTCGCCCCTCTTTTTGCCTGAGGTGGGGGGGAGGGGGAAGTTGGGGGAGGGGGGGTCACTGGGTTGAGAAGGTCCAGGGCTTTGGGGTACCCGGCCTCTTTCCTCAATTCGTGGCCCTGCCGCCTGGCATAATCATACATGCATTGTATTAGACCTGGCGTGGCTCGGCTGTCGCTCTTGCATTCCCCTATGAACGCCAGTTCACTCATCCATTGTTGTACAACTGGAGGGGGGCGGGGGCGGGGGGTATCGGAGTGTTCCGCGACCGAGCTGCTCGACGATGCGCGGGACGACTCGCGCGACGACACTGTTGTCGAGGCGCGGGAGGCGGCTCGCGAGTGTGGTGCGGGGTCCGATGGTGGCGGTGGTGGCGTGGGAGTCGCTAGCGAGCGTGGGTCGCGGGGGGCCTGCGGCGGTGCGGCGCCCGGCGACGGCGGCGGCGGCGCGAGGGGCGCCGGCGGATACGGTTCGCGAGGCGCCTGCGGCGGGGCGGCGCGTGGCGTCGTTGGCGGCGGCGCGGGGGGCGCTGAGGGGCGCGGGTCGCGAGGCGCTAGCGAGCGCGGGTCACGGGGCGCCTGCGGCTGGGTAGCACGCGGCGCCGACGGTGGTGGCGCGGGGGGCGCTAGCGAGCGCGGGTCGCGCGGCGCCTGCGGCGGCGCGGCGCGGGAAGAGGGCGGCGGCGGCGCGGGGGGCGCTAGCGAGCGCGGGTCGCGCGGTGCCTGCGGCGGCGCGGCGTGGGATGAGGGCGGCGGCGGCGCGAGGGGCGCGGGGGGCGCTAGTGAGCGCGAGGCGCGGGGAGTCTGTTGCGGTGCGGCGCGGGGCGTTTGGAGCGGTGCGGCGCGGGGCGCCTGTAGTGGCGCGGCGCGGGTCGCTCTCGCCGACTTGTCGCGCGGCGCTGTTGTTGTTGTTCTGGGTGCCGGGGTCAAATCCGACCGTGGCGTCAGAAACGGTGGAGTCGTCTGTCGCACAGCCGGTACGTAGGTGTGTGATGGTCCGGGGGATGATGTTTGAATGTAAACATTCGGCGACAGTCTTGGAATGCCCGATGGTCGGGGCGCGGCTGCAGTTTGCACTATGGCGCCGAAGGGCGCATGGGGGGTGCAGTCAATCTGGTGGAGATGGTCCAATGATGATGGGTGTGCGGGGATGTTACCGTGAGTGGCAGTCGGTGCTCGACGGGTCGTTCCCGAGGTGGACGGCTCGCTAGTTGCGGCGGTCGACTCCCTACGGGAAGTAGCCGGAGCGGGCTGCTCACTCGGGTCCCGCATTTGCGCCGAGGCGCGAGTTGGGGAGCCCTGAGAAGGGCTTTTCATGTTGGGGCGGTCCCCACCGTGACCTAATCTCTATCCTGCTTAGGAAGAGAGGCTTTCGGCATGCGGTGAAGGGTCCCCTCCGCGCTAGGCGCGGGAGTTTCTTGTTTGTTGTTGCTAAGGCAACGACAACAAAAAAAACAAAAAATATGTAGGTAGGTTCCGTACGGTTGTTAGTGATGTGCTGTGGAGACTCGTAGCAATCCTGACGACGAACTGACCGAGACGGTAGTATTTATAATGTACACGAAGGAGACGGCCTTTGTATATCTATCACTCTCACACAATGAAAATAATACGAACGAAACGAAATGAAACGAAACCCAGGATATTATTTATTAATTTGGTAGGTAGGTAGGTAGGTAGGTAGGTAGGTAGGTAGGTAGGTAGGTAGGTAGGTAGGTAGGTAGGTAGGTATGTATGTATGTATGTATGTATGTATGTATGTATGTATGTATGTATGTATGTATGTATGTATGTATGTATGTATGTATGTATGTATGTATGTACATGCATATTATTGTTATGTATTATAATTAATTTAAATTTTCACAATACCTATATAAAATATATTGTATTGTTGACGTGATGATAATTGATTGTTATAACATTTTATATAGGATATATTGTATAGGTAGGTATGTATGTATGTATGTATTATTTATTTAAATAATATGTTTCGTTCGTTTGTATCATGGCTTATATTAATGTTAGCATTATTAAAATAAAAAAAATAATACTTTCAATCATCAGGGTAAGTAAATAAGTAAGTAAGTAAGTAAGTAATAATATGAATAATTTTTTGGCCCTGAAAAGGGCCTTTTGAGTTTCAATGCTTGTGCATGTTTTGAGTACGCATAAAAGCGTACAAAGATACATGCAAGCACTGTGCGAAGTGCGACGCCTTCCTGCTCCTCCTCACTTGGAGCTGGTGTATTTGGTGACGGCTTTGGTGCCCTCACTCACCGCGTGCTTGGCAAGCTCGCCGGGCAACAGAAGTCTCACAGAGGTCTGCACCTCCCTGGAGGTGATGGTAGAACGTTTGTTGTAATGGGCGAGACGAGATGCTTCAGCGGCGATACGTTCGAATATGTCATTAACGAACGAATTCATAATAGACATGGCCTTGCTGGATATACCGGTGTCGGGATGCACCTGCTTGAGCACCTTGTAGATGTAAATGGCATAGCTCTCCTTCCTCTTGTGCTTCTTCTTTTTCTTGTCGGTTTTGGAGATGTTCTTCTGTGCTTTGCCAGATTTCTTGGCAGCCTTTCCGCTAGTCTTAGGCGGCATAATGTAAGTAGATAGTATTTATGCAAGATAAATCAAACACTGTTAGCGACCGAGGGGTACGTACGTAGCTGACTGACTGACAGACACGTGAGAATGCCTTTGAATTTTATAAATTTCTTATTATGATTCGGGTTATTCGTTCGATTTCGTCAACATAGTGAACGAGCTAAATACGGCCATACTGCCAATCAGCGTAGTGCGTAAAAGAGATGGCAAATATACCCTTCCTTCTCTAACGCTACCTAAAAATAAAAGAACAACAATAATTATGAATATTAGTATTTATTTATCTATCTATCTATCCCTCGTTACCTATTAACTAAATATACTTACTAACTAATGGAGATTAAAATTATTATGAATATTAAATGTAATGTAAGGTGTAGTACAAACAAGCAATGTTTGTTTGTTTGTTTGTTGTAAATACTACGGCTACTAGGATATAGATAGATATAATTGAATATATAATAGAGATATATTTATTTATTTATTTATTTGGATGGATGGATGGAATTTATAGTAAATTAAATACTTTTCTTAGTAGAATCATATTGCGGCCCTGAAAAGGGCCTTTTGTGATCGCATCGCAAGCCAGATGCGGCGAGCTGACCGTAAATAGGGACTGAGAATATAATAATAATATCTAAGCCTTCTTCTCGGTCTTCTTCGGCAGTAACACAGCCTGAATGTTGGGCAACACACCACCCTGAGCGATGGTCACGCCGGAGAGGAGTTTATTCAATTCCTCATCGTTGCGGATCGCCAATTGGAGATGTCTCGGTATGATTCTTGTCTTCTTGTTGTCACGTGCCGCGTTACCGGCCAACTCGAGGACCTCAGCTGCGAGATATTCCATGACGGCGGCCAAATAGACCGGTGCACCGGCGCCGACGCGCTCGGCGTAATTGCCGTTACGCAGTAATCTATGTATACGACCGACAGGAAACTGCAAACCGGCACGATTAGAACGAGACTTCGCCTTCCCCTTGACCTTGCCACCCTTGCCGCGTCCAGACATTGTCGATGAATAAAATTTACTGCGTGCAAGTAATGAATGAATGTGAAGTTATATTATAATAACACACACAATATAAACGCGAACCAGTGAAATTAATTAATTACAAAACGATCCGGATTTTTTTTAAACCTTTATATGCAATAGTAGATCGTCAAACGCTATACTAAGACGACGAGCGAACTCGAACGAGCTACGGTGAGCCAGAACGTAATGGACGTGGTGGATATTTTAAATTGAAATTGAGTAAGGGAGAGAGAGCGAGAGAGTAAGTGAGTGAGAGAGAGCGAGCGAGCGATTGAACGAGCGTTCGAGAGCGGGGGGAGGGCGGGGTGTAGGGAGGAGAGAGAATAAGTGAAATTCGTGAAAATATGTATTAATTAGGTAATTTGTTTTGTGCGATGAAATATGAATGAATCTTACATCTGGATGTGAAGTTATGATAAAAATTATGAGAAATTTATCATATAAAAAAAAAAATAACCACGAAGTGTAAGGCGATCGCTCGCTGCGCTTCGCGATCGCCTTACACTTCTAACCTAATCAATCCATGTACATTTTGAATAGAAAGGATAAACGGGCAGGGCAGGGCAGGGCAAGTAGCTACCTTTCTTTAATATGTATTACAAATGTGATTTTGAAAAGTTTAAAATGTACGTATGTATATATCAATCGGGCGAATGGATAACGTACTAACTGCGTACGTACGTACCCAAGTAATTATTATTTTGATGAAATAAAATAAGAAGGAAGGAAGGAAGGAAACAAACAATGGTGTCGTCATCGTCGTCATCGTTGTAAACAAACACACGATATTTGTTGATATTGGAATGGAATAATATGTTAGCCCTGAAAAGGGCTTTTTGGTATAAGTACATAATTGTGTGTATGTACGTCACGTCGTGCGTGCCGTGCCGTGCCGGCCGCTACTTGCTGCTGCAGGCGGCGCACACCAACCAAACCACCCACGCACCGGTGCGGTGCGGCGCGGCGCGACGGCTGGCTGCTGCGGCAGCGGCAGCGGCGGCGGCGGCGGCGCGAGGCGCGAGGCGCGCGGCTGTTGCTGCCAGAGTCCGTCAACTTTACTTCTTAGCTGCTGCCTTTTTGGTGGCGGCCTGCTTAGATTTGGATGCGGCGGCGGCGGCCTTCTTAGGTTTGGGCGCTTTTGGTTTCTTCGTAGGCGGCTTGGCGGTTTTCTTGGCTTTTGGCGCGGCGCCGCCGCTCTTACCTTTAGCGGGGGAAACTGCTGCGGCGGCCTTCTTAGCTGCCGCGGCGGGCTTCTTCTTGGCGGCGGCTGCTTTTTTATCCTTCGTAGCGGCCGCCGACGAGGCGGCTTTTGACGATTTCGACGGCGATGCGGAAGCAGCAGATGCACCCCTCTTGTTGGTGCCCTTAGTCGCGGCGGCGGCGGCGGCAGCGGACGATTTTTTACTACCTTTAGATGCAGAGGGGGCTGCGGTCTTGGCGACGGCCTTACCCGCGCTGCCGGTTGGCTTCTTCGCGGTAGATGATTTTGATTCCAGTTTAAACGAGCCCGATGCACCTTTGCCTTTGGTCTGTATCAGTGTACCGGATTCGACGGCGCTCTTCAAATATTTCCTGATGAACGGCGCCAGCTTCTCCGCGTCAACCTTGTACTGAGCGGCTATGTATTTCTTGATCGCCTGAAGTGACGATCCGCTGCGCTCTTTCAACTCCTTGATGGCGCTGTTGACCATTTCCGAAGTTTTCGGATGTGTCGGTTTCGCCTTGGGTTTCTTGGCTCCGGCGGCGGACGCTTTCGGTTTCTTCGCAGGAGTGGCCGGCGCCGGTGCTTCTGTAGCTACAGCTGTGTCTGCCATTTTTGCACAACAAAAATCAAATCACTCACAATCACAAAGCTTAATAAGTATGTATATTGAAAGAACAGACAGACAATCAGTCAGTATTAGTAGATTAGATGTCGCCACTGCAAATTTATCATTTTACCAATACACATCGAGGCATTACCGTAAGGAGAGCCGCGGTGTCGTGAGACGTTTTCTCGTATGAACACTTCCAACTTTTCACTAACACCTATATAAATTATTATATTTTTAACATGGTTCTAGAGTTCCGTTTGAGCCGTCGTACCGGACGGTCGCTTCCATAGTGGCATTGTTCGGCTACCCGGCATTCTCGGAATTTTGGTCCGGTGATTTTATTACCTCGCCATTTCGTCGAATTGCTCATTAGGCTAATTCCAGTGATTAATACTTCGCGTATTTCACTGGAAGAGGCTAAGTGCTCAAATCGACACCCAATCGGTAATTTTCATTACCAACCAACTGTGCCGTTTTAGTCACTGTCGCTGGTGAAAGTATTTAATACTTCCGTATTATTACTGGAGGCGGCCTTGACAAGAGCGACACAAAAACCTTGCAAAAACCACGACTTTCTGTGGTGGGCTAGTGGATACCTTACGGTGTTAACGAAGCTAGCTCGAGCGTGACCCGGCCGCTCGCGGTTGCCCTTTTGGCAAACGCAAACCCGGACGGGGCTGGACCAGTCGGCCTTGGGGGCTTCCCTAGTCGACCCCAGCTATCGCTAGGCAGGGACGTAGGAACTCCGCTGCTTAATAAAGCTTCAACAGCGGAAGCACCAGCTTAGGGCTCACCCCGTCGTTCGTCACACACCTCCTGGCCTAACCCCGGCCAGGAGAGTAATACTCACCCCGGGCGCACCCACCCGGGAGAAAATTAGAGTTTTTTAGTAGGTCCCCCTGGCTGGCCACTATGGCCAGCCAGATTAACCCGCAGACCCTGGAGGATATCCTCCAGGATGAAATCACGTTGAGCTTTCTCATTAAACGCCATGGCAACTTGCCATTTCTCTCGCCCTCCCGCCCCTCCTCCGCCATGTCGGCATGCTCCATTGCGAGCTCCCCCTCCATCCCCCCCACCCAACTGTCGCTCTCTAGCGGCGTCCTCCCCCCCTCCCAACCCTCGCCTTCTAGCGAGATCCCTCCCCCGTCCCCGCCCCCGCGCTCAAGCGAGGCTCCTCCCCCCACCCATTCATCGGACGACGGCTTCACCGAAGTCCTCACCAAAAGCGGCAAGCGCAAGCGAGCCAAGAAACCCTCCGAGGAGGCGGCAGTCGCGAAAGCGGCCAAGCCCTCTCAATCCCCCACACCCTCTCCCATTCCCACCCTGCCTCTCATGAGCCTTACCCCTGGCTCCCCTTCCGGCAGCCAGAGAGGACTCTCCCCCGCTCCCGCTCCTATGGATATCCCGATCCATAGGATCCCCGGAACCCTACCCGTCCCTCATCCCGAACCCCAGTCCCAGAAGAGAGACTCGCCACCCCCCCTGTTCATTCAGGACAAGGTAAAGTGGCCCGAGGTCTCTACTTGGTGCAAAAACAACCGCATCAATTATACTTCCGCCCGTCCCACTGAGCACGGGATCAAGGTCACTGTGGTCACCTCTGACGATCACAGAGCCCTGAGCAAAATGCTCCGAGATAGGTTTGTGGCTTTCCACACCTATACTCTCCCAGATGAGCGATCCCTCCGGGTCATCATCAAAAATGTCCCCAAAGAGTTCGATGTAGATTACATCAAAACATCCCTCCTCAATCAAAACCTCCCGGTGCAATCCGTCCACCGGATGTACAAGGGTCGCGGTCACGCCCCCTATAACATGGTCTTCGTGTCCCTGGACCGTGGACCAGCCGGTAAGGCCATCTTCCGCCTGAAAGAGCTTTGTGACCTTTCAGGTTTTTACGTAGAATCACCCAAGAAGGGACGTTACCCGTCCCAATGTCACAACTGCCAACTTTATGGCCACTCCGCCCGCAATTGTTACGCACCAGCTAGGTGCGTTAAATGCCTGATCCCACACGCAACGAAAGATTGCAGCCGTCCTAAGAACCCCGCAGAGGCAACGGAACCACCTGGTTGCGTCCTCTGCCAGTCGCTAGGGCATACCGCGAACTACCGCGGATGCCCGAAAGCGCCTCGCCCCCGTATTTCATACGACTCGCCGCGTAACGCAACGCGACGTCCACCCCCTACAGCACCCGCTGCACAGGCCCATCTGGCCCCGCAGCGCCCTTCACCGTGGGGAGCTTTCAATTATGAAAGCAACCAATTCCCCCTTCCCCACTTTGCGACTAAAACCGCACCCGCAGCTCAGGCGGACAGCCCCACCCAACCCCAGCCTTCAGCTGGTCCCTCACCTCCCGCCCCCGCCCCCATCCCTACTCCTTCCCCACCTGCCCCAATCCCCCGCGCTGTCCCCAAATCGGTGCCAACGGCACCTCGCCGCGCCAAACCAAACCCCCCCCACGGCGTTGATCCGGATCTCGCCCTGGTGGAGCGATTCGCTGAGGCCTTCAACCCCAGCGAAGTTAGGGAGTTAGCCCACGAAATTAGAGTGAACGAAGGCAACGGTCGTGCCCTCGCTCAAATCGCCATGAGGTTCGAGCGCCTCTTCTCATCATTAGCTCAATTTAAAGTTAACCCATAATGGATAGTTCGACTGTGTGCAGAATTAAACCCCGCTCAATCAAGATAGGCTTCTTTAATGCCAACGGCATTACAGGTCAACGAAATGAGATCGCAGATTTCCTGAGTGATCATGACGTTGACATACTCCTAGTACAAGAGACGTTCCTCAAACCCTTCCATAGGAATCCCAGGATTGCCAACTATCAGATAGTTCGCAACGATAGGCTCCACTCCGCCCTAGGAGGAACCCTCATTTATTACAAAAGGTCCTTGTACTGTTCTCCCATGGATCAGCCCAAACTTGAGTACATTGAAGCTTCGGTCTGCAGGCTCGGCATGACTGGCCACGAGTCAATCATTCTGGTCTCAGCCTACGTTTCCCCAACTCGCTCTTCAAGCGACCTCCAACTATCACTCAGAAGAGATTTGAAAACCCTGTTCGAACTAGGAAGCTCTGTCATAGTGGCGGGCGACCTAAACGCGAAACACCGCCTCTGGAATTGTCATACGAACAACTCCAGAGGTATTGTACTAGAATCCCTCCTCGGGCCGCTGAACATCGATTTAGTCGCGCCCCTGGAACCGACTCACTACCCCAACGTACTTGACCACAGACCCGACATCCTCGATGTGGCACTGTTGAAGAATGTAAGCCTAGGCATACACGACTTGACAGTGCACCACGAGTTAGTCTCCGACCATCGACCTGTAATCTTAGAACTTACACCGAACTCAGGCCCCCCTGATTCAGGTCGGACCCCTCTCACTAAAGTCGTGACGAACTGGGACAAACTGGGCGAAAGCCTCAAGTCTGCCTCATCCGTTCACCTCGACCAAATCCCTAGCAGCATAGTCACCGCTGACGAAGCTGTAGGCGCAATCGACTCCCTGACCAGCCACGTGCAATCGCTTATTAGCGATTGCTCTCGGACAGTTCCGGTGGAGAGCAATCGACACTGGCGCTTGCCCGACGACGTACGTAACCTGATTAGGGTAAAGAACGCAGCCATGCGCGAATACGATAGACGTCCGACCGAGGACAACCGAATCCGCTTACGCACTCTCCACCGCGCCGTCAAGGAGCGAGTGGCCGAGGCCCGCGAGAAAAGCTGGGATCAGAAACTGATCGACATAAAGCCCTCCCATCGAGCCTTTTGGCAACTCTCACGTGCCCTAACCAAGGACACGGTTGCCCATATTCCACCTCTCAAAAGGCCCAACCTTCCACTCGCCTTCGAAGACGAGGAAAAAGCCGAATGCCTGGCCGAAAGCCTGGAGCTTCAGTGTACACCCAGTTCCCTCCCTATCGACCCTGTTCATATGGAGGAAGTAAATTCGGAAGTAGAACGGCGAGCTTCTCTCCCGCTACCCCCACCTCCTCTCAACGAAGAGGATGACCCCGTCCCTCCCGTGACCCCGGACGAGGTCAAGCAGATCATCCGGGATCTCCACCCGAGAAAAGCCCCGGGCTCGGATAAAATCACCAACAAAGTGGTAAAGCTGTTCCCGGCTACCCTTATCATGCTCCTGACAGCGATCTTTAACGCTGCCTTATCCAATAACATTTTTCCACATCAGTGGAAAAAAGCCCATGTAATTGGGATCCATAAGCCCGGCAAACCCAAATCCGAGCCCTCCAGTTACCGACCCATCAGCTTGCTCAACGTCATGGGCAAGATGTATGAAAGGTTAATATACCTCCGCCTCAAAGCGTATGCCGACGCTAATAAACTCATTCCCGACGAGCAGTTCGGCTTTCGAACTAGACACTCGTGCGTCCAACAAGTTCACCGTATCGTTGAACACATCGCCTCCAACTATCAGAAAGGTCAGATGACCGGAGTCCTGTTCTTCGATGTTGCAAAGGCATTCGACAAAGTCTGGCACAACGGCTTAATTTATAAGCTGTACAAACTCGGAGTGCCAGTCAGACTCGTGACCATCCTACGAGACTTCTTGTCGAATCGCCAATTCAACTACCGAATAACAGGAGCGCTATCCTCAGCCCACCCCGTTCTAGCCGGAGTCCCCCAAGGCTCTGTGCTGTCCCCCTTATTGTTTACACTCTACACGAGTGACATCCCAAAAACTAGCAAAGCGCAGCTAGCCCTATTCGCGGACGATACCGCAATATATTATTCTGGCAGGAGCCCCACGGCAATTGCCAAAGTTCTCCAAGCCGCGACTCACACCCTAGGTCCCTGGTTTCGGAAATGGAGAATCGAAATTAACCCCACCAAGAGTCAGGCGGTGCTGTTCTTCAGTCCCGCCAAGAAACTCATCCCCACTCCCCCCCCTCCAGTCACCATGTTCGGCGAGCCGATCCCTTGGGAGAGGCGAGCCAAATATCTCGGTGTTACCCTGGATGATCGTTTGTCCTTTGCCGACCATATAAAACAGGTTCGTGCACGCGCCTGTTTTGTGTCCGGTCGCCTTCATTTCTTGTTAAATAAAAAGTCTAAACTTGCCCTAAAAAGCAAGGTGAGACTCTACACCGCGTGCATCCGCCCCGTTATGCTATATGCATGCACTGTGTTCGCACATGCATCCCCCAAGCTGATCCATAGACTCCAAGTGGTTCAAAACCGCTTCATGCGCAAAGCCACGGGCGCCCCGTGGTACATGCGCAACTTAGACCTCCACATAGACCTCAATCTGCCCACGGTTAAGCAATTCATTAAGCGCGCTTCACGCCGCTATTACGATCGTGCCCTAAACCACGCGAACCCATTAATTGTAAAAACTGCAAACTATACTCCTTCAGAGATTTCAAAAATCCGTAGGCCTAAACTCGCCCTCAGCGAGCCGGATGACCCTACAACTCTAGCTCAGATTAAAGATAGGGAGGCTCGCGCAGCCCTGAAGAAACAAATACAACACCGCCCGCGTTTTCGCCCTCGCCGGAGAGGCCCGTCGCGACGTCCCACTCAGTCAGTCTCGTCCCCAGTAGTTGGCCCGAGCCGTACCAGTAATCCGACCGTCCCTTAAAACTCCTCTAAATCGCTTAGGCGAAGTCCGTCCCACTATTTTGTGCCCCCCGACGACGCCCTGAGCCGAGGTTCGTGCCCCAACTGGGGCGCCCTCAGCGGTCAGTCGTCTAAAATTTGTAAACTCGGTTGAGAGCCCTAAGCGCTCACCGAAAAGTCCGCGTAAGGGTGTCTATGGTCCCTCAGACCTCCACCTTTAAGTCCTCCCCAAAAAAAAAAAAAAAAAAAAAAAAAAAAAAAAAAAAAAAAAAAACATGGTTCTATAATTATTAAAACATTAATATATATTTATATGAATACATCATGAACGTGTTCACGTAACGTTCACTTAAAACGGTTCTCAAGTGCATTACATGACGCGCTACAGGTGTTTATTTTCATCGCCTCGTATGCATCGTGCTTAGTGTCCAGTTCAAAAGTGATTTTTCTCTATAAAACGTAAAGATTTTACCTATATCGGTCGATAAGTAAACGGTGAAGATTCCGAACTTGAAACACAAAAAGATTTCACTCCTCTCTAGACATATTGTGACCGTTTTGACGAGTGTAACGTGGACGGTCGTAAAACAGCAACAACTACTATTTTCTGAACAGCTGCTGCTGCCGACCGACCGACCGATGAAACTGTTGATGTTTCCTATCCAAGACTCGTACAATTTGATTGATTTGATTGTTGTACATTTAATATCTACTTACTTACTTAGTACCTAATTAGAACATTGCATAATGTCAATTATGGACTATTTACATAATATTATACACATATCTGCCTGACAGACAATAGGTATACCTAAATAGTTATTCATTCATTTAGTCTATATTACTTAAATAAATGATGCTGTGCACTCATTAGAAAACGTTACAAAAACAAACTTACTTAGGTACTAAATTTTGAATGTGTCATGTTTTCGTTTTATAATAATAATAATATATGTACTAGCTGTTTCTTTTACCCGCGTTCCCGAGGGATCTTATTTTTTCCCGGGATAAAAAGTAGCTAGCCTATGTGCTATTCCAGACTATAATCTATTTCCATGCCAAATTTCATCCAGATCCATTCAGCCGTTCTCGTGTAAATGAGTAACAAACATCCAAACTTTCCCATTTATAATATTAGTAAGATGTAGGTATTATCAAAGTAGCTGTCTTGGCGTCTATGTACCTACATATTTAAGGTAGGTAATCTTGTACTTGTTGTAACTTATTGTATGTATGTATGTATGTATGTATGTATCTATCTATCTATCTTTATTATTATGTATAAAAAAATATGGATAGGATACGGTAGGTAGGTAGGTAGGTAGGTAAGTAAGTAAGTAAGTAAGTAAGTAAGTAAGTCATAGGTACATACATTCATCGTACGTAATTCGTAAGGTACACTACGATACAGAAACAGTTTGCATCAAGTATTAATTATAAACAAACGGAATTATTTGCGGCCCTGAAAAGGGCCTTTTGTTTGTGTGTACGTAGGTATATGTTCGTCTCGATCAATAAATATAGCAGGTATATTTCGATCGATCGATATTAACACATCCCGACACGAAGACGTCGGTGTTTTTAACCACCGAAACCGTACAGTGTACGTCCCTGACGTTTCAGAGCGTAGACTACGTCCATGGCGGTGACAGTCTTCCTCTTCGCGTGTTCAGTGTAAGTGACAGCGTCACGGATCACGTTCTCTAGAAACACTTTAAGAACACCACGAGTCTCCTCGTATATCAGACCTGATATACGCTTCACGCCTCCTCTGCGAGCCAAACGACGGATCGCAGGTTTGGTGATGCCCTGGATGTTGTCACGTAGTACTTTTCTGTGACGCTTTGCTCCACCTTTTCCCAGACCCTTTCCTCCCTTACCGCGACCGGTCATTTTTATTAATTAATTAACAATGAAATGTGTACGCACACGTAAGTAGGTACGAACGAACGCACGTATGAATCTGACTGCAGACTGACTACAATTTTGATTCAGGACTTCTCACTACCCCTCACGGGGCATGGGGAACCAGTGTCAGGGCGCTGTGCCCTATGACTGGGGTGGCGTCGCCGCCCGTGAATACGGGCGGGTCATTGGGACTTAGGGTCACTTCTTGTTTAGGGGATGGGGATGGGGGATGGGGGGGGTGTCATGTCCGGTGGTTTCTTCTTGCCGCCCGGGCGGACCGCCCTACCGGGTGAGACCGCTGGCGTGCCAGCGGAGGCCCAGCAGGAGCAGTCAACGCTATGGTACCGGGCGGCCGCTTGTGTTGGTGGCTTGTGTTGGAGGCCCCATGGCCTCGGCTTCGTCGGAGTCCTCTTCGGTGTTTTCGGAGGCTTCCGAGTTGGCGACCAGGTCTCTGGGCAGTGCTCTGGGCAGTGCCTTCCTGTCTGGAGGTCGCGCGTGCAGGGGGGCCAGGTCCCGGATGTGTTCCAGGCTCGACCCGTCCGCTCGCGCGAACATCTTCTTCGCCAGTCTGGCAATGAATGCATCCAGGCTCTCGATCCGCAAGTCCCTCTGGATCGTGGAATTTCTTACTAGTCTCGGGGCGTTCGCTATTTTCCTCAATGTAAGTGTTTGTTGTGCACGCAGCCGCTTTTTGTTGGCCTCGCTTGTGAGGGCATACCAAGCGGGGGCGGCATATGTAAGTCGGCTGCGTATATAGGTTTTGAACACCCCGAGCTTCACCCGCAGGGGGATGCGCGGAGAGTTTAGCACTGGATGCAGTTTCGCTCTGGCGGCTCTGGTCTGCCCGACGGTCGCTCTGACGTGGGGCCTCATGGTCAAATTGGAGTCAATGGTGATCCCCAGGTACTTGACTACCCGGGACCACTTTATGTACTGGCCTGCGAGCTTCATCATGGGTGGCGGCTTTATGTAGCTGCCTATCAGGATGGCCTGTGTCTTCCCGACGTTCACCGATAGCCTCCACCTGGAGAGCCATTCTGGCAGCCGGTCCAACGTTCTCTGAACCTTTCTGGCGGCGTGGCGTCTGTTCATAGACGTTGCGTAGTAGGCGGCGTCGTCCGCGTAGAGTGCCAGGTGGGATCCCTCTTCCAGGGGGATGTCGTCGGTGAAGTGGGAGTACAGGCTCGGTGACAGGCAGCTACCCTGTGGGACGCCTGCTGCGATGGGCCGCACTGCGGATACGGCGTCCTCTACCACCACTCTGAAGTTCCTCTTGTTTAGGAACGAGGCGATCACCTTCACTAGGCGACGGGGGATCTCGGGCGATGCGAGTTTGTGCAGCAGACCCGCGTGCCATACTCTGTCGAACGCCTTTTCCATGTCGAGGAATACTGCGACGGTGTACTCTTTCCGGTTGGCGGCGACCGTCATGTCGTGCAGTACCCTCGACAGCTGAAGTGTGGTGCTGTGTTCAGCGCGGAATCCGAACTGCTCGCGGCGTGGCTTGATGTGCGGCAGAAGTTGCTGCAGCAGGAGCGCCTCGAACACTTTGGAGATGGTAGGAAGCAACGTTATGGGCCGGTAGCTTTCAGCTTTTAAGATATTTTTCCCGGGCTTGGGCAACATGATCACGTGCCCAGTTTTCCAGCTTTCCGGGAATTTTCCCGAGCGCAGGATTCCGTTGTACAGGCGGGTCAGCGCCGCCACGGTCCTGTATGGCAGGTGGCGCAGCGCCGTGTTGGTGATGCCGTCTGCGCCCGGGGCCTTTCTTGGCTTGGTTTTCCTAATCGCCCGCTGGACTGAGCCCGGGGAGAGAAAGATTGGGTTCTCTTCTGGGGCCACCGGCCGCGCGAGGTAGGTGTTTAGGTGTTGCTCTACTGCTGCAACGTGTTTGGCATCTGCAGTCGGATTCGGCTGGAATTGGCGTTCGAGATGGTCTGCGAAGATTTCCGCGCGGTCTGCTGCGCGGTATCTGGGCGTCCCGTCGCCGTGGAGTAATGGATGTATTGGGGTTGGGGTGTTGGAGAGTTGGCGGCACAGCTTATGCATCGCCGGCCATTCCTCTCCCGCAGTTTCCACCACCCTCTCCCAGCTGTCTGCGCTGTGGGAGTCCAGCTCGGCCTTTACCCTCTCTTTCAGGGCGTTGAGTCTACTTTTGAGGAGCGGACATCTTGTCTCTTGCCACCGCTTGCGCATGCGCCGCTTGGCAAGTATCAGGTCTCGGATTCTTTGGGGGAGCGCTTGCAGCTTCCCCCGTGGGAGTGGCTTCTTTGCGTGCTCAAGGGCTTCTTGGATGCGGGCGGTGAGCTCCTCTGCGAGTGCATCAACGTCCTCTGCTGATGTCACAGGCCGAGTTGGTGTGCTCCTATCCATTTCCTCCGTGAAGGTGATCCAGTCGGTCCTTGGACGTGGCACTGGAAGCGTTGATCTGGTTGGTGGTGCCGCCAGGACGACGAGTACTGGCTGGTGATCAGATCCTAGCTCATCTAGGAGGACTTCTTGTATGGGCTGGTAGTGGAGTCCCTTGTGTACGGTGATGTCGAGGACGTCCGCCCTGTATGCTGGGTTCTCAGGGTAATGGGTCGGGACTTCCGGACCACTGACCGCATAACCCTGGGACTCCGAATCGTGACTACAATTTTTCTGGTTCGAGCATTATTTATACCCTACGTGTGACGAGTAGCGCACTATCAAAACGCGATGCCATCCGTGAGTACGAACGAGACAGACGAAGGTAACAATTGTGCGATTTCATTGGTTGGTTGGTATGGTATGGTATGGTAGGTACCTACCGTACCACGTACGTAATTATAGATATTGAGTTGAGGTGAAATTATTATGTTTGTTTACTTCAAATTTATTATTATGTATGTAAATATAAATAGTTTAAATTTTTCACATTACATTTACATACATACATACATACATACATACATACATACGGAGATGTTATTATTATTATTTTTTTTTTTTTTTTTTTTTTTATTATTAAGTTACACATTTAAATTATATAATACCTACAATATATAGATTCCGCGTTGCATTTTCTTTCTCATGAGATAGGTATCTTATGGTTGCGAGTTTGTAAAGTTTGTTTGTTTCATTCCAATTCTTTCTTTCTGAATTCAAAAGTACCTACCTATCATAATGTTATACATAATATTATGTATTATGAAGTTATCTAACTACGTATGATTTGATGAAATTTTATACTAGTCTATTATTTATTATATATTAAAAGTTAATTTAAAGTCATAACGTCATGTGTGTGGGAAATTGTTTGTTTGATATATATGTGGCCCTGAAAAGGGCCTTTTTATTAGCACGATGCTTGCGCTGCGGGATTAAGTTGAACGAGTTTAGTACACATTCACCACCGGCCGGCCAGCACACGAACAAACAACGGGTGGTTGGTTGGGTGACTAAGCGCGTTCGCCTCTGATCCTGCGCGCCAGCTGTATATCCTTGGGCATGATGGTGACACGTTTGGCGTGAATAGCGCACAAGTTGGTGTCCTCAAAAAGGCCGACCAGATAAGCCTCGCTGGCCTCCTGCAGCGCCATAACGGCCGAACTCTGGAAACGTAGATCTGTCTTGAAATCTTGTGCGATCTCACGGACGAGACGTTGGAATGGCAGTTTGCGAATCAACAACTCTGTACTCTTCTGGTAGCGACGGATCTCACGGAGTGCAACAGTTCCCGGTCTGTAGCGATGCGGTTTCTTGACACCACCGGTTGCCGGTGCACTCTTGCGCGCAGCCTTGGTGGCCAGCTGTTTACGTGGCGCTTTACCGCCTGTGGATTTACGAGCGGTCTGTTTTGTACGTGCCATAGCGAGCGACGACTACGAATCAATGAAAAATATAAAATATAATCGAAAATTTCGAATACGAACGAACACCGAGTCTGCCTGCGTAAACGAATATGACGACGAACTGATTTTTTTTTTTTTTTTTTTTTTTTTGGGGAGGACTTAAAGGTGGAGGTCTGAGGGACCATAGACACCCTTACGCGGACTTTTCGGTGAGCGCTTAGGGCTCTCAACCGAGTTTACAAATTTTAGACGACTGACCGCTGAGGGCGCCCCAGTTGGGGCACGAACCTCGGCTCAGGGCGTCGTCGGGGGGCACAAAATAGTGGGACGGACTTCGCCTAAGCGATTTAGAGGAGTTTTAAGGGACGGTCGGATTACTGGTACGGCTCGGGCCAACTACTGGGGACGAGACTGACTGAGTGGGACGTCGCGACGGGCCTCTCCGGCGAGGGCGAAAACGCGGGCGGTGTTGTATTTGTTTCTTCAGGGCTGCGCGAGCCTCCCTATCCTTAATCTGAGCTAGAGTTGTAGGGTCATCCGGCTCGCTGAGGGCGAGTTTAGGCCTACGGATTTTTGAAATCTCTGAAGGAGTATAGTTTGCAGTTTTTACAATTAATGGGTTCGCGTGGTTTAGGGCACGATCGTAATAGCGGCGTGAAGCGCGCTTAATGAATTGCTTAACCGTGGGCAGATTGAGGTCTATGTGGAGGTCTAAGTTGCGCATGTACCACGGGGCGCCCGTGGCTTTGCGCATGAAGCGGTTTTGAACCACTTGGAGTCTATGGATCAGCTTGGGGGATGCATGTGCGAACACAGTGCATGCATATAGCATAACGGGGCGGATGCACGCGGTGTAGAGTCTCACCTTGCTTTTTAGGGCAAGTTTAGACTTTTTATTTAACAAGAAATGAAGGCGACCGGACACAAAACAGGCGCGTGCACGAACCTGTTTTATATGGTCGGCAAAGGACAAACGATCATCCAGGGTAACACCGAGATATTTGGCTCGCCTCTCCCAAGGGATCGGCTCGCCGAACATGGTGACTGGAGGGGGGGGAGTGGGGATGAGTTTCTTGGCGGGACTGAAGAACAGCACCGCCTGACTCTTGGTGGGGTTAATTTCGATTCTCCATTTCCGAAACCAGGGACCTAGGGTGTGAGTCGCGGCTTGGAGAACTTTGGCAATTGCCGTGGGGCTCCTGCCAGAATAATATATTGCGGTATCGTCCGCGAATAGGGCTAGCTGCGCTTTGCTAGTTTTTGGGATGTCACTCGTGTAGAGTGTAAACAATAAGGGGGACAGCACAGAGCCTTGGGGGACTCCGGCTAGAACGGGGTGGGCTGAGGATAGCGCTCCTGTTATTCGGTAGTTGAATTGGCGATTCGACAAGAAGTCTCGTAGGATGGTCACGAGTCTGACTGGCACTCCGAGTTTGTACAGCTTATAAATTAAGCCGTTGTGCCAGACTTTGTCGAATGCCTTTGCAACATCGAAGAACAGGACTCCGGTCATCTGACCTTTCTGATAGTTGGAGGCGATGTGTTCAACGATACGGTGAACTTGTTGGACGCACGAGTGTCTAGTTCGAAAGCCGAACTGCTCGTCGGGAATGAGTTTATTAGCGTCGGCATACGCTTTCAGGCGGAGGTATATTAACCTTTCATACATCTTGCCCATGACGTTGAGCAAGCTGATGGGTCGGTAACTGGAGGGCTCGGATTTGGGTTTGCCGGGCTTATGGATCCCAATTACATGGGCTTTTTTCCACTGATGTGGAAAAACGTTATTGGATAAGGCAGCGTTAAAGATCGCTGTCAGGAGCATGATAAGGGTAGCCGGGAACAGCTTTACCACTTTGTTGGTGATTTTATCCGAGCCCGGGGCTTTTCTCGGGTGGAGGTCCCGGATGATCTGCTTGACCTCGTCCGGGGTCACGGGAGGGACGGGGTCTTCCTCTTCGTTGAGAGGAGGTGGGGGTAACGGGAGAGAAGCTCGCCGTTCTACTTCCGAATTTACTTCCTCCATATGAACAGGGTCGATAGGGAGGGAACTGGGTGTACACTGAAGCTCCAGGCTTTCGGCCAGGCATTCGGCTTTTTCCTCGTCTTCGAAGGCGAGTGGAAGGTTGGGCCTTTTGAGAGGTGGAATATGGGCAACCGTGTCCTTGGTTAGGGCACGTGAGAGTTGCCAAAAGGCTCGATGGGAGGGCTTTATGTCGATCAGTTTCTGATCCCAGCTTTTTTCGCGGGCCTCGGCCACTCGCTCCTTGACGGCGCGGTGGAGAGTGCGTAAGCGGATTCGGTTGTCCTCGGTCGGACGTCTATCGTATTCGCGCATGGCTGCGTTCTTTACCCTAATCAGGTTACGTACGTCGTCGGGCAAGCGCCAGTGTCGATTGCTCTCCACCGGAACTGTCCGAGAGCAATCGCTAATAAGCGATTGCACGTGGCTGGTCAGGGAGTCGATTGCGCCTACAGCTTCGTCAGCGGTGACTATGCTGCTGGGGATTTGGTCGAGGTGAACGGATGAGGCAGACTTGAGGCTTTCGCCCAGTTTGTCCCAGTTCGTCACGACTTTAGTGAGAGGGGTCCGACCCGAATCAGGGGGGCCTGAGTTCGGTGTAAGTTCTAAGATTACAGGTCGATGGTCGGAGACTAACTCGTGGTGCACTGTCAAGTCGTGTATGCCTAGGCTTACATTCTTCAACAGTGCCACATCGAGGATGTCAGGTCTGTGGTCAAGTACGTTGGGGTAGTGAGTCGGTTCCAGGGGCGCGACTAAATCGATGTTCAGCGGCCCGAGGAGGGATTCTAGTACAATACCTCTGGAGTTGTTCGTATGACAATTCCAGAGGCGGTGTTTCGCGTTTAGGTCGCCCGCCACTATGACAGAGCTTCCTAGTTCGAACAGGGTTTTCAAATCTCTTCTGAGTGATAGTTGGAGGTCGCTTGAAGAGCGAGTTGGGGAAACGTAGGCTGAGACCAGAATGATTGACTCGTGGCCAGTCATGCCGAGCCTGCAGACCGAAGCTTCAATGTACTCGAGTTTGGGCTGATCCATGGGAGAACAGTACAAGGACCTTTTGTAATATATGAGGGTTCCTCCTAGGGCGGAGTAGAGCCTATCGTTGCGAACTATCTGATAGTTGGCAATCCTGGGATTCCTATGGAAGGGTTTGAGGAACGTCTCTTGTACTAGGAGTATGTCAACGTCATGATCACTCAGGAAATCTGCGATCTCATTTCGTTGACCTGTAATGCCGTTGGCATTAAAGAAGCCTATCTTGATTGAGCGGGGTTTAATTCTGCACACAGTAGAACTATCCATTATGGGTTAACTTTAAATTGAGCTAATGATGAGAAGAGGCGCTCGAACCTCATGGCGATTTGAGCGAGGGCACGACCGTTGCCTTCGTTCACTCTAATTTCGTGGGCTAACTCCCTAACTTCGCTGGGGTTGAAGGCCTCAGCGAATCGCTCCACCAGGGCGAGATCCGGATCAACGCCGTGGGGGGGGTTTTGTTTGGCGCGGCGAGGTGCCGTTGGCACCGATTTGGGGACAGCGCGGGAGATTGGGGCAGGTGGGGAGGGAGTAGGGATGGGGACGGGGGCGGGAGGAGAGGGACCAGCTGAAGGCTGGGGTTGGGTGGAGCTGTCCACCTGAGCAGCGGGTGCGGTTTTGGCCGCAAAGTGGGGTAGGGGGAAGTGGTTGCTTTCATAGTTGAAAGCTCCCCACGGTGAAGGGCGCTGTGGGGCCAGATGGGCCTGCGCAGCGGGTACTGGAGGGGGGGGACGACGCGTGGCGTTACGCGGCGAGTCGTACGTGATACGGGGGCGTGGCGCTTTGGGGCATCCACGGTAGTTCGCGGTATGTCCTAGCGACTGGCAGAGGACGCAACCAGGTGGTTCCGTTGCCTCCGCGGGGTTTTTAGGACGGCTGCAATCTTTAGTTGCATGTGGGATCAGGCATTTGACGCACCTAGCTGGTGCGTAACAATTGCGTGCGGAGTGGCCATAAAGTTGGCAGTTGTGACATTGGGACGGGTAACGTCCCTTCTTGGGTGACTCTACGTAAAAACCTGAAAGGTCACAAAGCTCTTTCAGGCGGAAGATGGCCTTTCCGGCTGGTCCTCGGTCCAGGGACACGAAGACCATGTTATAAGGGGCGTGGCCGCGACCCTTGTACATCCGGTGGACGGATTGCACCGGGAGGTTTTGAATGAGGAGGGATTCTTTGATGTACTCTACATCAAACTCTTTGGGGACATTTTTGATGATGACCCGGAGGGATCGCTCATCTGGGAGAGTGTAGGTGTGGAAAGCCACAAACCTATCTCGGAGCATTTTGCTCAGGGCTCTGTGATCGTCAGAGGTGACCACAGTGACCTTGATCCCGTGCTCAGTGGGACGGGCGGAAGTATAATTGATGCGGTTGTTCTTGCACCATGTTGAGACCTCAGGCCACTTTACCTTGTCCTGAATGAACAGGGGAGGTGGCGAGTCTTTCTTCTGGGACTGGGGTACGGGGTTAAGGACGGGTAGGGTACCAGGGATCCTATGGATAGGGATATCCATAGGAGTGGGAGCGGGGGAGAGCCCTCTCTGGCTGATGGAAGGGGAGCCAGGGGTAAGGCTCATGAGAGGCGAGATGGGAGTGGGAGAGGGTGTGGGGGATTGAGAGGGCTTGGCCGCTTTCGCGACTGCCGCCTCCTCGGAGGGTTTCTTGGCTCGCTTGCGCTTGCCACTCTTGGTTAGGACTTCGGTGAAGCCGTCGTCCGAGGATTGGGTGGGGGGAGGAGCCACGCTTGAGAGCGGGGGCTGGGACGGGGGAGGGATCTCGCTAGAAGGCGAGGGTTGGGTGGGGGGAAGGGCGTCGCTAGGGCGCGACAGTTGGGTCGGTTGGGTCAGGGGGGTGGAGGGGGAGCTCGCAATGGAGCATGCCGACATGGCGGAGGAGGGGCGGGAGGGTGTCAGAAATGGCAAGTTGCCATGACGCTTGATCAGAAATGACAACGTAATTTCATCCTGGAGGATATCCTCCAGGGACTGCGGGTTAATCTGGCTGGCCATAGTGGCCAGCCAGGGGGATCTACTAAAAAACTCTAATTTTCTCCCGGGTGGGTGCGCCCGGGGTGAGTATTACTCTCCTGGCCGGGGTTAGGCCAGGAGGTGTGTGACGAACGACGGGGTGAGCCCTAAGCTGGTGCTTCCGCTGTTGAAGCTTTATTAAGCAGCGGAGTTCCTACGTCCCTGCCTAGCGATAGCTGGGGTCGACTAGGGAAGCCCCCAAGGCCGACTGGTCCAGCCCCGTCCGGGTTTGCGTTTGCCAAAAGGGCAACCGCGAGCGGCCGGGTCACGCTCGAGCTAGCTTCGTTAACACCGTAAGGTATCCACTAGCCCACCACAGAAAGTCGTGGTTTTTGCAAGGTTTTTGTGTCGCTCTTGTCAAGGCCGCCTCCAGTAATAATACGGAAGTATTAAATACTTTCACCAGCGACAGTGACTAAAACGGCACAGTTGGTTGGTAATGAAAATTACCGATTGGGTGTCGATTTGAGCACTTAGCCTCTTCCAGTGAAATACGCGAAGTATTAATCACTGGAATTAGCCTAATGAGCAATTCGACGAAATGGCGAGGTAATAAAATCACCGGACCAAAATTCCGAGAATGCCGGGTAGCCGAACAATGCCACTATAAAAGCGACCGTCCGGTACGACGGCTCAAACGGAACTCTCACGACGAACTGACCGAGACGGTAGTATTTATAATGTACACGAAGGAGACGGCCTTTGTATATCTATCACTCTCACACAATGAAAATAATACGAACGAAACGAAATGAAACGAAACCCAGGATATTATTTATTAATTTGGTAGGTAGGTAGGTAGGTAGGTAGGTAGGTAGGTAGGTAGGTAGGTAGGTAGGTAGGTAGGTAGGTAGGTATGTATGTATGTATGTATGTATGTATGTATGTATGTATGTATGTATGTATGTATGTATGTATGTATGTATGTATGTATGTATGTATGTATGTACATGCATATTATTGTTATGTATTATAATTAATTTAAATTTTCACAATACCTATATAAAATATATTGTATTGTTGACGTGATGATAATTGATTGTTATAACATTTTATATAGGATATATTGTATAGGTAGGTATGTATGTATGTATGTATTATTTATTTAAATAATATGTTTCGTTCGTTTGTATCATGGCTTATATTAATGTTAGCATTATTAAAATAAAAAAAATAATACTTTCAATCATCAGGGTAAGTAAATAAGTAAGTAAGTAAGTAAGTAATAATATGAATAATTTTTTGGCCCTGAAAAGGGCCTTTTGAGTTTCAATGCTTGTGCATGTTTTGAGTACGCATAAAAGCGTACAAAGATACATGCAAGCACTGTGCGAAGTGCGACGCCTTCCTGCTCCTCCTCACTTGGAGCTGGTGTATTTGGTGACGGCTTTGGTGCCCTCACTCACCGCGTGCTTGGCAAGCTCGCCGGGCAACAGAAGTCTCACAGAGGTCTGCACCTCCCTGGAGGTGATGGTAGAACGTTTGTTGTAATGGGCGAGACGAGATGCTTCAGCGGCGATACGTTCGAATATGTCATTAACGAACGAATTCATAATAGACATGGCCTTGCTGGATATACCGGTGTCGGGATGCACCTGCTTGAGCACCTTGTAGATGTAAATGGCATAGCTCTCCTTCCTCTTGTGCTTCTTCTTTTTCTTGTCGGTTTTGGAGATGTTCTTCTGTGCTTTGCCAGATTTCTTGGCAGCCTTTCCGCTAGTCTTAGGCGGCATAATGTAAGTAGATAGTATTTATGCAAGATAAATCAAACACTGTTAGCGACCGAGGGGTACGTACGTAGCTGACTGACTGACAGACACGTGAGAATGCCTTTGAATTTTATAAATTTCTTATTATGATTCGGGTTATTCGTTCGATTTCGTCAACATAGTGAACGAGCTAAATACGGCCATACTGCCAATCAGCGTAGTGCGTAAAAGAGATGGCAAATATACCCTTCCTTCTCTAACGCTACCTAAAAATAAAAGAACAACAATAATTATGAATATTAGTATTTATTTATCTATCTATCTATCCCTCGTTACCTATTAACTAAATATACTTACTAACTAATGGAGATTAAAATTATTATGAATATTAAATGTAATGTAAGGTGTAGTACAAACAAGCAATGTTTGTTTGTTTGTTTGTTGTAAATACTACGGCTACTAGGATATAGATAGATATAATTGAATATATAATAGAGATATATTTATTTATTTATTTATTTGGATGGATGGATGGAATTTATAGTAAATTAAATACTTTTCTTAGTAGAATCATATTGCGGCCCTGAAAAGGGCCTTTTGTGATCGCATCGCAAGCCAGATGCGGCGAGCTGACCGTAAATAGGGACTGAGAATATAATAATAATATCTAAGCCTTCTTCTCGGTCTTCTTCGGCAGTAACACAGCCTGAATGTTGGGCAACACACCACCCTGAGCGATGGTCACGCCGGAGAGGAGTTTATTCAATTCCTCATCGTTGCGGATCGCCAATTGGAGATGTCTCGGTATGATTCTTGTCTTCTTGTTGTCACGTGCCGCGTTACCGGCCAACTCGAGGACCTCAGCTGCGAGATATTCCATGACGGCGGCCAAATAGACCGGTGCACCGGCGCCGACGCGCTCGGCGTAATTGCCGTTACGCAGTAATCTATGTATACGACCGACAGGAAACTGCAAACCGGCACGATTAGAACGAGACTTCGCCTTCCCCTTGACCTTGCCACCCTTGCCGCGTCCAGACATTGTCGATGAATAAAATTTACTGCGTGCAAGTAATGAATGAATGTGAAGTTATATTATAATAACACACACAATATAAACGCGAACCAGTGAAATTAATTAATTACAAAACGATCCGTTTTTTTTTTTTTTTTTTTTTTTTTGGGTAGGACTTAAAGGTGGAGGTCTGAGGGACCATAGACACCCTTACGCGGACTTTTCGGTGAGCGCTTAGGGCTCTCAACCGAGTTTACAAATTTTAGACGACTGACCGCTGAGGGCGCCCCAGTTGGGGCACGAACCTCGGCTCAGGGCGTCGTCGGGGGGCACAAAATAGTGGGACGGACTTCGCCTAAGCGATTTAGAGGAGTTTTAAGGGACGGTCGGATTTCTGGTACGGCTCGGGCCAACTACTGGGGACGAGACTGACTGAGTGGGACGTCGCGACGGGCCTCTCCGGCGAGGGCGAAAACGCGGGCGGTGTTGTATTTGTTTCTTCAGGGCTGCGCGAGCCTCCCTATCCTTAATCTGAGCTAGAGTTGTAGGGTCATCCGGCTCGCTGAGGGCGAGTTTAGGCCTACGGATTTTTGAAATCTCTGAAGGAGTATAGTTTGCAGTTTTTACAATTAATGGGTTCGCGTGGTTTAGGGCACGATCGTAATAGCGGCGTGAAGCGCGCTTAATGAATTGCTTAACCGTGGGCAGATTGAGGTCTATGTGGAGGTCTAAGTTGCGCATGTACCACGGGGCGCCCGTGGCTTTGCGCATGAAGCGGTTTTGAACCACTTGGAGTCTATGGATCAGCTTGGGAGATGCATGTGCGAACACAGTGCATGCATATAGCATAACGGGGCGGATGCACGCGGTGTAGAGTCTCACCTTGCTTTTTAGGGCAAGTTTAGACTTTTTATTTAACAAGAAATGAAGGCGACCGGTCACAAAACAGGCGCGTGCACGTACCTGTTTTATGTGGTCGGCAAAGGACAAACGATCATCCAGGGTAACACCGAGATATTTGGCTCGCCTCTCCCAAGGGATCGGCTCGCCGAACATGGTGACTGGAGGGGGGGGAGTGGGGATGAGTTTCTTGGCGGGACTGAAGAACAGCACCGCCTGACTCTTGGTGGGGTTAATTTCGATTCTCCATTTCCGAAACCAGGGACCTAGGGTGTGAGTCGCGGCTTGGAGAACTTTGGCAATTGCCGTGGGGCTCCTGCCAGAATAATATATTGCGGTATCGTCCGCGAATAGAGCTAGCTGCGCTTTGCTAGTTTTTGGGATGTCACTCGTGTAGAGTGTAAACAATAAGGGGGACAGCACAGATCCTTGAGGGACTCCGGCTAAAACGGGGTGGGCTGAGGATAGCGCTCCTGTTATTCGGTAGTTGAATTGGCGATTCGACAAGAAGTCTCGTAGGATGGTCACGAGTCTGACTGGCACTCCGAGTTTGTACAGCTTATAAATTAAGCCGTTGTGCCAGACTTTGTCGAATGCCTTTGCAACATCGAAGAACAGGACTCCGGTCATCTGACCTTTCTGATAGTTGGAGGCGATGTGTTCAACTATACGGTGAACTTGTTGGACGCACGAGTGTCTAGTTCGAAAGCCGAACTGCTCGTCGGGAATGAGTTTATTAGCGTCGGCATACGCTTTCAGGCGGAGGTATATTAACCTTTCATACATCTTGCCCATGACGTTGAGCAAGCTGATGGGTCGGTAACTGGAGGGCTCGGATTTGGGTTTGCCGGGCTTATGGATCCCAATTACATGGGCTTTTTTCCACTGATGTGGAAAAATGTTATTGGATAAGGCAGCGTTAAAGATCGCTGTCAGGAGCATGATAAGGGTAGCCGGGAACAGCTTTACCACTTTGTTGGTGATTTTATCCGAGCCCGGGGCTTTTCTCGGGTGGAGATCCCGGATGATCTGCTTGACCTCGTCCGGGGTCACGGGAGGGACGGGGTCTTCCTCTTCGTTGAGAGGAGGTGGGGGTAACGGGAGAGAAGCTCGCCGTTCTACTTCCGAATTTACTTCCTCCATATGAACAGGGTCGATAGGGAGGGAACTGGGTGTACACTGAAGCTCCAGGCTTTCGGCCAGGCATTCGGCTTTCTCCTCATCTTCGAAGGCGAGTGGAAGGTTGGGCCTTTTGAGAGGTGGAATATGGGCAACCGTGTCCTTGGTTAGGGCACGTGAGAGTTGCCAAAAGGCTCGATGGGAGGGCTTTATGTCGATCAGTTTCTGATCCCAGCTTTTTTCGCGGGCCTCGGCCACTCGCTCCTTGACGGCGCGGTGGAGAGTGCGTAAGCGGATTCGGTTGTCCTCGGTCGGACGTCTATCATATTCGCGCATGGCTGCGTTCTTTACCCTAATCAGGTTACGTACGTCGTCGGGCAAGCGCCAGTGTCGATTGCTCTCCACCGGAACTGTCCGAGAGCAATCGCTAATAAGCGATTGCACGTGGCTGGTCAGGGAGTCGATTGCGCCTACAGCTTCGTCAGCGGTGACTATGCTGCTAGGGATTTGGTCGAGGTGAACGGATGAGGCAGACTTGAGGCTTTCGCCCAGTTTGTCCCAGTTCGTCACGACTTTAGTGAGTGGGGTCCGACCTGAATCAGGGGGGCCTGAGTTCGGTGTAAGTTCTAAGATTACAGGTCGATGGTCGGAGACTAACTCGTGGTGCACTGTCAAGTCGTGTATGCCTAGGCTTACATTCTTCAACAGTGCCACATCGAGGATGTCGGGTCTGTGGTCAAGTACGTTGGGGTAGTGAGTCGGTTCCAGGGGCGCGACTAGATCGATGTTCAGCGGCCCGAGGAGGGATTCTAGTACAATACCTCTGGAGTTGTTCGTATGACAATTCCAGAGGCGGTGTTTCGCGTTTAGGTCGCCCGCCACTATGACAGAGCTTCCTAGTTCGAAAAGGGTTTTCAAATCTCTTCTGAGTGATAGTTGGAGGTCGCTTGAAGAGCGAGTTGGGGAAACGTAGGCTGAGACCAGAATGATTGACTCGTGGCCAGTCATGCCGAGCCTGCAGACCGAAGCTTCAATGTACTCAAGTTTGGGCTGATCCATGGGAGAACAGTACAAGGACCTTTTGTAATATATGAGGGTTCCTCCTAGGGCGGAGTAGAGCCTATCGTTGCGAACTATCTGATAGTTGGCAATCCTGGGATTCCTATGGAAGGGTTTGAGGAACGTCTCTTGTACTAGGAGTATGTCAACGTCATGATCACTCAGGAAATCTGCGATCTCATTTCGTTGACCTGTAATGCCGTTGGCATTAAAGAAGCCTATCTTGATTGAGCGGGGTTTAATTCTGCACACAGTCGAACTATCCATTATGGGTTAACTTTAAATTGAGCTAATGATGAGAAGAGGCGCTCGAACCTCATGGCGATTTGAGCGAGGACACGACCGTTGCCTTCGTTCACTCTAATTTCGTGGGCTAACTCCCTAACTTCGCTGGGGTTGAAGGCCTCAGCGAATCGCTCCACCAGGGCGAGATCCGGATCAACGCCGTGGGGGGGGTTTTGTTTGGCGCGGCGAGGTGCCGTTGGCACCGATTTGGGGACAGCGCGGGAGATTGGGGCAGGTGGGGAGGGAGTAGGGATGGGGACGGGGGCGGGAGGAGAGGGACCAGCTGAGGGCTGGGGTTGTGTGGAGCTGTCCACCTGAGCTGCGGGTGCGGTTTTAGTCGCAAAGTGGGGTAGGGGGAAGTGGTTGCTTTCATAGTTGAAAGCTCCCCACGGTGAAGGGCGCTGCGGGGCCAGATGGGCCTGTGCAGCGGGTGCTGGAGGGGGTGGACGACGCGTTGCGTTACGCGGCGAGTCGTATGAGATACGGGGGCGAGGCGCTTTCGGGCATCCGCGGTAGTTCGCGGTGTGCCCTAGCGACTGGCAGAGGACGCAACCAGGTGGTTCCGTTGCCTCTGCGGGGTTCTTTGGACGGCTGCAATCTTTGGTTGCATGTGGGATCAGGCATTTAACGCACCTAGCTGGTGCGTAACAATTGCGGGCGGAGTGGCCATAAAGTTGGCAGTTGTGACATTGGGACGGGTAACGTCCCTTCTTGGGTGATTCTACGTAAAAACCTGAAAGGTCGCAAAGCTCCTTCAGGCGGAAGATGGCCTTTCCGGCTGGTCCTCGGTCCAGGGACACGAAGACCATGTTATAAGGGGCGTGGCCGCGACCCTTGTACATCCGGTGGACGGATTGCACCGGGAGGTTTTGATGGAGGAGGGATTCTTTGATGTACTCTACATCAAACTCTTTGGGGACATTTTTGATGATGACCCGGAGGGATCGCTCATCTGGGAGAGTGTAGGTGTGGAAAGCCACAAACCTATCTCGGAGCATTTTGCTCAGGGCTCTGTGATCGTCAGAGGTGACCACAGTGACCTTGATCCCGTGCTCAGTGGGACGGGCGGAAGTATAATTGATGCGGTTGTTCTTGCACCATGTTGAGACCTCAGGCCACTTTACCTTGTCCTGAATGAACAGGGGAGGTGGCGAGTCTTTCTTATGGGACTGGGGTTCGGGATGAGGGACGGGCAGGGTTCCGGGGATCCTATGGATCGGGATATCCATAGGAGTGGGAGCGGGGGAGAGCCCTCTCTGGCTGCCGGAAGGGGAGCCAGGGGTAAGGGTCATGAGAGGCAAGATGGGAGTGGGAGAGGGTGTGGGGGATTGAGAGGGCTTGGCCGCTTTCGCGACTGCCGCCTCCTCGGAGGGTTTCTTGGCTCGCTTGCGCTTGCCACTCTTGGTCAGGACTTCGGTGAAGCCGTCGTCCGAGGATTGGGTGGGGGGAGGAGCCACGCTTGAGAGCGGGGGCTGGGACGGGGGAGGGGTTTCGCCAGAAGGCGAGGGTTGGGTGGGGGGAAGGACGCCGCTAGAGAGCGACAGTTGGGTCGGTTGGGTCAGGGGGGTGGAGGGGGAGCTCGCAATGGAGCATGCCGACATGGCAGAGGAGGGGCGGGAGGGCGTAAGAAATGGCAAGTTGCCATGACGCTTAATTAAGAAACTTAACGTGATTTCATCCTGGAGGATATCCTCCAGGGACTGCGGGTTAATCTGGCTGGCCATAGTGGCCAGCCAGGGGGACCTACTAAAAAACTCTAATTTTCTCCCGGGTGGGTGCGCCCGGGGTGAGTATTACTCTCCTGGCCGGGGTTAGGCCAGGAGGTGTGTGACGAACGACGGGGTGAGCCCTAAGCTGGTGCTTCCGCTGTTGAAGCTTTATTAAGCAGCGGAGTTCCTACGTCCCTGCCTAGCGATAGCTGGGGTCGACTAGGGAAGCCCCCAAGGCCGACTGGTCCAGCCCCGTCCGGGTTTGCGTTTGCCAAAAGGGCAACCGCGAGCGGCCGGGTCACGCTCGAGCTAGCTTCGTTAACACCGTAAGGTATCCACTAGCCCACCACAGAAAGTCGTGGTTTTCACAAGGTTTTTGTGTCGCTCTCGTCAAGGCCGCCTCCAGTAATAATACGGAAGTATTAAATACTTTCACCAGCGACAGTGACTAAAACGGCACAGTTGGTTGGTAATGAAAATTACCGATTGGGTGTCGATTTGAGCACTTAGCCTCTTCCAGTGAAATACGCGAAGTATTAATCACTGGAATTAGCCTAATGAGCAATTCGACGAAATGGCGAGGTAATAAAATCACCGGACCAAAATTCCGAGAATGCCGGGTAGCCGAACAATGCCACTATAAAAGCGACCGTCCGGTACGACGGCTCAAACGGAACTCAAAACGATCCGGATTTTTTTTTAAACCTTTATATGCAATAGTAGATCGTCAAACGCTATACTAAGACGACGAGCGAACTCGAACGAGCTACGGTGAGCCAGAACGTAATGGACGTGGTGGATATTTTAAATTGAAATTGAGTAAGGGAGAGAGAGCGAGAGAGTAAGTGAGTGAGAGAGAGCGAGCGAGCGATTGAACGAGCGTTCGAGAGCGGGGGGAGGGCGGGGTGTAGGGAGGAGAGAGAATAAGTGAAATTCGTGAAAATATGTATTAATTAGGTAATTTGTTTTGTGCGATGAAATATGAATGAATCTTACATCTGGATGTGAAGTTATGATAAAAATTATGAGAAATTTATCATATAAAAAAAAAAATAACCACGAAGTGTAAGGCGATCGCTCGCTGCGCTTCGCGATCGCCTTACACTTCTAACCTAATCAATCCATGTACATTTTGAATAGAAAGGATAAACGGGCAGGGCAGGGCAGGGCAAGTAGCTACCTTTCTTTAATATGTATTACAAATGTGATTTTGAAAAGTTTAAAATGTACGTATGTATATATCAATCGGGCGAATGGATAACGTACTAACTGCGTACGTACGTACCCAAGTAATTATTATTTTGATGAAATAAAATAAGAAGGAAGGAAGGAAGGAAACAAACAATGGTGTCGTCATCGTCGTCATCGTTGTAAACAAACACACGATATTTGTTGATATTGGAATGGAATAATATGTTAGCCCTGAAAAGGGCTTTTTGGTATAAGTACATAATTGTGTGTATGTACGTCACGTCGTGCGTGCCGTGCCGTGCCGGCCGCTACTTGCTGCTGCAGGCGGCGCACACCAACCAAACCACCCACGCACCGGTGCGGTGCGGCGCGGCGCGACGGCTGGCTGCTGCGGCAGCGGCAGCGGCGGCGGCGGCGGCGCGAGGCGCGAGGCGCGCGGCTGTTGCTGCCAGAGTCCGTCAACTTTACTTCTTAGCTGCTGCCTTTTTGGTGGCGGCCTGCTTAGATTTGGATGCGGCGGCGGCGGCCTTCTTAGGTTTGGGCGCTTTTGGTTTCTTCGTAGGCGGCTTGGCGGTTTTCTTGGCTTTTGGCGCGGCGCCGCCGCTCTTACCTTTAGCGGGGGAAACTGCTGCGGCGGCCTTCTTAGCTGCCGCGGCGGGCTTCTTCTTGGCGGCGGCTGCTTTTTTATCCTTCGTAGCGGCCGCCGACGAGGCGGCTTTTGACGATTTCGACGGCGATGCGGAAGCAGCAGATGCACCCCTCTTGTTGGTGCCCTTAGTCGCGGCGGCGGCGGCGGCAGCGGACGATTTTTTACTACCTTTAGATGCAGAGGGGGCTGCGGTCTTGGCGACGGCCTTACCCGCGCTGCCGGTTGGCTTCTTCGCGGTAGATGATTTTGATTCCAGTTTAAACGAGCCCGATGCACCTTTGCCTTTGGTCTGTATCAGTGTACCGGATTCGACGGCGCTCTTCAAATATTTCCTGATGAACGGCGCCAGCTTCTCCGCGTCAACCTTGTACTGAGCGGCTATGTATTTCTTGATCGCCTGAAGTGACGATCCGCTGCGCTCTTTCAACTCCTTGATGGCGCTGTTGACCATTTCCGAAGTTTTCGGATGTGTCGGTTTCGCCTTGGGTTTCTTGGCTCCGGCGGCGGACGCTTTCGGTTTCTTCGCAGGAGTGGCCGGCGCCGGTGCTTCTGTAGCTACAGCTGTGTCTGCCATTTTTGCACAACAAAAATCAAATCACTCACAATCACAAAGCTTAATAAGTATGTATATTGAAAGAACAGACAGACAATCAGTCAGTATTAGTAGATTAGATGTCGCCACTGCAAATTTATCATTTTACCAATACACATCGAGGCATTACCGTAAGGAGAGCCGCGGTGTCGTGAGACGTTTTCTCGTATGAACACTTCCAACTTTTCACTAACACCTATATAAATTATTATATTTTTAACATGGTTCTATAATTATTAAAACATTAATATATATTTATATGAATACATCATGAACGTGTTCACGTAACGTTCACTTAAAACGGTTCTCAAGTGCATTACATGACGCGCTACAGGTGTTTATTTTCATCGCCTCGTATGCATCGTGCTTAGTGTCCAGTTCAAAAGTGATTTTTCTCTATAAAACGTAAAGATTTTACCTATATCGGTCGATAAGTAAACGGTGAAGATTCCGAACTTGAAACACAAAAAGATTTCACTCCTCTCTAGACATATTGTGACCGTTTTGACGAGTGTAACGTGGACGGTCGTAAAACAGCAACAACTACTATTTTCTGAACAGCTGCTGCTGCCGACCGACCGACCGATGAAACTGTTGATGTTTCCTATCCAAGACTCGTACAATTTGATTGATTTGATTGTTGTACATTTAATATCTACTTACTTACTTAGTACCTAATTAGAACATTGCATAATGTCAATTATGGACTATTTACATAATATTATACACATATCTGCCTGACAGACAATAGGTATACCTAAATAGTTATTCATTCATTTAGTCTATATTACTTAAATAAATGATGCTGTGCACTCATTAGAAAACGTTACAAAAACAAACTTACTTAGGTACTAAATTTTGAATGTGTCATGTTTTCGTTTTATAATAATAATAATATATGTACTAGCTGTTTCTTTTACCCGCGTTCCCGAGGGATCTTATTTTTTCCCGGGATAAAAAGTAGCTAGCCTATGTGCTATTCCAGACTATAATCTATTTCCATGCCAAATTTCATCCAGATCCATTCAGCCGTTCTCGTGTAAATGAGTAACAAACATCCAAACTTTCCCATTTATAATATTAGTAAGATGTAGGTATTATCAAAGTAGCTGTCTTGGCGTCTATGTACCTACATATTTAAGGTAGGTAATCTTGTACTTGTTGTAACTTATTGTATGTATGTATGTATGTATGTATGTATCTATCTATCTATCTTTATTATTATGTATAAAAAAATATGGATAGGATACGGTAGGTAGGTAGGTAGGTAGGTAGGTAGGTAAGTAAGTAAGTAAGTAAGTAAGTAAGTAAGTCATAGGTACATACATTCATCGTACGTAATTCGTAAGGTACACTACGATACAGAAACAGTTTGCATCAAGTATTAATTATAAACAAACGGAATTATTTGCGGCCCTGAAAAGGGCCTTTTGTTTGTGTGTACGTAGGTATATGTTCGTCTCGATCAATAAATATAGCAGGTATATTTCGATCGATCGATATTAACACATCCCGACACGAAGACGTCGGTGTTTTTAACCACCGAAACCGTACAGTGTACGTCCCTGACGTTTCAGAGCGTAGACTACGTCCATGGCGGTGACAGTCTTCCTCTTCGCGTGTTCAGTGTAAGTGACAGCGTCACGGATCACGTTCTCTAGAAACACTTTAAGAACACCACGAGTCTCCTCGTATATCAGACCTGATATACGCTTCACGCCTCCTCTGCGAGCCAAACGACGGATCGCAGGTTTGGTGATGCCCTGGATGTTGTCACGTAGTACTTTTCTGTGACGCTTTGCTCCACCTTTTCCCAGACCCTTTCCTCCCTTACCGCGACCGGTCATTTTTATTAATTAATTAACAATGAAATGTGTACGCACACGTAAGTAGGTACGAACGAACGCACGTATGAATCTGACTGCAGACTGACTACAATTTTTCTGGTTCGAGCATTATTTATACCCTACGTGTGACGAGTAGCGCACTATCAAAACGCGATGCCATCCGTGAGTACGAACGAGACAGACGAAGGTAACAATTGTGCGATTTCATTGGTTGGTTGGTATGGTATGGTATGGTAGGTACCTACCGTACCACGTACGTAATTATAGATATTGAGTTGAGGTGAAATTATTATGTTTGTTTACTTCAAATTTATTATTATGTATGTAAATATAAATAGTTTAAATTTTTCACATTACATTTACATACATACATACATACATACATACATACATACGGAGATGTTATTATTATTATTTTTTTTTTTTTTTTTTTTTTTATTATTAAGTTACACATTTAAATTATATAATACCTACAATATATAGATTCCGCGTTGCATTTTCTTTCTCATGAGATAGGTATCTTATGGTTGCGAGTTTGTAAAGTTTGTTTGTTTCATTCCAATTCTTTCTTTCTGAATTCAAAAGTACCTACCTATCATAATGTTATACATAATATTATGTATTATGAAGTTATCTAACTACGTATGATTTGATGAAATTTTATACTAGTCTATTATTTATTATATATTAAAAGTTAATTTAAAGTCATAACGTCATGTGTGTGGGAAATTGTTTGTTTGATATATATGTGGCCCTGAAAAGGGCCTTTTTATTAGCACGATGCTTGCGCTGCGGGATTAAGTTGAACGAGTTTAGTACACATTCACCACCGGCCGGCCAGCACACGAACAAACAACGGGTGGTTGGTTGGGTGACTAAGCGCGTTCGCCTCTGATCCTGCGCGCCAGCTGTATATCCTTGGGCATGATGGTGACACGTTTGGCGTGAATAGCGCACAAGTTGGTGTCCTCAAAAAGGCCGACCAGATAAGCCTCGCTGGCCTCCTGCAGCGCCATAACGGCCGAACTCTGGAAACGTAGATCTGTCTTGAAATCTTGTGCGATCTCACGGACGAGACGTTGGAATGGCAGTTTGCGAATCAACAACTCTGTACTCTTCTGGTAGCGACGGATCTCACGGAGTGCAACAGTTCCCGGTCTGTAGCGATGCGGTTTCTTGACACCACCGGTTGCCGGTGCACTCTTGCGCGCAGCCTTGGTGGCCAGCTGTTTACGTGGCGCTTTACCGCCTGTGGATTTACGAGCGGTCTGTTTTGTACGTGCCATAGCGAGCGACGACTACGAATCAATGAAAAATATAAAATATAATCGAAAATTTCGAATACGAACGAACACCGAGTCTGCCTGCGTAAACGAATATGACGACGAACTGACCGAGACGGTAGTATTTATAATGTACACGAAGGAGACGGCCTTTGTATATCTATCACTCTCACACAATGAAAATAATACGAACGAAACGAAATGAAACGAAACCCAGGATATTATTTATTAATTTGGTAGGTAGGTAGGTAGGTAGGTAGGTAGGTAGGTAGGTAGGTAGGTAGGTAGGTAGGTAGGTAGGTAGGTATGTATGTATGTATGTATGTATGTATGTATGTATGTATGTATGTATGTATGTATGTATGTATGTATGTATGTATGTATGTATGTATGTACATGCATATTATTGTTATGTATTATAATTAATTTAAATTTTCACAATACCTATATAAAATATATTGTATTGTTGACGTGATGATAATTGATTGTTATAACATTTTATATAGGATATATTGTATAGGTAGGTATGTATGTATGTATGTATTATTTATTTAAATAATATGTTTCGTTCGTTTGTATCATGGCTTATATTAATGTTAGCATTATTAAAATAAAAAAAATAATACTTTCAATCATCAGGGTAAGTAAATAAGTAAGTAAGTAAGTAAGTAATAATATGAATAATTTTTTGGCCCTGAAAAGGGCCTTTTGAGTTTCAATGCTTGTGCATGTTTTGAGTACGCATAAAAGCGTACAAAGATACATGCAAGCACTGTGCGAAGTGCGACGCCTTCCTGCTCCTCCTCACTTGGAGCTGGTGTATTTGGTGACGGCTTTGGTGCCCTCACTCACCGCGTGCTTGGCAAGCTCGCCGGGCAACAGAAGTCTCACAGAGGTCTGCACCTCCCTGGAGGTGATGGTAGAACGTTTGTTGTAATGGGCGAGACGAGATGCTTCAGCGGCGATACGTTCGAATATGTCATTAACGAACGAATTCATAATAGACATGGCCTTGCTGGATATACCGGTGTCGGGATGCACCTGCTTGAGCACCTTGTAGATGTAAATGGCATAGCTCTCCTTCCTCTTGTGCTTCTTCTTTTTCTTGTCGGTTTTGGAGATGTTCTTCTGTGCTTTGCCAGATTTCTTGGCAGCCTTTCCGCTAGTCTTAGGCGGCATAATGTAAGTAGATAGTATTTATGCAAGATAAATCAAACACTGTTAGCGACCGAGGGGTACGTACGTAGCTGACTGACTGACAGACACGTGAGAATGCCTTTGAATTTTATAAATTTCTTATTATGATTCGGGTTATTCGTTCGATTTCGTCAACATAGTGAACGAGCTAAATACGGCCATACTGCCAATCAGCGTAGTGCGTAAAAGAGATGGCAAATATACCCTTCCTTCTCTAACGCTACCTAAAAATAAAAGAACAACAATAATTATGAATATTAGTATTTATTTATCTATCTATCTATCCCTCGTTACCTATTAACTAAATATACTTACTAACTAATGGAGATTAAAATTATTATGAATATTAAATGTAATGTAAGGTGTAGTACAAACAAGCAATGTTTGTTTGTTTGTTTGTTGTAAATACTACGGCTACTAGGATATAGATAGATATAATTGAATATATAATAGAGATATATTTATTTATTTATTTATTTGGATGGATGGATGGAATTTATAGTAAATTAAATACTTTTCTTAGTAGAATCATATTGCGGCCCTGAAAAGGGCCTTTTGTGATCGCATCGCAAGCCAGATGCGGCGAGCTGACCGTAAATAGGGACTGAGAATATAATAATAATATCTAAGCCTTCTTCTCGGTCTTCTTCGGCAGTAACACAGCCTGAATGTTGGGCAACACACCACCCTGAGCGATGGTCACGCCGGAGAGGAGTTTATTCAATTCCTCATCGTTGCGGATCGCCAATTGGAGATGTCTCGGTATGATTCTTGTCTTCTTGTTGTCACGTGCCGCGTTACCGGCCAACTCGAGGACCTCAGCTGCGAGATATTCCATGACGGCGGCCAAATAGACCGGTGCACCGGCGCCGACGCGCTCGGCGTAATTGCCGTTACGCAGTAATCTATGTATACGACCGACAGGAAACTGCAAACCGGCACGATTAGAACGAGACTTCGCCTTCCCCTTGACCTTGCCACCCTTGCCGCGTCCAGACATTGTCGATGAATAAAATTTACTGCGTGCAAGTAATGAATGAATGTGAAGTTATATTATAATAACACACACAATATAAACGCGAACCAGTGAAATTAATTAATTACAAAACGATCCGTTTTTTTTTTTTTTTTTTTTTTTTTTTTTGGGGAGGACTTAAAGGTGGAGGTCTGAGGGACCATAGACACCCTTACGCGGACTTTTCGGTGAGCGCTTAGGGCTCTCAACCGAGTTTACAAATTTTAGACGACTGACCGCTGAGGGCGCCCCAGTTGGGGCACGAACCTCGGCTCAGGGCGTCGTCGGGGGGCACAAAATAGTGGGACGGACTTCGCCTAAGCGATTTAGAGGAGTTTTAAGGGACGGTCGGATTTCTGGTACGGCTCGGGCCAACTACTGGGGACGAGACTGACTGAGTGGGACGTCGCGACGGGCCTCTCCGGCGAGGGCGAAAACGCGGGCGGTGTTGTATTTGTTTCTTCAGGGCTGCGCGAGCCTCCCTATCCTTAATCTGAGCTAGAGTTGTAGGGTCATCCGGCTCGCTGAGGGCGAGTTTAGGCCTACGGATTTTTGAGATCTCTGAAGGAGTATAGTTTGCAGTTTTTACAATTAATGGGTTCGCGTGGTTTAGGGCACGATCGTAATAGCGGCGTGAAGCGCGCTTAATGAATTGCTTAACCGTGGGCAGATTGAGGTCTATGTGGAGGTCTAAGTTGCGCATGTACCACGGGGCGCCCGTGGCTTTGCGCATGAAGCGGTTTTGAACCACTTGGAGTCTATGGATCAGCTTGGGAGATGCATGTGCGAACACAGTGCATGCATATAGCATAACGGGGCGGATGCACGCGGTGTAGAGTCTCACCTTGCTTTTTAGGGCAAGTTTAGACTTTTTATTTAACAAGAAATGAAGGCGACCGGACACAAAACAGGCGCGTGCACGTACCTGTTTTATGTGGTCGGCAAAGGACAAACGATCATCCAGGGTAACACCGAGATATTTGGCTCGCCTCTCCCAAGGGATCGGCTCGCCGAACATGGTGACTGGAGGGGGGGGAGTGGGGATGAGTTTCTTGGCGGGACTGAAGAACAGCACCGCCTGACTCTTGGTGGGGTTAATTTCGATTCTCCATTTCCGAAACCAGGGACCTAGGGTGTGAGTCGCGGCTTGGAGAACTTTGGCAATTGCCGTGGGGCTCCTGCCAGAATAATATATTGCGGTATCGTCCGCGAATAGAGCTAGCTGCGCTTTGCTAGTTTTTGGGATGTCACTCGTGTAGAGTGTAAACAATAAGGGGGACAGCACAGAGCCTTGAGGGACTCCGGCTAAAACGGGGTGGGCTGAGGATAGCGCTCCTGTTATTCGGTAGTTGAATTGGCGATTCGACAAGAAGTCTCGTAGGATGGTCACGAGTCTGACTGGCACTCCGAGTTTGTACAGCTTATAAATTAAGCCGTTGTGCCAGACTTTGTCGAATGCCTTTGCAACATCGAAGAACAGGACTCCGGTCATCTGACCTTTCTGAATGTTGGAGGCGATGTGTTCAACGATACGGTGAACTTGTTGGACGCACGAGTGTCTAGTTCGAAAGCCGAACTGCTCGTCGGGAATGAGTTTATTAGCGTCGGCATACGCTTTGAGACGGAGGTATATTAACCTTTCATACATCTTGCCCATGACGTTGAGCAAGCTGATGGGTCGGTAACTGGAGGGCTCGGATTTGGGTTTGCCGGGCTTATGGATCCCAATTACATGGGCTTTTTTCCACTGATGTGGAAAAATGTTATTGGATAAGGCAGCGTTAAAGATCGCTGTCAGGAGCATGATAAGGGTAGCCGGGAACAGCTTTACCACTTTGTTGGTGATTTTATCCGAGCCCGGGGCTTTTCTCGGGTGGAGGTCCCGGATGATCTGCTTGACCTCGTCCGGGGTCACGGGAGGGACGGGGTCTTCCTCTTCGTTGAGAGGAGGTGGGGGTAACGGGAGAGAAGCTCGCCGTTCTACTTCCGAATTTACTTCCTCCATATGAACAGGGTCGATAGGGAGGGAACTGGGTGTACACTGAAGCTCCAGGCTTTCGGCCAGGCATTCGGCTTTTTCCTCGTCTTCGAAGGCGAGTGGAAGGTTGGGCCTTTTGAGAGGTGGAATATGGGCAACCGTGTCCTTGGTTAGGGCACGTGAGAGTTGCCAAAAGGCTCGATGGGAGGGCTTTATGTCGATCAGTTTCTGATCCCAGCTTTTTTCGCGGGCCTCGGCCACTCGCTCCTTGACGGCGCGGTGGAGAGTGCGTAAGCGGATTCGGTTGTCCTCGGTCGGACGTCTATCGTATTCGCGCATGGCTGCGTTCTTTACCCTAATCAGGTTACGTACGTCGTCGGGCAAGCGCCAGTGTCGATTGCTCTCCACCGGAACTGTCCGAGAGCAATCGCTAATAAGCGATTGCACGTGGCTGGTCAGGGAGTCGATTGCGCCTACAGCTTCGTCAGCGGTGACTATGCTGCTAGGGATTTGGTCGAGGTGAACGGATGAGGCAGACTTGAGGCTTTCGCCCAGTTTGTCCCAGTTCGTCACGACTTTAGTGAGAGGGGTCCGACCTGAATCAGGGGGGCCTGAGTTCGGTGTAAGTTCTAAGATTACAGGTCGATGGTCGGAGACTAACTCGTGGTGCACTGTCAAGTCGTGTATGCCTAGGCTTACATTCTTCAACAGTGCCACATCGAGGATGTCGGGTCTGTGGTCAAGTACGTTGGGGTAGTGAGTCGGTTCCAGGGGCGCGACTAAATCGATGTTCAGCGGCCCGAGGAGGGATTCTAGTACAATACCTCTGGAGTTGTTCGTATGACAATTCCAGAGGCGGTGTTTTGCGTTTAGGTCGCCCGCCACTATGACAGAGCTTCCTAGATCGAACAGGGTTTTCAAATCTCTTCTGAGTGATAGTTGGAGGTCGCTTGAAGAGCGAGTTGGGGAAACGTAGGCTGAGACCAGAATGATTGACTCGTGGCCAGTCATGCCGAGCCTGCAGACCGAAGCTTCAATGTACTCAAGTTTGGGCTGATCCATGGGAGAACAGTACAAGGACCTTTTGTAATAAATGAGGGTTCCTCCTAGGGCGGAGTGGAGCCTATCGTTGCGAACTATCTGATAGTTGGCAATCCTGGGATTCCTATGGAAGGGTTTGAGGAACGTCTCTTGTACTAGGAGTATGTCAACGTCATGATCACTCAGGAAATCTGCGATCTCATTTCGTTGACCTGTAATGCCGTTGGCATTAAAGAAGCCTATCTTGATTGAGCGGGGTTTAATTCTGCACACAGTCGAACTATCCATTATGGGTTAACTTTAAATTGAGCTAATGATGAGAAGAGGCGCTCGAACCTCATGGCGATTTGAGCGAGGGCACGACCGTTGCCTTCGTTCACTCTAATTTCGTGGGCTAACTCCCTAACTTCGCTGGGGTTGAAGGCCTCAGCGAATCGCTCCACCAGGGCGAGATCCGGATCAACGCCGTGGGGGGGGTTTGGTTTGGCGCGGCGAGGTGCCGTTGGCACCGATTTGGGGACAGCGCGGGGGATTGGGGCAGGTGGGGAAGGAGTAGGGATGGGGGCGGGGGCGGGAGGTGAGGGACCAGCTGAAGGCTGGGGTTGGGTGGGGCTGTCCGCCTGAGCTGCGGGTGCGGTTTTAGTCGCAAAGTGGGGAAGGGGGAATTGGTTGCTTTCATAATTGAAAGCTCCCCACGGTGAAGGGCGCTGCGGGGCCAGATGGGCCTGTGCAGCGGGTGCTGTAGGGGGTGGACGTCGCGTTGCGTTACGCGGCGAGTCGTATGAAATACGGGGGCGAGGCGCTTTCGGGCATCCGCGGTAGTTCGCGGTATGCCCTAGCGACTGGCAGAGGACGCAACCAGGTGGTTCCGTTGCCTCTGCGGGGTTCTTAGGACGGCTGCAATCTTTCGTTGCGTGTGGGATCAGGCATTTAACGCACCTAGCTGGTGCGTAACAATTGCGGGCGGAGTGGCCATAAAGTTGGCAGTTGTGACATTGGGACGGGTAACGTCCCTTCTTGGGTGATTCTACGTAAAAACCGGAAAGGTCACAAAGCTCTTTCAGGCGGAAGATGGCCTTACCGGCTGGTCCACGGTCCAGGGACACGAAGACCATGTTATAGGGGGCGTGACCGCGACCCTTGTACATCCGGTGGACGGATTGCACCGGGAGGTTTTGATTGAGGAGGGATGTTTTGATGTAATCTACATCGAACTCTTTGGGGACATTTTTGATGATGACCCGGAGGGATCGCTCATCTGGGAGAGTGTAGGTGTGGAAAGCCACAAACCTATCTCGGAGCATTTTGCTCAGGGCTCTGTGATCGTCAGAGGTGACCACAGTGACCTTGATCCCGTGCTCAGTGGGACGGGCTGAAGTATAATTGATGCGGTTGTTTTTGCACCAAGTAGAGACCTCGGGCCACTTTACCTTGTCCTGAATGAACAGGGGGGGTGGCGAGTCTCTCTTCTGGGACTGGGGTTCGGGATGAGGGACGGGTAGGGTTCCGGGGATCCTATGGATCGGGATATCCATAGGAGCGGGAGCGGGGGAGAGTCCTCTCTGGCTGCCGGAAGGGGAGCCAGGGGTAAGGCTCATGAGAGGCAGAATGGGAATGGGAGAGGGTATGGGGGATTGAGAGGGTTTGGCCGCTTTCGCGACTGCCGCCTCCTCGGAGGGTTTCTTGGCTCGCTTGCGCTTGCCGCTTTTGGTGAGGACTTCGGTGAAGCCGTCGTCCGATGAATGGGTGGGGGGAGGAGCCTCGCTTGAGCGCGGGGGCTGGGACGGGGGAGGGATCTCGCTAGAAGGCGAGGGTTGGGAGGGGGGGAGGACGCCGCTAGAGAGCGACAGTTGGGTGGGGGGGATGGAGGGGGAGCTCGCAATGGAGCATGCCGACATGGCGGAGGAGGGGCGGGAGGGCGAGAGAAATGGCAAGTTGCCATGGCGTTTAATGAGAAAGCTCAACGTGATTTCATCCTGGAGGATATCCTCCAGGGTCTGCGGGTTAATCTGGCTGGCCATAGTGGCCAGCCAGGGGGACCTATTAACAAACTCTAATTTACTCCCGGGTGGGTGCGCCCGGGGTGAGTATTACTCTCCTGGCCGGGGTTAGGCCAGGAGGTGTGTGACGAACGACGGGGTGTGCCCTAAGCTGGTGCTTCCGCTGTTGAATCTTTATTAAGCAGCGGAGTTCCTACGTCCCTGCCTAGCGATAGCTGGGGTCGACTAGGGAAGCCCCCAAGGCCGACTGGTCCAGCCCCGTCCGGGTTTGCGTTTGCCAAAAGGGCAACCGCGAGCGGCCGGGTCACGCTCGAGCTAGCTTCGTTAACACCGTAAGGTATCCACTAGCCCACCACAGAAAGTCGTGGTTTTCACAGGGTTTTTGTGTCGCTCTCGTCAAGGCCGCCTCCAGTAATAATACGGAAGTATTAAATACTTTCACCAGCGACAGTGACTAAAACGGCACAGTTGGTTGGTAATGAAAATTACCGATTGGGTGTCGATTTGAGCACTTAGCCTCTTCCAGTGAAATACGCGAAGTATTAATCACTGGAATTAGCCTAATGAGCAATTCGACGAAATGGCGAGGTAATAAAATCACCGGACCAAAATTCCGAGAATGCCGGGTAGCCGAACAATGCCACTATGGAAGCGACCGTCCGGTACGACGGCTCAAACGGAACTTATCTAAAACAAAACGATCCGGAAAACGATCCGGATTTTTTTTAAACCTTTATATGCAATAGTAGATCGTCAAACGCTATACTAAGACGACGAGCGAACTCGAACGAGCTACGGTGAGCCAGAACGTAATGGACGTGGTGGATATTTTAAATTGAAATTGAGTAAGGGAGAGAGAGCGAGAGAGTAAGTGAGTGAGAGAGAGCGAGCGAGCGATTGAACGAGCGTTCGAGAGCGGGGGGAGGGCGGGGTGTAGGGAGGAGAGAGAATAAGTGAAATTCGTGAAAATATGTATTAATTAGGTAATTTGTTTTGTGCGATGAAATATGAATGAATCTTACATCTGGATGTGAAGTTATGATAAAAATTATGAGAAATTTATCATATAAAAAAAAAAATAACCACGAAGTGTAAGGCGATCGCTCGCTGCGCTTCGCGATCGCCTTACACTTCTAACCTAATCAATCCATGTACATTTTGAATAGAAAGGATAAACGGGCAGGGCAGGGCAGGGCAAGTAGCTACCTTTCTTTAATATGTATTACAAATGTGATTTTGAAAAGTTTAAAATGTACGTATGTATATATCAATCGGGCGAATGGATAACGTACTAACTGCGTACGTACGTACCCAAGTAATTATTATTTTGATGAAATAAAATAAGAAGGAAGGAAGGAAGGAAACAAACAATGGTGTCGTCATCGTCGTCATCGTTGTAAACAAACACACGATATTTGTTGATATTGGAATGGAATAATATGTTAGCCCTGAAAAGGGCTTTTTGGTATAAGTACATAATTGTGTGTATGTACGTCACGTCGTGCGTGCCGTGCCGTGCCGGCCGCTACTTGCTGCTGCAGGCGGCGCACACCAACCAAACCACCCACGCACCGGTGCGGTGCGGCGCGGCGCGACGGCTGGCTGCTGCGGCAGCGGCAGCGGCGGCGGCGGCGGCGCGAGGCGCGAGGCGCGCGGCTGTTGCTGCCAGAGTCCGTCAACTTTACTTCTTAGCTGCTGCCTTTTTGGTGGCGGCCTGCTTAGATTTGGATGCGGCGGCGGCGGCCTTCTTAGGTTTGGGCGCTTTTGGTTTCTTCGTAGGCGGCTTGGCGGTTTTCTTGGCTTTTGGCGCGGCGCCGCCGCTCTTACCTTTAGCGGGGGAAACTGCTGCGGCGGCCTTCTTAGCTGCCGCGGCGGGCTTCTTCTTGGCGGCGGCTGCTTTTTTATCCTTCGTAGCGGCCGCCGACGAGGCGGCTTTTGACGATTTCGACGGCGATGCGGAAGCAGCAGATGCACCCCTCTTGTTGGTGCCCTTAGTCGCGGCGGCGGCGGCGGCAGCGGACGATTTTTTACTACCTTTAGATGCAGAGGGGGCTGCGGTCTTGGCGACGGCCTTACCCGCGCTGCCGGTTGGCTTCTTCGCGGTAGATGATTTTGATTCCAGTTTAAACGAGCCCGATGCACCTTTGCCTTTGGTCTGTATCAGTGTACCGGATTCGACGGCGCTCTTCAAATATTTCCTGATGAACGGCGCCAGCTTCTCCGCGTCAACCTTGTACTGAGCGGCTATGTATTTCTTGATCGCCTGAAGTGACGATCCGCTGCGCTCTTTCAACTCCTTGATGGCGCTGTTGACCATTTCCGAAGTTTTCGGATGTGTCGGTTTCGCCTTGGGTTTCTTGGCTCCGGCGGCGGACGCTTTCGGTTTCTTCGCAGGAGTGGCCGGCGCCGGTGCTTCTGTAGCTACAGCTGTGTCTGCCATTTTTGCACAACAAAAATCAAATCACTCACAATCACAAAGCTTAATAAGTATGTATATTGAAAGAACAGACAGACAATCAGTCAGTATTAGTAGATTAGATGTCGCCACTGCAAATTTATCATTTTACCAATACACATCGAGGCATTACCGTAAGGAGAGCCGCGGTGTCGTGAGACGTTTTCTCGTATGAACACTTCCAACTTTTCACTAACACCTATATAAATTATTATATTTTTAACATGGTTCTAGGGTTTTTGGGAAAAGGGTTCCGTTTGAGCCGTCGTACCGGACGGTCGCTTCCATAGTGGCATTGTTCGGCTACCCGGCATTCTCGGAATTTTGGTCCGGTGATTTTATTACCTCGCCATTTCGTCGAATTGCTCATTAAGCTAATTCCAGTGATTAATACTTCGCGTATTTCACTGGAAGAGGCTAAGTGCTCAAATCGACACCCAATCGGTAATTTTCATTACCAACCAACTGTGCCGTTTTAGTCACTGTCGCTGGTGAAAGTAATTAATACTTCCGTATTATTACTGGAGGCGGCCTTGACGAGAGCGACACAAAAACCTTGTGAAAACCACGACTTTCTGTGGTGGGCTAGTGGATACCTTACGGTGTTAACGAAGCTAGCTCGAGCGTGACCCGGCCGCTCGCGGTTGCCCTTTTGGCAAACGCAAACCCGGACGGGGCTGGACCAGTCGGCCTTGGGGGCTTCCCTAGTCGACCCCAGCTATCGCTAGGCAGGGACGTAGGAACTCCGCTGCTTAATAAAGCTTCAACAGCGGAAGCACCAGCTTAGGGCACACCCCGTCGTTCGTCACACACCTCCTGGCCTAACCCCGGCCAGGAGAGTAATACTCACCCCGGGCGCACCCACCCGGGAGAAAATTAGAGTTTTTTAGTAGGTCCCCCTGGCTGGCCACTATGGCCAGCCAGATTAACCCGCAGTCCCTGGAGGATATCCTCCAGGATGAAATCACGTTGAGCTTTCTCATTAAACGCCATGGCAACTTGCCATTTCTCTCGCCCTCCCGCCCCTCCTCCGCCATGTCGGCATGCTCCATTGCGAGCTCCCCCTCCATCCCCCCCACCCAACTGTCGCTCTCTAGCGGCGTCCTCCCCCCCTCCCAACCCTCGCCTTCTAGCGAGATCCCTCCCCCGTCCCAGCCCCCGCGCTCAAGCGAGGCTCCTCCCCCCACCCATTCATCGGACGACGGCTTCACCGAAGTCCTCACCAAAAGCGGCAAGCGCAAGCGAGCCAAGAAACCCTCCGAGGAGGCGGCAGTCGCGAAAGCGGCCAAGCCCTCTCAATCCCCCACACCCTCTCCCATTCCCATCCTGCCTCTCATGAGCCTTACCCCTGGCTCCCCTTCCGGCAGCCAGAGAGGACTCTCCCCCGCTCCCGCTCCTATGGATATCCCGATCCATAGGATCCCCGGAACCCTACCCGTCTCTCATCCCGAACCCCAGTCCCAGAAGAGAGACTCGCCACCCCCCCTGTTCATTCAGGACAAGGTAAAGTGGCCCGAGGTCTCTACTTGGTGCAAAAACAACCGCATCAATTATACTTCCGCCCGTCCCACTGAGCACGGGATCAAGGTCACTGTGGTCACCTCTGACGATCACAGAGCCCTGAGCAAAATGCTCCGAGATAGGTTTGTGGCTTTCCACACCTACACTCTCCCAGATGAGCGATCCCTCCGGGTCATCATCAAAAATGTCCCCAAAGAGTTCGATGTAGATTACATCAAAACATCCCTCCTCAATCAAAACCTCCCGGTGCAATCCGTCCACCGGATGTACAAGGGTCGCGGTCACGCCCCCTACAACATGGTCTTCGTGTCCCTGGACCGTGGACCAGCCGGTAAGGCCATCTTCCGCCTGAAAGAGCTTTGTGACCTTTCAGGTTTTTACGTAGAATCACCCAAGAAGGGACGTTACCCGTCCCAATGTCACAACTGCCAACTTTATGGCCACTCCGCCCGCAATTGTTACGCACCAGCTAGGTGCGTTAAATGCCTGATCCCACACGCAACGAAAGATTGCAGCCGTCCTAAGAACCCCGCAGAGGCAACGGAACCACCTGGTTGCGTCCTCTGCCAGTCGCTAGGGCATACCGCGAACTACCGCGGATGCCCGAAAGCGCCTCGCCCCCGTATTTCATACGACTCGCCGCGTAACGCAACGCGACGTCCACCCCCTACAGCACCCGCTGCACAGGCCCATCTGGCCCCGCAGCGCCCTTCACCGTGGGGAGCTTTCAATTATGAAAGCAACCAATTCCCCCTTCCCCACTTTGCGACTAAAACCGCACCCGCAGCTCAGGCGGACAGCCCCACCCAACCCCAGCCTTCAGCTGGTCCCTCACCTCCCGCCCCCGCCCCCATCCCTACTCCTTCCCCACCTGCCCCAATCCCCCGCGCTGTCCCCAAATCGGTACCAACGGCACCTCGCCGCGCCAAACCAAACCCCCCCCACGGCGTTGATCCGGATCTCGCCCTGGTGGAGCGATTCGCTGAGGCCTTCAACCCCAGCGAAGTTAGGGAGTTAGCCCACGAAATTAGAGTGAACGAAGGCAACGGTCGTGCCCTCGCTCAAATCGCCATGAGGTTCGAGCGCCTCTTCTCATCATTAGCTCAATTTAAAGTTAACCCATAATGGATAGTTCGACTGTGTGCAGAATTAAACCCCGCTCAATCAAGATAGGCTTCTTTAATGCCAACGGCATTACAGGTCAACGAAATGAGATCGCAGATTTCCTGAGTGATCATGACGTTGACATACTCCTAGTACAAGAGACGTTCCTCAAACCCTTCCATAGGAATCCCAGGATTGCCAACTATCAGATAGTTCGCAACGATAGGCTCCACTCCGCCCTAGGAGGAACCCTCATTTATTACAAAAGGTCCTTGTACTGTTCTCCCATGGATCAGCCCAAACTTGAGTACATTGAAGCTTCGGTCTGCAGGCTCGGCATGACTGGCCACGAGTCAATCATTCTGGTCTCAGCCTACGTTTCCCCAACTCGCTCTTCAAGCGACCTCCAACTATCACTCAGAAGAGATTTGAAAACCCTGTTCGAACTAGGAAGCTCTGTCATAGTGGCGGGCGACCTAAACGCGAAACACCGCCTCTGGAATTGTCATACGAACAACTCCAGAGGTATTGTACTAGAATCCCTCCTCGGGCCGCTGAACATCGATTTAGTCGCGCCCCTGGAACCGACTCACTACCCCAACGTACTTGACCACAGACCCGACATCCTCGATGTGGCACTGTTGAAGAATGTAAGCCTAGGCATACACGACTTGACAGTGCACCACGAGTTAGTCTCCGACCATCGACCTGTAATCTTAGAACTTACACCGAACTCAGGCCCCCCTGATTCAGGTCGGACCCCTCTCACTAAAGTCGTGACGAACTGGGACAAACTGGGCGAAAGCCTCAAGTCTGCCTCATCCGTTCACCTCGACCAAATCCCTAGCAGCATAGTCACCGCTGACGAAGCTGTAGGCGCAATCGACTCCCTGACCAGCCACGTGCAATCGCTTATTAGCGATTGCTCTCGGACAGTTCCGGTGGAGAGCAATCGACACTGGCGCTTGCCCGACGACGTACGTAACCTGATTAGGGTAAAGAACGCAGCCATGCGCGAATACGATAGACGTCCGACCGAGGACAACCGAATCCACTTACGCACTCTCCACCGCGCCGTCAAGGAGCGAGTGGCCGAGGCCCGCGAGAAAAGCTGGGATCAGAAACTGATCGACATAAAGCCCTCCCATCGAGCCTTTTGGCAACTCTCACGTGCCCTAACCAAGGACACGGTTGCCCATATTCCACCTCTCAAAAGGCCCAACCTTCCACTCGCCTTCGAAGACGAGGAAAAAGCCGAATGCCTGGCCGAAAGCCTGGAGCTTCAGTGTACACCCAGTTCCCTCCCTATCGACCCTGTTCATATGGAGGAAGTAAATTCGGAAGTAGAACGGCGAGCTTCTCTCCCGTTACCCCCACCTCCTCTCAACGAAGAGGAAGACCCCGTCCCTCCCGTGACCCCGGACGAGGTCAAACAGATCATCCGGGACCTCCACCCGAGAAAAGCCCCGGGCTCGGATAAAATCACCAACAAAGTGGTAAAGCTGTTCCCGGCTACCCTTATCATGCTCCTGACAGCGATCTTTAACGCTGCCTTATCCAATAACGTTTTTCCACATCAGTGGAAAAAAGCCCATGTAATTGGGATCCATAAGCCCGGCAAACCCAAATCCGAGCCCTCCAGTTACCGACCCATCAGCTTGCTCAACGTCATGGGCAAGATGTATGAAAGGTTAATATACCTCCGTCTCAAAGCGTATGCCGACGCTAATAAACTCATTCCCGACGAGCAGTTCGGCTTTCGAACTAGACACTCGTGCGTCCAACAAGTTCACCGTATAGTTGAACACATCGCCTCCAACTATCAGAAAGGTCAGATGACCGGAGTCCTGTTCTTCGATGTTGCAAAGGCATTCGACAAAGTCTGGCACAACGGCTTAATTTATAAGCTGTACAAACTCGGAGTGCCAGTCAGACTCGTGACCATCCTACGAGACTTCTTGTCGAATCGCCAATTCAACTACCGAATTACAGGAGCGCTATCCTCAGCCCACCCCGTTTTAGCCGGAGTCCCTCAAGGCTCTGTGCTGTCCCCCTTATTGTTTACACTCTACACGAGTGACATCCCAAAAACTAGCAAAGCGCAGCTAGCTCTATTCGCGGACGATACCGCAATATATTATTCTGGCAGGAGCCCCACGGCAATTGCCAAAGTTCTCCAAGCCGCGACTCACACCCTAGGTCCCTGGTTTCGGAAATGGAGAATCGAAATTAACCCCACCAAGAGTCAGGCGGTGCTGTTCTTCAGTCCCGCCAAGAAACTCATCCCCACTCCCCCCCCTCCAGTCACCATGTTCGGCGAGCCGATCCCTTGGGAGAGGCGAGCCAAATATCTCGGTGTTACCCTGGATGATCGTTTGTCCTTTGCCGACCACATAAAACAGGTACGTGCACGCGCCTGTTTTGTGTCCGGTCGCCTTCATTTCTTGTTAAATAAAAAGTCTAAACTTGCCCTAAAAAGCAAGGTGAGACTCTACACCGCGTGCATCCGCCCCGTTATGCTATATGCATGCACTGTGTTCGCACATGCATCCCCCAAGCTGATCCATAGACTCCAAGTGGTTCAAAACCGCTTCATGCGCAAAGCCACGGGCGCCCCGTGGTACATGCGCAACTTAGACCTCCACATAGACCTCAATCTGCCCACGGTTAAGCAATTCATTAAGCGCGCTTCACGCCGCTATTACGATCGTGCCCTAAACCACGCGAACCCATTAATTGTAAAAACTGCAAACTATACTCCTTCAGAGATTTCAAAAATCCGTAGGCCTAAACTCGCCCTCAGCGAGCCGGATGACCCTACAACTCTAGCTCAGATTAAGGATAGGGAGGCTCGCGCAGCCCTGAAGAAACAAATACAACACCGCCCGCGTTTTCGCCCTCGCCGGAGAGGCCCGTCGCTACGTCCCACTCAGTCAGTCTCGTCCCCAGTAGTTGGCCCGAGCCGTACCAGAAATCCGACCGTCCCTTAAAACTCCTCTAAATCGCTTAAGCGAAGTCCGTCCCACTATTTTGTGCCCCCCGACGACGCCCTGAGCCGAGGTTCGTGCCCCAACTGGGGCGCCCTCAGCGGTCAGTCGTCTAAAATTTGTAAACTCGGTTGAGAGCCCTAAGCGCTCACCGAAAAGTCCGCGTAAGGGTGTCTATGGTCCCTCAGACCTCCACCTTTAAGTCCTCCCCAAAAAAAAAAAAAAAAAAAAAAAAAAAACATGGTTCTAGGAGTTCCGTTTGAGCCGTCGTACCGGACGGTCGCTTTTATAGTGGCATTGTTCGGCTACCCGGCATTCTCGGAATTTGGTCCGGTGATTTTATTACCTCGCCATTTCGTCGAATTGCTCATTAGGCTAATTCCAGTGATTAATACTTCGCGTATTTCACTGGAAGAGGCTAAGTGCTCAAATCGACACCCAATCGGTAATTTTCATTACCAACCAACTGTGCCGTTTTAGTCACTGTCGCTGGTGAAAGTATTTAATACTTCCGTATTATTACTGGAGGCGGCCTTGACGAGAGCGACACAAAAACCTTGTGAAAACCACGACTTTCTGTGGTGAGCTAGTGGATACCTTACGGTGTTAACGAAGCTAGCTCGAGCGTGACCCGGCCGCTCGCGGTTGCCCTTTTGGCAAACGCAAACCCGGACGGGGCTGGACCAGTCGGCCTTGGGGGCTTCCCTAGTCGACCCCAGCTATCGCTAGGCAGGGACGTAGGAACTCCGCTGCTTAATAAAGCTTCAACAGCGGAAGCACCAGCTTAGGGCACACCCCGTCGTTCGTCACACACCTCCTGGCCTAACCCCGGCCAGGAGAGTAATACTCACCCCGGGCGCACCCACCCGGGAGAAAATTAGAGTTTTCTAGTAGGTCCCCCTGGCTGGCCACTATGGCCAGCCAGATTAACCCGCAGTCCCTGGAGGATATCCTCCAGGATGAAATCACCTTGTCGTTTTTAATCAAACGTCATGGCAACTTGCCATTTTTGACACCCTCCCGCCCCTCCTCCGCCATGTCGGCATGCTCCATTGCGAGCTCCCCCTCCACCCCCCTGACCCAACCGTCCCAACTGTCGCTCTCTAGCGGCGTCCTCCCCCCCTCCCAACCCTCGCCTTCTAGCGAGATCCCTCCCCCGTCCCAGCCCCCGCGCTCAAGCGAGGCTCCTCCCCCCACCCATTCATCGGACGACGGCTTCACCGAAGTCCTCACCAAAAGCGGCAAGCGCAAGCGAGCCAAGAAACCCTCCGAGGAGGCGGCAGTCGCGAAAGCGGCCAAACCCTCTCAATCCCCCACACCCTCTCCCATTCCCATCCTGCCTCTCATGAGCCTTACCCCTGGCTCCCCTTCCGGCAGCCAGAGAGGACTCTCCCCCGCTCCCGCTCCTATGGATATCCCGATCCATAGGATCCCCGGAACCCTACCCGTCCCTCATCCCGAACCCCAGTCCCAGAAGAGAGACTCGCCACCCCCCCTGTTCATTCAGGACAAGGTAAAGTGGCCCGAGGTCTCTACTTGGTGCAAAAACAACCGCATCAATTATACTTCCGCCCGTCCCACTGAGCACGGGATCAAGGTCACTGTGGTCACCTCTGACGATCACAGAGCCCTGAGCAAAATGCTCCGAGATAGGTTTGTGGCTTTCCACACCTACACTCTCCCAGATGAGCGATCCCTCCGGGTCATCATCAAAAATGTCCCCAAAGAGTTCGATGTAGATTACATCAAAACATCCCTCCTCAATCAAAACCTCCCGGTGCAATCCGTCCACCGGATGTACAAGGGTCGCGGTCACGCCCCCTATAACATGGTCTTCGTGTCCCTGGACCGTGGACCAGCCGGTAAGGCCATCTTCCGCCTGAAAGAGCTTTGTGACCTTTCAGGTTTTTACGTAGAATCACCCAAGAAGGGACGTTACCCGTCCCAATGTCACAACTGCCAACTTTATGGCCACTCCGCCCGCAATTGTTACGCACCAGCTAGGTGCGTTAAATGCCTGATCCCACACGCAACGAAAGATTGCAGCCGTCCTAAGAACCCCGCAGAGGCAACGGAACCACCTGGTTGCGTCCTCTGCCAGTCGCTAGGGCATACCGCGAACTACCGCGGATGCCCGAAAGCGCCTCGCCCCCGTATTTCATACGACTCGCCGCGTAACGCAACGCGACGTCCACCCCCTACAGCACCCGCTGCACAGGCCCATCTGGCCCCGCAGCGCCCTTCACCGTGGGGAGCTTTCAATTATGAAAGCAACCAATTCCCCCTTCCCCACTTTGCGACTAAAACCGCACCCGCAGCTCAGGCGGACAGCCCCACCCAACCCCAGCCTTCAGCTGGTCCCTCACCTCCCGCCCCCGCCCCCATCCCTACTCCTTCCCCACCTGCCCCAATCCCCCGCGCTGTCCCCAAATCGGTGCCAACGGCACCTCGCCGCGCCAAACCAAACCCCCCCCACGGCGTTGATCCGGATCTCGCCCTGGTGGAGCGATTCGCTGAGGCCTTCAACCCCAGCGAAGTTAGGGAGTTAGCCCACGAAATTAGAGTGAACGAAGGCAACGGTCGTGCCCTCGCTCAAATCGCCATGAGGTTCGAGCGCCTCTTCTCATCATTAGCTCAATTTAAAGTTAACCCATAATGGATAGTTCGACTGTGTGCAGAATTAAACCCCGCTCAATCAAGATAGGCTTCTTTAATGCCAACGGCATTACAGGTCAACGAAATGAGATCGCAGATTTCCTGAGTGATCATGACGTTGACATACTCCTAGTACAAGAGACGTTCCTCAAACCCTTCCATAGGAATCCCAGGATTGCCAACTATCAGATAGTTCGCAACGATAGGCTCTACTCCGCCCTAGGAGGAACCCTCATATATTACAAAAGGTCCTTGTACTGTTCTCCCATGGATCAGCCCAAACTTGAGTACATTGAAGCTTCGGTCTGCAGGCTCGGCATGACTGGCCACGAGTCAATCATTCTGGTCTCAGCCTACGTTTCCCCAACTCGCTCTTCAAGCGACCTCCAACTATCACTCAGAAGAGATTTGAAAACCCTTTTCGAACTAGGAAGCTCTGTCATAGTGGCGGGCGACCTAAACGCGAAACACCGCCTCTGGAATTGTCATACGAACAACTCCAGAGGTATTGTACTAGAATCCCTCCTCGGGCCGCTGAACATCGATTTAGTCGCGCCCCTGGAACCGACTCACTACCCCAACGTACTTGACCACAGACCCGACATCCTCGATGTGGCACTGTTGAAGAATGTAAGCCTAGGCATACACGACTTGACAGTGCACCACGAGTTAGTCTCCGACCATCGACCTGTAATCTTAGAACTTACACCGAACTCAGGCCCCCCTGATTCAGGTCGGACCCCTCTCACTAAAGTCGTGACGAACTGGGACAAACTGGGCGAAAGCCTCAAGTCTGCCTCATCCGTTCACCTCGACCAAATCCCTAGCAGCATAGTCACCGCTGACGAAGCTGTAGGCGCAATCGACTCCCTGACCAGCCACGTGCAATCGCTTATTAGCGATTGCTCTCGGACAGTTCCGGTGGAGAGCAATCGACACTGGCGCTTGCCCGACGACGTACGTAACCTGATTAGGGTAAAGAACGCAGCCATGCGCGAATACGATAGACGTCCGACCGAGGACAACCGAATCCGCTTACGCACTCTCCACCGCGCCGTCAAGGAGCGAGTGGCCGAGGCCCGCGAAAAAAGCTGGGATCAGAAACTGATCGACATAAAGCCCTCCCATCGAGCCTTTTGGCAACTCTCACGTGCCCTAACCAAGGACACGGTTGCCCATATTCCACCTCTCAAAAGGCCCAACCTTCCACTCGCCTTCGAAGACGAGGAAAAAGCCGAATGCCTGGCCGAAAGCCTGGAGCTTCAGTGTACACCCAGTTCCCTCCCTATCGACCCTGTTCATATGGAGGAAGTAAATTCGGAAGTAGAACGGCGAGCTTCTCTCCCGTTACCCCCACCCCCTCTCAACGAAGAGGAAGACCCCGTCCCTCCCGTGACCCCGGACGAGGTCAAGCAGATCATCCGGGACCTCCACCCGAGAAAAGCCCCGGGCTCGGATAAAATCACCAACAAAGTGGTAAAGCTGTTCCCGGCTACCCTTATCATGCTCCTGACAGCGATCTTTAACGCTGCCTTATCCAATAACATTTTTCCACATCAGTGGAAAAAAGCCCATGTAATTGGGATCCATAAGCCCGGCAAACCCAAATCCGAGCCCTCCAGTTACCGACCCATCAGCTTGCTCAACGTCATGGGCAAGATGTATGAAAGGTTAATATACCTCCGTCTCAAAGCGTATGCCGACGCTAATAAACTCATTCCCGACGAGCAGTTCGGCTTTCGAACTAGACACTCGTGCGTCCAACAAGTTCACCGTATCGTTGAACACATCGCCTCCAACTTTCAGAAAGGTCAGATGACCGGAGTCCTGTTCTTCGATGTTGCAAAGGCATTCGACAAAGTCTGGCACAACGGCTTAATTTATAAGCTGTACAAACTCGGAGTGCCAGTCAGACTCGTGACCATCCTACGAGACTTCCTGTCGAATCGCCAATTCAACTACCGAATAACAGGAGCGCTATCCTCAGCCCACCCCGTTTTAGCCGGAGTCCCTCAAGGCTCTGTGCTGTCCCCCTTATTGTTTACACTCTACACGAGTGACATCCCAAAAACTAGCAAAGCGCAGCTAGCTCTATTCGCGGACGATACCGCAATATATTATTCTGGCAGGAGCCCCACGGCAATTGCCAAAGTTCTCCAAGCCGCGACTCACACCCTAGGTCCCTGGTTTCGGAAATGGAGAATCGAAATTAACCCCACCAAGAGTCAGGCGGTGCTGTTCTTCAGTCCCGCCAAGAAACTCATCCCCACTCCCCCCCCTCCAGTCACCATGTTCGGCGAGCCGATCCCTTGGGAGAGGCGAGCCAAATATCTCGGTGTTACCCTGGATGATCGTTTGTCCTTTGCCGACCACATAAAACAGGTACGTGCACGCGCCTGTTTTGTGTCCGGTCGCCTTCATTTCTTGTTAAATAAAAAGTCTAAACTTGCCCTAAAAAGCAAGGTGAGACTCTACACCGCGTGCATCCGCCCCGTTATGCTATATGCATGCACTGTGTTCGCACATGCATCTCCCAAGCTGATCCATAGACTCCAAGTGGTTCAAAACCGCTTCATGCGCAAAGCCACGGGCGCCCCGTGGTACATGCGCAACTTAGACCTCCACATAGACCTCAATCTGCCCACGGTTAAGCAATTCATTAAGCGCGCTTCACGCCGCTATTACGATCGTGCCCTAAACCACGCGAACCCATTAATTGTAAAAACTGCAAACTATACTCCTTCAGAGATTTCAAAAATCCGTAGGCCTAAACTCGCCCTCAGCGAGCCGGATGACCCTACAACTCTAGCTCAGATTAAGGATAGGGAGGCTCGCGCAGCCCTGAAGAAACAAATACAACACCGCCCGCGTTTTCGCCCTCGCCGGAGAGGCCCGTCGCGACGTCCCACTCAGTCAGTCTCGTCCCCAGTAGTTGGCCCGAGCCGTACCAGAAATCCGACCGTCCCTTAAAACTCCTCTAAATCGCTTAGGCGAAGTCCGTCCCACTATTTTGTGCCCCCCGACGACGCCCTGAGCCGAGGTTCGTGCCCCAACTGGGGCGCCCTCAGCGGTCAGTCGTCTAAAATTTGTAAACTCGGTTGAGAGCCCTAAGCGCTCACCGAAAAGTCCGCGTAAGGGTGTCTATGGTCCCTCAGACCTCCACCTTTAAGTCCTCCCCAAAAAAAAAAAAAAAAAAAAAAAAAAAAAAACATGGTTCTATAATTATTAAAACATTAATATATATTTATATGAATACATCATGAACGTGTTCACGTAACGTTCACTTAAAACGGTTCTCAAGTGCATTACATGACGCGCTACAGGTGTTTATTTTCATCGCCTCGTATGCATCGTGCTTAGTGTCCAGTTCAAAAGTGATTTTTCTCTATAAAACGTAAAGATTTTACCTATATCGGTCGATAAGTAAACGGTGAAGATTCCGAACTTGAAACACAAAAAGATTTCACTCCTCTCTAGACATATTGTGACCGTTTTGACGAGTGTAACGTGGACGGTCGTAAAACAGCAACAACTACTATTTTCTGAACAGCTGCTGCTGCCGACCGACCGACCGATGAAACTGTTGATGTTTCCTATCCAAGACTCGTACAATTTGATTGATTTGATTGTTGTACATTTAATATCTACTTACTTACTTAGTACCTAATTAGAACATTGCATAATGTCAATTATGGACTATTTACATAATATTATACACATATCTGCCTGACAGACAATAGGTATACCTAAATAGTTATTCATTCATTTAGTCTATATTACTTAAATAAATGATGCTGTGCACTCATTAGAAAACGTTACAAAAACAAACTTACTTAGGTACTAAATTTTGAATGTGTCATGTTTTCGTTTTATAATAATAATAATATATGTACTAGCTGTTTCTTTTACCCGCGTTCCCGAGGGATCTTATTTTTTCCCGGGATAAAAAGTAGCTAGCCTATGTGCTATTCCAGACTATAATCTATTTCCATGCCAAATTTCATCCAGATCCATTCAGCCGTTCTCGTGTAAATGAGTAACAAACATCCAAACTTTCCCATTTATAATATTAGTAAGATGTAGGTATTATCAAAGTAGCTGTCTTGGCGTCTATGTACCTACATATTTAAGGTAGGTAATCTTGTACTTGTTGTAACTTATTGTATGTATGTATGTATGTATGTATGTATCTATCTATCTATCTTTATTATTATGTATAAAAAAATATGGATAGGATACGGTAGGTAGGTAGGTAGGTAGGTAGGTAGGTAAGTAAGTAAGTAAGTAAGTAAGTAAGTAAGTCATAGGTACATACATTCATCGTACGTAATTCGTAAGGTACACTACGATACAGAAACAGTTTGCATCAAGTATTAATTATAAACAAACGGAATTATTTGCGGCCCTGAAAAGGGCCTTTTGTTTGTGTGTACGTAGGTATATGTTCGTCTCGATCAATAAATATAGCAGGTATATTTCGATCGATCGATATTAACACATCCCGACACGAAGACGTCGGTGTTTTTAACCACCGAAACCGTACAGTGTACGTCCCTGACGTTTCAGAGCGTAGACTACGTCCATGGCGGTGACAGTCTTCCTCTTCGCGTGTTCAGTGTAAGTGACAGCGTCACGGATCACGTTCTCTAGAAACACTTTAAGAACACCACGAGTCTCCTCGTATATCAGACCTGATATACGCTTCACGCCTCCTCTGCGAGCCAAACGACGGATCGCAGGTTTGGTGATGCCCTGGATGTTGTCACGTAGTACTTTTCTGTGACGCTTTGCTCCACCTTTTCCCAGACCCTTTCCTCCCTTACCGCGACCGGTCATTTTTATTAATTAATTAACAATGAAATGTGTACGCACACGTAAGTAGGTACGAACGAACGCACGTATGAATCTGACTGCAGACTGACTACAATTTTTTTTTTTTTTTTTTTTTTTTTTTGAGGAGGACTTAAAGGTGGCGGTCTGAAGGACCATAGACACCCTTACGCGGACTATTCGGCGAGCGCTTAGGGCTCTCAGCCGTGTTTGTTTGTGACGACTCACCGCTGAGGGCACCCCAGTTGGGGCCCGAACCTCGGCTCAGGGCGTCGTCGGGGGACACAAAAAGTGGGACGGACTTCGCCTAAGCGATTTAGAGGAGTTTTTAGGGGACGGTCGGATTACTGACTGTGGCGGCTCGGGCCGTTAACGACTGACTAACGGGGGGACGAGACTGAATCTGAGTGGGACGTCGCGACGGGCCTCTCCGGCGAGGGCGGAAACGCGGGCGTTGTTTCTCGAGGGCTGCGCGAGCCTCCCTATCCTGAATTTGAGCTAAAGTTATGGGGTCATCCGGTTCGCTGAGGGCGACCTTAGGCCTACGGATTTTTGAGATCTTTGAGGGAGTATAGTTGGCAGTTTTGACTATTAACGGATTCGCGTGGTTTAGGGCACGATCGTAATAACGGCGAGATGCGCACTTAATGAATTGCTTAACTGTGGGCAGATTGAGGTCTATGTGTAGATCTAGGTTACGCATGTACCACGGGGCGCCCGTGGCTTTGCGCATGAAGCGGTTTTGAACCACTTGGAGGCTATGGATCAGCTTGGGGGATGCATGTGCGAACACAGTACATGCATAGAGCATAATGGGGCGGATGCACGCGGTGTAAAGTCTGACCTTGCTTTTTAGGGCAAGTTTGGACTTTGAGTTTAGCATGAAGTGAAGGCGACTGGACACAAGGTAGGCGCGTGCACGAACCTTCCTTATGTGGTTGGAAAAGGACAAACGATCATCCAGGGTAACACCGAGATATTTAGCTTGCCTCTCCCAAGGGATCGGCTCGCCAAACATGGTGACTGGAGGGGGGGGAGTGGGAATGTATTTCTTGGCGGGACTGAAGAACAGTACCGCCTGACTTTTGGTGGGATTTATCTCAATTCTCCATTTCCGAAACCAGGGACCTAGGGTGTGAGTTGCGGCTTGGAGGACTTTGGCAATTGCCGTGGGGCATCTGCCTGAATAGTAAATTGCGGTGTCGTCCGCGAAAAGGGCTAGCTGTGCTTTGCCAGCTTTGGGGATGTCACTCGTGTAGAGTGTGAACAGTAGGGGGGACAGCACAGAGCCTTGGGGGACTCCGGCTAAGACGGGGTGGGGTGAGGATAGCGCTCCTGTTATTCGGTAGTTGAAATGGCGATTCGACAAGAAGTCTCGTAGGATGGTCACGAGTCTGACTGGCACTCCGAGTTTGTACAGTTTAAAGATTAAGCCGTTGTGCCAGACTTTGTCGAATGCCTTTGCAACATCGAAAAAGAGGACGCCGGTCATTTGACCTTTCTGGAAGTTGGCGGAGATGTGTTCAACAATACGATGGACTTGTTGAACGCACGAGTGTCTGGTTCGAAAGCCAAACTGCTCGTCGGGGATGAGTTTATTAGCGTCGGCGTACGCTTTGAGTCGGAGGTAGATTAATCTTTCGTATATTTTGCCCATGACGTTGAGCAAGCTGATAGGTCTGTAACTGGAGGGCTCGGATTTAGGTTTGCCGGGTTTGGGGATCCCAATTACGTGGGCTGTTTTCCACTGGTGTGGAAAAATGTTGTTGGAGAGGGCAGCGTTAAAGATCGCTGTCAGGAGCGTGATGAGGGTAGCCGGAAACAGCTTGACCACTTTGTTTGTGATTTTATCCGAGCCAGGGGCTTTTCTCGGGTGAAGGTCCCGGATGATCTGTTTGACCTCGTCCGGGGTCACGGGCGGGACAGGGTCTTCCTCTTCGTTGAGAGGAGGTGGGGGTAACGGGAGTGAAGCTCGCCGTTCTACTTCCGAATTAACTTCCTCCAAATGAACAGGGTCGATTGGGAGGGAACTGGGGGTACATTGGAGCTCCAGGCTTTCGGCCAGGCATTCCGCCTTTTCCTCGTCTTCGAAGGCGAGTGGGAGGTTGGGCCTTTTTAGTGGTGGAGTAGGGGCAACCGTGTCCTTGCTTAGGGCACGTGAAAGTTGCCAAAAGGCTAGATGGGAGGGTTGGATGTCTTTCATAGTCTGGTCCCATTGGTTTTCGCGTGCCTCTGCCACTCGCTCCTTGACGGCACGGTGGAGAGTACGCAAGCGGACGCGGTTGTCTTCGGTTGGTTGTCGGTCATGGGCGCGCATGGCTACGTTCTTTTCCCTGATCAGGTCACGTACGTCGTCGGGCAAGCGCCAGCGTCGATTGCTCTCCACTGGTACTGTCCGGGAGCAATCGCTAATAAGCGATTGCACGTGGCTGGTCAGGGAGTCGATTGCGCCGACAGCTTCGTCAGCGGTGACTATGCTGCTAGGGATTTTGTCGAGGTGAACAGATGAGACAGACTTGAGGCTTTCGCCTAGTTTGTCCCAGTTCGTCACGACTTTGGTGAGAGGGGTTTGACCTGAATCTGGGGGACCTGCGTTCGGTGTAAGTTCTAAGATTACAGGTCGGTGGTCGGATACTAACTCGTGGTGCACTGTCACGTCGTGTATGCCTAGGCTTACATTCTTCAACAGTGCCACATCGAGGATGTCGGGTCTGTGGTCAAGTATGTTCGGGTAGTGAGTTGGTTCCAGGGGTGCGACTAAATCGATGTTCAGCGGCCCGAGGAGGGATTCAATTACAATACCTCTGGGATTGTTTGTATGACAGTTCCAGAGGCGGTGCTTCGCGTTTAGGTCGCCCGCCACTATGACGGAGCTTCCCAAGTTGAATAGGGTTTTCAAGTCTCTTCTGAGAGCTAGTTGGAGGTCGCTGGAAGAGCGAGATGGGGAAACGTAGGCTGAGACCAGTATGATTGACTCGTGGCCAGTCATGCCGAGCCTGCAGACCGAAGCTTCAATGTACTCGAGGTTGGGCTGATCCAAGGGGGAGCAGTACAAGGACTTTTTGTAATAAATGAGGGTTCCGCCTTTGGCGGAGTCGAGCCTATCGTTGCGAACTATCTGATAGTTGGCAATCTTGGGGTCCCTATGAAAGGGTTTGAGGAAAGTCTCTTGTACTAGGAGTATGTCAACGTCATGATCACTCAGGAATTGAGCGATTTCATTACGTTGACCCGTAATGCCGTTGGCATTAAAGAAGCCTAACTTAATTGAGCGGGGTTTAACTCTGCACACAGTCGTACTATCCATTATGGATTGACTTTGAATTGAGCTAAGGACGTGAAGAGGCGCTCGAACCTCATGGCAATTTGAGCGAGGGCACGACCGTTGCCTTCGTTCATTCTAATCTGGTGGGCTAATTCCCTAACTTCGCTGGGATTGAATGCCTCAGCGAATCGTTCCACCAAGGCGAGATCCGGATCGACGCCGAGGTGGGGGTTTTGGTCCCGCATGGGCGGGTTTTCGCGGCGGGGTGCCTTCGGCACCGGTTTGGAGACAGCGCGGGGGGTTTGGGTGGGAGGGGAGGGAGGAGGGATGTTGACAGAGGGTAGGGGAGGGGGGTTGGACCCAGCTGAAGGCTGTGGTTGGGAGGGGGGGCTGGCGGTAGGAGTTGTTGGTGCGGCTTGTGCCGCGAAAGGAGGCAAAGGGAAGTGGGTGTTTAAGGCACCCCATGGAGAGGGGCGCTGCGGGGCCAGATGGGCCTGGGTAGCGGCTTCTAGGGGAGGTGGACGGCGTGTCGCATGGTTCGGAGGATTGGATAGGGGGCGGGGACGTGGAGCTTTTGGGCAACCGCGGTAATTAGCGGTGTGGCCCAGCGTGTTGCAGAGGACGCAACCGGGAGGTTCCGTCTCTGCAGTGGGGATTTTGGGGCGGTCGCACTCCTTAGTGGCGTGCGGCTTTAAGCATTTTACGCACCTGGCGGGCGCGTAACAGTTGCGTGCGGAATGGCCGTACAATTGGCAATTGTGGCATTGGGACGGGTAACGTCCCTTTTTGGGGGCCTCCACGGATATGCCGGTGAGGTCGCAAACATGCCTTAGCTTGAAAATAGCCTTTCCGGCTGTGCCTCGTTCGAGGGTGACGAACACCATTCTATAGGGCGCGTGGCCGCGCCCCTTGAACATGCGGTGCACGGATAAAACGGGGAGGTTTTGCTCTTGAAGAGAGCTTTTAATTTCATCCACATCGATCTCGATGGGGATGTTTTTGATGACGACCCTGAGGGATCGTTCATCGGGGAGGGTGTAGGTGTGGAAGGACACCTTACGCTCCCGGAGCATTTTTGAGAGGGCTCTGTGGTCGTCAGACGTTGCCACAGTGACTTTGATCCCGTGTTCTACGGGGCGGGCAGATAAATAGTTGACGCGGTGCTCCTTGCACCACGAGGACACGCCAGTCCACTTCCCCGCATCCTGAATGAACAGGGGGGGAGGGGAGTCCTTCTTGGAGGGGACTTGGGCTTGGGACTGGGGTTGGGATTGGGTTTGGGTTTGGGTCTGGGCAGGGGGACTCCTTGCCGGAATGGGGGTTGGAGGGCTCACTGGGGTGAGTGGGCGGACTTCGCGAAGCGAACCGGGGGTTGGGGACGAGGGTTTGGCTGCTTTCGCAGCTGCTGCCTCTTCTGGGGCCTTTTTGGCGCGTTTGCGCTTGGCCCGCTTTGACACCAAAGTGTACCCGTCTTCGGGAGAAGCGGGGGAGTCCTCGTGGTGGGACACTAGGATGGTGGGAGCGGAAGGCTCCTCTTCTGACTCGGATTGAGCAGACATTGGGGATGGGGAGCGGGTTGGGGATGGAGGGCGGCTAGAGGGGCGGCTGGAGGGGCGGCTTCCAGAAGGGAGGCTGCCGTACTTTTTTATAAGGTAGTTGACTATCACTTTGTCCTGGAGGAGGTCCTCCAGGGTTTCCGGTTTAAACTGGCTGGCCATAGTGGCCAGCCAGGGGGGACCTACTAAAAAACACTAATTTTATCTCCCGGGTGGGTGCGCCCGGGGTGTGTATTACTCTCCTGGCCGGGGATAGGCCAGGAGGTGAGTAACGTCGGGGTGTGCCCTAAGCTTGTGCTTCCGCTGTTGAAGCTTTATTAGCAGCGGAGTTCCTAAGTCCCTGCCTAGCGATAGCTGGGGTCGACTAGGGAAGCCCCCAAGGCCGACTGGTCCAGCCCCGTCCGGGTTTACGTTTGCCAAAAGGGCAACCGCGAGCGGCCGGGTCACGCTCGAGCTAGTTTCGTTGGCACCGTGAGGTATCCACTAGCCCACCACAGAAAGTCGTGGTTTTCACAAGGGTTTTGTGGCGTTTTCGTCAAGGCCGCCTCTAGTAATAATACAGTAGTATTATTACTTTCAGCAGCGACAGTGACTAAAAACGGCACAGATGGGTGGTAATGAAAATTACCGTTTGGGTGTCGAATTGAGCACTTAGCCTCTTCCAGTGAAATACGAGAAGTATTAATCACTGGAATTAGCCTAATGGGCAATTCGACGAAATGGCGAGGTAATAAAATCACCGGACCAAATTCCGAGAATGCCGGGTAGTCGAACAATGCCACTATCCTACAATTTTTCTGGTTCGAGCATTATTTATACCCTACGTGTGACGAGTAGCGCACTATCAAAACGCGATGCCATCCGTGAGTACGAACGAGACAGACGAAGGTAACAATTGTGCGATTTCATTGGTTGGTTGGTATGGTATGGTATGGTAGGTACCTACCGTACCACGTACGTAATTATAGATATTGAGTTGAGGTGAAATTATTATGTTTGTTTACTTCAAATTTATTATTATGTATGTAAATATAAATAGTTTAAATTTTTCACATTACATTTACATACATACATACATACATACATACATACATACGGAGATGTTATTATTATTATTTTTTTTTTTTTTTTTTTTTTTATTATTAAGTTACACATTTAAATTATATAATACCTACAATATATAGATTCCGCGTTGCATTTTCTTTCTCATGAGATAGGTATCTTATGGTTGCGAGTTTGTAAAGTTTGTTTGTTTCATTCCAATTCTTTCTTTCTGAATTCAAAAGTACCTACCTATCATAATGTTATACATAATATTATGTATTATGAAGTTATCTAACTACGTATGATTTGATGAAATTTTATACTAGTCTATTATTTATTATATATTAAAAGTTAATTTAAAGTCATAACGTCATGTGTGTGGGAAATTGTTTGTTTGATATATATGTGGCCCTGAAAAGGGCCTTTTTATTAGCACGATGCTTGCGCTGCGGGATTAAGTTGAACGAGTTTAGTACACATTCACCACCGGCCGGCCAGCACACGAACAAACAACGGGTGGTTGGTTGGGTGACTAAGCGCGTTCGCCTCTGATCCTGCGCGCCAGCTGTATATCCTTGGGCATGATGGTGACACGTTTGGCGTGAATAGCGCACAAGTTGGTGTCCTCAAAAAGGCCGACCAGATAAGCCTCGCTGGCCTCCTGCAGCGCCATAACGGCCGAACTCTGGAAACGTAGATCTGTCTTGAAATCTTGTGCGATCTCACGGACGAGACGTTGGAATGGCAGTTTGCGAATCAACAACTCTGTACTCTTCTGGTAGCGACGGATCTCACGGAGTGCAACAGTTCCCGGTCTGTAGCGATGCGGTTTCTTGACACCACCGGTTGCCGGTGCACTCTTGCGCGCAGCCTTGGTGGCCAGCTGTTTACGTGGCGCTTTACCGCCTGTGGATTTACGAGCGGTCTGTTTTGTACGTGCCATAGCGAGCGACGACTACGAATCAATGAAAAATATAAAATATAATCGAAAATTTCGAATACGAACGAACACCGAGTCTGCCTGCGTAAACGAATATGACGACGAACTGACCGAGACGGTAGTATTTATAATGTACACGAAGGAGACGGCCTTTGTATATCTATCACTCTCACACAATGAAAATAATACGAACGAAACGAAATGAAACGAAACCCAGGATATTATTTATTAATTTGGTAGGTAGGTAGGTAGGTAGGTAGGTAGGTAGGTAGGTAGGTAGGTAGGTAGGTAGGTAGGTAGGTAGGTATGTATGTATGTATGTATGTATGTATGTATGTATGTATGTATGTATGTATGTATGTATGTATGTATGTATGTATGTATGTATGTATGTATGTACATGCATATTATTGTTATGTATTATAATTAATTTAAATTTTCACAATACCTATATAAAATATATTGTATTGTTGACGTGATGATAATTGATTGTTATAACATTTTATATAGGATATATTGTATAGGTAGGTATGTATGTATGTATGTATTATTTATTTAAATAATATGTTTCGTTCGTTTGTATCATGGCTTATATTAATGTTAGCATTATTAAAATAAAAAAAATAATACTTTCAATCATCAGGGTAAGTAAATAAGTAAGTAAGTAAGTAAGTAATAATATGAATAATTTTTTGGCCCTGAAAAGGGCCTTTTGAGTTTCAATGCTTGTGCATGTTTTGAGTACGCATAAAAGCGTACAAAGATACATGCAAGCACTGTGCGAAGTGCGACGCCTTCCTGCTCCTCCTCACTTGGAGCTGGTGTATTTGGTGACGGCTTTGGTGCCCTCACTCACCGCGTGCTTGGCAAGCTCGCCGGGCAACAGAAGTCTCACAGAGGTCTGCACCTCCCTGGAGGTGATGGTAGAACGTTTGTTGTAATGGGCGAGACGAGATGCTTCAGCGGCGATACGTTCGAATATGTCATTAACGAACGAATTCATAATAGACATGGCCTTGCTGGATATACCGGTGTCGGGATGCACCTGCTTGAGCACCTTGTAGATGTAAATGGCATAGCTCTCCTTCCTCTTGTGCTTCTTCTTTTTCTTGTCGGTTTTGGAGATGTTCTTCTGTGCTTTGCCAGATTTCTTGGCAGCCTTTCCGCTAGTCTTAGGCGGCATAATGTAAGTAGATAGTATTTATGCAAGATAAATCAAACACTGTTAGCGACCGAGGGGTACGTACGTAGCTGACTGACTGACAGACACGTGAGAATGCCTTTGAATTTTTTTTTTTTTTTTTTTTTTTTTTTTTTTGGGGAGGACTTAAAGGTGGAGGTCTGAGGGACCATAGACACCCTTACGCGGACTTTTCGGTGAGCGCTTAGGGCTCTCAACCGAGTTAATTTTAGACGACTGACCGCTGAGGGCGCCCCAGTTGGGGCACGAACCTCGGCTCAGGGCGTCGTCGAGGGGACACAAAAGTGGGACGGACTTCGCCTAAGCGATTTAGAGGAGTTTTAGGGGACAGTCGGATTACTGGTGCGGCTCGGGCCGCCGTTAGTTACGGGGGACGAGACTGACTGAGTGGGACGTCGCGACGGGCCTCTCCGGCGAGGGCGGAAACGCGGGCGGTGTTGTTGTTGTTTCTTCAGGGCTGCGCGAGCCTCCCTATCCTTAATCTGAGCTAGTGTTATTGGGTCATCCGGCTCGCTGAGGGCGAGTTTAGGCCTACGGATTTTTGAAATCTCTGAAGGAGTATAATTGGCTGATTTTACTATTAATGGGTTCGCGTGGTTTAGGGCACGATCGTAATAGTGGCGTGAAGCGCGCTTAATGAATTGTTTAACTGTGGGCAGATTGAGGTCTATGTGTAGATCTAGGTTGCGCATGTACCACGGGGCGCCCGTGGCTTTGCGCATGAAGCGGTTCTGAACCACTTGGAGGCTATGGATCAGCCTAGGGGATGCATGTGCGAACACAGTGCATGCATATAGCATAATGGGGCGGATGCACGCGGTGTATAATCTCACCTTGCTTTTAAGAGCAAGTTTGGACTTTGGGTTAAGCAGGAAATGAAGGCGACCAGACACAAAGAGGGCGCGTGCGCGTACCTTCTTAATGTGGCTGGAGAAGGTCAATCGATCATCCAGGGTTACACCGAGGTATTTGGCTTGCTTTTCCCAAGGGATCGGCTCGCCGAACATAGTGACTGGAGAGGGGAGAGTGGGGCCAAATTTCTTGTCGGTCCTGTAGAACAGGACCGCTTGACTTTTGGTGGGGTTGATTTCGATTCTCCATTTCCTAAACCAAGCACCTAGAGTGTTGGTCGCGGTTTGGAGAACTTTAGCAATGGCCGAGGGGCATAGGCCTGAGTAGTAGATTGCGGTGTCGTCCGCGAATAGAGCTAGCTGCGCTTTGCTAGTTTTAGGGATGTCACTCGTATAGAGTGTAAACAACAGGGGGGACAGCACAGAGCCTTGGGGGACTCCGGCTAGAATGGGGTGGGAGGAGGATAGCGCTCCTATTATTCGGTAGCAAAATTGGCGGTTCGACAAAAAGTCTCGTATGATGGTCACGAGTCTGTCAGGCACTCCGAGTTTGTACAGCTTATATATTAAGCCGTTGTGCCAGACTTTGTCGAAGGCTTTAGCTACATCAAAGAAGAGGACTCCGGTTATTAGATTTTTTTGATATTTGGCTGAGATGTGTTCAACAATACGATGGACTTGTTGAACGCACGAGTGTTTAGTTCGAAAACCAAACTGCTCGTCGGGAATGAGTTTATTAGCGTCGGCATACGCTTTGAGACGGAGATAAATTAATCTTTCATACATCTTGCCCATGACATTGAGCAAGCTGATGGGACGGTAACTAGAGGGCTCGGATTTAGGTTTGCCGGGTTTGGGGATCCCAATTACTTGAGCTTTTTTCCACTGGTGTGGGAAAATGTTATTGGAGAGGGCAGCGTTAAAGATAGCTGTCAGGAGCATGATGAGGGTAGCCGGGAACAGCTTGACCACTCTATTTGTGATTTTATCCGAGCCCGGGGCTTTCCTAAGGCGGAGGTCCCGGATGATCTGCTTGACCTCGTCCGTGGTCACGGGAGGTAGGGGGTCTTCCTCTTCGTTGAGAGGGGGTGGGGGTAACGGGAGAGAAGCTCGCCGTTCTACTTCGGAATTGACTTCCTCCAGATGGACAGGGTCGATAGGGAGGGAACTGGGTGTACATTGGAGCTCTAGGCTTTCGGCCAGGCATTCGGCCTTTTCTTCGTCTTCGAAGGCGGGTGGAAGGTTGGGCCTTTTTAGAGGTGGAATAGGGGCAACCGTGTCCTTGGTTAGGGCACGTGAGAGTTGCCAAAAGGCTAGGTGGGAGGGTTTGATGTCGATCATGGTCTGGTTCCAGTTGTTTTCGCGTGCCTCAGCCACTCGTTCCTTGACGGCGCGGTGGAGAGTACGCAGACGGACGCGGTTGTTTTCGGTTGGACGACGATCGTAAGCGCGCATGGCTACGTTCTTTTCCCTAATCAGGTCACGTACGTCGTCGGGCAAGCGCCAGCGTCGATTGCTCTCCACTGGTACTGTCCGAGAGCAATCGCTAATGAGCGATTGCACGTGGCTGGTTAGGGAATCGATTGCGCCGACAGCTTCATCAGCGGTGACTATGCTGCTGGGGATTTGATCGAGGTGGACGGATGAGGCAGACTTGAGGCTTTCGCCCAGTTTGTCCCAGTTCGTCACTACCTTGGTAATAGGGGACTGGCCTGAATCGGGGGGGCCTGCGTTCGGTGTAAGCTCTAAGATTACAGGTCGGTGGTCGGAGACTAACTCGTGGTGCACTGTCACATCATGTATGCCTAGGCTCACATTTTGCAACAGTGCTACATCTAGGATGTCAGGTCTGTGGTTAAGTACGTCAGGAAAGTGAGTTGGTTCTGTGGGCGCAACTAAGTCGATATTTAGCGGCCCTAGTAGGGATTCTAGAACAATACCTCTGGAGTTAGTCGTATGACAGTTCCAGAGGCGGTGTTTCGCGTTTAGGTCGCCCGCCACTATGACAGAGCTTCCCAAGTCGAAAAGGGTTTTCAAGTCTCTTCTGAGTGATAGTTGGATGTCGCTAGACTCGCGGGAGGGGGAAACGTAGGCTGAAACCAGAATGATTGACTCGTGGCCAGTCATGCCGAGCCTGCAGACCGAGGCTTCAATGTACTCGAGAGAGGGCTGATCCATGGGGGAGCAGTACAAGGACTTTTTGTAGTAAATGAGGGTTCCACCGAGGCGGGAGTTGAGCCTATCGTTGCGAACTATCTGATAGTTGGCAATCTTTGGGTCCCTGTTAAAGGGTTTGAGGAAAGTCTCTTGCACTAGGAGTACGTCAACGTCGTGATCTCTCAGGAAGTCTGCGATTTCGTCACGTTGACCACCAATGCCGTTGGCATTGAAAAAGCCGATTTTTACGGAGCGGGGTTTTATTCTGCACACAGTTGTACAATCCATTATGGGTTAACTTGGAATTGAGCTAATGACGAGAAGAGGCGCTCGAACCTCATGGCGATTGTAGCGAGGGCACGACCGTTGCCTTCGTTCATCCTAATCTGGTGGGCTAGTTCCCTAACTTCGCTGGGGTTGAAAGCTTCAGCGAATCGTTCCACCAGGGCGAGATCCGGATCAACGCCGAGGGGGGGGTTTTGTTCCAGCATGGGCTGGTTTACGCGACGAGGTGCCATTTGCACCGGTTTAGAGACAGCGCGAGGGGCGGATGGTAAGGGAGGGGAGTTAGGCCCAGCTGAGGGCTGGGGCTGTGGGGAGCTGCCAGTTGGAGCTGCAGGTGCGGTCTGAGCCGCGAAAGGGGGAAGGGGGAAGTGCCTGCTATTATAGTCAAACACGCCCCAGGGGGAAGGGCGCTGCGGGGCCAGATGGGCCTGAGCAGCGGCTTCAAGGGGTGGTGGGCGGCGTGTGGCGTGCTGAGTCGCGTTGTAAGATGGGCGGGGACGAGGAGCTTTTGGGCACCCGCGGTAGTTGGCGGTGTGACCCAGCTGTTGACACAGCACGCAACCTGGTGGTTCCGTTGTTTCTGAGGGGTTCTTGGGACGGTCGCATTCCTTTGTGGCGTGCGGCTTAAGGCATTTTACGCACCTGGCGGGTGCGAAGCAGTTTCGGGCAGAATGGCCATAGAGCTGGCAATTATGGCACTGGGACGGGAAGCGTCCCTTTTTGGGAGCCTCAACGGATATGCCGGTGAGGTCGCAAACGTGCCGGATCTTAAAGATGGCCTTGCCGGCAACGCCACGGTCAAGGGTGACGAATGCCATTTGGTAGGGTGCGTGACCACGCCCCTTATACATGCGGTGTACGCTTTGGACAGGGAGGTTTTGCTCTATGAGCGAGGCCTTGATGTGCTCGACATCAATCTCAATGGGTATGTTTTTGATGACGACCCGAAGGGATCGTTCATCAGGGAGAGTGTAGGTGTGGAAGGCCACCTTTCTCTCCCGAAGCATTTTGGTTAAGGCTCTGTGGTCGTCTGAGTTGGCCACTGTCACCTTGATCCCGTGTTCGACGGGGCGAGCGGACAAATAATTGACTCGGTGCGACTTGCACCACGAGGAGACATCCGTCCACTTCCCCTTATCCTGAATGAATAGGGGGGGTGGGGAGTCCTTTTTGGCGGGGACTTGGGACTGGGAGGATGAAGCTCCCGGCGTGGGGGTTGGTGGGCTCACCGGGGTGAGTGGGGCTACCTCGCGTAGAGAGGTAGGGGTTGGGGTCGGGGAGGAGGGTTTAGCTGCTTTTGCAACTGCTGCCTCTTCTAAGGGCTTCTTAGCGCGCTTGCGCTTGCCCCGTTTGCCGACTACGGCAAACTCACCTTCATCCTCTTGCGAGGGAGGGGGTGCCGCGTTTGCCGAGGCAGGGGGGGTCTTGGTAGGAGTGGGAGGCTTGTCGTCTGGCTCAGATTGAGCTGACATCGCGGACGGAGGGCGAGATGGGGATGGGGATGGGGGCCGGCTAGAAGGGCGGCTCGGAGGGCGGCTTCCGGAAGGGAGGCTACCATACCTCTTCATGAGGTAATCGACTATGGCTTGATCCTGGAGGAGGTCCTCCAGGGTCTCGGGTTTAGTCTGGCTGGCCATAGTGGCCAGCCAGGGGGACCTACTTTTAAAACCTAAATTTTAACTCCCAGGTGGGTGTTCCTGGGGTGAGTAGTACACTCCTGACCGGGGATAGGCCAGGAGGTGTGTGACGACGGGGTGTGCCCTAAGCTAGTGCTTCCGCTGTTGAAGCTTTATTAGCAGCGGAGTTCCTAAGTCCCTGCCTAGCGATAGCTGGGGTCGACTAGGGAAGCCCCCAAGGCCGACTGGTCCAGCCCCGTCCGGGTTTGCGTTTGCCAGAAGGGCAACCGCGAGCGGCCGGGTCACGCTCGAACTAGCTTCGTTAGCACCGTTAGGTATCCGCTAGCCCACCACTAAAATGCGTGGATTTCGCAAGTGGTTTGTGTCGTTCCAGTCAAGGCCGCCTCGAGTAAAAATACAGAAGTATTAATTACTTTCAGCAGCGACAGTGACCAAAACGGCACGGGTGGGTGGTAATGAAAATTACCGTTTGGGTGTCGTTTTGGACAGTGAGCCTCCTCCGGTAAAATACGAGAAGTATTAATTACCGGAATTGGTCCAATGAACAATTCGACGATGTGTCGATTTAGTCAGAGTTGCCCTCAGTGATATACGTGAAGTATAACTCACTGAGTAGTGGCGACAGAGACCAAACCAACGGAATGGCGAGGTAATGAAAATTACCGGACCGAATAAAAATTCGTGAAGGAGGCGGAGTAGAGCGCAGAAACACGTCCGCACGGTACGACGGCTCGAACAGGAATCCTGCCTTTGAATTTTATAAATTTCTTATTATGATTCGGGTTATTCGTTCGATTTCGTCAACATAGTGAACGAGCTAAATACGGCCATACTGCCAATCAGCGTAGTGCGTAAAAGAGATGGCAAATATACCCTTCCTTCTCTAACGCTACCTAAAAATAAAAGAACAACAATAATTATGAATATTAGTATTTATTTATCTATCTATCTATCCCTCGTTACCTATTAACTAAATATACTTACTAACTAATGGAGATTAAAATTATTATGAATATTAAATGTAATGTAAGGTGTAGTACAAACAAGCAATGTTTGTTTGTTTGTTTGTTGTAAATACTACGGCTACTAGGATATAGATAGATATAATTGAATATATAATAGAGATATATTTATTTATTTATTTATTTGGATGGATGGATGGAATTTATAGTAAATTAAATACTTTTCTTAGTAGAATCATATTGCGGCCCTGAAAAGGGCCTTTTGTGATCGCATCGCAAGCCAGATGCGGCGAGCTGACCGTAAATAGGGACTGAGAATATAATAATAATATCTAAGCCTTCTTCTCGGTCTTCTTCGGCAGTAACACAGCCTGAATGTTGGGCAACACACCACCCTGAGCGATGGTCACGCCGGAGAGGAGTTTATTCAATTCCTCATCGTTGCGGATCGCCAATTGGAGATGTCTCGGTATGATTCTTGTCTTCTTGTTGTCACGTGCCGCGTTACCGGCCAACTCGAGGACCTCAGCTGCGAGATATTCCATGACGGCGGCCAAATAGACCGGTGCACCGGCGCCGACGCGCTCGGCGTAATTGCCGTTACGCAGTAATCTATGTATACGACCGACAGGAAACTGCAAACCGGCACGATTAGAACGAGACTTCGCCTTCCCCTTGACCTTGCCACCCTTGCCGCGTCCAGACATTGTCGATGAATAAAATTTACTGCGTGCAAGTAATGAATGAATGTGAAGTTATATTATAATAACACACACAATATAAACGCGAACCAGTGAAATTAATTAATTACAAAACGATCCGGTTTTTTTTTTTTTTTTTTTTTTTTTTTTTTTTTTTTTTTTTTTTTTTTTTTGGGGAGGACTTAAAGGTGGAGGTCTGAGGGACCATAGACACCCTTACGCGGACTTTTCGGTGAGCGCTTAGGGCTCTCAACCGAGTTTACAAATTTTAGACGACTGACCGCTGAGGGCGCCCCAGTTGGGGCACGAACCTCGGCTCAGGGCGTCGTCGGGGGGCACAAAATAGTGGGACGGACTTCGCTTAAGCGATTTAGAGGAGTTTTAAGGGACGGTCGGATTTCTGGTACGGCTCGGGCCAACTACTGGGGACGAGACTGACTGAGTGGGACGTCGCGACGGGCCTCTCCGGCGAGGGCGAAAACGCGGGCGGTGTTGTATTTGTTTCTTCAGGGCTGCGCGAGCCTCCCTATCCTTAATCTGAGCTAGAGTTGTAGGATCATCCGGCTCGCTGAGGGCGAGTTTAGGCCTACGGATTTTTGAAATCTCTGAAGGAGTATAGTTTGCAGTTTTTACAATTAATGGGTTCGCGTGGTTTAGGGCACGATCGTAATAGCGGCGTGAAGCGCGCTTAATGAATTGCTTAACCGTGGGCAGATTGAGGTCTAAGTGGAGGTCTAAGTTGCGCATGTACCACGGGGCGCCCGTGGCTTTGCGCATGAAGCGGTTTTGAACCACTTGGAGTCTATGGATCAGCTTGGGAGATGCATGTGCGAACACAGTGCATGCATATAGCATAACGGGGCGGATGCACGCGGTGTAGAGTCTCACCTTGCTTTTTAGGGCAAGTTTAGACTTTTTATTTAACAAGAAATGAAGGCGACCGGACACAAAACAGGCGCGTGCACGTACCTGTTTTATGTGGTCGGCAAAGGACAAACGATCATCCAGGGTAACACCGAGATATTTGGCTCGCCTCTCCCAAGGGATCGGCTCGCCGAACATGGTGACTGGAGGGGGGGGAGTGGGGATGAGTTTTTTGGCGGGACTGAAGAACAGCACCGCCTGACTCTTGGTGGGGTTAATTTCGATTCTCCATTTCCGAAACCAGGGACCTAGGGTGTGAGTCGCGGCTTGGAGAACTTTGGCAATTGCCGTGGGGCTCCTGCCAGAATAATATATTGCGGTATCGTCCGCGAATAGGGCTAGCTGTGCTTTGCTAGTTTTTGGGATGTCACTCGTGTAGAGTGTAAACAATAAGGGGGACAGCACAGAGCCTTGGGGGACTCCGGCTAAAACGGGGTGGGCTGAGGATAGCGCTCCTGTTATGCGGTAGTTGAATTGGCGATTCGACAGGAAGTCTCGTAGGATGGTCACGAGTCTGACTGGCACTCCGAGTTTGTACAGCTTATAAATTAAGCCGTTGTGCCAGACTTTGTCGAATGCCTTTGCAACATCGAAGAACAGGACTCCGGTCATCTGACCTTTCTGATAGTTGGAGGCGATGTGTTCAACTATACGGTGAACTTGTTGGACGCACGAGTGTCTAGTTCGAAAGCCGAACTGCTCGTCGGGAATGAGTTTATTAGCGTCGGCATACGCTTTCAGGCGGAGGTATATTAACCTTTCATACATCTTGCCCATGACGTTGAGCAAGCTGATGGGTCGGTAACTGGAGGGCTCGGATTTGGGTTTGCCGGGCTTATGGATCCCAATTACATGGGCTTTTTTCCACTGATGTGGAAAAATGTTATTGGATAAGGCAGCGTTAAAGATCGCTGTCAGGAGCATGATAAGGGTAGCCGGGAACAGCTTTACCACTTTGTTGGTGATTTTATCCGAGCCCGGGGCTTTTCTCGGGTGGAGATCCCGGATGATCTGCTTGACCTCGTCCGGGGTCACGGGAGGGACGGGGTCATCCTCTTCGTTGAGAGGAGGTGGGGGTAGCGGGAGAGAAGCTCGCCGTTCTACTTCCGAATTTACTTCCTCCATATGAACAGGGTCGATAGGGAGGGAACTGGGTGTACACTGAAGCTCCAGGCTTTCGGCCAGGCATTCGGCTTTTTCCTCGTCTTCGAAGGCGAGTGGAAGGTTGGGCCTTTTGAGAGGTGGAATATGGGCAACCGTGTCCTTGGTTAGGGCACGTGAGAGTTGCCAAAAGGCTCGATGGGAGGGCTTTATGTCGATCAGTTTCTGATCCCAGCTTTTCTCGCGGGCCTCGGCCACTCGCTCCTTGACGGCGCGGTGGAGAGTGCGTAAGCGGATTCGGTTGTCCTCGGTCGGACGTCTATCGTATTCGCGCATGGCTGCGTTCTTTACCCTAATCAGGTTACGTACGTCGTCGGGCAAGCGCCAGTGTCGATTGCTCTCCACCGGAACTGTCCGAGAGCAATCGCTAATAAGCGATTGCACGTGGCTGGTCAGGGAGTCGATTGCGCCTACAGCTTCGTCAGCGGTGACTATGCTGCTAGGGATTTGGTCGAGGTGAACGGATGAGGCAGACTTGAGGCTTTCGCCCAGTTTGTCCCAGTTCGTCACGACTTTAGTGAGAGGGGTCCGACCTGAATCAGGGGGGCCTGAGTTCGGTGTAAGTTCTAAGATTACAGGTCGATGGTCGGAGACTAACTCGTGGTGCACTGTCAAGTCGTGTATGCCTAGGCTTACATTCTTCAACAGTGCCACATCGAGGATGTCGGGTCTGTGGTCAAGTACGTTGGGGTAGTGAGTCGGTTCCAGGGGCGCGACTAAATCGATGTTCAGCGGCCCGAGGAGGGATTCTAGTACAATACCTCTGGAGTTGTTCGTATGACAATTCCAGAGGCGGTGTTTCGCGTTTAGGTCGCCCGCCACTATGACAGAGCTTCCTAGTTCGAACAGGGTTTTCAAATCTCTTCTGAGTGATAGTTGGAGGTCGCTTGAAGAGCGAGTTGGGGAAACGTAGGCTGAGACCAGAATGATTGACTCGTGGCCAGTCATGCCGAGCCTGCAGACCGAAGCTTCAATGTACTCAAGTTTGGGCTGATCCATGGGAGAACAGTACAAGGACCTTTTGTAATAAATGAGGGTTCCTCCTAGGGCGGAGTGGAGCCTATCGTTGCGAACTATCTGATAGTTGGCAATCCTGGGATTCCTATGGAAGGGTTTGAGGAACGTCTCTTGTACTAGGAGTATGTCAACGTCATGATCACTCAGGAAATCTGCGATCTCATTTCGTTGACCTGTAATGCCGTTGGCATTAAAGAAGCCTATCTTGATTGAGCGGGGTTTAATTCTGCACACAGTCGAACTATCCATTATGGGTTAACTTTAAATTGAGCTAATGATGAGAAGAGGCGCTCGAACCTCATGGCGATTTGAGCGAGGGCACGACCGTTGCCTTCGTTCACTCTAATTTCGTGGGCTAACTCCCTAACTTCGCTGGGGTTGAAGGCCTCAGCGAATCGCTCCACCAGGGCGAGATCCGGATCAACGCCGTGGGGGGGGTTTGGTTTGGCGCGGCGAGGTGCCGTTGGCACCGATTTGGGGACAGCGCGGGGGATTGGGGCAGGTGGGGAAGGAGTAGGGATGGGGGCGGGGGCGGGAGGTGAGGGACCAGCTGAAGGCTGGGGTTGGGTGGGGCTGTCCGCCTGAGCTGCGGGTGCGGTTTTAGTCGCAAAGTGGGGAAGGGGGAATTGGTTGCTTTCATAATTGAAAGCTCCCCACGGTGAAGGGCGCTGCGGGGCCAGATGGGCCTGTGCAGCGGGTGCTGTAGGGGGTGGACGTCGCGTTGCGTTACGCGGCGAGTCGTATGAAATACGGGGGCGAGGCGCTTTCGGGCATCCGCGGTAGTTCGCGGTATGCCCTAGCGACTGGCAGAGGACGCAACCAGGTGGTTCCGTTGCCTCTGCGGGGTTCTTAGGACGGCTGCAATCTTTCGTTGCGTGTGGGATCAGGCATTTAACGCACCTAGCTGGTGCGTAACAATTGCGGGCGGAGTGGCCATAAAGTTGGCAGTTGTGACATTGGGACGGGTAACGTCCCTTCTTGGGTGATTCTACGTAAAAACCTGAAAGGTCACAAAGCTCTTTCAGGCGGAAGATGGCCTTACCGGCTGGTCCACGGTCCAGGGACACGAAGACCATGTTATAGGGGGCGTGACCGCGACCCTTGTACATCCGGTGGACGGATTGCACCGGGAGGTTTTGATTGAGGAGGGATGTTTTGATGTAATCTACATCGAACTCTTTGGGGACATTTTTGATGATGACCCGGAGGGATCGCTCATCTGGGAGAGTATAGGTGTGGAAAGCCACAAACCTATCTCGGAGCATTTTGCTCAGGGCTCTGTGATCGTCAGAGGTGACCACAGTGACCTTGATCCCGTGCTCAGTGGGACGGGCGGAAGTATAATTGATGCGGTTGTTTTTGCACCAAGTAGAGACCTCGGGCCACTTTACCTTGTCCTGAATGAACAGGGGGGGTGGCGAGTCTCTCTTCTGGGACTGGGGTTCGGGATGAGGGACGGGTAGGGTTCCGGGGATCCTATGGATCGGGATATCCATAGGAGCGGGAGCGGGGGAGAGTCCTCTCTGGCTGCCGGAAGGGGAGCCAGGGGTAAGGCTCATGAGAGGCAGGATGGGAATGGGAGAGGGTGTGGGGGATTGAGAGGGCTTGGCCGCTTTCGCGACTGCCGCCTCCTCGGAGGGTTTCTTGGCTCGCTTGCGCTTGCCGCTTTTGGTGAGGACTTCGGTGAAGCCGTCGTCCGATGAATGGGTGGGGGGAGGAGCCTCGCTTGAGCGCGGGGGCTGGGACGGGGGAGGGATCTCGCTAGAAGGCGAGGGTTGGGAGGGGGGGAGGACGCCGCTAGAGAGCGACAGTTGGGTGGGGGGGATGGAGGGGGAGCTCGCAATGGAGCATGCCGACATGGCGGAGGAGGGGCGGGAGGGCGAGAGAAATGGCAAGTTGCCATGGCGTTTAATGAGAAAGCTCAACGTGATTTCATCCTGGAGGATATCCTCCAGGGTCTGCGGGTTAATCTGGCTGGCCATAGTGGCCAGCCAGGGGGACCTACTAAAAAACTCTAATTTTCTCCCGGGTGGGTGCGCCCGGGGTGAGTATTACTCTCCTGGCCGGGGTTAGGCCAGGAGGTGTGTGACGAACGACGGGGTGAGCCCTAAGCTGGTGCTTCCGCTGTTGAAGCTTTATTAAGCAGCGGAGTTCCTACGTCCCTGCCTAGCGATAGCTGGGGTCGACTAGGGAAGCCCCCAAGGCCGACTGGTCCAGCCCCGTCCGGGTTTGCGTTTGCCAAAAGGGCAACCGCGAGCGGCCGGGTCACGCTCGAGCTAGCTTCGTTAACACCGTAAGGTATCCACTAGCCCACCACAGAAAGTCGTGGTTTTTGCAAGGTTTTTGTGTCGCTCTTGTCAAGGCCGCCTCCAGTAATAATACGGAAGTATTAAATACTTTCACCAGCGACAGTGACTAAAACGGCACAGTTGGTTGGTAATGAAAATTACCGATTGGGTGTCGATTTGAGCACTTAGCCTCTTCCAGTGAAATACGCGAAGTATTAATCACTGGAATTAGCTTAATGAGCAATTCGACGAAATGGCGAGGTAATAAAAACACCGGACCAAAATTCCGAGAATGCCGGGTAGCCGAACAATGCCACTATAAAAGCGACCGTCCGGTACGACGGCTCAAACGGAACTAAAACCTAAAAAACACTACAATTTTTCTGGTTCGAGCATTATTTATACCCTACGTGTGACGAGTAGCGCACTATCAAAACGCGATGCCATCCGTGAGTACGAACGAGACAGACGAAGGTAACAATTGTGCGATTTCATTGGTTGGTTGGTATGGTATGGTATGGTAGGTACCTACCGTACCACGTACGTAATTATAGATATTGAGTTGAGGTGAAATTATTATGTTTGTTTACTTCAAATTTATTATTATGTATGTAAATATAAATAGTTTAAATTTTTCACATTACATTTACATACATACATACATACATACATACATACATACGGAGATGTTATTATTATTATTTTTTTTTTTTTTTTTTTTTTATTATTAAGTTACACATTTAAATTATATAATACCTACAATATATAGATTCCGCGTTGCATTTTCTTTCTCATGAGATAGGTATCTTATGGTTGCGAGTTTGTAAAGTTTGTTTGTTTCATTCCAATTCTTTCTTTCTGAATTCAAAAGTACCTACCTATCATAATGTTATACATAATATTATGTATTATGAAGTTATCTAACTACGTATGATTTGATGAAATTTTATACTAGTCTATTATTTATTATATATTAAAAGTTAATTTAAAGTCATAACGTCATGTGTGTGGGAAATTGTTTGTTTGATATATATGTGGCCCTGAAAAGGGCCTTTTTATTAGCACGATGCTTGCGCTGCGGGATTAAGTTGAACGAGTTTAGTACACATTCACCACCGGCCGGCCAGCACACGAACAAACAACGGGTGGTTGGTTGGGTGACTAAGCGCGTTCGCCTCTGATCCTGCGCGCCAGCTGTATATCCTTGGGCATGATGGTGACACGTTTGGCGTGAATAGCGCACAAGTTGGTGTCCTCAAAAAGGCCGACCAGATAAGCCTCGCTGGCCTCCTGCAGCGCCATAACGGCCGAACTCTGGAAACGTAGATCTGTCTTGAAATCTTGTGCGATCTCACGGACGAGACGTTGGAATGGCAGTTTGCGAATCAACAACTCTGTACTCTTCTGGTAGCGACGGATCTCACGGAGTGCAACAGTTCCCGGTCTGTAGCGATGCGGTTTCTTGACACCACCGGTTGCCGGTGCACTCTTGCGCGCAGCCTTGGTGGCCAGCTGTTTACGTGGCGCTTTACCGCCTGTGGATTTACGAGCGGTCTGTTTTGTACGTGCCATAGCGAGCGACGACTACGAATCAATGAAAAATATAAAATATAATCGAAAATTTCGAATACGAACGAACACCGAGTCTGCCTGCGTAAACGAATATGACGACGAACTGTTTTTTTTTTTTTTTTTGGGGAGGACTTAAAGGTGGAGGTCTGAGGGACCATAGACACCCTTACGCGGACTTTTCGGTGAGCGCTTAGGGCTCTCAACCGAGTTTACAAATTTTAGACGACTGACCGCTGAGGGCGCCCCAGTTGGGGCACGAACCTCGGCTCAGGGCGTCGTCGGGGGGCACAAAATAGTGGGACGGACTTCGCCTAAGCGATTTAGAGGAGTTTTAAGGGACGGTCGGATTACTGGTACGGCTCGGGCCAACTACTGGGGACGAGACTGACTGAGTGGGACGTCGCGACGGGCCTCTCCGGCGAGGGCGAAAACGCGGGCGGTGTTGTATTTGTTTCTTCAGGGCTGCGCGAGCCTCCCTATCTTTAATCTGAGCTAGAGTTGTAGGGTCATCCGGCTCGCTGAGGGCGAGTTTAGGCCTACGGATTTTTGAAATCTCTGAAGGAGTATAGTTTGCAGTTTTTACAATTAATGGGTTCGCGTGGTTTAGGGCACGATCGTAATAGCGGCGTGAAGCGCGCTTAATGAATTGCTTAACCGTGGGCAGATTGAGGTCTATGTGGAGGTCTAAGTTGCGCATGTACCACGGGGCGCCCGTGGCTTTGCGCATGAAGCGGTTTTGAACCACTTGGAGTCTATGGATCAGCTTGGGGGATGCATGTGCGAACACAGTGCATGCATATAGCATAACGGGGCGGATGCACGCGGTGTAGAGTCTCACCTTGCTTTTTAGGGCAAGTTTAGACTTTTTATTTAACAAGAAATGAAGGCGACCGGACACAAAACAGGCGCGTGCACGAACCTGTTTTATATGGTCGGCAAAGGACAAACGATCATCCAGGGTAACACCGAGATATTTGGCTCGCCTCTCCCAAGGGATCGGCTCGCCGAACATGGTGACTGGAGGGGGGGGAGTGGGGATGAGTTTCTTGGCGGGACTGAAGAACAGCACCGCCTGACTCTTGGTGGGGTTAATTTCGATTCTCCATTTCCGAAACCAGGGACCTAGGGTGTGAGTCGCGGCTTGGAGAACTTTGGCAATTGCCGTGGGGCTCCTGCCAGAATAATATATTGCGGTATCGTCCGCGAATAGGGCTAGCTGCGCTTTGCTAGTTTTTGGGATGTCACTCGTGTAGAGTGTAAACAATAAGGGGGACAGCACAGAGCCTTGAGGGACTCCGGCTAGAACGGGGTGGGCTGAGGATAGCGCTCCTGTTATTCGGTAGTTGAATTGGCGATTCGACAAGAAGTCTCGTAGGATGGTCACGAGTCTGACTGGCACTCCGAGTTTGTACAGCTTATAAATTAAGCCGTTGTGCCAGACTTTGTCGAATGCCTTTGCAACATCGAAGAACAGGACTCCGGTCATCTGACCTTTCTGATAGTTGGAGGCGATGTGTTCAACGATACGGTGAACTTGTTGGACGCACGAGTGTCTAGTTCGAAAGCCGAACTGCTCGTCGGGAATGAGTTTATTAGCGTCGGCATACGCTTTGAGGCGGAGGTATATTAACCTTTCATACATCTTGCCCATGACGTTGAGCAAGCTGATGGGTCGGTAACTGGAGGGCTCGGATTTGGGTTTGCCGGGCTTATGGATCCCAATTACATGGGCTTTTTTCCACTGATGTGGAAAAATGTTATTGGATAAGGCAGCGTTAAAGATCGCTGTCAGGAGCATGATAAGGGTAGCCGGGAACAGCTTTACCACTTTGTTGGTGATTTTATCCGAGCCCGGGGCTTTTCTCGGGTGGAGATCCCGGATGATCTGCTTGACCTCGTCCGGGGTCACGGGAGGGACGGGGTCTTCCTCTTCGTTGAGAGGAGGTGGGGGTAACGGGAGAGAAGCTCGCCGTTCTACTTCCGAATTTACTTCCTCCATATGAACAGGGTCGATAGGGAGGGAACTGGGTGTACACTGAAGCTCCAGGCTTTCGGCCAGGCATTCGGCTTTTTCCTCGTCTTCGAAGGCGAGTGGAAGGTTGGGCCTTTTGAGAGGTGGAATATGGGCAACCGTGTCCTTGGTTAGGGCACGTGAGAGTTGCCAAAAGGCTCGATGGGAGGGCTTTATGTCGATCAGTTTCTGATCCCAGCTTTTTTCGCGGGCCTCGGCCACTCGCTCCTTGACGGCGCGGTGGAGAGTGCGTAAGCGGATTCGGTTGTCCTCGGTCGGACGTCTATCGTATTCGCGCATGGCTGCGTTCTTTACCCTAATCAGGTTACGTACGTCGTCGGGCAAGCGCCAGTGTCGATTGCTCTCCACCGGAACTGTCCGAGAGCAATCGCTAATAAGCGATTGCACGTGGCTGGTCAGGGAGTCGATTGCGCCTACAGCTTCGTCAGCGGTGACTATGCTGCTGGGGATTTGGTCGAGGTGAACGGATGAGGCAGACTTGAGGCTTTCGCCCAGTTTGTCCCAGTTCGTCACGACTTTAGTGAGAGGGGTCCGACCTGAATCAGGGGGGCCTGAGTTCGGTGTAAGTTCTAAGATTACAGGTCGATGGTCGGAGACACGACGAACTGACCGAGACGGTAGTATTTATAATGTACACGAAGGAGACGGCCTTTGTATATCTATCACTCTCACACAATGAAAATAATACGAACGAAACGAAATGAAACGAAACCCAGGATATTATTTATTAATTTGGTAGGTAGGTAGGTAGGTAGGTAGGTAGGTAGGTAGGTAGGTAGGTAGGTAGGTAGGTAGGTAGGTAGGTATGTATGTATGTATGTATGTATGTATGTATGTATGTATGTATGTATGTATGTATGTATGTATGTATGTATGTATGTATGTATGTATGTATGTACATGCATATTATTGTTATGTATTATAATTAATTTAAATTTTCACAATACCTATATAAAATATATTGTATTGTTGACGTGATGATAATTGATTGTTATAACATTTTATATAGGATATATTGTATAGGTAGGTATGTATGTATGTATGTATTATTTATTTAAATAATATGTTTCGTTCGTTTGTATCATGGCTTATATTAATGTTAGCATTATTAAAATAAAAAAAATAATACTTTCAATCATCAGGGTAAGTAAATAAGTAAGTAAGTAAGTAAGTAATAATATGAATAATTTTTTGGCCCTGAAAAGGGCCTTTTGAGTTTCAATGCTTGTGCATGTTTTGAGTACGCATAAAAGCGTACAAAGATACATGCAAGCACTGTGCGAAGTGCGACGCCTTCCTGCTCCTCCTCACTTGGAGCTGGTGTATTTGGTGACGGCTTTGGTGCCCTCACTCACCGCGTGCTTGGCAAGCTCGCCGGGCAACAGAAGTCTCACAGAGGTCTGCACCTCCCTGGAGGTGATGGTAGAACGTTTGTTGTAATGGGCGAGACGAGATGCTTCAGCGGCGATACGTTCGAATATGTCATTAACGAACGAATTCATAATAGACATGGCCTTGCTGGATATACCGGTGTCGGGATGCACCTGCTTGAGCACCTTGTAGATGTAAATGGCATAGCTCTCCTTCCTCTTGTGCTTCTTCTTTTTCTTGTCGGTTTTGGAGATGTTCTTCTGTGCTTTGCCAGATTTCTTGGCAGCCTTTCCGCTAGTCTTAGGCGGCATAATGTAAGTAGATAGTATTTATGCAAGATAAATCAAACACTGTTAGCGACCGAGGGGTACGTACGTAGCTGACTGACTGACAGACACGTGAGAATGCCTTTGAATTTTATAAATTTCTTATTATGATTCGGGTTATTCGTTCGATTTCGTCAACATAGTGAACGAGCTAAATACGGCCATACTGCCAATCAGCGTAGTGCGTAAAAGAGATGGCAAATATACCCTTCCTTCTCTAACGCTACCTAAAAATAAAAGAACAACAATAATTATGAATATTAGTATTTATTTATCTATCTATCTATCCCTCGTTACCTATTAACTAAATATACTTACTAACTAATGGAGATTAAAATTATTATGAATATTAAATGTAATGTAAGGTGTAGTACAAACAAGCAATGTTTGTTTGTTTGTTTGTTGTAAATACTACGGCTACTAGGATATAGATAGATATAATTGAATATATAATAGAGATATATTTATTTATTTATTTATTTGGATGGATGGATGGAATTTATAGTAAATTAAATACTTTTCTTAGTAGAATCATATTGCGGCCCTGAAAAGGGCCTTTTGTGATCGCATCGCAAGCCAGATGCGGCGAGCTGACCGTAAATAGGGACTGAGAATATAATAATAATATCTAAGCCTTCTTCTCGGTCTTCTTCGGCAGTAACACAGCCTGAATGTTGGGCAACACACCACCCTGAGCGATGGTCACGCCGGAGAGGAGTTTATTCAATTCCTCATCGTTGCGGATCGCCAATTGGAGATGTCTCGGTATGATTCTTGTCTTCTTGTTGTCACGTGCCGCGTTACCGGCCAACTCGAGGACCTCAGCTGCGAGATATTCCATGACGGCGGCCAAATAGACCGGTGCACCGGCGCCGACGCGCTCGGCGTAATTGCCGTTACGCAGTAATCTATGTATACGACCGACAGGAAACTGCAAACCGGCACGATTAGAACGAGACTTCGCCTTCCCCTTGACCTTGCCACCCTTGCCGCGTCCAGACATTGTCGATGAATAAAATTTACTGCGTGCAAGTAATGAATGAATGTGAAGTTATATTATAATAACACACACAATATAAACGCGAACCAGTGAAATTAATTAATTACAAAACGATCCGTTTTTTTTTTTTTTTTTTTTTTTGGGGAGGACTTAAAGGTGGAGGTCTGAGGGACCATAGACACCCTTACGCGGACTTTTCGGTGAGCGCTTAGGGCTCTCAACCGAGTTTACAAATTTTAGACGACTGACCGCTGAGGGCGCCCCAGTTGGGGCACGAACCTCGGCTCAGGGCGTCGTCGGGGGGCACAAAATAGTGGGACGGACTTCGCCTAAGCGATTTAGAGGAGTTTTAAGGGACGGTCGGATTACTGGTACGGCTCGGGCCAACTACTGGGGACGAGACTGACTGAGTGGGACGTCGCGACGGGCCTCTCCGGCGAGGGCGAAAACGCGGGCGGTGTTGTATTTGTTTCTTCAGGGCTGCGCGAGCCTCCCTATCCTTAATCTGAGCTAGAGTTGTAGGGTCATCCGGCTCGCTGAGGGCGAGTTTAGGCCTACGGATTTTTGAAATCTCTGAAGGAGTATAGTTTGCAGTTTTTACAATTAATGGGTTCGCGTGGTTTAGGGCACGATCGTAATAGCGGCGTGAAGCGCGCTTAATGAATTGCTTAACCGTGGGCAGATTGAGGTCTATGTGGAGGTCTAAGTTGCGCATGTACCACGGGGCGCCCGTGGCTTTGCGCATGAAGCGGTTTTGAACCACTTGGAGTCTATGGATCAGCTTGGGAGATGCATGTGCGAACACAGTGCATGCATATAGCATAACGGGGCGGATGCACGCGGTGTAGAGTCTTACCTTGCTTTTTAGGGCAAGTTTAGACTTTTTATTTAACAAGAAATGAAGGCGACCGGACACAAAACAGGCGCGTGCACGAACCTGTTTAATGTGGTCGGCAAAGGACAAACGATCATCCAGGGTAACACCGAGATATTTGGCTCGCCTCTCCCAAGGGATCGGCTCGCCGAACATGGTGACTGGAGGGGGGGGAGTGGGGATGAGTTTCTTGGCGGGACTGAAGAACAGCACCGCCTGACTCTTGGTGGGGTTGATTTCGATTCTCCATTTCCGAAACCAGGGACCTAGGGTGTGAGTCGCGGCTTGGAGAACTTTGGCAATTGCCGTGGGGCTCCTGCCAGAATAATATATTGCGGTATCGTCCGCGAATAGGGCTAGCTGTGCTTTGCTAGTTTTTGGGATGTCACTCGTGTAGAGTGTAAACAATAAGGGGGACAGCACAGAGCCTTGGGGGACTCCGGCTAAAACGGGGTGGGCTGAGGATAGCGCTCCTGTTATGCGGTAGTTGAATTGGCGATTCGACAGGAAGTCTCGTAGGATGGTCACGAGTCTGACTGGCACTCCGAGTTTGTACAGCTTATAAATTAAGCCGTTGTGCCAGACTTTGTCGAATGCCTTTGCAACATCGAAGAACAGGACTCCGGTCATCTGACCTTTCTGATAGTTGGAGGCGATGTGTTCAACTATACGGTGAACTTGTTGGACGCACGAGTGTCTAGTTCGAAAGCCGAACTGCTCGTCGGGAATGAGTTTATTAGCGTCGGCATACGCTTTCAGGCGGAGGTATATTAACCTTTCATACATCTTGCCCATGACGTTGAGCAAGCTGATGGGTCGGTAACTGGAGGGCTCGGATTTGGGTTTGCCGGGCTTATGGATCCCAATTACATGGGCTTTTTTCCACTGATGTGGAAAAATGTTATTGGATAAGGCAGCGTTAAAGATCGCTGTCAGGAGCATGATAAGGGTAGCCGGGAACAGCTTTACCACTTTGTTGGTGATTTTATCCGAGCCCGGGGCTTTTCTCGGGTGGAGATCCCGGATGATCTGCTTGACCTCGTCCGGGGTCACGGGAGGGACGGGGTCATCCTCTTCGTTGAGAGGAGGTGGGGGTAGCGGGAGAGAAGCTCGCCGTTCTACTTCCGAATTTACTTCCTCCATATGAACAGGGTCGATAGGGAGGGAACTGGGTGTACACTGAAGCTCCAGGCTTTCGGCCAGGCATTCGGCTTTTTCCTCGTCTTCGAAGGCGAGTGGAAGGTTGGGCCTTTTGAGAGGTGGAATATGGGCAACCGTGTCCTTGGTTAGGGCACGTGAGAGTTGCCAAAAGGCTCGATGGGAGGGCTTTATGTCGATCAGTTTCTGATCCCAGCTTTTCTCGCGGGCCTCGGCCACTCGCTCCTTGACGGCGCGGTGGAGAGTGCGTAAGCGGATTCGGTTGTCCTCGGTCGGACGTCTATCGTATTCGCGCATGGCTGCGTTCTTTACCCTAATCAGGTTACGTACGTCGTCGGGCAAGCGCCAGTGTCGATTGCTCTCCACCGGAACTGTCCGAGAGCAATCGCTAATAAGCGATTGCACGTGGCTGGTCAGGGAGTCGATTGCGCCTACAGCTTCGTCAGCGGTGACTATGCTGCTAGGGATTTGGTCGAGGTGAACGGATGAGGCAGACTTGAGGCTTTCGCCCAGTTTGTCCCAGTTCGTCACGACTTTAGTGAGAGGGGTCCGACCTGAATCAGGGGGGCCTGAGTTCGGTGTAAGTTCTAAGATTACAGGTCGATGGTCGGAGACTAACTCGTGGTGCACTGTCAAGTCGTGTATGCCTAGGCTTACATTCTTCAACAGTGCCACATCGAGGATGTCGGGTCTGTGGTCAAGTACGTTGGGGTAGTGAGTCGGTTCCAGGGGCGCGACTAAATCGATGTTCAGCGGCCCGAGGAGGGATTCTAGTACAATACCTCTGGAGTTGTTCGTATGACAATTCCAGAGGCGGTGTTTCGCGTTTAGGTCGCCCGCCACTATGACAGAGCTTCCTAGTTCGAACAGGGTTTTCAAATCTCTTCTGAGTGATAGTTGGAGGTCGCTTGAAGAGCGAGTTGGGGAAACGTAGGCTGAGACCAGAATGATTGACTCGTGGCCAGTCATGCCGAGCCTGCAGACCGAAGCTTCAATGTACTCAAGTTTGGGCTGATCCATGGGAGAACAGTACAAGGACCTTTTGTAATAAATGAGGGTTCCTCCTAGGGCGGAGTGGAGCCTATCGTTGCGAACTATCTGATAGTTGGCAATCCTGGGATTCCTATGGAAGGGTTTGAGGAACGTCTCTTGTACTAGGAGTATGTCAACGTCATGATCACTCAGGAAATCTGCGATCTCATTTCGTTGACCTGTAATGCCGTTGGCATTAAAGAAGCCTATCTTGATTGAGCGGGGTTTAATTCTGCACACAGTCGAACTATCCATTATGGGTTAACTTTAAATTGAGCTAATGATGAGAAGAGGCGCTCGAACCTCATGGCGATTTGAGCGAGGGCACGACCGTTGCCTTCGTTCACTCTAATTTCGTGGGCTAACTCCCTAACTTCGCTGGGGTTGAAGGCCTCAGCGAATCGCTCCACCAGGGCGAGATCCGGATCAACGCCGTGGGGGGGGTTTGGTTTGGCGCGGCGAGGTGCCGTTGGCACCGATTTGGGGACAGCGCGGGGGATTGGGGCAGGTGGGGAAGGAGTAGGGATGGGGGCGGGGGCGGGAGGTGAGGGACCAGCTGAAGGCTGGGGTTGGGTGGGGCTGTCCGCCTGAGCTGCGGGTGCGGTTTTAGTCGCAAAGTGGGGAAGGGGGAATTGGTTGCTTTCATAATTGAAAGCTCCCCACGGTGAAGGGCGCTGCGGGGCCAGATGGGCCTGTGCAGCGGGTGCTGTAGGGGGTGGACGTCGCGTTGCGTTACGCGGCGAGTCGTATGAAATACGGGGGCGAGGCGCTTTCGGGCATCCGCGGTAGTTCGCGGTATGCCCTAGCGACTGGCAGAGGACGCAACCAGGTGGTTCCGTTGCCTCTGCGGGGTTCTTAGGACGGCTGCAATCTTTCGTTGCGTGTGGGATCAGGCATTTAACGCACCTAGCTGGTGCGTAACAATTGCGGGCGGAGTGGCCATAAAGTTGGCAGTTGTGACATTGGGACGGGTAACGTCCCTTCTTGGGTGATTCTACGTAAAAACCTGAAAGGTCACAAAGCTCTTTCAGGCGGAAGATGGCCTTACCGGCTGGTCCACGGTCCAGGGACACGAAGACCATGTTATAGGGGGCGTGACCGCGACCCTTGTACATCCGGTGGACGGATTGCACCGGGAGGTTTTGATTGAGGAGGGATGTTTTGATGTAATCTACATCGAACTCTTTGGGGACATTTTTGATGATGACCCGGAGGGATCGCTCATCTGGGAGAGTATAGGTGTGGAAAGCCACAAACCTATCTCGGAGCATTTTGCTCAGGGCTCTGTGATCGTCAGAGGTGACCACAGTGACCTTGATCCCGTGCTCAGTGGGACGGGCGGAAGTATAATTGATGCGGTTGTTTTTGCACCAAGTAGAGACCTCGGGCCACTTTACCTTGTCCTGAATGAACAGGGGGGGTGGCGAGTCTCTCTTCTGGGACTGGGGTTCGGGATGAGGGACGGGTAGGGTTCCGGGGATCCTATGGATCGGGATATCCATAGGAGCGGGAGCGGGGGAGAGTCCTCTCTGGCTGCCGGAAGGGGAGCCAGGGGTAAGGCTCATGAGAGGCAGGATGGGAATGGGAGAGGGTGTGGGGGATTGAGAGGGCTTGGCCGCTTTCGCGACTGCCGCCTCCTCGGAGGGTTTCTTGGCTCGCTTGCGCTTGCCGCTTTTGGTGAGGACTTCGGTGAAGCCGTCGTCCGATGAATGGGTGGGGGGAGGAGCCTCGCTTGAGCGCGGGGGCTGGGACGGGGGAGGGATCTCGCTAGAAGGCGAGGGTTGGGAGGGGGGGAGGACGCCGCTAGAGAGCGACAGTTGGGTGGGGGGGATGGAGGGGGAGCTCGCAATGGAGCATGCCGACATGGCGGAGGAGGGGCGGGAGGGCGAGAGAAATGGCAAGTTGCCATGGCGTTTAATGAGAAAGCTCAACGTGATTTCATCCTGGAGGATATCCTCCAGGGTCTGCGGGTTAATCTGGCTGGCCATAGTGGCCAGCCAGGGGGACCTACTAAAAAACTCTAATTTTCTCCCGGGTGGGTGCGCCCGGGGTGAGTATTACTCTCCTGGCCGGGGTTAGGCCAGGAGGTGTGTGACGAACGACGGGGTGAGCCCTAAGCTGGTGCTTCCGCTGTTGAAGCTTTATTAAGCAGCGGAGTTCCTACGTCCCTGCCTAGCGATAGCTGGGGTCGACTAGGGAAGCCCCCGGATTTTTTTTAAACCTTTATATGCAATAGTAGATCGTCAAACGCTATACTAAGACGACGAGCGAACTCGAACGAGCTACGGTGAGCCAGAACGTAATGGACGTGGTGGATATTTTAAATTGAAATTGAGTAAGGGAGAGAGAGCGAGAGAGTAAGTGAGTGAGAGAGAGCGAGCGAGCGATTGAACGAGCGTTCGAGAGCGGGGGGAGGGCGGGGTGTAGGGAGGAGAGAGAATAAGTGAAATTCGTGAAAATATGTATTAATTAGGTAATTTGTTTTGTGCGATGAAGGAGTTCCGTTTGAGCCGTCGTACCGGACGGTCGCTTCCATAGTGGCATTGTTCGGCTACCCGGCATTCTCGGAATTTTGGTCCGGTGATTTTATTACCTCGCCATTTCGTCGAATTGCTCATTAGGCTAATTCCAGTGATTAATACTTCGCGTATTTCACTGGAAGAGGCTAAGTGCTCAAATCGACACCCAATCGGTAATTTTCATTACCAACCAACTGTGCCGTTTTAGTCACTGTCGCTGGTGAAAGTATTTAATACTTCCGTATTATTACTGGAGGCGGCCTTGACGAGAGCGACACAAAAACCTTGTGAAAACCACGACTTTCTGTGGTGGGCTAGTGGATACCTTACGGTGTTAACGAAGCTAGCTCGAGCGTGACCCGGCCGCTCGCGGTTGCCCTTTTGGCAAACGCAAACCCGGACGGGGCTGGACCAGTCGGCCTTGGGGGCTTCCCTAGTCGACCCCAGCTATCGCTAGGCAGGGACGTAGGAACTCCGCTGCTTAATAAAGATTCAACAGCGGAAGCACCAGCTTAGGGCACACCCCGTCGTTCGTCACACACCTCCTGGCCTAACCCCGGCCAGGAGAGTAATACTCACCCCGGGCGCACCCACCCGGGAGTAAATTAGAGTTTGTTAATAGGTCCCCCTGGCTGGCCACTATGGCCAGCCAGATTAACCCGCAGACCCTGGAGGATATCCTCCAGGATGAAATCACGTTGAGCTTTCTCATTAAACGCCATGGCAACTTGCCATTTCTCTCGCCCTCCCGCCCCTCCTCCGCCATGTCGGCATGCTCCATTGCGAGCTCCCCCTCCATCCCCCCCACCCAACAGTCGCTCTCTAGCGGCGTCCTCCCCCCCTCCCAACCCTCGCCTTCTAGCGAGATCCCTCCCCCGTCCCAGCCCCCGCGCTCAAGCGAGGCTCCTCCCCCCACCCATTCATCGGACGACGGCTTCACCGAAGTCCTCACCAAAAGCGGCAAGCGCAAGCGAGCCAAGAAACCCTCCGAGGAGGCGGCAGTCGCGAAAGCGGCCAAACCCTCTCAATCCCCCACACCCTCTCCCATTCCCATCCTGCCTCTCATGAGCCTTACCCCTGGCTCCCCTTCCGGCAGCCAGAGAGGACTCTCCCCCGCTCCCGCTCCTATGGATATCCCGATCCATAGGATCCCCGGAACCCTACCCGTCCCTCATCCCGAACCCCAGTCCCAGAAGAGAGACTCGCCACCCCCCCTGTTCATTCAGGACAAGGTAAAGTGGCCCGAGGTCTCTACTTGGTGCAAAAACAACCGCATCAATTATACTTCCGCCCGTCCCACTGAGCACGGGATCAAAGTCACTGTGGTCACCTCTGACGATCACAGAGCCCTGAGCAAAATGCTCCGAGATAGGTTTGTGGCTTTCCACACCTACACTCTCCCAGATGAGCGATCCCTCCGGGTCATCATCAAAAATGTCCCCAAAGAGTTCGATGTAGATTACATCAAAACATCCCTCCTCAATCAAAACCTCCCGGTGCAATCCGTCCACCGGATGTACAAGGGTCGCGGTCACGCCCCCTATAACATGGTCTTCGTGTCCCTGGACCGTGGACCAGCCGGTAAGGCCATCTTCCGCCTGAAAGAGCTTTGTGACCTTTCAGGTTTTTACGTAGAATCACCCAAGAAGGGACGTTACCCGTCCCAATGTCACAACTGCCAACTTTATGGCCACTCCGCCCGCAATTGTTACGCACCAGCTAGGTGCGTTAAATGCCTGATCCCACACGCAACGAAAGATTGCAGCCGTCCTAAGAACCCCGCAGAGGCAACGGAACCACCTGGTTGCGTCCTCTGCCAGTCGCTAGGGCATACCGCGAACTACCGCGGATGCCCGAAAGCGCCTCGCCCCCGTATTTCATACGACTCGCCGCGTAACGCAACGCGACGTCCACCCCCTACAGCACCCGCTGCACAGGCCCATCTGGCCCCGCAGCGCCCTTCACCGTGGGGAGCTTTCAATTATGAAAGCAACCAATTCCCCCTTCCCCACTTTGCGACTAAAACCGCACCCGCAGCTCAGGCGGACAGCCCCACCCAACCCCAGCCTTCAGCTGGTCCCTCACCTCCCGCCCCCGCCCCCATCCCTACTCCTTCCCCACCTGCCCCAATCCCCCGCGCTGTCCCCAAATCGGTGCCAACGGCACCTCGCCGCGCCAAACCAAACCCCCCCCACGGCGTTGATCCGGATCTCGCCCTGGTGGAGCGATTCGCTGAGGCCTTCAACCCCAGCGAAGTTAGGGAGTTAGCCCACGAAATTAGAGTGAACGAAGGCAACGGTCGTGCCCTCGCTCAAATCGCCATGAGGTTCGAGCGCCTCTTCTCATCATTAGCTCAATTTAAAGTTAACCCATAATGGATAGTTCGACTGTGTGCAGAATTAAACCCCGCTCAATCAAGATAGGCTTCTTTAATGCCAACGGCATTACAGGTCAACGAAATGAGATCGCAGATTTCCTGAGTGATCATGACGTTGACATACTCCTAGTACAAGAGACGTTCCTCAAACCCTTCCATAGGAATCCCAGGATTGCCAACTATCAGATAGTTCGCAACGATAGGCTCCACTCCGCCCTAGGAGGAACCCTCATTTATTACAAAAGGTCCTTGTACTGTTCTCCCATGGATCAGCCCAAACTTGAGTACATTGAAGCTTCGGTCTGCAGGCTCGGCATGACTGGCCACGAGTCAATCATTCTGGTCTCAGCCTACGTTTCCCCAACTCGCTCTTCAAGCGACCTCCAACTATCACTCAGAAGAGATTTGAAAACCCTGTTCGAACTAGGAAGCTCTGTCATAGTGGCGGGCGACCTAAACGCGAAACACCGCCTCTGGAATTGCCATACGAACAACTCCAGAGGTATTGTACTAGAATCCCTCCTCGGGCCGCTGAACATCGATTTAGTCGCGCCCCTGGAACCGACTCACTACCCCAACGTACTTGACCACAGACCCGACATCCTCGATGTGGCACTGTTGAAGAATGTAAGCCTAGGCATACACGACTTGACAGTGCACCACGAGTTAGTCTCCGACCATCGACCTGTAATCTTAGAACTTACACCGAACTCAGGCCCCCCTGATTCAGGTCGGACCCCTCTCACTAAAGTCGTGACGAACTGGGACAAACTGGGCGAAAGCCTCAAGTCTGCCTCATCCGTTCACCTCGACCAAATCCCTAGCAGCATAGTCACCGCTGACGAAGCTGTAGGCGCAATCGACTCCCTGACCAGCCACGTGCAATCGCTTATTAGCGATTGCTCTCGGACAGTTCCGGTGGAGAGCAATCGACACTGGCGCTTGCCCGACGACGTACGTAACCTGATTAGGGTAAAGAACGCAGCCATGCGCGAATACGATAGACGTCCGACCGAGGACAACCGAATCCGCTTACGCACTCTCCACCGCGCCGTCAAGGAGCGAGTGGCCGAGGCCCGCGAAAAAAGCTGGGATCAGAAACTGATCGACATAAAGCCCTCCCATCGAGCCTTTTGGCAACTCTCACGTGCCCTAACCAAGGACACGGTTGCCCATATTCCACCTCTCAAAAGGCCCAACCTTCCACTCGCCTTCGAAGACGAGGAAAAAGCCGAATGCCTGGCCGAAAGCCTGGAGCTTCAGTGTACACCCAGTTCCCTCCCTATCGACCCTGTTCATATGGAGGAAGTAAATTCGGAAGTAGAACGGCGAGCTTCTCTCCCGTTACCCCCACCTCCTCTCAACGAAGAGGAAGACCCCGTCCCTCCCGTGACCCCGGACGAGGTCAAGCAGATCATCCGGGACCTCCACCCGAGAAAAGCCCCGGGCTCGGATAAAATCACCAACAAAGTGGTAAAGCTGTTCCCGGCTACCCTTATCATGCTCCTGACAGCGATCTTTAACGCTGCCTTATCCAATAACATTTTTCCACATCAGTGGAAAAAAGCCCATGTAATTGGGATCCATAAGCCCGGCAAACCCAAATCCGAGCCCTCCAGTTACCGACCCATCAGCCTGCTCAACGTCATGGGCAAGATGTATGAAAGGTTAATATACCTCCGTCTCAAAGCGTATGCCGACGCTAATAAACTCATTCCCGACGAGCAGTTCGGCTTTCGAACTAGACACTCGTGCGTCCAACAAGTTCACCGTATCGTTGAACACATCGCCTCCAACTTTCAGAAAGGTCAGATGACCGGAGTCCTGTTCTTCGATGTTGCAAAGGCATTCGACAAAGTCTGGCACAACGGCTTAATTTATAAGCTGTACAAACTCGGAGTGCCAGTCAGACTCGTGACCATCCTACGAGACTTCTTGTCGAATCGCCAATTCAACTACCGAATAACAGGAGCGCTATCCTCAGCCCACCCCGTTTTAGCCGGAGTCCCTCAAGGCTCTGTGCTGTCCCCCCTACTGTTTACACTCTACACGAGTGACATCCCAAAAACTAGCAAAGCGCAGCTAGCTCTATTCGCGGACGATACCGCAATATATTATTCTGGCAGGAGCCCCACGGCAATTGCCAAAGTTCTCCAAGCCGCGACTCACACCCTAGGTCCCTGGTTTCGGAAATGGAGAATCGAAATTAACCCCACCAAGAGTCAGGCGGTGCTGTTCTTCAGTCCCGCCAAGAAACTCATCCCCACTCCCCCCCCTCCAGTCACCATGTTCGGCGAGCCGATCCCTTGGGAGAGGCGAGCCAAATATCTCGGTGTTACCCTGGATGATCGTTTGTCCTTTGCCGACCACATAAAACAGGTTCGTGCACGCGCCTGTTTTGTGTCCGGTCGCCTTCATTTCTTGTTAAATAAAAAGTCTAAACTTGCCCTAAAAAGCAAGGTGAGACTCTACACCGCGTGCATCCGCCCCGTTATGCTATATGCATGCACTGTGTTCGCACATGCATCCCCCAAGCTGATCCATAGACTCCAAGTGGTTCAAAACCGCTTCATGCGCAAAGCCACGGGCGCCCCGTGGTACATGCGCAACTTAGACCTCCACATAGACCTCAATCTGCCCACGGTTAAGCAATTCATTAAGCGCGCTTCACGCCGCTATTACGATCGTGCCCTAAACCACGGGAACCCATTGATTGTAAAAACTGCAAACTATACTCCTTCAGAGATTTCAAAAATCCGTAGGCCTAAACTCGCCCTCAGCGAGCCGGATGACCCTACAACTCTAGCTCAGATTAAGGATAGGGAGGCTCGCGCAGCCCTGAAGAAACAAATACAACACCGCCCGCGTTTTCGCCCTCGCCGGAGAGGCCCGTCGCGACGTCCCACTCAGTCAGTCTCGTCCCCAGTAGTTGGCCCGAGCCGTACCAGTAATCCGACCGTCCCATAAAACTCCTCTAAATCGCTTAGGCGAAGTCCGTCCCACTATTTTGTGCCCCCCGACGACGCCCTGAGCCGAGGTTCGTGCCCCAACTGGGGCGCCCTCAGCGGTCAGTCGTCTAAAATTTGTAAACTCGGTTGAGAGCCCTAAGCGCTCACCGAAAAGTCCGCGTAAGGGTGTCTATGGTCCCTCAGACCTCCACCTTTAAGTCCTCCCCAAAAAAAAAAAAAAAAAAAAAAAATGTGCGATGAAATATGAATGAATCTTACATCTGGATGTGAAGTTATGATAAAAATTATGAGAAATTTATCATATAAAAAAAAAAATAACCACGAAGTGTAAGGCGATCGCTCGCTGCGCTTCGCGATCGCCTTACACTTCTAACCTAATCAATCCATGTACATTTTGAATAGAAAGGATAAACGGGCAGGGCAGGGCAGGGCAAGTAGCTACCTTTCTTTAATATGTATTACAAATGTGATTTTGAAAAGTTTAAAATGTACGTATGTATATATCAATCGGGCGAATGGATAACGTACTAACTGCGTACGTACGTACCCAAGTAATTATTATTTTGATGAAATAAAATAAGAAGGAAGGAAGGAAGGAAACAAACAATGGTGTCGTCATCGTCGTCATCGTTGTAAACAAACACACGATATTTGTTGATATTGGAATGGAATAATATGTTAGCCCTGAAAAGGGCTTTTTGGTATAAGTACATAATTGTGTGTATGTACGTCACGTCGTGCGTGCCGTGCCGTGCCGGCCGCTACTTGCTGCTGCAGGCGGCGCACACCAACCAAACCACCCACGCACCGGTGCGGTGCGGCGCGGCGCGACGGCTGGCTGCTGCGGCAGCGGCAGCGGCGGCGGCGGCGGCGCGAGGCGCGAGGCGCGCGGCTGTTGCTGCCAGAGTCCGTCAACTTTACTTCTTAGCTGCTGCCTTTTTGGTGGCGGCCTGCTTAGATTTGGATGCGGCGGCGGCGGCCTTCTTAGGTTTGGGCGCTTTTGGTTTCTTCGTAGGCGGCTTGGCGGTTTTCTTGGCTTTTGGCGCGGCGCCGCCGCTCTTACCTTTAGCGGGGGAAACTGCTGCGGCGGCCTTCTTAGCTGCCGCGGCGGGCTTCTTCTTGGCGGCGGCTGCTTTTTTATCCTTCGTAGCGGCCGCCGACGAGGCGGCTTTTGACGATTTCGACGGCGATGCGGAAGCAGCAGATGCACCCCTCTTGTTGGTGCCCTTAGTCGCGGCGGCGGCGGCGGCAGCGGACGATTTTTTACTACCTTTAGATGCAGAGGGGGCTGCGGTCTTGGCGACGGCCTTACCCGCGCTGCCGGTTGGCTTCTTCGCGGTAGATGATTTTGATTCCAGTTTAAACGAGCCCGATGCACCTTTGCCTTTGGTCTGTATCAGTGTACCGGATTCGACGGCGCTCTTCAAATATTTCCTGATGAACGGCGCCAGCTTCTCCGCGTCAACCTTGTACTGAGCGGCTATGTATTTCTTGATCGCCTGAAGTGACGATCCGCTGCGCTCTTTCAACTCCTTGATGGCGCTGTTGACCATTTCCGAAGTTTTCGGATGTGTCGGTTTCGCCTTGGGTTTCTTGGCTCCGGCGGCGGACGCTTTCGGTTTCTTCGCAGGAGTGGCCGGCGCCGGTGCTTCTGTAGCTACAGCTGTGTCTGCCATTTTTGCACAACAAAAATCAAATCACTCACAATCACAAAGCTTAATAAGTATGTATATTGAAAGAACAGACAGACAATCAGTCAGTATTAGTAGATTAGATGTCGCCACTGCAAATTTATCATTTTACCAATACACATCGAGGCATTACCGTAAGGAGAGCCGCGGTGTCGTGAGACGTTTTCTCGTATGAACACTTCCAACTTTTCACTAACACCTATATAAATTATTATATTTTTAACATGGTTCTATAATTATTAAAACATTAATATATATTTATATGAATACATCATGAACGTGTTCACGTAACGTTCACTTAAAACGGTTCTCAAGTGCATTACATGACGCGCTACAGGTGTTTATTTTCATCGCCTCGTATGCATCGTGCTTAGTGTCCAGTTCAAAAGTGATTTTTCTCTATAAAACGTAAAGATTTTACCTATATCGGTCGATAAGTAAACGGTGAAGATTCCGAACTTGAAACACAAAAAGATTTCACTCCTCTCTAGACATATTGTGACCGTTTTGACGAGTGTAACGTGGACGGTCGTAAAACAGCAACAACTACTATTTTCTGAACAGCTGCTGCTGCCGACCGACCGACCGATGAAACTGTTGATGTTTCCTATCCAAGACTCGTACAATTTGATTGATTTGATTGTTGTACATTTAATATCTACTTACTTACTTAGTACCTAATTAGAACATTGCATAATGTCAATTATGGACTATTTACATAATATTATACACATATCTGCCTGACAGACAATAGGTATACCTAAATAGTTATTCATTCATTTAGTCTATATTACTTAAATAAATGATGCTGTGCACTCATTAGAAAACGTTACAAAAACAAACTTACTTAGGTACTAAATTTTGAATGTGTCATGTTTTCGTTTTATAATAATAATAATATATGTACTAGCTGTTTCTTTTACCCGCGTTCCCGAGGGATCTTATTTTTTCCCGGGATAAAAAGTAGCTAGCCTATGTGCTATTCCAGACTATAATCTATTTCCATGCCAAATTTCATCCAGATCCATTCAGCCGTTCTCGTGTAAATGAGTAACAAACATCCAAACTTTCCCATTTATAATATTAGTAAGATGTAGGTATTATCAAAGTAGCTGTCTTGGCGTCTATGTACCTACATATTTAAGGTAGGTAATCTTGTACTTGTTGTAACTTATTGTATGTATGTATGTATGTATGTATGTATCTATCTATCTATCTTTATTATTATGTATAAAAAAATATGGATAGGATACGGTAGGTAGGTAGGTAGGTAGGTAGGTAGGTAAGTAAGTAAGTAAGTAAGTAAGTAAGTAAGTCATAGGTACATACATTCATCGTACGTAATTCGTAAGGTACACTACGATACAGAAACAGTTTGCATCAAGTATTAATTATAAACAAACGGAATTATTTGCGGCCCTGAAAAGGGCCTTTTGTTTGTGTGTACGTAGGTATATGTTCGTCTCGATCAATAAATATAGCAGGTATATTTCGATCGATCGATATTAACACATCCCGACACGAAGACGTCGGTGTTTTTAACCACCGAAACCGTACAGTGTACGTCCCTGACGTTTCAGAGCGTAGACTACGTCCATGGCGGTGACAGTCTTCCTCTTCGCGTGTTCAGTGTAAGTGACAGCGTCACGGATCACGTTCTCTAGAAACACTTTAAGAACACCACGAGTCTCCTCGTATATCAGACCTGATATACGCTTCACGCCTCCTCTGCGAGCCAAACGACGGATCGCAGGTTTGGTGATGCCCTGGATGTTGTCACGTAGTACTTTTCTGTGACGCTTTGCTCCACCTTTTCCCAGACCCTTTCCTCCCTTACCGCGACCGGTCATTTTTATTAATTAATTAACAATGAAATGTGTACGCACACGTAAGTAGGTACGAACGAACGCACGTATGAATCTGACTGCAGACTGACTACAATTTTTTTTTTTTTTTTTTTTTTTTTTTTTTTTTGAGGAGGACTTAAAGGTGGCGGTCTGAAGGACCATAGACACCCTTACGCGGACTATTCGGCGAGCGCTTAGGGCTCTCAGCCGTGTTTGTTTGTGACGACTCACCGCTGAGGGCGCCCCAGTTGGGGCCCGAACCTCGGCTCAGGGCGTCGTCGGGGGACACAAAAAGTGGGACGGACTTCGCCTAAGCGATTTAGAGGAGTTTTTAGGGGACGGTCGGATTACTGACTGTGGCGGCTCGGGCCGTTAACGACTGACTAACGGGGGGACGAGACTGAATCTGAGTGGGACGTCGCGACGGGCCTCTCCGGCGAGGGCGGAAACGCGGGCGTTGTTTCTCGAGGGCTGCGCGAGCCTCCCTATCCTGAATTTGAGCTAGAGTTATGGGGTCATCCGGTTCGCTGAGGGCGACCTTAGGCCTACGGATTTTTGAGATCTTTGAGGGAGTATAGTTGGCAGTTTTGACTATTAACGGATTCGCGTGGTTTAGGGCACGATCGTAATAACGGCGAGAAGCGCACTTAATGAATTGCTTAACTGTGGGCAGATTGAGGTCTATGTGTAGATCTAGGTTACGCATGTACCACGGGGCGCCCGTGGCTTTGCGCATGAAGCGGTTTTGAACCACTTGGAGGCTATGGATCAGCTTGGGGGATGCATGTGCGAACACAGTGCATGCATAGAGCATAATGGGGCGGATGCACGCGGTGTAAAGTCTGACCTTGCTTTTTAGGGCAAGTTTGGACTTTGAGTTTAGCATGAAGTGAAGGCGACTGGACACAAGGTAGGCGCGTGCACGAACCTTCCTTATGTGGTTGGAAAAGGACAAACGATCATCCAGGGTAACACCGAGATATTTAGCTTGCCTCTCCCAAGGGATCGGTTCGCCAAACATGGTGACTGGAGGGGGGAGAGTGGGAATGTATTTCTTGGCGGGACTGAAGAACAGTACCGCCTGACTTTTGGTGGGATTTATTTCAATTCTCCATTTCCGAAACCAGGGACCTAGGGTGTGAGTTGCGGCTTGGAGGACTTTGGCAATTGCCGTGGGGCATCTGCCTGAATAGTAAATTGCGGTGTCGTCCGCGAAAAGGGCTAGCTGTGCTTTGCCAGCTTTGGGGATGTCACTCGTGTAGAGTGTGAACAGTAGGGGGGACAGCACAGAGCCTTGGGGGACTCCGGCTAAGACGGGGTGGGGTGAGGATAGCGCTCCTGTTATTCGGTAGTTGAAATGGCGATTCGACAAGAAGTCTCGTAGGATGGTCACGAGTCTGACTGGCACTCCGAGTTTGTACAGCTTAAAGATTAAGCCGTTGTGCCAGACTTTGTCGAATGCCTTTGCAACATCGAAAAAGAGGACGCCGGTCATTTGACCTTTCTGGAAGTTGGCGGAGATGTGTTCAACAATACGATGGACTTGTTGAACGCACGAGTGTCTGGTTCGAAAGCCAAACTGCTCGTCGGGGATGAGTTTATTAGCGTCGGCGTACGCTTTGAGTCGGAGGTAGATTAACCTTTCGTATATTTTGCCCATGACGTTGAGCAAGCTGATAGGTCTGTAACTGGAGGGCTCGGATTTAGGTTTGCCGGGTTTGGGGATCCCAATTACGTGGGCTGTTTTCCACTGGTGTGGAAAAATGTTGTTGGAGAGGGCAGCGTTAAAGATCGCTGTCAGGAGCGTGATGAGGGTAGCCGGAAACAGCTTGACCACTCTGTTTGTGATTTTATCCGAGCCAGGGGCTTTTCTCGGGTGAAGGTCCCGGATGATCTGTTTGACCTCGTCCGGGGTCACGGGCGGGACGGGGTCTTCCTCTTCGTTGAGAGGAGGTGGGGGTAACGGGAGTGAAGCTCGCCGTTCTACTTCTGAATTAACTTCCTCCAAATGAACAGGGTCGATTGGGAGGGAACTGGGGGTACATTGGAGCTCCAGGCTTTCGGCCAGGCATTCCGCCTTTTCCTCGTCTTCGAAGGCGAGTGGGAGGTTGGGCCTTTTTAGTGGTGGAGTAGGGGCAACCGTGTCCTTGCTTAGGGCACGTGAAAGTTGCCAAAAGGCTAGATGGGAGGGTTGGATGTCTTTCATAGTCTGGTCCCATTGGTTTTCGCGTGCCTCTGCCACTCGCTCCTTGACGGCACGGTGGAGAGTACGCAAGCGGACGCGGTTGTCTTCGGTTGGTTGTCGGTCATGGGCGCGCATGGCTACGTTCTTTTCCCTGATCAGGTCACGTACGTCGTCGGGCAAGCGCCAGCGTCGATTGCTCTCCACTGGTACTGTCCGGGAGCAATCGCTAATAAGCGATTGCACGTGGCTGGTCAGGGAGTCGATTGCGCCGACAGCTTCGTCAGCGGTGACTATGCTGCTAGGGATTTTGTCGAGGTGAACAGATGAGACAGACTTGAGGCTTTCGCCTAGTTTGTCCCAGTTCGTCACGACTTTGGTGAGAGGGGTTTGACCTGAATCTGGGGGACCTGCGTTCGGTGTAAGTTCTAAGATTACAGGTCGGTGGTCGGATACTAACTCGTGGTGCACTGTCACGTCGTGTATGCCTAGGCTTACATTCTTCAACAGTGCCACATCGAGGATGTCGGGTCTGTGGTCAAGTATGTTCGGGTAGTGAGTTGGTTCCAGGGGTGCGACTAAATCGATGTTCAGCGGCCCGAGGAGGGATTCAATTACAATACCTCTGGGATTGTTTGTATGACAGTTCCAGAGGCGGTGCTTCGCGTTTAGGTCGCCCGCCACTATGACGGAGCTTCCCAAGTTGAATAGGGTTTTCAAGTCTCTTCTGAGAGCTAGTTGGAGGTCGCTGGAAGAGCGAGATGGGGAAACGTAGGCTGAGACCAGTATGATTGACTCGTGGCCAGTCATGCCGAGCCTGCAGACCGAAGCTTCAATGTACTCGAGTTTGGGCTGATCCAAGGGGGAGCAGTACAAGGACTTTTTGTAATAGATGAGGGTTCCGCCTTTGGCGGAGTCGAGCCTATCGTTGCGAACTATCTGATAGTTGGCAATCTTGGGGTCCCTATGAAAGGGTTTGAGGAAGGTCTCTTGTACTAGGAGTATGTCAACGTCATGATCACTCAGGAATTGAGCGATTTCATTACGTTGACCCGTAATGCCGTTGGCATTAAAGAAGCCTAACTTAATTGAGCGGGGTTTAACTCTGCACACAGTCGTACTATCCATTATGGATTGACTTTGAATTGAGCTAAGGACGTGAAGAGGCGCTCGAACCTCATGGCAATTTGAGCGAGGGCACGACCGTTGCCTTCGTTCATTCTAATCTGGTGGGCTAATTCCCTAACTTCGCTGGGATTGAATGCCTCAGCGAATCGTTCCACCAAGGCGAGATCCGGATCGACGCCGAGGTGGGGGTTTTGGTCCCGCATGGGCGGGTTTTCGCGGCGGGGTGCCTTCGGCACCGGTTTGGAGACAGCGCGGGGGGTTTGGGTGGGAGGGGAGGGAGGAGGGATGTTGACAGAGGGTAGGGGAGGGGGGTTGGACCCAGCTGAAGGCTGTGGTTGGGAGGGGGGGCTGGCGGTAGGAGTTGTTGGTGCGGCTTGTGCCGCGAAAGGAGGCAAAGGGAAGTGGGTGTTTAAGGCACCCCATGGAGAGGGGCGCTGCGGGGCCAGATGGGCCTGGGTAGCGGCTTCTAGGGGAGGTGGACGGCGTGTCGCATGGTTCGGAGGATTGGATAGGGGGCGGGGACGTGGAGCTTTTGGGCAACCGCGGTAATTGGCGGTGTGGCCCAGCGTGTTGCAGAGGACGCAACCGGGAGGTTCCGTCTCTGCAGTGGGGATTTTGGGGCGGTCGCACTCCTTAGTGGCGTGCGGCTTTAAGCATTTTACGCACCTGGCGGGCGCGTAACAGTTGCGTGCGGAATGGCCGTACAATTGGCAATTGTGGCATTGGGACGGGTAACGTCCCTTTTTGGGGGCCTCCACGGATATGCCGGTGAGGTCGCAAACATGCCTTAGCTTGAAAATAGCCTTTCCGGCTGTGCCTCGTTCGAGGGTGACGAACACCATTCTATAGGGCGCGTGGCCGCGCCCCTTGAACATGCGGTGCACGGATAAAACGGGGAGGTTTTGCTCTTGAAGAGAGCTTTTAATTTCATCCACATCGATCTCGATGGGGATGTTTTTGATGACGACCCTGAGGGATCGTTCATCGGGGAGGGTGTAGGTGTGGAAGGACACCTTACGCTCCCGGAGCATTTTTGAGAGGGCTCTGTGGTCGTCAGACGTTGCCACAGTGACTTTGATCCCGTGTTCTACGGGGCGGGCAGATAAATAATTGACGCGGTGCTCCTTGCACCACGAGGACACGCCAGTCCACTTCCCCGCATCCTGAATGAACAGGGGGGGAGGGGAGTCCTTCTTGGAGGGGACTTGGGCTTGGGACTGGGGTTGGGATTGGGATTGGGTTTGGGTTTGGGTTTGGGCAGGGGGACTCCTTGCCGGAATGGGGGTTGGAGGGCTCACTGGGGTGAGTGGGCGGACTTCGCGAAGCGAACCGGGGGTTGGGGACGAGGGTTTGGCTGCTTTCGCAGCTGCTGCCTCTTCTGGGGCCTTTTTGGCGCGTTTGCGCTTGGCCCGCTTTGACACTAAAGTGTACCCGTCGTCGGGAGAAGCGGGGGAGTCCTCGTGGTGGGACACTAAGATGATGGGAGCGGAAGGCTCCTCTTCTGACTCGGATTGAGCAGACATTGGGGATGGGGAGCGGGTTGGGGATGGAGGGCGGCTAGAGGGGCGGCTGGAGGGGCGGCTTCCAGAAGGGAGGCTGCCATACTTTTTAAGCAGGTAATTGACGATTATTTTGTCCTGGAGGAGGTCCTCCAGGGTTTCCGGTTTAAACTGGCTGGCCATAGTGGCCAGCCAGGGGGGACCTACTAAAAAAACTAATTTTATCTCCCGGGTGGGTGCGCCCGGGGTGTGTATTACTCTCCTGGCCGGGGATAGGCCAGGAGGTGAGTAACGTCGGGGTGTGCCCTAAGCTTGTGCTTCCGCTGTTGAAGCTTTATTAGCAGCGGAGTTCCTAAGTCCCTGCCTAGCGATAGCTGGGGTCGACTAGGGAAGCCCCCAAGGCCGACTGGTCCAGCCCCGTCCGGGTTTACGTTTGCCAAAAGGGCAACCGCGAGCGGCCGGGTCACGCTCGAGCTAGTTTCGTTGGCACCGTGAGGTATCCACTAGCCCACCACAGAAAGTCGTGGTTTTAACAAGGGTTTTGTGACGTTTTCGTCAAGGCCGCCTCTAGTAATAATACAGTAGTATTATTACTTTCAGCAGCGACAGTGACTAAAAACGGCACAGATGGGTGGTAATGAAAATTACCGTTTGGGTGTCGAATTGAGCACTTAGCCTCTTCCAGTGAAATACGAGAAGTATTAATCACTGGAATTAGCCTAATGGGCAATTCGACGAATGGCGAGGTAATAAAAATCACCGGACCAAATTCCGAGAATGCCGGGTAGCCGAACAATGCCACTATAGAAGCGACCGTCCGGTACGACGGCTCAAACGGAACTCCCTCCTACAATTTTTCTGGTTCGAGCATTATTTATACCCTACGTGTGACGAGTAGCGCACTATCAAAACGCGATGCCATCCGTGAGTACGAACGAGACAGACGAAGGTAACAATTGTGCGATTTCATTGGTTGGTTGGTATGGTATGGTATGGTAGGTACCTACCGTACCACGTACGTAATTATAGATATTGAGTTGAGGTGAAATTATTATGTTTGTTTACTTCAAATTTATTATTATGTATGTAAATATAAATAGTTTAAATTTTTCACATTACATTTACATACATACATACATACATACATACATACATACGGAGATGTTATTATTATTATTTTTTTTTTTTTTTTTTTTTTATTATTAAGTTACACATTTAAATTATATAATACCTACAATATATAGATTCCGCGTTGCATTTTCTTTCTCATGAGATAGGTATCTTATGGTTGCGAGTTTGTAAAGTTTGTTTGTTTCATTCCAATTCTTTCTTTCTGAATTCAAAAGTACCTACCTATCATAATGTTATACATAATATTATGTATTATGAAGTTATCTAACTACGTATGATTTGATGAAATTTTATACTAGTCTATTATTTATTATATATTAAAAGTTAATTTAAAGTCATAACGTCATGTGTGTGGGAAATTGTTTGTTTGATATATATGTGGCCCTGAAAAGGGCCTTTTTATTAGCACGATGCTTGCGCTGCGGGATTAAGTTGAACGAGTTTAGTACACATTCACCACCGGCCGGCCAGCACACGAACAAACAACGGGTGGTTGGTTGGGTGACTAAGCGCGTTCGCCTCTGATCCTGCGCGCCAGCTGTATATCCTTGGGCATGATGGTGACACGTTTGGCGTGAATAGCGCACAAGTTGGTGTCCTCAAAAAGGCCGACCAGATAAGCCTCGCTGGCCTCCTGCAGCGCCATAACGGCCGAACTCTGGAAACGTAGATCTGTCTTGAAATCTTGTGCGATCTCACGGACGAGACGTTGGAATGGCAGTTTGCGAATCAACAACTCTGTACTCTTCTGGTAGCGACGGATCTCACGGAGTGCAACAGTTCCCGGTCTGTAGCGATGCGGTTTCTTGACACCACCGGTTGCCGGTGCACTCTTGCGCGCAGCCTTGGTGGCCAGCTGTTTACGTGGCGCTTTACCGCCTGTGGATTTACGAGCGGTCTGTTTTGTACGTGCCATAGCGAGCGACGACTACGAATCAATGAAAAATATAAAATATAATCGAAAATTTCGAATACGAACGAACACCGAGTCTGCCTGCGTAAACGAATATGACGACGAACGAACGTAAGGACATCTCATTACCCCTCACGGGGCACGGGAGCCAGTTCCAGGGCGTATGCCCCCTGCCTGGGGTGTCACTTCGCCGCCCGTTAAAACGGGCGGGTCCTTGGGTGAGTTAGTATCTTCTTGGTCTTCTTCCATGTTTCATGTCGCCCGGGCGGACCGCCCTACCGGGTGAGACCGTTGACGAGTCAACGGAGGCCCAGCAGAGGCGGTCTACGCTAGGTACCGGGCGACAGTTTAGTTTATTTTGGAGGCCCCACGGCCTCATTTGCGGTATTGTTGGGGGCGTCTGTGCAGGCTATCAGCTCTCGGGGAAGCGCCTTTTGGTCCGGAGGTCGAGCGTGTAGCGGAGCCAGGTCCTTGATGTGGTCCAGGTCGGATCTATCCGCCCGCTCGAACATCTTTCGTGCGAGTTTTGTGATGAATGCATCCAGGCTCTCGATCCGCAGATCCCTCTGGATCGTGGAATTTCGTACCATCCTCGGGGCGTTCGTGATCTGTCTCAGCGTCAGGTTTTGCTGCGCTCGCAACCGCTTCCTGGTGTCCTCACTAGTGAGGGCGTACCACGCGGGGGCAGCATAAGTGAGCCGGCTGCGTATGTACGTCTTGAACACCCCGAGCTTCACCCGCAGGGGGATGCGCGGAGAGTTCAGCACTGGATGCAATTGGGCACGGGCGGCTCTGGTCTTTTCGATGACCGTTTTGGTGTGGGGCCTCATGGACAGTTTGGCGTCTATGGTGATCCCCAGGTACTTCGCCACTGGGGACCACTTTATGCTCTGTCCGGCCAGAGTGAGTGGTGGTGGGAGCTTTACGTAGTTGCCTACCATAATTGCCTGCGTCTTCCCGACATTCACCGACAACCTCCACCTGGACAGCCATTCTGGCAATGTGTTTAGTACCTTCTGTACCTTGGCTGCGGCGAATTTTCTATTGTAGGACGCCGCGAAGTAGGCGGCGTCATCCGCGTAGAGGGCTAGTTGGGCTCCCTCTACCAGGGGGATGTCGTCGGTGAAGTAGGAGTACAAGCACGGGGATAGGCAGCTGCCCTGCGGGACGCCAGCTGTGATGCGGTATCCGGCGGACACGGCGTCTTCTACCACCACTTTGAACGTCCTATTTGACAGGAATGATGCGACCACCTTCACTAGGCGGCGGGGGGCTTCAGACGACGAGAGCTTGTGCAGCAGACCCGCGTGCCACACTCTGTCGAACGCCTTTTCCATGTCGAGGAATACTGCGACGGTGTACTCTTTCTTGTTTGTTGCTACCGTCATCGAGTGCAGTACCCTCGACAGCTGCAGCGTAGTGCTGTGTTCAGCGCGGAATCCGAACTGCTCTCGGCGGGGTGTTATGTGCGGCAGTAAGTACCGCAACAGGAGCGCCTCGAACACCTTGGAGACTGTTGGTAGTAGCGTTATGGGCCGGTAGCTTTCCGGCTTCAGTATGTTTTTCCCGGGCTTGGGCAACATTATGACGTGCCCCAACTTCCAGGAGGCTGGGAATCTTCCCGAGCGCAGGATGCCGTTGAAGAGGCGGGTCATCGTTGCCACCGTTTTATACGGCAGGTGACGTAACGCCGCGTTCGTGATGCCGTCTGCGCCCGGGGCCTTTCTGGGCTTAGTCTTCTTTATTGCTCGCTGTACCATGCCCGGGGAGATGACTGCTGGGTCTTCTTCGGGGGCTACCGGCGATGCGAGGTATGTCTCTAGGTTTCGCTCAACTGTTGCGGTGTGGAGAGAGTCTGCAGTCGGATTCGGCTGGAATTGGCGTTCCAGGTGTTCCGCGAAGATCTCCGCGCGGTCTGCTGCGCGGTATCTGGGTGTCCCGTCGCCATGGAGCAGTGGACGTATTGGGGTCGGGGCGTTTGAGAGTTGGCGGCACAGTTTGTGCATCGCCGCCCAGTCCTCTCCTGCCTTCTCTGCGACCCTCTCCCAACAGTCTGAGTTATGGGAGTCCAACTCGGCCTTCACCTGATCTTTCAGGGCGTAGAGTCTTCGTTTGAGGAGTGGACTTCTTGTCGCTTGCCACCGCTTACGCATGCGCCGCTTGGCAAGGATCAGATCTCTGATTTTTTTGGGGGAGCACTTGTAGCTTCCCCCTTGGGAGTGGCGTCTTCGCGTGCTCAAGGGCTTCTTGTATGCGGGCGGTGAGCTCCTCTGCGAGCGCATCCACGTCTTCCGCTGATGTTACAGGCCGAGTCGGTGTGCTCCTGTCCATTTGCTCGGTGAAGGTGGTCCAGTTGGTTCGCTGACGTGGCACTGGGGGTGACACTCTTATCGGTGGTTCCGCCAGGACAACAAGTACGGGTTGGTGGTCCGATCCCAACTCGTCTAGGAGTACTTCTTGGGTGGGCTGGTAGTGGAGTCCCTTGTGGATGACGATGTCTAAGATGTCTGCCCTGTACGCTGGGTTTTCGGGATAGTGGGTCGGGACATCCGGACCGCAGACCGCATATCCTTGGGACTCCGAATCGTCCAGGAGAAGTTTGCCGCTCCTATTTGCGGTAATAGAGTTCCATGCCGCGTGTTTGCAGTTTAAATCGCCGGCAATGATGGTGGGTGATGGTGTGTCCAAAAGTGTGTGTATATCCGCCGGTATCAGCAGGTTCTGGGGCGGTTTGTACACTGCATATATGCTTAGTTCCTTGCCGGCGATGTTCAGCTCGACGCCCAGAGCGGACATGGAACTCAGGCTTCTGATTGGGATTGGTTGGTGGACGATTCTCCTCTTGATCAGAACTACCAGCCCTCGGCATGGGTGTCCTGTGACGGATCTGTCGTCCTGGCGGTAGGCGAGATATCCCGGAAATTTTATTCTTGTTGCAGGTTCCAGGAAGGTCTCGCCTATGAGTGCCACGTCAATATTCTGTTCCTGCAGTAGGGGGCGAAGGAGTGCGACCTTGTGACGGAGGCCGCGGGCGTTCCAATGGAGGATTCTTATTTCTGGATTATCCATTTATAATCGAGTTTACAATATCTGCGATGCCGTCGAGGACCACCCTGACAGTATCCTCGCCTGCCAGTAGGGCGTGTAGTACCTTCTGCAGCACTATCAGGGCAGCCTCTGCGCCCTTTCGGTGGCCCTCCGTGGTTTCCCGGGCTGGTCCCCCCCCGGGGGGTGCAGTGGGTCTCTTTGGAGCCGTGGTGGCGCTTTGGGTCCTCTGGGGCCCTGCCGCGGGGGCGGGGCGGGGGTGCGCAGGCTCTATAATCTGCGCCGTTTCCGCCTCTGCTTGGGTTTGGGGTGGAGGGGGGGGGGCGGGCTTCTTCTTCCTTTTTCCCCTCTTTCGCCCCCTCCTGTTTGAGGAGGTCGCTCCGCGCTGGGTGGGGGCATTTGCCGCCGCCATGAGGGAGGTGCCTTGTTTCTCCTCTTGGATGTCTGTGGGGGCGGGTTGGGTTCTCTCCTTTCGCCGATCTCCCCCAGAGATGGCGACGGTTCCCGCTTTCTTATTCCGGGCCTCTTTCCGGAAGGCGGGGCATTTGAAATCATTTGCCGGATGGGGCCCGCCGCAGTTAATGCAGGTGGCCGGCTCCTCCAGCGGTCGTGGGCAGTCTTTTGCCGCGTGCTCCTCGCCACACCGCACGCACGCGAGGGTGCGGTGACAGTTGTGGCTGGAGTGCCGGAACTGCTGACAACGGTGGCATTGGGCGGGCCCTTTCTTGCCCCGCCAGGCGTCTATCTTCACGCCAGGCATGCACATCAGTTCTTCGACATCGTAGATGGCTGGCGTGAGGTCCGGAGTGCGCTTTAAGATAACAAGGAATATGCATCCGGGCCTTCCTCTTCGGGCCCGGATGGGGCGGGCGTATTCGGGCTCAAACCCTAGTGCGCGGAGCTCCTCCATAATCTCCTCGGGGTCGGTATCCACCGGCAGCCCCCTCAGGGCCACCTTCAGGCTTCTTTCGGCCGGGAGTGAATAGGAGAACCAAGATATCTTCTCTCGCGTCTCCAGCTCACTCAGGTATCTTTGGATGACGCGATATTCTTGGTCCTCCGTTGGGGTGAAGCGGACCCCTTGTCCGAAGGGGCGCGCGCTCGGGGCTCTCCCCAGGCGCTCCTTGAGCGCCCTGAAATGGGTGGCCCAGTTTGGCAGCTTTTCCACAATGAGGGGGGGGTATCTTGACCTGGGCTTGGCTTGAGTCTGGGTCCCCCCCTGATCTGTCTGGGTCCCCCCCTGATCTGGGGAGGCAGCGGCGTCTGGTTGCGATGTCTGGGGTGCCGCAGTGGGGGGCACGGTTTGATTTGCCACTGTGGGGGGGGAAGGTCCTCTCAACGTGGGGGGGGTGCGCTTGTGCACTGCTTCCGCATAGGAGGTCGACGGCGGTGTTTCAGGCGTCGTCCCGTCCAGTTGTAGCCTGGTGCGCCTGGCCTCTCTTTGGGGCAGGGGGGTCGGCTCGGTTGCAGGTTTCATTTGTGGAGGGGGCGGGGGGGGGCAGTGGCGTTTGGCCACTTCTTCCGGTTCCTCGTCTGGGCTCCTGGTTTTCTTCTTCCTCGCCCCTCTTTTTGCCTGAGGTGGGGGGGAGGGGGAAGTTGGGGGAGGGGGGGTCACTGGGTTGAGAAGGTCCAGGGCTTTGGGGTACCCGGCCTCTTTCCTCAATTCGTGGCCCTGCCGCCTGGCATAATCATACATGCATTGTATTAGACCTGGCGTGGCTCGGCTGTCGCTCTTGCATTCCCCTATGAACGCCAGTTCACTCATCCATTGTTGTACAACTGGAGGGGGGCGGGGGCGGGGGGTATCGGAGTGTTCCGCGACCGAGCTGCTCGACGATGCGCGGGACGACTCGCGCGACGACACTGTTGTCGAGGCGCGGGAGGCGGCTCGCGAGTGTGGTGCGGGGTCCGATGGTGGCGGTGGCGTGGGAGTCGCTAGCGAGCGTGGGTCGCGGGGGGCCTGCGGCGGTGCGGCGCCCGGCGACGGCGGCGGCGGCGCGAGGGGCGCCGGCGGATACGGTTCGCGAGGCGCCTGCGGCGGGGCGGCGCGTGGCGTCGTTGGCGGCGGCGCGGGGGGCGCTGAGGGGCGCGGGTCGCGAGGCGCTAGCGAGCGCGGGTCACGGGGCGCCTGCGGCTGGGTAGCACGCGGCGCCGACGGTGGTGGCGCGGGGGGCGCTAGCGAGCGCGGGTCGCGCGGCGCCTGCGGCGGCGCGGCGCGGGAAGAGGGCGGCGGCGGCGCGGGGGGCGCTAGCGAGCGCGGGTCGCGCGGTGCCTGCGGCGGCGCGGCGTGGGATGAGGGCGGCGGCGGCGCGAGGGGCGCGGGGGGCGCTAGTGAGCGCGAGGCGCGGGGAGTCTGTTGCGGTGCGGCGCGGGGCGTTTGGAGCGGTGCGGCGCGGGGCGCCTGTAGTGGCGCGGCGCGGGTCGCTCTCGCCGACTTGTCGCGCGGCGCTGTTGTTGTTGTTCTGGGTGCCGGGGTCAAATCCGACCGTGGCGTCAGAAACGGTGGAGTCGTCTGTCGCACAGCCGGTACGTAGGTGTGTGATGGTCCGGGGGATGATGTTTGAATGTAAACATTCGGCGACGATCTTGGAATGCCCGATGGTCGGGGCGCGGCTGCAGTTTGCACTATGGCGCCGAAGGGCGCATGGGGGGTGCAGTCAATCTGGTGGAGATGATCCACTGATGATGGGTGTGCGGGGATGTTACCGTGAGTGGCAGTCGGTGCTCGACGGGTCGTTCCCGAGGTGGACGGCTCGCTAGTTGCGGCGGTCGACTCCCTACGGGAAGTAGCCGGAGCGGGCTGCTCACTCGGGTCCCGCATTTGCGCCGAGGCGCGAGTTGGGGAGCCCTGAGAAGGGCTTTTCATGTTGGGGCGGTCCCCACCGTGACCTAATCTCTATCCTGCTTAGGAAGAGAGGCTTTCGGCATGCGGTGAAGGGTCCCCTCCGCGCTGGGCGCGGGAGTTTCTTGTTTGTTGTTGCTAAGGCAACGACAACAAAAAAACAAAAAAATATGTAGGTAGGTTCCGTACGGTTGTTAGTGATGTGCTGTGGAGACTCGTAGCAATCCTGACGACGAACTGACCGAGACGGTAGTATTTATAATGTACACGAAGGAGACGGCCTTTGTATATCTATCACTCTCACACAATGAAAATAATACGAACGAAACGAAATGAAACGAAACCCAGGATATTATTTATTAATTTGGTAGGTAGGTAGGTAGGTAGGTAGGTAGGTAGGTAGGTAGGTAGGTAGGTAGGTAGGTAGGTAGGTAGGTATGTATGTATGTATGTATGTATGTATGTATGTATGTATGTATGTATGTATGTATGTATGTATGTATGTATGTATGTATGTATGTATGTATGTACATGCATATTATTGTTATGTATTATAATTAATTTAAATTTTCACAATACCTATATAAAATATATTGTATTGTTGACGTGATGATAATTGATTGTTATAACATTTTATATAGGATATATTGTATAGGTAGGTATGTATGTATGTATGTATTATTTATTTAAATAATATGTTTCGTTCGTTTGTATCATGGCTTATATTAATGTTAGCATTATTAAAATAAAAAAAATAATACTTTCAATCATCAGGGTAAGTAAATAAGTAAGTAAGTAAGTAAGTAATAATATGAATAATTTTTTGGCCCTGAAAAGGGCCTTTTGAGTTTCAATGCTTGTGCATGTTTTGAGTACGCATAAAAGCGTACAAAGATACATGCAAGCACTGTGCGAAGTGCGACGCCTTCCTGCTCCTCCTCACTTGGAGCTGGTGTATTTGGTGACGGCTTTGGTGCCCTCACTCACCGCGTGCTTGGCAAGCTCGCCGGGCAACAGAAGTCTCACAGAGGTCTGCACCTCCCTGGAGGTGATGGTAGAACGTTTGTTGTAATGGGCGAGACGAGATGCTTCAGCGGCGATACGTTCGAATATGTCATTAACGAACGAATTCATAATAGACATGGCCTTGCTGGATATACCGGTGTCGGGATGCACCTGCTTGAGCACCTTGTAGATGTAAATGGCATAGCTCTCCTTCCTCTTGTGCTTCTTCTTTTTCTTGTCGGTTTTGGAGATGTTCTTCTGTGCTTTGCCAGATTTCTTGGCAGCCTTTCCGCTAGTCTTAGGCGGCATAATGTAAGTAGATAGTATTTATGCAAGATAAATCAAACACTGTTAGCGACCGAGGGGTACGTACGTAGCTGACTGACTGACAGACACGTGAGAATGCCTTTGAATTTTATAAATTTCTTATTATGATTCGGGTTATTCGTTCGATTTCGTCAACATAGTGAACGAGCTAAATACGGCCATACTGCCAATCAGCGTAGTGCGTAAAAGAGATGGCAAATATACCCTTCCTTCTCTAACGCTACCTAAAAATAAAAGAACAACAATAATTATGAATATTAGTATTTATTTATCTATCTATCTATCCCTCGTTACCTATTAACTAAATATACTTACTAACTAATGGAGATTAAAATTATTATGAATATTAAATGTAATGTAAGGTGTAGTACAAACAAGCAATGTTTGTTTGTTTGTTTGTTGTAAATACTACGGCTACTAGGATATAGATAGATATAATTGAATATATAATAGAGATATATTTATTTATTTATTTATTTGGATGGATGGATGGAATTTATAGTAAATTAAATACTTTTCTTAGTAGAATCATATTGCGGCCCTGAAAAGGGCCTTTTGTGATCGCATCGCAAGCCAGATGCGGCGAGCTGACCGTAAATAGGGACTGAGAATATAATAATAATATCTAAGCCTTCTTCTCGGTCTTCTTCGGCAGTAACACAGCCTGAATGTTGGGCAACACACCACCCTGAGCGATGGTCACGCCGGAGAGGAGTTTATTCAATTCCTCATCGTTGCGGATCGCCAATTGGAGATGTCTCGGTATGATTCTTGTCTTCTTGTTGTCACGTGCCGCGTTACCGGCCAACTCGAGGACCTCAGCTGCGAGATATTCCATGACGGCGGCCAAATAGACCGGTGCACCGGCGCCGACGCGCTCGGCGTAATTGCCGTTACGCAGTAATCTATGTATACGACCGACAGGAAACTGCAAACCGGCACGATTAGAACGAGACTTCGCCTTCCCCTTGACCTTGCCACCCTTGCCGCGTCCAGACATTGTCGATGAATAAAATTTACTGCGTGCAAGTAATGAATGAATGTGAAGTTATATTATAATAACACACACAATATAAACGCGAACCAGTGAAATTAATTAATTACAAAACGATCCGGATTTTTTTTAAACCTTTATATGCAATAGTAGATCGTCAAACGCTATACTAAGACGACGAGCGAACTCGAACGAGCTACGGTGAGCCAGAACGTAATGGACGTGGTGGATATTTTAAATTGAAATTGAGTAAGGGAGAGAGAGCGAGAGAGTAAGTGAGTGAGAGAGAGCGAGCGAGCGATTGAACGAGCGTTCGAGAGCGGGGGGAGGGCGGGGTGTAGGGAGGAGAGAGAATAAGTGAAATTCGTGAAAATATGTATTAATTAGGTAATTTGTTTTGTGCGATGAAATATGAATGAATCTTACATCTGGATGTGAAGTTATGATAAAAATTATGAGAAATTTATCATATAAAAAAAAAAATAACCACGAAGTGTAAGGCGATCGCTCGCTGCGCTTCGCGATCGCCTTACACTTCTAACCTAATCAATCCATGTACATTTTGAATAGAAAGGATAAACGGGCAGGGCAGGGCAGGGCAAGTAGCTACCTTTCTTTAATATGTATTACAAATGTGATTTTGAAAAGTTTAAAATGTACGTATGTATATATCAATCGGGCGAATGGATAACGTACTAACTGCGTACGTACGTACCCAAGTAATTATTATTTTGATGAAATAAAATAAGAAGGAAGGAAGGAAGGAAACAAACAATGGTGTCGTCATCGTCGTCATCGTTGTAAACAAACACACGATATTTGTTGATATTGGAATGGAATAATATGTTAGCCCTGAAAAGGGCTTTTTGGTATAAGTACATAATTGTGTGTATGTACGTCACGTCGTGCGTGCCGTGCCGTGCCGGCCGCTACTTGCTGCTGCAGGCGGCGCACACCAACCAAACCACCCACGCACCGGTGCGGTGCGGCGCGGCGCGACGGCTGGCTGCTGCGGCAGCGGCAGCGGCGGCGGCGGCGGCGCGAGGCGCGAGGCGCGCGGCTGTTGCTGCCAGAGTCCGTCAACTTTACTTCTTAGCTGCTGCCTTTTTGGTGGCGGCCTGCTTAGATTTGGATGCGGCGGCGGCGGCCTTCTTAGGTTTGGGCGCTTTTGGTTTCTTCGTAGGCGGCTTGGCGGTTTTCTTGGCTTTTGGCGCGGCGCCGCCGCTCTTACCTTTAGCGGGGGAAACTGCTGCGGCGGCCTTCTTAGCTGCCGCGGCGGGCTTCTTCTTGGCGGCGGCTGCTTTTTTATCCTTCGTAGCGGCCGCCGACGAGGCGGCTTTTGACGATTTCGACGGCGATGCGGAAGCAGCAGATGCACCCCTCTTGTTGGTGCCCTTAGTCGCGGCGGCGGCGGCGGCAGCGGACGATTTTTTACTACCTTTAGATGCAGAGGGGGCTGCGGTCTTGGCGACGGCCTTACCCGCGCTGCCGGTTGGCTTCTTCGCGGTAGATGATTTTGATTCCAGTTTAAACGAGCCCGATGCACCTTTGCCTTTGGTCTGTATCAGTGTACCGGATTCGACGGCGCTCTTCAAATATTTCCTGATGAACGGCGCCAGCTTCTCCGCGTCAACCTTGTACTGAGCGGCTATGTATTTCTTGATCGCCTGAAGTGACGATCCGCTGCGCTCTTTCAACTCCTTGATGGCGCTGTTGACCATTTCCGAAGTTTTCGGATGTGTCGGTTTCGCCTTGGGTTTCTTGGCTCCGGCGGCGGACGCTTTCGGTTTCTTCGCAGGAGTGGCCGGCGCCGGTGCTTCTGTAGCTACAGCTGTGTCTGCCATTTTTGCACAACAAAAATCAAATCACTCACAATCACAAAGCTTAATAAGTATGTATATTGAAAGAACAGACAGACAATCAGTCAGTATTAGTAGATTAGATGTCGCCACTGCAAATTTATCATTTTACCAATACACATCGAGGCATTACCGTAAGGAGAGCCGCGGTGTCGTGAGACGTTTTCTCGTATGAACACTTCCAACTTTTCACTAACACCTATATAAATTATTATATTTTTAACATGGTTCTATAATTATTAAAACATTAATATATATTTATATGAATACATCATGAACGTGTTCACGTAACGTTCACTTAAAACGGTTCTCAAGTGCATTACATGACGCGCTACAGGTGTTTATTTTCATCGCCTCGTATGCATCGTGCTTAGTGTCCAGTTCAAAAGTGATTTTTCTCTATAAAACGTAAAGATTTTACCTATATCGGTCGAGTTCCGTTTGAGCCGTCGTACCGGACGGTCGCTTTTATAGTGGCATTGTTCGGCTACCCGGCATTCTCGGAATTTTGGTCCGGTGTTTTTATTACCTCGCCATTTCGTCGAATTGCTCATTAAGCTAATTCCAGTGATTAATACTTCGCGTATTTCACTGGAAGAGGCTAAGTGCTCAAATCGACACCCAATCGGTAATTTTCATTACCAACCAACTGTGCCGTTTTAGTCACTGTCGCTGGTGAAAGTATTTAATACTTCCGTATTATTACTGGAGGCGGCCTTGACAAGAGCGACACAAAAACCTTGCAAAAACCACGACTTTCTGTGGTGGGCTAGTGGATACCTTACGGTGTTAACGAAGCTAGCTCGAGCGTGACCCGGCCGCTCGCGGTTGCCCTTTTGGCAAACGCAAACCCGGACGGGGCTGGACCAGTCGGCCTTGGGGGCTTCCCTAGTCGACCCCAGCTATCGCTAGGCAGGGACGTAGGAACTCCGCTGCTTAATAAAGCTTCAACAGCGGAAGCACCAGCTTAGGGCTCACCCCGTCGTTCGTCACACACCTCCTGGCCTAACCCCGGCCAGGAGAGTAATACTCACCCCGGGCGCACCCACCCGGGAGAAAATTAGAGTTTTTTAGTAGGTCCCCCTGGCTGGCCACTATGGCCAGCCAGATTAACCCGCAGACCCTGGAGGATATCCTCCAGGATGAAATCACGTTGAGCTTTCTCATTAAACGCCATGGCAACTTGCCATTTCTCTCGCCCTCCCGCCCCTCCTCCGCCATGTCGGCATGCTCCATTGCGAGCTCCCCCTCCATCCCCCCCACCCAACTGTCGCTCTCTAGCGGCGTCCTCCCCCCCTCCCAACCCTCGCCTTCTAGCGAGATCCCTCCCCCGTCCCAGCCCCCGCGCTCAAGCGAGGCTCCTCCCCCCACCCATTCATCGGACGACGGCTTCACCGAAGTCCTCACCAAAAGCGGCAAGCGCAAGCGAGCCAAGAAACCCTCCGAGGAGGCGGCAGTCGCGAAAGCGGCCAAGCCCTCTCAATCCCCCACACCCTCTCCCATTCCCATCCTGCCTCTCATGAGCCTTACCCCTGGCTCCCCTTCCGGCAGCCAGAGAGGACTCTCCCCCGCTCCCGCTCCTATGGATATCCCGATCCATAGGATCCCCGGAACCCTACCCGTCCCTCATCCCGAACCCCAGTCCCAGAAGAGAGACTCGCCACCCCCCCTGTTCATTCAGGACAAGGTAAAGTGGCCCGAGGTCTCTACTTGGTGCAAAAACAACCGCATCAATTATACTTCCGCCCGTCCCACTGAGCACGGGATCAAGGTCACTGTGGTCACCTCTGACGATCACAGAGCCCTGAGCAAAATGCTCCGAGATAGGTTTGTGGCTTTCCACACCTATACTCTCCCAGATGAGCGATCCCTCCGGGTCATCATCAAAAATGTCCCCAAAGAGTTCGATGTAGATTACATCAAAACATCCCTCCTCAATCAAAACCTCCCGGTGCAATCCGTCCACCGGATGTACAAGGGTCGCGGTCACGCCCCCTATAACATGGTCTTCGTGTCCCTGGACCGTGGACCAGCCGGTAAGGCCATCTTCCGCCTGAAAGAGCTTTGTGACCTTTCAGGTTTTTACGTAGAATCACCCAAGAAGGGACGTTACCCGTCCCAATGTCACAACTGCCAACTTTATGGCCACTCCGCCCGCAATTGTTACGCACCAGCTAGGTGCGTTAAATGCCTGATCCCACACGCAACGAAAGATTGCAGCCGTCCTAAGAACCCCGCAGAGGCAACGGAACCACCTGGTTGCGTCCTCTGCCAGTCGCTAGGGCATACCGCGAACTACCGCGGATGCCCGAAAGCGCCTCGCCCCCGTATTTCATACGACTCGCCGCGTAACGCAACGCGACGTCCACCCCCTACAGCACCCGCTGCACAGGCCCATCTGGCCCCGCAGCGCCCTTCACCGTGGGGAGCTTTCAATTATGAAAGCAACCAATTCCCCCTTCCCCACTTTGCGACTAAAACCGCACCCGCAGCTCAGGCGGACAGCCCCACCCAACCCCAGCCTTCAGCTGGTCCCTCACCTCCCGCCCCCGCCCCCATCCCTACTCCTTCCCCACCTGCCCCAATCCCCCGCGCTGTCCCCAAATCGGTGCCAACGGCACCTCGCCGCGCCAAACCAAACCCCCCCCACGGCGTTGATCCGGATCTCGCCCTGGTGGAGCGATTCGCTGAGGCCTTCAACCCCAGCGAAGTTAGGGAGTTAGCCCACGAAATTAGAGTGAACGAAGGCAACGGTCGTGCCCTCGCTCAAATCGCCATGAGGTTCGAGCGCCTCTTCTCATCATTAGCTCAATTTAAAGTTAACCCATAATGGATAGTTCGACTGTGTGCAGAATTAAACCCCGCTCAATCAAGATAGGCTTCTTTAATGCCAACGGCATTACAGGTCAACGAAATGAGATCGCAGATTTCCTGAGTGATCATGACGTTGACATACTCCTAGTACAAGAGACGTTCCTCAAACCCTTCCATAGGAATCCCAGGATTGCCAACTATCAGATAGTTCGCAACGATAGGCTCCACTCCGCCCTAGGAGGAACCCTCATTTATTACAAAAGGTCCTTGTACTGTTCTCCCATGGATCAGCCCAAACTTGAGTACATTGAAGCTTCGGTCTGCAGGCTCGGCATGACTGGCCACGAGTCAATCATTCTGGTCTCAGCCTACGTTTCCCCAACTCGCTCTTCAAGCGACCTCCAACTATCACTCAGAAGAGATTTGAAAACCCTGTTCGAACTAGGAAGCTCTGTCATAGTGGCGGGCGACCTAAACGCGAAACACCGCCTCTGGAATTGTCATACGAACAACTCCAGAGGTATTGTACTAGAATCCCTCCTCGGGCCGCTGAACATCGATTTAGTCGCGCCCCTGGAACCGACTCACTACCCCAACGTACTTGACCACAGACCCGACATCCTCGATGTGGCACTGTTGAAGAATGTAAGCCTAGGCATACACGACTTGACAGTGCACCACGAGTTAGTCTCCGACCATCGACCTGTAATCTTAGAACTTACACCGAACTCAGGCCCCCCTGATTCAGGTCGGACCCCTCTCACTAAAGTCGTGACGAACTGGGACAAACTGGGCGAAAGCCTCAAGTCTGCCTCATCCGTTCACCTCGACCAAATCCCTAGCAGCATAGTCACCGCTGACGAAGCTGTAGGCGCAATCGACTCCCTGACCAGCCACGTGCAATCGCTTATTAGCGATTGCTCTCGGACAGTTCCGGTGGAGAGCAATCGACACTGGCGCTTGCCCGACGACGTACGTAACCTGATTAGGGTAAAGAACGCAGCCATGCGCGAATACGATAGACGTCCGACCGAGGACAACCGAATCCGCTTACGCACTCTCCACCGCGCCGTCAAGGAGCGAGTGGCCGAGGCCCGCGAGAAAAGCTGGGATCAGAAACTGATCGACATAAAGCCCTCCCATCGAGCCTTTTGGCAACTCTCACGTGCCCTAACCAAGGACACGGTTGCCCATATTCCACCTCTCAAAAGGCCCAACCTTCCACTCGCCTTCGAAGACGAGGAAAAAGCCGAATGCCTGGCCGAAAGCCTGGAGCTTCAGTGTACACCCAGTTCCCTCCCTATCGACCCTGTTCATATGGAGGAAGTAAATTCGGAAGTAGAACGGCGAGCTTCTCTCCCGCTACCCCCACCTCCTCTCAACGAAGAGGATGACCCCGTCCCTCCCGTGACCCCGGACGAGGTCAAGCAGATCATCCGGGATCTCCACCCGAGAAAAGCCCCGGGCTCGGATAAAATCACCAACAAAGTGGTAAAGCTGTTCCCGGCTACCCTTATCATGCTCCTGACAGCGATCTTTAACGCTGCCTTATCCAATAACATTTTTCCACATCAGTGGAAAAAAGCCCATGTAATTGGGATCCATAAGCCCGGCAAACCCAAATCCGAGCCCTCCAGTTACCGACCCATCAGCTTGCTCAACGTCATGGGCAAGATGTATGAAAGGTTAATATACCTCCGCCTGAAAGCGTATGCCGACGCTAATAAACTCATTCCCGACGAGCAGTTCGGCTTTCGAACTAGACACTCGTGCGTCCAACAAGTTCACCGTATAGTTGAACACATCGCCTCCAACTATCAGAAAGGTCAGATGACCGGAGTCCTGTTCTTCGATGTTGCAAAGGCATTCGACAAAGTCTGGCACAACGGCTTAATTTATAAGCTGTACAAACTCGGAGTGCCAGTCAGACTCGTGACCATCCTACGAGACTTCCTGTCGAATCGCCAATTCAACTACCGCATAACAGGAGCGCTATCCTCAGCCCACCCCGTTTTAGCCGGAGTCCCCCAAGGCTCTGTGCTGTCCCCCTTATTGTTTACACTCTACACGAGTGACATCCCAAAAACTAGCAAAGCACAGCTAGCCCTATTCGCGGACGATACCGCAATATATTATTCTGGCAGGAGCCCCACGGCAATTGCCAAAGTTCTCCAAGCCGCGACTCACACCCTAGGTCCCTGGTTTCGGAAATGGAGAATCGAAATCAACCCCACCAAGAGTCAGGCGGTGCTGTTCTTCAGTCCCGCCAAGAAACTCATCCCCACTCCCCCCCCTCCAGTCACCATGTTCGGCGAGCCGATCCCTTGGGAGAGGCGAGCCAAATATCTCGGTGTTACCCTGGATGATCGTTTGTCCTTTGCCGACCACATTAAACAGGTTCGTGCACGCGCCTGTTTTGTGTCCGGTCGCCTTCATTTCTTGTTAAATAAAAAGTCTAAACTTGCCCTAAAAAGCAAGGTAAGACTCTACACCGCGTGCATCCGCCCCGTTATGCTATATGCATGCACTGTGTTCGCACATGCATCTCCCAAGCTGATCCATAGACTCCAAGTGGTTCAAAACCGCTTCATGCGCAAAGCCACGGGCGCCCCGTGGTACATGCGCAACTTAGACCTCCACATAGACCTCAATCTGCCCACGGTTAAGCAATTCATTAAGCGCGCTTCACGCCGCTATTACGATCGTGCCCTAAACCACGCGAACCCATTAATTGTAAAAACTGCAAACTATACTCCTTCAGAGATTTCAAAAATCCGTAGGCCTAAACTCGCCCTCAGCGAGCCGGATGACCCTACAACTCTAGCTCAGATTAAGGATAGGGAGGCTCGCGCAGCCCTGAAGAAACAAATACAACACCGCCCGCGTTTTCGCCCTCGCCGGAGAGGCCCGTCGCGACGTCCCACTCAGTCAGTCTCGTCCCCAGTAGTTGGCCCGAGCCGTACCAGTAATCCGACCGTCCCTTAAAACTCCTCTAAATCGCTTAGGCGAAGTCCGTCCCACTATTTTGTGCCCCCCGACGACGCCCTGAGCCGAGGTTCGTGCCCCAACTGGGGCGCCCTCAGCGGTCAGTCGTCTAAAATTTGTAAACTCGGTTGAGAGCCCTAAGCGCTCACCGAAAAGTCCGCGTAAGGGTGTCTATGGTCCCTCAGACCTCCACCTTTAAGTCCTCCCCAAAAAAAAAAAAAAAAAAAAAAAAAAAAAAAAAAAAAAAAAAAAAAAAAAAAAAAAAACTATATCGGTCGATAAGTAAACGGTGAAGATTCCGAACTTGAAACACAAAAAGATTTCACTCCTCTCTAGACATATTGTGACCGTTTTGACGAGTGTAACGTGGACGGTCGTAAAACAGCAACAACTACTATTTTCTGAACAGCTGCTGCTGCCGACCGACCGACCGATGAAACTGTTGATGTTTCCTATCCAAGACTCGTACAATTTGATTGATTTGATTGTTGTACATTTAATATCTACTTACTTACTTAGTACCTAATTAGAACATTGCATAATGTCAATTATGGACTATTTACATAATATTATACACATATCTGCCTGACAGACAATAGGTATACCTAAATAGTTATTCATTCATTTAGTCTATATTACTTAAATAAATGATGCTGTGCACTCATTAGAAAACGTTACAAAAACAAACTTACTTAGGTACTAAATTTTGAATGTGTCATGTTTTCGTTTTATAATAATAATAATATATGTACTAGCTGTTTCTTTTACCCGCGTTCCCGAGGGATCTTATTTTTTCCCGGGATAAAAAGTAGCTAGCCTATGTGCTATTCCAGACTATAATCTATTTCCATGCCAAATTTCATCCAGATCCATTCAGCCGTTCTCGTGTAAATGAGTAACAAACATCCAAACTTTCCCATTTATAATATTAGTAAGATGTAGGTATTATCAAAGTAGCTGTCTTGGCGTCTATGTACCTACATATTTAAGGTAGGTAATCTTGTACTTGTTGTAACTTATTGTATGTATGTATGTATGTATGTATGTATCTATCTATCTATCTTTATTATTATGTATAAAAAAATATGGATAGGATACGGTAGGTAGGTAGGTAGGTAGGTAGGTAGGTAAGTAAGTAAGTAAGTAAGTAAGTAAGTAAGTCATAGGTACATACATTCATCGTACGTAATTCGTAAGGTACACTACGATACAGAAACAGTTTGCATCAAGTATTAATTATAAACAAACGGAATTATTTGCGGCCCTGAAAAGGGCCTTTTGTTTGTGTGTACGTAGGTATATGTTCGTCTCGATCAATAAATATAGCAGGTATATTTCGATCGATCGATATTAACACATCCCGACACGAAGACGTCGGTGTTTTTAACCATCGAAACCGTACAGTGTACGTCCCTGACGTTTCAGAGCGTAGACTACGTCCATGGCGGTGACAGTCTTCCTCTTCGCGTGTTCAGTGTAAGTGACAGCGTCACGGATCACGTTCTCTAGAAACACTTTAAGAACACCACGAGTCTCCTCGTATATCAGACCTGATATACGCTTCACGCCTCCTCTGCGAGCCAAACGACGGATCGCAGGTTTGGTGATGCCCTGGATGTTGTCACGTAGTACTTTTCTGTGACGCTTTGCTCCACCTTTTCCCAGACCCTTTCCTCCCTTACCGCGACCGGTCATTTTTATTAATTAATTAACAATGAAATGTGTACGCACACGTAAGTAGGTACGAACGAACGCACGTATGAATCTGACTGCAGACTGACTACAATTTTTCTGGTTCGAGCATTATTTATACCCTACGTGTGACGAGTAGCGCACTATCAAAACGCGATGCCATCCGTGAGTACGAACGAGACAGACGAAGGTAACAATTGTGCGATTTCATTGGTTGGTTGGTATGGTATGGTATGGTAGGTACCTACCGTACCACGTACGTAATTATAGATATTGAGTTGAGGTGAAATTATTATGTTTGTTTACTTCAAATTTATTATTATGTATGTAAATATAAATAGTTTAAATTTTTCACATTACATTTACATACATACATACATACATACATACATACATACGGAGATGTTATTATTATTATTTTTTTTTTTTTTTTTTTTTTTATTATTAAGTTACACATTTAAATTATATAATACCTACAATATATAGATTCCGCGTTGCATTTTCTTTCTCATGAGATAGGTATCTTATGGTTGCGAGTTTGTAAAGTTTGTTTGTTTCATTCCAATTCTTTCTTTCTGAATTCAAAAGTACCTACCTATCATAATGTTATACATAATATTATGTATTATGAAGTTATCTAACTACGTATGATTTGATGAAATTTTATACTAGTCTATTATTTATTATATATTAAAAGTTAATTTAAAGTCATAACGTCATGTGTGTGGGAAATTGTTTGTTTGATATATATGTGGCCCTGAAAAGGGCCTTTTTATTAGCACGATGCTTGCGCTGCGGGATTAAGTTGAACGAGTTTAGTACACATTCACCACCGGCCGGCCAGCACACGAACAAACAACGGGTGGTTGGTTGGGTGACTAAGCGCGTTCGCCTCTGATCCTGCGCGCCAGCTGTATATCCTTGGGCATGATGGTGACACGTTTGGCGTGAATAGCGCACAAGTTGGTGTCCTCAAAAAGGCCGACCAGATAAGCCTCGCTGGCCTCCTGCAGCGCCATAACGGCCGAACTCTGGAAACGTAGATCTGTCTTGAAATCTTGTGCGATCTCACGGACGAGACGTTGGAATGGCAGTTTGCGAATCAACAACTCTGTACTCTTCTGGTAGCGACGGATCTCACGGAGTGCAACAGTTCCCGGTCTGTAGCGATGCGGTTTCTTGACACCACCGGTTGCCGGTGCACTCTTGCGCGCAGCCTTGGTGGCCAGCTGTTTACGTGGCGCTTTACCGCCTGTGGATTTACGAGCGGTCTGTTTTGTACGTGCCATAGCGAGCGACGACTACGAATCAATGAAAAATATAAAATATAATCGAAAATTTCGAATACGAACGAACACCGAGTCTGCCTGCGTAAACGAATATGACGACGAACGAACGTAAGGACATCTCATTACCCCTCACGGGGCACGGGAGCCAGTTCCAGGGCGTATGCCCCCTGCCTGGGGTGTCACTTCGCCGCCCGTTAAAACGGGCGGGTCCTTGGGTGAGTTAGTATCTTCTTGGTCTTCTTCCGTGTTTCATGTCGCCCGGGCGGACCGCCCTACCGGGTGAGACCGTTGACGAGTCAACGGAGGCCCAGCAGAGGCGGTCTACGCTAGGTACCGGGCGACAGTTTAGTTTATTTTGGAGGCCCCACGGCCTCATTTGCGGTATTGTTGGGGGCGTCTGTGCAGGCTATCAGCTCTCGGGGAAGCGCCTTTTGGTCCGGAGGTCGAGCGTGTAGCGGAGCCAGGTCCTTGATGTGGTCCAGGTCGGATCTATCCGCCCGCTCGAACATCTTTCGTGCGAGTTTTGTGATGAATGCATCCAGGCTCTCGATCCGCAGATCCCTCTGGATCGTGGAATTTCGTACCATCCTCGGGGCGTTCGTGATCTGTCTCAGCGTCAGGTTTTGCTGCGCTCGCAACCGCTTCCTGGTGTCCTCACTAGTGAGGGCGTACCACGCGGGGGCAGCATAAGTGAGCCGGCTGCGTATGTACGTCTTGAACACCCCGAGCTTCACCCGCAGGGGGATGCGCGGAGAGTTCAGCACTGGATGCAATTGGGCACGGGCGGCTCTGGTCTTTTCGATGACCGTTTTGGTGTGGGGCCTCATGGACAGTTTGGCGTCTATGGTGATCCCCAGGTACTTCGCCACTGGGGACCACTTTATGCTCTGTCCGGCCAGAGTGAGTGGTGGTGGGAGCTTTACGTAGTTGCCTACCATAATTGCCTGCGTCTTCCCGACATTCACCGACAACCTCCACCTGGACAGCCATTCTGGCAATGTGTTTAGTACCTTCTGTACCTTGGCTGCGGCGAATTTTCTATTGTAGGACGCCGCGAAGTAGGCGGCGTCATCCGCGTAGAGGGCTAGTTGGGCTCCCTCTACCAGGGGGATGTCGTCGGTGAAGTAGGAGTACAAGCACGGGGATAGGCAGCTGCCCTGCGGGACGCCAGCTGTGATGCGGTATCCGGCGGACACGGCGTCTTCTACCACCACTTTGAACGTCCTATTTGACAGGAATGATGCGACCACCTTCACTAGGCGGCGGGGGGCTTCAGACGACGAGAGCTTGTGCAGCAGACCCGCGTGCCACACTCTGTCGAACGCCTTTTCCATGTCGAGGAATACTGCGACGGTGTACTCTTTCTTGTTTGTTGCTACCGTCATCGAGTGCAGTACCCTCGACAGCTGCAGCGTAGTGCTGTGTTCAGCGCGGAATCCGAACTGCTCTCGGCGGGGTGTTATGTGCGGCAGTAAGTACCGCAACAGGAGCGCCTCGAACACCTTGGAGACTGTTGGTAGTAGCGTTATGGGCCGGTAGCTTTCCGGCTTCAGTATGTTTTTCCCGGGCTTGGGCAACATTATGACGTGCCCCAACTTCCAGGAGGCTGGGAATCTTCCCGAGCGCAGGATGCCGTTGAAGAGGCGGGTCATCGTTGCCACCGTTTTATACGGCAGGTGACGTAACGCCGCGTTCGTGATGCCGTCTGCGCCCGGGGCCTTTCTGGGCTTAGTCTTCTTTATTGCTCGCTGTACCATGCCCGGGGAGATGACTGCTGGGTCTTCTTCGGGGGCTACCGGCGATGCGAGGTATGTCTCTAGGTTTCGCTCAACTGTTGCGGTGTGGAGAGAGTCTGCAGTCGGATTCGGCTGGAATTGGCGTTCCAGGTGTTCCGCGAAGATCTTCGCGCGGTCTGCTGCGCGGTATCTGGGTGTCCCGTCGCCATGGAGCAGTGGACGTATTGGGGTCGGGGCGTTTGAGAGTTGGCGGCACAGTTTGTGCATCGCCGCCCAGTCCTCTCCTGCCTTCTCTGCGACCCTCTCCCAACAGTCTGAGTTATGGGAGTCCAACTCGGCCTTCACCTGATCTTTCAGGGCGTAGAGTCTTCGTTTGAGGAGTGGACGACGAACTGACCGAGACGGTAGTATTTATAATGTACACGAAGGAGACGGCCTTTGTATATCTATCACTCTCACACAATGAAAATAATACGAACGAAACGAAATGAAACGAAACCCAGGATATTATTTATTAATTTGGTAGGTAGGTAGGTAGGTAGGTAGGTAGGTAGGTAGGTAGGTAGGTAGGTAGGTAGGTAGGTAGGTATGTATGTATGTATGTATGTATGTATGTATGTATGTATGTATGTATGTATGTATGTATGTATGTATGTATGTATGTATGTATGTATGTACATGCATATTATTGTTATGTATTATAATTAATTTAAATTTTCACAATACCTATATAAAATATATTGTATTGTTGACGTGATGATAATTGATTGTTATAACATTTTATATAGGATATATTGTATAGGTAGGTATGTATGTATGTATGTATTATTTATTTAAATAATATGTTTCGTTCGTTTGTATCATGGCTTATATTAATGTTAGCATTATTAAAATAAAAAAAATAATACTTTCAATCATCAGGGTAAGTAAATAAGTAAGTAAGTAAGTAAGTAATAATATGAATAATTTTTTGGCCCTGAAAAGGGCCTTTTGAGTTTCAATGCTTGTGCATGTTTTGAGTACGCATAAAAGCGTACAAAGATACATGCAAGCACTGTGCGAAGTGCGACGCCTTCCTGCTCCTCCTCACTTGGAGCTGGTGTATTTGGTGACGGCTTTGGTGCCCTCACTCACCGCGTGCTTGGCAAGCTCGCCGGGCAACAGAAGTCTCACAGAGGTCTGCACCTCCCTGGAGGTGATGGTAGAACGTTTGTTGTAATGGGCGAGACGAGATGCTTCAGCGGCGATACGTTCGAATATGTCATTAACGAACGAATTCATAATAGACATGGCCTTGCTGGATATACCGGTGTCGGGATGCACCTGCTTGAGCACCTTGTAGATGTAAATGGCATAGCTCTCCTTCCTCTTGTGCTTCTTCTTTTTCTTGTCGGTTTTGGAGATGTTCTTCTGTGCTTTGCCAGATTTCTTGGCAGCCTTTCCGCTAGTCTTAGGCGGCATAATGTAAGTAGATAGTATTTATGCAAGATAAATCAAACACTGTTAGCGACCGAGGGGTACGTACGTAGCTGACTGACTGACAGACACGTGAGAATGCCTTTGAATTTTATAAATTTCTTATTATGATTCGGGTTATTCGTTCGATTTCGTCAACATAGTGAACGAGCTAAATACGGCCATACTGCCAATCAGCGTAGTGCGTAAAAGAGATGGCAAATATACCCTTCCTTCTCTAACGCTACCTAAAAATAAAAGAACAACAATAATTATGAATATTAGTATTTATTTATCTATCTATCTATCCCTCGTTACCTATTAACTAAATATACTTACTAACTAATGGAGATTAAAATTATTATGAATATTAAATGTAATGTAAGGTGTAGTACAAACAAGCAATGTTTGTTTGTTTGTTTGTTGTAAATACTACGGCTACTAGGATATAGATAGATATAATTGAATATATAATAGAGATATATTTATTTATTTATTTATTTGGATGGATGGATGGAATTTATAGTAAATTAAATACTTTTCTTAGTAGAATCATATTGCGGCCCTGAAAAGGGCCTTTTGTGATCGCATCGCAAGCCAGATGCGGCGAGCTGACCGTAAATAGGGACTGAGAATATAATAATAATATCTAAGCCTTCTTCTCGGTCTTCTTCGGCAGTAACACAGCCTGAATGTTGGGCAACACACCACCCTGAGCGATGGTCACGCCGGAGAGGAGTTTATTCAATTCCTCATCGTTGCGGATCGCCAATTGGAGATGTCTCGGTATGATTCTTGTCTTCTTGTTGTCACGTGCCGCGTTACCGGCCAACTCGAGGACCTCAGCTGCGAGATATTCCATGACGGCGGCCAAATAGACCGGTGCACCGGCGCCGACGCGCTCGGCGTAATTGCCGTTACGCAGTAATCTATGTATACGACCGACAGGAAACTGCAAACCGGCACGATTAGAACGAGACTTCGCCTTCCCCTTGACCTTGCCACCCTTGCCGCGTCCAGACATTGTCGATGAATAAAATTTACTGCGTGCAAGTAATGAATGAATGTGAAGTTATATTATAATAACACACACAATATAAACGCGAACCAGTGAAATTAATTAATTACAAAACGATCCGTTTTTTTTTTTTTTTTTTTTTTTTTTTTTTGGGGAGGACTTAAAGGTGGAGGTCTGAGGGACCATAGACACCCTTACGCGGACTTTTCGGTGAGCGCTTAGGGCTCTCAACCGAGTTTACAAATTTTAGACGACTGACCGCTGAGGGCGCCCCAGTTGGGGCACGAACCTCGGCTCAGGGCGTCGTCGGGGGGCACAAAATAGTGGGACGGACTTCGCCTAAGCGATTTAGAGGAGTTTTAAGGGACGGTCGGATTACTGGTACGGCTCGGGCCAACTACTGGGGACGAGACTGACTGAGTGGGACGTCGCGACGGGCCTCTCCGGCGAGGGCGAAAACGCGGGCGGTGTTGTATTTGTTTCTTCAGGGCTGCGCGAGCCTCCCTATCCTTAATCTGAGCTAGAGTTGTAGGGTCATCCGGCTCGCTGAGGGCGAGTTTAGGCCTACGGATTTTTGAAATCTCTGAAGGAGTATAGTTTGCAGTGTTTACAATCAATGGGTTCGCGTGGTTTAGGGCACGATCGTAATAGCGGCGTGAAGCGCGCTTAATGAATTGCTTAACCGTGGGCAGATTGAGGTCTATGTGGAGGTCTAAGTTGCGCATGTACCACGGGGCGCCCGTGGCTTTGCGCATGAAGCGGTTTTGAACCACTTGGAGTCTATGGATCAGCTTGGGGGATGCATGTGCGAACACAGTGCATGCATATAGCATAACGGGGCGGATGCACGCGGTGTAGAGTCTCACCTTGCTTTTTAGGGCAAGTTTAGACTTTTTATTTAACAAGAAATGAAGGCGACCGGACACAAAACAGGCGCGTGCACGTACCTGTTTTATGTGATCGGCAAAGGACAAACGATCATCCAGGGTAACACCGAGATATTTGGCTCGCCTCTCCCAAGGGATCGGCTCACCGAACATGGTGACTGGAGGGGGGGGAGTGGGGATGAGTTTCTTGGCGGGACTGAAGAACAGCACCGCCTGACTCTTGGTGGGGTTAATTTCGATTCTCCATTTCCGAAACCAGGGACCTAGGGTGTGAGTCGCGGCTTGGAGAACTTTGGCGATTGCCGTGGGGCTCCTGCCAGAATAATATATTGCGGTATCGTCCGCGAATAGAGCTAGCTGCGCTTTGCTAGTTTTTGGGATGTCACTCGTGTAGAGTGTAAACAGTAGGGGGGACAGCACAGAGCCTTGAGGGACTCCGGCTAAAACGGGGTGGGCTGAGGATAGCGCTCCTGTTATTCGGTAGTTGAATTGGCGATTCGACAAGAAGTCTCGTAGGATGGTCACGAGTCTGACTGGCACTCCGAGTTTGTACAGCTTATAAATTAAGCCATTGTGCCAGACTTTGTCGAATGCCTTTGCAACATCGAAGAACAGGACTCCGGTCATCTGACCTTTCTGAAAGTTGGAGGCGATGTGTTCAACGATACGGTGAACTTGTTGGACGCACGAGTGTCTAGTTCGAAAGCCGAACTGCTCGTCGGGAATGAGTTTATTAGCGTCGGCATACGCTTTGAGACGGAGGTATATTAACCTTTCATACATCTTGCCCATGACGTTGAGCAGGCTGATGGGTCGGTAACTGGAGGGCTCGGATTTGGGTTTGCCGGGCTTATGGATCCCAATTACATGGGCTTTTTTCCACTGATGTGGAAAAATGTTATTGGATAAGGCAGCGTTAAAGATCGCTGTCAGGAGCATGATAAGGGTAGCCGGGAACAGCTTTACCACTTTGTTGGTGATTTTATCCGAGCCCGGGGCTTTTCTCGGGTGGAGGTCCCGGATGATCTGCTTGACCTCGTCCGGGGTCACGGGAGGGACGGGGTCTTCCTCTTCGTTGAGAGGAGGTGGGGGTAACGGGAGAGAAGCTCGCCGTTCTACTTCCGAATTTACTTCCTCCATATGAACAGGGTCGATAGGGAGGGAACTGGGTGTACACTGAAGCTCCAGGCTTTCGGCCAGGCATTCGGCTTTTTCCTCGTCTTCGAAGGCGAGTGGAAGGTTGGGCCTTTTGAGAGGTGGAATATGGGCAACCGTGTCCTTGGTTAGGGCACGTGAGAGTTGCCAAAAGGCTCGATGGGAGGGCTTTATGTCGATCAGTTTCTGATCCCAGCTTTTTTCGCGGGCCTCGGCCACTCGCTCCTTGACGGCGCGGTGGAGAGTGCGTAAGCGGATTCGGTTGTCCTCGGTCGGACGTCTATCGTATTCGCGCATGGCTGCGTTCTTTACCCTAATCAGGTTACGTACGTCGTCGGGCAAGCGCCAGTGTCGATTGCTCTCCACCGGAACTGTCCGAGAGCAATCGCTAATAAGCGATTGCACGTGGCTGGTCAGGGAGTCGATTGCGCCTACAGCTTCGTCAGCGGTGACTATGCTGCTAGGGATTTGGTCGAGGTGAACGGATGAGGCAGACTTGAGGCTTTCGCCCAGTTTGTCCCAGTTCGTCACGACTTTAGTGAGAGGGGTCCGACCTGAATCAGGGGGGCCTGAGTTCGGTGTAAGTTCTAAGATTACAGGTCGATGGTCGGAGACTAACTCGTGGTGCACTGTCAAGTCGTGTATGCCTAGGCTTACATTCTTCAACAGTGCCACATCGAGGATGTCGGGTCTGTGGTCAAGTACGTTGGGGTAGTGAGTCGGTTCCAGGGGCGCGACTAAATCGATGTTCAGCGGCCCGAGGAGGGATTCTAGTACAATACCTCTGGAGTTGTTCGTATGACAATTCCAGAGGCGGTGTTTCGCGTTTAGGTCGCCCGCCACTATGACAGAGCTTCCTAGTTCGAACAGGGTTTTCAAATCTCTTCTGAGTGATAGTTGGAGGTCGCTTGAAGAGCGAGTTGGGGAAACGTAGGCTGAGACCAGAATGATTGACTCGTGGCCAGTCATGCCGAGCCTGCAGACCGAAGCTTCAATGTACTCAAGTTTGGGCTGATCCATGGGAGAACAGTACAAGGACCTTTTGTAATAAATGAGGGTTCCTCCTAGGGCGGAGTGGAGCCTATCGTTGCGAACTATCTGATAGTTGGCAATCCTGGGATTCCTATGGAAGGGTTTGAGGAACGTCTCTTGTACTAGGAGTATGTCAACGTCATGATCACTCAGGAAATCTGCGATCTCATTTCGTTGACCTGTAATGCCGTTGGCATTAAAGAAGCCTATCTTGATTGAGCGGGGTTTAATTCTGCACACAGTCGAACTATCCATTATGGGTTAACTTTAAATTGAGCTAATGATGAGAAGAGGCGCTCGAACCTCATGGCGATTTGAGCGAGGGCACGACCGTTGCCTTCGTTCACTCTAATTTCGTGGGCTAACTCCCTAACTTCGCTGGGGTTGAAGGCCTCAGCGAATCGCTCCACCAGGGCGAGATCCGGATCAACGCCGTGGGGGGGGATTGGTTTGGCGCGGCGAGGTGCCGTTGGCACCGATTTGGGGACAGCGCGGGGGATTGGGGCAGGTGGGGAAGGAGTAGGGATGGGGGCGGGGGCGGGAGGTGAGGGACCAGCTGAAGGCTGGGGTTGGGTGGGGCTGTCCGCCTGAGCTGCGGGTGCGGTTTTAGTCGCAAAGTGGGGAAGGGGGAATTGGTTGCTTTCATAATTGAAAGCTCCCCACGGTGAAGGGCGCTGCGGGGCCAGATGGGCCTGTGCAGCGGGTGCTGTAGGGGGTGGACGTCGCGTTGCGTTACGCGGCGAGTCGTATGAAATACGGGGGCGAGGCGCTTTCGGGCATCCGCGGTAGTTCGCGGTATGCCCTAGCGACTGGCAGAGGACGCAACCAGGTGGTTCCGTTGCCTCTGCGGGGTTCTTAGGACGGCTGCAATCTTTCGTTGCGTGTGGGATCAGGCATTTAACGCACCTAGCTGGTGCGTAACAATTGCGGGCGGAGTGGCCATAAAGTTGGCAGTTGTGACATTGGGACGGGTAACGTCCCTTCTTGGGTGATTCTACGTAAAAACCTGAAAGGTCACAAAGCTCTTTCAGGCGGAAGATGGCCTTACCGGCTGGTCCACGGTCCAGGGACACGAAGACCATGTTATAGGGGGCGTGACCGCGACCCTTGTACATCCGGTGGACGGATTGCACCGGGAGGTTTTGATTGAGGAGGGATGTTTTGATGTAATCTACATCGAACTCTTTGGGGACATTTTTGATGATGACCCGGAGGGATCGCTCATCTGGGAGAGTGTAGGTGTGGAAAGCCACAAACCTATCTCGGAGCATTTTGCTCAGGGCTCTGTGATCGTCAGAGGTGACCACAGTGACCTTGATCCCGTGCTCAGTGGGACGGGCGGAAGTATAATTGATGCGGTTGTTTTTGCACCAAGTAGAGACCTCGGGCCACTTTACCTTGTCCTGAATGAACAGGGGGGGTGGCGAGTCTCTCTTCTGGGACTGGGGTTCGGGATGAGGGACGGGTAGGGTTCCGGGGATCCTATGGATCGGGATATCCATAGGAGCGGGAGCGGGGGAGAGTCCTCTCTGGCTGCCGGAAGGGGAGCCAGGGGTAAGGCTCATGAGAGGCAGGATGGGAATGGGAGAGGGTGTGGGGGATTGAGAGGGCTTGGCCGCTTTTGCGACTGCCGCCTCCTCGGAGGGTTTCTTGGCTCGCTTGCGCTTGCCGCTTTTGGTGAGGACTTCGGTGAAGCCGTCGTCCGATGAATGGGTGGGGGGAGGAGCCTCGCTTGAGCGCGGGGGCTGGGACGGGGGAGGGATCTCGCTAGAAGGCGAGGGTTGGGAGGGGGGGAGGACGCCGCTAGAGAGCGACAGTTGGGTGGGGGGGATGGAGGGGGAGCTCGCAATGGAGCATGCCGACATGGCGGACGAGGGGCGGGAGGGCGAGAGAAATGGCAAGTTGCCATGGCGTTTAATGAGAAAGCTCAACGTGATTTCATCCTGGAGGATATCCTCCAGGGTCTGCGGGTTAATCTGGCTGGCCATAGTGGCCAGCCAGGGGGACCTATTAACAAACTCTAATTTACTCCCGGGTGGGTGCGCCCGGGGTGAGTATTACTCTCCTGGCCGGGGTTAGGCCAGGAGGTGTGTGACGAACGACGGGGTGTGCCCTAAGCTGGTGCTTCCGCTGTTGAATCTTTATTAAGCAGCGGAGTTCCTACGTCCCTGCCTAGCGATAGCTGGGGTCGACTAGGGAAGCCCCCAAGGCCGACTGGTCCAGCCCCGTCCGGGTTTGCGTTTGCCAAAAGGGCAACCGCGAGCGGCCGGGTCACGCTCGAGCTAGCTTCGTTAACACCGTAAGGTATCCACTAGCCCACCACAGAAAGTCGTGGTTTTCACAAGGTTTTTGTGTCGCTCTCGTCAAGGCCGCCTCCAGTAATAATACGGAAGTATTAAATACTTTCACCAGCGACAGTGACTAAAACGGCACAGTTGGTTGGTAATGAAAATTACCGATTGGGTGTCGATTTGAGCACTTAGCCTCTTCCAGTGAAATACGCGAAGTATTAATCACTGGAATTAGCCTAATGAGCAATTCGACGAAATGGCGAGGTAATAAAATCACCGGACCAAATTCCGAGAATGCCGGGTAGTCGAACAATGCCACTATAAAAGCGACCGTCCGGTACGACGGCTCAAACGGAACTCGAAAACGATCCGGTTTTTTTTTTTTTTTTTTTTTTTTTTTTTTGGGGAGGACTTAAAGGTGGAGGTCTGAGGGACCATAGACACCCTTACGCGGACTTTTCGGTGAGCGCTTAGGGCTCTCAACCGAGTTTACAAATTTTAGACGACTGACCGCTGAGGGCGCCCCAGTTGGGGCACGAACCTCGGCTCAGGGCGTCGTCGGGGGGCACAAAATAGTGGGACGGACTTCGCTTAAGCGATTTAGAGGAGTTTTAAGGGACGGTCGGATTTCTGGTACGGCTCGGGCCAACTACTGGGGACGAGACTGACTGAGTGGGACGTCGCGACGGGCCTCTCCGGCGAGGGCGAAAACGCGGGCGGTGTTGTATTTGTTTCTTCAGGGCTGCGCGAGCCTCCCTATCCTTAATCTGAGCTAGAGTTGTAGGGTCATCCGGCTCGCTGAGGGCGAGTTTAGGCCTACGGATTTTTGAAATCTCTGAAGGAGTATAGTTTGCAGTTTTTACAATTAATGGGTTCGCGTGGTTTAGGGCACGATCGTAATAGCGGCGTGAAGCGCGCTTAATGAATTGCTTAACCGTGGGCAGATTGAGGTCTATGTGGAGGTCTAAGTTGCGCATGTACCACGGGGCGCCCGTGGCTTTGCGCATGAAGCGGTTTTGAACCACTTGGAGTCTATGGATCAGCTTGGGAGATGCATGTGCGAACACAGTGCATGCATATAGCATAACGGGGCGGATGCACGCGGTGTAGAGTCTCACCTTGCTTTTTAGGGCAAGTTTAGACTTTTTATTTAACAAGAAATGAAGGCGACCGGACACAAAACAGGCGCGTGCACGTACCTGTTTTATGTGGTCGGCAAAGGACAAACGATCATCCAGGGTAACACCGAGATATTTGGCTCGCCTCTCCCAAGGGATCGGCTCGCCGAACATGGTGACTGGAGGGGGGGGAGTGGGGATGAGTTTTTTGGCGGGACTGAAGAACAGCACCGCCTGACTCTTGGTGGGGTTAATTTCGATTCTCCATTTCCGAAACCAGGGACCTAGGGTGTGAGTCGCGGCTTGGAGAACTTTGGCAATTGCCGTGGGGCTCCTGCCAGAATAATATATTGCGGTATCGTCCGCGAATAGAGCTAGCTGCGCTTTGCTAGTTTTTGGGATGTCACTCGTGTAGAGTGTAAACAATAAGGGGGACAGCACAGATCCTTGAGGGACTCCGGCTAAAACGGGGTGGGCTGAGGATAGCGCTCCTGTTATTCGGTAGTTGAATTGGCGATTCGACAAGAAGTCTCGTAGGATGGTCACGAGTCTGACTGGCACTCCGAGTTTGTACAGCTTATAAATTAAGCCGTTGTGCCAGACTTTGTCGAATGCCTTTGCAACATCGAAGAACAGGACTCCGGTCATCTGACCTTTCTGATAGTTGGAGGCGATGTGTTCAACTATACGGTGAACTTGTTGGACGCACGAGTGTCTAGTTCGAAAGCCGAACTGCTCGTCGGGAATGAGTTTATTAGCGTCGGCATACGCTTTCAGGCGGAGGTATATTAACCTTTCATACATCTTGCCCATGACGTTGAGCAAGCTGATGGGTCGGTAACTGGAGGGCTCGGATTTGGGTTTGCCGGGCTTATGGATCCCAATTACATGGGCTTTTTTCCACTGATGTGGAAAAATGTTATTGGATAAGGCAGCGTTAAAGATCGCTGTCAGGAGCATGATAAGGGTAGCCGGGAACAGCTTTACCACTTTGTTGGTGATTTTATCCGAGCCCGGGGCTTTTCTCGGGTGGAGATCCCGGATGATCTGCTTGACCTCGTCCGGGGTCACGGGAGGGACGGGGTCTTCCTCTTCGTTGAGAGGAGGTGGGGGTAACGGGAGAGAAGCTCGCCGTTCTACTTCCGAATTTACTTCCTCCATATGAACAGGGTCGATAGGGAGGGAACTGGGTGTACACTGAAGCTCCAGGCTTTCGGCCAGGCATTCGGCTTTTTCCTCGTCTTCGAAGGCGAGTGGAAGGTTGGGCCTTTTGAGAGGTGGAATATGGGCAACCGTGTCCTTGGTTAGGGCACGTGAGAGTTGCCAAAAGGCTCGATGGGAGGGCTTTATGTCGATCAGTTTCTGATCCCAGCTTTTTTCGCGGGCCTCGGCCACTCGCTCCTTGACGGCGCGGTGGAGAGTACGTAAGCGGATTCGGTTGTCCTCGGTCGGACGTCTATCATATTCGCGCATGGCTGCGTTCTTTACCCTAATCAGGTTACGTACGTCGTCGGGCAAGCGCCAGTGTCGATTGCTCTCCACCGGAACTGTCCGAGAGCAATCGCTAATAAGCGATTGCACGTGGCTGGTCAGGGAGTCGATTGCGCCTACAGCTTCGTCAGCGGTGACTATGCTGCTAGGGATTTGGTCGAGGTGAACGGATGAGGCAGACTTGAGGCTTTCGCCCAGTTTGTCCCAGTTCGTCACGACTTTAGTGAGAGGGGTCCGACCTGAATCAGGGGGGCCTGAGTTCGGTGTAAGTTCTAAGATTACAGGTCGATGGTCGGAGACTAACTCGTGGTGCACTGTCAAGTCGTGTATGCCTAGGCTTACATTCTTCAACAGTGCCACATCGAGGATGTCGGGTCTGTGGTCAAGTACGTTGGGGTAGTGAGTCGGTTCCAGGGGCGCGACTAAATCGATGTTCAGCGGCCCGAGGAGGGATTCTAGTACAATACCTCTGGAGTTGTTCGTATGACAATTCCAGAGGCGGTGTTTCGCGTTTAGGTCGCCCGCCACTATGACAGAGCTTCCTAGTTCGAACAGGGTTTTCAAATCTCTTCTGAGTGATAGTTGGAGGTCGCTTGAAGAGCGAGTTGGGGAAACGTAGGCTGAGACCAGAATGATTGACTCGTGGCCAGTCATGCCGAGCCTGCAGACCGAAGCTTCAATGTACTCAAGTTTGGGCTGATCCATGGGAGAACAGTACAAGGACCTTTTGTAATAAATGAGGGTTCCTCCTAGGGCGGAGTGGAGCCTATCGTTGCGAACTATCTGATAGTTGGCAATCCTGGGATTCCTATGGAAGGGTTTGAGGAACGTCTCTTGTACTAGGAGTATGTCAACGTCATGATCACTCAGGAAATCTGCGATCTCATTTCGTTGACCTGTAATGCCGTTGGCATTAAAGAAGCCTATCTTGATTGAGCGGGGTTTAATTCTGCACACAGTCGAACTATCCATTATGGGTTAACTTTAAATTGAGCTAATGATGAGAAGAGGCGCTCGAACCTCATGGCGATTTGAGCGAGGGCACGACCGTTGCCTTCGTTCACTCTAATTTCGTGGGCTAACTCCCTAACTTCGCTGGGGTTGAAGGCCTCAGCGAATCGCTCCACCAGGGCGAGATCCGGATCAACGCCGTGGGGGGGGTTTGGTTTGGCGCGGCGAGGTGCCGTTGGCACCGATTTGGGGACAGCGCGGGGGATTGGGGCAGGTGGGGAAGGAGTAGGGATGGGGGCGGGGGCGGGAGGTGAGGGACCAGCTGAAGGCTGGGGTTGGGTGGGGCTGTCCGCCTGAGCTGCGGGTGCGGTTTTAGTCGCAAAGTGGGGAAGGGGGAATTGGTTGCTTTCATAATTGAAAGCTCCCCACGGTGAAGGGCGCTGCGGGGCCAGATGGGCCTGTGCAGCGGGTGCTGTAGGGGGTGGACGTCGCGTTGCGTTACGCGGCGAGTCGTATGAAATACGGGGGCGAGGCGCTTTCGGGCATCCGCGGTAGTTCGCGGTATGCCCTAGCGACTGGCAGAGGACGCAACCAGGTGGTTCCGTTGCCTCTGCGGGGTTCTTAGGACGGCTGCAATCTTTCGTTGCGTGTGGGATCAGGCATTTAACGCACCTAGCTGGTGCGTAACAATTGCGGGCGGAGTGGCCATAAAGTTGGCAGTTGTGACATTGGGACGGGTAACGTCCCTTCTTGGGTGATTCTACGTAAAAACCTGAAAGGTCACAAAGCTCTTTCAGGCGGAAGATGGCCTTACCGGCTGGTCCACGGTCCAGGGACACGAAGACCATGTTATAGGGGGCGTGACCGCGACCCTTGTACATCCGGTGGACGGATTGCACCGGGAGGTTTTGATTGAGGAGGGATGTTTTGATGTAATCTACATCGAACTCTTTGGGGACATTTTTGATGATGACCCGGAGGGATCGCTCATCTGGGAGAGTATAGGTGTGGAAAGCCACAAACCTATCTCGGAGCATTTTGCTCAGGGCTCTGTGATCGTCAGAGGTGACCACAGTGACCTTGATCCCGTGCTCAGTGGGACGGGCGGAAGTATAATTGATGCGGTTGTTTTTGCACCAAGTAGAGACCTCGGGCCACTTTACCTTGTCCTGAATGAACAGGGGGGGTGGCGAGTCTCTCTTCTGGGACTGGGGTTCGGGATGAGGGACGGGTAGGGTTCCGGGGATCCTATGGATCGGGATATCCATAGGAGCGGGAGCGGGGGAGAGTCCTCTCTGGCTGCCGGAAGGGGAGCCAGGGGTAAGGCTCATGAGAGGCAGGATGGGAATGGGAGAGGGTGTGGGGGATTGAGAGGGCTTGGCCGCTTTCGCGACTGCCGCCTCCTCGGAGGGTTTCTTGGCTCGCTTGCGCTTGCCGCTTTTGGTGAGGACTTCGGTGAAGCCGTCGTCCGATGAATGGGTGGGGGGAGGAGCCTCGCTTGAGCGCGGGGGCTGGGACGGGGGAGGGATCTCGCTAGAAGGCGAGGGTTGGGAGGGGGGGAGGACGCCGCTAGAGAGCGACAGTTGGGTGGGGGGGATGGAGGGGGAGCTCGCAATGGAGCATGCCGACATGGCGGAGGAGGGGCGGGAGGGCGAGAGAAATGGCAAGTTGCCATGGCGTTTAATGAGAAAGCTCAACGTGATTTCATCCTGGAGGATATCCTCCAGGGTCTGCGGGTTAATCTGGCTGGCCATAGTGGCCAGCCAGGGGGACCTACTAAAAAACTCTAATTTTCTCCCGGGTGGGTGCGCCCGGGGTGAGTATTACTCTCCTGGCCGGGGTTAGGCCAGGAGGTGTGTGACGAACGACGGGGTGAGCCCTAAGCTGGTGCTTCCGCTGTTGAAGCTTTATTAAGCAGCGGAGTTCCTACGTCCCTGCCTAGCGATAGCTGGGGTCGACTAGGGAAGCCCCCAAGGCCGACTGGTCCAGCCCCGTCCGGGTTTGCGTTTGCCAAAAGGGCAACCGCGAGCGGCCGGGTCACGCTCGAGCTAGCTTCGTTAACACCGTAAGGTATCCACTAGCCCACCACAGAAAGTCGTGGTTTTTGCAAGGTTTTTGTGTCGCTCTTGTCAAGGCCGCCTCCAGTAATAATACGGAAGTATTAAATACTTTCACCAGCGACAGTGACTAAAACGGCACAGTTGGTTGGTAATGAAAATTACCGATTGGGTGTCGATTTGAGCACTTAGCCTCTTCCAGTGAAATACGCGAAGTATTAATCACTGGAATTAGCTTAATGAGCAATTCGACGAAATGGCGAGGTAATAAAAACACCGGACCAAAATTCCGAGAATGCCGGGTAGCCGAACAATGCCACTATAAAAGCGACCGTCCGGTACGACGGCTCAAACGGAACTAAAACCTAAAACGATCCGTTTTTTTTTTTTTTTTTTTTTTTTTTTTTTTTTTTTTTTTTTTTTTTTTTTTTTTTTTTTTTTTTTTTTTTGGGGAGGACTTAAAGGTGGAGGTCTGAGGGACCATAGACACCCTTACGCGGACTTTTCGGTGAGCGCTTAGGGCTCTCAACCGAGTTTACAAATTTTAGACGACTGACCGCTGAGGGCGCCCCAGTTGGGGCACGAACCTCGGCTCAGGGCGTCGTCGGGGGGCACAAAATAGTGGGACGGACTTCGCCTAAGCGATTTAGAGGAGTTTTATGGGACGGTCGGATTACTGGTACGGCTCGGGCCAACTACTGGGGACGAGACTGACTGAGTGGGACGTCGCGACGGGCCTCTCCGGCGAGGGCGAAAACGCGGGCGGTGTTGTATTTGTTTCTTCAGGGCTGCGCGAGCCTCCCTATCCTTAATCTGAGCTAGAGTTGTAGGGTCATCCGGCTCGCTGAGGGCGAGTTTAGGCCTACGGATTTTTGAAATCTCTGAAGGAGTATAGTTTGCAGTTTTTACAATCAATGGGTTCCCGTGGTTTAGGGCACGATCGTAATAGCGGCGTGAAGCGCGCTTAATGAATTGCTTAACCGTGGGCAGATTGAGGTCTATGTGGAGGTCTAAGTTGCGCATGTACCACGGGGCGCCCGTGGCTTTGCGCATGAAGCGGTTTTGAACCACTTGGAGTCTATGGATCAGCTTGGGGGATGCATGTGCGAACACAGTGCATGCATATAGCATAACGGGGCGGATGCACGCGGTGTAGAGTCTCACCTTGCTTTTTAGGGCAAGTTTAGACTTTTTATTTAACAAGAAATGAAGGCGACCGGACACAAAACAGGCGCGTGCACGTACTTGTTTTATGTGGTCGGCAAAGGACAAACGATCATCCAGGGTAACACCGAGATATTTGGCTCGCCTCTCCCAAGGGATCGGCTCGCCGAACATGGTGACTGGAGGGGGGGGAGTGGGGATGAGTTTCTTGGCGGGACTGAAGAACAGCACCGCCTGACTCTTGGTGGGGTTAATTTCGATTCTCCATTTCCGAAACCAGGGACCTAGGGTGTGAGTCGCGGCTTGGAGAACTTTGGCAATTGCCGTGGGGCTCCTGCCAGAATAATATATTGCGGTATCGTCCGCGAATAGAGCTAGCTGCGCTTTGCTAGTTTTTGGGATGTCACTCGTGTAGAGTGTAAACAGTAGGGGGGACAGCACAGAGCCTTGAGGGACTCCGGCTAAAACGGGGTGGGCTGAGGATAGCGCTCCTGTTATTCGGTAGTTGAATTGGCGATTCGACAAGAAGTCTCGTAGGATGGTCACGAGTCTGACTGGCACTCCGAGTTTGTACAGCTTATAAATTAAGCCGTTGTGCCAGACTTTGTCGAATGCCTTTGCAACATCGAAGAACAGGACTCCGGTCATCTGACCTTTCTGAAAGTTGGAGGCGATGTGTTCAACGATACGGTGAACTTGTTGGACGCACGAGTGTCTAGTTCGAAAGCCGAACTGCTCGTCGGGAATGAGTTTATTAGCGTCGGCATACGCTTTGAGACGGAGGTATATTAACCTTTCATACATCTTGCCCATGACGTTGAGCAGGCTGATGGGTCGGTAACTGGAGGGCTCGGATTTGGGTTTGCCGGGCTTATGGATCCCAATTACATGGGCTTTTTTCCACTGATGTGGAAAAATGTTATTGGATAAGGCAGCGTTAAAGATCGCTGTCAGGAGCATGATAAGGGTAGCCGGGAACAGCTTTACCACTTTGTTGGTGATTTTATCCGAGCCCGGGGCTTTTCTCGGGTGGAGGTCCCGGATGATCTGCTTGACCTCGTCCGGGGTCACGGGAGGGACGGGGTCTTCCTCTTCGTTGAGAGGAGGTGGGGGTAACGGGAGAGAAGCTCGCCGTTCTACTTCCGAATTTACTTCCTCCATATGAACAGGGTCGATAGGGAGGGAACTGGGTGTACACTGAAGCTCCAGGCTTTCGGCCAGGCATTCGGCTTTTTCCTCGTCTTCGAAGGCGAGTGGAAGGTTGGGCCTTTTGAGAGGTGGAATATGGGCAACCGTGTCCTTGGTTAGGGCACGTGAGAGTTGCCAAAAGGCTCGATGGGAGGGCTTTATGTCGATCAGTTTCTGATCCCAGCTTTTTTCGCGGGCCTCGGCCACTCGCTCCTTGACGGCGCGGTGGAGAGTGCGTAAGCGGATTCGGTTGTCCTCGGTCGGACGTCTATCGTATTCGCGCATGGCTGCGTTCTTTACCCTAATCAGGTTACGTACGTCGTCGGGCAAGCGCCAGTGTCGATTGCTCTCCACCGGAACTGTCCGAGAGCAATCGCTAATAAGCGATTGCACGTGGCTGGTCAGGGAGTCGATTGCGCCTACAGCTTCGTCAGCGGTGACTATGCTGCTAGGGATTTGGTCGAGGTGAACGGATGAGGCAGACTTGAGGCTTTCGCCCAGTTTGTCCCAGTTCGTCACGACTTTAGTGAGAGGGGTCCGACCTGAATCAGGGGGGCCTGAGTTCGGTGTAAGTTCTAAGATTACAGGTCGATGGTCGGAGACTAACTCGTGGTGCACTGTCAAGTCGTGTATGCCTAGGCTTACATTCTTCAACAGTGCCACATCGAGGATGTCGGGTCTGTGGTCAAGTACGTTGGGGTAGTGAGTCGGTTCCAGGGGCGCGACTAAATCGATGTTCAGCGGCCCGAGGAGGGATTCTAGTACAATACCTCTGGAGTTGTTCGTATGGCAATTCCAGAGGCGGTGTTTCGCGTTTAGGTCGCCCGCCACTATGACAGAGCTTCCTAGTTCGAACAGGGTTTTCAAATCTCTTCTGAGTGATAGTTGGAGGTCGCTTGAAGAGCGAGTTGGGGAAACGTAGGCTGAGACCAGAATGATTGACTCGTGGCCAGTCATGCCGAGCCTGCAGACCGAAGCTTCAATGTACTCAAGTTTGGGCTGATCCATGGGAGAACAGTACAAGGACCTTTTGTAATAAATGAGGGTTCCTCCTAGGGCGGAGTGGAGCCTATCGTTGCGAACTATCTGATAGTTGGCAATCCTGGGATTCCTATGGAAGGGTTTGAGGAACGTCTCTTGTACTAGGAGTATGTCAACGTCATGATCACTCAGGAAATCTGCGATCTCATTTCGTTGACCTGTAATGCCGTTGGCATTAAAGAAGCCTATCTTGATTGAGCGGGGTTTAATTCTGCACACAGTCGAACTATCCATTATGGGTTAACTTTAAATTGAGCTAATGATGAGAAGAGGCGCTCGAACCTCATGGCGATTTGAGCGAGGGCACGACCGTTGCCTTCGTTCACTCTAATTTCGTGGGCTAACTCCCTAACTTCGCTGGGGTTGAAGGCCTCAGCGAATCGCTCCACCAGGGCGAGATCCGGATCAACGCCGTGGGGGGGGTTTGGTTTGGCGCGGCGAGGTGCCGTTGGCACCGATTTGGGGACAGCGCGGGGGATTGGGGCAGGTGGGGAAGGAGTAGGGATGGGGGCGGGGGCGGGAGGTGAGGGACCAGCTGAAGGCTGGGGTTGGGTGGGGCTGTCCGCCTGAGCTGCGGGTGCGGTTTTAGTCGCAAAGTGGGGAAGGGGGAATTGGTTGCTTTCATAATTGAAAGCTCCCCACGGTGAAGGGCGCTGCGGGGCCAGATGGGCCTGTGCAGCGGGTGCTGTAGGGGGTGGACGTCGCGTTGCGTTACGCGGCGAGTCGTATGAAATACGGGGGCGAGGCGCTTTCGGGCATCCGCGGTAGTTCGCGGTATGCCCTAGCGACTGGCAGAGGACGCAACCAGGTGGTTCCGTTGCCTCTGCGGGGTTCTTAGGACGGCTGCAATCTTTCGTTGCGTGTGGGATCAGGCATTTAACGCACCTAGCTGGTGCGTAACAATTGCGGGCGGAGTGGCCATAAAGTTGGCAGTTGTGACATTGGGACGGGTAACGTCCCTTCTTGGGTGATTCTACGTAAAAACCTGAAAGGTCACAAAGCTCTTTCAGGCGGAAGATGGCCTTACCGGCTGGTCCACGGTCCAGGGACACGAAGACCATGTTATAGGGGGCGTGACCGCGACCCTTGTACATCCGGTGGACGGATTGCACCGGGAGGTTTTGATTGAGGAGGGATGTTTTGATGTAATCTACATCGAACTCTTTGGGGACATTTTTGATGATGACCCGGAGGGATCGCTCATCTGGGAGAGTGTAGGTGTGGAAAGCCACAAACCTATCTCGGAGCATTTTGCTCAGGGCTCTGTGATCGTCAGAGGTGACCACAGTGACTTTGATCCCGTGCTCAGTGGGACGGGCGGAAGTATAATTGATGCGGTTGTTTTTGCACCAAGTAGAGACCTCGGGCCACTTTACCTTGTCCTGAATGAACAGGGGGGGTGGCGAGTCTCTCTTCTGGGACTGGGGTTCGGGATGAGGGACGGGTAGGGTTCCGGGGATCCTATGGATCGGGATATCCATAGGAGCGGGAGCGGGGGAGAGTCCTCTCTGGCTGCCGGAAGGGGAGCCAGGGGTAAGGCTCATGAGAGGCAGGATGGGAATGGGAGAGGGTGTGGGGGATTGAGAGGGTTTGGCCGCTTTCGCGACTGCCGCCTCCTCGGAGGGTTTCTTGGCTCGCTTGCGCTTGCCGCTTTTGGTGAGGACTTCGGTGAAGCCGTCGTCCGATGAATGGGTGGGGGGAGGAGCCTCGCTTGAGCGCGGGGGCTGGGACGGGGGAGGGATCTCGCTAGAAGGCGAGGGTTGGGAGGGGGGGAGGACGCCGCTAGAGAGCGACTGTTGGGTGGGGGGGATGGAGGGGGAGCTCGCAATGGAGCATGCCGACATGGCGGAGGAGGGGCGGGAGGGCGAGAGAAATGGCAAGTTGCCATGGCGTTTAATGAGAAAGCTCAACGTGATTTCATCCTGGAGGATATCCTCCAGGGTCTGCGGGTTAATCTGGCTGGCCATAGTGGCCAGCCAGGGGGACCTATTAACAAACTCTAATTTACTCCCGGGTGGGTGCGCCCGGGGTGAGTATTACTCTCCTGGCCGGGGTTAGGCCAGGAGGTGTGTGACGAACGACGGTGTGTGCCCTAAGCTGGTGCTTCCGCTGTTGAATCTTTATTAAGCAGCGGAGTTCCTACGTCCCTGCCTAGCGATAGCTGGGGTCGACTAGGGAAGCCCCCAAGGCCGACTGGTCCAGCCCCGTCCGGGTTTGCGTTTGCCAAAAGGGCAACCGCGAGCGGCCGGGTCACGCTCGAGCTAGCTTCGTTAACACCGTAAGGTATCCACTAGCCCACCACAGAAAGTCGTGGTTTTTGCAGGTTTTTTGTGTCGCTCTCGTCAAGGCCGCCTCCAGTAATAATACGGAAGTATTAAATACTTTCACCAGCGACAGTGACTAAAACGGCACAGTTGGTTGGTAATGAAAATTACCGATTGGGTGTCGATTTGAGCACTTAGCCTCTTCCAGTGAAATACGCGAAGTATTAATCACTGGAATTAGCCTAATGAGCAATTCGACGAAATGGCGAGGTAATAAAATCACCGGACCAAAATTCCGAGAATGCCGGGTAGCCGAACAATGCCACTATGGAAGCGACCGTCCGGTACGACGGCTCAAACGGAACTCCTCAACGATCAGTTTTTTTTTTTTTTTTTTTTTTTTTTTTTTTTGTTTTTTTTGGGGAGGACTTAAAGGTGGAGGTCTGAGGGACCATAGACACCCTTACGCGGACTTTTCGGTGAGCGCTTAGGGCTCTCAACCGAGTTTACAAATTTTAGACGACTGACCGCTGAGGGCGCCCCAGTTGGGGCACGAACCTCGGCTCAGGGCGTCGTCGGGGGGCACAAAATAGTGGGACGGACTTCGCCTAAGCGATTTAGAGGAGTTTTAAGGGACGGTCGGATTACTGGTACGGCTCGGGCCAACTACTGGGGACGAGACTGACTGAGTGGGACGTCGCGACGGGCCTCTCCGGCGAGGGCGAAAACGCGGGCGGTGTTGTATTTGTTTCTTCAGGGCTGCGCGAGCCTCCCTATCCTTAATCTGAGCTAGAGTTGTAGGGTCATCCGGCTCGCTGAGGGCGAGTTTAGGCCTACGGATTTTTGAAATCTCTGAAGGAGTATAGTTTGCAGTTTTTACAATTAATGGGTTCGCGTGGTTTAGGGCACGATCGTAATAGCGGCGTGAAGCGCGCTTAATGAATTGCTTTACCGTGGGCAGATTGAGGTCTATGTGGAGGTCTAAGTTGCGCATGTACCACGGGGCGCCCGTGGCTTTGCGCATGAAGCGGTTTTGAACCACTTGGAGTCTATGGATCAGCTTGGGGGATGCATGTGCGAACACAGTGCATGCATATAGCATAACGGGGCGGATGCACGCGGTGTAGAGTCTCACCTTGCTTTTTAGGGCAAGTTTAGACTTTTTATTTAACAAGAAATGAAGGCGACCGGACACAAAACAGGCGCGTGCACGTACCTGTTTTATGTGGTCGGCAAAGGACAAACGATCATCCAGGGTAACACCGAGATATTTGGCTCGCCTCTCCCAAGGGATCGGCTCGCCGAACATGGTGACTGGAGGGGGGGGAGTGGGGATGAGTTTCTTGGCGGGACTGAAGAACAGCACCGCCTGACTCTTGGTGGGGTTAATTTCGATTCTCCATTTCCGAAACCAGGGACCTAGGGTGTGAGTCGCGGCTTGGAGAACTTTGGCAATTGCCGTGGGGCTCCTGCCAGAATAATATATTGCGGTATCGTCCGCGAATAGAGCTAGCTGCGCTTTGCTAGTTTTTGGGATGTCACTCGTGTAGAGTGTAAACAATAAGGGGGACAGCACAGAGCCTTGAGGGACTCCGGCTAAAACGGGGTGGGCTGAGGATAGCGCTCCTGTTATTCGGTAGTTGAATTGGCGATTCGACAAGAAGTCTCGTAGGATGGTCACGAGTCTGACTGGCACTCCGAGTTTGTACAGCTTATAAATTAAGCCGTTGTGCCAGACTTTGTCGAATGCCTTTGCAACATCGAAGAACAGGATTCCGGTCATCTGACCTTTCTGATAGTTGGAGGCGATGTGTTCAACTATACGGTGAACTTGTTGGACGCACGAGTGTCTAGTTCGAAAGCCGAACTGCTCGTCGGGAATGAGTTTATTAGCGTCGGCATACGCTTTCAGGCGGAGGTATATTAACCTTTCATACATCTTGCCCATGACGTTGAGCAAGCTGATGGGTCGGTAACTGGAGGGCTCGGATTTGGGTTTGCCGGGCTTATGGATCCCAATTACATGGGCTTTTTTCCACTGATGTGGAAAAATGTTATTGGATAAGGCAGCGTTAAAGATCGCTGTCAGGAGCATGATAAGGGTAGCCGGGAACAGCTTTACCACTTTGTTGGTGATTTTATCCGAGCCCGGGGCTTTTCTCGGGTGGAGATCCCGGATGATCTGCTTGACCTCGTCCGGGGTCACGGGAGGGACGGGGTCTTCCTCTTCGTTGAGAGGAGGTGGGGGTAACGGGAGAGAAGCTCGCCGTTCTACTTCCGAATTTACTTCCTCCATATGAACAGGGTCGATAGGGAGGGAACTGGGTGTACACTGAAGCTCCAGGCTTTCGGCCAGGCATTCGGCTTTTTCCTTGTCTTCGAAGGCGAGTGGAAGGTTGGGCCTTTTGAGAGGTGGAATATGGGCAACCGTGTCCTTGGTTAGGGCACGTGAGAGTTGCCAAAAGGCTCGATGGGAGGGCTTTATGTCGATCAGTTTCTGATCCCAGCTTTTTTCGCGGGCTTCGGCCACTCGCTCCTTGACGGCGCGGTGGAGAGTGCGTAAGCGGATTCGGTTGTCCTCGGTCGGACGTCTATCGTATTCGCGCATGGCTGCGTTCTTTACCCTAATCAGGTTACGTACGTCGTCGGGCAAGCGCCAGTGTCGATTGCTCTCCACCGGAACTGTCCGAGAGCAATCGCTAATAAGCGATTGCACGTGGCTGGTCAGGGAGTCGATTGCGCCTACAGCTTCGTCAGCGGTGACTATGCTGCTAGGGATTTGGTCGAGGTGAACGGATGAGGCAGACTTGAGGCTTTCGCCCAGTTTGTCCCAGTTCGTCACGACTTTAGTGAGAGGGGTCCGACCTGAATCAGGGGGGCCTGAGTTCGGTGTAAGTTCTAAGATTACAGGTCGATGGTCGGAGACTAACTCGTGGTGCACTGTCAAGTCGTGTATGCCTAGGCTTACATTCTTCAACAGTGCCACATCGAGGATGTCGGGTCTGTGGTCAAGTACGTTGGGGTAGTGAGTCGGTTCCAGGGGCGCGACTAAATCGATGTTTAGCGGCCCGAGGAGGGATTCTAGTACAATACCTCTGGAGTTGTTCGTATGACAATTCCAGAGGCGGTGTTTCGCGTTTAGGTCGCCCGCCACTATGACAGAGCTTCCTAGTTCGAAAAGGGTTTTCAAATCTCTTCTGAGTGATAGTTGGAGGTCGCTTGAAGAGCGAGTTGGGGAAACGTAGGCTGAGACCAGAATGATTGACTCGTGGCCAGTCATGCCGAGCCTGCAGACCGAAGCTTCAATGTACTCAAGTTTGGGCTGATCCATGGGAGAACAGTACAAGGACCTTTTGTAATATATGAGGGTTCCTCCTAGGGCGGAGTAGAGCCTATCGTTGCGAACTATCTGATAGTTGGCAATCCTGGGATTCCTATGGAAGGGTTTGAGGAACGTCTCTTGTACTAGGAGTATGTCAACGTCATGATCACTCAGGAAATCTGCGATCTCATTTCGTTGACCTGTAATGCCGTTGGCATTAAAGAAGCCTATCTTGATTGAGCGGGGTTTAATTCTGCACACAATAGAACTATCCATTATGGGTTAACTTTAAATTGAGCTAATGATGAGAAGAGGCGCTCGAACCTCATGGCGATTTGAGCGAGGGCACGACCGTTGCCTTCGTTCACTCTAATTTCGTGGGCTAACTCCCTAACTTCACTGGGGTTGAAGGCCTCAGCGAATCGCTCCACCAGGGCGAGATCCGGATCAACGCCGTGGGGGGGGTTTTGTTTGGCGCGGCGAGGTGCCGTTGGCACCGATTTGGGGACAGCGCGGGAGATTGGGGCAGGTGGGGAGGGAGTAGGGATGGGGACGGGGGCGGGAGGAGAGGGACCAGCTGAAGGCTGGGGTTGGGTGGAGCTGTCCACCTGAGCAGCGGGTGCGGTTTTGGCCGCAAAGTGGGGTAGGGGGAAGTGGTTGCTTTCATAATTGAAAGCTCCCCACGGTGAAGGGCGCTGTGGGGCCAGATGGGCCTGTGCAGCGGGTACTGGAGGGGGGGGACGACGCGTGGCGTTACGCGGCGAGTCGTACGTGATACGGGGGCGTGGCGCTTTGGGGCATCCGCGGTAGTTCGCGGTATGTCCTAGCGACTGGCAGAGGACGCAACCAGGTGGTTCCGTTGCCTCCGCGGGGTTTTTAGGACGGCTGCAATCTTTAGTTGCATGTGGGATCAGGCATTTGACGCACCTAGCTGGTGCGTAACAATTGCGTGCGGAGTGGCCATAAAGTTGGCAGTTGTGACACTGGGACGGGTAACGTCCCTTCTTGGGTGATTCTACGTAAAAACCTGAAAGGTCGCAAAGCTCTTTCAGGCGGAAGATGGCCTTTCCGGCTGGTCCTCGGTCCAGGGACACGAAGACCATGTTATAAGGGGCGTGGCCGCGACCCTTGTACATCCGGTGGACGGATTGCACCGGGAGGTTTTGATGGAGGAGGGATTCTTTGATGTACTCTACATCAAACTCTTTGGGGACATTTTTGATGATGACCCGGAGGGATCGCTCATCTGGGAGAGTGTAGGTGTGGAAAGCCACAAACCTATCTCGGAGCATTTTGCTCAGGGCTCTGTGATCGTCAGAGGTGACCACAGTGACCTTGATCCCGTGCTCAGTGGGACGGGCGGACGTGTAATTGACACGGTGCGTCTTGCACCATGATGAGACCTCAGGCCACTTTACCTTGTCCTGAATGAACAGGGGAGGTGGCGAGTCTTTCTTCTGGGACTGGGGTACGGGGTTAGGGACGGGTAGGGTACCAGGGATCCTATGGATAGGGATATCCATAGGAGTGGGAGCGGGGGAGAGCCCTCTCTGGCTGATGGAAGGGGAGCCAGGGGTAAGGGTCATGAGAGGCAAGATGGGAGTGGGAGAGGGTGTGGGGGATTGAGAGGGCTTGGCCGCTTTCGCGACTGCCGCCTCCTCGGAGGGTTTCTTGGCTCGCTTTCGCTTGCCACTCTTGGTAAGGACTTCGGTGAAGCCGTCGTCCGATGATTGGGTGGAGGGAGGAGCCTCGCTTGAGCGCGGGGGTTGGGACGGGGGAGGGATCTCGCTAGGAGGCGAGGGTTGGGAGGGGGGGAGGGCGCCGCTAGAGAGCGACAGTTGGGTCGGTTGGGTCAGGGGGGTGGAGGGGGAGCTCGCAATCGAGCATGCCGACATGGCGGAGGAGGGGCGGGAGGGCGAGAGAAATGGCAAGTTGCCATGGCGTTTTATTAAAAAGGAAAGCGTTATTTCATCCTGGAGGATATCCTCCAGGGTCTGCGGGTTAATCTGGCTGGCCATAGTGGCCAGCCAGGGGGACCTACGAAAAAACTCTAATTTTCTCCCGGGTGGGTGCGCCCGGGGTGAGTATTACTCTCCTGGCCGGGGTTAGGCCAGGAGGTGTGTGACGAACGACGGGGTGTGCCCTAAGCTGGTGCTTCCGCTGTTGAAGCTTTATTAAGCAGCGGAGTTCCTACGTCCCTGCCTAGCGATAGCTGGGGTCGACTAGGGAAGCCCCCAAGGCCGACTGGTCCAGCCCCGTCCGGGTTTGCGTTTGCCAGAAGGGCAACCGCGAGCGGCCGGGTCACGCTCGAGCTAGCTTCGTTAACACCGTAAGGTATCCACTAGCCCACCACAGAAAGTCGTGGTTTTCACAAGGTTTTTGTGTCGCTCTCGTCAAGGCCGCCTCCAGTAATAATACGGAAGTATTAAATACTTTCACCAGCGACAGTGACTAAAACGGCACAGTTGGTTGGTAATGAAAATTACCGATTGGGTGTCGATTTGAGCACTTAGCCTCTTCCAGTGAAATACGCGAAGTATTAATCACTGGAATTAGCCTAATGAGCAATTCGACGAAATGGCGAGGTAATAAAATCACCGGACCAAAATTCCGAGAATGCCGGGTAGTCGAACAATGCCACTATAGAAGCGACCGTCCGGTACGACGGCTCAAACGGAACTCCACCTCAACGATCAGGATTTTTTTTAAACCTTTATATGCAATAGTAGATCGTCAAACGCTATACTAAGACGACGAGCGAACTCGAACGAGCTACGGTGAGCCAGAACGTAATGGACGTGGTGGATATTTTAAATTGAAATTGAGTAAGGGAGAGAGAGCGAGAGAGTAAGTGAGTGAGAGAGAGCGAGCGAGCGATTGAACGAGCGTTCGAGAGCGGGGGGAGGGCGGGGTGTAGGGAGGAGAGAGAATAAGTGAAATTCGTGAAAATATGTATTAATTAGGTAATTTGTTTTGTGCGATGAAATATGAATGAATCTTACATCTGGATGTGAAGTTATGATAAAAATTATGAGAAATTTATCATATAAAAAAAAAAATAACCACTTCTAACCTAATCAATCCATGTACATTTTGAATAGAAAGGATAAACGGGCAGGGCAGGGCAGGGCAAGTAGCTACCTTTCTTTAATATGTATTACAAATGTGATTTTGAAAAGTTTAAAATGTACGTATGTATATATCAATCGGGCGAATGGATAACGTACTAACTGCGTACGTACGTACCCAAGTAATTATTATTTTGATGAAATAAAATAAGAAGGAAGGAAGGAAGGAAACAAACAATGGTGTCGTCATCGTCGTCATCGTTGTAAACAAACACACGATATTTGTTGATATTGGAATGGAATAATATGTTAGCCCTGAAAAGGGCTTTTTGGTATAAGTACATAATTGTGTGTATGTACGTCACGTCGTGCGTGCCGTGCCGTGCCGGCCGCTACTTGCTGCTGCAGGCGGCGCACACCAACCAAACCACCCACGCACCGGTGCGGTGCGGCGCGGCGCGACGGCTGGCTGCTGCGGCAGCGGCAGCGGCGGCGGCGGCGGCGCGAGGCGCGAGGCGCGCGGCTGTTGCTGCCAGAGTCCGTCAACTTTACTTCTTAGCTGCTGCCTTTTTGGTGGCGGCCTGCTTAGATTTGGATGCGGCGGCGGCGGCCTTCTTAGGTTTGGGCGCTTTTGGTTTCTTCGTAGGCGGCTTGGCGGTTTTCTTGGCTTTTGGCGCGGCGCCGCCGCTCTTACCTTTAGCGGGGGAAACTGCTGCGGCGGCCTTCTTAGCTGCCGCGGCGGGCTTCTTCTTGGCGGCGGCTGCTTTTTTATCCTTCGTAGCGGCCGCCGACGAGGCGGCTTTTGACGATTTCGACGGCGATGCGGAAGCAGCAGATGCACCCCTCTTGTTGGTGCCCTTAGTCGCGGCGGCGGCGGCGGCAGCGGACGATTTTTTACTACCTTTAGATGCAGAGGGGGCTGCGGTCTTGGCGACGGCCTTACCCGCGCTGCCGGTTGGCTTCTTCGCGGTAGATGATTTTGATTCCAGTTTAAACGAGCCCGATGCACCTTTGCCTTTGGTCTGTATCAGTGTACCGGATTCGACGGCGCTCTTCAAATATTTCCTGATGAACGGCGCCAGCTTCTCCGCGTCAACCTTGTACTGAGCGGCTATGTATTTCTTGATCGCCTGAAGTGACGATCCGCTGCGCTCTTTCAACTCCTTGATGGCGCTGTTGACCATTTCCGAAGTTTTCGGATGTGTCGGTTTCGCCTTGGGTTTCTTGGCTCCGGCGGCGGACGCTTTCGGTTTCTTCGCAGGAGTGGCCGGCGCCGGTGCTTCTGTAGCTACAGCTGTGTCTGCCATTTTTGCACAACAAAAATCAAATCACTCACAATCACAAAGCTTAATAAGTATGTATATTGAAAGAACAGACAGACAATCAGTCAGTATTAGTAGATTAGATGTCGCCACTGCAAATTTATCATTTTACCAATACACATCGAGGCATTACCGTAAGGAGAGCCGCGGTGTCGTGAGACGTTTTCTCGTATGAACACTTCCAACTTTTCACTAACACCTATATAAATTATTATATTTTTAACATGGTTCTATAATTATTAAAACATTAATATATATTTATATGAATACATCATGAACGTGTTCACGTAACGTTCACTTAAAACGGTTCTCAAGTGCATTACATGACGCGCTACAGGTGTTTATTTTCATCGCCTCGTATGCATCGTGCTTAGTGTCCAGTTCAAAAGTGATTTTTCTCTATAAAACGTAAAGATTTTACCTATATCGGTCGATAAGTAAACGGTGAAGATTCCGAACTTGAAACACAAAAAGATTTCACTCCTCTCTAGACATATTGTGACCGTTTTGACGAGTGTAACGTGGACGGTCGTAAAACAGCAACAACTACTATTTTCTGAACAGCTGCTGCTGCCGACCGACCGACCGATGAAACTGTTGATGTTTCCTATCCAAGACTCGTACAATTTGATTGATTTGATTGTTGTACATTTAATATCTACTTACTTACTTAGTACCTAATTAGAACATTGCATAATGTCAATTATGGACTATTTACATAATATTATACACATATCTGCCTGACAGACAATAGGTATACCTAAATAGTTATTCATTCATTTAGTCTATATTACTTAAATAAATGATGCTGTGCACTCATTAGAAAACGTTACAAAAACAAACTTACTTAGGTACTAAATTTTGAATGTGTCATGTTTTCGTTTTATAATAATAATAATATATGTACTAGCTGTTTCTTTTACCCGCGTTCCCGAGGGATCTTATTTTTTCCCGGGATAAAAAGTAGCTAGCCTATGTGCTATTCCAGACTATAATCTATTTCCATGCCAAATTTCATCCAGATCCATTCAGCCGTTCTCGTGTAAATGAGTAACAAACATCCAAACTTTCCCATTTATAATATTAGTAAGATGTAGGTATTATCAAAGTAGCTGTCTTGGCGTCTATGTACCTACATATTTAAGGTAGGTAATCTTGTACTTGTTGTAACTTATTGTATGTATGTATGTATGTATGTATGTATCTATCTATCTATCTTTATTATTATGTATAAAAAAATATGGATAGGATACGGTAGGTAGGTAGGTAGGTAGGTAGGTAGGTAAGTAAGTAAGTAAGTAAGTAAGTAAGTAAGTCATAGGTACATACATTCATCGTACGTAATTCGTAAGGTACACTACGATACAGAAACAGTTTGCATCAAGTATTAATTATAAACAAACGGAATTATTTGCGGCCCTGAAAAGGGCCTTTTGTTTGTGTGTACGTAGGTATATGTTCGTCTCGATCAATAAATATAGCAGGTATATTTCGATCGATCGATATTAACACATCCCGACACGAAGACGTCGGTGTTTTTAACCACCGAAACCGTACAGTGTACGTCCCTGACGTTTCAGAGCGTAGACTACGTCCATGGCGGTGACAGTCTTCCTCTTCGCGTGTTCAGTGTAAGTGACAGCGTCACGGATCACGTTCTCTAGAAACACTTTAAGAACACCACGAGTCTCCTCGTATATCAGACCTGATATACGCTTCACGCCTCCTCTGCGAGCCAAACGACGGATCGCAGGTTTGGTGATGCCCTGGATGTTGTCACGTAGTACTTTTCTGTGACGCTTTGCTCCACCTTTTCCCAGACCCTTTCCTCCCTTACCGCGACCGGTCATTTTTATTAATTAATTAACAATGAAATGTGTACGCACACGTAAGTAGGTACGAACGAACGCACGTATGAATCTGACTGCAGACTGACTACAATTTTTCTGGTTCGAGCATTATTTATACCCTACGTGTGACGAGTAGCGCACTATCAAAACGCGATGCCATCCGTGAGTACGAACGAGACAGACGAAGGTAACAATTGTGCGATTTCATTGGTTGGTTGGTATGGTATGGTATGGTAGGTACCTACCGTACCACGTACGTAATTATAGATATTGAGTTGAGGTGAAATTATTATGTTTGTTTACTTCAAATTTATTATTATGTATGTAAATATAAATAGTTTAAATTTTTCACATTACATTTACATACATACATACATACATACATACATACATACGGAGATGTTATTATTATTATTTTTTTTTTTTTTTTTTTTTTTATTATTAAGTTACACATTTAAATTATATAATACCTACAATATATAGATTCCGCGTTGCATTTTCTTTCTCATGAGATAGGTATCTTATGGTTGCGAGTTTGTAAAGTTTGTTTGTTTCATTCCAATTCTTTCTTTCTGAATTCAAAAGTACCTACCTATCATAATGTTATACATAATATTATGTATTATGAAGTTATCTAACTACGTATGATTTGATGAAATTTTATACTAGTCTATTATTTATTATATATTAAAAGTTAATTTAAAGTCATAACGTCATGTGTGTGGGAAATTGTTTGTTTGATATATATGTGGCCCTGAAAAGGGCCTTTTTATTAGCACGATGCTTGCGCTGCGGGATTAAGTTGAACGAGTTTAGTACACATTCACCACCGGCCGGCCAGCACACGAACAAACAACGGGTGGTTGGTTGGGTGACTAAGCGCGTTCGCCTCTGATCCTGCGCGCCAGCTGTATATCCTTGGGCATGATGGTGACACGTTTGGCGTGAATAGCGCACAAGTTGGTGTCCTCAAAAAGGCCGACCAGATAAGCCTCGCTGGCCTCCTGCAGCGCCATAACGGCCGAACTCTGGAAACGTAGATCTGTCTTGAAATCTTGTGCGATCTCACGGACGAGACGTTGGAATGGCAGTTTGCGAATCAACAACTCTGTACTCTTCTGGTAGCGACGGATCTCACGGAGTGCAACAGTTCCCGGTCTGTAGCGATGCGGTTTCTTGACACCACCGGTTGCCGGTGCACTCTTGCGCGCAGCCTTGGTGGCCAGCTGTTTACGTGGCGCTTTACCGCCTGTGGATTTACGAGCGGTCTGTTTTGTACGTGCCATAGCGAGCGACGACTACGAATCAATGAAAAATATAAAATATAATCGAAAATTTCGAATACGAACGAACACCGAGTCTGCCTGCGTAAACGAATATGACGACGAACGTTCGTAAGTACATCTCATTACCCCTCACGGGGCACGGGAGCCAGTTCCAGGGCATATGCCCCCTGCCTGGGGTGTCACTTCGCCGCCCGTTAAAACGGGCGGGTCATTGGGTTATGTTTTTTTTCATAGTTCGGCTGTGTGGGTGTGGCTGTCTTCTTGCCGCCCGGGCGGACCGCCCTACCGAGGTGAGACCGCTGTTTTACCAGTGGAGGCCCAGCAGGAGCGGTCGACGCTGTGTACCGGGCGGCGGGTGGTTTGGTGGTTTGGGGGGCCTCATGCCCCGAGGTCGCCGCTGTTGAGCGGCGTGTGAGTGTGGTGGTCAGGTGCGTGGGCGTAGGCGGCGAGCTCCGCCATGCCCTCGAGGACCGCCTGCACTGTGTTCTCGCCCGCTAGGAGCGCCGTGAGGACTCGCTGGAGGATGATTAGGGCTGCCTCTACGGCGCCCCTGCCTTCTGTGGTGAGGCCCCCCGCTCTGGGGGCGGGAGGCTGAGTGGTTGCGGGGAGGGGGGCCCTCGCCTGTGTGGCGGGGGGGTGAGTGGATGCACTTTTGTTTACCTGTTTGGGGGCCTTTGGGGCCCTCTGTGGTCTCGGTGCTGGTGGGGGGGGGGGGCGAGTCGCCTCTGCAACCGCCCTCTGTCCCGGGTCCGCCGCTTGTGGCGGACGGGGTTTCTTCTTCTTGCCCCCTCTCTTCCTCCTTCTCCTAGAGGGGGCTGTGGCTTCGCGCGGGGTGGGGGTGTTCGCCACCGCCATGAGGGTGGCGGAGGGCGCTTCCCCTTGGATGCCCATGGGGGCGGGTGTGATGTTCTTCGTTCGCCGGACTCCCCCAGTGATGGGGGCGGTGCCTGCTCGTTTGTTGCGTGCCTCCCTTCTGAACACGGGGCACTTGAAATCGCTCGCCGGGTGGGTCCCGCCACAGTTGGCACACGTGGCCGGCTCCTCCAGCGGCCTTGTGCACTCTTTGGCGTGGTGTTCCTCACCGCAGCGCACGCATGCGAGCGTGCGGTGGCAGTTCTGGCTGGAGTGCCGGAACTGTTGGCATCTGTGACACTGGGCGGGGCCTTTTTTGCCTCGCCATGCTTCGATCGTCACGCCGGGCATACATAGAAGCTCGTCTATTTCGTATATGGCCGGCGTGAGGTCTAGGGTTCTCTTTAGAATGGCGAGGTAGATACAGCCGGGCCTCCCTCGTCGGGCCCGGATGGGGCGGGCGAACTCCGGTTCAAAGCCCCGTGTTCGCAGCTCCTCCTGGATCTCCTCTACGTCTGTATTTACAGGCAGCCCCCTGATGGCCACCTTCAGGCTTCGTTCTGCTGGTAGTGAGTATGAGAACCATGAGATCCTCTCCTTCTTCTCCAGCTCTGTGAGGTATCGCTGAATAACGCGATACTCATGGTCCTCATTTGGCAGGAAGCGGATTCCTTGTCCGTAGGGGCGCGCGTTTGGCGCCCTCCCTAGGCGTTCTTTGATGGCCTTGAAGTGGGTGGTCCAATCCTGGAGCTTCTCCACTATCATAGGTGGGTATTTAGGCTTCTTTGTGGGGGCGGCCTGCGTCTGGGGAGCTGCAGGGTCCGGGGGCATCTGGCGCGGGGAGCAGGGCTTCGATGCAGTAGGTGTGTGGCCTCTTGTGGCCTCGGCGAACGTCGGTGAGGGTGATGGCGCGCGGTCCACAGGGAGCCGGGTGCGCCTGGCCTCCCTTTGGTTGAGGGGGGTCGGCTCGACGTCGGAGACTACAGTGGTGGTCGGCGGGGGGCAGTGGCGTTTGACCGCTTCCTTGTCCCCCGCTTCGTATGGGCTGGTCTGTTTTTTCTTGGTCCCCCTCTTCGCGTGAGAGGGGGCCGGGATCTTCAGTTCCTCCATGAGGAGGTTGCGGGCTCGGAGGATGTCTTCGTTTGCGTCAGCGGCTTCTTCGTACTCGGCTATGTCCATTTCTTCCCCAAGGGAAGAGCGGGACGCGGCGCGGGACGAGGCGCGCGACGAGTCATAAGAGGCTCGAGATGGTTCGCGCGAGAGCGGCGCGGTTACCGGCGGCGCGGCGCGCGGTGCGGCGCGAGCCGGGCCGGGCGCGGCGCGGTACGAGCCGAGCGAGGCGCGCGACGAAGCGCCTGACGACTCGCGCGAGAGCGGCGCGGTGACTGGCGGTGGCGCGGAGCGGCGCGCCTGTACCTGCGCGGCGCGAGGCGCCTGCGGCGGTGGGGCGCGGGGGGTTTGTGGCGGCGGGGCGCGGGGGGTCTGCGATGGCGCCGGCTTGGCTCTCGGGTCGCGCGGGTGCGCGGCGCGGAGCGGTTGGTGCGGCGCGGCGGCGCGGAGCTCCGAGGCGGAGTTCTCACGCGACATCGGCGTGAGGAAGGGTGGCGTCGTCTGCCTGACTGCCGGGACATATGTCACCGACGCGGCAGGGGATGATTTCCGGGTAGGCAACGACCCTGCGTTGCCTGCCGGGGGATAGGCTGGGGTGTATGGCGTTCCCGCTGTCGGTTGGCGCGCGGGAGCCGCGCTCTGGGCGGTGGCGCCTGCACTGCGGGAACTTCCCGAGGCGGGCCTCTCGTCCGAGCGGCGTGGCTCGCGCGCCAATGAAGCGGGACCGGGTTGCGCCGAGGCGCGGGTCTTCGAGCCCTTAGAAGGGCTACTCATGTTGGGGCGGTCCCCCACCGTGACCTAAATCTCCAACAGTTTGAGTCGGTTGGAGAGACTGTCGTGGGCTGAAGGATCCCCTCCGCGCAGAAGGCGCGGGCTTGGTTCGCTCGCCGTTTACAACGTAGACTGCGAGAGAAGAGCAACTTGTTTTAGTAGGTAGGTCCGTACGGCGACTGTGGTAACTGGGCACGCGCGACACTCCTGACGACGAACTGACCGAGACGGTAGTATTTATAATGTACACGAAGGAGACGGCCTTTGTATATCTATCACTCTCACACAATGAAAATAATACGAACGAAACGAAATGAAACGAAACCCAGGATATTATTTATTAATTTGGTAGGTAGGTAGGTAGGTAGGTAGGTAGGTAGGTAGGTAGGTAGGTAGGTAGGTAGGTAGGTAGGTATGTATGTATGTATGTATGTATGTATGTATGTATGTATGTATGTATGTATGTATGTATGTATGTATGTATGTATGTATGTATGTATGTATGTATGTATGTATGTACATGCATATTATTGTTATGTATTATAATTAATTTAAATTTTCACAATACCTATATAAAATATATTGTATTGTTGACGTGATGATAATTGATTGTTATAACATTTTATATAGGATATATTGTATAGGTAGGTATGTATGTATGTATGTATTATTTATTTAAATAATATGTTTCGTTCGTTTGTATCATGGCTTATATTAATGTTAGCATTATTAAAATAAAAAAAATAATACTTTCAATCATCAGGGTAAGTAAATAAGTAAGTAAGTAAGTAAGTAATAATATGAATAATTTTTTGGCCCTGAAAAGGGCCTTTTGAGTTTCAATGCTTGTGCATGTTTTGAGTACGCATAAAAGCGTACAAAGATACATGCAAGCACTGTGCGAAGTGCGACGCCTTCCTGCTCCTCCTCACTTGGAGCTGGTGTATTTGGTGACGGCTTTGGTGCCCTCACTCACCGCGTGCTTGGCAAGCTCGCCGGGCAACAGAAGTCTCACAGAGGTCTGCACCTCCCTGGAGGTGATGGTAGAACGTTTGTTGTAATGGGCGAGACGAGATGCTTCAGCGGCGATACGTTCGAATATGTCATTAACGAACGAATTCATAATAGACATGGCCTTGCTGGATATACCGGTGTCGGGATGCACCTGCTTGAGCACCTTGTAGATGTAAATGGCATAGCTCTCCTTCCTCTTGTGCTTCTTCTTTTTCTTGTCGGTTTTGGAGATGTTCTTCTGTGCTTTGCCAGATTTCTTGGCAGCCTTTCCGCTAGTCTTAGGCGGCATAATGTAAGTAGATAGTATTTATGCAAGATAAATCAAACACTGTTAGCGACCGAGGGGTACGTACGTAGCTGACTGACTGACAGACACGTGAGAATGCCTTTGAATTTTATAAATTTCTTATTATGATTCGGGTTATTCGTTCGATTTCGTCAACATAGTGAACGAGCTAAATACGGCCATACTGCCAATCAGCGTAGTGCGTAAAAGAGATGGCAAATATACCCTTCCTTCTCTAACGCTACCTAAAAATAAAAGAACAACAATAATTATGAATATTAGTATTTATTTATCTATCTATCTATCCCTCGTTACCTATTAACTAAATATACTTACTAACTAATGGAGATTAAAATTATTATGAATATTAAATGTAATGTAAGGTGTAGTACAAACAAGCAATGTTTGTTTGTTTGTTTGTTGTAAATACTACGGCTACTAGGATATAGATAGATATAATTGAATATATAATAGAGATATATTTATTTATTTATTTATTTGGATGGATGGATGGAATTTATAGTAAATTAAATACTTTTCTTAGTAGAATCATATTGCGGCCCTGAAAAGGGCCTTTTGTGATCGCATCGCAAGCCAGATGCGGCGAGCTGACCGTAAATAGGGACTGAGAATATAATAATAATATCTAAGCCTTCTTCTCGGTCTTCTTCGGCAGTAACACAGCCTGAATGTTGGGCAACACACCACCCTGAGCGATGGTCACGCCGGAGAGGAGTTTATTCAATTCCTCATCGTTGCGGATCGCCAATTGGAGATGTCTCGGTATGATTCTTGTCTTCTTGTTGTCACGTGCCGCGTTACCGGCCAACTCGAGGACCTCAGCTGCGAGATATTCCATGACGGCGGCCAAATAGACCGGTGCACCGGCGCCGACGCGCTCGGCGTAATTGCCGTTACGCAGTAATCTATGTATACGACCGACAGGAAACTGCAAACCGGCACGATTAGAACGAGACTTCGCCTTCCCCTTGACCTTGCCACCCTTGCCGCGTCCAGACATTGTCGATGAATAAAATTTACTGCGTGCAAGTAATGAATGAATGTGAAGTTATATTATAATAACACACACAATATAAACGCGAACCAGTGAAATTAATTAATTACAAAACGATCCGTTTTTTTTTTTTTTTTTTTTTGGGGAGGACTTAAAGGTGGAGGTCTGAGGGACCATAGACACCCTTACGCGGACTTTTCGGTGAGCGCTTAGGGCTCTCAACCGAGTTTACAAATTTTAGACGACTGACCGCTGAGGGCGCCCCAGTTGGGGCACGAACCTCGGCTCAGGGCGTCGTCGGGGGGCACAAAATAGTGAGACGGACTTCGCTTAAGCGATTTAGAGGAGTTTTAAGGGACGGTCGGATTTCTGGTACGGCTCGGGCCAACTACTGGGGACGAGACTGACTGAGTGGGACGTCGCGACGGGCCTCTCCGGCGAGGGCGAAAACGCGGGCGGTGTTGTATTTGTTTCTTCAGGGCTGCGCGAGCCTCCCTATCCTTAATCTGAGCTAGAGTTGTAGGGTCATCCGGCTCGCTGAGGGCGAGTTTAGGCCTACGGATTTTTGAAATCTCTGAAGGAGTATAGTTTGCAGTTTTTACAATTAATGGGTTCGCGTGGTTTAGGGCACGATCGTAATAGCGGCGTGAAGCGCGCTTAATGAATTGCTTAACCGTGGGCAGATTGAGGTCTATGTGGAGGTCTAAGTTGCGCATGTACCACGGGGCGCCCGTGGCTTTGCGCATGAAGCGGTTTTGAACCACTTGGAGTCTATGGATCAGCTTGGGAGATGCATGTGCGAACACAGTGCATGCATATAGCATAACGGGGCGGATGCACGCGGTGTAGAGTCTCACCTTGCTTTTTAGGGCAAGTTTAGACTTTTTATTTAACAAGAAATGAAGGCGACCGGACACAAAACAGGCGCGTGCACGTACCTGTTTTATGTGGTCGGCAAAGGACAAACGATCATCCAGGGTAACACCGAGATATTTGGCTCGCCTCTCCCAAGGGATCGGCTCGCCGAACATGGTGACTGGAGGGGGGGGAGTGGGGATGAGTTTTTTGGCGGGACTGAAGAACAGCACCGCCTGACTCTTGGTGGGGTTAATTTCGATTCTCCATTTCCGAAACCAGGGACCTAGGGTGTGAGTCGCGGCTTGGAGAACTTTGGCAATTGCCGTGGGGCTCCTGCCAGAATAATATATTGCGGTATCGTCCGCGAATAGAGCTAGCTGCGCTTTGCTAGTTTTTGGGATGTCACTCGTGTAGAGTGTAAACAATAAGGGGGACAGCACAGATCCTTGAGGGACTCCGGCTAAAACGGGGTGGGCTGAGGATAGCGCTCCTGTTATTCGGTAGTTGAATTGGCGATTCGACAAGAAGTCTCGTAGGATGGTCACGAGTCTGACTGGCACTCCGAGTTTGTACAGCTTATAAATTAAGCCGTTGTGCCAGACTTTGTCGAATGCCTTTGCAACATCGAAGAACAGGACTCCGGTCATCTGACCTTTCTGATAGTTGGAGGCGATGTGTTCAACTATACGGTGAACTTGTTGGACGCACGAGTGTCTAGTTCGAAAGCCGAACTGCTCGTCGGGAATGAGTTTATTAGCGTCGGCATACGCTTTCAGGCGGAGGTATATTAACCTTTCATACATCTTGCCCATGACGTTGAGCAAGCTGATGGGTCGGTAACTGGAGGGCTCGGATTTGGGTTTGCCGGGCTTATGGATCCCAATTACATGGGCTTTTTTCCACTGATGTGGAAAAATGTTATTGGATAAGGCAGCGTTAAAGATCGCTGTCAGGAGCATGATAAGGGTAGCCGGGAACAGCTTTACCACTTTGTTGGTGATTTTATCCGAGCCCGGGGCTTTTCTCGGGTGGAGATCCCGGATGATCTGCTTGACCTCGTCCGGGGTCACGGGAGGGACGGGGTCTTCCTCTTCGTTGAGAGGAGGTGGGGGTAACGGGAGAGAAGCTCGCCGTTCTACTTCCGAATTTACTTCCTCCATATGAACAGGGTCGATAGGGAGGGAACTGGGTGTACACTGAAGCTCCAGGCTTTCGGCCAGGCATTCGGCTTTTTCCTCGTCTTCGAAGGCGAGTGGAAGGTTGGGCCTTTTGAGAGGTGGAATATGGGCAACCGTGTCCTTGGTTAGGGCACGTGAGAGTTGCCAAAAGGCTCGATGGGAGGGCTTTATGTCGATCAGTTTCTGATCCCAGCTTTTTTCGCGGGCCTCGGCCACTCGCTCCTTGACGGCGCGGTGGAGAGTACGTAAGCGGATTCGGTTGTCCTCGGTCGGACGTCTATCATATTCGCGCATGGCTGCGTTCTTTACCCTAATCAGGTTACGTACGTCGTCGGGCAAGCGCCAGTGTCGATTGCTCTCCACCGGAACTGTCCGAGAGCAATCGCTAATAAGCGATTGCACGTGGCTGGTCAGGGAGTCGATTGCGCCTACAGCTTCGTCAGCGGTGACTATGCTGCTAGGGATTTGGTCGAGGTGAACGGATGAGGCAGACTTGAGGCTTTCGCCCAGTTTGTCCCAGTTCGTCACGACTTTAGTGAGAGGGGTCCGACCTGAATCAGGGGGGCCTGAGTTCGGTGTAAGTTCTAAGATTACAGGTCGATGGTCGGAGACTAACTCGTGGTGCACTGTCAAGTCGTGTATGCCTAGGCTTACATTCTTCAACAGTGCCACATCGAGGATGTCGGGTCTGTGGTCAAGTACGTTGGGGTAGTGAGTCGGTTCCAGGGGCGCGACTAAATCGATGTTCAGCGGCCCGAGGAGGGATTCTAGTACAATACCTCTGGAGTTGTTCGTATGACAATTCCAGAGGCGGTGTTTCGCGTTTAGGTCGCCCGCCACTATGACAGAGCTTCCTAGTTCGAACAGGGTTTTCAAATCTCTTCTGAGTGATAGTTGGAGGTCGCTTGAAGAGCGAGTTGGGGAAACGTAGGCTGAGACCAGAATGATTGACTCGTGGCCAGTCATGCCGAGCCTGCAGACCGAAGCTTCAATGTACTCAAGTTTGGGCTGATCCATGGGAGAACAGTACAAGGACCTTTTGTAATAAATGAGGGTTCCTCCTAGGGCGGAGTGGAGCCTATCGTTGCGAACTATCTGATAGTTGGCAATCCTGGGATTCCTATGGAAGGGTTTGAGGAACGTCTCTTGTACTAGGAGTATGTCAACGTCATGATCACTCAGGAAATCTGCGATCTCATTTCGTTGACCTGTAATGCCGTTGGCATTAAAGAAGCCTATCTTGATTGAGCGGGGTTTAATTCTGCACACAGTCGAACTATCCATTATGGGTTAACTTTAAATTGAGCTAATGATGAGAAGAGGCGCTCGAACCTCATGGCGATTTGAGCGAGGGCACGACCGTTGCCTTCGTTCACTCTAATTTCGTGGGCTAACTCCCTAACTTCGCTGGGGTTGAAGGCCTCAGCGAATCGCTCCACCAGGGCGAGATCCGGATCAACGCCGTGGGGGGGGTTTGGTTTGGCGCGGCGAGGTGCCGTTGGCACCGATTTGGGGACAGCGCGGGGGATTGGGGCAGGTGGGGAAGGAGTAGGGATGGGGGCGGGGGCGGGAGGTGAGGGACCAGCTGAAGGCTGGGGTTGGGTGGGGCTGTCCGCCTGAGCTGCGGGTGCGGTTTTAGTCGCAAAGTGGGGAAGGGGGAATTGGTTGCTTTCATAATTGAAAGCTCCCCACGGTGAAGGGCGCTGCGGGGCCAGATGGGCCTGTGCAGCGGGTGCTGTAGGGGGTGGACGTCGCGTTGCGTTACGCGGCGAGTCGTATGAAATACGGGGGCGAGGCGCTTTCGGGCATCCGCGGTAGTTCGCGGTATGCCCTAGCGACTGGCAGAGGACGCAACCAGGTGGTTCCGTTGCCTCTGCGGGGTTCTTAGGACGGCTGCAATCTTTCGTTGCGTGTGGGATCAGGCATTTAACGCACCTAGCTGGTGCGTAACAATTGCGGGCGGAGTGGCCATAAAGTTGGCAGTTGTGACATTGGGACGGGTAACGTCCCTTCTTGGGTGATTCTACGTAAAAACCTGAAAGGTCACAAAGCTCTTTCAGGCGGAAGATGGCCTTACCGGCTGGTCCACGGTCCAGGGACACGAAGACCATGTTATAGGGGGCGTGACCGCGACCCTTGTACATCCGGTGGACGGATTGCACCGGGAGGTTTTGATTGAGGAGGGATGTTTTGATGTAATCTACATCGAACTCTTTGGGGACATTTTTGATGATGACCCGAAGGGATCGCTCATCTGGGAGAGTGTAGGTGTGGAAAGCCACAAACCTATCTCGGAGCATTTTGCTCAGGGCTCTGTGATCGTCAGAGGTGACCACAGTGACCTTGATCCCGTGCTCAGTGGGACGGGCGGAAGTATAATTGATGCGGTTGTTTTTGCACCAAGTAGAGACCTCGGGCCACTTTACCTTGTCCTGAATGAACAGGGGGGGTGGCGAGTCTCTCTTCTGGGACTGGGGTTCGGGATGAGGGACGGGTAGGGTTCCGGGGATCCTATGGATCGGGATATCCATAGGAGCGGGAGCGGGGGAGAGTCCTCTCTGGCTGCCGGAAGGGGAGCCAGGGGTAAGGCTCATGAGAGGCAGGATGGGAGTGGGAGAGGGTGTGGGGGATTGAGAGGGTTTGGCCGCTTTCGCGACTGCCGCCTCCTCGGAGGGTTTCTTGGCTCGCTTGCGCTTGCCGCTTTTGGTGAGGACTTCGGTGAAGCCGTCGTCCGATGAATGGGTGGGGGGAGGAGCCTCGCTTGAGCGCGGGGGCTGGGACGGGGGAGGGATCTCGCTAGAAGGCGAGGGTTGGGAGGGGGGAAGGACGCCGCTAGAGAGCGACAGTTGGGACGGTTGGGTCAGGGGGGTGGAGGGGGAGCTCGCAATGGAGCATGCCGACATGGCGGAGGAGGGGCGGGAGGGCGAGAGAAATGGCAAGTTGCCATGGCGTTTAATGAGAAAGCTCAACGTGATTTCATCCTGGAGGATATCCTCCAGGGTCTGCGGGTTAATCTGGCTGGCCATAGTGGCCAGCCAGGGGGACCTATTAACAAACTCTAATTTACTCCCGGGTGGGTGCGCCCGGGGTGAGTATTACTCTCCTGGCCGGGGTTAGGCCAGGAGGTGTGTGACGAACGACGGGGTGTGCCCTAAGCTGGTGCTTCCGCTGTTGAATCTTTATTAAGCAGCGGAGTTCCTACGTCCCTGCCTAGCGATAGCTGGGGTCGACTAGGGAAGCCCCCAAGGCCGACTGGTCCAGCCCCGTCCGGGTTTGCGTTTGCCAAAAGGGCAACCGCGAGCGGCCGGGTCACGCTCGAGCTAGCTTCGTTAACACCGTAAGGTATCCACTAGCCCACCACAGAAAGTCGTGGTTTTCACAAGGTTTTTGTGTCGCTCTCGTCAAGGCCGCCTCCAGTAATAATACGGAAGTATTAAATACTTTCACCAGCGACAGTGACTAAAACGGCACAGTTGGTTGGTAATGAAAATTACCGATTGGGTGTCGATTTGAGCACTTAGCCTCTTCCAGTGAAATACGCGAAGTATTAAACACTGGAATTAGCCTAATGAGCAATTCGACGAAATGGCGAGGTAATAAAATCACCGGACCAAAATTCCGAGAATGCCGGGTAGCCGATCAATGCCACTATGGAAGCGACCGTCCGGTACGACGGCTCAAACGGAACTTCCCCGATCTTGAAAACGATCCGTTTTTTTTTTTTTTTTTTTTTTTTTTGGGGAGGACTTAAAGGTGGAGGTCTGAGGGACCATAGACACCCTTACGCGGACTTTTCGGTGAGCGCTTAGGGCTCTCAACCGAGTTTACAAATTTTAGACGACTGACCGCTGAGGGCGCCCCAGTTGGGGCACGAACCTCGGCTCAGGGCGTCGTCGGGGGGCACAAAATAGTGGGACGGACTTCGCCTAAGCGATTTAGAGGAGTTTTAAGGGACGGTCGGATTACTGGTACGGCTCGGGCCAACTACTGGGGACGAGACTGACTGAGTGGGACGTCGCGACGGGCCTCTCCGGCGAGGGCGAAAACGCGGGCGGTGTTGTATTTGTTTCTTCAGGGCTGCGCGAGCCTCCCTATCCTTAATCTGAGCTAGAGTTGTAGGGTCATCCGGCTCGCTGAGGGCGAGTTTAGGCCTACGGATTTTTGAAATCTCTGAAGGAGTATAGTTTGCAGTTTTTACAATTAATGGGTTCGCGTGGTTTAGGGCACGATCGTAATAGCGGCGTGAAGCGCGCTTAATGAATTGCTTAACCGTGGGCAGATTGAGGTCTATGTGGAGGTCTAAGTTGCGCATGTACCACGGGGCGCCCGTGGCTTTGCGCATGAAGCGGTTTTGAACCACTTGGAGTCTATGGATCAGCTTGGGAGATGCATGTGCGAACACAGTGCATGCATATAGCATAACGGGGCGGATGCACGCGGTGTAGAGTCTTACCTTGCTTTTTAGGGCAAGTTTAGACTTTTTATTTAACAAGAAATGAAGGCGACCGGACACAAAACAGGCGCGTGCACGAACCTGTTTAATGTGGTCGGCAAAGGACAAACGATCATCCAGGGTAACACCGAGATATTTGGCTCGCCTCTCCCAAGGGATCGGCTCGCCGAACATGGTGACTGGAGGGGGGGGAGTGGGGATGAGTTTCTTGGCGGGACTGAAGAACAGCACCGCCTGACTCTTGGTGGGGTTGATTTCGATTCTCCATTTCCGAAACCAGGGACCTAGGGTGTGAGTCGCGGCTTGGAGAACTTTGGCAATTGCCGTGGGGCTCCTGCCAGAATAATATATTGCGGTATCGTCCGCGAATAGGGCTAGCTGTGCTTTGCTAGTTTTTGGGATGTCACTCGTGTAGAGTGTAAACAATAAGGGGGACAGCACAGAGCCTTGGGGGACTCCGGCTAAAACGGGGTGGGCTGAGGATAGCGCTCCTGTTATGCGGTAGTTGAATTGGCGATTCGACAGGAAGTCTCGTAGGATGGTCACGAGTCTGACTGGCACTCCGAGTTTGTACAGCTTATAAATTAAGCCGTTGTGCCAGACTTTGTCGAATGCCTTTGCAACATCGAAGAACAGGACTCCGGTCATCTGACCTTTCTGATAGTTGGAGGCGATGTGTTCAACTATACGGTGAACTTGTTGGACGCACGAGTGTCTAGTTCGAAAGCCGAACTGCTCGTCGGGAATGAGTTTATTAGCGTCGGCATACGCTTTCAGGCGGAGGTATATTAACCTTTCATACATCTTGCCCATGACGTTGAGCAAGCTGATGGGTCGGTAACTGGAGGGCTCGGATTTGGGTTTGCCGGGCTTATGGATCCCAATTACATGGGCTTTTTTCCACTGATGTGGAAAAATGTTATTGGATAAGGCAGCGTTAAAGATCGCTGTCAGGAGCATGATAAGGGTAGCCGGGAACAGCTTTACCACTTTGTTGGTGATTTTATCCGAGCCCGGGGCTTTTCTCGGGTGGAGATCCCGGATGATCTGCTTGACCTCGTCCGGGGTCACGGGAGGGACGGGGTCATCCTCTTCGTTGAGAGGAGGTGGGGGTAGCGGGAGAGAAGCTCGCCGTTCTACTTCCGAATTTACTTCCTCCATATGAACAGGGTCGATAGGGAGGGAACTGGGTGTACACTGAAGCTCCAGGCTTTCGGCCAGGCATTCGGCTTTTTCCTCGTCTTCGAAGGCGAGTGGAAGGTTGGGCCTTTTGAGAGGTGGAATATGGGCAACCGTGTCCTTGGTTAGGGCACGTGAGAGTTGCCAAAAGGCTCGATGGGAGGGCTTTATGTCGATCAGTTTCTGATCCCAGCTTTTCTCGCGGGCCTCGGCCACTCGCTCCTTGACGGCGCGGTGGAGAGTGCGTAAGCGGATTCGGTTGTCCTCGGTCGGACGTCTATCGTATTCGCGCATGGCTGCGTTCTTTACCCTAATCAGGTTACGTACGTCGTCGGGCAAGCGCCAGTGTCGATTGCTCTCCACCGGAACTGTCCGAGAGCAATCGCTAATAAGCGATTGCACGTGGCTGGTCAGGGAGTCGATTGCGCCTACAGCTTCGTCAGCGGTGACTATGCTGCTAGGGATTTGGTCGAGGTGAACGGATGAGGCAGACTTGAGGCTTTCGCCCAGTTTGTCCCAGTTCGTCACGACTTTAGTGAGAGGGGTCCGACCTGAATCAGGGGGGCCTGAGTTCGGTGTAAGTTCTAAGATTACAGGTCGATGGTCGGAGACTAACTCGTGGTGCACTGTCAAGTCGTGTATGCCTAGGCTTACATTCTTCAACAGTGCCACATCGAGGATGTCGGGTCTGTGGTCAAGTACGTTGGGGTAGTGAGTCGGTTCCAGGGGCGCGACTAAATCGATGTTCAGCGGCCCGAGGAGGGATTCTAGTACAATACCTCTGGAGTTGTTCGTATGACAATTCCAGAGGCGGTGTTTCGCGTTTAGGTCGCCCGCCACTATGACAGAGCTTCCTAGTTCGAACAGGGTTTTCAAATCTCTTCTGAGTGATAGTTGGAGGTCGCTTGAAGAGCGAGTTGGGGAAACGTAGGCTGAGACCAGAATGATTGACTCGTGGCCAGTCATGCCGAGCCTGCAGACCGAAGCTTCAATGTACTCAAGTTTGGGCTGATCCATGGGAGAACAGTACAAGGACCTTTTGTAATAAATGAGGGTTCCTCCTAGGGCGGAGTGGAGCCTATCGTTGCGAACTATCTGATAGTTGGCAATCCTGGGATTCCTATGGAAGGGTTTGAGGAACGTCTCTTGTACTAGGAGTATGTCAACGTCATGATCACTCAGGAAATCTGCGATCTCATTTCGTTGACCTGTAATGCCGTTGGCATTAAAGAAGCCTATCTTGATTGAGCGGGGTTTAATTCTGCACACAGTCGAACTATCCATTATGGGTTAACTTTAAATTGAGCTAATGATGAGAAGAGGCGCTCGAACCTCATGGCGATTTGAGCGAGGGCACGACCGTTGCCTTCGTTCACTCTAATTTCGTGGGCTAACTCCCTAACTTCGCTGGGGTTGAAGGCCTCAGCGAATCGCTCCACCAGGGCGAGATCCGGATCAACGCCGTGGGGGGGGTTTTGTTTGGCGCGGCGAGGTGCCGTTGGCACCGATTTGGGGACAGCGCGGGGGATTGGGGCAGGTGAGGAAGGAGTAGGGATGGGGGCGGGGGCGGGAGGTGAGGGACCAGCTGAAGGCTGGGGTTGGGTGGGGCTGTCCGCCTGAGCTGCGGGTGCGGTTTTAGTCGCAAAGTGGGGAAGGGGGAATTGGTTGCTTTCATAATTGAAAGCTCCCCACGGTGAAGGGCGCTGCGGGGCCAGATGGGCCTGTGCAGCGGGTGCTGTAGGGGGTGGACGTCGCGTTGCGTTACGCGGCGAGTCGTATGAAATACGGGGGCGAGGCGCTTTCGGGCATCCGCGGTAGTTCGCGGTATGCCCTAGCGACTGGCAGAGGACGCAACCAGGTGGTTCCGTTGCCTCTGCGGGGTTCTTAGGACGGCTGCAATCTTTCGTTGCGTGTGGGATCAGGCATTTAACGCACCTAGCTGGTGCGTAACAATTGCGGGCGGAGTGGCCATAAAGTTGGCAGTTGTGACATTGGGACGGGTAACGTCCCTTCTTGGGTGATTCTACGTAAAAACCTGAAAGGTCACAAAGCTCTTTCAGGCGGAAGATGGCCTTACCGGCTGGTCCACGGTCCAGGGACACGAAGACCATGTTATAGGGGGCGTGACCGCGACCCTTGTACATCCGGTGGACGGATTGCACCGGGAGGTTTTGATTGAGGAGGGATGTTTTGATGTAATCTACATCGAACTCTTTGGGGACATTTTTGATGATGACCCGGAGGGATCGCTCATCTGGGAGAGTATAGGTGTGGAAAGCCACAAACCTATCTCGGAGCATTTTGCTCAGGGCTCTGTGATCGTCAGAGGTGACCACAGTGACCTTGATCCCGTGCTCAGTGGGACGGGCGGAAGTATAATTGATGCGGTTGTTTTTGCACCAAGTAGAGACCTCGGGCCACTTTACCTTGTCCTGAATGAACAGGGGGGGTGGCGAGTCTCTCTTCTGGGACTGGGGTTCGGGATGAGGGACGGGTAGGGTTCCGGGGATCCTATGGATCGGGATATCCATAGGAGCGGGAGCGGGGGAGAGTCCTCTCTGGCTGCCGGAAGGGGAGCCAGGGGTAAGGCTCATGAGAGGCAGGATGGGAATGGGAGAGGGTGTGGGGGATTGAGAGGGCTTGGCCGCTTTCGCGACTGCCGCCTCCTCGGAGGGTTTCTTGGCTCGCTTGCGCTTGCCGCTTTTGGTGAGGACTTCGGTGAAGCCGTCGTCCGATGAATGGGTGGGGGGAGGAGCCTCGCTTGAGCGCGGGGGCTGGGACGGGGGAGGGATCTCGCTAGAAGGCGAGGGTTGGGAGGGGGGGAGGACGCCGCTAGAGAGCGACAGTTGGGTGGGGGGGATGGAGGGGGAGCTCGCAATGGAGCATGCCGACATGGCGGAGGAGGGGCGGGAGGGCGAGAGAAATGGCAAGTTGCCATGGCGTTTAATGAGAAAGCTCAACGTGATTTCATCCTGGAGGATATCCTCCAGGGTCTGCGGGTTAATCTGGCTGGCCATAGTGGCCAGCCAGGGGGACCTACTAAAAAACTCTAATTTTCTCCCGGGTGGGTGCGCCCGGGGTGAGTATTACTCTCCTGGCCGGGGTTAGGCCAGGAGGTGTGTGACGAACGACGGGGTGAGCCCTAAGCTGGTGCTTCCGCTGTTGAAGCTTTATTAAGCAGCGGAGTTCCTACGTCCCTGCCTAGCGATAGCTGGGGTCGACTAGGGAAGCCCCCAAGGCCGACTGGTCCAGCCCCGTCCGGGTTTGCGTTTGCCAAAAGGGCAACCGCGAGCGGCCGGGTCACGCTCGAGCTAGCTTCGTTAACACCGTAAGGTATCCACTAGCCCACCACAGAAAGTCGTGGTTTTTGCAAGGTTTTTGTGTCGCTCTTGTCAAGGCCGCCTCCAGTAATAATACGGAAGTATTAAATACTTTCACCAGCGACAGTGACTAAAACGGCACAGTTGGTTGGTAATGAAAATTACCGATTGGGTGTCGATTTGAGCACTTAGCCTCTTCCAGTGAAATACGCGAAGTATTAATCACTGGAATTAGCTTAATGAGCAATTCGACGAAATGGCGAGGTAATAAAAACACCGGACCAAAATTCCGAGAATGCCGGGTAGCCGAACAATGCCACTATAAAAGCGACCGTCCGGTACGACGGCTCAAACGGAACTAAAAAAGAAAACGATCCGTTTTTTTTTTTTTTTTTTTTTTTTTTTTTTTTTTTTTTTTTTTTTTTTTTTTTTTTGGGGAGGACTTAAAGGTGGAGGTCTGAGGGACCATAGACACCCTTACGCGGACTTTTCGGTGAGCGCTTAGGGCTCTCAACCGAGTTTACAAATTTTAGACGACTGACCGCTGAGGGCGCCCCAGTTGGGGCACGAACCTCGGCTCAGGGCGTCGTCGGGGGGCACAAAATAGTGGGACGGACTTCGCCTAAGCGATTTAGAGGAGTTTTAAGGGACGGTCGGATTACTGGTACGGCTCGGGCCAACTACTGGGGACGAGACTGACTGAGTGGGAAGTCGCGACGGGCCTCTCCGGCGAGGGCGAAAACGCGGGCGGTGTTGTATTTGTTTCTTCAGGGCTGCGCGAGCCTCCCTATCCTTAATCTGAGCTAGAGTTGTAGGGTCATCCGGCTCGCTGAGGGCGAGTTTAGGCCTACGGATTTTTGAAATCTCTGAAGGAGTATAGTTTGCAGTTTTTACAATTAATGGGTTCGCGTGGTTTAGGGCACGATCGTAATAGCGGCGTGAAGCGCGCTTAATGAATTGCTTAACCGTGGGCAGATTGAGGTCTATGTGGAGGTCTAAGTTGCGCATGTACCACGGGGCGCCCGTGGCTTTGCGCATGAAGCGGTTTTGAACCACTTGGAGTCTATGGATCAGCTTGGGAGATGCATGTGCGAACACAGTGCATGCATATAGCATAACGGGGCGGATGCACGCGGTGTAGAGTCTCACCTTGCTTTTTAGGGCAAGTTTAGACTTTTTATTTAACAAGAAATGAAGGCGACCGGACACAAAACAGGCGCGTGCACGTACCTGTTTTATGTGGTCGGCAAAGGACAAACGATCATCCAGGGTAACACCGAGATATTTGGCTCGCCTCTCCCAAGGGATCGGCTCGCCGAACATGGTGACTGGAGGGGGGGGAGTGGGGATGAGTTTCTTGGCGGGACTGAAGAACAGCACCGCCTGACTCTTGGTGGGGTTAATTTCGATTCTCCATTTCCGAAACCAGGGACCTAGGGTGTGAGTCGCGGCTTGGAGAACTTTGGCAATTGCCGTGGGGCTCCTGCCAGAATAATATATTGCGGTATCGTCCGCGAATAGGGCTAGCTGCGCTTTGCTAGTTTTTGGGATGTCACTCGTGTAGAGTGTAAACAATAAGGGGGACAGCACAGAGCCTTGGGGGACTCCGGCTAGAACGGGGTGGGCTGAGGATAGCGCTCCTGTTATTCGGTAGTTGAATTGGCGATTCGACAAGAAGTCTCGTAGGATGGTCACGAGTCTGACTGGCACTCCGAGTTTGTACAGCTTATAAATTAAGCCGTTGTGCCAGACTTTGTCGAATGCCTTTGCAACATCGAAGAACAGGACTCCGGTCATCTGACCTTTCTGATAGTTGGAGGCGATGTGTTCAACGATACGGTGAACTTGTTGGACGCACGAGTGTCTAGTTCGAAAGCCGAACTGCTCGTCGGGAATGAGTTTATTAGCGTCGGCATACGCTTTGAGGCGGAGGTATATTAACCTTTCATACATCTTGCCCATGACGTTGAGCAAGCTGATGGGTCGGTAACTGGAGGGCTCGGATTTGGGTTTGCCGGGCTTATGGATCCCAATTACATGGGCTTTTTTCCACTGATGTGGAAAAATGTTATTGGATAAGGCAGCGTTAAAGATCGCTGTCAGGAGCATGATAAGGGTAGCCGGGAACAGCTTTACCACTTTGTTGGTGATTTTATCCGAGCCCGGGGCTTTTCTCGGGTGGAGGTCCCGGATGATCTGCTTGACCTCGTCCGGGGTCACGGGAGGGACGGGGTCTTCCTCTTCGTTGAGAGGAGGTGGGGGTAACGGGAGAGAAGCTCGCCGTTCTACTTCCGAATTTACTTCCTCCATATGAACAGGGTCGATAGGGAGGGAACTGGGTGTACACTGAAGCTCCAGGCTTTCGGCCAGGCATTCGGCTTTTTCCTCGTCTTCGAAGGCGAGTGGAAGGTTGGGCCTTTTGAGAGGTGGAATATGGGCAACCGTGTCCTTGGTTAGGGCACGTGAGAGTTGCCAAAAGGCTCGATGGGAGGGCTTTATGTCGATCAGTTTCTGATCCCAGCTTTTTTCGCGGGCCTCGGCCACTCGCTCCTTGACGGCGCGGTGGAGAGTGCGTAAGCGGATTCGGTTGTCCTCGGTCGGACGTCTATCGTATTCGCGCATGGCTGCGTTCTTTACCCTAATCAGGTTACGTACGTCGTCGGGCAAGCGCCAGTGTCGATTGCTCTCCACCGGAACTGTCCGAGAGCAATCGCTAATAAGCGATTGCACGTGGCTGGTCAGGGAGTCGATTGCGCCTACAGCTTCGTCAGCGGTGACTATGCTGCTAGGGATTTGGTCGAGGTGAACGGATGAGGCAGACTTGAGGCTTTCGCCCAGTTTGTCCCAGTTCGTCACGACTTTAGTGAGAGGGGTCCGACCTGAATCAGGGGGGCCTGAGTTCGGTGTAAGTTCTAAGATTACAGGTCGATGGTCGGAGACTAACTCGTGGTGCACTGTCAAGTCGTGTATGCCTAGGCTTACATTCTTCAACAGTGCCACATCGAGGATGTCGGGTCTGTGGTCAAGTACGTTGGGGTAGTGAGTCGGTTCCAGGGGCGCGACTAAATCGATGTTCAGCGGCCCGAGGAGGGATTCTAGTACAATACCTCTGGAGTTGAAAAAAACGATCCGGTTTTTTTTTTTTTTTTTTTTTTTTTTTTTTTTTTTTTTTTTTTTTTTTTTTTTTTTTTTTTTTTTTTTGGGGAGGACTTAAAGGTGGAGGTCTGAGGGACCATAGACACCCTTACGCGGACTTTTCGGTGAGCGCTTAGGGCTCTCAACCGAGTTTACAAATTTTAGACGACTGACCGCTGAGGGCGCCCCAGTTGGGGCACGAACCTCGGCTCAGGGCGTCGTCGGGGGGCACAAAATAGTGGGACGGACTTCGCCTAAGCGATTTAGAGGAGTTTTAAGGGACGGTCGGATTACTGGTACGGCTCGGGCCAACTACTGGGGACGAGACTGACTGAGTGGGACGTCGCGACGGGCCTCTCCGGCGAGGGCGAAAACGCGGGCGGTGTTGTATTTGTTTCTTCAGGGCTGCGCGAGCCTCCCTATCCTTAATCTGAGCTAGAGTTGTAGGGTCATCCGGCTCGCTGAGGGCGAGTTTAGGCCTACGGATTTTTGAAATCTCTGAAGGAGTATAGTTTGCAGTTTTTACAATTAATGGGTTCGCGTGGTTTAGGGCACGATCGTAATAGCGGCGTGAAGCGCGCTTAATGAATTGCTTAACCGTGGGCAGATTGAGGTCTATGTGGAGGTCTAAGTTGCGCATGTACCACGGGGCGCCCGTGGCTTTGCGCATGAAGCGGTTTTGAACCACTTGGAGTCTATGGATCAGCTTGGGAGATGCATGTGCGAACACAGTGCATGCATATAGCATAACGGGGCGGATGCACGCGGTGTAGAGTCTTACCTTGCTTTTTAGGGCAAGTTTAGACTTTTTATTTAACAAGAAATGAAGGCGACCGGACACAAAACAGGCGCGTGCACGAACCTGTTTAATGTGGTCGGCAAAGGACAAACGATCATCCAGGGTAACACCGAGATATTTGGCTCGCCTCTCCCAAGGGATCGGCTCGCCGAACATGGTGACTGGAGGGGGGGGAGTGGGGATGAGTTTCTTGGCGGGACTGAAGAACAGCACCGCCTGACTCTTGGTGGGGTTGATTTCGATTCTCCATTTCCGAAACCAGGGACCTAGGGTGTGAGTCGCGGCTTGGAGAACTTTGGCAATTGCCGTGGGGCTCCTGCCAGAATAATATATTGCGGTATCGTCCGCGAATAGGGCTAGCTGTGCTTTGCTAGTTTTTGGGATGTCACTCGTGTAGAGTGTAAACAATAAGGGGGACAGCACAGAGCCTTGGGGGACTCCGGCTAAAACGGGGTGGGCTGAGGATAGCGCTCCTGTTATGCGGTAGTTGAATTGGCGATTCGACAGGAAGTCTCGTAGGATGGTCACGAGTCTGACTGGCACTCCGAGTTTGTACAGCTTATAAATTAAGCCGTTGTGCCAGACTTTGTCGAATGCCTTTGCAACATCGAAGAACAGGACTCCGGTCATCTGACCTTTCTGATAGTTGGAGGCGATGTGTTCAACTATACGGTGAACTTGTTGGACGCACGAGTGTCTAGTTCGAAAGCCGAACTGCTCGTCGGGAATGAGTTTATTAGCGTCGGCATACGCTTTCAGGCGGAGGTATATTAACCTTTCATACATCTTGCCCATGACGTTGAGCAAGCTGATGGGTCGGTAACTGGAGGGCTCGGATTTGGGTTTGCCGGGCTTATGGATCCCAATTACATGGGCTTTTTTCCACTGATGTGGAAAAATGTTATTGGATAAGGCAGCGTTAAAGATCGCTGTCAGGAGCATGATAAGGGTAGCCGGGAACAGCTTTACCACTTTGTTGGTGATTTTATCCGAGCCCGGGGCTTTTCTCGGGTGGAGATCCCGGATGATCTGCTTGACCTCGTCCGGGGTCACGGGAGGGACGGGGTCATCCTCTTCGTTGAGAGGAGGTGGGGGTAGCGGGAGAGAAGCTCGCCGTTCTACTTCCGAATTTACTTCCTCCATATGAACAGGGTCGATAGGGAGGGAACTGGGTGTACACTGAAGCTCCAGGCTTTCGGCCAGGCATTCGGCTTTTTCCTCGTCTTCGAAGGCGAGTGGAAGGTTGGGCCTTTTGAGAGGTGGAATATGGGCAACCGTGTCCTTGGTTAGGGCACGTGAGAGTTGCCAAAAGGCTCGATGGGAGGGCTTTATGTCGATCAGTTTCTGATCCCAGCTTTTCTCGCGGGCCTCGGCCACTCGCTCCTTGACGGCGCGGTGGAGAGTGCGTAAGCGGATTCGGTTGTCCTCGGTCGGACGTCTATCGTATTCGCGCATGGCTGCGTTCTTTACCCTAATCAGGTTACGTACGTCGTCGGGCAAGCGCCAGTGTCGATTGCTCTCCACCGGAACTGTCCGAGAGCAATCGCTAATAAGCGATTGCACGTGGCTGGTCAGGGAGTCGATTGCGCCTACAGCTTCGTCAGCGGTGACTATGCTGCTAGGGATTTGGTCGAGGTGAACGGATGAGGCAGACTTGAGGCTTTCGCCCAGTTTGTCCCAGTTCGTCACGACTTTAGTGAGAGGGGTCCGACCTGAATCAGGGGGGCCTGAGTTCGGTGTAAGTTCTAAGATTACAGGTCGATGGTCGGAGACTAACTCGTGGTGCACTGTCAAGTCGTGTATGCCTAGGCTTACATTCTTCAACAGTGCCACATCGAGGATGTCGGGTCTGTGGTCAAGTACGTTGGGGTAGTGAGTCGGTTCCAGGGGCGCGACTAAATCGATGTTCAGCGGCCCGAGGAGGGATTCTAGTACAATACCTCTGGAGTTGTTCGTATGACAATTCCAGAGGCGGTGTTTCGCGTTTAGGTCGCCCGCCACTATGACAGAGCTTCCTAGTTCGAACAGGGTTTTCAAATCTCTTCTGAGTGATAGTTGGAGGTCGCTTGAAGAGCGAGTTGGGGAAACGTAGGCTGAGACCAGAATGATTGACTCGTGGCCAGTCATGCCGAGCCTGCAGACCGAAGCTTCAATGTACTCAAGTTTGGGCTGATCCATGGGAGAACAGTACAAGGACCTTTTGTAATAAATGAGGGTTCCTCCTAGGGCGGAGTGGAGCCTATCGTTGCGAACTATCTGATAGTTGGCAATCCTGGGATTCCTATGGAAGGGTTTGAGGAACGTCTCTTGTACTAGGAGTATGTCAACGTCATGATCACTCAGGAAATCTGCGATCTCATTTCGTTGACCTGTAATGCCGTTGGCATTAAAGAAGCCTATCTTGATTGAGCGGGGTTTAATTCTGCACACAGTCGAACTATCCATTATGGGTTAACTTTAAATTGAGCTAATGATGAGAAGAGGCGCTCGAACCTCATGGCGATTTGAGCGAGGGCACGACCGTTGCCTTCGTTCACTCTAATTTCGTGGGCTAACTCCCTAACTTCGCTGGGGTTGAAGGCCTCAGCGAATCGCTCCACCAGGGCGAGATCCGGATCAACGCCGTGGGGGGGGTTTGGTTTGGCGCGGCGAGGTGCCGTTGGCACCGATTTGGGGACAGCGCGGGGGATTGGGGCAGGTGGGGAAGGAGTAGGGATGGGGGCGGGGGCGGGAGGTGAGGGACCAGCTGAAGGCTGGGGTTGGGTGGGGCTGTCCGCCTGAGCTGCGGGTGCGGTTTTAGTCGCAAAGTGGGGAAGGGGGAATTGGTTGCTTTCATAATTGAAAGCTCCCCACGGTGAAGGGCGCTGCGGGGCCAGATGGGCCTGTGCAGCGGGTGCTGTAGGGGGTGGACGTCGCGTTGCGTTACGCGGCGAGTCGTATGAAATACGGGGGCGAGGCGCTTTCGGGCATCCGCGGTAGTTCGCGGTATGCCCTAGCGACTGGCAGAGGACGCAACCAGGTGGTTCCGTTGCCTCTGCGGGGTTCTTAGGACGGCTGCAATCTTTCGTTGCGTGTGGGATCAGGCATTTAACGCACCTAGCTGGTGCGTAACAATTGCGGGCGGAGTGGCCATAAAGTTGGCAGTTGTGACATTGGGACGGGTAACGTCCCTTCTTGGGTGATTCTACGTAAAAACCTGAAAGGTCACAAAGCTCTTTCAGGCGGAAGATGGCCTTACCGGCTGGTCCACGGTCCAGGGACACGAAGACCATGTTATAGGGGGCGTGACCGCGACCCTTGTACATCCGGTGGACGGATTGCACCGGGAGGTTTTGATTGAGGAGGGATGTTTTGATGTAATCTACATCGAACTCTTTGGGGACATTTTTGATGATGACCCGGAGGGATCGCTCATCTGGGAGAGTATAGGTGTGGAAAGCCACAAACCTATCTCGGAGCATTTTGCTCAGGGCTCTGTGATCGTCAGAGGTGACCACAGTGACCTTGATCCCGTGCTCAGTGGGACGGGCGGAAGTATAATTGATGCGGTTGTTTTTGCACCAAGTAGAGACCTCGGGCCACTTTACCTTGTCCTGAATGAACAGGGGGGGTGGCGAGTCTCTCTTCTGGGACTGGGGTTCGGGATGAGGGACGGGTAGGGTTCCGGGGATCCTATGGATCGGGATATCCATAGGAGCGGGAGCGGGGGAGAGTCCTCTCTGGCTGCCGGAAGGGGAGCCAGGGGTAAGGCTCATGAGAGGCAGGATGGGAATGGGAGAGGGTGTGGGGGATTGAGAGGGCTTGGCCGCTTTCGCGACTGCCGCCTCCTCGGAGGGTTTCTTGGCTCGCTTGCGCTTGCCGCTTTTGGTGAGGACTTCGGTGAAGCCGTCGTCCGATGAATGGGTGGGGGGAGGAGCCTCGCTTGAGCGCGGGGGCTGGGACGGGGGAGGGATCTCGCTAGAAGGCGAGGGTTGGGAGGGGGGGAGGACGCCGCTAGAGAGCGACAGTTGGGTGGGGGGGATGGAGGGGGAGCTCGCAATGGAGCATGCCGACATGGCGGAGGAGGGGCGGGAGGGCGAGAGAAATGGCAAGTTGCCATGGCGTTTAATGAGAAAGCTCAACGTGATTTCATCCTGGAGGATATCCTCCAGGGTCTGCGGGTTAATCTGGCTGGCCATAGTGGCCAGCCAGGGGGACCTACTAAAAAACTCTAATTTTCTCCCGGGTGGGTGCGCCCGGGGTGAGTATTACTCTCCTGGCCGGGGTTAGGCCAGGAGGTGTGTGACGAACGACGGGGTGAGCCCTAAGCTGGTGCTTCCGCTGTTGAAGCTTTATTAAGCAGCGGAGTTCCTACGTCCCTGCCTAGCGATAGCTGGGGTCGACTAGGGAAGCCCCCAAGGCCGACTGGTCCAGCCCCGTCCGGGTTTGCGTTTGCCAAAAGGGCAACCGCGAGCGGCCGGGTCACGCTCGAGCTAGCTTCGTTAACACCGTAAGGTATCCACTAGCCCACCACAGAAAGTCGTGGTTTTTGCAAGGTTTTTGTGTCGCTCTTGTCAAGGCCGCCTCCAGTAATAATACGGAAGTATTAAATACTTTCACCAGCGACAGTGACTAAAACGGCACAGTTGGTTGGTAATGAAAATTACCGATTGGGTGTCGATTTGAGCACTTAGCCTCTTCCAGTGAAATACGCGAAGTATTAATCACTGGAATTAGCTTAATGAGCAATTCGACGAAATGGCGAGGTAATAAAAACACCGGACCAAAATTCCGAGAATGCCGGGTAGCCGAACAATGCCACTATAAAAGCGACCGTCCGGTACGACGGCTCAAACGGAACTAAAACCTAAAACGATCCGGATTTTTTTTAAACCTTTATATGCAATAGTAGATCGTCAAACGCTATACTAAGACGACGAGCGAACTCGAACGAGCTACGGTGAGCCAGAACGTAATGGACGTGGTGGATATTTTAAATTGAAATTGAGTAAGGGAGAGAGAGCGAGAGAGTAAGTGAGTGAGAGAGAGCGAGCGAGCGATTGAACGAGCGTTCGAGAGCGGGGGGAGGGCGGGGTGTAGGGAGGAGAGAGAATAAGTGAAATTCGTGAAAATATGTATTAATTAGGTAATTTGTTTTGTGCGATGAAATATGAATGAATCTTACATCTGGATGTGAAGTTATGATAAAAATTATGAGAAATTTATCATATAAAAAAAAAAATAACCACGAAGTGTAAGGCGATCGCTCGCTGCGCTTCGCGATCGCCTTACACTTCTAACCTAATCAATCCATGTACATTTTGAATAGAAAGGATAAACGGGCAGGGCAGGGCAGGGCAAGTAGCTACCTTTCTTTAATATGTATTACAAATGTGATTTTGAAAAGTTTAAAATGTACGTATGTATATATCAATCGGGCGAATGGATAACGTACTAACTGCGTACGTACGTACCCAAGTAATTATTATTTTGATGAAATAAAATAAGAAGGAAGGAAGGAAGGAAACAAACAATGGTGTCGTCATCGTCGTCATCGTTGTAAACAAACACACGATATTTGTTGATATTGGAATGGAATAATATGTTAGCCCTGAAAAGGGCTTTTTGGTATAAGTACATAATTGTGTGTATGTACGTCACGTCGTGCGTGCCGTGCCGTGCCGGCCGCTACTTGCTGCTGCAGGCGGCGCACACCAACCAAACCACCCACGCACCGGTGCGGTGCGGCGCGGCGCGACGGCTGGCTGCTGCGGCAGCGGCAGCGGCGGCGGCGGCGGCGCGAGGCGCGAGGCGCGCGGCTGTTGCTGCCAGAGTCCGTCAACTTTACTTCTTAGCTGCTGCCTTTTTGGTGGCGGCCTGCTTAGATTTGGATGCGGCGGCGGCGGCCTTCTTAGGTTTGGGCGCTTTTGGTTTCTTCGTAGGCGGCTTGGCGGTTTTCTTGGCTTTTGGCGCGGCGCCGCCGCTCTTACCTTTAGCGGGGGAAACTGCTGCGGCGGCCTTCTTAGCTGCCGCGGCGGGCTTCTTCTTGGCGGCGGCTGCTTTTTTATCCTTCGTAGCGGCCGCCGACGAGGCGGCTTTTGACGATTTCGACGGCGATGCGGAAGCAGCAGATGCACCCCTCTTGTTGGTGCCCTTAGTCGCGGCGGCGGCGGCGGCAGCGGACGATTTTTTACTACCTTTAGATGCAGAGGGGGCTGCGGTCTTGGCGACGGCCTTACCCGCGCTGCCGGTTGGCTTCTTCGCGGTAGATGATTTTGATTCCAGTTTAAACGAGCCCGATGCACCTTTGCCTTTGGTCTGTATCAGTGTACCGGATTCGACGGCGCTCTTCAAATATTTCCTGATGAACGGCGCCAGCTTCTCCGCGTCAACCTTGTACTGAGCGGCTATGTATTTCTTGATCGCCTGAAGTGACGATCCGCTGCGCTCTTTCAACTCCTTGATGGCGCTGTTGACCATTTCCGAAGTTTTCGGATGTGTCGGTTTCGCCTTGGGTTTCTTGGCTCCGGCGGCGGACGCTTTCGGTTTCTTCGCAGGAGTGGCCGGCGCCGGTGCTTCTGTAGCTACAGCTGTGTCTGCCATTTTTGCACAACAAAAATCAAATCACTCACAATCACAAAGCTTAATAAGTATGTATATTGAAAGAACAGACAGACAATCAGTCAGTATTAGTAGATTAGATGTCGCCACTGCAAATTTATCATTTTACCAATACACATCGAGGCATTACCGTAAGGAGAGCCGCGGTGTCGTGAGACGTTTTCTCGTATGAACACTTCCAACTTTTCACTAACACCTATATAAATTATTATATTTTTAACATGGTTCTATAATTATTAAAACATTAATATATATTTATATGAATACATCATGAACGTGTTCACGTAACGTTCACTTAAAACGGTTCTCAAGTGCATTACATGACGCGCTACAGGTGTTTATTTTCATCGCCTCGTATGCATCGTGCTTAGTGTCCAGTTCAAAAGTGATTTTTCTCTATAAAACGTAAAGATTTTACCTATATCGGTCGATAAGTAAACGGTGAAGATTCCGAACTTGAAACACAAAAAGATTTCACTCCTCTCTAGACATATTGTGACCGTTTTGACGAGTGTAACGTGGACGGTCGTAAAACAGCAACAACTACTATTTTCTGAACAGCTGCTGCTGCCGACCGACCGACCGATGAAACTGTTGATGTTTCCTATCCAAGACTCGTACAATTTGATTGATTTGATTGTTGTACATTTAATATCTACTTACTTACTTAGTACCTAATTAGAACATTGCATAATGTCAATTATGGACTATTTACATAATATTATACACATATCTGCCTGACAGACAATAGGTATACCTAAATAGTTATTCATTCATTTAGTCTATATTACTTAAATAAATGATGCTGTGCACTCATTAGAAAACGTTACAAAAACAAACTTACTTAGGTACTAAATTTTGAATGTGTCATGTTTTCGTTTTATAATAATAATAATATATGTACTAGCTGTTTCTTTTACCCGCGTTCCCGAGGGATCTTATTTTTTCCCGGGATAAAAAGTAGCTAGCCTATGTGCTATTCCAGACTATAATCTATTTCCATGCCAAATTTCATCCAGATCCATTCAGCCGTTCTCGTGTAAATGAGTAACAAACATCCAAACTTTCCCATTTATAATATTAGTAAGATGTAGGTATTATCAAAGTAGCTGTCTTGGCGTCTATGTACCTACATATTTAAGGTAGGTAATCTTGTACTTGTTGTAACTTATTGTATGTATGTATGTATGTATGTATGTATCTATCTATCTATCTTTATTATTATGTATAAAAAAATATGGATAGGATACGGTAGGTAGGTAGGTAGGTAGGTAGGTAGGTAAGTAAGTAAGTAAGTAAGTAAGTAAGTAAGTCATAGGTACATACATTCATCGTACGTAATTCGTAAGGTACACTACGATACAGAAACAGTTTGCATCAAGTATTAATTATAAACAAACGGAATTATTTGCGGCCCTGAAAAGGGCCTTTTGTTTGTGTGTACGTAGGTATATGTTCGTCTCGATCAATAAATATAGCAGGTATATTTCGATCGATCGATATTAACACATCCCGACACGAAGACGTCGGTGTTTTTAACCACCGAAACCGTACAGTGTACGTCCCTGACGTTTCAGAGCGTAGACTACGTCCATGGCGGTGACAGTCTTCCTCTTCGCGTGTTCAGTGTAAGTGACAGCGTCACGGATCACGTTCTCTAGAAACACTTTAAGAACACCACGAGTCTCCTCGTATATCAGACCTGATATACGCTTCACGCCTCCTCTGCGAGCCAAACGACGGATCGCAGGTTTGGTGATGCCCTGGATGTTGTCACGTAGTACTTTTCTGTGACGCTTTGCTCCACCTTTTCCCAGACCCTTTCCTCCCTTACCGCGACCGGTCATTTTTATTAATTAATTAACAATGAAATGTGTACGCACACGTAAGTAGGTACGAACGAACGCACGTATGAATCTGACTGCAGACTGACTACAATTTTTTTTTTTTTTTTTTTTTTTTTTTTTTTTTTTTTTTTTTTTTTTTTTTTTTTTTTTTTTTTTTTTTTGGGGAGGACTTAAAGGTGGAGGTCTGAGGGACCATAGACACCCTTACGCGGACTTTTCGGTGAGCGCTTAGGGCTCTCAACCGAGTTTACAAATTTTAGACGACTGACCGCTGAGGGCGCCCCAGTTGGGGCACGAACCTCGGCTCAGGGCGTCGTCGGGGGGCACAAAATAGTGGGACGGACTTCGCTTAAGCGATTTAGAGGAGTTTTAAGGGACGGTCGGATTTCTGGTACGGCTCGGGCCAACTACTGGGGACGAGACTGACTGAGTGGGACGTCGCGACGGGCCTCTCCGGCGAGGGCGAAAACGCGGGCGGTGTTGTATTTGTTTCTTCAGGGCTGCGCGAGCCTCCCTATCCTTAATCTGAGCTAGAGTTGTAGGGTCATCCGGCTCGCTGAGGGCGAGTTTAGGCCTACGGATTTTTGAAATCTCTGAAGGAGTATAGTTTGCAGTTTTTACAATTAATGGGTTCGCGTGGTTTAGGGCACGATCGTAATAGCGGCGTGAAGCGCGCTTAATGAATTGCTTAACCGTGGGCAGATTGAGGTCTATGTGGAGGTCTAAGTTGCGCATGTACCACGGGGCGCCCGTGGCTTTGCGCATGAAGCGGTTTTGAACCACTTGGAGTCTATGGATCAGCTTGGGAGATGCATGTGCGAACACAGTGCATGCATATAGCATAACGGGGCGGATGCACGCGGTGTAGAGTCTCACCTTGCTTTTTAGGGCAAGTTTAGACTTTTTATTTAACAAGAAATGAAGGCGACCGGACACAAAACAGGCGCGTGCACGTACCTGTTTTATGTGGTCGGCAAAGGACAAACGATCATCCAGGGTAACACCGAGATATTTGGCTCGCCTCTCCCAAGGGATCGGCTCGCCGAACATGGTGACTGGAGGGGGGGGAGTGGGGATGAGTTTTTTGGCGGGACTGAAGAACAGCACCGCCTGACTCTTGGTGGGGTTAATTTCGATTCTCCATTTCCGAAACCAGGGACCTAGGGTGTGAGTCGCGGCTTGGAGAACTTTGGCAATTGCCGTGGGGCTCCTGCCAGAATAATATATTGCGGTATCGTCCGCGAATAGAGCTAGCTGCGCTTTGCTAGTTTTTGGGATGTCACTCGTGTAGAGTGTAAACAATAAGGGGGACAGCACAGATCCTTGAGGGACTCCGGCTAAAACGGGGTGGGCTGAGGATAGCGCTCCTGTTATTCGGTAGTTGAATTGGCGATTCGACAAGAAGTCTCGTAGGATGGTCACGAGTCTGACTGGCACTCCGAGTTTGTACAGCTTATAAATTAAGCCGTTGTGCCAGACTTTGTCGAATGCCTTTGCAACATCGAAGAACAGGACTCCGGTCATCTGACCTTTCTGATAGTTGGAGGCGATGTGTTCAACTATACGGTGAACTTGTTGGACGCACGAGTGTCTAGTTCGAAAGCCGAACTGCTCGTCGGGAATGAGTTTATTAGCGTCGGCATACGCTTTCAGGCGGAGGTATATTAACCTTTCATACATCTTGCCCATGACGTTGAGCAAGCTGATGGGTCGGTAACTGGAGGGCTCGGATTTGGGTTTGCCGGGCTTATGGATCCCAATTACATGGGCTTTTTTCCACTGATGTGGAAAAATGTTATTGGATAAGGCAGCGTTAAAGATCGCTGTCAGGAGCATGATAAGGGTAGCCGGGAACAGCTTTACCACTTTGTTGGTGATTTTATCCGAGCCCGGGGCTTTTCTCGGGTGGAGATCCCGGATGATCTGCTTGACCTCGTCCGGGGTCACGGGAGGGACGGGGTCTTCCTCTTCGTTGAGAGGAGGTGGGGGTAACGGGAGAGAAGCTCGCCGTTCTACTTCCGAATTTACTTCCTCCATATGAACAGGGTCGATAGGGAGGGAACTGGGTGTACACTGAAGCTCCAGGCTTTCGGCCAGGCATTCGGCTTTTTCCTCGTCTTCGAAGGCGAGTGGAAGGTTGGGCCTTTTGAGAGGTGGAATATGGGCAACCGTGTCCTTGGTTAGGGCACGTGAGAGTTGCCAAAAGGCTCGATGGGAGGGCTTTATGTCGATCAGTTTCTGATCCCAGCTTTTTTCGCGGGCCTCGGCCACTCGCTCCTTGACGGCGCGGTGGAGAGTACGTAAGCGGATTCGGTTGTCCTCGGTCGGACGTCTATCATATTCGCGCATGGCTGCGTTCTTTACCCTAATCAGGTTACGTACGTCGTCGGGCAAGCGCCAGTGTCGATTGCTCTCCACCGGAACTGTCCGAGAGCAATCGCTAATAAGCGATTGCACGTGGCTGGTCAGGGAGTCGATTGCGCCTACAGCTTCGTCAGCGGTGACTATGCTGCTAGGGATTTGGTCGAGGTGAACGGATGAGGCAGACTTGAGGCTTTCGCCCAGTTTGTCCCAGTTCGTCACGACTTTAGTGAGAGGGGTCCGACCTGAATCAGGGGGGCCTGAGTTCGGTGTAAGTTCTAAGATTACAGGTCGATGGTCGGAGACTAACTCGTGGTGCACTGTCAAGTCGTGTATGCCTAGGCTTACATTCTTCAACAGTGCCACATCGAGGATGTCGGGTCTGTGGTCAAGTACGTTGGGGTAGTGAGTCGGTTCCAGGGGCGCGACTAAATCGATGTTCAGCGGCCCGAGGAGGGATTCTAGTACAATACCTCTGGAGTTGTTCGTATGACAATTCCAGAGGCGGTGTTTCGCGTTTAGGTCGCCCGCCACTATGACAGAGCTTCCTAGTTCGAACAGGGTTTTCAAATCTCTTCTGAGTGATAGTTGGAGGTCGCTTGAAGAGCGAGTTGGGGAAACGTAGGCTGAGACCAGAATGATTGACTCGTGGCCAGTCATGCCGAGCCTGCAGACCGAAGCTTCAATGTACTCAAGTTTGGGCTGATCCATGGGAGAACAGTACAAGGACCTTTTGTAATAAATGAGGGTTCCTCCTAGGGCGGAGTGGAGCCTATCGTTGCGAACTATCTGATAGTTGGCAATCCTGGGATTCCTATGGAAGGGTTTGAGGAACGTCTCTTGTACTAGGAGTATGTCAACGTCATGATCACTCAGGAAATCTGCGATCTCATTTCGTTGACCTGTAATGCCGTTGGCATTAAAGAAGCCTATCTTGATTGAGCGGGGTTTAATTCTGCACACAGTCGAACTATCCATTATGGGTTAACTTTAAATTGAGCTAATGATGAGAAGAGGCGCTCGAACCTCATGGCGATTTGAGCGAGGGCACGACCGTTGCCTTCGTTCACTCTAATTTCGTGGGCTAACTCCCTAACTTCGCTGGGGTTGAAGGCCTCAGCGAATCGCTCCACCAGGGCGAGATCCGGATCAACGCCGTGGGGGGGGTTTGGTTTGGCGCGGCGAGGTGCCGTTGGCACCGATTTGGGGACAGCGCGGGGGATTGGGGCAGGTGGGGAAGGAGTAGGGATGGGGGCGGGGGCGGGAGGTGAGGGACCAGCTGAAGGCTGGGGTTGGGTGGGGCTGTCCGCCTGAGCTGCGGGTGCGGTTTTAGTCGCAAAGTGGGGAAGGGGGAATTGGTTGCTTTCATAATTGAAAGCTCCCCACGGTGAAGGGCGCTGCGGGGCCAGATGGGCCTGTGCAGCGGGTGCTGTAGGGGGTGGACGTCGCGTTGCGTTACGCGGCGAGTCGTATGAAATACGGGGGCGAGGCGCTTTCGGGCATCCGCGGTAGTTCGCGGTATGCCCTAGCGACTGGCAGAGGACGCAACCAGGTGGTTCCGTTGCCTCTGCGGGGTTCTTAGGACGGCTGCAATCTTTCGTTGCGTGTGGGATCAGGCATTTAACGCACCTAGCTGGTGCGTAACAATTGCGGGCGGAGTGGCCATAAAGTTGGCAGTTGTGACATTGGGACGGGTAACGTCCCTTCTTGGGTGATTCTACGTAAAAACCTGAAAGGTCACAAAGCTCTTTCAGGCGGAAGATGGCCTTACCGGCTGGTCCACGGTCCAGGGACACGAAGACCATGTTATAGGGGGCGTGACCGCGACCCTTGTACATCCGGTGGACGGATTGCACCGGGAGGTTTTGATTGAGGAGGGATGTTTTGATGTAATCTACATCGAACTCTTTGGGGACATTTTTGATGATGACCCGAAGGGATCGCTCATCTGGGAGAGTGTAGGTGTGGAAAGCCACAAACCTATCTCGGAGCATTTTGCTCAGGGCTCTGTGATCGTCAGAGGTGACCACAGTGACCTTGATCCCGTGCTCAGTGGGACGGGCGGAAGTATAATTGATGCGGTTGTTTTTGCACCAAGTAGAGACCTCGGGCCACTTTACCTTGTCCTGAATGAACAGGGGGGGTGGCGAGTCTCTCTTCTGGGACTGGGGTTCGGGATGAGGGACGGGTAGGGTTCCGGGGATCCTATGGATCGGGATATCCATAGGAGCGGGAGCGGGGGAGAGTCCTCTCTGGCTGCCGGAAGGGGAGCCAGGGGTAAGGCTCATGAGAGGCAAGATGGGAGTGGGAGAGGGTGTGGGGGATTGAGAGGGCTTGGCCGCTTTCGCGACTGCCGCCTCCTCGGAGGGTTTCTTGGCCCGCTTTCGCTTGCCACTCTTGGTAAGGACTTCGGTGAAGCCGTCGTCCGATGATTGGGTGGAGGGAGGAGCCTCGCTTGAGCGCGGGGGTTGGGACGGGGGAGGGATCTCGCTAGGAGGCGAGGGTTGGGAGGGGGGGAGGGAGCCGCTAGAGAGCGACAGTTGGGTCGGTTGGGTCAGGGGGGTGGAGGGGGAGCTCGCAATGGAGCATGCCGACATGGCGGAGGAGGGGCGGGAGGGCGAGAGAAATGGCAAGTTGCCATGGCGTTTTATTAAAAAGGAAAGCGTTATTTCATCCTGGAGGATATCCTCCAGGGTCTGCGGGTTAATCTGGCTGGCCATAGTGGCCAGCCAGGGGGACCTACTAACAAACTCTAATTTTCTCCCGGGTGGGTGCGCCCGGGGTGAGTATTACTCTCCTGGCCGGGGTTAGGCCAGGAGGTGTGTGACGAACGACGGGGTGTGCCCTAAGCTGGTGCTTCCGCTGTTGAATCTTTATTAAGCAGCGGAGTTCCTACGTCCCTGCCTAGCGATAGCTGGGGTCGACTAGGGAAGCCCCCAAGGCCGACTGGTCCAGCCCCGTCCGGGATTGCGTTTGCCAAAAGGGCAACCGCGAGCGGCCGGGTCACGCTCGAGCTAGCTTCGTTAACACCGTAAGGTATCCACTAGCCCACCACAGAAAGTCGTGGTTTTCACAAGGTTTTTGTGTCGCTCTCGTCAAGGCCGCCTCCAGTAATAATACGGAAGTATTAAATACTTTCACCAGCGACAGTGACTAAAACGGCACAGTTGGTTGGTAATGAAAATTACCGATTGGGTGTCGATTTGAGCACTTAGCCTCTTCCAGTGAAATACGCGAAGTATTAATCACTGGAATTAGCCTAATGAGCAATTCGACGAAATGGCGAGGTAATAAAATCACCGGACCAAAATTCCGAGAATGCCGGGTAGCCGAACAATGCCACTATAGAAGCGACCGTCCGGTACGACGGCTCAAACGGAACTCCAAAACGATCCCACTACAATTTTTCTGGTTCGAGCATTATTTATACCCTACGTGTGACGAGTAGCGCACTATCAAAACGCGATGCCATCCGTGAGTACGAACGAGACAGACGAAGGTAACAATTGTGCGATTTCATTGGTTGGTTGGTATGGTATGGTATGGTAGGTACCTACCGTACCACGTACGTAATTATAGATATTGAGTTGAGGTGAAATTATTATGTTTGTTTACTTCAAATTTATTATTATGTATGTAAATATAAATAGTTTAAATTTTTCACATTACATTTACATACATACATACATACATACATACATACATACGGAGATGTTATTATTATTATTTTTTTTTTTTTTTTTTTTTTATTATTAAGTTACACATTTAAATTATATAATACCTACAATATATAGATTCCGCGTTGCATTTTCTTTCTCATGAGATAGGTATCTTATGGTTGCGAGTTTGTAAAGTTTGTTTGTTTCATTCCAATTCTTTCTTTCTGAATTCAAAAGTACCTACCTATCATAATGTTATACATAATATTATGTATTATGAAGTTATCTAACTACGTATGATTTGATGAAATTTTATACTAGTCTATTATTTATTATATATTAAAAGTTAATTTAAAGTCATAACGTCATGTGTGTGGGAAATTGTTTGTTTGATATATATGTGGCCCTGAAAAGGGCCTTTTTATTAGCACGATGCTTGCGCTGCGGGATTAAGTTGAACGAGTTTAGTACACATTCACCACCGGCCGGCCAGCACACGAACAAACAACGGGTGGTTGGTTGGGTGACTAAGCGCGTTCGCCTCTGATCCTGCGCGCCAGCTGTATATCCTTGGGCATGATGGTGACACGTTTGGCGTGAATAGCGCACAAGTTGGTGTCCTCAAAAAGGCCGACCAGATAAGCCTCGCTGGCCTCCTGCAGCGCCATAACGGCCGAACTCTGGAAACGTAGATCTGTCTTGAAATCTTGTGCGATCTCACGGACGAGACGTTGGAATGGCAGTTTGCGAATCAACAACTCTGTACTCTTCTGGTAGCGACGGATCTCACGGAGTGCAACAGTTCCCGGTCTGTAGCGATGCGGTTTCTTGACACCACCGGTTGCCGGTGCACTCTTGCGCGCAGCCTTGGTGGCCAGCTGTTTACGTGGCGCTTTACCGCCTGTGGATTTACGAGCGGTCTGTTTTGTACGTGCCATAGCGAGCGACGACTACGAATCAATGAAAAATATAAAATATAATCGAAAATTTCGAATACGAACGAACACCGAGTCTGCCTGCGTAAACGAATATGACGACGAACGTTCGTAAGTACATCTCATTACCCCTCACGGGGCACGGGAGCCAGTTCCAGGGCATATGCCCCCTGCCTGGGGTGTCACTTCGCCGCCCGTTAAAACGGGCGGGTCATTGGGTTATGTTTTTTTTCATAGTTCGGCTGTGTGGGTGTGGCTGTCTTCTTGCCGCCCGGGCGGACCGCCCTACCGAGGTGAGACCGCTGTTTTACCAGTGGAGGCCCAGCAGGAGCGGTCGACGCTGTGTACCGGGCGGCGGGTGGTTTGGTGGTTTGGGGGGCCTCATGCCCCGAGGTCGCCGCTGTTGAGCGGCGTGTGAGTGTGGTGGTCAGGTGCGTGGGCGTAGGCGGCGAGCTCCGCCATGCCCTCGAGGACCGCCTGCACTGTGTTCTCGCCCGCTAGGAGCGCCGTGAGGACTCGCTGGAGGATGATTAGGGCTGCCTCTACGGCGCCCCTGCCTTCTGTGGTGAGGCCCCCCGCTCTGGGGGCGGGAGGCTGAGTGGTTGCGGGGAGGGGGGCCCTCGCCTGTGTGGCGGGGGGGTGAGTGGATGCACTTTTGTTTACCTGTTTGGGGGCCTTTGGGGCCCTCTGTGGTCTCGGTGCTGGTGGGGGGGGGGGGCGAGTCGCCTCTGCAACCGCCCTCTGTCCCGGGTCCGCCGCTTGTGGCGGACGGGGTTTCTTCTTCTTGCCCCCTCTCTTCCTCCTTCTCCTAGAGGGGGCTGTGGCTTCGCGCGGGGTGGGGGTGTTCGCCACCGCCATGAGGGTGGCGGAGGGCGCTTCCCCTTGGATGCCCATGGGGGCGGGTGTGATGTTCTTCGTTCGCCGGACTCCCCCAGTGATGGGGGCGGTGCCTGCTCGTTTGTTGCGTGCCTCCCTTCTGAACACGGGGCACTTGAAATCGCTCGCCGGGTGGGTCCCGCCACAGTTGGCACACGTGGCCGGCTCCTCCAGCGGCCTTGTGCACTCTTTGGCGTGGTGTTCCTCACCGCAGCGCACGCATGCGAGCGTGCGGTGGCAGTTCTGGCTGGAGTGCCGGAACTGTTGGCATCTGTGACACTGGGCGGGGCCTTTTTTGCCTCGCCATGCTTCGATCGTCACGCCGGGCATACATAGAAGCTCGTCTATTTCGTATATGGCCGGCGTGAGGTCTAGGGTTCTCTTTAGAATGGCGAGGTAGATACAGCCGGGCCTCCCTCGTCGGGCCCGGATGGGGCGGGCGAACTCCGGTTCAAAGCCCCGTGTTCGCAGCTCCTCCTGGATCTCCTCTACGTCTGTATTTACAGGCAGCCCCCTGATGGCCACCTTCAGGCTTCGTTCTGCTGGTAGTGAGTATGAGAACCATGAGATCCTCTCCTTCTTCTCCAGCTCTGTGAGGTATCGCTGAATAACGCGATACTCATGGTCCTCATTTGGCAGGAAGCGGATTCCTTGTCCGTAGGGGCGCGCGTTTGGCGCCCTCCCTAGGCGTTCTTTGATGGCCTTGAAGTGGGTGGTCCAATCCTGGAGCTTCTCCACTATCATAGGTGGGTATTTAGGCTTCTTTGTGGGGGCGGCCTGCGTCTGGGGAGCTGCAGGGTCCGGGGGCATCTGGCGCGGGGAGCAGGGCTTCGATGCAGTAGGTGTGTGGCCTCTTGTGGCCTCGGCGAACGTCGGTGAGGGTGATGGCGCGCGGTCCACAGGGAGCCGGGTGCGCCTGGCCTCCCTTTGGTTGAGGGGGGTCGGCTCGACGTCGGAGACTACAGTGGTGGTCGGCGGGGGGCAGTGGCGTTTGACCGCTTCCTTGTCCCCCGCTTCGTATGGGCTGGTCTGTTTTTTCTTGGTCCCCCTCTTCGCGTGAGAGGGGGCCGGGATCTTCAGTTCCTCCATGAGGAGGTTGCGGGCTCGGAGGATGTCTTCGTTTGCGTCAGCGGCTTCTTCGTACTCGGCTATGTCCATTTCTTCCCCAAGGGAAGAGCGGGACGCGGCGCGGGACGAGGCGCGCGACGAGTCATAAGAGGCTCGAGATGGTTCGCGCGAGAGCGGCGCGGTTACCGGCGGCGCGGCGCGCGGTGCGGCGCGAGCCGGGCCGGGCGCGGCGCGGTACGAGCCGAGCGAGGCGCGCGACGAAGCGCCTGACGACTCGCGCGAGAGCGGCGCGGTGACTGGCGGTGGCGCGGAGCGGCGCGCCTGTACCTGCGCGGCGCGAGGCGCCTGCGGCGGTGGGGCGCGGGGGGTTTGTGGCGGCGGGGCGCGGGGGGTCTGCGATGGCGCCGGCTTGGCTCTCGGGTCGCGCGGGTGCGCGGCGCGGAGCGGTTGGTGCGGCGCGGCGGCGCGGAGCTCCGAGGCGGAGTTCTCACGCGACATCGGCGTGAGGAAGGGTGGCGTCGTCTGCCTGACTGCCGGGACATATGTCACCGACGCGGCAGGGGATGATTTCCGGGTAGGCAACGACCCTGCGTTGCCTGCCGGGGGATAGGCTGGGGTGTATGGCGTTCCCGCTGTCGGTTGGCGCGCGGGAGCCGCGCTCTGGGCGGTGGCGCCTGCACTGCGGGAACTTCCCGAGGCGGGCCTCTCGTCCGAGCGGCGTGGCTCGCGCGCCAATGAAGCGGGACCGGGTTGCGCCGAGGCGCGGGTCTTCGAGCCCTTAGAAGGGCTACTCATGTTGGGGCGGTCCCCCACCGTGACCTAAATCTCCAACAGTTTGAGTCGGTTGGAGAGACTGTCGTGGGCTGAAGGATCCCCTCCGCGCAGAAGGCGCGGGCTTGGTTCGCTCGCCGTTTACAACGTAGACTGCGAGAGAAGAGCAACTTGTTTTAGTAGGTAGGTCCGTACGGCGACTGTGGTAACTGGGCACGCGCGACACTCCTGACGACGAACTGACCGAGACGGTAGTATTTATAATGTACACGAAGGAGACGGCCTTTGTATATCTATCACTCTCACACAATGAAAATAATACGAACGAAACGAAATGAAACGAAACCCAGGATATTATTTATTAATTTGGTAGGTAGGTAGGTAGGTAGGTAGGTAGGTAGGTAGGTAGGTAGGTAGGTAGGTAGGTAGGTAGGTATGTATGTATGTATGTATGTATGTATGTATGTATGTATGTATGTATGTATGTATGTATGTATGTATGTATGTATGTATGTATGTATGTATGTATGTATGTATGTACATGCATATTATTGTTATGTATTATAATTAATTTAAATTTTCACAATACCTATATAAAATATATTGTATTGTTGACGTGATGATAATTGATTGTTATAACATTTTATATAGGATATATTGTATAGGTAGGTATGTATGTATGTATGTATTATTTATTTAAATAATATGTTTCGTTCGTTTGTATCATGGCTTATATTAATGTTAGCATTATTAAAATAAAAAAAATAATACTTTCAATCATCAGGGTAAGTAAATAAGTAAGTAAGTAAGTAAGTAATAATATGAATAATTTTTTGGCCCTGAAAAGGGCCTTTTGAGTTTCAATGCTTGTGCATGTTTTGAGTACGCATAAAAGCGTACAAAGATACATGCAAGCACTGTGCGAAGTGCGACGCCTTCCTGCTCCTCCTCACTTGGAGCTGGTGTATTTGGTGACGGCTTTGGTGCCCTCACTCACCGCGTGCTTGGCAAGCTCGCCGGGCAACAGAAGTCTCACAGAGGTCTGCACCTCCCTGGAGGTGATGGTAGAACGTTTGTTGTAATGGGCGAGACGAGATGCTTCAGCGGCGATACGTTCGAATATGTCATTAACGAACGAATTCATAATAGACATGGCCTTGCTGGATATACCGGTGTCGGGATGCACCTGCTTGAGCACCTTGTAGATGTAAATGGCATAGCTCTCCTTCCTCTTGTGCTTCTTCTTTTTCTTGTCGGTTTTGGAGATGTTCTTCTGTGCTTTGCCAGATTTCTTGGCAGCCTTTCCGCTAGTCTTAGGCGGCATAATGTAAGTAGATAGTATTTATGCAAGATAAATCAAACACTGTTAGCGACCGAGGGGTACGTACGTAGCTGACTGACTGACAGACACGTGAGAATGCCTTTGAATTTTATAAATTTCTTATTATGATTCGGGTTATTCGTTCGATTTCGTCAACATAGTGAACGAGCTAAATACGGCCATACTGCCAATCAGCGTAGTGCGTAAAAGAGATGGCAAATATACCCTTCCTTCTCTAACGCTACCTAAAAATAAAAGAACAACAATAATTATGAATATTAGTATTTATTTATCTATCTATCTATCCCTCGTTACCTATTAACTAAATATACTTACTAACTAATGGAGATTAAAATTATTATGAATATTAAATGTAATGTAAGGTGTAGTACAAACAAGCAATGTTTGTTTGTTTGTTTGTTGTAAATACTACGGCTACTAGGATATAGATAGATATAATTGAATATATAATAGAGATATATTTATTTATTTATTTATTTGGATGGATGGATGGAATTTATAGTAAATTAAATACTTTTCTTAGTAGAATCATATTGCGGCCCTGAAAAGGGCCTTTTGTGATCGCATCGCAAGCCAGATGCGGCGAGCTGACCGTAAATAGGGACTGAGAATATAATAATAATATCTAAGCCTTCTTCTCGGTCTTCTTCGGCAGTAACACAGCCTGAATGTTGGGCAACACACCACCCTGAGCGATGGTCACGCCGGAGAGGAGTTTATTCAATTCCTCATCGTTGCGGATCGCCAATTGGAGATGTCTCGGTATGATTCTTGTCTTCTTGTTGTCACGTGCCGCGTTACCGGCCAACTCGAGGACCTCAGCTGCGAGATATTCCATGACGGCGGCCAAATAGACCGGTGCACCGGCGCCGACGCGCTCGGCGTAATTGCCGTTACGCAGTAATCTATGTATACGACCGACAGGAAACTGCAAACCGGCACGATTAGAACGAGACTTCGCCTTCCCCTTGACCTTGCCACCCTTGCCGCGTCCAGACATTGTCGATGAATAAAATTTACTGCGTGCAAGTAATGAATGAATGTGAAGTTATATTATAATAACACACACAATATAAACGCGAACCAGTGAAATTAATTAATTACAAAACGATCCGTTTTTTTTTTTTTTTTTTTTTGGGGAGGACTTAAAGGTGGAGGTCTGAGGGACCATAGACACCCTTACGCGGACTTTTCGGTGAGCGCTTAGGGCTCTCAACCGAGTTTACAAATTTTAGACGACTGACCGCTGAGGGCGCCCCAGTTGGGGCACGAACCTCGGCTCAGGGCGTCGTCGGGGGGCACAAAATAGTGAGACGGACTTCGCTTAAGCGATTTAGAGGAGTTTTAAGGGACGGTCGGATTTCTGGTACGGCTCGGGCCAACTACTGGGGACGAGACTGACTGAGTGGGACGTCGCGACGGGCCTCTCCGGCGAGGGCGAAAACGCGGGCGGTGTTGTATTTGTTTCTTCAGGGCTGCGCGAGCCTCCCTATCCTTAATCTGAGCTAGAGTTGTAGGGTCATCCGGCTCGCTGAGGGCGAGTTTAGGCCTACGGATTTTTGAAATCTCTGAAGGAGTATAGTTTGCAGTTTTTACAATTAATGGGTTCGCGTGGTTTAGGGCACGATCGTAATAGCGGCGTGAAGCGCGCTTAATGAATTGCTTAACCGTGGGCAGATTGAGGTCTATGTGGAGGTCTAAGTTGCGCATGTACCACGGGGCGCCCGTGGCTTTGCGCATGAAGCGGTTTTGAACCACTTGGAGTCTATGGATCAGCTTGGGAGATGCATGTGCGAACACAGTGCATGCATATAGCATAACGGGGCGGATGCACGCGGTGTAGAGTCTCACCTTGCTTTTTAGGGCAAGTTTAGACTTTTTATTTAACAAGAAATGAAGGCGACCGGACACAAAACAGGCGCGTGCACGTACCTGTTTTATGTGGTCGGCAAAGGACAAACGATCATCCAGGGTAACACCGAGATATTTGGCTCGCCTCTCCCAAGGGATCGGCTCGCCGAACATGGTGACTGGAGGGGGGGGAGTGGGGATGAGTTTTTTGGCGGGACTGAAGAACAGCACCGCCTGACTCTTGGTGGGGTTAATTTCGATTCTCCATTTCCGAAACCAGGGACCTAGGGTGTGAGTCGCGGCTTGGAGAACTTTGGCAATTGCCGTGGGGCTCCTGCCAGAATAATATATTGCGGTATCGTCCGCGAATAGAGCTAGCTGCGCTTTGCTAGTTTTTGGGATGTCACTCGTGTAGAGTGTAAACAATAAGGGGGACAGCACAGATCCTTGAGGGACTCCGGCTAAAACGGGGTGGGCTGAGGATAGCGCTCCTGTTATTCGGTAGTTGAATTGGCGATTCGACAAGAAGTCTCGTAGGATGGTCACGAGTCTGACTGGCACTCCGAGTTTGTACAGCTTATAAATTAAGCCGTTGTGCCAGACTTTGTCGAATGCCTTTGCAACATCGAAGAACAGGACTCCGGTCATCTGACCTTTCTGATAGTTGGAGGCGATGTGTTCAACTATACGGTGAACTTGTTGGACGCACGAGTGTCTAGTTCGAAAGCCGAACTGCTCGTCGGGAATGAGTTTATTAGCGTCGGCATACGCTTTCAGGCGGAGGTATATTAACCTTTCATACATCTTGCCCATGACGTTGAGCAAGCTGATGGGTCGGTAACTGGAGGGCTCGGATTTGGGTTTGCCGGGCTTATGGATCCCAATTACATGGGCTTTTTTCCACTGATGTGGAAAAATGTTATTGGATAAGGCAGCGTTAAAGATCGCTGTCAGGAGCATGATAAGGGTAGCCGGGAACAGCTTTACCACTTTGTTGGTGATTTTATCCGAGCCCGGGGCTTTTCTCGGGTGGAGATCCCGGATGATCTGCTTGACCTCGTCCGGGGTCACGGGAGGGACGGGGTCTTCCTCTTCGTTGAGAGGAGGTGGGGGTAACGGGAGAGAAGCTCGCCGTTCTACTTCCGAATTTACTTCCTCCATATGAACAGGGTCGATAGGGAGGGAACTGGGTGTACACTGAAGCTCCAGGCTTTCGGCCAGGCATTCGGCTTTTTCCTCGTCTTCGAAGGCGAGTGGAAGGTTGGGCCTTTTGAGAGGTGGAATATGGGCAACCGTGTCCTTGGTTAGGGCACGTGAGAGTTGCCAAAAGGCTCGATGGGAGGGCTTTATGTCGATCAGTTTCTGATCCCAGCTTTTTTCGCGGGCCTCGGCCACTCGCTCCTTGACGGCGCGGTGGAGAGTACGTAAGCGGATTCGGTTGTCCTCGGTCGGACGTCTATCATATTCGCGCATGGCTGCGTTCTTTACCCTAATCAGGTTACGTACGTCGTCGGGCAAGCGCCAGTGTCGATTGCTCTCCACCGGAACTGTCCGAGAGCAATCGCTAATAAGCGATTGCACGTGGCTGGTCAGGGAGTCGATTGCGCCTACAGCTTCGTCAGCGGTGACTATGCTGCTAGGGATTTGGTCGAGGTGAACGGATGAGGCAGACTTGAGGCTTTCGCCCAGTTTGTCCCAGTTCGTCACGACTTTAGTGAGAGGGGTCCGACCTGAATCAGGGGGGCCTGAGTTCGGTGTAAGTTCTAAGATTACAGGTCGATGGTCGGAGACTAACTCGTGGTGCACTGTCAAGTCGTGTATGCCTAGGCTTACATTCTTCAACAGTGCCACATCGAGGATGTCGGGTCTGTGGTCAAGTACGTTGGGGTAGTGAGTCGGTTCCAGGGGCGCGACTAAATCGATGTTCAGCGGCCCGAGGAGGGATTCTAGTACAATACCTCTGGAGTTGTTCGTATGACAATTCCAGAGGCGGTGTTTCGCGTTTAGGTCGCCCGCCACTATGACAGAGCTTCCTAGTTCGAACAGGGTTTTCAAATCTCTTCTGAGTGATAGTTGGAGGTCGCTTGAAGAGCGAGTTGGGGAAACGTAGGCTGAGACCAGAATGATTGACTCGTGGCCAGTCATGCCGAGCCTGCAGACCGAAGCTTCAATGTACTCAAGTTTGGGCTGATCCATGGGAGAACAGTACAAGGACCTTTTGTAATAAATGAGGGTTCCTCCTAGGGCGGAGTGGAGCCTATCGTTGCGAACTATCTGATAGTTGGCAATCCTGGGATTCCTATGGAAGGGTTTGAGGAACGTCTCTTGTACTAGGAGTATGTCAACGTCATGATCACTCAGGAAATCTGCGATCTCATTTCGTTGACCTGTAATGCCGTTGGCATTAAAGAAGCCTATCTTGATTGAGCGGGGTTTAATTCTGCACACAGTCGAACTATCCATTATGGGTTAACTTTAAATTGAGCTAATGATGAGAAGAGGCGCTCGAACCTCATGGCGATTTGAGCGAGGGCACGACCGTTGCCTTCGTTCACTCTAATTTCGTGGGCTAACTCCCTAACTTCGCTGGGGTTGAAGGCCTCAGCGAATCGCTCCACCAGGGCGAGATCCGGATCAACGCCGTGGGGGGGGTTTGGTTTGGCGCGGCGAGGTGCCGTTGGCACCGATTTGGGGACAGCGCGGGGGATTGGGGCAGGTGGGGAAGGAGTAGGGATGGGGGCGGGGGCGGGAGGTGAGGGACCAGCTGAAGGCTGGGGTTGGGTGGGGCTGTCCGCCTGAGCTGCGGGTGCGGTTTTAGTCGCAAAGTGGGGAAGGGGGAATTGGTTGCTTTCATAATTGAAAGCTCCCCACGGTGAAGGGCGCTGCGGGGCCAGATGGGCCTGTGCAGCGGGTGCTGTAGGGGGTGGACGTCGCGTTGCGTTACGCGGCGAGTCGTATGAAATACGGGGGCGAGGCGCTTTCGGGCATCCGCGGTAGTTCGCGGTATGCCCTAGCGACTGGCAGAGGACGCAACCAGGTGGTTCCGTTGCCTCTGCGGGGTTCTTAGGACGGCTGCAATCTTTCGTTGCGTGTGGGATCAGGCATTTAACGCACCTAGCTGGTGCGTAACAATTGCGGGCGGAGTGGCCATAAAGTTGGCAGTTGTGACATTGGGACGGGTAACGTCCCTTCTTGGGTGATTCTACGTAAAAACCTGAAAGGTCACAAAGCTCTTTCAGGCGGAAGATGGCCTTACCGGCTGGTCCACGGTCCAGGGACACGAAGACCATGTTATAGGGGGCGTGACCGCGACCCTTGTACATCCGGTGGACGGATTGCACCGGGAGGTTTTGATTGAGGAGGGATGTTTTGATGTAATCTACATCGAACTCTTTGGGGACATTTTTGATGATGACCCGAAGGGATCGCTCATCTGGGAGAGTGTAGGTGTGGAAAGCCACAAACCTATCTCGGAGCATTTTGCTCAGGGCTCTGTGATCGTCAGAGGTGACCACAGTGACCTTGATCCCGTGCTCAGTGGGACGGGCGGAAGTATAATTGATGCGGTTGTTTTTGCACCAAGTAGAGACCTCGGGCCACTTTACCTTGTCCTGAATGAACAGGGGGGGTGGCGAGTCTCTCTTCTGGGACTGGGGTTCGGGATGAGGGACGGGTAGGGTTCCGGGGATCCTATGGATCGGGATATCCATAGGAGCGGGAGCGGGGGAGAGTCCTCTCTGGCTGCCGGAAGGGGAGCCAGGGGTAAGGCTCATGAGAGGCAGGATGGGAGTGGGAGAGGGTGTGGGGGATTGAGAGGGTTTGGCCGCTTTCGCGACTGCCGCCTCCTCGGAGGGTTTCTTGGCTCGCTTGCGCTTGCCGCTTTTGGTGAGGACTTCGGTGAAGCCGTCGTCCGATGAATGGGTGGGGGGAGGAGCCTCGCTTGAGCGCGGGGGCTGGGACGGGGGAGGGATCTCGCTAGAAGGCGAGGGTTGGGAGGGGGGAAGGACGCCGCTAGAGAGCGACAGTTGGGACGGTTGGGTCAGGGGGGTGGAGGGGGAGCTCGCAATGGAGCATGCCGACATGGCGGAGGAGGGGCGGGAGGGCGAGAGAAATGGCAAGTTGCCATGGCGTTTAATGAGAAAGCTCAACGTGATTTCATCCTGGAGGATATCCTCCAGGGTCTGCGGGTTAATCTGGCTGGCCATAGTGGCCAGCCAGGGGGACCTATTAACAAACTCTAATTTACTCCCGGGTGGGTGCGCCCGGGGTGAGTATTACTCTCCTGGCCGGGGTTAGGCCAGGAGGTGTGTGACGAACGACGGGGTGTGCCCTAAGCTGGTGCTTCCGCTGTTGAATCTTTATTAAGCAGCGGAGTTCCTACGTCCCTGCCTAGCGATAGCTGGGGTCGACTAGGGAAGCCCCCAAGGCCGACTGGTCCAGCCCCGTCCGGGTTTGCGTTTGCCAAAAGGGCAACCGCGAGCGGCCGGGTCACGCTCGAGCTAGCTTCGTTAACACCGTAAGGTATCCACTAGCCCACCACAGAAAGTCGTGGTTTTTGCAAGGTTTTTGTGTCGCTCTTGTCAAGGCCGCCTCCAGTAATAATACGGAAGTATTAAATACTTTCACCAGCGACAGTGACTAAAACGGCACAGTTGGTTGGTAATGAAAATTACCGATTGGGTGTCGATTTGAGCACTTAGCCTCTTCCAGTGAAATACGCGAAGTATTAATCACTGGAATTAGCCTAATGAGCAATTCGACGAAATGGCGAGGTAATGAAATCACCGGACCAAAATTCCGAGAATGCCGGGTAGCCGAACAATGCCACTATGGAAGCGACCGTCCGGTACGACGGCTCAAACGGAACTACCAAAACGATCCGTTTTTTTTTTTTTTTTTTTTTTTTTTTTTTTTTTTTTTTTTTTTTTTTTTTTTTTGGGGAGGACTTAAAGGTGGAGGTCTGAGGGACCATAGACACCCTTACGCGGACTTTTCGGTGAGCGCTTAGGGCTCTCAACCGAGTTTACAAATTTTAGACGACTGACCGCTGAGGGCGCCCCAGTTGGGGCACGAACCTCGGCTCAGGGCGTCGTCGGGGGGCACAAAATAGTGGGACGGACTTCGCCTAAGCGATTTAGAGGAGTTTTAAGGGACGGTCGGATTTCTGGTACGGCTCGGGCCAATTACTGGGGACGAGACTGACTGAGTGGGACGTCGCGACGGGCCTCTCCGGCGAGGGCGAAAACGCGGGCGGTGTTGTATTTGTTTCTTCAGGGCTGCGCGAGCCTCCCTATCCTTAATCTGAGCTAGAGTTGTAGGGTCATCCGGCTCGCTGAGGGCGAGTTTAGGCCTACGGATTTTTGAAATCTCTGAAGGAGTATAGTTTGCAGTTTTTACAATTAATGGGTTCGCGTGGTTTAGGGCACGATCGTAATAGCGGCGTGAAGCGCGCTTAATGAATTGCTTAACCGTGGGCAGATTGAGGTCTATGTGGAGGTCTAAGTTGCGCATGTACCACGGGGCGCCCGTGGCTTTGCGCATGAAGCGGTTTTGAACCACTTGGAGTCTATGGATCAGCTTGGGGGATGCATGTGCGAACACAGTGCATGCATATAGCATAACGGGGCGGATGCACGCGGTGTAGAGTCTCACCTTGCTTTTTAGGGCAAGTTTAGACTTTTTATTTAACAAGAAATGAAGGCGACCGGACACAAAACAGGCGCGTGCACGAACCTGTTTTATATGGTCGGCAAAGGACAAACGATCATCCAGGGTAACACCGAGATATTTGGCTCGCCTCTCCCAAGGGATCGGCTCGCCGAACATGGTGACTGGAGGGGGGGGAGTGGGGATGAGTTTCTTGGCGGGACTGAAGAACAGCACCGCCTGACTCTTGGTGGGGTTAATTTCGATTCTCCATTTCCGAAACCAGGGACCTAGGGTGTGAGTCGCGGCTTGGAGAACTTTGGCAATTGCCGTGGGGCTCCTGCCAGAATAATATATTGCGGTATCGTCCGCGAATAGGGCTAGCTGCGCTTTGCTAGTTTTTGGGATGTCACTCGTGTAGAGTGTAAACAATAAGGGGGACAGCACAGAGCCTTGGGGGACTCCGGCTAGAACGGGGTGGGCTGAGGATAGCGCTCCTGTTATTCGGTAGTTGAATTGGCGATTCGACAAGAAGTCTCGTAGGATGGTCACGAGTCTGACTGGCACTCCGAGTTTGTACAGCTTATAAATTAAGCCGTTGTGCCAGACTTTGTCGAATGCCTTTGCAACATCGAAGAACAGGACTCCGGTCATCTGACCTTTCTGATAGTTGGAGGCGATGTGTTCAACGATACGGTGAACTTGTTGGACGCACGAGTGTCTAGTTCGAAAGCCGAACTGCTCGTCGGGAATGAGTTTATTAGCGTCGGCATACGCTTTGAGGCGGAGGTATATTAACCTTTCATACATCTTGCCCATGACGTTGAGCAAGCTGATGGGTCGGTAACTGGAGGGCTCGGATTTGGGTTTGCCGGGCTTATGGATCCCAATTACATGGGCTTTTTTCCACTGATGTGGAAAAATGTTATTGGATAAGGCAGCGTTAAAGATCGCTGTCAGGAGCATGATAAGGGTAGCCGGGAACAGCTTTACCACTTTGTTGGTGATTTTATCCGAGCCCGGGGCTTTTCTCGGGTGGAGATCCCGGATGATCTGCTTGACCTCGTCCGGGGTCACGGGAGGGACGGGGTCTTCCTCTTCGTTGAGAGGAGGTGGGGGTAACGGGAGAGAAGCTCGCCGTTCTACTTCCGAATTTACTTCCTCCATATGAACAGGGTCGATAGGGAGGGAACTGGGTGTACACTGAAGCTCCAGGCTTTCGGCCAGGCATTCGGCTTTTTCCTCGTCTTCGAAGGCGAGTGGAAGGTTGGGCCTTTTGAGAGGTGGAATATGGGCAACCGTGTCCTTGGTTAGGGCACGTGAGAGTTGCCAAAAGGCTCGATGGGAGGGCTTTATGTCGATCAGTTTCTGATCCCAGCTTTTTTCGCGGGCCTCGGCCACTCGCTCCTTGACGGCGCGGTGGAGAGTGCGTAAGCGGATTCGGTTGTCCTCGGTCGGACGTCTATCGTATTCGCGCATGGCTGCGTTCTTTTCCCTAATCAGGTTACGTACGTCGTCGGGCAAGCGCCAGTGTCGATTGCTCTCCACCGGAACTGTCCGAGAGCAATCGCTAATAAGCGATTGCACGTGGCTGGTCAGGGAGTCGATTGCGCCTACAGCTTCGTCAGCGGTGACTATGCTGCTAGGGATTTGGTCGAGGTGAACGGATGAGGCAGACTTGAGGCTTTCGCCCAGTTTGTCCCAGTTCGTCACGACTTTAGTGAGAGGGGTCCGACCTGAATCAGGGGGGCCTGAGTTCGGTGTAAGTTCTAAGATTACAGGTCGATGGTCGGAGACTAACTCGTGGTGCACTGTCAAGTCGTGTATGCCTAGGCTTACATTCTTCAACAGTGCCACATCGAGGATGTCGGGTCTGTGGTCAAGTACGTTGGGGTAGTGAGTCGGTTCCAGGGGCGCGACTAAATCGATGTTCAGCGGCCCGAGGAGGGATTCTAGTACAATACCTCTGGAGTTGTTCGTATGACAATTCCAGAGGCGGTGTTTCGCGTTTAGGTCGCCCGCCACTATGACAGAGCTTCCTAGTTCGAAAAGGGTTTTCAAATCTCTTCTGAGTGATAGTTGGAGGTCGCTTGAAGAGCGAGTTGGGGAAACGTAGGCTGAGACCAGAATGATTGACTCGTGGCCAGTCATGCCGAGCCTGCAGACCGAAGCTTCAATGTACTCAAGTTTGGGCTGATCCATGGGAGAACAGTACAAGGACCTTTTGTAATATATGAGGGTTCCTCCTAGGGCGGAGTAGAGCCTATCGTTGCGAACTATCTGATAGTTGGCAATCCTGGGATTCCTATGGAAGGGTTTGAGGAACGTCTCTTGTACTAGGAGTATGTCAACGTCATGATCACTCAGGAAATCTGCGATCTCATTTCGTTGACCTGTAATGCCGTTGGCATTAAAGAAGCCTATCTTGATTGAGCGGGGTTTAATTCTGCACACAGTCGAACTATCCATTATGGGTTAACTTTAAATTGAGCTAATGATGAGAAGAGGCGCTCGAACCTCATGGCGATTTGAGCGAGGGCACGACCGTTGCCTTCGTTCACTCTAATTTCGTGGGCTAACTCCCTAACTTCGCTGGGGTTGAAGGCCTCAGCGAATCGCTCCACCAGGGCGAGATCCGGATCAACGCCGTGGGGGGGGTTTTGTTTGGCGCGGCGAGGTGCCGTTGGCACCGATTTGGGGACAGCGCGGGAGATTGGGGCAGGTGGGGAGGGAGTAGGGATGGGGACGGGGGCGGGAGGAGAGGGACCAGCTGAAGGCTGGGGTTGGGTGGAGCTGTCCACCTGAGCAGCGGGTGCGGTTTTGGCCGCAAAGTGGGGTAGGGGGAAGTGGTTGCTTTCATAATTGAAAGCTCCCCACGGTGAAGGGCGCTGTGGGGCCAGATGGGCCTGTGCAGCGGGTACTGGAGGGGGGGGACGACGCGTGGCGTTACGCGGCGAGTCGTACGTGATACGGGGGCGTGGCGCTTTGGGGCATCCGCGGTAGTTCGCGGTATGTCCTAGCGACTGGCAGAGGACGCAACCAGGTGGTTCCGTTGCCTCCGCGGGGTTTTTAGGACGGCTGCAATCTTTAGTTGCATGTGGGATCAGGCATTTGACGCACCTAGCTGGTGCGTAACAATTGCGTGCGGAGTGGCCATAAAGTTGGCAGTTGTGACATTGGGACGGGTAACGTCCCTTCTTGGGTGATTCTACATAGAAGCCTGAAAGGTCACACAACTCTTTCAGGCGGAAGATGGCCTTTCCGGCTGGTCCACGGTCCAGGGACACGAAGACCATGTTATAAGGGGCGTGGCCGCGACCCTTGTACATCCGGTGGACGGATTGCACCGGGAGGTTTTGATTGAGGAGGGATTCTTTGATGTACTCTACATCAAACTCTTTGGGGACATTTTTGATGATGACCCGGAGGGATCGCTCATCTGGGAGAGTGTAGGTGTGGAAAGCCACAAACCTATCTCGGAGCATTTTGCTCAGGGCTCTGTGATCGTCAGAGGTGACCACAGTGACCTTGATCCCGTGCTCAGTGGGACGGGCGGAAGTATAATTGATGCGGTTGTTCTTGCACCATGTTGAGACCTCAGGCCACTTTACCTTGTCCTGAATGAACAGGGGAGGTGGCGAGTCTTTCTTCTGGGACTGGGGTACGGGGTTAGGGACGGGTAGGGTTCCGGGGATCCTATGGATAGGGATATCCATAGGAGTGGGAGCGGGGGAGAGCCCTCTCTGGCTGACGGAAGGGGAGCCAGGGGTAAGGCTCATGAGAGGCAAGGGAGTGGGAGAGGGGGTGGGGGATTGAGAGGGCTTTGCCGCTTTCGCGACTGCCGCCTCCTCGGAGGGTTTCTTGGCTCGCTTGCGCTTGCCACTCTTAGTAAGGACTTCGGTGAAGCCGTCGTCCGAGGATTGGGTGGAGGGAGGAGCCTCGCTTGAGAGCGGGGGCTGGGACGGGGGAGGGATCTCGCTAGAAGGCGAGGGTTGGGAGGGGGGAAGGACGCCGCTAGAGAGCGACAGTTGGGACGGTTGGGTCAGGGGGGTGGAGGGGGAGCTCGCAATGGAGCATGCCGACATGGCGGAGGAGGGGCGGGAGGGCGAGAGAAATGGCAAGTTGCCATGGCGTTTTATTAAAAAGGAAAGCGTTATTTCATCCTGGAGGATATCCTCCAGGGTCTGCGGGTTAATCTGGCTGGCCATAGTGGCCAGCCAGGGGGACCTACTAACAAACTCTAATTTTCTCCCGGGTGGGTGCGCCCGGGGTGAGTATTACTCTCCTGGCCGGGGTTAGGCCAGGAGGTGTGTGACGAACGACGGGGTGTGCCCTAAGCTGGTGCTTCCGCTGTTGAATCTTTATTTAGCAGCGGAGTTCCTACGTCCCTGCCTAGCGATAGCTGGGGTCGACTAGGGAAGCCCCCAAGGCCGACTGGTCCAGCCCCGTCCGGGTTTGCGTTTGCCAAAGGGGCAACCGCGAGCGGCCGGGTCACGCTCGAGCTAGCTTCGTTAACACCGTAAGGTATCCACTAGCCCACCACAGAAAGTCGTGGTTTTCACAAGGTTTTTGTGTCGCTCTCGTCAAGGCCGCCTCCAGTAATAATACGGAAGTATTAATTACTTTCACCAGCGACAGTGACTAAAACGGCACAGTTGGTTGGTAATGAAAATTACCGATTGGGTGTCGATTTGAGCACTTAGCCTCTTCCAGTGAAATACGCGAAGTATTAATCACTGGAATTAGCCTAATGGGCAATTCGACGAAATGGCGAGGTAATAAAATCACCGGACCAAAATTCCGAGAATGCCGGGTAGCCGAACAATGCCACTATAAAAGCGACCGTCCGGTACGACGGCTCAAACGGAACTCTCAAAACGATCAAAACGATCCGGTTTTTTTTTTTTTTTTTTTTTGGGGAGGACTTAAAGGTGGAGGTCTGAGGGACCATAGACACCCTTACGCGGACTTTTCGGTGAGCGCTTAGGGCTCTCAACCGAGTTTACAAATTTTAGACGACTGACCGCTGAGGGCGCCCCAGTTGGGGCACGAACCTCGGCTCAGGGCGTCGTCGGGGGGCACAAAATAGTGGGACGGACTTCGCCTAAGCGATTTAGAGGAGTTTTAAGGGACGGTCGGATTTCTGGTACGGCTCGGGCCAACTACTGGGGACGAGACTGACTGAGTGGGACGTCGCGACGGGCCTCTCCGGCGAGGGCGAAAACGCGGGCGGTGTTGTATTTGTTTCTTCAGGGCTGCGCGAGCCTCCCTATCCTTAATCTGAGCTAGAGTTGTAGGGTCATCCGGCTCGCTGAGGGCGAGTTTAGGCCTACGGATTTTTGAAATCTCTGAAGGAGTATAGTTTGCAGTTTTTACAATTAATGGGTTCGCGTGGTTTAGGGCACGATCGTAATAGCGGCGTGAAGCGCGCTTAATGAATTGCTTAACCGTGGGCAGATTGAGGTCTATGTGGAGGTCTAAGTTGCGCATGTACCACGGGGCGCCCGTGGCTTTGCGCATGAAGCGGTTTTGAACCACTTGGAGTCTATGGATCAGCTTGGGAGATGCATGTGCGAACACAGTGCATGCATATAGCATAACGGGGCGGATGCACGCGGTGTAGAGTCTCACCTTGCTTTTTAGGGCAAGTTTAGACTTTTTATTTAACAAGAAATGAAGGCGACCGGACACAAAACAGGCGCGTGCACGTACCTGTTTTATGTGGTCGGCAAAGGACAAACGATCATCCAGGGTAACACCGAGATATTTGGCTCGCCTCTCCCAAGGGATCGGCTCGCCGAACATGGTGACTGGAGGGGGGGGAGTGGGGATGAGTTTCTTGGCGGGACTGAAGAACAGCACCGCCTGACTCTTGGTGGGGTTAATTTCGATTCTCCATTTCCGAAACCAGGGACCTAGGGTGTGAGTCGCGGCTTGGAGAACTTTGGCAATTGCCGTGGGGCTCCTGCCAGAATAATATATTGCGGTATCGTCCGCGAATAGAGCTAGCTGCGCTTTGCTAGTTTTTGGGATGTCACTCGTGTAGAGTGTAAACAATAAGGGGGACAGCACAGAGCCTTGAGGGACTCCGGCTAAAACGGGGTGGGCTGAGGATAGCGCTCCTGTTATTCGGTAGTTGAATTGGCGATTCGACAAGAAGTCTCGTAGGATGGTCACGAGTCTGACTGGCACTCCGAGTTTGTACAGCTTATAAATTAAGCCGTTGTGCCAGACTTTGTCGAATGCCTTTGCAACATCGAAGAACAGGACTCCGGTCATCTGACCTTTCTGAAAGTTGGAGGCGATGTGTTCAACGATACGGTGAATTTGTTGGACGCACGAGTGTCTAGTTCGAAAGCCGAACTGCTCGTCGGGAATGAGTTTATTAGCGTCGGCATACGCTTTGAGACGGAGGTATATTAACCTTTCATACATCTTGCCCATGACGTTGAGCAAGCTGATGGGTCGGTAACTGGAGGGCTCGGATTTGGGTTTACCGGGCTTATGGATCCCAATTACATGGGCTTTTTTCCACTGATGTGGAAAAATGTTATTGGATAAGGCAGCGTTAAAGATCGCTGTCAGGAGCATGATAAGGGTAGCCGGGAACAGCTTTACCACTTTGTTGGTGATTTTATCCGAGCCCGGGGCTTTTCTCGGGTGGAGGTCCCGGATGATCTGCTTGACCTCGTCCGGGGTCACGGGAGGGACGGGGTCTTCCTCTTCGTTGAGAGGAGGTGGGGGTAACGGGAGAGAAGCTCGCCGTTCTACTTCCGAATTTACTTCCTCCATATGAACAGGGTCGATAGGGAGGGAACTGGGTGTACACTGAAGCTCCAGGCTTTCGGCCAGGCATTCGGCTTTTTCCTCGTCTTCGAAGGCGAGTGGAAGGTTGGGCCTTTTGAGAGGTGGAATATGGGCAACCGTGTCCTTGGTTAGGGCACGTGAGAGTTGCCAAAAGGCTCGATGGGAGGGCTTTATGTCGATCAGTTTCTGATCCCAGCTTTTTTCGCGGGCCTCGGCCACTCGCTCCTTGACGGCGCGGTGGAGGGTGCGTAAGCGGATTCGGTTGTCCTCGGTCGGACGTCTATCGTATTCGCGCATGGCTGCGTTCTTTTCCCTAATCAGGTTACGTACGTCGTCGGGCAAGCGCCAGTGTCGATTGCTCTCCACCGGAACTGTCCGAGAGCAATCGCTAATAAGCGATTGCACGTGGCTGGTCAGGGAGTCGATTGCGCCTACAGCTTCGTCAGCGGTGACTATGCTGCTAGGGATTTGGTCGAGGTGAACGGATGAGGCAGACTTGAGGCTTTCGCCCAGTTTGTCCCAGTTCGTCACGACTTTAGTGAGAGGGGTTCGACCTGAATCAGGGGGGCCTGAGTTCGGTGTAAGTTCTAAGATTACAGGTCGATGGTCGGAGACTAACTCGTGGTGCACTGTCAAGTCGTGTATGCCTAGGCTTACATTCTTCAACAGTGCCACATCGAGGATGTCGGGTCTGTGGTCAAGTACGTTGGGGTAGTGAGTCGGTTCCAGGGGCGCGACTAAATCGATGTTCAGCGGCCCGAGGAGGGATTCTAGTACAATACCTCTGGAGTTGTTCGTATGACAATTCCAGAGGCGGTGTTTCGCGTTTAGGTCGCCCGCCACTATGACAGAGCTTCCTAGTTCGAAAAGGGTTTTCAAATCTCTTCTGAGTGATAGTTGGAGGTCGCTTGAAGAGCGAGTTGGGGAAACGTAGGCTGAGACCAGAATGATTGACTCGTGGCCAGTCATGCCGAGCCTGCAGACCGAAGCTTCAATGTACTCAAGTTTGGGCTGATCCATGGGAGAACAGTACAAGGACCTTTTGTAATATATGAGGGTTCCTCCTAGGGAGGAGTAGAGCCTATCGTTGCGAACTATCTGATAGTTGGCAATCCTGGGATTCCTATGGAAGGGTTTGAGGAACGTCTCTTGTACTAGGAGTATGTCAACGTCATGATCACTCAGGAAATCTGCGATCTCACTTCGTTGACCTGTAATGCCGTTGGCATTAAAGAAGCCTATCTTGATTGAGCGGGGTTTAATTCTGCACACAGTAGAACTATCCATTATGGGTTTACTTTAAATTGAGCTAATGATGAGAAGAGGCGCTCGAACCTCATAGCAATTTGAGCGAGGGCACGACCGTTGCCTTCGTTCACTCTAATTTCATGGGCTAACTCCCTAACTTCGCTGGGGTTGAAGGCCTCAGCGAATCGTTCCACCAGGGCGAGATCCGGATCAACGCCGAGGGGGGGGTTTTGTTTGGCGCGGCGAGGTGCCGTTGGCACCGATTTGGGGACAGCGCGGGAGATTGGGGCAGGTGGGGAGGGAGTAGGGATGGGGACGGGGGCGGGAGGAGAGGGACCAGCTGAGGGCTGGGGTTGGGTGGAGCTGTCCACCTGAGCAGCGGGTGCGGTTTTGGCCGCAAAGTGGGGTAGGGGGAAGTGGTTGCTTTCATAGTTGAAAGCTCCCCACGGTGAAGGGCGCTGCGGGGCCAGATGGGCCTGTGCAGCGGGTACTGGAGGGGGTGGACGACGCGTTGCGTTACGCGGCGAGTCGTATGAGATACGGGGGCGAGGCGCTTTCGGGCATCCGCGGTAGTTCGCGGTGTGCCCTAGCGACTGGCAGAGGACGCAACCAGGTGGTTCCGTTGCCTCTGCGGGGTTCTTTGGACGGCTGCAATCTTTGGTTGCATGTGGGATCAGGCATTTGACGCACCTAGCTGGTGCGTAACAATTGCGTGCGGAGTGGCCATAAAGTTGGCAGTTGTGACATTGGGACGGGTAACGTCCCTTCTTGGGTGACTCTACGTAGAAGCCTGAAAGGTCACACAACTCTTTCAGGCGGAAGATGGCCTTTCCGGCTGGTCCACGGTCCAGGGACACGAAGACCATGTTGTAAGGGGCGTGACCGCGACCTTTGTACATCCGGTGGACGGATTGCACCGGGAGGTCTTGGTTGAGGAGGGATTGTTTGATGTACTCGACATCAAACTCTTTTGGGACATTTTTGATGATGACCCGGAGGGATCGCTCATCTGGGAGAGTGTAGGTGTGGTAAGCCACAAACCTATCTCGGAGCATTTTGCTCAGGGCTCTGTGGTCGTCAGAGGTGACCACAGTGACCTTGATCCCGTGCTCAGTGGGACGGGCGGAGGTGTAATTGACACGGTGCGTCTTGCACCATGTAGAGACCTCAGGCCACTTTACCTTGTCCTGAATGAACAGGGGAGGTGGCAAGTCTTTCTTCTGGGACTGGGGTACGGGGTTAGGGACGGGTAGGGTACCAGGGATCCTATGGATAGGGATATCCATAGGAGTGGGAGCGGGGGAGAGCCCTCTCTGGCTGACGGAAGGGGAGCCAGGGGTAAGGCTCATGAGAGGCAAGGGAGTGGGAGAGGGGGTGGGGGATTGAGAGGGCTTGGCCGCTTTCGCGACTGCCGCCTCCTCGGAGGGTTTCTTGGCTCGCTTGCGCTTGCCACTCTTAGTAAGGACTTCGGTGAAGCCGTCGTCCGAGGATTGGGTGGAGGGAGGAGCCTCGCTTGAGAGCGGGGGCTGGGACGGGGGAGGGATCTCGCTAGAAGGCGAGGGTTGGGAGGGGGGAAGGACGCCGCTAGAGAGCGACAGTTGGGACGGTTGGGTCAGGGGGGTGGAGGGGGAGCTCGCAATGGAGCATGCCGACATGGCGGAGGAGGGGCGGGAGGGTGTCAAAAATGGCAAGTTGCCATGACGTTTGATTAAAAACGACAAAGTGATTTCATCCTGGAGGATATCCTCCAGGGACTGCGGGTTAATCTGGCTGGCCATAGTGGCCAGCCAGGGGGACCTACTAGAAAACTCTAATTTTCTCCCGGGTGGGTGCGCCCGGGGTGAGTATTACTCTCCTGGCCGGGGTTAGGCCAGGAGGTGTGTGACGAACGACGGGGTGTGCCCTAAGCTGGTGCTTCCGCTGTTGAAGCTTTATTAAGCAGCGGAGTTCCTACGTCCCTGCCTAGCGATAGCTGGGGTCGACTAGGGAAGCCCCCAAGGCCGACTGGTCCAGCCCCGTCCGGGTTTGCGTTTGCCAAAAGGGCAACCGCGAGCGGCCGGGTCACGCTCGAGCTAGCTTCGTTAACACCGTAAGGTATCCACTAGCTCACCACAGAAAGTCGTGGTTTTCACAAGGTTTTTGTGTCGCTCTCGTCAAGGCCGCCTCCAGTAATAATACGGAAGTATTAAATACTTTCACCAGCGACAGTGACTAAAACGGCACAGTTGGTTGGTAATGAAAATTACCGATTGGGTGTCGATTTGAGCACTTAGCCTCTTCCAGTGAAATACGCGAAGTATTAATCACTGGAATTAGCCTAATGAGCAATTCGACGAAATGGCGAGGTAATAAAATCACCGGACCAAAATTCCGAGAATGCCGGGTAGCCGAACAATGCCACTATGGAAGCGACCGTCCGGTACGACGGCTCAAACGGAACTCATAACGATCCGGTTTTTTTTTTTTTTTTTTTTTTTTTTTTTTTGGGGAGGACTTAAAGGTGGAGGTCTGAGGGACCATAGACACCCTTACGCGGACTTTTCGGTGAGCGCTTAGGGCTCTCAACCGAGTTTACAAATTTTAGACGACTGACCGCTGAGGGCGCCCCAGTTGGGGCACGAACCTCGGCTCAGGGCGTCGTCGGGGGGCACAAAATAGTGGGACGGACTTCGCCTAAGCGATTTAGAGGAGTTTTAAGGGACGGTCGGATTACTGGTACGGCTCGGGCCAACTACTGGGGACGAGACTGACTGAGTGGGACGTCGCGACGGGCCTCTCCGGCGAGGGCGAAAACGCGGGCGGTGTTGTATTTGTTTCTTCAGGGCTGCGCGAGCCTCCCTATCCTTAATCTGAGCTAGAGTTGTAGGGTCATCCGGCTCGCTGAGGGCGAGTTTAGGCCTACGGATTTTTGAAATCTCTGAAGGAGTATAGTTTGCAGTTTTTACAATTAATGGGTTCGCGTGGTTTAGGGCACGATCGTAATAGCGGCGTGAAGCGCGCTTAATGAATTGCTTAACCGTGGGCAGATTGAGGTCTATGTGGAGGTCTAAGTTGCGCATGTACCACGGGGCGCCCGTGGCTTTGCGCATGAAGCGGTTTTGAACCACTTGGAGTCTATGGATCAGCTTGGGAGATGCATGTGCGAACACAGTGCATGCATATAGCATAACGGGGCGGATGCACGCGGTGTAGAGTCTTACCTTGCTTTTTAGGGCAAGTTTAGACTTTTTATTTAACAAGAAATGAAGGCGACCGGACACAAAACAGGCGCGTGCACGAACCTGTTTAATGTGGTCGGCAAAGGACAAACGATCATCCAGGGTAACACCGAGATATTTGGCTCGCCTCTCCCAAGGGATCGGCTCGCCGAACATGGTGACTGGAGGGGGGGGAGTGGGGATGAGTTTCTTGGCGGGACTGAAGAACAGCACCGCCTGACTCTTGGTGGGGTTGATTTCGATTCTCCATTTCCGAAACCAGGGACCTAGGGTGTGAGTCGCGGCTTGGAGAACTTTGGCAATTGCCGTGGGGCTCCTGCCAGAATAATATATTGCGGTATCGTCCGCGAATAGGGCTAGCTGTGCTTTGCTAGTTTTTGGGATGTCACTCGTGTAGAGTGTAAACAATAAGGGGGACAGCACAGAGCCTTGGGGGACTCCGGCTAAAACGGGGTGGGCTGAGGATAGCGCTCCTGTTATGCGGTAGTTGAATTGGCGATTCGACAGGAAGTCTCGTAGGATGGTCACGAGTCTGACTGGCACTCCGAGTTTGTACAGCTTATAAATTAAGCCGTTGTGCCAGACTTTGTCGAATGCCTTTGCAACATCGAAGAACAGGACTCCGGTCATCTGACCTTTCTGATAGTTGGAGGCGATGTGTTCAACTATACGGTGAACTTGTTGGACGCACGAGTGTCTAGTTCGAAAGCCGAACTGCTCGTCGGGAATGAGTTTATTAGCGTCGGCATACGCTTTCAGGCGGAGGTATATTAACCTTTCATACATCTTGCCCATGACGTTGAGCAAGCTGATGGGTCGGTAACTGGAGGGCTCGGATTTGGGTTTGCCGGGCTTATGGATCCCAATTACATGGGCTTTTTTCCACTGATGTGGAAAAATGTTATTGGATAAGGCAGCGTTAAAGATCGCTGTCAGGAGCATGATAAGGGTAGCCGGGAACAGCTTTACCACTTTGTTGGTGATTTTATCCGAGCCCGGGGCTTTTCTCGGGTGGAGATCCCGGATGATCTGCTTGACCTCGTCCGGGGTCACGGGAGGGACGGGGTCATCCTCTTCGTTGAGAGGAGGTGGGGGTAGCGGGAGAGAAGCTCGCCGTTCTACTTCCGAATTTACTTCCTCCATATGAACAGGGTCGATAGGGAGGGAACTGGGTGTACACTGAAGCTCCAGGCTTTCGGCCAGGCATTCGGCTTTTTCCTCGTCTTCGAAGGCGAGTGGAAGGTTGGGCCTTTTGAGAGGTGGAATATGGGCAACCGTGTCCTTGGTTAGGGCACGTGAGAGTTGCCAAAAGGCTCGATGGGAGGGCTTTATGTCGATCAGTTTCTGATCCCAGCTTTTCTCGCGGGCCTCGGCCACTCGCTCCTTGACGGCGCGGTGGAGAGTGCGTAAGCGGATTCGGTTGTCCTCGGTCGGACGTCTATCGTATTCGCGCATGGCTGCGTTCTTTACCCTAATCAGGTTACGTACGTCGTCGGGCAAGCGCCAGTGTCGATTGCTCTCCACCGGAACTGTCCGAGAGCAATCGCTAATAAGCGATTGCACGTGGCTGGTCAGGGAGTCGATTGCGCCTACAGCTTCGTCAGCGGTGACTATGCTGCTAGGGATTTGGTCGAGGTGAACGGATGAGGCAGACTTGAGGCTTTCGCCCAGTTTGTCCCAGTTCGTCACGACTTTAGTGAGAGGGGTCCGACCTGAATCAGGGGGGCCTGAGTTCGGTGTAAGTTCTAAGATTACAGGTCGATGGTCGGAGACTAACTCGTGGTGCACTGTCAAGTCGTGTATGCCTAGGCTTACATTCTTCAACAGTGCCACATCGAGGATGTCGGGTCTGTGGTCAAGTACGTTGGGGTAGTGAGTCGGTTCCAGGGGCGCGACTAAATCGATGTTCAGCGGCCCGAGGAGGGATTCTAGTACAATACCTCTGGAGTTGTTCGTATGACAATTCCAGAGGCGGTGTTTCGCGTTTAGGTCGCCCGCCACTATGACAGAGCTTCCTAGTTCGAACAGGGTTTTCAAATCTCTTCTGAGTGATAGTTGGAGGTCGCTTGAAGAGCGAGTTGGGGAAACGTAGGCTGAGACCAGAATGATTGACTCGTGGCCAGTCATGCCGAGCCTGCAGACCGAAGCTTCAATGTACTCAAGTTTGGGCTGATCCATGGGAGAACAGTACAAGGACCTTTTGTAATAAATGAGGGTTCCTCCTAGGGCGGAGTGGAGCCTATCGTTGCGAACTATCTGATAGTTGGCAATCCTGGGATTCCTATGGAAGGGTTTGAGGAACGTCTCTTGTACTAGGAGTATGTCAACGTCATGATCACTCAGGAAATCTGCGATCTCATTTCGTTGACCTGTAATGCCGTTGGCATTAAAGAAGCCTATCTTGATTGAGCGGGGTTTAATTCTGCACACAGTCGAACTATCCATTATGGGTTAACTTTAAATTGAGCTAATGATGAGAAGAGGCGCTCGAACCTCATGGCGATTTGAGCGAGGGCACGACCGTTGCCTTCGTTCACTCTAATTTCGTGGGCTAACTCCCTAACTTCGCTGGGGTTGAAGGCCTCAGCGAATCGCTCCACCAGGGCGAGATCCGGATCAACGCCGTGGGGGGGGTTTGGTTTGGCGCGGCGAGGTGCCGTTGGCACCGATTTGGGGACAGCGCGGGGGATTGGGGCAGGTGGGGAAGGAGTAGGGATGGGGGCGGGGGCGGGAGGTGAGGGACCAGCTGAAGGCTGGGGTTGGGTGGGGCTGTCCGCCTGAGCTGCGGGTGCGGTTTTAGTCGCAAAGTGGGGAAGGGGGAATTGGTTGCTTTCATAATTGAAAGCTCCCCACGGTGAAGGGCGCTGCGGGGCCAGATGGGCCTGTGCAGCGGGTGCTGTAGGGGGTGGACGTCGCGTTGCGTTACGCGGCGAGTCGTATGAAATACGGGGGCGAGGCGCTTTCGGGCATCCGCGGTAGTTCGCGGTATGCCCTAGCGACTGGCAGAGGACGCAACCAGGTGGTTCCGTTGCCTCTGCGGGGTTCTTAGGACGGCTGCAATCTTTCGTTGCGTGTGGGATCAGGCATTTAACGCACCTAGCTGGTGCGTAACAATTGCGGGCGGAGTGGCCATAAAGTTGGCAGTTGTGACATTGGGACGGGTAACGTCCCTTCTTGGGTGATTCTACGTAAAAACCTGAAAGGTCACAAAGCTCTTTCAGGCGGAAGATGGCCTTACCGGCTGGTCCACGGTCCAGGGACACGAAGACCATGTTATAGGGGGCGTGACCGCGACCCTTGTACATCCGGTGGACGGATTGCACCGGGAGGTTTTGATTGAGGAGGGATGTTTTGATGTAATCTACATCGAACTCTTTGGGGACATTTTTGATGATGACCCGGAGGGATCGCTCATCTGGGAGAGTATAGGTGTGGAAAGCCACAAACCTATCTCGGAGCATTTTGCTCAGGGCTCTGTGATCGTCAGAGGTGACCACAGTGACCTTGATCCCGTGCTCAGTGGGACGGGCGGAAGTATAATTGATGCGGTTGTTTTTGCACCAAGTAGAGACCTCGGGCCACTTTACCTTGTCCTGAATGAACAGGGGGGGTGGCGAGTCTCTCTTCTGGGACTGGGGTTCGGGATGAGGGACGGGTAGGGTTCCGGGGATCCTATGGATCGGGATATCCATAGGAGCGGGAGCGGGGGAGAGTCCTCTCTGGCTGCCGGAAGGGGAGCCAGGGGTAAGGCTCATGAGAGGCAGGATGGGAATGGGAGAGGGTGTGGGGGATTGAGAGGGCTTGGCCGCTTTCGCGACTGCCGCCTCCTCGGAGGGTTTCTTGGCTCGCTTGCGCTTGCCGCTTTTGGTGAGGACTTCGGTGAAGCCGTCGTCCGATGAATGGGTGGGGGGAGGAGCCTCGCTTGAGCGCGGGGGCTGGGACGGGGGAGGGATCTCGCTAGAAGGCGAGGGTTGGGAGGGGGGGAGGACGCCGCTAGAGAGCGACAGTTGGGTGGGGGGGATGGAGGGGGAGCTCGCAATGGAGCATGCCGACATGGCGGAGGAGGGGCGGGAGGGCGAGAGAAATGGCAAGTTGCCATGGCGTTTAATGAGAAAGCTCAACGTGATTTCATCCTGGAGGATATCCTCCAGGGTCTGCGGGTTAATCTGGCTGGCCATAGTGGCCAGCCAGGGGGACCTACTAAAAAACTCTAATTTTCTCCCGGGTGGGTGCGCCCGGGGTGAGTATTACTCTCCTGGCCGGGGTTAGGCCAGGAGGTGTGTGACGAACGACGGGGTGAGCCCTAAGCTGGTGCTTCCGCTGTTGAAGCTTTATTAAGCAGCGGAGTTCCTACGTCCCTGCCTAGCGATAGCTGGGGTCGACTAGGGAAGCCCCCAAGGCCGACTGGTCCAGCCCCGTCCGGGTTTGCGTTTGCCAAAAGGGCAACCGCGAGCGGCCGGGTCACGCTCGAGCTAGCTTCGTTAACACCGTAAGGTATCCACTAGCCCACCACAGAAAGTCGTGGTTTTTGCAAGGTTTTTGTGTCGCTCTTGTCAAGGCCGCCTCCAGTAATAATACGGAAGTATTAAATACTTTCACCAGCGACAGTGACTAAAACGGCACAGTTGGTTGGTAATGAAAATTACCGATTGGGTGTCGATTTGAGCACTTAGCCTCTTCCAGTGAAATACGCGAAGTATTAATCACTGGAATTAGCTTAATGAGCAATTCGACGAAATGGCGAGGTAATAAAAACACCGGACCAAAATTCCGAGAATGCCGGGTAGCCGAACAATGCCACTATAAAAGCGACCGTCCGGTACGACGGCTCAAACGGAACTAAAACGATCCGTTTTTTTTTTTTTTTTTTTTTTTTTTTTTTTTTTTTTTTTTTTTTTTTTTTTTTTTTTTTTTGGGGAGGACTTAAAGGTGGAGGTCTGAGGGACCATAGACACCCTTACGCGGACTTTTCGGTGAGCGCTTAGGGCTCTCAACCGAGTTTACAAATTTTAGACGACTGACCGCTGAGGGCGCCCCAGTTGGGGCACGAACCTCGGCTCAGGGCGTCGTCGGGGGGCACAAAATAGTGGGACGGACTTCGCCTAAGCGATTTAGAGGAGTTTTAAGGGACGGTCGGATTTCTGGTACGGCTCGGGCCAACTACTGGGGACGAGACTGACTGAGTGGGACGTCGCGACGGGCCTCTCCGGCGAGGGCGAAAACGCGGGCGGTGTTGTATTTGTTTCTTCAGGGCTGCGCGAGCCTCCCTATCCTTAATCTGAGCTAGAGTTGTAGGGTCATCCGGCTCGCTGAGGGCGAGTTTAGGCCTACGGATTTTTGAAATCTCTGAAGGAGTATAGTTTGCAGTTTTTACAATTAATGGGTTCGCGTGGTTTAGGGCACGATCGTAATAGCGGCGTGAAGCGCGCTTAATGAATTGCTTAACCGTGGGCAGATTGAGGTCTATGTGGAGGTCTAAGTTGCGCATGTACCACGGGGCGCCCGTGGCTTTGCGCATGAAGCGGTTTTGAACCACTTGGAGTCTATGGATCAGCTTGGGAGATGCATGTGCGAACACAGTGCATGCATATAGCATAACGGGGCGGATGCACGCGGTGTAGAGTCTCACCTTGCTTTTTAGGGCAAGTTTAGACTTTTTATTTAACAAGAAATGAAGGCGACCGGACACAAAACAGGCGCGTGCACGTACCTGTTTTATGTGGTCGGCAAAGGACAAACGATCATCCAGGGTAACACCGAGATATTTGGCTCGCCTCTCCCAAGGGATCGGCTCGCCGAACATGGTGACTGGAGGGGGGGGAGTGGGGATGAGTTTCTTGGCGGGACTGAAGAACAGCACCGCCTGACTCTTGGTGGGGTTAATTTCGATTCTCCATTTCCGAAACCAGGGACCTAGGGTGTGAGTCGCGGCTTGGAGAACTTTGGCAATTGCCGTGGGGCTCCTGCCAGAATAATATATTGCGGTATCGTCCGCGAATAGAGCTAGCTGCGCTTTGCTAGTTTTTGGGATGTCACTCGTGTAGAGTGTAAACAATAAGGGGGACAGCACAGAGCCTTGAGGGACTCCGGCTAAAACGGGGTGGGCTGAGGATAGCGCTCCTGTTATTCGGTAGTTGAATTGGCGATTCGACAGGAAGTCTCGTAGGATGGTCACGAGTCTGACTGGCACTCCGAGTTTGTACAGCTTATAAATTAAGCCGTTGTGCCAGACTTTGTCGAATGCCTTTGCAACATCGAAGAACAGGACTCCGGTCATCTGACCTTTCTGAAAGTTGGAGGCGATGTGTTCAACGATACGGTGAACTTGTTGGACGCACGAGTGTCTAGTTCGAAAGCCGAACTGCTCGTCGGGAATGAGTTTATTAGCGTCGGCATACGCTTTGAGACGGAGGTATATTAACCTTTCATACATCTTGCCCATGACGTTGAGCAAGCTGATGGGTCGGTAACTGGAGGGCTCGGATTTGGGTTTGCCGGGCTTATGGATCCCAATTACATGGGCTTTTTTCCACTGATGTGGAAAAATGTTATTGGATAAGGCAGCGTTAAAGATCGCTGTCAGGAGCATGATAAGGGTAGCCGGGAACAGCTTTACCACTTTGTTGGTGATTTTATCCGAGCCCGGGGCTTTTCTCGGGTGGAGGTCCCGGATGATCTGCTTGACCTCGTCCGGGGTCACGGGAGGGACGGGGTCTTCCTCTTCGTTGAGAGGGGGTGGGGGTAACGGGAGAGAAGCTCGCCGTTCTACTTCCGAATTTACTTCCTCCATATGAACAGGGTCGATAGGGAGGGAACTGGGTGTACACTGAAGCTCCAGGCTTTCGGCCAGGCATTCGGCTTTTTCCTCGTCTTCGAAGGCGAGTGGAAGGTTGGGCCTTTTGAGAGGTGGAATATGGGCAACCGTGTCCTTGGTTAGGGCACGTGAGAGTTGCCAAAAGGCTCGATGGGAGGGCTTTATGTCGATCAGTTTCTGATCCCAGCTTTTTTCGCGGGCCTCGGCCACTCGCTCCTTGACGGCGCGGTGGAGAGTGCGTAAGCGGATTCGGTTGTCCTCGGTCGGACGTCTATCGTATTCGCGCATGGCTGCGTTCTTTACCCTAATCAGGTTACGTACGTCGTCGGGCAAGCGCCAGTGTCGATTGCTCTCCACCGGAACTGTCCGAGAGCAATCGCTAATAAGCGATTGCACGTGGCTGGTCAGGGAGTCGATTGCGCCTACAGCTTCGTCAGCGGTGACTATGCTGCTAGGGATTTGGTCGAGGTGAACGGATGAGGCAGACTTGAGGCTTTCGCCCAGTTTGTCCCAGTTCGTCACGACTTTAGTGAGAGGGGTCCGACCTGAATCAGGGGGGCCTGAGTTCGGTGTAAGTTCTAAGATTACAGGTCGATGGTCGGAGACTAACTCGTGGTGCACTGTCAAGTCGTGTATGCCTAGGCTTACATTCTTCAACAGTGCCACATCGAGGATGTCGGGTCTGTGGTCAAGTACGTTGGGGTAGTGAGTCGGTTCCAGGGGCGCGACTAAATCGATGTTCAGCGGCCCGAGGAGGGATTCTAGTACAATACCTCTGGAGTTGTTCGTATGACAATTCCAGAGGCGGTGTTTCGCGTTTAGGTCGCCCGCCACAATGACAGAGCTTCCTAGTTCGAAAAGGGTTTTCAAATCTCTTCTGAGTGATAGTTGGAGGTCGCTTGAAGAGCGAGTTGGGGAAACGTAGGCTGAGACCAGAATGATTGACTCGTGGCCAGTCATGCCGAGCCTGCAGACCGAAGCTTCAATGTACTCAAGTTTGGGCTGATCCATGGGAGAACAGTACAAGGACCTTTTGTAATATATGAGGGTTCCTCCTAGGGCGGAGTAGAGCCTATCGTTGCGAACTATCTGATAGTTGGCAATCCTGGGATTCCTATGGAAGGGTTTGAGGAACGTCTCTTGTACTAGGAGTATGTCAACGTCATGATCACTCAGGAAATCTGCGATCTCATTTCGTTGACCTGTAATGCCGTTGGCATTAAAGAAGCCTATCTTGATTGAGCGGGGTTTAATTCTGCACACAGTCGAACTATCCATTATGGGTTAACTTTAAATTGAGCTAATGATGAGAAGAGGCGCTCGAACCTCATGGCGATTTGAGCGAGGGCACGACCGTTGCCTTCGTTCACTCTAATTTCGTGGGCTAACTCCCTAACTTCGCTGGGGTTGAAGGCCTCAGCGAATCGCTCCACCAGGGCGAGATCCGGATCAACGCCGTGGGGGGGATTTTGTTTGGCGCGGCGAGGTGCCGTTGGCACCGATTTGGGGACAGCGCGGGAGATTGGGGCAGGTGGGGAGGGAGTAGGGATGGGGACGGGGGCGGGAGGAGAGGGGCCAGCTGAGGGCTGGGGTTGTGTGGAGCTGTCCACCTGAGCTGCGGGTGCGGTTTTAGTCGCAAAGTGGGGTAGGGGGAAGTGGTTGCTTTCATAGTTGAAAGCTCCCCACGGTGAAGGGCGCTGCGGGGCCAGATGGGCCTGTGCAGCGGGTGCTGGAGGGGGTGGACGACGCGTTGCGTTACGCGGCGAGTCGTATGAGATACGGGGGCGAGGCGCTTTTGGGCATCCGCGGTAATTCGCGGTATGCCCTAGCGACTGGCAGAGGACGCAACCAGGTGGTTCCGTTGCCTCTGCGGGGTTCTTTGGACGGCTGCAATCTTTGGTTGCATGTGGGATCAGGCATTTGACGCACCTAGCTGGTGCGTAACAATTGCGGGCGGAGTGGCCATAAAGTTGGCAGTTGTGACATTGGGACGGGTAACGTCCCTTCTTGGGTGACTCTACGTAGAAGCCTGAAAGGTCACACAACTCTTTCAGGCGGAAGATGGCCTTTCCGGCTGGTCCACGGTCCAGGGACACGAAGACCATGTTGTAAGGGGCGTGACCGCGACCTTTGTACATCCGGTGGACGGATTGCACCGGGAGGTCCTGGTTGAGGAGGGATTGTTTGATGTACTCGACATCAAACTCTTTTGGGACATTTTTGATGATGACCCGGAGGGATCGCTCATCTGGGAGAGTGTAGGTGTGGAAAGCCACAAACCTATCTCGGAGCATTTTGCTCAGGGCTCTGTGGTCGTCAGAGGTGACCACAGTGACCTTGATCCCGTGCTCAGTGGGACGGGCGGACGTGTAATTGACACGGTGCGTCTTGCACCATGTAGAGACCTCAGGCCACTTTACCTTGTCCTGAATGAACAGGGGAGGTGGCGAGTCTTTCTTCTGGGACTGGGGTACGGGGTTAGGGACGGGTAGGGTACCAGGGATCCTATGGATAGGGATATCCATAGGAGTGGGAGCGGGGGAGAGCCCTCTCTGGCTGATGGAAGGGGAGCCAGGGGTAAGGGTCATGAGAGGCAAGATGGGAGTGGGAGAGGGTGTGGGGGATTGAGAGGGCTTGGCCGCTTTCGCGACTGCCGCCTCCTCGGAGGGTTTCTTGGCTCGCTTGCGCTTGCCACTCTTGGTTAGGACTTCGGTGAAGCCGTCGTCCGAGGATTGGGTGGGGGGAGGAGCCACGCTTGAGAGCGGGGGCTGGGACGGGGGAGGGATCTCGCTAGAAGGCGAGGGTTGGGTGGGGGGAAGGACGTCGCTAGGGCGCGACAGTTGGGTCGGTTGGGTCAGGGGGGTGGAGGGGGAGCTCGCAATGGAGCATGCCGACATGGCGGAGGAGGGGCGGGAGGGTGTCAGAAATGGCAAGTTGCCATGACGCTTGATCAGAAATGACAACGTAATTTCATCCTGGAGGATATCCTCCAGGGACTGCGGGTTAATCTGGCTGGCCATAGTGGCCAGCCAGGGGGACCTACAAAAAAACTCTAATTTTCTCCCGGGTGGGTGCGCCCGGGGTGAGTATTACTCTCCTGGCCGGGGTAAGGCCAGGAGGTGTGTGACGAACGACGGGGTGTGCCCTAAGCTGGTGCTTCCGCTGTTGAAGCTTTATTAAGCAGCGGAGTTCCTACGTCCCTGCCTAGCGATAGCTGGGGTCGACTAGGGAAGCCCCCAAGGCCGACTGGTCCAGCCCCGTCCGGGTTTTGCGTTTGCCAAAAGGGCAACCGCGAGCGGCCGGGTCACGCTCGAGCTAGCTTCGTTAACACCGTAAGGTATCCACTAGCCCACCACAGAAAGTCGTGGTTTTTGCAGGGTTTTTGTGTCGCTCTCGTCAAGGCCGCCTCCAGTAATAATACGGAAGTATTAAATACTTTCACCAGCGACGGTGACTAAAACGGCACAGTTGGTTGGTAATGAAAATTACCGATTGGGTGTCGATTTGAGCACTTAGCCTCTTCCAGTGAAATACGCGAAGTATTAATCACTGGAATTAGCCTAATGAGCAATTCGACGAAATGGCGAGGTAATAAAATCACCGGACCAAAATTCCGAGAATGCCGGGTAGCCGAACAATGCCACTATAAAAGCGACCGTCCGGTACGACGGCTCAAACGGAACTCTAAAACGATCCGGATTTTTTTTAAACCTTTATATGCAATAGTAGATCGTCAAACGCTATACTAAGACGACGAGCGAACTCGAACGAGCTACGGTGAGCCAGAACGTAATGGACGTGGTGGATATTTTAAATTGAAATTGAGTAAGGGAGAGAGAGCGAGAGAGTAAGTGAGTGAGAGAGAGCGAGCGAGCGATTGAACGAGCGTTCGAGAGCGGGGGGAGGGCGGGGTGTAGGGAGGAGAGAGAATAAGTGAAATTCGTGAAAATATGTATTAATTAGGTAATTTGTTTTGTGCGATGAAATATGAATGAATCTTACATCTGGATGTGAAGTTATGATAAAAATTATGAGAAATTTATCATATAAAAAAAAAAATAACCACGAAGTGTAAGGCGATCGCTCGCTGCGCTTCGCGATCGCCTTACACTTCTAACCTAATCAATCCATGTACATTTTGAATAGAAAGGATAAACGGGCAGGGCAGGGCAGGGCAAGTAGCTACCTTTCTTTAATATGTATTACAAATGTGATTTTGAAAAGTTTAAAATGTACGTATGTATATATCAATCGGGCGAATGGATAACGTACTAACTGCGTACGTACGTACCCAAGTAATTATTATTTTGATGAAATAAAATAAGAAGGAAGGAAGGAAGGAAACAAACAATGGTGTCGTCATCGTCGTCATCGTTGTAAACAAACACACGATATTTGTTGATATTGGAATGGAATAATATGTTAGCCCTGAAAAGGGCTTTTTGGTATAAGTACATAATTGTGTGTATGTACGTCACGTCGTGCGTGCCGTGCCGTGCCGGCCGCTACTTGCTGCTGCAGGCGGCGCACACCAACCAAACCACCCACGCACCGGTGCGGTGCGGCGCGGCGCGACGGCTGGCTGCTGCGGCAGCGGCAGCGGCGGCGGCGGCGGCGCGAGGCGCGAGGCGCGCGGCTGTTGCTGCCAGAGTCCGTCAACTTTACTTCTTAGCTGCTGCCTTTTTGGTGGCGGCCTGCTTAGATTTGGATGCGGCGGCGGCGGCCTTCTTAGGTTTGGGCGCTTTTGGTTTCTTCGTAGGCGGCTTGGCGGTTTTCTTGGCTTTTGGCGCGGCGCCGCCGCTCTTACCTTTAGCGGGGGAAACTGCTGCGGCGGCCTTCTTAGCTGCCGCGGCGGGCTTCTTCTTGGCGGCGGCTGCTTTTTTATCCTTCGTAGCGGCCGCCGACGAGGCGGCTTTTGACGATTTCGACGGCGATGCGGAAGCAGCAGATGCACCCCTCTTGTTGGTGCCCTTAGTCGCGGCGGCGGCGGCGGCAGCGGACGATTTTTTACTACCTTTAGATGCAGAGGGGGCTGCGGTCTTGGCGACGGCCTTACCCGCGCTGCCGGTTGGCTTCTTCGCGGTAGATGATTTTGATTCCAGTTTAAACGAGCCCGATGCACCTTTGCCTTTGGTCTGTATCAGTGTACCGGATTCGACGGCGCTCTTCAAATATTTCCTGATGAACGGCGCCAGCTTCTCCGCGTCAACCTTGTACTGAGCGGCTATGTATTTCTTGATCGCCTGAAGTGACGATCCGCTGCGCTCTTTCAACTCCTTGATGGCGCTGTTGACCATTTCCGAAGTTTTCGGATGTGTCGGTTTCGCCTTGGGTTTCTTGGCTCCGGCGGCGGACGCTTTCGGTTTCTTCGCAGGAGTGGCCGGCGCCGGTGCTTCTGTAGCTACAGCTGTGTCTGCCATTTTTGCACAACAAAAATCAAATCACTCACAATCACAAAGCTTAATAAGTATGTATATTGAAAGAACAGACAGACAATCAGTCAGTATTAGTAGATTAGATGTCGCCACTGCAAATTTATCATTTTACCAATACACATCGAGGCATTACCGTAAGGAGAGCCGCGGTGTCGTGAGACGTTTTCTCGTATGAACACTTCCAACTTTTCACTAACACCTATATAAATTATTATATTTTTAACATGGTTCTATAATTATTAAAACATTAATATATATTTATATGAATACATCATGAACGTGTTCACGTAACGTTCACTTAAAACGGTTCTCAAGTGCATTACATGACGCGCTACAGGTGTTTATTTTCATCGCCTCGTATGCATCGTGCTTAGTGTCCAGTTCAAAAGTGATTTTTCTCTATAAAACGTAAAGATTTTACCTATATCGGTCGATAAGTAAACGGTGAAGATTCCGAACTTGAAACACAAAAAGATTTCACTCCTCTCTAGACATATTGTGACCGTTTTGACGAGTGTAACGTGGACGGTCGTAAAACAGCAACAACTACTATTTTCTGAACAGCTGCTGCTGCCGACCGACCGACCGATGAAACTGTTGATGTTTCCTATCCAAGACTCGTACAATTTGATTGATTTGATTGTTGTACATTTAATATCTACTTACTTACTTAGTACCTAATTAGAACATTGCATAATGTCAATTATGGACTATTTACATAATATTATACACATATCTGCCTGACAGACAATAGGTATACCTAAATAGTTATTCATTCATTTAGTCTATATTACTTAAATAAATGATGCTGTGCACTCATTAGAAAACGTTACAAAAACAAACTTACTTAGGTACTAAATTTTGAATGTGTCATGTTTTCGTTTTATAATAATAATAATATATGTACTAGCTGTTTCTTTTACCCGCGTTCCCGAGGGATCTTATTTTTTCCCGGGATAAAAAGTAGCTAGCCTATGTGCTATTCCAGACTATAATCTATTTCCATGCCAAATTTCATCCAGATCCATTCAGCCGTTCTCGTGTAAATGAGTAACAAACATCCAAACTTTCCCATTTATAATATTAGTAAGATGTAGGTATTATCAAAGTAGCTGTCTTGGCGTCTATGTACCTACATATTTAAGGTAGGTAATCTTGTACTTGTTGTAACTTATTGTATGTATGTATGTATGTATGTATGTATCTATCTATCTATCTTTATTATTATGTATAAAAAAATATGGATAGGATACGGTAGGTAGGTAGGTAGGTAGGTAGGTAGGTAAGTAAGTAAGTAAGTAAGTAAGTAAGTAAGTCATAGGTACATACATTCATCGTACGTAATTCGTAAGGTACACTACGATACAGAAACAGTTTGCATCAAGTATTAATTATAAACAAACGGAATTATTTGCGGCCCTGAAAAGGGCCTTTTGTTTGTGTGTACGTAGGTATATGTTCGTCTCGATCAATAAATATAGCAGGTATATTTCGATCGATCGATATTAACACATCCCGACACGAAGACGTCGGTGTTTTTAACCACCGAAACCGTACAGTGTACGTCCCTGACGTTTCAGAGCGTAGACTACGTCCATGGCGGTGACAGTCTTCCTCTTCGCGTGTTCAGTGTAAGTGACAGCGTCACGGATCACGTTCTCTAGAAACACTTTAAGAACACCACGAGTCTCCTCGTATATCAGACCTGATATACGCTTCACGCCTCCTCTGCGAGCCAAACGACGGATCGCAGGTTTGGTGATGCCCTGGATGTTGTCACGTAGTACTTTTCTGTGACGCTTTGCTCCACCTTTTCCCAGACCCTTTCCTCCCTTACCGCGACCGGTCATTTTTATTAATTAATTAACAATGAAATGTGTACGCACACGTAAGTAGGTACGAACGAACGCACGTATGAATCTGACTGCAGACTGACTACAATTTTTCTGGTTCGAGCATTATTTATACCCTACGTGTGACGAGTAGCGCACTATCAAAACGCGATGCCATCCGTGAGTACGAACGAGACAGACGAAGGTAACAATTGTGCGATTTCATTGGTTGGTTGGTATGGTATGGTATGGTAGGTACCTACCGTACCACGTACGTAATTATAGATATTGAGTTGAGGTGAAATTATTATGTTTGTTTACTTCAAATTTATTATTATGTATGTAAATATAAATAGTTTAAATTTTTCACATTACATTTACATACATACATACATACATACATACATACATACGGAGATGTTATTATTATTATTTTTTTTTTTTTTTTTTTTTTTATTATTAAGTTACACATTTAAATTATATAATACCTACAATATATAGATTCCGCGTTGCATTTTCTTTCTCATGAGATAGGTATCTTATGGTTGCGAGTTTGTAAAGTTTGTTTGTTTCATTCCAATTCTTTCTTTCTGAATTCAAAAGTACCTACCTATCATAATGTTATACATAATATTATGTATTATGAAGTTATCTAACTACGTATGATTTGATGAAATTTTATACTAGTCTATTATTTATTATATATTAAAAGTTAATTTAAAGTCATAACGTCATGTGTGTGGGAAATTGTTTGTTTGATATATATGTGGCCCTGAAAAGGGCCTTTTTATTAGCACGATGCTTGCGCTGCGGGATTAAGTTGAACGAGTTTAGTACACATTCACCACCGGCCGGCCAGCACACGAACAAACAACGGGTGGTTGGTTGGGTGACTAAGCGCGTTCGCCTCTGATCCTGCGCGCCAGCTGTATATCCTTGGGCATGATGGTGACACGTTTGGCGTGAATAGCGCACAAGTTGGTGTCCTCAAAAAGGCCGACCAGATAAGCCTCGCTGGCCTCCTGCAGCGCCATAACGGCCGAACTCTGGAAACGTAGATCTGTCTTGAAATCTTGTGCGATCTCACGGACGAGACGTTGGAATGGCAGTTTGCGAATCAACAACTCTGTACTCTTCTGGTAGCGACGGATCTCACGGAGTGCAACAGTTCCCGGTCTGTAGCGATGCGGTTTCTTGACACCACCGGTTGCCGGTGCACTCTTGCGCGCAGCCTTGGTGGCCAGCTGTTTACGTGGCGCTTTACCGCCTGTGGATTTACGAGCGGTCTGTTTTGTACGTGCCATAGCGAGCGACGACTACGAATCAATGAAAAATATAAAATATAATCGAAAATTTCGAATACGAACGAACACCGAGTCTGCCTGCGTAAACGAATATGACGACGAACGATCGCAGGATCATCACACTACCCCTCACGGGGCATGGGAGCCAGTTCCGGGGCTTTTGCCCCCTGCCTGGGGTGTCATTTTCGCCGCCCGTGAATACGGGCGGGTCCTTGGGTGAGTTAGTATCTTCTTGGTCTTCTTCCGTGTTTCATGTCGCCCGGGCGGACCGCCCTACCGGGTGAGACCGTTGACGAGTCAACGGAGGCCCAGCAGAGGCGGTCTACGCTAGGTACCGGGCGACAGTTTAGTTTATTTTGGAGGCCCCACGGCCTCATTTGCGGTATTGTTGGGGGCGTCTGTGCAGGCTATCAGCTCTCGGGGAAGCGCCTTTTGGTCCGGAGGTCGAGCGTGTAGCGGAGCCAGGTCCTTGATGTGGTCCAGGTCGGATCTATCCGCCCGCTCGAACATCTTTCGTGCGAGTTTTGTGATGAATGCATCCAGGCTCTCGATCCGCAGATCCCTCTGGATCGTGGAATTTCGTACCATCCTCGGGGCGTTCGTGATCTGTCTCAGCGTCAGGTTTTGCTGCGCTCGCAACCGCTTCCTGGTGTCCTCACTAGTGAGGGCGTACCACGCGGGGGCAGCATAAGTGAGCCGGCTGCGTATGTACGTCTTGAACACCCCGAGCTTCACCCGCAGGGGGATGCGCGGAGAGTTCAGCACTGGATGCAATTGGGCACGGGCGGCTCTGGTCTTTTCGATGACCGTTTTGGTGTGGGGCCTCATGGACAGTTTGGCGTCTATGGTGATCCCCAGGTACTTCGCCACTGGGGACCACTTTATGCTCTGTCCGGCCAGAGTGAGTGGTGGTGGGAGCTTTACGTAGTTGCCTACCATAATTGCCTGCGTCTTCCCGACATTCACCGACAACCTCCACCTGGACAGCCATTCTGGCAATGTGTTTAGTACCTTCTGTACCTTGGCTGCGGCGAATTTTCTATTGTAGGACGCCGCGAAGTAGGCGGCGTCATCCGCGTAGAGGGCTAGTTGGGCTCCCTCTACCAGGGGGATGTCGTCGGTGAAGTAGGAGTACAAGCACGGGGATAGGCAGCTGCCCTGCGGGACGCCAGCTGTGATGCGGTATCCGGCGGACACGGCGTCTTCTACCACCACTTTGAACGTCCTATTTGACAGGACTGATGCGACCACCTTCACTAGGCGGCGGGGGGCTTCAGACGACGAGAGCTTGTGCAGCAGACCCGCGTGCCACACTCTGTCGAACGCCTTTTCCATGTCGAGGAATACTGCGACGGTGTACTCTTTCTTGTTTGTTGCTACCGTCATCGAGTGCAGTACCCTCGACAGCTGCAGCGTAGTGCTGTGTTCAGCGCGGAATCCGAACTGCTCTCGGCGGGGTGTTATGTGCGGCAGTAAGTACCGCAACAGGAGCGCCTCGAACACCTTGGAGACTGTTGGTAGTAGCGTTATGGGCCGGTAGCTTTCCGGCTTCAGTATGTTTTTCCCGGGCTTGGGCAACATTATGACGTGCCCCAACTTCCAGGAGGCTGGGAATCTTCCCGAGCGCAGGATGCCGTTGAAGAGGCGGGTCATCGTTGCCACCGTTTTATACGGCAGGTGACGTAACGCCGCGTTCGTGATGCCGTCTGCGCCCGGGGCCTTTCTGGGCTTAGTCTTCTTTATTGCTCGCTGTACCATGCCCGGGGAGATGACTGCTGGGTCTTCTTCGGGGGCTACCGGCGGTGCGAGGTATGTCTCTAGGTTTCGCTCAACTGTTGCGGTGTGGAGAGAGTCTGCAGTCGGATTCGGCTGGAATTGGCGTTCCAGGTGTTCCGCGAAGATCTCCGCGCGGTCTGCTGCGCGGTATCTGGGTGTCCCGTCGCCATGGAGCAGTGGACGTATTGGGGTCGGGGCGTTTGAGAGTTGGCGGCACAGTTTGTGCATCGCCGCCCAGTCCTCTCCTGCCTTCTCTGCGACCCTCTCCCAACAGTCTGAGTTATGGGAGTCCAACTCGGCCTTCACCTGATCTTTCAGGGCGTAGAGTCTTCGTTTGAGGAGTGGACTTCTTGTCGCTTGCCACCGCTTACGCATGCGCCGCTTGGCAAGGATCAGATCTCTGATTTTTTGGGGGAGCACTTGTAGCTTCCCCCTTGGGAGTGGCGTCTTCGCGTGCTCAAGGGCTTCTTGTATGCGGGCGGTGAGCTCCTCTGCGAGCGCATCCACGTCTTCCGCTGATGTTACAGGCCGAGTCGGTGTGCTCCTGTCCATTTGCTCGGTGAAGGTGGTCCAGTTGGTTCGCTGACGTGGCACTGGGGGTGACACTCTTATCGGTGGTTCCGCCAGGACAACAAGTACGGGTTGGTGGTCCGATCCCAACTCGTCTAGGAGTACTTCTTGGGTGGGCTGGTAGTGGAGTCCCTTGTGGATGACGATGTCTAAGATGTCTGCCCTGTACGCTGGGTTTTCGGGATAGTGGGTCGGGACATCCGGACCGCAGACCGCATATCCTTGGGACTCCGAATCGTCCAGGAGAAGTTTACCGCTCCTATTTGCGGTAATAGAGTTCCATGCCGCGTGTTTGCAGTTTAAATCGCCGGCAATGATGGTGGGTGATGGTGTGTCCAAAAGTGTGTGTATATCCGCCGGTATCAGCAGGTTCTGGGGCGGTTTATACACTGCATATATGCTTAGTTCCTTGCCGGCGATGTTCAGCTCGACGCCCAGAGCGGACATGGAACTCAGGCTTCTGATTGGGATTGGTTGGTGGACGATTCTCCTCTTGATCAGAACTACCAGCCCTCGGCATGGGTGTCCTGTGACGGATCTGTCGTCCTGGCGGTAGGCGAGATATCCCGGAAATTTTATTCTCGTTGCAGGTTCCAGGAAGGTCTCGCCTATGAGTGCCACGTCAATATTCTGTTCCTGCAGTAGGGGGCGAAGGAGTGCGACCTTGTGACGGAGGCCGCGGGCGTTCCAATGGAGGATTCTTATTTCTGGATTATCCATTTATAATCGAGTTTACAATATCTGCGATGCCGTCGAGGACCACCCTGACAGTATCCTCGCCTGCCAGTAGGGCGTGTAGTACCTTCTGCAGCACTATCAGGGCAGCCTCTGCGCCCTTTCGGTGGCCCTCCGTGGTTTCCCGGGCTGGTCCCCCCCCGGGGGGTGCAGTGGGTCTCTTTGGAGCCGTGGTGGCGCTTTGGGTCCTCTGGGGCCCTGCCGCGGGGGCGGGGCGGGGGTGCGCAGGCTCTATAATCTGCGCCGTTTCCGCCTCTGCTTGGGTTTGGGGTGGAGGGGGGGGGGCGGGCTTCTTCTTCCTTTTTCCCCTCTTTCGCCCCCTCCTGTTTGAGGAGGTCGCTCCGCGCTGGGTGGGGGCATTTGCCGCCGCCATGAGGGAGGTGCCTTGTTTCTCCTCTTGGATGTCTGTGGGGGCGGGTTGGGTTCTCTCCTTTCGCCGATCTCCCCCAGAGATGGCGACGGTTCCCGCTTTCTTATTCCGGGCCTCTTTCCGGAAGGCGGGGCATTTGAAATCATTTGCCGGATGGGGCCCGCCGCAGTTAATGCAGGTGGCCGGCTCCTCCAGCGGTCGTGGGCAGTCTTTTGCCGCGTGCTCCTCGCCACACCGCACGCACGCGAGGGTGCGGTGACAGTTGTGGCTGGAGTGCCGGAACTGCTGACAACGGTGGCATTGGGCGGGCCCTTTCTTGCCCCGCCAGGCGTCTATCTTCACGCCAGGCATGCACATCAGTTCTTCGACATCGTAGATGGCTGGCGTGAGGTCCGGAGTGCGCTTTAAGATAACAAGGAATATGCATCCGGGCCTTCCTCTTCGGGCCCGGATGGGGCGGGCGTATTCGGGCTCAAACCCTAGTGCGCGGAGCTCCTCCATAATCTCCTCGGGGTCGGTATCCACCGGCAGCCCCCTCAGGGCCACCTTCAGGCTTCTTTCGGCCGGGAGTGAATAGGAGAACCAAGATATCTTCTCTCGCGTCTCCAGCTCACTCAGGTATCTTTGGATGACGCGATATTCTTGGTCCTCCGTTGGGGTGAAGCGGACCCCTTGTCCGAAGGGGCGCGCGCTCGGGGCTCTCCCCAGGCGCTCCTTGAGCGCCCTGAAATGGGTGGCCCAGTTTGGCAGCTTTTCCACAATGAGGGGGGGGTATCTTGACCTGGGCTTGGCTTGAGTCTGGGTCCCCCCCTGATCTGTCTGGGTCCCCCCCTGATCTGGGGAGGCAGCGGCGTCTGGTTGCGATGTCTGGGGTGCCGCAGTGGGGGGCACGGTTTGATTTGCCACTGTGGGGGGGGAAGGTCCTCTCAACGTGGGGGGGGTGCGCTTGTGCACTGCTTCCGCATAGGAGGTCGACGGCGGTGTTTCAGGCGTCGTCCCGTCCAGTTGTAGCCTGGTGCGCCTGGCCTCTCTTTGGGGCAGGGGGGTCGGCTCGGTTGCAGGTTTCATTTGTGGAGGGGGCGGGGGGGGGCAGTGGCGTTTGGCCACTTCTTCCGGTTCCTCGTCTGGGCTCCTGGTTTTCTTCTTCCTCGCCCCTCTTTTTGCCTGAGGTGGGGGGGAGGGGGAAGTTGGGGGAGGGGGGGTCACTGGGTTGAGAAGGTCCAGGGCTTTGGGGTACCCGGCCTCTTTCCTCAATTCGTGGCCCTGCCGCCTGGCATAATCATACATGCATTGTATTAGACCTGGCGTGGCTCGGCTGTCGCTCTTGCATTCCCCTATGAACGCCAGTTCACTCATCCATTGTTGTACAACTGGAGGGGGGCGGGGGCGGGGGGTATCGGAGTGTTCCGCGACCGAGCTGCTCGACGATGCGCGGGACGACTCGCGCGACGACACTGTTGTCGAGGCGCGGGAGGCGGCTCGCGAGTGTGGTGCGGGGTCCGATGTTGGCGGTGGTGGCGTGGGAGTCGCTAGCGAGCGTGGGTCGCGGGGGGCCTGCGGCGGTGCGGCGCCCGGCGACGGCGGCGGCGGCGCGAGGGGCGCCGGCGGATACGGTTCGCGAGGCGCCTGCGGCGGGGCGGCGCGTGGCGTCGTTGGCGGCGGCGCGGGGGGCGCTGAGGGGCGCGGGTCGCGAGGCGCTAGCGAGCGCGGGTCACGGGGCGCCTGCGGCTGGGTAGCACGCGGCGCCGACGGTGGTGGCGCGGGGGGCGCTAGCGAGCGCGGGTCGCGCGGCGCCTGCGGCGGCGCGGCGCGGGAAGAGGGCGGCGGCGGCGCGGGGGGCGCTAGCGAGCGCGGGTCGCGCGGTGCCTGCGGCGGCGCGGCGTGGGATGAGGGCGGCGGCGGCGCGAGGGGCGCGGGGGGCGCTAGTGAGCGCGAGGCGCGGGGAGTCTGTTGCGGTGCGGCGCGGGGCGTTTGGAGCGGTGCGGCGCGGGGCGCCTGTAGTGGCGCGGCGCGGGTCGCTCTCGCCGACTTGTCGCGCGGCGCTGTTGTTGTTGTTCTGGGTGCCGGGGTCAAATCCGACCGTGGCGTCAGAAACGGTGGAGTCGTCTGTCGCACAGCCGGTACGTAGGTGTGTGATGGTCCGGGGGATGATGTTTGAATGTAAACATTCGGCGACACTCTTGGAATGCCCGATGGTCGGGGCGCGGCTGCAGTTTGCACTATGGCGCCGAAGGGCGCATGGGGGGTGCAGTCAATCTGGTGGAGATGATCCAATGATGATGGGTGTGCGGGGATGTTACCGTGAGTGGCAGTCGGTGCTCGACGGGTCGTTCCCGAGGTGGACGGCTCGCTAGTTGCGGCGGTCGACTCCCTACGGGAAGTAGCCGGAGCGGGCTGCTCACTCGGGTCCCGCATTTGCGCCGAGGCGCGAGTTGGGGAGCCCTGAGAAGGGCTTTTCATGTTGGGGCGGTCCCCACCGTGACCTAATCTCTATCCTGCTTAGGAAGAGAGGCTTTCGGCATGCGGTGAAGGGTCCCCTCCGCGCTGGGCGCGGGAGTTTCTTGTTTGTTGTTGCTAAGGCAACGACAACAAAAAAAACAAAAAATATGTAGGTAGGTTCCGTACGGTTGTTAGTGATGTGCTGTGGAGACTCGTAGCAATCCTGACGACGAACTGACCGAGACGGTAGTATTTATAATGTACACGAAGGAGACGGCCTTTGTATATCTATCACTCTCACACAATGAAAATAATACGAACGAAACGAAATGAAACGAAACCCAGGATATTATTTATTAATTTGGTAGGTAGGTAGGTAGGTAGGTAGGTAGGTAGGTAGGTAGGTAGGTAGGTAGGTAGGTAGGTATGTATGTATGTATGTATGTATGTATGTATGTATGTATGTATGTATGTATGTATGTATGTATGTATGTATGTATGTATGTATGTATGTATGTATGTACATGCATATTATTGTTATGTATTATAATTAATTTAAATTTTCACAATACCTATATAAAATATATTGTATTGTTGACGTGATGATAATTGATTGTTATAACATTTTATATAGGATATATTGTATAGGTAGGTATGTATGTATGTATGTATTATTTATTTAAATAATATGTTTCGTTCGTTTGTATCATGGCTTATATTAATGTTAGCATTATTAAAATAAAAAAAATAATACTTTCAATCATCAGGGTAAGTAAATAAGTAAGTAAGTAAGTAAGTAATAATATGAATAATTTTTTGGCCCTGAAAAGGGCCTTTTGAGTTTCAATGCTTGTGCATGTTTTGAGTACGCATAAAAGCGTACAAAGATACATGCAAGCACTGTGCGAAGTGCGACGCCTTCCTGCTCCTCCTCACTTGGAGCTGGTGTATTTGGTGACGGCTTTGGTGCCCTCACTCACCGCGTGCTTGGCAAGCTCGCCGGGCAACAGAAGTCTCACAGAGGTCTGCACCTCCCTGGAGGTGATGGTAGAACGTTTGTTGTAATGGGCGAGACGAGATGCTTCAGCGGCGATACGTTCGAATATGTCATTAACGAACGAATTCATAATAGACATGGCCTTGCTGGATATACCGGTGTCGGGATGCACCTGCTTGAGCACCTTGTAGATGTAAATGGCATAGCTCTCCTTCCTCTTGTGCTTCTTCTTTTTCTTGTCGGTTTTGGAGATGTTCTTCTGTGCTTTGCCAGATTTCTTGGCAGCCTTTCCGCTAGTCTTAGGCGGCATAATGTAAGTAGATAGTATTTATGCAAGATAAATCAAACACTGTTAGCGACCGAGGGGTACGTACGTAGCTGACTGACTGACAGACACGTGAGAATGCCTTTGAATTTTTTTTTTTTTTTTTTTTTTTTTTTTTTGGGGAGGACTTAAAGGTGGAGGTCTGAGGGACCATAGACACCCTTACGCGGACTTTTCGGTGAGCGCTTAGGGCTCTCAACCGAGTTAATTTTAGACGACTGACCGCTGAGGGCGCCCCAGTTGGGGCACGAACCTCGGCTCAGGGCGTCGTCGAGGGGACACAAAAGTGGGACGGACTTCGCCTAAGCGATTTAGAGGAGTTTTAAGGGACAGTCGGATTACTGGTGCGGCTCGGGCCGCCGTTAGTTACGGGGGACGAGACTGACTGAGTGGGACGTCGCGACGGGCCTCTCCGGCGAGGGCGGAAACGCGGGCGGTGTTGTTGTTGTTTCTTCAGGGCTGCGCGAGCCTCCCTATCCTTAATCTGAGCTAGTGTTATTGGGTCATCCGGCTCGCTGAGGGCGAGTTTAGGCCTACGGATTTTTGAAATCTCTGAAGGAGTATAATTGGCTGATTTTACTATTAATGGGTTCGCGTGGTTTAGGGCACGATCGTAATAGTGGCGTGAAGCGCGCTTAATGAATTGTTTAACTGTGGGCAGATTGAGGTCTATGTGTAGATCTAGGTTGCGCATGTACCACGGGGCGCCCGTGGCTTTGCGCATGAAGCGGTTCTGAACCACTTGGAGGCTATGGATCAGCCTAGGGGATGCATGTGCGAACACAGTGCATGCATATAGCATAATGGGGCGGATGCACGCGGTGTATAATCTCACCTTGCTTTTAAGAGCAAGTTTGGACTTTGGGTTAAGCAGGAAATGAAGGCGACCAGACACAAAGAGGGCGCGTGCGCGTACCTTCTTAATGTGGCTGGAGAAGGTCAATCGATCATCCAGGGTTACACCGAGGTATTTGGCTTGCTTTTCCCAAGGGATCGGCTCGCCGAACATAGTGACTGGAGAGGGGAGAGTGGGGCCAAATTTCTTGTCGGTCCTGTAGAACAGGACCGCTTGACTTTTGGTGGGGTTGATTTCGATTCTCCATTTCCTAAACCAAGCACCTAGAGTGTTGGTCGCGGTTTGGAGAACTTTAGCAATGGCCGAGGGGCATAGGCCTGAGTAGTAGATTGCGGTGTCGTCCGCGAATAGAGCTAGCTGCGCTTTGCTAGTTTTAGGGATGTCACTCGTATAGAGTGTAAACAACAGGGGGGACAGCACAGAGCCTTGGGGGACTCCGGCTAGAATGGGGTGGGAGGAGGATAGCGCTCCTATTATTCGGTAGCAAAATTGGCGGTTCGACAAAAAGTCTCGTATGATGGTCACGAGTCTGTCAGGCACTCCGAGTTTGTACAGCTTATATATTAAGCCGTTGTGCCAGACTTTGTCGAAGGCTTTAGCTACATCAAAGAAGAGGACTCCGGTTATTAGATTTTTTTGATATTTGGCTGAGATGTGTTCAACAATACGATGGACTTGTTGAACGCACGAGTGTTTAGTTCGAAAACCAAACTGCTCGTCGGGAATGAGTTTATTAGCGTCGGCATACGCTTTGAGACGGAGATAAATTAATCTTTCATACATCTTGCCCATGACATTGAGCAAGCTGATGGGACGGTAACTAGAGGGCTCGGATTTAGGTTTGCCGGGTTTGGGGATCCCAATTACTTGAGCTTTTTTCCACTGGTGTGGGAAAATGTTATTGGAGAGGGCAGCGTTAAAGATAGCTGTCAGGAGCATGATGAGGGTAGCCGGGAACAGCTTGACCACTCTATTTGTGATTTTATCCGAGCCCGGGGCTTTCCTAAGGCGGAGGTCCCGGATGATCTGCTTGACCTCGTCCGTGGTCACGGGAGGTAGGGGGTCTTCCTCTTCGTTGAGAGGGGGTGGGGGTAACGGGAGAGAAGCTCGCCGTTCTACTTCAGAATTGACTTCCTCCAGATGGACAGGGTCGATAGGGAGGGAACTGGGTGTACATTGGAGCTCTAGGCTTTCGGCCAGGCATTCGGCCTTTTCTTCGTCTTCGAAGGCGGGTGGAAGGTTGGGCCTTTTTAGAGGTGGAATAGGGGCAACCGTGTCCTTGGTTAGGGCACGTGAGAGTTGCCAAAAGGCTAGGTGGGAGGGTTTGATGTCGATCATGGTCTGGTTCCAGTTGTTTTCGCGTGCCTCAGCCACTCGTTCCTTGACGGCGCGGTGGAGAGTACGCAGACGGACGCGGTTGTTTTCGGTTGGACGACGATCGTAAGCGCGCATGGCTACGTTCTTTTCCCTAATCAGGTCACGTACGTCGTCGGGCAAGCGCCAGCGTCGATTGCTCTCCACTGGTACTGTCCGAGAGCAATCGCTAATGAGCGATTGCACGTGGCTGGTTAGGGAATCGATTGCGCCGACAGCTTCATCAGCGGTGACTATGCTGCTGGGGATTTGATCGAGGTGGACGGATGAGGCAGACTTGAGGCTTTCGCCCAGTTTGTCCCAGTTCGTCACTACCTTGGTAATAGGGGACTGACCTGAATCGGGGGGGCCTGCGTTCGGTGTAAGCTCTAAGATTACAGGTCGGTGGTCGGAGGCTAACTCGTGGTGCACTGTCACATCGTGTATGCCTAGGCTCACATTTTGCAACAGTGCTACATCTAGGATGTCAGGTCTGTGGTTAAGTACGTCAGGAAAATGAGTTGGTTCTGTGGGCGCAACTAAGTCGATATTTAGCGGCCCTAGTAGGGATTCTAGAACAATACCTCTGGAGTTAGTCGTATGACAGTTCCAGAGGCGGTGTTTCGCGTTTAGGTCGCCCGCCACTATGACAGAGCTTCCCAAGTCGAAAAGGGTTTTCAAGTCTCTTCTGAGTGATAGTTGGATGTCGCTAGACTCGCGGGAGGGGGAAACGTAGGCTGAAACCAGAATGATTGACTCGTGGCCAGTCATGCCGAGCCTGCAGACCGAGGCTTCAATGTACTCGAGAGAGGGCTGATCCATGGGGGAGCAGTACAAGGACTTTTTGTAGTAAATGAGGGTTCCACCGAGGCGGGAGTTGAGCCTATCGTTGCGAACTATCTGATAGTTGGCAATCTTTGGGTCCCTGTTAAAGGGTTTGAGGAAAGTCTCTTGCACTAGGAGTACGTCAACGTCATGATCTCTCAGGAAGTCTGCGATTTCGTCACGTTGACCACCAATGCCGTTGGCATTGAAAAAGCCGATTTTTACGGAGCGGGGTTTTATTCTGCACACAGTTGTACAATCCATTATGGGTTAACTTGGAATTGAGCTAATGACGAGAAGAGGCGCTCGAACCTCATGGCGATTGTGGCGAGGGCACGACCGTTGCCTTCGTTCATCCTAATCTGGTGGGCTAGTTCCCTAACTTCGCTGGGGTTGAAAGCTTCAGCGAATCGTTCCACCAGGGCGAGATCCGGATCAACGCCGAGGGGGGGGTTTTGTTGCAGCATGGGCTGGTTTACGCGACGAGGTGCCATTTGCACCGGTTTAGAGACAGCGCGAGGGGCGGATGGTAAGGGAGGGGAGTTAGGCCCAGCTGAGGGCTGGGGCTGTGGGGAGCTGCCAGTTGGAGCTGCAGGTGCGGTCTGAGCCGCGAAAGGGGGAAGGGGGAAGTGCCTGCTATTATAGTCAAACACGCCCCAGGGGGAAGGGCGCTGCGGGGCCAGATGGGCCTGAGCAGCGGCTTCAAGGGGTGGTGGGCGGCGTGTGGCGTGCTGAGTCGCGTTGTAAGATGGGCGGGGACGAGGAGCTTTTGGGCACCCGCGGTAGTTGGCGGTGTGACCCAGCTGTTGACACAGCACGCAACCTGGTGGTTCCGTTGTTTCTGAGGGGTTCTTGGGACGGTCGCATTCCTTTGTGGCGTGCGGCTTAAGGCACTTTACGCACCTGGCGGGTGCGAAGCAGTTTCGGGCAGAATGGCCATAGAGCTGGCAATTATGGCACTGGGACGGGAAGCGTCCCTTTTTGGGAGCCTCAACGGATATGCCGGTGAGGTCGCAAACGTGCCGGATCTTAAAGATGGCCTTGCCGGCAACGCCACGGTCAAGGGTGACGAATACCATTTGGTAGGGTGCGTGACCACGCCCCTTATACATGCGGTGTACGCTTTGTACAGGGAGGTTTTGCTCTATGAGCGAGGCCTTGATGTGCTCGACATCAATCTCAATGGGTATGTTTTTGATGACGACCCGAAGGGATCGTTCATCAGGGAGAGTGTAGGTGTGGAAGGCCACCTTTCTCTCCCGAAGCATTTTGGTTAAGGCTCTGTGGTCGTCTGAGTTGGCCACTGTCACCTTGATCCCGTGTTCGACGGGGCGAGCGGACAAATAATTGACTCGGTGCGACTTGCACCACGAGGAGACATCCGTCCACTTCCCCTTATCCTGAATGAATAGGGGGGGTGGGGAGTCCTTTTTGGCGGGGACTTGGGACTGGGAGGATGAAGCTCCCGGTGTGGGGGTTGGTGGGCTCACCGGGGTGAGTGGGGCTACCTCGCGTAGAGAGGTAGGGGTTGGGGTCGGGGAGGAGGGTTTAGCTGCTTTTGCAACTGCTGCCTCTTCTAAGGGCTTCTTAGCGCGCTTGCGCTTGCCCCGTTTGCCGACTACGGCAAACTCACCTTCATCCTCTTGCGAGGGAGGGGGTGCCGCGTTTGCCGAGGCAGGGGGGGTCTTGGTAGGAGTGGGAGGCTTGTCGTCTGGCTCAGATTGAGCTGACATCGCGGACGGAGGGCGAGATGGAGATGGGGGCCGGCTAGAAGGGCGGCTCGGAGGGCGGCTTCCGGAAGGGAGGCTACCATACCTCTTCATGAGGTAATCCACTATGGCTTGATCCTGGAGGAGGTCCTCCAGGGTCTCGGGTTTAGTCTGGCTGGCCATAGTGGCCAGCCAGGGGGACCTACTTTTAAAACCTAAATTTTAACTCCCAGGTGGGTGTTCCTGGGGTGAGTAGTACACTCCTGACCGGGGATAGGCCAGGAGGTGTGTGACGACGGGGTGTGCCCTAAGCTAGTGCTTCCGCTGTTGAAGCTTTATTAGCAGCGGAGTTCCTAAGTCCCTGCCTAGCGATAGCTGGGGTCGACTAGGGAAGCCCCCAAGGCCGACTGGTCCAGCCCCGTCCGGGTTTGCGTTTGCCAGAAGGGCAACCGCGAGCGGCCGGGTCACGCTCGAACTAGCTTCGTTAGCACCGTTAGGTATCCGCTAGCCCACCACTAAAATGCGTGGATTTCGCAAGTGGTTTGTGTCGTTCCAGTCAAGGCCGCCTCGAGTAAAAATACAGAAGTATTAATTACTTTCAGCAGCGACAGTGACCTAAACGGCACGGGTGGGTGGTAATGAAAATTACCGTTTGGGTGTCGTTTTGGACAGTGAGCCTCCTCCGGTAAAATACGAGAAGTATTAATTACCGGAATTGGTCCAATGAACAATTCGACGATGTGTCGATTTAGTCAGAGTTGCCCTCAGTGATATACGTGAAGTATAACTCACTGAGTAGTGGCGACAGAGACCAAACCAACGGAATGGCGAGGTAATGAAAATTACCGGACCGAATAAAAATTCGTGAAGGAGGCGGAGTAGAGCGCAGAAACATGTCCGCACGGTACGACGGCTCGAACAGGAATCCCCTTTGAATTTTATAAATTTCTTATTATGATTCGGGTTATTCGTTCGATTTCGTCAACATAGTGAACGAGCTAAATACGGCCATACTGCCAATCAGCGTAGTGCGTAAAAGAGATGGCAAATATACCCTTCCTTCTCTAACGCTACCTAAAAATAAAAGAACAACAATAATTATGAATATTAGTATTTATTTATCTATCTATCTATCCCTCGTTACCTATTAACTAAATATACTTACTAACTAATGGAGATTAAAATTATTATGAATATTAAATGTAATGTAAGGTGTAGTACAAACAAGCAATGTTTGTTTGTTTGTTTGTTGTAAATACTACGGCTACTAGGATATAGATAGATATAATTGAATATATAATAGAGATATATTTATTTATTTATTTATTTGGATGGATGGATGGAATTTATAGTAAATTAAATACTTTTCTTAGTAGAATCATATTGCGGCCCTGAAAAGGGCCTTTTGTGATCGCATCGCAAGCCAGATGCGGCGAGCTGACCGTAAATAGGGACTGAGAATATAATAATAATATCTAAGCCTTCTTCTCGGTCTTCTTCGGCAGTAACACAGCCTGAATGTTGGGCAACACACCACCCTGAGCGATGGTCACGCCGGAGAGGAGTTTATTCAATTCCTCATCGTTGCGGATCGCCAATTGGAGATGTCTCGGTATGATTCTTGTCTTCTTGTTGTCACGTGCCGCGTTACCGGCCAACTCGAGGACCTCAGCTGCGAGATATTCCATGACGGCGGCCAAATAGACCGGTGCACCGGCGCCGACGCGCTCGGCGTAATTGCCGTTACGCAGTAATCTATGTATACGACCGACAGGAAACTGCAAACCGGCACGATTAGAACGAGACTTCGCCTTCCCCTTGACCTTGCCACCCTTGCCGCGTCCAGACATTGTCGATGAATAAAATTTACTGCGTGCAAGTAATGAATGAATGTGAAGTTATATTATAATAACACACACAATATAAACGCGAACCAGTGAAATTAATTAATTACAAAACGATCCGGTTTTTTTTTTTTTTTTTTTTTTTTTTTTTTTTTTTTTTTTTTTTTTTTTTTTTTTTTTTTTTTTTTTGGGGAGGACTTAAAGGTGGAGGTCTGAGGGACCATAGACACCCTTACGCGGACTTTTCGGTGAGCGCTTAGGGCTCTCAACCGAGTTTACAAATTTTAGACGACTGACCGCTGAGGGCGCCCCAGTTGGGGCACGAACCTCGGCTCAGGGCGTCGTCGGGGGGCACAAAATAGTGGGACGGACTTCGCCTAAGCGATTTAGAGGAGTTTTAAGGGACGGTCGGATTTCTGGTACGGCTCGGGCCAATTACTGGGGACGAGGCTGACTGAGTGGGACGTCGCGACGGGCCTCTCCGGCGAGGGCGAAAACGCGGGCGGTGTTGTATTTGTTTCTTCAGGGCTGCGCGAGCCTCCCTATCCTTAATCTGAGCTAGAGTTGTAGGGTCATCCGGCTCGCTGAGGGCGAGTTTAGGCCTACGGATTTTTGAAATCTCTGAAGGAGTATAGTTTGCAGTTTTTACAATTAATGGGTTCGCGTGGTTTAGGGCACGATCGTAATAGCGGCGTGAAGCGCGCTTAATGAATTGCTTAACCGTGGGCAGATTGAGGTCTATGTGGAGGTCTAAGTTGCGCATGTACCACGGGGCGCCCGTGGCTTTGCGCATGAAGCGGTTTTGAACCACTTGGAGTCTATGGATCAGCTTGGGAGATGCATGTGCGAACACAGTGCATGCATATAGCATAACGGGGCGGATGCACGCGGTGTAGAGTCTCACCTTGCTTTTTAGGGCAAGTTTAGACTTTTTATTTAACAAGAAATGAAGGCGACCGGACACAAAACAGGCGCGTGCACGTACCTGTTTTATGTGGTCGGCAAAGGACAAACGATCATCCAGGGTAACACCGAGATATTTGGCTCGCCTCTCCCAAGGGATCGGCTCGCCGAACATGGTGACTGGAGGGGGGGGAGTGGGGATGAGTTTCTTGGCGGGACTGAAGAACAGCACCGCCTGACTCTTGGTGGGGTTAATTTCGATTCTCCATTTCCGAAACCAGGGACCTAGGGTGTGAGTCGCGGCTTGGAGAACTTTGGCAATTGCCGTGGGGCTCCTGCCAGAATAATATATTGCGGTATCGTCCGCGAATAGAGCTAGCTGCGCTTTGCTAGTTTTTGGGATGTCACTCGTGTAGAGTGTAAACAATAAGGGGGACAGCACAGAGCCTTGGGGGACTCCGGCTAGAACGGGGTGGGCTGAGGATAGCGCTCCTGTTATTCGGTAGTTGAATTGGCGATTCGACAAGAAGTCTCGTAGGATGGTCACGAGTCTGACTGGCACTCCGAGTTTGTACAGCTTATAAATTAAGCCGTTGTGCCAGACTTTGTCGAATGCCTTTGCAACATCGAAGAACAGGACTCCGGTCATCTGACCTTTCTGATAGTTGGAGGCGATGTGTTCAACGATACGGTGAACTTGTTGGACGCACGAGTGTCTAGTTCGAAAGCCGAACTGCTCGTCGGGAATGAGTTTATTAGCGTCGGCATACGCTTTGAGGCGGAGGTATATTAACCTTTCATACATCTTGCCCATGACGTTGAGCAAGCTGATGGGTCGGTAACTGGAGGGCTCGGATTTGGGTTTGCCGGGCTTATGGATCCCAATTACATGGGCTTTTTTCCACTGATGTGGAAAAATGTTATTGGATAAGGCAGCGTTAAAGATCGCTGTCAGGAGCATGATAAGGGTAGCCGGGAACAGCTTTACCACTTTGTTGGTGATTTTATCCGAGCCCGGGGCTTTTCTCGGGTGGAGGTCCCGGATGATCTGCTTGACCTCGTCCGGGGTCACGGGAGGGACGGGGTCTTCCTCTTCGTTGAGAGGAGGTGGGGGTAACGGGAGAGAAGCTCGCCGTTCTACTTCCGAATTTACTTCCTCCATATGAACAGGGTCGATAGGGAGGGAACTGGGTGTACACTGAAGCTCCAGGCTTTCGGCCAGGCATTCGGCTTTTTCCTCGTCTTCGAAGGCGAGTGGAAGGTTGGGCCTTTTGAGAGGTGGAATATGGGCAACCGTGTCCTTGGTTAGGGCACGTGAGAGTTGCCAAAAGGCTCGATGGGAGGGCTTTATGTCGATCAGTTTCTGATCCCAGCTTTTTTCGCGGGCCTCGGCCACTCGCTCCTTGACGGCGCGGTGGAGAGTGCGTAAGCGGATTCGGTTGTCCTCGGTCGGACGTCTATCGTATTCGCGCATGGCTGCGTTCTTTACCCTAATCAGGTTACGTACGTCGTCGGGCAAGCGCCAGTGTCGATTGCTCTCCACCGGAACTGTCCGAGAGCAATCGCTAATAAGCGATTGCACGTGGCTGGTCAGGGAGTCGATTGCGCCTACAGCTTCGTCAGCGGTGACTATGCTGCTAGGGATTTGGTCGAGGTGAACGGATGAGGCAGACTTGAGGCTTTCGCCCAGTTTGTCCCAGTTCGTCACGACTTTAGTGAGAGGGGTCCGACCTGAATCAGGGGGGCCTGAGTTCGGTGTAAGTTCTAAGATTACAGGTCGATGGTCGGAGACTAACTCGTGGTGCACTGTCAAGTCGTGTATGCCTAGGCTTACATTCTTCAACAGTGCCACATCGAGGATGTCGGGTCTGTGGTCAAGTACGTTGGGGTAGTGAGTCGGTTCCAGGGGCGCGACTAAATCGATGTTCAGCGGCCCGAGGAGGGATTCTAGTACAATACCTCTGGAGTTGTTCGTATGACAATTCCAGAGGCGGTGTTTCGCGTTTAGGTCGCCCGCCACTATGACAGAGCTTCCTAGTTCGAACAGGGTTTTCAAATCTCTTCTGAGTGATAGTTGGAGGTCGCTTGAAGAGCGAGTTGGGGAAACGTAGGCTGAGACCAGAATGATTGACTCGTGGCCAGTCATGCCGAGCCTGCAGACCGAAGCTTCAATGTACTCAAGTTTGGGCTGATCCATGGGAGAACAGTACAAGGACCTTTTGTAATAAATGAGGGTTCCTCCTAGGGCGGAGTGGAGCCTATCGTTGCGAACTATCTGATAGTTGGCAATCCTGGGATTCCTATGGAAGGGTTTGAGGAACGTCTCTTGTACTAGGAGTATGTCAACGTCATGATCACTCAGGAAATCTGCGATCTCATTTCGTTGACCTGTAATGCCGTTGGCATTAAAGAAGCCTATCTTGATTGAGCGGGGTTTAATTCTGCACACAGTCGAACTATCCATTATGGGTTAACTTTAAATTGAGCTAATGATGAGAAGAGGCGCTCGAACCTCATGGCGATTTGAGCGAGGGCACGACCGTTGCCTTCGTTCACTCTAATTTCGTGGGCTAACTCCCTAACTTCGCTGGGGTTGAAGGCCTCAGCGAATCGCTCCACCAGGGCGAGATCCGGATCAACGCCGTGGGGGGGGTTTGGTTTGGCGCGGCGAGGTGCCGTTGGCACCGATTTGGGGACAGCGCGGGGGATTGGGGCAGGTGGGGAAGGAGTAGGGATGGGGGCGGGGGCGGGAGGTGAGGGACCAGCTGAAGGCTGGGGTTGGGTGGGGCTGTCCGCCTGAGCTGCGGGTGCGGTTTTAGTCGCAAAGTGGGGAAGGGGGAATTGGTTGCTTTCATAATTGAAAGCTCCCCACGGTGAAGGGCGCTGCGGGGCCAGATGGGCCTGTGCAGCGGGTGCTGTAGGGGGTGGACGTCGCGTTGCGTTACGCGGCGAGTCGTATGAAATACGGGGGCGAGGCGCTTTCGGGCATCCGCGGTAGTTCGCGGTATGCCCTAGCGACTGGCAGAGGACGCAACCAGGTGGTTCCGTTGCCTCTGCGGGGTTCTTAGGACGGCTGCAATCTTTCGTTGCGTGTGGGATCAGGCATTTAACGCACCTAGCTGGTGCGTAACAATTGCGGGCGGAGTGGCCATAAAGTTGGCAGTTGTGACATTGGGACGGGTAACGTCCCTTCTTGGGTGATTCTACGTAAAAACCTGAAAGGTCACAAAGCTCTTTCAGGCGGAAGATGGCCTTACCGGCTGGTCCACGGTCCAGGGACACGAAGACCATGTTATAGGGGGCGTGACCGCGACCCTTGTACATCCGGTGGACGGATTGCACCGGGAGGTTTTGATTGAGGAGGGATGTTTTGATGTAATCTACATCGAACTCTTTGGGGACATTTTTGATGATGACCCGGAGGGATCGCTCATCTGGGAGAGTATAGGTGTGGAAAGCCACAAACCTATCTCGGAGCATTTTGCTCAGGGCTCTGTGATCGTCAGAGGTGACCACAGTGACCTTGATCCCGTGCTCAGTGGGACGGGCGGAAGTATAATTGATGCGGTTGTTTTTGCACCAAGTAGAGACCTCGGGCCACTTTACCTTGTCCTGAATGAACAGGGGGGGTGGCGAGTCTCTCTTCTGGGACTGGGGTTCGGGATGAGGGACGGGTAGGGTTCCGGGGATCCTATGGATCGGGATATCCATAGGAGCGGGAGCGGGGGAGAGTCCTCTCTGGCTGCCGGAAGGGGAGCCAGGGGTAAGGCTCATGAGAGGCAGGATGGGAATGGGAGAGGGTGTGGGGGATTGAGAGGGCTTGGCCGCTTTCGCGACTGCCGCCTCCTCGGAGGGTTTCTTGGCTCGCTTGCGCTTGCCGCTTTTGGTGAGGACTTCGGTGAAGCCGTCGTCCGATGAATGGGTGGGGGGAGGAGCCTCGCTTGAGCGCGGGGGCTGGGACGGGGGAGGGATCTCGCTAGAAGGCGAGGGTTGGGAGGGGGGGAGGACGCCACTAGAGAGCGACAGTTGGGTGGGGGGGATGGAGGGGGAGCTCGCAATGGAGCATGCCGACATGGCGGAGGAGGGGCGGGAGGGCGAGAGAAATGGCAAGTTGCCATGGCGTTTAATGAGAAAGCTCAACGTGATTTCATCCTGGAGGATATCCTCCAGGGTCTGCGGGTTAATCTGGCTGGCCATAGTGGCCAGCCAGGGGGACCTATTAACAAACTCTAATTTACTCCCGGGTGGGTGCGCCCGGGGTGAGTATTACTCTCCTGGCCGGGGTTAGGCCAGGAGGTGTGTGACGAACGACGGGGTGTGCCCTAAGCTGGTGCTTCCGCTGTTGAAGCTTTATTAAGCAGCGGAGTTCCTACGTCCCTGCCTAGCGATAGCTGGGGTCGACTAGGGAAGCCCCCAAGGCCGACTGGTCCAGCCCCGTCCGGGTTTGCGTTTGCCAAAAGGGCAACCGCGAGCGGCCGGGTCACGCTCGAGCTAGCTTCGTTAACACCGTAAGGTATCCACTAGCCCACCACAGAAAGTCGTGGTTTTCACAAGGTTTTTGTGTCGCTCTCGTCAAGGCCGCCTCCAGTAATAATACGGAAGTATTAAATACTTTCACCAGCGACGGTGACTAAAACGGCACAGTTGGTTGGTAATGAAAATTACCGATTGGGTGTCGATTTGAGCATTTAGCCTCTTCCAGTGAAATACGCGAAGTATTAATCACTGGAATTAGCTTAATGAGCAATTCGACGAAATGGCGAGGTAATAAAATCACCGGACCAAAATTCCGAGAATGCCGGGTAGCCGAACAATGCCACTATGGAAGCGACCGTCCGGTACGACGGCTCAAACGGAACTCTAAAACGATCCGTTTTTTTTTTTTTTTTTTTGGGGAGGACTTAAAGGTGGAGGTCTGAGGGACCATAGACACCCTTACGCGGACTTTTCGGTGAGCGCTTAGGGCTCTCAACCGAGTTTACAAATTTTAGACGACTGACCGCTGAGGGCGCCCCAGTTGGGGCACGAACCTCGGCTCAGGGCGTCGTCGGGGGGCACAAAATAGTGGGACGGACTTCGCCTAAGCGATTTAGAGGAGTTTTAAGGGACGGTCGGATTACTGGTACGGCTCGGGCCAACTACTGGGGACGAGACTGACTGAGTGGGACGTCGCGACGGGCCTCTCCGGCGAGGGCGAAAACGCGGGCGGTGTTGTATTTGTTTCTTCAGGGCTGCGCGAGCCTCCCTATCCTTAATCTGAGCTAGAGTTGTAGGGTCATCCGGCTCGCTGAGGGCGAGTTTAGGCCTACGGATTTTTGAAATCTCTGAAGGAGTATAGTTTGCAGTTTTTACAATTAATGGGTTCGCGTGGTTTAGGGCACGATCGTAATAGCGGCGTGAAGCGCGCTTAATGAATTGCTTAACCGTGGGCAGATTGAGGTCTATGTGGAGGTCTAAGTTGCGCATGTACCACGGGGCGCCCGTGGCTTTGCGCATGAAGCGGTTTTGAACCACTTGGAGTCTATGGATCAGCTTGGGAGATGCATGTGCGAACACAGTGCATGCATATAGCATAACGGGGCGGATGCACGCGGTGTAGAGTCTTACCTTGCTTTTTAGGGCAAGTTTAGACTTTTTATTTAACAAGAAATGAAGGCGACCGGACACAAAACAGGCGCGTGCACGAACCTGTTTAATGTGGTCGGCAAAGGACAAACGATCATCCAGGGTAACACCGAGATATTTGGCTCGCCTCTCCCAAGGGATCGGCTCGCCGAACATGGTGACTGGAGGGGGGGGAGTGGGGATGAGTTTCTTGGCGGGACTGAAGAACAGCACCGCCTGACTCTTGGTGGGGTTGATTTCGATTCTCCATTTCCGAAACCAGGGACCTAGGGTGTGAGTCGCGGCTTGGAGAACTTTGGCAATTGCCGTGGGGCTCCTGCCAGAATAATATATTGCGGTATCGTCCGCGAATAGGGCTAGCTGTGCTTTGCTAGTTTTTGGGATGTCACTCGTGTAGAGTGTAAACAATAAGGGGGACAGCACAGAGCCTTGGGGGACTCCGGCTAAAACGGGGTGGGCTGAGGATAGCGCTCCTGTTATGCGGTAGTTGAATTGGCGATTCGACAGGAAGTCTCGTAGGATGGTCACGAGTCTGACTGGCACTCCGAGTTTGTACAGCTTATAAATTAAGCCGTTGTGCCAGACTTTGTCGAATGCCTTTGCAACATCGAAGAACAGGACTCCGGTCATCTGACCTTTCTGATAGTTGGAGGCGATGTGTTCAACTATACGGTGAACTTGTTGGACGCACGAGTGTCTAGTTCGAAAGCCGAACTGCTCGTCGGGAATGAGTTTATTAGCGTCGGCATACGCTTTCAGGCGGAGGTATATTAACCTTTCATACATCTTGCCCATGACGTTGAGCAAGCTGATGGGTCGGTAACTGGAGGGCTCGGATTTGGGTTTGCCGGGCTTATGGATCCCAATTACATGGGCTTTTTTCCACTGATGTGGAAAAATGTTATTGGATAAGGCAGCGTTAAAGATCGCTGTCAGGAGCATGATAAGGGTAGCCGGGAACAGCTTTACCACTTTGTTGGTGATTTTATCCGAGCCCGGGGCTTTTCTCGGGTGGAGATCCCGGATGATCTGCTTGACCTCGTCCGGGGTCACGGGAGGGACGGGGTCATCCTCTTCGTTGAGAGGAGGTGGGGGTAGCGGGAGAGAAGCTCGCCGTTCTACTTCCGAATTTACTTCCTCCATATGAACAGGGTCGATAGGGAGGGAACTGGGTGTACACTGAAGCTCCAGGCTTTCGGCCAGGCATTCGGCTTTTTCCTCGTCTTCGAAGGCGAGTGGAAGGTTGGGCCTTTTGAGAGGTGGAATATGGGCAACCGTGTCCTTGGTTAGGGCACGTGAGAGTTGCCAAAAGGCTCGATGGGAGGGCTTTATGTCGATCAGTTTCTGATCCCAGCTTTTCTCGCGGGCCTCGGCCACTCGCTCCTTGACGGCGCGGTGGAGAGTGCGTAAGCGGATTCGGTTGTCCTCGGTCGGACGTCTATCGTATTCGCGCATGGCTGCGTTCTTTACCCTAATCAGGTTACGTACGTCGTCGGGCAAGCGCCAGTGTCGATTGCTCTCCACCGGAACTGTCCGAGAGCAATCGCTAATAAGCGATTGCACGTGGCTGGTCAGGGAGTCGATTGCGCCTACAGCTTCGTCAGCGGTGACTATGCTGCTAGGGATTTGGTCGAGGTGAACGGATGAGGCAGACTTGAGGCTTTCGCCCAGTTTGTCCCAGTTCGTCACGACTTTAGTGAGAGGGGTCCGACCTGAATCAGGGGGGCCTGAGTTCGGTGTAAGTTCTAAGATTACAGGTCGATGGTCGGAGACTAACTCGTGGTGCACTGTCAAGTCGTGTATGCCTAGGCTTACATTCTTCAACAGTGCCACATCGAGGATGTCGGGTCTGTGGTCAAGTACGTTGGGGTAGTGAGTCGGTTCCAGGGGCGCGACTAAATCGATGTTCAGCGGCCCGAGGAGGGATTCTAGTACAATACCTCTGGAGTTGTTCGTATGACAATTCCAGAGGCGGTGTTTCGCGTTTAGGTCGCCCGCCACTATGACAGAGCTTCCTAGTTCGAACAGGGTTTTCAAATCTCTTCTGAGTGATAGTTGGAGGTCGCTTGAAGAGCGAGTTGGGGAAACGTAGGCTGAGACCAGAATGATTGACTCGTGGCCAGTCATGCCGAGCCTGCAGACCGAAGCTTCAATGTACTCAAGTTTGGGCTGATCCATGGGAGAACAGTACAAGGACCTTTTGTAATAAATGAGGGTTCCTCCTAGGGCGGAGTGGAGCCTATCGTTGCGAACTATCTGATAGTTGGCAATCCTGGGATTCCTATGGAAGGGTTTGAGGAACGTCTCTTGTACTAGGAGTATGTCAACGTCATGATCACTCAGGAAATCTGCGATCTCATTTCGTTGACCTGTAATGCCGTTGGCATTAAAGAAGCCTATCTTGATTGAGCGGGGTTTAATTCTGCACACAGTCGAACTATCCATTATGGGTTAACTTTAAATTGAGCTAATGATGAGAAGAGGCGCTCGAACCTCATGGCGATTTGAGCGAGGGCACGACCGTTGCCTTCGTTCACTCTAATTTCGTGGGCTAACTCCCTAACTTCGCTGGGGTTGAAGGCCTCAGCGAATCGCTCCACCAGGGCGAGATCCGGATCAACGCCGTGGGGGGGGTTTGGTTTGGCGCGGCGAGGTGCCGTTGGCACCGATTTGGGGACAGCGCGGGGGATTGGGGCAGGTGGGGAAGGAGTAGGGATGGGGGCGGGGGCGGGAGGTGAGGGACCAGCTGAAGGCTGGGGTTGGGTGGGGCTGTCCGCCTGAGCTGCGGGTGCGGTTTTAGTCGCAAAGTGGGGAAGGGGGAATTGGTTGCTTTCATAATTGAAAGCTCCCCACGGTGAAGGGCGCTGCGGGGCCAGATGGGCCTGTGCAGCGGGTGCTGTAGGGGGTGGACGTCGCGTTGCGTTACGCGGCGAGTCGTATGAAATACGGGGGCGAGGCGCTTTCGGGCATCCGCGGTAGTTCGCGGTATGCCCTAGCGACTGGCAGAGGACGCAACCAGGTGGTTCCGTTGCCTCTGCGGGGTTCTTAGGACGGCTGCAATCTTTCGTTGCGTGTGGGATCAGGCATTTAACGCACCTAGCTGGTGCGTAACAATTGCGGGCGGAGTGGCCATAAAGTTGGCAGTTGTGACATTGGGACGGGTAACGTCCCTTCTTGGGTGATTCTACGTAAAAACCTGAAAGGTCACAAAGCTCTTTCAGGCGGAAGATGGCCTTACCGGCTGGTCCACGGTCCAGGGACACGAAGACCATGTTATAGGGGGCGTGACCGCGACCCTTGTACATCCGGTGGACGGATTGCACCGGGAGGTTTTGATTGAGGAGGGATGTTTTGATGTAATCTACATCGAACTCTTTGGGGACATTTTTGATGATGACCCGGAGGGATCGCTCATCTGGGAGAGTATAGGTGTGGAAAGCCACAAACCTATCTCGGAGCATTTTGCTCAGGGCTCTGTGATCGTCAGAGGTGACCACAGTGACCTTGATCCCGTGCTCAGTGGGACGGGCGGAAGTATAATTGATGCGGTTGTTTTTGCACCAAGTAGAGACCTCGGGCCACTTTACCTTGTCCTGAATGAACAGGGGGGGTGGCGAGTCTCTCTTCTGGGACTGGGGTTCGGGATGAGGGACGGGTAGGGTTCCGGGGATCCTATGGATCGGGATATCCATAGGAGCGGGAGCGGGGGAGAGTCCTCTCTGGCTGCCGGAAGGGGAGCCAGGGGTAAGGCTCATGAGAGGCAGGATGGGAATGGGAGAGGGTGTGGGGGATTGAGAGGGCTTGGCCGCTTTCGCGACTGCCGCCTCCTCGGAGGGTTTCTTGGCTCGCTTGCGCTTGCCGCTTTTGGTGAGGACTTCGGTGAAGCCGTCGTCCGATGAATGGGTGGGGGGAGGAGCCTCGCTTGAGCGCGGGGGCTGGGACGGGGGAGGGATCTCGCTAGAAGGCGAGGGTTGGGAGGGGGGGAGGACGCCGCTAGAGAGCGACAGTTGGGTGGGGGGGATGGAGGGGGAGCTCGCAATGGAGCATGCCGACATGGCGGAGGAGGGGCGGGAGGGCGAGAGAAATGGCAAGTTGCCATGGCGTTTAATGAGAAAGCTCAACGTGATTTCATCCTGGAGGATATCCTCCAGGGTCTGCGGGTTAATCTGGCTGGCCATAGTGGCCAGCCAGGGGGACCTACTAAAAAACTCTAATTTTCTCCCGGGTGGGTGCGCCCGGGGTGAGTATTACTCTCCTGGCCGGGGTTAGGCCAGGAGGTGTGTGACGAACGACGGGGTGAGCCCTAAGCTGGTGCTTCCGCTGTTGAAGCTTTATTAAGCAGCGGAGTTCCTACGTCCCTGCCTAGCGATAGCTGGGGTCGACTAGGGAAGCCCCCAAGGCCGACTGGTCCAGCCCCGTCCGGGTTTGCGTTTGCCAAAAGGGCAACCGCGAGCGGCCGGGTCACGCTCGAGCTAGCTTCGTTAACACCGTAAGGTATCCACTAGCCCACCACAGAAAGTCGTGGTTTTTGCAAGGTTTTTGTGTCGCTCTTGTCAAGGCCGCCTCCAGTAATAATACGGAAGTATTAAATACTTTCACCAGCGACAGTGACTAAAACGGCACAGTTGGTTGGTAATGAAAATTACCGATTGGGTGTCGATTTGAGCACTTAGCCTCTTCCAGTGAAATACGCGAAGTATTAATCACTGGAATTAGCTTAATGAGCAATTCGACGAAATGGCGAGGTAATAAAAACACCGGACCAAAATTCCGAGAATGCCGGGTAGCCGAACAATGCCACTATAAAAGCGACCGTCCGGTACGACGGCTCAAACGGAACTAAAACGATCCGTTTTTTTTTTTTTTTTTTTTTTTTTTTTTTTTTTTTTTTTTTTTTTTTTTTTTTTTGGGGAGGACTTAAAGGTGGAGGTCTGAGGGACCATAGACACCCTTACGCGGACTTTTCGGTGAGCGCTTAGGGCTCTCAACCGAGTTTACAAATTTTAGACGACTGACCGCTGAGGGCGCCCCAGTTGGGGCACGAACCTCGGCTCAGGGCGTCGTCGGGGGGCACAAAATAGTGGGACGGACTTCGCCTAAGCGATTTAGAGGAGTTTTAAGGGACGGTCGGATTTCTGGTACGGCTCGGGCCAACTACTGGGGACGAGACTGACTGAGTGGGACGTCGCGACGGGCCTCTCCGGCGAGGGCGAAAACGCGGGCGGTGTTGTATTTGTTTCTTCAGGGCTGCGCGAGCCTCCCTATCCTTAATCTGAGCTAGAGTTGTAGGGTCATCCGGCTCGCTGAGGGCGAGTTTAGGCCTACGGATTTTTGAAATCTCTGAAGGAGTATAGTTTGCAGTTTTTACAATTAATGGGTTCGCGTGGTTTAGGGCACGATCGTAATAGCGGCGTGAAGCGCGCTTAATGAATTGCTTAACCGTGGGCAGATTGAGGTCTATGTGGAGGTCTAAGTTGCGCATGTACCACGGGGCGCCCGTGGCTTTGCGCATGAAGCGGTTTTGAACCACTTGGAGTCTATGGATCAGCTTGGGAGATGCATGTGCGAACACAGTGCATGCATATAGCATAACGGGGCGGATGCACGCGGTGTAGAGTCTCACCTTGCTTTTTAGGGCAAGTTTAGACTTTTTATTTAACAAGAAATGAAGGCGACCGGACACAAAACAGGCGCGTGCACGTACCTGTTTTATGTGGTCGGCAAAGGACAAACGATCATCCAGGGTAACACCGAGATATTTGGCTCGCCTCTCCCAAGGGATCGGCTCGCCGAACATGGTGACTGGAGGGGGGGGAGTGGGGATGAGTTTCTTGGCGGGACTGAAGAACAGCACCGCCTGACTCTTGGTGGGGTTAATTTCGATTCTCCATTTCCGAAACCAGGGACCTAGGGTGTGAGTCGCGGCTTGGAGAACTTTGGCAATTGCCGTGGGGCTCCTGCCAGAATAATATATTGCGGTATCGTCCGCGAATAGAGCTAGCTGCGCTTTGCTAGTTTTTGGGATGTCACTCGTGTAGAGTGTAAACAATAAGGGGGACAGCACAGAGCCTTGAGGGACTCCGGCTAAAACGGGGTGGGCTGAGGATAGCGCTCCTGTTATTCGGTAGTTGAATTGGCGATTCGACAGGAAGTCTCGTAGGATGGTCACGAGTCTGACTGGCACTCCGAGTTTGTACAGCTTATAAATTAAGCCGTTGTGCCAGACTTTGTCGAATGCCTTTGCAACATCGAAGAACAGGACTCCGGTCATCTGACCTTTCTGAAAGTTGGAGGCGATGTGTTCAACGATACGGTGAACTTGTTGGACGCACGAGTGTCTAGTTCGAAAGCCGAACTGCTCGTCGGGAATGAGTTTATTAGCGTCGGCATACGCTTTGAGGCGGAGGTATATTAACCTTTCATACATCTTGCCCATGACGTTGAGCAAGCTGATGGGTCGGTAACTGGAGGGCTCGGATTTGGGTTTGCCGGGCTTATGGATCCCAATTACGTGGGCTTTTTTCCACTGATGTGGAAAAATGTTATTGGATAAGGCAGCGTTAAAGATCGCTGTCAGGAGCATGATAAGGGTAGCCGGGAACAGCTTTACCACTTTGTTGGTGATTTTATCCGAGCCCGGGGCTTTTCTCGGGTGGAGGTCCCGGATGATCTGCTTGACCTCGTCCGGGGTCACGGGAGGGACGGGGTCTTCCTCTTCGTTGAGAGGGGGTGGGGGTAACGGGAGAGAAGCTCGCCGTTCTACTTCCGAATTTACTTCCTCCATATGAACAGGGTCGATAGGGAGGGAACTGGGTGTACACTGAAGCTCCAGGCTTTCGGCCAGGCATTCGGCTTTTTCCTCGTCTTCGAAGGCGAGTGGAAGGTTGGGCCTTTTGAGAGGTGGAATATGGGCAACCGTGTCCTTGGTTAGGGCACGTGAGAGTTGCCAAAAGGCTCGATGGGAGGGCTTTATGTCGATCAGTTTCTGATCCCAGCTTTTTTCGCGGGCCTCGGCCACTCGCTCCTTGACGGCGCGGTGGAGAGTGCGTAAGCGGATTCGGTTGTCCTCGGTCGGACGTCTATCATATTCGCGCATGGCTGCGTTCTTTACCCTAATCAGGTTACGTACGTCGTCGGGCAAGCGCCAGTGTCGATTGCTCTCCACCGGAACTGTCCGAGAGCAATCGCTAATAAGCGATTGCACGTGGCTGGTCAGGGAGTCGATTGCGCCTACAGCTTCGTCAGCGGTGACAATGCTGCTAGGGATTTGGTCGAGGTGAACGGATGAGGCAGACTTGAGGCTTTCGCCCAGTTTGTCCCAGTTCGTCACGACTTTAGTGAGAGGGGTCCGACCTGAATCAGGGGGGCCTGAGTTCGGTGTAAGTTCTAAGATTACAGGTCGATGGTCGGAGACTAACTCGTGGTGCACTGTCAAGTCGTGTATGCCTAGGCTTACATTCTTCAACAGTGCCACATCGAGGATGTCGGGTCTGTGGTCAAGTACGTTGGGGTAGTGAGTCGGTTCCAGGGGCGCGACTAAATCGATGTTCAGCGGCCCGAGGAGGGATTCTAGTACAATACCTCTGGAGTTGTTCGTATGACAATTCCAGAGGCGGTGTTTCGCGTTTAGGTCGCCCGCCACAATGACAGAGCTTCCTAGTTCGAAAAGGGTTTTCAAATCTCTTCTGAGTGATAGTTGGAGGTCGCTTGAAGAGCGAGTTGGGGAAACGTAGGCTGAGACCAGAATGATTGACTCGTGGCCAGTCATGCCGAGCCTGCAGACCGAAGCTTCAATGTACTCAAGTTTGGGCTGATCCATGGGAGAACAGTACAAGGACCTTTTGTAATATATGAGGGTTCCTCCTAGGGCGGAGTAGAGCCTATCGTTGCGAACTATCTGATAGTTGGCAATCCTGGGATTCCTATGGAAGGGTTTGAGGAACGTCTCTTGTACTAGGAGTATGTCAACGTCATGATCACTCAGGAAATCTGCGATCTCATTTCGTTGACCTGTAATGCCGTTGGCATTAAAGAAGCCTATCTTGATTGAGCGGGGTTTAATTCTGCACACAGTCGAACTATCCATTATGGGTTAACTTTAAATTGAGCTAATGATGAGAAGAGGCGCTCGAACCTCATGGCGATTTGAGCGAGGGCACGACCGTTGCCTTCGTTCACTCTAATTTCGTGGGCTAACTCCCTAACTTCGCTGGGGTTGAAGGCCTCAGCGAATCGCTCCACCAGGGCGAGATCCGGATCAACGCCGTGGGGGGGGTTTTGTTTGGCGCGGCGAGGTGCCGTTGGCACCGATTTGGGGACAGCGCGGGAGATTGGGGCAGGTGGGGAGGGAGTAGGGATGGGGACGGGGGCGGGAGGAGAGGGACCAGCTGAAGGCTGGGGTTGGGTGGAGCTGTCCACCTGAGCAGCGGGTGCGGTTTTGGCCGCAAAGTGGGGTAGGGGGAAGTGGTTGCTTTCATAATTGAAAGCTCCCCACGGTGAAGGGCGCTGTGGGGCCAGATGGGCCTGCGCAGCGGGTACTGGAGGGGGACGACGACGCGTGGCGTTACGCGGCGAGTCGTACGTGATACGGGGGCGTGGCGCTTTGGGGCATCCACGGTAGTTCGCGGTATGTCCTAGCGACTGGCAGAGGACGCAACCAGGTGGTTCCGTTGCCTCCGCGGGGTTTTTAGGACGGCTGCAATCTTTAGTTGCATGTGGGATCAGGCATTTGACGCACCTAGCTGGTGCGTAACAATTGCGTGCGGAGTGGCCATAAAGTTGGCAGTTGTGACATTGGGACGGGTAACGTCCCTTCTTGGGTGACTCTACGTAGAATCCTGAAAGGTCACACAACTCTTTCAGGCGGAAGATGGCCTTTCCGGCTGGTCCACGGTCCAGGGACACGAAGACCATGTTGTAAGGGGCGTGACCGCGACCTTTGTACATCCGGTGGACGGATTGCACCGGGAGGTCTTGGTTGAGGAGGGATTGTTTGATGTACTCGACATCAAACTCTTTTGGGACATTTTTGATGATGACCCGGAGGGATCGCTCATCTGGGAGAGTGTAGGTGTGGTAAGCCACAAACCTATCTCGGAGCATTTTGCTCAGGGCAAAACGATCCGTTTTTTTTTTTTTTTTTGGGGAGGACTTAAAGGTGGAGGTCTGAGGGACCATAGACACCCTTACGCGGACTTTTCGGTGAGCGCTTAGGGCTCTCAACCGAGTTTACAAATTTTAGACGACTGACCGCTGAGGGCGCCCCAGTTGGGGCACGAACCTCGGCTCAGGGCGTCGTCGGGGGGCACAAAATAGTGGGACGGACTTCGCCTAAGCGATTTAGAGGAGTTTTAAGGGACGGTCGGATTACTGGTACGGCTCGGGCCAACTACTGGGGACGAGACTGACTGAGTGGGACGTCGCGGCGGGCCTCTCCGGCGAGGGCGAAAACGCGGGCGGTGTTGTATTTGTTTCTTCAGGGCTGCGCGAGCCTCCCTATCCTTAATCTGAGCTAGAGTTGTAGGGTCATCCGGCTCGCTGAGGGCGAGTTTAGGCCTACGGATTTTTGAAATCTCTGAAGGAGTATAGTTTGCAGTTTTTACAATTAATGGGTTCGCGTGGTTTAGGGCACGATCGTAATAGCGGCGTGAAGCGCGCTTAATGAATTGCTTAACCGTGGGCAGATTGAGGTCTATGTGGAGGTCTAAGTTGCGCATGTACCACGGGGCGCCCGTGGCTTTGCGCATGAAGCGGTTTTGAACCACTTGGAGTCTATGGATCAGCTTGGGGGATGCATGTGCGAACACAGTGCATGCATATAGCATACCGGGGCGGATGCACGCGGTGTAGAGTCTCACCTTGCTTTTTAGGGCAAGTTTAGACTTTTTATTTAACAAGAAATGAAGGCGACCGGACACAAAACAGGCGCGTGCACGAACCTGTTTTATATGGTCGGCAAAGGACAAACGATCATCCAGGGTAACACCGAGATATTTGGCTCGCCTCTCCCAAGGGATCGGCTCGCCGAACATGGTGACTGGAGGGGGGGGAGTGGGGATGAGTTTCTTGGCGGGACTGAAGAACAGCACCGCCTGACTCTTGGTGGGGTTAATTTCGATTCTCCATTTCCGAAACCAGGGACCTAGGGTGTGAGTCGCGGCTTGGAGAACTTTGGCAATTGCCGTGGGGCTCCTGCCAGAATAATATATTGCGGTATCGTCCGCGAATAGGGCTAGCTGCGCTTTGCTAGTTTTTGGGATGTCACTCGTGTAGAGTGTAAACAATAAGGGGGACAGCACAGAGCCTTGAGGGACTCCGGCTAAAACGGGGTGGGCTGAGGATAGCGCTCCTGTTATTCGGTAGTTGAATTGGCGATTCGACAGGAAGTCTCGTAGGATGGTCACGAGTCTGACTGGCACTCCGAGTTTGTACAGCTTATAAATTAAGCCGTTGTGCCAGACTTTGTCGAATGCCTTTGCAACATCGAAGAACAGGACTCCGGTCATCTGACCTTTCTGAAAGTTGGAGGCGATGTGTTCAACGATACGGTGAACTTGTTGGACGCACGAGTGTCTAGTTCGAAAGCCGAACTGCTCGTCGGGAATGAGTTTATTAGCGTCGGCATACGCTTTGAGACGGAGGTATATTAACCTTTCATACATCTTGCCCATGACGTTGAGCAAGCTGATAGGTCGGTAACTGGAGGGCTCGGATTTGGGTTTGCCGGGCTTATGGATCCCAATTACATGGGCTTTTTTCCACTGATGTGGAAAAATGTTATTGGATAAGGCAGCGTTAAAGATCGCTGTCAGGAGCATGATAAGGGTAGCCGGGAACAGCTTTACCACTTTGTTGGTGATTTTATCCGAGCCCGGGGCTTTTCTCGGGTGGAGGTCCCGGATGATCTGCTTGACCTCGTCCGGGGTCACGGGAGGGACGGGGTCTTCCTCTTCGTTGAGAGGAGGTGGGGGTAACGGGAGAGAAGCTCGCCGTTCTACTTCCGAATTTACTTCCTCCATATGAACAGGGTCGATAGGGAGGGAACTGGGTGTACACTGAAGCTCCAGGCTTTCGGCCAGGCATTCGGCTTTTTCCTCGTCTTCGAAGGCGAGTGGAAGGTTGGGCCTTTTGAGAGGTGGAATATGGGCAACCGTGTCCTTGGTTAGGGCACGTGAGAGTTGCCAAAAGGCTCGATGGGAGGGCTTTATGTCGATCAGTTTCTGATCCCAGCTTTTTTCGCGGGCCTCGGCCACTCGCTCCTTGACGGCGCGGTGGAGAGTGCGTAAGCGGATTCGGTTGTCCTCGGTCGGACGTCTATCGTATTCGCGCATGGCTGCGTTCTTTACCCTAATCAGGTTACGTACGTCGTCGGGCAAGCGCCAGTGTCGATTGCTCTCCACCGGAACTGTCCGAGAGCAATCGCTAATAAGCGATTGCACGTGGCTGGTCAGGGAGTCGATTGCGCCTACAGCTTCGTCGGCGGTGACTATGCTGCTAGGGATTTGGTCGAGGTGAACGGATGAGGCAGACTTGAGGCTTTCGCCCAGTTTGTCCCAGTTCGTCACGACTTTAGTGAGAGGGATCCGACCTGAATCAGGGGGGCCTGAGTTCGGTGTAAGCAAAACGATCCGGATTTTTTTTTTTTTTTAAACCTTTATATGCAATAGTAGATCGTCAAACGCTATACTAAGACGACGAGCGAACTCGAACGAGCTACGGTGAGCCAGAACGTAATGGACGTGGTGGATATTTTAAATTGAAATTGAGTAAGGGAGAGAGAGCGAGAGAGTAAGTGAGTGAGAGAGAGCGAGCGAGCGATTGAACGAGCGTTCGAGAGCGGGGGGAGGGCGGGGTGTAGGGAGGAGAGAGAATAAGTGAAATTCGTGAAAATATGTATTAATTAGGTAATTTGTTTTGTGCGATGAAATATGAATGAATCTTACATCTGGATGTGAAGTTATGATAAAAATTATGAGAAATTTATCATATAAAAAAAAAAATAACCACGAAGTGTAAGGCGATCGCTCGCTGCGCTTCGCGATCGCCTTACACTTCTAACCTAATCAATCCATGTACATTTTGAATAGAAAGGATAAACGGGCAGGGCAGGGCAGGGCAAGTAGCTACCTTTCTTTAATATGTATTACAAATGTGATTTTGAAAAGTTTAAAATGTACGTATGTATATATCAATCGGGCGAATGGATAACGTACTAACTGCGTACGTACGTACCCAAGTAATTATTATTTTGATGAAATAAAATAAGAAGGAAGGAAGGAAACAAACAAACAAACAAACAATGGTGTCGTCATCGTCATCGTTGTAAACAAACACACGATATTTGTTGATATTGGAATGGAATAATATGTTAGCCCTGAAAAGGGCTTTTTGGTATAAGTACATAATTGTGTGTATGTACGTCACGTCGTGCGTGCCGTGCCGTGCCGGCCGCTACTTGCTGCTGCAGGCGGCGCACACCAACCACCCACGCACCGGTGCGGTGCGGCGCGGCGCGACGGCTGGCTGCTGCGGCAGCGGCGGCGGCGGCGGCGCGAGGCGCGCGGCTGTTGCTGCCAGAGTCCGTCAACTTTACTTCTTAGCTGCTGCCTTTTTGGTGGCGGCCTGCTTAGATTTGGATGCGGCGGCGGCGGCCTTCTTAGGTTTGGGCGCTTTTGGTTTCTTCGTAGGCGGCTTGGCGGTTTTCTTGGCTTTTGGCGCGGCGCCGCCGCTCTTACCTTTAGCGGGGGAAACTGCTGCGGCGGCCTTCTTAGCTGCCGCGGCGGGCTTCTTCTTGGCGGCGGCTGCTTTTTTATCCTTCGTAGCGGCCGCCGACGAGGCGGCTTTTGACGATTTCGACGGCGATGCGGAAGCAGCAGATGCACCCCTCTTGTTGGTGCCCTTAGTCGCGGCGGCGGCGGCGGCAGCGGACGATTTTTTACTACCTTTAGATGCGGACGCACCAGACGAGGCTGCGGTCTTGGCGACGGCCTTACCCGCGCTGCCGGTTGGCTTCTTCGCGGTAGATGATTTTGATTCCAGTTTAAACGAGCCCGATGCACCTTTGCCTTTGGTCTGTATCAGTGTACCGGATTCGACGGCGCTCTTCAAATATTTCCTGATGAACGGCGCCAGCTTCTCCGCGTCAACCTTGTACTGAGCGGCTATGTATTTCTTGATCGCCTGAAGTGACGATCCGCTGCGCTCTTTCAACTCCTTGATGGCGCTGTTGACCATTTCCGAAGTTTTCGGATGTGTCGGTTTCGCCTTGGGTTTCTTGGCTCCGGCGGCGGACGCTTTCGGTTTCTTCGCAGGAGTGGCCGGCGCCGGTGCTTCTGTAGCTACAGCTGTGTCTGCCATTTTTGCACAACAAAAATCAAATCACTCACAATCACAAAGCTTAATAAGTATGTATATTGAAAGAACAGACAGACAATCAGTCAGTATTAGTAGATTAGATGTCGCCACTGCAAATTTATCATTTTACCAATACACATCGAGGCATTACCGTAAGGAGAGCCGCGGTGTCGTGAGACGTTTTCTCGTATGAACACTTCCAACTTTTCACTAACACCTATATAAATTATTATATTTTTAACATGGTTCTATAATTATTAAAACATTAATATATATTTATATGAATACATCATGAACGTGTTCACGTAACGTTCACTTAAAACGGTTCTCAAGTGCATTACATGACGCGCTACAGGTGTTTATTTTCATCGCCTCGTATGCATCGTGCTTAGTGTCCAGTTCAAAAGTGATTTTTCTCTATAAAACGTAAAGATTTTACCTATATCGGTCGATAAGTAAACGGTGAAGATTCCGAACTTGAAACACAAAAAGATTTCACTCCTCTCTAGACATATTGTGACCGTTTTGACGAGTGTAACGTGGACGGTCGTAAAACCTTCTCCAGCTCTGTGAGGTATCGCTGAATAACGCGATACTCATGGTCCTCATTTGGCAGGAAGCGGATTCCTTGTCCGTAGGGGCGCGCGTTTGGCGCCCTCCCTAGGCGTTCCTTTATGGCCTTGAAGTGGGTGGTCCAATCCTGGAGCTTCTCCACTATCAGAGGTGGGTATTTAGGCTTCTTTGTGGGGGCGGCCTGCGTCTGGGGAGCTGCAGGGTCCGGGGTCATCTGGCGCGGGGAGCAGGGCTTCGATGCAGTAGGTGTGTGGCCTCTTGTGGCCTCGGCGAACGTCGGTGAGGGTGATGGCGCGCGGTCCACAGGGAGCCGGGTGCGCCTGGCCTCCCTTTGGTTGAGGGGGGTCGGCTCGACGTCGGAGACTACAGTGGTGGTCGGCGGGGGGCAGTGGCGTTTGACCGCTTCCTTGTCCCCCGCTTCGTATGGGCTGGTCTGTTTTTTCTTGGTCCCCCTCTTTGCGTGAGAGGGGGCCGGGATCTTCAGTTCCTCCATGAGGAGGTTGCGGGCTCGGAGGATGTCTTCGTTTGCGTCAGCGGCTTCTTCGTACTCGGCTATGTCCATTTCTTCCCCAAGGGAAGAGCGGGACGCGGCGCGGGACGAGGCGCGCGACGAGTCATAAGAGGCTCGAGACGGTTCGCGCGAGAGCGGCGCGGTTACCGGCGGCGCGGCGCGCGGTGCGGCGCGAGCCGGGCCGGGCGCGGCGCGGTACGAGCCGAGCGAGGCGCGCGACGAAGCGCCCGACGACTCGCGCGAGAGCGGCGCGGTGACTGGCGGCGGCGCGGAGCGGCGCGCCTGTACCTGCGCGGCGCGAGGCGCCTGCGGCGGTGGGGCGCGGGGGGTTTGTGGCGGCGGGGCGCGGGGGGTCTGCGATGGCGCCGGCTTGGCTCTCGGGTCGCGCGGGTGCGCGGCGCGGAGCGGTTGGTGCGGCGCGACGGCGCGGAGCTCCGAGGCGGAGTTCTCACGCGACATCGGCGTGAAGAAGGGTGGCGTCTTCTGCCTAACTGCCGGGACATATGTCACCGACGCGGCAGGGGATGATTTCCGGGTAGGCAACGACCCTGCGTTGCCTGCCGGGGGATAGGCTGGGGTGTATGGCGTTCCCGCTGTCGGTTGGCGCGCGGGAGCCGCGCTCTGGGCGGTGGCGCCTGCACTGCGGGAACTTCCCGAGGCGGGCCTCTCGTCCGAGCGGCGTGGCTCGCGCGCCAACGAAGCAGGTCCGGGTTGCGCCGAGGCGCGGGTCTTCGAGCCCTTAGAAGGGCTACTCATGTTGGGGCGGTCCCCCACCGTGACCTAGATCTCCAACAGCTTGAGTAGGTTGGAGAGACTGTCGTGGGCAAAAGGATCCCCTCCGCGCGAGGGCGCGGGCTTGGTTCACTCACAATTTACAGCGTAGACCGCGAGGGAAGAGCAATTTGTTTGTAAGGTAGGTCCGTACGGCGACTGTGTTACTGGGCACGCGCGACACTCCTGACGACGAACTGACCGAGACGGTAGTATTTATAATGTACACGAAGGAGACGGCCTTTGTATATCTATCACTCTCACACAATGAAAATAATACGAACGAAACGAAATGAAACGAAACCCAGGATATTATTTATTAATTTGGTAGGTAGGTAGGTAGGTAGGTAGGTAGGTATGTATGTATGTATGTATGTATGTTTGTACATGCATATTATTGTTATGTATTATAATTAATTTAAATTTTCACAATACCTATATAAAATATATTGTATTGTTGACGTGATGATAATTGATTGTTATAACATTTTATATAGGATATATTGTATAGGTAGGTATGTATTATTACGTATTATTTATTTAAATAATATGTTTCGTTCGTTTGTATCATGGCTTATATTAATGTTAGCATTATTAAAATAAAAAAAATAATACTTTCAATCATCAGGGTAAGTAAATAAGTAAGTAAGTAAGTAAGTAAGTAATAATATGAATAATTTTTTGGCCCTGAAAAGGGCCTTTTGAGTTTCAATGCTTGTGCATGTTTTGAGTACGCATAAAAGCGTACAAAGATACATGCAAGCACTCGTCCTAAGAACCCCGCAGAGGCAACGGAACCACCTGGTTGCGTCCTCTGCCAGTCGCTAGGGCATACCGCGAACTACCGCGGATGCCCGAAAGCGCCTCGCCCCCGTATTTCATACGACTCGCCGCGTAACGCAACGCGACGTCCACCCCCTACAGCACCCGCTGCACAGGCCCATCTGGCCCCGCAGCGCCCTTCACCGTGGGGAGCTTTCAATTATGAAAGCAACCAATTCCCCCTTCCCCACTTTGCGACTAAAACCGCACCCGCAGCTCAGGCGGACAGCCCCACCCAACCCCAGCCTTCAGCTGGTCCCTCACCTCCCGCCCCCGCCCCCATCCCTACTCCTTCCCCACCTGCCCCAATCCCCCGCGCTGTCCCCAAATCGGTGCCAACGGCACCTCGCCGCGCCAAACCAAACCCCCCCCACGGCGTTGATCCGGATCTCGCCCTGGTGGAGCGATTCGCTGAGGCCTTCAACCCCAGCGAAGTTAGGGAGTTAGCCCACGAAATTAGAGTGAACGAAGGCAACGGCCGGGATCTTCAGTTCCTCCATGAGGAGGTTGCGGGCTCGGAGGATGTCTTCGTTTGCGTCAGCGGCTTCTTCGTACTCGGCTATGTCCATTTCTTCCCCAAGGGAAGAGCGGGACGCGGCGCGGGACGAGGCGCGCGACGAGTCATAAGAGGCTCGAGACGGTTCGCGCGAGAGCGGCGCGGTTACCGGCGGCGCGGCGCGCGGTGCGGCGCGAGCCGGGCCGGGCGCGGCGCGGTACGAGCCGAGCGAGGCGCGCGACGAAGCGCCCGACGACTCGCGCGAGAGCGGCGCGGTGACTGGCGGCGGCGCGGAGCGGCGCGCCTGTACCTGCGCGGCGCGAGGCGCCTGCGGCGGTGGGGCGCGGGGGGTTTGTGGCGGCGGGGCGCGGGGGGTCTGCGATGGCGCCGGCTTGGCTCTCGGGTCGCGCGGGTGCGCGGCGCGGAGCGGTTGGTGCGGCGCGACGGCGCGGAGCTCCGAGGCGGAGTTCTCACGCGACATCGGCGTGAAGAAGGGTGGCGTCTTCTGCCTAACTGCCGGGACATATGTCACCGACGCGGCAGGGGATGATTTCCGGGTAGGCAACGACCCTGCGTTGCCTGCCGGGGGATAGGCTGGGGTGTATGGCGTTCCCGCTGTCGGTTGGCGCGCGGGAGCCGCGCTCTGGGCGGTGGCGCCTGCACTGCGGGAACTTCCCGAGGCGGGCCTCTCGTCCGAGCGGCGTGGCTCGCGCGCCAACGAAGCAGGTCCGGGTTGCGCCGAGGCGCGGGTCTTCGAGCCCTTAGAAGGGCTACTCATGTTGGGGCGGTCCCCCACCGTGACCTAGATCTCCAACAGCTTGAGTAGGTTGGAGAGACTGTCGTGGGCAAAAGGATCCCCTCCGCGCGAGGGCGCGGGCTTGGTTCACTCACAATTTACAGCGTAGACCGCGAGGGAAGAGCAATTTGTTTGTAAGGTAGGTCCGTACGGCGACTGTGTTACTGGGCACGCGCGACACTCCTGACGACGAACTGACCGAGACGGTAGTATTTATAATGTACACGAAGGAGACGGCCTTTGTATATCTATCACTCTCACACAATGAAAATAATACGAACGAAACGAAATGAAACGAAACCCAGGATATTATTTATTAATTTGGTAGGTAGGTAGGTAGGTAGGTAGGTAGGTATGTATGTATGTATGTATGTATGTTTGTACATGCATATTATTGTTATGTATTATAATTAATTTAAATTTTCACAATACCTATATAAAATATATTGTATTGTTGACGTGATGATAATTGATTGTTATAACATTTTATATAGGATATATTGTATAGGTAGGTATGTATTATTACGTATTATTTATTTAAATAATATGTTTCGTTCGTTTGTATCATGGCTTATATTAATGTTAGCATTATTAAAATAAAAAAAATAATACTTTCAATCATCAGGGTAAGTAAATAAGTAAGTAAGTAAGTAAGTAAGTAATAATATGAATAATTTTTTGGCCCTGAAAAGGGCCTTTTGAGTTTCAATGCTTGTGCATGTTTTGAGTACGCATAAAAGCGTACAAAGATACATGCAAGCACTCGTCCTAAGAACCCCGCAGAGGCAACGGAACCACCTGGTTGCGTCCTCTGCCAGTCGCTAGGGCATACCGCGAACTACCGCGGATGCCCGAAAGCGCCTCGCCCCCGTATTTCATACGACTCGCCGCGTAACGCAACGCGACGTCCACCCCCTACAGCACCCGCTGCACAGGCCCATCTGGCCCCGCAGCGCCCTTCACCGTGGGGAGCTTTCAATTATGAAAGCAACCAATTCCCCCTTCCCCACTTTGCGACTAAAACCGCACCCGCAGCTCAGGCGGACAGCCCCACCCAACCCCAGCCTTCAGCTGGTCCCTCACCTCCCGCCCCCGCCCCCATCCCTACTCCTTCCCCACCTGCCCCAATCCCCCGCGCTGTCCCCAAATCGGTGCCAACGGCACCTCGCCGCGCCAAACCAAACCCCCCCCACGGCGTTGATCCGGATCTCGCCCTGGTGGAGCGATTCGCTGAGGCCTTCAACCCCAGCGAAGTTAGGGAGTTAGCCCACGAAATTAGAGTGAACGAAGGCAACGGTCGTGCCCTCGCTCAAATCGCCATGAGGTTCGAGCGCCTCTTCTCATCATTAGCTCAATTTAAAGTTAACCCATAATGGATAGTTCGACTGTGTGCAGAATTAAACCCCGCTCAATCAAGATAGGCTTCTTTAATGCCAACGGCATTACAGGTCAACGAAATGAGATCGCAGATTTCCTGAGTGATCATGACGTTGACATACTCCTAGTACAAGAGACGTTCCTCAAACCCTTCCATAGGAATCCCAGGATTGCCAACTATCAGATAGTTCGCAACGATAGGCTCCACTCCGCCCTAGGAGGAACCCTCATTTATTACAAAAGGTCCTTGTACTGTTCTCCCATGGATCAGCCCAAACTTGAGTACATTGAAGCTTCGGTCTGCAGGCTCGGCATGACTGGCCACGAGTCAATCATTCTGGTCTCAGCCTACGTTTCCCCAACTCGCTCTTCAAGCGACCTCCAACTATCACTCAGAAGAGATTTGAAAACCCTGTTCGAACTAGGAAGCTCTGTCATAGTGGCGGGCGACCTAAACGCGAAACACCGCCTCTGGAATTGTCATACGAACAACTCCAGAGGTATTGTACTAGAATCCCTCCTCGGGCCGCTGAACATCGATTTAGTCGCGCCCCTGGAACCGACTCACTACCCCAACGTACTTGACCACAGACCCGACATCCTCGATGTGGCACTGTTGAAGAATGTAAGCCTAGGCATACACGACTTGACAGTGCACCACGAGTTAGTCTCCGACCATCGACCTGTAATCTTAGAACTTACACCGAACTCAGGCCCCCCTGATTCAGGTCGGACCCCTCTCACTAAAGTCGTGACGAACTGGGACAAACTGGGCGAAAGCCTCAAGTCTGCCTCATCCGTTCACCTCGACCAAATCCCTAGCAGCATAGTCACCGCTGACGAAGCTGTAGGCGCAATCGACTCCCTGACCAGCCACGTGCAATCGCTTATTAGCGATTGCTCTCGGACAGTTCCGGTGGAGAGCAATCGACACTGGCGCTTGCCCGACGACGTACGTAACCTGATTAGGGTAAAGAACGCAGCCATGCGCGAATACGATAGACGTCCGACCGAGGACAACCGAATCCGCTTACGCACTCTCCACCGCGCCGTCAAGGAGCGAGTGGCCGAGGCCCGCGAAAAAAGCTGGGATCAGAAACTGATCGACATAAAGCCCTCCCATCGAGCCTTTTGGCAACTCTCACGTGCCCTAACCAAGGACACGGTTGCCCATATTCCACCTCTCAAAAGGCCCAACCTTCCACTCGCCTTCGAAGACGAGGAAAAAGCCGAATGCCTGGCCGAAAGCCTGGAGCTTCAGTGTACACCCAGTTCCCTCCCTATCGACCCTGTTCATATGGAGGAAGTAAATTCGGAAGTAGAACGGCGAGCTTCTCTCCCGTTACCCCCACCCCCTCTCAACGAAGAGGAAGACCCCGTCCCTCCCGTGACCCCGGACGAGGTCAAGCAGATCATCCGGGACCTCCACCCGAGAAAAGCCCCGGGCTCGGATAAAATCACCAACAAAGTGGTAAAGCTGTTCCCGGCTACCCTTATCATGCTCCTGACAGCGATCTTTAACGCTGCCTTATCCAATAACATTTTTCCACATCAGTGGAAAAAAGCCCATGTAATTGGGATCCATAAGCCCGGCAAACCCAAATCCGAGCCCTCCAGTTACCGACCCATCAGCTTGCTCAACGTCATGGGCAAGATGTATGAAAGGTTAATATACCTCCGTCTCAAAGCGTATGCCGACGCTAATAAACTCATTCCCGACGAGCAGTTCGGCTTTCGAACTAGACACTCGTGCGTCCAACAAGTTCACCGTATCGCTGAACACATCGCCTCCAACTTTCAGAAAGGTCAGATGACCGGAGTCCTGTTCTTCGATGTTGCAAAGGCATTCGACAAAGTCTGGCACAACGGCTTAATTTATAAGCTGTACAAACTCGGAGTGCCAGTCAGACTCGTGACCATCCTACGAGACTTCCTGTCGAATCGCCAATTCAACTACCGAATAACAGGAGCGCTATCCTCAGCCCACCCCGTTTTAGCCGGAGTCCCTCAAGGCTCTGTGCTGTCCCCCTTATTGTTTACACTCTACACGAGTGACATCCCAAAAACTAGCAAAGCGCAGCTAGCTCTATTCGCGGACGATACCGCAATATATTATTCTGGCAGGAGCCCCACGGCAATTGCCAAAGTTCTCCAAGCCGCGACTCACACCCTAGGTCCCTGGTTTCGGAAATGGAGAATCGAAATTAACCCCACCAAGAGTCAGGCGGTGCTGTTCTTCAGTCCCGCCAAGAAACTCATCCCCACTCCCCCCCCTCCAGTCACCATGTTCGGCGAGCCGATCCCTTGGGAGAGGCGAGCCAAATATCTCGGTGTTACCCTGGATGATCGTTTGTCCTTTGCCGACCACATAAAACAGGTACGTGCACGCGCCTGTTTTGTGTCCGGTCGCCTTCATTTCTTGTTAAATAAAAAGTCTAAACTTGCCCTAAAAAGCAAGGTGAGACTCTACACCGCGTGCATCCGCCCCGTTATGCTATATGCATGCACTGTGTTCGCACATGCATCTCCCAAGCTGATCCATAGACTCCAAGTGGTTCAAAACCGCTTCATGCGCAAAGCCACGGGCGCCCCGTGGTACATGCGCAACTTAGACCTCCACATAGACCTCAATCTGCCCACGGTTAAGCAATTCATTAAGCGCGCTTCACGCCGCTATTACGATCGTGCCCTAAACCACGCGAACCCATTAATTGTAAAAACTGCAAACTATACTCCTTCAGAGATTTCAAAAATCCGTAGGCCTAAACTCGCCCTCAGCGAGCCGGATGACCCTACAACTCTAGCTCAGATTAAGGATAGGGAGGCTCGCGCAGCCCTGAAGAAACAAATACAACACCGCCCGCGTTTTCGCCCTCGCCGGAGAGGCCCGTCGCGACGTCCCACTCAGTCAGTCTCGTCCCCAGTAGTTGGCCCGAGCCGTACCAGAAATCCGACCGTCCCTTAAAACTCCTCTAAATCGCTTAGGCGAAGTCCGTCCCACTATTTTGTGCCCCCCGACGACGCCCTGAGCCGAGGTTCGTGCCCCAACTGGGGCGCCCTCAGCGGTCAGTCGTCTAAAATTTGTAAACTCGGTTGAGAGCCCTAAGCGCTCACCGAAAAGTCCGCGTAAGGGTGTCTATGGTCCCTCAGACCTCCACCTTTAAGTCCTCCCCAAAAAAAAAAAAAAAAAAAAAAAAAAAAAAAAAAAAAAAAAAAAAAAAAAAAAAAAAAAAAAAAAATGCAAGCACTGTGCGAAGTGCGACGCCTTCCTGCTCCTCCTCACTTGGAGCTGGTGTATTTGGTGACGGCTTTGGTGCCCTCACTCACCGCGTGCTTGGCAAGCTCGCCGGGCAACAGAAGTCTCACAGAGGTCTGCACCTCCCTGGAGGTGATGGTAGAACGTTTGTTGTAATGGGCGAGACGAGATGCTTCAGCGGCGATACGTTCGAATATGTCATTAACGAACGAATTCATAATAGACATGGCCTTGCTGGATATACCGGTGTCGGGATGCACCTGCTTGAGCACCTTGTAGATGTAAATGGCATAGCTCTCCTTCCTCTTGTGCTTCTTCTTTTTCTTGTCGGTTTTGGAGATGTTCTTCTGTGCTTTGCCAGATTTCTTGGCAGCCTTTCCGCTAGTCTTAGGCGGCATAATGTAAGTAGATAGTATTTATGCAAGATAAATCAAACACTGTTAGCGACCGAGGGGTACGTACGTAGCTGACTGACAGACACGTGAGAATGCCTTTGAATTTTTTTTTTTTTTTTTTTTTTTTTTTTTGGGGAGGACTTAAAGGTGGAGGTCTGAGGGACCATAGACACCCTTACGCGGACTTTTCGGTGAGCGCTTAGGGCTCTCAACCGAGTTAATTTTAGACGACTGACCGCTGAGGGCGCCCCAGTTGGGGCACGAACCTCGGCTCAGGGCGTCGTCGAGGGGACACAAAAGTGGGACGGACTTCGCCTAAGCGATTTAGAGGAGTTTTAGGGGACAGTCGGATTATTGGTGCGGCTCGGGCCGCCGTTAGTTACGGGGGACGAGACTGACTGAGTGGGACGTCGCGACGGGCCTCTCCGGCGAGGGCGGAAACGCGGGCGGTGTTGTTGTTGTTTCTTCAGGGCTGCGCGAGCCTCCCTATCCTTAATCTGAGCTAGTGTTATTGGGTCATCCGGCTCGCTGAGGGCGAGTTTAGGCCTACGGATTTTTGAAATCTCTGAAGGAGTGTAATTGGCTGATTTTACTATTAATGGGTTCGCGTGGTTTAGGGCACGATCGTAATAGTGGCGTGAAGCGCGCTTAATGAATTGTTTAACTGTGGGCAGATTGAGGTCTATGTGTAGATCTAGGTTGCGCATGTACCACGGGGCGCCCGTGGCTTTGCGCATGAAGCGGTTCTGAACCACTTGGAGGCTATGGATCAGCCTAGGGGATGCATGTGCGAACACAGTGCATGCATATAGCATAATGGGGCGGATGCACGCGGTGTATAATCTCACCTTGCTTTTAAGAGCAAGTTTGGACTTTGGGTTAAGCAGGAAATGAAGGCGACCAGACACAAAGAGGGCGCGTGCGCGTACCTTCTTAATGTGGCTGGAGAAGGTCAATCGATCATCCAGGGTTACACCGAGGTATTTGGCTTGCTTTTCCCAAGGGATCGGCTCGCCGAACATAGTGACTGGAGAGGGGAGAGTGGGGCCAAATTTCTTGTCGGTCCTGTAGAACAGGACCGCTTGACTTTTGGTGGGGTTGATTTCGATTCTCCATTTCCTAAACCAAGCACCTAGAGTGTTGGTCGCGGTTTGGAGAACTTTAGCAATGGCCGAGGGGCATAGGCCTGAGTAGTAGATTGCGGTGTCGTCCGCGAATAGAGCTAGCTGCGCTTTGCTAGTTTTAGGGATGTCACTCGTATAGAGTGTAAACAACAGGGGGGACAGCACAGAGCCTTGGGGGACTCCGGCTAGAATGGGGTGGGAGGAGGATAGCGCTCCTATTATTCGGTAGCAAAATTGGCGGTTCGACAAAAAGTCTCGTATGATGGTCACGAGTCTGTCAGGCACTCCGAGTTTGTACAGCTTATATATTAAGCCGTTGTGCCAGACTTTGTCGAAGGCTTTAGCTACATCAAAGAAGAGGACTCCGGTTATTAGATTTTTTTGATATTTGGCTGAGATGTGTTCAACAATACGATGGACTTGTTGAACGCACGAGTGTTTAGTTCGAAAACCAAACTGCTCGTCGGGAATGAGTTTATTAGCGTCGGCATACGCTTTGAGACGGAGATAAATTAATCTTTCATACATCTTGCCCATGACATTGAGCAAGCTGATGGGACGGTAACTAGAGGGCTCGGATTTAGGTTTGCCGGGTTTGGGGATCCCAATTACTTGAGCTTTTTTCCATTGGTGTGGGAAAATGTTATTGGAGAGGGCAGCGTTAAAGATAGCTGTCAGGAGCATGATGAGGGTAGCCGGGAACAGCTTGACCACTCTATTTGTGATTTTATCCGAGCCCGGGGCTTTCCTAAGGCGGAGGTCCCGGATGATCTGCTTGACCTCGTCCGTGGTCACGGGAGGTAGGGGGTCTTCCTCTTCGTTGAGAGGGGGTGGGGGTAACGGGAGAGAAGCTCGCCGTTCTACTTCGGAATTGACTTCCTCCAGATGGACAGGGTCGATAGGGAGGGAACTGGGTGTACATTGGAGCTCTAGGCTTTCGGCCAGGCATTCGGCCTTTTCTTCGTCTTCGAAGGCGGGTGGAAGGTTGGGCCTTTTTAGAGGTGGAATAGGGGCAACCGTGTCCTTGGTTAGGGCACGTGAGAGTTGCCAAAAGGCTAGGTGGGAGGGTTTGATGTCGATCATGGTCTGGTTCCAGTTGTTTTCGCGTGCCTCAGCCACTCGTTCCTTGACGGCGCGGTGGAGAGTACGCAGACGGACGCGGTTGTTTTCGGTTGGACGACGATCGTAAGCGCGCATGGCTACGTTCTTTTCCCTAATCAGGTCACGTACGTCGTCGGGCAAGCGCCAGCGTCGATTGCTCTCCACTGGTACTGTCCGAGAGCAATCGCTAATGAGCGATTGCACGTGGCTGGTTAGGGAATCGATTGCGCCGACAGCTTCATCAGCGGTGACTATGCTGCTGGGGATTTGATCGAGGTGGACGGATGAGGCAGACTTGAGGCTTTCGCCCAGTTTGTCCCAGTTCGTCACTACCTTGGTAATAGGGGACTGACCTGAATCGGGGGGGCCTGCGTTCGGTGTAAGCTCTAAGATTACAGGTCGGTGGTCGGAGACTAACTCGTGGTGCACTGTCACATCGTGTATGCCTAGGCTCACATTTTGCAACAGTGCTACATCTAGGATGTCAGGTCTGTGGTTAAGTACGTCAGGAAAATGAGTTGGTTCTGTGGGCGCAACTAAGTCGATATTTAGCGGCCCTAGTAGGGATTCTAGAACAATACCTCTGGAGTTAGTCGTATGACAGTTCCAGAGGCGGTGTTTCGCGTTTAGGTCGCCCGCCACTATGACAGAGCTTCCCAAGTCGAAAAGGGTTTTCAAGTCTCTTCTGAGTGATAGTTGGATGTCGCTAGACTCGCGGGAGGGGGAAACGTAGGCTGAAACCAGAATGATTGACTCGTGGCCAGTCATGCCGAGCCTGCAGACCGAGGCTTCAATGTACTCGAGAGAGGGCTGATCCATGGGGGAGCAGTACAAGGACTTTTTGTAGTAAATGAGGGTTCCACCGAGGCGGGAGTTGAGCCTATCGTTGCGAACTATCTGATAGTTGGCAATCTTTGGGTCCCTGTTAAAGGGTTTGAGGAAAGTCTCTTGCACTAGGAGTACGTCAACGTCATGATCTCTCAGGAAATCTGCGATTTCGTCACGTTGACCACCAATGCCGTTGGCATTGAAAAAGCCGATTTTTACGGAGCGGGGTTTTATTCTGCACACAGTTGTACGATCCATTATGGGTTAACTTGGAATTGAGCTAATGACGAGAAGAGGCGCTCGAACCTCATGGCGATTGTAGCGAGGGCACGACCGTTGCCTTCGTTCATCCTAATCTGGTGGGCTAGTTCCCTAACTTCGCTGGGGTTGAAAGCTTCAGCGAATCGTTCCACCAGGGCGAGATCCGGATCAACGCCGAGGGGGGGGTTTTGTTCCAGCATGGGCTGGTTTACGCGGCGAGGTGCCATTTGCACCGGTTTAGAGACAGCGCGAGGGGCGGATGGTAAGGGAGGGGAGTTAGGCCCAGCTGAGGGCTGGGGCTGTGGGGAGCTGCCAGTTGGAGCTGCAGGTGCGGTCTGAGCCGCGAAAGGGGGAAGGGGGAAGTGCCTGCTATTATAGTCAAACACGCCCCAGGGGGAAGGGCGCTGCGGGGCCAGATGGGCCTGAGCAGCGGCTTCAAGGGGTGGTGGGCGGCGTGTGGCGTGCTGAGTCGCGTTGTAAGATGGGCGGGGACGAGGAGCTTTTGGGCACCCGCGGTAGTTGGCGGTGTGACCCAGCTGTTGACACAGCACGCAACCTGGTGGTTCCGTTGTTTCTGAGGGGTTCTTGGGACGGTCGCATTCCTTTGTGGCGTGCGGCCTAAGGCACTTTACGCACCTGGCGGGTGCGAAGCAGTTTCGGGCAGAATGGCCATAGAGCTGGCAATTATGGCACTGGGACGGGAAGCGTCCCTTTTTGGGAGCCTCAACGGATATGCCGGTGAGGTCGCAAACGTGCCGGATCTTAAAGATGGCCTTGCCGGCAACGCCACGGTCAAGGGTGACGAATACCATTTGGTAGGGTGCGTGACCACGCCCCTTATACATGCGGTGTACGCTTTGGACAGGGAGGTTTTGCTCTATGAGCGAGGCCTTGATGTGCTCGACATCAATCTCAATGGGTATGTTTTTGATGACGACCCGAAGGGATCGTTCATCAGGGAGAGTGTATGTGTGGAAGGCCACCTTTCTCTCCCGAAGCATTTTGGTTAAGGCTCTGTGGTCGTCTGAGTTGGCCACTGTCACCTTGATCCCGTGTTCGACGGGGCGAGCGGACAAATAATTGACTCGGTGCGACTTGCACCACGAGGAGACATCCGTCCACTTCCCCTTATCCTGAATGAATAGGGGGGGTGGGGAGTCCTTTTTGGCGGGGACTTGGGACTGGGAGGATGAAGCTCCCGGCGTGGGGGTTGGTGGGCTCACCGGGGTGAGTGGGGCTACCTCGCGTAGAGAGGTAGGGGTTGGGGTCGGGGAGGAGGGTTTAGCTGCTTTTGCAACTGCTGCCTCTTCTAAGGGCTTCTTAGCGCGCTTGCGCTTGCCCCGTTTGCCGACTACGGCAAACTCACCTTCATCCTCTTGCGAGGGAGGGGGTGCCGCGTTTGCCGAGGCAGGGGGGGTCTTGGTAGGAGTGGGAGGCTTGTCGTCTGGCTCAGATTGAGCTGACATCGCGGACGGAGGGCGAGATGGAGATGGGGGCCGGCTAGAAGGGCGGCTCGGAGGGCGGCTTCCGGAAGGGAGGCTACCATACCTCTTCATGAGGTAATCGACTATGGCTTGATCCTGGAGGAGGTCCTCCAGGGTCTCGGGTTTAGTCTGGCTGGCCATAGTGGCCAGCCAGGGGGACCTACTTTTAAAACCTAAATTTTAACTCCCAGGTGGGTGTTCCTGGGGTGAGTAGTACACTCCTGACCGGGGATAGGCCAGGAGGTGTGTGACGACGGGGTGTGCCCTAAGCTAGTGCTTCCGCTGTTGAAGCTTTATTAGCAGCGGAGTTCCTAAGTCCCTGCCTAGCGATAGCTGGGGTCGACTAGGGAAGCCCCCAAGGCCGACTGGTCCAGCCCCGTCCGGGTTTGCGTTTGCCAGAAGGGCAACCGCGAGCGGCCGGGTCACGCTCGAACTAGCTTCGTTAGCACCGTTAGGTATCCGCTAGCCCACCACTAAAATGCGTGGATTTCGCAAGTGGTTTGTGTCGTTCCAGTCAAGGCCGCCTCGAGTAAAAATACAGAAGTATTAATTACTTTCAGCAGCGACAGTGACCAAAACGGCACGGGTGGGTGGTAATGAAAATTACCGTTTGGGTGTCGTTTTGGACAGTGAGCCTCCTCCGGTAAAATACGAGAAGTATTAATTACCGGAATTGGTTCAATGAACAATTCGACGATGTGTCGATTTAGTCAGAGTTGCCCTCAGTGATATACGTGAAGTATAACTCACTGAGTAGTGGCGACAGAGACCAAACCAACGGAATGCGAGGTAATGAAAATTACCGGACCGAATAAAAATTCGTGAAGGAGGCGGAGTAGAGCGCAGAAACACGTCCGCACGGTACGACGGCTCGAACAGGAATCCCCCACAATCACAAAGCTTAATAAGTATGTATATTGAAAGAACAGACAGACAATCAGTCAGTATTAGTAGATTAGATGTCCGCCCGCCCCGGCCCCTTTGAATTTTATAAATTTCTTATTATGATTCGGGTTATTCGTTCGATTTCGTCAACATAGTGAACGAGCTAAATACGGCCATACTGCCAATCAGCGTAGTGCGTAAAAGAGATGGCAAATATACCCTTCCTTCTCTAACGCTACCTAAAAATAAAAGAACAACAATAATTATGAATATTAGTATTTATTTATCTATCTATCTATCCCTCGTTACCTATTAACTAAATATACTTACTAACTAATGGAGATTAAAATTATTATGAATATTAAATGTAATGTAAGGTGTAATACAAACAAGCAATGTTTGTTTGTTTGTTTGTTTGTTTGTTGTAAATACTACGGCTACTAGGATATAGATATAATTTAATATATAATAGAGATATATTTATTTATTTGGATGGATGGATGGATGGAATTTATAGTAAATTAAATACTTTTCTTAGTAGAATCATATTGCGGCCCTGAAAAGGGCCTTTTGTGATCGCATCGCAAGCCAGATGCGGCGAGCTGACCGTAAATAGGGACTGAGAATATAATAATAATATCTAAGCCTTCTTCTCGGTCTTCTTCGGCAGTAACACAGCCTGAATGTTGGGCAACACACCACCCTGAGCGATGGTCACGCCGGAGAGGAGTTTATTCAATTCCTCATCGTTGCGGATCGCCAATTGGAGATGTCTCGGTATGATTCTTGTCTTCTTGTTGTCACGTGCCGCGTTACCGGCCAACTCGAGGACCTCAGCTGCGAGATATTCCATGACGGCGGCCAAATAGACCGGTGCACCGGCGCCGACGCGCTCGGCGTAATTGCCGTTACGCAGTAATCTATGTATACGACCGACAGGAAACTGCAAACCGGCACGATTAGAACGAGACTTCGCCTTCCCCTTGACCTTGCCACCCTTGCCGCGTCCAGACATTGTCGATGAATAAAATTTACTGCGTGCAAGTAATGAATGAATGTGAAGTTATATTATAATAACACACACAATATAAACGCGAACCAGTGAAATTAATTAATTACAAAACGATCCGTTTTTTTTTTTTTTTTTTGGGGAGGACTTAAAGGTGGAGGTCTGAGGGACCATAGACACCCTTACGCGGACTTTTCGGTGAGCGCTTAGGGCTCTCAACCGAGTTTACAAATTTTAGACGACTGACCGCTGAGGGCGCCCCAGTTGGGGCACGAACCTCGGCTCAGGGCGTCGTCGGGGGGCACAAAATAGTGGGTTTCGTTCGATTTAGAGGAGTTTTAAGGGACGGTCGGATTTCTGGTACGGCTCGGGCCAACTACTGGGGACGAGACTGACTGAGTGGGACGTCGCGACGGGCCTCTCCGGCGAGGGCGAAAACGCGGGCGGTGTTGTATTTGTTTCTTCAGGGCTGCGCGAGCCTCCCTATCCTTAATCTGAGCTAGAGTTGTAGGGTCATCCGGCTCGCTGAGGGCGAGTTTAGGCCTACGGATTTTTGAAATCTCTGAAGGAGTATAGTTTGCAGTTTTTACAATTAATGGGTTCGCGTGGTTTAGGGCACGATCGTAATAGCGGCGTGAAGCGCGCTTAATGAATTGCTTAACCGTGGGCAGATTGAGGTCTATGTGGAGGTCTAAGTTGCGCATGTACCACGGGGCGCCCGTGGCTTTGCGCATGAAGCGGTTTTGAACCACTTGGAGTCTATGGATCAGCTTGGGAGATGCATGTGCGAACACAGTGCATGCATATAGCATAACGGGGCGGATGCACGCGGTGTAGAGTCTCACCTTGCTTTTTAGGGCAAGTTTAGACTTTTTATTTAACAAGAAATGAAGGCGACCGGACACAAAACAGGCGCGTGCACGTACCTGTTTTATGTGGTCGGCAAAGGACAAACGATCATCCAGGGTAACACCGAGATATTTGGCTCGCCTCTCCCAAGGGATCGGCTCGCCGAACATGGTGACTGGAGGGGGGGGAGTGGGGATGAGTTTCTTGGCGGGACTGAAGAACAGCACTGCCTGACTCTTGGTGGGGTTAATTTCGATTCTCCATTTCCGAAACCAGGGACCTAGGGTGTGAGTCGCGGCTTGGAGAACTTTGGCAATTGCCGTGGGGCTCCTGCCAGAATAATATATTGCGGTATCGTCCGCGAATAGAGCTAGCTGCGCTTTGCTAGTTTTTGGGATGTCACTCGTGTAGAGTGTAAACAATAAGGGGGACAGCACAGAGCCTTGAGGGACTCCGGCTAAAACGGGGTGGGCTGAGGATAGCGCTCCTGTTATTCGGTAGTTGAATTGGCGATTCGACAGGAAGTCTCGTAGGATGGTCACGAGTCTGACTGGCACTCCGAGTTTGTACAGCTTATAAATTAAGCCGTTGTGCCAGACTTTGTCGAATGCCTTTGCAACATCGAAGAACAGGACTCCGGTCATCTGACCTTTCTGAAAGTTGGAGGCGATGTGTTCAACGATACGGTGAACTTGTTGGACGCACGAGTGTCTAGTTCGAAAGCCGAACTGCTCGTCGGGAATGAGTTTATTAGCGTCGGCATACGCTTTGAGACGGAGGTATATTAACCTTTCATACATCTTGCCCATGACGTTGAGCAAGCTGATGGGTCGGTAACTGGAGGGCTCGGATTTGGGTTTGCCGGGCTTATGGATCCCAATTACATGGGCTTTTTTCCACTGATGTGGAAAAATGTTATTGGATAAGGCAGCGTTAAAGATCGCTGTCAGGAGCATGATAAGGGTAGCCGGGAACAGCTTTACCACTTTGTTGGTGATTTTATCCGAGCCCGGGGCTTTTCTCGGGTGGAGGTCCCGGATGATCTGCTTGACCTCGTCCGGGGTCACGGGGGGGACGGGGTCTACCTCTTCGTTGAGAGGGGGTGGGGGTAACGGGAGAGAAGCTCGCCGTTCTACTTCCGAATTTACTTCCTCCATATGAACAGGGTCGATAGGGAGGGAACTGGGTGTACACTGAAGCTCCAGGCTTTCGGCCAGGCATTCGGCTTTTTCCTCGTCTTCGAAGGCGAGTGGAAGGTTGGGCCTTTTGAGAGGTGGAATATGGGCAACCGTGTCCTTGGTTAGGGCACGTGAGAGTTGCCAAAAGGCTCGATGGGAGGGCTTTATGTCGATCAGTTTCTGATCCCAGCTTTTTTCGCGGGCCTCGGCCACTCGCTCCTTGACGGCGCGGTGGAGAGTGCGTAAGCGGATTCGGTTGTCCTCGGTCGGACGTCTATCGTATTCGCGCATGGCTGCGTTCTTTACCCTAATCAGGTTACGTACGTCGTCGGGCAAGCGCCAGTGTCGATTGCTCTCCACCGGAACTGTCCGAGAGCAATCGCTAATAAGCGATTGCACGTGGCTGGTCAGGGAGTCGATTGCGCCTACAGCTTCGTCAGCGGTGACTATGCTGCTAGGGATTTGGTCGAGGTGAACGGATGAGGCAGACTTGAGGCTTTCGCCCAGTTTGTCCCAGTTCGTCACGACTTTAGTGAGAGGGGTCCGACCTGAATCAGGGGGGCCTGAGTTCGGTGTAAGTTCTAAGATTACAGGTCGATGGTCGGAGACTAACTCGTGGTGCACTGTCAAGTCGTGTATGCCTAGGCTTACATTCTTCAACAGTGCCACATCGAGGATGTCGGGTCTGTGGTCAAGTACGTTGGGGTAGTGAGTCGGTTCCAGGGGCGCGACTAAATCGATGTTCAGCGGCCCGAGGAGGGATTCTAGTACAATACCTCTGGAGTTGTTCGTATGACAATTCCAGAGGCGGTGTTTCGCGTTTAGGTCGCCCGCCACTATGACAGAGCTTCCTAGTTCGAAAAGGGTTTTCAAATCTCTTCTGAGTGATAGTTGGAGGTCGCTTGAAGAGCGAGTTGGGGAAACGTAGGCTGAGACCAGAATGATTGACTCGTGGCCAGTCATGCCGAGCCTGCAGACCGAAGCTTCAATGTACTCAAGTTTGGGCTGATCCATGGGAGAACAGTACAAGGACCTTTTGTAATATATGAGGGTTCCTCCTAGGGCGGAGTAGAGCCTATCGTTGCGAACTATCTGATAGTTGGCAATCCTGGGATTCCTATGGAAGGGTTTGAGGAACGTCTCTTGTACTAGGAGTATGTCAACGTCATGATCACTCAGGAAATCTGCGATCTCATTTCGTTGACCTGTAATGCCGTTGGCATTAAAGAAGCCTATCTTGATTGAGCGGGGTTTAATTCTGCACACAGTCGAACTATCCATTATGGGTTAACTTTAAATTGAGCTAATGATGAGAAGAGGCGCTCGAACCTCATGGCGATTTGAGCGAGGGCACGACCGTTGCCTTCGTTCACTCTAATTTCGTGGGCTAACTCCCTAACTTCGCTGGGGTTGAAGGCCTCAGCGAATCGCTCCACCAGGGCGAGATCCGGATCAACGCCGTGGGGGGGGTTTGGTTTGGCGCGGCGAGGTGCCGTTGGCACCGATTTGGGGACAGCGCGGGGGATTGGGGCAGGTGGGGAAGGAGTAGGGATGGGGGCGGGGGCGGGAGGTGAGGGACCAGCTGAAGGCTGGGGTTGGGTGGGGCTGTCCGCCTGAGCTGCGGGTGCGGTTTTAGTCGCAAAGTGGGGAAGGGGGAATTGGTTGCTTTCATAATTGAAAGCTCCCCACGGTGAAGGGCGCTGCGGGGCCAGATGGGCCTGTGCAGCGGGTGCTGTAGGGGGTGGACGTCGCGTTGCGTTACGCGGCGAGTCGTATGAAATACGGGGGCGAGGCGCTTTCGGGCATCCGCGGTAGTTCGCGGTATGCCCTAGCGACTGGCAGAGGACGCAACCAGGTGGTTCCGTTGCCTCTGCGGGGTTCTTAGGACGGCTGCAATCTTTCGTTGCGTGTGGGATCAGGCATTTAACGCACCTAGCTGGTGCGTAACAATTGCGGGCGGAGTGGCCATAAAGTTGGCAGTTGTGACATTGGGACGGGTAACGTCCCTTCTTGGGTGATTCTACGTAAAAACCTGAAAGGTCACAAAGCTCTTTCAGGCGGAAGATGGCCTTACCGGCTGGTCCACGGTCCAGGGACACGAAGACCATGTTATAGGGGGCGTGACCGCGACCCTTGTACATCCGGTGGACGGATTGCACCGGGAGGTTTTGATTGAGGAGGGATGTTTTGATGTAATCTACATCGAACTCTTTGGGGACATTTTTGATGATGACCCGGAGGGATCGCTCATCTGGGAGAGTGTAGGTGTGGAAAAAGAGTGTAGGTGTGGAAAAACGATCCGGATTTTTTTTAAACCTTTATATGCAATAGTAGATCGTCAAACGCTATACTAAGACGACGAGCGAACTCGAACGAGCTACGGTGAGCCAGAACGTAATGGACGTGGTGGATATTTTAAATTGAAATTGAGTAAGGGAGAGAGAGCGAGAGAGTAAGTGAGTGAGAGAGAGCGAGCGAGCGATCGAGAGCGGGGGGAGGGCGGGGTGTAGGGAGGAGAGAGAATAAGTGAAATTCGTGAAAATATGTATTAATTAGGTAATTTGTTTTGTGCGATGAAATATGAATGAATCTTACATCTGGATGTGAAGTTATGATAAAAATTATGAGAAATTTATCATATAAAAAAAAAAAATAACCACGAAGTGTAAGGCGATCGCTCGCTGCGCTTCGCGATCGCCTTACACTTCTAACCTAATCAATCCATGTACATTTTGAATAGAAAGGATAAACGGGCAGGGCAGGGCAGGGCAAGTAGCTACCTTTCTTTAATATGTATTACAAATGTGATTTTGAAAAGTTTAAAATGTACGTATGTATATATCAATCGGGCGAATGGATAACGTACTAACTGCGTACGTACGTACCCAAGTAATTATTATTTTGATGAAATAAAATAAGAAGGAAGGAAGGAAGGAAACAAACAATGGTGTCGTCATCGTCGTCATCGTTGTAAACAAACACACGATATTTGTTGATATTGGAATGGAATAATATGTTAGCCCTGAAAAGGGCTTTTTGGTATAAGTACATAATTGTGTGTATGTACGTCACGTCGTGCGTGCCGTGCCGTGCCGGCCGCTACTTGCTGCTGCAGGCGGCGCACACCAACCACCCACGCACCGGTGCGGTGCGGTGCGGCGCGACGGCTGGCTGCTGCGGCAGCGGCGGCGGCGGCGGCGGCGCGAGGCGCGCGGCTGTTGCTGCCAGAGTCCGTCAACTTTACTTCTTAGCTGCTGCCTTTTTGGTGGCGGCCTGCTTAGATTTGGATGCGGCGGCGGCGGCCTTCTTAGGTTTGGGCGCTTTTGGTTTCTTCGTAGGCGGCTTGGCGGTTTTCTTGGCTTTTGGCGCGGCGCCGCCGCTCTTACCTTTAGCGGGGGAAACTGCTGCGGCGGCCTTCTTAGCTGCCGCGGCGGGCTTCTTCTTGGCGGCGGCTGCTTTTTTATCCTTCGTAGCGGCCGCCGACGAGGCGGCTTTTGACGATTTCGACGGCGATGCGGAAGCAGCAGATGCACCCCTCTTGTTGGTGCCCTTAGTCGCGGCGGCGGCGGCGGCAGCGGACGATTTTTTACTACCTTTAGATGCGGACGCACCAGACGAGGCTGCGGTCTTGGCGACGGCCTTACCCGCGCTGCCGGTTGGCTTCTTCGCGGTAGATGATTTTGATTCCAGTTTAAACGAGCCCGATGCACCTTTGCCTTTGGTCTGTATCAGTGTACCGGATTCGACGGCGCTCTTCAAATATTTCCTGATGAACGGCGCCAGCTTCTCCGCGTCAACCTTGTACTGAGCGGCTATGTATTTCTTGATCGCCTGAAGTGACGATCCGCTGCGCTCTTTCAACTCCTTGATGGCGCTGTTGACCATTTCCGAAGTTTTCGGATGTGTCGGTTTCGCCTTGGGTTTCTTGGCTCCGGCGGCGGACGCTTTCGGTTTCTTCGCACGAGTGGCCGGCGCCGGTGCTTCTGTAGCTACAGCTGTGTCTGCCATTTTTGCACAACAAAAATCAAATCACTCACAATCACAAAGCTTAATAAGTATGTATATTGAAAGAACAGACAGACAATCAGTCAGTATTAGTAGATTAGATGTCGCCACTGCAAATTTATCATTTTACCAATACACATCGAGGCATTACCGTAAGGAGAGCCGCGGTGTCGTGAGACGTTTTCTCGTATGAACACTTCCAACTTTTCACTAACACCTATATAAATTATTATATTTTTAACATGGTTCTATAATTATTAAAACATTAATATATATTTATATGAATACATCATGAACGTGTTCACGTAACGTTCACTTAAAACGGTTCTCAAGTGCATTACATGACGCGCTACAGGTGTTTATTTTCATCGCCTCGTATGCATCGTGCTTAGTGTCCAGTTCAAAAGTGATTTTTCTCTATAAAACGTAAAGATTTTACCTATATCGGTCGATAAGTAAACGGTGAAGATTCCGAACTTGAAACACAAAAAGATTTCACTCCTCTCTAGACATATTGTGACCGTTTTGACGAGTGTAACGTGGACGGTCGTAAAACAGCAACAACTACTATTTTCTGAACAGCTGCTGCTGCCGACCGACCGACCGATGAAACTGTTGATGTTTCCTATCCAAGACTCGTACAATTTGATTGATTTGATTGTTGTACATTTAATATCTACTTACTTACTTAGTACCTAATTAGAACATTGCATAATGTCAATTATGGACTATTTACATAATATTATACACATATCTGCCTGACAGACAATAGGTATACCTAAATAGTTATTCATTCATTTAGTCTATTATTAGTCTATATTACTTAAATAAATGATGCTGTGCACTCATTAGAAAACGTTACAAAAACAAACTTACTTAGGTACTAAATTTTGAATGTGTCATGTTTTCGTTTTATAATAATAATAATATATGTACTAGCTGTTTCTTTTACCCGCGTTCCCGAGGGATCTTATTTTTTCCCGGGATAAAAAGTAGCTAGCCTATGTGCTATTCCAGACTATAATCTATTTCCATGCCAAATTTCATCCAGATCCATTCAGCCGTTCTCGTGTAAATGAGTAACAAACATCCAAACTTTCCCATTTATAATATTAGTAAGATGTAGGTATTATCAAAGTAGCTGTCTTGGCGTCTATGTACCTACATATTTAAGGTAGGTAATCTTGTACTTGTTGTAACTTATTGTATGTATGTATGTATGTATGTATGTATGTATGTATGTATCTATCTATCTTTATTATTATGTATAAAAAAATATGGATAGGATACGGTAGGTAGGTAAGTAAGTCATAGGTACATACATTCATCGTACGTAATTCGTAAGGTACACTACGATACAGAAACAGTTTGCATCAAGTATTAATTATAAACAAACGGAATTATTTGCGGCCCTGAAAAGGGCCTTTTGTTTGTGTGTACGTAGGTATATGTTCGTCTCGATCAATAAATATAGCAGGTATATTTCGATCGATCGATATTAACACATCCCGACACGAAGACGTCGGTGTTTTTAACCACCGAAACCGTACAGTGTACGTCCCTGACGTTTCAGAGCGTAGACTACGTCCATGGCGGTGACAGTCTTCCTCTTCGCGTGTTCAGTGTAAGTGACAGCGTCACGGATCACGTTCTCTAGAAACACTTTAAGAACACCACGAGTCTCCTCGTATATCAGACCTGATATACGCTTCACGCCTCCTCTGCGAGCCAAACGACGGATCGCAGGTTTGGTGATGCCCTGGATGTTGTCACGTAGTACTTTTCTGTGACGCTTTGCTCCACCTTTTCCCAGACCCTTTCCTCCCTTACCGCGACCGGTCATTTTTATTAATTAATTAACAATGAAATGTGTACGCACACGTAAGTAGGTACGAACGAACGCACGTATGAATCTGACTGCAGACTGACTACAATTTTGATTGTGGATCTTCGCCTCGCCCCTCACGGGGCGTGGGGAGCCGGAATCGAGGCGCGTTGCCCCATGGCCGGGGTGTCAATTCGCCGCCCGTTAAGACGGGCGGGTCGTTGGGTTATGGTCACGGTGGGGGAGTTTGCTATCTTCTTGTCGCCCGGGCGGACCGCCCTACCGGGTGAGACCGCTGTTTTACCAGCGGAGGCCCAGCAGGAGCGGTCGACGCTGTGTACCGGGCGGCGGTGTGTTTGGGGGGCCCCCTTATGCCCCGAGGTTGCCGCTGTTGAGCGGCGTGTGAGAGTGGTGGTCAGGTGCGGCAGGTGCGTGGGCGTAGGCGGCGAGCTCCGCCATGCCCTCGAGGACTGCCTGCACCGTGTTCTCGCCCGCTAGGAGCGCCGTGAGGACTCGCTGGAGGATGATTAGGGCCGCCTCTACGGCGCCCCTGCCTTCTGTGGTGAGGCCCCCCGCTCTAGGGGCGGGAGGCTGAGTGGTTGCGGTTGCGGGGGGGCCCCTCGCTCTTGTGGCGGGGGGCTGGGTGGCTGCGCTTCTGGGGGCCTTGGGGGCCCTCTGCGGTCTCGGTGCGGGGTGGGGGGGCCTGGTCGCCTCTGCAACCGCCCTTGGTACCGGGTCCGCCGCTTGTGGCGGGCGGGGCTTCTTTTTCTTGCCCCCTCTCTTCCTCCTTCTCCTAGAGGGGGCTTCGCGCGGGGCGGGGGTGTTCGCCGCCGCCATAAGGGTGGCGGAGGGCGCTTCCCCTTGGATGCCCATGGGGGCGGGTGTGGGATTCGGTGCTAGCCGGGCTCCCCCAGTGATGGGGGCGGTGCCTGCTCGCTTGTTTCTTGATTCTCTGCGGAACACGGGGCATTTGATATCACTCGCCGGGTGGGACCCGCCACAGTTTGCACACGTTGCCGGCTCCTCCAGCGGCCGTGTGCACTCCTTGGCGTGGTGTTCCTCACCGCAGCGCACACATGCGAGCGTGCGGTGGCAGTTCTGGCTGGAGTGCCGGAACTGTTGGCATCTGTGGCACTGGGCGGGGCCTTTTTTACCTCGCCATGCTTCAATCGTCACGCCGGGCATACATAGAAGCTCGTCTATTTCGTATATGGCCGGCGTGAGATCGGGAGTTCTCTTTAAGATGACGAGGTAGATGCAGCCGGGCCTCCCTCGGCGGGCCCGGATGGGGCGGGCGAACTCCGGTTCGAAACCCCGTGTTCGCAGCTCCTCCTGAATCTCCTCTACATCTGTATTGACAGGCAGCCCCCTGATGGCCACCTTCAGGCTTCGGTCTGCTGGTAGTGAGTATGAGAACCATGAGATCCTCTCCTTCTTCTCCAGCTCTGTGAGGTATCGCTGAATAACGCGATACTCATGGTCCTCATTCGGCAGGAAGCGGATTCCTTGTCCGTAGGGGCGCGCGTTTGGCGCCCTCCCTAGGCGTTCCTTGATGACCTTGAAGTGGGTGGTCCAATCCTGGAGCTTCTCCACTATCAGAGGTGGGTATTTAGGCTTCTTTGTGGGGGCGGCCTGCGTCTGGGAAGTTGCAGGGTCCGGGGTCATTTGGCGCGGGGAGCAGGGCTTCGATGCGGTGGGTGTGTGGCCTCTTGTGGCCTCGGCGAACGTCGGTGAGGGTGATGGCGCGCGGTCCACGGGGAGCCGGGTGCGCCTGGCCTCCCTTTGGTTAAGGGGGGTCGGCTCGACGTCGGAGACTACAGTGGTGGTCGGAGGGGGGCAGTGGCGTTTGACCGCTTCCTTGTCCCCCGCTTCGTAGGGGCTGGTCTGTTTTTTCTTGGTCCCCCTCTTTGCATGAGTGGGGGCCGGGATCTTCTGTTCCTCCATGAGGAGTTTGTGGACTCGGAGGATGTCTTCGTTTCTGTCAGCGGCTTCTTCGTACTCGGCTATGTCCATTTCTTCCCCAAGGGAAGAGCGGGACGCGGCGCGGGACGAGTCATAAGAGGCTCGAGATGGTTCGCGCGAGAGCGGCGCGGTTACCGGCGGCGCGGCGCGCGGTGCGGCGCGAGCCGGGCCGGGCGCGGCGCGGTACGAGCCGAGCGAGGCGCGCGACGAAGCGCCCGACGACTCGCGCGAGAGCGGCGCGGTGACTGGCGGCGGCGCGGAGCGGCGCGCCTGTACCTGCGCGGCGCGAGGCGCCTGCGGCGGTGGGGCGCGGGGGGTTTGTGGCGGCGGGGCGCGGGGGGTCTGCGATGGCGCCGGCTTGGCTCTCGGGTCGCGCGGGTGCGCGGCGCGGAGCGGTTGGTGCGGCGCGGCGGCGCGGAGCTCCGAGGCGGAGTTCTCACGCGACATCGGCGTGAGGAAGGGTGGCGTCGTCTGCCTGACTGCCGGGACATATGTCACCGACGCGGCAGGGGATGATTTCCGGGTAGGCAACGACCCTGCGTTGCCTGCCGGGGGATAGGCTGGGGTGTATGGCGTTCCCGCTGTCGGTTGGCGCGCGGGAGCCGCGCTCTGGGCGGTGGCGCCTGCACTGCGGGAACTTCCCGAGGCGGGCCTCTCGTCCGAGCGGCGTGGCTCGCGCGCCAATGAAGCGGGACCGGGTTGCGCCGAGGCGCGGGTCTTCGAGCCCTTAGAAGGACTACTCATGTTGGGGCGGTCACTACAATTTTTCCGGTTCGAGCATTATTTATACCCTACGTGTGACGAGTAGCGCACTATCAAAACGCGATGCCATCCGTGAGTACGAACGAGACAGACGAAGGTAACAATTGTGCGATTTCATTGGTTGGTTGGTATGGTATGGTAGGTACCTACCGTACCACGTACGTAATTATAGATATTGAGTTGAGGTGAAATTATTATGTTTGTTTACTTCAAATTTATTATTATGTATGTAAATATAAATAGTTTAAATTTTTCACATTACATTTACATACATACATACATACATACATACATACATACATACATACATACATACATACATACATACGGAGATGTTATTATTATTATTATTTTTTTTATTTTTTTTATTATTAAGTTACATATTTAAATTATATAATACCTACAATATATAGATTCCGCGTTGCATTTTCTTTCTCATGAGATAGGTATCTTATGGTTGCGAGTTTGTAAAGTTTGTTTGTTTCATTCCAATTCTTTCTTTCTGAATTCAAAAGTACCTACCTATCATAATGTTATACATAATATTATGTATTATGAAGTTATCTAACTACGTATGATTTGATGAAATTTTATACTAGTCTATTATTTATTATATATTAAAAGTTAATTTAAAGTCATAACGTCATGTGGGAAATTGTTTGTTTGATATATATGTGGCCCTGAAAAGGGCCTTTTTATTAGCACGATGCTTGCGCTGCGGGATTAAGTTGAACGAGTTTAGTACACATTCACCACCGGCCGGCCAGCACACGAACAAACAACGGGTGGTTGGTTGGGTGACTAAGCGCGTTCGCCTCTGATCCTGCGCGCCAGCTGTATATCCTTGGGCATGATGGTGACACGTTTGGCGTGAATAGCGCACAAGTTGGTGTCCTCAAAAAGGCCGACCAGATAAGCCTCGCTGGCCTCCTGCAGCGCCATAACGGCCGAACTCTGGAAACGTAGATCTGTCTTGAAATCTTGTGCGATCTCACGGACGAGACGTTGGAATGGCAGTTTGCGAATCAACAACTCTGTACTCTTCTGGTAGCGACGGATCTCACGGAGTGCAACAGTTCCCGGTCTGTAGCGATGCGGTTTCTTGACACCACCGGTTGCCGGTGCACTCTTGCGCGCAGCCTTGGTGGCCAGCTGTTTACGTGGCGCTTTACCGCCTGTGGATTTACGAGCGGTCTGTTTTGTACGTGCCATAGCGAGCGACGACTACGAATCAATGAAAAATATAAAATATAATCGAAAATTTCGAATACGAACGAACACCGAGTCTGCCTGCGTAAACGAATATGACGACGAACGATCGCAGGATCATCACACTACCCCTCACGGGGCATGGGAGCCAGTTCCAGGGCTTTTGCCCTCTGCCTGGGGTGTCATTTCCGCCGCCCGTGAATACGGGCGGGTCCTTGGGTGAGTTAGTATCTTCTTGGTCTTCTTCCGTGTTTCATGTCGCCCGGGCGGACCGCCCTACCGGGTGAGACCGTTGACGAGTCAACGGAGGCCCAGCAGAGGCGGTCTACGCTAGGTACCGGGCGACAGTTTAGTTTATTTTGGAGGCCCCACGGCCTCATTTGCGGTATTGTTGGGGGCGTCTGTGCAGGCTATCAGCTCTCGGGGAAGCGCCTTTTGGTCCGGAGGTCGAGCGTGTAGCGGAGCCAGGTCCTTGATGTGGTCCAGGTCGGATCTATCCGCCCGCTCGAACATCTTTCGTGCGAGTTTTGTGATGAATGCATCCAGGCTCTCGATCCGCAGATCCCTCTGGATCGTGGAATTTCGTACCATCCTCGGGGCGTTCGTGATCTGTCTCAGCGTCAGGTTTTGCTGCGCTCGCAACCGCTTCCTGGTGTCCTCACTAGTGAGGGCGTACCACGCGGGGGCAGCATAAGTGAGCCGGCTGCGTATGTAAGTCTTGAACACCCCGAGCTTCACCCGCAGGGGGATGCGCGGAGAGTTCAGCACTGGATGCAATTGGGCACGGGCGGCTCTGGTCTTTTCGATGACCGTTTTGGTGTGGGGCCTCATGGACAGTTTGGCGTCTATGGTGATCCCCAGGTACTTCGCCACTGGGGACCATTTTATGCTCTGTCCGGCCAGTGTGAGTGGTGGTGGGAGCTTTACGTAGTTGCCTACCATAATTGCCTGCGTCTTCCCGACATTCACCGACAACCTCCACCTGGACAGCCATTCTGGCAATGTGTTTAGTACCTTCTGTACCTTGGCTGCGGCGAATTTTCTATTGTAGGACGCCGCGAAGTAGGCGGCGTCATCCGCGTAGAGGGCTAGTTGGGCTCCCTCTACCAGGGGGATGTCGTCGGTGAAGTAGGAGTACAAGCACGGGGATAGGCAGCTGCCCTGCGGGACGCCAGCTGTGATGCGGTATCCGGCGGACACGGCGTCTTCTACCACCACTTTGAATGTCCTATTTGACAGGAATGATGCGACCACCTTCACTAGGCGGCGGGGGGCTTCAGACGACGAGAGCTTGTGCAGCAGACCCGCGTGCCACACTCTGTCGAACGCCTTTTCCATGTCGAGGAATACTGCGACGGTGTACTCTTTCTTGTTTGTTGCTACCGTCATCGAGTGCAGTACCCTCGACAGCTGCAGCGTAGTGCTGTGTTCAGCGCGGAATCCGAACTGCTCTCGGCGGGGTGTTATGTGCGGCAGTAAGTACCGCAGCAGGAGCGCCTCGAACACCTTGGAGACTGTTGGTAGTAGCGTTATGGGCCGGTAGCTTTCCGGCTTCAGTATGTTTTTCCCGGGCTTGGGCAACATTATGACGTGCCCCAACTTCCAGGAGGCTGGGAATCTTCCCGAGCGCAGGATGCCGTTGAAGAGGCGGGTCATCGTTGCCACCGTTTTATACGGCAGGTGACGTAACGCCGCGTTCGTGATGCCGTCTGCGCCCGGGGCCTTTCTGGGCTTAGTCTTCTTTATTGCTCGCTGTACCATGCCCGGGGAGATGACTGCTGGGTCTTCTTCGGGGGCTACCGGCGATGCGAGGTATGTCTCTAGGTTTCGCTCAACTGTTGCGGTGTGGAGAGAGTCTGCAGTCGGATTCGGCTGGAATTGGCGTTCCAGGTGTTCCGCGAAGATCTCCGCGCGGTCTGCTGCGCGGTATCTGGGTGTCCCGTCGCCATGGAGCAGTGGACGTATTGGGGTCGGGGCGTTTGAGAGTTGGCGGCACAGTTTGTGCATCGCCGCCCAGTCCTCTCCTGCCTTCTCTGCGACCCTCTCCCAACAGTCTGAGTTATGGGAGTCCAACTCGGCCTTCACCTGATCTTTCAGGGCGTAGAGTCTTCGTTTGAGGAGTGGACTTCTTGTCGCTTGCCACCGCTTACGCATGCGCCGCTTGGCAAGGATCAGATCTCTGATTTTTTGGGGGAGCACTTGTAGCTTCCCCCTTGGGAGTGGCGTCTTCGCGTGCTCAAGGGCTTCTTGTATGCGGGCGGTGAGCTCCTCTGCGAGCGCATCTACGTCTTCCGCTGATGTTACAGGCCGAGTCGGTGTGCTCCTGTCCATTTGCTCGGTGAAGGTGGTCCAGTTGGTTCGCTGACGTGGCACTGGGGGTGACACTCTTATCGGTGGTTCCGCCAGGACAACAAGTACGGGTTGGTGGTCCGATCCCAACTCGTCTAGGAGTACTTCTTGGGTGGGCTGGTAGTGGAGTCCCTTGTGGATGACGATGTCTAAGATGTCTGCCCTGTACGCTGGGTTTTCGGGATAGTGGGTCGGGACATCCGGACCGCAGACCGCATATCCTTGGGACTCCGAATCGTCCAGGAGAAGTTTACCGCTCCTATTTGCGGTAATAGAGTTCCATGCCGCGTGTTTGCAGTTTAAATCGCCGGCAATGATGGTGGGTGATGGTGTGTCCAAAAGTGTGTGTATATCCGCCGGTATCAGCAGGTTCTGGGGCGGTTTATACACTGCATATATGCTTAGTTCCTTGCCGGCGATGTTCAGCTCGACGCCCAGAGCGGACATGGAACTCAGGCTTCTGATTGGGATTGGTTGGTGGACGATTCTCCTCTTGATCAGAACTACCAGCCCTCGGCATGGGTGTCCTGTGACGGATCTGTCGTCCTGGCGGTAGGCGAGATATCCCGGAAATTTTATTCTTGTTGCAGGTTCCAGGAAGGTCTCGCCTATGAGTGCCACGTCAATATTCTGTTCCTGCAGTAGGGGGCGAAGGAGTGCGACCTTGTGACGGAGGCCGCGGGCGTTCCAATGGAGGATTCTTATTTCTGGATTATCCATTTATAATCGAGTTTACAATATCTGCGATGCCGTCGAGGACCACCCTGACAGTATCCTCGCCTGCCAGTAGGGCGTGTAGTACCTTCTGCAGCACTATCAGGGCAGCCTCTGCGCCCTTTCGGTGGCCCTCCGTGGTTTCCCGGGCTGGTCCCCCCCCGGGGGGTGCAGTGGGTCTCTTTGGAGCCGTGGTGGCGCTTTGGGTCCTCTGGGGCCCTGCCGCGGGGGCGGGGCGGGGGTGCGCAGGCTCTATAATCTGCGCCGTTTCCGCCTCTGCTTGGGTTTGGGGTGGAGGGGGGGGGGCGGGCTTCTTCTTCCTTTTTCCCCTCTTTCGCCCCCTCCTGTTTGAGGAGGTCGCTCCGCGCTGGGTGGGGGCATTTGCCGCCGCCATGAGGGAGGTGCCTTGTTTCTCCTCTTGGATGTCTGTGGGGGCGGGTTGGGTTCTCTCCTTTCGCCGATCTCCCCCAGAGATGGCGACGGTTCCCGCTTTCTTATTCCGGGCCTCTTTCCGGAAGGCGGGGCATTTGAAATCATTTGCCGGATGGGGCCCGCCGCAGTTAATGCAGGTGGCCGGCTCCTCCAGCGGTCGTGGGCAGTCTTTTGCCGCGTGCTCCTCGCCACACCGCACGCACGCGAGGGTGCGGTGACAGTTGTGGCTGGAGTGCCGGAACTGCTGACAACGGTGGCATTGGGCGGGCCCTTTCTTGCCCCGCCAGGCGTCTATCTTCACGCCAGGCATGCACATCAGTTCTTCGACATCGTAGATGGCTGGCGTGAGGTCCGGAGTGCGCTTTAAGATAACAAGGAATATGCATCCGGGCCTTCCTCTTCGGGCCCGGATGGGGCGGGCGTATTCGGGCTCAAACCCTAGTGCGCGGAGCTCCTCCATAATCTCCTCGGGGTCGGTATCCACCGGCAGCCCCCTCAGGGCCACCTTCAGGCTTCTTTCGGCCGGGAGTGAATAGGAGAACCAAGATATCTTCTCTCGCGTCTCCAGCTCACTCAGGTATCTCTGGATGACGCGATATTCTTGGTCCTCCGTTGGGGTGAAGCGGACCCCTTGTCCGAAGGGGCGCGCGCTCGGGGCTCTCCCCAGGCGCTCCTTGAGCGCCCTGAAATGGGTGGCCCAGTTTGGCAGCTTTTCCACAATGAGGGGGGGGTATCTTGACCTGGGCTTGGCTTGAGTCTGGGTCCCCCCCTGATCTGTCTGGGTCCCCCCCTGATCTGGGGAGGCAGCGGCGTCTGGTTGCGATGTCTGGGGTGCCGCAGTGGGGGGCACGGTTTGATTTGCCACTGTGGGGGGGGAAGGTCCTCTCAACGTGGGGGGGGTGCGCTTGTGCACTGCTTCCGCATAGGAGGTCGACGGCGGTGTTTCAGGCGTCGTCCCGTCCAGTTGTAGCCTGGTGCGCCTGGCCTCTCTTTGGGGCAGGGGGGTCGGCTCGGTTGCAGGTTTCATTTGTGGAGGGGGCGGGGGGGGGCAGTGGCGTTTGGCCACTTCTTCCGGTTCCTCGTCTGGGCTCCTGGTTTTCTTCTTCCTCGCCCCTCTTTTTGCCTGAGGTGGGGGGGAGGGGGAAGTTGGGGGAGGGGGGGTCACTGGGTTGAGAAGGTCCAGGGCTTTGGGGTACCCGGCCTCTTTCCTCAATTCGTGGCCCTGCCGCCTGGCATAATCATACATGCATTGTATTAGACCTGGCGTGGCTCGGCTGTCGCTCTTGCATTCCCCTATGAACGCCAGTTCACTCATCCATTGTTGTACAACTGGAGGGGGGCGGGGGCGGGGGGTATCGGAGTGTTCCGCGACCGAGCTGCTCGACGATGCGCGGGACGACTCGCGCGACGACACTGTTGTCGAGGCGCGGGAGGCGGCTCGCGAGTGTGGTGCGGGGTCCGATGGTGGCGGTGGTGGCGTGGGAGTCGCTAGCGAGCGTGGGTCGCGGGGGGCCTGCGGCGGTGCGGCGCCCGGCGACGGCGGCGGCGGCGCGAGGGGCGCCGGCGGATACGGTTCGCGAGGCGCCTGCGGCGGGGCGGCGCGTGGCGTCGTTGGCGGCGGCGCGGGGGGCGCTGAGGGGCGCGGGTCGCGAGGCGCTAGCGAGCGCGGGTCACGGGGCGCCTGCGGCTGGGTAGCACGCGGCGCCGACGGTGGTGGCGCGGGGGGCGCTAGCGAGCGCGGGTCGCGCGGCGCCTGCGGCGGCGCGGCGCGGGAAGAGGGCGGCGGCGGCGCGGGGGGCGCTAGCGAGCGCGGGTCGCGCGGTGCCTGCGGCGGCGCGGCGTGGGATGAGGGCGGCGGCGGCGCGAGGGGCGCGGGGGGCGCTAGTGAGCGCGAGGCGCGGGGAGTCTGTTGCGGTGCGGCGCGGGGCGTTTGGAGCGGTGCGGCGCGGGGCGCCTGTAGTGGCGCGGCGCGGGTCGCTCTCGCCGACTTGTCGCGCGGCGCTGTTGTTGTTGTTCTGGGTGCCGGGGTCAAATCCGACCGTGGCGTCAGAAACGGTGGAGTCGTCTGTCGCACAGCCGGTACGTAGGTGTGTGATGGTCCGGGGGATGATGTTTGAATGTAAACATTCGGCGACAGTCTTGGAATGCCCGATGGTCGGGGCGCGGCTGCAGTTTGCACTATGGCGCCGAAGGGCGCATGGGGGGTGCAGTCAATCTGGTGGAGATGGTCCAATGATGATGGGTGTGCGGGGATGTTACCGTGAGTGGCAGTCGGTGCTCGACGGGTCGTTCCCGAGGTGGACGGCTCGCTAGTTGCGGCGGTCGACTCCCTACGGGAAGTAGCCGGAGCGGGCTGCTCACTCGGGTCCCGCATTTGCGCCGAGGCGCGAGTTGGGGAGCCCTGAGAAGGGCTTTTCATGTTGGGGCGGTCCCCACCGTGACCTAATCTCTATCCTGCTTAGGAAGAGAGGCTTTCGGCATGCGGTGAAGGGTCCCCTCCGCGCTAGGCGCGGGAGTTTCTTGTTTGTTGTTGCTAAGGCAACGACAACAAAAAAAACAAAAAATATGTAGGTAGGTTCCGTACGGTTGTTAGTGATGTGCTGTGGAGACTCGTAGCAATCCTGACGACGAACTGACCGAGACGGTAGTATTTATAATGTACACGAAGGAGACGGCCTTTGTATATCTATCACTCTCACACAATGAAAATAATACGAACGAAACGAAATGAAACGAAACCCAGGATATTATTTATTAATTTGGTAGGTAGGTAGGTAGGTAGGTAGGTAGGTATGTATGTATGTATGTATGTATGTTTGTACATGCATATTATTGTTATGTATTATAATTAATTTAAATTTTCACAATACCTATATAAAATATATTGTATTGTTGAAGTGATGATAATTGATTGTTATAACATTTTATATAGGATATATTGTATAGGTAGGTATGTATTATTACGTATTATTTATTTAAATAATATGTTTCGTTCGTTTGTATCATGGCTTATATTAATGTTAGCATTATTAAAATAAAAAAAATAATACTTTCAATCATCAGGGTAAGTAAATAAGTAAGTAAGTAAGTAAGTAAGTAATAATATGAATAATTTTTTGGCCCTGAAAAGGGCCTTTTGAGTTAAAATGCTTGTGCATGTTTTGAGTACGCATAAAAGCGTACAAAGATACATGCAAGCACTGTGCGAAGTGCGACGCCTTCCTGCTCCTCCTCACTTGGAGCTGGTGTATTTGGTGACGGCTTTGGTGCCCTCACTCACCGCGTGCTTGGCAAGCTCGCCGGGCAACAGAAGTCTCACAGAGGTCTGCACCTCCCTGGAGGTGATGGTAGAACGTTTGTTGTAATGGGCGAGACGAGATGCTTCAGCGGCGATACGTTCGAATATGTCATTAACGAACGAATTCATAATAGACATGGCCTTGCTGGATATACCGGTGTCGGGATGCACCTGCTTGAGCACCTTGTAGATGTAAATGGCATAGCTCTCCTTCCTCTTGTGCTTCTTCTTTTTCTTGTCGGTTTTGGAGATGTTCTTCTGTGCTTTGCCAGATTTCTTGGCAGCCTTTCCGCTAGTCTTAGGCGGCATAATGTAAGTAGATAGTATTTATGCAAGATAAATCAAACACTGTTAGCGACCGAGGGGTACGTACGTAGCTGACTGACAGACACGTGAGAATGCCTTTGAATTTTTTTTTTTTTTTTTTGGGGAGGACTTAAAGGTGGAGGTCTGAGGGACCATAGACACCCTTACGCGGACTTTTCGGTGAGCGCTTAGGGCTCTCAACCGAGTTAATTTTAGACGACTGACCGCTGAGGGCGCCCCAGTTGGGGCACGAACCTCGGCTCAGGGCGTCGTCGAGGGGACACAAAAGTGGGACGGGCTTCGCCTAAGCGATTTAGAGGAGTTTTAGGGGACAGTCGGATTACTGGTGCGGCTCGGGCCGCCGTTAGTTACGGGGGACGAGACTGACTGAGTGGGACGTCGCGACGGGCCTCTCCGGCGAGGGCGGAAACGCGGGCGGTGTTGTTGTTGTTTCTTCAGGGCTGCGCGAGCCTCCCTATCCTTAATCTGAGCTAGTGTTATTGGGTCATCCGGCTCGCTGAGGGCGAGTTTAGGCCTACGGATTTTTGAAATCTCTGAAGGAGTATAATTGGCTGATTTTACTATTAATGGGTTCGCGTGGTTTAGGGCACGATCGTAATAGTGGCGTGAAGCGCGCTTAATGAATTGTTTAACTGTGGGCAGATTGAGGTCTATGTGTAGATCTAGGTTGCGCATGTACCACGGGGCGCCCGTGGCTTTGCGCATGAAGCGGTTCTGAACCACTTGGAGGCTATGGATCAGCCTAGGGGATGCATGTGCGAACACAGTGCATGCATATAGCATAATGGGGCGGATACACGCGGTGTATAGTCTTACCTTGCTTTTAAGAGCAAGTTTGGACTTTGGGTTAAGCAGGAAATGAAGGCGACCAGACACAAAGAGGGCGCGTGCGCGTACCTTCTTAATGTGGCTGGAGAAGGTCAATCGATCATCCAGGGTTACACCGAGGTATTTGGCTTGCTTTTCCCAGGGGATCGGCTCGCCGAACATAGTGACTGGAGAGGGGAGAGTGGGGCCAAATTTCTTGTCGGTCCTGTAGAACAGGACCGCTTGACTTTTGGTGGGGTTGATTTCGATTCTCCATTTCCTAAACCAAGCACCTAGAGTGTTGGTCGCGGTTTGGAGAACTTTAGCAATGGCCGAGGGGCATAGGCCTGAGTAGTAGATTGCGGTGTCGTCCGCGAATAGAGCTAGCTGCGCTTTGCTAGTTTTAGGGATGTCACTCGTATAGAGTGTAAACAACAGGGGGGACAGCACAGAGCCTTGGGGGACTCCGGCTAGAATGGGGTGGGAGGAGGATAGCGCTCCTATTATTCGGTAGCAAAATTGGCGGTTCGACAAAAAGTCTCGTATGATGGTCACGAGTCTGTCAGGCACTCCGAGTTTGTACAGCTTATATATTAAGCCGTTGTGCCAGACTTTGTCGAAGGCTTTAGCTACATCAAAGAAGAGGACTCCGGTTATTAGATTTTTTTGATATTTGGCTGAGATGTGTTCAACAATACGATGGATTTGTTGAACGCACGAGTGTTTAGTTCGAAAACCAAACTGCTCGTCGGGAATGAGTTTATTAGCGTCGGCATACGCTTTGAGACGGAGATAAATTAATCTTTCATACATCTTGCCCATGACATTGAGCAAGCTGATGGGACGGTAACTAGAGGGCTCGGATTTAGGTTTGCCGGGTTTGGGGATCCCAATTACTTGAGCTTTTTTCCACTGGTGTGGGAAAATGTTATTGGAGAGGGCAGCGTTAAAGATAGCTGTCAGGAGCGTGATGAGGGTAGCCGGGAACAGCTTGACCACTCTATTTGTGATTTTATCCGAGCCCGGGGCTTTCCTTAGGCGGAGGTCCCGGATGATCTGCTTGACCTCGTCCGTGGTCACGGGAGGTAGGGGGTCTTCCTCTTCGTTGAGAGGGGGTGGGGGTAACGGGAGAGAAGCTCGCCGTTCTACTTCGGAATTGACTTCCTCCAGATGGACAGGGTCGATAGGGAGGGAACTGGGTGTACATTGGAGCTCTAGGCTTTCGGCCAGGCATTCGGCCTTTTCTTCGTCTTCGAAGGCGGGTGGAAGGTTGGGCCTTTTTAGAGGTGGAATAGGGGCAACCGTGTCCTTGGTTAGGGCACGTGAGAGTTGCCAAAAGGCTAGGTGGGAGGGTTTGATGTCGATCATGGTCTGGTTCCAGTTGTTTTCGCGTGCCTCAGCCACTCGTTCCTTGACGGCGCGGTGGAGAGTACGCAGACGGACGCGGTTGTTTTCGGTTGGACGACGATCGTAAGCGCGCATGGCTACGTTCTTTTCCCTAATCAGGTCACGTACGTCGTCGGGCAAGCGCCAGCGTCGATTGCTCTCCACTGGTACTGTCCGAGAGCAATCGCTAATGAGCGATTGCACGTGGCTGGTTAGGGAATCGATTGCGCCGACAGCTTCATCAGCGGTGACTATGCTGCTGGGGATTTGATCGAGGTGGACGGATGAGGCAGACTTGAGGCTTTCGCCCAGTTTGTCCCAGTTCGTCACTACCTTGGTAATAGGGGACTGACCTGAATCGGGGGGGCCTGCGTTCGGTGTAAGCTCTAAGATTACAGGTCGGTGGTCGGAGACTAACTCGTGGTGCACTGTCACATCGTGTATGCCTAGGCTCACATTTTGCAACAGTGCTACATCTAGGATGTCAGGTCTGTGGTTAAGTACGTCAGGAAAATGAGTTGGTTCTGTGGGCGCAACTAAGTCGATATTTAGCGGCCCTAGTAGGGATTCTAGAACAATACCTCTGGAGTTAGTCGTATGACAGTTCCAGAGGCGGTGTTTCGCGTTTAGGTCGCCCGCCACTATGACAGAGCTTCCCAAGTCGAAAAGGGTTTTCAAGTCTCTTCTGAGTGATAGTTGGATGTCGCTAGACTCGCGGGAGGGGGAAACGTAGGCTGAAACCAGAATGATTGACTCGTGGCCAGTCATGCCAAGCCTGCAGACCGAGGCTTCAATGTACTCGAGAGAGGGCTGATCCATGGGGGAGCAGTACAAGGACTTTTTGTAGTAAATGAGGGTTCCACCGAGGCGGGAGTTGAGCCTATCGTTGCGAACTATCTGATAGTTGGCAATCTTTGGGTCCCTGTTAAAGGGTTTGAGGAAAGTCTCTTGCACTAGGAGTACGTCAACGTCATGATCTCTCAGGAAGTCTGCGATTTCGTCACGTTGACCACCAATGCCGTTGGCATTGAAAAAGCCGATTTTTACGGAGCGGGGTTTTATTCTGCACACAGTTGTACAATCCATTATGGGTTAACTTGGAATTGAGCTAATGACGAGAAGAGGCGCTCGAACCTCATGGCGATTGTAGCGAGGGCACGACCGTTGCCTTCGTTCATCCTAATCTGGTGGGCTAGTTCCCTAACTTCGCTGGGGTTGAAAGCTTCAGCGAATCGTTCCACCAGGGCGAGATCCGGATAAACGCCGAGGGGGGGGTTTTGTTCCAGCATGGGCTGGTTTACGCGACGAGGTGCCATTTGCACCGGTTTAGAGACAGCGCGAGGGGCGGATGGTAAGGGAGGGGAGTTAGGCCCAGCTGAGGGCTGGGGCTGTGGGGAGCTGCCAGTTGGAGCTGCAGGTGCGGTCTGAGCCGCGAAAGGGGGAAGGGGGAAGTGCCTGCTATTATAGTCAAACACGCCCCAGGGGGAAGGGCGCTGCGGGGCCAGATGGGCCTGAGCAGCGGCTTCAAGGGGTGGTGGGCGGCGTGTGGCGTGCTGAGTCGCGTTGTAAGATGGGCGGGGACGAGGAGCTTTTGGGCACCCGCGGTAGTTGGCGGTGTGACCCAGCTGTTGACACAGCACGCAACCTGGTGGTTCCGTTGTTTCTGAGGGGTTCTTGGGACGGTCGCATTCCTTTGTGGCGTGCGGCTTAAGGCACTTTACGCACCTGGCGGGTGCGAAGCAGTTGCGGGCAGAATGGCCATAGAGCTGGCAATTATGGCACTGGGACGGGAAGCGTCCCTTTTTGGGAGCCTCAACGGATATGCCGGTGAGGTCGCAAACGTGCCGGATCTTAAAGATGGCCTTGCCGGCAACGCCACGGTCAAGGGTGACGAATACCATTTGGTAGGGTGCGTGACCACGCCCCTTATACATGCGGTGTACGCTTTGTACAGGGAGGTTTTGCTCTATGAGCGAGGCCTTGATGTGCTCGACATCAATCTCAATGGGTATGTTTTTGATGACGACCCGAAGGGATCGTTCATCAGGGAGAGTGTAGGTGTGGAAGGCCACCTTTCTCTCCCGAAGCATTTTGGTTAAGGCTCTGTGGTCGTCTGAGTTGGCCACTGTCACCTTGATCCCGTGTTCGACGGGACGAGCGGACAAATAATTGACTCGGTGCGACTTGCACCACGAGGAGACATCCGTCCACTTCCCCTTATCCTGAATGAATAGGGGGGGTGGGGAGTCCTTTTTGGCGGGGACTTGGGACTGGGAGGATGAAGCTCCCGGCGTGGGGGTTGGTGGGCTCACCGGGGTGAGTGGGGCTACCTCGCGTAGAGAGGTAGGGGTTGGGGTCGGGGAGGAGGGTTTAGCTGCTTTTGCAACTGCTGCCTCTTCTAAGGGCTTCTTAGCGCGCTTGCGCTTGCCCCGTTTGCCGACTACGGCAAACTCACCTTCATCCTCTTGCGAGGGAGGGGGTGCCGCGTTTGCCGAGGCAGGGGGGGTCTTGGTAGGAGTGGGAGGCTTGTCGTCTGGCTCAGATTGAGCTGACATCGCGGACGGAGGGCGAGATGGGGATGGGGGCCGGCTAGAAGGGCGGCTCGGAGGGCGGCTTCCGGAAGGGAGGCTACCATACCTCTTCATGAGGTAATCGACTATGGCTTGATCCTGGAGGAGGTCCTCCAGGGTCTCGGGTTTAGTCTGGCTGGCCATAGTGGCCAGCCAGGGGGACCTACTTTTAAAACCTAAATTTTAACTCCCAGGTGGGTGTTCCTGGGGTGAGTAGTACACTCCTGACCGGGGATAGGCCAGGAGGTGTGTGACGACGGGGTGTGCCCTAAGCTAGTGCTTCCGCTGTTGAAGCTTTATTAGCAGCGGAGTTCCTAAGTCCCTGCCTAGCGATAGCTGGGGTCGACTAGGGAAGCCCCCAAGGCCGACTGGTCCAGCCCCGTCCGGGTTTGCGTTTGCCAGAAGGGCAACCGCGAGCGGCCGGGTCACGCTCGAACTAGCTTCGTTAGCACCGTTAGGTATCCGCTAGCCCACCACTAAAATGCGTGGATTTCGCAAGTGGTTTGTGTCGTTCCAGTCAAGGCCGCCTCGAGTAAAAATACAGAAGTATTAATTACTTTCAGCAGCGACAGTGACCAAAACGGCACGGGTGGGTGGTAATGAAAATTACCGTTTGGGTGTCGTTTTGGACAGTGAGCCTCCTCCGGTAAAATACGAGAAGTATTAATTACCGGAATTGGTCCAGTGAACAATTCGACGATGTGTCGATTTAGTCAGAGTTGCCCTCAGTGATATACGTGAAGTATAACTCACTGAGTAGTGGCGACAGAGACCAAACCAACGGAATGGCGGGGTAATGAAAATTACCGGACCGAATAAAAATTCGTGAAGGAGGCGGAGTAGAGCGCAGAAACACGTCCGCACGGTACGACGGCTCGAACAGGAATCGCCCTCGCCTTTGAATTTTATAAATTTCTTATTATGATTCGGGTTATTCGTTCGATTTCGTCAACATAGTGAACGAGCTAAATACGGCCATACTGCCAATCAGCGTAGTGCGTAAAAGAGATGGCAAATATACCCTTCCTTCTCTAACGCTACCTAAAAATAAAAGAACAACAATAATTATGAATATTAGTATTTATTTATCTATCTATCTATCCCTCGTTACCTATTAACTAAATATACTTACTAACTAATGGAGATTAAAATTATTATGAATATTAAATGTAATGTAAGGTGTAATACAAACAAGCAATGTTTGTTTGTTTGTTTGTTTGTTTGTTGTAAATACTACGGCTACTAGGATATAGATAGATATAATTGAATATATAATAGAGATATATTTATTTATTTATTTATTTGGATGGATGGATGGAATTTATAGTAAATTAAATACTTTTCTTAGTAGAATCATATTGCGGCCCTGAAAAGGGCCTTTTGTGATCGCATCGCAAGCCAGATGCGGCGAGCTGACCGTAAATAGGGACTGAGAATATAATAATAATATCTAAGCCTTCTTCTCGGTCTTCTTCGGCAGTAACACAGCCTGAATGTTGGGCAACACACCACCCTGAGCGATGGTCACGCCGGAGAGGAGTTTATTCAATTCCTCATCGTTGCGGATCGCCAATTGGAGATGTCTCGGTATGATTCTTGTCTTCTTGTTGTCACGTGCCGCGTTACCGGCCAACTCGAGGACCTCAGCTGCGAGATATTCCATGACGGCGGCCAAATAGACCGGTGCACCGGCGCCGACGCGCTCGGCGTAATTGCCGTTACGCAGTAATCTATGTATACGACCGACAGGAAACTGCAAACCGGCACGATTAGAACGAGACTTCGCCTTCCCCTTGACCTTGCCACCCTTGCCGCGTCCAGACATTGTCGATGAATAAAATTTACTGCGTGCAAGTAATGAATGAATGTGAAGTTATATTATAATAACACACACAATATAAACGCGAACCAGTGAAATTAATTAATTACAAAACGATCCGGTTTTTTTTTTTTTTTTTTTTTTTTTTTTTTTTTTTTTTTTTTTTTTTTTTTTTTTTTTTTTTTTTTTTTGGGGAGGACTTAAAGGTGGAGGTCTGAGGGACCATAGACACCCTTACGCGGACTTTTCGGTGAGCGCTTAGGGCTCTCAACCGAGTTTACAAATTTTAGACGACTGACCGCTGAGGGCGCCCCAGTTGGGGCACGAACCTCGGCTCAGGGCGTCGTCGGGGGGCACAAAATAGTGGGACGGACTTCGCCTAAGCGATTTAGAGGAGTTTTTAAGGGACGGTCGGATTACTGGTACGGCTCGGGCCAACTACTGGGGACGAGACTGACTGAGTGGGACGTCGCGACGGGCCTCTCCGGCGAGGGCGAAAACGCGGGCGGTGTTGTATTTGTTTCTTCAGGGCTGCGCGAGCCTCCCTATCCTTAATCTGAGCTAGAGTTGTAGGGTCATCCGGCTCGCTGAGGGCGAGTTTAGGCCTACGGATTTTTGAAATCTCTGAAGGAGTATAGTTTGCAGTGTTTACAATCAATGGGTTCGCGTGGTTTAGGGCACGATCGTAATAGCGGCGTGAAGCGCGCTTAATGAATTGCTTAACCGTGGGCAGATTGAGGTCTATGTGGAGGTCTAAGTTGCGCATGTACCACGGGGCGCCCGTGGCTTTGCGCATGAAGCGGTTTTGAACCACTTGGAGTCTATGGATCAGCTTGGGGGATGCATGTGCGAACACAGTGCATGCATATAGCATAACGGGGCGGATGCACGCGGTGTAGAGTCTCACCTTGCTTTTTAGGGCAAGTTTAGACTTTTTATTTAACAAGAAATGAAGGCGACCGGACACAAAACAGGCGCGTGCACGTACCTGTTTTATGTGGTCGGCAAAGGACAAACGATCATCCAGGGTAACACCGAGATATTTGGCTCGCCTCTCCCAAGGGATCGGCTCGCCGAACATGGTGACTGGAGGGGGGGGAATGGGGATGAGTTTCTTGGCGGGACTGAAGAACAGCACCGCCTGACTCTTGGTGGGGTTAATTTCAATTCTCCATTTCCGAAACCAGGGACCTAGGGTGTGAGTCGCGGCTTGGAGAACTTTGGCAATTGCCGTGGGGCTCCTGCCAGAATAATATATTGCGGTATCGTCCGCGAATAGGGCTAGCTGCGCTTTGCTAGTTTTTGGGATGTCACTCGTGTAGAGTGTAAACAATAAGGGGGACAGCACAGAGCCTTGAGGGACTCCGGCTAAAACGGGGTGGGCTGAGGATAGCGCTCCTGTTATTCGGTAGTTGAATTGGCGATTCGACAGGAAGTCTCGTAGGATGGTCACGAGTCTGACTGGCACTCCGAGTTTGTACAGCTTATAAATTAAGCCGTTGTGCCAGACTTTGTCGAATGCCTTTGCAACATCGAAGAACAGGACTCCGGTCATCTGACCTTTCTGAAAGTTAGAGGCGATGTGTTCAACGATACGGTGAACTTGTTGGACGCACGAGTGTCTAGTTCGAAAGCCGAACTGCTCGTCGGGAATGAGTTTATTAGCGTCGGCATACGCTTTGAGACGGAGGTATATTAACCTTTCATACATCTTGCCCATGACGTTGAGCAAGCTGATGGGTCGGTAACTGGAGGGCTCGGATTTGGGTTTGCCGGGCTTATGGATCCCAATTACATGGGCTTTTTTCCACTGATGTGGAAAAATGTTATTGGATAAGGCAGCGTTAAAGATCGCTGTCAGGAGCATGATAAGGGTAGCCGGGAACAGCTTTACCACTTTGTTGGTGATTTTATCCGAGCCCGGGGCTTTTCTCGGGTGGAGGTCCCGGATGATCTGCTTGACCTCGTCCGGGGTCACGGGAGGGACGGGGTCTTCCTCTTCGTTGAGAGGAGGTGGGGGTAACGGGAGAGAAGCTCGCCGTTCTACTTCCGAATTTACTTCCTCCATATGAACAGGGTCGATAGGGAGGGAACTGGGTGTACACTGAAGCTCCAGGCTTTCGGCCAGGCATTCGGCTTTTTCCTCGTCTTCGAAGGCGAGTGGAAGGTTGGGCCTTTTGAGAGGTGGAATATGGGCAACCGTGTCCTTGGTTAGGGCACGTGAGAGTTGCCAAAAGGCTCGATGGGAGGGCTTTATGTCGATCAGTTTCTGATCCCAGCTTTTTTCGCGGGCCTCGGCCACTCGCTCCTTGACGGCGCGGTGGAGAGTGCGTAAGCGGATTCGGTTGTCCTCGGTCGGACGTCTATCGTATTCGCGCATGGCTGCGTTCTTTACCCTAATCAGGTTACGTACGTCGTCGGACAAGCGCCAGTGTCGATTGCTCTCCACCGGAACTGTCCGAGAGCAATCGCTAATAAGCAATTGCACGTGGCTGGACAGGGAGTCGATTGCGCCTACAGCTTCGTCAGCGGTGACAATGCTGCTAGGGATTTGGTCGAGGTGAACGGATGAGGCAGACTTGAGGCTTTCGCCCAGTTTGTCCCAGTTCGTCACGACTTTAGTGAGAGGGGTCCGACCTGAATCAGGGGGGCCTGAGTTCGGTGTAAGTTCTAAGATTACAGGTCGATGGTCAGAGACTAACTCGTGGTGCACTGTCAAGTCGTGTATGCCTAGGCTTACATTCTTCAACAGTGCCACATCGAGGATGTCGGGTCTGTGGTCAAGTACGTTGGGGTAGTGAGTCGGTTCCAGGGGCGCGACTAAATCGATGTTCAGCGGCCCGAGGAGGGATTCTAGTACAATACCTCTGGAGTTGTTCGTATGACAATTCCAGAGGCGGTGTTTCGCGTTTAGGTCGCCCGCCACTATGACAGAGCTTCCTAGTTCGAACAGGGTTTTCAAATCTCTTCTGAGTGATAGTTGGAGGTCGCTTGAAGAGCGAGTTGGGGAAACGTAGGCTGAGACCAGAATGATTGACTCGTGGCCAGTCATGCCGAGCCTGCAGACCGAAGCTTCAATGTACTCAAGTTTGGGCTGATCCATGGGAGAACAGTACAAGGACCTTTTGTAATAAATGAGGGTTCCTCCTAGGGCGGAGTGGAGCCTATCGTTGCGAACTATCTGATAGTTGGCAATCCTGGGATTCCTATGGAAGGGTTTGAGGAACGTCTCTTGTACTAGGAGTATGTCAACGTCATGATCACTCAGGAAATCTGCGATCTCATTTCGTTGACCTGTAATGCCGTTGGCATTAAAGAAGCCTATCTTGATTGAGCGGGGTTTAATTCTGCACACAGTCGAACTATCCATTATGGGTTAACTTTAAATTGAGCTAATGATGAGAAGAGGCGCTCGAACCTCATGGCGATTTGAGCGAGGGCACGACCGTTGCCTTCGTTCACTCTAATTTCGTGGGCTAACTCCCTAACTTCGCTGGGGTTGAAGGCCTCAGCGAATCGCTCCACCAGGGCGAGATCCGGATCAACGCCGTGGGGGGGGTTTGGTTTGGCGCGGCGAGGTGCCGTTGGCACCGATTTGGGGACAGCGCGGGGGATTGGGGCAGGTGGGGAAGGAGTAGGGATGGGGGCGGGGGCGGGAGGTGAGGGAAAAACGATCCGTTTATTTTTTTTTTTTGAGGAGGACTTAAAGGTGGCGGTCTGAAGGACCATAGACACCCTTACGCGGACTATTCGGCGAGCGCTTAGGGCTCTCAGCCGTGTTTGTTTGTGACGACTCACCGCTGAGGGCGCCCCAGTTGGGGCCCGAACCTCGGCTCAGGGCGTCGTCGGGGGACACAAAAAGTGGGACGGACTTCGCCTAAGCGATTTAGAGGAGTTTTTAGGGGACGGTCGGATTACTGACTGTGGCGGCTCGGGCCGTTAACGACTGACTAACGGGGGGACGAGACTGAATCTGAGTGGGACGTCGCGACGGGCCTCTCCGGCGAGGGCGGAAACGCGGGCGTTGTTTCTCGAGGGCTGCGCGAGCCTCCCTATCCTGAATTTGAGCTAAAGTTATGGGGTCATCCGGTTCGCTGAGGGCGACCTTAGGCCTACGGATTTTTGAGATCTTTGAGGGAGTATAGTTGGCAGTTTTGACTATTAACGGATTCGCGTGGTTTAGGGCACGATCGTAATAACGGCGAGATGCGCACTTAATGAATTGCTTAACTGTGGGCAGATTGAGGTCTATGTGTAGATCTAGGTTACGCATGTACCACGGGGCGCCCGTGGCTTTGCGCATGAAGCGGTTTTGAACCACTTGGAGGCTATGGATCAGCTTAGGGGATGCATGTGCGAACACAGTGCATGCATAGAGCATAATGGGGCGAATGCACGCGGTGTAAAGTCTGACCTTGCTTTTTAGGGCAAGTTTGGACTTTGAGTTTAGCATGAAGTGAAGGCGACTGGACACAAGGTAGGCGCGTGCACGAACCTTCCTTATGTGGTTGGAGAAGGACAAACGATCATCCAGGGTAACACCGAGATATTTAGCTTGCCTCTCCCAAGGGATCGGCTCGCCAAACATGGTGACTGGAGGGGGGGGAGTGGGAATGTATTTCTTGGCGGGACTGAAGAACAGTACCGCCTGACTTTTGGTGGGATTTATCTCAATTCTCCATTTCCGAAACCAGGGACCTAGGGTGTGAGTTGCGGCTTGGAGGACTTTGGCAATTGCCGTGGGGCATCTGCCTGAATAGTAAATTGCGGTGTCGTCCGCGAAAAGGGCTAGCTGTGCTTTGCCAGCTTTGGGGATGTCACTCGTGTAGAGTGTGAACAGTAGGGGGGACAGCACAGAGCCTTGGGGGACTCCGGCTAAGACGGGGTGGGGTGAGGATAGCGCTCCTGTTATTCGGTAGTTGAAATGGCGATTCGACAAGAAGTCTCGTAGGATGGTCACGAGTCTGACTGGCACTCCGAGTTTGTACAGCTTAAAGATTAAGCCGTTGTGCCAGACTTTGTCGAATGCCTTTGCAACATCGAAAAAGAGGACGCCGGTCATTTGACCTTTCTGGAAGTTGGCGGAGATGTGTTCAACAATACGATGGACTTGTTGAACGCACGAGTGTCTGGTTCGAAAGCCAAACTGCTCGTCGGGGATGAGTTTATTAGCGTCGGCGTACGCTTTGAGTCGGAGGTAGATTAACCTTTCGTATATTTTGCCCATGACGTTGAGCAAGCTGATAGGTCTGTAACTGGAGGGCTCGGATTTAGGTTTGCCGGGTTTGGGGATCCCAATTACGTGGGCTGTTTTCCACTGGTGTGGAAAAATGTTGTTGGAGAGGGCAGCGTTAAAGATCGCTGTCAGGAGCGTGATGAGGGTAGCCGGAAACAGCTTGACCACTCTGTTTGTGATTTTATCCGAGCCAGGGGCTTTTCTCGGGTGAAGGTCCCGGATGATCTGTTTGACTTCGTCCGGGGTCACGGGCGGGACGGGGTCTTCCTCTTCGTTGAGAGGAGGTGGGGGTAACGGGAGTGAAGCTCGCCGTTCTACTTCCGAATTAACTTCCTCCAAATGAACAGGGTCGATTGGGAGGGAACTGGGGGTACATTGGAGCTCCAGGCTTTCGGCCAGGCATTCCGCCTTTTCCTCGTCTTCGAAGGCGAGTGGGAGGTTGGGCCTTTTTAGTGGTGGAGTAGGGGCAACCGTGTCCTTGCTTAGGGCACGTGAAAGTTGCCAAAAGGCTAGATGGGAGGGTTGGATGTCTTTCATAGTCTGGTCCCATTGGTTTTCGCGTGCCTCTGCCACTCGCTCCTTGACGGCACGGTGGAGAGTACGCAAGCGGACGCGGTTGTCTTCGGTTGGTTGTCGGTCATGGGCGCGCATGGCTACGTTCTTTTCCCTGATCAGGTCACGTACGTCGTCGGGCAAGCGCCAGCGTCGATTGCTCTCCACTGGTACTGTCCGGGAGCAATCGCTAATAAGCGATTGCACGTGGCTGGTCAGGGAGTCGATTGCGCCGACAGCTTCGTCAGCGGTGACTATGCTGCTAGGGATTTTGTCGAGGTGAACAGATGAGACAGACTTGAGGCTTTCGCCTAGTTTGTCCCAGTTCGTCACGACTTTGGTGAGAGGGGTTTGACCTGAATCTGGGGGACCTGCGTTCGGTGTAAGTTCTAAGATTACAGGTCGGTGGTCGGATACTAACTCGTGGTGCACTGTCACGTCGTGTATGCCTAGGCTTACATTCTTCAACAGTGCCACATCGAGGATGTCGGGTCTGTGGTCAAGTATGTTCGGGTAGTGAGTTGGTTCCAGGGGTGCGACTAAATCGATGTTCAGCGGCCCGAGGAGGGATTCAATTACAATACCTCTGGGATTGTTTGTATGACAGTTCCAGAGGCGGTGCTTCGCGTTTAGGTCGCCCGCCACTATGACGGAGCTTCCCAAGTTGAATAGGGTTTTCAAGTCTCTTCTGAGAGCTAGTTGGAGGTCGCTGGAAGAGCGAGATGGGGAAACGTAGGCTGAGACCAGTATGATTGACTCGTGGCCAGTCATGCCGAGCCTGCAGACCGAAGCTTCAATGTACTCGAGTTTGGGCTGATCCAAGGGGGAGCAGTACAAGGACTTTTTGTAATAGATGAGGGTTCCGCCTTTGGCGGAGTCGAGCCTATCGTTGCGAACTATCTGATAGTTGGCAATCTTGGGGTCCCTATGAAAGGGTTTGAGGAAAGTCTCTTGTACTAGGAGTATGTCAACGTCATGATCACTCAGGAATTGAGCGATTTCATTACGTTGACCCGTAATGCCGTTGGCATTAAAGAAGCCTAACTTAATTGAGCGGGGTTTAACTCTGCACACAGTCGTACTATCCATTATGGATTGACTTTGAATTGAGCTAAGGACGTGAAGAGGCGCTCGAACCTCATGGCAATTTGAGCGAGGGCACGACCGTTGCCTTCGTTCAATCTAATTTGATGGGCTAATTCCCTAACTTCGCTGGGATTGAATGCCTCAGCGAATCGTTCCACCAAGGCGAGATCCGGATCGACGCCGAGGTGGGGGTTTTGGTCCCGCATGGGCGGGTTTTCGCGGCGGGGTGCCTTCGGCACCGGTTTGGAGACAGCGCGGGGGGTTTGGGTGGGAGGGGAGGGAGGAGGGATGTTGACGGAGGGTAAGGGAGGGGGGTTGGACCCAGCTGAAGGCTGGGGTTGGGAGGGGGGGCTGGCGGTGGGAGTTGTGGGTGCGGCTTGTGCCGCGAAAGGAGGCAAAGGGAAGTGGGTGTTTAAGGCACCCCATGGAGAGGGACGCTGCGGGGCCAGATGGGCCTGGGTAGCGGCTTCTAGGGGAGGTGGACGGCGTGTCGCATGGTTCGGAGGATTGGATAGGGGGCGGGGACGTGGAGCTTTTGGGCAACCGCGGTAATTAGCGGTGTGGCCCAGCGTGTTGCAGAGGACGCAACCGGGAGGTTCCGTCTCTGCAGTGGGGATTTTGGGGCGGTCGCACTCCTTAGTGGCGTGCGGCTTTAAGCATTTTACGCACCTGGCGGGCGCGTAACAGTTGCGTGCGGAATGGCCGTATAATTGGCAATTGTGGCATTGGGACGGGTAACGTCCCTTTTTGGGGGCCTCCACGGATATGCCGGTGAGGTCGCAAACATGCCTGAGCTTGAAAATAGCCTTTCCGGCTGTGCCTCTTTCGAGGGTGACAAACACCATTCTATAGGGCGCGTGGCCGCGCCCCTTGAACATGCGGTGCACGGATAAAACGGGGAGGTTTTGCTCTTGAAGAGAGCTTTTAATTTCATCCACATCGATCTCGATGGGGATGTTTTTGATGACGACCCTGAGGGATCGTTCATCGGGGAGGGTGTAGGTGTGGAATGACACCTTACGCTCCCGGAGCATTTTTGAGAGGGCTCTGTGGTCGTCAGACGTTGCCACAGTTACTTTGATCCCGTGTTCTACGGGGCGGGCAGATAAATAATTGACGCGGTGCTCCTTGCACCACGAGGACACGCCAGTCCACTTCCCCGCATCCTGAATGAACAGGGGGGGAGGGGAGTCCTTCTTGGAGGGGACTTGGGTTTGGGACTGGGGTTGGGATTGGGGTTGGGATTGGGTTTGGGTTTGGGTTTGGGCAGGGGGACTCCTTGCCGGAATGGGGGTTGGAGGGCTCACTGGGGTGAGTGGGCGGACTTCGCGAAGCGAACCGGGGGTTGGGGACGAGGGTTTGGCTGCTTTCGCAGCTGCTGCCTCTTCTGGGGCCTTTTTGGCGCGTTTGCGCTTGGCCCGCTTCGACACCAAAGTGTACCCGTCATCGGGAGAAGCGGGGGAGTCCTCGTGGTGGGACACTAGGATGATGGGAGCGGAAGGCTCCTCTTCTGACTCGGATTGAGCAGACATTGGGGATGGGGAGCGGGTTGGGGATGGAGGGCGGCTAGAGGGGCGGCTGGAGGGGCGGCTTCCAGAAGGGAAAACGATCCGTTTTTTTTTTTTTTTTTTTTTTTTTTTTTTTTTTTTTTTTTTTTTTTTTTTTTTTTTTTTTTTGGGGAGGACTTAAAGGTGGAGGTCTGAGGGACCATAGACACCCTTACGCGGACTTTTCGGTGAGCGCTTAGGGCTCTCAACCGAGTTTACAAATTTTAGACGACTGACCGCTGAGGGCGCCCCAGTTGGGGCACGAACCTCGGCTCAGGGCGTCGTCGGGGGGCACAAAATAGTGGGACGGACTTCGCCTAAGCGATTTAGAGGAGTTTTAAGGGACGGTCGGATTTCTGGTACGGCTCGGGCCAACTACTGGGGACGAGACTGACTGAGTGGGACGTCGCGACGGGCCTCTCCGGCGAGGGCGAAAACGCGGGCGGTGTTGTATTTGTTTCTTCAGGGCTGCGCGAGCCTCCCTATCCTTAATCTGAGCTAGAGTTGTAGGGTCATCCGGCTCGCTGAGGGCGAGTTTAGGCCTACGGATTTTTGAAATCTCTGAAGGAGTATAGTTTGCAGTTTTTACAATTAATGGGTTCGCGTGGTTTAGGGCACGATCGTAATAGCGGCGTGAAGCGCGCTTAATGAATTGCTTAACCGTGGGCAGATTGAGGTCTATGTGGAGGTCTAAGTTGCGCATGTACCACGGGGCGCCCGTGGCTTTGCGCATGAAGCGGTTTTGAACCACTTGGAGTCTATGGATCAGCTTGGGAGATGCATGTGCGAACACAGTGCATGCATATAGCATAACGGGGCGGATGCACGCGGTGTAGAGTCTCACCTTGCTTTTTAGGGCAAGTTTAGACTTTTTATTTAACAAGAAATGAAGGCGACCGGACACAAAACAGGCGCGTGCACGTACCTGTTTTATGTGGTCGGCAAAGGACAAACGATCATCCAGGGTAACACCGAGATATTTGGCTCGCCTCTCCCAAGGGATCGGCTCGCCGAACATGGTGACTGGAGGGGGGGGAGTGGGGATGAGTTTCTTGGCGGGACTGAAGAACAGCACCGCCTGACTCTTGGTGGGGTTAATTTCGATTCTCCATTTCCGAAACCAGGGACCTAGGGTGTGAGTCGCGGCTTGGAGAACTTTGGCAATTGCCGTGGGGCTCCTGCCAGAATAATATATTGCGGTATCGTCCGCGAATAGAGCTAGCTGCGCTTTGCTAGTTTTTGGGATGTCACTCGTGTAGAGTGTAAACAATAAGGGGGACAGCACAGAGCCTTGAGGGACTCCGGCTAAAACGGGGTGGGCTGAGGATAGCGCTCCTGTTATTCGGTAGTTGAATTGGCGATTCGACAGGAAGTCTCGTAGGATGGTCACGAGTCTGACTGGCACTCCGAGTTTGTACAGCTTATAAATTAAGCCGTTGTGCCAGACTTTGTCGAATGCCTTTGCAACATCGAAGAACAGGACTCCGGTCATCTGACCTTTCTGAAAGTTGGAGGCGATGTGTTCAACGATACGGTGAACTTGTTGGACGCACGAGTGTCTAGTTCGAAAGCCGAACTGCTCGTCGGGAATGAGTTTATTAGCGTCGGCATACGCTTTGAGACGGAGGTATATTAACCTTTCATACATCTTGCCCATGACGTTGAGCAAGCTGATGGGTCGGTAACTGGAGGGCTCGGATTTGGGTTTGCCGGGCTTATGGATCCCAATTACATGGGCTTTTTTCCACTGATGTGGAAAAATGTTATTGGATAAGGCAGCGTTAAAGATCGCTGTCAGGAGCATGATAAGGGTAGCCGGGAACAGCTTTACCACTTTGTTGGTGATTTTATCCGAGCCCGGGGCTTTTCTCGGGTGGAGGTCCCGGATGATCTGCTTGACCTCGTCCGGGGTCACGGGAGGGACGGGGTCTTCCTCTTCGTTGAGAGGGGGTGGGGGTAACGGGAGAGAAGCTCGCCGTTCTACTTCCGAATTTACTTCCTCCATATGAACAGGGTCGATAGGGAGGGAACTGGGTGTACACTGAAGCTCCAGGCTTTCGGCCAGGCATTCGGCTTTTTCCTCGTCTTCGAAGGCGAGTGGAAGGTTGGGCCTTTTGAGAGGTGGAATATGGGCAACCGTGTCCTTGGTTAGGGCACGTGAGAGTTGCCAAAAGGCTCGATGGGAGGGCTTTATGTCGATCAGTTTCTGATCCCAGCTTTTTTCGCGGGCCTCGGCCACTCGCTCCTTGACGGCGCGGTGGAGAGTGCGTAAGCGGATTCGGTTGTCCTCGGTCGGACGTCTATCGTATTCGCGCATGGCTGCGTTCTTTACCCTAATCAGGTTACGTACGTCGTCGGGCAAGCGCCAGTGTCGATTGCTCTCCACCGGAACTGTCCGAGAGCAATCGCTAATAAGCGATTGCACGTGGCTGGTCAGGGAGTCGATTGCGCCTACAGCTTCGTCAGCGGTGACTATGCTGCTAGGGATTTGGTCGAGGTGAACGGATGAGGCAGACTTGAGGCTTTCGCCCAGTTTGTCCCAGTTCGTCACGACTTTAGTGAGAGGGGTCCGACCTGAATCAGGGGGGCCTGAGTTCGGTGTAAGTTCTAAGATTACAGGTCGATGGTCGGAGACTAACTCGTGGTGCACTGTCAAGTCGTGTATGCCTAGGCTTACATTCTTCAACAGTGCCACATCGAGGATGTCGGGTCTGTGGTCAAGTACGTTGGGGTAGTGAGTCGGTTCCAGGGGCGCGACTAAATCGATGTTCAGCGGCCCGAGGAGGGATTCTAGTACAATACCTCTGGAGTTGTTCGTATGACAATTCCAGAGGCGGTGTTTCGCGTTTAGGTCGCCCGCCACAATGACAGAGCTTCCTAGTTCGAAAAGGGTTTTCAAATCTCTTCTGAGTGATAGTTGGAGGTCGCTTGAAGAGCGAGTTGGGGAAACGTAGGCTGAGACCAGAATGATTGACTCGTGGCCAGTCATGCCGAGCCTGCAGACCGAAGCTTCAATGTACTCAAGTTTGGGCTGATCCATGGGAGAACAGTACAAGGACCTTTTGTAATATATGAGGGTTCCTCCTAGGGCGGAGTAGAGCCTATCGTTGCGAACTATCTGATAGTTGGCAATCCTGGGATTCCTATGGAAGGGTTTGAGGAACGTCTCTTGTACTAGGAGTATGTCAACGTCATGATCACTCAGGAAATCTGCGATCTCATTTCGTTGACCTGTAATGCCGTTGGCATTAAAGAAGCCTATCTTGATTGAGCGGGGTTTAATTCTGCACACAGTCGAACTATCCATTATGGGTTAACTTTAAATTGAGCTAATGATGAGAAGAGGCGCTCGAACCTCATGGCGATTTGAGCGAGGGCACGACCGTTGCCTTCGTTCACTCTAATTTCGTGGGCTAACTCCCTAACTTCGCTGGGGTTGAAGGCCTCAGCGAATCGCTCCACCAGGGCGAGATCCGGATCAACGCCGTGGGGGGGATTTTGTTTGGCGCGGCGAGGTGCCGTTGGCACCGATTTGGGGACAGCGCGGGAGATTGGGGCAGGTGGGGAGGGAGTAGGGATGGGGACGGGGGCGGGAGGAGAGGGGCCAGCTGAGGGCTGGGGTTGTGTGGAGCTGTCCACCTGAGCTGCGGGTGCGGTTTTAGTCGCAAAGTGGGGTAGGGGGAAGTGGTTGCTTTCATAGTTGAAAGCTCCCCACGGTGAAGGGCGCTGCGGGGCCAGATGGGCCTGTGCAGCGGGTGCTGGAGGGGGTGGACGACGCGTTGCGTTACGCGGCGAGTCGTATGAGATACGGGGGCGAGGCGCTTTTGGGCATCCGCGGTAATTCGCGGTATGCCCTAGCGACTGGCAGAGGACGCAACCAGGTGGTTCCGTTGCCTCTGCGGGGTTCTTTGGACGGCTGCAATCTTTGGTTGCATGTGGGATCAGGCATTTGACGCACCTAGCTGGTGCGTAACAATTGCGGGCGGAGTGGCCATAAAGTTGGCAGTTGTGACATTGGGACGGGTAACGTCCCTTCTTGGGTGACTCTACGTAGAAGCCTGAAAGGTCACACAACTCTTTCAGGCGGAAGATGGCCTTTCCGGCTGGTCCACGGTCCAGGGACACGAAGACCATGTTGTAAGGGGCGTGACCGCGACCTTTGTACATCCGGTGGACGGATTGCACCGGGAGGTCCTGGTTGAGGAGGGATTGTTTGATGTACTCGACATCAAACTCTTTTGGGACATTTTTGATGATGACCCGGAGGGATCGCTCATCTGGGAGAGTGTAGGTGTGGAAAGCCACAAACCTATCTCGGAGCATTTTGCTCAGGGCTCTGTGGTCGTCAGAGGTGACCACAGTGACCTTGATCCCGTGCTCAGTGGGACGGGCGGACGTGTAATTGACACGGTGCGTCTTGCACCATGTAGAGACCTCAGGCCACTTTACCTTGTCCTGAATGAACAGGGGAGGTGGCGAGTCTTTCTTCTGGGACTGGGGTACGGGGTTAGGGACGGGTAGGGTACCAGGGATCCTATGGATAGGGATATCCATAGGAGTGGGAGCGGGGGAGAGCCCTCTCTGGCTGATGGAAGGGGAGCCAGGGGTAAGGGTCATGAGAGGCAAGATGGGAGTGGGAGAGGGTGTGGGGGATTGAGAGGGCTTGGCCGCTTTCGCGACTGCCGCCTCCTCGGAGGGTTTCTTGGCTCGCTTGCGCTTGCCACTCTTGGTTAGGACTTCGGTGAAGCCGTCGTCCGAGGATTGGGTGGGGGGAGGAGCCACGCTTGAGAGCGGGGGCTGGGACGGGGGAGGGATCTCGCTAGAAGGCGAGGGTTGGGTGGGGGGAAGGACGTCGCTAGGGCGCGACAGTTGGGTCGGTTGGGTCAGGGGGGTGGAGGGGGAGCTCGCAATGGAGCATGCCGACATGGCGGAGGAGGGGCGGGAGGGTGTCAGAAATGGCAAGTTGCCATGACGCTTGATCAGAAATGACAACGTAATTTCATCCTGGAGGATATCCTCCAGGGACTGCGGGTTAATCTGGCTGGCCATAGTGGCCAGCCAGGGGGACCTACAAAAAAACTCTAATTTTCTCCCGGGTGGGTGCGCCCGGGGTGAGTATTACTCTCCTGGCCGGGGTAAGGCCAGGAGGTGTGTGACGAACGACGGGGTGTGCCCTAAGCTGGTGCTTCCGCTGTTGAAGCTTTATTAAGCAGCGGAGTTCCTACGTCCCTGCCTAGCGATAGCTGGGGTCGACTAGGGAAGCCCCCAAGGCCGACTGGTCCAGCCCCGTCCGGGTTTTGCGTTTGCCAAAAGGGCAACCGCGAGCGGCCGGGTCACGCTCGAGCTAGCTTCGTTAACACCGTAAGGTATCCACTAGCCCACCACAGAAAGTCGTGGTTTTTGCAGGGTTTTTGTGTCGCTCTCGTCAAGGCCGCCTCCAGTAATAATACGGAAGTATTAAATACTTTCACCAGCGACGGTGACTAAAACGGCACAGTTGGTTGGTAATGAAAATTACCGATTGGGTGTCGATTTGAGCACTTAGCCTCTTCCAGTGAAATACGCGAAGTATTAATCACTGGAATTAGCCTAATGAGCAATTCGACGAAATGGCGAGGTAATAAAATCACCGGACCAAAATTCCGAGAATGCCGGGTAGCCGAACAATGCCACTATAAAAGCGACCGTCCGGTACGACGGCTCAAACGGAACTCTCAAAACGATCCGGATTTTTTTTTAAACCTTTATATGCAATAGTAGATCGTCAAACGCTATACTAAGACGACGAGCGAACTCGAACGAGCTACGGTGAGCCAGAACGTAATGGACGTGGTGGATATTTTAAATTGAAATTGAGTAAGGGAGAGAGAGCGAGAGAGTAAGTGAGTGAGAGAGAGCGAGCGAGCGATCGAGAGCGGGGGGAGGGCGGGGTGTAGGGAGGAGAGAGAATAAGTGAAATTCGTGAAAATATGTATTAATTAGGTAATTTGTTTTGTGCGATGAAATATGAATGAATCTTACATCTGGATGTGAAGTTATGATAAAAATTATGAGAAATTTATCATATAAAAAAAAAAAAAATAACCACGAAGTGTAAGGCGATCGCTCGCTGCGCTTCGCGATCGCCTTACACTTCTAACCTAATCAATCCATGTACATTTTGAATAGAAAGGATAAACGGGCAGGGCAGGGCAGGGCAAGTAGCTACCTTTCTTTAATATGTATTACAAATGTGATTTTGAAAAGTTTAAAATGTACGTATGTATATATCAATCGGGCGAATGGATAACGTACTAACTGCGTACGTACGTACCCAAGTAATTATTATTTTGATGAAATAAAATAAGAAGGAAGGAAGGAAGGAAACAAACAATGGTGTCGTCATCGTCGTCATCGTTGTAAACAAACACACGATATTTGTTGATATTGGAATGGAATAATATGTTAGCCCTGAAAAGGGCTTTTTGGTATAAGTACATAATTGTGTGTATGTACGTCACGTCGTGCGTGCCGTGCCGTGCCGGCCGCTACTTGCTGCTGCAGGCGGCGCACACCAACCACCCACGCACCGGTGCGGTGCGGTGCGGCGCGACGGCTGGCTGCTGCGGCAGCGGCGGCGGCGGCGGCGGCGCGAGGCGCGCGGCTGTTGCTGCCAGAGTCCGTCAACTTTACTTCTTAGCTGCTGCCTTTTTGGTGGCGGCCTGCTTAGATTTGGATGCGGCGGCGGCGGCCTTCTTAGGTTTGGGCGCTTTTGGTTTCTTCGTAGGCGGCTTGGCGGTTTTCTTGGCTTTTGGCGCGGCGCCGCCGCTCTTACCTTTAGCGGGGGAAACTGCTGCGGCGGCCTTCTTAGCTGCCGCGGCGGGCTTCTTCTTGGCGGCGGCTGCTTTTTTATCCTTCGTAGCGGCCGCCGACGAGGCGGCTTTTGACGATTTCGACGGCGATGCGGAAGCAGCAGATGCACCCCTCTTGTTGGTGCCCTTAGTCGCGGCGGCGGCGGCGGCAGCGGACGATTTTTTACTACCTTTAGATGCGGACGCACCAGACGAGGCTGCGGTCTTGGCGACGGCCTTACCCGCGCTGCCGGTTGGCTTCTTCGCGGTAGATGATTTTGATTCCAGTTTAAACGAGCCCGATGCACCTTTGCCTTTGGTCTGTATCAGTGTACCGGATTCGACGGCGCTCTTCAAATATTTCCTGATGAACGGCGCCAGCTTCTCCGCGTCAACCTTGTACTGAGCGGCTATGTATTTCTTGATCGCCTGAAGTGACGATCCGCTGCGCTCTTTCAACTCCTTGATGGCGCTGTTGACCATTTCCGAAGTTTTCGGATGTGTCGGTTTCGCCTTGGGTTTCTTGGCTCCGGCGGCGGACGCTTTCGGTTTCTTCGCAGGAGTGGCCGGCGCCGGTGCTTCTGTAGCTACAGCTGTGTCTGCCATTTTTGCACAACAAAAATCAAATCACTCACAATCACAAAGCTTAATAAGTATGTATATTGAAAGAACAGACAGACAATCAGTCAGTATTAGTAGATTAGATGTCGCCACTGCAAATTTATCATTTTACCAATACACATCGAGGCATTACCGTAAGGAGAGCCGCGGTGTCGTGAGACGTTTTCTCGTATGAACACTTCCAACTTTTCACTAACACCTATATAAATTATTATATTTTTAACATGGTTCTATAATTATTAAAACATTAATATATATTTATATGAATACATCATGAACGTGTTCACGTAACGTTCACTTAAAACGGTTCTCAAGTGCATTACATGACGCGCTACAGGTGTTTATTTTCATCGCCTCGTATGCATCGTGCTTAGTGTCCAGTTCAAAAGTGATTTTTCTCTATAAAACGTAAAGATTTTACCTATATCGGTCGATAAGTAAACGGTGAAGATTCCGAACTTGAAACACAAAAAGATTTCACTCCTCTCTAGACATATTGTGACCGTTTTGACGAGTGTAACGTGGACGGTCGTAAAACAGCAACAACTACTATTTTCTGAACAGCTGCTGCTGCCGACCGACCGACCGATGAAACTGTTGATGTTTCCTATCCAAGACTCGTACAATTTGATTGATTTGATTGTTGTACATTTAATATCTACTTACTTACTTAGTACCTAATTAGAACATTGCATAATGTCAATTATGGACTATTTACATAATATTATACACATATCTGCCTGACAGACAATAGGTATACCTAAATAGTTATTCATTCATTTAGTCTATTATTAGTCTATATTACTTAAATAAATGATGCTGTGCACTCATTAGAAAACGTTACAAAAACAAACTTACTTAGGTACTAAATTTTGAATGTGTCATGTTTTCGTTTTATAATAATAATAATATATGTACTAGCTGTTTCTTTTACCCGCGTTCCCGAGGGATCTTATTTTTTCCCGGGATAAAAAGTAGCTAGCCTATGTGCTATTCCAGACTATAATCTATTTCCATGCCAAATTTCATCCAGATCCATTCAGCCGTTCTCGTGTAAATGAGTAACAAACATCCAAACTTTCCCATTTATAATATTAGTAAGATGTAGGTATTATCAAAGTAGCTGTCTTGGCGTCTATGTACCTACATATTTAAGGTAGGTAATCTTGTACTTGTTGTAACTTATTGTATGTATGTATGTATGTATGTATGTATGTATGTATGTATCTATCTATCTTTATTATTATGTATAAAAAAATATGGATAGGATACGGTAGGTAGGTAAGTAAGTCATAGGTACATACATTCATCGTACGTAATTCGTAAGGTACACTACGATACAGAAACAGTTTGCATCAAGTATTAATTATAAACAAACGGAATTATTTGCGGCCCTGAAAAGGGCCTTTTGTTTGTGTGTACGTAGGTATATGTTCGTCTCGATCAATAAATATAGCAGGTATATTTCGATCGATCGATATTAACACATCCCGACACGAAGACGTCGGTGTTTTTAACCACCGAAACCGTACAGTGTACGTCCCTGACGTTTCAGAGCGTAGACTACGTCCATGGCGGTGACAGTCTTCCTCTTCGCGTGTTCAGTGTAAGTGACAGCGTCACGGATCACGTTCTCTAGAAACACTTTAAGAACACCACGAGTCTCCTCGTATATCAGACCTGATATACGCTTCACGCCTCCTCTGCGAGCCAAACGACGGATCGCAGGTTTGGTGATGCCCTGGATGTTGTCACGTAGTACTTTTCTGTGACGCTTTGCTCCACCTTTTCCCAGACCCTTTCCTCCCTTACCGCGACCGGTCATTTTTATTAATTAATTAACAATGAAATGTGTACGCACACGTAAGTAGGTACGAACGAACGCACGTATGAATCTGACTGCAGACTGACTACAATTTTTCCGGTTCGAGCATTATTTATACCCTACGTGTGACGAGTAGCGCACTATCAAAACGCGATGCCATCCGTGAGTACGAACGAGACAGACGAAGGTAACAATTGTGCGATTTCATTGGTTGGTTGGTATGGTATGGTAGGTACCTACCGTACCACGTACGTAATTATAGATATTGAGTTGAGGTGAAATTATTATGTTTGTTTACTTCAAATTTATTATTATGTATGTAAATATAAATAGTTTAAATTTTTCACATTACATTTACATACATACATACATACATACATACATACATACATACATACATACGGAGATGTTATTATTATTATTATTTTTTTTATTTTTTTTATTATTAAGTTACATATTTAAATTATATAATACCTACAATATATAGATTCCGCGTTGCATTTTCTTTCTCATGAGATAGGTATCTTATGGTTGCGAGTTTGTAAAGTTTGTTTGTTTCATTCCAATTCTTTCTTTCTGAATTCAAAAGTACCTACCTATCATAATGTTATACATAATATTATGTATTATGAAGTTATCTAACTACGTATGATTTGATGAAATTTTATACTAGTGTATTATTTATTATATATTAAAAGTTAATTTAAAGTCATAACGTCATGTGGGAAATTGTTTGTTTGATATATATGTGGCCCTGAAAAGGGCCTTTTTATTAGCACGATGCTTGCGCTGCGGGATTAAGTTGAACGAGTTTAGTACACATTCACCACCGGCCGGCCAGCACACGAACAAACAACGGGTGGTTGGTTGGGTGACTAAGCGCGTTCGCCTCTGATCCTGCGCGCCAGCTGTATATCCTTGGGCATGATGGTGACACGTTTGGCGTGAATAGCGCACAAGTTGGTGTCCTCAAAAAGGCCGACCAGATAAGCCTCGCTGGCCTCCTGCAGCGCCATAACGGCCGAACTCTGGAAACGTAGATCTGTCTTGAAATCTTGTGCGATCTCACGGACGAGACGTTGGAATGGCAGTTTGCGAATCAACAACTCTGTACTCTTCTGGTAGCGACGGATCTCACGGAGTGCAACAGTTCCCGGTCTGTAGCGATGCGGTTTCTTGACACCACCGGTTGCCGGTGCACTCTTGCGCGCAGCCTTGGTGGCCAGCTGTTTACGTGGCGCTTTACCGCCTGTGGATTTACGAGCGGTCTGTTTTGTACGTGCCATAGCGAGCGACGACTACGAATCAATGAAAAATATAAAATATAATCGAAAATTTCGAATACGAACGAACACCGAGTCTGCCTGCGTAAACGAATATGACGACGAACTGATTTTTTTTTTTTTTTTTTTTTGGGGAGGACTTAAAGGTGGAGGTCTGAGGGACCATAGACACCCTTACGCGGACTTTTCGGTGAGCGCTTAGGGCTCTCAACCGAGTTAATTTTAGACGACTGACCGCTGAGGGCGCCCCAGTTGGGGCACGAACCTCGGCTCACTGTGTATCCTTATTGTGTCTAATAGTAGGTGTGTGTTTGGTTATTGGTGCGCTTGCATTTCGATTGCGTGTGTGTTTCATTTTCTAATCTATTTAAAAAAACCAAACCGCCATTTTTCGGGCAGTGAGCGGCATGGCAGCGTGTTAATGTGTCAGTTTTTGTGTAATTTTTATTGTCATGTCTTCTGTTTGGAAATTCTTTACAAAAAAAGGAAACAACGAACCTGTTTCCTGCAACTTATGCGGAAAGACGTATAAAACATGTGGTAACACCACAAATTTAGCTACGCACTTGAAAACCAAGCATCACCATGCATACTTGCAGTTCGTCAACATGCATGAGAAACCATCAAAGTCAAATAAATCTGGTAATGAAAAAGTGTCGACAGGCGCAGACATCAGTACTGACGATGTACTCGATGTAAGTATCAAATCTAAGAATAATCACTAAAATTACAGTAGGTAGGTAGTCCACCAATAGGTTATGAATTTAACTTGTTTTATGTTTTGCTAGGTTAATTTGCCAAGTACAAGTAATCAGCATAATCAGCAAGTACAAGAAGAGTCTTCTTCCGATACACAATTCTTCAATCAAACTGTTAAAAAGAGAAAGCAAGTAATACAACCCACACTAGCAAGTTGTTTAGAGAGAAGTTCAAGCTTTGAAGGTAAGTTGGGGGGAAAAAAATAGCATTATACAGCAAGTGTTAGAAATAAAAAATAAAAATTGACGAAATTACATAGGAATGTAGTCGATGTCGATTAATTAAATGGTTTATGTTCAGATTTTTCGTATTTCTGAGACTCCGACGTCTGTCCGTCTGCCTGTCTGTCTGTCGTGAACACACTTATGTAAAATGTAAGTTAGGTATTGGTGTTCATGAATTTACGAAAACTAAGTTTATTTTAGGCATCAGATATTTAATCCATCTGACTTTTAAGTAAAAGTATTTTAATCAGTAAAAAGTATAGTAATAGCATTATTTATGTACTTACGGTAATTTTTATATTTCAGAAGGCGGACAGAAACAGTGAAGTGACACAGAAATTAATTTATATGATATGCACGGACAATTTACCACTATCATGTGTAGAAAAAAAGGGCCTGCAAAAATTTGTTCGCACAATTTGCCCTCTCTATAAACTGCCGTCCAGAAAAAAGGTTGTGTATTTATTATTTATATTAAAAATATAATTTTATATTTTTCAATTCATAGTGAGATAACCAACTTGTTAATGATTTCAGATAACGCACTTGGTACAAAACAGATACAATACAATAAAGGAGATCGTTATAAAAACCTTAGATGAGAAAGTTTTCGTATGTTTCACAAGTGACATACTTACTATCACCAATTCAACAAGGAGTTTTTTAGTATTGACGGTTCACTTTATTGACACCATAAATGGATCGCCTGTTCTTCAGAGCTTGAACCTATGTGCGCAGAAACTTTCCCAGGTACATTTGAAGTACTGTATAATATAATATAAGATCAACATAATCCAACAGTTTTAAATTGTATTATTACTATTTAAACAGTGTATTTTCCTACATAATTTTTTCAGGGTCACACAGGACAGTACATCCTAGAATGTTGGAAAGAAATATGTGAAGAGTTTAAGGTTGACAAAAATAAAATTGTATCTATTACCACTGACGGTGGTGCAAATATAGTGTCAGCAGTACGATTATTCTTAGGTGAAGGTCAGAGGATTCCCTGCATGGCTCACTGCTTAAACCTTGTAGTTGATGGGGTACTGAGAGAAATTAATGCATTTTCAGCGCTTTGCGATCACGTCAAAACCATTGTGACGTTTTTTAAGCAGTCTGTTAATGCCATGGACCAATTAAGAGCTGAACAAGAATCATCTGGAAAAAAAGAAGGCGAGGTATTGACATTGATCCAAGCTGTCAGCACTCGATGGAACTCTTGCTTGGATATGTTAGAAAGATTCGTCAAATTGTCTGCACTAGTAGCTAAAATTTTAGCTATCAAAAGCCAAACAAATAAGAATACCCCAGACATGGTTACAACTTTGCAACTTAATATAATACGCGACCTTATTGTTCTTCTTGGCCCTTTCAAAGAAGCAACTGAAGAAATAAGTGGTGAAAATTATGTGACGGCAAGTTTAGCCATTCCTATATTAAATTTAGTTCGCCAAGTAACCGATCAAGCAGTTCCATCGACCACTGTAGGGATAAATGTAAAACAGGCTTTACTAAACAAAATTGAAGAGAAACTAAGTCCTTTAGAAATGAATACTTTTCTCTCAGTAGCTACCATTTTGGACCCTCGTTTCAAGCGTATCCACTTCAATTCTCCAATTGCCGTATCAAATGCTATATCGAAACTAAGTAACGATATTCGCTCAGAACACAGGCGTAGAGGACAACGTTCTCCAGATGTAAGGTCTAACACAGTAGAATCCGAACAAGCAAATCAGTCTTCTATCTGGTGCAGACATGAAAAATTATTAAATCTGAGCACAGCTACACAAGAGGTCCCAAGCTCTGGCTCTGTCCCCAATGAGCTTAAGCAGTATCTAGACCAACCACTTCTAGAATAATATTTGGGTAAATTGCCGACATTTCACGCCGGTTCTTTCAGAAATTGCTCTGAAATATTTGATATGTCAAGCTTCATCAGTATCATCCGAAAGGGTTGCTTCGGTTGTTAAATTAACAGTGCCGGACAACAGAAGCAGACTAACTGGGGAGCACATTAAACAAAGAGTGCTGCTGATGTCCATTTCAGATAAATACTGGTTCGAATAAATAACTTGTTCATATAATTTTTTTTAATAAATAATAAATATGGCAGATTGTGTATTAAATTTATTTAATATCAAATTTTCCACAGCGTATTATAAGTAACCGCTTCGGGAAAAAATATCGATATATCGAAATATCGATATTTTGCCCATCCCTACGGTATCCTGCGCTCGGGTAGATTCCCAGACAAATGGAAAACAGGGCACGTGATAATGTTGCCCAAGCCCGGGAAGAACATATTGAAGCCGGAGAGCTACCGGCCTATCACACTGCTCCCAACAATCTCCAAGGTGTTCGAGGCGCTCCTATTGCGGTACCTACTACCGCACATCACACCCCGCCGCGAGCAGTTCGGATTCCGCGCTGAACACAGCACAACGCTGCAGCTGTCGAGGGTACTGCACTCGATGACGGTAGCGTCAAACAAGAAAGAGTTCACCGTCGCAGTATTCCTCGACATGGAAAAGGCGTTCGACAGAGTATGGCACGCGGGTCTGCTGCACAAACTCTCGTCGACCGATGCCCCCCGTCGCCTAGTGAAGGTGGTTGCATCCTTTCTGGAAAACAGAAAATTCCAAGTGGTGGTCGAAGACACCGTGTCTGAAGAGCATAGCATCACAGCAGACGTCCCGCAAGGCAGCTGCCTATCACCGTGCCTGTACTCCCACTTCACTGATGACATCCCCCTGGTAGAGGGATCCCAACTGGCTCTCTATGCAGATGACGCCGCCTATTTCGCGGCGTCCTACAACAGAAGATTCGCTGCCGCCAAAGTGCAAAAAGCACTAAACCTGCTGCCAGAATGGCTATCCAGATGGAGGTTGTCAGTGAATGTCGGGAAGACGCAGGCCATCATGATAGGCAACTACGTCAAACTCCCACCACCACTCATCTTAGCCGGACAAGAAGTTAAGTGGTCCCATGTGGCCAAATACCTAGGGATCACTATTGATCCCAAACTATCAATGAGGCCCCACGTCAAGGAAGTCGTCGGGAAGACCAGAGCCGCTCGTGCACAACTGCATCCAGTGCTAAACTCTCCGCGCATCCCTCTGCGGGTGAAGCTCGGGGTGTTCAAAACCTACATACGCAGCCGGCTTACATACGCTGCTCCCGCTTGGTATGCCCTCACAAGCGAGGACACCAAAAAGCGGCTGCGTGCACAACAACACCTTACACTAAGGAAAATAACGAACGCCCCGAGGCTGGTACGAAATTCCACAATCCAGAGGGACCTGCGGATTGAGAGCCTGGATGCATTCATCTCGAGACTCGCGAAGAAGATGTTCGAACGGGCGGACAAATCCAAACTGGACCACATCCGTGACCTGGCCCCTCTACACGCCCGTCCCCCAGATCACAAAGCATTACCCCGAGAACTGATCACCTGCACCCCCGACGACGCCTAGAACCCAAACCTGAACCATAACCAGGCTGCCACTGTGGCGACGACCATCCCTACTGGATCACCGCTGGAAAACATATTAAACTCCAAGGACCCGCCCGTTTTAACGGGCGGCGAAACTGACACCCCAGCCAGAGGGCAACGCGCCCTGATGCTGGTTCCCCGTGCCCCGTGAGGGGCAATGAGAAGATTATACGTTCGGAATGGCGGACGATTCCTGTTCGAGCCGTCGTACCGTGCGGACGTGTTTCTGCGCTCTACCCCGCCTCCTTCACGAATTTTTATTCGGTCCGGTAATTTTCATTACCTCGCCATTCCGTCGGTTTGGTCTTTGTCGCCGCTACTCAGTGAGTTATACTTCACGTATATCACTGAGGGCAACTCTGACTAAATCGACACATCGTCGAATTGTTCATTGGACCAATTCCGGTAATTAATACTTCTCGTATTTTACCGGAGGAGGCTCACTGTCCAAAACGACACCCAAACGGTAATTTTTATTACCATCACCCGTGGCGATTTGGTCACTGTCGCTGCTGAAAGTAATTAATACTTCTGTATTTTACTCGAGGCGGCCTTGACTGGAACGACACAAACCACTTGCGAAATCCACGCATTTTAGTGGTGGGCTAGCGGATACCTAACGGTGCTAACGAAGCTAGTTCGAGCGTGACCCGGCCGCTCGCGGTTGCCCTTCTGGCAAACGCAAACCCGGACGGGGCTGGACCAGTCGGCCTTGGGGGCTTCCCTAGTCGACCCCGGCTATCGCTAGGCAGGGACTTAGGAACTCCGCTGCTAATAAAGCTTCAACAGCAGAAGCACTAGCTTAGGGCACACCCCGTCGTCACACACCTCCTGGCCTATCCCCGGTCAGGAGAGTACTACTCACCCCAGGAGCACCCACCTGGGAGTAAAAAATTTAGCTTTTAAAGTAGGTCCCCCTGGCTGGCCACTATGGCCAGCCAGACTAAACCCGAGACCCTGGAGACCTCCTCCAGGATCAAGCAATCGTCGACTACCTCATGAAGAGGTATGGAAGCCTCCCTTCCGGAAGTCGCCCTCCGAGCCGCCCTTCTAGCCGGCCCCCATCTCCATCTCGCCCTCCGTCCGCGATGTCAGCTCAATCCGAGCCCGACGATAAGCCTCCCACTCCTACCAAGACCCCGCCTGCCTCGGCAAACACGGCACCCCCTCCCTCGCAAGAGGATGACGGTGAGTTTACCGAAGTCGGCAAACGGGGCAAGCGCAAGCGCGCTAAAAAACCTTTAGAAGAGGCAGCAGTTGCTAAAGCAGCTAAACCCTCTTCCCCGACCCCAACCCCTACCTCCCTACGCGAGGTAGCCCCGCTCACCCCGGTGAGCCCACCAACCCCCACGCCAGGAGCTTCATCCTCCCAGTCTCAAGTCTCAAGTCCCCGCCAAAAAGGACTCCCCACCCCCCCTATTCATTCAGGATAAGGGGAAGTGGACGGATGTCTCCTCGTGGTGCAAGTCGCACCGAGTCAATTACCTGTCCGCTCGTCCCGTCGAACACGGGATCAAGGTGACTGAGGCCAACTCAGACGACCACAGATCCATTACTAAAATGCTTCGAGAGAGAAAGGTGGCCTTCCACACCTACACTCTCCCTGATGAACGATCCCTTCGGGTCGTCATCAAAAATATACCCATAGAGATTGATGTCGAGCACATCAAGGCCTCGCTCATAGAGCAAAACCTCCCTGTCCAAAGCGTACATCGCATGTATAAGGGGCGTGGTCACGCACCCTACCAAATGGTATTCGTCACCCTTGACCGTGGCGTTGCCGGCAAGGCCATCTTTAAGATCCGGCACGTTTGCGACCTCACCGGCATATCCGTTGAGGCTCCCAAAAAGGGACGCTTCCCGTCCCAGTGCCATAATTGCCAGCTCTATGGCCATTCTGCCCGCAACTGCTACGCACCCGCCAGGTGTGTAAAGTGCCTTAAGCCGCACGCCACAAAGGAATGCGACCGTCCCAAGAACCCCTCAGATACAACGGAACCACCAGGTTGCGTGCTATGTCAACAGCTGGGTCACACCGCCAACTACCGCGGGTGCCCAAAAGCTCCTCGTCCCCGCCCATCTTACAACGCGACTCAGCATGCCACGCGTCGCCTACCACCCCTTGAAGCCGCTGCTCAGGCCCATCTGGCCCCGCAGCGCCCTTCCCCCTGGGGCGTGTTTGACTATAATAGCAGGCACTTCCCCCTCCCCCCTTTCGCGGCTCAGACCGCACCTGCAGCTCCAACTGGCAGCTCCCCACTGCCCCAGCCCTCAGCTGGGCCCAACTCCCCTCCCTTACCATCCGCCCCCCGCGCTGTCCCTAAACCGGTGCAAATGGCACCTCGTCGCGTCAACCATAACCCCCCCCTCGGCGTTGATCCGGATCTCGCCCTGGTGGAACGATTCGCTGAAGCTTTCAACCCCAGCGAAGTTAGGGAACTAGCCCACCAGATTAGGATGAACGAAGGCAACGGTCGTGCCCTCGCTACAATCGCCATGAGGTTCGAGCGCCTCTTCTCGTCATTAGCTCAATTCCAAGTTAACCCATAATGGATTGTACAACTGCGTGCAGAATAAAACCCCGCTCCGTAAAAAACGGTTTTTTCAATGCCAACGGCATTGGTGGTCAACGTGATGAAATCGCAGACTTCCTGAGAGATCATGACGTTGACGTACTCCTAGTGCAAGAGACATTCTTCAAACCCTTTAACAGGGACCCAAAGATTGCCAACTATCAGATAGTTCGCAACGATAGGCTCAATTCCCGCCTCGGTGGAACCCTCATCTACTACAAAAAGTCCTTGTACTGCTCCCCCATGGATCAGCCCTCTCTCGAGTACATTGAAGCTTCGGTCTGCAGGCTCGGCATGACTGGCCACGAGTCAATCATTCTGGTTTCAGCCTACGTTTCCCCCTCCCGCGAGAGTCTAGCGACATTCAACTATCACTCAGAAGAGACTTGAAAACCCTTTTTGACTTGGGAAGCTCTGTCATAGTGGCGGGCGACCTAAACGCGAAACACCGCCTCTGGAACTGTCATACGACTAACTCCAGAGGTATTGTTCTAGAATCCCTACTAGGGCCGCTAAATATCGACTTAGTCGCGCCCACTGAACCAACTCATTTTCCTGACGTACTTAACCACAGACCTGACATCCTAGATGTGGCACTGTTGCAAAATGTAAGCCTAGGCATACACGATGTGACAGTGCACCATGAGTTAGTCTCCGACCACCGACCTGTAGTCTTAGAGCTTACACCGAACGCAGGCCCCCCCGATTCAGGTCAGTTCCCTATTACCAAGGTAGTGACGAACTGGGACAAACTGGGCGAAAGCCTTAAGTCTGCCTCATCCGTCCACCTCGATCAAATCCCCAGCAGCATAGTCACCGCTGACGAAGCTGTCGGCGCAATCGATTCCCTAACCAGCCACGTGCAATCGCTCATTAGCGATTGCTCTCGGACAGTACCAGTGGAGAGCAATCGACGCTGGCGTTTGCCCGACGACGTACGTGACCTGATAAGGGAAAAGAATGTAGCCATGCGCGCTTACGATCGTCGTCCAACCGAAAACAACCGCGTCCGTCTGCGTACTCTCCACCGCGCCGTCAAGGAACGAGTGGCTGAGGCACGCGAAAACAACTGGAACCAGACCATGATCGACATCAAACCCTCCCACCTAGCCTTTTGGCAACTCTCACGTGCCCTAACCAAGGACACGGTTGCCCCTATTCCACCTCTAAAAAGGCCCAACCTTCCACCCGCCTTCGAAGACGAAGAAAAGGCCGAATGCCTGGCCGAAAGCCTGGAACTCCAATGTACACCCAGTTCCCTCCCTATAGACCCTGTCCATCTGGAGGAAGTCAATTCTGAAGTAGAACGGCGAGCTTCTCTCCCGTTACCCCCACCGCCTCCCAACGAAGAGGAAGACCCCCTACCTCCCGTGACCCCGGACGAGGTCAAGCAGATCATCCGGGACCTCCGCCTAAGGAAAGCCCCGGGCTCGGATAAAATCACAAATAGAGTGGTCAAGCTGTTCCCGGCTACCCTCATCATGCTCCTGACAGCTATCTTTAACGCTGCCCTCTCCAATAACATTTTCCCACACCAGTGGAAAAAAGCCCAGGTAATTGGGATCCCCAAACCCGGCAAACCTAAATCCGAGCCCTCTAGTTACCGACCCATCAGCTTGCTCTATGTCATGGGCAAGATGTATGAAAGATTAATTTATCTCCGTCTCAAAGCGTATGCCGACGCTAATAAACTCATTCCCGACGAGCAGTTTGGTTTTCGAACTAAACACTCGTGCGTTCAACAAGTCCATCGTATTGTTGAACACATCTCAGCCAACTATCAAAAAAGTCTAATAACCGGAGTCCTCTTCTTTGACGTAGCTAAAGCCTTCGACAAAGTCTGGCACAACGGCTTAATATATAAGCTGTACAAACTCGGAGTGCCTGACAGACTCGTGACCATCATACGAGACTTTTTGTCGAACCGCCAATTCTGCTACCCAATAATAGGAGCGCTATCCTCCTCCCACCCTATTCTAGCCGGAGTCCCCCAAGGCTCTGTGCTGTCCCCCTTGCTGTTTACACTCTACACGAGTGACATCCCCAAAGCTGGCAAAGCACAGCTAGCCCTTTTCGCGGACGACACCGCAATCTACTACTCAGGCAGATGCCCCTCGGCCATTGCTAAAGTTCTCCAAACCGCGACCAACACCATAGGTGCTTGGTTTAGGAAATGGAGAATCGAAATCAACCCCACCAAAAGTCAGGCGGTCCTGTTCTACAGGACCGACAAGAAATTTGGCCCCACTCTCCCCTCTCCAGTTACCATGTTCGGCGAGCCGATCCCTTGGGAAAAGCAAGCCAAATACCTCGGCGTAACACTGGATGATCGATTGACCTTCTCCAGCCACATTAAGAAGGTACGCGCACGCGCCCTCTTTGTGTCTGGTCGCCTTCATTTCCTGCTTAACCCAAAGTCCAAACTTGCTCTTAAAAGCAATGTGAGACCATACACCGCGTGCATCCGCCCCATTATGCTATATGCATGCACTGTGTTCGCACATGCATCCCCCAGGCTGATCCATAGCCTCCAAGTGGTTCAGAACCGCTTCATGCGCAAAGCCACGGGCGCCCCGTGGTACATGCGCAACCTAAATCTACACATAGACCTCAATCTGCCCACAGTTAAACAAGTCATTAAGCGCGCTTCACGCCATTATTACGATCGTGCCCTAAACCACGCGAACCCATTAATAGTAAATTCAGCCAATTATACTCCTTCAGAGATTTCAAAAATCCGTAGGCCTAAACTCGCCCTCAGCGAGCCGGATGACCCAATAACACTAGCTCAGATTAAGGATAGGGAGGCTCGCGCAGCCCTGAAGAAACAACAACAACACCGCCCGCGTTTCCGCCCTCGCCGGAGAGGCCCGTCGCGACGTCCCACTCAGTCAGTCTCGCCCCCCGTAATTAACGGCGGCCCGAGCCGCACCAGTAATCCGACCGTCCCTTAAAACTACTCTAAATCGCTTAGGCGAAGCCCGTCCCACTTTTGTGTCCCCTCGACGACGCCCTGAGCCGAGGTTCGTGCCCCAACTGGGGCGCCCTCAGCGGTCAGTCGTCTAAAATTTGCAACTCGGTTGAGAGCCCTAAGCGCTCACCGAAAAGTCCGCGTAAGGGTGTCTATGGTCCCTCAGACCTCCACGTTTAAGTCCTCCCCAAAAAAAAAAAAAACTTCGGAATGGCATTCCTACGAGCACCACTGAAGAAGTAACATTAAGAAGAAGAATAAATCAAGAAGTCTTGAAGCGGATTGCTATGAGTCCTCCAAGTATATGTATGTATGTATGTAAAACGTTTATTCATTGAACTATGACTATAATCTATTACATGAAATCTGCCAAACTGCATAACAGTTTGTTGGCAGTTGAAGCTCTCTATACAAATATAACTTACTTTATTATAACATACACAGCACTTACAATATTTATACTTATCCAACTATTATACTATGACAAAGTTGAGCATCCGTCAGCTCCACAACAACAGCCAACAGACGACTCCCACAGGCCCAGGCCACCCGACCACTACCACAACGAACAAACGAGACGAGCGCCCAAACCGCCCACCGAAAACCACAAAGCACCAAACCATCACGGCTCAAGAACCTCACACCATTATAAAGGGGGGGTCATTTTGTTTGTTTGTCTGTCTGTCTGTTACTTATGTAATGGAGTTTAATTTTATGTTTAAATTTAAATTTTGGATATTCTTCTTTGAAGAGTTGGGTGGGAAGGCTATTATATATTTTAGGTATTAAGTAATGTGAAGTTCTTGAACCGTAACAATTTGATACCCTATAACCCTCAACGAACAATCTAGGCACTCGCCTCGCCCGCCCGCTACTATCAGGCAACCCAAACCTACAAAAATCGTCCGCCGGGTACTGCTGCAAAGCTAACAGATACTCAACCCTGTCATGAACGGGGAGAACGCCACACTTTGTGAACAAGCGCTCGTAGTCTCCCTCATAGCTAGTCTTGGTCTTTTAGATACTAATATTTTTAAAAATCGTGTCTGTAAATTTTTTATTTGTTTTAAATATGTTTTAAAGGTTCTTCCATACGCTATCAGTCCATAGTCTATGAGGGAGTCCACGAGCGCGTGGTAAACAGCATATAGTACAGGTCTGCTAACAATATTTTTAAGGTGGTAGAATTTGCTAAGCATGTGTCTTAATTTATTGCAGACTTCCAATACATGAGGTTTCCAGCTCAGGGTTCTATCAACTGTTAGCCCGAGATATTTATATGTGTTTACAAATTCTATTTTGTGACAAATACAATCAATTTGATTGTTATGCAGACATCAGTGTCCCGTTATCGTATAGTTTCTGGCATGTTTAATATTATGCGGAGACGATATGTGCATCCCTTTAGTTTTTAATAATTCCATTGTCGTGAGCCCATTTAGTTATATTTTCAAAATCTGTTTGTACTTTTAATTCTATTTCCTCTAGATCTTTAGATGCGTAGAATATACACATATCGTCCGCATACATATACATTTTACAATATTTAATGACATTACATACATTATTCACATGCATTATATAGCCAATCGGACCATACACTGAACCGGTTGGTACGCCATACCGTATTTTACATTTATCTCCCTTTACTTTTTTGACAGCAGTTATCATAGTCCTATCACTTAGATAGTTTTTTAGCCAGTTATTTATTGGACCTCGTATGCCACACTCGGACATGGCCTGTAATAACAGCTCATGTTCGAGCGTGTCAAATGCTTTTTCAAAGTCAATAAAAATAGCTACTACATGTTTTTTTCCGTTAAGATAATCATTGATATCATCTGTAAAGTGAGAAAGCGCCGTCGCGGTACTTCTAAACTTACGAAAACCGTGTTGACTATTTGACAACAGGTTGTTGTTTTCAAGGAAATCTGAAATTTGGCGAACAATCAGTTTTTCAGTAATTTTAATAATAGTCGATAGAATCGCAATGGGTCGGTAGTTAGTGTAATCTAAGAAGCTACCTTGTTTATGTATTGGTCTGATCATAGATATTTTTAGGTCACTAGGGTACACGCTGTTCTGAACACATAGATTAATAAACTTTGCAATTACCGGGCTACTTTTCTTTTTGATATACTTAATATCCTGTACTCTGATTTCGTCATACCCCGGCGCCTTCTCACAAGACAGACCATCAATTACTCTCTCCACTTGTAATGCTGTTACCTTCCTATACCTAATGCTAACATTACTCTCAGTTACATATGTTTGCCTATCTAAAAAAACATTTCTACACTTGTGTTTAATATTTTCAATTTCTTCCGTAAATGTTCTCGAAAACTCTGAGCAAATGACATTAATTTCACTTGTTTGCCCTAGATGTTTTAATATAATGCTGTCAATATCAGTTTTCTTTTTACCGAGCCAAGAATTCACATTTGCCCAGATCCTCCGAAAATCATTTTCACATTTTATTATGGTATTTTTTCTATATTTATTTCTAGCATTTAATATCTTTTTATTTAGTTTATTCCTGTATTTAGTATATTCCAAACGATAGTTCATATTATTAGGAGTCATTTTCCACCTACGAAATAAATAATCGCGACGCTCTGTCATATCAAATAATGTTTTCGTTACCCACGGCTGGCTTTGCCTTTTTTTACTATTCACACTAATTTCTTTTGTTGAGGTGAAGTATATGTCACCAAAAATAAAACACAAACTCTCAATAAGTAAAAGCGGACATTCTATATCAGTTAACAAGTTCCAATCAATTAAACTCAGCTTTTCTTGTACTTGTTTCTGTACTAAAATACTAATTCTTTTATTCATACACGTATTATTAATAGAATTAATGTTTTTATGATATAATATGAGTCCCGTCGGGTAGTGGTCTGATATCTTACCGGCCGCGAGTACATACGAGGCAGGCGCTATAGCCGCGCGCAAGCCGCGCGTGCGCCACACTCACGCACCCATATGTGGTCTATACACGAGACAATAACACGCTCACCCATCACTTCCTCCCGTGTCGCTGCCTCGTACGCACACTGCAATCCATGCGTCGATAGAGTGTCTCTGTATCGAGATACCGTTGGGTTAGAATATCCATTTAATATGTTTATGTTTATATCTCCAGCAAAAATGACATCCATGTTTGTCGGTACTTGTTTCAGTAAGCTGTCCAGTTCCTCCACGAAGTTGATCTTATTTGTGTGAGGAGGCCTATAGGTAACTATAATGTATAGGGATCTGTCACTATTCCGCTTTAATATTCCACTAACAGTTTCACATGTTCTAGTGTTAGTATGTATCGGATTCCATAGTAGGTTATCTTTTACATACACTAAAATTCCTCCACCTCTTTGTTTTTCTCGAGTAATTGCATATGCATTAAATCCCGTTATGTTATACAATGATAGTTCACTCTGCTTTATATTGATTTCAGTTAAGATAATTAAATCCATATAGTTAAGGTTTTCGTGTAGTAACAATAATAGCTCACTAAAGTTTTTACGCATTGAGCGTATGTTAAGTGATATTAAGTTTATCTGGATATTTTTTTGTTGTAAATTAGTGGACCATTCGGTCCTTATTTCATACCTATTAAATATGATATCATATGATGAATCATAGGTACTTAATGGGTTGAATTTTATGGAAAATTAATTCAATCAATTCAAGGGTTTTTTTTTTTATGACAGATCCAATATCACTTTCATTGCGTATTTGATGTATCTTCTACCGTACGGACCTACCTACATATCTCTTGTTTTTTCTTGTTGTTGCCTTAGCAACAATAAGCAATAAACTCCCGCGCCCAGCGCGGAGGGGACCCTCCATCGCACGCTGAAGCCTCTCCGTCTACCAGGATTAGAGATCAGGTCACGGTGGGGACCGCCCCAAAATGAAAAGCCCTTCTCAGGGCTCCCCAACTCGCGCCTCGGCGCAAACGCGGGACCAGAGTGAGCGGCCCGCTCCGGCTACTTCCCGTAGGGAGTCGACCGCCGCTATCAGCGAGCCGTCCACCTCGGGAACGATCCGTCGAGCAGCGCCCGCCACTCTGGATAACATCCCCGCACGCCACCAAACTTTTGGCGCCATAGTGCACGGTGAAAGCAAGCCCCGACCATACCAAGGTTGTCGCCGGCGAATGTAAACATTCCGACGACCTCCCCTGGACCATCCCTCACATACATACCGGCCGTGCGTCAGACGACTCCGCCGTTTTTGACGCCGCGGTCGGACTTATCGCCAGTAAGCAGAAGAGCGAGCGCCGTCCAGCCTATGGATCCGCGCGCCGCCGCGCCATCCCAGGCGCCCCGCCCCGCGCGCCGCCGTGCCATCCCAGGCGCCCCGCCCCGCGCGCCGCCGTGCCATCCCAGGCGCCCCGCCCCGCGCGCTCTCCAGAAACTCGCGCCACCTCCAACAAGGATAAAACAACAACGACAACAACAACAGCAACAACAGCGCCGCGCGACAAGGCGGCGAGAGCGACCCGCGCCGCGCCACCACAGGCGCCCCGCGCCGCTGCAACAGACTCCCCGCGCCTCGCGCTCACTAGCGCCCCCAGCGCCCCTCGCGCCGCCATCCCGCGCCGCGCCGCCGCATGCGCCGCGTGACCCGCGCTCGCTAGCGCCCCCCGCGCCCCCGCCATCGGCGCCGCGTGCTACTCAGCCGCAGGCGCCCCGCGACCCGCGCTCGTCAGCGCCCCTCGCGCCGCCACCGCCGCCGCCAGGCGCCGCTCCACCGCAGGCGCCCCGTGACCAGCGCCCGATAGCGCCCGCCACACCACCCCCACTCGAGAAGCTCGGTCGCGGACCATTCCGACACCCCCCGCCCCCCTCCATTTGTGCAGCAATGGATGAATGAGCTGGAATTCATAGGGGACTGCAAGAGTGACAGCCGAGCGACTCCTGGCCTCATACAATGTATGTATGATTACGCCAGGAGGCAAGGCCATGAATTGAAGAAGGAGGTCGGCTACCCCAAAGAAAACCAGGAGCCCAGACGAGGAGGTAGATGAAGTGGCCAAGCGTCACTGCCCCCCCCCCCCTGGCGGGGGCGTCACTGCCCCCTCATGGCGGCGGCAAATGCCCCCACCCAGCGCGGAGCGACCTCCTCAACCAGGAGGGGGCGAAAGAGGGGGAAAAGGAAGAAGAAGCCTCAGGATCATCCATTGGAACGCCCGCGGCCTCCGCAACAAGGTCGCACTACTTCGCCCCCTACTGCAGGAGCAAAACATAGACGTGGCACTCATAGGCGAGACCTTCCTGGGACCTGCAACAAAAATGAAATTTCCGGGATATCTCGCCTACCGCCAGGACGAAAGATCCGCCATAGGCAGACCATGCCGAGGGCTGGTAGTTCTGATCAAGAGGAGAATCGTCCACCTACCAATCCCACACAGAAGCCTGAGTTCCATGTCCGCATTAGGCGTCGAGCTGAACGTCGCCGGCCTACAAACCGCCCCAAAACCAATTGGAACCGGCAGATGTCCACCTGCTGCTGGACCAGCCGTTCCCTACCCTCATTGCCGGCGACCTAAACTGCAAGCAGCGGCATGGAACTCTTTAACAACAAACCAAAGTGGTAAAATCCTCCTGGACTGTATTTAAATATATATATTCTTTATATTTTTTGTACATTACCATTATAATGTAAGTAGTTTATTAAGGCAAGCTAGCCTTAGGAAACAGTAAGGCGGCCAAAGAAGACTAACTTTTGCTTTACCTGTGCCATGACTTGCGTGCAGCGCAGCGAGCAAGCGGGACGACGCGACGCTCCGTCTCACTGGCTCACTACACGGTGACGGTATACAACCATATAAATTCAAAAATCACTAAGAATAAAAGCAAATGAGCATTCGTCTATGACGTTTTCAATTAGCAGGGTTATAACTGAATACTTAGATTTTTTGGGAGTATATAACTTACTCTGCCTTTACAGTATAGTTAGAAAGAGGCAGCATTATTCGTTGTGAAGTAAGAAACGTTGCTCGATGTGAGCAAACACTAGAGTGTACGTAAACCATCACTTGACTCATGGTGCGTACTACCAATTTTAGTTCTTTACGTGACCGCTAGTGGCGCTGTGCACATTTTCCATACAAATATTTTACGCAGTCGTGAGCGTGTGCGGTTTTTGTAAAGTCATGGTAGACGTACTGATCACAGAGGGTTTGAAGCAAAATAACACTTGCACGAAGTTAGAAGACGTCGTGCAACTAGAAAAACAGGTAAATTTTTTTAATGACACCTTAATAAGCTGCTACAACCAGTCTTGCCCTCTCTCATGCCCCAAGGAATCCAGTAATGGTAAAACCCCATGGTGGGGCCCAGAGCTAACAAGCCTTCGAGCAAGGGTGGGAAGAACTTTTAATCGAGCCTTCAACACCCGGGAGGACAACGACTGGGACGTGTATAAAACAACAAAAGCACTATACAAAAAACGTATACGGTACTGGCGAACGATGTCCTGGAGGAAGTTCAGTGGCAATTCTGGCCCATGAACGCAGAATTTAATGAGTGGATTTGGTTTCGGAACTCTACCAAAAAAACGCCTAACGAATAGAATTGATATATTTTATCAAAACGTACGAGGTCTCCGTACAAAGTTGGATGAATTCAGAAATAGTATTGAAGTATTAAATTCTGACTTATATGCAATAACGGAAACTGGTTGCAATGATTCCATAGATGATCCTGAAATGGTTCCTCCGGGATATCAAATACTCCGCTGCGATCGAGCGGATGGTCGAAAACAGGGAGGTACGTGTTTAGTGGCCACACATCGGTTCGAGCTACGGCAAGTACATGACACGGACGTCTCGATAGACACCTGTGTTTTTGAAATGGTTAGTGCAACTGTACACTTGAATAATAGGTTTTTGTTTTTGTGCTCGGTGATTTATATTCCGCCTGGTAGTTCGGAGAATGACTACATGATTTTGTTTAGCATGATAGAAAAACTTTGCACTAGATATAAGGAAATTGTTGTGATAGGTGATTTTAATTTACATTCGTGTCCTTTAAATGTGAGTAATTACTATGAATACTTGTTGACCTTTTGCGAATTTACTCAAAGTAATAATGTACCAAATTGTTTAAATCGGCAGCTAGATTTAGTGTTAAGTTCAGGTTTTAGCGGAGAGGTGTGGGTGATAGCGGCGGACGAGCCGCTTGTGCCCGTCGACGCGCATCACCCGCCGCTCGCAGTGAGCGTGCCCGTGTCGGCCCCCGGCGCCATCGCCTCCGCTCGCGCTCCCTCCCCCGCCCGCGCGCCCGCGCCCGATACATGTCCGCGTAAAATCAGACCACAATGGAACTTTTATAAGGCAGATTACCAACTGCTTTATTCTAAGTTAGTTTCTTTCGATTGGAGCAGTATGTATGAGATGGGCGATTTAGAATCAATTTTGGATTTATTTTACAGTATTTTTAATAATATTTTGGATGAATGTGTTCCCAGGAAAATACCTAGTATAAAATCGCGGTACATTTATCCGGAATGGTACACGAGCGAGATAATACAGGGTTTAAGAACTAAAGCTAAACTTCACAGGAGGTATAAAACCACTAGTGATACTAGTGATTATTACGAATTTTCCCGATATAGGGCGTATATTAAAAAATCTATACAAACTGCTTACAAACAACATCAAAATAAAATACAGTGTCAGTTTGCCAAAGATCCGAAGTCATTCTGGCAATACATACGATCGAAAAAAAGTGCAGTAAGCAGTCAAACTATTATAAAGGATGGTAAGCATTTATCAAACGACGAATCTGCTAAACAATTCGCGATGTTTTTTGAATCTGTGTACAGCAGTCGACAGCCGCGATTAGACGCTCAAGCGGCGGCGGCGGCGGGAGCGGGGAGCAGTGCCAGGGTACAAGTTAACTCGCTGAGTCTTAAGGATGTCAGAGGTGCACTCGAGCGCCTGAAACCGAAGCGTTCAGCAGGCCCGGATGGGATACCAGCTTTTCTGTTTAGGGATTGTAGTAGGGTACTAGCTGAACCTCTTCTTCATATTTTTAATATTAGTCTTCAATCGGCAACATTCCCGACCCAATGGAAGACCACACGAGTCATTCCAGTACCGAAAGGAAAGGCGGGATCAGACATCGGTGGATATAGACCGGTGGCAGTGCTGTCGACGCCGGCTAAGGTGTTTGAGTCCGCTATCCAGCGCTGCATGCAGGAGCAGGTAAGCGGACAGTTATCGGATGCGCAGCACGGGTTCCGGCCGGCGCGCAGCACTGCCACCAATCTGCTCAACTTTATGGCGCAAGTGGTACCGGCGGTAGATGCTGGTGTACAGGTGGACACTGCATATTTTGATTTTAAAAAAGCGTTCGACACGGTCGACAATGACATCTTATTAAAAAAACTCGCAGAAATCGGCTGTACACCACATCTATTGCAGTTTTTCGCCAGTTACATGCAAAATAGACGGCAGTATGTAGACTATAAGGGATGTGAATCTGACCCATATTACACCTGGTCCGGGGTAAGTCAGGGTAGCAATTTAGGGCCCCTCGAATTCATAATAATGGTAAACGATTTACCGGAGGTCGTCAGACATGGCTCATGTTTACTATTTGCAGATGACCTTAAATTGCTACTCGAGGTCAAAAGTGAGTCGGACTGTGAACGCTTGCAGGAAGACATTAATAGAATAGTGGACTGGAGTTACAAAAACAAACTTTACTTTAACGGATCAAAGTGCTCAGTGATGAGTTTTACGCGCGCACGTGTTCCTTTACTCCATGAGTACGTGGTAGATGCAGCGCCTATGCAACGAGTCTCACAGGTACGGGATTTGGGGGTTGCTGTAACTCCTGAATTGTCCTTTCGCGCTCATATAGCTAAAATTTGTAAAGAAGCGTTCAGAAATTTGGGATTCGTACTGAGACAGACGAGGCACTTCACCAATATTGCAACAGTCAGGGTCTTGTATGACGCACTAGTCAGGAGTCATCTGGAACATAGTGCTGTCATATGGGCTCCGCATGAGGCTAAGTACTCGGTAATGTTGGAGCGTGTACAGAACAAGTTTACGCGACACTTGTACAAAAAGTTGTATGGGGTATATCCGTTTTACCCGTTGATGTACCCTACCCTATTTGTACTGGGGATGGTCGGGTACAATCAATTGAGAGTAAGACGGGAATTTACACTTGTAATGTATTTAGTTAGATTGCTGCGTGGCCTTGATCACAACCCAGGAGTGCTGCAGCGCCTGAGTATATGTGTGCCGGACCGCTACGTGTGGAAGCGGCGACGCCCGCCGCTGCTGGCCGTGCCGACTGCCAGGACCTTCTCGCCAAACACCACTCACCCGCGCTATTCGTACTATTAACGAACTTCATACCAATACGGATATATTCTTTTTTTTTTTTTTTTTTTTTTTTTTAATATATAAATATCCTCAGACATTTTCCACACACGGCTATCTGATCCCAAACTAAGCAAAGCTTGTAATATGGAAACCAGATGACTGATATACTACATATACTACTTTTTTTTTTGTAAATACATACTTAAATAGATAATTACACCCAGACTCAGGACAAACAGACATGTTCATGCACACAAATGTGTGTCCTGGATGGGAATCGAACCCACGACCTGCGGCGTGATAGGCAGTGTATTAACCAACCACGCCAACCGGCCCGTCACATGTCATTTGAGTGAATTCGCAAAATTTCTATTAGTCTTTTTATGTTATAATATAGATTAGTTAGTTTATATGTTATAGTAGGTACTTATATTGTTCTTTTATTTTTGTGTGTTTTTATATTGTATATTTTGTGTAGTTGTTGTTATTCCAAATTATATTTATAAGTTTAAGCCCTTCTATTGCATTAGGTACCCACCTGTAATGATAGTTAAGGAGTTTGTAAATAAATAAATAAAAAAAAAAAATATGTAGCTACAGAGGAATGCTGGGCGCTAACTCGTGAAATTGTAACACCAGAAAAAGTAACGTGGGCAACAGTTTCTCTCCTTTCAAATCAGCGGGCACAGATGGCATTTTCCCTGCCCTTTTGCAATGGGGAGGGGAAAATATCGCTATTCACCTAACCGTCATCTTTCAAGCATGTCTGGCCTACAGGTACACTCCACAAGCGTGGAGAGAAGTCAAAGTAATCTTCATACCCAAACCAGGTAAGGCAGACTATACAAACCCAAAAGCCTTCAGGCCCATCAGTCTTACGTCTTTCGTTCTAAAAACCTTAGAAAGACTATGCGACAGACAACTTAGGGATACAACCTTATTCAAATCCCCTATTCACAAACACCAGCACGCATACAGTGCAGGCAAATCTACAGAATCGGCACTCCATCAGGTTGTAGGTAAAATCGAGGAGGCCATCGAAAATAAACAGATCTGTCTAGGCACCTTCATTGATATTGAGGGAGCTTTTGACAGAACAAATTTCACCAGTATAGAGTTAGCGCTAGTAAGACATCAAGTCCCTACACTTCTCACCGACTGGATAATCAACATGCTACGTAACAGAGTGGTAAAGGTTGCTGGAGGTGACGGCAGGGGAGCACTGGTGGCTAGAGGCTGTCCGCAGGGGGGCGTACTATCGCCGCTGCTGTGGAACCTCGTGGTAAATGACCTTGTGACCAGGCTCAACTCCAATTACTTCTATACGGTAGGTTATGCAGACGATATCACCATCCTAATGACCGGACGTCAGGCCAGCATAGTCAGTGATACTACACAGGCGGCGCTGAAACTGGTGGAGAACTGGTGCGTCGAGCACGACCTCACCGTGAATCCAACAAAAACAGAAATGGTAATGTTTACTAACAAGCGTAATGTGGGTAACTACAACCCATCGGAACTATTTGGATCCGCTTTACAGACATCAAGTGAAGTTAAGTATCTTGGTCTAACGTTGGACAGTAAACTCAACTGGAGCAGCCATATTGACCAGAAAACCAAAAAAAGCAGCATAGTCCTGTGGCAATGCCGCAAAATGGTAGGTAAACGCTGGGGTCTGTCCCCCAAGATATTCAAATGGCTATACACGGTAATAATACGACCAATGCTAAGCTACGGAGCCCTTGTGTGGTGGCCAAGAACCAAGTTGGGAACTTGCGTCAAAAAGCTCCAAAGCTTCCAAAGACTAGCATGTTGTGCAATCACAGGATGCATGAGGACCACTCCGACTGCGGCCATGAAAGCCATGCTAAATCTACCGCCGCTCCACTTATTCATCCAACAAGAAGCGGCTCAGGCAGCTCTAAGACTCAAATTTCTAAAACTAAACAGGTTTGATAAAGTCAAGCACTTTAACAGTATTTTTCTAGATTGGAACAACACACCCTTAATAGACGCCCCCTGTGACAAGGTGGCGCCAATCCACATCTTTAACAAAAGATTCAAAATTCAACTGTCCGAGTGCGGCGACCCTAGCAGGGTCCACAGATCACTCACTATCTTCACGAATGGCTCAAAAACCAGTGCAGGCACTGGTACAGGCGTCTTCTCGGAGGACCTTAACATCAACATTGCCAAACCCCTTGGATCCCACAGCACAGTCTTCCAGGCTGAATGCATGGGGATCCTACTGGCGGCTCAGGCAATAGCGACAAGAAAGGTAACAGATCATAACATTATGAAGATAATACATGCTGAAGATAATATTGCAAAAAATCCAAACTATTTTTGGACGTTTGTGAAGTCAAAATCAAACCATAATAGCATTCCCGACACAATTACAAATGGACATGTTACATCAGATGATGGAGAAACGATATGTAATTTGTTCAATGATTACTTCCAATCAGTTTTTGTTAAAGATGATCCTGCTATATCTAGTCATTACATTACGGACGTTACATCATGTGATCAAAATCCTTTAATTGATATCTCATCCATTCATATTTCAATAGAACTTGTACTTAAACACCTTAAATCCGTCGATGAAAATAAGGGTGCCGGTGCAGATGGCATACACCCTTACTTCATTAAGGCTTGTGCTAAACAGTTATGTATACCATTGACTTTTATATATTTGAAATCCCTCAAAGACGGCTGCTTTCCTGATGTTTGGAAAAGAGCCTTAATAACACCGATTTTTAAGAGTGGTGACAAGGGTATTGTTTCACATTATAGGCCAATTTCTAAATTAAGTATTTTTGGTAAGATTTTTGAAAAAATAGTCACCCAGCAATTAAGAGATACAGTTAATTTACATATATCCCCTCATCAACATGGTTTTACACAGGGCCGTAACGTTGAAACTAATTTGCTTACCTTTACTGATTTTGTCCTTTGTGCTCTTGAGGCAGGTCATCGGGTTGACGCTGTGTATACTGACTTCTCCAAAGCCTTTGATAAAATAAATCATAAACTGCTAATAAAAAAATTGCATAGAATCGGTATACACGGCGACCTCCTCCGGTGGATTGAATCTTATATAGAGAGAAGGTCTCAAGCGGTCGCGGTTAAAGGTTACATATCAAATTTTTTGCCTATCAGCTCTGGAATACCTCAAGGTTCTCATTTGGGCCCTTTATTGTTTATCCTATATATTAATGACATAGGCAATGCTCTGAAATACTCGCAACATCTTCTTTACGCTGACGATATGAAAATTTATAGCGTAGTTAAGACAGAGGCAGATCGTCTTAACTTACAAAAAGATTTAGATAATTTACTGACTTATTGTGATCATAACTCCCTATTCCTTAATGTCGACAAATGTCACACTATTAGTTTCAATAGAAAACTATTATCTAATACCCACCCATACCAACTCAAAGGAAAACAGGTCATACGCGTGGATAATATAAGGGATCTGGGTGTTGTACTGGACTCCAAAATGCACTTCAATATGCACGTCAATTCTATTATAGAAAAATCATATAAAAAATTAGGATTTATACTAAGAATATGTCAGCCTTTTAAAACAGCTTAAACTTATAAAACCCTTTACTTTGCTTTTGTACGCAGTATTTTGGAATTTTCTAGCACTGTATGGAATCCGTATTATGCTGTCCATATAGACCGAATTGAGAAATTACAGAATAAGTTTTTCAAAGCTGTTGATTACAGAATTGGTAACGAATTTATAAATTATTCCAACACAGGTAAACGCCTTAAAATTCCATCCTTGGAGTGTAGGCGTTCACTTAATGATGCTTCTTTCCTCTTTAAAATCATTCATAGTTACACAAGTTGTCCTCATCTCTTAGCAAAGTTATTTTTAAAAGTTCCACGTCCCTCCTCAAGACAAAAAATGTTTCATTTCTTTATAGAATATAGCCGAACTAACTATGCTAAATATAGATTTTTTATTCGCAGTCCTAACCTTTATAATAGCAAGCTCCATGAAATTGACATGTTCCACGAAAATCTCAACACATTTAAAGCCAAAGCAACAAAAACTTTATGCAACTTTTAGATTTTATTCATTTTTATATTAATTTGTATAAACTGTTCTATTATTATATTAGGTAATCGGTAGGTTTTTATATTTTATATTTTAAATTTTACACCAGCTCAAAAAACAATGTTAACTCATGAATGATACTGTAGGTCTTTTTATGTATTATTCTAGTTTATTTCATTTGTATTGTGACCGTTTGTTATGTAAATAAATAAAATAAAATAAATTATCATTCTCTCAGACAGCAAATCAGTACTACAAGCACTGGATCGTACTAAGGTGACATCCAGCCTTGTAGTGGAATGTCAAAAGGCTGTAAATTTGGTAGGCATCCAAAATAATATAACCATACAATGGATCAAAGGACACAGTGGAGACAGAGGCAATGACGCAGCTGACTCACTGGCAAGGAGAGGATCGGAGTCAAAACCGGTGGGACCCGAACCCTTTCTCCCTCTCCCACAGTGCTGGTTTAAAGGTAGAATAAGTGAACGCACACACCACCTCCACCAAAACTACTGGAACAACCATGAGGAGTGCAGGCAGGCCAAACTAGCTTTGCCTCAACTTAATACAAGGCTCTCTAGAGCACTCCTACAACTGAGTAAACCACGATTGCGACTAGTAACTAGCGCTATAACCGGTCACGGCAGTTTTAATAAACATCTGTTCAATCTAGGTGTCACAGACAGCCCCCTGTGCAGAGCTTGCATGAGGGCAGAAGAAACAGCCGCCCACGTCCTGCTGGAATGCGGTGGGGTGGCCGAATGCCGGGCAAACTACCTGGGCAACCCGGGTAGTCTCAGGGAGGCGGTCGGCAACGTCAAGGCGCTGGCAGGCTTCCTTGAGGATATAGGATAGCTGGAGTAACCCCAGCCAAACACCCTCCGACGCAAAAAGGGCGCAATTGCGGAAACCGCCCGTACGAAGAAAGAAGAAAGAAGAAAAGATCCTCCTGGACGATTCGGAGTCCCAGGGCTATGCGGTCAGTGGTCCGGAAGTCCCGACCCATTACCCTGAGAACCCAGCACACAGGGCGGACGTCCTCGACATTACCATACACAAGGGACTCCACAACCAGCCCATACAAGAAGTTCTCCTAGATGAGCTAGGATCTGATCACCAACCAGTACTCGTCGTCCTGGCGGCACCACCAACCAGATCAATGCTTCCAGTGCCACGTCCAAGGTCCGACTGGATCACCTTCACGGAGGAAATGGATAGGAGTACACCAACTCGGCCTGTGACATCAGCAGAGGACGTTGATGCACTCGCAGAGGAGCTCACCGCCCGCATCCAAGAAGCCCTTGAGCACGCAAAGACGCCACTCCCACGGGGGAAGCTGCAAGCGCTCCCCCAAAGAATCCGAGACCTGATACTCGCCAAGCGGCGCATGCGCAAGCGGTGGCAAGAGACAAGATGTCCACTCCTCAAAAGTAGACTCAACGCCCTGAAAGAGAGGGTAAAGGCCGAGCTGGACTCCCACAGCGCAGACAGCTGGGAAAGGGTGGTGGAAACTGCGGGAGAGGAATGGCCGGCGATGCATAAGCTGTGCCGCCAACTCTCCAACACCCCAACCCCGATACATCCATTACTCCACGGCGACGGGACGCCCAGATACCGCGCAGCAGACCGCGCGGAAATCTTCGCAGACCATCTCGAACGCCAATTCCAGCCGAATCCGACTGCAGACGCTAAACACGCTGCAGCAGTAGAGCAACACTTGAACACCTACCTCGCACGGCCGGTGGCCCCAGAAGAGAATCCAATCATTCTCTCCCCGGGCTCAGTCCAGCGGGCGATTAGAAGAACCAAGCCAAGAAAGGCCCGGCCGCAGACGGCATCACCAACACGGCGCTGCGCCACCTGCCATACAGGACCGTGGCGGCGCTGACCCGCCTGTACAACGGTATCCTGCGCTCGGGAAAATTCCCGGAAAGCTGGAAAACTGGGCACGTGATCATGTTGCCCAAGCCCGGGAAAAATATCCTAAAAGCAGAAAGCTACCGGCCCATAACGTTGCTTCCTACCATCTCAAAAGTGTTCGAGGCGCTCCTGCTGCAGCAACTTCTGCCGCACATCAAGCCACGCCGCGAGCAGTTCGGATTCCGCGCTGAACACAGCACCACACTTCAGCTGTCGAGGGTACTACACGACATGACGGTCGCTGCCAACCGGAAAGAGTACACCGTCGCAGTATTCCTCGACATGGAAAAGGCGTTCGACAGAGTATGGCACGCGGGTCTGCTGCACAAACTCGCATCGCCCGAGATTCCCCGTCGCCTAGTGAAGGTGATCGCCTCATTCCTTAACAAGAGGAACTTCAGAGTGGTGGTAGAGGACGCCGTATCCGCGGTGCGGCCCATCGCAGCAGGCGTCCCACAGGGTAGCTGCCTGTCCCCGAGCCTATACTCCCACTTCACCGACGACATCCCCCTGGAAGAGGGATCCCACCTGACACTCTACGCGGACGACGCCGCCTATTACGCAACGTCCATGAACAGACGCCACGCCGCCAGAAAGGTACAGAAAACGTTGGACCGGCTGCCAGAATGGCTCTCCAGGTGGAGGCTATCGGTGTACGTCGGGAAGACACAGGCCATCCTGATAGGCAGCTACATAAAGCTGCCACCCATGTTGAAGCTCATAGTCTCATAGCCCAAGGCCAGTACATAAAGTGGTCCCGGGTAGTCAAGTAACTGGGGATCACCATCGACTCCAATCTGACCATGAGGCCCCACGTCAGAGCGACCGTCGGGCAGACCAGAGCCGCCAGAGCGAAACTGCATCCAGTGCTAAACTCTCCGCGCATCCCCCTGCGGGTGAAGCTCGGGGTGTTCAAAACCTATATACGCAGCTGACTTACATATGCCGCCCCCGCTTGGTATGCCCTCACAAGCGAGGCCAACAAAAAGCGGCTGCGTGCACAACAAACGTTAACATTGAGAAAAATAGCGAACGCCCCGAGACTAGTAAGGAATTCCACGATCCAGAGGGACTTGCGGATCGAGAGCCTGGATGCATTCATTGCCAGACTGGCGAAGAGGTTCGCGCGAGCAGACGGGTCGAGCCTGGAACACATCCGGGACCTGGCCCCCCTGCACGCGCGACCTCCAGACAGAAAGGCACTGCCCAGAGACCTGGTCGCCAACTTGGGCGCCTCCGAAAACGCCGAAGATGACTCCGATGACTCCGATGACGCTGAGGCCATGGGGCCACCAACATAAGCGGCCGCCCGGTACCATAGCGTTGACCGCTCCTGCTGGGCCTCCGCTGGCAAGCCAGCGGTCTCACCCGGTAGGGCGGTCCGCCCGGGCGGCAAGAAGAAACCACCGGACAAGACGTGTTCACGGGCGGCGACGCCACCCCAGTCATAGGGCACAGCGCCCTGACACTGGTTCCCCATGCCCCGTGAGGGGTAGTGAGAAGTCCTGAATCGAAGTCTTGAAGCAAAGTAGTTCTTTTATTTAGTGGTGAAAGTTAGTGTCCAGTAGGAATCCAGCAAGCACCCCGTCGGTATCCAGCAAGCAATCAGCCTGAATCCAGCAAGCATCCAGCCGGCATCCAGCAAGCAACCAGCTGACATAAACCGACGGAGCGTTGCTTTCGCTACGCCACCCCGTCGTCGTCAACCGTCGTCAAACGTAAACGCTCCCCCTCTCCCCTCGGTGTTCGCGTTGCCCCCTCCAGCCAGCGCGTTAGGTGGAACATCGGCTCGTCAACATCACATCACATACAGTCCACACATAGTCACAACAGAAGAATTGGTCCTTCGAGCCGGATCTGGAAGGACTTGATCTTCATGTTCCGGATATTGGAAGAATTGTTCCGGATATTGAAGATTTGTTCCGGATATTGAAGATTTGTTCCGGATATTGAAGATTTGTTCCGGATATTGAAGATTTGTTCCGGATATTGAAGATTTGTTCCGGATATTGAAGATTTGTTCCGGATATTGAAGATTTGTTCCGGATATTGAAGATTTGTTCCGGATATTGAAGATTTGTTCCAGATATCGAAGATTTGTTCCGGATATTGAAGATTTGTTCCGGATATTGAAGATTTGTTCCGGATATTGAAGATTTGTTCCGGATATTGAAGATATTGTTCCGGATATTGAAGATATTGTTCCGGATATTTGAAAAATTTTATTTTGGGACACAAAGATGCAACGAGCACCGAGAACCAGAACAGAGAAAGCGCGTTCACAAGCGACAGAAGAGACGCCGCCGACATCAGATTGGAGCATGAACACACCCGTCGAGTCGTCAAGCTCAGCAGAGAGTCAGGCTACCCTGACAAGGAGCACACCCCCGCATTCCGTCGGTCAAGGAGGCACCCCCGCACACGTCGCGGGGACTTGTACCCCCGAAGGAGGAGTCACCCCCGCCCACCCCGCGGGGATCGACACCGTACCTGCCGTCGCACGCACCATGGGGAACCCGGCGCGCACCAATACTGAAGATTCAGGGAAAAGGCATACAGCAGATGAAGATGGATTCATAGTACCCGCCACGAAGACATTGCAAAGAATCCGAGAAGTCAATGTACCGTCAAGAGATAAGGATACTCGTTCAGTCCGTTCATCGAAGCGTCGAGCCGAAGCGGAGGCTCGCATGATGGTGGCCAAGAGGGAATTGGAAATCGCCGAAGCAAGGTCAAAGGTGGCCCTAGCAGAACTCGAAATGCAGCAGATGGACTCAGATGAAGAAGTCGAAGCCACCGAAGAAGAAGTCAACCGATCACACCACGTGGAACAATGGCTCAACCAGTCAAATCCGCGACCGATCGAAGAAAGGATGCCGACTCAAGAAAAGAAGAGCGACATTCAAGAACTGGCCTTTGCGATCTCGAAGCTCACCGAAAGAAGTCCGATGACGTCAACACCGAAGCATATGATTGAACTGCCACAGTTCAACGGTTCCAGCGAAGAATGGCTTGCGTTTAAGAGGACCTTTGAAGATACAGCACAGACGTTCACCCACGCGCAGAACCTGGCGCGTTTGAGGCGATCACTACAGGGAAGGGCAAGAAAGGCGGTCAAGAGCCTGCTATTCACCGCATAAGAACCAACAGAAGTTCTCAAGGGACTGGAAGCACGCTTTGGAAGACCAGGAGCACTAGCCTTGGCTGAGCTCGAGAAATTGAAGAACCTCTCAAGAGTCAACGAAAACCCGAATGAAGTCTGCATCTTCGCAAGCCGAGTCAAGAATGCGGTTGCTACTATCAAGGCTTTGGGCAAACCGCAATACTTAAGTTCACCGGAAAGTCATCATTGAGAAGATGTCTCCACAGATGAAGTACCGATGGTTCGCGTATCACCGAAGCCGTCGAGAAGAAGAACAAGCAGAACTGGTCCTCATCAACGAATTTCTGGAAATAGAAGCTGACATGTGCGGGAACTTTGCTTCACCTGAAGTGTTACCAGAAGCAAAAAAGACCCGTCAGCAATACGCTCCAACTGAAGTGCCTCGGGAGCGAAGATGGGAAGGATCACGCAGAGCTGTTCACACCACTCAGAAAAGAGAAGCATCTCCTAGGAGAGAAGTTGCATGTCCTGTGTGCAAAGCAGAACACTGGATTTATGAATGTTCCAGATTTAAGGAAGCTGACATCAGTGCCAAGTGGGAAATGGCCAAGAAAGCGAAGATTTGCTTCAAGTGTCTTCGTTACCGGCACTCAAGAACGAACTGCAAGGCCCCAACCTGCAAGAAATGCAACAGATGGCATCATGTCACCCTACACGCTGACAAACCACTAGTGTCAGCAGAGAAGCAACCCAGATGCAACGCTGTCTACGAACATGAAGGTGATGACAACGAAGAATACGCCGACTCCAAGAGCAAGATAACCTCCGTACACACCACTGCAACCGAAGGGCAAGCATATTTGAAGATGCTGCCGGTGAACCTGTACGGGCCGAAGGGTTCCACCCAGGTGCTTGCTTTGCTGGATGAAGGATCTACCATCACGTTACTGGATTCTTTAATAGCAAGAAAGATTGGAGCTGAAGGCAAAGAAGAGGCGATCACCATCGAGACAGTTGGGGGACAAGGCTTCAAGAAGAATAATTCGCAACGGGTTCAATTGAAGATAAAGGGAACTCATCGAAGGGATAAGAAGACAATTGAAGTCAGAACAATAGACAACCTGAAGTTATCCAAGCAAGGGGTCAAGAAAGAAGTCGTGAACAAATGCGAGCACCTGAAAAGGATACAAGATCAACTCATCTACGACAAGGAAGAACCTCGACTGTTGATCGGACAAGACAACTGGGGGCTGATAGTCACAAGAAGACTGAAGAAAGGCAATATATCAGATCCAGTAGCTTCCCTTACAAGTCCCAGTACCCAGCAGCAGTAGAAGCCATAGAAAGGAACCACTACATGGATGACTATCTTCAAAGCTTCGCAACCATGGACGAAGCAAAGAAGACAGCGAAAGAAGTAAAGACGATCCATGAGAAGGCTGGCTTCCACTTAAGAGGATGGGGTAGCAACAATGAAGAAGTTCTCGAAGACGTCAGCAAGCAACCGAGCAAGGAAACTTTGGAATTGTCTAAAGAAGAGAAGACACTCGGGCTCAGATGGTTGACAAGTGAAGACGCCTTGGCTTTCAACGTGGGACTGCGTAACACATCAGAAGAATTGATGAGCGGTGAGAAAACGCCCACGAAGAGAGAGGTAACAAGCGCGGTAATGTTAACATTCGACCCACTGGGATTCGCCACACCAATCCTCATTCAAGGAAAGAAGCTCCTCCAGGACATTTGGCGCACGAAGATTGGTTGGGATGAAGAAATCCTAGAAGAACAAAGGGAAACATGGATGGTATATATGAAAGAAGTCGCCACTCTGAGAAGTCTGAAGATTCCCAGATGTCTATCACCAAGTCAAGAAGAAGGGCAACTCCACATGTTCAGCGATGCAAGTCAAGAAGCCTACGCCGCAACGGTCTACTGGAGAACAATTGACTCAAGAGGGGAAAATTCACGTATCACTGATCGCCGGAAAAGCAACAGTGGCACCAACGAAACCAGTCTCGATTCCTCGACTGGAACTGCAAGCGGCATTACTAGGAAGCAGATTAGCCTCTACGATCCAGAATGAGATTGGTCTATGAGTAACGAAGAAAGTATTCTGGACCGACTCAAGCACAGTACTGCAATGGATAAAGGCTGATCCAAGAAAATTCAAGCAATTCGTAGCGCACCGCCTCGCAGAAATCGAAGAGCTTACAAGACCTCAAGATTGGAGATGGGTTCCAACAAAGGAGAATCCAGCTGATGACGCCACGCGGGGAGTACCCAAAGAATTCGACCACACCGCAAGATGGTTCAACGGTCCCGACTTCCTGCGAAGGAGCGAAGAAGACTGGCCAATCAGAAGATTCCATCACGAAGACATGAACACTGGTGAAGAAAAAGAAGTTCGAACGGTAGCCACAACGAAAGTCGTTGAAGAAGATCGGCCGAATCCAGAGAACTTCTCAAGCTGGACGCGTCTACTCAGGGTAACAGCACGCGTCTTCCAGTTCACGGATCTTTTGAAGATGAAGATTGAAGCCAAGAAAAGGGTCAGCATCGCACGCAAGAAAGAAGAAGTCTGGAAACCACAGAAGGGTGTCATCAAGAAGAAGATAAAGAAAATCCAGTCGCGCAAAGAAGAGGTCAAAAGAACATTCATCCCATTGGAAGATATCCAACTAAGGAAAGAAGAAGCTTTGAAAAAGAAGAGTCAAAAGGAAAGCTTCAACAAAGAAATACTTTGCCTGAAGAATGAGAAACCACTGGAGAACCCAAGCCGATTGAAGAGGATCGACGTGTATCTAAATCGCCAGGACATCATCAAGCTCAGAAGTCGTACAAGAAAAATCGATACGAGAGAAAGAAGAATGAACCCTGCGATATTGGACGGAAGACACAAGATCACCCGGCTCATCATCGAAGACTACCACAGAAGATTTCTCCATGGGAACACGGCAACAGTAATGAACGAAATCCGACAAAAATATTGGATTTTGGGTCTGCGAACAACGGTGAAGAAGATCATCCACGAGTGTCAATGGTGCAGAGTGAAGAAGAGTACACCGCAAATACCACCTACGGGAGACTTACCCATCGAGCGTCTACGTCATCACCAACATCCTTTCACGTGCACTGCCGTAGACTACTTTGGACCGATGCACGTCACCGTCGGGAGAAGAACGGAGAAACGCTGGGGAGCCCTTTTCACGTGTCTCACCACAAGGGCTGTCCACGTGGAATTGGCGAACTCACTCAACACCAGCTCTATGATCATGGCACTTCGAAGAATGGCAGCACGAAGAGGAACTCCCAAGACGATCTTCAGCGACAACGGCACGAACTTCGTCGGAGCCAACAGGGAGTTAGAAGAAGCAGCAGCCGAGGAGGGAATACGATGGAAGTTCATTCCCCCCGGATGTCCCAACATGGGCGGCGCATGGGAGAGACTGGTTCGATCGGTCAAGACGGCGCTAGCGGCAGTCCTGAACGAGAAGACTCCACCTGAAGAGGTTCTACACACGCTCCTGACTGAAGTAGAACACACCGTCAACTCTCGCCCACTCACCCAAGTCAGCACGGATCCCAGCGACGAAGAAAGTCTGACGCCGAATCACTTCCTGATCGGGCGTTCCTGCGGAATGATGGCGCCGGGAGAATTCAGCGACAGCGACCTCATCGGACGAGCAAATTGGAGGACATCCCAACGAATGGCTGACCACTTCTGGCAACGATGGATCAGGGAATACCTACCTACCCTGATGCCGAGGAAAATCACCGGACGAGACACTGCAGACCCACAAGAAGGAGACATCGTTGTGATCGTCGATTCGTCACTGCCTCGGAACACATGGCCCCGAGGACAGATCGAGAGGACCTACCCAGAACCAGACGGAAGAACAAGAGTCGTCGACGTGCGGACTTCGGGAGGAGTACTACGAAGACCGACCCGCCGCGTCATCGTGCTGGTACCTGCGACGTCGCTTCCCAAGGATGGAGTGCTTCGCACTGCGGGGGAGAATGTCAGCGACGCAATATGAATATAATCATATTTCTATTTTGTAAATAGATAAATAGGGTCCTTGTATATTGTAAAATAAATAAATAGTTAGGTAATAGTCAGGGAATAGTTAGGAAATAGGTAATAATCTTAGAATGTGCGGCATCCGAACAAGGCATTACCTTAACGAGAGCCATTTTATGTTTTTAGCGATAATTGTCTAATTAATTGAGATATTATCATGATTCTTTTTGCATAATATGTATTACCTATGCAATAAAATAAGGTTTATTGTAATAGGAAAGCCATTGCCTAAGAAAATCAGTAAAAACCGTTGAGCCCTACAGAATAGATTGTCAGAAAGAGACAAAGATATAAACAATGAGAGATGGAAAACATGATTTATGACCTTCTCTCTGATTGGTCAAAAAGTTTGGCTTCTTGCTCACGGAATTGTATAAAAGTAGCGCGGTTTTCTTCGGAATGGCATTCCTACGAGCACCACTGAAGAAGAAACAATAAGAAGAATAAATCAAGAAGTCTTGAAGCAAAGTAGTTCTTTTATTTAGTGGTGAAAGTTAGTGTCCAGTAGGAATCCAGCAAGCACCCCGTCGGTATCCAGCAAGCAATCAGCCTGAATCCAGCAAGCATCCAGCCGGCATCCAGCAAGCATCCAGCTGACATAAACCGACGGAGCGTTGCTTTCGCTACGCCACCCCGTCGTCGTCAACCGTCGTCAAACGTAAACGCTCCCCCTCTCCCCTCGGTGTTCGCGTTGCCCCCTCCAGCCAGCGCGTTAGATGGAACATCGGCTCGTCAAAATCACATCGTCACACATACAGTCCACACATAGTCACAACACCCTAAATATTATACCTTAGACTATAATTGGTAAAAATGTCACTGTGTCACTTGACCGTTTGAAGCCGGCTTATCTCTTAGAGGCTGACAATATGTTTGTCCCACGCCCGGCAAGCATAACAACACAACCAGACACCTCAACATCGCCGAGGCCAGAAATAACAATTATGCCATCCGGCGATAATATAACAACGACACTGTAACGTGGCATTTCACGTTATATTTATTTATCCCAAAAGAAAAATGTTGAAGTTCCGTTTGTGCCGTCGTACCGGACGGACGCTTCTATAGTGGCATTGTTCGGCTACCCGCATTCTCGGAATTTGGTCCGGTGATTTGCATTACCTCGCCATTTCGTCGAATTGGTCATAAGGCTAATTCCAGTGATTAATACTTCTCGTATTTCGCTGGAGGCGGCTAAGTGCTCAAATCGACACCCAATTGGTAATTTTCATACTACATTTCAAGTATTTAATACCTCCGTATTATTACTGGAGGCGGCCTTGACGAGAGCGACACAAAAACCCTGCGAAAACCACGACTTACTGTGGTGGGCTAGTGGATACCTTACGGCGTTAACGAAGCTAGCTCGAGCGTGACCCGGCCGCTCGCGGTTGCCCTTTTGGCAAACGCAAACCCGGACGGGGCTGGACCAGTCGGCCTTAGGCTTTCCTAGTCGACCCCAGCTATCGCTAGGCAGGGACGTAGGAACTCCGCCGCTTAATAAAGATTCAACAGCGGAAGCACCAGCTTAGGGCACACCCCGTCGTTCGTCACACACCTGCTGGCCTAACCCCGGCCAGGAGAGTAATACACACCCCGGGAGATAAAATTAGTCTTTTAGTAGGTCCTCCCTGGCTGGCCACTATGGCCAGCCAGTTTAAACCGGAAACGCTGGAAGACCTCCTCCAGGACAAAATAATTGTAGAGTACCTCCTTAAGAAGTATGGTAGCCTCCCTTCTGGAAGCCGCCCCCCATCCCGCCCCCTATCTGCAATGTCGGCTCACTTCTCTGAGCCAGAGGACGTGCCTTCCCCTCCGGCCGTCCCGACCTCTCCCCATCTCCCACCTTCCTCCCCCACGCCTGAAGAGGTGGTTTCTCCTTCCGAGGAGGCAACGTCCGATGACCACAGAGCCCTCTCCAAAATGCTCCGGGAGCGTAAGGTGTCATTCCACACCTACACCCTCCCAGATGAACGATCCCTCCGGGTAATCATCAAAAACATCCCCATCGAGATCGATGTGGATGAAATCAAAAGCTCTCTTCAAGAGCAAATCCTCCCTGTCATATCCGTGCACCGCATGTTCAAGGGGCGCGGTCACGCGCCCTATAGAATGGTGTTCGTCACCCTCGACCGAGGCACAGCCGGAAAGGCTATTTTCAAGCTCCGTCATGTTTGCGACCTCACCGGCATATCCGTAGAGGCCCCCAAAAAGGGACGTTACCCGTCCCAACGCCACAATTGCCAATTATACGGCCATTCCTCACGCAACTGTTACGCGCCCGCCAGGTGCGTAAAATGTTTAAAGTCGCACGCCACTAAGGAGTGCGACCGCCCCAAGATCCCCACTGCGGAGACGGGGGCGCTCTAGACTCGTACTAGAGAGGGAAACACCACCAACCCCACCGTCGACCTCCTACGCTCAGATGACGAGACACGCCCCCCCATCCCCCACGTCCAGAGCCGCCCAGTGTCGCCAGAAACGACACCTTCTCGCCCCCAGCCAGAAGCCGCTGCCGCCAGCCAGGGGGGTGACCAAACCCAGGCACAGGATAGACGGCCATAATACCCCCCCTCCCCCCCTCCCTAATAGTGGAGAAGTTGCCAAACTGGGCCACCCACTTCAGAGCGCTGAAAGAGCGCCTGGGGAGGGCCCCAAATGCGCGCCCCTTTGGGCAGGGGGTCAGATTTACCCCTCTGGAAGAGAGAGAGTATCGCATTGTGCAGAAGTACCTGGGCGAGCTGGAGAAGCGGGAAAAGGTCTCGTGGTTCTGCTACTCGCTGCCAGCCGAGCGAAGCCTGAAAGTAGAGTAGAGGAAGAGATCATGGAGGAGCTCCGCGAACTGGGCTTCGAGCCTGAGTTCGCCCGCCCCATCCGGGCCCGCCGGGGCAGGCCTGGATGCATTTTCCTAGTTATACTGAAGCGCACCCCGGAAATCACGCCGGGCATCTACGACATAGCGGAATTACTATGCATGCCCGGCGTGACAATTGATGACGTGGACCGCCTTCACGGAGGAAATGGACAGGAGCACACCGACTCGGCCTGTGACGACTGCAGAGGACGGCGCATGCGCAATCAAAAATTAGTTAAAAAAAGTAAATTTTCTCATAAAAACACAAAATAAATTATAACACTGCAGGGGTTGACCTTAAGGACCTCCCGTAGAACAACTTTTTGCAGCTGATGACCCCATCTAACCCCTAGTTGCGTTTGATCCACGACATTTGGGCCACACTGTATAGAAAAAACCGGTGCGTTTCTTTCACCTTCGAAGCCCGAACTCCATTACACGCCGTACATAGTACATCCCCTACAGAAAGTGCGGCGTGTACATTTTGGTCGTATCGAGCCGAATATTGGATCGCCAGCGGTGCGCCAGACCACACCGCCATTCCTCACACCCCGAACAGACCTGACCCCAGCAGCGAGGAAAGGACACACGGCAGGAATGGACCCACGTGCCACCGCGCCGCCCCCACGCCGCCCATCAAACTCACAAAAAACCCGAGTCACCCCGGCACCCGAGCCGACCAAAGCGCTGCACGTCAAGGCGCCAAAAGCGCCTAGCGCCGCGCCGCACCAGGCGCACCGCGCCGCGCCGCCGCCGGCCACCAGTGCCAGTCCGAGGCAGGCGCCCCGCGACCCGCGCTCGCTAGCGCCCCCCGCGCCACCTCCACCAACAAAAACCGCCGCACCGATGCAGGCCCCCCGCGACCCGCGCTCGATGGCGCCCCTCGCGCCGCCGCCCCCGGCCACCTTTGCCTTACTAGACGTCGGATCTACAGTGACACTCATCGATGACGACATCACACGACGAACAGGCATCAAAGGAAAATCGGAACCACTCCGTATAGAAGCAGTCGGCAACTACTTTGGTCCGCTCATAGTAACAGTAGGGCGGACCACTCAGAAGAGTTACGTTGCACTATTCACGTGTCTAACTACACGAGCTCTACACCTAGAGGTCGCCGGGTCATTGACCACTGACTCCGCTATCATGGCACTTCGGCAAATATGGTCAGACAACGGGACCAATCTACAGGGAGCCGACAGGGAGCTACGACGCGCTCTCGACGCAGCCACTCAAGAGGACGCCAGCAAGAAATCCATCAACTGGCGGTACATCCCCCCGAGCGCCCCCTTCATGGGCGGGGCGTGGGAGCGACTAGTAAGAAGCGTCAAGATCGCTCTCAAGACAGTACTCACAGAAAGAAGTCCATCCGAAGAAATCCTCACCACACTGCTAGCTGAAGTGGAACAAACAGTCAACAGCCGCTCTCTCACTCACGTCTCCGTGGATCCTGAGGATGAAGAAGCACTCACTCCGAATCACTTTCTCCTTGGTGGTTCGGCGCACGCAGCGCCCCCTGGATCATTCACAGATAACGACCTCATCGGACGCGGCCATTGGCGAACATCACAGCGCCTGGCCGATATGATCTGGGCAAGATGGCTGCGGGAGTACCTACCGGAGCTCCAATACCGGCAGGAGCCCCACGGACGAGGCGATGCAGTCAACATCGGAAACCTCGTCATCATCGCAGATGGGACTCTACCAAGAAACCTGTGGCCTCGGGGTAACGTAACCTCAACCTACCCAACAAGAGGAGTGCTGCGCGGGCCGGTAAAGAAGCTCCTGGACGTACGGCGCAAGATATATAGAATAGTGTTTGTGTCGGCGCACAGTGGGCTGAAAATCGGCTTTCATAGACATTCGATTTTTTTTTCGAATTGGTCAAATTTTTTGATTGGAATTGTTTAAAACAATCATGACCTTGAGGTATAATTGGTATGACGTCATAGAACATAGTGGAAGATAGACTTTTGATTTTTTTTCAAAATACTTCTTGTATGGGAATTATCATAAAATCTTCAATATCTCAGCTATCGCATATTTGCGCAAAAGAATTCTTTCACACAAAAAATCTCCTATTTTTTTGCTAATTTTTGATATATTTCACTTTTATGGCAGAGGTGCGATGGAAAAGAAAAAAATTAAAAATAATTTTATTATTTTTATTTCTTCATTTATAACGATTATAAATGAATTGTATTACGCATTAGAATAATATAACAAAGAATATATAGCAAAATAGTCTAGGCCATCGTGAGCCGCTTTTTTAATAATTGATTTTTAAACTACCTAGCAGAAAAACAGCATCTTATACGTAAAAAAACAATTCTTAAATTGTTGACAACAAATACTCGACTTTATCGGAAGCCTAACCCTTTTAGCCTATAACAATTACCGAGAATTATTGCTAATAGGTACCTATCTATTAACTAATAGGTAGGTGATCACTGATCACCAAATTTAAGTTTTATTATGACAATGAAGGGTTTTTAGGCTAATTACTAATCGTTCTCCAGAGGAACTTACAGAATCACTGTGCAGGTGCCTAATGAGTTATAATCATTAGGGTTAATTTAGTTCTGTACAGATATCTCACAGGTATTTAAAGGGCAGTATTGGGAACAATTATTCAGTTCACATTGATTTCCCCTTGTGTTAACAGTGAAATTGTGCTTGCAAAAAATGGAGAGTTTATCTACTTACCTAGATTTCTTCATGATTTTGAAGAATTCGGGGAAGTACAGTGACAGCCTTGCACTATATAATGCTGTAGTTTCTGGTTTGAACTTAAATCTCTCCGATGAAGATAATTTAACATTAAAAGAATATTGCAGAAGGATTACACTAGCTATTACAAGGAAATGGAAGCAAGCCAACAGAAAACTGGAGTGTTTCTTAAAGGAACACAAAAACTGGCTTGAGACTGATATTGATTGGCCTAGTTGCATAAAAGTACCTGCTGCTTCAGGCATTGTGGATTCTGAAGTAAATGCCATATCTCCTCAACCTTCCACATCTACATCAGCAGCAATATCAGTTGGAACAATGACAAAAAGAAAGGCACCAACTCGTAAACCATTTCAAGACCTAGGAAAGAAACAAAAAAGAAGGAGAATTACAGATCAAGAAAATTGTGAGTCCAGTGAGATAGCATATGCTGCTATCATAAAGATGAGACAAGAAGGAAAGGAGAATATTGCTTCAGCACTAGAATTCATGTTGACAAATCCAGGAGCTGCTGATAAGTTCAATAATTTAATTCATCAATCGTCGGCCAAGCAAGTTTTCACACCCGAGACCCGAGAAGGCACTTGGCATATTTCTCTCTTTAAAATTATCTAAGTGGCAATATATAACATTGAGAGAAACAGCCATACGTGAAGGCGTAAAAGATTTGTATCCATCTTATTACAAAGTTCAACAGGCGAAATTACAATGTTATCCTTCCAAACAAACAATAACAGTGACGGATTCATCAGCAAAAATTTCTCTTCAAGTATTATTAGATTTAACAGTCAAAAGAATCTTCGACAGTTTACCTGAGTGCGTAGAACAGAAACAGTTAATATTAATATCGAAGTGGGGATTTGACGGTGCGTCTAGCCAGAGCAGATATAAACAGACAATGGACAGTGAAAATGATGATTCTAGTGTCTTCATGACATCATTAGTTCCGTTGAAACTAATCAATGGCAGTGACACCATATGGAAAAACCCGAAACCCTGTTCTTCATCATTTTGTCGTCCCGTGCGATTTAGCTTCATGAAAGAAAGCAAACTGGTTGTCAATGAGCATTTAGACAGTATGAAAGAAGAATAAAAAGCGTTGAGACCGACAGATAGTGGCAGCAACAAGGTCACCCATGACCTTAAGATGACCATGATCGATGGCAAGGTCTGCACTTACATCTCTGAAGCCAAAGCCAGCTCAGTTTGTTATTTATGTTTGGCAAAACCTTCAGAGATGAACAATTTAACGGAAGTGTTAAAAAGGCCTGTTTCTGAGAATTTATACGAATTTGGGCTGTCTTCGTTACATGCACGCATCAATTGCATGGAATGCCTTTTAAATATTTCTTACAGACAAGATCTTAAAAAATGGATGGCAAAAGGGGAAGAAGATAAAGCTATTCTGCAGGCAAGGAAAAAAACAATCCAAGACGGTTTCAAGCGGGAACTGAACCTGATCATAGGTGTGGTTAAACAAGGCTCAGGAACAACCAACGATGGAAATACAGCACGGAGATTTTTTGAATTTCCGGAAAAAACCGCAGCCATTACGGGTCTGGATGAGAATTTGATTCGGAGATTTGCTGTTATTTTACAGGCTATTACATCAGAAGAAAATGTATATATTTAAAAATTTAAAGAGTACTGCCTAAAGACAGCAGAGAGGTATTTGGCACTTTATAACTGGTATTACATGTCGTCAACTGTGCACAAGTTACTTGTACATGGGGCAGATATTATAGCTTGTAATGCAGTAGTACCAATTGGGTGTCTTTCAGAAGAAGCATCAGAGGCTCGTAATAAGGACTTTCGAAGATTTAGATGTCATCATTCAAGAAAAAAGAGCAGACAATGTTCTAATGAAGTCATTCTAAACATGCTTCTTCTCACTTCAGACCCTCTCATTTCTTCAGTTAGACCAATTATGGATGTAAAGAACAGGAAAGCTCTCTTCGCTGAAACTCGGGATCTTTTGGATAACCTGCAAGAACCCGATGTCGAATTTTGCGATATAAATCAATTAGATTCCGAATCTGAATCAGAATCAGAATGTAGTGATTGTGACTAACAGTAGGTTAAGATGTTTTTGTTTATTTACTAACTTTTTATTAGTTTTACTTTTGTTAGTATTAATTTAGAGCATGTCTGTAAATAATCAATAAAATTTTATTTTTAGAATGTATTTAGAGTACTATTTTTGTTCTATTTTTTTTTTTATATAAAACTATTTAAAATTTAAATGTAAGTCATATTTGTGGTTGTATATTGATTATATGTTTAACTGTTATTATACCCTAATGATAATAACCCATTAGGCACAGTGATTCTGTAAGTTCTACCTCTGGAGAACGATTAGTAATCAGCCTAAAAACCCTTCATTGTCATAATAAAACTTAAATTAGGTGATCAGTGATCACCTACCTATTAGTTAATAGGTAGGTACCTATTAGCAATAATTCTCGGTAATTGTTATAGGCTAAAAGGGTTAGGCTTCCGATAAAGTCGAGTATTTGTTGTCAACAATTTAAGAATTGTTTTTTTACGTATAAGATGCTGTTTTTCTGCTAGGTAGTTTAAAAATCAATTATTAAAAAAGCGGCTCACGATGGCCTAGACTATTTTGCTATATATTCTTTGTTATATTATTCTAATGCGTAATACAATTCATTTATAATCGTTATAAATGAAGAAATAAAAATAATAAAATTATTTTTAATTTTTTTCTTTTCCATCGCACCTCTGCCATAAAAGTGAAATATATCAAAAATTAGCAAAAAAAATAGGAGATTTTTTGTGTGAAAGAATTCTTTTGCGCAAATATGCGATAGCTGAGATATTGAAGATTTTATGATAATTCCCATACAAGTATTTTGAAAAAAAATCAAAAGTCTATCTTCCACTATGTTCTATGACGTCATACCAATTATACCTCAAGGTCATGATTGTTTTAAACAATTCCAATCAAAAAATTTGACCAATTCGAAAAAAAAATCGAATGTCTATGAAAGCCGATTTTCAGCCCACTGTGCGGCGACGCAATATGTATATAATCATATTTCTATTTGTAAATGGATAAATAAGGTCCTTGTATACAGTAGTGATGAAAAAAGAAGGAAAGATGGCGATGGAAGGGGGAGCGTTTTAGCGAATGGATAGCAGAGCCGAAGCTCGGCATTCTAACTCCGGCAGCTGAAGTTAACAATAGTAGGGTGAAACCTCTGCCCAAACTACATTCTAGTAAATAAATAAATACTTAGGAAATAGTCAGGGAATAGTAAGGAAATAGGTAATCTCAGAATGTGCAGCATCCGGACAAGGCATTACCTTAACGAGAGCCATTTTATGTTTTTAGCGATAATTCTCTAATTCATTGAGATATTATCATGATTCTTTTGCATAATATGTAAAAATGTATTACCTATACAGTAAAATAAGGTTTATTGTAATAGGAAAGCCATTACCCAAGAATGAGAGATAGAAAACATGATTTATGACCTTATCTCTGATTGGTCAAAAAGTTTGGCTCCTTGCTCACGGAATTGTATAAAAGTAGCGCGGTTTTCTTCGGAATGGCGGATTGCTACGAGTCTCCAGAGCATATCTACAACAACCGTACGGTACCTACCCTCAAATTTTTGTTTTTTATTGAGAAACTCCCGCGCTTAGCGCGGAGGGGACCCTCCATCGCACGCTGAAAGCCTCTCCATCAAACAGGATAGAGATCAGGTCACGGTGGGGACCGCCCCAAAATGAAAAGCCCTTCTCAGGGCTCCCCAACTCGCGCCTCGGTGCAAACGCGGGACCCGAGTGAGCGGCCCGCTCCGGCTACTTCCGGAGTCGACCGCCGCTATCAGCGAGCCGTCCACCTCGGGAACGATCCGTCGAGCAACGCCCGCCACTCAGGAAAACATCCCCACACGCCACCATACTGAACGCACGCTCCAAGCGCCTTTTGGCGCCATAGTGCACGTCGAAACCAAGCCCCGACCATCGGGCATACCAAGGCTGTCGCCGGCAAATGTCAACATTCCGACGACCTCCCTCTCACACATACATACCGGCCGTGCGTCAGACGACTCCGCCGTTTTTGACGCCGCGGTCGGACTTATCGCCAATAAATAGAAGAGCGAGCGCCGCGAACACCAACAACAACAGTGCCGCGCGACAAGGCAGCGAGAGCAACCCGCGCCGCGCCACCACAGGCGCCCCGCGCCGCGCTGCAACAGACTCCCCGCGCCCCGCGCTCACTAGCGCCCCTCGCGCCGCCGCCGCCGTCATCCCGCGCCGCGCACCACCGCCACAACCGGACCCCGCGCCACAATCGCGTGCCGCTTCTCGCGCCTCGACAACAGCGTCGTCGCGCGAATCGTCCCGCGCCTCATCGAGGAGCTCGGTCGCGGAACATTCCGATACCCCCCGCCCCCGACCCATTTGTGCAACAATGGATGAATGAACTGGCATTCATAGGGGACTGCAAAAATGACAGCCGAGCAACGACTGGCCTCATCCAGTGTATGTATGATTATGCCAGGAGGCAAGGCCACGAACTAAGGAACCGCACCCCGGACCTCACGCCAGCCATCTACGAAGTAGAGGAGCTTATGTGCATGCCTGGCGTGAAAATAGATGACTGGCGGGGCAAGAAAGGGCCCGCCCAATGTCACCGCTGCCAGCAGTTGCGGCAGGAGGAGCCGGCCACCTGCATCAACTGCGGCGGGCCCCATCCAGCAAACGATTTTAAATGCCCCGCCTTCCGGAAAGAGGCCCGGAACAAGAAAGCGGGAACCGTCGCCATCTCTGGGGGAGACCGGCGAAAGGAGAGAATCCAACCCGCCCCCACAGGCATCCAAGAGGAGGCCCAAGGTACCTCCCTCATGGCGGCGGCAAATGCCCCCACCCAGCGCGGAGCGACCCTCTCAACCAGGAGGGGACGGAAGAGGGGTAAAAGAAAGAAGAAGCCCTATTGCAAATGCACTATTGGCAGGCGAGGATACCGTCAGGGTGGTCCTCGATGGCATCTCAGAAATAGTAAATTCGGTCATCAATGGATAATCAAAACATCAGAAGCGGTAAACTTCTCCTGGACGATTCGGAGTCCCAGGGATATGCGGTCTGTGGTCCGGATGTCCGGACCCATTATCCCGAGAACCCAGCGTATAGGGCTGACATCCTAGACATCGTCATCCACAAGGGACTCCACTACCAGCCCACACAAGAGGTACTCCTAGACGAGTTGGGATCGGACCACCAACCCGTACTCGTTGTCCTGGCGGAACCACCGGTAAGAGTATTACCACCAGTGCCACGTCAGAGATCAAACTGGACCACCTTCATGGAGCAAATGGACAGGAGCACACCGACTCGGCCTGTGACATCAGCGGAAGACGTTGATGCGCTCGCAGAGGAGCTCACCGCCCGCATACAAGAAGCCCTTGAGCACGCGAAGACGCCACTCCCACCGAAGTCCGAAGCCCCCCGTCGCCTAGTGAAGGTGGTCGCATCGTTCCTAGAAAACAGGACATTCAAAGTGGTTGTAGAAGACGCCGTGTCCGCCGCATACCGGCTTGAAAAAGATCTGTCATTTAAATGTAAAAGAAATGTGGCTAGATGATGGAACAGCATGTGATTTTTTTAGAGCAACCATGTCAATAAAAAGATTTTTATTTTTGTTACGGGTTTTGCGATTCGATGACATAAATACTCGTGATAACAGAAAGGAAACCGACCACCGGGCACCAATCCGAGAAATTTTTGAATGCTTTGTTACTCATTGTAATCAAAATTACACACCCGGGGAATACTGCACTGTGGATGAAATGTTGGAATCATTCAGAGGCCGCTGTAAATTTAGAGTTTATATATCCAACAAACCCGCAAAGTACGGCATCAAAATCTATGCACTCGTAGATTCCAAAACCTTCTACACAAGTAATTTGGAGATTTACGCCGGGAAACAACCCGCAGGGCCATTTAGTTTGAGTAACTCCGCTGCTGATGTAGTGAAGAGAATTGCACAACCCATATTGAACACGGGAAGAAATCTAACTATGGACAATTATTTTACATCCATACCGTTGTTTGATGAACTGAAAAACACCTACATACAGTACAACTGCGGTGGGAACACTGCGAAAAAATAAAAAAGAGATTCCGCCTTCTTTTTTGTCAACAAAGGATAGGCCAATGCCAAGTTCAATTTTTGGTTTCGGTGAAGATAAGATAATCTTATCATATGTGCCAAAGAAAAAAACAAAGAAGATTGTCCTTATGCTATCAACACTTCACAATGACGACGCTATAGACCAAGAAACTGGAAGCGAAGCTAAACCTGAGATTGTATTATTTTACAATTCCACAAAAGGAGGCGTAGATGTTGTAGATCAAAAGAAAGAGGATTATTCCGTTGCCAGAATCACATCAATATGGCCAATGCGCTTATTCTTCTCAATTTTTAATATAACTGGGATCAATGCCCAAATAATATACAAAGCCAACACAAACACTCTGATTGAGAGACGAACATTCTTGAAAGAGGTGGCTCTCGAGCTGGTGAAACGACATATTTCACGCCGGATTCGCATGGAGAACATATCCTCAGATCTCAAATTTCTAATGAAGCGATTTGTGCCGGCTCCTGTGCCTGTTGCGGAGCCAGGTACAAGCGGATTTTGTGCAATATGTCCTAGACGTAAAAATAGAAGGTCAAAAAAACCATGTACTTCGTGCAAGCAATTACTTTGCACCGAACATGTAAAATATATGTGTTCAGTATGTTTCGAGAGGCACATTAGTGTAGATTTAATGGATGAATAACACTTTTTAGTTTTTGATATGTAACAGTTTTTATTGTGATTTTTATGAAACGTGCCAAAAAAAAGTTGCTATTATGTTTAATAGTTTTGATTAAAATACTTGTTTTCTTACTTACTAAACCTTGTGTTATTTATTTAAATACATTATAAGCCAATAAATATAGAAACACTAAAAATATGAACATTTATGATAGTGTGAGCAATTTGCTCGCGCGCGCCTACTCGTGTAAGAAAATTAGGCGCGCCTTCTCACGGGTTAAAACTGTTTTGGTAAAAAAGGCTTACTATAATATAAATGAATATTTTAATGATGATAATGCTTGGTAAATTTGTAACATTTGTGCGTTTGAATATTGTTATGTCGCGGAATGTTAGATACACTATTATATTACCGAATTTTACAAACCGTGTTAGTAGTAACAGTGATAACATATTGTGTGTTTTAATTCGTTTGCTTTTAGTTTAATGTTTCTTTTTGTTTGGAGCAAGCTTAAGTTAGTCATGCTCGCTTTAAGGCCTTTGCTTGCGGCGGCGTCCTGTGGCGGGGAATTTTATAGGGAAGTGAGCGCACTTCCCTATAAATAACAAACAACATCATCATCAAGAAGAACGCGCAGCGCTGCGAATTGCTTTCTTAGAGGAATCATCAGATGAAGATCTTGAAACGGCAGCATCCGAACGTGCAGCTAGGGTTCGATCCTGGGTAGAACTCCACTCAAACCCTTCTGCAATCATGCGACAAGAACATGTACGAGGTGAAATACAGGCCCTACCAGATGCAGCCAAGATCGCTCGCATCAACGAACTTCAGGAGCCGACACGTACATCGAACGAACGTGCAGCAAGGGTTCGATCCTGGGTAGAACTTGACCCAAACCCTCCTGCGATCATGCCACAGAAAGAAGAAAATATTGTACGAGGTGAAATACAGGTCCTGCCAGATGCGGCACAGATCGCTCGCATCAACCGAACCTCAGGAGCCGACACGTACAACGAAAGAAGAATCACCGTATAGTGAGCTTGCGCTAGCTATCTCAGAAGCATCTACCTGAACTACCCGTATTCAACGGAATGTCAAGCGACTGGCTGCCGTTTAAAGCAGCCTTTGAACAGACCTTGAGCACCACCACAGAACAAGAGAACCTAGCTTGAGAACATTTCTCGCTGGAATCCTTGGGAGTTGCTCCAAAGAAGCCAATCACAGACAGTGAACAACGCGCCCTTCAACAGCTGGAAGCCAATACCAAGCGGTTACCGGCGGGAGGTTTTGAAACGTGTCTTCTTTGGAAATCAGAGGAACCAAAGATCCCAGCCAGCTACGATGCCGCACTCAATCGACTGCATGGCATCGAAAGAAAATTAGATCGAAATCCAGATCTAAAGGAAAGATACCTGCGACAATTAAATGTACTCCTAGAGAACGACTTTGCCGAAAAGGCACCAAGAAAAAAGGAGCGCAACTGGTATCTCCCACACTTTGCCGTCATCAACCCGGCAAAACCAGAGAAACTGCGAATCGTCCATGATGCAGCAGCCAAATCAAAAGGGATCTCATTGAACGATCTACTGTTATCAGGACCTGACCTACTTCAATCGCTACCAGGGGTGTTGATACGCTTCCGACAGCGCCCAATCGCCGTCACCGCCGTAAAATACACATAAAAGATATGTTCCTGCGACTCCAGATCACTGAAGAAGATCGTGATATGCAGAGATTCCTGTGGCGCGATGACCGGCGGGAGGGTGTACGCCAGATGAATACCGAATGAAGTCTGTGATTTTCGGGGCAACATCATCACCCTGCACGGCGATATATGTCAAGAACCGTAACGCGGATGACCTGAATCAACAGTACCCTGAAGCTGCAGCAGCAATAGTAAGGAATCATTACATGGATGATTTTTTGGGCAGTTTCGATAACGAAGAAGAAGCGATTAAGATTTCACACCAGGTGGCGCTGATCCATAGTCACGCCAATTTCTTTTTACAAAGATGGGCGACGAACTCGAGACATGTGATCAGCGACATCTCACCTGGAAAATCACAAGAACAAGTTGAACTAGATCCTGAAAAGATATTGGGGATGGTGTGGCACCCGGAACCGGACACACTGTCTTTCAACGTAAATGAACATAAAATTCCTTTCGATATATTAACAGGAACCAGAACACCGACCAAGAGACAAGCTTTGAGAACGGTGATGTCGCTGTTTGATCCGCTTGGACTTGCCACTCCGGTTACCGTCCAAGCAAAGCGCATCATTCAGGAAACATGGCGTAGCGGCATCGGTTGGGATGACCCAATTTCTCCAGAATAAGATCGAATATGGAGACGTTGGATAGGGCATGTGCAGAAACTGCCAAAGTTAGCCCTGCCACGCTGTCATCCCTACCTAAATGAAGCAAAGATAGCGGAACTGCACACGTATGTGGATGCAAGTACATCCACATATGCTGCTGCAGTCTATTGGCGAGTTGAAGACCAGGACGGCCGCATACACATCAATCTTGTCATAGCAAAGGCACGGGTGGCACCAATTAATAAAGTCATATCGGTGCCACGACTGGAGCTACAAGCCGCCGTCCTGGGCACCCACCCGCCTAGCACGCACAGCCATAGAAGAACACGATCTGAAGCCAATTCGACGCGTTTTTTGGTCGGACTCCCGAACTGTGCTCGCGTGGCTACGAACTGGCCCGCGGACATACAAACCATTCGTCGCACACAGAGTGGCCGAGATCTCCGAAGAGACCAAGACGGCTGAGTGGCGTTGGGTACCTACCAAATTCAACGTCGCCGATGATGCAACTAGAGACACTCCAGATGACTACTCATCCGATCATCGATGGTTCCAGGGACCTGAGTACTTATACTCCCCTGAAGAAGACTGGCCTCGAGAAAAAGAAGCTACCACCGAAACAGAAGCCACTGGAGAAGAACGAGTCAACACAGTGCGGGGCCACACTACGCGTTTATCAGAAGCACTAACAGACATACAACGCTTCTCGTCATACCTACGCGTCGTGCGTGCCACAGCACGTGTCCTACAATTCATTGAACGGCTCAGACCGAAACAAAGATGTGCAGCTGCCTACAAACGAACAAAGAAGAACGCTGCCAACGATCCAGTTTGGCAGGCAGGCAGCGCACCGAAACCTAAACGCGTTCGCACTAACAATAAAGTGCCACAGTTCGCGTCCATTGAAGCCCATTACATCCAACGTGCTGAACGCCTTTGGATACTCGAACAACAATTAAGAAATATTCGCCGAAGAGGTCGTCGCACTAACAGGCGGAGAAGCCATCTCTACCGCCAGTCGCCTGAAGACACTGGCCCTGATCATAGATGTCGATGGCATCATCCGCCTGAAATCTAGAATTGCTGCGACCCAGAACATCAACGAAGAACAAAGAGAACCCGCGTGTGATCGATGGCAAGCATCGCTGGACCCAGCTCTACGTGGCTGCTTGCATCTCTGTACCCCACATTTGGACCTTCGAGCTGGATTCTGGTAAAATCGTTATAGTACCATATCTGCCACTTGAGAGTCCAGGCGGATTTGCACTCTTCAAGTGATCACTTTTAACTCGTTAAAATGGTAGATACTAGGTCGCAGGCCGGTGACACGAGGTCACCATCCCACGATACGACGTCGCAGTCCGGTGACGCGAGATCGGAGTCTGGTGAGGTGGTACCGTCTGTACCGCCGTCGCGTGATATGCCCCGCCAGACGCCCGTGCCGTCCGTTTCAGACAGGTCCCGGAAACACGCGAAACGTGACAAACTGTTGGCCCGAGCCCGTTTGGAGCTAGCACGAGCGTAGCTAGCAGAGCTCGAGGCCGCCGCGAACGACTCTGACAGTGATAGTGACACAACGTTGGTTGGCTTCACATCCTGAGCCACCACCGGTCCTACGCACTTTGTGGGCAAAGGCGCCACCTGTCGCGGGCGAGACGCAGTCTGGCGTCGCCGCCGCGACCACAGGCGTAACCACAGCGGACGAGGGAACTCCAGCAGTCTGCGATATACCGATCCAGGCCCTCACAGGTCCTCCACCCATGCCCAGTATCACCCAAGCTCAGTGCCCATGGGAGGCACGGGTGGCATCACAGGAGTATCCAGGGACACGATCGGAGAACAGTACAAAGATAAATCCAGTTGCATTGTCGGATATAGGGAAATAGCTAGTCAGATAGGTCCCCATAGGTCCCCCTGAAAGTAGATACGAAGGTGGTAGCTGAACCTTCGCAGGCGCGATCTGATATCGCCGAGCTTGCCGCTAGCCATAGCGCAGATGTCGCGAGCCTAACCTAAGTACTTAACTGAATTACCTATCTTCGATGGTAGGTCATCTGAATGGTTGCAGTTCAAGGCGACATATATTGAAACGTCTCAGCACTTTTCATTGTCCGAGAATAGTGCCAGGTTGAGACGTGCGTTGAAGGGGCAAGCGAAGGAAGCTGTTGAGTGCATATTCCTAGGTTCTTCAGATCCAGATCAGGTCATACATAGGCTAGAAAGTAGATTTGGTAGGCCTGAAGCTTTAATAGTGGCAAGTTGAGACACGTACCTAAGTTAACAGAAAACCCGAAAGATATTTGCATATTCGCTTCAAAGATAGCGAACGTAGTAGCCAATATCAAAGCCCAGGTCGTACACAGTACCTATATAGTCCTGAAATGTGTATGTCTGTCGAGGATAAGCTAACACCCATTATTCGCAGCCGGTGGTACGATTTTGAGTTAACTTCCACCGAGGAAGAGCCAGGGCTTACTAAGTTGAGTCGATTTCTAGACTTAGAAGCGGATAGGAACGCTAGGCACGCTAAACCTGAACTAATAACCATTCCGGAACGTAACAGCCAACCTACGGCGAATAAGCGTTTGCACCCCCGTAGTTAGAAGCTGGTGATAGCGCTCGCCCGGGTTCGAGCGGAAAGGGATACCGGATTCCGGATAGGCAGACCGCGTTATCGTGCCCTATATGCGGGAAAAAGGGTCATAAAGTTATTGAGTGTTTTAAATTCAAATCGGCTACGATAAATGATAGGTGGGAATTAGCTAAGACACATAGACTTTGTTTTCGTTGCCTAAAGAGGCACGATTGGAATCATAGGTGCAGAGATGCTGTGTGTGACGTCGCAGGGTGCGAGATGCGGCACCATAGCTTACTTCACTATGAGAAGGCTGATAGCAACATGATGCAGGCTACAGTCACAAATACATGGGTGCCGCCTAGACACTCTTATGCCTACTTGAAAATTATCCCTGTGTGTATTTCAGGTCCGAAAGGTAATCTAGATACCTACGCCTTGCTCGACGACGGGTCGACCGTTAGAGCGGTTTCAGGCTAGCGTTTTATACGTGCGTATGAGCTCGTTTTTGGAAGCGCATGTAGGCGCGTATAGTATAGGCGCGCCTTTTGTCACACGCTCGTGCGAGCTGCGAGAGAAACCTCCCCGCGCGCCCATTTCCCCCTCTGCCGGAGACCACGCACGCACGCGTCTCAGTTGACAACTTCACATTGCAGTGGATATACATTTTAGCAGTGGATTACGTTTTACAATGTCATATACTGTTGAACTCTGGCTCTCTCAACTCTGTTGGCTCTTGAGATACTCAAATCCACTACTCAAGAGCTTCCCGAGGGCGGGTATGAAGTAGGTCTGTTATGGGCTCGGCCCGACGAAAAAATACCCAACAATTATGACGCCACTCTCAAGCGTCTGATAGGCGTCGAGAAAAAGTTAGGTAGAAACGATGACCTACGCGCGGCATACAAAGGTCAGATAGATAGGATGTTAGAGGCTGGGTATGCGGAGGTGGCCTCGGGCCCCCCCCGCGGAAGGAAGGACGTGGTACCTACCTCACTTTGGTGTTACACACCCAGCTAAACCGGGCAAACTACGCATAGTTCACGACGCGGCCGCTCAAACAAAGGTGTATGTCTAAACGATTTGTTGGTAACCGGTCCCGACCTATTGAGGTCGCTCCCAGGCGTACTAATGTCATTCAGACAAAGACGAGTAGCGGTATCGGCGGATATAAAGGATATGTTCCTTAGAATAAAAATTTGTCCGGACGATCGCGACGCGTTACGTTTCCTATGGCGGGAGAGACCGACAGACAAACCGACAGAACTTCGTATGGCGTCGGTGTTGTTCGGTGCGACATCTAACCCGTGCACCGCGATATACATAAAAAATTACAATGCGGAGCGATACAGAGATGAGTTTCCCGCCGCACGGGAATCCATCATTCATCAGCGGGGCGGAAAAGATCCTAGGTCTTATGTGGAGACCTACGGCCGAAATTAATAACCTATCCTAATCCATTTTTCGCTATCCAAGACTGAAATTCAAATCCATTTCTAGGGTGAAGCGTGCAAATAACTGATCCTAGGATTGAGATTTCTATCTAGAAAATCAAACTATCTTTGAGAGGGCGGATCACGGATTAGAGCTTGACCTCTGTATGAAAATGACAGATGGAGCGTGCAAATAACCTATCTGCCAGTTTTGACATTTTGTTCGATCGGTGTCAATCATCTCAGATTACAATCCAAGGAATACCTGGGTTTGAGGAACTTATCTTTGATTTCATAATAACAAGAAATGGCATTTTCGGTATTTTCAAGTGATAGTGATGACAGTGATATGGAGGTCCTGACTCAGTTATCCGATTGGGATAGTGATAGCGACACTGAAGAAAGACAACGCGCTTGTCCGCGAAGAATCAGAAGGTTGAACTATATGCAGTGTCTCGATGATGCCGAGTTCACCTTTAGATTTAGGTTATCAAAACCTGCGGTCAACTCTCTTTTAACACAAATAATGCCGTTCGTTCCTGTTACCTCCACAAGGTAAGTACCTAACTATTAATGAGATGAAGCATAATTATGAAATTCACTTGTAGCAAACAAACATCTTGAACACTCAGACTCCTATATGCTTGAACATTGCAAATTGAATATATATAAACTTTTTAATTTCAGGAATCATGGGGTTTCACCACTCCATCAGTTGTTGTTGACATTACGATTTTATGCGTTAGGCACTATGCTGATTTCTGTAGCTGACTTTGTTGGAGTCTCCAAATCAACAGCAGGTAGAATTGTGCGTGACATATCATCTGCAATTGCCAACTTGTATGATGAATATATAGTTGTTCAACAACATAGCGCAGAGAAGTTCTACCAAATTGCAGGATTTCCTCGCGTTCTTGGTGCAATTGATTGCACTCATATACGTATCCAGTCACCTTGTAAGTATCTCAGAACTAACCAGTATATTATTGGCTCTTTTCTATAAATACTTCTGTAACTATAATTTCTTTTAGGTCATATAATAGGTGAAGAATTCAGAAATCGTAAAGGTTCCTTTTCTTTAAATGTCCAAGCAATCTGTGATGCTGATTTGAAATTCATGAATGTGGTAGCTCGTTGGCCAGGATCAACACATGATGCCACAATTTTCAACAACTCAGTTATTAGAGGTACTTATCAAGTTTTTAATATTTATTTGCTTTGTTAACAACTGAATATTAGTATATTTTAGTGAATATTAATTGTTGACTAAATATTTCCTTGTTTGCAGCTCAATGTGATGCAGGTCAGTTCAGTAACCGCTGGCTGCTTGGTGACAGTGCTTATCCCAATAGACCATATTTATTGACACCAATTTTAAATCCTGTTACGAATGCCGAGCAGCGTTATAATGAATCACAGATAAAAACCAGAAATACCATAGAAAGGTAAAATAAATATATATTATGCTATTTGTTTCATATATTTCCCTGCCCAAAGTCCAAGCAATAATTATTGCCACTGCAGTGTTACACAACATTTGCAGAAATTACAATTTAGAGGATGTTCCAGCCGAAGTAGAGTTGCCAGCAACAGATGTAGTTGAAGATCTTAACTATGTTGAAGCCCAAGATATCAGTGAAAGAGCAGCACTTGTGAATAATTATTTTAGATAGGACAGTTTACCAATCTTTTATATTAATAAAATAACTAAATTAGTAGGTAAATAATAAAAGACATATTTTTTATACTGGGCTTATTTTATTATGTACCATTGTCAACAAGTAATAACAATTTTCCTTAGCTATGAAATAAAATTGTTTAATGAACAACACACCAATAACGTTCTGCGACTTCTCCCAAGCGCTATAGATATTTTTTAATAGTGCTACCCCAGGGTAAATTGTAGAACGACCCTTTGTAAACCCATACTGCTCACTATGTTAAAGCTTATTTAAATTGAAATGAGCCAGTAGTTGCGATAAAATCAATTTAGAACAAATAATTTATTTTATTTGCTAGGTTAGAGAAATTTGTTTATATCCGTCAATGGCGAATGTCAATCAAACAAACGCCTTACATACACGCTTCATTTCAGTTAATATACCTATCTTGTGAAAATTATGTACCACTTTTTTTTATTTATCACAATTTCTCCTCATGCGACAACCAAAATTAGTTTTCACGTAGACCTTGATATTTTTTTCAGTAGTTACGAACGGTTTGTTAATAAAACACACCTATTAAAACGTTTGTAGAATCAAGCATTTGCATAAAATGGAACGCTAGAGAGGGAAAGATCGCCGGCTCGGATCACCAGCAATCTGCCGTCGACAAAAAATAATAATAGTCGAGATTAGTTATTGGCACATGGATTGGAGTACGATCCTAGGATAGGATCTAATCTTCGATTGGTTTTAATCTAAGATTAGAGATACGTTATTAATTTCGGCCGCTAATAGGGATAGTCTAGGTTACAATTTGAACTTTTCCAAAGTAGATAGCCCGCTGCTCACCGGAGAGCGCGTCCCCACCAAACGAGAATTATTGAAAGCAGCGATGTCATTATACGATCCGCTCGGCTTAGTAACACCGGTCACGATACAGGCAAAACATATACTTCAAAACGCGTGGCGGTTAGGGACCGGGTGGGAGGAAACGTCGCCTAAAGATTTAGAAAGCGATTGGTGGGAGTGGTAAGGTAGTCTTAGGTGTTTAGTCGGTCTAGAAATACCTAGGTGTTACCCAGGCTACGCCGACGCCGAGTACCTAGAGTTGCATATATTCGTAGATGTCAGTGAGGTATCGTATGCGACCGCGATTTACTTTAGGTCCACAGGGACTGATAGTAATATAAATATAGTACTAACCGCCGCGAAAGGCAGAGTCGCGCCGGTGAAAGTGACGTCAATCCCGCGACTCGAGTTGCCGTGTTGGGCACGCGATTAGCTCGAACGGTAGCCGAGTCGCATGATCAAGGTATAGATAGGTATGTATATTGGACAGATTCGCAAACTGTGTTAGCTTGGATAAGGGCGGGATCGCGAACTTTTAAACTATTTGTGGCGCATCGGGTAGCCGAAATCGAAGAAAATACGCAAATAAATGATTGGCGATGGGTACCGTCTAAACTCAACGTAGCCGCCGACGCAACCCGGCGGACGCCGCCGGAATTCGCATCGCGACACAGATGGTTCAACGGTCCGACGTTCCTATACGACCACGAGATGGCGTGGCCGAGCGAGACGATGTTAGCTAATCCTTTGGAACCCGATCGAGAGCGTAAATTCTCAATATGCACGCCATCTAGCGATAAAATTAGAAACTCGTTACCCGACATAAGACGCTTTTCATCGTGGTTGCGTTTGATTAGAACCACAGCTAGTGTTACATTTTATTAAATTGTGTAGGAAAAAATGTGTGTCTGTTACTAACTAGGCAAATTTTAAATAATAATCCCGCGAGGCAAGAACATTTTGTGGCGTACTGAAATATTGAGTGACAAATATTTAACTTTGTGTGTGCCTCTTATGATTGATGCAGTTGAGTTATGGGTGAAATTATCACAAGAGGACAGCGTCGAGGCTGCCATACATTGTATACCGTGGCGGTATATACCGCCTAGCGCGCCATTCATGAGCGGTGCGTGGGAGCGGTTGGTATGCTCCGTGAAAACTGTGCTCGCCACTACTTTACACGAGCGCCATCCTACCGATGACGTACTGCACTACACTACTGTGCGAGGTCGAGCACACTGTAAACAGCCGACCCCTCTCGCACGTCTCCGTGTCGCCGGATGATCCCGAGGCGCTCACACCTAACCACTTCCTGTTGGGCGCGGCGTCAAAGGTGCCACTGTCGGACACTTTTACTGAGAGCGACGTGTGCGGCCGCTCACACTGGCGAGCTGCGCAAGCGTTGGCCAACGCATTTTGGTCACGCTGGGTGCGCGAGGTGCTCCCCCTGCTACAACACCGGCGGGAGCCCAGAGGACGAGGAGATGAGCTTCGAGTCGGCGACGTCGTCATTATCGCCGATAGCAACCTACCACGCAACGTCTGGCCACGCGGGATAGTCACAGAAGTTTTCCCGGGGAAAGACGGCATCGCGCGCTGCGCTGATGTCCGAACCCGCACCAGTAACATGAGACGACCTACCAAGAAACTCGTTGTCCTCCCAACACAGCCGCTCACCCCGTAGCTAAGTACACTTGTAGTGTACGGCGGGAGAATGTGAGCGACAGCGTTTAATTACACTGGTCAACACGACTTTTTGCCGTTTGTCCAAATATATATTTTCGGTATCCCTTATGTTCATGTATTAACAGAAAAATAATAAAAATCTTCTATAACATCGAGATGTCCGAAAAAAATATTTTTTTGTAAATATGACAAAAATTTGAGGGTATGTCGAAATAAGTCATCACTATTGATCATAATACCAAAACTAAAACTGCTACTCGTAAGTACACTATATACCCTCACTTTTCGATGCGACATAATTGTTGGTTCTTGACGTTTAATATTAATACAACGATTATAGAAGTTAACGGCGTACTATTTTGAGAAGTTTTTCTGCGGAGTTTATTTAATTGTGACAAGTTTTTTGGAGTTATATTTCGGATATTTTAATTCAAACAAGTGTTAGATATACACCGCTTACAATATGAATCGAAAGTGCTCAAATTCACCAGACCTTTCCTGTTTTATTTGTGGAAAATTTACTTCCATTTCAAATCGAGAACGGCCTACACCGTCACTAAACAATTTTTATAATTTGTATTTTGGTTCGAACATTCCAAACACTATTAACAAACCTTGGGCACCAAGTTATTTTTGTCTAAGGTGTGTACGCTATTTAAGAGGATGGTCTAAAGGTACCCACCCAGCAATGCCATTTTCTAAACCTGTTATTACAAAGTCGAGCAGTCGAGGAGGGAGCAAAAAGATCACGTAACTGACTGTTATTTCTGTCTGACTAAACTGAAGGGTATTCGTACAAGACAAGAGATAAAATTGTGTATCCTGATGTAGAATCCGTAACAAAACCTCTTCCTCACAGTGAAAAGTGTCCACCACCGCAACCTCCAAAGCAGGGAACAGATATAGAGAAGAAGGTAAGAGACATAGAATCAGATTGTTCAACTCAGACCACCATTCCGTCACAAGATTTCCAAGGAACCACATTTAATACGGCAAGGAGAACTAAATGATTTGGTCAGAGACCTAAGTCTGTCTAAAGCTCAAGCTGAACTCTTAGGTTCTAGACTTCAACAATGGAATTTACTTCACTCTAGTACACAGATATCTGTTTATAGGCAACGCAATGCTGAATTTGTGGACTTTTTCGCAGAAGAAAGTGGTCTCACATATTGCAATGATGTGCGGGGACTAATGGAGAAATTAGGATACGACTATTCACCAGACAAATGGAGACTATTCATTGACTCTTCAAAATTAAGTTTAAAAGCTGTCTTACTGAATAATGGCAATGATCTTGCATCTGTACCTTTAGCACATGGCGTCCACATTAGAGAAACATATGAAAATATAAAGAATCTGCTCGAGAAAATTCAGTACAACCTAAAATATGTGCGGATCTAACAGTTGTGGGAATAATACTGGGATTGCAAGGAGGCTACACAAAATACTGTTGTTTTTTTAAGTGAGTGGGACAATAGAGCTAGAAGCGAACATTACATAAAAAAGGATTGGCCAATGAGGACAAATTTCATCCCTGGACAAAGAAATGTTTCTGAAAACCCCTTAGTAGAACCGAACAATATTATGTTGCCGCCGTTGCATATAAAATTGGGTCTCATCAAAAATTTCGTTAAAGCCATGGATAGAAATGGAGAAGGTTTTCTATATTTAAAATCTATATTTCCTCGACTGAGTGAAGCTAAATTAAAAGAAGGATTTTTTTGTAGGACCGGATATAAGGAAGATCATGAAGGATTCCAATTTCCTTTTAAAATTAAACACAGAGGAAAGAAATGCATGTCTTTCATTTGTTGACGTTGTAAAAAAATTTTTAGGAAACAAAAAAACTCCAAACTATGAGGAAATGGTGTCAAAATTACTAGAGGATTATAAAGCCTTAGGATGTAATATGTCCTTAAAAATGCATTTCTTGCATTCCATATTAACTTTTTCCCAGAAAACTTAGGTGCGGTGAGCGACGAACACGGGGAAAGATTCCATCAGGATATCATGGCGATGGAAAAGAGACATCAAGGAAAATGGTCGCCAAAAATGGTCGCAGATTTTTGTTGGACATTAAAACGAGATGTCCCAACGTGCAGTTACAAAAGACAAGCAAAACGACCCAAAAAATCATCTGAATATATATTTTTTTTAATTTTTATTAAAAATAAGCCCAATTTTTGTTTTTCAATAAAAAAACAATTCTACGTAATTGGCTGTTTGTAATTTTTTTTACACACATATCTTGACTACCCATTAGCTAAGGTATAAAAAAAAGTTGTGGCGAACAACGGCAAAAAAAAAGTTATTTTTTTGTTGACCAGTCTTATTATAGAATTAGTATTATTTAGGTTTTAATTTGTTGATAACTATTTTAGAATAAGTTATGAAATAATAAACGTAGTCGTGGGTTTGACTTTCATTTGGTAACATAACATAGGTAGGCATCCCTACACACACAATAGTAGGCAATACAGAGTTACTCGTGCCGACGAGGTTCAAGTCAGGGCAAGAAAGCACTAAAATCGTAGACACGTGTAACCTCTAAGCCAATCACAGGGCTCCTAACACCAAACAAATCATAAATCATGAGGTCGGTATCTCGGAGGTTATTAACTTCCAATTAGAAACGACACGTGGAGGCCACAGGGTCACATTTTAGCGCGTGTAAGGCCTTCAGCCAATGAGAGACCATCTATTTTCTCTTTCGCTCAGTAGGACAGATTTGTATAGAAAACTAGCTGTAACTTTAGATCTAATAACTAGATGACCTAGGTTTTAAGATAGATTAGTGCTTAAAATTATTACCCTTTAGACTACCTAGGTTAAGATCATTTAGACTAAGATTTACTAGCTTATAAGACTATTTTATTGTCATACATGTGCAACAATAACAGAAATAAAGGTCGTGTAGGTGTAGACCTTGAGAAATATTATAAATATTACAGATAGGGTCATAGGTAATTTCGCTACTAGTTCGACATTGAATTTCTACCCGTTCGCATCGATCGCCAAGTCACGTTCTAGTTCTTTCCTAGTATTCAAGTATAACCTATTGTCAGTTTGTTTAGTTAGTTGACAGTCCATTTTATTAATTCGTTTAAATAGTATTTCTCTATAGTGCACACCCAGTTTAGTTTATTACGTTTCAAATCGTTGTTCTTATTGGAATCCCCTTCCCACCTGGTACTCTCACTGTTGCTCAAGTGGTAAAATCGTGAGATAGGGTACTATTTCGGCCGTCTGAAACCAGCGCCTAGAAAATTGGGTGAAGGTGCAGAGTTGTAGGTGGCTGCTTGCATCTCAGTACCCCACACCTACTTTATCAAGGCGTTTGAGAGGAAATATTGAGAATATCCTGCCACAAACTAATCAAGAGGCTTCTCAAGAAGCTGAAGAGGAACCTCGACTAAAGTTCGGCGTTAATGTAACTTATGTACAACTAAAAAGAAAAGAATGTCTAAGGTGACATGTACTAAATGTAAAAAGACAGTGGTGAACACAAAAAATATGTTTTCAACAATTTTTTATAACTATATTTTTTTCCAGTATTTTTTGTAATTTGAGACTGAATATATAGTAATTCATTATTTAGTACGAAAAAGAAACTATAAATGTTACTTATTATAAAAAAACGTACCTAAATATACATTTATTTATTTTTACGTTTTGTTAACTTCTTATTAATCTAAAATCTCATTGTAATTACCATAAAAATAATAACTATTTCAGTTTGTAAATAAATAGGTTTTTAATATTGTGCCTCTCAGGCGCATGTTTCTTTTCAGTACTATAAAATCTTTCATCATTTGAATACTACATTATTCCAAATTAACATAGGCTATATTTTAATCCCGGGATAAGATAAGATCCCACAGGAACGCGGGTGAAACTGCGGAAGATAGCTAGTATTTTATAAATTTGATGGATTAAACTTTTTGAACTCTATATGTTGTTTGTTTGCAGATGGAACTATTGAGTTGTCAGGACAAAAATTAAGTGTAGTTTATGATCCCCCGCACTTACTTAAAGGCCTTAGGAACAACCTTCTTACAAAAGATATGCTATTCAAAGACAAAGTTGCTACTTGGAAAGATATTGAAACTGATTGCCAACTAGGTCATACTAGAATGCATAAAAAAATAACAGAGCATCAAATGAAAGTTAGTGTAGCTGCCCAAACGCTGAGTGCAACAACCAGTGGAATGCTTAAATATACTGCATTGCTCAGTAAGTTATTTATTTGCTTTGTTATAAAAATGCATTATCTAATAATAAATTTTTTTTCAACAAACAAACACAGTGTGAAATTTATAAAAACATTTTAGTATAAAAAGTGAAGAAACTGTTGGTTTCACAATTACTTAGCTACATACGTTGACTACAAATTTATAATGAGGAGAATAAGACGTAAAAATAAATAAATAAAAATATGAAGTATACATGAAAGACAGATCAGGCAGATCGATCTAACGACGGATCTCGTAATTTGGTTTTCGGAAACTTAAATCATCCTCTTCAATTTCATCACTCATTCACTTTACTTTTATTTAGGGTCTCGAACAAAAGAGACATATTAAATTTACACTATTAAATATGTATTTAGGTATTCTCTGTTAAAAAAGGATTAGGATTAGGAAGATTAGTTGCACTTAGAATAACTGTTGGTATTTTTGTTTCTTTATGTGTAATACTTGTATATAATTATGTAATATTAATTTCAGAAACAACAGCCTCTGGTAAAAATGTCAGTGAGACAATGGCCACAACTGGCGAAGCTGTGGAATTTGTCGACAAGCTCTTTGATAGCGTGAACGGATCTCGAGGGAGCACTGTCCGGGGCAAACTGGGTGGACCAATAAAGCCGAACGGAACACAACATTTCCAATTTTGGACAGAAGACAAACAAATTTTGAAAAATATTCAATTTATTGATCATAGTAGCAAGAAAGCCCGCAAAAATAATAAAATATATAAGGTTCGAGTTCCTTCTCTTAATGGATGGGTTACAACTATAGAAAGTTTTGAAAGGTTATCTAAACTGTTGTTCGAAAAATATGAAATAGAATATTTTTATCCTAGAAATGTAAATCAGGATCCTCTGGAGAATTTTTTTGGTAGGATCAGAGCCATCAACTACAGGAACGTCAATCCTGATGCAAATACTTTCATGAATGCGTTTAAATCACTGCTAATGTCCAACGTTATGGGTCCACATTCAATTTACGCAAACTGTGAGGATGATATAGGAGACACAGTAGTTGATTTTTTAAAACTTATATCCTCATCCAATGTTGATGAGAGTTCCTCATCAACATTGGATAAAGAAAATGCTATAATATATAGTAGACCCATAACATTGGCCCAAAACAGCAGTGATTGCAACCAATCGTTAAATCCAATCAATGAAAGATTGCGTGTGCACTCTTCTGCATATACTGCAGGGTATATGTGCAGGAGAGTGACAAAAAAATTTTACTGTACGAGATGTTCTGAGACTTATACCCAAAAATAAAGAGATGTGTTCCATAAATGGATCGAACAACGAGAATACACCCTTCTAAAACATAATAATTTAACATATCCATCTAAGAAGTTTTTAATGTTATATAGGGATATCTCGGGCCTTATACATGATTATTTGAATAGGCATGGTTACAAAAAATGTGTAAAAAAACATTTAAAAATAGAAATATTCAAGAAATTTGATGTAAATTGGCTGGGGTGTACACTTCATAAAACCGAAGTAAAGGAATGGTTGCTTAATTTAATGATACGCACCCATGTCCATAATTGGTGCAACATAATTAATAAAATTTTAAAAGGAGGTATACAAGAAAAACTAGTGAAACAGTTGTGTGTACCTCAACAAATTGCCTTTGACAAATATAAAACCCATAGGTTAAGAGGAACAAAATACAAAAAGTAAAATCTGAAAAGTTGTTTTATTTTTAAATTTGTTTGGTTCGGAAACCTAATAAAGCTTGCAAATAATGAAACAAACCCCATGAGGATTTTCTGTGTTACATCACTATGCTATCGATATTTTGTACCGGATCGTTACTTTTATAGTACGCTGAGGGTCATCACTAGGTGACATTACGACCCTAGCGCTTAGCGTATATTTTTGGAACTAATCGTTAAATAGTACTGTCCTATCTGTCTCCGACTAGTATATAGTTATCTGGGAGCGAACCAAAAGAGTTAACAGATACCCTTGAACAGCAAAACAAAAGAGACAACTTCCAAATAGACATGCACACGTAAAAGCAGTTCTAGCCATTACCAAACTACAACTTATGTGCATATAATAAGACCCAGTTTTGAATGCAAAGCATCATTTTCGCATCAGTAAGTTCCTATATGATATGGCGTGAACGGACACGTAACAGTGTTGTTATGGATATCCATGTCCGTAACCGAAACTATCGGATATCCGAAATAAAAAAATATCCGTAACCGTAACCGAATCCGAAATAAAAGTTTTGGATAGTTTCGGATAGGGCGGAGAAAGAATGACGATAGCATATTTTTAGTATATTGCTAAATATTGGTACAAATTCAACTGTCATGGTATATTTTTTTGTATATTCACCTGGCAACCCTGAAAAGGAAAATTCATAAGTCAAGATCATTTCTTAATTACGCTGTCTTTGTCGCGCACTGAGTTCTTTGTAGCAATCGTTCTCTTTTACACACCGGGTGAATGAAATTGAATGAATTTAAGGGGATTCCCCCGTAGTAGTGTTAAATTTCATTATCTATACTGTCCGAAGATTTTTGCCTTATGGTATATGTGTTTCGATTACTTCGGTCGGTTTATGGCGATTGTTTCATTAGGAAGCGCAAATACGAACAAAAATATAGAGCGGAATGGGAACAAAACCCGGAATTCTCTTCTTGGTTAAACAAAGATAAATACAGTGAAAATGCTATGTGTAAAGCCTGTGGAGTGACGGTTTTAAGTAGAATTGCTACAATAAAGTCTCATGCCGAGACTGAAAAACATCGTAAAAAGATTATACATTACAGTGGACAGTCGAAGGTAAGATGACAAAAACTAAGATTTATTCACGTAAACGTATTTTCGTTTTTAAATTACTTATTTTGATAAATTCTCTTTCTGTTTCGGATTGACAAGATATTTCAAAGCAAAGGTCCAATTTCACAGGAGATAAGAAAAGCCGAACTTCTATTTTGCGGCGCCTTGAGTCGAGCATAATATTTCTTTTCGTGCAATGGATCACCTAAGCGAATTATTTGGTAAAATGTTTCATGATTCAGAAATCGCAAAAGGTTATTCCTGTAAACGAACGAAAACCGCTCAGTTAATTTATGATGTTATGGCGCCATCATTTGAAAAGCAATTATTGTTTGGCAGATATAAAAAAAACTTCCGAATTATCAGGTAATACCGTTTTTTCTTTGATCATAGACGAAAGCACAGACATAACGACGGAGAAACTACTTGCCGTAGCAGTTAAATTTTATTGCGTCAACGATGATAAACTCTCCAGGGCCGCTGGTTGCGGTATGGGGGGGGGGAGGCCGGCGAGATGCCGGCGTGAGTGAGCAAGGTCCCTTTACCGGGCCGCTCAGGGGTTCCTTGGGCCCTTGGGCAGCCTGGGGTGGGGGGAGCCGGCGCAAGCTGGTCCCCCCATTTTGGGGTTTTGATGATATGGGAACGGGTGAAGGATGGGAGTCCATCCACCTGCAGGGGCGCCGGGGAGGCGATGGGCCGGGTACGTTTGGTCCGTCTCCTCCTCGGCGCGGATAGCCCCGGCGTTAGCTGGGGCGCCGCTGGTGGACATCGTGGAGAATGCTTACGCAGGTGCCACGATGTCCTACCAAACCGGCAATGGCGGGTGCCAGCCAGGTGGTTTTAGTGGGTAGCACTCCCTACTCCTCCTCACTCGGAGGAGGGAGAGGCGACGTGTAGTCCCACATAACCCCTCGCCACTCCCATGGCGGGGGGTATGCGTAACGCATTTCCACCTGGCTAAACGCGAAACAGCGGAGGATATTTTTAATTCATTATGTCAAAGCCTAATTGATTTAAATTTGAATATCAAAGATATATTAGGTTTTGCAGCTGACAAAACGAACGTAATGGAAGAAACAATAGTGTTGTTTCAAAAATTAAAAATGCTAACCCAAATTGCATTTTCGTAAAGTGTGTGTGCCATTCTTGTGCATTGGCTATAAGTTATGCATGTAAAAAACTTCCAAGAGCCCTAGACCAAGTTGTTATTTTAGCCACAGTTCTAAACGTCAAAGGGAATTTGTAGAATTTCAAGAATTTGTAGGTTCAGAACTGCATAATATTTTACGCCACTACGGGATACGTTGGTTATCTCTACATGCATGTGTTAACCGCATAGTGGAGCAGTGGGATGCTCTAAAGTTATACTTTCAACAAGTGCATCTAGTTGAGTGCAATCATTCATCATCGTTTTTACATGAAAGCTTTGAAAATCTATAATATAAAAATGAATCGCAAAATGTGTTGGTAAGCGCATAACTCAACAACGCCTGGACCAATTTGGCCAATTCTTTTTTTTAAATGTTCGTTGAAGTTCAAGGATGGTTTTTACGGCGAGAAAAATTGGAATAATTGCCGGGAACACCCTAAAAACAGCCCTTTTCTGTTTCCCATAGAAACGTTTTCTAACTAAAACGAGCTTTATTGCTATTGTATAAAGTTCATATTGAATTACAAGCAGTCACTGTTGTTTAAACAATGTAGGTATGTTCCTAACGTCAAAGAGTCAATTTGCACTTAATCATATCTATCAAAACAGTGTGCATTGGAGCACAGATAAACAAAAAAAGAAAACGAAATCGAATTGTTCAATTTGGTCGGTTTCACGATATTATTTCATTTGTTTTACTTTAAAATGCATCAGTTTTCAAGTCATTACATCAGTCAAACAAAAACAGCGTTACCAAAAGTGTTTTATTATTTTAATTTTTTCATATCCCTATTTTAAATACGGCTTGAAGGATTTGACTCCAAGTCATATCAAATTAAAAAAAAAGTCGAAACAACAACAAACTGTCAATGTCAGTGGGTTTTTTTCTTGGATTTTCGGTTACCTCCTACTCTAATGAGCTAATGAGTTTGCTTTTATCAACTGATACACATAACAAATTCGTAGGGTAGGGTGCCCCAAGTTTGCGCAGGAGGTAAGATTGCGCAGTACCGATATTTCGAAAGCGAAATGACATTTGCGGCTAACCTCAGTCGTGTTCAGGGCCATTGCCATGAGCGAGTGCGCTGCCGGAAAGAAATTCAAAAACCTATCAAAACGGAGTCGCAAGGTAAGTTTGAAGTTAAATATTGATTTCGATGTTATTTTTCCTCAATTTGAAACTAAAATTACGTAAAAGCCTAAAGTACTATCAAAGATCTGGTCATTGTTTTCGTTCGCGTGATTATTACTTATACAGCCGGCGAGTGATATAATTTTTGATATTTAAATAGATGGCGTTAGGAGTCCCATTACTCCATATTGAGATATTCCCTAAGACTGCGCAGAATCACGGTCCGTAAAACTGCGCGCGCAGACTTACCCTACCATAATTTTTCATTTAATATAACAATCTCAAATATTCATTTTCAGAATGCCTAATCAAAGGAAAAGGACATCAGAACGTTCGCTATGTCCTCAATCTTTTTTAGAGGAAGCTAGTCGACGAATAGAAAATGGTGAAAGCAAAAGGAAAGTAGCATTGTCATACGGGATGAAAGAAAGTACTTTGCGGTATCGCCTGAAGAGAAAAAAAGCTGCAACAAAACTCGGTGACGTATGACGCAACTCTTTCTCCAGAAATGGAACAGGAATTTTGTAATTATTTGGAAGATCTCGACAATATGTTTCAAGGAATGACTGCTAAGAATTTAAGGGTTGCTGCCTATGAATTTGTGGTGAAAAATAATATTCCTCATCGTTTTAATACTGAAAAGAAAATGGCAGGAAAACACTGGCTTCGTGGATTTCTTCAACGGCACCCAGATTTTTCATTAAGACGTCCGACTTCCACAAGTATTGCTAGGGCGATGGGTTTTAACTAACCACAATGTGAGAGGTTCTACAAAAATCTGGCAGAATTGACGGACAAGTATAAGTTTCCTCCAACTTCCATTTATAATATGGATGAAACTGGTATGTCTACTGTGCCCAACAATCCTCCAAGGGTCATATCGAAAAAAGGAAAGCGTGCTGTTAATAAGATTTCAAGCGCTGAAAGAGGGACGAACGTAACCGTTGTTAATGCTATGAGTGCGTCTGGCCACTTTATCCCTCCTGCTTTCATATTTGGTCGCAAAAGAATGAAAGCTGAATTGCTGGATGGCGCACCACCAGCATCTATTGGAATGGTATCTGACACAAGTTTTATTAATAGTGAACTTTATTTGAACTGGCTAGTTCACTTCAAAGACCACACAAGACCAACTAAAGAAAACCCTATCCTTCTGGTGCTTGACAATCATGTGTCGCATTGTACGATTGGGGCTGTAGACTTTTACCGAGCAAATAACATAATAGCTCTTACCCTGCCTCCACACAGCAGCCATAAGATGCAACCACTAGACAAAGGTTTTCATAGTGCGTTGAAAATATATTTTGCGAGCGAATGTGAGAAGTGGATGAGAAACCACCCTGGCAGAGCTATAACTGCTTTTCAGATGACGTCTCTGTATACTCCAGCTTTTAATAAAGCAGCCACAGTTGGTTGTGCTGCTGAATGTTTCAAGGTGTCCGGGATCTACCCATACAATCCAGATATCTTTACAGATGCAGATTTTCTTCCTAGTGCTGTGACTGAAAGAGAAATTGATGATAACAACTGTTTAGAATCGCAACAAGAGAATCCTCAAGAAGCAACACCCCAAGAACAGAGAGAACCTGTGATGGATATTGAACCTCGTGATTCTGTTTTAAACAAGGAGCCCGAAAATTCAGCAACTCCGAGTGTCAATTTGCCAGAAACTGAGAATGTTTCTGCACAAACAGAAACTCCAGCCCAACCAGTTGTTGTGACTCCTGATTCAAGGCAAAAGAGAAGGATCGACGTTTCTCCAGCTGAAACAAGTGGTGATATCTTCCAAGTTCCTGTAGCTGTACCATCTTGCAGCAATAAATCAACAGCAATCAAAGTAAAACTACAAGATATTTACCCAATACCTAAATCAGATGTTAGAAAGAGAGCAAACAAGAGAAAACATAAGAAATCTGAAATACTTAGTGGTTCCCCGTACAAACAACAGCTTTTAGAAGAGAATAAAATGATGAAGATTCCTAACAAAAAAATTAAAAAAGTTTGCAAAAAGCTTACGAAACAACCTAAAAAAAGAAATGGTTTTGCGGTGGTTGCAATGAGGAGTATAAGGAGCCGATTACAGAAGATTGGATCGGTTGTTCTGTTTGTTCTGAATGGTGGCATGAGAAATGTACAGCCTACATTGGCATTGGACGGTTTAAGTGCGATTCATGTGCTTAAAATAACTTTTTCTTTTTCAATTCTTAATTTCATGTTTATTTTCTCTATGCGCAATCTTAACGATCCTAGTGCGCAATATCCAGGGACCCGTAGTGGTAAGATTGCGCATTTACATCTTTGTATTTTTTCTTTAATGACTCCCAAAGTTGTTACCAAATATTTGATTTAAATTAAAATTATTAAACTACATTAATGTAAGCCTAAATAAAAATAAAGATGATTATACTAGATTATTGTTTAATTATTCTACAGCTTATCAAACCTTAAGTGCGCAGACTTGGGGCACCCTACCCTACCTATATAGTGTTTTGTGCAGTGATTATTTACCTATGATCGCTAATGGAGAATGTTACTAGGTATGCCAAATCGGTTGAAAGTTTGTTACAGTGAAGCTTGTATGTATACAAATACACTAGTTTTTGTTGTAGTCAAAAATACATATTAGTTTATTATTTTTGTTAATAATTATGATTATTATGATTAACAATAAAGAGATTACTTATTTTTAAATGCTTATATATGTTTTATTTAATTATATTTGTTATTCAGAACGCCCTATCACCAGGGTGACGGTTCTGTTCAGGAGACATTTTTGCCCCGACTATAAAATATGTAGGAACAAAAAATGACACATTACAAATCAATTTGACAGGCTATATTTGGCAGTACGAAGTCTGCCGGGTCAGCTAGCAAACAAATAAAACTCTATTTCTTGTTCTTGGATTACATTTTGCCTGTTGTGAACAAACTTAATGTAGTTTACCAAGGAAATGAATGCAATGTTCAAACTATTTATAGGGATATATCTGATATGTTCAAAAGTATACTCAGCTGTTATATGAAAGTCAGCTACGTCCGAGGTACGAGTATTGAAGACGTTGACCCAAATAGGGAGTCAAAGTTGCTAAAGAAATATCGTTCAAAAATCACTTAATGTTACTGTTATCAAAGATTTCTTGCAAAGATGCCAAAGTTTTTTGATTGAATTATGCACTCAACTAAAATGTCGACTGCCTACAAATGAAAGGATATTTTTCGAATTACGTTTCATGGATCTGCAAATAGCTGTATATGAAAACTTTTCTTCACTTGTAAATGTAACTGAAAGGTTCCTAACATTGTTAAAAATGATACCCAAAAACAATTAATTGATGAAGAATATCGTCAAACGAAGTATGACCAAGATGTTCAAAATTTGATGTGTGGTACTAGTACCAGTACAGTAATTTGTGAACAATTTTGGAGCAAGGTTGATAATATTGTTGACAGTCAAAAAATTCCAAAATATAAAAATTTGCGAGTTTTGTTAAATGTTTAATGTGTTTGCTATTTCTAATGCTCAGTGGGAACGAAATTTTTCCCAAGTTAATATTTGACCAAAATTAAAAATAATATTTATATAAAATTATGATGATCATTGTTTTGTTTTTATTTCTGACATTTAATATAATTTTTTGTAGTTTCTTCAGTAATTACACAATTATTTTTGACTTATTATTCATTAATTAATCAGAAGTTGCACAATTTTAATTTTATACTGTCATTAATTTAACTTCAATATTTTAATTTTAGGTTTTAAATTTTTTTTAATGAGAACCGAGGGGTAGGGTAAAGACCTCCTCCATTTTTGCCATTTTTATCTCGCCCAGTAATTGCAGTTAATTAGTGTTGTTTAGCGTAAAAATGTTATTTTAATTTCAAAATAATGTAGGGATTGTCTTCTAAGTATAAAAGAAAGATATATGATGAAAATAGATTATTTCAAGACGAGTGGGAAATGGAATATTTTGTTGTGCCTAACAAAAACAATGCAGCTACTTGCTTGATATGCCGTGTAAGTGTTATATTAATGAAATACAATATTTCTCGTCATTTTATCGCAAAACATAATCGTTCAACGAAACGTTTCCTCCTGGGTCGTTGTTAAGAAGTGTGAAATTGTTTTTTTTAAGAGGTCATTGCAACAACAACAAAATGTCATGTCCGTGGCTTTGTCACAAGACTCCGCGGTAACTAAGGCATCATATGAAATTTGTTATATTCTTGGTAAGCATATGAAACCATTTACTGATGCAGAAATTGTAAAAGAATGTTTTGTTAGTGCTGCCTAAATACTTTTTGATAAATTCAGCAATAAAAAACAAATACTGTCTGATATAAAAACAACTGCAGCTTTCCGATTCAACCTGTATGAGGCGGATTGAAGACATTTCCAAATGTATTCGCGATAATATATTTGATAACCTAAGGAACTGCAAGTATTTTAGCTTGGCTTTTGATGCCAGTACCGACATATCAGCAACATCGCAATGCTCGGTATTTGTTAGATATTGTACAGAAGACAATTTAATCTTCGAAGACTTTTTGATTTTACTTCCAATGAAAGGTCAAACCCGAGGCACAGATTACCTCGATATTATTTGCGATTTTCTGGAGTAGAATGAAATATACATTACAAAAATCGTGTGTGTGAGCACAGATGGCTGTCCTTCAATGGCTGGATCCGAAAGTGGATTTATTACATTGTTTAAAAAGAAATATAATCTAACAAATTTAATAACATTTCATTGCATTATCCACCAAGAAAATTTGGCGGCGCGTGCTGTAAATCCAGAAATAGAAGCGGTGATGAAGACTTATAAATATTGTCAATTATATTCGAGCAAGAGAATTGAATCACAGAAAATTTAAAAGCCTTTTGGAAGAACTCTGAAGTGATTATAACGACGTCCTTTTACATACCTCAGTGCGATGGTTTAGTAGAGGAAAAGTTTTGGAAAAGTTTTTTTCATTACGCCGTGAAACAATACTGTTTTTAGAGCAAAATAAGTGTACCCGGAATTGAAAAATGATGGATGGTAGTGTCTTTTAGCCTTTCTATGTGATATAGCAGAAAAATTAAATAGCCTTAATCAAAATTTACAAGGTGAAAATAACGTAGTCTCACAGATGGCGAATAAAGTATTTGCTTTTGAAGAAAAACTAAATATTTATTGTGAACAAATTCAGAACAAACAGCTGCAAAATTTTCCAACCACGACAAAGATTACAGAGGACCGTATTGACATTTCCGAGGAAAACTGCTCCACAATGTCAAATTATGTAACTACTCAATTTAGTTTAAAAAAAGGTTCCAAGATCTAAGAAAAATCAAAAAATGTTTGTTACTTGTAGAAAATCCATGGCAAAAACTAGTTCAGAACTGGCATCAGTTTTAAATTGTAATTACTCAGAATTGTTCCATAAGTTCATCGATTTTAAAAACGACACAAATCTAGAAGCTTTGTTTAACCCTAGAAAGATAGTCTGCGTAAAATTGACGCATGCGTTTGCGAAATATTGCTCTCTCTCTTTCTAAATAGCGCGAATCCATAGCTGTGCGTTCAGGACATCTCATTCGTCGCCGGGAGCTGTCGTGTGGTGTACGTGTCGATGAGGTAAGTGTCACCGATTTTGTAATATGACGACTGCGTGCGTCAAAATTATGCATAATTATCTTTTTCGTGACATTTATGATTTTGACTTTCGTGAGAGTTTGAATGTTTTATTCTATAAAATGTATTATATAAATATATACAATAACTGATATTATTATTGTCTTTTTATAGATATTGCGGCAAGAAAAACATATAATGCTCCCCATTATATGTTTTTCTAGAGAGAGAGAAAAACATATAATGGGGAGACTTGGACGAAGACCATATCCTGGCCGCTCTTATGCAAAGTGACGACGAGCTTCCCTGTGAGGATACCGACAGTGAAGTATCGGACCACGAGAGTGAAGATGACGTGCAAAGCGACACAGAAGAAGCTTTTATAGATGAGGTACAGGAAGAACAGCCGACGCCAACTGAAAGTGTAGTCTTAGATGGGCAAGGCAGTGCTGAACAACCAGCCTCCACATCGGTGTCTCGTAGGATTGTAAACTTACAACAGAGGACTATCAGAGGTAAGAATAGACATTGTTGGTCGACATCAAAGTCAACTAGGCGTGGCAGAGCCTCAGCGGTAAACATTGTTCGAGCTCAAAGAGGTCCAAACCGCATGTGCCGTAATGTATATGACCCCGTCTTATGCTTTATGTTTTTTACTGATGAGATAATTATGGAAATCGTACGATGGACTAACGCCGAGATATCATTGAAAAGACGGGATACTATGACAGGTGCTACATTTCGTGATACAGATGAGGAAGAAATTCGCGCTTTGTTTGGTATTCTGGTAATGACAGCGCAATGAGAAAAGATAATCAGATGTCGACAGACGAGCTCTTTGATCGATCTTCGTCAATGACGTACGTGTCTGTGATGAGTCGTGATCGCTTTGATTTCTTGATACGATGTCTTAGAATGGATGAAAAAACCATACGGCCCACGCTTAGAGAAAAGGATATTTTTACGCCTGTTAGTAAAATATGGGATCTTTTCATCTACCAATGCATACACAATTATACTCCAGGAGCACATTTGACCATAGACGAACAATTACTTGGCTTTAGAGGGCGGTGTCCATTTAGGATGTACATCCCTAACAAGCCGAGTAAGTATGGAATAAAAATCCTCATGATGTGTGACAGTGGTACTAAGTACATGATAAATGGAATGCCTTATTTAGGAAGAGGAACCCAGACCAATGGAGTGCCCCTCGGGGAGTTCTATGTAAAGGAATTATCAAGGCCTGTACATGGTAGTGGTCGTAACGTAACTTGCGACAATTGGTTTACCTCAATCCCTTTGGCAAAAAGCTTACTCCAAGAACCTTATAAGTTAACCATTGTGGGAACCGTACGATCAAATAAACGCGAGATACCGGAAGAGCTGAAAAACAGTCGCTCTAGGCCAGTGGGGACATCGATGTTTTGTTTCGACGGACCCCTTACTCTCGTCTCATATAAACCGAAACCGGCGAAAATGGTTTACTTGTTATTATCTTGTGATGAAGATGCTACCATCAACGAAGTGACTGGTAAGCCAGAAATGATTATGTATTATAATCAAACTAAAGGCGGAGTAGACACACTAGACCAAATGTGTTCTCTGATGTCCTGTAATCGGAAGACAAATAGATGGCCTATGGCGATCTTGTATGGAATGATAAACATTGCCTGCATAAACGCATATATAATTTACAGCCACAATTTAAAGCCACCAACAAAGGAGAAAAGCCTCTAAATCGCAGAAAATTCATGAAAGATCTTAGCTTGGGTCTGTCTTCTGCGTTTATGCGTAGGCGTTTAGAAGCTCCTACTTTGAAGAGATATCTGTGAGATAATATCTCTAACATGTTGCCAAATGAAGGACCTGGGACATCGGAAGACAATAGTGATGGCTCATCACATCGTAGCAAAAAAACGTATTTATTGTACTTTTTGTCCTTGCAAATGCATCTTAAAAAATTATATGGCGTCAGCATAACGTTGATGTGCCAAAGCTGTTTGTAAAAGGTTTTGATATAATTTTATGTTCCTAATATATATAAGATATGCTAATTTTTGATTCTGTCCTAAAAAAAGACTGATTATTGTAGTAAAAAATTACTTTTCATGTATAAGAGAAAATGTTAAAAAAAATCGTTTATTTTTAGCAGAAGTTAATTTTTTTTCGTTTTTTTTTATAAATAAATGAGTATAAATAAATTATCTGCAGTATTAATTATTATAATATATGTGTAAATATATAATAACATATATTTTATTGAAAAAAATTAATGAACTTCGACCTACAACTATTTAAAATACATGCGTCAATTTTACGCATGAGTGTAAAGATACTACACAATATGATTATCTTTCTAGGGTTAAAGAAAAAAGGGGATAACGGGAATATGTGGAATTTTGGAGCATTGCCCTTGCCCTTAAGGCATTGTAATAAGGTGTACAACACGTTGGCAGTCCCCCTGCTAATGTCTATAGGCGACGGTAGTCACATAAAAAAAAATATTGTTCCCCAAAAATATAAAAGCGTCCAAACATGTGCCCAAATCTTGTTAACATTCTTTGGGTCTACTTTTGTCTGTGAATCGTCTTTTTCCAAAATGAAAAACACAAAAAATGTGTACAGAAATAGACTAACAGACTCATCTGGATGATAAAATAAGGTTAGCATGCAGCAAGAAACCAGATCTTGACAAAGTTTTGAAGTGTTCACAAATCTAAAAATCACATTAAGACAAGAATAATTCATACGAATACCATACATTCTATGAGTAATACTTTCTTTTTATAATAATTACATCACCAATTTTGAATTATGTTTTTTATTAACAACTTAATAATTTTTGCGGCCCGCGTTATCAGACTAAAACGTGTTTGTGGCCCCATTAAAAAAAAGGTTGAGTATGGCTGATTCAAGAGGTCGGCAGCATTTTACTAATTTACTTTGCACCGATATCTACGGTAAAATAAAAATAAAGGTTTTGGAATTACTCAAGCAATTTGATATGTTGTCATTCACTACGTTTGGTCCGAGCAAACGTTTCATTACTGAGTCTTACTGCTCATGGTATCACAAATCAATTTGAAAGAGTGACTATCATACTCAAGTGTGAACAATTAGAAGGTCGGCACACTGGTGAAGTTATAGCGAATAATTTAACCAATATTTTGAAAGATTGTGGTCTAAGCACGGAATCGGTGCATTGTATGTTACGCGACAGAGGGTCCAATATGATAAAAGCTATGAATATGGCTAATTTCACAGATTCAAACTGTTCTATTCATCAATTACAATTGTGTGGCCGGTCAGCGATGGAAGTCGAAGAATTTGTCTTGCCAATGAGTAATTTGTAGAGGGGGGCGCGGGCGCGGGCGGCGGCGGTTATCACTCCGGTCTCCCGCGCATACCTACCGCACGCACCTCACTCCCCGCGTCGCACGCGCCAAGCGAACACGTGAACTTTTGTTGCAAAAACAAACAAGCGACCTGCTATTATTGTGTATTAGAGTAGTGACAGTGAACGGTTATTTCTGTTGTTTCGCCATGAGTTCGGCGAAAAACGCAAATAGAATGATGATTATATTAAATACGGTTTTGTTTCTATAAATAAATGTGGTATCGACCAGCCGCAGTGTGTCATTTGTTATGAAGTATTGAGCAATGATGCCATGAGACCATCCCGTCTGGAACGACATTTGTCAACAAAACACAGTGCTTTAAAAGACAAGCCGAAGGAGTTCTTTGCTTCAAAATCTGCAAGTTTGAAGCGCATGAAATTGGATAGTACTGGATCCTTCGCTCAGTCATCTGATAAAGTGCTCGAAGCTTCATATGAATTGTCACTACTCATTGCAAAAGCCAAAAAAAGCCATACTATCGGTGAAACTCTCGTCAAACCTTGCTTATTGAAAGCAGCTGATATCGTTCTTGGACCAGAAAGTAAACAAAAATTTTCACAAATACCTCTTTCTGATAACATTGTGAAACGTCGCATTGATGATATGGCTGAAGATATAAAAAATCAGGTAGTGGAAGCCGTGAGAGAATCAAGTTTTTTTGCAATACAGTTGGATGAGAGTACGGATGTTGCGCAATGTTGTCAACTGCTAGTTTTTGTTCGATACATACAAAACGAAACTATCAAAGATGAGTTGCTGTTTTCAACAGAGTTAACGACAACTTCGAAAGCAATTGATATAATGACGGCAGTCTCTGAATTCTTTGATAAACATGAACTGTCATGGAAAAAGTTGATAGGTGTATGCACAGACGGCGCTCCGGCAATGCTTGGATCTCGTTCAGGATTCATACAGTTGGTCAAAGAAAACAATTCACTGTTTTATACATCGTCAACTTGGCAGCTAAAACACTTTTAAATGAACTCTATGAAGTCTTAAAATCATGCATTAAAATTGTAAATTATGTTAAAAAGAGTGCATTAAACACGCGGCTTTTTACGGCTCTCTGTGAAGATTTGGGCACAGAACACAAGACATTGTTATTTCATACAGAAGTGCGCTGGCTCTCAAAAGGAAATATGCTGTCAAGATTATTTGAACTGCGAGATGAAGTAATTCAATTTTTAGAAATTCAAAAACAAAGTGAATTGTTTTTGGAATTTAAGAAACCATGGGTCCAAGTAATATTTGCTTATCTATCAATTATTTTCGATTCATTGAACACTTTGAATTTGAAATTACAAGGCGGAGATTCGAACATAATTTATCATCGGGATGCTATCACGGCATATACTGAGAAGTTGCAACTGTGGAAGCGCAAAATTTTGGCGTCCAACTATTCCTGCTTTCCTAAACTATTTGCGATCACAGAAGAAGCGTTCTTTAAGGAGATTTTGGACGAAATTGATACCAAGAATAAAATATCAAACCATTTGCAGCACCTCACTGACGAATTTAAGCGCTACTTTCCCGACTCGTGCAATAATATTATTTATCGATTAGCGACCGACCCTTTTCACGTCGACATAGACTTGCTGCCAGATACTATACAAGAGCAAACTTAGGAATTAAAAAATTATTCTGCTGCCCAATATGATTTTGAGAAGGTGGAGAGGCACAATTCTGGGTTAAATATCTTAAAGTTTATCCCAGCACAGCAGAGCAAGCACTAAAATTGTTTTTACCTTTTTCAAGCACTTATTTGTGCGAAAAAGCGTTTTCAGCAGTTGTAGCAATAAAAACAAAGTACAGAAGCAAACTAGATATTGCTAGTGATCTACGTTGTGCACTTTCTTCTTTTTCACCCAGAATTGGAAACATTTAAGCAGGCGCGATACTTATAAGTTTGGGAACCCTGCACTAGACCAAATGTGTTCTCTGATGTCCTGTAATCGGAAGACAAATAGATGGCCTATGGCGATCTTGTATGGAATGATAAACATTGCCTGCATAAACGCATATATAATTTACAGCCACAAATGTTACCAACAAAGGAGAAAAGCCTCTAAATCACAGAAAATTCATGAAAGATCTTAGCTTGGGTCTGTCTTCTGCGTTTATGCGTAGGCGTTTAGAAGCTCCTACTTTGTAGAGATATCTGCGAGATAATATCTCTAACATGTTGCCAAATGAAGGACCTGGGACATCGGAAGACAATAGTGATGGCTCATCACATCGTAGCAAAAAACGTATTTATTGTACTTTTTGTCCTTCTAAAAAAAGGCGGAAAGCAAATGCGTCTTGCATAAAATGCAAAAATATTATATGTAACTGTTTGTAAAAGGTTTTGATATAATTTTATGTTCCTAATATATATAAGATATGCTAATTTTTGATTCTGTCCTAAAAAAAGACTGATTATTGTAGTAAAAAATTACTTTTCATGTATAAGAGAAAATGTTAAAAAAAAACGTTTATTTTTAGCAGAAGTTAATTTTTTTTCGTTTTTTTTTATAAATAAATGAGTATAAATAAATTATCTGCAGTATTAATTATTATAATATATGTGTAAATATATAATAACATATATTTTATTGAAAAAAATTAATGAACTTCGACCTACAACTATTTAAAATACATGCGTCAATTTTACGCATGAGTGTAAAGATACAATATGATTATCTTTCTAGGGTTAAAGAAAAAAGGGGATAAAGGGAATATGTGGAATTTTGGAGCATTGCCCTTGCCCTTAAGGCATTGTAATAAGGTGTACAACACGTTGGCAGTCCCCCTGCTAATGTCTATAGGCGACGGTAGTCACTTACCATCAGGTGAGCCGCCTGCCTCGTTGTCACTAGTGACAAAAAAAAATTAAAAAATTGTTCCCCAAAAATATAAAAGCGTCCAAACATGTGCCCAAACCTTGTTAATTTGGGTATACTTTTGTTTGTGAATCGTCTTTTTCCAAAATGAAATACACAAAAAATGTGTACAGAAATAGACTAACAGACTCTTATCTGGTTGATATAATAAGGTTAGCATGCAGCAAGAAACCAGATGACAAAGTTTTGAAGAAGTGTTCACAAATCCAAAAATCACATTAAGACAAGAATAATTCATACGAATACCATACATTCTACGAGTAATACTTTCTTTTTATAATAATTACATCACCAATTTTGAATTATGTTTTTTATTAACAACTTAAAAAAAATTGTGGCCCGCGATATCAGACCAAAACGTGTTTGTGGCCCCATTAAAAAAAAGGTTGAGTATGGCTGATTCAAGAGGTCGGCAGCACTTTACTAATTTACTTTGCACCGATATCTACGGTAAAATAAAAATAAAGGTTTTGGAATTACTCAAGCAATTTGATATGTTGTTATTCACTACAGATGTTTGGTCCGAGCCCAGTGCAAACGTTTCATTACTGAGTCTTACTGCTCATGGTATCACAAATCAATTTGAAAGAGTGACTATCATACTCAAGTGTGAACAATTAGAAGGTCGGCACACTGGTGAAGTTATAGCGAATAATTTAACCAATATTTTGAAAGATTGGGGTCTAAGCACGGAATCGGTGCATTGTATGTTACGCGACAGAGGGTCCAATATGATAAAAGCTATGAATATGGCTAATGTCACAGATTCAAACTGTTCTATTCATCAATTACAATTGTGTGTCCGGTCAGCGATGGATGTCGAAGAATTTGTCTTGCCAATGATTACGAAATGCAAAAAAATTGCCACTCACTTTAATCACTCTCTGGTTGATGAATTTAAAAAAACTCAAATAGAAAGACTGAACCAATCGGAACTAAGTATAATCCAGGAATGTTCTACAAGGTAAGATTTTCTTCAGTCTCTTTTCAATCCTAATCCTAAACATATCGTGTACTAGGTACCTAGTTAGACAGTTGAAATTTTCTCAATTGATGTATTTCTCTTACCGCTATATTAACAACAAATACTAAAAATATAATTTTAATATTCAAGGGGGACTCCCATACAATAAACGTGATTCTTTTGCCGTTTTTGCCCGATATTGGTAGAGAACCCTTCGTGCGCGAGTCTTGACTCGACTTAACCAATTTTATTCTTTTACAGATGGAATTCGACCTATTACATGATGAAGAGAATATTTCAATTAAAAGACGCTTTGGTACTATATTCGGGCACACATGCTATACCAATTATTAATGCCGATGAATGGCTCAACTTGAAAAAATGTATTGAAATACTTAAACCATTCGAAGAAATAACAAAGGAGTTAAGTAGTGCTCATGCAACAATTGCATCTGTGATTCCATTAATATATACACTTAAAAACACATTAGAAAAAGAGAAGAATAAAGAAGACTCTTCTGAAAACTTTAAATTGATTATTACGAAAATGATTCAGGACATTGATGTTAAATTTCATGACATTCAAAATAATAAATTATATACAATAGCTACCTATCTAGATCCACGGTACAAGCTCAAGTTTTTCAGTGAAATAATGAAGGAACAGGTACAGTCACAGATTTTGGAGATACTTGGCTGTTCTAGAACTAGTCATAACGAAGGTCCTTTTTCTCCACCTTTACCAAAGAGATCACGGACTGAGCTTCCAACAACAAGCTCTAATTCATGCATTCAATCAAGTCTAGCTGATATATTAAGCGTAAGTGACGAGGAATACCGAAATGAAGATAATGGTGATGAAGTGTACAATCAATTCATTGTTAAAAAGACATTACTAAATGAATACAATTAAGAAAAAAGGTTGACACTCAATGAAGATCCACTTTTATGGTGGAAAATGCATACCAAATACCACAGCTTCAGTAATGTCGTGAGACAGTACCTCTCTCCACCACCTGGAAGTGTACCGAGTGAGCAGCTTTTCAGTGCTGCTGGGTTAATTTATGACCCCTTAAGAAACCGACTATCTGGTGATAAAGCTGCCAAATTACTTTTTGTTAAGTATAATTTGCGTTTGCTTAATTTTAATTATTAAATTAATGTGATGTAAATATTTTGTAAGGATCTCATTAGTTAGAAAAGTAATTACTTAAGAAAACAGTTTTTTTTTGTATACTTAGATTAATTCTGTATCTTGTATAGGGTAGGGTGCCCCAAGTTTGCGCAGGAGGTAAGATTGCGCAGTACCGATATTTCGAAAGCGAAATGACATTTGCGGCTAACCTCAGTCGTGTTCAGGGCCATTGCCATGAGCGAGTGCGCTGCCGGAAAGAAATTCAAAAACCTATCAAAACGGAGTCGCAAGGTAAGTTTGAAGTTAAATATTGATTTCGATGTTATTTTTCCTCAATTTGAAACTATAATTACGTAAAAGCCTAAAGTACTATCAAAGATCTGCTATGCTATTCTGAAAAAGGTAAATCATCTCAACAGTCATCTCGCAAGTCACCTCGCATGTCACACTCATTTCGATTCTCATCTCGATTGTTATTGTTTCGGTATTCTCAAGTTCTAATCAAGGCCAAGCGAAGTGAAGTGAGTGTCGAGAATACAAGTGAAATTGCTCTATGGTACTAGAGATTGACGCTGAATTATGTATTATTGTCATTCATATCGACTCATCTATTTTAGCATAATTTACATCTGAAAATGATGCATTCTAATATATTTTAGCCATAAACGCGGTATTATATTTTTACTTTGAATTATTTATCAAAAATACATGAAATTGAGTTATTAAAATTATAACATTTGGCTGAACACCTTGTGACTTTTGCCTGTCGGACTGACATAAAATAGAACCGGCATTGTAGGTAGCGTCGCGTCATTTTTTTGTTTACAAACATTAAAAGTTGTGATTTCTTTGTTGTTTCTCCGTGTTTCTCATAATTCTGTGAATTTACTAAGTTAAGGGATCGCAGCTAAATAGACAAAAAATGAAGTAAGTACCTATTGATTTCAGTTAGAGATAGCTATTCCATTCCATTTAAAATAAATTAATTCTTTACTTCAGCCCCGTACGTAGTTCTCACCCGTCTGCAGCTCAAGTGGAGATGCTGGTAGATTTATTAGAGAGGAAGCCAGATTTGGCTAAAGGATTTTCTAGACTTTCCGGCGCTAGACAAGCAGCTTCTAGGGAATGGGGCCAAATCGCCCAAAAATTAAATAGTATGGGTGGTTCTATAAAAACAGCAAAAAAATGGATAAAAGTGAGTTGGTCATTTCAGTATTCATTATTACATGATACCTATAATAATTGGCCTCTGGCTAACATCAATGTGAAATATATTATGTCATAAATATTTTCCAATCCTATAGTATTGGACTGATAAAAAAAGTGCTGTAAAGAGGAAAGCTGCAGAACGCTCTGCTGCTAGAAACATTACTGGTGGAGGATTGTTGTTGTATGGTAACAGGTAATAAAGGACTAAGTTCTTCTTCTAAATTTCTAATAAGATCCTCCGTTAGCCTGTAAATATGCACATATTCATGACCACGGTTCATTAAATGAAGATCTCTAATTCTTTGGGCTTGGCGACGGCATGCGATTGCGTCTAGGTCATCAGCTTCTTTCAATATATAAGAACGAGACATCTGCAAAACAATAACTTGAAACTTGAACAAAAACTACGAAAATATCTAAATATTTTTAGGAAGGTTGAACTTAAATTTGAAACTTGAACAAAAACTACGAAAATAAACATTATTAGGAAGGAAGAACTTAAAACTTCTTACCGTTTACGATATTTCTTCAAGAAAACCACAATTAAAGACTAAAATAAACACAATTTCTCCTTGCGTAGATTGATTTCACTCACGAAATAGCAACTTTTAATTTGACAGATGAAATCGTGTGTGAGATTCGAGATGACTATCGAGATATCGCCCAGTTTTTGTTTCAGAATACCAAATCATATAGAAAAACGTCAAAATACCCACTCGGGGTAATTCTTCTCACTTCCGTCATCACTCGTTGGCGCTAGTGTCGAACTCACTTATTTTAGGAATACGAAACTATAATCTCACCGCAGATTCAGGAGTGAGTTTGCAAATAAACTTTTCAGAATAGCATTGCTGGTCATTGTTTTCGTTCGCGTGATTATTACTTATACAGCCGGCGAGTGATATAATTTTTGATATTTTCAATAGATGGCGTTAGGAGTCCCATTACTCCATATTGAGATATTCCCTAAGACTGCGCAGAATCACGGTCCGTAAAACTGCGCGCGCAGACTTACCCTACCATAATTTTTCATTTAATATAACAATCTCAAATATTCATTTTCAGAATGCCTAATCAAAGGAAAAGGACATCAGAACGTTCGCTAAAGGACATCAGAACGTTCGCTGTGTCCTCAATCTATTTTAGAGGAAGCTAGTCGACGAATAGAAAATGGTGAAAGCAAAAGGAAAGTAGCATTGTCATACGGGATGAAAGAAAGTACTTTGCGGTATCGCCTGAAGAGAAAAAAAGCTGCAACAAAACTCGGTGACGTATGACGCAACTCTTTCTCCAGAAATGGAACAGGAATTTTGTAATTATTTGGAAGATCTCGACAATATGTTTCAAGGAATGACTGCTAAGAATTTAAGGGTTGCTGCCTATGAATTTGTGGTGAAAAATAATATTCCTCATCGTTTTAATACTGAAAAGAAAATGGCAGGAAAACACTGGCTTCGTGGATTTCTTCAACGGCACCCAGATTTTTCATTAAGACGTCCGACTTCCACAAGTATTGCTAGGGCGATGGGTTTTAACTAACCACAATGTGAGAGGTTCTACAAAAATCTGGCAGAATTGACGGACAAGTATAAGTTTCCTCCAACTTCCATTTATAATATGGATGAAACTGGTATGTCTACTGTGCCCAACAATCCTCCAAGGGTCATATCGAAAAAAGGAAAGCGTGCTGTTAATAAGATTTCAAGCGCTGAAAGAGGGACGAACGTAACCGTTGTTAATGCTATGAGTGCGTCTGGCCACTTTATCCCTCCTGCTTTCATATTTGGTCGCAAAAGAATGAAAGCTGAATTGCTGGATGGCGCACCACCAGCATCTATTGGAATGGTATCTGACACAAGTTTTATTAATAGTGAACTTTATTTGAACTGGCTAGTTCACTTCAAAGACCACACAAGACCAACTAAAGAAAACCCTATCCTTCTGGTGCTTGACAATCATGTGTCGCATTGTACGATTGGGGCTGTAGACTTTTACCGAGCAAATAACATAATAGCTCTTACCCTGCCTCCACACAGCAGCCATAAGATGCAACCACTAGACAAAGGTTCATAGTGCGTTGAAAATATATTTTGCGAGCGAATGTGAGAAGTGGATGAGAAACCACCCTGGCAGAGCTATAACTGCTTTTCAGATGACGTCTCTGTATACTCCAGCTTTTAATAAAGCAGCCACAGTTGGTTGTGCTGCTGAATGTTTCAAGGTGTCCGGGATCTACCCATACAATCCAGATATCTTTACAGATGCAGATTTTCTTCCTAGTGCTGTGACTGAAAGAGAAATTGATGATAACAACTGTTTAGAATCGCAACAAGAGAATCCTCAAGAAGCAACACCCCAAGAACAGAGAGAACCTGTGATGGATATTGAACCTCGTGATTCTGTTTTAAACAAGGAGCCCGAAAATTCAGCAACTCCGAGTGTCAATTTGCCAGAAACTGAGAATGTTTCTGCACAAACAGAAACTCCAGCCCAACCAGTTGTTGTGACTCCTGATTCAAGGCAAAAGAGAAGGATCGACGTTTCTCCAGCTGAAACAAGTGGTGATATCTTCCAAGTTCCTGTAGCTGTACCATCTTGCAGCAATAAATCAACAGCAATCAAAGTAAAACTACAAGATATTTACCCAATACCTAAATCAGATGTTAGAAAGAGAGCAAACAAGAGAAAACATAAGAAATCTGAAATACTTAGTGGTTCCCCGTACAAACAACAGCTTTTAGAAGAGAATAAAATGATGAAGATTCCTAACAAAAAAATTAAAAAAGTTTGCAAAAAGCTTACGAAACAACCTAAAAAAAGGAAATGGTTTTGCGGTGGTTGCAATGAGGAGTATAAGGAGCCGATTACAGAAGATTGGATCGGTTGTTCTGTTTGTTCTGAATGGTGGCATGAGAAATGTACAGCCTACATTGGCATTGGACGGTTTAAGTGCGATTCATGTGCTTAAAATAACTTTTTCTTTTTCAATTCTTAATTTCATGTTTATTTTCTCTATGCGCAATCTTAACGATCCTAGTGCGCAATATCCAGGGACCCGTAGTGGTAAGATTGCGCATTTACATCTTTGTATTTTTTCTTTAATGACTCCCAAAGTTGTTACCAAATATTTGATTTAAATTAAAATTATTAAACTACATTAATGTTAGCCTAAATAAAAATAAAGATGATTATACTAGATTATTGTTTAATTATTCTACAGCTTATCAAACCTTAAGTGCACAGACTTGGGGCACCCTACCCTACTTAAATGGTTACTGTAATAATTAGATTCAATTTTAGTTACCTCTTGATTTTAATTAAAACACAAGCAATGGTTTATGAAGACTGATTGATATGTTATGGTGTGATAATTTTTATAAAGATGTTGATTCATACATAACAAATTACGAACGTTATTTTTTTGCATTTAATTAGTTACCTATATAACACTTCAAAACGAGTAGCTGTAAGATATAATTACTTGTATGACAGATTGCGAAACCTACAAGGTACAATTAAAGTCGAATATAATCTTTCATTTAACAGTTCCTTAAAAAATTTATATCCGTAACCGAAACTATCGGATAATCCGAAATAATTTAATATCCATAACCGTAACCAAAACCGATAATATATTTTACCAATATCCATATCCAGATCCGAATTATATATCCATAACATCCCTGATACGTAATAAGACCCAGATTTGATAGATTTAAGTACAATTTAGTTTGATCAACGCTGACACAGATAATTACGAGAACCTCCGAGATTGTTAGGTGGCCGTAATATCAATAGAAATAAAACAATTATGTATTAGACCAATATTTGGATATCTTCTCTCCTTGTTACACCTTTCAAAACTTTTTCTCAACACAAAAACTAGTGAGCCCGGCAGACGTTGTCCTGCCTTGAAGATAAAAAAAACTTAGAACCCGATTCCAGCGCCATCTACTGGGTCCAAATGTGAATCTAAACCATTAGTCAATTCGATGTCGAGATAGTATTATCTAAAAATTATACGAAATGTATGACAAATATAGTTTTTTATAGTTATTTTATTCTGGTATTCGGGGCGAAGACAAATCCAAAAAATATAAGATCATTAAAAATCGGTCAAGCTGCTGTTAAGCACATTAAATTTGGTGAAATACCGACAGCAGCGCCACCTACCGGGTTAAATTGTGTTTTCAAACCATCGAGGAACCCATTGAAATATACACACAAAGTTTCATCCAGCCCTAACAACTTCTCTAGTTTGAAAAGGAAACATATTTTATAAACAGCAGACAAACAAATATACTAGTTTAATTTTATATATTTAAACCCTTGGATGATATTTAAGAATGACATCAACTGTACAAGCCTCGAGAGCGAACCAAAAGAGTTTACAGATACCCTTGAACATCAAAACAAAAGAAACAACTTCCATATAGACATGCACAAGTAAAAGCATTTCTAGCCATTACCATACCACAACTTATGTACACGTAATAAGACCCAAATTTGATAGATTTAGGTAAAATTTGGTTTGATCAACGCCGACACATAATTACGAGAACCTCCGAGATTGTTAGGTGGCCGTAATATCAATAGAAATAAAACAATTATGTATTAGACCAATATTTGGATATCTTCTCTCCTTGTTACACCTTTTAAAACTTTTTCTCAACACAAAAACTAGTAAGCCCGGCAGACGTTGTCAATTCGATCTCGAGATAGTATAATCAAAAAAGTATATGAAATGTATGACAAAAATAATCATTATTTTTTCTTGAATTTTTGCTATTTTTTTATAGTTATTCTGCTATTCGGGGCGGAGACAAATCCGAAAAATCTAAGATCATTAAAAATCGGTCAAGCTGTTGTTAAGCAAATCAAATTTGGTGAAATAGCGACAGCAGCTCCAGTTGTGTGTTTCAAACCATCAAGGAACCCATTAAAATATACACACAAAGTTTCATCCAGCCCTAACAACTTCTCTAGTTTGAAAAGGAAACATATTTTATAAACAACAGACAAACAAATATACAAGTTTTATTTTGTTTTTTATATTTAGACCCTTGGATGATATTTAAGAACGACACCAGCTGTTACAAGCCTCGAGAGATACCGTTGAACATCAAAACAAAAGAAACAACTTCCAAATAGACATGCACACGTAAAAGCATTTCTAGCCATTACCATACTAAAACTTATGTGCATGTAATAAGACCCAGTTTTGAATGCAAAGCATAATTTTCGCATCAGTAAGTTCCAGAATGATATGGCATAGAGATAATGCTTATACAGATGTGTCCTTTAGGTACAATTTGGTTTGAACAACGCTGGAATTATTTTTCACCCTCTTCACATTCTTCTTTAAGGAACCCTTTACGCATCAGCAGGTTACTAGATATGGCGTGGAGATAATGCTAATACAGATGTGTCCTTTAGATACAATTTGGTTTGAACAACGCTGGAATTATTTTTCACCCTCTTCACATTCTTCTTTAAGGAACCCTTTACGCATCAGCAGGTTACTAGATATGGCGTGGAGATAATGCTAATACAGGTGTGTCCTTTAGGTACAATTTGGTTTGAACAACGCTGGAATTATTTTTCACCCTCCTCACATTCTTCTTTAAGGAACCCTTTATGCTTCAGCAGGTTACTAGATATGGCGTGGAGATAATGCTAATACAGATGTGTCCTTTAGATACAATTTGGTTTGAACAACGCTGGAATTATTTTTCACTCTCTTCACATTCTTCTTTAAGGAACCCTTTACGCATCAGCAGGTTACTAGATATGGCGTGGAGATAATGCTAATACAGATGTGTCCTTTAGATACAATTTGGTTTGAACAACGCTGGAATTATTTTTCACCCTCTTCACATAATTCTTCAAGGAAGTTATTGACCGTCTTGTAATTCTTCTATATAGTTTATTCTTCTCCATAGTATTTTCTAGGAATCCAGACCTGTAATAATAAATTAGTAAAGTTAAAAAAATATCAAATACATAAGAGTCAATTATAGCTCAGTGGTAGCGAAGTCGGATGCCGCGGCGAAGGTCGTGGGTTTCGGATGCCGCGGCGAAGGTCGTGGGTTCAAATGCTATGTCAGTCAGTCGCAGTCAGTCCGTCAGTCAGTCAGTCAGTTCGTCAGTCAGTCAGTCAGGGTTATTTGTAGTACCCCGACTGGCTGGCTACCACCCTCAAGTTGACAGTCACCAAGCACCTATCAGTGTTCCGACAGCTGCACTTGAGAGCCAGTTCCCGTCTAGGCTTTGTGTGCTTACCCCTTTGGCCACATCATCACTTACCATGGAGAGATTGTGGTCAAACATGAACATATCAATTTTTTTTTATGTACCACATGTGACATCCAGGTAGGCGAGTGACCTGATGGTAAGTGACTACTGTCACCCATAAACAGAATTACTAGGGGGTTTGCCAATTTTATGTACACATAATAACAATGCCTTAAAGGCAACTGGATCTCATGTGCATCTGCCAGAACCCACCAACAGATTTTTAACTTGAGGGTGGTAGCCAGCCCGTCAGTACTACAAAGAACCCTACCACCTGCAAGTTCACTTCCCCATCAGTAATATACTGGCTAACACAACGTGGGGAATAGTAAAGTAACATTTAAAATTGCACAACCTAAAACAACTTTTTATGGACTTGCCAGTTACACTGCCTATCGTGTCATTGGTTGTTCCAAAATGAAAATAGTTTTTATTCAAATAGGTATTTCCAAGCACTTATGAATAGTCTAACACATGGTTGGGAAGATTGCTTTTGCTGAGAAGATTTGCCGGCAATATACTCAGCAATTACCCTTTTCAAAAACAACTTACACCTTTTACATTCAGTAATCAGTTATGTATCTAATCTCATTGATAATACTAATAAATAGAATTTAACTATGGCTGACTTAATAAACAATAAACTCAAGCAGACCAGCCCCTACAAGCAGCACCTGTTCTTATTAGAACAAGCTCCAATTAGTTTGAGATAGGGCTGTGTCAAACATATCCTGATATTATTAAAACATAATTACAATGCAAAATATACAAAGAATAGTTGAGATGCATTTTGACAATAAAATCTTACCGTCAACATAATAGGATGTAGACCGACTAGAGAGCTGCTCTCTCACCCATAGCCAAATGATGTGTTGAAACTGGAGAAATTGAAAGATGACGCCATTTCTGAAAATTATTTGTATTGATATGGTTTAATTATGAGACTAATAAAGTAAGAAGTACTACCTATACAATTTGTTTTATTATAATCACTAATAGGGCCAGTAAACTTTCAAAATATTCCAATTAAGTTTTGAAGATCAAGCAATAGGAGTTACCACTTGTTTTAGAGTCAGTCATCCAAAGCGGAACCAAAAAGAAACTCTACAAGGTTAGTTAAGACCATCTGAATATATTGGGATATTGTTTCTTCAACTGATCACAACCAGGAATGTCATTTAGTCTTTAAAAAACAAAAGTATCCCTAAAGAGTTACTTAAAATATTAAATTGAATCGCGAAATAGTTTTCATGAATGTAGTTAAAAACATTGCAAACATAACCTTACCCTTTGGCTATTGGTTGTGATACCAATAAACGAAATAGGAATCGCCACTACACTTAAAAACAATGAGCACTTGTGTGGAGTGTATTCCAGGAATCTCTAACTGGAATCAGGATGCCACCAATTTATTTATTTTTGGTCTCAAAACTATTCGGCTTATGATAAAACACAAAAATCCCTATATAGACAACAGCCAGCCATCTTTTCAAGTTAAATACAATAACTGAATGAAGCTACATGTTTGGATGCTTAGATTAAGTAGGTAATGTCGGAGAAGCGCTTTGGTTGGATCGTAATTAAATTAGTAAAAGAAGCATAGCTTTCTTTGATCATCGTTTAGCGAGTTCCTTTACAAATCGAGTTAAAAACAACCAAGATCTAAAATGTAACTACCTACAAACCACCATTTTGAAAAATAAATATACCTCAATAAAGAAAGGAAGCAATAAAGTAGATGGCGATTGTCCGGATCATTATAAATTACAATTTTAATTGTATTTTACAGTAGTAATACGGATAATTATGTACCTACCTACTTTTAGAAGATGGTAGAAAGACACAAAAAATTAAGTTTTAGAAGAAATTAATTTGAGTAGTCACGTCACGTCTGTCATCTATTGAAAATGAATATAAAAACACCCCTAACAAATTAAAGTAGGAAAGACTTTACCTTGAATAGTAGTTAATCCAAAAATTTCAAAGATATCTGTGATATAAACTTTGACATGCTCCATCCTCGCCGCGCGCTCCAGAAATTGAAAGGAAGTAATATATTACATACTCTTTGAGGAAGTGATCACAGATTACTGAGATGAAGTGATTGACAAGTGAGTGAAGTGAGTAAAATACAGCGTTACCAACACAAAGAAATATTTACCCCTAAAGCTAAAGTTTTTTTTTATTAATCTTTAGTCGTGACCATAGATACAAAGTTTTTCGGTCGTATACATTTTCTTCAGTTTTAATTTCTTTTATGATTAAGTCACATTCTCACATTCGCTGTAATGTCTAGTCCTCGTCCGTACAAGTCCAGTCAGGTTTTAGTGAAATTGGCGGCTGTTCCACTACAACTTTTCGCGGACTTTTTGGGACAACCGGAAAAATCACGATACACGCTTTTATTTAATTTCACTTCACTTGTGTACTTAGATTGATCTTTATTTGACAAAACACCACCGAAATTATTCAATAAAACTCAAAATACACCAATCAAATGAAAATAAAATGAAAACGCGACGTCACTTCGCAAGTTCCCGCCAAAAAGTCACTAGTCGTTTCTTTTTTTTTTTTAATTTTTTGTCATAACCATAGATACAAAGTCTTTCAGTCGCATACATTTTCTTCAGTCTTTGATCTTTTATGTTATATCACATCCTCACATTCACTGTAATGTTTAGACCTCGTCCGTACATGTCCAGTCAGGTTTTAGTGAAATTGGCGGCTGTTCCATTAAAACATTCACGGACTTTTTGGGACAACCTGAAAAGTCACGACACACACTTTCATTTCACTTCACTACACTTGTGCACTTAGATCTTTATTGGACAAAACGCCACCAATATTATTCAAGAAAACTCAAAATACACCAATTAAATGAAAATAAAATGAAAACGCAACGTCACTATGCAAGTTCCCGCCACAAAGTCCACCTGTCGTTTCATTTCACCAGTGTTGCCAACATAGAGGTTGTTAAGAATAGTCAACGCCTGCAACAACCTCAATAGCAACGTTTCTGTATGCGCATTATTTAAGTACCGACCTACCTATGTTAATTAGCTGTAAGGTACTTGTATTAATCAATATTTGTTACTACCACCAATGATCTTTTGAATTTTTGTATTGTCATTCTACTTTCGGCTGTTAACTCAACAAGCAAATACACTTTATACAGTTAAACATTGAATTTAAATTATATCCCAAACTTCTTCATTTAACATTTGGTCCATTCGAACCGTATTGAAATTAATTATTGAACCACATTGGATATACGGCAAAATTGGAGAAGATTATTATTCGGGATATTTTATATCTGAAGAGGCAAAGAGGTCAAATAGAGGACATCATCAGGACACAAATTTTCGGATTTACAGTGGATGATGCTCAATTATTTTAATTTATTGAACCCAGTACTCGCTATCAGGTAGTATTTAAGTGTGTTTACATCATTTAATAAGGTTAGTACATGCACATTTACTTTGTATAATTGTTAGCAATTTCAAAGATCACCTATGTTGGTAGTTCATATCTATTAAGATATATGGTCGTGGCTTATTAAATAAATGTTATTAGTTATTGTTTAATACTAATTTACATACCACGTCCTTTAAAAATACCGTTATTAATTTTACATAGGTTTTATTCATGCAAGTGCCACACCCTTTTTTGTAAAGATCATAGTTAACATCAACTACTATCATATTTATCATTTCACAATTTAATTAGGCATTTTATTATATTATTCAATTTGATCACAAAATTATTAACATTTGGCATAGTCTGCGTTTTATAATAAATTTAATCTCTAAACATTCCTCTTTAAGATTTGTGTAACTGTTATTAGCTTATAGTTAACATCGCAATTGTATAACATTACAGGTTAATCCCTATTACTTGTATAATATCATTGCTGACCACAAATCTCTCAGAATGACCGAAAAGGAGGAAATTAAGGAACTTACTAAGAAACGCGGCAGTTTCAAGGGTCGTCTAACGGTTTTTTCATCGTATGTTAACAACTTGGAAAAATCATTAGGTTCATCTGAGGTATGTGAATTGCAATTACGTATTGCTAAAATGGAAGCTTTATACGAGCAGTACGACGAGACACAATTAAGACTGGAATGCCTCGTCGATGACACATCCGCTCAGCTTTCGGAAAGAAGTGAATTCGAAACACTTTATTATAAATCCATCTCTAAGGCTCAGGATATGCTGTCACATAATTCTAATCCACGCGATGATGAGAGTGAAAAGGGTTCCATTCATTCTAATGTTTCTTCCTCTCGTAAGAACCATCGGCTCGTTAAGCTACCTACCATTCAATTGCCAAAATTTAGTGGATCATATGATAATTGGTTAGAGTTTCATGATTCGTTTGCTAGTCTCATACACTCTGTTGACGATATAGATGAGATAAACAAATTTCACTATCTTAGGGCGTCGCTGGAGGGGACGGCTGCTGTGGTAATTCAATCCATCGAGTTTTCCGCCAAAAACTATCAAATAGCATGGGATCTATTATGCGAGCGCTTTAACAACAAACGCCTATTAATACAAAATCATGTTACGGCCTTATTTAACATCGACTCAATTACTAAAGAGTCCTCTATTAGTCTCAAGCGAGTAATTGACCAATTAAATAAGAATTTACGTGCACTGGAGTCCTTAGGTGAGCCTACAAAACACTGGGATACCCTACTAGTACACATGGTGACTCGTAAGCTAGACGCTAAGACATTCCGCGAGTGGGAGGAGCTCAAAGGTAAGTTAGATAAGGACGAACGCATAACACTTACCAAGTTTTTAACTTTCATCCGTAGTCGTGCTGACTTACTCGAAACACTCGAATTGTCACGCACTCATTCATATCAGCCTAATAAAAATGATAAAATCAAAACTATGGTAGGATCATTCACTTCTTCACAGTCGCATTTAAATGTACAGAATAGCAAGAGTACTTCGACGAAGCTCTGTAATAAATGTAACGGCAACCACAACTTATCTGATTGTTCACAGTTTTTAAGTCTCACAAATGAAGAAAGGTTACAATTATTACCTAATTATAAGGTTTGCTTTAACTGTTTTCGGTCTGGTCACTACGCTAATCATTGCAAGAAGCCCGGTTGTAAAATATGTAAGCGAAAACATAACACACTCGTTCATATGATAGATATTAGGTCAAGGCCGGCGACGTCGAGCCAGGCATCGAGTGCAGATTGCACTGATAAGAAATCACCTGTTGACGAGCCGACACCATCCCTGTCCGCTTACGTCGCGGCTTCCGCGCACACTGGGAATGAAGTATTGTTGTCAACCGCTTTAATTAAACTATACGATAGTAAAAATCGAGAAATCATCGCTCGCGCAGTTCTTGACAGCGGCAGTACTTCATGCCTAATAACCGAACATATGTTTAGGCGATTAAACTTACCCTTTCACAGCGTAGACAAATCCATCCTCGGTATAAATAGTTCATTGTCACATGTAGGTAAAATGATACGCGTGCCAATGAAATCATTGAATGAGGATTATGCCTGTAAGTTGTTATGTTTTGTTTTGCCTTCCATTACAGAGAACGTGCCTTGTAGACAAGTAAACTTGTCACAATTAAATATTCCCACTGATCTTTGTTTAGCGGATCCTAACTTTTATAAACCGTCTGGAATAGATTTAATTATCGGTGCTGATATCTTCTGGGACTTGTTAGGATCTCAAAGGATTAGATTAGGTGATGGCAAGCCCGTGCTTTATGAGACTAGACTTGGTTGGTTAGTCTCTGGCCCAGTAAACAGCGGTCATGACTCGGAGCCATTATCATCACATTCAATTAAATGTAATTTCATTAAATTAAATGAACATAAGCAGCTTCTTAACGATGACATTCAAATTCAACTGACGCGATTTTGGCAGCTCGATGAGATTAGCCCTAAGTCATCGTATTATTCACAGGAGGAGCAGTTATGTGAGGATCATTTTATTAAAAATACTACCAGACTCGAAACTGGTCGTTTTTGCGTACGTCTGCCTCTCAAGAAGTCACAAGAACTCTTAGGTGACTCCTTTCAACGTGCTAGGCACTGTTTGATATCATTAGAGCGTAGACTTCAGAGTAAACCTTCTTTTAAAAGGAGCTATTGTGATTTTATGTCTGAGTACGAGTCATTAGGTCATATGTCCGAGCTTAAGCATAATCCTCAACAATTAGCGTATTTTATACCGCATCACGGTGTTCTTCGTGAAAGTAGTTCTACTACTAAGTTGAGAGTAGTGTTTAACGCTAGTAGTTTGACCAGTTCAGGCACGTCACTAAATGATCTGCAAATGGTAGGACCTACAATTCAGGATGAACTTTTATCCATACTTCTTCGGTTTCGGCAACATAAATATATCCTAGCAGGAGACGTAGAGAAGATGTACAGGCAGGTGGCTATTCATCCAAGTGATAGGCATCTTCAGCAAGTTATCTGGCGTGAGAATACCTCAGATCCCCTCAAAGTATACCAACTAAATACGGTTACATATGGGACAGCTAGTGCTCCCTTTCTCGCGGTTCGGTGTCTCAAGCAGATAGCTTTAGAGTGTGAGGATAGCAAGATAGCAGAAATCATCATGCATGACTTCTATGTCGATGATTTGCTGACCGGAGCGGATATTTTAAAAGACCTCATGGACATACGTAAGAAGGTCACAGCTGCTCTCGGTTCAGCTTGCATGCCGTTACGAAAATGGAAATCTAACCACCCTCAATTAATGTCTGATCAAGATGGAACTCGACCAACTTTAGATTTAAACATCGGCTCTAATGAACCGAGTAAAACTTTAGGATTAGGCTGGCATACACAATCTGATGAGCTTTGTTTCTCAATAGATGCTGAGTTACCTTCAAATATGACGAAGCGAAGTATTCTCTCAGTTATAGCTCAAATCTTTGATCCTTTGGGACTTCTTTCACCCTGTGTTATCCTAATGAAAATGTTGCTGCAAAACTTGTGGTTACATAAACTCTCCTGGGACGATTGCTTGCCATCAGAAATAATTAGTTCATGGTACAAAATTATGAAGGACTTACCAGTTTTAAATAACATACGTATTCCTCGCTTGGTTTTCTGCGATTCCTTTACAAATTTCGATTTGCACATCTTTACAGACGCTTCGCAAAATGCGTATGGTGCTTGTGTGTATGTTAGAACTCAAAATGATAGCGGCGAGTCACTTGTTCGCCTTCTCGTAGCTAAGAGCAGAGTAGCTCCGATTAAACCTACGACGATACCGAGGCTCGAGCTCTGCGGAGCTTTAATCGGCGCGCGCCTTTATGAAAAAGTCATAAGTTCACTTCGCGTTAAACCACAGCACACTACCTTTTGGACTGACTCCACGATTGTTTTAGGTTGGTTGAAGAATCTGCCAAGTAAATTACAACCTTTCGTGCGGAATCGTGTTGCAGACATATTAGATAAAACTGGGAATTGTACTTGGAGGCATGTTCCGACAGATAAAAACCCGGCTGATCTTATTACACGCGGCGTTAATGCTGACGCTATTCAGTCGTTGGATTTATGGTGGTCAGGGCCACATTTTTTGGAACAAGACACTTCTCTTTGGCCTTCAAATGTAGGAACTGTGGAGAAGCTTCCTGAAATGAAACCGGAAGTTTCATTATATGTCACCACAGATACCAAAGTTGATTTTATTGATTTCAGTCGCTTTTCTAACCTTTTAAGATTAAAACGTTGTGTTGCGTATGTTTTACGTTTTATTGCCATTTGTAAAAAACAGGTTGTAAAAACAAAATATTTGAGTAATGAACAATTAGAAGCAGCATTAAATTTAATAATAAAAATTAGTCAAATGGAGTCATTTCCTGAGTACAAAGTTTTGTTACAAAATAAAGATTTACCTAAAAGGAGTCCCCTTAATAAATTAAATGTTTTTCTAGACAATAATAAGTTGATACGCGTGGGTGGTCGTCTAGAAAATTCGGATTATCCCTTTGAAAAGAAACACCCTTTACTTTTACAGTCCACTCATATCTTTACGAAGTTATTATTTAATTATGAGCATAAAAAATTAATGCACGCAGGACCTCAATTACTTTTAGCTACAATTAAAGAAACCTACTGGCCTATCGGTGGGCGAAATTTAGCCAAACGAAGTTATCACCAGTGTGTGTTATGTAGTCGCATGCGAGGCAAGATAGTGCCTCCTATTATGGGAAACCTACCACAGCAGCGAGTCTCACCTAGTTACCCTTTTGAAAGCGTGGGAGTAGATTACGCAGGTCCATTATTGTCTGCTAGTCGTCAGGGGAGAGGTTGTAGGCTGGTTAAGGTTTATGTGGCAATTTTCGTATGTTTCACTACTAAGGCTGTTCATATTGAACTGGTGGGTGACTTAACAAGTAATAACTTCATGTCAGCATTAAAAAGATTTATGTCTCGACGAGGCAAACCAAAAAATATCTTTTCTGATAATGGTACCTCATTCGTTGGTGCGTATAACGAGATCGGTAGATTTTTAAAATCAAATTGCAATTCACTATCAGAAGATGTAGCCAATGAGGGAATCTGTTTTAACTTTACTCCTCCTTATTCTCCTCATTTCGGTGGTCTCTGGGAGGCTGGTGTAAAATCAACCAAATTCCATTTAAATAGAGTACTGGGCAATTGTAATTTGACATACGAGGAGCTCAACACTGTTTTGGTCCAGATTGAAGCATTATTAAATTCTCGACCTCTCACTCCTCTATCTTCCGACCCTAATGACATGTTGCCGTTGACGCCTGGACATTTTTTAATTGGAAAGCCTCTTACTTCACTACCAACGCCAAACTATGAAGAGTGTTCCCGACCACAGTTAACTCGTTTCCAACTCATTGAGAAGATGAGACAGCATTTTTGGACGAGATGGAGCAAGGAATACATATCGGAACTTCAGCAGCGAGTTAAGTGGCGTTCGAGTTCTAAGCCCTTGAAGGTGGATTCTCTCGTAATCCTGAAGGAGAATAACCTTCCACCTCTTAAATGGAAGCTGGGACGAATCGTTGCGGTTTTCCCTGGACCAGACGGCGTCAACCGAGTGGCTGATATTAAGACAGCCAATGGGATCGTTCGACGAGCTTTTAGCAAGATATGTCCTCTCCCTGATGGTTCTTGTTGAAAGACGAGCTTTCAACGCCCGGGGGTATGTTAAGAATAGTCAACGCCTGCAACAACCTCAATAGCAACGTTTCTGTATGCGCATTATTTAAGTACCGACCTACCTATGTTAATTAGCTGTAAGGTACTTGTATTAATCAATATTTGTTACTACCACCAATGATCTTTTGAATTTTTGTATTGTCATTCTACTTTCGGCTGTTAACTCAACAAGCAAATACACTTTATACAGTTAAACATTGAATTTAAATGATATCCCAAACTTCTTCATTTAACAGAGGTTTTTCCCCCAAAAGTGGCTTTATATTTTTTGAGGTATTTTAGGGACTTTTTTACCAACAAGTATAAATCCTAAGATAACCAAATCCAACCAATCATATTTATTTGCTGACCTAGCGACACGTAAGGACATCTAGAGCAATACCTCGTGGCCAAGAATGCGGAGTCTGATGAACAAAAATGCAACTGTCGCTAGTGTTATATATAGATTACTATTATAGATTTGTAAAAACTATTATTTGTAAAGGAGATGTTTCATTTTTGGACTGGACATTGTACACGTATTAAAAATAAGCTAAATAATTATTCAAACCGATAAAAAATATCTAATTTTATTTTTCTTGTCGATAAACGCTGTACAATAATATTTTTTATTACTACCAAATATTTCACAGGGCAACTTAGACCGCCATATTGCTTAACGCAAGAATTATGTATACCATCTGGATAGAAGCTCTCCATACCTACTTGAAGCAAATACCTATCAATTGCGAAAAAGAGAAAGATAACAAATACGTTGGGACAATCTCTCTTTCTAACCCTACTTACCCTGAATAAAAGAAATAGAAGTTGTCCCAATGTAGTTGTTATCTTACTCTTTTTGACGTGACGTTTACTTCGCAAGTTCCCGCCAACAACACCCGTATCATCGAATATTTATTTAATAGGGTCAAACAAGACAATAATGCGCGCGGTGCCTGCCCGAGCGCACACATAGTAAGCAGCTCCGTAGAAGAAATAATATTTAAAATAGTAGATTACCGAATTTTAACTCGAAAAATCATACGTATATAGATTTTGATACTGGCTATCTACTGTAAAAAAATCTTAATTGCTAGCCCTCAACAAGTGGTATAAAACACGAAAAATATAATCAACAAAGTGAGAATATTGCCAGTGAGTCAGAAGCGCGACGAGAGTTAGGGTGAGTCATCGTGCTATTATTCATCGGTGCATGTTTGTCTGCCGAAACGTTACCTTATATGGGCATATTCAATACCATCTTCATTTTGGCATACAAACTAGAAGGTAAATTTCGACGACTCAGTCACAGCTCAGTTGGTCTAATGGTTCTAAGTACCGACTAACGAATCGAGCGGTCGAGTGTTCAAATCCAGTCGCACCCATCGATCAAAAATGGACGAGCGTAATATAAATAAGAGACCACGAAAGCTTTTTAGATCAAAGTCAACTGAATCTGTGGATATTTCTATAAATACTACGACTTCTGAGTATGAAATGAAAAGCTTGGATTTATCTACAAACATAAATTTTAATGATCTGGATGATATGAGGCAAGAAATAACTAATTTAAAATTGCAATTGAGTAGTACACAAAATGAACTTGAAAACGTTATGCTGGAGAATATTGATTTCAAAAAGGAAATTCTACAGCTCAAACAACAAATAGCAACTTTAAAAACACTCTGCAATAACCAATGTACTCCGAAACAAAAAAATAACACCCCGGTTGGTCGTAAGAAGCAAAAAAAAACCTTACATAGTACTGTACAACAACTATGTACACCAACCAGATCCATAATATCTGCTTCTCAAAGCGTAGGACGGACATCAAACTTGCAAAATACTACGGAACCATTACAAAACATTAACCCTAGTAATGATATAAATGTTAATACACATAAGGAAGGGGAACAGAATAAATATGAGGAACAAGATACCAATGATATAAGGGTGTTAAAGAAACATAGAAATTTATATATTTTTGGAGGGAAAGAGGTTTCTGGATTTTCGAGTATTCTAAGGAAATCAAGATTAAATACGCCCTATAAACATTACAACATAATATCATTTGTAAAACCTGGAGCTGACACGGAAGAAATAATAAGATCATTCAAATTGTTCAACTTCTCTAATGAGGATCGCATTATCTTATCTGTAGGCCAGGACGACAAAAATCCATTTAAGGTGATGGCAGAACTTTGTGCGTTATTTAAAAACATTTCTTCTGTGCCTATATTTATGTTGCCATTAGGTGAGAATAAACACTTAAATATTAATAAATTGAATAATTTGATAAATGTAACATGCAATAATTTTCCTAATTGTAAATTTATAAACTTTTTTCCTAATCAGTTTTTGAACATAAATGAGAACAGAATTGAGTTATGTAAAAAAATTAATTTTGTCCTAGACCAATTTGACTATGATACAAAGTTTCTTTCCTATAATAATTTGAAACCTAAACAAGTACATGCTATACCAAAGATTCCATATACAAAGCAACAAAATATTCCCAAAAAAGGTACAATACCTTATTATTTCAAGAAGGCAACTAGAGTTTCTCATCCTACTCCAGTCCTCTTAAACAGTCAGATCGAGTTTTTTCGAACCTAATAAGTGTTTAAGAGTAATGCACCAAAACATAGCAAGTCTGTTTAGTAAAAGGAATCAATTAGAGATTATACTCTCCGAGTTACGGGATGAAAAGAAAGAACCTGATGTTATTTGCTTATCGGAAACTTTTGTTAATCAAGGGAACGAAAAAAATGTTAATATAAATGGCTTCAATCTAGCGTCTTCTTTTTGCAGAAAAAAGAAACGGGGTGGAGTGTGTATTTTGGTAAAAAAAAATATGTTGTATAAAACTTGCTCCTTGGATGAATATGCCACTGAAGGGACTATGGAATGTTGCGGAATTGAAATTTTGAACCATAATATCATAGTAATGTGTTTCTACCGAATTCCAAACTCAAACCCATTTTTATTTCTCAGTAAACTTACGAATATTCTTTACAAATATATAAATAAAACAAGTAAACACTTGGTTTTGGCCGGTGACTTCAATATAAATACATTAAAGGAAAATAATGTATCAAAAGAATTTGTAGATATTATAAATAACTTCAATTTAAATTTTCATATAGTAGAACCAACACGTAACCAAACTTGTATAGACCATATCATTAGTGACATTAAATCAGCAAAAGGCGAACTACGACATTTTGATCTCTCGGATCACAATACGGCACAAATTTTGAATATTCCAGTTAAAGAGAAAAACACTAGTAAAAAAGTTTATTCTAAATTTCACAGAGATTACAGTCATGAAAATGTTTCAAAATTTAAGAAATATTTAAAGTGCCTGACATTTCATGAGGTATATACGGAAAATCATATTAATGGGGCGTTTGAATGTTTCTATAATGTTTTCATTTTATTGTATAGATTATGTTTTCCTCTTATAAAGACAACAATAAAAAGCATAAACATGACACCAAAGTGGATAACAAGAGGGCTCAAGATAAGTTGTAAAGTAAAAAGATCACTTCGTTGTAAATTTTATAGAGACAAATCTGAAAAGACAAAAAACGAATATAAAGCATATTCCCGAGTACTACGTCGTTGTTTTAATGTGGCACAACGTAAATGTAACGATAGAATTTTGTCATCATCAAAAAATAAATGTAAAGCGGCTTGGAAAATAATTAAATCAGAAACGGAAAAGCAGGATAATATTGACTTTATAAAAGAAATTAACTCGAACGGCCGGATTTTAAAATATTCCTTAGATATTGCCAATGCATTTAATAAATATTTAACTGATTTGCCTAAAAATGGTAACAGATGTCGCAAATCAAACTCAAATTCATCATTTTTACCCAGCAGTATATTTCTTAAGCCATATAATACGGATGAGGTTTTTAACATCATAAATAGCCTTAAAAATACGTCTGCGGAAGGATACGATGAGATCGCGACTAAAGTGATTAAAAATTGTAGTATCGAATTAGCTCCTATAATAACGTATCTGATAAACCTCTCTTTCGAAAACGGCTGCTTCCCAACATCATTAAAAAAATCAATTGTAAAGCCTTTATATAAAAAGGGAGATAGAACAGTATTAAGTAACTATCGCCCAATTACATTAATACCTATATTGGCAAAGGTTTTTGAAAAAGCTATGCAAAAAAGAATACTGGATTTTATTACAAAATTTGACATTATTAAAAATAATCAATATGCTTTTCAAAAAGATAAATCAACAACTTTAGCCTGCTATAATCTTGTAAGTAAAATAGTAAACAGCTTGGAAGATCGTAAACAAACGATTGTGGTATTCTTTGACATGACAAAAGCTTTTGATTTTGTGTCACATGAGCTACTTCTTGATAAATTGAACAGGTATGGAATAAGAGGACCTGCTCTAAGTTGGATCGCATCTTATTTAGAGAATCGATTACAGTGTGTAGAAATTTGTAACCTAAATAAAAGTAATGAAATCACAAATTACAAATCAGGCTATGAGATAAATAGGTCCGGAGTGCCCCAAGGAAGTGTTTTAGGTCCACTTTTATTTTTATTTTATATTAATGAACTTCCTGACATTATTAAATATGAATGCACATTATTCGCAGATGACATATCAATTCTAATCACTCAAAATCACGGCACTGACATTCAATCTGAGGTAAATAACACAATCGAATTAGTGATATCCTGGCTCAATGAAAATAATTTACAGATAAATTTAGATAAAACAAGTTACATGCAGTTTTGTAATCAAGGTAGTAAAAAAAAGAATATTTATGCAGTACAATATGCTAATCAAAAAATTAAAGAAACAACTCAAACTGACTTTCTAGGTATTGTTTTAGACGCAAACTGTAACTGGCAAGCGCATGTGAATAAAGTATGCAGTAAATTAAATAGATTTGTCTATGTTCTTCATAGGCTAAGGAAATGTGCTGAAAAAAAAACAATTCTTGCAGCTTACTATGGTTATGTGGCCTCTATTCTTAATTACGGACTGCTAGTGTGGGGAAACTCTAATCATATGAATAGAGCTTTCCTAGTTCAAAAAAAATGCATTCGTGCTATGGTTGGAATACCCCCTTTCGAATCTTGTAAACCCCTATTTAAAGATCTTGGAATTCTGCCACTTCCCTGCATGTACATCTTTGAACTGGCAATGTTTGTCAAAAGATATCCATACTTCTTCAAAAAAGCATCAAGCATCTTTCCTAGAAACACAAGAAATCCCGATAGATTGGTTCTGGACAAAATTCCCACGACTACTCTGTATCATAAAAATTGTTTCGCTATGTGTACTAAAGTATTTAATGCAATTCCCGATAATATTAAGGGCCTACCCTTCAATCGGTTTAAGTATGAGCTACGTAAATGGTTGCTGAAATGTAATTTCTACAATATTATGGAGTTACTAAAATCTTAACTTCTATATGTAGGTATACAATATAAGAATGACTTCTTGGATGAAATGTATGTTGTATAATTTTGTAGTTTTAATTTTGCATATTTGTGATGTAAATTGTATTTGTGACATAATAACTAATATTCATACGCCATTATTGGCAGTCTTACAAGGAACTAATCATTATTTTAATATATTTATAATACCTGAGATTTATTGAATAAACTATTTTGATTTTTGATTTTTTTTTGAAGACCTAGTTCCGTGGTCTTGTTAAAAAAAATAAGGGTAGCTGTTGTAGGGATGAGACATTCAACAAAAAATAATGATTATTAAATAATCGATTATTTTATTATGTATTTTAAACTTAGAGCATTTTAAACGAATAAAAAGTAATCGATGTGGATAATTAAACATAATCGATTTTATTTAATAATAATTTGTTCTTTATTATCTTGAGATATCACATCAAACGTCTGAAATATCCCTAGTTGTAACTTCATTAATTAGGTAATCGACAGTATTAATCAACAGACAGTAGGTAATATTGATCAACATTAATTATACAGAAAAAATCTATATCAAGGGTGCAGAAATAACAGCTTTGGTAAGTGTAAAAAATGTATTGTTTAATCTTTCCTCGCAGCATCGCAGTAAAAAATCAATAGTGAAAATAAAAAGAGAATTCAGTTAATCGATTATTTTAACTCTATTATAAAAATATATTTAGTTGATTTTTTTATTGATTATTTTTTACATCTCTCTCTAGGAAGATGTGACCAAGAATTATGTATTCGCAATTAATAGGTATTTGCTTCAAGTAGGTATTCAAAGTTACCTATCCATTTAGAATACATAATTCTTGCCTTCTTGTATGTGACAGACAGCACGAAACTCGAAAGCCACAACTTTTGCTGGCATTATTCATTGTTTTTAACATGAATAACTTGCTTGTATTTTGATGCGCTTGAGTTCTTGATTGATCAATAATAAAATGTTTCTTGAGTATTTGAATTCGGGCTTTGTGTCCAGCAAGATGTACAAAACAGATTCGACTTTCACATAATAATAACTTCATGCAATTTCTTCTCAGAATCAATAATTTGAAGATTCTAATTCAGTAACTTGGTAGTACAGTATTTATTATAAAAGTAAAACTGGGTGGTTGTATGGATAAGTCAATAAATCAATTGTACCTATTTTCAGTCAATCAATTTATCTATCTAGTAATATCTAGTATTCTCTTTGTTTTATTTAATGTCAGTTTGACAGATTGACGTAAATGTAGTAGTGGTCGCCATTAAAAAACATGCAATGAAATTGCCATTAAAAATGTCGAAACACGCCGTGTACATGAAAACAACGTAAAATTATTAAAAATAAGTATTTTTCTCATGTTTGATTTATTTTTCCACTACTTTTAGTCATGTGTACAATGTGCAGTCCAAGACTCCATACAAATCTGAAACATCTCCTTTTATCACATAGTTATAACTGCACCAACTCAGTGAGAGGAATTATTCACCAATAGAATTGGTGCTGTCATAAAAGACAAACCAAATAAACAAAGGATTTTTATTTATTAGTGGAACGACCACCAATTCCACTAAAACCTGACTGGACTTATAAACGACTAGTCTTTAACGTGAATCTGATATAAAATGACTTTAACATAAAATAATAATATTGAAATAAAGATATGGTTTAGGATTGATAGTCTTGTAACTAAAGCCTTTAAAAAAATACTTTCACCCGCCAAAAGTGTAAATATTACAATTTACCTAATTAACAAATACTTGGCAAGTAGCCTACGAATAATAATAAGTATATACATACGAATAGACTTATTATTTATTCGTAGCTATATACCCAAAAATATATAGCATGTGTAAACAAAAATAATATTTTTAACCTGTCAGTTCTTTCTTGGGACAATCGGGATTTATACGTTATAATATATATAAGGATAGCGTTCTGAACCCTTAAAAACGGCCGGGACGAGAAAGCGTAATCATGGATTGCATCTTTATCTACTAGGGTGACCATGCGACGTGGATTTTTTTTTGGTCAAAATATTAATGTCTTTTTTCTATGAGAAGAAAAAAAGTACTCTGAATTATGATTTTTTAGAATTTACCATATTCATGGGCTCCATTATATGACCTTAAATATGATCACACTTTAATATTACAGGTGTATATATTTTATATGCATAGGATTGTGACACCGGCCTCACACAATGACCCATTCGGCGTCAAATTCTATCGTTGCCTCTGCTGATCATATATGAAAGATAAAACACAAAGGACAATGGGACAAAAATGTATGAGCCCCGTCCATCATCGTCATCGTCACCAACAGACATGAAACGGATGTCAATGTATCAAATAGCGGATATATAGAATATAATAGTATATTTTCTTTTCACTTTTAAGATTCATACTTTACTATTATTTTAGAGGGCAAATAATTATTTCGTAAGTATATAAAATATGTTTAACTGGTAGTTATACTGTACAAGTGTAGACAATGAACACAAATTGGTAAAATATGAGCACAACTTCCAATAGTGCGACCACCCGTGAAACAGGTGTAGTAGTAATGCGCAATATATTATGTATTTGTCAGTGGAATTCCAACATATAAAAATACTAGTTATTTCCAACGCACCCCAGCTTTGCACGGGTAGTAGAGCATATACGCGTACAATTTTTTTCCAACATTTTCTTTAATCATCGTCATTTTTTAGCTAATATACAAAAAAAACCTTAATGAATTATACACCAAAACCTTCCTCATGAATTTCCCCATTTATTGATGCCTGAAAAAATCCAAAACTGCATGAAAATCCATTCAATCGTTTTTGAGATCATCGCGAAACAGACAGACAGATGCGTCGGCAGATTTTATTTTATAATGTGTAAGGAAATGTGCGTAATCGAAATGAGGCATGTGTGCTTGATGGCCAATGTTTTTCTGTTCATGTACTTCATACTTTTGAGTATTAAAGTTGCTTTCATACTCAAAAACTTATGGCCTTATTCATAACAAATTCGACGGTGTTTAGTAAGTGCAGATAGTTAATTCGAATTTTCTATAAAGAATTTGAATTTAGAATCTACTAAGCAATTGCTAAAAATCGTCGAAATTTTTATGAATAAGGCCATTAATATCTACGTAATCTCGTAACAAATTACCCGTGTTGATATTTAATTTTATTTAATTGTCCTAATGCAGCATAAAATCTAATCAAGCAATGTCGATTTTGGTGTGTAGTTTGATAAAAATAACTAACATCAAAAATATTAATAACTTCACTTCACTTCACTTAAATCGCTCTCGACTGTGAGTACAAATGATGAATGACAACTGTCAAACGTTAGCATCATTTAAATGACTCAAGAAATTGCGTTTAATTTTTCACATTTGCTAAAAAAAAACTATCTTATTTTTTATTGTAATAATTTCATTATTTGCATAATATTTTATTTCATTGCGATCACATCTATTTTAAAATAAAACACAGTTACAACACTAAAATATCTTATTGAAAAAAAAAAACATTTAATTCGCTGTCACTTTGTCTGAACGTAAAACGAAACAACCAATTAGGCTGATAATATTGCAACTATGGCTGATAGTCTTGCAACCAAAGCCTTTTAAATAAATTTAAGAAAAATATAATAGTTATTTTATACGTGAATTAGTTAGAAAGGAGATGTTTCAGATTTGTATGGAGTCTTGGACTGCACATTGTACACTTGACTAAAAGTCGTGGAAAAATAAACAAAACATGAGAAAAATACTTCTTTCTAATAATTTTACGTTGTTTTCTTGTACAAGGCGTGTTTCGACATTTCTAATGGCAAAATAAATGCATTTTTATCAATGGCGACGACCATTACTATTACGTCAAACTGTCAAACTGACATTAAATACAACCAATACAACAAAGAGAATATATAGGTCGGTAGCTGACAATGATTTATTGACCGATTCAACACCTAGTTTTACTTTTATAATAAATACTATACTATCAAGTTACTGAATTAGAATCTTTAAATTATTGATATTGAGAGTTATTATTATGTGAAAGTCGAATCTGTTTTGTACATCTTGCTGGACACAAAGTCTGAATTCAAATACTCAAAAAACATTTTATTACTGAGCAATCTAGAACTCAAGCGCATCAAAATACAAGCAAGTTATACACGTTAAAAACAATAAATGAGAGCAAAAGAAATGGATTTCGAGTTACGCGCTGTCTGTCACATCCAAGAATTATATATACTAAATGGATAGGTAACTCTAAATACAAACTTGAAGCAACCTATCAATTGGGAAAAAGAGAAAGAAAACAGCTACGCTGGGATAATCTATCTTTCTTTCATTAAGGGTAAGTAGGGTTAGAAAGAGAGATTTGTCCTAACGTAGTTGTTATCTTTCTTTTTTTCGCAATTGATAGGTAGGTATGGAGAGCTTCCTATCCAGGTAGTTTATGTATTCTTGCGTTTGTGCAATATGGCGGTCTATGTTGCCCTGTGAAATATTTGTTAGTAATAAAAAATATTTTTGTACAGCGTTTATCGACAACAAAAATAAAATGAGATATTTTTTATCGGTTTGAATAATTATTTAGCTTATTTTTAATATGTGTACAATGTCCAGTCCAAAAATGAAACATCTCCTTTCTGAAACTTCAAGTTTTTTTTCTCGAAAACTGCGCGTTATCGCGTTTAAAGCATCGCTGAAAGTCCTTACTACGAAGAGTACTACACGAAAAAAAAAAGTGAAGCCCCAAATCAGCGGGCGCTAATGTACAGTTAAGCCATTTAATTTCTGTTGACGGATAGGGACGATTTCACCCATAGTCCTTTCATTAGCTGTATATTATTATAATTATTTTAGCAGGTAACAGGCATGTACTTACCCTAGAAAATATTGATGAAATAGCATCAATTTGTAGTCGTTTCTTATGTACTCTAAGGCCACTGGCAAAATCTTCAGCTCTAAAATGTAAGCCACAAACTGCCGAGTATTTTGAGACTTAACCGAGAATGATATTAATATTTTGCAAACAGCAATATTCATTAATAATTTGAAAGAAAGGTCAACCTACTGCGTCACATAACCACAATAAACGATAACACTTATTTATGAATAGAAACACAACTTTCCAGATGACTCTCCCTTTTATATTATTGTTTGCAACAAGTTAGTACCGTTTTTGAGCAATAATAATCAATAAATAAACCAAACAACAAAATATCAGCTGTAAGTATTAAATAAAACGTTCGCCATATTTGTTTACAAGTACAGTGTGGTATACGTTACTTTAATAATATTCTACCATAAATATTACCATTGCATTTACTTACCTTTAAAACATGTATTTAAAATACTATAAAAGTATTTCATGTATTTAGTAGCTAGTTATTTTCTAATTAAGTACATAGTTCAACTATAGAAAAATTAAATACAGCCCTATAAGTTAGTCCCAAATTACTACTATTTCCCACGTCTCGTTTTTTTTAGGCTGGCCATCTGTTAGAGAGAGACACACACCTAGGGAGGTGCCTTTCATCGAGATCGTTTTTCCTGATAGGTTTATGATAACTGAGAATGGACTGTATGAGAACCGCATAAAGCTTACTTTGCTTCGAACAAATTTTGACAGTACACAATCCTTCTTTATATATAATATGGGCGCGAGTTGACGAGTTGTTTGACAGGTTAATGACGCGAGTCAACAGATTAATGGGCTTTTTTTGACGTACAAATTCATGTTCTGAAATGAGCTCAATAATATCAGACTCATAGATGAATGAATCGTCGCGCCCCGCTCCTGAGCGGACCAATTCTTAATCTATGATCAGACTTTATATTGATACCTACCTTATTTATTTACGTATTGTATAAGTACCAGAAACTAAAAAAAGTTAAAAATGTTACGATTTTTTTTTAAATTTGATTTTGAAGACATTTATATTTCTGAAACAGGTCTCTATCATTGAAGTGAATGAAAAGCAAATACAATGTAAGCCATTTATTATGTTAGTTAGTTGACGAAGAACTCATTGGCGCGCATGTTCTGGTTGTGGCGCCATTTGCACGCCCAGTTCCAGCACGACATGCCTGCCCACGGCTCGTCTGTATAGAATACCTGGCCATTTTGGTACATCTGAAATTTAAAAAAATGTTATAATAGGGATGATGCATATATTGAAAAATATATACCTAACACTAACTTAGTGTAACATCTAAAAATATTCGAAAATAGCGAACACGTTGTAAAATTCCGCCTTCATATGATTTTTAATTACCATTTTGATGGTGTATATTTATGACGTCAGATGTATTTATTTCATACAAAACTGCATTATAATTAATGATCGTTTTGAAATTTAAGAAAAAGAAGCCGATTTGATATGCCGTCCCTATTATTAGTAGGATAGCTGTCCCGCGCGGTTTCACTCGCGTTCCCGAAGGATTTTTTCCCGGAATAATAATTTCCATTCAGTAGTTAAAATCTCTTAATTAGTTCCAAGGATAATCTTAAACTAAACAAACCTTAACTCTTTATAATAGTTTAGATAAAAATGAAAATAAATTCACTACCGAAAATAATTTAAACTCACAAAAGATAAGTCCGAGCTCCTATAAGTGACGCCGTCGTACCCGAACCTGAAGATAAAGTTCATGGAGAAGATGGAGAATATACAGCGAACGTCCGTGGTGGCTGGGATGAAGTAGCGGTACGGGCCGCACCAGTACGAGATCTTCGGTTCGTACTCCACTGACTCCGGGAACTCTTCGCGCGGGTTGATTCTGTTAAATAGTTGCATTAAATTGGTAATATTGTAAGTCAGTTTTCATTAATAATAAAGTTTCATTATAGCATAAACTGCTTTGTAATTTCATGCCAGGGGGACTGGGTGGGACTGTTATTCCTTGATACAGGTTATACTGTAACCTAGCTAGGAAAACAGTTGCAACACCCACTTGATTGTAGACAATAGTACAAACTTTGTAAAACATTATTAATGTATCTATTGCACTCACTTTTTATGATTTTTTTTTTTTTTTTTTTTTTTATGTCACAAGTGACAACGAGGCTGGCGGGTCACCTGATGGTAAGTGACAACCGTCGCCTATAGACATTGGCAATACCAGGGGATTGCTAATGTGTTGTACACCTTATTACAATGCCTTAAAGGTGAACTGGCTCTCAAGTGCAATTGCCGGAACACACCAACAGGTGCTTGACGACAGATTTTCAACTTGAGGGTGGTAGCCAGCCAGTCGAGTACTACAAAGTACCCTACCACCGTGCTGTGGTTTCCTCACGATGTTTTCCTTCACCGAAAGCTCAAGCTCATTGTAAGGATTCGAACCCACGACCTTCGCCGCGGTATCCGACGTCACTTACCACTGAGCTATCATCGCCTTACACTTACCACTGAGCTATCATCGCCTTATCGGAATAAAGCTATTAATAACATAAATAATTATAAATACATTGGCAATGCAATGCTAATGTTTTTTTTTATTCTGGATAAGCTTGTGTCCACAATCTCACCATGGTGAGTGATGATGTGGCCGAAGGTGGTAAGCACACGAATCCAAGATGGGAACTGCTTTCAAGTGCAGCTGTTGGAACACACCGATAGGGCTTGGCGACGGATTTTCAACTTGACAGTGGTAACCAGGCAATCGGGTACTACAAAGTACCCTACCACCGTGGTATGGTTTCCTCACGACGTTTTCCTTCACCGAAAGCTCAAACTGATTGTAGGATTCGAACCCACGACCTTCGCCGCGGTATCCGACGTCACTACTACTGAGCTATCATCGCCTTAGTTTCGATAGGTAAGTATGTTTAATTCCCGGTATTTGTTGTGTAACATCTTTCCTGCAATCTGTGGGAGTGATATTGTGAAAAGGGACGGCATTATGTAACAGGACGCCGGGTTGTCACATAGGGATGGACAGGGCCAGATTTAGAGGTGTGGAGGCCCTGGGCCCAGGGGCAATAAAGGAGTGGAGACCCCTAATAACCCCTAGTCATCTTTCAAGCATGTCTGGCCTACAGGTACACTCCACAAGCGTGGAGAGAAGTCAAAGTAATCTTCATACCCAAACCAGGTAAGGCAGACTATACAAACCCAAAAGCCTTCAGGCCCATCAGTCTTACGTCTTTCGTTCTAAAAACCTTAGAAAGACTATGCGACAGACAACTTAGGGATACAACCTTATTCAAATCCCCTATTCACAAACACCAGCACGCATACAGTGCAGGCAAATCTACAGAATCGGCACTCCATCAGGTTGTAGGTAAAATCGAGGAGGCCATCGAAAATAAACAGATCTGTCTAGGCACCTTCATTGATATTGAGGGAGCTTTTGACAGAACAAATTTCACCAGTATAGAGTTAGCGCTAGTAAGACATAAAGTCCCTACACTTCTCACCGACTGGATAATCAACATGCTACGTAACAGAGTGGTAAGAGTTGCTGGAGGTGACGGCAGGGTAGCACTGGTGGCTAGAGGCTGTCCGCAGGGGGGCGTACTATCGCCGCTGCTGTGGAACCTCGTGGTAAACTCGTTGTTTCTTTTTGTTTGGAGCAAGCTTAAGTTAGTCATGCTCGCTTTAAGGCCTTTGCTTGCGGCGGCGTCGTGTGGCGGGTCGCTCACTTCCCTATAAAATGTGCGAGGAGGGCGATGGCTGCCACGCGCGTCATACTTGTGAACAGGTGCTGCTTGTGGGGGCTGATCTGCTTGAGTTTGTTGTTTATTAAGTCAGTCATAATTAAATTCTATAGATTACTATTTTTGCCGCCATAACACGCAAATATTGTCAGTGAGACTAGATAAATAATAATTATTGAATGTAATAGGTGTAAGTTGTTTTTGAAAAGAGTAATTGCTGAGTTTATTGCCGGCTCTTCTCAGCAAAAACAACCTTCCGAACCGAGCATTTAGAGTCTGACTATTCATAAGTGCCTGTGAAGGCCTATTTGGATGAATAAACAATTTCATTTCATTTCATTTCAAATGACCTTGTGACCAGGCTCAACTCCAAATACTTCTATACGGTAGGTTATGCAGACGATATCACCATCCTAATGACCGGACGTCAGGCCAGCATAGTCTGTGATACTACACAGGCGGCGCTGAAACTGGTGGAGAACTGGTGCGTCGAGCACGACCTCACCGTGAATCCAACAAAAACAGAAATGGTAATGTTTACTAACAAGCGTAATGTGGGTAACTACAACCCACCGGAACTATTTGGATCCGCTTTACAGACATCAAGTGAAGTTAAGTATCTTGGTCTAACGTTGGACAGTAAACTCAACTGGAGCAGCCATATTGACCAGAAATCCAAAAAAGCAGCATAGTCCTGTGGCAATGCCGCAAAATGGTAGGTAAACGCTGGGGTCTGTCCCCCAAGATATTCAAATGGCTATACACGGTAATAATACGACCAATGCTAAGCTACGGAGTCCTTGTGTGGTGGCCAAGAACCAAGCTAGGAACTTGCGTCAAAAAGCTCCAAAGCTTCCAAAGACTAGCATGTTGTGCAATCACAGGATGCATGAGGACCACTCCGACTGCGGCCATGGAAGCCATGCTAAATCTACCGCCGCTCCACTTATTCATCCAACAAGAAGCGGCTCAGGCAGCTCTAAGACTCAAATTTCTAAAACTAAACAGGTTTGATAAAGTCAAGCACTTTAACAGTATTTTTCTAGATTGGAACAACACACCCTTAATAGACGCCCCCTGTGACAAGGTGGCGCCAATCCACATCTTTAACAAAAGATTCAAAATTCAACTGTCCGAGTGCGGCGACCCTAGCAGGGTCCACAGATCACTCACTATCTTCACGGATGGCTCAAAAACCAGTGCAGGCACTGGTACAGGCGTCTTCTCGGAGGACCTTAACATCAACATTGCCAAACCCCTTGGATACCACAGCACAGTCTTCCAGGCTGAATGCATGGGGATCCTACTGGCGGCTCAGGCAATAGCGACAAGAAAGGTAACAGATCATAACATTATCATTCTCTCAGACAGCAAATCAGTACTACAAGCACTGGATCGTACTAAGGTGACATCCAGCCTTGTAGTGGAATGTCAAAAGGCCGTAAATTTGGTAGGCATCCAAAATAACATAACCATACAATGGATCAAAGGACACAGTGGAGACAGAGGCAATGACGCAGCTGACTCACTGGCAAGGAGAGGATCGGAGTCAAAACCGGTGGGACCCGAACCCTTTCTCCCTCTCCCACAGTGCTGGTTTAAAGGTAGGATAAGTGAACGCACACACCACCTCCACCAAAACTACTGGAACAACCATGAGGAGTGCAGGCAGGCCAAACTAGCTTTGCCTCAACTTAATACAAGGCTCTCTAGAGCACTCCTACAACTGAGTAAACCACGATTGCGACTAGTAACTAGCGCTATAACCGGTCACGGCAGTTTTAATAAACATCTGTTCAATCTAGGTGTCACAGACAGCCCCCTGTGCAGAGCTTGCATGAGGGCAGAAGAAACAGCCGCCCACGTCCTGCTGGAATACGGAGGGGTGGCCGAATGCCGGGCAAAGTACCTGGGCAACCCGGGTAGTCTCAGGGAGGCGGTCGGCAACGTCAAGGCGCTGGCAGGCTTCCTTGAGGATATAGGATGGCTGGAGTAACCCCAGCCCAACACCCTCCGACGCAAAAAGGGCGCAATCCGGCGCCCAATTGCGGAAACCGCCCGTACGAAGAAAGAAGAAGAAAGAGACCCCTAATAATTTTACATATAATATTTTTCTTGCAAGTGTCTAATAATTTATTGTGAGATTATTTTTTTCTATTATTTGTGACATTGATATTTAGTTCTTTAGTTTTTTTTTTTTAATATGGTATTTTTAAATAAGTACAGTTTATGTGGAGGCCCCGGGCAGTTACCCCGTTTGCCCTCCCTTAAATCCGGCCCTGGACAGAAGTGTGGGGTCCCCGACTGACGGTGGTAGAATTAAGTATAGTAGGTACTTATAGATGCACTGTGCGTCGCTCCAGTTGTCGTCGGAGTGGCAGTAGAGGCCCTGGCTGGGATCCTTCGCTTGGAACTGCTCCGCGTGCGGACCCACGTACGTGGTCTCCGAGTGACGGTGGTAGAAGCCGATGAACGCAAATGCACCTGGATATTGTGTTTTTAATGATGACACCGTGGAATTAGTTTATCGCAAAATCGTACCTTTTTCCCTTAGGGGTTGATTAAAAAAGTAACCTATGTATCCTTTCTTAAAGTTCATGGTAGCTTAGCAAATTTCTTCAATATATGTGTCGTTTAGTAGATTCTAGACTTTATGCAGATCAAAGCTACACCTTTTAAGAAGAACCGGGGAAGTCAGCAAGGTTTTTAAACGAAAATTACCTCTAAACGTATAGCAGTGTGGTTTCCTTTCGCTCGACAGTATCATCTGGGCATCCTCCTGGTTGTGCGCTGATACTATGTAATAAGAGGTGTCCAGGCATTTGAACTCTGCGGATATTTATTGTAAAATAAATAAATAAAAACAAAAACCTTACTACTTAATAGTAGGTATAAATCTGAAAGATTGTATGTTTTAAAACAAAATCTGGCCAAGTGCGAGTCGGACTCGCGCACTAAGGGTTCCGTCAAAACGGCAAAAATTCACGAATGATGTATTTTAGTCTTAAATATTCCGACGTCACTAACACTGAGCTATCATCGCTTTATTAAGTTAGTATTGCTAATGTCTATAGAATAGAAGTCACTTAGCACAGTTACTTCATAAGCAATTCTGGTACTTAAGTGCAACTGCCGGAACACACCAACAGGTGCTTGGTGACAGAATTTCAACTTAAGGGTGGTAGTCAGCCAGACGAGTTACTTCATAGTACCCTACCACCGTGCTATGGTTTCCTCACGATGTTTTCCTTCACCGAAAGCTCTGGCTCGCTGTAAGATTCGCGCCCAAGACCTTCACCGCGGTATGCGAACTACCACCTTAAAACTTATTATTCTTCCTCTTATCCTTATCCCACGCTAGGTGTGGTCGGCACAACATGTTTTCTTTCACTCCACTCTATCACTAGTCTCAGTACTCACACCTTTCATAAACATATCATTCTTCACGCACTCCATCCATACCTTCTTCGGCCTTCCTCTACATCTATATCCATCCATACTCATGCTCAATACTCTTTTCGTTACATGTCTTTCATCCCTCCTCATGACATGCCCATACCAAGCCAATCTAATTCCTTTCATCTTTTCAGTCACTGGTGCTACTTTCAAGCTTCCTCTGATATACCTACTCGCCTTAAAACATCACCAAATATAGAATTTAAGCTGACCAGGACTAGTGTATAATCCAAACGGTATTTTAGCTTGCGTTGACTTGATCTTGGTCTCGGAGGTGTCCATTTTCTTGTTCAACTTGAGCAGGACCATCGACATGAGCGCCATGTCTGTCGCGAAGAGTAACCTCTTCAGGTCCTTCATGTGGGTGTCCACGAACGCGAACAGCTTCTTCTGAGCACTTTCCAGTATGTCTTTTCTTTCTGTCTGCAATTTTTTATTAGCTTAACTTAAGGCATACGCCTCTTAACGTGCCGTAAAACACGTAAATTTATCAAATAAAAAATCTTCTTAAACCAAACCCTCGAACCTTCGAGAAATAAATACATAAATATCCGTGGACATTCTTCACACAGCCTAAACGGAAATCTAATCTATTAATGAAGAGCTGAAGAGTTTGTTTCAACGCGCTAATCTCAGAAACTATTGGGTAATATTTTAGTGTTCGATAGCCCATTTATCGAAGACCTTAAGACCAAAAGGAGCGGAGATCCAATGAAAAAATTGATGAAGTTTTTTTTTTAATTTATTTAGAGAGCTTCCGTTGCGTGCCGTGCGTAAGATCGTGATTAAACTTGGCAAACAAATAGATTATATCCTGGAATAAGGAAACTTTTTATCCCGGGAAAGATCCCTCTAGCTAGCATAAATGTACCTAACAATAATACATACAGGATTATGTGGCTCTTTGATCCTTCCATTCATGTAGCTATAGTACTCCTGCAGCTTCTGGAACTTTTCGTCCGAGTAGCTCTTGCGAGGATCGATTTCTTTAGAGCTGGGCATATTGTATGGCTTCTGTATGGGATTTAACAATATAATGTGAATTATTCATCGTCAACGTCTATATACAAGGCGATGATAGCTCAGTGGTAAGTGACGTCGGATACCGCGACGAAGGTCGTGGGTTCGAATCCTACAATGAGCTTGAGCTTTCGGTGAAGGAAAACATCGTGAAGAAACCATAGCACGGTGGTAGGGTACTTTGTAGTACCCGACTGGCTGGCTACCACCCTCAAGTTGAAAATCTGTCGCCAAGCACCTATCGGTGTGTTCAGACAGCAGGACTTGAGAGCCAGTTCCCATCTAGGCTTTGTGTGCTTACCACCTTCGGCCACATCATCACTTACCATGGTGAGATTGTGGTCAAACACAAGCTTATCCAGAATTAAAAAAATATATTGCAAGGGCACTAGGGCATATGGTTGAATGCATGCAATGACTCCGTCCTTCCCGCCGTAAATTATAACCCCGTATTTCGCGCCTAGTTATTGTTGTGAAAAGTATTACGTCACAAAAGAGCCTAGTTTAAAATTCAGGTAGAAGTCTTCATTTTTACGCTATACCTACCCGCTGAATCCAAAGTAATTTTTTTTATAACAGTAGGTATGTGTACATATAAATAAACCAAAGCCAAAAAATATGCTTAAAATAAACAACTCACGGTCTCCACTGTAGGAAAAGACAGTCGAGCGAGCTGAAACATTGATAACAAACATATTCATTTATTGGATATTTTCCATTATTTTCGATGTATTTATTGACTGTATAAACTTGTTCAACTTTTCAATGCATTATGTAAGTAATCTCTGTAATTTGTAAAAAAATAACGGTCGAGTGCGAGTTGGACCTGCGCACCGAGGGTCCCGTACAAATTTTGTAGTTTTTTTATTTTTTTTGAGAAAAAAATTTTTTTTACTGGTTGTAGTTATAGCGGCAACAGAAATACATCATCTGTGATAATTTCAACTTCTAGCTATCACGGTTCATGAGATACAGCTTGGTGACAGACAGATGGACAGCAGTCTTAGTAATAGGGTTTCCGTTTTTACCATTTGGGTACCGTTGTAACCTTTTTAGGGAATCAGATAGATATTATTCGAAATAAATAATTTATGAAGAAAGCTGGGTAATTTGTTGTACCTACGAACAGAGTAACTACGTATGTTTTCTTCTGTTATTTTTTTGTGGTGTAGTGATACAAGTATTCCGATTTAAGAAAAGTTATCACATTTTTATAATTCCATAATAAATGTTGATAAATATATCCTAATAAACATCTACACCTATTCAGAGAGTAAAACACCCAAGCACCTAAAGTAAGCCAGCCTCAAGAAGCTGGTCGGCCTTGTAAATACAAAACTAACGCACACGTATACAATAGTATACCGGTCGGTTATTAATTCCACATCGAGATATCAACAGTAGGTAACTGTGATATGTGCCAGTAATGACACTAGTCTCATAGCTCTTCACTTTCGAAGTAAAATAATTTCTCAGAATGGAAGAAGCTACATACCAGTTGAAAAGATGATACATCACTGCTCCCACTAGCCGAATGAATCGTTATATATAACTGAAACATTAAAATGTTTTTTTAATCAAATTTTATTAATTCTCATTGGTGTATTGTAGCAACGCCGTATCTCCTTAAATTTTTCATTTAAATTAATGATTCAAACACATTTCTAATAATTGTGTTTCCCGTTTTTGACGAAAAATAGACAAATATTAAATCATATAGTATTATTTATCAAGGGTGTTTTGTGGCCATATTTCCTTTAACTTTTCATTAAAATTAATTATTCAAACACATTTCTAAAGTTTATGTTCTCCGCTATAGACACTTCAATTTTATTTATTTGTTATAGATTATAACAGGGTAGGTACAGCTAGTACCTAAGGTAAACTTGTTAATACAAGGTCTCGATGGGTGTTGAAGTTATACAAAAAGCTTCCACATCAAAATACTTACAAAACATGACGATAAAAATATTACTTTATTCTCCATCGAGTATGATGTACCGCGGAGCCTTCGCGACTGTTCGATACTTCGGTTCAGTAATTGGCTGCATTTTTAAAGTGTTAAATATAATTTGATAAAAATAATTGTAACGTAACTAGTAACTGTTAGGTACCTACATGTTAGAGTTCCTTAGTTCAATTATTACGGTTGTTGCCTATATTCAAGAAAAAACCGGTCAAGTGCGAGTCGAACTCGCGCACCGAGGATTCCGTACAAATTTAGTAGTTTTTAGGGTTCCGTACCTAAAGGGTAAAAACGGGACCCTATTACTAAGACTTCGCTGTCTGTCCGTCTGTCTGTTACCAGGCTGTATAGAACCGCGATAGCTAGACAGTTGAAATTTTCACAAATTATGTATTTCTGTTGCCGCTATAACAACAAATACTAAAAACAAAATAAAATAAATATTTAACGGGGGCTCCCATACAAACAACACAATTTTTTTGCCCTTTTTTGCTCTTCGTGCGCGAGTCCGACTCGCACTTGGCCGGTTTTTTTAGTATTTGTTGTTATAGCGGCAACAGAAATACATCATCTGAGAAAATTTCAACTGTCTAGCTATCACGGTTCATGAGATACCATTTATTAGTAAGATACGTATTTTTTGATGTCAACAGTACAACCAGGGACTTGCCGAAGTATTGTTGACCTTAAAGAGCCTTTTATTTAAAACACAATAGAAATTCTAGTAATAATTTTATGAATCAAATAAAGATGGTAAATGCTTAAAGTTGACAATACGCTTGGCACTCCTTAATCCTGGTTTGAATGACTTCATGGCGTTCTTCGATATAGTGAACGATCTTCGGCTCCCATCTCCCGACCTCGGTAACAAGTACACCAACAATATCTGACGCTCCGCATTTATTGAAGTTAGTATTAACACTGAGAACATTAAAAAAAATTGTGTAACTGGAAAACTTATGGTATTATATCCTTTCAGCCTACATTTATAGCTACTTCTGAGTTTCCAATAATATTTTTTTTTTAAATATTCAATATAGATTTTCTCAGTTTTCACAGTTTCCTGTACTTACAAATCCGTTCATACATAGGTAAGGTACATACCTAAATGTGTAGATATGCCAATAATGTGATGATTTTATTATAAGAATAATCTTATTCTACTAAAACAGGGACGACCGTAAAATAATTAAATCGCATAAAATCTTTGTACTGGAAAAATCATCGGCCTACTCAGGTCCAATTAACTGTACTAACTTATAGTTAAAATACAAAATATCCAAATAGGTTCAAACGTATACAGACCGTAACGTGTGACCAAAAATAAATAGTTTTTAGTCAGTGAACTGATATTAAATGAAAATAACAATTAAAACTTACATTGTACGGAAAATACGAAAATAATTACTGAACATGAATTCATATTGGAAACTGATTGAGTACTGCTGATAAGAATATCTCATGAATCATAACAATAGTGGAAACAGAAGTAGGTACATAATATCTACTTATAGACACAGTTAGGTAGGACATTCTTTCACGCAGTTACTGAAACAAAACATCACAAACATACATAGGTATGTACGGTCGGCCAAGAAAGTGGTGTACCACCCTTAGGTTGAATGCCGCGTGCAGATTCATAGGTGATAAAGATTAGTTTCGCTTGCAGATCAATCTGACAACTCATGTCATTATTATGCATCTCTTTCAGTGATATCTTTTTAGTTTGAACCTTGTTGTAATTTTCGATGAGTAGGAAACTAAATCAAAACTGGCACACCACTTTCTTGGCCGACCGTACCTACCTGCACAATAGGGTAGGTAATGTCCTGGGTCAATAAAAATGAATTCTAATTAGTTCGTCGGTAAGATTATCAAAAAATATTGGCCACATATTTTTTGCTTTATCAAATCAATCAAAATATACAAAGTTATAGCGCATCAAAGTATAGGAGTGGAGCTTGTGACGTCACTTCGTGGTAAAATTTGCACCACGGCGTGACGTCACGCGAAATGTCAACGCATTTTTCGTTTACGTAACAATATAAAAAATACGTGTCCAATATTTTTGGGTAGTCTAACAGATGGAATAAATAGACATTTTAAGAATTCTACCCTATTCAAAACTTTTCTTTTTATAATATTACTTATCTGTTTAACTTGACAGATAATGTTTTATGCGGCTGTAGACACTTACCATCAGACGATCCGGCTACACTTTTATACTAAACTTATTCACTTACGATCAGATGACGCTTGCCTGCTGAAAAAAAGGACTGAGTAAAACAAAGATTGCTTTAAAAATATTTACTAACAATAAAATTCATAGATTATTCTCATCAGTTTTACAATTTGTAACAAATTAAACAAACTTATTTACATAATATGCATTATTTTGTTGCTTTGCACCAAATACAGTTAACATGTACCTTATTTTCAAAATTGGGGCCATTCACCCCTGTTAGAAAATATAATAATATCATTAAAAATCCTAACACTATAACATTAGGCTTTTGATAATCTTAGTCATCAAAGAATGGCCCAAATTAAAAAAAAACTGTATTTCTATCTAAACAGCAAGCCTCTCCTAGTCATAAAGTAGCGCTATTGAGAAAAATAATTTAATTGATGATCTTTCTTCTTTCTAATATTATAAAGTATGAATAAACTCAAATACTACTGGGCCGATATCAAAAAATCTTTCACCATTTGAATGCTACATTATTCCAGATTAATATAGGCTATATTTTTATCCCGGGATAAGATAAGATCCCACGAGAACGCGGGTGAAACTGCGGACGACAGCTAGTATGAAATAAACGAAAGGCGATGATAGCTCAGTGGTAAGTGACGTCGAATACCGCGGCAAAAGTCGTGGGTTCGAATCCTACAATGAGCTTGAGCTTTCGGTGAAGGAAAACATCGTGAGGAAACCACAGCACGGTGGTAGGGATACAAAGGGATCCTAACAGGCTAATCCTGCCCATGATACCCAAGACCACCTTGTTTACGAAAAATAGTTATTATATGTGCATTAAAATATTTAACTCGCTACCAAGGAGCCTTACTGACTTACCCACAAAAACTTTTAAAACAAGATTGCAAAATTGGCTTATGGATAAATGTTTTTATTCCATAAATGACTTGCTCATAATTAAAAAGTAATAGTAATAATTTAATGACATCATTTAATTTATATTGTAATTTGATAGTTGACATTTAATCTTGATTTTTTTTTTTTTTTTTCTGTATTATTCGGAGCACATAGGTAATAGTAACTGTAGGACATGTTTTATTAATGATACTGTAAATTTAAAATATTATGTAGCTAAAAGCATTCACGGATGCTTTGCTTATAAATTTTGCATGCCAGTTCTTGGCTGAATATGAATGTACTTTTTCTTTATTTTGTTTCTTTTTACTGTCACCATATTCTTGCAAATAAAATATATTATTATTATTATAATATATATATTATATTATTATAGGGTACTTTGTAGTACCCGACTGACTGGCTACCACCCTTAAGTTGAAAATCTGTCGCCAAAACACCTATCGGTGTGTTCCGACAGCTGCACTTGAGAGCCAGTTCCCATCTAGGCTTTGTGTGCTTACCATCTTCGGCCACATCATCACTTACCATGGTGAGATTGTGGTCAAACACAAGCCTATCCAGAATAAAAAAATACAAACACAGTCGGGGCTAACATGTTCCCAGAGAAATCTGTTTGCGCTAATATTTTTCTATGAATCAATAAAAAGAATCACTAGTAACGCTACTTTTACCTAGGGGCGTCGCTGTTTATACATAGTGCCATCTACGAAGACGCTTCCCACTCTTTTTCCTAATTCCTTACAGTGTCAGTGTACATCCTTTTACTAGTGTTGTAGACCATATCGACACATACATATCGATTTATACATGTAAACATATCGGCAGCGCTATAGTCCGTGCCATATGGATTGGCAATAAAGGTCATTGACTGCCCTTTACCATGTTCACTTAAACCTGTTGCTCGCCATACAAACTTGTCGCAAAACTGCTATCGCTTGATTATCCTTTGCTTGCGGCGGCGTCGTGTGGCGGGTCGCTCACTTCCCTATAACATGGCGAGGAGGGCGATGGCTGCCACACGCGTCATACTTGTGAACAGGTGCTACTTGTGGGGGCTGGTCTGTGCGAGTTTGTTTGTTTACAAAATCACTCCTAACTAAATTCAATTTCTTTATTCCTTTTTTGCCGCCATAACACACATATATTATCAGTAAGACTATATAAATAATTACTATAAAATGAAATAGGTCTAAGTTGCTTTTAAAAAAAGAGTAATTGCTGAGTTTATTGCCGGGACGGGGGGACGAGGTAACGCACACATTAATACGCATGACATGCACACGACAAAATTATCAAACACTAGCACAAACCATACGCACACAAGTACATTAATTTTGCACTGTGGTAGGGTACTATGTGGTACTCGACTGGCTGGCTACCACCCTCAAGTTGAAAAATCTGTCGCCAAGCACCTGGTGGTGTGTTCCGGCAGTTGCACTTGAGAGCCAGTTGCCCTTGCCCTTTAGGCATTGTAATAAGGTGTACAACACGTTGGCAGTCCCCCTGGTATTGCTAATGTCTATAGGCGACGGTAGTCACTTACCATGAGGTGACCCGCCTGCCTCGTTGTCACTAGTGACATATAAAAAAAAAATCACACACAGGGACGTGATTGGTAATCACGTACATTTGGCAGAGGGGAACGCCTGTCAGTGCCCCCTCCCGGCTGGCTTAATGCTCTAAGACTGTAAGGTATTAGGAATAAGAGTGGGGCGATGGCACAATCTATATCTATATATTTAACATTAAGGTAAATTCACACACATCGGTCGCGACACTAACTCGCCATCGATCTGCCGAATCCAAGTCTTGACTAAGTCGCTCTAAAACTTCTACAGAATATTTTTTAACGTACGGTTTTGACAGATCGCTGACGTGTGAACGCACCTTTATTCGATTTATTCTTCTAAACATTTAAAACGAAATTTATACCTAGTACATTCCCAAAAATCTAAACTACATTCATACGCCGAGCAATTTCACACCAAAACACACTTTTTACACATAATACTGGAGGTTCTAAATATCTACACATTTGCAGAGTTTTTACACATCACCATCTGCTTAGAAGGCAATTTCAAGGAAATCCTTTCACTAGTGATGTCGATATGTCTATAATATGTTTATGTCGATATGCAGCACTACATCACTAGGAAAAGGAGAGTACTGTAAGGGATTAGGAAAAAGAGTGGGGCGATGTAACTTAAACTTTAGGGTACTACAAAGTACCCTACCACCAAAATATTTCTGAACATGGTACCTATATCGATGGTTGGTGTGAAATTGCTTTTTTTACAACTATTAACAATATAACAACCTGAATAACAAATTGTATATAACAAAATACGGTAAATACATCAGTCACCTTAGTAAATAATTCATATAGGTTGTACAAACTTCATTTGTGTAATGAGATGTCATTGTAATATGGTGGGTACATTGTTTAAATGATTTTATGTACAACTTGCTTACGTGAAAGACATCCTGGCCTATAAAACTTAAAACCTGATAACAGCGCCACCTACCGGTCAAGGGCGGATCCTTCGTGAGGGGGTGTCATATAGTCGAGTACTGGTCAGGCTTCAATTTGATTACAATAATAAATGTATGTATAAAAATTGTAATAACAGCATATAAGCAACGGAAGACCTGTTTTATAAACAACCAACATAATGCTGAGCTGGGATCGTTTTGTGTCTAATTAATAACACAAAAAATATCTACTGCTTTATACAAAGTATTTTTGACCATCATGTATGGAAAACCAAATTTTTCCGTTAGTTAAAAGTACACCTATACTTCATATTTCAATTCGGAGTTAAAACAAGTTCATGAAAAACAAAGATATTATTATAGTAGTTGAACCCCGCGATTCCTGTTGTTGACCTTTAGGAGTTTAATTTCAAGTTTGTACCGTGTATACTTTCTGAGATTTCTTGATTACTCAATTAGTGGTATTTGGCTTTCATAAATATAGATTGCATTAGTGTGCGTGTATTACTATAAACCTTATATATAACTGCATATACAGGGTATCCGGTAAGTAGTACGACAAACTTAAGGGGGGATAGGTGGGGGGGTCACCTACCTAATATACAAAGATTACCTCGGTAAAATTGACACAGTTTCCAGGATATTTAATATCTAAATCTTAAAAAATCAATAGGATAAAAATTTCAAATATCTCGAAAATGGTGACGTTTTTATTGAGCTAATTTTTGTATATTTTTGTAGGTGACCCACCCACCTATCCCCCCCTTAAGTTTATCGTACTACTTACCGGACACCCTGTATATGTGGGAGCGACAAACGTACATAAATCGCTTAAAACATCAACAAAGCGGATTCAACTAATATCTACTGTTAAATTGCAAATCTTTTACTAATATTACATCTAATTTGTTAATTCCTAATTGACTGACACTCAAATAGTTTAACACGTTCAGTGCTAAATACGAGTATGAGCGTGCACTCACAAGTGCTACGAGACGCGTAGGTGAGTGTAATGCAATGTCATATGCTACCGCACTCACATACGCGTCGAGTAGCACTTGGAATAAGGCTTAACTCTTTGCACTGGACGTGTTCAGAAAACTATTTGTGTATGGAACTAAACAGATAATAATTATACAGGGTGTTATAATATTGGAACCAAAAACCGGAAAAAAAACCGCGGCGGTTTTTGTAAAATCAATACATAAAAACTTTGTTTACTTTATGTAATACCACACAAGCGGAGCCGCGTCTTGTCATAAAATTTACAGGTGTATAAGAATTGCCGAACTTTATAGTATATCTAAATCGATATGAAATTAGTTGACAGAATTTAATTTATAGTAATTACATAGATCTAATTACATAGATACACAAAGTAACGTACGACAATAATTAATTGTCTAAAGATGTATGTGTTTCTGTCTCATGATAAACAGGCAGACGGTCCACATGATGGTAAGTGGTCACCGCCGCCTGTGGACATTGGTGATTGCCGATGTGTTGCCGACCTTGAAGAGCCCCATATCACAGCGCTGAGGGAATATGCTATCCCTACAATTTCAATTAGATAAAATACGAGCATAATTCGATAGATTCGGCAAAATCCGAAACGAGGACGTATGTATAGACATATTTTCACGTCAAACATTTTGAGTCCTTGGTTTTTCTCTAAGGCCTACGATGGAGCTCGATTCAAAATACAACCTGTATATTTTTAGGTTAATAGGAGCTTTATCTATAGTGTGTGGTAACAGTTGAGCGATTATGAACCTTAAGTAACTATTATTTGTGTCAAATATATTGTGCATATTATAATGGTTCGACATAAAATAATACGCACTGAAGTTGTTCATTCAAGTCAATCCCAGATGTGATCGATCAAGAGTAACATTCCATTGTATTTTGTTATTGCCCGCCTGTCACTATACAGGGTGTTCGGTAAGTACTACGACAAACTTAAGGGGGAGATAGGTCGGCGAGTCAGATATCAAATATACTAAAATGACCATAGTAAGTGTCACCATTTTTGAGATATTTAAAATCTGAAATTCACTTATCTGAAAATTAAATATTGTACATAAAATTCACAGATATCTGTGTAGAAAAAACATGTTAATGACTTTCACATTAGTCAAAGCCTATAACGCAACTAATAATAATATTTACAAAAAAAAAGAATAAATAATAAAAGAAACTGTAATAGAAAACTTGAGAGGTGTCAAGGGACACCCGGATGGAACGAAGTTATATAAGTTATATAAGTCGAGAGAGTATATATATATATATAATATCTGGCTTGCTTTCTATAAGAGAGAGAGAGAGAGAGAAACATGCGCACGCCGCACAGCTTAATAAACATACATAGTGACATAAAAAAAAGTAAATAAATAAAATAGTAATAAAATAAATAAAAAAATAAAAAAAAAGTGTCGGTGACAATTTTTCGTAAGATTTTTTTCCGTCTAGCCCCCTTTCACAACGCGCGACAAGGAACTTCGTTCCAAAAATCGACGGTTTATTCAAACTTAAGTTTGTCGTACTACTTGCCGTACATCCTGTATACGTTATATGTTTTAAAACCCTTTAGGGAGCCAGAAATATTGGCGATACATAGTCAACTTGTGGGGAGGTACCCAGCCAAGCCGTAAGGTACCTTAACACTGTGCTATCATTATTTTATCTTAGCGTTTACAAAAAATAGTAGAATGGATACAAATATCGCCACCAACCGCCGTTGTTTTCAGCTTCTTCAGGCAATTTTTCATTATCTTCATCGGCTACTGAATTTTCCTGAAAAGTAATAATTTTTATGTTCCTAACTTCTCCTTTCCGGGTTAACGTTTATTTTACTCCGGTTTATCCTACTAATATTGTATTTGGATATTTGTAACTCAATCACGCGAAAAATACTCAATGGATTTTGTTGAAACTTGGCACGTAGGTAGATTATATCCTGAAATAAAACTTAGAATATTTTTTATTCCAGGATTATATAAAAATCCCTCTGGATCGCGGGTGTCCGGTAAGTCACACTTTCGCATTTATAATATAACTAACTGACCTGACAGACGATATCCTGCCTTCAAAATGAAAACCGATAGCAGCGCCACCTAGCGGGACTAATTGTGATTCTAACTGGCTACCACCCTCAAGTTGAAAATCTGTCGCCAAGCACCTATCGGTGTGTTCCGACAGCTGCACTTGAGAGACAGTTTTACTTAGGCTTTGTGTGCTTACCACATATGGCCACATCATCACTTACCATGGTGAGATTGCGCTGACACAAGTTTAAAAATAAATTGAAAATAATTTAAAAATCAAAAAACCCGACTGCGTAAAAAGTGAACAAAACTACGTAGGTACAAAACAAAAAAAACTGAATAGAAAAAAACAAGCACTCAGATGTCTGGTAGTCTAGAATTCTATGGAACATAACAACTGAACAGTCAGTAGGTAGTAGTCGCCATATTGAATTTTCACTAACGTCATGTCTTTAGTGACACTCGCCGGACTAAGAGGAATCGATTGACGTGTAAATCATAAAAATCGGGCCAGGCGTTTGGTCTGTATAGTGCTTCAAAGGAACATACAAAGGCTGATGAACACATTACCACTCCTTTGCGTCGCGCAGTCGGGTAATAAAATACATGTTACACGCACCTTAAGCGCATCACTAGTATCGACACATTTATCGAGTGTGACGTCACGGCATGGGATGTCCGTCTGTGTGCTTTGCTCGCGGGTAGTGCCACTAGTGCCGCTATTCTCAAGCTCTGGACCAGATTTCGATGACTGAAAAAATACGTTATAGAGGTCAGTTTACCTAAAAGACGAAATGCATAGCTACTAATCTATAAAACACCTAAAAATAAAATAAAACGCCTCGAAAATAGCGAACACGTTGTGAAATTCCGGCTTCATATGATTTTTAATTACCAATTAAACGACAAAGAGTAGGTCTGGTGTATATTTATGACGTCACAATTACGTATTTCATAAAAAGAAGCTGATTTGATAAGTCAGTCACCTCCCTATTCTACATCGCGATAGCAAAATTCTACCAGTGATCTACTCATTTTTTTTAATAAGTCTTACATGCACTTATGAATTCGACTCTAACACAAGGTACGGAAGGGCTTTTACTAAGAGCCAATAAATTCTCAAATTACTCTTCAAAAGCAACATAGACCTACACATAGGTCAAACAGTCAATTAAAAAGCATGAAAAAGCTAAATTTAACTGACCTCCATATCTTGCTCGCTCACTTGCACTTCTATACTCGTCTCTGGTTCGAAAGATTCCTTTTCGAGACCAAACGGAGTGTAGTCCGGAAGCTCCTGAAATATAAAACTTAGCTTCAACATAATCAATTAAAATTAAATATCCATTACTAATATTATAACCGCAACAGAAGTACTCTCGGAAAATGGGTTGGTATGTATGTCAGATGGTCCAAAAATTTAACCTTGCAGAGTTTCTTGCCGGTTCTTATCAGTTGTTGTCTGACTTCCGAACTGGTGGTAACTTCTATAATTCGACCTTCATAAGTGTCCTAATAGAGCCTAAATTGATTAATGACTTTGACTTGGGTACACATATGACAACCACGCGCGCTCATTGGTCAATAAATGAGTTTTGAATTTGAGTTTGAGGCTGTATGGTCTAAAACCCTTTGCCTTCACTACAATAGAGGAAATTAAATTACACATTTCCATCCCTATCTGACAACCCGGCTTCTTTTTTAAACCACAATGACAACGAGGCAGGCGGGTCACCTTATGGTAAGTGACTAGCGTAGCCTATAAACATTAGCAATACCAGTGGATTTTAAAATGTGTTGTACACCTTATTACAAAGCCTGGAAACTGGCTCTCAAGTGCAACAGCCAGAACACCAACAAGTGCTTAGCTATTTTCAACTTGAGGGTAGCCAGTAAAATACTACAAAGTATCCTATCACCGTGCTGTGGTTTCCTCACGACGTTTTGCTTCACCGTAAGCTCGCCGTCATTTTTGAAATGCCTTACGAGGGCCTAAACTATGAATGAGTTTTGATCGGGCCGGTTGGCGTGGTTGGTTAACACACTACCTATCACGCCTCAGGTCGTGGGTTCGATTCCCATCCAGGACAGACATTTGTGTGCATGAACATATCTGTTTGTCCTGAGTCTGGGTGTATTATCTATTTAAGTAGGTACAAAAAAAATGTATGTACGTAGGTATATCAGTTATCTGGTATCCATATTACAAGCTCTGCTTAGTTTGGGATCAGGTAGTCGTGTGTCCCAGGATATTTTTATTTTATTATATATTTATTATTTTGATTTTTAACCCACGACCTTCGCCGCGGTATCCAACGACACTACCACTGAGCCATCAAAAAATAATTGTGGTCATCCATGATACCTGTTCAGGCTGGTTTCGTCTCCAGATGGTGTAATCAGCGGCGGCGGTTCTCATTCTCTGCAGGTACTGCGGCGCGGCTCGCCCGGTGGCCCAGCTGGCAACCCCACTGGGGAGGCCACCCACTGCTGGCTCGTCGTAGTATGTTAACACAAACTCCATGCCCACCTGTCGGATATATACTTATCACTAGCTGTCCCCCGCTGTTTTACCCGCGTTCCCGTGGGATCTTATCGTTTACCAGGATAAAAATATAGCCTATATTCATTAGGGATAATGTAGCTTTTTGATAGTGATTTTTTCAAATCGGTCCAGTAGTTTCAGAGCCTATTCAATGCAAACAAACAAATCTTTCCTCTTTATAATATTCAACGGATTCATGACGAAGGTTTTGGTATATAACAGGGCATTTGATAGGTTTTAGAAAATTATCTAAAATTGTTCATTATAGCATAATACATTTTCAATTTGCTTAATTCTTAGTGAATTTCTCTATTTTCTTTAAATCAAAGTTTATATTAATAAAAATTGCCACCAAAACGCTAAGACGATAAGTGATATCATGACGTCACCTGCTCGTAAACAAACTTTTAGTTGTCAAAATATCTTTCACCGTTTAACTAACTTTACCGTTTCCATTTTGCTGTTTACAAGTAGGTAAAAATCACGTGATCAAAAATTAAAAATTTTGTCATTAAATTGGTTTACAAAAATAATTACTGTTAAGCTAACAACAGTTTTATCTATATTTTCATTGTAGTCAAAATTCAGGTTTTGACTGGAAATAGACGATGATGGTTGAAGATGACATTTGTGGGGAGCACCCTCGATATGTTCTTACTCCCTCACACTAGGGGGGGGGGGGATATTCTTCGGCAGGATGGTGAAACTATTCACTTAACCTCGCTGAACTGAGCTTCTTCAAAATAAAGTACATATTCGACATAAGGTCACTTAAATAAGTACAAATTCAAATTAACAAATAAAAGAAATGTCATATAAACATAGTAAAACATAAATGTCGTGAACAACATTATTTACATAACATTTCATTAATTAGACATCAGGATCGGTCGATGTGGAAAACTTTGGGGGAGGCCTATGTCCAGCAGTGGACGTCTTTTGGCTGAGATGATGATGATGATGATGAATTAGACATCTGTGAGTATGTATGTGTTACCTTCTCTGGTCCATCTATTGTCTTAACCACCATATGACTCCAGTACTCGGACACTCGGATCGCGTGTTTCGTTTCAGGAGCGTTGTGATGCTCGCAGGACTTCGATACTATCACATATACCTGCACACACATTCAATACGTTTTTAGGGTTCCCTACACAAACGGTAAAAACTGACACCCTATTACTAAGAATCTACTCTGTCTGTCTGTCAGCAGGCTGTATCTCATAAACCGTGATAGCTAGACAGTTGAATTTCACAGATGATGTATTTCTGTTGCCGCTATAACAACAAATACTAAAACCAGAATAAAATTATAATCCGACTCGCACTTGACCAATTTTATTATTTCAAGCCTAACTTCTGCCGACGGTTTCACCCGCGTTCCTGAGCGAATTAAAATAGAATTATAGCCTATTTTAGACAGTGATAATGCAGCATTTTATTGATGAAATAATTTATAGTTTTTTATGAGCTTGTGTTTAACCGAAATCTCAACATGGTAAGTGATGATGTAGCCGAAGGTGGTAAGGACACAAAGCCTAGATGGGACCTAGCTCTCAAGTGCAGCTGTCGGAACACACCGATAGGTGCTGGGCGATTTTTAACTTGAGGGTGGTAGCCAGCCAGTAGGGTTCTACAAAGTACCCTACCACCGTGCTATGGTTTCCTCACGATGTTTTCCAACACGTAAACTCAAGAACCCACGACCTCCCGGTATCCGACGTCACTACCACTGAGCTATCATCGCAACGTCTTCATATCCTCGCATCCTAACAAAATGTCACATTTATAATAAGTAAGAAGTATATGTATACAAGAATTGCTCTTAAATTATAATATTACTAGCTGTTCCGCGCGGTTTCACCCGCGTTCCCGAGGTAGGTATCTTATATTTTCCCGGGATAAAAAGTAGCCTATGTGCTATTCCAGACTATAATCTATCTCTATGCCAAATTTCACCCAGATCCCTTCAGCCGTTCTGGCGTAAATGAGTAACAAACATACATCCATCCAAACGTTCACATTTATAATATTAGTAAGATACCTTGTTATCCCTGAACGTGTCTGTCTCCCTCTCTCTCAAGTCCGCCTCTCGTGCTTTCCTCTTCGCGTTCGAGTGCACGCTCGGGCGCTCGTCGGGCTGCGACTCTCCCTCGCGCGGCTCGCTCGGCTCGCTCGGGAACAGACCGTCCGCTTCCTTGTGCGGTACACATCTTGTTTTCAAGTCGAATTCGCGATGACGACGGATGTACACGTAGTCACGGTTCGCGAATAGTCTCTGTGCAATAAATACAATTAAAAATAATTAAATCCCTGTTTAATCATTAAACAGGGATTTAATTATTATTTCCATTAATTATTATTTTAATTATTCATTAAACTTTAATGATACCACATACGATGGCTTGGAGTGAAAAAGCGAAAGAGCTGGCTGGCTACCACCCTCAAGTTGAAAATCTAAACCAAGCATCTATCGGTGTGTTCCGTCAGCTGCACTTGAGACATCTTCGGCCACATCATCACCTACCATGGTGAGATGGTGGTGAAACACAAGCTCCAGAATAAAAAAATAACACATTACTCACCCTCAAGTTAAAAATCTGTCGTCAAGCAACTGTTGGTGGATTCCGGAAGTCGAATTTGAGAGCCCTGTAGGGCTATTACGTAACTTGTTTCAATCAGTTTCAATCGTGAAAACTGTTTCTTAAAACAGTTTTTTGCATACACATGCGTGCATATTACAAACAGTAGTTCATTGCGAATGGAACCAATATTGCCATTGTAATGTTTCTATTGATTTAGAGGCTGTTTTCAAGATTGAAACCCATTGAAAAAAGTTACGTAATACAGCCCCTGGTATTGCTGTCTATTCACTTACCATGAGGGAACCCGCCTGTCTCCACAGCCATTTGTTAAAGGACAATGGGCAAAGAGCATGGTGTGACTTACCGGCCACATGACCTCCCAGTGCAACACGGCCTGGTCTCTCACTCCGTGCGCGCTCCGCTCCACGACGGAGAGCGCGGCCACGGCGGAGTCCCACACGCGCCGGTACGCGCCGTCCAACTGCACCGCCGCGAAGTCCTCCGCTCTCACGTCTTTGTAACGACCGTACACTGCAAAATGGCGTCAATAGTTTCCAGTTACTTTTTGGCGGGAACTTTTGACGTTGCATTTCTAGAATATTCGTGTATCTTGAGTTTTATTGAATAATATCAGTGTCAAAATCTAAGTCCACAAGTGAAGTGAAATGAAATCGTGTATCGTAACTTTTTAGCTAGTCCCAAAAAGTCTGTGAAAAGTTTTAGTGGAACAGCCGCCAATTTCACAAAAACCTGACCAGACTTGTATGGATGAGAACTATAAAGTGATTATAACATAAAAGATGAATATTTAAAATAAATAAATGGCGTAAGGTAGTTCGAGCCATAACATTGCCAATAGGTTAGGACTGCTCCTATGTCCGGCAGTGCTGCGTGCGGGCGACATATCACTTTTAGCGGCGAGTAAAGTAGCTAAAGTGTGTCTGCTTGTCTATAGATCCTAATATTATAAAGAGGAAAGATTTGATTGTTTGTTTGCATTGAACAGGCTCTGAAACTACTAGACAGATTTGAAAAATTCTTTCATCATTAGAAAGCTACATTATTCCTGATGAACATAGGCTATATTTTGTCCTGCGAAAAGATAAGATCCCACGGAAACGCGGGTGAAACCGCGGGGAACAGCTAGTGTTTTAAAATTTGTGTCTTGTTTTGTTCTATTGTATTTGTCTCATTAGTAGGTACTCGACTGGCTGACCACCGCAGTTGAAAGCTCGGTTTCCTCACGATGTTTTCCATCACCGAAAGCTCAAGCTCATTGTAGGATTCGAACCCGCAACCTTCGCCGCGATATCCGACGTCATCTTTCAGCATAATTGCTGTAGTGACCTCTTTCCAGTTCACTTCAACTAGTAATCTAACGGAAAATATCCTGACCTTGATACAAAATCTCTGATAAATATTATGCTAACAATGTGAGGTAATTAGTTTACGATAGTGATATGAAGGTCAAAACCATGTAATGATGTTAACAGTACATATTGTTAACATGCGTGCGTCTCGTACGTCTCGTCAGGAAGCACAATAAAGTAACGACATGGTGTAGGTTACATGCCGATTAAAAATAGTTGTAATAAGTTTACTTAATACAGATATATTTGAGTTTGAGTTTGATACCGGGTTTGGAATGTTGCAAATATAAACTAATATATTACATAATAAAAATCATATCATCAAAATCTAAGAAAAGTGTCCGACCGTTTTTTGCCGAAACAGAAACCGAAACCGGTGGTTCGGTTTATGTTTTATTTTCAGCCGAAACCGAAACTGTTATAGATGCGTCGTTGAATATCCTGAATAAAAATATCAGTGGACCGTTATTTCAAGACATATGAACAATAAACCACTTGTAAGTCGTGTAGGTGGTGTAAAATGAAAAGTCCACTTATAAAAGTTGAAAAAAGATTATTCTAAGTTTTAATTTAAACATATGACGAGTCGACCGAGATCAGAAAGGTTCGGCACTTTTTTGGCCGAAACCGAACCTTTAGCCGAAACATGTTTTTTTTTGCCGAAACCGAAACCGACCCTTCGGTCAGACACAAGTTTTTTGGTTTGGTCTTTACTTGAGACGTATTAGGTATAGTTAATAGGCTGGAAAGTTACATAGGTTACTTTTAACCGCGAGTAAAACCACGTCTAGTGTCTCCCTCTCCCTGTTCAAAACAATCATTCAGTTCTACTAACCTTTGTAAGCATAAAGACCCTGGCCAGATTTGTACTCCTTGCGCCATATAATGACATCTTCAGCTTCCATGTACGGCACCCAGCCGTCCACTACCTCAGGATGTTGGGGTTCTTTGCACCTGGTAATTGTTTAGAGAAGTTATTACATATTCATATCCTAAATACTCAATTTGTTGAAGTTAATATCATTTATTCACTCTAGAAGCAAAGATACCATCACCAAACTTTTTAACTGTACCTACTGACAGATTTTGATGAAATTTTGTGTATGTGATCAAGTAGAGAATTACAATTGAACCCGGTAGTTAGCGATGCAATCGAGCTATAGAGAATATAGATTTTAATTTTATTTTCTGAGCATCAGATTTTTCTGCACATAATTATTACGAGTTGAAATCTGAATTGACACAAGAATACTTACGTACAATACCGCACTCCAGCATGGTGTTTCTTATCTATGGCAAGCCTTTTTCCACAGCCCGTACAGTAAAGAGTGTTCCTGGATAGAACCTCTACTCTATCCAGTTCCAAGAGTAATGACTGTGAGAACAGAATAATTCACTTTATTATGAAACCAACCAATGGCTCATTTTTATGTGGGGCCATCCATAAATTACGTCACACGAATTTCATGATTTTTAGACCATTTGTGAGACTCTCCCTTCCTTAGTGTGACGTCACATATTTTTGCAAATTTAAATCTAGAAATTATTAAATGAAAACAACAGTTCCGAAATGGATGGCCCCTGTCAGAGTCTATCAAGCTTGCCAACAGATTTTCAACTTGAGGTTAGCAGTCAAGCAGGAACTATAAAGTGGCATCATAGTTCCCTAATTGAGCGGTGGGACTCGCTGTTGTTGAGATGGCTAGCGTTGCACGCACCTGCCTCATGCTCCTTAAAATGATTTGTGTTGTGTGTATTATAATCGTGTATTACTAACCCTCATTTTAATATGATACTAACTAGGCGTTGATAGCTCAGTGGTAAGTGACGTCGAATACCGCGGCGAAGGTCGTGGGTTCGAATCCTACAATGAGCTTGAGCTTTCGGTGAAGGAAACCATAGCACGGTGGTAGGGTACTTTGTAGTACCTGACTGGCTACCACCCTCAAGTTGAAAATCTGTTGCCAAAACACCTATCGGTGTGTTACGACAGCTGCACTTGAGAGCCAGTTCCCATCTAGGCTTTGTGTGCTTACCATCTTCAGCCACATCATCACTTACCATGGTGAGATTGTGGTCAAACACAAGCCTATCCAGAATAAAAAGAAACTTGAAAGGGACACCCGGATGGAACGAAGTTATATAAGTCGAGAGAGTATATGTATAAATTAAATTAGATTTTTTCATTTTCATTTCCTTCCACTTTGTTTCTTTTTATTTGGCATTTTTTTAAATTCTTTGCTTTATTATTATTTAAGTTTTTTTTAATGTGTACATTAAGCCACTAGTGGCACCTTTTAATCATATTTTCCTATTTATCGGCGGATAATGCTGTAGGTTGCTATATTGTCAAAATTTTATTCCATTTGTATGTCTTATATTATCTATGTTGTAACCGTTTTTTGTCCCTAAATCATCATCATCATCATCATCATATCAGCCGGAAGACGTCCACTGCTGGACAAAGGCCTCCCCTAAGGATCTCCACGATGACCGATCTTGCGCTACTCGCATCCAGTGGCTTCCCTAAATAAAAAATAAAAAATATATATTATATATATAAATAGAAATGAAAATATCTGGCTTGCTTTCTATAAGAGAGAGAGAGAGACAGAGAAACATACTGCCATATTATTATTATTTATATTTGTTTTTTTCTCAATTCAAAGAAGTGGTAACCAAGTGGATATCAAGTGGGGTCTCCTCATTGTAGGGACTAAGGCAAATGTCGTTGGGTGGTTGGATGTGGTTGATTTGTAAATATTTCTTACTATCCTGCAAGTATTCAGTATGGGTGCTTTTGGAAAATGGATGTATGTGTAAGACAGCAGGTCTAATGTTTGGATGGATCTATGGAGCTGTTTTGGTATAACACCAGAAGTGGAGAGGATGATTGGTACAATAGTAACATTTTGTAAATGCCACATGCGAGTTATTTCTTCCTTTATATCCAAGTATTTCGAAAGTTTTTCAGCTATTGTACTTTGAAGATTATGGGTGTTTGGTATAACTATGGTGATAATCAATGCTGTTTTATTATTATTATTATTATAAAGTACCCTACCATCATTTAAAGTGTCTCTAAAATGAAGTGTATCTAAAAGAACCCATCCCCTCATATTGCTAATGTCTATAACAGTAGTCACTTACCATCAGGTGACCCGCCTGTCTGGTATAAAATAGAAAAGGGCCTTCATTCATCAAAGTAGTCTTCAGAAATCTACAAATATATTGTTTCCATTATATTTGAATAAAGGATGTTCCTTTGTCATCTCTAACAAAAGAGTTTATTTATAATCTTTTCGGTCATACTTGTTTACTGTATTTTATCAAGTCATTGAAATGTCCTTGCAAACAGATCTTGTTATGGTTCAATGCCACTATTTATAGAGTTAAACCTTGTTATTAAAAGCAGAAGAAGCTTAATTTGAATCTTATTGGACAACAAAATGATTTAGCAAGTTTTAAAGTAACACCCCATGTATTTTACTGATATGGGGAGACATGGATGGTTAACATACATTTTATCACCTTTATTCACCTCAATTTCATCATCAGTTATATGGTCGTCGCTTCGAGGCGGCTCTGGGGGCTCGTCATCATCGTGCCGAGCTTTAAACGCAGCTGTCGCTGATAAAAGCAAAGTTCTTCGCGGGCTGAATATCGCCTGCCTGAACCTTTGTAGCACATCCCGAACACTACGATCACGTCTGCACCTTCTCACTACCGAGTGGACGATTGTGCTGCGCGTCCATGCACTCCACAGTCTCCTAACAACCAAGTCTTTGAGGATAAGTCTAAATGCAGACATACTATTTGAATCCCTTCTAGCTATCGAAGCCAGAATTTCGTCGATACGAAAACATCGTTTCGATATGGAACGAGAGGCGATTAAATAGCGATATTGTACATTGTTGTTTAATGATGAATTGGAGAAAATAATTTGCTTAAATCTACTACATAACATCTCGTGAACGATTGCGAAACTATCCTAAGTAACCTAAAATTATTTGTTATCAATCAACATGACATTTTGTTTCCTCATTACCTCTATTCAAGGGGAGGCAAAGGGTTCTAAACCAAGCAGCCTAATCATTTATGAGATGCAGTAAAGCATGGGGCGGAAAACTAGCAAAAAATATACATGTAGCTGTCCCTCGCAATTTCACCTGCGTTCCTGTGCGATCTTATCTTTTTCTGGGATAAAAAGTATCCTATCTCTCGAGTTGGGCCAAACTGTACACAGCGTGCATTTCATTTTTTTTCCGCTGACAAACAACGTGGCAAGATATTCAGTAATACGCTCACGAAGTCCCTGATGTATGAATAGCGCAAATAGAATAATTAACAATTACATACAATTACTAGCAGAGGAATACATCTGGCGTTTCCTTGGTGTTTCAAACGTGGTAATTTAAAAATAATTTAGCTAGTAACTTGGTGAGCTAGCAACATTCAGAAAACCGATTTTTTTTTCTTTCATTTCTCCGACGGACGACGAGGCGTTCGTTCGATCGTTTGTTCAACGTCATCTTTTTTCCCTGTTATGTCTGATTTCTGCGTCCCACATGCTTAGGGGTAACCGAACTAAGAAGAAATCCAAGAATCCTCGCACCAGAAGAAAAGCTCGATTGCCGGCAGACGTAAATGTGAACTAGAAAGTGTGTGAACGGAGTCGCGAGTGTCTCATCCGTCCGGTTCGATCTGGATTTGAGCAGTTCGGAGTCCCTTTCCCTCGTATCCCTTTATTTTGGAGTTAGGTGTTGTGCTATAGACATTATTTTAATCGTTCGTTTAATCGTTTTATCGGTGTGTTTTTGTGGTGAATTAGTTTAACAAAACCGATCCAAAATGTCTGAAGAATCGTCAGCAGATCGCAATGTTGAAATATGGAAGATCAAGAAGCTAATCAAGAGCTTGGAAATGGCTAGGGGGTGAGTAGTTTTTGGCAATTAGTTCTCTCAAAACTAGTTTGTGTAAGTTTATAGCCTGGCTATTGGTTAGTATTTGGCCACATGATTGGGTGAAATTGCCAACGAGGCTGCGTCATTTTCGACACATGCGCTGCATGATGCATGCGCAAGTTATAACCTTGCTGCTGACACGCGATGATGAGGAATGCGCACTGCAATTTTGTCTTGAAGTTTAATGCAGAGGGGGTCATACCCGGAAGTTAGTATTTACAACATGTGTAAATTTAAACGAGCGGAAAATCGCGCGACGCCGTCAGCTTCCCAAAATTGATTATACTTTATTGAATTGTCCCTCTTGGGGTCACTAACCCTTATATAAAAGGGGAGATTTAATCAAAACCTGTGTGTATAATCATGGTATAATAAACAAAATCTTGGTACTCATTGTTTTTCAGTCGAAAAATAATATAAATATTTATCCTGAAACCCATCACATTTCAAGCTCTGCTGTCATAACAGGGAAGGAACTTTTTCATATTTCGTAGTTCAGTCTCGCAACATTTTTGAGTAATCATTATTGCTGTAGAATATTTCTGTTGATGTACAGTGTGACAATTTAATCACCTGCAAATTTAATGCAGGTTGTATAAGTCATGTACTTTTAATTACAATACATCATCATCTCTTGACTAAAACATGTTTTTTAAAACTTTTCATATATTTTATGCATTGTTGAATAAAATAAATAAACAAATATTGTTTATATTCAAAAATGAAAAAGTAAAAGCTAAAGGCTGATATTAAGCCCTTATTTTTTAGCTTATTCATTGCCATTGTACATCTAATTATTCACTCCAAATTAATTGGAAACTTCTTTGGTTACCTTCTTTCTTAAGGTAAATATTTTAGGGGGGGGCCTTTGGCCCCTTCTACCCCCACTTCTGTGGTCCCTTTTATTAAACTTACCACAATTATGATATTAATAAAATATTATGAGGGTGACTCAGAGGATTCCTATATCGACGGCTAAGTGCCAATATCTCCAAGGTATCATTTTTTTTTTCAAAATTACCTTTTTCTATTTCTATGGCTATTAAGTCGACTTCCGCTTACTTTAGCGTAACCACAAATCGAATTTTTTAACTACAACAAGAAATAAATATTTGTGGAAATACGAAATACTGACAAACTAAAATAACCAGTTGGTTCTTAAGTCCATACCAATCAAACAATAGCATAACAATTAATTAGAAATTCGCACGGTGGTAGGGTACTTTGTAATACCCGACTGGCTGGCTACCACCCTCAAGTTGAAAATTTGTCGCCAAGCAGCTATCGGTGTGTTCCGACGTTTGCATTTGAGAGCCAGTTCCCATCTAGGCTTTGTGTGCTTACCACCTTCGGCCACATCATCACTTACCATAGTGAGATTGTAGTCAAACACAAGCCTAACCAGAATTAAAAAAAAATGAAATTCCTTGTGAGTTTAGTTAGAAGATATTGGCGCTTCTCCATTGATATGATGAACTTCAGGACCTTGTGTTTGTGAATGAAAACTAAACTTTAACAGATATTACTTATATACATTAGTATTCAAAACAATAACATGATGATTTTATTAGCAGATAGATATTCTAGTAGCAGATTTAATTTTGTAAAAGTATACTAGGCTAAAGTGAATCTGGGTGTATTAACATCACAATTTCCCACTTAAAAATGTGATTAAGAACCAACCATCATGTTTTTCTACTAGCCCTTATTCTACTAAATCTTTCCCATACCCTTTCCTTCCCAGTATCATTGAAACAGACTACTAATGTCACAATTAAATATTCAATTAACTAAATACACACACTCCTGTTTATACATTCAGAAAAAATACCCTCTAGGGAACATACTTCACATTGATCCCAAAATAATCAGACCTTGTATTATGGAAACCAAAATTACTGATACAATACTACTTGTTGCAATGTCTTTTTAATGGGAACTTGAGAAGTTTCGTTACGTTTTAGTTTTATTTACATTAAAATCATGTATTTTGAGTTTATTTAATTATATCTGTGACATTTTGTTCAATAATATTCAATCTAAGTGGACCAATGAAATTAAAACGTGTATTGGGACATTTCAGGTACTCTTAAAAAGTCTGTAAAAAGTTTTAGTGGAACGGCCACCAATTTCACTAAAACCTGACCTGACGTGACTGACATTGAACTAACTTTACCATACATTTGATATACGTAAAATAAGTATAATAATATGTCCTAGGATGATTGCCAGCAAAGAAAAATACAACTGATACAATACTTAAGTATGGAACTTTGAATTGCAGGAATGGCACATCAATGATCTCCCTCATCATCCCGCCAAAGGATCAGATATCTCGAGTGTCAAAGATGTTGGCCGACGAGTTTGGTACCGCGTCCAACATCAAGTCGCGTGTGAACCGGCTGTCCGTGCTCGGAGCTATTACTTCTGTACAGCATCGCCTCAAGTTGTACACTAAAGGTAATGCCACAAATAAAAAAAAACATTTAAATTTATTCCTGCATGAATCTTATGACTAATGATAAAACCTGAATTACATTACGAAACTAGTGGCATGAAAGTAGTTTCGTGACATTGATTTCATCAACAGTTTCACGTGTAAACGTCCAGTTTTACAATGCATGCATCCATTTCACGACACTGAAACAGTTTCGCGTCGCCCATTTTTTTGGATAAAACTAGTGTCATGCAACTAATGTCATCGTGTAAACGCGACGTGAAACTGTAAGTGTCGTGAAAGCGCCTGCCATGTGCTTACGCTAATAGGACGTGTGTTTTTAAGTCGTGGCGAGAGCGGAGTTAGTAAAAAAAATTATTGAAAATGTAAATCCAACGTTGAACAGCTTATAAATTGAAGCTGATTCATTTTATATAATAATATCTGCATGACAACATTTTGCAATGCAAAATAAAGCTTAGATGTTGGCGGAGCCATGGACACAGACATACTGTTGATTTCACGACACTAATGAAACTAGTTGCACAGGTACTGAAAGTAGTGTCATGAAATTAATTCCATCATGCATAAAACTAGTTTCGTAATGTAAACCCGGCTTAATGCATCATCACACAATTACTTTTTAAATTGGGTGTATTTAACTCAAACTAAGAACAAAATAATATTTACCCTAGAAATGGAATGGTCATTTAGAAATGCCGCTAGAATGTGGCATTTCGAATACCTACGCATTCCCAAGTGTAGGGGTGCGGTGTCAATTACATTTAAGGCTATGATAGCTCAGTGGTAGTGACGTCAGATACAGCTTTCGGTGAAACCACAACAAGGTGGTAGGGTACTTTGTAGTACACAATCTGTCGCCAAGCACCTGTTGGTGTGTTTCGGCAGTTGCACTTGAGAGCCAGCCTTTAAGGCATTGAAATAATGCACAACACATTGGCAATTTGCTCTGGTATTCTTAATGTCTATAGGTGATAGTGTTCACTTACTATCAGGTGACCCGCCTGCCTACTTATCACTTATAATAATTATGTTTATGTATGTTATTTTCAACAGTACCTCCGAATGGTCTTGTCATCTACTGTGGTACCATAGTCACGGAAGAAGGCAAGGAAAAGAAGGTCAACATAGATTTCGAGCCGTTCAAACCAATCAACACATCTCTGTACTTGTGTGATAACAAGTTCCACACGGAGGCCCTGACCGCGCTGTTGGCTGACGATAACAAGTTTGGTTTCATTGTCATGGATGGTAATGGAGCCCTGTTTGGTACGCTGCAGGGTAATACTCGCGAGGTAAGTTTTTTTTTTTTTTATATACCACGAGGTGGTAAACAAGCTTACAGACCACCTGATGATAAGCGGTTACCGTAGCCTATGGATGCTTGCAACATTAGAAGCGTCACGAGCGCGTTGCCTGAGTTTGCTGTTGGCAAGCAAGTTTTTTTTTTTCACCATGATATTTATTTACGTTATTAATTTGACATGGCCATCTGATCTCTAACTAAGCAGAGCTTGTACTATAGAAACCAGATAACTGATAGGTACTACATTTATTTTGTTAATCCGTTCAAGTAGATAACTAGCTGTCCTCCGCAGTTTCACCCGCGTTCCCGTGGGATCTTATTTTATCCCGGGATAAAAAATATAGCCATGTTAAGCTGTAATAATGTAGCATTCAAATGGTGAAAGAATTTTTGAAATCGGCCCAGTAGTTATTGAGTTTATTCATTACATACATACATCCATACACATGTTTCCTCTTCTGACTGAAATCTTCCCCTCTTGAACAAATTATTACCAAAATATTATCACCAAAACATCACCAACATATTATCACCAAAACATCACCAAAATAATATGACCAAAACACCATTACAGGTCCTTCACAAATTCACCGTAGACCTACCGAAGAAGCACGGTCGTGGTGGTCAGTCCGCGTTGCGTTTCGCACGTCTCCGTATGGAGAAACGTCACAACTACGTGCGCAAGGTGGCTGAAGTAGCCACGCAGCTGTTCATCAGTGCGGACAGGCCCAACGTGGCCGGCCTCATCCTTGCCGGTTCCGCTGACTTCAAGACTGAGCTGTCCCAGTCTGATATGTTTGATCCGGTGAGTAGGTGACATTGTCGCTGCTTTTTAAGGCAATGATAGCTCAGTGGTAGCGACGTCGGATACCGCGGCGAAGGTCGTGGGTTCGAATCCAACAATGAGCTTGAGCTCTCGGTGAAGGAAAACATCGTGAGGAAACCATAGAACTATGGTTAGCTGGCTACCACCCTCAAGTTGAAAATCTGTCGCCAAGCACCTATCGTTGTGTTCCGACAGCTGCACTTGAGAGCCAGTTCCCATCTAGGCTTACCACCTTCGGCCACATCATCACATACCATAGTGAGATTTTTTTAAATTCTTGATAAGCTTTTGTTTGACTACAATCTCACCATGGTAAGTGATGATGCGGCCGAAGATGTGAAGCTTCAGGGACCCTGTATCCGTTAAAAATGTGTATATTTTATATTACAGCGTCTCCAAGCTAAAATCATCAAACTTGTGGACGTATCGTACGGTGGTGAGAACGGCTTCAACCAGGCCATAGAGTTAGCCGCAGAGTCCTTGCAGAACGTCAAGTTTATCCAAGAGAAGAAACTCATTGGAAGGTACTTCGATGAGATTTCACAGGTGAATATGCTTTTCTTTAAGTGTTTTGTCATCAAGATTAGGTCGGGTTATTCTATAAGCTTTTATTTTACTTGCAATGAGTTATAAATAGTGCCATCCATGAAGATGCGAACTCCGAAACTACTAAACCTATCTCGATGAAGCTTGGCACACAAATTGATTATATCATGGAAATTGATTATATCCTGGAAATAAGAGATAAGATGCTTTGTATGACGGGAAAAGAAAAGATGTCTCGGGAGCGCGGGTCGCGGGTGAAACCGCGGGGGAGAGGTAGTTTGATTTATGTAATGTTTAAATTTTTCAGGACACAGGCAAATATTGTTTCGGAGTGGACGATACGCTGCGCGCGCTAGAACTAGGTGCTGTCGAAACTCTCATCTGCTGGGAGAACCTTGATATTCAAAGGTAACATATATCTGTATATTTAAACTAGCTATTTTTTACCCCTTTAGGAGTTGAATTTCGAAAAATCCTTTCTTAATCCTCGTCTACGTCTTAATAACAACAGCTGCACTTGAGAGCCAGTTCCCATCTAGGCTTTGTTGCTTACCACCTTCGGCCACATCATCACTTACCATAGTGAGATTGTGGTCAAACAAGCATAGACAGAATAAAAAAAAATTTAAATAACCTGTGAAAAATACAACTTTCTAGGTCCAACGGTTTAGGCTGGTCGATGATGAGTCACTGACTCATATTTAGATTATTATTTATTTCATTTTGGGGTTATTTTTGAAGAAAATAGTAGCTTATCTAAGCATCCTTAAATTTTTAAAGAGTATTCATTAAAATCCGACTAAGCTAACGGCTAAGCATTGAGTTACTTTTCTATTGACAAATATCACAGTGAGATTGTTCTAAATGTTAAAAAGTAAATAAATAGACAATCTTAGTTTAACATTACACAACATTTTGATACTGGAGATAGATTCTCTAAATAAGGTACCCATATTTAAATAACTGTGTTTTCATATAGGATTATAACATTTTTATGTTTTTCGACTGGCTGACTACCCTCAAGTTGAAAATTTGTCGCCAAGCACCTATCTGTGTGTTCCGACAGCTGCACTTGAGAGCTAGCTCCCATCTAAGCTTTGTGTGCTTACCACCTTCGGCCACATCGCCACTTACTTATCAAAAAAAAATAAAAAATGCGAATCGATCTCTGGACAGGAAAATAAAGAAGAACCTATGTTTTTGTTATAAAATATGAAATGTTGTCAATTCAATTGTGGTATATGTAACGTTTCAGATACGTCCTGAAATCGCACGCGACCAACATGGAGACCATCCTTCATCTCACCCCCGAGCAGGAGAAGGATAAGTCACACTTCACAGACAAAGAGGTAAGGATACATTTGTGTTTGTCACATGTCACATCATACTGTCACATCATGTCTACTGTTTTTTTTCTTCAAGATTTTTGGCTTGGTATCTAGTACCTTCAAGCCATTTCTTAATTTAAAATATTCATTTTTTATGTTATAGTCACGTTTTATTGTCACTTTCACTGTAAAGTCTAGTCCTCGTCCGTACAAGTCCAGTTTAGTTTTAATTAAATTGGCGGCTATTCCACTAAAACTTTTCAAGGACTTCTTGGGACAACCTGGAAAGTCACGATACACGCTTTCATTTCATTTCATTTCACTTGTTCACTTAAATTGATCTTTATTGGACAAAACACCACCGAAATTATTCAATAAAACTCAAAATACACGAATTTAATGAAACTAAAACGAAAACACAACGTCACTTCGCAAGTTTCCGCCAAAAAGACCCATGTCTACTGTTATGCATAGTGATAACAGTATGTAACTGGTTTTACCTAGTCAGCTACCAAAGTGGCTGAGTGTTTTTATTGAAATAGGCCTTTACAAGCACTTATGAAGAGACCAGGCATACTTAAAAGACTCCTGTCTGTCTGTCACCAGGCTGTATTTCATGAACCGTGATAGCAAGACAGTTGAAATTTTCACAGATGATGTATTTTTGTTGCCGCTATAACAACAAATATTAAAAACAGAATAAAATAATTTAAAAAAAAAATTTTACGGGAGTAATATCGGTGTTGTTTTGGTCAGTAAAGTTAATCTAAGTGCACCAGTGAAGTAAAATGAAATTGCGTGTATTGTGACTTCAGGTTGTCCGTAAAAAGACCGTGAAATGATTTAATAGAATCATCTCCAATTACACTAAAACCTTTCCTAACCTTAATTTGAATGTGATGTAACAATAAATACACAAAAGAATATTAATTGTAACTTGAAAATTGGCAGAAATGTCCTAAAGGACGATAGCCAGAAATGAAAAAAAAAATTTTTTCTCGTCTCATTTTGTGAGGGGTTATTTTAGTAAATAGATGAATATGAATGTATGTTATTGTTCAGAGCGGCGTGGAACTAGAGCTGGTGGAGTGTCAGCCGCTGCTTGAGTGGCTCGCCAACAACTACAAGTCGTTCGGCGCCACGCTTGAGATCATCACCGATAAGAGTCAGGAGGGAAGCCAGTTTGTGCGCGGCTTCGGTGGCATAGGCGGTCAGTATATTGTTTTTGATTGATAACTTATTACTCACTAATTCCACCCCGCGTTTTCACCCGCGTTCCCGAGAGATCTTATCTTTTCCCGGGATAAAAAGTATCCTATGTCCTTCTCCAAGGTTCCATCTATCTCTATACAGAATTTCATCTAGATCGGTTCAGCGGTTTAAGTGTGAAGAGGTAACAGTATGGATGGATTAGATAAAATTGTGACACCTAGATTCAGGCTAGCTAAAGTCAACAAATATTTTCTCCGGAATTGTGTTGGTTTCTACAATAAGATCCCATGGGAGGTAACTGGAATGTCTTATTTTAAATTTAATAATTATAGTAAACTTTTGTTAATGAACAATACTGTAAGGTGGCTCATTATATGGGAGACATAAATATATGGTTGTAGTAGTTTCTCTCTGCACCAGTAACTGACGAAGTGTAAAATACTAGTAAATGAGTGTTGCCGAAGTTTTCTCAATTTAAAATTAAAGTCAACCAGGGCCTAAACTGAATAAATTAATTTTGATTTTGATTGGGCATAATATTTGTTTGGACATTATTATACTTATATCGTATATTACTTACTTTTTTGATTTAAAACAAGTAATGAAAAAAAACTTATATAACTTCTAAGGTTATATATGGAGTTAGTTATATTAAGTCTGTTGTACCTATGGGATCGCCATTTGAAAAATACATAATACTTGCCTGATAAGAATTCGCTATTGACAGTTATGCAAAGATTACTCCTTATTTATTTGCCTTTTCTGATGAATATGAGTTTATTTTATAATCTAACACGTTAATTATACAGTTGTAAATTGTATTATATTTATTTATGTATCTATATAGCTTGTTATGTAAACTTGTGCTATAATACTAACTCACTAATGATTATTCTTTCCTTTTTTCCTGCTGCTTGGACCCACCGTTGGATGAACCTAAAATGTTAAACTTTGCTAAAAAAAAAACAGGTATTTTACGATACAAAGTGGATTTTCAGTCTCTTCAGTTAGACGAGCCGCTCGACGACGTTGACCTCGACGATTATTAAATTAAAAACATAACGAAACTGTTAATTACGGATTTACCATTTGTTAGGAAACCATTTAAAACATTAAAAATAAAACAAAATGCTTGCATAGTGATTATTTAGACTGACGTGTTTTTTCATATTGGGTGATGCATACGGGCGGTTTGAACGCCGCGTTTTAAAGTGGATAATTTTTTTAAACAAAATTATTAGGGTGAGTCATAAGTTCTTGCGGTTTTCACCACATAATACAAGGAAATTCTGTCATATGTCATACATTCAGTTTAATATTCAAAATATAAACCATTGTGTTCAATGGGCAATACCCAACGCCCAGCCAGTTCTATTATTCCTTGACGATACCAGTATTTTGTTTTAGACGCGAAGAAATCGCGGTTGCCGTTTTCAAGACCTTTTTTTTTTAAAAAAAAGGAAGAAGTCCTCGAATAACTAGTTTCTCTTCCATTATCTTTATTTCGCACATTTTTATTTACGAATGCAAAATAAAAGTGCGCTGTGTACATCGATACTACAAGATATAACCTGCACATCGTTGTTCCCTGTTTGTGCTTTCTTTAGTTCTTAAACGAGTTAAGACTTGTTGAAGTGACTAGTGCGTAACCGCAACAACTTATGACTCACCCCAATACTTATTGGGTATAAAGTTAAACATGTAATACCGAACTTATCCCCTAAATGTTATCAATAAACAGTTCTGCAGCATCTTTCAATCCCTCTTTTAAAATGGCATTCGAACTATTCTGACTTAAAAAATCGTACGTCAAATAAGACCTACTTTACCCATCAACAGTGATGAGACTATTTTTGGTAAAAATGCCCATGGTCCTTTGAAAAAGACGCTAAATTAATAGGTATAAGATGACATCGACTGAAATCTTTGTGGTATAGCGGTACGATATGCCACTTTTAAACCGCCCGTGTGTATGGACCACGTTTTCACTTCAATTCACTAATAATAATTTATTTGTCGTGTTTTACACTAGTTCTAGACTTAATATTGAATTTATTTACAAATATAGGCTTTGTCTTTTAAATTTTAAAATAATCTCATTTAGTCTTCACAAATATTGTATATTTTTTTTATAAATTTATAAATACGATGAGTCTATTACATAATAAAACTGAGGCCGAAAACTTTGTTAAACCGTTGTTCTATTATTTGCAATAAAGTTACCAACTATTTCTTACTTGTTTTAGTACTCATGACGCATACTTTTTAAACGCAAATTAAGGATATAGGAAGCTTCAAATTCGACCTTTAAAACTAAATAACTAGTTCCCCAGGTTGATACTTAGACATCCAGGTATTCTGCTTCAGTAAGAATAATTAAGAACTTTATTATAATGTTCCTAACTCTGTGTGTAAAATTGAGACATATTTTTATAGTCAAATTTAAGTAAATGTTGCGTGATTTCAGTTAAAATCGATGTAAAAAAAATTGTATCATTCAGAATTTGTTCCGGAATGTTTTGGTGTACTTTGTTGGCTAAGCCAAGCGTAACGCGTTAGCTTTTCTATGTTTGTGAAGTCATTGTCGAACTGTTATAAATAGTGTTTAATTCAGATTGAATACAAAACATATTGTGTGATGTCGCTAAGAGGTACTTACTGATTTTCAGCTTTTTGTGGAATTTATAATTATAATTATAGAGCATATTCCACGAAAACACATTTAATGTAGGTACAGGATTTTTAACACAACGCGCTTGACACTTGGGTGTATTTGTAAATAAAATAGGAATGTATAACAAAATAGTAAAATGATATTCTAAATAAATTGACAGTTTAAATATTATAAGATAAATTCTGAATTTAAAATGGTCAATGAAAATAAAGTATGTGAAGTAATAGATAGAATATTTACTAGGTTTTAACGCCATCTATCTTTTATTGTACAGAACAGAAATGTTAAGAAATATCTAGAACTAGTTTGAAGTTAAATTTGACTACCTCTACCATGGGTTGGCTCTGGTATCGATGATCGAGCCAACTCATGGTAGGGTACCGGAACGCGTATTGCGAACCACACGTTTCATAAAAGATACGGTACGGCCATTTTGTTTTGTCATCCATATTCAGAGGGAAATCCCCGCAGTGCCTTTGACCATTGTTTGATGGCGAATACGAGAATTTATCAACATATTTAGAGCAGACTAATCATAAGCTGATATAAATATGACGCCTTCGATGTTTCTAGAGGTTATGTGATACACTAAACACATCGATATATAAATATTGTTACATAGAGCTAAATTCTAATTTGAAATCTATTAATTAAGCTATAAAGGTCAAATTCCTGCATGTCACTGCCAATCATGTTATAATACACCATCATACAATATTCCTTCACAATAGAGATGTTGACGAAGATGTTTTGAAGGCGATGATATCTCAGTGGTAGTAACGGACACCGCGACGAAGGTCGTGGGTTCGAATCCTATAATGAGCTTTCGGCGAAGGAAATCATCGTGAAGAAACCTTAGCACGGTGCTAGAGTACTTTATAGTACCCGACTGCTACCCTCAAGCTGACAATCAGTCGCCAAGCACCTATCGGTGTGTTCCGACAGCTGCACTTGAGAGCCAGTTCCCATCTAGGCTTTGTGTGCTTACCATCTTCGGCCACATCATCACAGATTGTGCTTATCCAAAAACTAAAATGTATGCATCATCAAAAGATGTTTTTCTTTCTTTATGTGGGTAGATTGAAAATAAAAAGTCATCAGAAAGATGTATTTTAATGTAGGGCGGATCACCTGTGATGGTAAGTGAATACCGTCGCCTATAGACATTAGCAATACAAGGGATATTAATTTAATATTTTTTCTTCATTATAAGTAGTCAACATCCCTATTTTTGTGAATAAATCACGCTTTCATAATAAACCTACAGTCTCGGTATCACTACACGGCTGTCTCGAAGCTAGATAGCTAGATGGCGACAGTTTAATTAAATATATTACAAATATATTAATTTAACATTCGTTAATGTACGCTTGGAACATAATTGGATGTAATAGACTCATCGGATTAGTAATGTCATAATATTTAAATAAACCAATACGCTGAACACCATATACCAAATATTTTAAATAAATATCTTTCGGGGAATATCGCAAACATGATATTTGGAACACCGTACTCAGTTTTTAGTGATCATATGAAAATTACTGCTTTATATATTTTTATACGTAATTCGCTTGGATGGTGTGAATTTTATCAAGATTTCTTTGACTATACAAAGAGGTAGTAATTTTCATAATTCAAATAAAATAAAGATAATAAAATAGCGTGTTTATTAATTTAAATATCTACAGGAAGTTCAAAATATTTAACTATGACATTTTATTACGATGTAAATTTGTTTTAATTTTACAAAATCATGTAATATTTCTTGTGACTTTTAAACTAGTGGCTCTTAGAGTCTTCAGCTTTAAGAAGGGAGCTGTTGCTTAGAGGGAGCATTATAAGAGTAAGAGCTGAGAGCTCCCAGTCCTACGTCACTGGTCTATTTACGGCATGACGTTTGATCTGACGGCATACGAAGCATTCGTAGCGTAAGCTATTACGATACGCTTACGTCATAGCGTAATCCGCAATCCGACGAGCGAGAGCAATACAAGCATGAACATTTTCAAACAAGTCCGCACACGAAGCGGTGTTGCAGCGAATCGTAGGAGGTGTTTATTGTCATTGCGTCGTAACGATACGCTTACGCTACGACTACGCTTACGACCCGTGTGCGAAGGGCCTTATTTACATCAAAATACGTTATGTAAAACAAAGTCGGGTTTGTTCGTATACTTCTAACTCGAGAATGTCATGGTTTTTTATTTGTTACATTCGTCTCCGCCCCGAATAGCAGAATAACTATTAAAAAATAAGAAAAATTCTCAAAAAAAAAAGAATAATGAAGAAAATTATTTTTGTCATACATTTTGTATAGAACGACTTTTTGACATGTCTCGGGTTCTAAGTTTGTATTTTATTTTTAGGGCAGGACGACGTCTGCCGGGCCCACTCGTAATTATGTAAAACGGTGTTCCAAGACAATTAAAACGAAATGAAATGCATAAATTCCCCGACAGATTAATATAACTTATTCTATATTCATATCGTTTATGAAAAGCATACAATTGGGAGCGAAAATAATTATAATATTATTTTTCAAAACATTTAGTTACGGACAACTATTTGCGTAGATTGTTTAGTGTTAGTTGTAATGATAATTTTAACAAGTTTCAATTCTTAGCGGAATAAGTTTATCACGTAAATTATTGAGGATATTTAATTTTTAAGAAGTGTTTCATAAGGTCTAAGCGATATGTCACTCATGTCATGGGAAGGAAATGTATGCTTTTCTGATATATAAAAAAGTTTGCAATAGAAATTCATTTTTTTTCGTTGATAAAATTCCTTACATAGTATAAAACAAAGTCGCTTTCCGCGTCTGTCTGTTTATCCGCTAACTCCTAAACCACGCAACGGATTTTAATGTGGGAACACACCTATCGGTGTGTTCCGACAGCTGCACTTGGGAGCCAATTCCCATCTAACCTTTGTGTGCTTACCGCCTTCGGCCACATCATCACTTGCCATGGTGAGATTGTGGTCAAATACATTCTTATCCAGACTAAAAAAAAACATACTAGGTGTTAAATAAAAGCTTATAAAATACCTTAGCAAAGTTTAATATACATGTAAGTATGTGTGTTTGTTTGTATAACTAATTGCATGTTACAACCACAAACAAGACCAGCTCAGTTTCAATTAAAAACAAGATTAAAATCAATATAAATATTACAATGACATCAATGGTTTATGTAATGAATGTTTGGACGAACGAAACGAAATAATCAGAAAACTGTTTTAATCAACCGTTTTCTTGATTAAAACTGATTGCAATGCTGATTGATAGGTATAGGTCGTGGGTTCGATTACGTGACTGCCACGCCGCGAGCAGTGGTCACATTTTTGTGCATGAGTATGTCTGTTCTCAGGGTGGTAATAAAGGGTTTCCGGGGGAGATAGGTGGGCGGGTCTACCTACCAAATATAGAAAAATTACCTCAGTAAAGCGTCACCTTTTTCGAGATATTCAAGGCGATGATAGCTCAGTGGTCAGTGACGTCGAATACGTGATGTTAAATATCTAGAAAATGGTGACACTTTTACTAAGTAATTTTTGTATATTTTGATTTAAGTGACCCCATTGTCGTACTACTTGCATAAAATGAAAAATATAATCAAAAATAAACCCAATATGGGTTTGGGGCTTTTTTACATGTCTATCCATAACAAGAGAAGAGGTATTGTATTTTGGTGTGACTTTTTCGGTGTGAGATATTTTTTCTGAATACAATGAAATTAAAATTGCATGCTTTTATGGTATCGTAGATTAGTTAAAATACTTTACCTATATGTGCTTATTATTTATAGTATTTTATTCAGTATAATAAACTTCTTTTATATTAACTTTGACCTTAATCAATCAAGTCTTATATATATGTAGGTAGAAATCGATATAATAACACCTTTTCTCTTAGATACCTAACATATAGAATTATATGGATACCACATTACTTCCACATGTCTGTTTAAAAAAATATAAGTATGCCAATTTCTGAATAATTTTTAATACCTATTATCAAGTGACTATTCTAAATACAGAATCTAATCTGAACTCAATACCCCACTGGAGTCTTGATGGAAGCCGACATTTAATCATGTTAGAACTACTAGAAACGTTGCAAGTAGACCTACATATATTCGGCATTGGAAACCCATAGCTCTTCAAAGTCTTTCTTATTTTTATCTAGTCTTTTTTTACAATATTGTTTTTTTATTAGTGGCTGCTACTATTCAATTCAGCGACAAATTCAGCTTTAAGTACTATGTTTTAAAGAATGTAATACATTTGCAGGTCTCCTCCGTTACAAGGTGGACTTCCAGTCCATGCAACTAGACGACGAAGAGATCGACAATCTATACGACATCGATGACTACTAACCGAACAAACGGACGAACGAACGGACCAATCCGCCGGCCGCGTTCCAAATATTCTATACAGATTTACTGCAAGCGAGCTAATGGTTAACACACTACGGTTATTAAAACAGATACACTATCGTGCTCATTGCTTTGAAAAACGATTTTCTCGTGTTGAATTTATAATTAGGTATTAAAGATTGTTTTTCTAGCATCGATAGTGACATTTAAAATGTATATAGTATTATAGTTGTCACAAAACTAATTTGACAGTTTAAATTGTAATCATAATTTGTAAATATGGGTACGTAACATCGCAACCGCACTTTTTATTTATTCATAACAACATTAGGTTATCGAATTTTAGGCTAATCATTAACGAATACTTATTTTAACTGTCAAAGCGGTTGTTAACATTCGTTGTTAATGTGAATATTTCGTATGTATTTTATTGGTACGTTAGGAATAGGGTTTATATGTCGCCTGATTTCGGTCAAATCATGACTACATGAACCATTATATGAACTTTAGATCTTGTGCTGTAATAAATTAATTTTATTATCCTTTCGCGCACAACGCTCGCTCGATATAACGTAAGTCTGTATAGAATTCGAAGCATTTTAAATTAATTGATACTCGTATATGGAACCCTGTCAATATTAAATGGTTGTTTGTTAGTGGAATATAATGAACTTGAACTGAGATGTGTGCGAATGCGGCAAGGTTCCAAATACGATGGCTTACCGTATTTTTTTAATATAAAACGCAACCAAGAAATAAGAAAACATATTATTGTATTTCTTTATCTCATATAAAATAGTAATAATTTAAATATGTATTTAGTTAATAACTCTTATGTTTTTAAACCATTTTTTTTATTTGTTGTAATAAATATGTATGTATGTAAAAAATTTAATGAAGGTTACGGCTTTTCAGTATTTATGTATTTTATTTTGTTGTTGGGTACAGTTGCTGTTTGTTTTGCATCACAATGAGATCGTTCTTACGTACTTGTAGATACGGTAAACCACGTGCTTTTGCTTTAAACTATTTCTTTTTTTTAATATACAAGATGGGACCAAGGTCAAGAAAATATTCAGTTTATGTACCTACCAATAAAAATGATAAATTTTAAATAAATGATAACAGCTCTTTCAGTTACTTGCCAGTAATTTAAAGGTGTTAAGAACGATCCCATAAAATTAAATGCGACTTCAACGAGTGCAATTTACTTACTTTTAATTAAGTTTGCAATTTTGTTGCTACCTACATTACATATATTGTATTTATTTTAAACTGAAATAAAATGTAAATAAAGCTTATTTTAGTTTAATTTGAATTTTGATAAAAACTACGACTTTCGAATAAATAAGACTATAAAAGGTGCTAATTAAAGCATAAGATTTACAGCAAGTTTTTGCATGCTATGATATTGAAAAGAAATGACAATTCTATTATACAAAAAGAGAAGACCTGACTCATCAACGGCCACCCTAAACCCTTGGACCTAGAAAGCTGAATTTTTTCACAGGTGTTGTTTTTATGATAGACGAGGAAAGGATTTTTTGAATCCCAAAAGGAAAATGCGGGTGAAACCGCGGGTCGGAAAGCTTGTGTTTTGATATAAGATAAGATAACCGATACACCTTTTAATGTCACATTGCTGACTAGCAGTTGTGCAGTCTACCTGATGGTAAGTTGTAGGTGATTTGGTTTAGTTCTAATGATAATTTTATTCCGATTAGTTCTAGTAGAATTGGTCTTCACGAAGTTTTACTCCACCGAAAACTGAAGCTTGAATTTGAACCCTAACCTTTGCCGGCATTTCTCGTTACAACCACTGAGCTTTACTTCCCTTTGTAATATTTTTTGTCAAAGGTTTATTAAAAGTTTGTTACGATCCTTATAGAGCAGTAATAGGTTTCCCTCATCAATTATAATAGTCTCAAAAAGCTGACTAGGAATAAAACGAAAACGCAACGTCGCTCTGCAAGTTCCCGCCAAAAAGTCGTATGCCTACTTAGTCCAGTACAAACTGGAATATTTATTATTAACCAAATAAACTGGAAACTTTTTTGTTTATATTTAAGTAATGATAATTAAATACAAACAAAAAAGATACCTGCATACTAAACTAACATCTATTAGGTATGAACCGCCATGCCCCTTTTAAAACTAACTAAAATAAATTAAAATAATTAGGCCTTCGGCATGGTTCCGTAGATGCTGACAGCGTTTCCTCGCTGTATCACATTTCTCATACGTCGTGCGAGGAAGCGATAATTTATAGGTAGGTAGGTGATTTTGTATCAAAAACTGCGTTTTGACGTTATACGAGTACACCATCAAAAGGTCTCTCTTTGAGTCACTTTGTCGTTAAATAGGTAATTAAAAATTCCGACCAACTGAGAATCTTCTTTTTTGAAGTCTGTTAAAAATCTTTTAAAGGGATTTTTACAAAGTAGGTATTCGCTGTTTTCGACTATTTTTAAATGTATTATTAATGCTTAATGTTAGATATGTTTTCTTGAATATAGGTAATATTATGTTTCCGCTGCCAGTGTAACACCAGCCTTACAGTGAATAGCCAAAATTTTTCCGCTAGCCGCGGCCTCTGACAAAATAAGTGGAAAAAAACTCAAAAGGTCGACGTACAAAAACACTATAATGTGACGCAACTTACCACGGTTTCCATTTGAAAGTTGCCAGATTATTTACTTTTTATTCGATTTACGTTTCAGGGCCGCGTCTTTTTGTTTGATATTGTTACGATCTAACTAACTAGCCAAACTATATTTTCACAGTTGATTGAAAATGTTATAAATGTCTTGTTTCTTAAACTCAAACTTCTTTAGGTTTCCCCGACAATGGATATTAATCAACGCAGCTGTAGTGGATAGGTAGGTACTTCGTTAAACAAATAAAAATGGTTGCCATTTTCCGTCAATAATTATAATCCTAAATAGTTTGACGTCAATTTGATGCCAACAAAATTGCAGTAGACTCTTCGTCAGTGCCACAAGATCCTTAATGATGTAGTCGTACGTGGTAACAGGTGGTAATATTTTAGAAAAGCCTTGAAAACTTGAACCGCATTCGTGGATCTTTTTTTTATACATAGTTTTGCAATAGTGAGACAAGGGTTAACTCTGTTTTTTTTCTTTTGATTAAGCTTGTGTTTGGCCGAAATATCACCATGGTAAGAGATGATGTGGCTGTAGTTGGTAAGCACACAAAGTCTAGAAGGAAACTGGCTCTCAAGTGGACCTGTGGGACAACAGTCGGAACACACCGATAGGTGCTTGGTGACAGATTTGCAACTTGTGTGTGGTAGCGAGCCAGTCGAGTACTACAAAGTACTACCTACCACCTATGTTTTCCTCACGATGTTTTCCTTACCTTGCATACTCTAAACATTGTTTGTATTGTCTTAATAAATTATCTCTGATTCTGATTGTTTATTGAAAATTAATTAGTTACTCGTACTCACATTTCAGATTAGGATCAATCAGTTTCACCCCAGAATAACTACAATACTTTATAAAAAAAATACAAATAGGTACCACTGTGACTGAAGCACCTACTGGCGATGCAACAACTGCACTAAGTCTAAGCTTACTTACCCACCTATGTGCTTGCCATGTGTGTGATTGTGGCTAGACAAACCTATCCATGATAGTAAATATTTTAATAGAAATTACGAGAAAAGCGCTTGTCAACTTTCTAATAAAAACGAATGACACATCAAGAATTGCGAGGTAGCGTAGCGAGTAGCGTCAGTATCGTCAATTATTTCTCGTCGTCTTCGCTTGCTCTGCCACGGTTAATAAAAGTTTATATACCTTTAAACCTCTCCCTTTGGGCCCACCTAAACCAGATGTAGCGACATCTATATCTACACATAGATATAGTTCGCACGACTCCTAGATAGATGGCGCTTCAATAACCTACATCGCGCTTACGAAGTTTTCTATGCGCTCTGCATATATACAAGATTCCAACATCTACAGTTGGACCGCGGTCCCCAGGCACGATGAACTAGCCTGGCGGGAGATCTTCCCTTTTCAATGGAGGAGTCTAACACCTCGCTCCTCCATTCAGTCTTCCGCCGCGTTGAATTTTCAATAAAGTTTCAACCCTCCTGATGGCATTAAAATTTGCTGATTTGGTCTGAATATGATAAAACCACCACTAAATCGGTAGTCAGTACAGTGCCGTCTTTAGGTGCCATAGGAGCCACACGGCGCTCAGTAGGGCATTTTTTGCCGACAATATTTTTAAATTAGAATGTTAATCGGACACCAGATCAGCAGGGCGACCGTGAACCATTTGAAATAAGACAATATAAATATAAAATCATAACACATTTTATTTAGTATTTACTTCCCAAAGGGGCCTGCGCTAAGACGGCCTTGTCGGTAGTACCTAATAATATTAACGACTTAACGCAAAAATTTACAGTGCTGTAATTATGATGTTAACCAGACTTATTAATAAAAAAAATACAAATACGTGACAAGAATTTTATAATTTCAATGGTAGGTATGTTCTCGACAGCTCTCGTAAATGTCAAACTGCACAAAAAAAAACACTATAACTAAGCAAAGTGTGAGCGGGGACTCGCACCGTAAGTGTTCCGTATCAACACCAAATAATAAAGACATGATTTTGTTTTACAAAACTGCTATACTTTACATATTTACTGTCTGTTGACTCACTTTAACAATTTTGATGCTTGTATGTATTACCATATATTTTTTTTTTATGTCACAAGTGACAACGAGGCAGGCGGGTCACCTGATGGTAAGTGACTACCGTCGCCTATTGACATTGGCAATACCAGGGGATTGCTAATGTGTTGTACACCTTATTACAATGCCTTAAAGGCGAACTGGCTCTCAAGTGCAAATGCCGGAACACACCAACAGGTGCTTGGCATATAATAGAATCTAGATCTATCCAAGTCGAGATTTTTAAATGGCATTGCATATCAATTATATTTAGCTGTTAACTTTCCTAAAAGAAAATAAATAACAGGTCAATAATAATATTTATTTATTATTATTTATTTATTTACGAACCCTAAAAATAAGTGGAAATACAAACTAGTCATGATTTTGGATCTACGTTATTCTTTAGAAGCTCCAAAACGAAGAATGGTAATATTAATAATATAATTAAATCACCTAAAAACCTCTATAAGTAGGTAGGTACCTACTTTTTATTCTTGTTAGGTGTGGCAAGGCCAAAATTCCTTACATTTTGTCTGAAAAGTCTGCTTAAGTCTGACAAGCCGCCTGATGGTAAGTGACTACCGTCACTTATAGACATTATAAATATGCTGGCGGCAATTGAAGACATCTGGCTCTCACATACAAAAGTCGGAACACCGATAGGTGCTTGGCGACAGATTTTCAACTTGAGGGTGGTAGCCAGCCAGCTGAGTACTACAAAGTACCTTACCACCGAAATAATAAATACCCTACTCGCTTGCTTCATGTCTTCAGTTTGTAAATTAGAAAAATCCATGGGTCTGTGAGGGTCCGAAGCTCGCCGAGTCGCTTGTAATTTAGCAAAAATCAACTGAACGCTGCCACCCTGCTTGGATCATTGCCGATCGGCAGCAGCGCCAGTCTTGAGGAGACATATAGATTTGTTGTAAATTAATCGACAGAAATCTATATACCGGAGGGGATTGTTTGTATTGCAAAAGTGAGAACGTCACAATATAATAAAGAGCAGTAGCGGATTCAGGATTTTGGTACGGGGGGCTTGATCCCGCTAACTAAGGGTAGGTTTTAACCGCTAACAAGGAAAATACACAAAAAAACTATTTTAAATTGTAGGCATAGATACGAACACGCGCCCCACTCATTTTCCAAATTCCTTACAGTGACGAAGGTATACATCCTTTTGCTAATATTGTAGTGCTGCTTATGGACATATATATATACATATATGTAGATTATAGACATATCGACAGGTGGGGCAGATTGATACCGGAAATTTTTAAATCAAAATAAATATATTATAATGTCAAAGGAAACAATTGTTTAAATAGTGAAAGAAAAGGAAAATTACGTGTTTTGTACAAAAGGATTTTGAATCCTTCTGCACCACCAACGAGGCAATTGGATACATCACATGGGACACTTTAATACATAGTCAAAATTGTATAAAATTGGATTTAATTATAATAATATACTTTTATTGTGAAGAGATCGTAATCAGTCAGTACTTTTTAGCGAAACAAACAATACTTGTTACTTATCAGTGTAGAATATTTAGCTTGTGTATCTATGTGCCCCACTCCCCCTATATGCTATCTAAGGATCCTAATAATATGCCAGGGTGTCCAAAAATAGGGTGTTTTGAGGCGATGATAGCTCAGTGGTAAGTGACGTCGGATACCGCGGCGAAGGTCGTGGGTTCGAATCCTTACAATGAGCTTGAGCTTTCGGTGAAGGAAAACATCGTGAGGAAACCACAGCACGGTGGTAGGGTACTTTGTAGTACTCGACTGGCTGGACCCTCAAGTTGAAAATCTGTCGCCATGCACCTGTTGGTGTGTTCCGGCAATTGCACTTGAGAGCCAGTTCGCCTTAATAAGGTGTACAACACATTAGCAATCCCCTGGTATTGCCAATGTCTATAGGCGACGGTTGTCACTTACCATCAGGTGACCCGCCTGCCTCGTTGTCACTTGTGACATAAAAAAAAAACAAAATAGTTCAGCAGCAGTGGCCTAGATGTAAAGTTTGTCCAAATACAATCCATCCATCTTGACTGAGCAAAGAAAAAACTACAAATTTCAATTGAAAATCGTTTCTTATTTATCATAAACTACTAAATAGTAATTGGTAACATAATTTAAATATAAACTACAATCCAGTTCTAAAGTTGAGTGGCACATACAAATTACATATTAATGAACGAGATCTAAAAATAGCATCAAAAATATCTTGCTTTCTAAATTTGGCTGGGGGCCTTACGTCACTCAACGGTATTAAATACCTACCTGGGTATAAAAACACGCATAAAAAGATATTGATAAAAAAACAGGTTTCGGACAGAGTTTTTGTGTATCACACAGTTTGCTTTGCTCGCCACTAGTCGCCACTCGTCTGTTGAGCAATTGTGCACTTATATTTTGATAGGTACCTTCCCATTACCACAGTATAAAGATATACTGTGCCATTCCGTATCTCACTTAGTTATTATTATGTCTTTTAATTTTATTTTCGCCACAATGCGCGCAGCCAGTTTGGGGCCGTTCCGTTCATAAAATACGTTCGCAAATAAGGGGGAGGAATTTTATTGTTTTTAGGGTTCCGTACCCAAAGGGTCCTCCTATTACTAAGACTCCGCTGTCCGTCTGTCCGTCTGTCTGCCTGTCACCAAGCTGTATCTCATGAACCGTGATAGTTAGACAGTTGAAATTTTCACAGATGATGTATTTCTGTTGCCGCTATAACAACAAATACTAAAAATAAAATAAATATTTAAGTGGGGCTCCCTACAACAAACGTGTTTTTTTGCCATTTTTACGGAACCCTTCGTGCGCGAGTCCGACTTGCACTTGGTCGGTTTATTTTATTTTATTTATAGTGTCGTGAAAAAAAAATTATATCCATATTTTATCCAATTAATAAAGGTCAGGTGTGGAGGCCCTCAGCCAACAAAAGAGTGGAGGCCCCAAAAAATCACCTTATACAACGGAAAGAAAACTTCATTCCATCCGACGACACTTCTAGAACTTTATGAATATATAGAATTTATGTGGGGGCCCCTCTCTTGTGGAGTTTGCCCTCCCTTAAATCCGGCCCTGTAAAAGGTTATCACCAAATTTTATTGCCATTCATCTCGGCCTAAACTGAATCGTTTTTGTGTCAAAGGACATCAGAATGTATGGATAAAATTAATAGGTAAGTAAAAAAATATATTATATACTTAATTGAAAGAAAAACAATGCTTTGGCATAGAATAGAGTTGGTGGTAGGGCCCCTTATCTGACGAACACGTAAAAGTAGGTAACAATGTACAATATAACCTAGTAGGTATATCAGTGAAATATAGTTTCAATTATACAAGCTTTGTTTGATTTGGTATCAGGCATCAGGTAACCGTGTGAAGAACATCCTAGGCTATTTATTATTTTCCCAGGGTGTTAAATTACTTATTTATGTAGGCAATAAATACGAGATACCTACAATTGAAAATAATATATTTTTTCAACGTGGCATTACCAGAGGGCTTTTAAGTGCAATTGCCGGAACACACCAACAGGTGTTTGGCGACAGATTTTCAACTTGAGGGTGGTAGCCAGCCAGTCGAGTACTACAAAGTACCCTACCACCGTGCTGTGGTTTCTCCACGACTTTTTCCTTCACCTAAAGCTTTGTAGGATTCGAACCCACGACCTTCGCCGCGGTATCTGACATAACTCGAGCCCAAGATCTTCGCACCATGAACTCCGACCGCACTGAGCAATCAATACCAATTTTCCATTATGATCAACGATTCAAAAATCTCGACTGGATTAAAAATACTAACTAAATGCCATAAAACAATGTTTCTCTAATATCTATTTACATATAACTTAACTGATCGTAAAGTTATTTCACTAGCTAAATTAGAAGGCAGGACACTTGATAAGAGGACACGACTATGGTGCCCTAGAGAAGGAAAAAGGAAAAGAGGAAGACCACAGAACAGGTGGGATGACGACATTTAATTAGACAAGTGGCAGGAGTGACGTGGTGTGGAACAGAGTGGCAGAAAGGCATGAATGGAAGCGGTTGGAGGAGTCCTATGCCGACTGGCAAACAGATCTACAAAAAACAAGCAAGAAGCAAATACTAGAAATATTAAACTAGGCCGAAATTTTACTGATTCTGATTATGTTTGAGGGTAGAGGGGGGGCGGGGTTTTGGAGACAGTAGGGTGTTTAGAATTTTTAAATTATTGTTGAAACGAATACATTGCAATTACTATTTCTAGTGTTTACGCTATGTATTGTTACTAGAAAAATTTAATGATTTTCCGATCTAAAATAATAAATAAAATCTACCATTCTATTTTCTATCGTTATAAGTCTATCTATGATACAATATGGATTCTCATTTATTTGTGTGCACCTACCTAATGCTTTATACTGTGTAGATACTGTATGAATTTTCATCTCGGTAATCTTCGGCAGTTTTCGTCAATTTACGTCGATAGCCTTGCACGTTTGCCCCTAGCATGCACGTGTACAAAAACTATTTATAGCAGTAGAGTTACCTACTATCGCCCTTAAATTCAAAACCGAATTGAACCTTACACCTCGGTAATAAGAATCTGTTTAATAATAGTCAGAGCGTTTCCATTTGTGACGTCAACTATTTTTTCGCCATGACAACTCGTAAAAGATTTTATTTTTGGTTTTTTTGGAACCTGTTAATATTTTTTGCATGACTTAGCTATTTTGCGTCTTTTATGTGTTAATAAATATGAAAATATTTTAAACCTGTCTCAACTCAAGGTTTATTAAGTATTTAATTATTCTGAATTAATTATTTAGGTAGTCATATTGCCTTCTAATAATTGTAAAGTGTCGTCTATTAATGTGACGGTAGTGACTCACCATCTGCTGAAACGTCATGTGGAAGCAGGACCACGCATAGCATAGGATTCAGAAGTACTTTTACTTAAATCGAATGTTTTGATCGCTATCTATAACACTCTCATCTCATTAGACGTGACAATGATATTATAAGTAAAAAAGTGTAGATAGGTAGAAGTGTAAGCGCTCCTAAAGCTAAGGAAGCTAAAGAGTGTCGCGTCGCTGGCATGCAACGGATGCACTTCACATACCGAGTGCAATTAAAAGTAAATGTGACCCAAAACAACTAAATGTGTTATGAGCAGAGATCGGATAATCGGGCGCATATTTACCTAAACTTGTTACCACTAAAGAAGAATATGGATATTCCTTTCTGAATTCATAAGTACTTCACAAGTAATTCATAAGTAGATGTTTTTACAAAATTGTTCAATTCCGGGATTCTGGAATAGATTCCCGGAATTGAACAATTTTAAAAAACATCTATAAGAAACTGTAATAAATTATAGCAGTGGTTGTTTTGATTTAGTATGTTTATTTTATTTAAAATAAATGAAATACCAATAAAAAAATGTGAGAAAGTATGTATGCATTATTCAATGAAAATTTATCATTTTCACAACAAGTTCTAACTATATTTTGTACGCAGGTAACATTTTTAGCAATCTCAGGAATTTCAAACGATGCCGGGATTCTAAAAGGCATGTCCGTATTATTCTTTCGTGGGAATAAAAGTGAAGTTTAGATATATATGCGCCCGAATATCCGATCTCTGGTTAGGAGACATCGTAATGTAGTCTGGATATTGCAATAACATTGCACAATCAATTTATAATATTTATGTGTGCTTTAGAGTGCCATTTTTTAAGATCGAATGTTGTGTAGGTAACCTATTTACACCTTTTTATTTAAAATATCATTGAGACGTGACCTCGAAATTTCAGTTCTTCATCTAGCGCTGTAGTAAATTGTAGCCCTAAATTTCGTAAACTGTAAACAATATCGAAATATTGTTGAAGGAACCTCAGACCAAATTACAAAGGTAGACAACGCTACGCGCACTTAAAGTGAAGCACAGTAAAGGAAGCCTATTGGATTTCTACCTTTTTAACTGGAATCGCGAGGAATTTCTAATCAATTGTTATACTATTGTTTGATTGGTACGCGCGTCCCACTTAAGAACCAATCGGTTATGTGTCCTCTGTCAATGTTCTGTGGAGGGTAACTAACAATGATTTTTCAAGACGTATTCAACGATACCCCACTTGGGCTATAAAAGTGACAACCAGGACAAGAAATGTGAAAACCCCACATTGTAAAGCTTAGTAGGTATAACTCCCTCATATCAAGAGTGTTTATTTTTAAGTTAAAATAGTTTTAATCGTATTCAACAACTTTTTTTAGCGACCGGGTGATCCCCGGACGCCCTCTAAACTCCGGCAAATCCAGGAAAACCTCGACGGTGAGTTTGAAAAATACTGTTGTTCACGGCCCCGTATCGCTGAAACAAGTCGGGTGGACTCGAGGGAAAACGCCAGTATAGGATAGTGCCCGTCCAATGAATCCTATAATATTCATTTGTGTCCGGTAAGTTTCTATTCTGTACATGAATATTTAAATAATTCGTCTAAAATAGGTTTTAACGTCCATGGGTTTTGTATGCAATTTTGAATATGATGTGAAGTTATTTAATTAATCATTCTAGTAATTTAATAATTTAATTTTGTTATCTGACATTCCATCTATAAGTATTAGGGATCAAATAGTGGGCTGTATTGAAAAGTTCCGTTTTAAGTTCCCGATATTTATTTACTATGTTCAAGATCCTGTTTGGCGAGTGACTGTTGACAGTCTTACAGCTCGCTATCAACTCCATGTCGACTAAACTAAAGGGTCGTTTATATATCCCGGCTATCCCACCTCCCGTACTATTGGCAGCGCCAAGTAATGTTTTCTGTGATATTAACACTTAATTAATAGCTTTTTTCCTTTTGCATGCCGGTAACGGTAATGTGCTGGCACTGCCTATTGATGTATAGCCGTTATCCAATAAAAATAAGGATACGAAATATGACAAGCTGAAGCGTCTAATGAGACTGGACCTCCACCAACAACAATTTTAAATCAAATCACGGGTCATGGTTATTTGGTATTATGTTAAAACATTAGCTAGTTTAGTAAGACCTCTTGTTATAAGGAATACATATTATAAATTAGGTCATAATTAATATGACTTGATAAAACAAATAAAAAAGACGTAAATGAAGTGAAGCATCGTGCACGAAGTTATGTGCGTGACCTGCACGTACGTTTTCCCGCGTGACTCGCGCCGCACAGGACCGCCATCGGCTTCCTTTACTTGCTTCACTCTGTCTACCTTATTTATTTGGTCTGAGGCTGTCGGATAACATTTTTTTAAACTTTTTTTTTCATTATCGTCACCGACTATCAGTTACCATTTACCAGTCTAGGAGTGAACTGGCTCTCAAGTGCAGCAAAATCTTATAAAGTGGTACAGGCACTGCATATACCTTCACCGAAAGCTCTTTATAGGATTCTCCACATTTGTCGCGGCTTTTGCTCTCAGGAACAAGCTCTCAAGTCCAAGACTCGATTCTTATCAAATCTAAGTTAGGCATGTTTTCTGCGATTAGGTGCTATGTGGTGGAAAGTGAATTTCTTAAAGCGATTATGGCCGTTGTGAAGCATATGTCCAGGGTAGGTATTTATTTCGTGGTTTTCTTTCAGCATAGTAAGCTTCTCTACATAGGTACATTGCGCATTGGTGTTAATACAAATTCCCAATTTAACGGCTGCAGTATAATATTTTTTATAACAACATTTTTTTCATAAGTCGTTTCATCCGACCTCCTTGGCTGGCTAGAGGGGTTTTTTGAGGGGTGTGGGGAAGCGCGAGACGGGGCGGGTTGTAAAAAATTTTATATCTTTGCGTCTGCGTGGACGTAAGAAACGAAAAAAAAATTCAAATCGATACTAGGTAGATGCCTGAGCTTTTTTTTAAACCTACCATGTAGAAACGATCTTATGACGGCTACATTATGAATATGGCGTAAGTACTAACCTAGTAACATTGAATCGAATAGGGATTTTGAGTGACATATCAAATCAGCTTCTTCTAATGAATTTAATGTCAACACAATAGCTTATTTGTATGAAATACTGACTTTTTTGTTAGAGTTGTAATATAAAATCATAAAAGGATTTAAAATTATACCTATTCGATATTTCCGAGTATTTTTAGATGTTTTATGGTATGGACTGGTCATTCGATTACCAGGAAACATCTAATCAAACTTGGAATTCAAACAAAGTTTTAAATTTGGAAAGAATGTTGAGCAGGAGTCAATCTGTGATTGTCGGATCGCGGGTTGCTTGATCTCTGCCTGTTATTCGGATTTTTGTAAATTCGAGTCCGATTCGAAATTTCGAACACACATTTTAAACTCTCATTCATGGACATATGTATATATATCGTTTTCGATGGCGATGAATACTGACTTTAAAAAATTATAATATGATCCCTCGGGAATTTAAGGTATTTTTTACTCCTGGATATGGTAAGTTATGATGTGGCCGTAGGTGGTAAGCACACAAAGCATAGATGGGAACTGGCTCTCAAGTGCAGCTGTCGGAACACACCGATAGGTGCTTGGCGACAGATTTTCAACTTGAGGGTGGTAGCCAGCCAGTCGAATACTACAAAGTACCCTACCACCGTGCTATGGTTTCTTCACGGTGTTTTCCTTCACCGAAAGCTCAAGCTTTTAGGATTCGAACCCACGACCTTCGCCGCGGTATCCGACGTCACAACCACTGAGCTATCATCGTCTTAAAATACTGTAAAATGTTTTTAGATGATAGTAGGTTATATATAACGATAAAAACAACAAAAAACGCCGTGACATATACTCGTAGGTAAGTATATTTTTTAATACTTATAGAACAATTCAGCATAAATTTGATACTTAAGTGTAGTGGTAATTAGAATCAGCTTTTTTATACATAGGTAATGAATCATAATAATTACGAGTGCACTTTATCTACAGCATTGTAAAAAACATTTTATTTGTTACGAAAATCTGCAGAATATGCGAATGTAAGCGTTAGGTAAAAAACAATGGTACTATAATACATAGTTAGCCGATTTTTAGCCAACTGGCTGGCTAGTGGGAAGATTATTTTTTTCGTTCTTTTTGGAAATCCAAATTCAAATTATAGAGCTATGAAAATTCATAATCAGATTCATTTGTTTTCCTGCTGTGTTAGCCCTCCGCGGTTTCACCCGCGCACCGATAGCTCAGTGGTAAGTGACGTCGGATACCGCGACGAAGGTCGTGGGTTCGAATCCTACAATGAGCTTGAGCTTTCGGTGAAGGAAAACATCGTGAGGAAACCATAGCACGGTGGTAGGGTACTTTGTAGTACCCGACTGGCTGGCACCACCCTCAAGTTGAAAATCTGTCGCCAAGCACCTATTGGTGTGTTCCGACAGCTGCACTTGAGAGCCAGTTCCCATCTAGCCTTTGTGTGCTTACCACCTTCGGCCACATCATCACTTACCATGTTGAGATTGTGGTCAAACACAAGCTTATCCATAATAAAAAAATAAAACTAAAATATGCACAAAGATTTCCTAAAATATATTTAAAGTAAGCTGCTTGTACAGAGGCCTGTGTTCTGAGGAATTTGTTTTATCTTATAACCCATGGCTACCTTACTTACGTACACCTTCGCACGCAGTGATATTATAAGAAAAAAAGGTGTAGATGGGTTATATATAAGCGATCCGAAAGTGGGAGGCTAAAAAGTGGCTAATTAGCCTAAATTGACCTGTGTCGCGTCGATGGCATCAACGAATGCACTTCACGTACCGGGTGCAATTAAAAGTAAGTGACCCAAAATAACCAAAAATGAAATGAAATTCATCCAAATAGGCCTTCACAGGCGCTTATGAATTGTCAGACTCTAATGACTCTAGTGCACGGTTCGGAAGGTTGCTTTTGCTGAGAAGAGCCGGCAATAAACTCAACAATAACTTTTTTCAAAAAAAACTTAGAATTATTACATAAACTTATGTCCTGCAAGAGCGAGCGCTACACCCAAGCATTGTCGTCATTTAAATATTCGTTAATTTGGTAATATTAGTAGTAATATGTGATGTATGAGATATCGTGATGTAGTATGAATATTGCAATAGTAAGTTATTTATGTGTGCGTTAGAGTGCTGTGTCAATGTAATTTTTTTAAGATCCAATGTTTTGGAGGTTACATATCTACACCTTTTCACTTATAATATCATTGATCGCACCTATCGCCATCGTTGGAGAGCGTCTCAAAGGAAATGGTGGGATAGTGTCTTGGGATAGTGTGTTTCTGAGGGAACTTCTTACCGCAGCCGCTCAGGTTGTGGTTTCTCAAAAGAGTTCAGCATGGAGTTCGTCAAGGACGCTGTGAATGAAGAAGTTATTGCAAGTTCGGAATCGCGGGATACCCTTGGTGTTGCAAGCGTCAGGGTTTCGTCGCTTACCATCAGGTGAGAATAAAAAGTATACATACTTAGGTACCTACTTACCTATACAAAATGATAAAATTATACTTTCTAGGGACCTAAATATAACAAATAACTTTAAAAAGAAAAAGAAATACCTAACACGTGTTTATTTTTAAATATGTTTTCCGTATGCATGCAGCACAAAAATAAAAATCAATATGCAGCATAGCAACTCATCTGGACGATTTAAAATAAAACCGCGGAGCGCTACACAGGGCGGAAGGCTAGTCATAAAAAAAATATAAAAAACTTTGGTCACTGGCTGTAAAACGAAGGAGGCTATGCCGCGCCTGGGAGATTCAAGGAATAAAAAACGAAAAAATAAAAATGCCGTAAAAAGGCATTGGCGGGGTAATAGAAGAGCGAGGGGCGCGGGGGGAGCTGTTCCTCGAACTTCCCACCGCGCCATTTCGAAAATCGATCACGCGGCGCGTGTGTGGACCGTTTTGGATTTCAAACTGAACTACATAAAATTCTACAAACTTTTCGTTTAAGGGACTATGTACCTTAATACACCGCACTAGGGCTCATTTCAGAATATACCTAGATTAACGCAAATGTATGGGTGACCCACACACACATACGCATGTGAGATACCAAAATATTAAATGGTGGCCTCGTCCCGCCAAAATAGATTTTTTGTACGCAAGTATTTCGGACAAAAGTAAAGAAATCGAGGGCCATGGAATAAACTTTTTTGGAGTTCTTTTTAGGCATTGCTTATTTTAAATTAGTAGGTAACCACTATTAATCTTGGTAAAAGAAATTTAAATAAAAGAGACTTGATTTTTTAAATGGATTACATTGCCCTCGTAAATAAACGCATTAAGTATAAATTCATGTTTTTTATGTATCTTATAATTTTTTCGTTATACTTTGGTTTGGAAGTAGGCTATAAGGCCTACTTACTACTGGGTACTAACAGGAACTTACTTGACAGACTATAAGTTATCTAAATATGCAGTTTGGTAATAACTAAACATAGGTACTTACGGCTACTTATGTAGCTATTATAGGGCCGTGTAGCGATAGTGACGCCCGCGTGCAGAGAATACTAAATATTAGACCAATATAGTAAGTCAACATACCTACCAACAATTATTTGTTTAGGGTAGGGAAAGATATTTTATTTAAAAATAACAAAGTGTACGTTTTTTTTTACTTTCACCAGAAATGTCTACGTCACTCTCAGCCAGAGGTTAATCTCGAAAACAAAATAGTTTCAATTAAAAAAGCGTTAAAAAGGGAGCACGAGTTCGTTGCCCTTCCTTAGCTTCTGCCATCTGTACTGTACAGTGTACTCTACTGTACGCACAAGGTGGTACAAGTCTACGTTTAATTGAGCAGATGACTTTAAAATTATATAATTTTGATGAACATTGTACCACTAATATTTAATGCATTTATGTTTGCTTTTATTGATAATATTACCTATCTTATTATTCCTTCGTATCGGCATTGATGCAAGGTGTATTTAAAAAAGAACTCTTCAAATAACTATAACGAATGAATAGCAAAATATAATATTGTAATGTAAAACATGAAAGCACTTGTGTTTCCTACTGTTTATGGATTTTAAAAACTTTTTATAAAAATATGGTAGCTACGAAAAGTACCTACTTTACTTATTGATTAAATCAGTAAATTCGTCTCATAGACGTACTTTATTTGTGCTATGCAGATCAGTAAGAAGGCAGGGCTCGGGTGATATGTCTCAATTAATAGCGCTATCACGAAGATACCTATGTGTTATGTGTAGTGTAGTGTAGTGTATGCAACGGGAATGACGCAATCACGTCCTTACTTCTTTAGTACCTAGTAGAGTTTAGAATGTTATTTGTGTCGCTGTATTTCTTGTTTTTTTTTAAATCAGGCAATTTTTCGTGTGAGAAATGTATGATATTTAAAAATAAGTTTATTCTTATTATGGTGATCCTCAAAGAAAAGTAGTGTAACCCAAAAATATATTTTTTTTGGTAAAAAACGAGACTCTCATAAAGCATGAAATACCTGTACATATTATACAAATACAATATACCTGTACATGTTATAAAGTTGAATGTATAAAGTTAAGCTAGTAAACATGAGTTGGAAGAGAAAGGTGGGAAAATTCCAGTGCAAATTGCTTAGATTGTATTACATTCAAGCGCTCAAGTTCGCCGTATAAACTACAGTGTGATAGCTTAGGCTTGGTACGTTGGTATACATAGATTCGAGACTTTTACATTTTCATTATAGGTACCTACGTAATAACTATCAATTTCGAAACGACAGTAGCATTTTCGACCGTAACTGAACTCTGAAGTGAGCGAAGGTCGATTTACTCGAACAGATGGCTACAATAGGGATGTTGACTGACATATCAAATCAGCTCCTTTTTATTGAATGTCAAAATGATAGTTTTGTAGTTATAGTGTTTTGTATGAAATACTGACCTGTGATGTCATTCGTATGCACCATCAGATGATCTACTTTTTGTAAAAACTAAAAATCATCAGAATTATCTGTTTGAAGTTCTAGAGTATTTTTACTTCTGAAAAAGAGTGTGTTTGACCGCAATCTCACCATGGTAAGTGATGATGAGGCCGAAGGTGGTAAGCAGACAAAGCTTAGATGGGAACTGGCTCTCAAGTGCAGCTGTTGGAATACACCGATAGGTGCTTGGCGATAGATTTTCAACTTGAGAGTGGTAGCCAGCCATTCGGATGCTACAAAGTATCCTACCACCGTGCTATGGTTTCTTCACGGTGTTTTCCTTCACTGAAAGTTCAAGCTCATTGTAGGATTTGATCCCACGATCTTCGCCGCTGTATCCGACGTCACTACCACTGAGATTTCAACGCCTTAAATTCGTTTTATACACTGGTTAGTGTTTGATAACTTTTCTTTAATTATAGGCAACATCCCAAAGTTGATAATGGTACTACCATCCTCGAGTTACCATCATGGTAGCCAGTTGTAACTTGCTGATGTGTTATGGCAACTTGACTAGATATCCAGATCCCTTCTGTCTTCATTTACATTATCACATTCGGCCACTTTGTCACATGGTGAGATTGTAGAGCAATCCAATCCAGGTAAAAAATCCTTGAAAGCTGCAATGTGACTGGAGGAAGATAATTAAGCTATCCTATCTACAGAAGGTAAGCAATAGTTCCATCCCTTGAACGCTTTGGTGAATTTAAGTAAGCAGCACTAGATGGTTTTAAGGATACGAATGTTGTTAGAAAAAATCTTAGCTGACTCATTACTACTTATTTATTTGCACATGAGTTCTTTGCAGTATCCGCCGTTGAAAATCAGTCACACAAGCACCTACGATATGTGTGTTCCGGGTTAATTGATGAGCTAGTTGTCTTTTAGGCTTTTTAAAATGTCAGCAACACAAACCCCGTTGTACATATAGCTACGAGACCCGGCAGCTTCACAGTCTTCTCAAATGAAATACTTGGTGATTGAAATGAAATGAAATGAAATTGTTTATTCATCCAAATAGGCCTTCACAGGCACTTATGAATAGTCAGACTCTAAATGCTCGGTTCGGAAGGTTGCATTCGCTGAGAAGTACCGGCAATAAACTCAGATGAGATTTGATAACAACTGATCTGGTAGTAGTCCGGGTAAATATTATGTAACCATTGGTTAAGTGATATTTGTAGTTAAACTACAGTGTACCATGGACATTGAACCTGAGTTTGGGGCCAGCGATATGAGGCAGTTCATTCACTTAAAGCGATAAACGCTTTTTATCATCAAAATACACAATTGACTGAGTTATGTTCAAAAAGCTCCATCAAATAATTTTAAATTAATTTAATTCTCACGTCTGTCTTCTCCAACCATGGCCCAATTCTAGTAAATATGGTATTTATGTCACATTGGATACACGCCATGTTATCTCCTGGGCATATATGACGGCATATTCTTAGATTTTTGGGATATTGTAGTGATTTAAAGTAAGCTAGTTTTAAAAAAAAAACAGTGTTTCCTAGTGAGAATGTCCACGGCCTGGGTTTGGGATAGTATCAGTAGATAGTGATATATTTGTTTTTTTTTTTATAAACTTTCTATTAAATTAAATTTCTATTGGACCAAGTACCAAACTAGAGTTGGTTGAATGATTGAGGAATTATAATTTTTATATCAAAAAATAGGAAATAAATAAATAAATTGTAAAGTAAATGAAGTGAAATCAACGACATAATTAATCAGTAACGGTCAGTAACATAAGCACTGAATAAACCCAAATATACAAAGCACCATACATATCTATAATATAGAAAAATAAAGTGACTAAGTAAATAGTTTCGTAAATAACTGTACGAAAACCGACATAATAAAGATTTCTACAACATGGATAGTTTCGTAATTTATAATTTTAGCTACTTATGTTGCTGACCGTACCACAAATAGGAGCATTCTACAGAATAACCATGTTAAATGCTGAAAACCAGGTTAAAGTTTATTAAGTTAATCTTGTATGGAATGGAGAGTACAGAGCGTCGATATCATCCTATAATTAAATTATTAGGTTTACCCTATATACACACACTGAAGCGGTCAACGTATGAAAGGAAAATAAATTAAGAACCTGACTCCACCGCCCTTTGACTAACTGAACGTTTCAGTTTGAATTGCGCCCTTCACCGTGAAGTATCGTGAGAAAACCTCGTCCAAGAACAACACTGACCCCAAGTCTTATCCGTATTAGGCTGTGTCTTCAGGATATACTGTACTCGCCATTCCTCGCGGTTTCACCCACGTTCAAGTATAAAAATATAGCCTACGCTACTCAGGGATAATGTACCATTCTAATGGTGAAAGAATTTTTAAATCTATCCAGTAGTTTTTGAGTTTATTCGTTACAAACATACAAATCTTTCCCCTTTATAATATTAATGTAGATAACTGGCGGTGTATAGTTGCCCAATATTGCTTGACATCTATATCTAGACTAATATTAATGAAACTTGTAAATGCTATTCCAAAAATCACTGCGATAGAATCTAATCATAATGCAAAAACAACGTACCCTAGGATTGTACTTATACGTGGAGCCAGGCGCGGTCCGAAGGGGGGGGGGGTCATAGGGGACATGACCCCCCCCCAATCGTACACGTAAATTGAAACATCATCTAAAAATTTACAAAAAAAAAAACTACAAATTTGCCTCTATCTGCGATGCATTTACTCGACATATTTTATTATTAGTGATCCCCGAGCTATAGAAGTTACCACCGGTTCGGAAGATGAAATACCTTGTATCTATAAGTTACCATCAGGAATACTAGTAGTTACATGATTGAAAACGTGATTCGAAACTATGTAATTTGATACAAAAAAAATAATCACACGATTTAAGCTTACCTAAACTTACATAATATACAAGAAAGACAGCATGTACAAAAAATCATAATTTACTTTATTTTCAACAGTTGTTTTTATTATTGCGCATTATAATCTGTCACTAATTTCAGAGAATCTAACGGCAACTTTTCCGAGTGTTTTTGCAATCGACCTCGGTGATTTTTTTGAATAAGTAGGTACTTACTGAACATTTTAATAATGTTTACTTATGTAACTTCGACTACAGGTGCATTACCTACTTGTTTAATAGGTAGGTAGGTAAGTATACTAGTAAAAATACTGGCAACACCCGTCCATAAAAAATACCTCTTTATACAGTTAAGTAAATAAATACCTATATCCCTAATAAATAACATTGTCAACTCAAGCAAATGTTTATTTACTCTTAATGACTATTTATTGAAATAGCTTTAATTAGGTAAGTAATGAGTGACAGATATGTAGTTACCTAATAAAAGGTTTGTTTATGAAGTACACACTTAAGTAGGTATATATGAGAAGCTGCTGTTTTTTTTTCAGAAGTTATTAGAAATAGGTGGACCTACATATTCAATAGAACTACTTACCTATTAAATATCAATACGGAATTAGTTTACCTGTAGCTACCGATATCTACCGTAATAACAACTTAGCATACATAACGTAAGTACCTACCTACCAATTTCTATATTCTTATAACAAAATTCTAAGTGAAGAAAATGTGAAGGGACTCGGCCATGACTTGCTCAAAAATATAAAATGAATTTTTAGATTATTGATTCCGTAAGCCGCCTCACTGACTATACAATTTTTATAAGTGTAATACAAAACACACACTAGCACATTTTTCATCCATACGACAACTACACATACGGGAAATAAACTCACACTACTGTAATTTTACATAGAAAATCAGCCGTTCTCCTCTCTAGCCTATCGAAACCTAGTAGCGTAGTATAGAAAAAAAAAACTTCAAAATAGTACGGCATCACTCGCTTTCCTGCAATATTACACGAATATGAAACCGTAAAGTATAATATTTAACGAGCGATAAAGTTCAGTTTCGTTCGCACTTAGGTACACACAGTCCGTCTCGTTCTCGCTACCGAACGCTTTCGAGTTTTCCCGTTCACGATCCATCCAACTCAAAATATGCCAAAAATGACGTCGAGCCAGCCAATGTTGTTTCGAATTCGAAAACAGTGTCTCGCGTTTCTTTCTACGGACACCGCGCGCCCGCTCGCTATTTATTATTTTGGAATTTTCCAATCGACTAATTATTATTGCTCGTCGTAAGTTTTACAAACAAATTCGTATCTGCTTCGTTTTTTTGCGATTAGCGCCAAATAGGAAAGTCGTAAGTGGCAATGTCGTTAAGGTCGATTTTATCGCAACCGTGACAGCTAACCGGCTGAGTTGAGACGTCGGGTCATTCGGGAATACTACACTACGACACAGCTCCGTTGAAATCGGTCGCATTGAACATAGAAAATTCTGACAGCTCGGAGCCGTCACAAGAAAATAATGTCGTTTTTATTACATTTTTTGATAAATTATTATTCTAGTTTCGATTCGGCAAAGTACAAGCGGCCTTATCGATTTTCCTATTTAGCGCGCGATAGTATTTTATACATTTTCGAAAGGTCCACTGCGCGTCTATGCGCTTTCGAAAAACATTTTACAAAGTATTTTCTCGGCAGCGAACGGACGTCGAGCGCGGTGCCGTAAATTGGTAATAATTCCGTCGATTACACAGTAATATAGTGGCCGAATATGGGTTAGCGGCGAGGCGAGGAGTACACTACTGAGACCGTGCGACCGTTGACTTCTGTGCTGTGCTGTGATAGAAACATCTGAAAAGTATCTATAGTGTTAAGTTTTGTTGAGTTGATAGCCGTGTCTGATGCATTCCGATCGTGAAAGTGTACAGTTATTGTTTTTGTGCTGTAACGGATGCTGAAGCCAGCGCAGGGGCGGCGAGGATGATCATATGTAGACACGCATTTTACGCCGCTTCTGGAAATCGGCTACTTGTGTAAGTACTCATTAGACCTTTCTAGAATGACCTCGCATGGCCCTGCACTAGCCACGGCGAGCTGTGCACTCGATCTGCAGCCTTACACTAGACTCCCATTAGTTGGAAGTCCTCTGTTCACTTAGCAACACTTGTATCCCCACCTAAACAACTAGTTATAGGTTACTTCTGCTTGCAGTGCAGGGAATTTTGACCCCAAAACACTCAATTAATTGTCTCTGATAAGGTCCTTTAATATACCACTTACCATGTAGCATATTTGAAATATGTTTAACTATTATTAATAGTGCTAACGAAAGATAATTTATTTTTAAACACTTTATTCTTTAAGTTTAATCTATATACTAATATTTTATAGTCCTTCATGCTTCACAATTACCTACAGTATGGTAGCTATTATGTTTAAAATAAGTAATTGAGTTATTAAATTTGTTACTTAATAGACATTTAATTAAGTAATACAATTCAGTTTTTCACAGTAGAGTTATTCTTATTGACTTATAATTTGGTTTACTTCCTGTATCATTTGATCGTTAAATCTAATTTTGGCATAGATCTTCTAATAGTTGCTTTTTAATTTTCAATCAGGGAGTTTGTTTGATATATTTTATCAAATCTCTTATTATACGGACTTCAGAATTTACCTATTGTATTTCTGAAAATACATTACATCACCAAGTAAATAACAATTGCATACCACTTTCAATGACTATTGGTGAAAGTCAACTATTTGCTTTGGTCTGTAAAAACAAATTTAAAATGTGTATCTACTGACATTTCAAAAAACTTTTTACCTATTTAATGACAAAATCATAGTTTATTATTATTATAGTTTTAAATTAAATAATAAACAGTGACGTCATAAAAATATACAGCCTCTAAATCATAGGGTACTTTGTAGTAGTCACCCAGCTGGCTACCACTCTCAAGTTGAAAATCTGTTGCCAACCTACCTGTGTGTTACAACAGCTGTTTTTGAAGCCTTTTCTTTCCTAAGCTATATTTCATAACAACCTCATCACTTAATATGTGTATATATAATATATTAAATGAGAAAAGACAGCCAGTACCTATAGCCAGTTTTTTTTAAATCCTTGTCGAGTTTCTTATCGATTCAAGTCAGTTGAAGACTGACTTCTATACTGATGGTAACTTCTGTAGCTATATAATTGCCCTTGGGCTCGAACTGAATGAATGGGTTTGACTTTGGTCAAAACCTATCCAAAGTAAAAAAATTATAAAATATACCTAAATCATAAAAAGGTTGAATTTAAAAAAAATCACCTGTAATGATCATTCAATAGGGATGTTGTCTGTATTCAAGATTAATTATTAAATTAAGTACTTACTTAATACAAAGCATTTATGTAATAAAAAAAAACTCCATTCATGATTAAAAAAAAATGATTTTTCACTATTCCATGTTAATTATGCTGCTATCTATGTATCTTTCCCAATTATTTGTGGTTGGCATAATGTGAACTTTTCTTCCATTCGGTCCTTCTATCCGTTGTATCGGAGTTCACTCCATTCTTACTCATATCATCTCTCACACAATCCATCCATCTCTTTGGGTCTTCCTCGTCTGCAGTTTTTCTGTGTCTTATTGGAAATATTATCGGATGGTGTAATAATACAGGCTGTGGATTATTATTTTTATTAATCGGGTTCGATTCCTGGCTTGGGAAATCATTTTTTCTGAAAATGGCCAGTCTAAATCTAATGATGTGGTTTTATTTTTAATCATAAGCAGTTTAGGATTTGGCCATCCACACCCACTTGAAAAATTCACCCTGTATACAGTGCTGAGTAGGTATATCCATAAAATGTTAAAAAAGGAAAAGCCTGTGTTTATGTGATAAAACAAGTAGAAATGAAGCAAAACTAAACAAGCACGTCAAGTAGGTTCCATTCAATTTTATTCCTTCACAATGATTCTCTTTCCTTTTACCTAATAAATAAAAATATATGAGATTATTATCATTCTTCACTATGAGTAACTTTATATTGTTTGATCACAATTGCACCAAAGTATGTTATAATCTGAAGCCGGTAAGTTTTGTCTGCTAAGGGAACTGACTCTCTAGTGCAGCTGCACTCGGATTCAGACAAGATCAAACAAACTAGCTTCTATTAGCATGTAATTGTGGAGGAACATTAATAAAATATTATTGATCATATCCATTGTACCTACTTTTAGTAGCTAATAAAGATATTCAATTATTTGAATATGATAAAGGAATACAAATTTTGTTTTTACATATAACTAGTGGGCTCAGCAGACGTTGTCCTGCCCTGTAATTAAAACAAAACATAGAACCCGATTCCAGCGACCCCTACCATGTCCAATTTGTGAATCTAAACAATCTGTCATCTGTCTGCCCGATCTCGAGACATGTCAAAAAGTCGTTCTATACAAAATGTATGACAAAAATAATTGTCTTCATAATTCTTTTTTGTCCATTTTTCTTATTTTTTAATAGTTATTCTGCTACTCCAGGCGGCGACGAATCTAACAAATCAAAAACCATGAAAATGTGTCCAGCCGTTCTCGAGTTATAAATAGTGTAACTAACACGACTTTCTTTTTTATATATAGATAGATATATGACAGTCCACATCCACAAAGACGCGCTCCACTCTTTTTCCTAATCCCTTATAGTGCAAGTGTGCATCCTTTCACTAGTGTTGTAGTGCTGTCGATAGTCTATATATGTATATTTCGATATGCAGCATTAGGAAAAAGAGGCACATCTAGGTGGATGACACTACCTATAATTTGTAATTAAATTCTTATCGATATTTCTGACTCTCAACAGTAAGACTTCATACCTCAATATGCTATGGTTAGGGATATAATGATGATTGGTAATTCATACAGGATTCAGTACCCAAAAAGAGTGGGTGCTAATAGGACCCTATTACCGCAGAGTAAAGTTCTCTTTATACTGTGCTATGACTTAGGTGAAGCTATTAGTGTTAAAAGTGACAAGGCTGTATTTTTCTAACTGTAATAGAGAGAATCAGTCCCCAGCTGGACTTTGTAAGGCTAATCGTATGACGCAGGTGACGCAGCACAGCACAGAACAGATTTTGCCGGACAGGGCAGGCGACGCAGACTGTGTGCAACTCAACTATACAAACACATTCGCGTCCTAGTACAAAGAATAGACGTGTTCGTGAGCATTCCGATTATGATTTCCTTCCTTGGGAATTCCTCCTCCTAAAGGCGACATACAGACCCCGCAGAAATCTGTTTCGGCACTGCAACACAACGACGCGCAGGGCAGGACAGACTTATGTCTGCGTCGCACGTGCCTTGCCTACGCCGCAGCGTACGTAGCTTCTCAGTACATTCATGCATTACAGAATTTGCTCTATCCTGCGCTGCGTCGACGCCTGGCAATACATTGGTTGGACATCTGTCAATCAAACATACATTTGAACAATTAAAAACATTAAAAAAACGATTAATAAGGTACATTATGAAGGATTCAAACTTGTCTGTGGACTTTGAAACTACTCCTTTAAATATTAGATTTTGAAATGTGACGTTACGAAATTTAGGACCCCTCCCACCCCTTGTAACATCGTCCACCCGCTCCCCCTGTAGGTGTGACGTAATTTATGGATGGCCGCGTTGTTAGATGAAATATCTTAACAAGTTGTTCCGCGAATATCAATTAATGTTGTTTGTATCAATCATTTATAAACATATGTCAATAATATGAATATTGTATTGTATAGGTAATTGTGGGTAAACACGTGGACTTAAACATTGTGAGCAATGTTGCCAAGTCAATTTCTCGATTCCGCGAAATACTATTATATTACCTACGAAAAAAAGTTTTATTAATCGTAGTATCTCTCTCACTCATTCTATCGATGCATCTTTGCCAGTACAGTAGCAATTTATGGAGGCGACAAACTCTTCAAAGACAGTACTGCTTCTTAGGTTGTTTTTTCGGCCAAGTTGTCCAAATTATGGAAAATGTAGAAGTCTGGTGAGATGATAGGCTTGTAACTTTTTACCCGAAACGTAATTTCAATACGAGATTCATCCGCGTATTTGAGATGGAAAGTAATATAGAACTCGGGGATAATGTAGCATTAAATTCGGGAGTTTTTTTTATTTTTTTTATACCACTAGGTGGCAAACCAGCCTACCAAATGAGTGGTTACCGTAGCCTATGGACGCTGGCAACACCAGAGGCGTCACGAGCGCGTTGCCGACCTTGCACAAACCTTCTTACTCTTCTTTTGAATAACCCCATTACCTGCCACATCCAAACATACAAACTTCTCTCTTAATATGTAGATAGAATATTCGGATAAACGCATAACTTCGAATTTCTACAAACATTTATTCTACTTAGCTAGATTTTGAGTGACTGAGAAAAATACTCTTCTTAAAACTTAGCTGCAATACTTACTACTACAGCACTCTTATGCCAGACTGTCTACCTAATGGTAAGTGGCCACGGTCGCCTCATTTATTAAACTTATAAGGCAAGTCGTAGGCTGTTTTACTAAGTTAGCGTATAACCAGCTTGCTGCCAACGCTATATATGGTACCCAGGAAGAATACGAATAGAAAGGGCTTTATATCAAAGGTCACATGTTTAGCTTCCGTCTTTGGTAACTGTTTTTTTAGAGTTCCGTACCGCAAAAGGAAAAAAATTGAACCCTTGTAAGATTGTTGTCCGTCCGTCCGTCCGTCTGTATGTCCAAGACCCTTTATATCGGGAACGCGTGGAGGTATCGAGTTGAAATTAAATGATATACTCAGGTGTACATTCACTTGAAGCTGTGAAAAAATCTAACTTCTAAGTTAACGTAAAAAAATGAAACGGCCGTTTATGCAGCACGCATATTTGACGCTCTCAAGGGAACCAAAATTTATAGGGTACTTTCCGTTGACCTAGAATCATAAAATTTGGCAAGAAGCAATGTCATGTAGCACAAGTAAAGGAATAAATCCGAAATCCGTAAATTTGCAAATATATTTAAAATCGAATCGAAAAAATATTGAAAAAAATCCTCGAGACTCCATTAAGTACCGTGATGAACGAACTATTTACACACCTACAAGATCCTTCAACAGTATTTCCATATACTTGTAATTTATGTTTACGAAAGAAGGGTTTAAGTGGTCATTTTGTATGAGTTACGTTTCCCCATTCCCTGCAGCCAAAACTAGTTTTAAAAAATATGATAATCTCTCCCCCGCGATCCGGTGTGATGTTACTTATTTCTTCCCGGGATAAAAATCCTATCTTATTCCAGGATATATTTGTGTGCCAAGTTTTATAAAGATCGGTTTGATAGTTTCGAAGTTCAATTTTATATATATTATCTCCCCCGCGGTCTCACCTGCGTTCCCGTGGGATCTTATCTTTTCCCGGGACAAAATATAGCCTATGTTCATCAGGAATAATGTAGCTTTCTAATGGTGAATGAATTTTTCTAATCGGTCCAGTAGTTTCAGAGCCTATTCAATGCAAACCAACAATCAAATCTTTCCTCTTTATAGCATTAAGTACTTATAGAAAATATCTACAGCGTTAAAACTATGTATGTCGTCGTATTATGAGTCTTATTTATAGATATAGTAGGGTCGCTTGTAATTTGCGGTCTGCGGTCCGTCTTGGACTTGCCCCTTTATAGTTCTTGAGTAATATTCGATCAACTTTGCTGCGATTGTTTTCCGAATTAGGTAAGAGTACTTTGAAACTCTGCATTTCTTGCATGCATTTGCCGGTTTTTGTACTTCGATGAAAGTATTTTTCCGCGTGATTTAAGGGATTTTTAAAATCCTTTCTAAACGGATGCCTACCTGTGTGCCAAATTTCATGTTTAACCCAGCGGTTTGTGTATTAGATCAGTTAGGAGGAACTAGTTTGTGGATATTCTTATTTTTCTAATTTTCTCTTAGATCTTGACAAGTTGTCATCGTAACTAAACGATTTTTTGTACGTAAGAAACTGTCCCCAATTTCCGCCATATTAAAATCAATTCAAGATTCAAAATGGCAGCTAAGTTCTATCAATTTCAAGAAGTCGAAGGCAATGCTAAGCTTGAAATGAACTGTGTCTATTTCTGTGAATGTGAAAAACTGTTTTAATCGAAAACGTGTACCTAATGTCTGACGGCCATGTTTCTTATCTCTCGTGACAGATATTAGAAAAAAAGTTATGATACTGCTTGTTTGTTCATAATAGCTTAAAGTTTATGACGCAAATAAATACAGCACGTAAACAAGTGTCGGATAATAGAAAGAGACAACCAGCACACAATCGGTTTGTTTATAAAATTCGATAATGATTTAAGAACGTAAAATTTAGCAGTTAAGCATCATTTTCGAATAACAATTTTATATCAAAATGTTTGTTTGTTCCGTTCATCCGATTGCGATGAAATGGTGAGATTACTGTTTTTTAGGGTTCCGTACCCAAAGGGTAAAAACGGGACCCTATTACTAAGACTTCGCTGTCTGTCCATCTGTCTGTCACCAGGCTGTATCTCAAGAACCGCGATAGCAAGACAGTTGAAATTTTCACAAATTATGTATTTCTGTTGCCGCTATAACAACAAATACTAAAAAAAAAACAGAGGGGCTCCCATACAACAAACGCGATTTTTTTTCCTTTTTTGCTCGATATCAAAAATGGCAACAGGTAGGCACTTGAAATATTCACAAAATACTCAGTTGTATTTTTACTTTAATAATAAATAAGTAATAAAATAAAATAAAAATTTTACAACAAACGTAATTTTTTTGCCGTTTTTACCTCGTGCGCGAGTCCGACTCGAACTTGGCCAATTTTTTTTATTTCATAGAAGTATTCACCCGTGCTATCGATGCATCTTTGTTAGAGCAGTCCCAAGGTATCGATGCCCTTCTTGAAGAAATCATCTGAACGGGAGCCTTCATAGGAACTGCCTCTTGCCTACTGGACAAAAAATCAATATCCGAGACGCAGTACAAAAGGCAGTTGGTAGGGTTTTTTTTATACCTACCAAAAGTAACAACGAAGCTGACGGGTCACCTGGTGGTAAGTGACTACCGTCGCCTATAGACATTGGCAATACCAAGGGGAGTGCCAATGTGTTGTACACCTTATTACAATGCCTTAACGGCAATTGGCTCTCAAGTGCAACTGCCGGAACACACCAACAGGTGCTTAGCGACAGATTTTCAACTTAAGGGTGGTAGCCAGACAGTAGAGTACTACAATTTACCCTATCACCGTGCTATGGTTTCCTCACGATGTTCCATCACCGAAAGCTCAAGCCCATTGATTCGAACCCACGACCTTCGCCGCGGTATCTCTTAGATATCGCGGTATCTCACCCATAAATATAAAAAAATGTATTATCTGGTAACATTTCCTATATCCTAATAAAGAGTAGATCTATAAATACCTATACATAACATTAACGAGTGAGTGGCCATGGCCAATTCCAAGATTGCCAAGTCACTGCCACCTCTCGTTTTTGCTGTTCGTCAGTGACGCACGAAGCGCAAGTAAATAGAAAAAAAAAAAACAAGATTTGGTTCCGCAGTTGTCATTTTTTGAATAACCCACGTCAGAGGGTCTAGTCTAGTGTCCTTGAAAGAATTAGATCCTTTAACTCTTTCGAACGTGTTTGGAGTTAGAAATTATTATTGATGGATTGATGTGGTTGGTATCATTCCACAGGTCGTGAGTTAGATTCACATCAAATACATACATTTGCGTGAATAATAATAGTAGTAATATTTATTTATTTTGCCAAACGACTTTTTAAAAGAAAACATAAAAATATATAATAATAAACTATAAATTGGTTAAATATACACAAGTATACGGGTCTTCTGTAGGGATTGCTTCCGGTAATTTCCGGTACTGAATTTCCCGGGAATTCCCGAAGTAGAAGGAGCGTACGCAAACAATCCAATGAAGTGAAGCAACGTGCACGACGTTGTGTGCACAGTGCACGTACGTCATCCCACGTGACCCGCAAAGCACACGATCGCTAACGGCTTCCTTTTTCAACTTCGGCTTCCTTTACTGTGCTTCACTTTAAGTGCGCGGGGCTCTGTGTACCTATAACAAAAACATAATACGCTGATGCCGATGAATTTCAGCAGTTACGAAGGAAACCGTTAAAAAAGGCCACACAAAAAGCCGCATTACAATAAAAAAGCCACTCCCGAAACGTTTTCAATCGGCACTTTGAATGGTTCGTCACACGTCACCGGTTTTCAGCGATCCTCAAGGCTGCTGATGTCATTCCGTGACCTCATGTACCTAATTTGATTTTTTTCAATCTAGCTTGATTAGAATATACTCAGTTGAGGAGTTTGCAAGACGGAGATAAAAGAACTAAGTGTTATTTAACTAACATCATGTTATGACCAATAGGAGCGGATCATCAATGAAAAACCGGTCAAGTCCGCGAGTCGGACTCGCGCACCGAGGGTTCCGTACAAACTTGTAAATAGTTCCTTCATCACGGTAATGGAGTCTCGACGATTTTTTTCGATAACCTTATTTGAGGTAGGTGCCAATTAAGCTAGACCTCTAAATTGTATGAGCGCCGATACAACTCAGAGGTCTATCTTAATTGGTGGTAACTATGTATGTATGGGGACATCCTTTAATTTTCAACTTTTTTTATTATTTGGAATTTTCCCTTTATTTGTGCTGTAAGCTTTGCTTTTTGCCAAATTTCGTGATTCTAGGTCAACGGGAACTACCATATAGGTTTTCGACCCAAAACCTATAGGGTACTTCCCGTTGACCTAGAATTGTCAATTTTGGTTATAAGCAAGGTCTTACAGCACAGGTAAAGGGAAAATTCCGAAAAATGAAAACAGTTGAAAATTAAGGTAAATTTTGGTATGTATTTACAAGTTTTCGCGAAAATCAAAATTTGTCCATATCTTTTTATCGTGTTGATTCAGGACCTTGATTTTTATACACCTAATAGGGACTATAGACCTCAGTATTTGGTATAAATTTCAACTTGCTAGGTCCACTCGTTCCTGAGATAATCGGTGGTGACACACGGACAGACAGACAGACAAACGGACAAAAAAGTGATCTTATAAGGGTTCCTTTTTTTACCTTTTGAGGTACGGAACCCTAAAAATGTTGCAAAAACGTGGAAAGTTTATACTTTTTGAGAGCTTCCGTTGCTTGCGCTGCGTAAGATCGTGATGAAACTAAGACAGCCTTTCCCGATATTATTAATGGTCTCTTAGTGCCCCCTTTTTTATACCATTAGTGATAACCAAAAGTGAGGCATGCGGGTCACCTGATGGTAAGTGACTACCGTCGCCTATAGTGGTAGGGGAGGCAATGATGCTAAATTTGTAGTTACTCGAGCGTCTTTGGGACCTACTGGAATTTGAAGATTAGGTGGAATAAAGAAAAAAAGGTTATGTGATATTTTCCCCTTCAGCGGTGGGGGGAGCGTCTACAGGGTTTCAAAAATGTAAAAAAAAACAGTCACCAAGAAATACTCGAGCGCGTCAGATATTAATAGGGTAGTCGCGCCACGTCTGTCTGATAACGGAAATATAATAATCTGCCGTTTTGCGTGGTGGGGGTGGCCGTACGAAGGGGTCGAAAATATTTAAAAAAAAAATTTACTCGAGCGCGTCAGACATTGATAAGGGATGTTAAGTGAACCCTCCAGTAGCTCCTATTTTAAAGACTGACGATTTGGACGCGACCATCAGTCAGGGCCGATTTTTGAAAATGCAAAAAAAAATCGTGACCTTGATTTACTCGAGCGCGTCAGATTTTTATACAGGCGGTTCTTCTTGATGGCCTTGTTGTACTGACCCATAATCTGACAATTATGTTGAGGGATTTCCTTAATCTGACGGTTTGAAAAAAAAAATATATAAAAAATATCGAAATCTCGAAAATGCTTCAAGATATCGAAAAAATGTTTGTACAAAAGTTGTAGAGAATTTAATCTTCTACAATATTTATTAGAATACATATACCAAAAAACCCATAGGAAACGAGATATTTGCAATAAATGATTTTTTGACCTTTGATCTTGAAAAATCAGTAGTCGCGGGCACCCTAAGATAAGTAGCTTTTGAGTCAAGTTTTAGGGTGTCAAAATAAAGGTTTATACAAGTTAATAGGTGACTATCTCTCATTCTGAGGTGAAACTCATAATATTCCTGGACTATACACTTAATAATGATTTTAGCTACTTCGGCTTGTGCAAATCGGCAGATTAAGATATTTCCGTGATTCGTGACTAATTTCCTTCAAAATAAAAAAAAAACTAATCGCGCTCGAGAAAATCCAGGTGACGTTTTTTTTTTGCAACTTTGCGAGTCTCCAATTTTCTTTCGTCACGCCCAATTTGTCAGATTATTGAAATGTACACTATTTTGCATGTAACTAACTTACCTTACCTTAATCTGACGCGCTCGAGTATTTCAAACCATCGATTTTTTTTTACTAATCTGACGGGCTACCCTAGGCGTTCGACACTACATAGAGGGCTCAGATTTGGTGAGAGTACTTCACAAGGTGCAAGGTTGCCCCCTTATGTTAATCTGCCGCGCTCGAGTAAATCCCGAAATCCCCTATTCGCCTCCCCTACCATAGGCATTAGCAACACTAGGGGGATTGCGGCACACCTTATTAAAACGCCTTTACGGCTTTACCCATTTTGCCGTGATCAGCGGACCCAAACCCAGACCCAAAGTTATTTTTATTGACTGCTGCACATTTATACTGCACGTTCCCACCAAATCCTACTAATATTATAAATGCGAAAGTATGTTTGGATGTGTAGATGTTTGTTACTCTTTGACGCAAAAACTACTGAATGGATTTTAATGAAACTTGGCACACAGGTAGATCATATACTGGAATAACATATCTATATAATACTTTTTATCCCGGAAAATATAACGGAAAACTAGTACTCTATAGAATAGATTTATGTGTCCGAAACACAGGTCATAAAAGATGTTAACATAAATGTGTGAGAACCAACTATGCTTTGCCGTTAGGCGTGCAAACATTATTTTTAAACTAGATTTACACCAATAATTATAAAATAAAACACTCTGCAGCTTGACTTATGAAATTATCTTTTTTGAATTTATTTTTAGGGGGTCCTGCCTACCCCAAGTTAAGAAACACTGCTCTAAGGGTTTGAGCTCTAGATTACGTAGATAATGTTTGACCTCTTTCTAGCTTTGTCGAGTTCACAGAGCTCGTAAACTCGATACCTCTTTACGGAATGAGTGAAATAGATGCAAGTCACCATAGCGGCTATATTGCATTGTTCCGCGTTGGAATTTAGTTTTTGTAATAATAATTGTACTGGGAGTAACGGTTTACGTGGAAAAGTTCGATTCTTGTAAGTCCATTTAGAAAGTGGTGTACGCTTTTTAGTATCATTAATTTTGTACTTAGAATAAAATTATAGGACATTGAATAGGCTCTTGAAATTTTCCTCCACCAGACTACCAGTTTTGAAGAAACTGGCTCCTAGAACAGCTGCTGATAGCGCTAGGGGACAGATTTTCAGATGTTTTTTTTAAGTTTTTTTTTTTTTTTTTTTTTTTTTTAATTACAAAAAAATAAATAATTACAAACTAAAGAGCCTGCACGGAAGCCTCGTGGGCTTATCTGTGTAGGCGGTCGTCGCTCACAACTATATTAATATTAAATTAGGTAGGTATATAGATTTATAACACAAAAGTAACTTATGTTTAATTTTGCAAATTTTAACAATTTAGCTTACAGTCAAAACTCTGATAAGCAGTCAGTACCGTCGCCTACGGTACAAGCAATAGCAGACCTTATTTCATTGCCTAGAAGTAAAGAAATTGAGGGTATAAGACACCCAGGCTGGTACTGCAAAGTACCGTGTTTTTTTGCTGCGATAACACAAATATTATCAATGAGACTAGATAAATAATTGATAGTCTAAGTTGTTTTTGAAAAGAGTAATAGTTGAGTTTATTGCCGGCTCTCAAAAAGCAACCTTGCAAAACGTGCGTTAGAGTCTAGTCTAGACTATTCATAAGTGCTTGCAAAGGCCTATTTTAAGAATAAACCCACCATGCAAAAAACAAATCGCTAATATATTATTTACGCAAGCAACTTTGTTTGTTTGTCTTTTTATGACTCAAAGCAATCAATTATTAATAAAAAAAACAATAATCTGCAACCTTACCACAGTGCACTTTGTAGTACTCGACTAGATGGCTATCAAATAATTTATTCCTTTTGAGAATGGAACCTCCTCGCATGCGCTGCGCTGCGTAAGCCGTAATTATTCCCCTTAAAAAGTTCTATTGTTTCTATCCTGGTATAAGGATACTTTTTATCCCGGGAATAGATAAAATCCGACGGGAACGCGCGTGAAACCGCGGGGGCCAGTTATACTTGATATAATTATAGTTTCCAGTTATAAATTGAGGTAGTATACCAGAAATATGAGCCGGAGCTAAGTCGGCAGGTATCTTGTAGCTAGTTCGTGAATATGATATGTTGCACGCAGACGGATACCGTTGCTTGGGAGTGTTTGAGTGTCCTTTAACTAAGGGCATAAGGATTAACACTAACCGAATACCGCGGCGAAGGTCGTGGGTTCGAATCCTACAATGAGCTTGAGCTTTCGGTGAAGGAAAACATCGTGAGGAAACCATAGCACGTGGGTAGGGTACTTTGTAGTACCCGACGGGCTGGCTACCACCCTCAAGTTGAAAATCTGTCGCCAAAACACCTATCGGTGTGTTCCGACAGCTGCACTTGAGAGCCAGTTCCCATCTAGGCTTTGTGTGCTTACCATCTTCGGCCACATCATCACTTACCATGGTGAGATTGTGGTCAAACACAAGCCTATCCAGAATAAAAAAAACCAGTGTCTAAAACACCTAAAAATACTCGTAAATAGCAATTAGTAATTTAGCACCAAAGAGTAGATCTTTTGATGGTGTATATTTATGACGTCAGAAGCAAGTATTTCATATAAGCTATCGTTTTGACATTTCATAAAAAGAAGCTGCTCGATGCTGCAGCATATCTCTGGTGGAAAAGCAGCCTTATGGCGGTAAAAATATTAAATTAACAGTACAGAGGTAGTACGTTGCCGTTGGCGGAGGCAAATGAATGCGTTGGCATGTACTTAGTGACCCGCGAGCCTAGGGTTGATTGGACAGCCTTGAACCAGAGAACGTGAATAACCACTCCAATTTAAATCCTGCCGCTGTGTTGTAGGGTTTATTTTCAATTAATTAATCTTTAAGCTCACACCAAATAAAAAACGGTAAACCGAGCCCCGTGCACTTAAAGTGAAGCACAGTAGAGGAAGCCGATCGCGTTACTGTGCGACGCGGGATAAGTACGTGCAGGTCACGCACACAACTTCATGCACGTTGGTTCACTTCATTGGAGTCTGTTGTTACGTACGCTCCTTCTACCTTTTTTATTTGTTCTGTGTCTTTAAGTTAGCTTTTTCTCTAATATGGCTACAAAACAAGTATTTCAACCAAGGAATCGGTAGAATAGGGAATTGGATAACATCCAATACAATTTAAAAACTAATCTTGTTTCGATCATACCAAGACAAAACAATCCCAATTTTCAATATTTCCAAAACGCGTTCAATTACCTCCACATTTATCCACTATCTGAGTACAAATTGGCCTGATCCGTCTAGCCGCCATTATTCTGCAGTGTTGCAAGCTGCATGTGAACCCATCAATGTTGCCATACTTAAATAAATAACAGGGTAAAAGGGAGCAAATACTGAGACTGTTTATTTTTAATTTCTCCAACGATTACGGAATATTGAGACTGGATGCCCAAAAGCAGACAGAATAAATAGACGCTAAGTCTTTTTATAGGCAACATGAATGTTGACTAGCGGGTACAGTCGTGGGTAACTTGTGGTATTGTAATTAGATAACAGTAAACTGGCATACAAGTGTGCAGTGTCTCAAGTCGAAAGTCTTCCACCAGTATGTGTTGCCAGTGATGACTTACGGAACAGAAACGTGGTCGCTGACCGTGGGCCTCTTAAGAAGGCTCAAGGTCATCCAAAGAGCATTGGAGAGGGCTTTTCTTGGAGTTTCCCTGCGAGATCGAATCAGGAATGACGAAATCCGCAGGCGAACCAAAGTAACCGACATAGCCCGAAGAATTGCCAAACTGAAGTGGCAGTGGGCGGAACACATAGCTCCTAGAACTGACGGCCGATGGGGAAGTAAGGTTCTCGAGTGACGACCACGAACCGTAAGACGCAGTGTGAGCCGGCCTCCCACACGGTGGACCGACGATCTTGTGAGGGTCGCGGGAAGCCACTGGATACGAATAGCGCAAGACCGCCCATTGTGGAGATCCTTGGGGGAGGCCTTTGTCCAGCAGTGGACGTCTTCCGGCTGACATGAATTAGATAGCATTTAGATTCTTATTTAAGTTTCAAGGCCCAACGAGTCATGAAGGTAAATTGCCAAAATGCAGACTGCAGATTTTGTCTTCATTAATTATGATGATATGATGTTCATAGTCGTCTGCCTTGTTCTCTTCCATTTCTATCTGTCATCCGGATACTTATAAGGGTCAATTCACATTGCCGGCGCAGCGATGACAATGGATGCGGTGCAAATTTTTTCAGCAAAATTGTACATTCCATTTTGGATTTCGTCATTCGCGTGGCGAGTCGTCGGCGGTAGACTCGGGAAGTCTCGCTTCCTGCTTTTGAACTCATTGAATTTGTATGTTATGTAATTGGGATAATGTTCAAAATGCAATGTAGATTATAAATATCACCCGGAGAAAATTACTAGGCACAATAGCGGTCGAAATTAAGCTGACCAAAAACTATCTTACTGGCCATGTATATTAAACTCATTATCACATGAGGACATGAACAACGGGGTACTCGGGTGTTTCCACGATGTTGAAAAAACCTATTACACCATTATGTCCTGCAAAAGTAATTGTCTGCTTGGTTTTCGGATAAACTTCTACCATGGAGTAGAATAGGCTACTTTTTTTATTTTAAAACTACTCTTAAGTGGGTGAACAAGGAGTGAAAAGGCACGAAGTCGACAAAACCTAGTTATTCCATAACTGATTGTAGTACACCGAGTTAGAGTTTTAAATCTATCACAAGTTGATTGAAGCTTCAAAGAGAACGGTTGCGTTGGTAGCTGCATTTCTATCCATACGAGTATCACACAAGGGCAATCGTCTAGTATTTCTACTTTTTGTTTAAATGAATTGTAAATGTACATATAGTTGCAGTAGAAGTTGACCAGGCAAAATCGTATAGACACCGGTTTCTAATCGTGCTTGGTATCTACCAAGCACGATACAAGGGTACCGTTTAGTAGAATTAGACGACTTACTCATTTAATTAACAGCTGCCTTGAATATAATAAATCCTTAGTGGACATAAAAATTGAAATGGAAATAAAAGTAAATATAGGCAAATGGGCCAAAAATGTAAGCTTGCTGTGGTAAAATGCTTATTGGCCTATTCAAGTCAAAGTCAAAACCATTTATTCTATATGACTAGGAAACTAAATCAAAACTGGCACACCACTGTCTTGGCCGACCGTACCTAGTTATAAGAAAACGTAAAATCGTTTATATCGCTTTTAGAAAATTTATTAAAAATTAAAGTATGCAGTTATTTCCGATTAGTATTTTTGTGTGTATGCTGCTCTCTATTTATATGTGTACTAGCTGTCCCCCGCGGTTTCACCCGCGTTCCCGTGGGATTGTCCATCTATTATATTATCACTTTTTCGTAGTTTAATGGACATAAGCCTCTTGTATTCTTCTTCTAGCGCAGTCCTTCATCTTTAGGTCGTAGCAGAATATTTTTATTTTAATTAGCAAAATTATTAATTAAGTAAGTACATTCTCGGTCACTTTCTAAGAAATACATTCCAAAAGTGTGAGTTAAGATTTATCAATCAATATAATCGATAAATGACATTAATTTCGCAGCAACAAAAAAAACATTACTTTCCAAAGAAGCAGTAATATTGAAGCAAAAAACATCAATCAATTCAAAATACTTGTCTATTCATGCAAAACCGCGCTTCGAATTAGCGCTTTCCAACTGTGCGTTGTGCGTATATGTGTATGTGTCGTAGTGATGTGTACAGTTTTGAAGGTAGATGTGAGTTGATGTGACCCAGTGTTTTGTCGTGCTCTTGATTTGGATTCGAGAGAAGACCGTACTCAGTACTCTGAGTAATCTCTTGGGGCCCAATTCGTGAATAGACGATCTCTAATGTAATTTAAAGCTATCCGCCGTCTTTTTTGTCAAGTTTTTGCTACGTTTTTTGGGAAACTCGGGTCATATATTGATGCAGCACAAATTACGAAAAACAACGCTCATTATTATTAGCTCGTAAACGTTTTTCTGTAGGGGCATAAGCCATCCCTTACGAGGGGGGTTATGGCCATAGTGAACGTGATAAAAGAGCTCTTCAAGGTCACTTACCATCAGATCTGTCTGCTTGTCTATCTGCCGATATAAAAAAAATATAGTTACGGTAAGGGTAAATCAGGGTAATAATAGAATATCGATCTACTGACGATGGGTAGATATTAATTTTAGGGAATAGGGAGGATCTCAATATACCTACTAGAAGGTATAGATAGAAAGTTTATGTAAATATTTATAAAACTAGATGTTGTCCAAAAAAAGTCCATAGAAATAATTCAAAGTTTATTCCCTCCTTAACTTTTTGTCGACTTCTTGGCTGGTAAAATTAGTACACAATGTCTTTGAAGAGTTTGTTGCCTCCCGTCCAGCTGTATTATTCAAGAAAGGCATCGATTGTCACTGCGCTGGTAAAAAATATATCGATAGCATGGGTGAACACTTCGATTGTCGTTTTGTACAATAGAGTTAGTAATAAAAATAACTCTATTGTACAAAACGACAATTTCAAAGGTCAATTGCAAGGTAATTCCAAATAATTAAAATATAACACATCTTGTCATGATTCTTTGATGAAATCTTTGTTTCACTGCATATTTTATGAAATAATTACTATGTTTTATTAACAAGCTTACATGCAACTGTGAAGTGTATGTCGATATAATTTTTAGCGATTCTTACTCAACACTAGTTTATTTTAGCGTCGCGCGCGTCTCTCTGTGTTTATAGATGGAAAACGTTAAGTGAAACATCGCAAAAATCCTCGTATAATTATGTACATAGACGCATTGAGTCTTGAAAGTAAGTGCACAATTTTATTTCTATTTCATGTCACTATCTTAGGTACCTGTAGTTCTTGCGTAATACATTTCGAGCAGTAGTTATTGAAGATATTCGTTATTTTACCATTATGGTATATAGTTATGGTATATAATTACCATACCAGTACCATTTTTTTTGTTTCAGTTTACTATGTAAATAGTGCGGTTTATAATTGTTATGCATTTTTGTATTAGTTTAAGTATAAAATTGTTAAACATTTGAAAAGCCTAAAATATAGTCAGATGTTTCAAAAATATTTCAATAATGTAACCTTGCTGAGTTTCTTGCCTGTTATTCTCATTTGAAGGCTGACTTCCGAATCGGTGGTGACTTCTGTAATTCGACATTCATAAGTGCCCCCCAAAATGAATAAATGCTTTTGACTTTGACTTCAATAAACTGAACAATCGCAATTCAAGTTATTGAATCGATGACGAACATACAGAAACCGGAGTCTTGTCGCAATTAATATAAATGCGACATAGTTCCGAAACATTTTCCTATGTGAAATGTTCCAGCTAGAAGCAAAACACGTACTTTCATTCCGAGAAGCCCACAAAAAGCGCACCGTTGTATTATTGCATCGAGAGCGGTTTGCTAATGTAATACTTTGTTACTAGTCCGCTATCAACGCAAACAAATTGAATTTATGACACTTATTCTTAGGGGGCCGTACTTGTACTTCACAAGGAAAAAACGGAACCCTTATAGGATCACTTTGTTGGCCGTCTATCAAGTCCCTTTATCTCAGGGACGCGTGGAATTGTTGAAATTAATACCAAATACTCACGTCTGCAAACCCTAGAAGCAGTGAAAAATCAAACTTCTAAGTCAAAACAATCAAAAGATGCAGTATCTTCGTTTATGCCGCATATTTTGACTCTCGCAAGGGAATCAATACCTAGGGTACATCCCGTTGACCTAGAACCATGAAATTTGGCAAGAAGCACAAGTAAAGGAATAAATCCGAAAACGATAAATTTGCAATTACATCTGAAAAAAAAAACAATCAAAAAATGGAAAAATCTTCGAAACTCGATGAACGACCTATTTACATATCTACAAGTTTGTACAGAACCCTCGGTGCGCGAGTCCGACTCGCACTTGCCCGGTTTTTTTATTCATCTACTCCCCCGCAGTTTCACCCGCGTTCCCGGGGAAAAATAATAAATATCCTATGTTGTTCTCCAAGGTCCCATCTATCTCTATAAGTACCAAAATTCATAAAAAAATGGTTCACCGGTATAGGCGTGAAAAGGTAACATACAGACAGTTACTTTCACATTTAATTAATATGAATCAAATAAGAATATAGTAGGATTAATGTTGTAACTAGATTTAGGACCATCGTGATCTGAACAAGGTGTAGAATAAATTATAACAACAGTCAAACGAAATTGAGTCATATGTATAAGTCATAAAAGTTGAAATTTGGCAGGCAGATACCTAGGGAGTAGGTATCCGCTAAGAAAGGTTTTAGAAAACTCCAGAAACGCTAAGGACAACTGGCAAGTTATAAAATTCAAATACTTACTGCGGTTTGAATTTTTCTTCGTAAACTGTGAAGCAAACATCCGCCTTGGCTCGTGGAATTTTTTCTACATTTGTACAAATATTATTATTACAAATATCAAATTTTCCTGTCGACAGGCGTCAGGCGGATAGTGTATATTTTGAATGGCCCCCGAGCGATAAGGGCGGGAACCTATGACACCGTGTTATCGCTCGTTTCGAAAATGTTACGTAATACCGTGTGAGATACGCCACTATCGCGTGTTTTTCGAAGTCGAAAAATGTTTTAAAAATATTCCAAAGCGTTTGTGTAATGATTTAGATAATTTGGTTGGCTCGGTTTGACAGATAATGTCGAATGTTTTTCTATTACATTACAAGATACTTGTAGCGGCCATTTTTAATATTAACTTTATTCAAAGAGTTTTTATTAAATGATTATTAAATTGTTGTCAACCTCATTTGTCGAAAATGCGGCGTACAGTTTCCCGAATCATTTTTTGGTTGTTTTTAATTTTCTTTCTTTTAATTTGTTTTTTTTTTTTATAAATATATAATTAGCTTATTAAAGGTCTTATATTATGTGTATATTGTCATATTTTACTGTTTATGTCGTCGTAATTTTTGATACATAAATATGTTTTCTTTCTTTCTTTATGCCCATAGCCCGGCCCGAATTAAATAGGTATATTGCCAGACGTATCGAATCAGCTTGTATTTAATGTGATAGTTTATGTGGAGTTTTGTGTGGAATCAATATCTTGGGACTATCTGATCTCAAAAGCAGAGCTTGTACCATGGAAACCAGATAATTGATAACATTTTTTTTAAATACATACATACCTGCTTAAATAAATAAGTACGCCCAGACTCAGAACAAAGAGACATGGCCTGGATGGGAGTTGAACCCTCGACCAGCATCATAACTAACTACGCCAACCGTCCGTCAAAATACTGGCTTGTGACGTCATTATTATGTACACCATCAAAAGATCTACTCTTTGTTGAATTAACCACCAAAAACATAAATGTAAAAAAGGAGAGCCTAGTTCAATACAAAAATTATTCTCTGCTGTGGGCTTCGCCGCAAAAAGAATGGAGATCTGAGACTGAGTGCCAAGTTCTATGCAAAATCCAAATATGTAGTCTAAGGGCTGACTTGGCTGGTTTTCCCATACGAATTATTATTAAGTACCTACTTTTACACAGTCATGGAAGAGCCTTATGTTCGATGGGTAGTTTCTACCAGCAAGCCAAATTTTCGGAATCATAAAATAAGAACCGAAAGGTAACAGGTTCAGAACATGCGAAGGCTATATAATTCGTATGGGAAAACCAGCCAAGTCAGCCCTTAGACTACATATTTGGATTATGCATAGAACTTGGCACTCAATCTCAGATCTCCATTCTTTTTGCGGCGAAGCCCACAGCAGAGAATAATTTTTGTATTGAACTTGGCTCTCCTTTTTTACATTTATGTTTTTGGTGGGATATCATTACTTTTTGTAGGTAAGTACATATCCTCGTAGCCAATAAGTATTGTAATAATAATAAGTATATACACCTACCTACTTATAACTATAAAATTATTATTTATTTAAACTATTGCCTATACTATAATACTATACGTACGTACCTACTTATTAAAGAAATTGTAATAATAATATTACTACAAATTATAAGATTTCCTTAAGAAAACTTAGCAATTTCGCAGCATAAATCGCAACCTCAGATATCGAGAGACAACCGGACAGCAAGACGGCGCTCGCGCTTTTGAGCGCGGCTGCCGCTCGCTCGGCCACGTTCGCGTCAACGGTTCGATTCGGTTGTCACAGCGCAACACCCACCCCGCCCGCGCCGCTCCGGCGTCACTCGGCGCGCGCGCGTCGTGTATATAACGAAAATCTAAATGCTTATTATTTTATCATTATTTATGAGTAGGTAATGATTTTACACTATTGATGTGCGCTAAATATAAAAATAATAATTAATCCCAGTTAATAACGTAGGTACCCTAACTAATATTAGGTATTTATGTTAAGCGTTCATAATAGAATCTAATTATTTAAAAATTGCCAGTTTTTTATTTATTCCTTTGTATTCATCTAATTACCTATCTGCATACCAAATTTTAACTCTCTAGGTCATCTGGAACTGGGTTAGAGTTTTGGTCTATAGGTCAGTCAATGATAAAAATGAGGAATTTTGGACATTAATATCTAAATAACCGTTTGAGATAAGCTTATGAAATTTAGAACAAATATGTATCTCGCAAGTCTCAATATATGAGCCAAATTTGATACGTTTATGTAAAATAGTTTTTAATTTATGAGGGGGTCAAAAGTGGCTCCAAATGGTTCGTGTAATATTACACACGGTGCGGCTCGCCAGTTCTGTTACTTGAACTTGGCTTGACACGCTCCCGCGTGTCTAGATAACCTATCGGTGTTCCGACAGCTGCACTCGAGAGCCAGTTCCCATCTAGGCTTTGTGTTCTTACCACCTTCGGCCACATCATCACTTATCATAGTGAGATTGTGGTCAAACACAAGCTTATCCAGATTTAAAAAAAAATGTATTTTTATACACCCTTTTTTCCTTACTTGGATTTGGAAGTGACCATAGACAGCTTTGGTCTAACAGAGGTTCATAGTCGGTTAGTCTATGACCTAGATGATTTCTTTAAAATAATCTAACAATTTATTTTTTATTGTTACAGGTAACCCAAGCCCACCAAAAGGACTACATTCCAAACTATTTATTAATAAAGTATAATAAAGGAAAAAATCTAAAGTACCTTATCCTGAAATTATTAAATAAGGAAACATATTTTTTTGTAAATATTATTGAATCCAACTATCGACCAAAATTTTCTACCAAACTATTATACATATTGTATAGAAGAGAAGAGAATATTATATGAGATACCTTCCTCTATAACCTGCCTTCAATGTACCAAAGTCTTGAATAATTTATTGTGAATTATCGTAGAGTAAGATAATATACAAGATGCTGCCCCAGCAGTACTGCTTGAGGTGGAAACATCATCACTCGAATGTACAGAATATGTTCGCGCAGCTTTTAGAAAAAGGTCAGTATATTTTTTTTAAGGTTTTTCTTTTTGGCTTGGTATCTAGACCTTTAAGCCATTTCTTTATTTAGAATATTATTTTTTTATGTATTGACAGTCACATTCACTGTAAAGTCTAGTTCTTGTCCGTATTTAATAAGTCCGGTCTATTTTAGTGAAATTGGCGGCTGGAACAGCCTAATAACTTTTCACGGACTTTTTGGTTCAACCTGAAAAGTCACGATACACGCTTTCATTTCATTTCACTTCACTTGTGCACTTAGATTGATCGTTATTGGACAAAACACCACCAATACTATTCAATAAAACTCAAAATACACGAATTTAATTAAAATAAAACGAAAACGCAAAGTCACTCTGCAAGTTCCCGCCAAAAAGTCGGTCAGTATATTGTATCGTTTGACCAATGATATTATAAGTAAATAGGTAAGAGATAGTGCCATCCAAGAAGATGCGTCCCACTCTTTTTTTTCTAATCCCTTACAGTGCAAGTGTGCATCCTTTCGCTAGTGTTGTAGTACTGTCGATATATCGATATGTATTTGTCGATATGGTGCGTTAAAACAATAGTAAAAGAATGTAGTTACACTTGCACTGTAAGGGATTAGGAAAAGAGTGTGATGCGTCTTCGTGGATGGCACTAACTATACCTAAACAACATTAGATCTTACAAAATGGCCGAGATATATGGCAACGCACACATAAATAACTTAATATTGCAATATCCATACTACATTACAATATCTCATAGCACACGATGGCATTTTTGCTTGTTTTTGGTCAATTCTACATTTAATTGCACTCGGTAAGTGAAGTGCATCCGTTGATGCCGGCGACGTGACATAGGTCAAAGTAGGCTAATTAGCCACTTAGCCTCCCGCTTTCGGAGCTCTTATAACCTATCCACACTATCTTTTACATATGATTATGTGATTGGATGTTACCGACAGGCCGCTATCTCTCTCTTGCTTATACATCCCCGCGGGCGGTAGGAGCGACGGCTATATTAAGCGTAACCATAACAAATAATGTAGATAAAACTTATTTTTAAATAAAATTAATTAAATTTCCTAGTCCCGAGTAAAAAAAAAACACTTTTTTATTTTATTTTAATGCTGGATAAGCTTGTGTTTTAACCACAATCACACCATGGTAAGTGATGATGTGGCCGAAGGTGGTAAGCACACAAAGCTTAGATGGGAACTGGCTCTCAAGTGCAGCTGTCGGAACACACCGATAGGTGCTTGGCGACAGATTTTCAACTTCGAGCCAGCCAGTCGAGTACTACAAAGTACCCTACCACCGTGCTATGGTTTCCTCACGATGTTTTCCTTCACCGAAAGCTCAAGCTTATTGTAGGATTCGAACCCACGACCTTCGCCGCGGTATCCGACGTCATTTACCACTGAGCTATCATCGCCTTAAAAAAACAGCAGCAATATTTGTCTTTTTTACCGTTTTTACCTATAGGGGATTGTAAGGTATGCAATTCGAATCTAATTTGGTAATACATTAGGTTGGTATTGAATTAAAAGAAAAGTTTTAAAAATATTATTTATTATTATTAAAAAAAAACATAATAAAATTGATTCGTTACATTCTCGACAATTTTATTTTTAATTTAATACAACATGCTCGGCGTATATGGAAATAAACGAGTTGTTTATGTAAATTAACTAAATTATATATATATGTATATTGGTCTATTTTTATGCATACATGTACACTGTAAAATCGATTTAGCGTGTGTTATTATTAGAATTAAATCCAGTTGACAATGGCGATAAAAAAAAGCTCGGTTTATTACAGTTATGTACATACACTATTTAAGGCGATGATAGCCCAGTGGTAAGTGACGTCGGATACCGCGGCGAAGGTCGTGGGTTCGAATCCTACAATGAGCTTGAGCTTCCAGTGAAGGAAATCATAGCACGGTGGTAGGGTACTTTGTAGTATCCAACTGGCTGGCTACCACCCTCAAGTTGAAAATATGTCGCCAAGCACCTATCGGTGTGTTCCGACAGTTGGACTTGAGAACCAGTTCCCATCTAGGCTTTGTGTGCTTACTACCTTCGGCCACATCATCACTTACTATCTAGGATAAAAAAAATCTAGATTGGTATACTGGCATAAAAAATGCAAAATACTTATTTAAATTTTCCAACATATTGGGAGTATTAGACACAATAAAAAAATAGTTAAAGATTTATCAATACCTTATTATTTTCTCCCATACAGTACTTTTACGAAGCGTGTGTGTAGTGAATGGTAACAGCGTTTTTCCAAAACTGTACCTAACGTTAATAATTTTAGAGTTGAAACTTGCATAACATCAAAGCTTTTAAACTAATTTTCAAGGCAATTACTGTTTCAATTTAATCTATTAAAATCTGCATGTCATGTGACATAAATATGTATTTCTAGACATGTATGTTAATTGTAGAGTAAACAAAGATTTATTCCACTTTTATAAGCGGTATTGGACGCATGGGATATTTCCTTAGGAGTGGCATGTGCTATGGGCCAGGCGAGTGTGAACTCCTCGAACTTATTGTATCGTCTTTCTTACCTTAGAAGAAGTTTAGGTTCGGTTTCTAAGCACACTGGTCATGAACTGGTCATCTCTGGCCACAGTTATTTGTGGTTTGGGAGGGATTTACCCTGCCGGGGGTAGGTTTTCTCACTCAAAAAGCAAACAAAAAAAAACTTTATTAAACGACTTCAAAAAAGGAGGAGTTTCTCAATTCGACCGTATATTTCTTTTTGTTTGTTCGCGGATAAATTAAATGAAATATATTTATTGCCTCATAATGAAAAACACAAAAACATAAATATATACTCAACATTCTGCGCATAGGGCAAAAGGGGTAAGTTCAGCTTGTGCTGCGTACACATGTTGATGCGTCCGCAGCGCTGTTTTTCAACCCACCCTAGTTTCGGGAGATGTTTGATGGGTGATGTGGGCATAAGCGGGTCATTTAAGTTTATAGGTGAGTAGGTACTAGTGACATACAGAATAAGAAACATAATTAAAAGAATATCCAGTACCCACCCACCCTTTTATGTTTACTACAGCAATTTCAAAAGCAAAAAAAAAGTGCATAAACAAAGATTTAAGTGTGTGTGTGTGTGCGTGCGTGTGTGTGTGTGTGTGTGTGTGTGTGTGTGTGTGTGTGTGTGTGTGTGTGTGTGTGTGTGTGTGTGTGTGTGTGTGTGTATGTGTGTGTGTGTGTATGTGTGTGTGTGTGTGTGTGTGTGTGTGTGTGAGTGTGTGTGTGTGTGTGTGTGTGTGTGTGTGAGTGTGTGTGAGTGTGTGTGTGTGTGTGTGTGAGTGTGTGTACGAGTGCCGGAAACTTCGTCGTTTATGAACCGATTTTGATGAGTCTTTTTTTGTTGGAAAGGAGATATCCTCAACGATTTACAGCTATTATCTGGTGTTTGGTTGGGCTTGATTAATTTGTATTGATGAGAACTTTACATCTAGATGAGTTGTGACTTTCATTAGGGATCTGATGATGAAGAAGGTATGGATGGAGTGCGTGAAGAATGATAGGTTTATGAAAGGTGTGAGTACTGAGACGACTAGTGATAATGCGGAGTGGAAAAGGAAAATATTTGTGCTGACTAATTCCACCTAGTGCTAGTGTTCATGAACCTTATTATGATGTTGGTATATTTTAATTATTTTCTTAATTCAAAATATGTTCTTCATTTTGTTATCCGTCAAAAGGGACAATAGAATGTGGCTTGTTCAAAAAGACCGTCATTGTAGCGTACCAGAGCGGTGAAAAAATAGCAATTCATCCTCTAGGGGAATTTTTTTTAATTTTATTTTTGTGTGTCAAATGACAATGAGCCTACAAAAACGAAAAAGTCTTTAGTCATAAGTAGAATAATCATGAATAAAGACTCGACTTATTACTGTTTCATAAAAAAAGAACTTCATTTTAATTTTGAAAATCTCTGGTAGAATGCATGCAACGTGTTGCGGCTCTCGGAACAATAACTAACATGGAAGCCGGGCTAAAATAAGAAATGAAATGCATATACTTTACCTTTTTTTACTTTCGACGTTAATAATGCGTGGGAAAGAGACATATAATACCGTTCTGTTTCGTTATTATGCAGGTTGTCACAAACTATTTTTTGGCTAGTGATGGGCTTATCATCGACATTGTCGTGTCGATATAAGTCATCAAAGCACACAAGTAAATATAGTTAGTACTAGCTGTGCCCGCGACTTCGTCCGCGTGGAATAGTGACTTTGGGCATATCTTTTGGTTTATTTTGGATTAACAAATGTTCGACGTGAATCTTTAAATTGACATAACTTTTATATTTAAGAACCGATTGACATGAAACAAGCACTAAATGTTAAGTGAAGCTTACCACAATATATTTGTGAAAACCACATCCGAATATGCCGTTTCTGAGATTAGCTTGCACAAACAGACAAAATTCTAACAATCATTGTTTTGGGTGCTATTGCGTTGATAAAGGATCCAATAATATTTTTTCTCATATATCTTCCATGTACAGACAGCGATCCGTTACATTTTTATTATGTGTACCTATAGATAGAATAGTTTTCTAATATATTTTTTAATTAATATAGTTTATCCTTTTCTTAACATTCCCATGTTATTATAATTTATTATCAGTATAGGCGCTGGCTGTCGACGGATAATCTGTCAAGTGTGGCTGTGGTTTACTAACGGATTTACCACGACGGAACTTCGGCGTCAGAATATCAGTCAAGTGTGGTAGGAAAGGGACGATAAGAATTTGACACAAGTATAAATGAAACTACAATTATTAATTTAATGTCTTTATTAATCATTAAAATCCATACTAATACTAATTTACTAATTAATATTATATTTATAAAATATTATAAATGCGAAAGTGTGTCTGTCTGTCTGTCTGTTACCTCTTCACGCTTAAACCGCCGAACCAATTTAGATGAAATTCAGATAGGGATTGTTGGAGTCCCGGGAAAAAACATAGGATAGTTTTTATCCTAGAAATCACCCTTTAAGGGGGTGAAAAGGGGGTGGAAGTTTGTATGAGAAAAACCTATTGATGCACTGACTCCATTTCATTTTCATTTCACCATCATTAGGAAATCTGCAACAGTATTAAAATGATTATCGATAACCATTTTTACATCACTAGTAACCTATACTTGCGACAATTTTATTTTTTAGAAAAATCATAAAATAAAGCAAATACGTGAATTCTTTTGAGTAGAGGGCATAAAGTACTATTTTTATTTATCGTCTATCACTTTTTTTATTTCCAATATTGAAAAATATATCTCTAAACTCACTGATAAAATGTTAACGTTTCGTTCTCATTTTCTTTTCTCGAACTATGGGCTTTACACCCTTCAACAACACAAGCCATCTTGTCCAGGGCACTGTACACCTCTCGTATATACTTTCTGGCCACGTTCTCAGACAGAAATTAATAATTAACTCGCTTTTTTCAATTAGTAAATTCGTCAAACTCCCGACTCGTATCAACAAAATATAAAACTACAAAATTAAGTTGATAGCCAACGTAAGTATTTTGACGTCTTGGATAGAACTTTTGTATTTGTTAGCATAATAAGAGGGCCAAAGAGGACCATTTGACATTTTGCTTGTGACACGTTCAAAAATAATAAAAACAAACAGCCATGTTTTGTTTCATTCCCACATTACGATATGCTAATTGACATAAATGAATAAACTGTATAGTACTCGGTTTTTATTTTAGCCCGGCTTCCATGTTAGTTATTGTTCCGAGTTGCGGCTCGTATATAATGGGTCATTTTAGCCCCTTGTATAACAATCTACTATTATTGAATTCTTCTTGAACATGGTCCTAGATCGAGCCGGATCTATATTGTCTACATCAGAGAGGAGAGACTTGAAGAAAATCAGAAAATGAAACCATTCAGTCTCATTCGGTACCTTATCATTGTATTGTAACCCTCTACTCTTATATCGGGAAGTATTTATGTAATGTTCCAACAATTTCCTTTGATTGCCAATTATAAGCAGACAGTGAATCTGTTAGTTTGTCTGCAGTTAGCCGATTATTCAATAACTAAGCAGAAGCTAGGTTTATATTTGTTATCTGTTTGTAAACCATTATTATTGCAGTTTCATCATTATATATAGGCTTATGAGTTTAAAACCATATTTCACAATTGTATTTCATTTCTCAGTCTTCATGTAAATTTAATTATTTTAGGCATTCTAAGAAACTAAATTGTATTCTAACTTTAGTTGTTTGTTGTTTTTTAAACTTGTCACGATCCAGTTGTGGTCACCTGCTTCCCAGAATGACCGAAGAGGAGAAAAATTATTTAATTAAAAAGCGGTCCTGTTTAAGAAGTCGCATCACTATATTTGGTAATTACCTTGCATCACAAGGTGAGTTAATTGGGTCCCAGATAACTGAATTAAATCTGCGAATTATTATATGATCAATACGACGAGGTTCAATTGAAATTGGAGTGTATTAATGATTTAACTAGTCAGATATCGGAACCAATTGAGCAAAGGCTCAAATGTTATACTCACATAATTTGAAATCTACATCAAATGTCAATGATAGTATTGTAGACTGTGGAAAAGATTAGTCGCGTGTAAGCAATGATAAGCTTGTTATTTTCTACTATCCTCCGCCGCCTCCGCCAGCCGCCTCCATGGCGCGCCATTTCACTCGGCTCTCAGCCTTCCGCATCCAGCCAACACCGGCTACATCGGGCTGGAGGGCGCTTCCACTTAAGGAAACGTTTACTCAATGGGCTGTTGGTCTTTCGGCAAACATGGTTCTATAGTAATTGGCCTGAATTCCGGAACACATGCAGCCTTATACACATTGATGACATCAATTTTCATTACCTTAGTTAGAGCTTCGTTGGAAGGGACAGCTGCTACAATCTATAGACTTTTCAGCAACAAATGATTTGATAGTAAGCATAACATTTTATTTCATATCACTGATGATGAAGTACCTTGCCGTCAGTTGGCTTTGGGAGACTTAAACATCCCAAGCGACCTTTGCTTGGCTGATTCGCACTTTCATACTCCATCCGCTGTGGATTTAATTATTGGTGTTTTGGGCATTTTTTGGAATCTATTAGGTTCACAGAAGATTTATCTTGGAAACGGTAAACGGTACTTTTTAAATCTAGCTTTGGGTGGTCAGTTTTAGGCCCTATGTTAAATAGTGACCATATACCGCGTTTGTTTCCCTCATTTAAATTATTAGCAAAAATGTTGATTTTAAAAGTAATAGTTCTTCAAACAATCTCGTTTCGAATGATGACTTTCAAAGATTGTTAGTGCGTTTTTAGCAGCTTGAAGAAGTTAGCCCTCAGTCATCAATTTCTTTTGATGAAGAGATCTCGTCTAAGAGAGAAGAGTCTTATGGACCGTCGTTCATGACTCTTTACTTCAAGCTAACCATTCCTTCTTCCCTCTTAAGTGTAGATTTAAGAGTCAACCCTCTTATGAATATCGTTATTGTCATTTTTTGAAAGAGTTATATGGCAGAGAGCTTATTAGACTTTCATCATTCATTTCATATTACATCTCACTCCACTAAAAGGTGATAAGTTCACTTCGAGCTCAAGTAAGGAGTGTGACGCTGACTCCAAACCATTTAAACTGACAGCTTTTATTGCTATAAAATTATGAAGAATGTAATTATCTCGTTATCAACGGATCGAGCAGCTTCGTCAACATTTTGGTCAAGGTGAAAGAAAGAATATATGTATCTGAGTTGCTACAGCGTATGATATGGAGTACTACCAGTGAATCATTAAGAATTGGTGCCCTTGTCCTTCTTAAAGAGGATAACCTTCCGCCGTTAAAATGGCGATTGGGTCGAGATGTGACCATATCCAGGACTAGATGGTATTACTCTAGTGCGGTATTCATCTGGAATTATTAGAAGAGCGTGTAATAAGATCTTATGCCCACGGAATTGCATGTTAATATGTATTTTTTACTTTTTTTTCTTAATACTTAGCTGTATTCTTCATTTTGTTATCCGTCAAAAGGGACAATAAAATTTTACTTGAAAATTAATTTATTGTATTCTTCCTGATATTTCCCAACAACTACCGTGGGATTAGGACAGGTAGTTCTTTTTTTTTTAAATCTATTACTACATGTTCCATCTATCTATCGGCCGTCATATTTCAATACAGAGGTAGCTAAATAATAAAATCAAGCAAAAAATATATGGAAATACCCTAATCACCTACATTTTAACGTTTTTATATGGCAATTTTGCGACGTGCCCATTTAAAGGTCACGTCAGTTTTTATTATATACCTACCTACATATAATATAAGTAAATATTTCTCAAAGAATTCTATATTTAGACGCGGCCAGGGTCACGTTTCGAAGAGACGAGTCAAAATTATTCCAAAGAACTAGGACCGGTTTATGTAATTTTTTGCCGTAGCCAATTTTAATTTAAAAATAAATTGTGAGCTATTATTAAATTCATATGTGAGTAGAAGAATAATTTATTCATTGTGGTTGATATTTTGAGTCTGACATCTACTCAGTATGTTGTAAAAAAATTCGGATAATTCAGAAGTCTTGAATTAAATGCTTCTTTTAGTGAAGGCATAGAAAATCCAGTTGATGAGGGTGGTTACATAATGTTTACAGTATAATCGTCAAACATTTCGCAGTACTTACGAGGAAGTCGTAAAAAATTGTCGTAGAATTGCAAAATCTGCGCATCTCGCATTTAGAGCTTCAATATATGAAGATCAAAGGAAAATTATACTGTAATAAACAAACAAGTGAAAACATAGACTATATTATATTTTAAATCCCTCTTGAAAGTGGGTGAAACCGCGGGGCAAGCACGTGACGTATAAAATGAAAACACTGCTGACAGTTTTGATTTGAGACAAACTTTGATTAGGCTTACAGAAACTGGGGCTGGCCTGGATTTCACTTGGTATTTTTTATTTCATAGACATTAATTTCTAGATTTATTTTATTCTTATGCCGCTCGGGGATAGTCAATTAATAGAATAAGGGCTAATAGAATAGAAAATAGAACAAAATTAATTTTATACATCCCACTAATATTATTAATGTGAATGTTTGGATGGATCGATGTTTGTTACTCATTTACGCCAGAACGGCTGAATGGATCTGGATGAAATTTGGCATAGAGATAGATTATAGTCTAGAATAGCACATATGCTACTTTTTATCCCGGGAGATCCGTCGGGAATGCGGTTGAAACCACGGGGGATAGCTAGTACTTACTTCATATAATAAACAAAATATCCTGGTACACTCTTCACCCGCGGCCATCTGATCATAAACTAAGCAGAGCTTATACTATTGAAACCATATAAATGATATACTACATATGTATGTAAATTTTGATCTTCTTAAATGAATATTAAAATAGATAATAGATGGTAGGTATGTTTTGCTACACTTATTTCGAGACATTTCTAGATAAAGCCTTTGTGTTTTGATACTGCGACTTTGTGAACTCGGGCGATTTATTATTTCCGCTTTAATAAATATTGTCCCAACTATACAATTTACTGCGTCATAGATTTCTAATAAACGTATCTGAGATTTGGGGTTATATTGAATTAAATTTAAAATTAAATTCACACGTGATCCGTATTGTAAACAGGAAAAACTAGGGTCAACTACGAGCGATGCTCCGATTCTGATGCATTTATAAAAACCTACAATATATCTATTATTTTTACTTGGCTTCTCTGGCCAATATCCACAGCATCTTTAGCTAGAACTAGGAACTAGAAAACCAGTGCTGTGGTACAGATCTGTGTTGCAGAATAATGCTGTGCTCTGGCCCATGTATGTCCTCCATTTAAGATATAAACTCAGCTTACTATGTTGTTTTTTCTTTTACTTTATAAATCTTGTAACATATAAAAAAATCGTGTCGCTTTGTTTGTCCACGATTAACTCCTAAACGAATGAACCGATTTTAATGAAATTTGCACTCTTAGTTTGGTCCAACTTGAAAGTTAAGTTACTTTTTGTCCTAAAAAAAGAAAAGCATCTTTCTTTTATTCAATTCGTTTTTGAACCAGAGCCCAAAAAACTCTGTAACGTAATTGAATAGAATAACATGAGCACAAAACGAATTTGGGTCGAACAATTATTAGTGTGCGTGATTCATTAACATTTGTAACGATACTTTCGTCATAAGGAACCCTACCAACGACATCTACTACGCACTCTGCGTCACAGTGTCTAAAATTAGACGAAATTTCGTACGCTGAGAGACTTAATAAAATAATTCAATTAATATAGATGATGCAGTGTTAAAGCGAGACAAATATATACAATTTTGTTATATGTTAAGCAAATTGAATGGTAAAAGTTGTATGATTGGTGTTGTCTCACGATTATTAAGATTTCTCTCCGCCCATGAAGATAAAGTAAAGAACCGTTAATTCAAATCTGCAATGATACTGGCAGATGTTTTATATGCTACGTCCAATCACGTCGCTTAAAGAAATACTTTTATTAAAATTTTACAAGTTATTCGCGGACCGACGGATATCTATAAAACATGGTTTGTAGCACTAAAATCATCGAGAATTCTAATACAAAAACAAATTACAAGCGTTGGTTCAAAAAAGTGTGAAGCGTATTAACCACAAGAAAAATAGTCTCTTACATATTTTATTTATTTATCCATTCGTCATCCTAAACCATATGACGTCGCGCACGTCGTACTAAACAAGCTGTACTTATTTGTTTTTTTGTCAATGCTCTAAAAACTACTATGACTACATATTATTCCATGCAAAATACTATTTACTTGCTTCACAATTGTTGCTATTATAAGATATTGCAACTGCGGTGTTTACTGTTCACGCACTAAATAGCAAATGGTAATTATATCTGTTCTGGCTGATTTCAGTTTCTTCTTCTTTTTCTTGTCCTTACACGCTAGGTGGGGTCGGCACAATATGTTTTCCTTTTCCACTCCGCTCTATCACTAGTCGTCTCGGTACTCACACCCTTCATAAACATATCATTCTTCACGCACTCCATCCATACCTTCTTCGTTCTTCCTCTACCTCTATAGCCTGATATCCTTTTAATTATGTATATTATAAATTAAACATATACGGTTTTCTTTTTGTATATTGATTAATTCAAACAATCGTACTGGCCAGCACTACGATCGCACGGCAAAGAGTCATATAATTTTCTTGTTGAAAACGGTATATAGTGAAAGAGGTTGTTCATGAAAATGATGAAAGATGAAAAGTAAAGTATTCATCTCGGGTTTAAGTGATCTGTTACACCTTCGAACCCTCCTTTATTTCCCTTGTATAACAATCTATGAAGCGTTTGACTACTTGTATAAGCTCTTCAATCTTTCAATTACTTCCTAAATGCAACTTAAGTGTAATTTGTGTTTCAGAGCGGTTTTGCGACGTGACCCTCTATTGTTCACCGAGCTTCGCGACACAGGTTCCTAACAAGGATACCGTTGACCCGCAAAATATACGAGGGGTGTCCCTCAGGGCGCACAGGTAGGACCCTTGTTTTTTCTATTTTATGGTTAGGACTATTCCGATTATTTTTTATTAATTGTTTGTAAAACAATAGAGAAATCAAGCCTAAAATCTCTACAGACTTAATATTCATATTCTATCTGTGGTTATTGTCGCGGAAGATTCATGTAGGTCGCAGTAAGTGGTGACTCAATTTCAAATTATATTATTTGAAACACCGTTCTCAATTTGCGTTTCGAACCATCCTTTTGAACAGGATCAATTCTAGAGTCATTTAGTTTGATAACATTTCTATTCTTTTAGATCTAATGTATTTAACTTCATTGAAAAATAAGCACGGAAGCACTGGAATTGAAGTTTAAAAATCTTTCGAACATTTACCTTGCTGCGTTCGAAGACAAATACCCTCTAAGTTTTGCGTGTTTATCACCTTCGGTCACGAAATCTCTAACTTTTAGTTCTTCAGAAAACATGTTGGAAATCCCTATAGTGTTGCGAATAGGCGGCGGTGGGCACATAGAGTCACCGTAAAATCAAGAAAAGTCATTTATTTTGATCTGACACAAAAATAACACCATAAATACGACATATGTCAAAAAGCACCTATTAGCATATACTGCAGTGACAACAGGTTTACTCTTGACTATAGGGTGGTGTTAGCAGCGTGTTCGGAACTGCTCGGCGCACTCCTCGGTGCTCACGAAGCTCAGGGCGAGCCCGTTCTGGTCATCGATGGAGCGGAGCCGAAGCACTTGAAGGCGTTGTTAGACTACATGTATACTGGGGAAATGAATGTACATCATGTAAGTTTAGTTTGTTAACTAATCCATGGGTCTATCGAGGAGCGAGCTGGTAGACTTCCATCGAAAAGGGAAGATATTCTGTTAGTTCATCGTGGCTGGGGAACGCGATCCAACAGTAGCTGTTGGAAAATTGTTAACAATTGGCTTAGAGAATTTTAATAGCGCGATGTAGTCAACTCTCGTCCTTTGGAGCGCCAAATATCTAGGAGTAGCGCGAGCTATATCATGTTTTGTTGATAGATCGCTAATGAAAAATCGACATTAACATTCTTTAGAATTTTTCCGAGAAAGGCTGAACTTTGGGTGAAGGAAAGCATCGTGGAGAAATCATTGTATATTGTTGTACCTATCCCATAGGTTTGTTTTTTGTGTTTCAAATGTACCTTCCAAAAACCTTAGTTTTTAGGGTTCCGTACCCAAAGGGTAAAAACGGAAACCATATTACTAAGACTTCGCTGTCTGTCCGTCTGTCTGTCACCAGGCTGAAAATTTTCACAAATTATGTATTTCTGTTGCCGCTATAACAACAAATAGTAAAAACAAAATAAAATAAATATTTAAGGGGGGCTCCCATACAACAAACGCAATTTTTTTTGCACTTTTTTGCTCGATATCAATAATGGCAACAGGTAGGCACTGGAAATATTCACAAAATACTCAGTTGTATTTTTACTTTAATAATAAATAATGAAATTAAAATTAAATATATATTTAAGGGGGGGGAGCCCCATATAACAAACGCGATTTTTTTGCCTTTTTTACGGAACCCTTTGTGCGCGAGTCCGACTCGTACTTGGCCGGTTTTTTTTAAATCTGTTGCCAAGATTTTGATGTGTTCCGGGTGCTGGACTTGAGGCCCAGGTCTATTGAGATGAGACAAACAATTATAGTTACTGTTAAAACTAATATGTGCAATATGCCATAAAAGTCACCAAAGAGTAAGGGATAACTATGCTAGGTTCCCAATGAACGCGCAATATTTTGACAAGGGGCCACATTCCAATGTGAACCTTAGATTATTGCGAAAATTTAATCATGAACTGAGCTATTTTCCCCTCAGAGTATTGAAATAATTTGAATGGCGCAATTTGGGCTGTCCTTAAGCGGAGGTGAAATCGGTGTCTGATATTTTTTACTACGACTAAGAATAGTTTGAATTTAGAAATCCGTAAACAAGTTAATTATTTTGAAGTATTCTTTAAACAAACTCGTATCTCACCTGCGACAGCTTTTTTTGCAACGATCATACTATAATTTAACAATGTGAATGTTTGTATGTTTTGATGTTTGTTGTTCAATCACGTTAAATAGCTGAACGGATTTTGATGAACACATGTAGATCATATCCTGGAATAAAATATAGTAAGTAGGTGCTAACCTACTTTTTCGATAAATTTTATGGTAATTATTTTGTTCTTTGTTTAAAATTTTCCGCGCACACGCCCCTTTGTAAACTTGCGCCCCTAGGTACGTGCCTAGTTTGCCTTAGGGATAATACACAGGGATAATTCTGACTGTATATGTACCCGGCAGTAGACGGTATCACATTGAATTAGTGTGTCGGAGCTGACACGCACATTTTTGTCGACAGTCTCAATTAGCCAGTTTACTGAAGACTGCAGAAGAGCTCCGCATCAAAGGACTGACGGATATAAGGTGGAACAATAAGGATGAACCGCCCGATTGTGAACCGGGTAAGATATTCTATCTTATTCTTAGTTTGTTTTGAAAAGAGTAATTGCAGAGTAATGCAGAGTTTATTGCTGGTTCTTCTCAGCAAAAGCAACCATCCGAACCGTGCGTTATAGTCTGACAATCCTATCCTATTTGGATGAACAAATATTTAATTTAATTAGTTTTATACGTAAGAATTGGTATGTTAATTGAATGCAATTATAACCGACGTGTATCCATTTTCTTGTTGAACGGATAACTCAAAACATTCATTGTTTATAAATAATTGTAGCGCGAGTCGAAAAGTGACATCTAATTTGTAATTAAGCTAGGATTACCATTATTAAATATGTTCCCTAATAAAGTGGAATGTCCTCTGATGTAGAAACTCGTACAGAGGACAAAAACAAACCATACTTACCGGACACCATAATGTCAAACGAACATAGTTTAAGATTTTAATAACATCAATGGGTTTTGTGTTGTCTGAATATGTACCGTTTACTATTTCTGTGGTATAAATATTAAGAGCAATCTTTTTAACAATTGAAGGGCATCGATAAAGAATTTTGAAAAAACGCTGCTGTAGGTAAAACCTTAATATAAAATATCGATTTCTTTTTCATAAAATAGTCTCCTAGCTCCGGGGTTTCCGAGGAAATTAAAATAAAATATAGCCTATTTTAATCAGTGATAATGTAGCATTCCTTTTGTATTGTAGTTGTTGAATCGGTTCAGATGTTCCATAGGTTACCCCCTACAAGCAAACACTTAAAATACTATTAGTATAGATTTTTTAAAGTAGAATAAGTAGGTACATACAAGTCTATATTCAATTCAATCTAGATATTTACATTATTATAACTACAATTTAAAAAACTAATCTAATCTAAAAACTACCTAAAATAAACTATAAAAGTGCGTCGAAGAATTCCTCCGCATCGCCGTCGACTGGTAACGTTCCCAAAAGACTGGCAGCATTGACAATTAGTATAGATAGCTCTAATTTATATGTATTATAAATCATGTTTAAAGGTGTCGTAGCGACAGCAACTCCCGCGGACCCCAAACAACAAGAGAAGCAAGCGGACCCAAAAGTAGCGAAGCAGCCGTCCCCAAAGCACGCGTCGCCGAAGCACGTATCCCCAAAACGGGTATCGACCCCCAGACCGATAACGGACCACGTCGCGGCGGAACTACGCGCTTTCATGAAGAAGGAACAGGAGATAAGCGAAAATGATATTAAACAAGAGAAATGCAATGTTAATGGTGAGTAAATAATGTTCCTCGAAGCGATTTTTCCCAAAATTAGGTGCTCTGTTTGAAATTTTATTTGCGCAATTTTTACGCTTCTTTCATTCATCGTTCCCATTCCTGTCATTCATTCCTGTCAAACGCATGTCCTTTGTAGGTAATTCAGTCTCATTCCCGTATGTCAATCTATATTCATCCTTATTCTAGTCACATTATGCTTCCATCTCTTCTGATAACACGTAAATATCTCGATGCAATGTCGGCCCAGAGAAAGAAACCATAGCTTAAAAAACCGGTAGATTTTCGTATATACAATTTTATAAACTGCAATGTGAGAGATTGTTACAGCATTTGTCCCCTCAAAGCACTCATAAGTTTAGCATTCGTTAACAAATTGCGTTCATTCCCAAAGCAGTAATTCTAACAGTCTTCCCAAATCATTGGTCCCCTAATCACTCTTTCCCAGAGCGCTCGTTCCCAACACTGAAAGTGAATCACATAGCGGCAGAACTACGCACGAATACGAAGACGGAAGATATTGGTGATGTTGAGATTAATATAGAGAAACGTAATGCGAATGGTGAGTTATTAAGGTATTCGTCATTCATCCCCAATCTACATATTCCCCAAAACTTCTTGTCCCCAAATATACTTTAATTATCTGGGGCTCTGCCTGCGTTGCGTAAAGTTGACGTGCAATTAGAATTAGTGGTTGGGCCCCTGGTATTCCTAAATCACCCAAAATAAATTGTCATGTTTTATTTTTTTCATAAATAATATTATTTATTTATTTCAGGAGGACCGCCACCTTTAATAAAACTACCCACCAAGGAAAAGAACAGCTCGGCGAAGCGAGACAATTCCGACTCGTAAGTTAACTATTCTAGTTCTAGATACGATAGATTAGATTAGATTTAAGTTAAGATTTAAAAATAATTAATACTTTGGGGCCAGGAAACATCGAATACATGTTTTTCTTGTTTATTTACCAGTTTATAATGTGTACACTTTGGTCAATAAAAATATATTATTATTATTATAAATAAACCATCTATTTCCCGGTATCTTTATTTTTTTATCAGAACATGGATTCGGATGACTAAATAATAGGAAAGTCGAGAAGACCAGCTTGGCCCGCACGGGCAGTATCCGTTCTCAAGTATGACGCGCGGCAGCCACTACATGATTCGCATAAATGTATTTATTTATGTTTATTAAATTTTATTAAATTCGCCATGCTTTGGCCTTTGAATAGCCGCCACAACTCTCTCGTAAATACATATTTATAATTTTGTTCCGTGGACCTTAATTTAGTTACCTTTAAGGCATTGTAATAAGGTGTAAAACACATAGGCGATCCTCTTGGCATTGCTTATGTCTATAGGCGACAGTAGTCACTTACCATCAGGTTTCCCGCCTGCCTGGTGGAAATATGATCTCGCGGGCCCTTGGTAGTGGAACGTTAAACCACTGTTGTTTGCTTATAAAAACACAATTTTTAAAAAATACCCCAGACAAAAATACAGTCATTTATCGATGATAGATTAAAAAGTTATCCTAATACGATTACATATATTACACATTCCTTATTGGTTATACATTGTTTTGACTGATAGCGATTTGGTGCGATGACGTAACGTGACGTCATAACTACTGACGTCATATGTTATCTATTATACACATATCTCTTGAAATCCGGTTGATAAATAATGATAATAAAAAACACGGAATTTCATGGCTTTTGTACGAAAGAGTTTTGAGTCCATCCCCGCTGTACGTCCCGCTAAGGCCATGCACGATGCCTTGGCGGGACGTACAGCAAGATGGATAGGGCGTAAGGCCTTATAGTCCTCTACATGTTAGCTCTCCATATGCAGCGCAGTCTCTCTGTCTGTTGATTAGCTTTTTTTCATTATTATCAAGGAGGCTCCCTGACGAAGTGGCCTATGACAATTTCAGAGAAAATAAAAATAAACACGCTTCGGTGCTGTGGAGAAAGGCTAATGCGGCATCTTAAAAATTGTATTTGGTAACATGTTCTTTCATAAATATTGATCATCAAATTCTATACTGATATTAGTGGTAAAGTTTGTATGTTTGGATTAGTGATGTGCCAGATATCCGTATTCGCGGATATCCGAGGGAGAAGAAAGAACCGTATTAATTTTCAATTCACCGAGTATCAAAGACACCGATTGAGTAAAGATCTGTATTCGTATCCGCGGATCTTGACACCAAATATCCGTATTCGGATCCGTATCCGCGGATATATATTTTTAACGATCCGGCACATTACTAGTTTGGATGTACGAGGATGTACGGATCTCCGAAACTACTGATCCTATTTTGATAATTATTTCATTAATAACAAGCTACATTATCCCTTAGTGCTATAGATGCGAGTGAAACCGCGGGGCGGATGCTTGTATTAGTATAAATTTATTAGGACGATACCAAAAAAATAATTGAGCTTTTTGAAATAGTTTTATTTCACTATGGCATAATTAATAGATAAAATGTTTGGATAATATGCTTATTGACTATTGTTTCTGGTAGACGTGAAAACACAATTAGATTACATAATATATATATTGCCTCGATATAATTTAATTCCGAAAAGACCTCTTCTTTCTTTTATTTTGCATTTTATTCTAAAATCATAACAAATTTCATAGCTTAACTCCATTCAAAATATGGGTATTAGGTATTTAAAAATTCTGGTCGAAAATCTTTTTGATGAAGCGTAATTAATTTTTAATCAATTTTTATTTGGTTTGGCGCTTACGTTGTTTTATTTTGGGAGCGAAGGCATTGTTGCGCTCTGTCTTCGCATGTTAAATAACTCTGTCACTTTCGGAGCTCCGCCCAGTCGGCCTGCCATCAAGCTATGATCTACTTTTTACGTATCACCTTAAGTGGCGCCCTCTCAGTTGTGTCCTGTTGTTTTCCAGAGACACCCCTAGTCCGAAGCGACAGCGGTTCGCGAGCGGCACCGAACACACCGACGACGACTCGCTCAGTCATATTAAATCGTAATACACTTTGTTTATGATCTATTTTCGTCTGTACACTTTTATCATATTGATATTAATATCGTTTTATTTGACACAGGGAAAGGGATCAGGAATGGCAACATGGAAACTTGGTAAGTTATTTTGTATGTATACGTGATTATGTAAATCTTTATAACACAAAATATACCCACCATAGTTCTGCATTTATTTAAAAAAAAAATTGTATTGGGTTTTTGGTCAAATCATTATGTTATATACAAATTATTGTTATTAATATAATATTTTCTAATTGCCATTACATCATTACCACCATATTCTGGAATAAACCGTAGTTTAAGTTTTTATCTCGAGCCGATTCTAATTTTCCATCACACTTGACTCACAACACAATATAACTCTTTAGGACTCATATTACTGTAAATTATGTATTTTATAATAATTTCTCCTTTTTGGTTTGGAATATTATCTTTATAACCTACCAGCTCTCCCCGGCGTTCTCGAGGATACAAACCTATGTTTCATCCAGGATATGATCTACCTATGTGCCAAGTTTCATCAAAGTAGTAATACTGTTATATTAGGTACAATTTTAAAATGTCGTTATACATACAATAGGACATATCAGCGGAGCGGGTGGTAGGATGGGGCGCGGGCGATTCGTCGCGCGACGCGTCTGACGACGAGTGGGCCGACGCGCCCACAGACATCGGCTCCTTCCTGCACACCAGACTGAGGGTGGACGGAGACAATAGTGCAGGTCACTTCATATTTATACACATAAATATACAGGGCTGATTTTGAAGTCGTTAAATATACAGGGATAATTTTGAAGTCGTTAAATATACAGGGCTAATTTTGAAGTCGTTAAATATACTGGGGACTGATTCTGAAGTCTAAATATACAGGATCATTTTGATGTTGTTAAATATATAGGACTAATTTTGAATTCGTTAAATATACTGGATGATTTTGAAGTCTTTAAATATACAGGATAATTTTGAAGTCGTTAAATATACAGAGCTGATTTTGAAGTCGTTAAATATACAGGCCTGATTTTAAAGTCTTTAAATATACAGGGCAAATTTTTAAGTCGTTAAATATACAATGCTAATATTGAGCAATAATTTGATTATGATGATCTTTTATGGAGAAAGGACTTGACATTATTGTTAGAATGATAACTGTTTACGAGTTCTCATCAAGGTTTTCTTTTTAGACGAGGAATCAAACGAGAGTGGTTGTGGAGGAGCGGCGGCCGCCTCGTCCTCTTCGTCGGCGCCATCTGAACTGCAACTGTCCACACATACACACGTCTCGAAACGTGAGTACCTTTTTAGGGTTCCCTACCCAAAGGGTAAAAAAGGAAACCCTATTACTAAGACTCTACTGTCCGTCTGTCTGTCACCAGGCTGTATCACATGCATTCTGTATTTCTGTTCCCGTTATAACAACAAATACTAAAATAATAATAATAAAACTACAAAGTTTTTACGGATCCCTCGTTTTGCGAGTCTGACTCGCACTTGACCGGTTTTGTCATACTTTTGTATAAGCTAGTGTTCGTGCTATCTCACCATGGTAAGTGATGATGTGGCCGAAATACATACAAAGCCTAGATGGAAACTGGCTCTCGAGTGCAGCTGTTGAAACACCAATAGGTGCTTGGCGAGAATTTTTCAAGTTGAGGGTGTTGACATACTGCGAAGCCGAAAAGGAGTTTTGAACTGTGTCTTTTCGTGAAAATACGTGTGCAAATTTTATTTTTTTCATACTTTTAGTCTTTGAATATTACGTTAAAAGATTAATTACACATTTTAGGAGTTGTATGACCAGTTTGTAAATGTAGTTTTATATTTAGGCTGGTTTAGAACATTGATAATTTTTTTTTCGATAATATAAAAATTCATCAAAAATTTATCCATAATAATTATGAAGATAAGAGATTTGATTTTTTTGTTTGTTCGTTACGATTTAACCCAAAACCTACTCGACAGATTTTTAAAATTCTTTCACCATAAGACATTATTATCTTTTGTCTACGAAGTGTATATAAAGTTTCGGCTTCGGTTACATTATCTGAACATCCTGTATATTACTAACAATTAATTGCGACATTTTACGTCCGAAAGTCTTGGTCTGTTTATCAAAATAATAAAATATCTCATATCGCATATCTCAATCAAACTCGCACTCTGGTTCTTTTCCTTTTTTTTCTATCATAATTTCATTTTAATTGGCAACATTGCTGTTACGCTGTAAAGTCAAGTACTTATTTCAAAATTATTGCCCACCCCAGCGCCGCACCAGAATGATCGGCGCGCAATGGAATTTGAACGTAATCGCGATGCTTTTGGGTTCAATATCGCTCGTATGGAAGATACAGCCGTTTCAATCGGTAAGTTTTCTAACACAAACTCTTTGATATGCGGCTACACCTGCACTTGAGAGCCAGTTCACATAATTCTATGTATAGACACATTAGCCAACATCGTTGTAGAGTGTTTTGTGAATCTAATGGTAAATTACAACTGAATAATTTGACAGTGTTGCTGTTTGTTAAATACACACACAACGATATGTGAAGTGCCGGCATTAGATTATGGTGAAACAAGAAACAAAAAATGCTGGTAATAGGCTATTTGACTGGTTTTAGAAAAGTATCTAAAATTGTTCATTATAGCATTATACCTTAGCAAGTTGCTTAATTCTTTGTGAATTTATCTATTTTCTTTAAAAATTACCATCAACGTTTATATTAATAAAAAAAAGCTACCAAAACGCTAAGACACCATAATGGCTAGGTCACTAGATATCCTAACGTCACCTGCCTGTCAGCCACATAATTGTGACTTTTAGGTAAAAATGCTCACTTGGTTGGGGGGGGGGGGAGTTACGCTCCCTTTGTAGTGATGTAACCCTGTATAACTTGTTGCAGCGACAGTGGGTCCCAAGTCAGGCCCCACGGACCCTCGGTTCACGGATGTGGTGAAACTGAGCGACTACCTCCAGCACGGAAGGAGGCCGCAGTTCTGGGAGGAACACTACGTCAAAAGGGTAATATAGCTTTTGCACCACCAGTATTTTTTTGTTTTTTTTTTATTTTCAAGGTTTTTGGCTTGGTATCTAGACCTTTAAGGCATTTAAAATATTCATTTTTTTATGTTATAGTCACGTTTTATTGTCACTTTCACTGTAAAGTCTAGTACTCGTCCGTACAAGTCCAGTCTAGTTTTAGTGAAATTGGCAGCTATTCCACTAAAACTTTTCACGGACTTCTTAGGACAACCTGAAAAGTCACGATACACGCTTTCATTTCACTTCACTTGTGCACTTAGATTGATCTTTATTGGACAAAACACCACCGAAATTATTCAATAAAACTCAAAATACACGAATTAATGAACCAGTTTTGGTTTATCTGCTAAAACAGTACGGGATGTTGTCTGACATATCAAATCAGCTTCTTTTTATGAAATGACAAAACGATAGTTTATATGGAGGTTTGGTAATCAAAAGGTCTAATAATTGTTGTTAAGTTGCTAATTAAAAATCATAAACAGGTTGAATTTTACTAAGTGTTCGCTATTTATGAATATAGGCAACATACCTATTATAGGGTACATAGGAAATAAATGCATCTATACTAATATATATTTTTATGAAATGCGAATTTAAGGCGATGATAGCGGCGAAGGTCGTGGTTTCGAATCCTACGATGAGCTTGAAGTTTCGGTGAAGGAAATCATAGCAGTGGTAGGGTACTTTGTTGTACCCGACTGGCTGGCTACCGTCAAGTTGAATATCTGTCGCCAAGCACCTATCGGTGTGTTCCGACAGCTGCACTTGAGAGCCAGTTACCATCTAAGCTTTGTGTTATTACCACCTTCGGCCACATCATCACTTATCATGGTGAGATTGTGATCAAACACAAGCTTTTCGAGAATTAAGAAAAAAAATGCATATAAAAGTATATACCTATGGTACTTATAACAAAAAATATTTATTAAATTTTTTGTCTGTTTGTTCCGACACAAATCCTATGATATTTCTGATTTCTTTATATAAATGGGTTAAGAATGTTTTAGTACAGAAGGCGTCCTACCATATTAACGAATATTTATGTGATAATTCTAAGTTTGTTTTGAAAAGAGTAATTGCTGAGTTTATTGCCGGCTCTTCTCAGCAAAAGCAGCCTTCCGAACCGAGCATTAGAGTCATTAGAATCTGACAATTCATAAGCGCCTGTGAAGGCCTATTTGGATGAATAAACATTTCATTTCATAAATTTTTGAATTTCTGATTTTAAATATCTGGAAAATGACACTTACTAAGGTAATTTTAGTAGGTGACCCACCTATCTTGACCCGTTAAGTTTATGGCACTACTTACCGGACACCTGTATATATAGATGTTGTTATAATGTTGCGTGTCCCTTGGCCAGGTGATGGAAGCGGTGCGTGTGAAGGAGTTGGAGATGAAGCAAGCGGCCGAGATCCTCGGAGTGAGCTACGGCACCCTGTACGGACGGTACCGCGACGTATATGGATGCATCAACAGACCTTACAGGTCGATTGGGTACACGTATTTACTCTCTACATTTTCACGAGGGTTCGATTCCCAGGCACGACAAAAAAAATGCATGAACATTGACGGGCCGGTTGGCGTGGTTGGTTAACACACTACCTATCACGCCGCAGGTCGTGGGTTCGATTCCCATTCAGGACAGACTGTATGCATGAACATATCTGTTGGTCCGGAGTCTGGGTGTAGTTTTTATTTATATGTAATTACAAAAAAAAAAGTAGTATGTCGACTGCGAAGTGCCAAATATCTTCTAACTGACAAGAACACAACTTTACAGGAACTAAAAAAAGCCTTCCATAAATCACATACTTAACGCTTTAGTTCGTCGGTATTTCCACAATTATTTATTTCTTGTTGTAGTTAAAAATGTTGATTTGTGGTAACGCCAAAGTAAGCGGAAATCGACTTTATAGCCATAGAAATAAAAAAGTTAATTTTGAAAAAAATGTAAGATACATATTATACATATTGGTACTTCGCCGTAGATATGTAGTATATCAGTCATCTGGTTTCCATATTACAAGCTCTGCTTAGTTTGGGATCAGATAGCCGTGTGTGAACAAATGACCCAGGATATTTATTTGCACTTGCCTTTAAGGCATTTTAACTTTTAGGATAAGCTTGTGTTTGATCGCAATCTCACTATGGTAAGTGATGATGTGGCCGAAGGTGGTAAGCACACAAAGTCTAGATGGTTACTAGTTCTCAAATGCTGTCGGAACACACCGATAGGTGCTTGGCGACAGATGCCAGCCAGTCGGGTACAAAGTACCCTACTACCGTGCTGTGGTTTCCTCAAGATGTTTTCCTTCACCGAAAGCTCAAGCCCATTGTAGAATTTGGACCCACGACCTTCGCCGCGGTATCCAACGTCACTACCACTGAGCTATCAACGCATTGTAATAAGGTGTAAAACAAATTGGCAATCCCTCGGTGCTGCTAATGTGTATAGGCGACGGTATTCACTTAGCATCAGGTGACCCGCATGCCTGGTATAAAAAAAGATACATCAATATTTTTTTGGCTTGGTATCCAGACCTTTAAGCCATTTCTTTATTTTAAATATTCTTCTTTTATGTTATAGTCACGTTATATTGTCACATTCAATTTGTACAAGACCCGTCAGGTTTTAGTGAAATTGGTGGCTGTTCCACAAAAACTTTTTCACGGACTTTTTAGAACAACCTAAAAAGTCACAGTATATGATTTCATTTCACTTCACATCTGCACTTAGATTGATCTTTATTGGACAAAAAACCACCTATCGGTTATTCAATGAAACGTCACTTGATCCCGCCAAAAAGTCCATATATAGAATGTTTGTATGTCTCACAGAGGCGCCCGTGACTTCTGGCAAGCGAAGGGTCCATCGGAAGTGTTAGAGCAGCTCCAACGCGGCGATATATCGCTGGACGCGGCGGCGCGCGCTCTCGGAGTGTCTATAGCTAATCTCGCAGCACATGTCGCTGACTTCGGCCTGCCAGACAAAGGTTCCTTTTACAAGCTTTATATTAACTTGCTATGTATGTATGTTTTTATAGTATGTAAATTACCTTAGTAAAAGTGGCTGGTAAAATTCGTAACTTAAGGGAATAGAGAAAAATGCTGAAATGTGTCCCGAACGCGATTTTGATAAAAACTAAAACTGCATTGTTAGATTTTTGTACAAATAATTTCCTCAAGCCAGGAATCGAACCCGATGATTTTGAATAAAAGACACAGCCTGTAAATAATACAGGCTGTGTCTTATTAAACCATCCATTATTAAACCATCCGATAATGTTGCTAATAAGAATCAAATTCTCAGAAGTAATGACTTATGACAAACTAAAAGAAAGTGTTCTATTTTAATAAACTGACAAAGATTAGGTCTTTACCTATGAAATTGCCGTTTTGTATGAAAAAATTTAAACGATTTTTTTCCATGTATTTTTTATTTGTATTAATCGAAGTAATCACCCATGCAATCAATGCATCTTTGACAAAGCAGTGGCAGTTTATTGATGCCCTTCTTAAAGAAATCAGCTGGACGGAGGCAACAAATTCTTCAAAGGCATTTTGTACTGCCTCTCGGGTATTGAATTTTTTTCCCGCCAAGAAGTTATCCAAATTCTGGAAAAAGTAGTAGTCTGTAGGCGCAAGGTCTGGTGAGTAGGGCGGATGACGGAGAGCTTCCAACCCCAGTTCTTGCAACTTGGAGACCGTCTGCTGTGCAGTATGAGGTCGCGCGTTGTCGTGCAGGAGCAGCGGAGACGAGCGATTGATCAATGCTGGTTGGAGATGTGCCAGCTTCTCCATCATTGTGTTCAGTTCTTCACAGTACACATCTGCAGTAATGCTCACCCCGTTTGGTAAGAAACTGTGATGAATCACACCGGCCCTAGACCACCAAACAGTGACCATCACTTTTCTGGGGGTAGGTTTTCGTTTAGGGCATCGTTTAAGTGCTGAACCAGGATCCAACCAACTTGCTGAGCACTTGCGGTTATCAAACAGAATCCATTTATCATTGCAGGTAACAATGCGGTTCAAAATTCCTTCAATTTGTATGTCTGTTGAGCAGTGCAAGGCACGTCTCGACGCGTACTTTGCGCTGGCGATCATTGAGTTCGTGGGGCACCCATTTGTCAAGCTTTTTTACCTTGCCAATTTGACGCAAATGGACCAATATTGTTTTGACGCTAACGTCGAAAGCTGCTGCTAATTCAGCCGTAGATTGTGTATCATCAGCTTCCACAATCGCCTTTAATTCGTCATTGTCGACCAAAGTCTTCGGACGACCGCGAGGTTCATTTTTCTAGTCGAAATTTCCAGAACGGAAGCGAGCAAACCAATAACAGGTGGTGCGTTGGTTTGTAGTGTTAGCTCCGTAAACGTCGTTGATGTTGTGTGCCGCTTGTGCCGCGTTGCTGCCACGACGGTACTCATATTCCATAAATACTCGAATTTTTAACGTATCCATGATGACGAAAAACATTGAAATGCGATGAAAATGTAACACTAATCAATAAACAAATGACTACTTTTGAAAAAAAAAAACTATTTTGATTTGAAATGGCCAGTACTGCAGAACGGCAATTTCATAGGTAAAGACCTATTATTTTTTGTATTTTCACATTAGTTTTCCTTTGATACCTCACAATGTTTATTAATGAATGTGTAATTATTTTCAGAGTTTGAGCCCATCCCGATCGAGGTGGATCCGTCTCTCAAGATGCGCCCTCGCCTTTATAGCGCGAATGCCGTCGGTGGCAACACCGCAACAAGCGCTGGCAAGACCACGCGCAAACCTGTCGAGAAGGTAACGCATTACGCTATTCTTAACGGGCCAGTTGGCGTGGTTGGTTAACACACAACCTATCACGCCGCAGGTCTTGGGCACGATTCCCATCCAGAACACACATTTGTGTGCATGGACATGTCTGTTTTTCCTAAGTCTGGGTGTAATTATCTATTTAAGTATGTATTTACAAAAAAAAGTAGTATATGTAGTAGTTCTGCTTAGTTTGGTATCAGATAGCCAAGTGTGACAAATGTCCGAGGATATTTATTTATTTATATCTATATCCTGTATATAGATATATATAAAGGATGTCCGGTAAGTAGTAGGACAAACTTAAGGGGGAGATAGGTGGGAGGGTCACATACCAACATATACAAAAATGACCTTAGTAAAAGTGACACCGTTATCGAAATATCTCGAAAATGGTGCCTTTTTATTACTTACCGGACATCCTGTATATAAAACAAAGTCGGGTTAGTTACACCATTTATAACTCAAGAACGGCTAGACCGATTTTTGTATTCCCCGAATAGCAGAATAACTGTTAAAAATAGAATGATAATCTTGAAAAAAAAATATTAAGATAATTATTTTTGTCATACATTTTGTATAGTACGACTTTTTTTGATAATACGTATCTCGAGATCGTATTGATTGATGTTTTAGATTCGCTATTGGACCCGGTAGGTGGCGCTGGAATCGGGTTGCAGATTCGAATCATACAATGAGCTTGAGCTTTCGGTGAAGGAAAACATCGTGAGGAAAACTCAGCACGGTGATAGTAGTCTACTGGCTGCAAGTTGTAAATCTGTCGCCAAGCTGCTGTTAGCCAGCCAGCTTGGAAAAAAGGTCGACATCGATATTCACTTACCATCAGGTGACCGGCGTGCTTGAATAATGAAATGTTTTCAGCCAATAAAGAAGATCCTCATAGGCAGCTTGACGGACGAGGACCCGATCCCTGCGACCGTGATCACCACCAACGAGGCCAAGATCAACATCACACCCAGCACCACCACCTCCAGCGCTACCACTACCACATGTAAGTATACAGGATGTAACGGAAATTGTATAACCATCCGAATCTCCACGCAAAGTTATTAATGCAATTAATTTTACAGTATGCGGCAGTACTATAAAAAAGGGACTGAAATGAAATGTTTATCCATCCAAATAGGCCTTCACAGGAGCTTATGAATAGTCTAGAGACTCTAATACTCGGTTCGGAAGGTTGCTTTTGCTGAGAAGAGCCGGCAATAAACTCAGCAATTACTCTTTACAAAAACAACTTACACCTATAATTATTAATTATTACATTCAATCATTATTTATCTAGTCTCACTGACAATATTTGCGTGTTTTGGTTGCAAAAATATATAGAATTTAATTAAGACTGACTTAGTAAACAACAAACTCAAGCAGACCAGCCCCCACAAGCAGCACCTGTTCACAAGTATGACGCGTGTGGCAGCCACCGCCCTCCTCGCACATATTATAGAGAAATGAGGAATGTATATGTAGTATACTAGTTAACTGGTTTCCATATTACAAGCTCTACTTAGTTTAGGATCAGATGGCTGTGTGTGAACTGTGAAATAGTCCCAGGATATTTATTTATTACTACATAATAACACATTCTTTCATTTATGTGTGGATTGTATGTAAAAAAAGAGAAAATTTATTCTTCACCCTCTATTTGTGGATTGTATGTAAAAAAAACCTCAAGTATAATCTTTATTTCAGGCGGTAAATGGCCATCGATCCGCGTGGCCAGCCTCGATACTCTCCGTGGGGCGGACGTGACCTCTACCCCCACTATCACTCCCATTCCCAGTACCACCACATCCCCAAGTGTCCCCACAATCTCTCCCCCCTCCCCGTGTGCTCTGATGCGCACCCGGCCCGACCTCACGATCGTCGCCGCGAGGAAACCCGACGTGAAGAGAGACGACGATACCACGTGATGCACCAGTTAGACAGAGACAATGTATATAATTATCCTTTAAGTGTTGATTGGTCGGAAAGCGGAATGTTAAGGGGTCAATTTTCGCGTTTAGGGCATCGTGTCCAATTCAAGTTAAAGAAAGAGATAGCTTGTTCAGTAGCCTTATCAGGTTTTATACAATTTACTGTTACAAGTTTTCGTCGAAATTCGATCTTATCATTATTTAATTTTTTTTAAGAAAACATATACAAATTGATATTAAAAAATGCTCTTTAATAATAATAATATAATTCATTCATTTGTAAGAAACATGGTATTAAACATGGTCTTAAAGTAAATATAACAGGTGATGTATGTTTTGCCATGATGGCGTGCAAATATTATTAATAATTACATTTAATTATTTAAATTTCATTCAATTCAATTGACAATTAAAAAGATCGGTTCACAAACAGAAGAGAAAATGTAGTGAATTATTATTTACCTTTTTAAAAGTTCGATCGTATCCTTAATGAAATCTCGTTTAAACTTATTTGCAACTCTATTTGATTAGTATAAAGATGATTATTACATTGACATCGATGTAAAACGCGACAATTGTTCCCCTGTTTGCAGATGAATGCAAATCTCGGATTAAAATTATGTATGTCTCTATCAATGACGTATGAAATGACAAAAATAGCAGCGTTTTGCTTTTGTAAATCTTCCCTGACTATCATAATATGCTATATAATATATACAGGATGTCCGGTAAGTAGTACGACAAACGTAAGGGGGATATAGGTGGGAGGGTCACATACCAACATATACAAAAATGAGCTTTATAAAATGATCACCATTTTCGAGATATTTTGATATTTCAGATTTTTTAAATTTAGACATAAATATCTCGAAAATGGTGACACTTTTACTCTGGTTATTTTTGTTTATTTGGTAGGTGACCCGCCCACCTATCCCCCCTTAAGTTTGTCGTACTACTTACCGGACACTCTGTATATAACTGTGCACGATAGTAAAGCTCCCAGTAGTAGTTGAATATGTACACTGCCATCTTTCGACCCAATTTTGAAACCCGTGCTATAGCGCCTACAACAGCATTTAAATGTACTATGTCTAATAGATGGCGGTAGTAGTTCTATTATCAGCTTAATTTTTTCCGACGTTTCCAACAATCATCGTGATATTTCACAAAACGGGCGGGTGCTGCTATGTAACTTTTTATAGTGAAGGTTTGAAATTATTCTTTGCTCGACTAAAATGTATGAAAATTTAATTTTTGCGATTTCAAAGTTGGTGCAATATTTAAAGTTATCTTTTTTTGTCCCGGCAAATGATATGATCTTACTTATAATATTATGCATATTATGATATGATCTTACATTGATATGAACATATAATATTTCTAGCGTCAAAACCGGATGTTTCAGACATTTCACTCGCCTTGCTCGTTGAATCATTTATTACAATAGAAATAAGCTTCTAAATCGAATATTAAATAATTGCAACCATAACATTTGGGTTTATGTTACAGACATAGTTTAGCGGACTTCACTGGTTCGTAACATTTATATAGAAGACATTATACACTAGAAAAAAAAAGAAACACATTTCCATAGATTAAATAAATCAAGTATTATAACTAAATAAGTAAATAACTCGTACTGTATATTAATTGTAATATAATCTATTATATAATATTACTTTTTAGATATTTCAGTGGAAACATTATAAAAAGTTTAAGTGGAGAATAAAATAAAATATATTTGTATATTTAAATGTAGGTATAATTCTATAAGGTCAAATCTATAAAACCGTAATTTAAGAAGGTTACATTTAAATTAAATGTAGATAAATGTAGCATTAAGAAAATCATTATATTTATATTGTGTTCCTCCGAGGTAGGTGTAGAAATAAAATTAATTACATATTAAGACTTAGGGAGACTTGCCTGGGGATATTGAGCCTTATACGTTTGATATAACGATGGCACTGTTACTATGCTGACGGATATTGGATCTAGTGTCCAATTATTTTGTGTTACGTATGTTATGGATGATCCCAGGCCTCGATCCATAGTTAATCGCATATTCCTTTTAGACTAATTTGTCACAATATTTTTATGTAAATGACAAATTATATATTCATCATACTGATAATCAAATTAAGGTTTTAAATTGTTGAGATGAACTCTAAAATATCACGGCAGATCTGTTATCGGCTATGATTTGTTGATCATATCAATAGATCTGCGAGTGTAGCTAAAACAATGTTTCGTCCGGCGTCGTGACTTATATTCAGGGCTTGGAACCTGTTATTTGATGTTATTAACCGGTTTTGTCAGAGTGAAGACTTTAAAAGAGTATTATTGATAAAAGTTTATTCGGCGAGTTCTTTATGAGTTATCTTTTATAAAGTTGTTGTTTTATGAAGATTTTATTTTCCTGTGCGTAACAGTTAACCGGTTTCCAAACCCTGCTTATAACAACCCTGCTTACAAAGTCACAACTATTTTATGATTTGTTCTCGGTCGATTTACATAAAAGTATAGCTTGATTATTTTATAGATAGTTGAAATATTATTTCAACGCCATCTGTTGGTGACATCTATGAAACTTTGATGTCTTACACCTAGCGAATTTTATGAACGCATTCATACTACACAGTGTGAAATGGTTCTTATTAGTTATAAATGTTGTATTGAAATACATTTATAAATAGTGAGTTTTATTTAATTTTCTAACAAATAGGTACATATTGTACTAATCTGACCCACCCCAAGAGATATAATATTATATTTGTATTATACATATAAATCAATTTCTTTGTTAATGTATCGCGGTTTAATCCCAAATGTGGTTATATCTAGTTTTATCCGGATATTTTTCAAATAAAATGAAATAAAGACAATTTGTTCCTATAATAGTGTACGAAATCGCATGTTATTTCTAGATATAACTGAATTTTGGGGAATAACCTTAACATGTAAGCCCTGTCCAACTTCAATTGGATGTCTCGTACCAAATTGTCATTGTGTAACATAATTTATATTTTATAATGTTGTTTTAAGTAAGTATATAAAATAAGGTATTTTTTTTGTTATCAACTCATAGGTTACTAGTGATTATTTATTATTAAGGATTTTTTTTTATTTGTAATTTTGACGAGTTTTCGAAATTGTTAGGTTTTTTACTCATAGTAGAAAGAACTCATTAAATTTAGATATTTTTAAGAGATTTGTGGTTATTTTCGTTTGGTTGTGTGCGAGTTGCCAGCGGTGTGCGGTCGTTATAGCCGACCGTCAACCCTTATTGACATGACATGACATGAATGGAAACTTAAAAGGCAGATGACAAAAAATAATATAACATGTAACAAATATTATTAATTGCTGCAGCTTTTGTGAAACACTGTATATGAGAATTTAACATATGATAATGTTACTTGGGTTAAATTCGACATCTGTATTAATGTGCTAAAATCATGACTATTCTATACTGTATGTGAATAGTTTACTTTCTCTTTGAGGTGAATTATTTAAAATGAATAACATAATTGAAAGTTTAGAATATAGATGTTTCTAACGCTCTAAATGAAAATGTTGGAATGTCTCTGCGACTGCATCTGATCTAAAATAGATAACATAAGCTAGTTAACTCGGGCTCGATAGAAATGGTGCAATCATGCCGCTGCCGCTGGCTGACCAACTCACGTGAATGAACGAAATACATAATTACCTGTTAGGAAAATTAATAACAATAAACCGTTTAATCATTTATATTGTTTTATTTCGATCATGACTTGCTCGCATTACTAAGAGTTGAAATGATGATGCAGTCTATTTGTTAATACACTACCTATCACGCCGCGGTCGTGGGTTCGATTCTCATCCAGGACATACATTTGTGTGCATGAACATGTCTGTTTGTCCTGAGTCTGGGTGTAATTATCGATTTAAGTATGTATTTACAAAAAAATCTGTCATCTGGTTTCCATATTACAAGCTCTGCTTAGTTTGGGATCAGATAGCCGTATGTGACAAAATGTCCCAGGATATTTATTATTACGAACATTTCGCCAATGGATATTGTTAATAACAAGGTGATTTGGCGGAACTGCCAAAACACCAGCTGGTGCTTGTCGATTTCAACTTGGGGGTAGCCAGTAGAATACAAAGTCTATCAACGTGTTATGGTTTCCTCACGATGTATTCCTTCACCGAAAACTCGAACTCGCAGGATTCTAGCTCACAACCTTTGTCACTGCATTCGACATCGGCTATCATAGTTTTTACATCGATTGTATTTACTTATATTACGAACAATTATTCTCTGAGGCCCACTAGTAGACTATGACAAATCGTTAGTTCGTATTTAATGCGCCGCCATACCGCTTATTGAACTTAGGTTATGAGATATTCTGTGTATGCCCGCGAAGGTTGCTGGCCAATAATAAAACAGCGAGATAAAAGAAATAAAAAATATGTAATTGAAATAAATTGACAAAAAAATATTTACATATAAATAAACATAAAACAATGAAAAATTTTACCTAATTTTGAATATTAGCTCTCCATATTCTCTGTAAAAATAAAAAATAAAAGTGAAAGAATTACTTTGATACGTCAATTAGTTTCCGATTTATAGAAGTAAACGTGCGATGCGGATTCGTACTCGATGTGACGTCAATGTGCAACGCCCGGCAGTGAGCGAGTGTTGCACATTGACGTCAAATGCGGTCACGTGTCTGTTAGCGGGACTCGATTTTATCGAAAGTTTAAATGCCTGTAAAATCAAAACTAAAAGGTGTTTTTTACTACAACAAAATACATACAAGCTTCACTGTAACAAACTTTCATCCGATTTGGCATACCTAGTAACATTCTCCATTGCTCAGATATAGGTTCTAAATCGATCTTCAAATAGTTTTGAAAATAATAATTTTAAATGTCATTAGCCATATTATATTTATTTACGTAAAACTATTGTATTTTATTTATTATTATTTATTTATTTATTTATACATTGCACAATGTACACAAAAATAACAATAGTACAGGTAAACTTATAACTATCATTAAAATTACGTACATGGACCCTGTTAGGGTGTAGCAAAAAAAATAGCGAAATAAAATTAAAATCGAAATAAAATTAAAATTGAACCTTATTTCTATGCATCATAATATTGGTAATTTAATGACTATATAATTAGCGACGGTTGAGTTTCACACTCAAGATCGATTCACAAACACAATGTATATTAGGACATTCTATAAACGAAGCATTCCTCTATTACGAAAATTAAAACAAATAATTATAAAAATCTATTTATTTCCACAATTAACTACGTACAACATGGTCCGGTGCATTTTACATGAGTGCATCATTATTTTTTGTTCGTTATACATATTTTCTCATTATTTTTTATAAAAAATATCAACACTTACTATTTATATACCTATATTACAACAGTGTTTCACATATTGAATACAAATACGCGTCAAAAATAGCGCCAATAAAAAATATTTTTTTCAAAAGCATAGCAAGGTCCATTTGCAATTTAAAATTATTTAGGCCTAAAAATATCGTCCATTATTTTTTCCCTAATTTGAAGCGATTAATTCCAGTAGAAAACGTTCATTGCGACTCAGAATTTAAAATTGCAAATAAATCTAATATATTTTGTCAAGTCTAATCTAAGTAGTGCATTACAACATTTAGCTATATAACCTATTCGTTGATGTACATCATTCAATGAGCTAATTTGAGAGAAAAACTTCAGATATAAGATGTAGTAGTCATATTTAAACTATAAAATCTGACATTACAGAGCATGCAGTCAAAAATTGTAGCTAATATAAAAATCTTGATACTTGAGAACCTCAGCAGATCTAAAATACAAATTATTACCCAGAATTATATTGAATAGGAATCACTCGATATTAAATACAATTTTTAACATATCAAACAAAATTTAAGGTAAATGTTAACAATAAATAAATGATATATTGGAATGACAGGGAATTATTAAAATATATATACTTGATCAATTTCTGGACAGACACTTTCTCTTACGTAAAACCCCCATGTACTCTTAATATAAAATATAAATAATAATTTTATAATTTATCCTTCGCTATCATTATTATGTAGAGATTTTAATATCTTCAATGTAAGCAAATATATCCCTTGTTACATTTAAGTATGGGATACTTGTTTTAAAAGTTGTTTGATTTATGGAAAATAAAGGAATTGGATATTATGCTACTAGGAAAACGGTTTCATGAAAATTATCAAAATCATAGAACATTTTTATTCTTATTTATTTAAATAAAAAAATCATTGCTTAACATTACATAACCATAATAAATTAATTGTAACATTTCATAGAGATATTAATTTTATTTTTGCAATTGTTCCATTTATTACGATTGTACTTACTGTTTTAATTATCATACAAGGTAGTGAGTTACGTCGTTTAAAATTACATAATTGTTTTATCAGATTTAAGCTTTCTCGTTTTAACTCTAAATGTTCTCTCCTTCATATACAGGGTGTCCGGTAAGTAGTAGGACTAACTTAAGGGGGGATAGGTGGGCGGGACCTACCAACATATACAAACAATGACGTTACTAAAAGTGTCACCTTTTTAAAATCAGATATTAAGGGTGACACTTTTACTAAGCTCATTTTTGTATATGTTGGTAGGTGACCCTTCCACCTATATCCCCCTTTAGTTTGTCCTACTACTTACCGGACAACCTGTACATTTATTTTTAACTTCCAAACGACCCAACCAACTACCCCATCAGTCAGATCAAATCTATCAATTACTATTTAAACAAGCCTCCCACTGATAGTCCAAAAAATCAACTACAAAATTATGACAAAAAAAATCTCTACATATACCCTTATTAAAACTTAATTAAGTGGCGACATATAGGTGATATCGTCCCACGGGTGGCGGTATAGGGGCTGCTTCATGCGTTTCTGGTCCAAATAGTGGCCTACGAGGCCGATGGTACGGCCAAGGACGAACAGCGCGTTGATTGTGCCCATTTGGATGTAGTTGTTGCCTTCCTCTCTGTTTAGGGAAAGAGCAGTCGTTTAAATGATGCCGTCATAACTAAAGAGAGGCCTTCAAAACTAGAAAGAGGCCTTCATAACTAGAAAGAGGCCTTCATAACTAGAAAGAGGCCTTCATACTTAAAGAGTGTATAAAATATTTTGTAGGAGTTTGCTGTTTCACCTTTCAGTAAAGTGGATCACTAAAATATATCTCACTAATATAATTTACAGTACTTATTTTGTTATATGGATAAGAAAGGAATCCCAAATTAATTTATTGAAAACAGCGTCAGCTATTTTTAAACGACTTCAAAAAAGGAGGAAGTTATATGTTCGACTGTATGTATTTTATACCTTAATTTCATACTCAAACAAATTTGGTTATAATCAAAGAAGAGACCCTCTCTCTTTTTGATTGTAACTAAAGAGAGGCCTACAGTTAGTGGATGTTTTTGTACCTAATATTCAGTAGAGGCTTTTGTACCTAAAGAGAGGCCTAGTCAGTAAATGATTTAGTACCTAAAGAGTGGCCTAGTCAGTCGATGTTTTTGTATCTAAATAGAGGCCTATAGTCATTTTGTACCAGGCATGCCTGTAGATGTGTTTATGCATAAATAGAGGCCTATAGTCAGTAATAAATGTTTTGCACCTAAATAGGCCTAGTCAGTAAATGCTACCTAAAGAGAGGCCTAGTCAGTAAATGATTTAGTACCTAAAGAGTGGCCTAGTCAGTCGGCGTTTTTGTATCTAAATAGAGGCCTGTAGTCAGTAGATCATTTTATATCAGGCATGTCTGTAGATGTGTTTATACATAAATAGAGGCCTATAGTCAGTAATAAATGTTTTGCACCTAAATAGGCCTAGTCAGTAAATGCTAACTAAAGAGAGGCCTAGTCAGTAAATGATTTAGTACCTAAAGAGTGGCCTAGTCAGTCGGCGTTTTTGTATCTAAATAGAGGCCTGTAGTCAGTAGATCATTTTATATCAGGCATGTCTGTAGATGTGTTTATACATAAATAGAGGCCTATAGTCAGTAATAAATGTTTTGCACCTAAATAGGCCTAGTCAGTAAATGCTACCTAAAAATAGGCCTAGTCAGTAAATGCTACCTAAAGAGAGGCCTAGTCAGTAAGAGGCCTATATAAAAGGGGGCTGCGACACTTACTGTGTGAACAGCTGACAATGCCTGAACAGGTCCACCATGGCGGCGGCAACGATGCCGTCCACATTGAGAATGAGGTTGGGCTTCTTGCGAGTCGTGATGGCCTCCACGTCGAGCGCGTATCTGGTGACAGGCCAGGCGGGCCACCGTGACGTCACGTACGCCTTCAGCTCGCGGACTCGGCTGTCCGGGTTGTTGATCGATTTCACCCTGGTATCGGAAGGTTCATTTTAAGTAATTTCTATTTATTTACTAGCTGTTCCCCGCGGTTTCACCCGCGTTCAGCGTTCGAGTTAATATATGCCATACTCATAAATAATGTGGCTTTATATGGGTAAAATAATTTTCAAAATCGGTTCAGTAGATCCAGAGATTCCCCCCTACAACCTCACAACACTTTACCTCTTTATAATATTAGTAGTATAGATTAGATCACCAACAAGCCACAGTATACATTAAACAATACACGTTTAAAAAGAAATAATATAAATGGTGCCCCAATTAGAGGTGAAAACCGCACTTAATACAACACAACCGAAAATAAATTAGACACAAATAAATTTTCAAGGCGATGATAGCTCAGTGGTAGTGACGTTGGATACCGCGGCGAAGGTCGCGGGTTCGAATCATACAGTGAGCTTGAGCTTTCGGTGAAGGAAATAATCGTGAGGTAACCATAGCACTTTGTAGTACCCGACTGGCTGGCTACCACCCTCAAGTTGAATATCTTGTCGCTAAGCACCTATCCATGCGTTTCGACAGCTGCACTTGAGAGCTGGATCCTATCTAGGCGTTCTGTGCTTACCACCTTCGGCCACATCATCACTTACCATGGTGAGATTGTGGTCAAACACAAGCTTATCCTGAATAAAATAAAAAAAACCAAGAAGCAAACACTATAATTGCATATAAGAAATTGTTCTTTTTTTTGCTTAAGCTCATTGTAGTATTCGAACCCACTACCACTGAGCTATCATTGCCTTAAGTGTGTGTGTTATATACCTGTGTCCGATGCCCATAATGAGTTCCCCCTTGGCTCGTTTCTCGTTGACGAACTCCTGCGGGTGTTGTCCGCGGTCGTAAGCCGCACAGAAGTCACTCGCCGCGCGGTCCAACGCACCACCGAACCTATCGCCCTGGACACAACACATTCATTTCATAATCGTATTCTTCTTTATGGTAATAAGTTATAAGACAAAAAAATCTTTTTTTAAACAAGCTTTGGATTCAGAGTGGCGTCACTTTATTTTTTGAGTTATTCTTAGCAAGCCTTTTCATTTGATACCCATATTGTAGGATTGCATTAAAAAATAATAGTCCGCTATCTTAGGTGTTCCGCCATGTTGGATTTAGAATGACGTCACACAGCTGACCATGCATTGTCATCTAAACTAAACGTGTATACAACATTTCAGCTCAATCGGTTAAAGATATCTGCTTCAAAATTGAGTTGCAAGATTCACCCCGGAAAAACATACATACATTGCAAAAATATAAAGCTTGTAAAATAGGACGATGAATGACGTCGGAAAAAAATTTGCGAATAATATGACTACTACCGCCATCTATTAGATATAGTTTAAATGCTATAGCACCCATACACAGCGAAGTTTCAAAATGTGTCGAAAGATTACTGAGCTTTACTATCGTGCAGTTTTATATACAGGGTGTCCGGTAAGTAGGACGACAAACTTAAGGGGGGATAGGTGGACAAGTCACTTAACAAATATATAAAAATTACAAAGTAAAAAGGTTACCATTTTCGAGACATTTCGATAATTTTATTTATTCATTTTTAATTTTAAAATGGTGACACTTTTAGTAAAATTATTTTTATATATTTCATAGGTGACCCTCCCACTTATGCCCCCCTTGAGCTTGCCGTACTACTTACCGGATATCTTGTATAATACGGATGATATTTTTGAATGTCTAACATTTCCTCTCGCTTTCCCGGACTTTGTGGGTGATTTCGTGAAAGGTAGTAATTTTAAACGAAAGTGCGTAATTTTATTTCCTCTATTGTAGTGCAGGCAAAGGGTTTTAGGACATACAGCCTCAAACTAAAAACTCATTTATTTACCAATCTACCACGACAGCAAACTAACACCAAAAAATAAATGTTACAGTAAGTAAGGCTCGCTCGCTTTTTTATAATATATAATGTAGTGTCCTCCGCAGTTTCACCCACGTTCCCGAGGGATCTTATCTTTTCCCGGGATATAAAGTGACCTATGTCCTTCTCCAAGGTTCCATCTATCTCTATAACAAATTTCATCTAAATCGGTTGAGCAGTTTAAGCGTGAAGAGGTAACAGACATACATACTATAGCACTTGTAATATTAGTATGGATAGTGGTATAGTGATGGTACTGACGATGGTGAGCAGCCCGCTGACGACGGAGGAGATGAGGTCCTTCCCGGCGCGCGCGGTCACCATGGTGTTGTGCGCGCCGGACACCGCGGGCCCGTGGTCCGCCGTCACGATCAGCACCAGCTCGAAGAACTTGCACGCCCACTCCGGCAACTCGCGCTGGAACCTACACACACATACATAACTCAACTCAAATATATCTTTATTAAATAAACTCATTACAAGTATTTTTAATCGTCAATTTATTAATGCAAAATTCTAACGCTCGTTTCGGAAGGTAGCTTTAGCTGAGAAGAGCCGGCAATAAACTCAGCAATTACTCTTTAAAAAAAAATTAACTTCGACCTTATACATTTAATCATTATTTACATAGTCTCACTGATAATATATTATTGTGTGTTATGGCGGCAAAAAAAGAATAAAGACATAGAATTTAGTTACGAATGATTTAGTAAACAAAAAACTCACATACATAATATTATACTCACACCTTTGTTGGCGCCATTCAAAGGAACATTTTGAAATTAGACGCGTTTCAAACAATGCCGCTAGATGGCGTTGTAATTTATTCTTGTATTTAACCTATCGTCACATAACTTTTCTTATTTTCATATTCGATAGGTTTCAAGCAATGCATCTAGATGGCGTTGTAATTTATTCTTATATTCAGCCTATCGTCACATACCTTTTTATTTAACTTTTTTTCATATTCGATTGGTTTCAAGCAATACCGCTAGATGGCGTTGTAATTTATTCTTATATTCAGCCTATCGTCACATACCTTTTTATTTAACTTTTTTTCATATTCGATTGGTTTCAAGCAATACCGCTAGATGGCGTTGTAATTTATTCTTATATTCAGCCTATCGTCACATACCTTTTTCATAATAAACTGTTTATCATTTCCAAATGTCTATTAAACGAGGATGTTTTTAAACTAATAGGTTAACAAGCGTTCAGGATTTATTTTTGTTCTAGGTGAGTTAAAAACTTTACCAAACTTAAGTAGAAAAGGAAAATTTTTAATAAAATGAAAAAAAATAAAAAACTGCAGAAATTTGACATTGGTAGAGCGTGTGAACTGGAGAAGCTATATCTAAAAAACCTGTATGTATAAATACCAGAGCAAACTAATAGTGCCTCCGACTCCGAGCTGCCTCTCAAGTACTTGACTGATGGGCACGCCGCAGTAGCTAAGCTCCTGACCTCGCTCGTCGCATATCGTACTGATGAACGCAGCCGGCTTCCGAATTATGCCTAATTTCTGGGGGGTAAAAGGGGGGAAATAATCAATAAATATCCCGGCACATTTTTCATACACGACTATCTGATTCGAAACTAAGGTAAGTACGGCTATCTCACAATGGTAAGTGATGATGTGGCCGAAGGTGGTAAGCACACAAAGTAGGATGAGAACTGGCTCTCAAGTGGCGACACATTTTCAACATGAGAAGACCTGGCTACTTCCTGTGATTTCCTCTCGATGATTTCCTTCACCGAAAGCTCAAGCTCATTGTAGGATTCGAATCCACGACCTTCGCCGCGGTATCCAACTACCACTGAGCTATCATCGCCTTATTGTTATTTAGTTTGGTCGAATGCCGCGCATAAATTAAATATTTTTCTTTCTATCTTTTATTTATTTATTTATATATTGCACAAAGTACACAAAAATAACAATGGTACAGGTAAACTTATAACTATCATTAAAATCGAAATAAAATTGAACCTTATTTCTATGCATCAATATATTGGTAATTGAATAACTATATAATTATTATGTATGTATATCATGTTGGCTACCATTATCTTCCATAAAATCTTTTATGTTGTAATAGCTTTTTTGTAATAAAATTTGTTTAAGTTTAATTTTGAAATGACTATCCTTTATTATGTCTTTTAGGTTATCCGGTAATTTATTATATATTTGGATGTATCGGTACTGGGGGCTGGGGGCTGTTCCTAAACATTTCTAATCTGGGTGCTGAGAGGACCAATTTATTCTTACGCCGTTTATTTTTATCAAAACTAAATAAGTTAATATTTTTCCTAACAAACATGACAGTTTCTAATATATATATGGAGGGTGGGGTTAGTACTTTTTGTTGGATAAAATGAGGTTTGGAACTATCTCTAGGCCGTATCTTTTCTATATACTTCTTTAAAATTTATTTATAATTATCATACAGGCCAAACAGACATTTTCATGAACATTAAACCTATATTTAAATACACAAACTTGACTCACCCTCGCCCAATCATAATCCATGGGCACCTTCGGCGGTTCCTCCTCATCCTTGACGATGATCTTGCCTTCTTTAACCAGCTTCGAATAGACAAGTTTCACAGAGGCACCTAGACTATCGAACGAGTCCGGTACAGTGACTCCGTAGGCCTTCAGGCCCGCGTTCTTGGCCACGGCCTTCTCGAGCGCGGAGCCGGCGAGCGAACCCGCGTGCCCGAACTGTACTTCCGATGTGAACATGTCTACAAACATTAAATGAAATGTTTATCCATCCGAACATGCCATAATATGAATAGTCTAGACTTATGCTCGGTTCGGAAGGTTGCTTTTGCTGAGAAGAGCCAGAAATAAACTCAGCAATTACTCTTTTCAAAAACATCTTACACCTATTACATTCAATTATTATTTATCTAGTCTCACTGACAATATTTGCGTGTTATGGCAGCAAAAATAGTCATCTATAGAATTTAATTATAAATGACTTAATAAACAACAAACTCAAGCAGACCAGCCCCCACAAGCAGCATCTATTCACAAGTATGACGCGTGTGGCAGCCACCGCCTTCCTAGCACATATTGTAGGTAATTGAGCGACCCGCCACACGAGGTGAATTTAGTATTGTATTTTTTTATGTAAGCAAGAGTTTGTCTACTGATATGTTTTTTACTAATACTTGTGAACAGGTGCTGCTTGTGAGGGCTGGTCTGCTTGAGTTTGTTGTTTACTAAATCAGCCATAGTTAAATTCTATTTATTACTATCTTTACGCCATAACACGCCAATATTGTCAGTGAGACTAGATACATAAATGATTAACTGAATGTAATAGGTGTAAGTAGTTTTTGAAAAGAGTAATTGCTGAGTTTATTGCTGACTCTTTTCAGCAAAGTGTATGCAAAGGCCTATTTGAATAAAAACATATTTTCATTTCAGGTTTTTTTGTGTTAAAAAATAAGTAAAATTTTGGAATATTCGAATTAAAGAGTAACCAATACAGTATGATTGTCCAAAGAATATTTAAAAAGACTTACACCTAGTCTTACTGACAATATTTACGTATTATGGCGGTAAAACTAGTAATGTAAATAATTTAATTATTAATGACTTAGTAAACAACAAGCTCGCACAGACCAGCCCCCACAAGCAGCACCTGTTCACAAGTATGACGCGTGTGGCAGCCACCGCCCTCCTCGCCATAGTAGCGTGAATATCAAAACTCATATATTTCGAATTTTATGTGAAATGTATATTATATAAGGTACCGGAGCAAGTGCCAATGCACCAGGCCACCATGGGCTTCTTGATGAGCCCGTCCCGGATGGCGCGACACACGTGGTACTCCTCCACGCCTCCCACTTCACCCAGCAGCACCAGCATCTTCACTTTAGGGTCCGCCTCGAACCTGGGTATAATTAGGGGAAAGCATCTATACAGGTCCGGTAAGTAGTACGACTAACTGAAGGAAAAATAACCTCAGTAAAAAGGTACTACATAAAACCGGTCTTTTTTTTTTTTTATGTCACTGGTGACAACGAGGCAGTCGGGTCACCTGATGGTAAGTGACTACCGTCGCCTATAGACATTAGCAATACCAGGGGGACTGCCAACGTGTTGTACACCTTATTACAATGCCTTAAGGGCAAGGGCAACTGGCTCTCAAGTGCAACTACCGGAACACACCAACAGGTGCTTGGCGACAGATTTTCAACTTGAGGGTGGTAGTCGAGTATCACATAGTACCCCACCACCGTGCTGTGGTTTCCTCACGATGTTTTCCTTCACCGAAAGCTCAAGCTCATTGTAGGATTCGAACCCACGACCTTCGCCGCGGTATCCGACGTCACTTACCACTGAGCTATCATCGCCTCAAAGTGCGAGTCGGACTCGCGCACTGAAGGTTCCGTACAAATTTTGTAGTTTTTTTTAAAGTTTTTAGTATTTGTTGTTATAGCGGCAACAGAAATACATCACGTGTGAAAATTTCAACTGTCTAGCTATCACGGTTCATGAGATACAGCCTAGTGACAGACAGTAGATTCTTATTCAAATTCAAAAACCTCTTTATTAAGTAAACTCATTATAAGTATTTTTAATTAGTAATAGGTTGGGTTTCCGTTTTTACCATTTGGGTACGGAACCCTGAAAAAACGAATCCCTATTTCCCTTGGTCATGCCATAACTTGAGAACGACTTTACAGATTTCATTATTTATTTTTCTAATACTTTGTTGAACGGGAAATTGAATTAGTATGGGGCATCATATACTTAGAATAATATAAACATTAAGTTCTATTGAATATGTACCTGAGTAAATGATCGATGAATGTGGTCCCCGGGTATCGATCACCTCCGATGGCGACTCCCTCGCACACGCCGTCCGCGTCCTTGGACAGTATGTTGTTCAGTTCGTTGCTCATGCCGCCAGACCGGGATACGTACGCCACGCTGCCACGTCAAAGTCAAAGTCAAAACCATTTATTCAGTTCAGGCCCTAAAAGGGCACTTATGAAGGTCGAATTAAAGAAGTTACCACCGGTTCGGAAGTCAGACTACAACTGAGAAGAACCGGCAAGAATCTCACACATTGGACACATTCACAATATATACATAATTATCAATACATAGTTAGTAAACTTTTTTTTTAAGTGAAAATATCTTTAGCGGCGTTGTGCCCTTGGCTATCATTGGGACATACCTATTTTCTAGCGCTCAAGTTATGCATTTAATAACATACACATCGTTTTGGTTTAGATTTTTAGTTTTTACCCCTATTTTAACCTCCTTTTAGTGACACCTGTATAATATTATAAATAAATAAATAAATATCCTGGGACATTTTTCACGCACAGCTATCTGATCACAAACTAAGCTGAGCTTGTAATATGGAAACCAGATAGTTAAATTAAATAAAGATGATTACACCCAGACACAGGACAAACAGACATGTTCATGCACACAAATGTCTGTCCTGAATGGGAATCGAACCCACGACCTGCGGCGTGATATGTAAACCAACCACGCCAACGAACCCGTCAAAAAATGAAAGACATTAGAAAATCATTCATTCAGCCTTAGAGGGCAGTTATTAAGGTCGAACTTCAAAAATTAATATCGTTAGAAAAGCTTTCAAGTGAGAAGAACCGGCAAGAAAGTGATGTTATTAACAACTTAGCATTCTATGCTGAGATAGATGCCTTTTTTGGCATTACTCAACTGTTTTGGATAATTTGAGTCTATTTTTTCGCGTTCTCTGTGTGTGTGAGTCCAAAATAAATGTATATTTCTTTTATTTCTTTGTTTGTTCTTTTTTATTATTTTTACGGACAAAAAACGGTTACAACATAGATAATATACGACATCTAATTGGTATAAAAATTTTACATCATTGCAACCTATAACATCATCCGCAGATAAAACAAAAATATATAATTAAAAAGTGCCACTACTGGCTTAATGTACCCATTTAAAAAAAAAAAAAAATAATAAAGCAAAGAAATAATAAAATGCCGAATAAAAAAAGAAACAAAGAGGAACGAAATGAAAATGAAAAAAAAAAACAACATTAAACTACGTTGTGGGTGGACTTTTTGGCGGGAACTTGCAGAGCGACGTTGCGTTTTCGTTTTATTTTCATTAATTTCGTGTATTTTGAGTTTTATTGAATAATTTCGGTGGTGTTTTATCCAATAATGATCAATCTAAGTGCACAAGTGAAGTGAAATCAAATGAAAGCGTGTATCGTGTCTTTCCAGGTTGTCCCAAAAAGTCCGTGAATGTTTTAGTGGACCAACCGCCAATTTCACTAAAGCTTGACTGGACATTTATGGACGAGGACTGGACATTACAGTGAGTTTGAGAGTGTGACTATAACATAAAAGAAGAAATTAAAATTGAAGAAAATGTACGCGATTGAAAGACTTTGTATTGACTAAAAGTACTAAAACTTATGTAAAACAAAACTTGAGAGGTGTCAAGGGACAACCGGTTGGAACGAAGTTATATAAGTTATATAAGTCGAGAGAGTATATATATATATATAAAAAGAGAGAGAGAGAGAGAGAGACAGAGAAACATGCGCACGCCGCACAGCTTACAATAGCTTACTATAGCAAAAAGTGTCGTGTCAACTTTCCGTCTAGCCCCCTTTGACAAATAAATTGACAAATAGACCAAGACCATTTCAAATACTTTGACATTGGCAGAAATATCCTAAAAGGATGATTGCCAGCAACAAAAAAAAAACTACGTTGTGTAATTGATGAAGTGCATCTTTCCTTAACTTCCAGTTGGAACATTGATAAGATTAGAACTCACCTGCCGGCTCTATACAGTTTGCTGTCAACAATGTTGTCGATCATTCCGGCGGTGTTGCCGATCTTGAAGCAGCCCGGCTTGATGCCGCCCACTGTCGCCGGACCAATCACATTTACCTACAAATATATTAAAAATAATTAAAATTCATATGAAAAAGTAGCGGTTTCACCCGCGTTATATAGGGATCTTATCTTATCCCGGGATAAAAAGTATATTATCTCTCAAGTTGGACCAAACTGTAAAAAGTTTGTAAATTTCATTAAAATCGATTCATTACTTTTTATAGGAATTTTATCTGTATATACATACAGGGTGTCCGGTAAGCAGTACGACAAGCTTAAGGGGGAGATAGGTGGACGGGTTTCTTATCAAATATACTAACAATGATCACCATTTTCAAGATATTTCAGAAATTTATGTATCGATTTTTTAATTTTAGATATTAAATATCTCGAAAACGGCGACACTTTTACTGAGGTCATTTTTGTATATTTGGTGACCCACCCACCTATCTCCCCCTTAAGTTTGTCGTATACAGGTATGAAAGGCAATAGTTAGTGACAGCTCAAACCACTGAACGGATTACGATAAAATTCGTCACGCAGATAGTTATTATGACGTAGGTATCCGCTAAGATAGGATTTTCCAAAATTCACCCCCTAAGGGGATGAAACGGAGGCCCAAAGTTTGTTTGGAAATACGGGATTGTGGGTGAAACCGCGGGGCGGAAAGCTGGCATTTTATATTAGTTTAGGGAGATAGGTATCTGTCTTATCTCCCCCTAAGTTTATGGAACTGGCTCTCAAGTGCCGCTGCCGGAACACACAAACAGGTGCTTGGGTACAGATTTTCAACTTGAGGGTAGCCAGCCAGTCGGGTACTACAAATTACCCTGCTACCTATGGTTTCCTCACGATGTTTTCCTTCACCGAAAGCTCAAGCTCTCTATATGATTCGAACCCACGACTGAGCTATCATAGCCTTAAATATGTCGGTGTACGGAGGTAGGGTACTTTGTAGAACCCGACTGGCTGGCTACCACCCTCAAGTTGAAAATCTGTCGCCAAGCACCTATCGGTGTTCCGATAGTTGCACTTGAGAGTCAGTTCCCATCTAGGCTTTGTGTGCTTACCACCTTCGGCCACATCATCACTTACCATGGTGAGATTGTAGTCAAACACAAGCCTATTAAGAATATAAAAAAAATCATCGCAATAGTTTCTTACCCCTCTGGTGTCTGCTAATTTGATGATCTTCCTAGTCATGTTCTCGGGTATACCTTCAGCAATGATGACTATCGTGTTGATTTGTGGATGTTGCATCGCCTGTTCAACAAACAAATATTATTTTAATATGTCCAAGTCAAAACCATTTCAGTTTAGGCCCTACGAACTTATGAAGGTCGAAGTCAGACATCAACTGAGAAGAACCGGGAAGAAACTCAGCAAGGTTGGCTTTTTTTTAATTCAAATATTTAACAAATCCAAACGTGGTTCACCTTTGGACACAATGACATTAAAATTTCAGTCTTATTATAGAAATTAAAAAAAATATACAGTCGAATTGAGAACCTCCTCCTTTTTTGAAGTCGGTTAATAAATAGCCTGGGACATTGGAAATTGTACTATGAAAACCAGAAATCTTTTTTTAAATAGATTTTTGTCTAAATTCGTTTCCATATTATAACACCAAAATTAATCAAATTGGTTGAGCAGTTTAGATGTGAAAAGGTAACAGAGATACTTTAGCATTTATTATATTAGTATGGGTAATTTGTAGGCGAGAATTTATAACTAAAGTTTTAAAGAGCAATGCCCATTTGGGGCCCACCCATGACGTGAACAGTACAATAAATATTAACGAATTATGTAATAATTTGGATTTAAAATTATGCATTTTTATGTTATATTAATAAGTGTGCCAAGTAATTTTATTTTAACAATTAAATTTTGGATCTCTAATGATAATGCAATCCTTCAATAGAAAAAAATACCAGCAATAATGCTATATTTGGTAATCATAAAGTCGTTGTAGACTTCTAATAAGATTTATATCTTTATTTATACAATTATCTATCTACATATTAAAAACAATAAACACTTGTACAATTTTTAGCTGTTCACTTTTGCGCCTGAAGCAGACTCAAACTCAAAACTCATTTATTCAGTTTAGGCCCTGGTAAGGCACTTATGAACGTTACAATTGACTCTACCACCAGTTCGGAATACACTCAAACTGAGAAGACTCCGGCAAGAAACTCAGCAAGGCAATTTTTTTTTAGCAGTGGATCTTTCTTACATTTATTTACATTTTTATAAGTACATTTAGATACATTTTCAAATATTTAACACTACGCCAGGGGGATGCAGGTGCAGAGAGAAGCTACTACAACCATATATTTCTGTCTTCCATGTAATGAGCTACTTTATAGTAGGCTTTGTTCATTAACCTAAGTTTAATAAAAAAATTAAATTTAAAATAAGACATTCCAGCTACCTCACGTGGGATCCTATTGTAAAAACGAACACAATTCCCGAGAAACGATTTATTAACTTTCGCTAGCCTGAATCTAGGGGTCACAATTTTATCTTTGTGTCTTGTATTAAAATTATGATGATTACTGTTTACTTCAAACAAATTTAAATTTTTTCGAACATACATAATATTTTCATATATGTACAGCGAGGGCAACGTTAATATCTTAAATTCCTTAAATTGATTTCTCAGTGACTCGCGAGGACCCAAACAATAGATCGCGCGAATCGCCCTTTTCTGTAAAATAAAAACAGTATCCAAATCAGTCCCTGAACCCCACAGCAAGAGGTTATAGGACATCAGACTATGAAAATATGCAAAGTAAACTAACCTAGCTGTAGCAATATCTGTTATTTATCTAATTGTCTTTACCGCAAAAGCAGCCGAACTCAATTTGCTAGCTAAATTTTCTATATGAGGACCCCATTGTAATTTACTATCTAAAATTATACCAAGGAACTGGCTGACTGACTCAGACATAACGAGTAGGGCTTGTGGACATTGGTCTTAATTAAGACATGTGTCTTGCTATACCAAGCCTGTTACAACTAGCCCCAATCACGGGGTAAGTTGTAACACTCGCCACTTTTTTTCTAAGCCATTTTTTTCAAGAATTCGTCACAGGTTTGATCAAAATATTGTTTGAAATCGATCTTTGATATCTAATAACTAAAGATACACAATCAGCGACAAAAATGGCCTTACCAAATGTCTACCCACTCGAACATTTGGGTGGTCTTTTAATCTAGTAGCATTCGAACGCTCCGACGGTAAATATGCTTCACTGCTCGTTTAAGATATATTTTGGCTAGCAGGTATGAGTCGTAAAATTTTATTGCCTTTTGTACATAAACAGCTTTGTGAATAAAACTTTAAAAAAATTACTAGTATTACCCAACACAATTTGAGACAGTTTTGAGAGAACTTTTGCTTGGTATTGTTTATCTTTAGTTATTAGATATCAATGAAATCGATAGTTGAATAGTAGCTCATTCGAACAGTACTGCTGCATTTCCTAAATACCCAACAAGTAAGCTTCCATAGCCAAGAAACGAAAAATTGTTACAACTAGCCCCCCGCTCCCCTACTAGAAATATTATTATTATTATCACTTTAAAATGTCAATAATTATATGTTATATAATATAATATAATAAGATCTTTTTTATACACTTAGTAGCAGAATAAATGAATATGAATACCTGAATGGTGCTATCGTATGCAGATCTGAGTGAAGCGAAGTTGACTAAGACCGTAGCCTCCTGGTGTTTCCGCATCGCCACATCCATGTCAGAGAATACTGTAACGTAACACAAATGTAATGTACTATTTTATTGTGGGACGACCGTCCCATGTGCGAGACAACAGGACAAACAGTTACAACACACACATTTTACAAAACCACATGACATTTAAGGCGAAATGATAGCTCAGTGGTAGTGACGTCGTGAGCACGGTGGTAGGGTACTTTGTTGTACCCGACTGGCTGGCTACCATCCTCGAGTTGAAAATCTGTCGCCAAGCACCTATCGGTGTGTTCCGACAGCTGCACTTGAGAGCCAGTTCCCATCTAGGCTTTGTGTGTTTACCACCTTCGGCCACATCATCACTTACCATGGTGAGATTGTGGTCAAAACACAAGCTTATCCAGAATAAAAAAATAAATAGTAATGTAAGTATGGTTTAGTAGTTACAGAGGATCATCGCAGACAAATTACGCTAAAACGGCTAAACGGATTTTGATGAAACTTGGCAAACAGGTAGGTACCCTGGAATAAAACATAGGATACTATTTAACCCAGGAAAAATAAGATCCCTCGGGACGTGGGTGAAACGGGGCGGAAAACTAGTTTAATATATTAAGATTAATATACAGACACCCTGTAGAAGTATCTACTTTTATTTTTAATTAGGTGGATTGATTCGACAGTTGTCGTAAGAAATATTTCTTTACTCAGAAATTATTTCTTAAAAGAATGAATGAGAATACCTGTAATCACTGATATTAGATTGACTTTTGTTGATAAATAGTGATATGGTCAAACCATGAAACAGTAATTTTAACCACATTACGCTGGTAACTGTCAGTTTAGTCCAGCATAGGTACATAGATATTGTAGTGTACTGACCGGGTATGAACACCTCCTTGTTACCGAAGTAGTACTTCTGTTTGTGATCCGCCGTGAAGGGGTACACGATGGCGACCACTGAGGGCTCGGCACGCCGGCATATGTAGTCGAAGTCTAACATGCCCTGTCACATCACAACAATAACACACCTTTTTAATACTAAACATCCCAGTTTCAATATCTATTATTTTAAGACGATGATAGCTCAGTGGTAAGTGACGTGGCGAAGGTCGTGGGTTCGAATCCTACAATGAGCTTGAGCTTTCGGTGAAGGAAAACATCGTGAGGAAACCATAGCACGGTGGTAGGGTACTTTGTAGTACCCGACTGGCTGGCTACCACCGTCAAGTTGAAAATCTGTCGCCAAGCACCTATCGGTGTGTTCCGGCAGTTGCACTTGAGAGCCAGTTCCCATCTAGGCTTTGTGTGCTTACCACCTTCGGCCACATCATCACTTACCATAGTGAGATTGTAGTCAAACACAAGCTTATCCAGAATAAAAAAAAAAAACTATATATACAGGATGTCCGGTAAGCAGTACGACAAACTTAAGGGGGAGATAGGTGGGGGGTCACCTATCAACATATACAAAAATCGCCTCAGTAAAAAGTTCACCATTTTCGAGATATTTCAATATTTCAGATTTTTATGTATTGATTTTTAATTTTAGATCTTAAATATCTCGAAAATGGTGACATTTTTACTAAGGTAATTTTCGTATATGTTGGTATGTGACCCGCTCACCTATCTCCCCCTTAAGTTTATATATATTTCTTTTATACTGTATAAAAGAAAGTCGTGTTAGTTACACTATTTATAACTAAAGAACGGCTAAACCGCGGCGGAATTATGTATCTCGCGACAGGTTTGCAGCTGGCATTTCGCGATCGCTGCTGTCAAACGTCACTTTTGTATGAGCTTGAGAAATTGTTTGTTTCCATTTATTGCTACCCTATCGCTAGTGGCGCTAGTGTCCATGGGTAATGTCATTCAGCGACAGGCGTGCGACAGCTGTCGCTACTGCTAACTTTTACGTTTGGCCGATTGGCTGAAAATTGTTGGGGGAGATAGCTTAGAACCAGGAGACTGACATAAAAATTCACAAAAAAAAGAATAATGAAGAAAATTATTTGTCATACATTTTGTATAGAACGACTTTTTGACATGTCTCGAGATCGGACTGACAGATGGTTTAGTTTCAGGCATGTGGCGCAGGGATCAGTTTCAGAGTTTTATTTTCAGGGTAGGACAACGTCTGCCGGGCCCACTAGTAATAATTAAATAAATATTCCTGGGACATACTTCACACACCTCCAAACTAAGCAGAGCTTTTTTTTTTTAATCTGGCTAAGCGTGGCCGAAGGTGGTAAGCACAGAAAGCTTAGATGGGAACTGGCTCTCAAGTGCAGCTGTCGGAACACACCGATAGGTACTTGGCGACAGATTTTCAACTTCGAGCCAGCCAGTCGAGTACTACAAAGTACCCTACCACCGTGCTATGGTTTCCTCAAGATGCTTTCCTCCAAGGAAAGCTCAAGCTCATTGTAGGATAACTGATTTGGACATATATTTATAATATCAATAAATATTATAAATATGAAAGTTAAATGATATACCTAAATATGTGCCAAGTTTCATCAAAATCCGTTCAGCCGTTTTTGCGTTATTGAGCAACAAACATACAAAAAAGTATAATAACAAGTTGACATTGGCGGAAATCTAAAGGACGATTGCCAGCACAAAAAAAAAGATATTACCTGTATTGCTCTGTTCTGCATGCCCCATATGATAGCTTTGGTTCGGTCACTGAATAGTGGTAGAGATGTGGACACGCCCTGGCCGAGGTCTATCTTGGTGGGCGCTTGAGAGCACACCAGGTCTAACAGTTTGTGGGTTAGCTCCGGAATATCTAGCTTAGGTTTTGGCTGAAAAAAGAAAATACAAAGTCATTTTTCTATACTAATATAATAAAGACTTCAATAATATTTAAAAAGTATTTGAAGTAAGTGAAATTATTTGTAATTGTCTGTGGTGAGACAGCTAGTACTTTATAAAAATGTCTATACGGTGGTCTATTTACATAATTAGTGGTCCTCTAATTCGATACCCTAGTTCAGGGGTCGGCAAACCGCGGCTCGCGAGCCACATGCGGCTCTTTGAAGGGTCAGTTGCAGCTTTTCAGGTTCCCCTCAAAATATTTTTTTTGGGTGCATATGAGATCAAATATTTCATAAATACCGCGAGGCAAATAATTGTCTTTCGAACCCAAACACAGTTTACAACATTTTACTTCCTATTAAATTTGGGAATACGGTGAAAAACCTAAAACAGAAAATTGCGGCTCTTTGAGCTTCCGAGAAGTCAATATTTTTTCTGGAATCTGGCTCTGTGTCTAAAAAGTTTGCCGACCTCTGCCATAGTTTACAATCATATTAATCTCATTTTTTACAAATATATATGTGGTGTAATATAATTACATGTTGAACTAATATTTTTTTGCCTAAATGGATAAGGGGAATTTTGAAAGCCAATCAAAAAAAGTGCTGTCGGAGGACGCCGTCAAGAAAGAAATTCCTTTTTTTATCATTTTCTCAAAGCAAAAAGTCGTCTGGGGGCATAACGCTTTTTCATGCGACCATTTCTGCTGTAATGAAAACTATTAAGTGGTGAAAATCTGTGCAAAATCATGGTTTACCCAATTGTCGGGCAAATATAACATAGATAAAAATTATATTACAGTCGATTCTATTACTGAATTCAAACAAATTAAATTTTATTTAAACTTAAATCTACTTACGGCAGCCTGTGGCTTGGGCAGCTGTTTAGGGGCAAACTCTAGTTGGTGCTCCTTAGGTATGGTAGTTTGGCCCAACGCGAGGCCCACGATGGCCGTCATGTTGCTCTCTGGCCCAAACACGTACAGGGGGATACGGAGACGGTGGCCCACTTCACGCATTTGTCTGTAAAAAACAAACAAGTTTTTTTACCAACATTTAATTTGGATGAAACACCAAGCTAAACTTTGAAAACCAATGCTACTAATATTATAAATGTTAAAGTTTGAACCACGCAAAAACGGCTAAACGGATTTTGTTGAAACTTGGCACACAGGTAGATCATATCATGGAATAAAACATAGAATACGTTTTATCCCGGGAAAAGATAAGATTCCTCGGGAACGCGGGTGAAACTAGCGAGTAGGTGTTGTAGTGCTGCATATCGACATATATATATCGATATAAACATATCGACAGCACTACAACACTAGCGAAAGGATGCACACTTGCACTGTAAGGAATTAGGAAAAAGAGTGCAGCGCGTCTTGGATGACATTATCTATACTGACCTGAGTCCCTCCTGATAGTTAGGTCCCCCTCTCCTCACGAAGATAGTGACGTTGTACTGTAGGAGAGCATCCTTGTACGCCTCTATCGCGGTTATGATACCGCGGAATGTGTCCGCCACGTTTGTAAAGTTGGCAATACCGCCGCCGATTATGAGAACCTGAAATTATTTATGGGTTTCTATAATCTAGCTTTCGTCCCCAGTTTTCTAGGGCACTTCGAAATAATGTCGCGTCCTTGTCTCGCCATTGAAACATAAAAGTACAGGTGGAAGTAATAAGATCTAATTTAGCTAATTACTATTATTTGCGTAAAAATTCAAAAAAGTCAATGTACTAGTGAAAGAACTTTAAGAATAGGATCAGTCATTGACTGACCTGCTGACTTATACGGACAGTTAGAATTACTTAGAATAATAACTGGCAGAAAAATGTTAAAGGACGATTGCCAGCAAAGAAAAAAAAATGTTTTTCTTTTGGATAAGCTTGTGTTTGACCGCGATCTCATCATGGTAAGTGATGTGGCCAAAGGTGGTAAGTAGATAAAGCCTAGATGTGAACTGGCTTTCAAGTGCATCGGAACACACCAATAGGTGCTTGGCGACAGATTTTCAACTTGAGGGTGGTAGCCAGCCAGTCGGGTACTACAAAGCACTACCACCGTGCTATGGCTTCCTCACGATGTTTTCCTTCACTGAAAGCTCAACCTTATTGTAGGATTCGAACCCACGATTCGTTCCTCCGAGGTAGGTGTAGAAATAAAATTAATTACATATTAAGACTTAGGGAGACTTGCCTGGGGATATTGAGCCTTATACGTTTGATATAACGATGGCACTGTTACTATGCTGACGGATATTGGATCTAGTGTCCAATTATTTTGTGTTACGTATGTTATGGATGATCCCAGGCCTCGATCCATAGTTAATCGCATATTCCTTTTAGACTAATTTGTCACAATATTTTTATGTAAATGACAAATTATATATTCATCATACTGATAATCAAATTAAGGTTTTAAATTGTTGAGATGAACTCTAAAATATCACGGCAGATCTGTTATCGGCTATGATTTGTTGATCATATCAATAGATCTGCGAGTGTAGCTAAAACAATGTTTCGTCCGGCGTCGTGACTTATATTCAGGGCTTGGAACCTGTTATTTGATGTTATTAACCGGTTTTGTCAGAGTGAAGACTTTAAAAGAGTATTATTGATAAAAGTTTATTCGGCGAGTTCTTTATGAGTTATCTTTTATAAAGTTGTTGTTTTATGAAGATTTTATTTTCCTGTGCGTAACAGTTAACCGGTTTCCAAACCCTGCTTATAACAACCCTGCTTACAAAGTCACAACTATTTTATGATTTGTTCTCGGTCGATTTACATAAAAGTATAGCTTGATTATTTTATAGATAGTTGAAATATTATTTCAACGCCATCTGTTGGTGACATCTATGAAACTTTGATGTCTTACACCTAGCGAATTTTATGAACGCATTCATACTACACAGTGTGAAATGGTTCTTATTAGTTATAAATGTTGTATTGAAATACATTTATAAATAGTGAGTTTTATTTAATTTTCTAACAAATAGGTACATATTGTACTAATCTGACCCACCCCAAGAGATATAATATTATATTTGTATTATACATATAAATCAATTTCTTTGTTAATGTATCGCGGTTTAATCCCAAATGTGGTTATATCTAGTTTTATCCGGATATTTTTCAAATAAAATGAAATAAAGACAATTTGTTCCTATAATAGTGTACGAAATCGCATGTTATTTCTAGATATAACTGAATTTTGGGGAATAACCTTAACATGTAAGCCCTGTCCAACTTCAATTGGATGTCTCGTACCAAATTGTCATTGTGTAACATAATTTATATTTTATAATGTTGTTTTAAGTAAGTATATAAAATAAGGTATTTTTTTTGTTATCAACTCATAGGTTACTAGTGATTATTTATTATTAAGGATTTTTTTTTATTTGTAATTTTGACGAGTTTTCGAAATTGTTAGGTTTTTTACTCATAGTAGAAAGAACTCATTAAATTTAGATATTTTTAAGAGATTTGTGGTTATTTTCGTTTGGTTGTGTGCGAGTTGCCAGCGGTGTGCGGTCGTTATAGCCGACCGTCAACCCTTATTGACATGACATGACATGAATGGAAACTTAAAAGGCAGATGACAAAAAATAATATAACATGTAACAAATATTATTAATTGCTGCAGCTTTTGTGAAACACTGTATATGAGAATTTAACATATGATAATGTTACTTGGGTTAAATTCGACATCTGTATTAATGTGCTAAAATCATGACTATTCTATACTGTATGTGAATAGTTTACTTTCTCTTTGAGGTGAATTATTTAAAATGAATAACATAATTGAAAGTTTAGAATATAGATGTTTCTAACGCTCTAAATGAAAATGTTGGAATGTCTCTGCGACTGCATCTGATCTAAAATAGATAACATAAGCTAGTTAACTCGGGCTCGATAGAAATGGTGCAATCATGCCGCTGCCGCTGGCTGACCAACTCACGTGAATGAACGAAATACATAATTACCTGTTAGGAAAATTAATAACAATAAACCGTTTAATCATTTATATTGTTTTATTTCGATCATGACTTGCTCGCATTACTAAGAGTTGAAATGATGATGCAGTCTATTTGTTAATACACTACCTATCACGCCGCGGTCGTGGGTTCGATTCTCATCCAGGACATACATTTGTGTGCATGAACATGTCTGTTTGTCCTGAGTCTGGGTGTAATTATCGATTTAAGTATGTATTTACAAAAAAATCTGTCATCTGGTTTCCATATTACAAGCTCTGCTTAGTTTGGGATCAGATAGCCGTATGTGACAAAATGTCCCAGGATATTTATTATTACGAACATTTCGCCAATGGATATTGTTAATAACAAGGTGATTTGGCGGAACTGCCAAAACACCAGCTGGTGCTTGTCGATTTCAACTTGGGGGTAGCCAGTAGAATACAAAGTCTATCAACGTGTTATGGTTTCCTCACGATGTATTCCTTCACCGAAAACTCGAACTCGCAGGATTCTAGCTCACAACCTTTGTCACTGCATTCGACATCGGCTATCATAGTTTTTACATCGATTGTATTTACTTATATTACGAACAATTATTCTCTGAGGCCCACTAGTAGACTATGACAAATCGTTAGTTCGTATTTAATGCGCCGCCATACCGCTTATTGAACTTAGGTTATGAGATATTCTGTGTATGCCCGCGAAGGTTGCTGGCCAATAATAAAACAGCGAGATAAAAGAAATAAAAAATATGTAATTGAAATAAATTGACAAAAAAATATTTACATATAAATAAACATAAAACAATGAAAAATTTTACCTAATTTTGAATATTAGCTCTCCATATTCTCTGTAAAAATAAAAAATAAAAGTGAAAGAATTACTTTGATACGTCAATTAGTTTCCGATTTATAGAAGTAAACGTGCGATGCGGATTCGTACTCGATGTGACGTCAATGTGCAACGCCCGGCAGTGAGCGAGTGTTGCACATTGACGTCAAATGCGGTCACGTGTCTGTTAGCGGGACTCGATTTTATCGAAAGTTTAAATGCCTGTAAAATCAAAACTAAAAGGTGTTTTTTACTACAACAAAATACATACAAGCTTCACTGTAACAAACTTTCATCCGATTTGGCATACCTAGTAACATTCTCCATTGCTCAGATATAGGTTCTAAATCGATCTTCAAATAGTTTTGAAAATAATAATTTTAAATGTCATTAGCCATATTATATTTATTTACGTAAAACTATTGTATTTTATTTATTATTATTTATTTATTTATTTATACATTGCACAATGTACACAAAAATAACAATAGTACAGGTAAACTTATAACTATCATTAAAATTACGTACATGGACCCTGTTAGGGTGTAGCAAAAAAAATAGCGAAATAAAATTAAAATCGAAATAAAATTAAAATTGAACCTTATTTCTATGCATCATAATATTGGTAATTTAATGACTATATAATTAGCGACGGTTGAGTTTCACACTCAAGATCGATTCACAAACACAATGTATATTAGGACATTCTATAAACGAAGCATTCCTCTATTACGAAAATTAAAACAAATAATTATAAAAATCTATTTATTTCCACAATTAACTACGTACAACATGGTCCGGTGCATTTTACATGAGTGCATCATTATTTTTTGTTCGTTATACATATTTTCTCATTATTTTTTATAAAAAATATCAACACTTACTATTTATATACCTATATTACAACAGTGTTTCACATATTGAATACAAATACGCGTCAAAAATAGCGCCAATAAAAAATATTTTTTTCAAAAGCATAGCAAGGTCCATTTGCAATTTAAAATTATTTAGGCCTAAAAATATCGTCCATTATTTTTTCCCTAATTTGAAGCGATTAATTCCAGTAGAAAACGTTCATTGCGACTCAGAATTTAAAATTGCAAATAAATCTAATATATTTTGTCAAGTCTAATCTAAGTAGTGCATTACAACATTTAGCTATATAACCTATTCGTTGATGTACATCATTCAATGAGCTAATTTGAGAGAAAAACTTCAGATATAAGATGTAGTAGTCATATTTAAACTATAAAATCTGACATTACAGAGCATGCAGTCAAAAATTGTAGCTAATATAAAAATCTTGATACTTGAGAACCTCAGCAGATCTAAAATACAAATTATTACCCAGAATTATATTGAATAGGAATCACTCGATATTAAATACAATTTTTAACATATCAAACAAAATTTAAGGTAAATGTTAACAATAAATAAATGATATATTGGAATGACAGGGAATTATTAAAATATATATACTTGATCAATTTCTGGACAGACACTTTCTCTTACGTAAAACCCCCATGTACTCTTAATATAAAATATAAATAATAATTTTATAATTTATCCTTCGCTATCATTATTATGTAGAGATTTTAATATCTTCAATGTAAGCAAATATATCCCTTGTTACATTTAAGTATGGGATACTTGTTTTAAAAGTTGTTTGATTTATGGAAAATAAAGGAATTGGATATTATGCTACTAGGAAAACGGTTTCATGAAAATTATCAAAATCATAGAACATTTTTATTCTTATTTATTTAAATAAAAAAATCATTGCTTAACATTACATAACCATAATAAATTAATTGTAACATTTCATAGAGATATTAATTTTATTTTTGCAATTGTTCCATTTATTACGATTGTACTTACTGTTTTAATTATCATACAAGGTAGTGAGTTACGTCGTTTAAAATTACATAATTGTTTTATCAGATTTAAGCTTTCTCGTTTTAACTCTAAATGTTCTCTCCTTCATATACAGGGTGTCCGGTAAGTAGTAGGACTAACTTAAGGGGGGATAGGTGGGCGGGACCTACCAACATATACAAACAATGACGTTACTAAAAGTGTCACCTTTTTAAAATCAGATATTAAGGGTGACACTTTTACTAAGCTCATTTTTGTATATGTTGGTAGGTGACCCTTCCACCTATATCCCCCTTTAGTTTGTCCTACTACTTACCGGACAACCTGTACATTTATTTTTAACTTCCAAACGACCCAACCAACTACCCCATCAGTCAGATCAAATCTATCAATTACTATTTAAACAAGCCTCCCACTGATAGTCCAAAAAATCAACTACAAAATTATGACAAAAAAAATCTCTACATATACCCTTATTAAAACTTAATTAAGTGGCGACATATAGGTGATATCGTCCCACGGGTGGCGGTATAGGGGCTGCTTCATGCGTTTCTGGTCCAAATAGTGGCCTACGAGGCCGATGGTACGGCCAAGGACGAACAGCGCGTTGATTGTGCCCATTTGGATGTAGTTGTTGCCTTCCTCTCTGTTTAGGGAAAGAGCAGTCGTTTAAATGATGCCGTCATAACTAAAGAGAGGCCTTCAAAACTAGAAAGAGGCCTTCATAACTAGAAAGAGGCCTTCATAACTAGAAAGAGGCCTTCATACTTAAAGAGTGTATAAAATATTTTGTAGGAGTTTGCTGTTTCACCTTTCAGTAAAGTGGATCACTAAAATATATCTCACTAATATAATTTACAGTACTTATTTTGTTATATGGATAAGAAAGGAATCCCAAATTAATTTATTGAAAACAGCGTCAGCTATTTTTAAACGACTTCAAAAAAGGAGGAAGTTATATGTTCGACTGTATGTATTTTATACCTTAATTTCATACTCAAACAAATTTGGTTATAATCAAAGAAGAGACCCTCTCTCTTTTTGATTGTAACTAAAGAGAGGCCTACAGTTAGTGGATGTTTTTGTACCTAATATTCAGTAGAGGCTTTTGTACCTAAAGAGAGGCCTAGTCAGTAAATGATTTAGTACCTAAAGAGTGGCCTAGTCAGTCGATGTTTTTGTATCTAAATAGAGGCCTATAGTCATTTTGTACCAGGCATGCCTGTAGATGTGTTTATGCATAAATAGAGGCCTATAGTCAGTAATAAATGTTTTGCACCTAAATAGGCCTAGTCAGTAAATGCTACCTAAAGAGAGGCCTAGTCAGTAAATGATTTAGTACCTAAAGAGTGGCCTAGTCAGTCGGCGTTTTTGTATCTAAATAGAGGCCTGTAGTCAGTAGATCATTTTATATCAGGCATGTCTGTAGATGTGTTTATACATAAATAGAGGCCTATAGTCAGTAATAAATGTTTTGCACCTAAATAGGCCTAGTCAGTAAATGCTAACTAAAGAGAGGCCTAGTCAGTAAATGATTTAGTACCTAAAGAGTGGCCTAGTCAGTCGGCGTTTTTGTATCTAAATAGAGGCCTGTAGTCAGTAGATCATTTTATATCAGGCATGTCTGTAGATGTGTTTATACATAAATAGAGGCCTATAGTCAGTAATAAATGTTTTGCACCTAAATAGGCCTAGTCAGTAAATGCTACCTAAAAATAGGCCTAGTCAGTAAATGCTACCTAAAGAGAGGCCTAGTCAGTAAGAGGCCTATATAAAAGGGGGCTGCGACACTTACTGTGTGAACAGCTGACAATGCCTGAACAGGTCCACCATGGCGGCGGCAACGATGCCGTCCACATTGAGAATGAGGTTGGGCTTCTTGCGAGTCGTGATGGCCTCCACGTCGAGCGCGTATCTGGTGACAGGCCAGGCGGGCCACCGTGACGTCACGTACGCCTTCAGCTCGCGGACTCGGCTGTCCGGGTTGTTGATCGATTTCACCCTGGTATCGGAAGGTTCATTTTAAGTAATTTCTATTTATTTACTAGCTGTTCCCCGCGGTTTCACCCGCGTTCAGCGTTCGAGTTAATATATGCCATACTCATAAATAATGTGGCTTTATATGGGTAAAATAATTTTCAAAATCGGTTCAGTAGATCCAGAGATTCCCCCCTACAACCTCACAACACTTTACCTCTTTATAATATTAGTAGTATAGATTAGATCACCAACAAGCCACAGTATACATTAAACAATACACGTTTAAAAAGAAATAATATAAATGGTGCCCCAATTAGAGGTGAAAACCGCACTTAATACAACACAACCGAAAATAAATTAGACACAAATAAATTTTCAAGGCGATGATAGCTCAGTGGTAGTGACGTTGGATACCGCGGCGAAGGTCGCGGGTTCGAATCATACAGTGAGCTTGAGCTTTCGGTGAAGGAAATAATCGTGAGGTAACCATAGCACTTTGTAGTACCCGACTGGCTGGCTACCACCCTCAAGTTGAATATCTTGTCGCTAAGCACCTATCCATGCGTTTCGACAGCTGCACTTGAGAGCTGGATCCTATCTAGGCGTTCTGTGCTTACCACCTTCGGCCACATCATCACTTACCATGGTGAGATTGTGGTCAAACACAAGCTTATCCTGAATAAAATAAAAAAAACCAAGAAGCAAACACTATAATTGCATATAAGAAATTGTTCTTTTTTTTGCTTAAGCTCATTGTAGTATTCGAACCCACTACCACTGAGCTATCATTGCCTTAAGTGTGTGTGTTATATACCTGTGTCCGATGCCCATAATGAGTTCCCCCTTGGCTCGTTTCTCGTTGACGAACTCCTGCGGGTGTTGTCCGCGGTCGTAAGCCGCACAGAAGTCACTCGCCGCGCGGTCCAACGCACCACCGAACCTATCGCCCTGGACACAACACATTCATTTCATAATCGTATTCTTCTTTATGGTAATAAGTTATAAGACAAAAAAATCTTTTTTTAAACAAGCTTTGGATTCAGAGTGGCGTCACTTTATTTTTTGAGTTATTCTTAGCAAGCCTTTTCATTTGATACCCATATTGTAGGATTGCATTAAAAAATAATAGTCCGCTATCTTAGGTGTTCCGCCATGTTGGATTTAGAATGACGTCACACAGCTGACCATGCATTGTCATCTAAACTAAACGTGTATACAACATTTCAGCTCAATCGGTTAAAGATATCTGCTTCAAAATTGAGTTGCAAGATTCACCCCGGAAAAACATACATACATTGCAAAAATATAAAGCTTGTAAAATAGGACGATGAATGACGTCGGAAAAAAATTTGCGAATAATATGACTACTACCGCCATCTATTAGATATAGTTTAAATGCTATAGCACCCATACACAGCGAAGTTTCAAAATGTGTCGAAAGATTACTGAGCTTTACTATCGTGCAGTTTTATATACAGGGTGTCCGGTAAGTAGGACGACAAACTTAAGGGGGGATAGGTGGACAAGTCACTTAACAAATATATAAAAATTACAAAGTAAAAAGGTTACCATTTTCGAGACATTTCGATAATTTTATTTATTCATTTTTAATTTTAAAATGGTGACACTTTTAGTAAAATTATTTTTATATATTTCATAGGTGACCCTCCCACTTATGCCCCCCTTGAGCTTGCCGTACTACTTACCGGATATCTTGTATAATACGGATGATATTTTTGAATGTCTAACATTTCCTCTCGCTTTCCCGGACTTTGTGGGTGATTTCGTGAAAGGTAGTAATTTTAAACGAAAGTGCGTAATTTTATTTCCTCTATTGTAGTGCAGGCAAAGGGTTTTAGGACATACAGCCTCAAACTAAAAACTCATTTATTTACCAATCTACCACGACAGCAAACTAACACCAAAAAATAAATGTTACAGTAAGTAAGGCTCGCTCGCTTTTTTATAATATATAATGTAGTGTCCTCCGCAGTTTCACCCACGTTCCCGAGGGATCTTATCTTTTCCCGGGATATAAAGTGACCTATGTCCTTCTCCAAGGTTCCATCTATCTCTATAACAAATTTCATCTAAATCGGTTGAGCAGTTTAAGCGTGAAGAGGTAACAGACATACATACTATAGCACTTGTAATATTAGTATGGATAGTGGTATAGTGATGGTACTGACGATGGTGAGCAGCCCGCTGACGACGGAGGAGATGAGGTCCTTCCCGGCGCGCGCGGTCACCATGGTGTTGTGCGCGCCGGACACCGCGGGCCCGTGGTCCGCCGTCACGATCAGCACCAGCTCGAAGAACTTGCACGCCCACTCCGGCAACTCGCGCTGGAACCTACACACACATACATAACTCAACTCAAATATATCTTTATTAAATAAACTCATTACAAGTATTTTTAATCGTCAATTTATTAATGCAAAATTCTAACGCTCGTTTCGGAAGGTAGCTTTAGCTGAGAAGAGCCGGCAATAAACTCAGCAATTACTCTTTAAAAAAAAATTAACTTCGACCTTATACATTTAATCATTATTTACATAGTCTCACTGATAATATATTATTGTGTGTTATGGCGGCAAAAAAAGAATAAAGACATAGAATTTAGTTACGAATGATTTAGTAAACAAAAAACTCACATACATAATATTATACTCACACCTTTGTTGGCGCCATTCAAAGGAACATTTTGAAATTAGACGCGTTTCAAACAATGCCGCTAGATGGCGTTGTAATTTATTCTTGTATTTAACCTATCGTCACATAACTTTTCTTATTTTCATATTCGATAGGTTTCAAGCAATGCATCTAGATGGCGTTGTAATTTATTCTTATATTCAGCCTATCGTCACATACCTTTTTATTTAACTTTTTTTCATATTCGATTGGTTTCAAGCAATACCGCTAGATGGCGTTGTAATTTATTCTTATATTCAGCCTATCGTCACATACCTTTTTATTTAACTTTTTTTCATATTCGATTGGTTTCAAGCAATACCGCTAGATGGCGTTGTAATTTATTCTTATATTCAGCCTATCGTCACATACCTTTTTCATAATAAACTGTTTATCATTTCCAAATGTCTATTAAACGAGGATGTTTTTAAACTAATAGGTTAACAAGCGTTCAGGATTTATTTTTGTTCTAGGTGAGTTAAAAACTTTACCAAACTTAAGTAGAAAAGGAAAATTTTTAATAAAATGAAAAAAAATAAAAAACTGCAGAAATTTGACATTGGTAGAGCGTGTGAACTGGAGAAGCTATATCTAAAAAACCTGTATGTATAAATACCAGAGCAAACTAATAGTGCCTCCGACTCCGAGCTGCCTCTCAAGTACTTGACTGATGGGCACGCCGCAGTAGCTAAGCTCCTGACCTCGCTCGTCGCATATCGTACTGATGAACGCAGCCGGCTTCCGAATTATGCCTAATTTCTGGGGGGTAAAAGGGGGGAAATAATCAATAAATATCCCGGCACATTTTTCATACACGACTATCTGATTCGAAACTAAGGTAAGTACGGCTATCTCACAATGGTAAGTGATGATGTGGCCGAAGGTGGTAAGCACACAAAGTAGGATGAGAACTGGCTCTCAAGTGGCGACACATTTTCAACATGAGAAGACCTGGCTACTTCCTGTGATTTCCTCTCGATGATTTCCTTCACCGAAAGCTCAAGCTCATTGTAGGATTCGAATCCACGACCTTCGCCGCGGTATCCAACTACCACTGAGCTATCATCGCCTTATTGTTATTTAGTTTGGTCGAATGCCGCGCATAAATTAAATATTTTTCTTTCTATCTTTTATTTATTTATTTATATATTGCACAAAGTACACAAAAATAACAATGGTACAGGTAAACTTATAACTATCATTAAAATCGAAATAAAATTGAACCTTATTTCTATGCATCAATATATTGGTAATTGAATAACTATATAATTATTATGTATGTATATCATGTTGGCTACCATTATCTTCCATAAAATCTTTTATGTTGTAATAGCTTTTTTGTAATAAAATTTGTTTAAGTTTAATTTTGAAATGACTATCCTTTATTATGTCTTTTAGGTTATCCGGTAATTTATTATATATTTGGATGTATCGGTACTGGGGGCTGGGGGCTGTTCCTAAACATTTCTAATCTGGGTGCTGAGAGGACCAATTTATTCTTACGCCGTTTATTTTTATCAAAACTAAATAAGTTAATATTTTTCCTAACAAACATGACAGTTTCTAATATATATATGGAGGGTGGGGTTAGTACTTTTTGTTGGATAAAATGAGGTTTGGAACTATCTCTAGGCCGTATCTTTTCTATATACTTCTTTAAAATTTATTTATAATTATCATACAGGCCAAACAGACATTTTCATGAACATTAAACCTATATTTAAATACACAAACTTGACTCACCCTCGCCCAATCATAATCCATGGGCACCTTCGGCGGTTCCTCCTCATCCTTGACGATGATCTTGCCTTCTTTAACCAGCTTCGAATAGACAAGTTTCACAGAGGCACCTAGACTATCGAACGAGTCCGGTACAGTGACTCCGTAGGCCTTCAGGCCCGCGTTCTTGGCCACGGCCTTCTCGAGCGCGGAGCCGGCGAGCGAACCCGCGTGCCCGAACTGTACTTCCGATGTGAACATGTCTACAAACATTAAATGAAATGTTTATCCATCCGAACATGCCATAATATGAATAGTCTAGACTTATGCTCGGTTCGGAAGGTTGCTTTTGCTGAGAAGAGCCAGAAATAAACTCAGCAATTACTCTTTTCAAAAACATCTTACACCTATTACATTCAATTATTATTTATCTAGTCTCACTGACAATATTTGCGTGTTATGGCAGCAAAAATAGTCATCTATAGAATTTAATTATAAATGACTTAATAAACAACAAACTCAAGCAGACCAGCCCCCACAAGCAGCATCTATTCACAAGTATGACGCGTGTGGCAGCCACCGCCTTCCTAGCACATATTGTAGGTAATTGAGCGACCCGCCACACGAGGTGAATTTAGTATTGTATTTTTTTATGTAAGCAAGAGTTTGTCTACTGATATGTTTTTTACTAATACTTGTGAACAGGTGCTGCTTGTGAGGGCTGGTCTGCTTGAGTTTGTTGTTTACTAAATCAGCCATAGTTAAATTCTATTTATTACTATCTTTACGCCATAACACGCCAATATTGTCAGTGAGACTAGATACATAAATGATTAACTGAATGTAATAGGTGTAAGTAGTTTTTGAAAAGAGTAATTGCTGAGTTTATTGCTGACTCTTTTCAGCAAAGTGTATGCAAAGGCCTATTTGAATAAAAACATATTTTCATTTCAGGTTTTTTTGTGTTAAAAAATAAGTAAAATTTTGGAATATTCGAATTAAAGAGTAACCAATACAGTATGATTGTCCAAAGAATATTTAAAAAGACTTACACCTAGTCTTACTGACAATATTTACGTATTATGGCGGTAAAACTAGTAATGTAAATAATTTAATTATTAATGACTTAGTAAACAACAAGCTCGCACAGACCAGCCCCCACAAGCAGCACCTGTTCACAAGTATGACGCGTGTGGCAGCCACCGCCCTCCTCGCCATAGTAGCGTGAATATCAAAACTCATATATTTCGAATTTTATGTGAAATGTATATTATATAAGGTACCGGAGCAAGTGCCAATGCACCAGGCCACCATGGGCTTCTTGATGAGCCCGTCCCGGATGGCGCGACACACGTGGTACTCCTCCACGCCTCCCACTTCACCCAGCAGCACCAGCATCTTCACTTTAGGGTCCGCCTCGAACCTGGGTATAATTAGGGGAAAGCATCTATACAGGTCCGGTAAGTAGTACGACTAACTGAAGGAAAAATAACCTCAGTAAAAAGGTACTACATAAAACCGGTCTTTTTTTTTTTTTATGTCACTGGTGACAACGAGGCAGTCGGGTCACCTGATGGTAAGTGACTACCGTCGCCTATAGACATTAGCAATACCAGGGGGACTGCCAACGTGTTGTACACCTTATTACAATGCCTTAAGGGCAAGGGCAACTGGCTCTCAAGTGCAACTACCGGAACACACCAACAGGTGCTTGGCGACAGATTTTCAACTTGAGGGTGGTAGTCGAGTATCACATAGTACCCCACCACCGTGCTGTGGTTTCCTCACGATGTTTTCCTTCACCGAAAGCTCAAGCTCATTGTAGGATTCGAACCCACGACCTTCGCCGCGGTATCCGACGTCACTTACCACTGAGCTATCATCGCCTCAAAGTGCGAGTCGGACTCGCGCACTGAAGGTTCCGTACAAATTTTGTAGTTTTTTTTAAAGTTTTTAGTATTTGTTGTTATAGCGGCAACAGAAATACATCACGTGTGAAAATTTCAACTGTCTAGCTATCACGGTTCATGAGATACAGCCTAGTGACAGACAGTAGATTCTTATTCAAATTCAAAAACCTCTTTATTAAGTAAACTCATTATAAGTATTTTTAATTAGTAATAGGTTGGGTTTCCGTTTTTACCATTTGGGTACGGAACCCTGAAAAAACGAATCCCTATTTCCCTTGGTCATGCCATAACTTGAGAACGACTTTACAGATTTCATTATTTATTTTTCTAATACTTTGTTGAACGGGAAATTGAATTAGTATGGGGCATCATATACTTAGAATAATATAAACATTAAGTTCTATTGAATATGTACCTGAGTAAATGATCGATGAATGTGGTCCCCGGGTATCGATCACCTCCGATGGCGACTCCCTCGCACACGCCGTCCGCGTCCTTGGACAGTATGTTGTTCAGTTCGTTGCTCATGCCGCCAGACCGGGATACGTACGCCACGCTGCCACGTCAAAGTCAAAGTCAAAACCATTTATTCAGTTCAGGCCCTAAAAGGGCACTTATGAAGGTCGAATTAAAGAAGTTACCACCGGTTCGGAAGTCAGACTACAACTGAGAAGAACCGGCAAGAATCTCACACATTGGACACATTCACAATATATACATAATTATCAATACATAGTTAGTAAACTTTTTTTTTAAGTGAAAATATCTTTAGCGGCGTTGTGCCCTTGGCTATCATTGGGACATACCTATTTTCTAGCGCTCAAGTTATGCATTTAATAACATACACATCGTTTTGGTTTAGATTTTTAGTTTTTACCCCTATTTTAACCTCCTTTTAGTGACACCTGTATAATATTATAAATAAATAAATAAATATCCTGGGACATTTTTCACGCACAGCTATCTGATCACAAACTAAGCTGAGCTTGTAATATGGAAACCAGATAGTTAAATTAAATAAAGATGATTACACCCAGACACAGGACAAACAGACATGTTCATGCACACAAATGTCTGTCCTGAATGGGAATCGAACCCACGACCTGCGGCGTGATATGTAAACCAACCACGCCAACGAACCCGTCAAAAAATGAAAGACATTAGAAAATCATTCATTCAGCCTTAGAGGGCAGTTATTAAGGTCGAACTTCAAAAATTAATATCGTTAGAAAAGCTTTCAAGTGAGAAGAACCGGCAAGAAAGTGATGTTATTAACAACTTAGCATTCTATGCTGAGATAGATGCCTTTTTTGGCATTACTCAACTGTTTTGGATAATTTGAGTCTATTTTTTCGCGTTCTCTGTGTGTGTGAGTCCAAAATAAATGTATATTTCTTTTATTTCTTTGTTTGTTCTTTTTTATTATTTTTACGGACAAAAAACGGTTACAACATAGATAATATACGACATCTAATTGGTATAAAAATTTTACATCATTGCAACCTATAACATCATCCGCAGATAAAACAAAAATATATAATTAAAAAGTGCCACTACTGGCTTAATGTACCCATTTAAAAAAAAAAAAAAATAATAAAGCAAAGAAATAATAAAATGCCGAATAAAAAAAGAAACAAAGAGGAACGAAATGAAAATGAAAAAAAAAAACAACATTAAACTACGTTGTGGGTGGACTTTTTGGCGGGAACTTGCAGAGCGACGTTGCGTTTTCGTTTTATTTTCATTAATTTCGTGTATTTTGAGTTTTATTGAATAATTTCGGTGGTGTTTTATCCAATAATGATCAATCTAAGTGCACAAGTGAAGTGAAATCAAATGAAAGCGTGTATCGTGTCTTTCCAGGTTGTCCCAAAAAGTCCGTGAATGTTTTAGTGGACCAACCGCCAATTTCACTAAAGCTTGACTGGACATTTATGGACGAGGACTGGACATTACAGTGAGTTTGAGAGTGTGACTATAACATAAAAGAAGAAATTAAAATTGAAGAAAATGTACGCGATTGAAAGACTTTGTATTGACTAAAAGTACTAAAACTTATGTAAAACAAAACTTGAGAGGTGTCAAGGGACAACCGGTTGGAACGAAGTTATATAAGTTATATAAGTCGAGAGAGTATATATATATATATAAAAAGAGAGAGAGAGAGAGAGAGACAGAGAAACATGCGCACGCCGCACAGCTTACAATAGCTTACTATAGCAAAAAGTGTCGTGTCAACTTTCCGTCTAGCCCCCTTTGACAAATAAATTGACAAATAGACCAAGACCATTTCAAATACTTTGACATTGGCAGAAATATCCTAAAAGGATGATTGCCAGCAACAAAAAAAAAACTACGTTGTGTAATTGATGAAGTGCATCTTTCCTTAACTTCCAGTTGGAACATTGATAAGATTAGAACTCACCTGCCGGCTCTATACAGTTTGCTGTCAACAATGTTGTCGATCATTCCGGCGGTGTTGCCGATCTTGAAGCAGCCCGGCTTGATGCCGCCCACTGTCGCCGGACCAATCACATTTACCTACAAATATATTAAAAATAATTAAAATTCATATGAAAAAGTAGCGGTTTCACCCGCGTTATATAGGGATCTTATCTTAACCCGGGATAAAAAGTATATTATCTCTCAAGTTGGACCAAACTGTAAAAAGTTTGTAAATTTCATTAAAATCGATTCATTACTTTTTATAGGAATTTTATCTGTATATACATACAGGGTGTCCGGTAAGCAGTACGACAAGCTTAAGGGGGAGATAGGTGGACGGGTTTCTTATCAAATATACTAACAATGATCACCATTTTCAAGATATTTCAGAAATTTATGTATCGATTTTTTAATTTTAGATATTAAATATCTCGAAAACGGCGACACTTTTACTGAGGTCATTTTTGTATATTTGGTGACCCACCCACCTATCTCCCCCTTAAGTTTGTCGTATACAGGTATGAAAGGCAATAGTTAGTGACAGCTCAAACCACTGAACGGATTACGATAAAATTCGTCACGCAGATAGTTATTATGACGTAGGTATCCGCTAAGATAGGATTTTCCAAAATTCACCCCCTAAGGGGATGAAACGGAGGCCCAAAGTTTGTTTGGAAATACGGGATTGTGGGTGAAACCGCGGGGCGGAAAGCTGGCATTTTATATTAGTTTAGGGAGATAGGTATCTGTCTTATCTCCCCCTAAGTTTATGGAACTGGCTCTCAAGTGCCGCTGCCGGAACACACAAACAGGTGCTTGGGTACAGATTTTCAACTTGAGGGTAGCCAGCCAGTCGGGTACTACAAATTACCCTGCTACCTATGGTTTCCTCACGATGTTTTCCTTCACCGAAAGCTCAAGCTCTCTATATGATTCGAACCCACGACTGAGCTATCATAGCCTTAAATATGTCGGTGTACGGAGGTAGGGTACTTTGTAGAACCCGACTGGCTGGCTACCACCCTCAAGTTGAAAATCTGTCGCCAAGCACCTATCGGTGTTCCGATAGTTGCACTTGAGAGTCAGTTCCCATCTAGGCTTTGTGTGCTTACCACCTTCGGCCACATCATCACTTACCATGGTGAGATTGTAGTCAAACACAAGCCTATTAAGAATATAAAAAAAATCATCGCAATAGTTTCTTACCCCTCTGGTGTCTGCTAATTTGATGATCTTCCTAGTCATGTTCTCGGGTATACCTTCAGCAATGATGACTATCGTGTTGATTTGTGGATGTTGCATCGCCTGTTCAACAAACAAATATTATTTTAATATGTCCAAGTCAAAACCATTTCAGTTTAGGCCCTACGAACTTATGAAGGTCGAAGTCAGACATCAACTGAGAAGAACCGGGAAGAAACTCAGCAAGGTTGGCTTTTTTTTAATTCAAATATTTAACAAATCCAAACGTGGTTCACCTTTGGACACAATGACATTAAAATTTCAGTCTTATTATAGAAATTAAAAAAAATATACAGTCGAATTGAGAACCTCCTCCTTTTTTGAAGTCGGTTAATAAATAGCCTGGGACATTGGAAATTGTACTATGAAAACCAGAAATCTTTTTTTAAATAGATTTTTGTCTAAATTCGTTTCCATATTATAACACCAAAATTAATCAAATTGGTTGAGCAGTTTAGATGTGAAAAGGTAACAGAGATACTTTAGCATTTATTATATTAGTATGGGTAATTTGTAGGCGAGAATTTATAACTAAAGTTTTAAAGAGCAATGCCCATTTGGGGCCCACCCATGACGTGAACAGTACAATAAATATTAACGAATTATGTAATAATTTGGATTTAAAATTATGCATTTTTATGTTATATTAATAAGTGTGCCAAGTAATTTTATTTTAACAATTAAATTTTGGATCTCTAATGATAATGCAATCCTTCAATAGAAAAAAATACCAGCAATAATGCTATATTTGGTAATCATAAAGTCGTTGTAGACTTCTAATAAGATTTATATCTTTATTTATACAATTATCTATCTACATATTAAAAACAATAAACACTTGTACAATTTTTAGCTGTTCACTTTTGCGCCTGAAGCAGACTCAAACTCAAAACTCATTTATTCAGTTTAGGCCCTGGTAAGGCACTTATGAACGTTACAATTGACTCTACCACCAGTTCGGAATACACTCAAACTGAGAAGACTCCGGCAAGAAACTCAGCAAGGCAATTTTTTTTTAGCAGTGGATCTTTCTTACATTTATTTACATTTTTATAAGTACATTTAGATACATTTTCAAATATTTAACACTACGCCAGGGGGATGCAGGTGCAGAGAGAAGCTACTACAACCATATATTTCTGTCTTCCATGTAATGAGCTACTTTATAGTAGGCTTTGTTCATTAACCTAAGTTTAATAAAAAAATTAAATTTAAAATAAGACATTCCAGCTACCTCACGTGGGATCCTATTGTAAAAACGAACACAATTCCCGAGAAACGATTTATTAACTTTCGCTAGCCTGAATCTAGGGGTCACAATTTTATCTTTGTGTCTTGTATTAAAATTATGATGATTACTGTTTACTTCAAACAAATTTAAATTTTTTCGAACATACATAATATTTTCATATATGTACAGCGAGGGCAACGTTAATATCTTAAATTCCTTAAATTGATTTCTCAGTGACTCGCGAGGACCCAAACAATAGATCGCGCGAATCGCCCTTTTCTGTAAAATAAAAACAGTATCCAAATCAGTCCCTGAACCCCACAGCAAGAGGTTATAGGACATCAGACTATGAAAATATGCAAAGTAAACTAACCTAGCTGTAGCAATATCTGTTATTTATCTAATTGTCTTTACCGCAAAAGCAGCCGAACTCAATTTGCTAGCTAAATTTTCTATATGAGGACCCCATTGTAATTTACTATCTAAAATTATACCAAGGAACTGGCTGACTGACTCAGACATAACGAGTAGGGCTTGTGGACATTGGTCTTAATTAAGACATGTGTCTTGCTATACCAAGCCTGTTACAACTAGCCCCAATCACGGGGTAAGTTGTAACACTCGCCACTTTTTTTCTAAGCCATTTTTTTCAAGAATTCGTCACAGGTTTGATCAAAATATTGTTTGAAATCGATCTTTGATATCTAATAACTAAAGATACACAATCAGCGACAAAAATGGCCTTACCAAATGTCTACCCACTCGAACATTTGGGTGGTCTTTTAATCTAGTAGCATTCGAACGCTCCGACGGTAAATATGCTTCACTGCTCGTTTAAGATATATTTTGGCTAGCAGGTATGAGTCGTAAAATTTTATTGCCTTTTGTACATAAACAGCTTTGTGAATAAAACTTTAAAAAAATTACTAGTATTACCCAACACAATTTGAGACAGTTTTGAGAGAACTTTTGCTTGGTATTGTTTATCTTTAGTTATTAGATATCAATGAAATCGATAGTTGAATAGTAGCTCATTCGAACAGTACTGCTGCATTTCCTAAATACCCAACAAGTAAGCTTCCATAGCCAAGAAACGAAAAATTGTTACAACTAGCCCCCCGCTCCCCTACTAGAAATATTATTATTATTATCACTTTAAAATGTCAATAATTATATGTTATATAATATAATATAATAAGATCTTTTTTATACACTTAGTAGCAGAATAAATGAATATGAATACCTGAATGGTGCTATCGTATGCAGATCTGAGTGAAGCGAAGTTGACTAAGACCGTAGCCTCCTGGTGTTTCCGCATCGCCACATCCATGTCAGAGAATACTGTAACGTAACACAAATGTAATGTACTATTTTATTGTGGGACGACCGTCCCATGTGCGAGACAACAGGACAAACAGTTACAACACACACATTTTACAAAACCACATGACATTTAAGGCGAAATGATAGCTCAGTGGTAGTGACGTCGTGAGCACGGTGGTAGGGTACTTTGTTGTACCCGACTGGCTGGCTACCATCCTCGAGTTGAAAATCTGTCGCCAAGCACCTATCGGTGTGTTCCGACAGCTGCACTTGAGAGCCAGTTCCCATCTAGGCTTTGTGTGTTTACCACCTTCGGCCACATCATCACTTACCATGGTGAGATTGTGGTCAAAACACAAGCTTATCCAGAATAAAAAAATAAATAGTAATGTAAGTATGGTTTAGTAGTTACAGAGGATCATCGCAGACAAATTACGCTAAAACGGCTAAACGGATTTTGATGAAACTTGGCAAACAGGTAGGTACCCTGGAATAAAACATAGGATACTATTTAACCCAGGAAAAATAAGATCCCTCGGGACGTGGGTGAAACGGGGCGGAAAACTAGTTTAATATATTAAGATTAATATACAGACACCCTGTAGAAGTATCTACTTTTATTTTTAATTAGGTGGATTGATTCGACAGTTGTCGTAAGAAATATTTCTTTACTCAGAAATTATTTCTTAAAAGAATGAATGAGAATACCTGTAATCACTGATATTAGATTGACTTTTGTTGATAAATAGTGATATGGTCAAACCATGAAACAGTAATTTTAACCACATTACGCTGGTAACTGTCAGTTTAGTCCAGCATAGGTACATAGATATTGTAGTGTACTGACCGGGTATGAACACCTCCTTGTTACCGAAGTAGTACTTCTGTTTGTGATCCGCCGTGAAGGGGTACACGATGGCGACCACTGAGGGCTCGGCACGCCGGCATATGTAGTCGAAGTCTAACATGCCCTGTCACATCACAACAATAACACACCTTTTTAATACTAAACATCCCAGTTTCAATATCTATTATTTTAAGACGATGATAGCTCAGTGGTAAGTGACGTGGCGAAGGTCGTGGGTTCGAATCCTACAATGAGCTTGAGCTTTCGGTGAAGGAAAACATCGTGAGGAAACCATAGCACGGTGGTAGGGTACTTTGTAGTACCCGACTGGCTGGCTACCACCGTCAAGTTGAAAATCTGTCGCCAAGCACCTATCGGTGTGTTCCGGCAGTTGCACTTGAGAGCCAGTTCCCATCTAGGCTTTGTGTGCTTACCACCTTCGGCCACATCATCACTTACCATAGTGAGATTGTAGTCAAACACAAGCTTATCCAGAATAAAAAAAAAAAACTATATATACAGGATGTCCGGTAAGCAGTACGACAAACTTAAGGGGGAGATAGGTGGGGGGTCACCTATCAACATATACAAAAATCGCCTCAGTAAAAAGTTCACCATTTTCGAGATATTTCAATATTTCAGATTTTTATGTATTGATTTTTAATTTTAGATCTTAAATATCTCGAAAATGGTGACATTTTTACTAAGGTAATTTTCGTATATGTTGGTATGTGACCCGCTCACCTATCTCCCCCTTAAGTTTATATATATTTCTTTTATACTGTATAAAAGAAAGTCGTGTTAGTTACACTATTTATAACTAAAGAACGGCTAAACCGCGGCGGAATTATGTATCTCGCGACAGGTTTGCAGCTGGCATTTCGCGATCGCTGCTGTCAAACGTCACTTTTGTATGAGCTTGAGAAATTGTTTGTTTCCATTTATTGCTACCCTATCGCTAGTGGCGCTAGTGTCCATGGGTAATGTCATTCAGCGACAGGCGTGCGACAGCTGTCGCTACTGCTAACTTTTACGTTTGGCCGATTGGCTGAAAATTGTTGGGGGAGATAGCTTAGAACCAGGAGACTGACATAAAAATTCACAAAAAAAAGAATAATGAAGAAAATTATTTGTCATACATTTTGTATAGAACGACTTTTTGACATGTCTCGAGATCGGACTGACAGATGGTTTAGTTTCAGGCATGTGGCGCAGGGATCAGTTTCAGAGTTTTATTTTCAGGGTAGGACAACGTCTGCCGGGCCCACTAGTAATAATTAAATAAATATTCCTGGGACATACTTCACACACCTCCAAACTAAGCAGAGCTTTTTTTTTTTAATCTGGCTAAGCGTGGCCGAAGGTGGTAAGCACAGAAAGCTTAGATGGGAACTGGCTCTCAAGTGCAGCTGTCGGAACACACCGATAGGTACTTGGCGACAGATTTTCAACTTCGAGCCAGCCAGTCGAGTACTACAAAGTACCCTACCACCGTGCTATGGTTTCCTCAAGATGCTTTCCTCCAAGGAAAGCTCAAGCTCATTGTAGGATAACTGATTTGGACATATATTTATAATATCAATAAATATTATAAATATGAAAGTTAAATGATATACCTAAATATGTGCCAAGTTTCATCAAAATCCGTTCAGCCGTTTTTGCGTTATTGAGCAACAAACATACAAAAAAGTATAATAACAAGTTGACATTGGCGGAAATCTAAAGGACGATTGCCAGCACAAAAAAAAAGATATTACCTGTATTGCTCTGTTCTGCATGCCCCATATGATAGCTTTGGTTCGGTCACTGAATAGTGGTAGAGATGTGGACACGCCCTGGCCGAGGTCTATCTTGGTGGGCGCTTGAGAGCACACCAGGTCTAACAGTTTGTGGGTTAGCTCCGGAATATCTAGCTTAGGTTTTGGCTGAAAAAAGAAAATACAAAGTCATTTTTCTATACTAATATAATAAAGACTTCAATAATATTTAAAAAGTATTTGAAGTAAGTGAAATTATTTGTAATTGTCTGTGGTGAGACAGCTAGTACTTTATAAAAATGTCTATACGGTGGTCTATTTACATAATTAGTGGTCCTCTAATTCGATACCCTAGTTCAGGGGTCGGCAAACCGCGGCTCGCGAGCCACATGCGGCTCTTTGAAGGGTCAGTTGCAGCTTTTCAGGTTCCCCTCAAAATATTTTTTTTGGGTGCATATGAGATCAAATATTTCATAAATACCGCGAGGCAAATAATTGTCTTTCGAACCCAAACACAGTTTACAACATTTTACTTCCTATTAAATTTGGGAATACGGTGAAAAACCTAAAACAGAAAATTGCGGCTCTTTGAGCTTCCGAGAAGTCAATATTTTTTCTGGAATCTGGCTCTGTGTCTAAAAAGTTTGCCGACCTCTGCCATAGTTTACAATCATATTAATCTCATTTTTTACAAATATATATGTGGTGTAATATAATTACATGTTGAACTAATATTTTTTTGCCTAAATGGATAAGGGGAATTTTGAAAGCCAATCAAAAAAAGTGCTGTCGGAGGACGCCGTCAAGAAAGAAATTCCTTTTTTTATCATTTTCTCAAAGCAAAAAGTCGTCTGGGGGCATAACGCTTTTTCATGCGACCATTTCTGCTGTAATGAAAACTATTAAGTGGTGAAAATCTGTGCAAAATCATGGTTTACCCAATTGTCGGGCAAATATAACATAGATAAAAATTATATTACAGTCGATTCTATTACTGAATTCAAACAAATTAAATTTTATTTAAACTTAAATCTACTTACGGCAGCCTGTGGCTTGGGCAGCTGTTTAGGGGCAAACTCTAGTTGGTGCTCCTTAGGTATGGTAGTTTGGCCCAACGCGAGGCCCACGATGGCCGTCATGTTGCTCTCTGGCCCAAACACGTACAGGGGGATACGGAGACGGTGGCCCACTTCACGCATTTGTCTGTAAAAAACAAACAAGTTTTTTTACCAACATTTAATTTGGATGAAACACCAAGCTAAACTTTGAAAACCAATGCTACTAATATTATAAATGTTAAAGTTTGAACCACGCAAAAACGGCTAAACGGATTTTGTTGAAACTTGGCACACAGGTAGATCATATCATGGAATAAAACATAGAATACGTTTTATCCCGGGAAAAGATAAGATTCCTCGGGAACGCGGGTGAAACTAGCGAGTAGGTGTTGTAGTGCTGCATATCGACATATATATATCGATATAAACATATCGACAGCACTACAACACTAGCGAAAGGATGCACACTTGCACTGTAAGGAATTAGGAAAAAGAGTGCAGCGCGTCTTGGATGACATTATCTATACTGACCTGAGTCCCTCCTGATAGTTAGGTCCCCCTCTCCTCACGAAGATAGTGACGTTGTACTGTAGGAGAGCATCCTTGTACGCCTCTATCGCGGTTATGATACCGCGGAATGTGTCCGCCACGTTTGTAAAGTTGGCAATACCGCCGCCGATTATGAGAACCTGAAATTATTTATGGGTTTCTATAATCTAGCTTTCGTCCCCAGTTTTCTAGGGCACTTCGAAATAATGTCGCGTCCTTGTCTCGCCATTGAAACATAAAAGTACAGGTGGAAGTAATAAGATCTAATTTAGCTAATTACTATTATTTGCGTAAAAATTCAAAAAAGTCAATGTACTAGTGAAAGAACTTTAAGAATAGGATCAGTCATTGACTGACCTGCTGACTTATACGGACAGTTAGAATTACTTAGAATAATAACTGGCAGAAAAATGTTAAAGGACGATTGCCAGCAAAGAAAAAAAAATGTTTTTCTTTTGGATAAGCTTGTGTTTGACCGCGATCTCATCATGGTAAGTGATGTGGCCAAAGGTGGTAAGTAGATAAAGCCTAGATGTGAACTGGCTTTCAAGTGCATCGGAACACACCAATAGGTGCTTGGCGACAGATTTTCAACTTGAGGGTGGTAGCCAGCCAGTCGGGTACTACAAAGCACTACCACCGTGCTATGGCTTCCTCACGATGTTTTCCTTCACTGAAAGCTCAACCTTATTGTAGGATTCGAACCCACGATCTTCGCCGCGGTATTCAACGTCACTACCACTGAGATATCACTTAAAAATATAATATAAATACGTACAGTGATATAACGTGAGTATAAAATATAATAATAATAACACTAACAACCTTAAAATTGGCAGAAAAATACTAAAAGACGAATGCAATCCTACTAATATTATAATAAGTTTGTTACTCATTTACGCCAGAACGGCTGCTTGGATCTGGATGAAATTTGGCATGGAGATAGATTATAGTCTGGAATAGCACATAGGCTTTTTATCCCGGGAAAAGATATCCCTCGGGAACGCGGGTGAAACCGCGCGGAACAGCTAGTCAAAGAATAAACGTTTGATGGTAGTTTTAGTGATAGTATTATTTACCTTTCCATTAGGATGTTTCTCTCTGCACATAAGACTGAATATAGTCTTGGCGTAATCAGCCGTTTGACTCTCAGTGGGTGCGCCGGAGTACTCGCCGTAGTTAGCCAGCTCGGCAGCGCCACCTGCCCGACAGCCGACACAAACATTACTGTAATATACCCACACACCTATTATCTAACTAGATAACGCAACTACCTCAATTTGTTTGAAGACCAACCGTGTCAATTTACAGGAAAAATTATCATTATTTGGGTTTGGCTTTGTCCGTACAGGTTTTACAACTTAATTACGGAACAACCATTTTTAGGGTTCCGTACCCAAAGGGTGAAACGGGACCCTATTACTAAGACTTCGCTGTCTGGCCGTCCGTCCGTCTGTCTGTCACCAGGCTGTATCTCAAGAACCGCGATAGCTAGACAGTTGAAATTTTCACAAATTATGTATTTCTGTTGCCGATATAACAACAAATAATGAAAATTAAATAAATATTTAAGCGGGCTCCCATACAAAAAACGTGATTTTTTGCCGTTTTTACGGAACCCTTCGTGCGCGAGTCCGACTCGCACTTGGCCGGTTTTTCTAGAGGTCGACGGCAGATTGCTTATTGGCTAATTTTGAAATGCGAAGTACGTACACTCGCGGCGTCTAGTTAGAATAATAGGTCTGTGAATATACCACTTACTCGTCGTTATTTAGCAGGAACTTTTTGTGTCTATCTTGTTCCAGTCATTGTCAAACAATGTGAGGTTATTTACGTGATTGAAACAGTATTACAGGGCCGGATTTAAGGGGCAAACGGGTCAACTGGCCTGGGCCTCCACAAGAGAGAGGGCCCAAGTAAATTGTACTTATTAAAAGGGCTAGAGGAATTAAGTTCCTTCGTACCTTCAGTTCCTTTCTTAATACATTTAAAATCAGAAATTAAAAAAAAAATATGTAAAATCTGAAATATCTCGAAAATGGTGACACTTTTATTGAGGTCATTTTTGTAAGTTTGTTATGAAGAAAGGAAGAGAATAGTAAAAATAGTTATGAAAAATCATATAAACACGACTTTTCTTAACTATGTACCTGTATGCTCAGAAAAAAAAAGAAGTCTTTCTCCTTTTTTGAAGTCGGTTAAAATGATGTTAATGTACATACCTAATTCGCAGATAGTATCCGTGTATACGACGGAGGCTCCACCGCCGGCAACCATAGTCCATATACGCCCGGATTTGTTAAGTACTGTTAACTGAAATAATAAAAAAAATACGTGAAGGAAAACATTAAAAAATGACGCAGATGGAGGAGTATATCATTTGGTACAGATAAAGTTGTAAAAGGAGTGCAGAAAGCTTATATTTTGATGTAATATGCATTAGAAATAAATTAAATTAATACAAGAAAATTACACACACTACCATGCATTCGACACACACATATAAATATCCTCCTCTGTTTTGTCAACCAATTCTCTTTTTTATTGACAGCTATTGACGAGCTTTAGGGTTAGATATAAAAAAAAATTAAACAGACTTTTTATTCCAAAAATCTTTATGGTCGAATTTCAGTCAGTGGGTCAACACTAGTAAAAACAAATATGCCATCAGCGGGTCAATTACATAACTTGTTGTAACCAGTTTCGATATTGAAAAGCTTATTAATAAAAGTTTTCCGATTATTATTTTACGTTCTAATAACTGCATATACATACAAGTATCTCATTACGAATGTATTCAGGGCCGGATTATAGGTTTGGAGGCCCTGGGGCAACAAAGGAGTGCCAACAATTATTTTGCAAATAAAACAAATTATATTTTTCTTACAAGTGTATTTAGTCTTTTATTGTAAAGATAAATCTTCTTTTTAATTATTTGTGATATTTATACATATATGGTATTTAGTTAGGTGTTTTTATAATTTTATCATAATAAGTAGGTATAATTCATGTGGAGTTGCCGTTTACCCTTGCATCCGGCCTTGAATGGATTTGTATCTAGTATTTCTATCAATTTGGAGATGGTTTTTAATTAAAACTGACTGTAACAAAGTTACGTAATCCAAAGGCTGGAATAAAATACCTCAGATAAATTATTTAATTCGTAATAATTATGAATAACGAAAAAAAAACAACTTCCTTCGACATCTAATTAAACAGTATGCTAGGCGCCATCTTGAGCATCAAGGCAACAAACTTTACTGAATATACAACTCTAAAAACAAAGCAATACAACCGTTTCTTCGGTGCTATACAAATAGTTTTTATTTACAATCCATTCACCATGGCATATAAATAGTAATTTCGACACTACACACATGGCCCGGATAGCTCAGTCGGTAGAGCATTGGACTTTTAATCCAAGGGTCCAGGGTTCAAGTCCCTGTTCGGGCGGGTATCTTTTTTATCTTAGATATAAATACGACGTGAGGATTTCTACATTTACAGTTATATCTATAATATAAAAATGAATCGCAAAATGTGTTGGTAAGCGCATAACTCGACAACGCCTGGACCAATTTGGCCAATTCTTTTTTTTAAATGTTCGTTGTTGTCCAAGGATGGTTTTTAAGGCGAGAAAAAATCGAATAATTGCCGGGAAAACCCTAAAAACAGCCCTTTTCTTTTTCCCAAACAAACCCCCAGCTGTCAAATATTTGACGTCAATCGAAACAAAACAAAGACGCGTTTTAGAGAAATAGGGCAGAACAAGGTCTGCCGGGACAGCTAGTTTAAGATAAAAAGAATTGTATGTAACGAACTACTGGACCGATTTTAAAAATTCTTTCACCATTAGAAAGCTTCATTATCCCTGAGTAACATAGACTGTATTTTTATACCGCGAAAAGATAAGATAGCACGGGAACGCGGGTGAAGCCGCGGAGGATAGCTTCCCTAGAGGATAGCTAGATCTTAAAAAAAAACACTATATTGGAGATTATAAAATATGTTGCACTCAAGTTATCATTACTACATTTTTATTTAAACGTAACCATTTATTTAAAATAATTAAAGAGACAACGTTTTTAGTTAATAAATGTTTCTATGCAATCGATGAATATTTCTATGACCAGTATTCTTTATTTATTTGTGAAATTATTATTACTGTTAGAATTATTATAACTGTTTTTCAATCTTACTTCCTACTAATATTATAAATGTGAAAGTATGTTTGGATATGTTTGTTACTCTTTCACGCAAATACGGCTGAACGGATTTTGATGAAACTTGGCACCGAGGTAGTTAAAATAACATATAGGATACTTTTTATCCCGGGTAAAGATAAGATCCCTACTAAACTAGTATAATATAATAAGATCTTTTGTTTGATACACTTAGTAGCAGAATAAATGAATATCTAAACATATTTTTCGTTTATTATTTTGAATGAATCCAAAAAATCCACGTACCTTCAAACTGGCGCCACTCTTCGCATCCAAATCGGCAATATGAGCCTCCTCCGGATAAGCGTCCCTCCCAAAAGGCGGTGGGAAGTTGATCTCCCCCCAATTCTTGGCGCAGATGAAGTCAGCGGTCTGGTCAAGCTTGGCCGCCAAGTCGAGCAGGTATACCCTCTCGTTTGTAATCACTATGGGGTTGATCTCCATATACGTGAAGTATAATTCTACGTACACGCGGTACAGTGATATTATGAATGTTGTTAATATCCTGGAAAACAATTAGATCATATTAGACGGTTTATTCCGTGAAGATTTAAGTTGATGATAGCTCAGTGGTAGTGACATCGGATACCGCGGCGAAGGTCGTGGTTTCGAATCAAGCTTGAGCTTTCGGTGAAGGAAACCATAGCGCGGTGGTAGTGTACTTTGTAGTACCCGACAGGCTGGCTACCATACACAAGTTGAAAAGTCTGTCGCCAAGCTATCGGTGTGTTCCGACAGCTGCACTTGAGAGCCAGTTCCCATCTAGGCTTTGAGTGCTCACCACCTTCTGCCAAATCTACAGTTACCATGGTGAGATTGTGGTCAAATACAAGCTTATCCAGAATAAAAAGTCCATCCTTCTAATGTTTTGAAGAAAATGTCTACATCTACTTTAAATATTATTGCTGGTAACATCTTTCCTGCAATTTTTAGGAATAATTTTGAGTAAAGGGACGAGAAGTGTGTAACACCAAACTGGGTTGTCAGATAATGTGTAATTTTATTTCCTCTATTGTAGTGCAGGCAAAGTGTTTAAGCCCATACAGCCTCAAACTAAAAACTCATTTATTGACGATAAGCGCCCATTTTCCGAGAGGTTGGTACATGTATGGTATTGCCAAGGTCAAAAGTGTTTTTTTTTTTCAGATTAATGTCAAAATTATTTATGTCAGAAGTAACGGGACAGCTGGCCTTACATCATATATTGCAATACCATAGAGATTGCCAATATGTTGTCAACCTTTTTGCAATGCCCTCTATAGATTTGCCGAATTATCTAGTATATGAGTTTATTTATTTAAACATGTTATTTACCTCTTAATAGAAGCAGATTTGATGTTCTTGAGCAGAACTCTGTCCACTTCCTCCGCCGATGGGAATGTATCTACGGGTATCTGAAATGTATCATAGGACGTGTTAAAAACAACAATACTCATCTCTAAAGGTGAACGCACACTTATCCGCACTGAATCGGACGCATAGGTGTGCGACGCCTAAAAAAACTTGCGTTCCATTCGTTGCGGACAAGTATGCGATCACCTTAAAACGCGGCATAGCTCTTGCGGCCTGACTAAAGGTCTTAACCAAATAATCCTACTAATATTATAAATGCGAAAGTATGTTTGGATGTGTAGATGTTTGTTACTCTTTCACGCAAAAACTACTGAATGAATTTTAATGAAACTTGGCACACAGGTAGATCATATACTGGAATAACATATAGGATACTTTTTATCCCGATAAATAATATGATCCCGCGTGAACTCGGGTGAAACCGTGGGGCGAAAAACTAGTATAATTATAATAACTTCTCAGCATGATTTAACAAACTTTAATTTGCTATCTATGTATAGTACAGCCAGATTGCCCGCAAGAAATCGTGCACAATAATTTGTAAAACTGCTCATTTAGTTTTTCCTTCATCGATATAGGTATAGACTAGATTTAGGGACATTTGAAAAGTGAGCTCTTATTTTGTTTAGTTTCGTTTGAACACAGCCAATATAAACAAGTCTCACAATGCCGCAGTGTGTATTCAAAAGTTGCAAAAATAATGCTCGAAAAAGCAATTTAACGGTCGGAGTATCTTACTTTCGATGGTTTCCTTAGTTATTTTTTTAAAAGTAAGTACCTCAAGTCTGATGGCAAGCGCGTCTACGTCCCCGACGTCGACTCCCCCCTGGTGGTGGAAGAGGATTGTGTCCGACCGACGACCAGACTGGATGCACAGGTACATCTCCTCACTCTGTTACAGTATAACAAATATTATTCATCTATATATACATATATAATATTATAAATGTGAAAGTTTGGATGGATGTATGTTTGTTACTCATTTACGCCAGAACGGCTGAAGGGATCTGGATGAAATTTGGCATAGAGATAGATTATAGTCTGGAATAGCACATAGGCTACTTTTTATCCCGGGAAAAGATAATATCCCTTGGGAACGCAGGTGAAACCGCGCGGAACAGCTAGTTATCCATAAAAGGCTAATATTAGGCGAAGCATCATCGGTCGCATTTCAAATTTTGGTAAATTTTCAATTTGTGGGTCACAGTACCATAGCGCGATCCTCACGATGTTTTACTTTACCTAATGCATAGTTATTGTAGGATTCGAACCCACACACACACACACAAAAATAGACTGAGGTTGAGGGAATCTCTGCATTTGCATTCCCCTGTCTAAATGTCAACTGTCAAGCGTGTATCTTTGAAAAGAAAATGTATTTATTATAAATTAAGGACCACAGTAAAAAAACCTTGCGGAATTTTCTGGAGGTCACCCAAAGAGCAATAAAGAGGGCTATGCTCGGAGTTTGCCTGCGAGATCAAACCAGAAATGTCGAAATCCGCAGGCGAACCAAAGTAACCGACATAGCCCAAAGAATTGCCAAACTGAAGTGGCAGTGGTCGACACAGCTCGTAGAACTGACGGCAGATGTGGCAAAAAGATTCTCGAGTGACCACGAACTGAAAGACGGGTGTAAGAGTCGCAGGAAGCCACTGGATGCGAATAGCGCAAGATCAGCCATTGTGGAGATCCTTAGGGAAGGCCTTTGTCCAGAAGTGGACGTCTTTCAGCTGACATGACTTCTCAATAGGGTAGTATCCCAAAAAAAAAATACTTAGTCCGTCAGTTAGATTACCAAAAAAATATTGGACACATTTTTTTTGTTTTGTTCCGTAAACGAAAAATGACGAGGATACAGTTGACATTTCGCGTGACGTCACGCCGTGGTGTAAATTTGACCACGAAGTGACGTCACAAGCCCCACTCCTATACTTTGATGCGTTGTAACTTTGTATATATTTATTGATTTGATAAAGCAAAAAATACGTGTCCAATATTTTTTTGATAATCTTACCGACGGACTAATTAGAATTCATTTTTATTGACCCAGGACACTACCCTATTGAAGTTCAACCGATCCAAACGCACTGACACCCGAAGTCGCTCACAACCGGTCCCGTAAAGTGAATAAGAAGGTGCTCACCGAGTCGTGTTTGACGAATGGCTCGACGATGAAGTTCCTGAGCTTCCCCCGCGCCTCCCCGACTTGCTGCTCCTTGCCCATGTGTTCAGCGAGCCAGCGCCGCACGTCCGCCGCAGACTTGTTCACCCCCACCAGCCCGAGCTTGCCGCGACGCTTGATTAGCTGGTCGGGCTTCACCACCAGTTGCTGCACAACACAACATACAATTTACACATGTTGAATGATAAATCTTTTTTAGGGTAAAAACGGGACCCTATTACTAAGACTTCGCTGTCTGTCCGTCTGTCTGTCACCAGGCTGTATCTCAAGAACCGCGATATTTGAAATTTTCACAAATTATGTATTTCTGTTGCCGCTATAACAACAAATACTAAAAACAAAATAAATATGTAAGGGGGGGCTCCCATACAACAAACGCATTTTTTTTTGCCTTTTTTGCTCGATATCAATAATGGCAACTAGTAGGCACTTAAAATATTCACAAAATACTCAGTTGTATTTTTACTTTAATAATAAATAATAAAATAAATATTTAAGGGAGGCTCCAATACAACAAACGTGTTTTTTTTTTGCCATTTTTACGGATCCCTTCGTGCGCGAGTCCGACTCGCACTTGGCCGGTTTTTTTTACTTTTATTAATTGTCAAAACGATCGTTTATATGGTTTTGAATTAAATACTTGTGACGTCATAAATATACGCCACCAAAAGATCTACTTTTAGTCGTTAAATTGGCAATTAAAAATCATAAACAGGGTGAATTTTACAACTTGTTCGCTATTTGACAGAATCATTATAAAACTAGGAATATAATTATTTTATTTACAACAAATGTACAAAATATACAAGCAAATGTACAACTATAATATATAAAAAAAACTTCTTCGAGGCTGCCGCTGCTGCCGATCGGCAAGGTTCCCAGAAGGCTGGCAGCGTTTCCTCTTTGGATGGCCAAGCTGATGCGTTGGCGGAAAAAGCTCCCCGCCCGCCGGTCATAAAATATTTGCGAAACGACGAGCTTCAGACCCCCACGGACCCATGGTCTCAACCGCAAAAGGCATAAATTGATAATTTGGACCAATACAGGCGTACTTTTTGAATTTTGATAACTAGGTAAGTATGTATTAATGTAAAAATTACAAATAAACAAATTACTGGCTGGCTTGTTTAAATATAATGAATTAATTTGTTTTACGCAATGACGTCATTACCTATTTATTTTGTTTTTTTCTCTGGCATTTAAAAATGTAATTATCTTATTTACGTGTTGAATTAAATGAAAATTGTAACACAGTAATGTAGTTAGTTAGCGATCAGATGAGGGGGTGAGTGTGTGATGGGGGGGAATGTTTTTTTTATTTTTTTTATTCTGGATAAGCTAGTGTTTGATCACAATCTCACCATGGTAAGTGATGATGTGGCCGAAGGTAAGGACACAAAGCTTAGATGGGAACTGGCTCTCAAGTGCAGCTGTCGGAACATAGCGATAGGTGATTGGCGACAGATTTTCAACTTGAGGGTGGTAGCCAGCCAGTCGAGTACTACAAAGTACGCTACCACCGTCGTATGGTTTCCTCTCGATGTTTTCCTTCACCGAAAGCTCAAGCTCATTGTAGGATTAGAACCCACGACCTTCGCCGCGGTATCCGACGCCACTACCACTGAGCTATCATCGCCTTAGATGAAATGTCCCAGGATATTTGTGATTACCTCCTTGTAGAGCCATGGATTCTTGCCGAGCTCGTCCTCCCACACGGTGTTCTGTTCGAAGGTCGCGAACCGGCACGGCACCAGCGCTGTACCTGGTGCTATGTGCCTGCAAACATATATTACATAATATAATTACGATTCCATCCATCCGCATTCATTCGGCGACTACATTTATCTAAAACTAGGTTTCACACGCGTTCCTGTGGGGTCTTAACTTTTCCCGAGTCAAAATATAGCCTATGTTCTTAAGGGATAATGTAGCATTCTAATGGTGAAAGAATTTTTGAAATCGGGCCAGTAGTTTTTGAGTTTATTCGTTACAAACATACAAAAATGCAAATCTTTCCTCTTTATAATATTAGTATAGACTAGCTGTCCCCCGCGGTTTCTCCCGTGTCCCCGGCATCTTTTCCCCGGGATAAAATTATAGCCTATAACACTCACAAATAACGTGGCTTTCGATTGGTAAAATAATTTTTAGAATCGGTTCATCAGATCCAGAGAAGTACCCCCTACAACCTCACAAACTTTTATAATATTAGTATAGGTATAGAAAGAGATGAAGTTCGACGTCATTTTTTTTTTGGGTGGGACCACAATCTCACCATGGTAAGTGATGATGTGGCCGAAGGTGGTAAGCACACAAAGCCTAGATGGGAACTGGCTCTCAAGTGCAGCTGTCGGAACACACCGATAGGTGCTTGGCGACAGATTTTCAACTTGAGGGTGGCCAGCCAGTCGAGTACTACAAAGTACCCTACCACCATGCTGTTTTTTTTTTTATTCTGGATAGGCTTGTGTTTGACTACAATCTCACTATGGTAAGTGATGATGTGGCCGATGGTGGTAAGCACACAAAGCCTAGATGGGAACTGGCTCTCAAGTGCAGCTATCGGAACACACCGATAGGTGTTTGGCGACAGATTTTCAACTTTAGGGTGGTAGCCAGCCAGTCGGGTACTACAAAGTACCCTTCCACCGTGCTGTGGTTCCCTCACGATGTTTTCCTTCACCGAAAACTCAAGCTCATTGTAGGATTCGAACCCACAACCTTCGCCGCGGTATCCGACGTCACTACCACTGAGCTATCATCGCCTAAAATCTCTTATATATAAACCGCGCGTGTTTACGTCGTGCTCGTGAGATTTGAACTCTAATTACCTATTAATAAGGTCCTTGCCCGTCGCCTCGTTAATAGCTTTAGACGACATGTCTGTTTGTTTGTTGGTTTGTTACAGGTGATGCGGCCTCACGTCATATGGCTGCTGTTTTTATCTGTGGAAGAAAACAAACTAGTTAACATATGGACTTTTTGGCGGGAACTTGCGAAGTGACGTTGTGTTTTCGTTTTGTTTTAGTATTATTTTCATTAAATTCGGGTATTTTGAGTTTTATTGAATAATTTCGGTGGTGTTTTGTATAAAGATCAATCTAAGTGCACACGTGAATTGAAATGAAATGAAAGCGTGTATCGTGACTTTCCAGGTTGTCCCAAAAAGTTCATGAAATGTTTTAGTGGAATAGCCGCCTATTTCACTAAAATTAGACCAGACTTGTACGGACGAGGACTAGACTTTACAGTGAAAGAGACAATAAAACGTGACTAAACATAAAAGATGAATATTTAAAATAAAGAAATGGCTTAAAGGTCTCGATACCAAGCCAAAAATCTTCTTAAATAAACAAAAAGTTTACATATTTGTCTGTGGAAGTTCTTCTTTTTTTATGGTCTCCAATGCGGAAATTGACTCATTATATCCAGCCTGTTTATCAACCGATATTTTTTTTAAATAAGTATCCTTATTTTCCTTGTAAGTAGCTTATCAGGTTTAATATTTTAAGCGTCAAGAAACATTGGTGATAATAATGTCGGTTTGGTTTTTTTTTTTACTTCATGATAAGCTTGTGTTTGACCGCAATCTCACCATGGTAAGTGATGATGTTGCCGAAGGTGGTAAGCACACAAAGCTTAGATGGGAACTGGCTCTCAAGTGCAGCTGTCGGAACACACCGATAGGTGATTGGCAAGAGATTCTCATCTTGAGGGTGGTAGCCAGCCAGTCGAGTACTACAAAGTACGCTACCACCGTGCTATGGTTTCCCCACAATGTTTTCCTTCACCGAAAGCTCAAGCTCATTGTAGGATTCGAACCCACTAACTTCGCCGCGGTATGCGACGGCACTACCACTGAGCTATCATCGCCTTACTTATTGGTTCTCACTAAGATATCGATTCCTACCCAAAAACAAAATGTATCAGTTAAAACCCCTGCCCCGACTTTCTATAGTCTATGGCAATAGGGCATAATGTAGCTTTCTTAGTGAAAGAATATTCAAATTTAGTTCGGGTTCAGATGGCCTAGTGAGAAAAGACACAGAATATAATTTTTTTAAACATTGGATTATCTTGAAAGAAATAAACTGTCAAACTAAAATCGAATTTGGAACGCTAGGCGCGGGTTATAAGCCTAGCGATAATTGGTCGGCAGAGTGAATGGGGCACTGTGATTGGTCGAAAGGCATGGTGCGGCATCGCGTGATCAAATCTCTCGGTAAGACAGCGTCGATATGATCAGCTGGTACACGTCGTTATGGGGCAATTGGACGCCACTAGTGTAAAAAACTCGTTAAAATTACATTATTTACTCGCTCATTGCTCATTTAATTGTACAAAATGATGCTTAGTTTTCAAGCTTTACGTAATACGAGTAGTATCAGATTTTAGCAGTTGAATCTCGAACGCGCGTCTCTGTTGGCGATAAAGATATTATAGCAAAATAATGAGAAATAATACGTTTTCATTACATAGATCATTATTTACACTATAAATTAAGCTATTTGATACAATCTATGTAGTACCTACTTATGTAAAAAAGCGAAATACCATTCACGGATTGATTACGAAATATCAGAAAGTTTAAATGCAAACATGAAATTTTCCGGTTGAAAGTGCCCTAAGCGCTCCTCGAATAGTCCGCGTAACGGTGTCGTAGCCATTCATGCCAACACCTTCTAGTCCTTAAAAAATGCCAGGAAGATTCCTATTAAGAATTAGGTATCCGCTAAGAAGGATTTTGAAAATTTTATCCCTAAAAGGTTCTTTTGGGAACGCGGGGGCCGAATAGTAAGAGCCATAAATCTTTACCCATTTTTGACGGTCAGATGATTTCGTCTAAGTTGACGTCAAACTTTTTGCTTATTATAATATCGGCTTTACCGTACAACATACTATGGTATGGTATAACATTGATTGACACGTGGTAAGGTTAGATAACAACACGCAATTAGTGACCTTAACACTCAAATGTTAAGGTCGCGATTATATGCTTGATATTTTTAACACTTCCGTAGCAATATTTTAACTTCATTATCGTGGACGATCTAAATTTCGATTGTTTTTTGCATTAAAGTAATAGCCGCGCCGCATACATACAATACGGAAAGAAATGAGTAGTTACGTAGTAGTTTTTATTACCTAGATATTAGGTTCAAATTAAGTATAAAGTGCATGGGTAGCGCTTGGACCTGCACAAGTTTGGAATTGCACATGCATTGAGTACCTCCTTAGGGGCCGTTCAAGTATTACGTAAGCACTATGGGGGGGTGGGGGGGTTTTTGTTTTGCTTATTTTGGATGACATGGGGGGTAGGGGAGTCTAGATGATGATTATGTCATCGGTAGTTATTTACTTTTTTACACGAATGGCAACCCTCACATTGTCTATGCTTGAAAACGAAACGCATTTTCGGGGATTCCCGCAAATAATGCATACGTTTAGGCATTATTGTAATGGTAGGGGAGGCAATGATGCTAAATTTGTAGTTACTCGAGCGTCTTTGGGACCTACTGGAATTTGAAGATTAGGTGGAATAAAGAAAAAAAGGTTATGTGATATTTTCCCCTTCAGCGGTGGGGGGAGCGTCTACAGGGTTTCAAAAATGTAAAAAAAAACAGTCACCAAGAAATACTCGAGCGCGTCAGATATTAATAGGGTAGTCGCGCCACGTCTGTCTGATAACGGAAACATAATAATCTGCCGTTTTGCGTGGTGGGGGTGGCCGTACGAAGGGGTCGAAAATATTTAAAAAAAAATTTACTCGAGCGCGTCAGACATTGATAAGGGATGTCCTATTTTAAAGACTGACGATTTGGACGCGACCATCAGTCAGGGCCGATTTTTGAAAATGCAAAAAAAAATCGTGACCTTGATTTACTCGAGCGCGTCAGATTTTTATACAGGCGGTTCTTCTTGATGGCCTTGTTGTACTGACCCATAATCTGACAATTATGTTGAGGGATTTCCTTAATCTGTCGGTTTGAAAAAAAAAATATGTAAAAAATATCGAAATCTCGAAAATGGTTCAAGATGTCGAAAAAATGTTTGCACAAAAGTTGTAGAGAATTTAATCTTCTACAATATTTATTCTGAATACACATGCCAAAAAACCTATAGGAAACGAGATATTTGCAATAAATGATTTTTTGACCTTCGACCTTGAAAAATCAGTAGTCGCGGGCACCCTAAGATAAGTAGCTTTTGAGACACGTTTTAGGGTGTCAAAATAAAGGTTTATACAAGTTAATAGCTGACTATCTCTCATTCTGAGGTGAAACTCATAATATTCCTGGACTATACACTTAATAATGATTTTAGCTACTTCGGCTTGTGCAAATCGGCAGATTATGATATTTCCGTGATTTGTGACAAATTTCCTTCAAAATAAAAAAAAAACTAATCGCGCTCGAGAAAATCCAGGTGACGTTTTTTTTTTGCAACTTTGAGAGTCTCCATTTTTCTTTCGTCACGCCCAAATTGTCAGATTATTGAAATGTACACTATTTTGCATGTAACTAACTTACCCTACCTTAATCTGACGCGCTCGAGTATTTCAAACCATCGATTTTTTTTTACTAATCTGACGGGCTACCCTAGGCGTTCGACACTACATAGAGGGCTCAGATTTGGTGAGAGTACTTCACAAGGTGCAAGGTTGCCCCCCTTATGTTAATCTGCCGCGCTCGAGTAAATCCCGAAATCCCCTATTCGCCTCCCCTACCATAAGCATAGCAACGTTGATTCCATTAACCAAAGTTTAACGTTTAAATAAGATGTCGTTTCAAATATACAAATCCAAGTTATACCAAAAATTATAATGTTTAATGTGTCCCTTACTCTATGTTGAATACTATATCAGTAAAATCTAATCTCTTTCCTAAATCTATTTTCTTATTTTTAAAATTATAATCATAATATAAAAAAAATACATTTATAATTGAAAAATGTTTACGTAAGCATGGGGGGAGGGGGTAAGAGCTTTGCTTACTTTTGCTGACAAGGGGGATGGGGGGGTAAATAATTGTAATAAATCTGCTTACGTAATATTTGAACGACCCCTTATAGGAGATCGAACTGTATATAAAAATACTAGTTTTCCGCTCCGCGGTGTCACCCGCTTTCCTAAGGGATCTTATCTTTTCCCGGGATAATAAGTATCCTATGTTTTATTCCAGGATATGATCTACCAGTGTGCCAAGTTTCATCAAAATCCGTTCAGCCGTTTTTTGCGTGATTGAGGAACAAACATCCAAACTGGTACATTTATAATATTAGAAGGGTAGGATAGGATAGTAGGATATGATTACTGCACTCCTCCATATAAACTTTAACTATGCCAATAAAATCTAAACCTACCTATAATAGTACAAAAGGGGTACAAAGTCTTTACTTCAAGTATTAATAGATGAAATGTTACCTACTACATAAGAATTTTCATAACAAATATTTAGCCAATCAATGAATCCTCCAATTGAAGCTGTACAGCAAATGTTTGCACAAAATATTAGCATTGAGGTACAAAGTATAATCTTATACGAACGTCTCGGAGGCATGTCAAGATCAAGGATTTATTCACAAAAAGTTGAATGACGTCATACATAGATACCCTTTTATTTTAGACGTCATCGGTTATGTACTGAAAGCGGATTTCTTCTACCTATATAAGACTAGCTGTCCTCCGCAGTTTCACCCGCGTTCCCGTGAGATCTTATCTTATCCCGGGATAAAAATATATCCTATGTTAATCAGGAATAATGTAGCATTCAAATGGTTAGAGATTTTTTGAAATCGGCCTAGTTGTTTTTGAGTTTATTCGTTTCATACATACATCCATACAAATCGTTCCTCTTTATAATTAGAAGAAGAAGATTAGAAAGAAACACCTCGAAATCTAAAATGTTACAAACTTGAAAGGCAGTATCCTCATAAGGAGCAGTCCGCTAAGAAAGATTTTTTTAATATTCAACCCCTATAGAAGGGGATCCTTTAATGGTTGAATTTTCTTGAATTCCGGCATTCATTCAATTCATCTATACCAATACTATAAAGAGGTAAAGATTATGAGGTTATAGGGGGTTATCTCTGTATCTACTGAACCGATTTTGAAAATTATTTTACCAATAGAAAGCCATGTTATTTGTGAGTGTCACAGGCTATATATTGACCCGAAAATGAAAAGATCCCACGGGAAAGCGGTGGACGGCTAATTCATAATTAAATATAGGCTGTTGATTTTTGACACTTAGAGGCTTGAGAAGCCTGAGCAGTCTATGGTTACGAAGCGAAATTTCAAATTTAGATAATGTGTGATGTTTGTTGATGATAACACAACGAGCATGAGGCTGGCCGAGGCGAGTCAAGATCAAGGCCATTAGCTCATTAGTATTAGGAGCGGGTATCGTACTCGCCGTATACATGCCATAGACAACTAGTCAATGCTTTTGTTACACGACCTACGCCACTGGAATTGATGTCTCAGCAGGTTACACCGTGCGTCATTAGAACTGACAGGAGAGGGGATGTTTTTTAAAGTAACAAAATAGTTCCCTCCGATTTGGGTGTAAGAATATTTGTAATTATTTTAAAGTTATTTGGATGAGTAAAATAGGAGAAACATTCGTTTATGAAAAATTGAGAAATCGAGATTATTTCTGTCCATTAAAACTTACTTAAAGGAATTTAAAGAGGAAAAGATAAAAGATGTACTTTGCCAATTTGAAAACTAAACATCATTTGGCTTAGCAAAGGCAGGTTTAATGTTAATAATATAAAATGAATAATTCTACGACCGTTTGTGACGTTTCAAGTATATGGACACTTGATTATTCAATTTACGCTGTTCGATTACGTTGATTGTGTATATTAGCAACCGGTTGTAGATTCACACATAAAGGTTTTAAAGTCACCTTATTACAATGCCTTAAGGGCAAGAGCAACTGTCTCTAAAGTGCAACTGACGGAACACACCAACAGGTGCTTGGCGACAGATTTTCAACTTGAGGGTGGTAGCCAGCCAGTCGAGTACCACATAGCACCGTGCACAGTGCTGTGGTTTTTTCACGATGTTTTCCTTCACCGAAAGCTCAGGCTCATTGTAGGATTCGAACCCACGACCTTCGCCGCGGTATCCGACGTCACTTACCACTGAGCTATCATCGCCTTTGTTCACATCTACACATACCGTACGCAGACTGGAAACAACTAAGACTTTTACATAATTTTTTTGAGCACACAACGATCCGCTCACGCGCTGTATATTTGAATACGCCCATGAAAATGTATTTAAGAATATTTTTATATCTGTGCTGTTACGAGTCTGTACGTACAGCAATGAAAAGGAGAATAAATAAATGGCTTAAAAGTTAAAAAAAGTTCAGTACAGATACCACGCACGGTGTCTGTAGTTGTGAACCAACCTTTATATGACGGTATATGTGTACTTAACTGACGTAAGCGCGGATACAAAAGCTATATCTTTATTACTTTAAAATCAAATGACAATAATAAAATTATTGAATTACACGTTTAGATAAAAACCTTGATTTATGTTATTGAAGACGTTTTTCTTTATTGTGTAAAGTTATCGATGATATTTATTAGTATGATCGCATTTCTGCATCATTAGACGACAAACAAAACTAATAATAAATCTACAATTCATTAACGACTGTTGCTCTGACAAGTGACGTTTGTGATTGCATAATTGCAAGTTGTAAGTTACGTAATCACGATGCCGGAACCATGCGGTCGATAGTGTACCGTAGGTACATTACGAGGAAAATATGAATATTTATATTGGATACCTACCTACAATAACATGCAAATATCGTAATCCTGAAACAATTTTAATTCACCACAAATTCCACTTTACGTTTTCCCAAATTAATTCTAGTAAAAGGTAAAGTTTAAAAAATCCCGCGACCAGAAACGTAAGTAAACATGATAAACACATAAGTATTTATATTAATAATTAATGCGTAAGGAAATATCTTTTTTTGGAGCTTTTTAAGAGATAGGGTCATTTCATTAGTAATAAAAAAAACATGGTTGACTTTCGAACAGTGGGCGAACACTAGTTTATTTAAAAACAAAAACAATATTAGTTTAGCTGTTAAGAAGATGGTACGAAATGGTAATGAAACAGACTCACAGCCACAGAACCGCTTACCCCAAAGTCATAAGTGTACTATACCCAAGGTTACGACTGGCTAACAACCACCTTTGCTTTAGGGGGAGATGCTATAGCCTCGAAAAAGCTGACCAATCCTAAATCATTTCCTTTCCATTTAATGTCAGCATTAGTCTTGCTAGACCCAGTCAGTTGGACTCTATTTTCCATCCTTGGCGGTCATATAATTAAGTGCTATTTCAAGAGAAAGTTTGTGAGGTTGTAGGGGGTAATCAACTGAACCGATTTTGAAAATTATTTTACCATAAGAAAGCCACGTTATTTGTGAGTGTCATAGGCAATATGTTTATCTCGGGAAAAAATAAGATCCCACTGGAACGGGGGTGAAACCGCGGGGGACAGCTAGTATTTAATATTTTATTAAAGTTATTCTTGTGCTAAAGAAAGCCTTTTTTTAATGCAAATTCCTAGACCCCGTATAACAGAACCATCAAACGTCTTTCGGCTTTGGACTGCTTAGCTCTGAGCGCAAAAGTTCACGGGGCACCGTAAATCCAGCCCAAGGCAACTGTTAACATTCACAATAAGTTCGGTCGTTTACATTTGGCCTTATTTTCCAATTAGGAAACAGAACCGGTCAAATGTGGGACCGGCAACTGCAGTGCGAGGTCCACTAGTACCGCAGTCGGGTGGAGTTGCTACAGAACCGGATTTGACCTTTTCTATATGTTATACCATATTTTAGACCTCCGGTTTTTGGAAAAACTCGCCCAGTACGGACCAGCCGTATGCTAGATTTTGTATTTTTGGAGACTTTCAGCACTACATGCCTACATGAAATTTGGAAGCATTTATTTATCAGATGACGGTGAACCACTTTTTTTCCTGATTACTTTCCAATTTCAAGGAAAGTACTTTTTAAGAGGCCGCTATCTCTCTCGCGCTTGGTATCCCGCGTTTTTAAGCCTTTAATTAAACTTTATAATAAGCGGAATACTGATTATTGGATATAGGATTGTTTCCAAAATTTCATCGAAGTTTATTCTAAGATGTCTAATTTATGTACTTCATTTAGCACGAAAATGGCTCGCGGTAGTATCTCTTAAGTTCGTCTGAGAAATTGGAGAGATGCTGAATAATATCAGCATTTCTTTGCTCATCCACAAATTAATTGTTGTAGGTAATAAATTAATGCAATAGAGGTCAACATTTCATGATATGGTACGCTTGCGCAACTGTTGCTTCGTCGCCATGACGTAAATTTTATCAAAAATTCCTACGATTTAATTTTCGAACTCCTAGGAGTTTGAGTTGCCCTAGTATAGAGGAATTACGGAAATAAAAACAATAGATATCACCAACTGATGGATGAAAAAGAAAGACGTAGTGCACACAATCGGGTGGGGTTTTTAGATAGGTCTTCAGGCATTATTATAGAGGATAAAGTGACTTTTTTAAAATCAATAATTGGTTAGATATACGCTTACCAAGTAGCGAAGGGGGGCGCGGCACTATCTATCCAATTAGGTCAAAAATCTCTAAAAATTGCGTTACGTAATAGGCAGAATCTCATTTTTACTGTGGATTTAATATGCTCCGTTCCGCACCGTTCTAGACTTCCCAATTATTATTTTTTTTACAATCAAAATATCATGTCGCCATTTATGTTAAGTCTTGCAGAGTTTAAATGCCTGCGACAAGATCAGGACTAATGTAATTCCTTATCAGGAGAAACACCAGTTACATCAGATGAGTATTTCGTTTAGCCATAAGTGAATAGGCGTTATGACTGCAGAATCTTTGTCACCTCAGTAAAAAGATGAAAGAAAATATAATTTTGGCCTCCAGACACTCCAATTAAGAGATAACAGGGATTCTGTCCGAGAATTCCCTAGAAAAATTATTCAACTAACGCCCGGAACGGTTCTATGAAACGTTTACATGTATAATGTAAATCTATCGCCGTTTGAGCGTGCTGTAAACCCTGTAAGCTACGTCAAACGGAGGTCAGAGGTCCCCTGTGGTATTTAACACACGCTTCACACTTCGATAACAAGTCTGTACTGAGCAGTAAGTGTCTATATCCCTATTTAATCGATCGTGTTGATAATTCGATACTAGTATTTTTGTAAAAAAATGTGACTCATCAATACTAGAAATAAGCACAAACTCTTCCTAAAGACCTCTGTTTATAAACTCCATAAAGTGCAAGGTTTTAGATCTGGGTGCACACTTCTATAATAAGATAGGCTGCACTTTTGAATTTGCCTATACATTTTAAGGAACGTGTTAAGAGTTTTTTAGTACAGAAGGCATCGTGTAGCCTTGCAGGATACATCTCATGTAATAATTTTTAGTTTGTTTTGATAAGAGTAATTGCTGAGTTTATTACCGATTCTTCTCAGCAAAAGCGACCTTCCGAACCGTGTATAAGAGTCTGACAATTCACAAGTGCCTGTGAAGGCTTATTTGGATAAACATTTCATTTCATTCTGAACAGAATGTAAATTTGTGGACCGCTCTGCAATGCCTCAGTTGCCACCTTCTCGCATCGCTGCTCTCCTAGTACTTTGGTATCCATTAATATTTTTACCCATGTAAAGTAATTCTATTTATGTAAGTTAAAGGTAGGTCATGTCTTTATTTATTTGCATAAGCTTGTATTTGACCGCAATCTCACCGTGGTAAAGGATGATGCCCGTAGGTGCACACAAAATCTAGAAGGAATGAATTTGTTGTAGAAGAAATTTGAGAGTTCCAATTTGGGACCATTTCATCGTATAGATCAGTGTAGCTGGATTAGGCAGATTAAAGCTATCATTAAGCCATGTATTCACTGAGAAACATGTTTCAGATACAAAGTTTCGGGAACAAAACGTAGATGTTTACAGAAACAATGTTTCATGGTCTTGGCCGTCCACATCTCAGTTGTTTCAAATATGTCGCCTGAGTAGGTATTCCATAATATCGGCTTCGTTTGAAATAATTATATTAATTTAAAAATGCTATTGTCGTCCCACACTACCGCCATGTTTATAAACAACTGAAACACGCGTCCACACTTGTATACAGCTGTTGCGAAACTGATTTGTATCGGTGCTCTCCAATTCCATCTGGGAGCACAGAAACATGCTAGAAACAAGTAGTGTTTATCGCAACAATTTCAAATGTTTCAGAACCATATTAATTTGTTTCAGAAACAATTAGATTATGTTTCTGAAACAGTGTTTATAAAACAATTGTTTCTCAGTGAATACATGGCTTTATAGATATATCGCTGGCCATTTTTTTATGTCCAGTAGTCTGTCGGACAGGCAGGCGGTTCACCTTATGGCCTATGGACTTAGCAATACCAGGGGGATTGCCAATGACGACTTTTGTTTATAGCGAAGGAAAGTGCAACTGCCGGAACACAGCAGTAAGTGGAGTGCAGATAGGCAAAGTATCTTACCATGTGCTGTTGTTTCCTCACGATGTTTTCGAGCTCATTATAGAATTAAAACCCACGACCTTCGCCGCGGTATCCGAAGTCACTACCACTGAGCTATCCTTAACCCTATGGTTCAATAAAACCTAATTTCACCACGTAAAAGAGAGATAAACAGCGGGACTGAGGTAGATACTTAAAGACTCTATTAGATTTTGAAATCGTTGATCAAGAAACGTACAATGACATATTGACATACTGGCTGAATGGATGGATGCGGGCGTTCAACCCACGGCCACGGTTCAACCTCGTAAGAAAATGGTAATCAACTTCACATCATTTTCAGCTTCCATGTTCATTTACTAACACAACTAGCTCCCCAAGAGGCATAAAAATCTCACAGAAAAAATGGCCGCGTTTTTTTCCAATTTTTCGGGTAAATTTTCCATTTTTTTCCCTAAAAACCTTATCATCCTACGAATATTGGAACGAAGTTCCTTATTGCGCGTTATGAAAGGGGGCTAGACGGAAAAAATTCTTACGACACAAAAGTGTCGGTGACATCGCTGTGCGGCGTGCGCATGTTTCTCTGTCTGTCTCTCTCTCTCTCTCTCTCTCTCTTATAGTATAGAGAGTATATATATATATATATATATATATATATATATATATATATAAATTATATAACTTCGTTCCATCCGGGTGTCCCTTGACACCTCTCAAGTTTTTTTTATAATAAAGATTAGCCAAATCAGTATAGACTATACAAAAATAATACAATCATTGATATCAAAAAATGTATTGTTTAATGCACCTGTCTGCAATTAATTCTTGATAAGGGTGCACTGTAAATATTTACTACACTTGTATTTGTAAGTAGCTGAAGTGATTTGATAGGTTGTCGTGGTACATTATTTCGTTAATCGTAAATTATTTCTTAAAATAATTAAATGAGAATACATACGTGTAGTCATTGACATTAGATGGACTATTATTGATAAAAAGTGATATGGTTAAATCATTAAACAGTTAGTAACGGTCAGTTTTCTCCAGCTAATTAAAAATCCGACTATAGTAAATGAATACATGAATATATTTATATCTCCAGATAATAATAATAGAAGCCGCGAAGTAAATTATTGTGATTAGTTTTATGCTAGGGAAGGTTTAAAAGCACATCAGCTACAGAATTATCTTAGGGCAGTTACTAAATAAAAAAAACAAAGTGACGTTTAGGTTGTTAGTAAGTTGTTGGATTGATAACGGTAGTCAGGAACAACTATATAATATTAAAACGTTTAGCAAACGATTAAAAATCCATCCATTACTTGTATTATTATTTTTTTTCTCATTCAAATCTTAGTATCTTAGCACGCTTACTAATAAAATAAATGCGGTTGGATTACTTTTGCTGTGATACATATCCAGACTACATATACGTTCTAGCTAATGCACACTCTAGAGTCTAGTCTTTATTACAATATACTCCCTGTGTTATGTATGTTGAATGACTTATCAAATCAGCTTCGTTTTTATTAAATGTCAGGTGTTTATGAAATAGGTACACTTAGCTTGTGACGTATTTTTGTGGTTGGATGGAAAATTAAATTAAAAACCATCTGAGAGGTAAAATAAACGATATTTTTTAGTTAGAGCATATTTTTCAGTTTTGTGTGTATTTGATATCTTTTTGTTTTCATTCTTAGAATAATATCATTAGGCATAATATAATGTTTGTATCTTGTTTTGTGATCTTCTATGTTTTTCTTTATACGTCAAGATTTTTTGTTTTTTGTGTCCAGTTGTTCGTGACGTTTCTTTGAAATTGAAAATCAGTGCTGTTACCCGGTCAACGGTTAACAGTGTTTTACTGAGTCGCTGACCAATTTTGATGTCACACAACCACCTACTTTATGATTTTTTTTATTGTTTGTTAAATATATATTATTATGTATGTTTGTGGTGTTGTGTGTATTTTTTCAAAATAAATATATTTTCTTTCTTTTCTTTCTTCTTTCATTCTATTGCTATAAGATATTGTTGCGTTAGATTTCCGTTTTCGTTTCATGAAAAACATTACTAATATTATAAACTTCGCAGTTTCACCCGCCTCCCCGTGGGATCTTATCTAATCCCGGGATAAATAAATATGGCCTATGTTAATCTGGAATAATTTAGCATTCAAATGATGAAATAATTTTTGAAATCGGCTTAGTACTTTCTGAGTTTATTCGTTACATACATACAAGTCTTTCCTCTTTATAATTAGAACGAAGAAAGATATGAATGTGTTAGTCTTTCACACAAAAACTACTGAACGGATTTAGATGAAAATTGGCACACGGGTAGACCATATCCTGGTATAAAACATTTGTAACGGGAAAAGATTGCAAAAAATTTGAATAATTGTCATAATCTCGATCGCGAATCTGGTTCTCAAGTACGATAACATAAGGTCACGTATATGATATCAAGTATTACTTTCTAAATCAACTTGTTACATTACATCGTCAAGAAACCTGATTGTCTCATTTAGTTACAAGTAGGCAGGCGGGTCACTTGATGGCCGAGGTAACTAGATCTCAAGCGCATCTCACCGGCAGGTGCTTGTAATTATGGTCTTGTTAATTCAAAAGTGATTGTCTAACTGTATCTTGAGATACAATTAAGATTTTAATTAGTTGTATTGTAATATTATTTAGTGTAATAGTCTAACACTTAATTTATATTACTTTCGCCCTAATTGAAATCCTATTAATATTATGAATGTCAAAGAATGTTTGGATGTGAAGATGTTTGTTACTCTTTCACACAAACACTGTTGAACGGATTTTGATGAAACTTGTCACACAGGTAGATAATAACCTGGAATAACACATAGGGTACTTTTTATCCCGAGACAAGATAATATCAAGGGAACGTGGGTGAAACCGCGGGGCGAAAAACTAGTATTATGATAAATTGCAGAACACTCAAGTTTCGTATCTGTTTTCTATCTATTTTCGTTCAATGACAAATGTGCCAAAAAATACATAAATTTTCTAGTATCCACATTTTAGGGTACTCCCAAAAAAGTCTAGAAAGTTAAGACCACGGGTGTCCCCTATCCAAATTACAAATTAATTAAACGGAGGTTTTCGACCTCTTTGGTAACAATTGCTGACATCGTCACATACATTAGCTCCTCATTACACTGAACTTTGATCTAGACAGATCAATATTTTATTATTAGCTCTTGTCTATAGACATGCGGAATAGCGAAAATCTTGCCAGTCACCAAGTTCCCAACCGGTTTCACTAAAAAACAATCTCATATTTATGTTTCTGAGACCCAGAAATTTCACTTGTTCCGGATTCCAAAGAATTCCTTTCTGTCGAGGCAGAGGATTTGGGCCGCAAGAAGAATACACAATAAAAAAAAAAATCTATATTCTAGGCTATTCGTGAAGTGAATCAAATTCAAATTACAAAGACAAGTTAGCCCGTGTTTTTGCTGGTCTCTAAATGTATTTTTCATAACGATTCGACGCGTAAGAACAGTGGAGAAATGGCAGCTTTCCCATCTTGGACGGTATTGATTTAACACACATTTTCGTTACGGCACATATTTTCACCTACGAAATACCGATATAAAGTCGACGCAGAATGTATAGAACAAATCAAAGGCCCTGGAGTTTGAATAATTAATTAACAAATGATTATGTTAATTGTAGGTAACATTATAACAAATTCTAAATGAGGTTCATTGAAAAATAAAACAGTTATAAAACAGCAAAATCAAGGAATTTGTACACATTTTACAAACTTATTTTTCTAATGTAAAGACAACTTAATTGAAAGTAACGGAGACTCGTTAAAAAAGCCGCAGCGTAGGTAATAAATATAATTATATTAATTCAACACACTTTCGCCCGACAAGCAGCGCCACATTAACATATTTAGTAGTGGAATACAATAAATTGTATCGATATTGAATAACATTGTAATGTCAAACTCACATTGAAATTCGCCTGGGGCGCGCTGAATTAAAAATCCAAATAATGTTAATAGAAGGCAAAATAATCACGCGCGTTTTAACACTCGCGATTTTTGATATGTGAAGGCGACGCGTCCGCTCCGTGCGGCTGCCAGCGGTTGACTGCTGACGTGATTACGCACAGCCAATAGGTGAGTGGCGGACAAACGTGTGGCGCGGGCGCATTCATAATGATTTCATATTCGCCGTGTTCCGTTCAGTTCCCTCGTGGAACTACAATGACGGGTGCATGAACCGTTATCGCTCAGAGGTTTCTGATTAATTTAGGTGATCTCTGTGTATGTATGTACGTGGAGATAAAGACTATTTGACACGCATTGATTGACTTTGAGATGCTTTGAACACATTTTGTATATCTATGTTTCAGGGCCAATGTTTCGCTGGATGTAAGCTGCGCAGGTGATGATTAATATGACGAGAGATTTATTCACTGTTTAAAAAGGCTTTTACGATAGTACTTATATAAATATGCTATAAAAATTACAGTCAGTAAGTATAATAGTGACATTAAAGTGATTTTGTCACGGGCACGGTAAAAAAAGGAAGAAAAGTTTAAAAGCAATAGATTGGCTTGGTATGGGCTTGTCATGAGAAGGGATGAAAGACGTAACGAAAAGAGTATTGAGTATGAGTGTGGATGGATGTAAAGGTAGAGGAAGGCTGAGGAAGGTATGGATGGACTGCATGAAGCATGATATGCTTATGAAATCTGTGAGTACTGAGACGACTAGTGATACAGTGGAGTGGGAGAGGAACATAAAATATGTTGTGGTGATTCCACCTAGGGTATGATAACGGTAGGAAGAAGAAATTAAGGGCTCGGAAATAAAATTTTAGGTGTATTAAATAATGGTCAACAATGGGCCAACGAAAAATTTTGCAGACGCAATAAAAGTGGCTGTGGTAATAAACCACAAAATATGGATATTTAATTGCAACCAGCAGCCGTTAACAAATCAATTTGCACAATGTTAATTAGACCTATTTAAGGAACAGGTTTCGTTGGTAATGGATTTGCTAAGCGGACCTATTTATTAGTAATAAAATTTTTCGCCATTTAGAAATAGCTTGGAGTGTTTAGAGAATTACTTAGTGTGAAAATCCTTATTAGGCAGCGTGTGACTGCAGAAAGTGCAGTACATAGGGCTTGTTAGAATTTTCTATCTACTACAATTTTCGATGATTCTGCAGCCATATACAATACTAAAGGGTCAATTTAGCGAAGGATTGCAATGCATAGTGTTTCACGTGAAACTCATGGAACTAATACTGAAATCTTAAAAAATAACTTATTTCAAATCAGTAAACTTTTATTGTGAAGAATATTTGAGAACAGATAATTTAAAATCACACAAAAACAAGCGAAAGACGAGAAAACAATTGTCGTTAGCAAAACTATCATATCTGAAGAAATATAAACAACAATGCTGACTGCAATGACGTGTTTCGCGACTCGACAATGAAGAACCGGCAATGTGAGGAGTTCAATGCTTATTTCTACTGTATCTATACATCTTCAAGGTTAGAGTGCAATGGCAATATATATTATAATTAACGAAGAGATGAAAATCGTCCTCGAGTAAGGGCAAGTCGTTTTTTGCTGTTGAAATTAATAGAAGTGCATTCTACACACCGCTTCTGTCTAGCAGTCCAGTCACTGTTTATCTAAAAGTATTACTCATTTTTGATTGTGACGTCTACACTTTTAATCAGAGATAAACTTTAATCGGGCTTATAGAATCTGAGACATTTTTCCAATATTAGCAACCGTAAACATGTGCTCGATGGGATTTCATCGGCCAAATTTCTGAAACTCCGACATTTCTCCTCAATGATAGAGTTTTTGGGTCACCTGCTCAGCCAATGATTTCTTAAGTAAATAGTAAAGCGACTATTCATTTAATTATGTATTTTGTATATTTGGTAGGTGACCCACCCACCTATCTCCCCCTTAAGTTTGACTACTTACCGGGCAACTTGTATATAAAAGGCTAGGGAAAGGATGAATTGCTCAGAAAGGAATGGAACACCGTACAATTTAGGGACTTTTAAGTCCAGAGATAATTATTTTGCTCAAAAGGACTTCATAGTCGTATAAGGAGAGTCATAGCGGTTTATGGGCGAGACTATAATGAAATGAAAGCCAACTTATAATTAGCCTAATAGGTGTTATCAGTAGCAGTCTGCAACAAACTACGATGGGAAATAATTGTATGCCTCTTGACCCGATTAGGGGACCAAAGAGTTCATGGGCAATTGAAAAAAATATCTTGCCAACCTAAACTATTAGTCTTTAAGGATATAAGCGAACAAAATCCAGTTGCGTTTGTCATAGTTACATAATTCACAGGCAGAGATAAAATCGTGGCATTCGCTAGCGCATGAGGTCAACATTCAGCATTGAAGGGGTCAATTGAAAGTAGATCGCAGACACTAGCCATAAAGTATTTAAGAGTATTGATTCTCCAATAAATAAGCCTTGGAAAGAGGTGCTGCATGACGAGCTTTAAACCATGTACAGAAAGGAGCGGCAAATGGTACGGAACTGTTTATAGACGAAGTAGAAAAACGACCAGTGCTGTGTGGGATATGGAATCTGATTGTGCCGACAGAAAATTCTTACCAAGCTCTGCGTTTTGATATTTTCTGATAAAGATGACTCCGAATAAAAAAAGAAAAACATTCTACTTTCCCTTCGCTTTCATCTCTTCCAGGGACGGTACTTAAGCTACGTGAACGATTCATCTAACTCCATTCTACTGTCTAAAGTCGTCCCCAAATACTCACAACGTTGGTACGCTCCTTCTGAACGCAACGAACCGAGTAATACGCGCGAGAGAATACGCCCTTTCTCGAAAGTCTCAGAAAAATAAATGGACACGGTTGTTATTTTTTATTAATTTAGGGTCGAATTTTGACCAGTGGGCAAACTACAAAAAGGCAAAGACAAACGAGTCCAAAGATTTTTCTTCAAGTATATGACTATGAGAAAAAAAGTGTTAAAAAAGTGCTGGATTTAGATAATGGACTTGGACAGGCTAATCTCAAAGCCCAGTAATTTTTTAATAACGTCATCGTAAAAAAAAAAATCTCAGCAACAACATTTGAATGTTTTGGAGAGACCTTGGATCGGGTTCTAATCTTAGCCTAATTCATTTATTGTTGTCCAATCTCTGCACAGGCCGAATGAACTTGACAATTCTGAATAAGACCGCATCGGCCAAATTTGGGTTTTGCATAGTGCGATATTAAAAGACGAAACTCTCAGACTATTATAACATTTATGTCGATTCAGTTGTGCTAACTAATGACTAAAAATAGTATTATCTCTATCATTTTCATATAGCGGGAAAGGGACAGAGGTATTTTAGTCCTAAAAAAAAAGTTTAGACTAATTCCGTGCACAACAAAATCGACAAAAATGTCTATTCAATTTCCCACATCTTTGTATGAACTAAAGTTGCAGATGAGATCCTGATAGATTATCTGCTAGATATCAGAATCTGTTGCAGTCTCTTACTTTTGAAAATAATAGAATGCTATCAACTATTCAGCAACATGTAAGCTGCCCTTAGCTTGTAGGAATGCAAGTTTTCAACAAGAGGCTCTACCCATAGAGAAAACTCAATGGAATATTACTAACTTTAAAACAAAAGTTCAAAGTGCGGCAGCCTTGACACCTCGCCGCCTCTGACGAACAGATAAAACAATACGCGCCAATCACATGATCACCTGGAACCCGCAAACGTTTATTTGATTGCTATGGGTGTGAGGCTGTATAATTTGACGAAGTAGGCGAAAAAAGTAAAAAAAAAACGAAGTGTCAGTCGAGAAGGCTGGATGGATAGGTAATAACACTTTTATATATTACTGTACAATAATAAAATTGTTTAACTTCTGTCACGTGTAGCACGCGCAGTTGCACGCGCTTTTTAGGGTTCCGTACCCAATGGGTAAAAACAGGACCCTATTACTAAGACTTCGCTGTCTGTCCGTCCGTCCATCCGTCTGTCTGTCACCAGGCTGTATCTCAAGAACCGCGATAGCTAGACGACAGCTAGACAGTTGAAAATTTCACAGATGATGTACCTATTTCTGTAGCCGCTATAACAACAAATACTAAAAACAGAAAAAAATAAATATTTAAGGGGGACTCCCATACAACAAACGTGTTTTTTTTGCCATTTTTACGGAACCCTTGGTGCGCGAGTCCGACTCGCACTTGGCCGGTTTTTCTTATTATATTCTATAGCAACACGTATTCATCGAAAATTCTTGAGTGAAATTTCCAGGCATAGACAAACGGGGCGTAGGTATAGTGATAGGTTCCCGTTGGCACTTCACTATCATCAGTGAAGTTACGTACGTAGTAATTCCACCTTCATAAGTGCCCGTCTAGGGCCCAAACTGAATAAATGGTTTTTACTTTGACATCCCAGATTGAAACTGGATATCAGAATACTACTTAGATACTTGAGGTTCTCGAAAAACATTCAGACTCTGAAACGGCGCCATACATTTCGTCTGGCAAAAAAATAAAAAACAAAAACCGACTTCAAAACTGTAACCTATACCTATGTACAAACATTAACTAAAAAGTAAAGAATAATATTTTAATTTCAAAGTAAGAGCCTTAAAGGACAATCAACAAAATTATTGATATTTATAAACAGTTCGTTTTGGAGTCGGTGCCAGCCAAGAAGAAGGACAGTTTTGAACTGGAAGTGTTCCTACGAGTAAACGTCTTACGACACCTCTCCTTACGGTAATGTTCCTTAGGTGTGCGCCGTCGCTCCCCTACTTTTCGAAGTTTGTTACAAAGGCAGAATTAAACTGTCCTTCTTGGCTGGCACCGACTCCAAAAAGAACTGTTTATAAATATCAATAATTTTGTTGATTGTCCTTTAAGGCTCTTACTTTGAAATTAAAATATTATTCTTTACTTTTTAGTTTATGTTTGTACATAGGTATAGGTAACAGTTTTGAAGTCGGTTTTTGTTTTTTATTTTTAAAAATAATTTTATTTTTCAATTTTTAAAGTTTATTCCTTATTATATGTTGTCCTAGACAAAACTAGTTTGTCCTGAAATCGTCTAACTCGAACTAGTCGGGCCGGTAAAATATAATATATGTACCTATAACTAGCGGGCTCGGAAGACGTCGTCGTCCTGCCCTGAAATTGAAACAAATCTTGGAACTCGATTCCAGCGCCACCTACCGGGTCCAATTGTATTTTAAAACCATCGAAGAACCCATTGAAGTATACACACCAAATTTCATCCAAATCCAAGAAGTCATGCTCAACGACTCAGTTTGATTCACTAAGGTTTATCAAACGAGTATATATTTTTTTGTTTTTGTTGATTTTCTCAAAAAGTACTGAATCAATTTCGATAAAATTTAAATGGGACCACCTCTGAAGCATGATCTACCAAACAAAAAAAGAATCATCAAAATCTATTCATAATTGGCAGAGAAATCGCGTAACAAACATACAAAAAAAACATACAGTCGAATTGAGAACCTCCTCCATTTTTGAAGTCGGTTAAAAACGTCTCGCTATCAGCGCTAACCTATACTCGATAGTATAAAACATAGCAACATGACAGAGGCACTCTGACCCTCGGCTTCCTGATACGAGGTTGATCCGCACGTGAGCACTGCATCGATAGTGGGGGTCGCGCGACCCCGCAATGTCGTGTGAAAGACGCCGTGTCCTCTGGAGGACGAGAGTCGACGGTGGCCGCAACATGGGAATTGTTTTATTATATTCCATGTCATTTTGATCTGAGCATCGACGTCGAGCATAAAAAAACGTAATTACATTGGCTCTCAGAACTATATTGTTTATGGTTATTTTACATGTTCGATGACTAAAAAAAAAACTAATGATAGATAGATAACTCTTTATTGACTGTTTTCTATTTTGTTAATTTCTATTTTCTCTACGACTATGGTCAGTGTCACATCAGTGTCAATGAATAATAGATATATTGTGGGGAGCACCTTCGATTATCTTCTTACTCCCTCACACCAGGGGGGGGATATTCTTCGGCAGGATGGTGAAACTATTCACTTAACCTCACTGAACTACCACTGCACTAAAACTCACTGAAAACTGAACTGAACTGAAACTGAACTGAAACTACACTGAGCTGAAACTACTGAAAACTAATCTACTGAACTGAAACACCACTTTTTCTATATTTGGTTCCTTGGAGAGTCTTCAGGTAACTAGTTCTTGCTTGTCGCTTGGTGACCTCTTGAATGGTCATACTTTCTACGGCCAACTCACCCATTTATATCCCCAAAATCGCGTGTTCTAACAGTAACATAGACGACGAGTTAAAGCGTCACTCAAGGTCATGAGAAAGTTCGAGAAGTTAGAAAGGTTCGAGATATCGTCAGAGTGAGACACTGTAGTTGTCGTGTAGAAGAGATCTACTGTGCGAGTGGGATGGGATTTGAGTTCAATATAGTCGATTGGAGTTGGCCTATTGTTCTAAGCGTTACCTTTTCGAGACCCTCCGCAAAATAATCATTTATTTCATCAATATAAATTACAGTTTCAATACAAGGTCACTCAATATAGTATAAATCCAAAATAATATACAAAGAAAATGTCATAGGAAAACTGTAAAACATAAATGTCGTGAACATATTCTCCCGCCGCAGTCTTGTTTACAAGCTGGAAAGTTCTGGGGTTCACGATTCAGGATCGGTCTTGATGGTCGCTAACTTCTTGGTGGGTCAACGCAGCACTCTTCTGTTGGTTCGGACGTCTACGGCGCGTATATCTTCTTCTGGGCCAGGGAACGCAGAGATGACTTCTCGGCGTGGCCACTGGCCGCGTGATAGGGTAGGAACGGCGTGATCAGCTTGATCACGTCGTTCCTGGCGCAGGGCTCCCGCCGGTTTTGGAGTTCAAGCAGGTATGCATTCACCCAGCGGCGCCAGAAGGAGTTCGCGAGTGCTTGGCTGACTCGCCATGTTCTTCGGCTGGTGACGTCGTCTTCGGAGAACGCCCCAGGCAAGGGAACGTGGGATGGTTCACCGAGCAAGAAAGGGTTCGGTGTCATCTTTTTCCTCGTTCGTTTGAAACCAGCTGCACATTTCTGCTTCGGTCTGAGTCGTTCGGTGAACTGCAGAACACATGCAGTGGTACGCACAACGCTCATGTATAACGAGAGGCGTTGTACGTCTGGCAGATCTTCTGCGACGCTGGATGTTGTAAGTACCCAACGCCGTATCTTCTCAGGATCCAGATCTTCATCTTTTTCTTCGTTGCCATGCAGTTGATTTAGTGCGGCATCGTAGTTGGCTGGGATCTTTGGTTCTTCTGATTTCGAGACAAAACACGTCTCGAAACCTCCCGCCGGTAACCGATTGGTGTTGGCTTCTAACTGCTGAAGCGCACGTTGCTCGCCGTCAGTGGTTGGCTTCTTTGGAGCAACTCGCAAGGATTCAAGCGAGAAATGTTCTCGCATGAGCTGCTCCATTTCTTCTTCTTCAGGGCCAATCACGACGTGATGTACTCTCTGCGTGCGCCACTTCGATGGATAGTGGTGTGTCCCATGAAGGACCCAACCCAGGCTAGTTCGTGAAGCGACTGGTTGGCTTCTGGGACCACGGCGTGTTTCTTCAGTCAGCAGTAGATGCCAGTTGTCTTGACCAATCAAAATGGTTGGTTTTCCTTCTTCATAAGTGACGTCATCTACGATATCATGAAGATGTGGACAGTCACTTAGTAGATCTTTTCTGACAGCTTGCGGTGCCAGCTCGAGATGTTTCATGGTTCGAGCTGAGATGTCATGCTGTTCACCCAGGTGTCCGGTGATGGAGAAGTTAACCAGTCTGGATCGGTTCGCTTCAATCTTCGAGCCAGCAACACCTTCGATCGTGAATGGTGCTTCTGGACCCGTCACACCGATCTTGTCTGCTGTGGCTTCATCAATCAGGGTGCAGGTGGATCCATCGTCAAGAAGTGCATAAGTGTCGTGCACTCCTGCTGGACCGGAGACCTGCACCTTCAGGACCTTCAGTAGCGTTGATCGGTTCTTCCTCTCTTGGGTCGATGCAATGGCAGCGCCCGTTCGTTCTGTCACATGTTCCTTCACGAGTGATGGTGACCTCGGGTTGTGCAGAAGCTGGTGGTGTACGTAGCTGCATTCGTTGATCCCGCATCTCCTCATTTTGCAGGAGTGACGGTAACCCCATGTTCGTAGGCAGCGGAAACACAGCTTTTGCTTACATGCTATGTCCCATCTCTCGTTGACAGATGCTTCTTTGAAGGTGTTGCATGTCGCTGCATAATGATTCACCTTCTTGCAGATTGGACAAGAGTTCTCTTGTGGCTTAGGTGGTCGTTGGTCATCTGCATGATAAGTTCTCATTGATTGTCGTTGGTTCGGAGCAGAGTTTGTAGGACTCTCGCTCAGTCGTTCAGCTGGAGCAAACATTCCGCATCGATCGGCAGTGCGTTCCAGGAATCTGGTGATCTTGACGAGATCGGGTTCATCTTCCGGCTGTTCAGCTACGAAATCGTAGTAGCTGAAACGCAGTGCTGCAGGTAGTTTCTCCACAATGGCGTGCACTATCTCTGGATTGTAGAGATAGTGTGTTCGGTTCAGCGCCTTCACTGTTGCAGTGATGTTCGTTACTCGTGATGCGAACAGGCAGATGTCTCCCGGTGCATCACTTAGTTTCGGCAGCGTCTTCAGTTTCTCCATTTCGGCCATCACAAGAGCGTCAGGGCGGCCGAATCTTGCCGCTAATAATTTCATGACTTCTTGTGGGGTGGTGATACCGATGAATAGGCACTGGACGGCATCCTTCGCAAGTCCCTTCAGGCTTCGCCTTAGTCTTGCCAGGTTCTCTTGTTCTGTGGTGGTGGTCAAGGTCTGTTCAAAGGCTGCTTTAAACGGCAGCCAGTCGCTTGACATCCCGTTGAATACGGGTAGTTCAGGTGTATTGCGTTGCACCACCACCGTTGGTTGTATTGCTCGCACTGCTTCTGAGATAGCTAGCGCAAGCTCACTATACGGTGATTCTTCTTTCGTTGTACGTGTCGGCTCCTGAGGTTCGTTGATGCGAGCGATCTGTGCCGCATCTGGCAGGGCCTGTATTTCACCTCGTACAATATTTTCTTCTTTCTGTGGCATGATCGCAGGAGGGTTTGGGTCAAGTTCTACCCAGGATCGAACCCTAGCTGCACGTTCGTTCGATGTACGTGTCGGCTCCCGAAGTTCGTTGATGCAAGCGATCTTTGCTGCATCTGGCAGGGCCTGTATTTCACCTCGTACATGTTCACGTTGCATGATTGCAGAAGGGTTTGAGTGGAGTTCTACCCAGGATCGAACCCTAGCTGCACGTTCGGATGCTGCCGTTTCAAGATCGTCATCTGATGATTCTTCCAATACGGTAATTCGTAGCGCTGCGCGTTCCTCTTGTTTTGCAAGACGTTCGCCTTCTTTCGCAAGACATTCGCCTTCTTTCGCCAGACGTTCGTCTTGTTTCGCAAGAAGGTCGTCTTTAGCCTTCAAAAGTTGCTTTCTGCGACTTCGGCTTGATGTCTTTGTATGCTGCGATGATGCTTGTCTAATAGATGTGGTGTTTGACTTCTGTGTCGTAGGAGCTGCTTCTCTGGTGACCGCTCGTCTCGCTGTTGTCCCACTGGTATTCACTGCTGTGATGTTACTCGTCGCAGTTCCGTTCGTGCTCGAGGCTACCAAGTTCGTTGCAGCGGAAGCACTAGACTGCGTTGAGGCAGTAGTGTCCGTTGCGGCAGCGTCACGAGCGGCGACGAGCTCCATAGCAGCGGTATACAGTGGGTGTGCCCAAGTACCGCGTTGCGGATCGTCCGGATCTTGTCGAATTCTTCGACTTCTCGGACTTTGCGGATCTTGCGGATCTTGCAGATTTTGCGGATCTCGCGAATGTTCACCCCACGGATCCTGCGGATGTGCGGATCCGGCGGATCTGGCGGATGTGCGCCCCACGGATCTTGCGGATCTGGCGGATGTGGCGGATGTGCGCCCCGCGGATCTTGCGGATGTGCGGATCTGCGGATCTTGCGGATGTGGATCTTGCGGATGTGTTCCGGAAGCAACTGGTGGCGGATGTGGCCCGGCGGCGGCGGCGTCAGCGGCGGCGGCAGGCGGCGGATGTGCGGCGGCGTCAGCGCTCCTAGTCTTCACCATCGTGAGATCTTCAACTAGTTCAGAATATCCGGCTTCTCGAAGGACCAGACAATGTGGGGAGCACCTTCGATTATCTTCTTACTCCCTCACACCAGGGGGGGGATATTCTTCGGCAGTATGGTGAAACTATTCACTTAACCTCACTGAACTACCACTGCACTAAAACTCACTGAAAACTGAACTGAAACTGAAACTGAACTGAAACTACACTGAGCTGAAACTACTGAAAACTAATCTACTGAACTGAAACACCACTTTTTCTATATTTGGTTCCTTGGAGAGTCTTCAGGTAACTAGTTCTTGCTTGTCGCTTGGTGACCTCTTGAATGGTCATACTTTCTACGGCCAACTCACCCATTTATATCCCCAAAATCGCGTGTTCTAACAGTAACATAGACGACGAGTTAAAGCGTCACTCAAGGTCATGAGAAAGTTCGAGAAGTTAGAAAGGTTCGAGATATCGTCAGAGTGAGACACTGTAGTTGTCGTGTAGAAGAGATCTACTGTGCGAGTGGGATGGGATTTGAGTTCAATATAGTCGATTGGAGTTGGCCTATTGTTCTAAGCGTTACCTTTTCGAGACCCTCCGCAAAATAATCATTTATTTCATCAATATAAATTACAGTTTCAATACAAGGTCACTCAATATAGTATAAATCCAAAATAATATACAAAGAAAATGTCATAGGAAAACTGTAAAACATAAATGTCGTGAACATATATTCTAACAGCATATTCAAGATTTTAGGTCAAGACCTCCAGATATAAGACTCTTGATCTTAGGCCGGACTTACGCTTGTAAGTTGCTTTTGTAAGTTTTATGTAAGTTACTTAAGCGATTTAAAGTATCAAGAAAATACGGTAAGCAGCTTACAAAGCGTGTTTACATTTGCAAATTTATCGTATGTTAATTACGTAAGCCTACTTACGAGAGTAAAACTTACAAGAGTAAGTGCGGGGTTAAGGCAATTATTTGGTCGTTCAAAGAAAATTCGCTTAAGATGAATAGACTTTTGATTATATCCAAACCCTTCCATTTTGTCAGCGTAACTGAGTACCTGATTTTCCAAAATTCACCCCCCAAGGGGATAAAACGGGGGTCCACGTTTTGTATGAAACTCTGTCATTTTTAATTTGAAATGAATGAAATTTGGTATTTAGCCTCTAAATGTTAAATAATAAAACAAGTTTTTAATGATTTTTTGAATTTCAACCCTTAAAGGGGTAAAAAGGGGTGTTAAAGTTTGTATGAAAAATAAATTGTTTATCATCAAAATTACTTGAAATTTAGTATTTATGCGGGCGAAGCTGCGGGCGGAAAGCTACTACTTAATATAAGCCTGTAAGTGCTTTTGTGACTTAACTCACTGCTCAATACTTTTTATCCCACTAATATTATAAATGTGAAAGTTTGGGTGGATGGATGGATGTTTGTTACTCAATCACGCCAGAAGAACCCAATATGTAGTAAGAATAGAAAGATGTTAGATGTTTCATTCAAATTCTTTATTTCAGACACAGATTGTCCATATTTAAAAGATACAAACTATGAGAAAATACAAATGAAATTACAATACAAACAATGTGAAATTACAAATTACTGCATAAGAATGCAATAAGAATACAATTAATGCATAAGAAAAGAAAAAAACTGTATTAGATTAGATATTAAGATAGGAAATAAGCTAAAAATAATTTGTGCTCAATATATAAATATTCCCTGACCCAATCCAAAATCCCCTCATCCCTTCACCCTAAAACCGAACCCAGTTTATGCTTATTATTAAAAAAGTTGAGAATAAAAATAATAAAAATAAAAACTCTGGTAATGTTAGAGGCTTAGCTTGCGGGCGCAATGCGCTACCGGACAGGTATAAAAAAAAACCTTAATGCCAACAGGCTCTCAAGTGCAACCACCATAACATAATGATAGGTGCTTGGCAATAAATAGGTGGTTTCAGGCCCATTGAGTACTTATAATTACTCATTACCATACAAAGTCTTATTGATGGTTTAAAATTTGTGTGGTGTTAGCCGATAAGAAAAAAAAAATTGTTTAATTTATGTCAGATGGTCCAAAATATTAATGACACAAAAAACATATACAAAAAAAAACAATTGAAAAAATCCACAAAACTCCATTACCGTGATGAACAAACTATTTACATATCTACAAGTTTGAACAAAACCCTGGGTGCGCAAGTCCAACCTGCACTTGACCGGATTTTTAAAATCTTAATTGTGCTGGTTTAGCCTACAGAAGTATTGGTGGCTGGCATATTACACACGGGAAAAAATTATACTAATTTCACAAATTAATCACTTCATTTGCGATTCCTGTAACTCTATTTATTATGTAGGTAGATTTTGGATGGGCGTCCAAATGGCACTTCAACAAATAAAATAAAATAATGTAAGTATATATCTGAGAGCCACAGTTACATATACCATGACAATATTAAAACTATTGAGAAAAAGAAAAAAAAAATTGTTGCCTATCATAAACAGATATTTAAGATAAATAATGAAATAAATGATTTTGATTCAAGAACCTGAGTATTTTAGTAGGCATACAATGTTCTATCAAATTTATTATTCATACTATAAACATCATAAAGGTCAAGTAATAGATTTATTATGTACCTACATTATGTTAATCACTACTGAGTTTGTAAAGACCGCAAATCTAGACGCTCTTGCTCACGAAATGTAGAAGTTGAAGAACCCGCGTAATACGACAATACACTTATTAAACGCAATCAAACCGTATACAATCAATACACTGCAATCATTTACGCTTATGACTATCGTCTAACAACCGATTAATCAAATAAATTCCAATAAATCTGCATTAAAATACAGATAACATGATAGCAAAAGAAAAACCCGATAACATCGTATAAAAACAAGCTTTTGTAAATTAAGACTTACTGATATACGCCGGCTAGATGCGCAGAGATATATTGAAGGAAATAACACACTGATAAATTATCTAAAGATTAAAATTCACTTGATAAAACGACCGACCGATGAGCCGATGTCACCAAAATTGACGTTTTCAAGGCGGCCATTCCATCCATCCAGTGCTGAATTTCGTTCGGAAATATTAATTTGTAAACGTTTAATTTATTTTAAACATTGAATGTATTATTATCACGGCGAAATTTTTTGTAATAATTTATGATTTTAATTAAAATAACCTACATATAAATAAGTATGGTATTAAAAATTGATTTTAAGAAAAAATGTTAAAGTAGTGTTTACACATAAAAAATAATACATAATGAAATGAAGATCTGCTTTACAGGTATTTAATACAATGATTTGTATACTTTATTTAATCCTCATTAAAACAGTGTCTAAGCATTATATTTTAATTTACTTTTTTCTTTGGAAAGATCGATTAACTATCACAGCTTCCCGAACATACTGTTTCTGAACGAATATAAAACGTTTTATTTGTGCACGTTGGGACTTTTTGGCGGGAACTTGCGAAGTGACGTCGCATTTTCGTTTAATTTTATTAAATTCGTGTATTTTGAGTTTTTTTTTAATAATATCGATGGTGTTTTGTCCTATAAAGATCAATCTAAGTGCACAAGTGAAGTGAAATGAATGCGTATATCTTGACTTTCCAGTTTGTCCCAAAAAGTCCGTGAAAAGTTTTAGTGAACTTATCTCAGAGATAACTTTAAAGAAACTGGCATAACAGAATCCCAACTGCAATTTTAGATATGCCTTTGCAAAAATTTAAGGATTGTATTAAAACTGTTTTGGTAAAAAAGGCTTACTATAGTATAAATGAATATTTTAATGATGATAATGCTTGGTAAATTTGTAACATTTGTGCGTTTGAATATTGTTATGTAGCAGAATGTTAGATACACTATTATATTACCTAATTTTACAAACCGTGTTAGTAGTAACAGTGATAACATATTGTGTGTTTTAATTCGTTTGCTTTTAGTTTAATGTTTCTTTTTGTTTGGAGCAAGCTTAAGTTAGTCATGCTCGCTTTAAGGCCTTTGCTTGCGGCGGCGTCGTGTGGCGGGTCGCTCACTTCCCTATAAAATGTGCGAGGAGGGCGATGGCTGCCACGCGCGTCATACTTGTGAACAGGTGCTGCTTGTGGGGGCTGGTCTGCTTGAGTTTGTTGTTTATTAAGTCAGTCATAATTAAATTCTTTAGATTACTATTTTTGCCGCCATAACACGCAAATATTGTCAGTGAGACTAGATAAATAATAATTATTGAATGTAATAGGTGTAAGTTGTTTTTGAAAAGAGTAATTGCTGAGTTTATTGCCGGCTCTTCTCAGCAAAAACAACCTTCCGAACCGAGCATTTAGAGTCTGACTATTCATGAGTGCCTGTGAAGGCCTATTTGGATGAATAAACAATTTCATTTCATTTCAGTGGAATAGCCGCCAATTTTACTAAAACTAGACCGGACTTGTACGGGAACTAGACTTTACAGTGAAAGTGACATTAAAACGTGACTACATAAAAGATGATTATCAATCACTACATAGTCGCTGTCTGTCCGTCCCTATATAAATCTTCAAAACTACGCAACGGATTATGAAGCGGTTTTTTTTAAATAGATAGAGTGATTCAAGATGATGGTTTATATGTATAATACATGCATAATATTGTAGAGAATCACTGTTAAATTTAGTGGTTTTTAAAGTATGTCGTAAATAAACTCATTTTTTTGCGCTTACATTGCAAACGCTGACTGAACCTAGCTAGCTACATATCAGTAATCTGTGGCTGAACCCCACGAGATAAATCAAAATAATGTACTAGTATTGTACACCTCCGAACAATTGTTCCGAGGTGTACACCTTATACTATTTATTTGCAATTCTAAATTCTGAGTCGCAATGAACGTTTTCTACTGGAATTAATCGCTTTAAATTAGGGAAAAAATAATGGACGATATTTTTAGGCCTAAATAATTTTAAATTGCAAATGGACCTTGCTATGCTTTTGAAAAAATATTTTTATTGGCGCTATTTTTGACGCGTATTTGTATTCAATATGTGAAACACTGTTGTAATATAGGTATATAAATAGTAAGTGTTGATATTTTTTATAAAAAATAATGAGAAAATATGTATAACGAACAAAAAATAATGATGCACTCATGTAAAATGCACCGGACCATGTTGTACGTAGTTAATTGTGGAAATAAATAGATTTTTATAATTATTTGTTTTAATTTTCGTAATAGAGGAATGCTTCGTTTATAGAATGTCCTAATATACATATTACTTGTAGGAGGCTGAGTGCACGTTTGTGAATCGATCTTGAGTGTGAAACTCAACCGTCGCTAATAATAAATAAAATACAATAGTTTTATGTAAATAAATATAATATGGCTATAATGACATTTAAAATTATTATTTTCAAAACTGTTTGAAGATCGTATTAGAACCTATATCTCAGCAATGGAGAATGTTACTAGGTATGCCAAATCGGATGAAAGTTTGTTACAGTGAAGCTTGTATGTATACAAATACACTAGTTTTTGTTGTAGTAAAAAATACCTTTTAGTTTTGATTTTACAGGTATTTAAACTTTCGATAAAATCGAGTCCCGCTAATGGTAGGGGAGGCAATGATGCTAAATTTGTAGTTACTCGAGCGTCTTTGGGACCTACTGGAATTTGAAGATTAGGTGGAATAAAGAAAAAAAGGTTATGTGATATTTTCCCCTTCAGCGGTGGGGGGAGCGTCTACAGGGTTTCAAAAATGTAAAAAAAAACTGTCACCAAGAAATACTCGAGCGCGTCAGATATTAATAGGGTAGTCGCGCCACGTCTGTCTGATAACGGAAAAATAATAATCTGCCGTTTTGCGTGGTGGCCGTACGAAGGGGTCGAAAATATTTAAAAAAAAAATTACTCGAGCGCGTCAGACATTGATAAGGGATGTTAAGTGAACCCTCCAGTACCTCCTATTTTAAAGACTGACGATTATTTATTATGAATACATATACAAAAAACCCATAGGAAACGAGATATTTGCAATAAATGATTTTTTGACCTTTGACCTTGAAAAATCAGTAGTCGTGGACACTCTAAGATAAGTTAAGCTTTTGAGACAAGTTTTAGGGTGTCAAAATAAAGGTTTATACAAGTTAATAGCTGACTATCTCTCATTCTGAAGTGAAACTCATAATATTCCTGGTCTATATACTTAATAATGATTTTAGCTACTTTGGCTTGTGCAAATCGGCAGATTATGATATTTCCGTGATTCGTGACTAATTTCCTTCAAAATAAAAAAAAACTAATCGCGCGCAACTTTGCGAGTCTCCAATTTTCTTTCGTCACGCCCAAATTGTCAGATTATTGAAATGTACCTACACTATTTTGCATGTAACTAACTTACCTTACCTTAATCTGACGCGCTCGAGTATTTCAAACCATAGATTTTTTTTGGCTACCCTAGACGTTCGACACTATATAGAGGGCTCAGATTTGGTGAGAGAACTTCACAAGGTGCAAGGTTGCCCCCCTTATGTTAATCTGCCGCGCTCGAGTAAATCCCGAAATCCCCTATTCGCCTCCCCTACCATTAAAAAGCCACTTTTAATATGCCTTTGTTATACGATTTCCACGACCTTTGCGACTTTAAATCTTAAATAGTCCATCCCACAAGAACAAAAAGGAAAACTAACATTAGTTCTAACTGCCGGTAAGTCACCCATTAAAGGTTGTAATGTTTCACCTCGCAGACGAATACAAACAATGCACTAAGTCATGTAATACATATCTCGGTAAATGTATATTATTTATAAACTTAGACCATTCGTATAACATTTGTTTAGGTATGGAATCGTCCCCATCTAACTTAGCACTGCACACATTTGTAACAACATTTTTGGTAACTAAGTAACCCTAATGGATCGAATATTTTACAAGTCATAGAAATTATAGTTCTCTTAGTAATTGGATAAGTCTCTTCTACACAAGTTGGAAATTGAATAGTATCTTTACCAGGGGACCAGTTTAAACCCAACACTGCTGATTCTTTACATAACTCTAGAGAATCAGGATTAATAAGTTCAGTGTCAAATATTTGTGGGCAATTGGAAACCAGCTGTACCTATTCGATATAAAATATTATATAGTAGGTATATTATATTCTCGAAAAAGTAATAAAAGAAAATAAATCGCTTTGTACCACGGCACCAACCAACTATATGTCATTGAGTGACTTAGCTACCTATGGTGGTCTTGGCGGAGGCATCAAATACCACTCGAAGCTTAAAGATTTAATTAATTATTTAATTTTGAGATTAGAGAGATCTCTTTTCTAAAAAATGAAAACGTTTTAATGTCATAGCATAAGAGTCACCTAAAGCAATCTCTGGCGTTTCTTTAAATGGCATTGCAATGGCAAACGTTTATGAGTTTCAGTGAAATGATTTACACATAACTGTTTATCAGTTGAATAGGTAAAATTATCAGAATGAAATTCATCTATTTCCCAAAACTTATTTAAAGAATCTTGTAGTTCACGAATAAAATTACAACGGACTTGCTGTAGCTTAGAGTGACATTGACCAGTAGGACCAGACACCAGCCATCCCAACTTAGACTCTTGTAATGTAGGTTTATTTTTTCCTAAATTTATAAGTTTTGATCCGATAATATTCCAATATACATCCGCGCCTAAAAGTATGTCTATGTCAGACGGATGATAAAAACTAGGATCTGCAAACTCAATATTGTTAGGTAGGTTTAAATGCTGTACGTTTATTTTAACGTTAGGCAGCATACCTGTAATTTTAGATATTACTAAACAGGTAACAGGAATACTAAAAGAGCTCAACCGTGATTTTAGCTTTAACTGAACACGTTCAGAAATATTAATAATTGAATTGCTTATACCAGAAATATCTACGGGCTTGGTCATATTGATAGGTAAACCTGCTCTCTGCTTAAATGATTTTGTTATAAAAGATGACTGACTACCAGTATCTAATAAAGCTCTAGCTTGAAAAGTTTCACCACTATGCTCGATCACTACTTCCACTAAGGCTGTACCTAATAATACGTGTCCCGCAGGAACAGCTAGCGAGTGTACACATGGAGTGTTGGACGACTGAGGAAGAGTTTCAGTACTGTTATTATTTTAGTTATCTTTATGGACTAAAGTGTTGTGTTTCTTCTTACAGAAACGACATCATCCCTTCAACCTACACTGAAAGGAATTGTGTCCAACTCTAAGACAATTATTACATACCTTTAATCTCTTTACTTCTGCTATCCTATCCTCTAGTTTCATGTTTTGAAACTTAAAACATTCATGTAAATAGTGACTTTCATTACAATGGATGCACATAAAACTATTAATACGTTTATCGCAAGAGGTGGACGCATTTGAAGTCTTATCACAAGATGCTACTAACGATCTGCTAAATTTGTGATCCTTAAAATTAGGCTTAATATCGTTTCTATCGGACCGACTGAAGTGCATTGTTTCCAAGATATCTGCACGGTTTCTTAAAAAATCCTTGAACTCAGTTAAGGTGGGCATATCAGATAGACTACCTTTATGCTCCTCCCACTTTCTGTTAGTAACTGAATCCAACTTACCAGATATCATGAAAATTATTAAAGTATCCCACTGACTAGTCGGCTGACCTAGAGTATCCAGCGCCCTTAAGTTTTTAGAAATATGATCCACTAGAAACCTAACAACTTTATATGACTCTTTATTAATAAGATCAATGCTGAATAAAGCCCTAAGATGATTATTTATGAGATTTTTTTTATTGTCGTATCTTTCGCATAAAAGTTCCCATGCTAATATGAAATTATCCGAGGTAAACTCTATGGATTTGATAACTACTTTGGCATTACCCTCTTAAACAGATCTCAAATTTATTTATGTTTGGAATTGAACTGTTAGAATTCAAGCCATGTTAAATAATTTCCATCAAATTTAGGAAGGTGAATTGTAGGTAATTTTATTGCATTAAAATGAGAACAGTTAGAATGACCACCAACACTTGGATTGCTATTAACAATTTGTTGTTCTGACGAAGAATCAATTAATTCTTGAGCAATCGCGAGAGTAGAATAAAATTGAGATTCAATAGTGTCTCTCTCATTTAACTGTTCGTCTATATCTAAATTTGACATTTCTATAGCTGTTTGTACTACATCAAAAGTCGTAAACAATTCTCGATATTTATCTAGCCTTATTGAGAGTTCTTTAACTTGTACATTTGTCATATCAGATGACTTTAGACATTCAAACGCACTTAAATAGCCTTTAAATTTAGTTAATCGACCCTTGATGATTCCACGCTTTTTAATAAGTTCCTTAATATCCATTTTTTCTACCCCTGTTTTTGAATCCATCGTTGAGTAACTAGCTGATACCTATTTAAAATAAATCTTCAAATTTAGGTAAACTGTTTAGTCAAACCAGTGCGTAGCTGAGACGTATACGACACGATAGCCGCCACCTCAGCCGCTCCCACTCGATGCGTCGCAACGTCGAACCGTCGCACGTTACGCCGCCGCGCGCCGTGCCGTTACTGGACACGATGAGAGAATCCGCATATAAGCGCACCACTGGGCATATTTACTTGTACATTGTAAATTAGTGGCAAACTATATTGAATAAACTGTACAGAAAATATTCAAAGGGGTAAAATCTTACGGAAAAAATGAAAAAAAAAAAAAATATGAACATCAATTTTGAAAATAGATATTGAAAATTTCCTATTTTATTCTACAACCTATTCTAACTCTTGACGAACGACGATTCGACGTTACCTTACGTACAAATAGGCGTGAAAATACTACGAATAATAAAGAACGAGCAACTTCCTTCGGAATAGACCCCTGAAACCGCCGGCAAGATCCACAGATTACTGATATGTAGCGCAAGATCCAAAGGCTCCGTAGACAGCAGCATACGCTCCAATTTGATCTCCAATACGTTTTATTTTATTTTGTTCGGGCGCCACAATGATTAAGAAATAATATGATAATCTCAATCGAATAATAAATGTATATTTTCTGTCTTTGACATATTATGAGTGAAAAAACAAAACAATAAAAATATAGAAAAAGTAAGGAGGTCTTCGTCTTCATGGAAGGATGGACTCTAAGGAGTCAGTGGTTATTTATTTTTCTATTCAGCCTAATGTCACATAACTTTTTTATATTCGATTGTCATATTTTGGCGGGAAATGAATTAACTTTTTCAACATCATCTCGTCGTATTATTATTTCAAATCACAATAAATAAGATTTACCATAAAATATTATTCAATTGACCTGTACCTAATTATTACGACGGGAAGTATAGCTATATCTACGCCTGGGGCTCGGTGAATCGAATCAGGTACAGTACAAGAGGGTTTATTGGAATAATAAACACGAAACTAATATCAATAATTTAATACTGTTTACATTATTTACAACTATATTACACTGATATACTTATTAAATAACCATATTATATTGTACATTTTGGACCTTATTTTTTGTTTTTCATAGGAATAGGTTGATTCCGCTACGCTTTTTTATTTTAACCATAAATGACCATACCATTTTTTTCACATTATACATTGCGATATAAAATCCACGTTAAAATGTTTTGTGTGACCATGACGCTTGACGACATATGGTACAGGGTACACACATAACCAGAAAATATGAAAATCTTATGACGCAAATTGTACGAAATAAAAATTTGTTATTGTACTTTATTTGTTTTTTTATCCTCTCCTGCGAGGACGATTAGCACGAGATTCGTTGGCATTTATATGGGGTCAATTCCAACAGAGAATAAAATCCTCATGGAAAGAAGAGTTTGGGGAGGGGTCTTAGGTGCCTTTGCGTCGACATTAAGCATGCGGAAGAGGAACTCGATGAGGGGTTACTGCCATGGAGTTCTGTTGAAAGACTCACTGGTAGTGTACGGCGCAAGAAATAAAGAATAGTGTTTTGTGAATAGTAATTTGATAGTAAATATAATAATTGTACATAATAGTGGTGAAATTAAATCAAAACATAGAACCCGATTCCAGCGACTCGAGACGTGTCAAAAAGTCGTTCTATACGAAATGTATGACAAAAATAATTGTCTTCATTATTCTTTTTTTGTGCCTTTTTCTTATTTTTCAATAGTTATTCTGCTAGTCCAGCCGTTCTCGAGTTATAAATAGTGTAATTAACACGACTTTCTTTTATATATATATAGATTAATGGTAATGCTCTGATTGGTCAGTTAGGAAACATAGTATCTCTTTGGCGCATTAATAGTCTCGCTCGCACAGTAAAATGGCTGGTTGCTACGTCACAGCTCGCCTTTGATTGGCGGACTCTGGCGGAGCAACTCGCCGTCTATGTTAACTAATAGGGACCCACCGATGGGGGTTAAATATAGATGCCTCGGGGCAACACAGCAGACTGGAGTGTCGCGCGTGCCCAGTAACACAGTCGCCGTACGGACCTACCTGACAAACAAATTGCTCTTCCCTTGCGGTCTACACTGTAAATCGTGAGTGAACCAAGCCCGCGCCTTCGCGCGGAGGGGATCCTTTTGCCCACGACAGTCTCTCCAACCTACCCAAGCTGTTGGAGATTTAGGTCACGGTGGGGGACCGCCCCAACATGAGCAGCCCTTCTAAGGGCTCGAAGACCCGCGCCTCGGCGCAACCCGGACCTGCTTCGTTGGCGCGCGAGCCACGCCGCTCGGACGAGAGGCCCGCCTCGGGAAGTTCCCGCAGTGCAGGCGCCACCGCCCAGAGCGCGGCTCCCGCGCGCCAACCGATAGCAGGAACGCCAAATACCCCAGCCTATCCCCCGGCTGGCAACGCAGGGTCGTTGCCTACCCGGAAACCATCCCCTGCCGCGTCGGTGACATATGTCCCGGCTGTCCGGCAGACGACGCCACCCTTCCTCACGCCGATGTCGCGCGAAAACTCCGCCTCGGAGCTCCGCGCCGCATCAACCGCTCCGCGCCGCGCACCCGCGCGACCCGAGAGCCAAACCTGCGCCATCGCAGACCCCCCGCGCCCCGCCGCCGCAAAACGCACGCGCCCCACCACCGCAGGCGCCCCGCGCCGCGCAGGCTCAAGCGCGCCGCTCCGCGCCGTTGCCAGTGACCGCGCCGCTCTCGCGCGAGTCGTCCGGCGCATCGTCGCGCGCCTCGATCGGTTCGAACCGCGCCGCGCCCGGCCCGTCTCGCACCGCGCCGCAGGCAACCGCGCCGCTCTCGCGCGAACCGTCGCGAGCCTCCTATGGCTCGTCGCGCGCTTCGTCCCTCGCTTCCCTTGGAGAGGCGATGGACATAGACATAGCCACCTTCGGACACAAAGATATTGACAAAATACTCCGCTACCTCGAGAAGGAAATGAAGACCCCGGCCCCTACTCACGCAACGAGGGGGGCTAAGAAAAAGAAGACTAGCCCACACGGAGAGGGAGAAAAGGAAGCGGCCAAACGCCACTGCCCCCCGCCGACCATTTCAGCCCCCGACGCCGAGCCGACCCCTTTGAATCAAAGGGAGGCCAGGCGCACCCGGCTCCCCGTGGACCGAGCGCCCTCACCCTCGCCGACGTTCGCGGAGGCCACAAGAGGCCACAACACCCCCGCGCCGATGCCCTGCTCCCCGCGCCAAATGACCCCGGACCCTGCAACTCCCCAGACGCAGGCGGCCCCCACAAAGAAGCCTAAATACCCACCTCTGATAGTGGAGAAGCTCCAGGATTGGACCACCCACTTCAAGGCCATCAAGGAACGCCTAGGGAGGGCGCCAAACGCGCGCCCCTACGGACAAGGAATCCGCTTCCTGCCAAATGAGGACCATGAGTATCGCGTTATTCAGCGATACCTCACAGAGCTGGAGAAGAAGGAGAGGATCTCATGGTTCTCATACTCACTACCAGCAGACCGAAGCCTGAAGGTGGCCATCAGGGGGCTGCCTGTCAATACAGATGTAGAGGAGATTCAGGAGGAGCTGCGAACACGGGGCTTCGAACCGGAGTTCGCCCGCCCCATCCGGGCCCGCCGAGGGAGGCCCGGCTGCATCTACCTCGTCATCTTAAAGAGAACTCCCGATCTCACGCCGGCCATATACGAAATAGACGAGCTTCTATGTATGCCCGGCGTGACGATTGAAGCATGGCGAGGTAAAAAAGGCCCCGCCCAGTGCCACAGATGCCAACAGTTCCGGCACTCCAGCCAGAACTGCCACCGCACGCTCGCATGTGTGCGCTGCGGTGAGGAACATCACGCCAAGGAGTGCACACGGCCGCTGGAGGAGCCGGCAACGTGTGCAAACTGTGGCGGGTCCCACCCGGCGAGTGATATCAAATGCCCCGTGTTCCGCAGGGAAGCAAGAAACAAGCGAGCAGGCACCGCCCCCATCACTGGGGGAGCCCGGCTAGCACCGAACCCCACACCCGCCCCCATGGGCATCCAAGGGAAAGCGCCCTCCGCCACCCTTATGGCGGCGGCGAACACCCCCGCCCCGCGCGAAGCCCCCTCTAGGAGAAGGAGGAAGAGAGGGGGCAAGAAAAAGAAGCCCCGCCCGCCACAAGCGGCGGACCCGGAACCGAGGGCGGTTGCAGAGGCGACCAGGCCCCCCCACCCCGCACCGAGACCGCAGAGGGCCCCCAAGGCCCCCAGAAGCGCAGTCACTCAGCCCCCCACCACAAGAGCGAGGGGCCCCCCCGCAACCGCAACCACTCAGCCTCCCGCCCCAAGAGCGGGGGGCCTCACCACAGAAGGCAGGGGCGCCGTAGAGGCGGCCCTAATCATCCTCCAGCGAGTCCTCACGGCGCTCCTAGCGGGCGAGAACACGGTGCAGGCAGTCCTCGAGGGCATGGCGGAGCTCGCCGCCTACGCCCACGCACCTGCCGCACCTGACCACCACTCTCACACGCCGCTCAACAGCGGCAACCTCGGGGCATAAGGGGCCCCCCAAACACACCGCCGCCCGGTACACAGCGTCGACCGCTCCTGCTGGGCCTCCGCTGGTAAAACAGCGGTCTCACCCGGTAGGGCGGTCCGCCCGGGCGGCAAGAAGATAGCAAACTCCCCCACCGTCGACCATAACCCAACGACCCGCCCGTCTTAACGGGCGGCGAATTGACACCCCGGCCATGGGGCAACGCGCCTCGATTCCGGCTCCCCACGCCCCGTGAGGGGCGAGGCGAAGATCCACAATGAACACAGCAGACTTTTTTGGTGGAGTTCCGTTTGAGCCGTCGTACCGGACGGTCGCTTTTATAGTGGCATTGTTCGGCTACCCGACATTCTCGGAATTTTGGTCCGGTGATTTTATTACCTCGCCATTTCGTCGAATTGCTCATTAGGCTAATTCCAGTGATTAATACTTCGCGTATTTCACTGGAAGAGGCTAAGTGCTCAAATCGACACCCAATCGGTAATTTTCATTACCAACCAACTGTGCCGTTTTAGTCACTGTCGCTGGTGAAAGTATTTAATACTTCCGTATTATTACTGGAGGCGGCCTTGACGAGAGCGACACAAAAACCTTGTGAAAACCACGACTTTCTGTGGTGGGCTAGTGGATACCTTACGGTGTTAACGAAGCTAGCTCGAGCGTGACCCGGCCGCTCGCGGTTGCCCTTTTGGCAAACGCAAACCCGGACGGGGCTGGACCAGTCGGCCTTGGGGGCTTCCCTAGTCGACCCCAGCTATCGCTAGGCAGGGACGTAGGAACTCCGCTGCTTAATAAAGCTTCAACAGCGGAAGCACCAGCTTAGGGCTCACCCCGTCGTTCGTCACACACCTCCTGGCCTAACCCCGGCCAGGAGAGTAATACTCACCCCGGGCGCACCCACCCGGGAGAAAATTAGAGTTTTTTCGTAGGTCCCCCTGGCTGGCCACTATGGCCAGCCAGATTAACCCGCAGTCCCTGGAGGATATCCTCCAGGATGAAATCACTTTGTCATTTTTAATCAAGCGTCATGGCAACTTGCCATTTTTGACACCCTCCCGCCCCTCCTCCGCCATGTCGGCATGCTCCATTGCGAGCTCCCCCTCCACCCCCCTGACCCAACCGACCCTGTCGCTCTCTAGCGGCGCCCTCCCCCCCTCCCAACCCTCGCCTTCTGGCGAAATCCCTCCCCCGTCCCAGCCCCCGCTCTCAAGCGTGGCTCCTCCCCCCACCCAATCCTCGGACGACGGCTTCACCGAAGTCCTGACCAAGAGCGGCAAGCGCAAGCGAGCCAAGAAACCCTCCGAGGAGGCGGCAGTCGCGAAAGCGGCCAAGCCCTCTCAATCCCCCACACCCTCTCCCACTCCCATCTTGCCTCTCATGACCCTTACCCCTGGCTCCCCTTCCATCAGCCAGAGAGGGCTCTCCCCCGCTCCCACTCCTATGGATATCCCTATCCATAGGATCCCTGGTACCCTACCCGTCCCTAACCCCGTACCCCAGTCCCAGAAGAAAGACTCGCCACCTCCCCTGTTCATTCAGGACAAGGTAAAGTGGCCTGAGGTCTCAACATGGTGCAAGACGCACCGTGTCAACTATACATCCGCCCGTCCCACTGAGCACGGGATCAAGGTCACTGTGGTCATCTCTGATGACCACAGAGCCCTGAGCAAAATGCTCCGAGATAGGTTTGTGGCTTTCCACACCTACACTCTCCCAGTTGAGCGATCCCTTCGGGTCATCATCAAAAATGTCCCAAAAGAGTTTGATGTCGAGTACATCAAACAATCCCTCCTCAACCAAGACCTCCCGGTGCAATCCGTCCACCGGATGTACAAGGGTCGTGGACACGCCCCTTACAACATGGTCTTCGTGTCCCTGGACCGTGGACCAGCCGGAAAGGCCATCTTCCGCCTGAAAGAGTTATGTGACCTTTCAGGCTTCTACGTAGAATCACCCAAGAAGGGACGTTACCCGTCCCAATGTCACAACTGCCAACTTTATGGCCACTCCGCCCGCAATTGTTACGCACCAGCTAGGTGCGTTAAATGCCTGATCCCACATGCAACCAAAGATTGCAGCCGTCCAAAGAACCCCGCAGAGGCAACGGAACCACCTGGTTGCGTCCTCTGCCAGTCGCTAGGGCACACCGCGAACTACCGCGGATGCCCGAAAGCGCCTCGCCCCCGTATCTCATACGACTCGCCGCGTAACGCAACGCGTCGTCCACCCCCTCCAGTACCCGCTGCACAGGCCCATCTGGCCCCGCAGCGCCCTTCACCATGGGGAGCTTTCAACTATGAAAGCAACCACTTCCCCCTACCCCACTTTGCGACTAAAACCGCACCCGCAGCTCAGGTGGAAAGAAAGAAAAGAAAGAAAAGAAAAATAAATTTATTTTGGACACACACAAAGACGGCAAAAAACAGATGCACATTATACAAAACAGTTGTGTGAGGCCAAAAAAGGCAACTATCTCAGCATATGCTGCAGCATATGATGCTGCAGCGCTGGTTTTCAGATAGTGCCCTCAGCACGGTCAATCGCGGCACAGACATAACGGTGGACAGCTCCACTCAACCCCAGCCTTCCAGCTGAATCCGACTGCAGACTTCCAACACGCTGCAGCAGTAGAGCGCAACCTGCTCGAATACTTGGAGCAGCCGGTAGCCCCTGATGAGGACCCTGCGGTCATCTCTCCGGGCTCGGTCCAGACAGCCATCAGGAAAACAAAGCCCAGGAAGGCCCCGGGCGCAGACGGAATAACAAATGCGGCGCTGCGCCACCTGCCATACAGGACTGTGGCGGCGCTGACCCACCTCTTTAACGGCATCCTGCGCTCGGGTCGGTCCCAACATCATGGAAGACCGGGCTCGTGATCATGATTCCCAAACCCAGGAAGAACATTTTGAAGCCAGAGAGCTACCGGCCCATCACATTGCTTCCAACTATCTCCAAACTATTCGAGGCGCTCCTGCTGCGGCAACTCCTGCCGCACTTAACACCTCGCCAAGAGCAGTTCGGATTCCGCGCTGAACACAGCACCACGCTGCAGCTGTCGAGGGTACTCCACTCAATGACGGTTGCTATGAACCAGAAAGAATACACCGTCGCAGTATTCCTCGACATGGAAAAGGCGTTCGATAGAGTATGGCATGCGGGTCTGCTGCACAAACTCTCAAACACCGAGATCCCCCGTCGCCTAGTGAAGGTGGTCACATCATTCCTGGAGAACAGAAGCTTCAGAGTGGCGGTAGAAGACGCCGTGTCTGCTGAACGTCCCATCGCAGCAGGCGTCCCACAGGGAAGCTGCCTATCTCCAAGCCTGTACTCCCACTTTACCGACGATATCCCCCTGGCAGAGGGAACCCAGCTGGCCCTCTACGCAGACGACGCCGCGTACTACGCGGCGTCATACAAAAGACACCACGCCGCCATAAAAGTACAGAGAGCGCTCGACCTGCTGCCAGAATGGCTGTCCAGGTGGCGACTGTCGGTAAATGTCGGGAAGATGCAGGCCATCCTGATAGGCAGCTACATCAAGCTGCCACCGCCGCTGAAGCTCGCCGGACAGGACATCAAGTGGTCCCCAGTGAAGTCGATTGTGATCCCCAGCTAAGTACCTGGGGATCACAATCGACGCCAGATTAACAATGAAGCCCCACGCCAAAGCCGTCATCGGACAGACGCGATCAGTCCGCGCCCAACTGCATCCAGTGCTGAACTCTCCGCGCATCCCCCTGCGGGTGAAGCTCGGGGTGTTCAAAACATACGTGCGCAGCCGGCTCACATATGCTGCCCCCGCCTGGTATGCCCTCACCAATGAGGCAACCAAGAAACGGCTACGAGCGCAGCAGCATCTGACGCTGCGCAGCGCAGTGAACGCCCCGAGAATGGTAAGAAACTCCACGATCCTGAGGGACCTGCGGATCGAGAGCCTGGATGCCTTCATCACCAGCCTTGCGAAGAAGATGTTCGCGCGGGCAGACAGGTCGAACCTGGACCACATCCGGGATCTGGCCCCCCTGCACGCGCGTCCCCCAGACCGCAAGGCACTTCCCCGGGACCTGATCGCCGAGACTGACAGCTCCGACGACGCCGAGGGGCCTCCAACCTAAACCGCCGCTCGGTACCCTTACGTCGACCACCCCGAACGGGCCGCCGTTGACCTCACAACGGCCCCTCCCCGTAAGGGCGGTCCAAAAAAACCACCACCGGACATGACACACCCCCCCCTAATATGACTCCCCCCCCAACTCACAACTATCACAAATAGCCCAACGACCCGCCCGTTTTAACGGGAGGCGACGCAACCCCAGACAGGGGGCACTAAGCCCCGGAACTGGCTCCCCATGCCCCGTGAGGGGCAGTGAGAAGAACCACAGGCAACACAACAGCGTCGTCGCGCGAATCGTCCCGCGCCTCATCGAGGAGCTCGGTCGCGGAACATTCCGACACCCCCCGCCCCCGTCACCCCCATTTGTGCAGCAATGGATGAATGAGCTGGCATTCATAGGGGACTGCAAGAGTGACAGCCGAGCGACTCCTGGCCTCATACAGTGTATGTATGACTACGCCAGGAGGCAAGGCCATGAATTAAAGAAAGAGGCCGGCTACCCCAAAGCTCTAGATCTTCTAAACCCAGTAACCCCCCCACCCCCAACATCCCCCACCGCCCAATGTCACCGCTGCCAGCAGTTCCGGCACTCCAGCCACAACTGCCACCGCACCCTCGCGTGTGTGCGTTGCGGCGAGGAGCACGCGGCAAAGGACTGCCCACGACCGCTGGAGGAGCCGGCCACCTGCATCAACTGCGGTGGGCCCCATCCGGCAAATGACTTTAAATGCCCCGCCTTCCGGAAAGAGGCCCGGAATAAGAAAGCGGGAACCGTCGCCATCTCTGGGGGAGATCGGCGAAATGAGAAAATCCAACCCGCCCCCACAGACTTCCAAGAGGAGGAACAAGGTACCTCCCTCATGGCGGCGGCAAATGCCCCTACCCAGCGCGGAGCGACCTCCTCAACCAGGAGGGAACGAAAGAGGGGGAAAAGGAAGAAGAAGCCCACCCCCCACCCCCGGCCCAAACCCAAGCAGAAGCGGGAACGTCACAGATAACAGAACCCGCGCACCCCCGCCCCGCCCCTACGACAGGGCCCCAGCGGACCCAAAGCGCCACCACGGCTCCAAAGAGACCCACTGCACCCCCCGGGGGGGCACCAGCCCGGGAAACCACAGAGGGCCACCGAAAGGGCGCAGAGGCTGCCCTGATAGTACTGCAGAAAGTACTACACGCCCTACTGGCAGGCGAGGGTACTGTCAGGGTGGTCCTCGATGGCATCGCAGAAATAGTACATTCGGTCATCAATGGATAAGCAAAACATAAGAATCCTCCACTGGAACGCCCGCGGCCTCCGCAACAAGGTCGCACTCCTCCGCCCCCTACTGCAGGAACTGAACATTGACGTGGCGCTCATAGGCGAGACCGTCCTGGAACCTGCAACAAGAATAAAATTTCCGGGATATCTGTCCTGTCCGGATCCTGCAGCTGTCGAGGGTACTGCACTCGATGACGGTAGCATCAAATAAGAAAGAATACACCGTCGCAGTATTCCTCGACATGGAAAAGGCGTTCGACAGAGTCTGGCATGCGGGTCTGCTGCACAAGCTCTCGTCGTCCGAAGCCCCCCGTCGCCTAGTGAAGGTGGTCGCATCGTTCTTAGAAAATAGGACATTTAAAGTGGTGGTAGAAGACGCCGTGTCCGCCGGATACCGCATCACAGCTGGCGTCGCGCAGGGCAGCTGCCTATCTCCGTGCCTGTACTCTTACTTCACCGATGACATCCCCCTGGTAGAGGGAGCCTAACTAGCCCTCTACGCGGATGACGCCGCCTACTTCGCGGCGTTTTACAACTGAAAATTCGCCGCAGCCAAGGTACAGAAGGTACTAAATATACTGCCAGAATGGCTGTCCAGGTGGAGGTTGTCGGTGAATGTCGGGAAGACGCAGGCAATCATGGTAGGCAGCTACGTGAAGTTCCCACCACCACTCACATTGGCCTGACAGGACATAAAGTGATCCCCAGTGGCGAAGTAGACCGCCCCTGCTGGGCCTCCGTTGATTCGTCAATGGTCTCACCTGGTAGGGCGGTCCGCCCGGATGACAAGAGACACAGAAGAAGACCAAAAAGAAGAAAAAAAAACTCACCCAAGGACCCGCCCGTATTCACGGGCGGCGAAAGCCCTGGCAGAGGGCAAAAGCCCTGGAACTGGCTCCCATGCCCCGTGAGGGGTAGTGAGATGACCATAGGTTCGTATCCCTGTCGAGGGTGCTCCACTCAATGACGGTTGCTATGAACCAAAAAGAATACACCGTCGCAGTATTCCTCGACATGGAAAAGGCGTTCGATAGAGTATGGCATGCGGGTCTGCTGCATAAGCTGTCGATCACCGAGACTCCCCGTCGCCTAGTGAAGGTGGTCGCAGACCCCCCGCGCCCCGCCGCCGCAAACCCCTCGCGCCCCGCTACCGCAGGCGCCCCGCGCCGCGCGGGCACAGGCGCGCCGCTCCGCGCCGCTCTCGCGCGAGTCGTCCGGCGCATCGTCGCGCGCCTCACTCGGTTCGTATCGCGCCGCGCCCGGCCCGTCTCGCGCGAACCGTCGCGAGCCTCCTATGGCTCGTCGCACGCCTCGTCCCGCACCGCGTCCCTCTCTTCCCTTGTGGAGGAGATGGACATAGCTGAAGCCACTTACGGACATGAAGATATCGATAATATACTCCGCCACCTCGAGGCGAAAATGAAGACCCCGGCAACTACTCACGCAGAGGGGGGCCAAGAAAAAGCAGATTAGCCCATACGAGGCGGGGGAAAAGGAAGCAGTCAAACGCTACTGCCCCCCGCCGACCACTGATGACTCCGACGTCGAGCCGACCCCCTCAAACCAAAGGGAGGCCAGGCGCACCCGGCTCCCTGTGGACCGCGCGCCCTCACCCTCGCCGACGTTCGCGGAGGCCACAAGAGGCCACACAACCCCCGCGTCGAAGCCCTGCTCCCCGCGACAGATGACCCCGGATCCTGCAGCTCCCCAGACGCAGGTCGACCCCAAAAATGGGGGGGGACAGGCCAAGAGGCCCAAATACCCCCCCTTGATAGTCGAGAACCTCCCAGACTGGACCGCCCACTTCAGGGTTATTAAAGAGCGCCTAGGGAGGGCGCCAAACGCGCGCCCCTACGGGCAAGGCGTCCGCTTTATGCCAAACGAGTGCCAATATTTGGTAATATATATTTATAATTTGATTATATAATAATGTAAATATATGTATTATGTAAGTATAATATTCCTTTTTATATTATTTATCTTGATGTTATATAGGCTCTGATCACCAGCCGGTGCTCGTCGTTCTGGCGGCACCAACAGTAAGATCGTCTCCACCAGTGCCACGTCCAAGGATTGACTGGACCGCCTTCACGGAGGAAATGGACAGGAGCACACCGACTCGGCCTGTAACAACTGCAGAGGACGTCGATGCGCTCGCAGAGGAGCTCACCGCGCCGCAATCGCGTGCAGCCTCTCGCGCCTCGTCAACAGCGTCGTCGCGCGAATCGTCCCGCGCCTCATCGAGGAGCTCGGTCGCGGAACTTGTGCAATTATGGATGAATGAACTGGCGTTCATAGGGGATTGCAAAAACAACAGCCGAGCAACGCCTGGCCTCATCCAGCGCATGTACGATTATGCCAGAAGGCAAGGCCATGAGCTAAAGAAGGAGGCCGGCTACCCCAAAGCTCTGGACCTCCTGATCCCAGTCACCCCCCTCCCCCCCGCCTCAGGCAACAAGAGGGGCAAGAAAGAAGAAAACCCGGAGCCTAGACGAGTAGGTGGAAGAAGTGGCCAAGCGCCACTGCCCCCCCCCCCCCCTTCCACAAATGGAACCTGCGACCGAGCCGACCCCTCTGCCTCAACTCCTACGCGGAATCACTAGGCAGCGTCACCCCCCCACAGTGCCAAATCGCCCAGCGTCCCCCGAAGTGAATCATGCCCATGAAAAGTGTAACGGCTAACAATTTCACTAAAACCTTATTTTTTTTAAAAAAGGGGTTTAAGAGGCTCTAGATACCAAGTGTTACGGACAATGCATTTCAATAAAGAAATTAGAATGTTATGTTATTTTTCCTTTAGTAGCGAAATCACATACTGTTGGAAGCCGTAAACTGGCCTCTGCAAAACAAAATATTATGTATTGAAAATAAAGTAAATAAAGACTGCTATGCGAACCTACCTGTATGTACCCGTGCACTAGAGTCATAGAGTCATTAGAATCTGACAATTCATAAGCGCCTGTGAAGGCCTATTTGGATGAATAAACATTTCATTTCATTTCATGTATCGCATAGAATTATGAGGTGAATTAAAGTAAAATGAATTTGGCTATACTTACTTGTATTACGTGGTATTAAGTGGGGAAAACGTATACCGTTGCCAACCACAACGTAGTCATTGCATATAGGAAGTTATGTAGAAAATAAAGTAAATAAAAGGAATTATGCTAAAACCATGGAACGGCTCTCGATAAGGTAATGCCTTGCGTCGAGGCCACATATTTTGATATTTATTTACTATTTCCTGGCTAATTCCTTATATATTTGTTATGTACAAGTACCTGATGAGGTTTGTTTACATTAATACGATATGGAATGAATCACTATTCTCATATCAAGTCAGTGACAAAATTTTGTTGTAAAACTTGAAATATGCTTATTTTCCCTATATACATCAAGTGGATACGTTATGTACTATCGTAAACCACACGAGAATAATGGCAAGCAGATGACTAAATAGGTAGCCAAGTCGTTATTGTATATAAAACATGTATTTTTAGTAAATAATGTATACCAAAACATAACATAGTCAAACTATGTGAATTCAGTCGAATTACTGTTTAGAAACACATAGAACCATGTAAAATAGATGTTATGTACCTAAATTGGTTATTTCCTAACCAAAATGACGTCATGAATGTAAATCGATGACGTAGATATTAAGTATCTTTAATTGTAAACAAGTCGATCAACCAATCACAGCGCAGTTGAGCTTACTGTAATAGTACACGTTTGTGAGGTTTAGAATTCCACATAAGAAGGCATGTTTGTTTTGTAAAATCTCTCCTCGAATTCATCCTGATCTACGTGCTGCTCTCAAGCTGGAATATTGTAATCGTACTTTTAAGTATTAGCATAGTAAACTACGTCACCAGTTGTAAAATACCAATTAAGAAGAAAGAAATACAGTCCACTATTATCACATTGGTAAGGAGTTTTATTGAACGAGAAGGCGAAACCCCACACCAAGTCTTAAAAAAAAACATTGCTAGGGCCCGGTACCACTTACAGTGGTAGAGTTAATAAGGCACTCTCCTATGATGCGGTTGGTCTTCTGGCGGCCGGGTCGCTGCGGTGGGATGACCACGTTGTGCTGGGTGAGAAGGTGCTTCTTCCAGTAGCAACGCCTGGTGTAGCAAGAGTGACAAATGTCGCACTCGAATCTGTTGATACATCATTTATGAGTAATATAGCCTTTACAAGCACTTATTAATAGTCTAGACTCTAATGCTCGGCTCGGAAGGTTGTTTTTGCTGAGAAGAGCCGGCAATAAACTCAGCAATTACTCTTTTCAAAACAAACTTAGAATTATTAGGTACATTTAATCATTTTATAGTCTCCACTCCACTGATAATATTTGCGTATTATGGCTGCAAAATTATATATAATAGATAGTTAGATAGAATAATTCAGGACACATTCTACCTGTGTGCTAAGTTTCATCAAAATCCGTTCAGCCGTTTTTGCGTGACTAAGCATCAAACATACAAACTTTCATATTTTTGTGCATGAACGTCCAACTTTTTACTTATGATAATATCATTAATAATAATAATAAATACTCTTTATTGTGTACACAAGTAAACAAAAATACAATAAAACAGAAAAAAGAAGACGAAACTTAGTGATAACAACACAGGCGGCCTTATCATTGATTGTAACATAAAAAAAATGGCGATTATAGTTCAGTGGTAGTGACGTCGGATACCGTGGCGAAGGTCGTGGGTTCGAATCCTACAATGAGCTTGAGCTTTCGGTGAAGGAACTTGGTGAGGAAACCATAGCACTTTGGTAGGGTACTTAGCACTAGCAGTACCCGACTGGCTGGCTACCACCTTCAACTTAAAAATCTGTCACCAAGCACCTATTTGTGTTCCGACAGCTGCACTTGAGAGCCAGTTCCCATCTAAGCTTGCTCACCACCATCATCACTTACCATGGTGAGATTGCGGTCAAACACAAGCTTATCCAAAGTAATAAAAAATGTGAATAGAGTACCTTTTAACATCATTGTGTGAGTCAATATGTCGGTTGAGTTTGGTTCTGTCGTGGAACTTCTTATCGCACATGGTGCACCCGAATGGCTTGGTACCCTCGTGGAACCGACGGATGTGGCCCGTCAGGTTCGAAGACGTGTAATAAGATTTTGAACAGAACTCGCATTGGTACAGTTTTACGCCTGGAAACATATCCTACACAATTAAACTTCTGACAAGTAAGGATGTTAAATTCATAGTTTGAATTATTAATAATGTGGGCTTACCACCTTCTGCCACATCATTAATTACCATGGTGAGATTGTGGTCAAACACAAGCTTATCGAGAAAAAACAAAATTGAGTTTGTTTGTTTGTTACGCTTTCACGCCTAAACCACTAAACCGATTTTATTAATTCTTTCACCAATAGAAAGCTGGGTAACAGGATGTGTTTTTTTTTAATTAGAGATCCTCAAGAAAACAATAATAAGGTATCAAAAATTACGGTGGTAGGGTACTTTGTAGTACCTGACTGGCTGGCTACCACCATCAAGTTGAAAATCTTTCGCCAAGCCCTATCGGTGTGTTCCGACAGCTGCACTTGAGAGCCCTTTGTGTGCTTACCACCTTCGGCCACATCATCACTTACCATTGTGAGATTGTGGTCAAACACAAGCTTATCCAGAAGTAAAAGAAAAGCAATGAGTGAACGCTCCCCTAGTGTAGTGTTTGTTAACATACCGGTATGTATCCGTATATGTTTGACGAGGTCGTGCTTGTGCCAGGTCTTGTAGTCGCAGTGGGAGCAGCCGTACGAGGGCGGCTGGTGGGACTTGATGTGCGTGTAGTGGGACGCGCGGTGGATGAACGACTTGCCACATATCTGTCACAAACATTCGATTTCTACCCAACACACACATTTGTGTAATTATCTACACTAGTACCTTTGATATCTAATAACTAAACATTAATAAAAATTACCTTACCGAATGAGTGCCCACTCAAACATTTGGGTACTCTTTTAATCTAGTAGCATTCGAACGCTCCGACGGTAAACATGCTTCAGTGCTCATATATTTTGGCTAGCAGATAAATTAGTCGTAAAACTTTATTGCCCTTTGTACATACCTTTGTGAATACAACTTAAAAAAATAAACTAGTATTACCCAACACAATTTGAGACAGTTTTGAGAGAACCAAATGTTCTCTTGGGATTGTTTATCTTTAGTTATTATATATATCAATGACTAGTACCCACTTAATTAATTAGGCCCACTTAAAATTTTTAATACCCACTTAAAATTGTATGTTTTTTTTTTATTCTCCATAGCCTTGTGTTTGACCACAATCTCACCATGGTAAGTGATGATGTGGCCGAAGATGGTAAGCACACAAAGCCTAGATGGGAACTGGCTCTCAAGTGCAGCTGTCGGAACACATCTATAGGTATTTGGGGACAGATTTTCAACTTGAGGGTGGTAGCCAGCCAGTCGGGTACTACAAAGTACCCTACCACCGTGCTATGGTTTCCTCACGATGTTTTCCTTCACCGAAAGCTCAAGCTTATTGTAGGATTCGAACCCACGACCTTCGCCGCGGTATTCGACGTCACTTACCACTGAGCTATCATCGCCTTAAAAATATGTGGGCGAACACTAGTAAATTATAAAAATTCTAGCTGATCGGACAGACATTGTGCTGTCTTGAAAAGCCCTGGCAGCGCCACCTACCCGGACCAATAGTAAATCTGAACTAATGTTGAACACAAAATTTCATCAAAATCCGTTGTACCATCTAGAAGGAGTTCATTTTCATACACAAGAACAGAAAAATGTATATAAGTGGTAAATACTAGAAGCTTGATTTTTTATGAGACCATACCTCACAGACCCAACAATCTTCTTTGTCATCATGCTTATTCTTTTTGTGTTCCTCAAATTCCTGTTTACTCTGAAACTTGATCTTGCACGGGAGACACGTCAGTCTTGGAAACGTATATTTCTTGTACTTTAACCGCTTCGGTTTGCCAGACTTTTTGTATGGACCACGCTTCTTACGAGGGGCTTTAACCTCTATTAGGCTGAAAATGAGAATGAAAACATTTTGTATTCAAATAGGTCTTAATAGTCTAGACTCGCACGTTTCAGGTTTGCTTTTGTTGAGAAGAGTTGGCAAGTTAAAATCTAACCTTGCTCTTGCTGGTTCTTCTCAGTTGAAGGCTGACTTCCGAACCGGTGGTAACTTCTGTAATTCGACCTTCATAAGTGCCCTTCTAGGGCCTAAACTGAATAAATGGTTTTGACTTTGACTTACCTTTCGTAATCTTCCTGTTTTACATCTCCTTCACTCCTTACAGCAACTCCATTTTCCACAAGCACATTCATCAACAATTCATCTTTAACCTTAGCTCCATCACCAAAATCATCATCTTCGTAACCATCATCTTCATAATTTAAGTCATCGTAACCTGCATCTACAATTTCACTTTTGATGTTATTTTTAATCAAATTTCGGAATGTCTTGTCTGCTAATAAGCATGATGTTTTGAATTTGTGTGCTACGATGAGATCCTCCAGGCATTTGTTGCATATTTGTGTTGGTAGTCCATCTGTGCTTGTAATCTGTAACATTGTTTGATAAAAATAAGCTCTAATATTAACAACTTAGCAACAAGAGATTTCATTCTGTCAGAGGAAGTTTTTAATCTGTTGACTCGCGACATTAACCTGTCAAACAACTCGTCAACTTGCACGCAGTTTTCAAAATTTCTAAATTCGCACCCAATATTCAAGTAGATGCCACTGTCCTGATTGTCCCTTTTGAGAACCAAGTGGTGCAGACTCTGAAACCCCGATTATCCCAAGAAAGAACTGACAGGTTAATAAGTAATATAGATTGTATATTTTGTACATTTGTTGTAAGAAAGTAATATTTTAAAATGGTTTTTTTTATTGATTTATGTAAAAATGGTATTTTGACATTATACCTAATAAGCCTCAAAGGGTGAAACCAATAACACTATCTGGTCTATTCATGAACAGAATACTATTGCCTAGTACCGCCTGCTTGCTTATCAGACTTTTGACAGAAAAATAACAAATATACAGCAAAATAAATACATGACATACTTACTTGTAACCCCGTACAAAAACTTATTTTATCACAAATTATATTCTCTTTTATTTTTTCGAAGACTGAGTTCATATTCGTGTTATTTGCCATGCAAACTCTGCATGAGTACAATATATCATCTACTGGAGCATTTTTTGAATTGTGTCGACCTCTTTTAGAGTTGTAAGCCATAACTAGAGTTCTCTCAATAACTTCTACGTCTAATCAAATGTACGTCCGTTTCAAAAAATAAATTAAAGTCCTTCTTTAATTTCGTTTTAATATTGTAGAAAATTGGTTTTCAAAAATGTTAATAGTAAATATTTATTTATATTACGATTTTTACGTCCTTACGATCAATCAAATGTCAAATGTGATGTAGGAAACTAACTTGCCATCTTGAGTAGTATTCCCCTTTTTGGCGGTAATTTAGTGTTCACACAGAGAAAACGGGGAATGGGAAATTGGACTTTTTGGTTGGTTACTTACTGGTAGTTATTTTTTGGTTGTCCAAAAAGGTCCGTGAAATGTTTTAGTGGAACGGTCGCCAATTTCACTAAAGCCTGACCGGACTTGTACGGACGAGGACTAGACTCTACAGTGAATTTGACATTAAAACGTGACTTTAACATAAAAGAAGAATATTGAAAAATGGTTTAGACTTGTAACCTTAAAAAATAATAAGAAGAAAGTAATAATTTCCATTTCAGAAAACAGGAAATACGTTGCGAAAAAGAAAACAGCAGTATGTTTTCTTTTGTATGGACCGGATGATTTTTCGATCTGAAGACATTATGTGACACGATTATTTAATTTTTATCAGTGTCGTTACGAAATCCAGTTTTGCGCATTTATTGTTATAAAATTGTTGAAGGAATTTCGCATGGCAACGGCAATTTTTCCATTAACGCGGAGACTTTTCAATCTGAGTTTTGGCAGCACTGAAAATTTTCACATAACAGGGTTGCTAGATCGAATTTAAGTTTCCCAAATTCACTGTTTAGATTAGAAGCTTTTGTTTCACTTTACTCGTATCTATTTTCAATACAATGAGAAAACCATCCATCCACTAATATTATAATGCAAGTGTGTCTGTCTGTCTGTTAACTTTTCACGCTTATACCGCTGAACCGATTTAGATAGATAGATAACATTTTGTTATAGATAAAGATGGAACCTTGGATGACATAGTATACTTTTTATCCCGGGAAAAGATAAGATCCTTCGGGATCGTGGGTGAAACCGCGGGGGACAAGTAGTAAGAATATAACTAAACAAATTGACATATTTTTTTATTTCTGAATAAATTCGATGATTCGTTTTAACTGAATGATACGCTATTCGATAATAGATGGCGCATGTGCCCTTTTATATTTGACTATTAGTTTAGCTATGTTATCGAAATTTAAAGTTGCATATAACCTTCAGGGATAATGTTATTATCAGATTACCATCTAAAACTTACCCTTTTATTATATTAATATAGATGTGAAATGGAAACTACAAGATTATTAACACAAATATCACTTTTAAATTACAGTTGGGCAGGAATTAAAACTATTATCTCAAAGTAACATTTATTCTATAAGATATCATCATCACTACATATTATAAAACGAAGTCCCCTCTCCGCGTCTGTCGGTCTTTCTGACGCGATTAGCTTAAAAATTACAGAACGGATTTTCATACTGTTTTTAGAATGATTCATGAGGTAGGTTTAGGTTAGGTGTACAATCAATTAAGGTGTTGTGTAAATTGGCTGAAATATGACGGATGATTGTTGAATATAGCGGAAAAAATCATGCCGACTGGAAGCTTTAACTCGCGTGCGCCGGGTAAACCAATAGTTTTATATAATACTGATACGATAGAAAAAAAGAATGCTACCCATGCGAAGCTGGGCAGCTTAAATTTTGTTTAGTTCCGTATTCAATTATAGTGTGTCTGTCCCTAAGAATACTTTGAGACTCATTTGAAAATGTTTTCAAAAGGAGTGAGTGTGGAGTACTTAACCATAAAGGAAAAGAAGCAATACTTACAGGATCACAGGTATACTTCACGTCTTCAGTGGATCCACGTTTCCTTTAAATCTTGAAAATATTACCATATTGCTAAACAATCTTATGGAAAACACAAGAATATTAGTTTTTAACAGTTGTACGGTGACGGATTAATAACATTTTTACAGATTTTTATAATACGACCTAACTTCAATTTTTATTCAATGAACTACGGCAAGTGAGTGACGTTTCGCTATGTAGATACCATGTCAGAAATGATGAAACCGGTATTTTATAGATACCAAAAAAATGATACCACATTCGGTATTCTTGGTATGTCAAGTTGTCAACACAAACTACCAAGAGAACTAACGTGTTGTCAACAATTTATGCAAAAGATCTCCGGTAATTTCGCCCGGGGAATTTAGTAGCAAAATAAAGAATAAAAAATCTTCTTTAGTAAAATATTTGACACTGTCACTCATATTTCGATTCAATAATATTTAAGCTTGTTTAAAACTGATTCGAAATCTTTAAGCACTTTAAAAACAAAAGGGAGTAGAGGGGCATCATAGAGTGAGAGTGAGAGCTGAGAGCCCCAAGACTTATGTCATTTTAGTAAAGCTTTTCAATGTGTGCCTGAGACCGTAAGGGCACTTGTTAATTAGAAAGTGGGGCCATTTCACAGGAACATAATATAAAACTAGTCACATATTATACTACAGGTACATACATAGGTACTGAAAATTGTTGCTTTGCAAAAATATTGTAGGTATGGATACGTATGGCCATGAGGGCTCTCATCTCTGGTCTAATCACGGTATCACAGCGGTTTGATCAGAGGGCATACGAGTCGGTTTTACTGCTAATGCGTGCCATTAAATTTTTTTTTATTACATTTCTTTATTATTATTGAGTGTTGAACGAGAATAAATTATTTATTGTGGAATTTAGCAAACCATAATCAAACAGCTATGGTATATGGTATTGGTACTCGTCTTAAAATTATATTTGGTATCGCATCCCTATGTCTCGATACATTTGAAAAAAATACTGTAGAAAAATGAGGGTAGGAAAATTTAAAGATACATACAAAAGTTAAAAGTCTTTGACCTCATCAAATGTACGTATCAACTTATAATACCTACCTTCAATATAATTCATAATGAGATTTATAAAAGTGCAACTAATTCGAAATCCTAAAACACAATTGTTTCGAAGATAATTGAAGTTAAAAAACGTTATTTGAGGTTATTAAAACGCTACTCGACACTAGATGGCGCTTTACAAGTGTAGTCAAAACTAATATTTTATAATAATTCATAGATGACGTTACTTGTAATAACTCGCATTTTATGTCACTGATTTTTATTTCTTAGTAGAGTACATACAATAATACTTAAATATGCTTATTCAGATATTGTGGTATACCACGGATATGATATATCTAAACGATAATTTCTGTGTTAGGACGGACTTGTACTTGTTAGACTCGCCAAGTCTCCACCTCCATCCATCTGTGTTTTTTTTTACAGTTGCTGACATAGGTTATGAGTGGAACCTAACGGCACAAAATTTATGTAAAAATTCGTGAGGAAACCATAGCACGGTGGTAGTGTAGTATTTGCCTAGCTCGACGACTTCTAACTTGATTGATATGTTGAAATGTTGTCCCCAGATTGTGGTCAAACACAAGCCTAACAAAGGAAAAAAGAAAAATACTAGTATTTCGAGTATTTTTTTGGATTTTGAAGAAAAAGAAAATATTAACTTACCTACTAACAAAAAACTTAATCCCGGTTTTTGGAATTCTATTTTTTGTAGGTAGTTTTGGGAAGACGGAAGACCGTCCCAAGCCAAGGGGTTAAATAAAAATAAATAAAACTCAAATTATTAATATTTACGAATATTCAATGCACTTTATTTCATATCATAAATAGGTTTAATATGTTTGGAATATCACAATTTGTTTGTTCATTATTTGCCAAATAATTTTAAAATAAAACTAATTTCATTACGTACATAAAAGTAAATACCTACCTACTATCAACTTTTATAAAATCCAATGTGATTAATTGCCAATGATAAAAAAAAACATTTATCATTGTTGCTTAGTGGCCAGTAGGCATAGATTATAGATACCTAAGTAATAAGGTGTTTTATTATTTTTTGACCAAAGTTGCATAATTGTATGCCAACATACCATTGAAAATATTATATCCATAATTTTTAATTCACATTATATTTAAGTATGTACAAAAGAAAACAAAATAAATCATTAGGTAATTGTTCTACGATAGTAAAAGAAATTAATAAATATAGGGTTAAATGTATAGTTTCTGTAACTTATATTTTACTTATTATTATAAAACCTATGAACAGTTATGGACTAGGAGACTCCGCTACAATGGCACTTTATTCACAATGTCTTTTAATCGATGACCGTACAATACGCGCAATCTAAGTCTTATATTAGTCACGGGTAACAATTTTTTTTTCAGAGCGCTGCTCTCTTTGGAATGTCTGCGTAAGGGTGTAACGGCTGTTTAGGCTACCAACTTCGAGACCATCACAAAAAAAAGTGCGGTAGGGGAAGTTTTTATTTTTCCTTTTTTTTATTTTTCTCAAAAAGCAAAATGTCGTCTGGGGGCATAACGCATTTTTCTTACGTGACGATTTCTGTCAGTTAACTCTACTTTAAGCCACGTCAAAGAACGTCGTTCGAAAATCAAATAAAACGTTAACTTAGTTTGTGCGTATTGTGTACCTACACGTGCGACTGTCTCTTAAGGAAGTAACAACTTGTCAGTTGCAATCTAACGATATTGTAAGAACAAGCGACATAAAGTGGCTCATGCGACTTCAAAAGTCATGCGGAAGAAAAACTGTACAGAGTTACTACAAAGCAACCATTTGCAGACAGCTTCAGAAGGATAAAATTCGTGGCCATTGTTAAGTTCAGTAAAAATGTATGTTTCGAATTAGTGTGTAAAACGAGCAAAGCAATGAAGTCGCTAAGCGACAGTCGCCCGTGTGCGCTCAGTCTTATATAATTCGTACATAATTATCTAAACATAATAAAAATGTTGGAAATTACATGGTTTTGATTTTTTATATTTTTTACACACGACACTGAAAACCAAAAAATAAAAAGAAATACTTTTTAATAACTATAGACTACGATACACTATTATTGTCAAAACTTTGATATTTTGGCTGTTTTACCAATATATCCATAAGCCTCAAGTCAAGAGCCAACTGGCATAGACAAGCAGAGTTGTTAAGCTCGCACCACACCTAGTTATGTGTAACGCTTTTTATTATCACACATAAACAATGAAATAGAAGATTGATTGAATCTAGCATACCTAGTAAGTTACCTACTAATATATAAATATTACAATAACTTCACGGTACGTATTTGTAATATATTTGGAAAAATAATAAACATGCCACAGATAATGCAGAACATCACTATTTAAAAACAAACTCCAAATATAAAAAAAGTTACACAAGATAAATAATAGAAAGGAAATTGATATTTCTTTTATCTAAATATTTTTATTTTCATAAACCAATATCGGTTCCAAGCTACCAATTAATTTAACATTTTACAATTTTATTTATAAATAATACAATACTTTAATGAATACATACTAAAATTAGATGTAATTTATTTATTTACAAATTATGAATAATATTTACAAAGTTGGGTGACCGTTTTAGGAATAACAGTGATGTTCACTATAAAAACGATAAAATAGCTAACCGTTATGTTAAATAACAGATGCTATTAACATTATGTACATGCTATATTTTAGGGTTAATCAAGAACTAGCGTGAACTAAAGACAAGACAGGAACGAAATGAATATTTAGTATTTTGTTTAAAACGTAGGTATTTACAGAGGTCATAAAGTAATAAATAAATTTTCTTCTTGATCAGTCAAATGTCTATCATCAATAATGTTAAATTTAAATCATAATAAGGTACTGCACTCATCTTCTTATATAAATTCGGCAAGACTTTCACATATATTTACAAAACTTACAAGTAATAAATTTAAATAGTCTATCAATGCACAAATTCGTTTACACCGCTCCCGTAATGAGTATTATCAACAATAACACTAGTGTAAGCGGTTTCTTGAACTGATGGACTCGGCGGTATTTTACCAAAATTCCCACCGAAGTTATTTTCAACAACCTGTCGGCCATTTTGATTCTGTCCATTATGACCGTAAAATGAAATTAGATTCGTATAGTTGTATTGTTGATTTGCAATTTCCGAACTTTCTATAGAGCTGCAAGAAGATGAACTAGCAGAAAACGGCCTTTGATTTTGAGGGTAGCTGACATAGTTATTTGGTAGTATTTCATTAGGTTCATTAGGGTAGCTTTCATTGTAAAACATCTCTTGGTACGTTCCGTTTTGTTGGTGGTGATATTCTTCCTGTGTTTCGTACGATGGGATGACAGGGATAGTATACTCTGGATAATTGTAGCCGCCACTAGAATCTCCACTGAATTCATTCTCGTTTATATGTATATGGTTTATTTTGTTATCCGTCAGTCTCGCGTGGGGCATTTGTGGTGATGATGTAGTGGTGGGGACGTGTGATGGCGTCGGTACATCGACGTGATTATTTAATTTAGGCGGACCTTGGTCTATGTTTAGTATTAGATGTTTTTCTTCAATGTCACTGTAAATAAATGCACTTATTATTTAACGTGAATTAGAGTTCAAAGTTGCTAAATAATTCAAAATAACGCAACGTGTAAAATGTTATATAGCATATAGCATAACGTTACAACGTACCTGAGTACATAGTTAACGGAGACGATGCAGTGCGGCCGCGACGACCGCGAGTTGTGGACGATAGTTGCATAGCTCTGCATCCACACCCAGCCTCCGGACTTCGTGAGGAACCGGTAGTAGCGAGAGGTGACTTGACCTTTCGTTAATACTGTCAATAAATTTAAAATTATGATTATCACAAGATCCTAAGTGATGAGTAAGATTCATAGAATACCAATCCATCCACGAGTTGTCCTAATAAATATTCTGGGATATGATAATATTACTAATATTGTTGTTTATGTAATTTTTGTTGCTGTTTTGTTATGCTATGCTTAAATTAAGTAATATGCGTATGTCAAAATAAATGATTATTCCTTCTTTTCCATGCAATAGAAACTGACGTAATGACCTATTTGTAGATAATCACAAATTACTTGTTTTTTTTGGAGAATGGAAACTGTCCTTAAAAATGTTTATAAAGCGATGAACGGGTTAGAATATCTATTTACTTAACTAAGTATAATAATAATATATTTTTTTTTATTTCAGTAAAAATGAACTGGATTAAAATTATCAGTAACCCTCCCTTTAAGCATACAATGCCTGTAATAGGAGAAACAGCTGTCAATAGCTTCTAAGTCGGGCTTTTATCTATAAGAAAAGACAATTATTTAACTTACAGGTACAATGTGAATATCTCATATGCAGTACATCTGTGCCGTGTATGTAGTGATAGAGGGTCTTTTCAATCAAATCTTGAGGTTCGTAGCCTGTTAAAGTTGCTACTCTGTGGACAAGCAAAAATAATATAAAGTTAGTTACACGTTTGATATATTATCCACTAGCTGTCCTCCACGGTTTCGCCAGCGTTCCCGTGGGATCTTATCTTTTCCCGGGATAAAAATATAGCCTATGTTACTCAGGGATAATGTAGCTTTCTAACGGTGAAAGAATTTTTAAAATCGGTCGAGTAGTTTTTGAGTTAAATCGTAACAAACAAACAAACAAAAAAATCAAATCTATCCTCTATAATATTGATAACGCCTCAGGACTATTCCTTACTGAACATGTCAATTTGTTCCGATTGTGGGTGTCATAAATAAGTATAGGTAGGTGTAGAAGTTATTCAAAAACAATTTAATATTTGCTCCTTCGTTTATCTTCCATCTCTAGATCTTTGTTCTATGTGAAAGAGCGTTTGTTGGTTTTTCTTCATGTAAGCAGCAGAAACGCAACGGATTTTTAACAGAAATAACATGTAGGCCGAAGACTTTAATTCGTTATAATATCTAACGTTATAAAGTCTTGCTTTTGCGTTATAATTCGATTGATCAATTAAATAAATCGAAAAGTAAAACAAATATATTCAGTACTAAGATAGACCCCGTAAGGCATCCTACTACTTGCACATAAATTAGAAACCCCTTAATGACGTAGTGGCTGTCAGTCTATCAAGGGTCCTAGTCCCTTTGGTGTTGGGGCCCTTTTTGTTGAGCTACCTAATTGGCGGAAGTTTTTCTTGTGTCAACAGATTTTTTCAAAGAACAATACCTACTCTGGGGGATGTTAAATTTTGTGTTTGAATAAAATAGGCAATCTTTTGGTATATGTTTAAACATTGGCAATAATTTTACCAGTATTTAAAATACGTTTTTTAGACCACGTAGACTCTGTGTCGTATTACACATTTTTTTCGCAAATTTCTAAATCGATACGAATAAATCCGATGTGCAAATAACGAAAATCGACTATCGGGATAAAAATGAATGATGAATGAAAGATTAAAGATGAAGTCATTGAGCTCAATAAAATGTTATTGTTTGATTGTAAATGTTAAAAACTTTTTTGGTTGGTTATGTAATGACTTTTTGCACGGTGGTAGGGTACTTTGTAGTACTCGACTGGCTGGCTACCACCCTCAAGTTGAAAATCTGTCGCCAAGCACCTGTTGGTGTGTTTCGGCAATTGCACTTGATAGCCAGTTCGCCTTTAAGGCATTGTAATAAGGTGTACAACACATTAGCAATCCCCTGGTATTGCCAATGTCTATAGGCGACGGTTGTCACTTACCATCAGGTGACCCGCCTGCCTCGTTGTCACTTGTGACATAAAAAAAAAAAAAAAAAAAAATGACAGATTTTGGCTCTAAACTGACTTATCATCACCACAAGATAAAACCGTGAGACAGGGCAGTTTATCCAGTTTACTTATATCACAGTGAAAGTACCATCAAGTCATTGATACGTCCCCCCAGTAAAGCGATAGCCACGTCGACACAATGTAAATATGCTTCCGTAATTGATTGATACTTTAACGGTAAATTTACCGGAACCCGATATTGAGTGGAGGGTTAAAAAACCGGAGATCGCAAGTGGCAATTATGTTGAGACGCGGCGCGGTGGAGGGTTTGACGCGTCATTACGCGCTTTGTTTTTTGTCGCAATGCGTTTTTGATGGACTGACAGGGGTGTATTGTAGGTATGTGATGTGTGGAGTGGACTATTACAAAGAAAAATTAATGAATTTAATGACAATTTTTTATTTTATTTTAAATTTTGGATAAGCTTGTGTTTGACCGTAATCTTATCAAGCTAAGTGATGACGTGGCCGAATGTGGTAAACACACAAATCCTAGACGGGAACTGGCTCTCAAGTGCAGTTGTCGGATGGAACACACCAATAGGTGCTTGGCGACAGATATTCAACTTAAGGGTGGTAGCCAGCCAGTCGGGTACTACAATGTACCCTGCCACCGTGCTATGGTTTCCTCACGATGTTTTCCTTCACCGAAAGCTCAAGCTCATTGTAGGATTCGAACCCACGACCTTCGCCACGATATCCAACGTCACTACTACTGAGCTATCATTGCCTTAACATGATTACAAAGAGATTTTTTTGTTTACATTGAATGGGCTTGCGTTTGGCTACTGACCCGTCCATGAAGGACGAAGATGAAGCCTAAGATGGAGCACGCTTGCCCAGAAGGTATTCACTCTGGCCTTGAAGATCCCCAGATTGTAGGAGTCTAGAAACAGACGCTGGAAGCAAGTTCCACTCCCTTGCCGTCCGCACCAAAAAAGAGGACGCAAAACGTCCGCATGGGATATCATTGGGACAAAAGTGCCAAGAAAACAATAGGATAACAATAGAATCTCACCATGGTAAGTGATAATGTGGCCGAATGTGGAAAGCACACAAAGCCTAGATGGGAACTAGCTCTCAAGTGCAACTGTCGAAACACACCAATAGGTGCTTGGTGACAGATTTTCAACTTAAGAGTGGACGCCAGCCTGTCGGGTACTACAATGTACCCTGCCACCGTGCTATGGTTTCCTCACGAAGTTTTCGTTCACCAAAAGCTCAAGCTCATTGTTGGATTCAAACCCACGATCTTCGCCGCAGTAGCCGACGTCAATACCATACCGTACCTATGTACTTAAGTGTGAGTGATAAAAATATAATATTAAAAAAAACCGAAACACTAATTCCACGTAGACTATATACTTTAATAATAGGATCTAATAATCAACATGTGCCCTATTAGATATTTTGTTTGGAAATTTGCAATTTATTTGAATAAATCCAATGTGGAAATAACGAGAATCGACTATCGGGATAAAAAGTTACTAAATCAGCATTTCTCACAAATCGAATACTGAGTCGAGTCAGCTGATTCTATCGGCGCCATTTTGCTGACGGCGCGGAAGAGATCGTACTTTGAGCTCACTTTGCACGTAGCCAGCTACAAAGGTTGTATATAATAAAAACAATAGTGTAAATTAAAGTAAACCTTATTGCATACAGATTATGTAATTTTAGTGGTAGGTATTTTCTTACATACTTCGTAAAATTATTAGTCATACTTTTTTATTCTATATTTACTTTTTCTAATTACGTAAGTTGTTGTTGTTTTTTTTTTATACCACGAGTGACAACGAAGCTGACGGGTCACCTGGTGGTAAGTGACTACCGTCGCCTATAGACATTAGCAATACCAAGGGGATTGCCAATGTGTTGTACACCTTATTGCAATGCCTTAAAGGCAACTGGCTCTCAAGTGCAACTGCCGGAACACACCAACAGGTGCTTGGCGACAGATTTTCAACTTGAGGGTGGTAGCAAGCCAGTCGAGTACTACAAAGTACCCTACCACCGTGCTATGGTTTCCTCACGATGTTTTCCTTCACCGAAAGCTCAAGGCCATTGTAGGATTCGAACCCACGACCTTCGCCGCGGTGACGACTTTTACTTATACTTGATTAAGTATGCGAATTTGTTTGATTTCATCGTGAAATATGATTCTGAATAGATATAATGAATTTATATCTAAGTTTTTAAACTTTTTCCATGGACAAGAAACTTATTTGAAGATTGTCATTCTCCTTTAAATAAAAACAAATAGACACCTACCACTGACAAAATGTCTACTATCAAAATAGACAAAAGGTAGCAGAGGCTTATCGAGAATCTTGCCAAATAAAGGCAAAGGTATCGCGTTGCGAACATCTGTCGCTCAGGTGTGCTCACAGTCAGTCACAGCCCACAGCGGACTTCGATTTGCATATCTGCACTCCAATGTTTTGAAACACTACACCTCTTTGTTCATGTGTTCCTGGTTGCTACTCGTGATAAATCTTTAACTATTGTGTACCCCGCGGCATCGCCTGTGTTTAGAGATCATTATTACTCTTCTTTTTGATGCTTCATTTTTGCATTAATTTAAAATACATAGGTAGCTTAAATATTTTTTTTACTTTACTCATACATAACCGCTTTTTATCGAAGTAACAATCGATTCTATACAAACTGCCAGGTTCTGTATATTTATACTAAAAATAATGACGCAAAAAGCATATAAATAGTTGTTATTCTGTGTGCTTTTTTATCATAGTTATTGCTAATTCTTAATGTGAACCGATAGTAAAACTGTTTTTTTTATTTGAGGGCAACTCTATTAAAATAGTGAATATAATAAAATTAAATATTTTCCTATTCATTTAAACTTTCGCATACTTACATAAAGACTGACGCTAAGCTTAATCCGCTTAACTAGACTATTTGCTGAGCAAACCACATTACATAAATAATAACTAAAATTCTTAAAAATCCAAAATCTTTAGTTGAGAATCTGTCGCCAAGCACCTATCGGTGTGTTCCGGAAGCTGCACTTGAAAGCCAGTTCCCATCTAGGTTTTGTGTGCTTCACCTTTGGCACCTTACCATGGTGAAATTGTGAGACACAAGCTTATCTAAAATAAAAAAAACCTTAAATTCTGCAACCCGATCGAAGTGAGTCCGCTAGTCGACATTATACATACACAACGAAGAGTACAGTTCTCCGAAGCTTAAGCCACGTATTGTTAAGGTCGGCCGGTTTACGCGCCACTGATTGCCGTGAACTAATAAATGTTGAACTTGCCTTGTGTGCTGTTCCACTGTTGCCGATATAGACATTTTAATGCCACTAATATTTTATGCAAAGAAAGCAAGGCGATGATAGCTCAGGGTTGGTGACAGTGGGTACGCGGCGAAGGTGAAGAAGCTGAGATTGAGCTTTCCGTGAAGGGAAACATCGTGAGGAAACCATAGAACGGTGGAACTCGACTGGCTGGTTGGTTGAAAGTCTGTTATCAAGCACCTATCGGTATAATCCGACAGCTGCACGTGAAACCCAGTTCCCAGTTCTAGACTTTGTGTGCTTACCACCTACGGGTACGTCATCATCATGAGATTGCTGTCAAACAGAAAGTAATAAAACCAAGACTAAAACGATCATACGCTTTCACTGTTAAAAAATATCAGACCCACTCTTGCTAAAGTAGAAATTAGCTGAGGAGTGTTTTCAGAAGTTGCCAAAAAACAGCATAGGTAACAAGTTTTCCAAAATGCGCGAAACTAACTACTGAGGGTTTTATCTGCTGAAGACACTCCACTTTCGCTTTCGGTCACAACATAATCTTTATATGATATAGAAGTAAATGTCTGTTAACTGATACCCTGATTAATGGAGAGGTTGTTTGATTTAAGTGTCAAACGTTGCGTTATATCTGCCGAATTTAGTATGGTAGGACCACGGTAAGACTTATTGAATCGGCGGGAGGAGACACAGGGCTGTTAATATCTCACTAACACTAATATTATAAATGTGAAAGTTTGGATGGATGTATGTTTGTTACTTAATCACACCAGAACGGCTGAACGGATCTGGATGAAATTTGGCATAGAGATAGATTATAGTCTGGAATAGCACATAGGTTACTTTTTATCCCGGTAAAAGATAAGATCCCGCGGGGAAACAGTTAGTTACAATATATATGTGTATATGTATAGTTATAGTTAATTGTTTTTTTTGTCAGCGTTAACAAATTAATGTAGAATAATGAATGTGTCGGAAAACCGTGTCGGGTGCAGTGGAAACGACGCGTCGCAGGGCCGGCGTTCAGTATTGTTTAAGCGATACAGAGTTATGGCTGCGTTCTGCGTTCTCGGAATGCCATATAAATTATCGAGCAATATACGAGCGAAGGGACGTACTTTAAAACAACAACATTTACATTGGTTTTTAAATATTTTAATAATAGGAAATAACAATATTAGGATATTTTATGAGATGTGACATGCTTTAAAGTTGAGGCCTTCTCCATGTCAATATTGGGGATGGTCGGGTACAATCAATTGAGAGTAAGACGGGAATTTACACTTGTAATGTATTTAGTTAGATTGCTGCGTGGCCTTGATCATAACCCAGGAGTGCTGCAGCGCCTGAGTATATGTGTGCCGGACCGCTACGTGTGGAAGTACTGCTGGCCGTACCGACTGCCAGGACCAACCTTCGCGCCAAAACACCACTCACCCGCGCTATTCGTACTATTAACTAACTTCAAACCAATACGGATATATTCACATGTCATTTGAGTGAATTCGCAATATTTCTATTAGTCTTTTTATGTTATAAATTATAATATAGATTAGTTAGTTTGTATGTTATAGTAGGTACCTATATTGTTCTTTTATTTTTGTGTGTTTTATATTGTATATTTTGTGTAGTTGTTGTTAATCATAATTATATTTATAAGTTTAAGCCCTTCTATCGCATTAGGTACCCACCTGTAATGATAGTTAAGGAGTTTGTAAATAAATAAATAAGTATATTGAAAAGTAGTATGGCTATACAATCTGATTTCCATAGTAAAAGCTCTGCTTACTTTACACACTGTGAAGGATTTATAACTATATTATTCATACGATAGCAGCTTAGTTCGCACGTGCTTAATTACCTAATCATCATTCATACGTCATTAATTCATAGAATTAAATAAAAAACTTTGAACTCATAAGTTCATTTTAATATTGAAATTCTATGTAAAAAATTAATCGAGGCCTCGGGTGACCGGCGGGCGGGGAGCTTTTTCCGCCAACGCATCAGCTTGGCCATCCAAAGAGGAAACGCTGCCAGCCTTCTGGGAACCTTGCCGATCGGCAGCAGCGGCAGCCTCGAAGATGTTTTTTATGTATTGTAATTGTACATTTGCATGTATATTTTGTACATTTGTTGTAAATATTAAATTCTATTATATTTATTTATTAAATTAAATATATTTATTTTCTGCCATAATACGCATTTTTATTAAGGTTTTTGCAAATAACCACAGAACAAATAAAAAAGTTAGACGGAGCGTACCTACGTAAACAATGAAGTGAAGCATCAAGCGTGACTCGCGTCGCACAGGAACGTGATCGGCTTCCTTAACTGTGCTTCACTTTAAGTGCGCGGGGCTCTGTCTACTTTTTTTTTGTTCTGTGAGTGAAACCAGATAAATAATAATTGAATGTAATAGGTGTAAGTTGTTTTCGAAAAGAGTAATTGCTGAGTTTATTGCCGGCTCTTCTCAGCAAAAGCAGAATTCCGAACCGAGCATTAGAGCCTAGACTATTCATAAGTGCTTGTAAAGGCTTATTTGAATAAAAAATCACTTTTATTTTCATTATTAAAAGAAACTATTATAACTTATTCGCACGCGTAGTCAGTAATTACGTATTTACTCATTAAAGACACCTAGATTATATAATTCAGGAAAAATAGACATCTCAAACATATTTCCTAATCCGTATGTATGGATATGAAACGAACATCTCTCCGTAGCGTTCATTGAGCGCGACTCTCGCGTGAAATCGGTTCGCGTCGCGCCGCCTTGCGACACGGTGTCGATACAACCCGATTGTATTATTTATTTTATTTTGTAGTTTAAGTTAATCATTATAGAGTTTTTAATTGAACGCATGAGATTATGGTATCATTATATTAACCATAAGAGTAACATTTTAGGAAGAATATAGGATACAAACTGTTTCCAATTTTTCTTGGTAAAAGAAAAGCTCGTCAGTAGCTTCTAAAAAAAAAAATCGGTCCTAATTCTCTTATTATTAAAAATAAGTAAACTAGCATTCTGCTCTATGGTTTCATCAGCGATTATCTAATTTACCGACTCAGGGATTGCATTTTGAAAAGGCACATTCTTAGATGTCTACATTAGAAATGTGCATTATATCAAGTTTTTAGCTAAAGTGGTTTAGACTGTGTTTTGATAGGTCAGTAAGTTAGTATTTAGTTTTATTTATTTTTGGCGCCATAACACGCAAATATTGTCAAGTTTAATTAATTAAGTCGAAGTTGCTTTTGAAAAGTAATTGTTGAGAATATTGCCTGTAAAAGCAACCTTCCGAACCTTGCGCTCGATGACTATTGATAAGTGCTTGTAAAAGCGTATTTGAATCTAAATAATTTAACTTTCAATCTTCTAATAAATTTATTAACCCATAGATACAATTTGCCGGGAATGAATAAACAACATTGCATAATTATAAAAAAACGAAAGAGCCTTACAGTAGTCGCATATGATGTGTAACATCTGACATTTCACCTTTGAGGCTGTATGGGCTAAAACCCTTTGCCTCCACTACAATAGAGGAAATGTCCCTATCTGACAGCCTACTCTGTCAAGCAAGCCGCTTTAGACACTTCTGTCACCACAGATGGCAGGAAAACGAAAGGAAAGATTAAAATTAAAAAAATAAAAATTAAGAAGATACACATACCTGGCATCCAAGAAGATGAGCCGCATATCTAACGAAGCTCTGAACATAAACATATTTGAGTGTAGCTTCAGTTCTGTGACAGCTGAGGGGGGGAGCGAGTGTCCCACGGCTACTAACCCCAGTGGGGCAGAACCTTCCCCGAACCTTCGGGCTCGAAGGTAACCGGAACAGTGTATGACCTAAGACAAAAACAAATTAAAGAAGTTTGATACGCGTATTGTTGACACAGGCCACATAAAAAAAATAAAAAATCAACGACTGCAATAAAAAAAACTGGCCAAGTGCGAGTCAGACTTACGCACGAAGGGTTCCGTAAAAAAGGCAAAATAATCACGTTTGTTGTATGGGAGCCCCCCTTAAATATTTATTTTATTTTAATTTTATTATTAAAGTTAAACTCAATATTTTGTGAATATTTCAAGAGCCTAACTGTTGCCATTATTGATATCGAGCAAAAAAGGGCAAAAAAAATCAATCGCGTTTGTTGTATGGGAGCCCCCCTTAAATATTAATTTTATTTAGTTTTTAGTATTTGTTGCTATTGCGGCAACAGAAATACATAATTTGTGAAAATTTCAACTGTCTAGCTATCGCGGTTCTTGAGATACAGCCTGGTAACAGACAGACGGACGGACAGACGGACAGCGAAGTCTTAGTAATAGGGACCCGTTTTTACCCTTTGGGTACGGAACCCTAATAAAGTGATGTAGGACCTCTTTTCAGGTATTGTTTTTAAATCGTTAAAAAAGAAGTACATTGCTACCCAGATTTAAATAAAAATAGACCAAGCTCAATAAAATAACTTCAAAAACTAAAAATGTGAGAATTATATATAAAAACAATGGGGTGAGGACGCCAATCACCATCCCCTCACGTTTGACAAACAACTAATAACAACACCGGGCGAGCGCACGCTCAATTATACAAACATACTGAGTGGGAATTAACATTAGAGAGGGTTTGAAGCAACAATAACGTGGATTGGGTTAAGGGATTTGCGCATTATGGAAATTTATAGGGCGGTCGTGGGCATAATTACAGCATTCATTCACTATGAAAGGCAACCAGATCGTTAACATATGCCAAAAACAAAAATGGGCCAACAATTGATCCCTGAGGGACACTACCTACCAGTACCACTTTTGTTGGCTACTAGACTACTTATCTAGTCGAGATGATAAAAGCAAGATCAGGTAAACAATAATTACCACACTTTATGCAATGTTTAGAAATTGATCCGCAATTAACACTCTCAAATAGAAAATCTGTTGCCAAGCATCTATGGGAGCGTTTCGTCAGTTGCACTTAAGAACCAGATGCCTTCTAGGCATTGTAAAAAGGTCACATACGCTATCCCCCTGGCATTGCTAATGTCTATAGACGATGGTAGTCACCTGCCATCAGGTGACCCGCCAGCTGCTCGTCATTAGACTTCTGACGTAAAAAAAAAACATAAGCCTAACATTCATAATTTTGCAAAGGTTCCAGAAGACGTGAAAAAGGTGATAATAGACATATGAATTAGATTACGGATATTTACTTTGCAGTTGTGCAGCTTTTACTCAATATTATTATTTGTTTATTCCACTACGTCTTAAGAATAATATAAGATTACCCGAAAGATAAATAAATAGGTTTGATATTAAAACATTTTTACGTATACTTCTTAAACTTACTTTGTAACCAGATGTTGTGAGACCAGCATTCCTCTTGGCGAGAACACACTTCATCCTGATGAAGAAGGCTCTTTCACATTCGATGTCTACTGTTGGACCCCATGTGCCACCAACTGGGTAACTATGGAAGCAAAATATGCAATGTTGAAGCAGTTTCGTAAAAGAAAATTTCGTAAAACTTCCATTTACCCGAGAGTTTTGGTAGAAGACCAACAAACTTCAATTTTTGGGAAAGAAATAGTTGCAGAAAGCCAAGAAACAAGAGGAAGGTTTGAACCTCGTGGTAGTTTCTAGGGCATTATAGATTTGGAAGATGCTGCTGGTTAAACGGCGGGCTGAAGACAGTGTTAGATCAGTGTCTGCTACAAATCGCAACAAGATGGGGCATTTCTATTCCGAGTATCCGTGTCCAATATGAAGGTACCTAATAATATTGTCTTTGCTGTAGAATTTACTATAAATGAGGTCTTTATAAAATACTCACCCAAGAGAAGGATATTGATGACCAAGATATGAATGTGGATGCTGCAAACTGAGCACCGCGTTCATCTCCTCATGGTCTGACTGATGTATATATTCGTATATTGAGTTGCCTGTTAGTTCCACCTGGGAAAAAAAAATATAAATTGATTTATCGGTCGGATCTTTTACTGTCAGATATTTTGCGTTACTAGTACCTACTAGATACAAGCTGCTCGAGACTATCTGATTCCAGAAAAATAAGGGATAACTAGAGTGACGAATGCCTTCGACAGATCCAGAAACTTATACAGATCCCATTTTCATATTATTGTGATGCTAGACTTGAAATAGCATCTGTGAATTTGCTACAAGTATATCTAAAACAAAATTGTCTGGCAGAGATGAGACATAGAGATTCCAAAACTCTAAACGGTTATTAATTCTTTCAGAGTAATTTAGATCTCCCAACAACGAAATAGGTAATTGTCTGGAATGTTTTTGGTCACGCTTTGTGAATAGGTATACAGATAGTAAATATTACTTAGGCTCAGTAGTCGATCTTTTAGAAAACAATAATGAAGATGAATTAGGTCGACGAGGAGTTAGGAAAATCTTTGACATGCATAGAGAAACCTTTCTTTACCATTTAGGCTTTGGAGATGTCGGTGATACGTTCTAGTGGGTGACCATTTACCATCAGATGTTCGTCACGTCTCTTGTCAGCTAGACTTAAAAAAGAGAAGTTCATAAATACCTGACTTAGTCCAAGATGCACCGAGGCCGTTTCACTAATATACATTATCTTGCCATCAGGTGCCACCACGAATATGAAACCATCTAAAGTCTGTAGTAAATGTGAGCCTAGTTCCCGAATCGATAATTCTCTAGGTTGTGGTGGTGGTGGTGACGCTCCCCACGCATCCCCAAGACCTATTAAAAATAAATTCAAGCTAATTTTTATGTTTTTTAATTTGGATATCACACAAAGCCTAGATTTTCATTTTGAGGCTGACAGCTAGGGAAGTGAGACATTGCTATGGTTTCCTCACGATGTTTTACTTCACCGAAAGCTCAAGCTTATTATAGTAATTGAACTCATGATGACCTTCGTCACGACATTTAACGTCACTACAACTGAGCTCTCATCGCCTTGAACACATGAAGTAATGAGGGTGCTCTATCATGAGATCTCTTGATTAGAACAATAAAAAAATTATTAACTCACCATCAGGAAACACCTGACGCATCTTCAAATAACTCGTAGTCAGTCTTATAACGGACGCTTTGTCCAGCTGTGACGTAATAGCAGAAGGCAATGGCAATAGTTTGGCTAGCTCCAGAAATTCCGCGTTCTCTTTCTCTCTTCTAGACCGTGCAGCATTCTTGCTCTTTTCTTTCATGATGGCCGTCGCGTTGTACGGATGGTGCCTCGCGTTCTCTTTGCGGCAAGCTGCGAGAAAAATACATTTCATGGGAATCCTAAAGTTATTCTTTTTTGCAAATTATATCCTCCCCACTTAATGAACCCATGGCTCGGGGGAGTTCGTCGCCCAACAGAAGGGCCCGAGTGTTCCCACTTGTTGTTTAAAAGGTTATGAAGGTTGTAGAAAAGCTCTGGTCCTCATCATCATCTAAGAAGAGGGTCTAACAGGCCGGGAGCTGATTTGGTCGTGGAAGAATGTGAATGCGCGTGTGACCCAGTACATGGCGACGAGAGGAACACCGTGGGGTTTGGGATGGTAGGAGTCCAACTAAACCTTTCTTTTGCCACGCATGAGAAGTATATCAATGAGGATTTCCCCACAAAAAAAGAAAAGATAATTTAAATTTTGGAAATTGTCTTCCTGGATATTTTTTTACATACCGAATAGAATATTTTGATTAAAAAAAATGTATAAATAACAAATTGTGTTCCGAAACAAATTATAGTTAACCATGTTAGTATAGTTCAATCAAAAGGAGTTATTTTTTAAATATATTATTTATTTTCACCCAACCTGCACCAAGAAATAATAAATGCATTCAAAATTATTCCATTAGCAACGCTAACAATATCACATGCATATTTATAACGCGACAAGACTCGAGCAGAAAACACCTTTGCAAAAAAAAATCTCAGCCATAGACAAAAGCTCGCATCGGCGGGAAAACAACATCGTAGAAATGAATTATTCAACGGTAACCTTAATTCTTACAAATGATTTTGGCGGCTTAGAAGAAAATGTATTGCCCCCTACCGTTGGTTGAAAACGACAATAAACACAACATATGGGCTACATTTATAGAAACTGGCCGTAAACTATCGTCTAAAAGCTGGTGTTCGATTGGAATAATGTTCGCATTTCAAATTTAATTTGAGAGTATTTTTGTTTTATGGTCAGTGATTGCTGATTAGAAAATATTAATGTTACCATTTTTTAATAAACTTAGGTTGCTTGCTCAGTGAAAAAAATCTGTTATATTGATGAGTAAGAATATAGACAGACACTTTAATAAGCTTTAAAAATAAATTACTCACGATAGTCCATGATATCAAACTCTGTTTTGCTGAACAATTTTCTGCACGGATATTTCATTATAATTTATTAAAAAAAAAACTTAGCAAACTTCAAACATCGAACACGCGCCGAAAAATAAAAAAAATAAGGTACACCTTACACGAACAGGTTCAAAAGCGTACTGGCTGGGAACACCTTCGTTTCCTATGTCCGTTTCCGAAAAAAAAAACGACAGGTACACAACAATAGAGTTCTTAAATAAGTGACAAATAAAAGGCCCCGTATAGCGATTTGACAGTTTTGATGTAGAACCGATTGATTTGTTTTGTGTAATGTGATAATGTTGTGTTATCTGTTTGTGTGTTTATATGCAGGTCTTTAGATTAGTGGACTTTTTTTCTTAAATTGTAACTTAAAATATGATTGAAGGGTGTTCAATTTTTTTTTAAATTAATTGTTTTAATGATTATAATTTTATTTACAACAAATGTACAAAATATACAAACAAATGTACAACTATAATATATAAAAAACTTCTTCGAGGCTGCCGCTGCTGCCGATTGATTGATTGATTGTTTTAATTAAATACTCGCGTTGACTTATGTATTTTTGTTATAATACTGTCATCAATAAAATTACGAAACAAACGTTAAGATTATGAAGTTATTATCACGCTTGTAATTCGGGGGTTAAGTTCTAGTCGATATAGAAAGCTTCGGGGGAGGCCAATGTCCGTCAGTGGACGTTTTTTTAAACACAAGTTTAAACAAATTAAGAGGTGTCACAAACTGAATGATTATCCTATCCAAGTCCATACATGTTATTTTATACACCTAACATAAACACATGGACGCTCAAATAATTTATCGATTCAAAAACATTTATAAAGAACTTTATGATTCAAGTGTATAATAATAATACATCCATTATGCACGATCACACGTCGTTTATTTTCTATAGTCTTTTCAAATGTATAAAAATCAATAGGACAGTGATGAATTTGCATATCAGTGGCCATCTAGGCTGAGGAAGAAAAGAGCAACGTCGCAATTTGATTCGTGTAAAAAAAAGAAATCGAAATTTGAATCTCGAATAATGTTCTTTTGATTCAATTCAAATCGCATTCTGTAGGCACGCACGGCTATGCCCCTAGTCTATAATAATTATTTTTTTTAGAAGGTTTTTGGCTTGGTTTCTAGACCTTTAAGCCATTTCTTTATTTGATTCTAAAATCATAGATTAGTTACGTATTTCTACAAATCATATTGTTGTTTCTATACAACTACAAGTTGACAAAAAATATTCCCACGACAAACTTTGCAAGAAAAAAGACGAATTTATTGGGGACGGTTATGACTCCATTGTATTAAGGGATGGGTCCTTTCTAAATGAACTGACAATATAATATTTTGATGGTATATTTGTTTACATAAAATAAAGGTACCTATCATATTTTAAAGCAATGATAGCAGGTTAAAATGAACTTCGGAGAAAGAAAACATAACATGGCGTTACCATTGAACACATCATTGAAAATATGTAAATACATATTATATTTCGTCCGTAACTTGGTCTTCAAATCTCTTTAATTCAATTCAAATTATTGGCTTAAACTGATTTAGTTTTAAGCATTAGGAACTTAAAGACTATCAACTCAACGCGTGAGTAGGTCATACTAAAATTCAATTCAAATATTAGTATATACTTACGAATAAAAATAATAGAGTAGCTGCACTATTCTCTTCAAAGCTATTGTCCTATGGAAGAATTCCCATAGAAACAATAACTATAACCAGCCCTGTGTAGCGCACACGTGCGGTAATCCTGCGGATCCGGGTCTCGGATGGACGGGTGGTCTCTGCATCATCAGCAGAGATTTGTTTCGAGTGGGACAGGATCAGGAGAAGCGCGTTTTTATTGTTTTTAGGGGTGCGCGGTAGTGTGGAGCGTGTGCGTTAATATAGCAGGGCTGGTTAGACGTATTATTCACGAAATTATTAAGCAAGAGAACTTAGTACTGATATAATTGTTTGAATGAATAAAAATAATAAAAAATAAAATATCCTCGGACATTTTTCACACACGGCTATCTGATCCCAAACTAAGCAGAGCTATATTATAGGTACTTTTTTTGTAAATAACATACATAAATAGATAATTACACCCAAACAGATATGTTCATGCACACAAATGTCTATCCTGGATGGGAATCGAACCCTCGACCTGCGGCGTGATATTAACCAACCACGCCAACAGGCCCGGCTCGTAAAAAGAGAAAGTTATAATTTGATGTAGGTACGAAATGTTTTTATGACAAAATATTAATTCTGATTTGATAGGATCCGTCAAATAAACAAGTTAAAGAAAATTAATCACAAAACAGAAATTAAAAGTCAATCAAAATTCAACACAAGAAAAAAAAATTTTAAGAAAAAAGTTTGGAGTTCCATAGACGAATAAAAAAAACAAAACGCAGTCCTTGTTCCGAATCCGGAAATGTTTTCATTGCAAAGATTGTAATATTGTGAGACATAACAGATGTCACTTTCTTTTATGACATAATCCAACCAGCTTAATTGGATAACATTACCTCAAGCCATCTGTAAAAGATTAGAAAGATTTAAAACTCGTCAAGAGTGAGTTAGGGTTATGTGAAAAATATTCCGTATAACATTCAAATTTTTAAAAGGTTGACTACTTTTTAGGGTTCCGTACCCAAAGGGTAAAAACGGGACCCTATTACTAAGACTTCGCTGTCTGTCCGTCTGTCTGTTACCAGGCTTTATCTCAAGAACCGCGATAGCTAGTAAGTTGAAATTTTCAGAAATTATGTATTTCTGTTGCCAATATAACAACAAATACTAAAAATAAAATAAATATTTAAGGGGGGCTCCCATACAAAAAACGCTATTTTTTTGCCCTTTTTTGCTCGCTATCATCATCAGGCTGTATCTCAAGAACCGCGATAGCTAGACAGTTGAAATTTTCACAAATTATGTATTTTTGTTGCCGCTATAACAAAAAATACTAAAAACAAAATAAAATTTTTTTTTTTTTTTTTATATTCGATAGGCTTGTGTTTGACCACAATCTCACCATGGTAAGTGATGATGTGGCCGAAGATGGTAAGCACACAAAGCCTAGATGGGATCTGGCTCTCAAGTGCAACTGTCGGAACACACCAATAGGTGTTTGGCGACAGATTTTCAACTTGAGGGTGGTAGCCAGCCAGTCGGGTACTACATAGTACCCTACCACCGTGCTATGGTTTCCTCACGATGTTTTCCTTCACCGAAAGCTCAAGCTCATTGTAGGATTCGAACCCACGACCTTCGCCGCGGTATTCGACGTCACTTACCACTGAGCTATCATCGCCTTATTATAAATACTAAAAATAAAATAAATATTTAAGGGGGGCTCCCATTCAACAAACGCAATTTTTTTGCCCTTTTTTGCTCGATATCAATAATGGCAACAGGTAGGCACTTGAAATATTCACAAAATACTCAGTTGTATTTTTACTTTAATAATAAAATAAAAATAAAATAAATATTTAAGGGGGGCTCCCATACAACAAACGTGATTTTTTGCCTTTTTTACGGAACCCTTCGTGCGCGAGTCCGACTCGCACTTGGCCGGGTTTTTTCTTTTTTTACTTTTCAGCGTTAAAAATTTTACACCACGAAACAAAATTCGGATTTTCATAAACTTAATAATCAGTAAAATTAAGTAAATAATAATTATTATTACTATTAACGCCTATAGACTGTAATTTTTACTGACATCAAAAATGCAGTAGGATCACAATTCAATAAGAAAATACTTTAAATATTCCTTCAAAAATCTATTTGAGTTGTTGTACTCAGTAAGTTTTCGTTTTTCTAAATGTAATAAGGTATGCTAATTGTCAAATCTCTAAAAGAGATTACATTGCGTGGGAACGTGTAACAAGTCAATAAATTTCCGCGCCAAAAGTCAATATCTAAGGTCTAAGGTTTTTTTTTCATTAAAGAGGCAAGGATCGAGTGTGATAATGCCATTGTTTCTGGCCGCAAAAGACGGACGCACGTGTCTATGGCGGGATTTACCGTGTTTTGTTTTGTTGTTTTTTTCTGGGCGTAGTAGACCTTTAGTAGACACCTGTTGTGTCATTCATAAAGTTTGTACGTTTGCAATGATTCAGTAATTTGCGTTGTACGTGGGAACCGACTGGTGACATCTTTTGTTTATGAATGAATGAATCGTCTTACATTTAAAACAATACGTCGTGCAATATTTATAGAGGACTAGAGGTGTGATGTAACAAATGAGTTAACTTTTTTAATTTTAATAATGCTTATAAAATTCTCGAATTAATTTATCGAGGGCCTATAAGGCACATTTTTTTTAAAAGAACCTCCATAGACAAACTCAAACAGTTTCACTGAAAAAGTTTTTTTTACCAAACGTGTTTTGCCACTTTTAGCAATAACACTTACAACACAGCTAGTTCCATCATTGAATTCTCGGAACAATAACTAGCAATTGAATTACTACATAATATTAATTCTACGTGACTTTACTTTAAGGTAGTGTTGCCCAAATTCAGTCTTGGTCTTGCAGTCTTGGTCTTGTTCTTGCGTTTTTGCAAGACCAAGACCAAGAACAAGACCGCGTATTTTTAGCAAGACCAAGACCAAGACTGGCCGTGCAAGACTTGAGCAAGAACAAGACATAGCCTGCAAGACTCTTGCGTCTTGCAGCTAGGACTTAGCGCTATTTCACTGAGTAGTTAGGTGTAACAGTTCGGTGTATAGGTAGGTACGCTTAGGAATTCTATGAGACGCAAAAAACTGTATCAAAGAATATGAAAAACTGGACCTATGCGCATTACGACTAATACCATAAACATAGCGAATAAAAAAATATCTATTAAAATCAAACTGAGTGCATGCATAGTTATGTTTTAACCATCGGCACTTTGATAATGCGGCATCAAAGGTTTTGTACTTACTTCTCAAAGAAATTTGCCGCTTTTCGGAAGTACATGGTTATGATACACGCGCCGGCGGCTTCTTTTGAAATCTAAAACAATCGTTGCCGCTACGCCGAAATCATAACATTTGTGACACTATTTGATTGCCGCCATAGGGCGTAGGTATACTCATGCAAAATAATTTCGAATTTTTTTAAGAGTACCTACAGGTGTTCCAAAGAATAAATAAGTTTCAGAGTGCTTAGAATGAAAATGAATACATTATACTGATCACGCAAGTAGTATTATGATTAGGATAAAATGGTAAGGATAGGTAGTAGATGTCATATTAATTCATTCTAGTAAGTATATATTATAATATTGATTACTTATATGGTTTTAAACTAATTACTTAGGTACTATTATTGTACATTTAGTCATTATATTTCTTAAGTTTTTACAAGAAAAAATAGCAAAAAAGTGTTCAAATATTTTTAATAAATATTGTAGCCACTTTTAAATATACTTGAAACGTGTAAAAAAATTCTACAAAACTAATAAAATAATATAAAAAGCGTAGGTACTTACCTACTAATAAAATAAAAAGCCTGCGATAAGAGTATTGTATTACTTACCAGCCCGAATATCTCTGAGAGAGATGATGAGAGTAAGTATTTACTAGCTGTGCCCGCGACTTCGTCCACGAGGAATAGTAACTTTGGAGGTATAGTGACGTTCAGGACTTATTTATTTATTTTAAAAATTTTTTTATTTATTTAAGTAATTAGAAAACATAGAAATAGGTTAAGTGATGAGTCAGCCAGATGGTTACTATGTATTAATTCTTGGTCAAAAAAATTGATATAAAGTATCATAACCTAATGATAAAGCTGTTGATTTGTGTTGTATTTTATTTTTTATTCAAATAAATGATAAATCGTAAAACTCTTTTATTAAATTTCTTATAAGTTGAGGGTTCAATCTCTTTCTAGACAGATAAGTATTGTTCTTTAAAATACAGTCAAGTTATTGCAATTAATTTGTTTTTTTTACATGTTTTAGCAAATGTAAGCTTATAAATCATAAATGTTTATTAAGAAACAGTTACTTCCATGGAAAACGACATATAGGTCAGTTGATTTTTCGAATTTCTTATCAAATCTTCAGTTATTTATTAATCTGCTTGATCTTTACTATGGCTATGTTAATTCAAGCTCACAATGTTCCAATTCTAATACGTTTTTCTAAGATTTAAAGTAAACTTTAATAAATAGTAATAGACTAATAGGTAATTGCAAGACTTGCAAGACTCTTGCTGCAAGACCAAGACCAAGACCAAGACTGGGAGCGCAAGACCAAGACCAAGACCAAGACCAGGTGTATTGGCGCGAGACCAAGACCAAGACTGGCTAAGTCTCGTCTTGTTCTTGCATTTGGGCAACACTACAGTTTAAGGCATGAGTCACAATTTTCACTTTACAAATGATATTTTAGATTCCCACGTACAGCAGGAAACAAGTGTAAAGAATTTTAAAGGAGACAATAACATTTTTTCGCACTGCTGTGTCAGAAATTGCATTAGAGTATACAGTTTACAGCAAAAAAGACTTTGTTTCATGTGAATACAATACAAATTTTATTGAATCTTAGATTGATTTTAATAAATGAACAACATTTTGTCAATGAATTTTTATATGTAAGAAAAGTTAGTTGAAAGAGAATGCATCTCGTTTATTTGGTAAACGAAACAGATTTATCTGTTAAGTTTACTTCATCTCTAGGCTGTATGTGCTTATCAACATAGGCCACATTATAAAAAAAAACATGTAGTGCGTAAGTATATCAACAATGTAGGTATACTTTTTTTTAAAATTTTAATTACCTGGTTACTTGCAACTTTGAGTCAAGTCTTATTTTATTTTCCAAAACACTGCACTATGCATCACTTTAATTCACTGTAATGTCTAGTCCTCGTACGTGCATGTCCAGTCAGGTTTTAGTAAAATTGGCGGCTGTTCCACTAAAACATTCACTGACTTTTTGGGACAACCTGAAAAGTCACGATACACGAGAGATTGATTTGAGAAGATTGATATTTATTGGGCACAATGCCACCAATATTATTCAATAAAACTCAAAATACAGCAATTTAATGAAAGAACAGTCATGTCCCACAAGTACCGAAAACTTATCTACTATTGCTCGATATACAGACTTATGCACATAACAACAAAGTATAAATCATATGAGCTACAAAATAAAAATAAAGACCAAAGGTGTAAAAACATTCCATAATTTACAGGAAAAGGTAATATATCAACATCGGTGGCTAGTTTTTTCATAGCAATATATTTCTGTTCCGGCGACGCAGGATTATTGGATTAACATGCGAGAAACAAGAGTTATTGGTGTTGGGGGTGCTGCTAATCCAACGCACTTTCATTGAAAACATCTGGCAATTTTTACTATGCGTTCCCAAAAATTCTTGCGTCCTGACTTATACCAGTTTTCCGCCCCGCGGTTTCACCCGCGTTCCTGGATCTTATATTTTCCCTTTTCTTATTTATTTTCTTATATTATTATAAAAGTATCCTATATGTTATTCCAGTATATGATCTACCTGTGTACCAAGTTTAATCAAAATCCATTCAGTATTTTTTGCGTGAAAGAGTAACAAACATCTTCATATACATCCAAACATACTTTCGCATTTATAATATTAGTAGGATGCAGTTGGTAAAGTTGTCTTTTACTTAAATATCCTGGGACATTCCCAAACTAAGCAGGATTGTACTATGGTAACTAGACAGCTGATGCTAACATTTGCCTACTACTTTTAAAATGCAGCATTACAACTCTAGGGAAAGGATGCATACTTGCACTGTAAGGAATTAGGAAAAAAGTGGGCGCGTCTTCGTAGATGGCACTAGATAATTGCAAGACTCAAGACTACTGGACTCCTGGACGGGAATCAAACCGACTATGTTATGAACTACGTCAACCGGTTTTGTTGTGGTTCTTGTGGTGGATTTAATTTATTGTCTTGTATTCTCATGGTTACAACTTTTTAACCCATCAATAATCCTTCCTACTATCTTACTAATATTATAAATATGAAAGTTTGGATGGATGTATGTTTGTTACTCATTTACGCCAGAACGGCTGAATGGATCTGGATGAAATTTGGCATAGAGATAGATTATACATATAGTATATAAGATGTAAGTACTAACACATATGAGTTGTAGAATAACTTGAAATAAAAGATTATTATTATTATAGTTTGGAATAGCACATCTAGGCTATAAAATCCCTCGGGAACGCGGGTGAAACCGCGCGGAACAGCTAGTATTATAAATGTGAAAGTATGTTTGGATGTGTGTCAAGATGTTTGTTACTCTTTCACGCAATAACGGCTGAACGGAAGTTGATAAAACTTGGCACCCAGGTAGTTCATATCCTGGAATAACACATCGGATACTTTTTATCCCGGGAAAAATAAGATCACTCGGGAACACGGATGAAACCGCGGGGCGGAAAACTAGTCAATAATAAAAATGCAAGAAAAGGGGTCAAGTTAACAATTTGTAAATTAAGTTTACAACGAATAACAATAAATAATACTTGTTGTATTTAAGTTAACAAAGAAAAACGTAAGAAAAGAAGCATTCGTTTTGTATTACAGTATTTTTTCGAATTTACGAGTATTTTTTTAATTCCCCCACCTACATAGGGAAAAATATTCCAGGCGATTCCAGTGGCGTAACTATACCACTGAGGGCCCCGTGGCAATTCATCGCAGGGCCCTCCCTCCCTCAATGTAAAGAAGATCAACTATTGTTGCAGTTTCTTTTCAACTAATCACTACGTAAATTACGTAATAACTTAATTTTATTGTTAAAATTTTTAGTTCATTTTCCAGTGACTTTTTATTCATGGTAACTTAAAACAATATTAAATTTTTGTTTCAAATAATAAGTTTGTCTTTTTTTCCATCAGAAGTCAGTCAAGCAGGCAGGCGGGTCACCTGATGGTAAGTGACTACCGTCGCCTATAGACATTAGGAATATTATATATATTTGTATTTTAATAATTTAAAATAAGGAGGAAAACAGAAAAAGAAATGGATGGATTCTGTGAGAGATGATATGGAATAAGAAAGGAGTGAATTCCGATATGACCGGTAGAAGGGCCGAATAGACGAAAAGTAGACATAGCGCCGACCCCGAATAATTGGGAATAGTGCAGGCTGATGGTGAATTACAAGTAATTGAAATACTACCAAACCCTTGCTACCCTTAGAGGTGTGGAGGCCCTTGGGCAACAAAGGAGTAGAGGCTTCTAATTATTTTGCAAACAGGACAGCCTTCCTTATTTTTCTTGCAATCTCAAGATTAACCTTTCTTTAATATTTGTGATTTTGATATCTGATATTTTTTGTAATATGGTGTACATTTTTAAAAGTACAATTTATGTGGGGGCCCCTCTCTTGTTTGCCCTCCTTTAAATCCGGCCCTGCTTGCTACTGTTGTTTTAATAAAATGTCTAATAAAATAAATGAGAAACCCCGTAACAATACAAGCACAGTATGACTTATGTGGAAACAATGCATGTCATCGTGCAACTATGTAGTTACCGTAATCGATATAGAACGCAACAAACTTGCATGGTACGTGATTCCGAACGTAAATAGAATCGCAATGTATGCGCAGGAGTCACGTACAGAGTTAACGATACGAGTTTTGGTCTATACATTGGTAACGAGCCAGCTAATGAGTGAGTTTACAATGTTAAGTCTTTTTGGAGTTCGCCGGAATCGCAAACAGTTGCAAGTTGCATAAGTATTATCTAAACAAACATGGGAAATATTAAATAGGTACATGAAATCTAAGAGCTTGTAGATTTGTGTTTTATTTAGTTAGTTACCCAAATAGTTTGATTATTTATTGGTTTATTATTTCATTAACAAGAACAAATCAAAATCATGATCAAAAGGCTGGCTTTTAACATGGGCAAAGATTACACATTGCCATTCAACGTGGCAATGCTGCCAGTCTTTTGGGAACGTTACCAGTCGACGGCGATGCGGAGGAATTCTTCGACGCACTTTTATAGTTTATTTTAGGTAGTTTTTAGATTAGATTAGTTTTAATTGTAGTTATAATAATTTATAAATGTGTATACTATTATTGTGTAATAAATACATTGTATCTAGAACAAATGAGTTTGACTTAAATGTTTTATCGTGAAATTTTGCATATTCTACCTATTAGTAATTTAACTAATTTGTGTAGAACTAGTGGAATACCCTGCCGTCATACAATGAAAACTAGAAGGTACAAATACAATGATGTTTTTTTTGCAATTTGTTGCCAGTACAATTTTGTAAATGTTTCTGTTTACCAAATGAACATTATTATTTGATGAATTGAAATATAACATAGGTACCTAGTGCATTTTTTTGATTATATTATTATATATTTAGATATATCTTCCTTATTCATTGCTGTAGCTACATGTTCAATTGAAAATAAACATCAATATTAAATTGTCGAACATACGTAGGTATATGTACTCATCATAAATTTAAAGTGATTTATCAATGAACTTCACTGGGCACATTAAGGAAGTAGAAAAAATGCCGCTCTCAAATAGAATCATTGATCATAATTTGTTTGAAGCACCGAAAAAAACTCGAACCCATTCGCAGACCCAAAAAATGTATGAGACATCACGCACGAAAACGATCTATAAAGATTTAGGGCCAACGTACGTGCGCGGGCGCTGACACGCGCGTACAAAATGGCGGCCGTTTTTGGAATTCTTTTTCGCTTTTATTTGTTGTGTTTAGGCGCTATATTTGTTTTTATTGCATCGGAATGCATTCTAGTAGTCACGAATTCGCCATTAGTTGGGATTCAGCGGTATTACGTGATTTTTGGAGCATTCCGTTTACTGAAAGCTCCTGAGTTGTGAACTACGGTTCCTAAGTTTCCACCAGGATTTAGTCTATATAATTTACTGATGAACTAACAATAATCAAACGAGTGGAGCTGAGGACATAGTCTAGTCTTTTCTATAGTCAAAGAAATATTCATCAACAGCGCACAATATGCCGTACCAACCGAAGTCACAGCACAGAAGTAGTCCTATCTCCTGTTTTTTTAATAGCATATTAACTTACAGCCACAGATGGAATTCAACCTCACGCGGACTAGTTCGTTGAGACTCTCAACTATTACCTACATCTTTATTAAAATTTCCTTAAAAACTCGTTTTCTCCGATAAGCCATTCATACATGGACATCAAACCGTTAATATACCTATATCTATAGGTAATTTTGTATCTACTTAGTTAAAGATACTCATCAGTGATGGATTAGCCACTTAGCAAAAGTAGCAAATGCTACGGGCCCCACTATTACGGGGCCTCGCGCATCCACGCCTGATTGAGCGTATTTTGTTTACAATTTTAAAGCGTATAATTTTTTTATTTAACCTATCTAGGTTATATTACCACTTCTTGCTACAACAGGCTATCGAAAAGACCACTGCACTGCACACAACTTGTCAGCACCGTAATACCTAGTAAAACTAAGAGAAGAAATTCCAATAAATAATAGTTAGCGGTCTATTTTCTACGGGCCCCGCGTTGTCTTAATCAGGCACTGATACTCATACGTGAACTCAATAATCACTTACATCAACCCACTTCAAGCCCACGTCGCCAAACAACAATAAAACCATCAGTAAAGAAAAGTAAAAAAGTTCAAAGTTCGTGGAAAGAGGTTCCATATCGGTCGGCCATTTTTACATTATGTTTGTCTATGGCCAAGATGGCTACCGCACCGCGCCGACTTATTTACTTAGTAAATAAAGATGAGACTACTTTTTAACCGGTTTTCGGCGTGGGTTATAATACCGTACTTTTATGTAGGGCTCTGTAAGGTACCTAGCGTTTCAAGTCCTAAATTACAGATGCTAAGAATATTCCTAAAAATATTTGTACTTAAATTATGGTTGTTGACTTACACGTCGATTAATTACGCTCTTATTGACAGAAAACATTTTTTTAAACCTTCCTTATTTATTTTAACATTTCAAAAGTATTTTATGTAAAAAAAACTAGCTGTCCCCAGGGGTTTCACCCCTTTCCCGTGGGATCTTATCTTTTCCAGGATAAAAAGTATCCTATGTGTTATTCCAGGATATGATCTACATGTGTGCCAAGTTTCATCCAAATCCGTTGAGCCGTTTTAGCGTGAAAGAGTAACAAAGATCCATCCATCCAAACTTTGACATTTATAATATTAGTGGGATTAATCGAGGCCTCGGGTGACCGGCGGGCAGGGAGCGTTTCCCGCATAGACAATTTAATTGTCTATGGTTTTCCGCCAACGCATCAGCTTGGCCATCCTAAGAGGAAACGCTGCCAGCCTGCAGCAGCGGCAGCCTCGAAGAAGGCTTTAATATATTATAGTTGTACATTTGTTTGTATATTTTGTACATTTGTTGTAAATAAATAAATTAAATAAACCTTCCTTATTTTTCGCTTAAATCAAACCGGTGTGGATAAAATAAATTCGATTTATATTCCTTTAAATATGTATTTTAAATAAAGAATTCTTTAAAGGTACCAGAGGCACTAAACGAAAATAATTGTTAATATTCCTGATCGCTCCGCTAATGTGAAGAGATGGTTTGTAAACTCGGTGAGAGTGTGTGTACAGTCTCCCGCATTATTTGACCACCTGTGAATATTGTACAAGCCACTTCGATCTTAATCAGTCTACAAATAAAGTTCTTAATGTAGTTGCACATACATTCCATAAGGATAACATTGTAAGGAAATGGTTATTGGAAAATGTATGCAATATAGTGCTTTACGTAGAGAATGATAAAGTTGAAATTAACTTGTTGAATTTTGATGTTAGTTGAGCAAGCACTACAACCAATTGCAAGTTTGTATGAAAATTGTTTGCAAAGATAAGTTAAACACCTTTTTTAATTTTTTTAACTTCAGTTAAGTTTTTGCTTAGTATTGTGAGTTTTTCATTTAGGTATCCTAATATACTGAATGTTTACAAATATAATAAAAACCGGTCAAGTGCCGTCGGACTCGCGCACCGAGGGTTCCGTACAAATTTTGTTGTTTTTTTTTTTATTTGATGGTTGACCCTATTGACTACTTCGTTTGCATTCGTGAACAGAATCCAGAAAATGGGAGAATGAATTCGGTTATTGACTTTGACTAAATAGGTAAACATCTGTGAAAATTTCAACTGCCTAGTTAGACGGACAGCAGAGTCTTAGTAATAGGGTTTCCGTTTGTACCCTTTGGGTACGGAACCCTAAAAACGAAGTAACTTTTGACAGTTCATTTAACTCATTGTCAACCAATGAGTAATTTTATGTGTAAATCAACTATGTACCTACCTATATTATACCAGATGTCCCCCGCGGTTTCACCCGCATTCTTGACGGATCTTATCATTTCCCTGGATAAAAGTACCCTATGTTTATACCAGGTTATGATCTACCTGTATGCCAAGTCTCGTCAAAATCCGTATAGCCGTTTTTGCGTGATTGAGTAACAAACATATTTTTTATTAATTCTGGATAAGCTTGTCTTTGGCTACAATCTCACCATGGTAAGTGATGATGAGGTCGAAGGTGGTAAGCACACAAAGCCTAGATGGGAACTGGCTCTCAAGTGCAGGTGTCGGACGGAACACACCGATAGTTGCTTGGCGACAGATTTTCGACTTGAAGGTAGTAGCCAGCTAGTCGAGTACTACAAAGTACCCTACCACCGTGCTGTGGTTTCCTCAAGATATATTCCTTTACCGAAATCTCAAGCTCATTGTAGGATTCGAACCCAAGACCTTCACCGCGGTATCTGACGTCACTACCACTGAGCTATCATCTAAACATACAAACTTTTACATTTATATTAGTAGGATAGTAGTAGGAGAAATTCAAAACCTACAATTATTGCGAACTATGACAGTATGTTTATGGTCAGCAAAAAGCATAGATGCAGCGTCATATCTATTGCTCGTGATTCATTGTTTGTGTTTGGGTATAAGTAGCTTAGTTGGACACCTTGTGACCTTGAGGTCCGTAAGAAGGGTTCCGTACTTAATATTTTCAATTAACAGAATATAAAAAGACTAAGTACTGTCTCGCGGTTATACCTGCGTTCCCGAGGGATCTTACCTTTTCCCTGAATATAAAGTATCCTATGTTTTATTCCAGGCTATGATCTACCTGTGTACCAATTTTTATCAAAATCCGTTCAGCCGTTTTTACGTGAATGAGCAAACATCAAACAAGCTAGTATAAGCATAAAAAGGGGCTAATTTTCCACAATTTTTATTAAAAAAAAATCTATCATTTTGTCTATGTAATGGAAACGGAACCCTATAATGTGTATCGCCTTTTTGTGATTGTGAAATTATTTCAGCATACGTCTTATCCACTAGCCATATCAATAAGTAATGACTAAAAGTTTCAACAGTTCTACCAATATTATCTGTATTGCATAAACAAGTCAATGTTTCTTCGAAGATAAAAACTAATTTAAAAAAATTATTACGTCTTATTAAAAAGTTTATTTAACCTCAAAATATTATGACATGTTAGGCTTTTGTAGATTTTGATAGCTTTTACTATTAAACATGGTCATGCAAACAGATGTTTGTTCTGGATGGGAATCAAACCCATGATCTTACGCACACCGTCCCGTAAAACCTTATTCCAATCAGATATTAGAGACCAAATAAAGCATTAGCCATTTTGGTGAACCGTAGCCAGGAGACGGTCAGAAAATGGTAGGTAATGAAAGTATTTAATTTGGCTTCTAATACGTGGAATTTTACAATATTTAGTCCCCGCATGGGCTTCGGGTAATGGTTGACCCTATTGACTAGTTTGCATTCGTGAACAGAATCCAGAAAATGGGAGAATGATGCCCAGGTCAAAAGTTGGTTTAGAATTAGAATTCGGTTATTGACTATTCTCACCTGAGATCTTCATCTTTGTTTCTTGTGATGTATTTTTCCAACAAAAAGGTATAAAAACACTTATTTCTATTTCACAATCAAACTAAACACATTTTCATGCACATATAAAACGCACACACTAAATTTCAAATTTGGATCGCGCCTGTCCGTTTCCTTAAAAACACAAAAGTGTCTATGGCGTCGCGGAAAAGCGCGCGAACGCAACGAACATAAATGGCGACTGTCAAGTGATTTTAATTACGAATAACTAATGAAATTGAGCACACAAATACATTTTACAGGTTGCAAGACTTCCGTATTTTATGTTTTATTTAAAATCAATGTCAAAGTATCGCCTGGTCAGCGTTGCAGCGGCCTTCTTGAGTAAGTAATTGTAAAACAGCCGCGGAAATGATGCACACATTGTAAATGACCTCATTTTACTGATAGCTGTCAATATGTAAAGGCTTTTCTGCTTTTTATGTAAAGTAGCATGTGTATTATTCATTATTGCATCATATTTTTTATGTGTAACGTCTTTCCTCTTGGTGTGATTTCGTAAAAAGGAAAGGAAGTCACCTGGTAGAGTTGGCTGTCAGCTATGGACATTTCCTCTTTTATAGTACAGGCACAGGGTTTTAGCCCATTCAACCTCAAACTCAAACTATATGGATGGTAGGTAATCACTAAAGTCAGATGTCAGATGTTAGAATGTTACATATCATATGCGACTACAGCTGTAAGGCTCGATCGTTATTTTTTATGACGGACTTTAAGAAGTCACTTTTATTGTACATCTAATTTCTAAGATTATTTGTATGTAAAAATATTACATCGCAAGTGAAACTGCTGGCATGTCAGCTAATCATAATGTAGTTCGTAGCATTCGTAGCCATTTCGTAGCAATAGGATCATTTTCTGCGTTAACACATTTTTAAACGTTCTTTCATGCCAGTTAGTTTCTTTTGAGGTTAAGAAAAAAAAAACTTGAGTTCCTTGCCGGTTTTTTTTGTATTCTGGATAAGCTTGTGTTTGACCACAATCTCACCATGGTAAGTGATGATGTGACCGAAGGTGGTAAGCACACAAAGCCTAGATGGGATCTGGCTTTCAAGTGCAGCTGCCGGAACACACCGACAGGCACCTACTTGGCGACAGATTTTCAACTTGATTTCCTTCACCGCAAGCTCAAGCCCATTGTAGGATTCGTACCCACGACCTTCGCAGTGGTATCCGACGTCACTACCATTGAGCTATCATCGCCATAGTCTTGTCAGTTTAAAATATATACAGGATGTCCCATAAATAACACGCCACAGTGACACTGGAGCTAGATTGGCTTCAGGTCAATCAGATAACATCAACATGACCTTAGTAAGTTTTCTGGTTTTCGAGATATTGCCATTAAAGAAAAAATACACTATGTTTTGGTCTTTTTTTTCGCCTGTTTTGGCTATAAATAACTTCTAACTTATAGTTTCATTTTCCTAGTTGGTTGAGGCAATCAAGTAATCATTTCATTTGAAACTAGTACGCTATGCTCAAGAAATAACTAAGTTATTTCATTTTAAGTTAATGCGTAAACTTAAACTGAAGTTTGACTAATTACTGTGAAAAAAAAAATGTACTGGACTGAATCAGCAAAATTATCTTAAAAACTAGACTATGTAATGTTTTTTCGAAAATGGTACAACATTCGTACTTTTTTTTTGACAAAATTTTTAAAAATTCAATTTTTTGTCATTTAAGTCGTGCTGCTTGGGAAATACTAGAGTTAAAAAATAATACTTAATAAATGGCGCAGGCGGCTTTTTTCGCCAAATTACTCAGAGTTTTTTTTTTAAGAGCTTTAAAGTGGCAATATCTCGAAAACCAGAAAACTTTTGCTAAGGTCATGTTGATGTTATCTGATAGAGCTGAACTCTCTAGCTCCAGTGTCACTGTGGCGTGATATTGCGAACCGGTGGTAGAGTCGATTATAACGTGCATAATTCTGAATAAATGAGATTTGACTTGGAGTTTGAGATTTTCTATATTCGTTATGAATCTTATTCTTCTGCGGCTTTTCAGTAACATAACAGCCTAACAGCGAAAAGCATTAATTGTAAGTAAAGTCGAGAGCACATGAAGCTTTCCACATGTAGTACGTACGAGTCTATCGAAATTCATTAGAGTTTCGACGTACGGGAATGATCAATCAAGCAAGTCAAGTCAAAGACTTAGCGCTTTGGTTGCTTTACATTTGGCAACTTTTAAAATATCTCTAGGGGTGGGCAGCTGCCCCCCCTGCCCCCCTTGGCGACGCCCTTGGTCAGATAGAGCTGCTGTCATAAATTTCATACCTATTTACCTAGTAGGTACCTATCTTACCTTAGTCTTTGTCTAATATAATGTTTAAGCATGATGTCATCGTTCCGTTACAATTTCACTGCATGTAGTCTGCATTCCCATCAAAAATTTATGAATTTCACAATTCATAAAAATTAGAATACACCACAGGTAAAATAACTATAATTACAATAAAATAATCATTTACTTACGACGATCGTTAAAATATCATAAACAAGTCGCAAAAGAACAATAGAGACTGCACAGTCCTACGTGAGGTTGAATAAATTGATGCCTTTGTCTTGCCGGTCGATGACGATAACACGTCAAATTATGACACTTTGGGTTTTATTGGTACATCGCATTTGCGTTTCATGAATTTTGGGGTGGTGGGTTCACTGAATGTTTCTGTAAACGATGTTTCTTCGACTTGCGAACCGATTTCCATGATATAAATTAGAATGTAAAAAAACAACTCATATTTTTGTCTAACTGTACTTTGATTTACATTTAACGAAAAGAGTATTGAGCATGAGTGTGGATGGATATAGAGGTAGAGGAAGGCCGAAGAAGGTATGGATGGACTGTGTGAAGGATATGTTTATGAAAGGTGTGAGTACTGAGTCGACTAGTGATAGAGCGGAGTGGAAGAGGAAAACATGTTGTGCCGACCACACCTAGCGTGGGATAAGGACAAGAGAAAGAAAGGCTCTTAACGGAATAGGTTTTAATATTCGCCTGAAGGTGCTTCAGATGGTGCTCTTGCTCAGTAAACCCAACATATAGGTAGTTACTGCCTCCAAAACATGTCCTTAATAATACCCTCTCGAATTATCGGACAATCACCCGTAAAACTTCCGCCCCAAAACCATTAATAACAATTTCAATACATGTCTAATTTAAATCTAACAATTGTAAATAATAAATCAGATTGAAGAACAAAAAAGGTCGTATACGGTTGCCTTTATGATATTGTCTTTGGTACGTGACGAGGAAAGCGTTGGCAGAATTATGGCTATGATTCGATGACGATAAAAATTTGCCGCCAGCCGCTGTACGGCTGTAGCCGATTTGTTTTGGCGGGGTGTATTTATCTTTACTAGAGCTCGCCCTCTGATCGAAATTCGACCAAAAAGTTTTTAGGAAAAAAGTCACTTCAATAACTGTCACCTAAAAAAAGTTGACATCGGTTGACAAACAGAGGAGGATATTGAGATGTGTGTGTGTGTGTCAAAGGCATGGTAGTGTGTGTAATGTTTTTTTTATTAATCTGTTGACTCGCGACATTAACCTGTCAAACAACTCGTCAACTCGCGCACAGATTTCACAATTTCAAAATTCGCGCCCAATTTTCAAGTAAATGTCATCGTACCCGATTGTCCCATTTGAGAACCAAGTGGTGCGGACTTTGAAACCCCGATTGTCCCAAGAAAGAACTGACAGGTTAACTTAATTTATTTCTAAAGCATATTTTATAAAAATATTAGCTTTCTGCACTCCTTCTCCATATAAACTTTAACTGTACCAAATTTCATATTCCCCCGTCCGCGTAATTTTCGTAAAAAGGGGTACAAAGTTCTTGCTTCACGTATTAATTTTATGATTTAATCCGAAGAGCTTTGCTATTTTGAATATTTGTGCAGTGTTAATGATATAAAAGTGTCTACTAGGTACTTATATCATCTGTGGCTGTGGATAAAGCGTACTCGTGTCACACAAGGTAATATACAAAAGATACATCCCGTTAATATTATAAATGTGAACGTTTGGATGGATGGATGTTTGTTACTCAATCACGCCAGAACGGCTGAACGGATCTGGATGAAATTTGGCACAGAGGTAGATTATAGTCTGGAATAGCACATCGGATACTTTTTATCCCGGGTAAAGATAAGATCCCTCGGGAACGCGGGTGAAACCGCGGAGGACAGCTAGTGTTATACATTTTGTAGCAGGTACTGAGTATTAACTTCTTTACAAAAAGATTACAATTAATTTCTTTTTCGGATTAAATCGAATATCTGGATCTTAAATTGTATACCTAACTTTAAATAAGTATTACCTACATCAAAAACTTTATTTTTAATTCAATTTAAATATAAAAAATTACCTAACGACCAGAAAAATTATACGTAGGGTAAGAATCAGGTCACGTACAAACGCATATCTGTACCTATGTAGATAGGCATACTTCCAAAGATAAATTACCATTTACAAACAATCACGCTTAATTCTACGTGTTAAGAGCTATAATTATTTGACAAACAGTGTTGGATAAATTTTTTTCGGCAATAATTTTACGAAAAATGTTGTCATTGATATTTTTTTATTAGACGAACAAAGGTCACGAACATTGTATCGCCTTAAAATAAATTAAAATTTTATAATAATGTCGCAGGAAAATGTGAATACGTCTATTTTAATTAATATCCAGCTTCTGGTGTTTAACCATCGATTGATGACCAAAATCATAACCAATAAGTCAATAACTAATAATACTATAGTGGTAAATAAGAACTACTAGTAAATCGTGAGAATTTAATTAAATAGACGCTGTTGTTTGTCCAAATATTTCGTACGTTCTGACATCATTCACGTCACACTCAGGGCGTGATCGTAGTAAAAGCGTTGCCGCCCATAGCTCCGCCTCAAAGATATTCAATTGAAATTAGTTGCCCGTTAGGTGGCGCTGACCATTAGTTTTTAGAACGTCTGGTGGAGTTCAAGATTGAAGTAAGATTTGACAGATTTGTTACTGTTACAAAAAGTTTTTGGCCTGGACCATTTTTTCCTTCGAGAAACCGTTCTCAAAATAACTATTAATTCCGTGTCTGCTATAGTCATACGCACTGTCAGAGAACAAGATATTTAATAGCTCAGTGGTAATGTCAGATATCGCGGCGAAGGTCATGAGTTCGAATCCTGCAATGAGCTTGAGCTTTAGGTGAAGGCAAACATCGTGAGAAAACCACAGCATGGTGGTAGGGTACTTTGGAGTACTCGACTGGCTGGCTACCACCCTCAAGTTGAAAAACTGTCACCAAGCACCTATTGGTGTGTCCCCGCAGTTGCATTTGAGAGTCAGTTGCCATTAAGGCATGGTAAATAGGTCGACAACACTTTGGCAACGCCCCTGGATGGATAGGTTGCTATTTAAATTTAAAAGAAACATCCACTGCGAATAAGATTTGCCTTGTTGTGTCTTCTCAGTTTAAGTGTATTCGGAACCGGTACGTGGTAGAGTCAATTGTAACGTTCATAAGTGCCTTACCAGGGCCTAAACTTAATAAATGAGATTCGAGTATGAATTTACGAATCACAATAATCGCAAAAATCCACATAGCAAATCTGGGGGCACTCTACACCTTAGTCAAAACATGTGACTTGGCCGTTTCGTTACTTCAAGAACAGAAAAGTAATGAATAATTATGTGAATGTAGCGAAATGGCCAAGCCACATGATTTGACTAAGGTGTAGAGTTCGTGAAGTTAGGGCTTGTAGAGTTAGAAGCTTGGCTCTACATGAGATCTGATTACTTTTTGACAGTGCGAGCCATATGGTGTCTTGGCAACATTTTACATGAGAATGTTATTGGTGGGTCCGAAACTAAACTGTAGTTTCGACAGCTTAAAAATCAAAACCATAGACAAAGCATGTCTATGAGTACCTAATTCAATTGTCAATGTGTGTAACTGACCAAGCCTCAGTAGACAATGCTGACGAAAAACCTTAAGAATTCCAATAACATTAACAAGGTCACTGCTTCATCATCACCTTGTAACATTGGCCTCAATACTTAGTTACTTAAACAAGCCAAACGTGTCGCAGGCTGTTGCTGTTCAATAGTATTATTGTGAATTGTCTATTTAGATCAAAGAGATTTAAATATAGATACAATAGAGCGGCTATCAGAAGAAAAGTCATAGAAAAAAAGTGATCCCATTCCATGCCTCAGTAATGCCATCTATCTTTGAATAAACTAGACTAGACTGAGCGACTTTTGTCCACTAGGACATAAATATCGGATTACGATTTTGTTCGCAATGTCCTGTCTATTAGTATAAGTTTTTTTTTTTTTTTTTGGTTGGTTAAGACACCACCTATCACGATATCAGCCGGTTCGATTCCCATTCAGTTCAAACATTTGTGTGCGTGAATATGTCTATTTGTTCTGAATCTGGGTGATGTATTTACAATATAAAAAAAATAGGTATTATATCAGTTTCTGGTTTCCATAGTACAAGATCTGCTTAGTTTGGGATTCAATACTGTGTGTGAAGAATGTTTCAGGATATTTATTTATTTATTTTAACCCGTTGTAGGTTATAAAAAAACTAAATTATTTATAAAAGAACCGACTGCGTAAAAAGCTAAAAACAAGGTTTATAAATTACATTGGAAAAACTATTGCAGGGACAGCGAATGGTCATTTTCCAATTTAAAGCCGTAAACTTGTTTGTCACTGTTTAATTTTGAAAATATATTTTTTTAAACAACGAAAACGATTTCGTTGTATACACTTTTTTGTTTTAGTAGTAAGTAGGTATTGTTTAATTGTCTCGCAGGCATCATAGTTAATTTTTATATCTCACATCACTCCCATAATTAAAATGAAACCATGCCTCAAAATAAAAATTCATCAAACCGCTTAAACTACGGAACAATAAAGAAACACGCCCGAAAATCATTAGTACCCTCCTTTGACAGTAGCGTAAAAAAGGGGAGTCGACAGATTTCGCAAATTCTTAATAGGTAGGTAACTTAATTGATTCACAATACGTATTAAATATTGCGATTGAACTGTAGTTATTTACGTTACTGCTGGCATGATGGTCCTTCTGACATCTTGTTTGAAGTCTAAACTTAACTGTTTAAATAAACAACAAAAATAAATTCAGGATATAATTCTGAGATTTTCCGTAGGTATGTTTATATCTTTATAACGCTTCTCTTGTTTTTTATTAGGATAATACAGTCAATTACAGTCCTGTAATGGCCCCTTTCTTGTCCCCTCTCCCCCCAAAAAAAACAGCCAATAATCATAACAATTGGAAACTATGTTACGTTACTACATTTACTAATTGTCTGCGACATATTAGTTTAACTGTGTCAACGCAAAAAATGTTAAGTGATACGCTCTATTTAAAATAATTACTAAGTGTACGGCGCAAGATATATAGTATTTGTAAATAGTAATTAGATTGTAAATAGTAATTATAGGAAATAGATTTATTGTGAAATATTTTATAGAAATAAATGATTGATAGTTTTTTGTTTAATTTGGGTAATGCTCTGATTGGTCAATTAGAATAGATAGTATCTCTTTCGCGCATTTTAGTTCTCGCTCGCACACTGAGACAGCGGGTTGCTAAGTCACAGCTCGCCTCTGATTGGCGGACAGTGGCGAGGCAACTCGCTGTCTACGTTAACGTGTAGGGACCCACCGTTGGGGGATAAAGATAGACGCCTCGGGGCGTACTGCATGCTTCAATGCTTCGATTGCTTCAACCTCGATCCAGCACATAGAAAATAGAAAGCAGAGCAATACCCAAGGCAAGCATCAAGAAGACCTATATAGAAGAAAACTGGCGTGTTTTTATTCAAGCTTAGAAGCCCGACCTCCAGTACACGCCGTATACAGTCCCTATAGAAAGTGCGGCGTGTACATTTTGGTCGTATCGAGCCGAATATTGGATCAGCGAGTGAAGAATAGCTGTTTACAGTGAAGAATAGCTGCCTAAATACAGTCCACGCAGAAGAAAGAAATCATGCCAGTTACCAGCTCTACCAGCGGGCGGCAAAATCTGGCATCAGACGCATCCAATAGCGTTCTGACGTCGGAAACCGAACAGACGCCCACAGAACATACAGCCACGACCGCGACGGGGGAAACCATCACCACGGGGGAAACCACCACTACAGAGGGGACCACCACTACAGGAGGGATGGCGACCACAGGACTGCCGTCCACAGAACCCGGAGCGGCCGATGAAGATCCAGCCAAGGCTGCGATACCTCCAGAGAGCACCAAGCGCTCGAAGAAGAAGACAGGAGAACGAACCAAGAAGCTGGCAGCCGCCAGAGCAGAACTCGTCCGCCTACAGATGGAGTATGCGGCCGCGCGTCTAGTATCCCTAGAGGCGGAAGCAGACTCTGAAACAGATGACGACACCGTCGTGTCAGAGCAAGCAACAGCACATCGGGTCGCTGAATGGGTGAAGTCCAACGATCAACCGCTCCTAGCCATCGACAACAGACCCTACCACGTCGAGCCAGCAGCAACAGTGATCCAGCCTATCGTCGCACCACAGCCAACAGAAGCAGCAGCGCCTCAACCGACGGTGGCGCCGTCTCAACAGATCGATTTATCACAACTCGCATCTGCCATCGCGCTCGCAGCGAAATCAAACAGTCAACAGTTGCCGCATCGATACACCGATCTACCAGTCTACAGCGGGGCCTATCAAGAGTGGCTCTCCTTCAAGGCGGCGTACACCGAAACATCGAAGCTCTACACAGAAATAGACAACATCACGCGTCTCCGTCGAAGTCTCCGCGGTCACGCCAAAGAAGCAGTTGAAAGTCTACTTATTCACAGTTCCAGAGCCGATGACGTCATCAAAGCACTGGAAACTCGCTTCGGCAAGCCAGACGCGATCGCACTCGCCGAGTTAGAACGCCTACGCACACTACCACGCCTCACAGATACAGCAAGAGACATCTGCGTGTTCTCCACGAAAGTCTCGAACATAGTAGCCACATTGCAAGCATTGAAGAAGATATACTATCTCTACAACCCGGAAGTCACCAGGGCAGTCATTGACAAATTCTCACCTCAAATGAGATATAGATGGTTCGACTTCAGCTCAGCAGATCAAACGGAAGAAGCCGACTTACTCAAGCTGAGAAGATTTTTAGAAAAGGAAGCGGAGAAATGCAGTCCTTATGCGCAACCAGAACCCGTGTCGCGCTATACAGACATCGAACAGAAAACAGCACGAGCACCACTAGCAAGAAAACAGAAAACATATGCAGTGAGCAAACAAGATGAAACAACATGTCCAGTGTGTGAAAAACACGGCCATACAGCAGCAGATTGCAAACAGATCACAGATGCAGATATCAACGTCAGATGGGAGCTAGCCAAATCGAAATACCTATGCTTTCGATGCCTGAAACACAAGTCAAGAGCACATCAATGTCAAGCCAAGAAGTGTGAAGTAAACGGATGCGAACGTACTCATCACAAGCTACTCCACTTCCAACAGAAGACAACAGAAGCCGAAAAAAATGATGTCGTCACAAACATCTGGTCAGCAGCCGTCGAGTCAAGATCCTACTTGAAGATTCTGCCAGTACGAGTATCGGGACCGAAGGGCAAAATAGACACCTTTGCCTTACTAGACGACGGATCTACAGTGACACTCATCGATGACGACATCACACGACGAGCAGGCATCAAAGGAAAATCGGAACCACTCCGTATAGAAGCAGTCGGCAAGACAGAAGTCGAAGCTACGAGGTCAAGACGCGTCTCACTCACTATTCGAGGAACGGCGGGAGACCACAACATTCAAGCTCACACCATCAATGGCCTACACATAACGCCACAGAAGATAGCAGACATCGATATCAGCAAATGCGAACACCTAGAAGACATCGCATCACAGTTAAAGTATAACCGGGGGACACCCGGCATACTCATCGGTCAAGACAACTGGCACCTGCTATTAGCCACAGAAGTTCGCCAAGGCAAGCGCCACCAACCGGTGGCATCCCTCACGCCACTCGGGTGGGTTCTACACGGTTCACGCAAACGTACTCTGGGTCGACAGCTGCACCAAGTAAATCACCTCAAACAACAAGAAGAGGATATGAACGAGCAACTCAAGCAATACTTCGCAATAGAATCTCTCACTATAGAGCCGAAGAGACCACAGAATGACCCCGAGCAACGAGCACTCGCCATACTTCGTGAACACACTCGACAACGTGAAGACGGCAGATACGAGACAGCACTACTGTGGAAGAGCCAGAACGTCAACATGCCGAACAACAGAGAAAACGCTCTCAAGAGGCTGAATAATACAGAAAAGAAAATAGACAAGAACCCTGCATTGAAAGAAAAATACAACCTACAGATGGCAGCACTCGTCGAGAAGGGTTACGCCGAGATCGCGCCGAAACAGTCTACAGAAAATAGAACGTGGTACCTACCACATTTCCCGGTCATCAACCCCATGAAGCCGGACAAAGTACGTGTGGTTCACGATGCTGCTGCGAAGACAAGAAATGTATCACTCAACGATCACCTGCTCACCGGTCCCGACCTGCTACAGTCACTTCCCGGAGTTGTTATGAGGTTCCGCCAACACCCCATAGCAGTCACAGCCGACATAGCCGAGATGTTCATGCAGGTCAAGATCAGGACAGAAGACAGAGACGCACTTCGCTACCTATGGAGGGGCGAGGAGAGAGGGGACAGTGACGTCACAGAATACCGAATGACGTCACTAATCTTCGGAGCGACGTCATCACCATCAACAGCTATCTACGTCAAAAACATCAACGCAGACCGCTATCAAGATACGCATCCCGCAGCACACCGAGCTATAGAACGAAACCATTACGTCGACGACTACCTCCAGAGCTTCTCCACCATTGAAGAAGCGATACAGACAGCAACAGATGTTCGAAGAATACACAGCGAAGCGCACTACGAACTCAGACAATGGGCGTCGAACTCACCTACAGTACTTCAGGCACTGAGCCATGAGGGAAACAAGAAACAGAAAATAGATCTACATAGCAACTTGAACACAGAACGAGTACTCGGCCTCATCTGGGAGTGCGCCACAGACAACCTCGCATTCAACCTTAACCTGGCAAGGTTGCCAACAAATATAGTAAAGAACTCCGAGCCAACCAAGAGAGATATATTGAGAATAGTTATGTCTCTATTCGACCCACTCGGACTCGCCGCACCGATAACATCGAGAGCCAAGCAGATTCTACAAGAAGTCTGGCGCCGCGGTACTGAATGGGACCAGCCAATAGAACAAGAGCTACAACAACAGTGGGCAGAATGGACATCGCATCGGGAACGTCTAGCTGCCATCAGAATACCCCGCTGCTACCTCAACTACAGCACAGCTGATCGGATCGAACTTCACGTATTCGTAGATGCCAGTGAAGTCGCCTACGCCGCCGCCCTCTACTGGCGAATAACAGCACCTGATGGAAAAGTAACAACATCACTCGTCATGGGGAAAGCGCGCGTGGCACCATTGAAGATCACATCGATACCTAGATTGGAACTCCAAGCAGCGGTGATGGGTAGCCGCATGTCAGCAGCAGTCATAAGCGAACATGACGTCAAACCAGTATCGAAGACCTACTGGACAGATAGCAGAACAGTACTCGCCTGGCTGAAAAACGGAGCACGCACCTACAGACCGTACGTGGCTCACCGAATAGCTGCCATAGAAGAAAACAGCATAGTAAGCGAATGGAGATGGGTGCCCACCAAACTGAACGTCGCGGACGACGCCACTCGCGACGTACCTCAAGACATAGACCGCTGGTTCACCGGGCCCCCCTTCCTACGCGATCATCCGTCAACATGGCCGGTAGCGCCATCTACCAACACAGAACACACGGGCGAAGAGAAGACTAACTTACTTCAACGCAAGTCGCAAGTAAACTTGGAAGAGGCTCTACCTGAAATACACAGATTTTCGAAATGGGAACGATTACTCCGAAGTACTGCACGTGTGTTACAATTCATCGAACTCTGCAGGCGGAAAAAGGAAACAGTACAGTACAAACGTACGAGAAAAAACAAAGAGAAAGATGCAGCATGGCAAAAACAGAAAAAACAGACTCGTACGTCGCGCCCTCTACCGGCAAAATCGAGAGATACAAAACAATATCAACCATTGGATGGCGATCTTCTACGTCACGCCGAGTACCTACTCATAAAGAAAATGCAACAAGACTCATTTTCGGAAGAAATAACAGCTATCGAAAACAACAAGACAGTATCAACACATAGCCGACTGCGCCACCTATCGACAGAATTGTTAAACAATCTCATCACACTCAGATCGCGCATCCAAGCTGCTGACGTCGAAGATGCAATCAAGAGGCCAGTGATATTAGACGGAAATCACCCTATCACCCGCCTATATATAGATCACATACATAGAAGTCTTCATCATGCTGGCGTGGAAACGACACTCAACGCGTGCAGACAACGGTACTGGATCATCAGACAGCGGCCTACAGTCAAGGCGGTTATACACAGCTGCCTACCCTGTCGCATAACAAAAGCGACGCCACCAGCGCCCCCTACCGGAGACCTGCCAGCATGCCGACTGGAACATTCACAGACAACGACCTCATCAGACGCGGCCATTGGCGAACATCGCAACGCCTGGCCGATATGTTCTGGGCAAGATGGCTGCGGGAGTACTTACCTGAGCTCCAATACCGGCGGGAGCCCCACGGACGAGGCGAGGCAGTCATCATCGGAGACCTCGTCATCATCGCAGATGGGACTCTACCGAGAAACCTCTGGCCTCGGGGAATCGTAATCTCAACCTACCCGGGGCCAGACAACATAGTCAGAACAGTCGACGTGAGAACAAGAGGAGGAGTGCTGCGCAGGCCGGTAAAGAAGCTGATCATACTGCCTGCCACTCAAGTCACCGTACCTGCCTCTCAAGACGCCGTACCTGAGTCGCTGCGCCGTCCTGGACCGGAGTAGGACGACGCACGGCGGGAGTAATGTACGGCGCAAGATATATAGTATTTGTAAATAGTAATTAGATTGTAAATAGTAATTATAGGAAATAGATTTATTGTGAAATATTTTATAGAAATAAATGATTGATAGTTTTTTGTTTAATTTGGGTAATGCTCTGATTGGTCAATTAGAATAGATAGTATCTCTTTCGCGCATTTTAGTTCTCGCTCGCACACTGAGACAGCGGGTTGCTAAGTCACAGCTCGCCTCTGATTGGCGGACAGTGGCGAGGCAACTCGCTGTCTACGTTAACGTGTAGGGACCCACCGTTGGGGGATAAAGATAGACGCCTCGGGGCGTACTGCATGGGTGATAGTTCCGTTTGAGCCGTCGTACCGGACGGTCGCTTCCATAGTGGCATTGTTCGGCTACCCGGCATTCTCGGAATTTTGGTCCGGTGATTTTATTACCTCGCCATTTCGTCGAATTGCTCATTAGGCTAATTCCAGTGATTAATACTTCGCGTATTTCACTGGAAGAGGCTAAGTGCTCAAATCGACACCCAATCGGTAATTTTCATTACCAACCAACTGTGCCGTTTTAGTCACTGTCGCTGGTGAAAGTATTTAATACTTCCGTATTATTACTGGAGGCGGCCTTGACGAGAGCGACACAAAAACCCTGTGAAAACCACGACTTTCTGTGGTGGGCTAGTGGATACCTTACGGTGTTAACGAAGCTAGCTCGAGCGTGACCCGGCCGCTCGCGGTTGCCCTTTTGGCAAACGCAAACCCGGACGGGGCTGGACCAGTCGGCCTTGGGGGCTTCCCTAGTCGACCCCAGCTATCGCTAGGCAGGGACGTAGGAACTCCGCTGCTTAATAAAGATTCAACAGCGGAAGCACCAGCTTAGGGCACACCCCGTCGTTCGTCACACACCTCCTGGCCTAACCCCGGCCAGGAGAGTAATACTCACCCCGGGCGCACCCACCCGGGAGTAAATTAGAGTTTGTTAATAGGTCCCCCTGGCTGGCCACTATGGCCAGCCAGATTAACCCGCAGACCCTGGAGGATATCCTCCAGGATGAAATCACGTTGAGCTTTCTCATTAAACGCCATGGCAACTTGCCATTTCTCTCGCCCTCCCGCCCCTCCTCCGCCATGTCGGCATGCTCCATTGCGAGCTCCCCCTCCATCCCCCCCACCCAACTGTCGCTCTCTAGCGGCGTCCTCCCCCCCTCCCAACCCTCGCCTTCTAGCGAGATCCCTCCCCCGTCCCAGCCCCCGCGCTCAAGCGAGGCTCCTCCCCCCACCCATTCATCGGACGACGGCTTCACCGAAGTCCTCACCAAAAGCGGCAAGCGCAAGCGAGCCAAGAAACCCTCCGAGGAGGCGGCAGTCGCGAAAGCGGCCAAACCCTCTCAATCCCCCATACCCTCTCCCATTCCCATTCTGCCTCTCATGAGCCTTACCCCTGGCTCCCCTTCCGGCAGCCAGAGAGGACTCTCCCCCGCTCCCGCTCCTATGGATATCCCGATCCATAGGATCCCCGGAACCCTACCCGTCCCTCATCCCGAACCCCAGTCCCAGAAGAGAGACTCGCCACCCCCCCTGTTCATTCAGGACAAGGTAAAGTGGCCCGAGGTCTCTACTTGGTGCAAAAACAACCGCATCAATTATACTTCCGCCCGTCCCACTGAGCACGGGATCAAGGTCACTGTGGTCACCTCTGACGATCACAGAGCCCTGAGCAAAATGCTCCGAGATAGGTTTGTGGCTTTCCACACCTACACTCTCCCAGATGAGCGATCCCTCCGGGTCATCATCAAAAATGTCCCCAAAGAGTTCGATGTAGATTACATCAAAACATCCCTCCTCAATCAAAACCTCCCGGTGCAATCCGTCCACCGGATGTACAAGGGTCGCGGTCACGCCCCCTATAACATGGTCTTCGTGTCCCTGGACCGTGGACCAGCCGGTAAGGCCATCTTCCGCCTGAAAGAGCTTTGTGACCTTTCAGGTTTTTACGTAGAATCACCCAAGAAGGGACGTTACCCGTCCCAATGTCACAACTGCCAACTTTATGGCCACTCCGCCCGCAATTGTTACGCACCAGCTAGGTGCGTTAAATGCCTGATCCCACACGCAACGAAAGATTGCAGCCGTCCTAAGAACCCCGCAGAGGCAACGGAACCACCTGGTTGCGTCCTCTGCCAGTCGCTAGGGCATACCGCGAACTACCGCGGATGCCCGAAAGCGCCTCGCCCCCGTATTTCATACGACTCGCCGCGTAACGCAACGCGACGTCCACCCCCTACAGCACCCGCTGCACAGGCCCATCTGGCCCCGCAGCGCCCTTCACCGTGGGGAGCTTTCAATTATGAAAGCAACCAATTCCCCCTTCCCCACTTTGCGACTAAAACCGCACCCGCAGCTCAGGCGGACAGCCCCACCCAACCCCAGCCTTCAGCTGGTCCCTCACCTCCCGCCCCCGCCCCCATCCCTACTCCTTCCCCACCTGCCCCAATCCCCCGCGCTGTCCCCAAATCGGTGCCAACGGCACCTCGCCGCGCCAAACCAAACCCCCCCCACGGCGTTGATCCGGATCTCGCCCTGGTGGAGCGATTCGCTGAGGCCTTCAACCCCAGCGAAGTTAGGGAGTTAGCCCACGAAATTAGAGTGAACGAAGGCAACGGTCGTGCCCTCGCTCAAATCGCCATGAGGTTCGAGCGCCTCTTCTCATCATTAGCTCAATTTAAAGTTAACCCATAATGGATAGTTCGACTCTGTGCAGAATTAAACCCCGCTCAATCAAGATAGGCTTCTTTAATGCCAACGGCATTACAGGTCAACGAAATGAGATCGCAGATTTCCTGAGTGATCATGACGTTGACATACTCCTAGTACAAGAGACGTTCCTCAAACCCTTCCATAGGAATCCCAGGATTGCCAACTATCAGATAGTTCGCAACGATAGGCTCCACTCCGCCCTAGGAGGAACCCTCATTTATTACAAAAGGTCCTTGTACTGTTCTCCCATGGATCAGCCCAAACTTGAGTACATTGAAGCTTCGGTCTGCAGGCTCGGCATGACTGGCCACGAGTCAATCATTCTGGTCTCAGCCTACGTTTCCCCAACTCGCTCTTCAAGCGACCTCCAACTATCACTCAGAAGAGATTTGAAAACCCTGTTCGAACTAGGAAGCTCTGTCATAGTGGCGGGCGACCTAAACGCGAAACACCGCCTCTGGAATTGTCATACGAACAACTCCAGAGGTATTGTACTAGAATCCCTCCTCGGGCCGCTGAACATCGATTTAGTCGCGCCCCTGGAACCGACTCACTACCCCAACGTACTTGACCACAGACCCGACATCCTCGATGTGGCACTGTTGAAGAATGTAAGCCTAGGCATACACGACTTGACAGTGCACCACGAGTTAGTCTCCGACCATCGACCTGTAATCTTAGAACTTACACCGAACTCAGGCCCCCCTGATTCAGGTCGGACCCCTCTCACTAAAGTCGTGACGAACTGGGACAAACTGGGCGAAAGCCTCAAGTCTGCCTCATCCGTTCACCTCGACCAAATCCCTAGCAGCATAGTCACCGCTGACGAAGCTGTAGGCGCAATCGACTCCCTGACCAGCCACGTGCAATCGCTTATTAGCGATTGCTCTCGGACAGTTCCGGTGGAGAGCAATCGACACTGGCGCTTGCCCGACGACGTACGTAACCTGATTAGGGTAAAGAACGCAGCCATGCGCGAATACGATAGACGTCCGACCGAGGACAACCGAATCCGCTTACGCACTCTCCACCGCGCCGTCAAGGAGCGAGTGGCCGAGGCCCGCGAAAAAAGCTGGGATCAGAAACTGATCGACATAAAGCCCTCCCATCGAGCCTTTTGGCAACTCTCACGTGCCCTAACCAAGGACACGGTTGCCCATATTCCACCTCTCAAAAGGCCCAACCTTCCACTCGCCTTCGAAGACGAGGAAAAAGCCGAATGCCTGGCCGAAAGCCTGGAGCTTCAGTGTACACCCAGTTCCCTCCCTATCGACCCTGTTCATATGGAGGAAGTAAATTCGGAAGTAGAACGGCGAGCTTCTCTCCCGTTACCCCCACCTCCTCTCAACGAAGAGGAAGACCCCGTCCCTCCCGTGACCCCGGACGAGGTCAAGCAGATCATCCGGGACCTCCACCCGAGAAAAGCCCCGGGCTCGGATAAAATCACCAACAAAGTGGTAAAGCTGTTCCCGGCTACCCTTATCATGCTCCTGACAGCGATCTTTAACGCTGCCTTATCCAATAACATTTTTCCACATCAGTGGAAAAAAGCCCATGTAATTGGGATCCATAAGCCCGGCAAACCCAAATCCGAGCCCTCCAGTTACCGACCCATCAGCTTGCTCAACGTCATGGGCAAGATGTATGAAAGGTTAATATACCTCCGTCTCAAAGCGTATGCCGACGCTAATAAACTCATTCCCGACGAGCAGTTCGGCTTTCGAACTAGACACTCGTGCGTCCAACAAGTTCACCGTATCGTTGAACACATCGCCTCCAACTTTCAGAAAGGTCAGATGACCGGAGTCCTGTTCTTCGATGTTGCAAAGGCATTCGACAAAGTCTGGCACAACGGCTTAATTTATAAGCTGTACAAACTCGGAGTGCCAGTCAGACTCGTGACCATCCTACGAGACTTCCTGTCGAATCGCCAATTCAACTACCGAATAACAGGAGCGCTATCCTCAGCCCACCCCGTTTTAGCCGGAGTCCCTCAAGGCTCTGTGCTGTCCCCCTTATTGTTTACACTCTACACGAGTGACATCCCAAAAACTAGCAAAGCGCAGCTAGCCCTATTCGCGGACGATACCGCAATATATTATTCTGGCAGGAGCCCCACGGCAATTGCCAAAGTTCTCCAAGCCGCGACTCACACCCTAGGTCCCTGGTTTCGGAAATGGAGAATCGAAATTAACCCCACCAAGAGTCAGGCGGTGCTGTTCTTCAGTCCCGCCAAGAAACTCATCCCCACTCCCCCCCCTCCAGTCACCATGTTCGGCGAGCCGATCCCTTGGGAGAGGCGAGCCAAATATCTCGGTGTTACCCTGGATGATCGTTTGTCCTTTGCCGACCACATAAAACAGGTTCGTGCACGCGCCTGTTTTGTGTCCGGTCGCCTTCATTTCCTGTTAAATAAAAAGTCTAAACTTGCCCTAAAAAGCAAGGTGAGACTCTACACCGCGTGCATCCGCCCCGTTATGCTATATGCATGCACTGTGTTCGCACATGCATCTCCCAAGCTGATCCATAGACTCCAAGTGGTTCAAAACCGCTTCATGCGCAAAGCCACGGGCGCCCCGTGGTACATGCGCAACTTAGACCTCCACATAGACCTCAATCTGCCCACGGTTAAGCAATTCATTAAGCGCGCTTCACGCCGCTATTACGATCGTGCCCTAAACCACGCGAACCCATTAATTGTAAACACTGCAAACTATACTCCTTCAGAGATTTCAAAAATCCGTAGGCCTAAACTCGCCCTCAGCGAGCCGGATGACCCTACAACTCTAGCTCAGATTAAGGATAGGGAGGCTCGTGCAGCCCTGAAGAAACAAATACAACACCGCCCGCGTTTTCGCCCTCGCCGGAGAGGCCCGTCGCGACGTCCCACTCAGTCAGTCTCGTCCCCAGTAGTTGGCCCGAGCCGTACCAGTAATCCGACCGTCCCTTAAAACTCCTCTAAATCGCTTAGGCGAAGTCCGTCCCACTATTTTGTGCCCCCCGACGACGCCCTGAGCCGAGGTTCGTGCCCCAACTGGGGCGCCCTCAGCGGTCAGTCGTCTAAAATTTGTAAACTCGGTTGAGAGCCCTAAGCGCTCACCGAAAAGTCCGCGTAAGGGTGTCTATGGTCCCTCAGACCTCCACCTTTAAGTCCTCCCCAAAAAAAAAAAAAAAAAAAAAAAAAAAAAAAAAAGCGTACTGCATGCTTCAATGCTTCGATTGCTTCAACCTCGATCCAGCACATAGAAAATAGAAAGCAGAGCAATACCCAAGGCAAGCATCAAGAAGACCTATATAGAAGAAAACTGGCGTGTTTTTATTCAAGCTTAGAAGCCCGACCTCCAGTACACGCCGTATACAGTCCCTATAGAAAGTGCGGCGTGTACACTAAGGGTTCCGTGTATAAATCATTTAAAAATACTCGATTATAGCTAGTAAATTGTTAAATTGATCTGTTTATGATTTTTAATTACCAATTTAACCACAAAGAGTAGATTTTTTTATGGTAAGTAGTTGTATTTAATACAAAACTCCATTAAACTATCGTTGTGACATATAATAAAAAGCTGATTTGATATGTCAGTCAACACTAAAACTTACTATTCAGACATAAATTGAATAGATAAATAATACTTAGGTACTTGTATTCAAAAAAAGAGAGTAGGTACGTAAATGGTAGTAGAGTTTAAGCCATGTAACATGTCTGATGATAGAAATATATTATAGAAATAAAAACCAAACTGGAATTTAACCATTTCAGTATGTTGTCTGGCAATAGGTATTCGAACTTTACTAACATGTTACGGATCTCTAAAAACGCTTGGTAAGCCTTAAAGTAAAAGTGTTTTTGTTAGATCGGCAGGAAGTGGCTATATTTTGAAAATGGAACTCTAAAATGAACACCGTAAACACACCAGAGACTATTTAATTATTTTTTTGACGTAACTTCACCTAAACCCCGTGACAGTAAATATAAATTCAACCCTTGTGTACCATGCTATTATCCTTCCATACTTCTTCCTTTTTTTTCACCGAATATTATTCAAATAATGATCGATGTACATTCCGTGTCACTTCAAAAAAAGAACACGTTTTTAAAAATGTCAAACAGTTTAAAAAAACGTAGATACGCCCGGTAGCTGGCCTTGATTGGCCGGGGGTGGCGGCGCTCGCACCTGATTGGTCGACACAAGGGTGGCGGCACCTGATTGGTCGACATAGGGGTGGAGGCTGTTACCATCAGCCAATCACGTGGCTGCCCGCGAACGTGCCCTATCTTCAGTAAGCACCCCGTCATGGATTTGAGGACCCTAAGGTTGTGTTTGCGTTGCATTTCAGTTGTTTGTCGATTTAATTGATGTTCGTTTTTTACAAGTGAGGGTGCTTTCGATATAAAGCGAATGGGACTTCTTTTTTAAGTGCTCCGGGTTTTTTTTATCTGTATAGTCTCTTAAAAATTAGGATCTCTATTCTGAAGAAATATTAGACACTTTTTAATTAAAAACGCTCTATTAAAGTAATGTTATATTTAGCACATACATACTTATAAAATTATTAAATATGAGTCAATTGTTTAATTGCGGAATACCCGGAATAGCACAAAATACCTACATCTGTCACCATTTTTAGTAACGGTCACACAATTATTCAAACAAAGAACAAAAGCTATTATATTTGAAATTGGAAATCGTTCAGAATCGGGACCGCGAGGCCGACGGCCGGGAACAAAGGGTTTGTTTTTAAACATTTTTACGTTCGAAATTCGACACTGTTTTGACGTCGCACTCGCTCGGCCCCAACGGATTGGGTGTTCTTGTTTGATTGTATTTGAAAAAAATATCAGCCAGAACATGCTGCTTTCCTTGTCCTTTCTCATATTTTTATCATATTTAGCAGAAGGCTTTCAAGGATAAACCTAAAATCAGACGACATGCTGCAGCCGCCGGCCGGCGTATTATATCGTCAAGCTAGTAGAATAATTCTTAGCCAAGCCTGTACCTCCAGTAGGTAGAATGAAAATACAGTTTTTATCGATATGATGATCAAAGGACCCAAGTAAACATGATAGAAACTTAGTTTATGATCTTTGCAGTTCGAGTAGGTACAATACCAAATTCATAATTTTGAACGAAAATCAGTATTTTGACAAGGAAAATGTCTCAAGCTAAGAATATTAGTGAAAATAGGATGTAGCACTCCATGGAATATATTTAACAAGGATAAGAAAAAAACAAAAGGATTTTTCGATGTCAGAAATCTGACAAGCAGGCTGGCGTCACATTAACTAAGGATTGCCAGGATTGGAAGGCAAGTATTTCAAGTGCCGAAACACACCGATTGGTTGGATTTTCACCTTGTGTGGTAGCCAGCCAGTCGAGTACTTCAAAGTACGCTACCACCGGTGGTTTCATCACGATGTTTTCCATCACAGAAAGCTCAAGCTCATATAATTACAAAATCTATACTAGGTAGGTAAGTAGGTTTAGTTACAAAATTCCCGTTTTTTAGTACTGGCTAGTGTGATGTTCGATAACTTTGGATGGAATTCCAAATTCAAATTAATTTTCTAAAATAGCTGAGACATCTATATATATAAAAGAAAGTCGTGTTAGTTATTCCACTTATAACTCAAGAACGGCTGAACCGATTTAGCTGAAAATTGGCAGGGAGGTAGTTTAGAGTCAGGAGAAGGACATAGGATTAAAAAATATGAAAAAATCACAAAAAAAAAAGAATAATGAAGAAAATTATTTTGTCATACATTTTGTATAGAACGACTTTTTGACATGTCTCGAGATCGGACTGACAGATGGTTTAGTTTCACAATTGGTGGCGCTGGAATCGGGTTTTAAGTTTTTTTTTACAGGGCAGGACAACGTCTGCCGGGCCCACTAGTTTCTTATAAAACGACAGCTGCTCATTTATTTTTCCGCCGTTCGCTTTTTAATCGCTGTTTCTTTGTCCATGGAAAATCGAAAATGCGCATAATTTTTTAAAAAATTATGCGCATTTTCGATTTTCCATGGCAGCAACACACAGACGGTACGCAGTTTTTTTTTACTTTTGGATAAGCTTGTGTTTGACCGCAATCTCACCATGGTAAGTGATATGGTCGTAGGTGGTAAGCACACAAAGCCTAGATGGGAACTGGCTCCCAAGTGCAGCTGTCGGAACACACCGATAGATGCTTGACGACAGAATTTCAACTTGAGGGTGGTGGCCAGCCAGTCGAGTACCTACCACCGTGCTGTGGTATCCACCGAAAGCTCAAGCTCATTCTAGGATTCGAACCCACGACCTTCACCGCAGTATCCGACGTCACTACCACTGAGCTATCATCGCCTTTATCAACGACGTAGACCAGCCACGGATAATGTACCAAGTGAACGCACTCTCAAGTTGAAGTTAAATCTGTCGCCAAGCCTATCGGCGTGTCGGAGGGTTCCCGCAGGTGCACTTGAGAGCCATTTGCCTTCAAGACATTGCAAATAAGATGGATAAGACATTGACAATGTCCCCGGTAGGTATTGGTAATGTCTTCAGGTTTGAGTGCTTACCACCTTCGGCCACATCATCATTTACCATGGTGAGATTGCGGTCAAGCTTATCGAAGAGTAAAAAATGGATGCCGCAAGCACAGCATTGTAAAGCTTATTTTATTTTATTCTGGTAGAAAATAACAACTATAATTTGTAAACCAAAGTAAAACGTATTGTGGTTGTTTCGTCTGCTTCAGTTTTTGAATAGGAAGTTTATTATGTATGTATGTATGTAGTTTAAATAGATTGCAAAAAAAAAACAAATATTACAAATAAAATACAGAAATGGGCTCTATAGGGAGATATTTCACACAACTCACATCCTTAACCATTTTTTTTATTATGTATAGATTCCCACGCCAAGCCTACAGATGTATTGTGTTGATTTTATTTTGTCTATGAATCAAATAAATACTTACACATTTAAATCGAACAAAAATAATTTACATAGTAAACGCTTCTATTCAAAGTAGCTTTTTCGTAGAGCCATCCGTAGCACACTTAAATTTGCTACGATTCAATAAAAACACGCTAAAATCGCACTTTTATTTTTTTCATAGCATTCTTGTGCATTAATTTAATTAAGCTATTTAAAAAACGGTCTATGGGTTACAAAATTTTAAATTCAGAACACAATTTCACTGGTCAAACAATTTATCTATGTAAGTAAAAATGTTTAGCTTACTTACCTACCTCGTATTAAAATAGAAAACAATTACCTTACAGGAATCCAGTAAGACTTGCAAAAGTCCGTACAGAACAGAAATTAGCTTTGCTATACATTTTCACATAAAAACTTGGACACCATAAACTCTAGTTTTTATTTTACACAACACTGAAGTCCCCGACTGTACATGTTGAAAGCATGTATTTTTTCACACATTTATCCTTTTTTGATGTATAGATGCTTACTTTTCAGCCGCACTGGCTCTATGCTTCAAGTTCTAAACACTCACATATTTAAAAAAAAATGGTTCTTTATAACGATTGTAGCGACACACTTCGAATTCGAATAATTATTCCAATTATAAAATAACTAATGATGCCATAGACAAGTTGTTGTAAGTTTTTTTAAATGACGCTGCGTTATCGCGTCACGATCGTCGTGGCTTGACTGACAGATATGCCTGCGAGCTTTCGTCCCGTTCCCTCACATCCAGAGGGACCTCGGAGGGTAGGGAGGAGGGGATAATCCTGGCACGGCCGTGAGGTGCGATAACGCGTCTTGTAAATTTTGACATGAATTTTGTTGGTGGTCGTTTAGATTTACGAAAATAGGCGCTTTTTGTTGACTATTCGGGAAAATATTTTTATTATTCGATCCTAAAGACGTTTTTGTATTGCTGCAGTATATTTTATATTTTTAAAGAGCCAGTAAAAATCACACACTTTTTGCTCGAATTTTCCTATACGATTATAATATACTAGCTGTCCTACGCGGTTTCACCCGCGTTACCGTGGGATTTTATCTTTTCCCGGGATAAAAATATAATCTATGTTACTCAGGGATTATGTATCTTTCTAATGTTGAAAGAATTTCGAAAATCGGTCTAGTAGATTTTGAGTTAAATCGTACAGAAAATCAAATCTTTCCTCTTTATAATATAAGTTTTGTTAAGCATTTTGTTTATTATTGAATCTATTTCTTCGATATGCACAGTGCAGACTACACAGTAATATTATCTTGAGGCGAAACATAGGGAATGAAGAATGTAGGTACATACTTAGCTAAAAAATCGTTGATAACTTATCTTACGTAACGTTATGGTCCTGTAGCGAATAAAAAAATATTTAGTCGATCCTTGCTTTATAAAAAGGTACAAAAGCTATTCACAATAATTGTTAAAAAGTGCTATGGTTATTATAACAAATTAGCCTATCAGAAAACCAGCTTTAATCCATTCACATCGAACGTCATTTAGCGCGCTCAATGTCGTAACGTAGAATAAAATAACCATTACCGAACAACTGGCCATAAACAAACAAAAGAGCGGCGCGGGAAACGAGTTTAAAAAAATACTCATTTGCATTTGACGTTTGCCTCTTCCCGCCTCCGCGTGAACGCGGGCCGCTCATTGGTTCCGCGACAGCCAATAGATTCCGAGATGATTTTATAATAATCCGAATGTCTGGTGGATTCTTTTTTCAAATAATTTATTGCGGAGACAATGCGGCATTTGACTGTGGTCAAGAATTAAAATTTATTTCGGCACGTTAATTCCTATAGCCACTAAATCACAAATGCAGTGATTTTTATATTTGAAATCCCTATTTGACCAATAATAATGAACATTAAAATTAATGAAACTGTAATTATACCGCAGTTTAATATATTTAACTATGCTTATACTATGAGATTCCGTAGTCCCATAACATACCTACTTATTCTAAGAAATGAGAAGTCAATGTACGTACAGGTAGGTACGTTATCCTCACAAGCCAACACACATTAATCACCAGTTTAACTTAACTGAACAATAATTATACTGGTAGGTACATCGTTAGCACCTCGCGCGCCATTTTGTGACAAATTGAACTAATTTGTCCCCCTTCCCCATTCCAAGCCATCCCAGACAATAGGGAGGGATCCCACCACAAACATTTTCATGTAAAATGTTGCCAAGACAAGAGCATATATATGGCACGCACTGTCAAAAAGTTACCAGATCTCATGTAGAGCCAAGCTTCTAACTCTACTCTACAAGCCCTAACTTATTAATTATAAAGTCCTGCTTATTTATTTTACTATTATTATTTATAACAAAGAGTCTTTACATCAATTTTCGGACCGCTAGCATCAAAATTTGCGGGTCTCATACAAACTTCCATTCCCTATTTTATGGGTTTTAGATTTTTTTGTTGTTTGTGTACCGACTAATAATGTTAGCTTACATACGTAATTTCAGCTTTCTAGGACTTCGGGAAGTACCCTAAGAATTTTAATGATTAGTTATCAGTCTGTGACGAAATCAGGGTTTTTTGGATATCAATAAAATCTAAAGAATAAGAGCTATGCAATTAAAACATTATATGTTTAATTTTACTATAAGTAGACATCATATCCTGAGAATATTGTTTATCTGGTATAATCCAAAGCCAAGTTATGAGGGTTCAAAAAAACGACGAAATGCTTCGAGAAAAGGTAGGTAGTGCCCTTGGGCATCGCTTGGCTCGTCTTGGCGGGGGCACGGGAGTGATGACTCCTATATTCAAGAAATCATTACTGATCACTAACTAGTGTATAATACATTTATAAATACTCCAAAATAGCGAACCTGTTGTAAAATTCCGCTTTTATACAATGTCGCCCTGGGCATGTGACCGCCCGTATTTTTCCAAATATTCATAAGAAATTATAGAAAATTAACTATTCCGTGTTATTCAATTTTCTATTTCGCTTTACATTTTTTGCCATATCTCCGATGTTATTGACTTCTTTTATCGGAACTAACAATTTTTATTAAAAAAAAACGACTATGAAACAATCTTCACCTCCATTTCTTTTTCATAGTCGATATATTTTTTTATAAAAATTGTGCGCAGATAGATAGGTATATATATATACCTACAGCGAACGTGAGTCCGTCCGTACTTAGGTACCTACAGTTCAAAAATAGTATGATAGCTTCAAGTGGATACCTACAGCGAACGTGAGTCCGTCCGTACTTAGGTACCTACAGTTCAAAAATAGTATGATAGCTTCAAGTGGATACCTACAGCGAACGTGAGTCCGTCCGTACTTAGGTACCTACAGTTCAAAAATAGTATGATAGCTTCAAGTGGATACCTACAGCGAACGTGAGTCCGTCCGTACTTAGGTACCTACAGTTCAAAAATAGTATGATAGCTTCAAGTGGATACCTACAGCGAACGTGAGTCCGTCCGTACTTAGGTACCTACAGTTCAAAAATAGTATGATAGCTTCAAGTGGATACCTACAGCGAACGTGAGTCCGTCCGTACTTAGGTACCTACAGTTCAAAAATAGTATGATAGCTTCAAGTGGATACCTACAGCGAACGTGAGTCCGTCCGTACTTAGGTACCTACAGTTCAAAAATAGTATGATAGCTTCAAGTGGATACCTACAGCGAACGTGAGTCCGTCCGTACTTAGGTACCTACAGTTCAAAAATAGTATGATAGCTTCAAGTGGATACCTACAGCGAACGTGAGTCCGTCCGTACTTAGGTACCTACAGTTCAAAAATAGTATGATAGCTTCAAGTGGATACCTACAGCGAACGTGAGTCCGTCCGTACTTAGGTACCTACAGTTCAAAAATAGTATGATAGCTTCAAGTGGATACCTACAGCGAACGTGAGTCCGTCCGTACTTAGGTACCTACAGTTCAAAAATAGTATGATAGCTTCAAGTGGATACCTACAGCGAACGTGAGTCCGTCCGTACTTAGGTACCTACAGTTCAAAAATAGTATGATAGCTTCAAGTGGATGTGGTGGAAGTGTGTACTCACCGTCATCGTCATCGCGTCAGGTGTATGGCGACAGGTTCAAAGTCAAAATTAAAATCATTTATTCAGTTTAGGCCCTACAAGGGCATTTATGAAGATCGAATTACAGAAGATACCACCGGTTCGGAAGTCAGACAACAACTGAGAACAACCGGCAACAAACTCAGAAAGGTTACATTTTTTAAATATTTTTGGACTATCTGACATAACAGACAGATGTAAGAATTATGTTTGATTTTTAAACTAACATAGATATTTAAACTACAATTAATAATAATAATAATTTATTGTTCATAAAACAGAAATGAAGCCCTGCAGCCTGTGCTAGTTATAAAACTGTGTTACAGGCTGCAGTGTCTTCCCCCTTACGTGCAATAATAATTTGAACAACTTGGAGCAAAAAATAAAATAAATAAGTAATAAAAATTTTAAAGAATTTGGATATTACTTACAAAGAAATTTGAATAGTTTTTTTTTTTACATTGTAGATACTTATCTGTATAATATGTTTATGTGTGTAATTATGTATATATGTGTGTATGTATGTATGTGTGTTTGTATGTATGTGTGTTTGTGTGTATTATGGGCTTGTGAGTGTGTGAGTTTTATTTTATTTTTGCACATAGAATAGATCTTCGGTTGCAGCGTAATCTAGATTGCCAAGCCAATCGATGACCGCCTTTTTAAGTTCGTGTGAATTAAAACTAATCTAATCTAAAAACTACCTAAAATAAACTATAAAAGTGCGTCGAAGAATTCCTCCGCATCGCCGTCGACTGGTAACGTTCCCAAAAGACTGGCAGCATTGCTACGTTGAATGGCAATGCTTAATCTTTGGCAAAAATAAAAGCCAGCCTTTTGGTCACGGGAAGCGTCAACTACCTGACTATATTGGCTTTTTTTTTCAAATGTTTAACAATTTTATTCTTAAATACAAAAATACATTAAAAATTATAACCCGCATTAATTACCTATACTACTTGACCGTGTTAGGCTGGCTGTGATGATAAACTACCTTGCCACCAATCCACCTTAAGATGTCTTCCATCATTGTGATGCTGAATAAGTAGGCAGATTTATCTATACCTACTAATATTATAGAGAGGAAAAGTTTGTGAGTTAGTGAGGTTGTAATCTCTGGATCTACTGAACCGTTTTTGAAAATTATTTTAAGAATAGAAAGCCACGTTATTTAAAAGTGTCATAAAGGTGGCCTGAGTGGAGTGAGACTCGACATCGAGTGAGAATATCTTGTTTTGCCGCCAGAAACCCGCAGATATTATCACGGCGACTGGATAAATAATTACCAAATGCAATAGGTGTAGAATAGTGTAGATACCTAAGTTGTAAGTATTTGAAAAGAGTACCTAATTGCTAAAGTTTATTGCCGGCTCTTCTTAGCAAAAGAAACCTTCCGAACCGTGCGTTAGTATAATACATATACGTATGATATTCATAAGTGTTTGAAAAGGCCTATTTGAATAAAAAATATTTTCATTCATTCATTTTACAACAGTCTACAATAAAAAATCAAATAAGAAAACGTCATGACGTCAAAACGTTCGAAAGTTGAATATTTTCCGACCAATTAAATTCCAAACGAATCAATTATCAAACATACTGCATAGATCGACCTTCGCTAATAAGAACTAGAAAAAAAATCAAAACCAATTAAAGCCATGCACACACCGCTCGCTCGTTAGCGCGGCACGTGCGCGACTCAGCGTGAAATCACGCGTGTATTCACACCCTAAATTTTATTTTTATTGTTATCTAACCTTTGTTCTATATTTAAACATTTACATGAACCGAAGTAAATACGAAGTTTCAGGTGTCAGAGACGCATTCGGCAACCGCACTGAAACGAGCATAAGAATTTTCGATTGAAGTTAGTTAGGTAGGTAGGTACTCGTCCAGTTGAAAATCTGTAGCTAATTGTTTTTATGCATGCAGGTCACTTGATGGTAGCAAAATAGTAGGCAATATATTATTCATTGATCTTTTAGGTTGAAGGCTACATTTGAATTGAGTGTTTCTTGGGCTCGAATCCTACAATGAGCTTGAGCTTTCGGTGAAGAAAAACATCGTGAGGAAACCGTAGCATGATGATAGGGATCTTTTTAGTACCCTGAAAATCTGTCGCCACGCACCTTGAGCTGCTGTACTTGAGAGCCAGTTTCCTTCTATGCTTTGTGTGCTTACCACCTACAGCCAGCCAGATTATCACTTACCATGGTGACATTACGGTCAAACACGAGCTTATCCAATGTAAAATAAAATAAAGTCAAATGTCAAAATTTTCGTAAGATGCCAATGTAAAAGACTTTTTTTGACAGATAGGTACTCTGTAATTATCTGGTGATTAAGCAAGTGTCGTGTGAAACTCATAGTAGCCCGAGGTGGTCTGAACGGATGTCGTCACAGCAGTAGGTCGAGCATGCTATCATTTCACTAAACAATATGGCGGCGTGTGGCGGCAATTATAATGTGCCCCTGCTGAGGTGCGGTGGGAAAATGTTGAGTTCGTTTTAACAAGCGTTTTGGTAAAATAGTTTCATGATAGGTAACTGTCATAGCATAGACAACACCAACAGTGATCGCCCACAAGTAGAGATTCGAAAAAAATAAACAAAAAATACCTAATTGGGTATGGTTTTTTTTTTGCTTCCAAACAAAAAAAAACTGAAAAACGGTTGTCAAACAGAGAAGAAAAAAAAAGGGATATAAAGATTTTTCTTTACGTATTAATTTTAAATGTTTATTACTATTCTCTTCGTTGTCAAGAATATAGGGCATGTAGCGCCATCTAGTGATATGTTAAACCTTATAATATAATAGTTACCCTGATAGATGGTACTGCATGATGTTTCTACTCGACGAAAGATGGCGTTAGTTAGTACAAACTGAGCATATATAATACATAGTAAGGAATAGGCCGTGAAAATTACATACATAATAGCATTTAGCCACAGACCTATTATCTAGCACTAAATTTTTTTTTTTTCTGGCTGCCTCGGAATAAAAACGCAGCCCCATGTCACAAAATCTTTAGCTTATATTGCATAAGCCAGATTTTTTTAAACACTAAATAAATTGTAGCATTATTATTTGATTTTGCTATAAATGAAATGGAATGCTCCAATAGTGAAGAATAAAAAGGTGTTAACCTTTTAAAAACAATTCATTTTCGTGTAAATGCAGCATAATTTTTGTTTCCTTCAACTGAACATTATCAAAAGAATCCCTAACTGTACAATCTACATCTCTATGACATCCATGCATTGTTGTCCTCTAAAATATGTAACTAACTAAGAAAGAAAGAGAGAAAGAAAAACATTTATTTTGGGTTGATGATGCATCATAGACCGTTTCATTTACATCACAAATTACACACATAGACAAATATAGGAATAACAACAAAATCATACAAGATACATACACTGTGTGAGGCCAAAAATGCACCTCTCTCAGCATAAGCTGCAGCCATAGGTACCGCAGCGCTGGAATTCTGAGCTACTTGAGTTTCATTCATTAGTCATCTATATCCAATACACTAACTGTAGATTTGCTAAAGCAGATCTACGAAAATAAACAAAAACTTTGTAAATACAATTTATTCTTAAAAAACAACTTATACTAACTTAAAACTAATATCAAATCAGAATGCCAGCTTCTTCATGAGTAAATACATGTGTTGGTCGACTTCGAAGCCGTGGAGATTGTTTGCGTCACCTTGCAGCCTCATTAGAAGTCCCCCAAAGGAAACATATGCTGCTAGTCGAGATGCTGGCTCCATGGCTGCTTCGTCACCTTCTATCCTGAAATTATAGTAATTTTTTTACTAGCTGTCCCCATTTTCGCACAGTATCCTGCAATACAAGAGTATTGCAGGATATAATCTATCTCTGTGCCAGCCAAGTTTCATTCCAAATCTATTGGGTTGTTTTGGTAAAAAATCACCTTAATGTAATTAATGATTAACCTCTTAGCCATAAGAGGAATTATCGAGAACTGTGTTACTAGTGGGAAAATGTGTGATTGTAGCTTTTCGATAATTCTTACTGATTCGTTTAGATCTCTCTTTTTAATTTAAATTACTTAAATATTTCAGAATATATTTGTTAGTAGTTCTTCATTTGCTGTCGCCCGTTGATGCTGATCAGAAAACCGGGTAAATAGTTGCCTAGGTAAGGACTCCCACAAGTCTTGTCATTAATGGTTCAGACTTTTCGGAGATTAGCCCACACAAACACATAGATTATAATATCACTAATTGCTTCAACAGTAAGAAAACAAAACTAACCTGTAAACTTTTCCAGACATAACATATTCAAAACTATCTGCGCGGTTTCCCTCAGTTTCTAGAGGGTTCCATTCTCCCCCATCAGGGTACCCGTTTTCTCTGAGGGTCGTAGCCAGTACCAATCTAAACTTATCACCCAATTCCATTGGATATATCCAAGAATTTATATCGAGAATTAGGTCCATTTTAAATGACTCTGATTCGCAGTGTAGCCGGCTCACTCGGTCGAATTTCTTGCCTTCGGGGTCCATGTCTTTAACATTAAATATATCTTCAAATAGAATTCCCGACATTGTTCTGGTAAAAGTTACTAAATTTATGAAAAAAAAATCTAATCCACGCTTCGCACCGCTTCGTTTGCTTTGATTACAAAGTTTGACAGTTGTTTTTGTTAAGTTGATTGATTGGATCGGCTATATCTGTTCGGAAACAACACAATCGAGATTTGCCAAAAAGTAGACTTTATTTTTCAACGATGGTGATAAACAAATATACAGCACGCACGCCTTATAGTAAGCGGCGTTGCTTTATAGACATATCTAAAACCAGGGACATTATCCGCGTTGTTGATCCTTTTTTCTATTCAATGTATGTAACTACATGACATTGATTTCAGAACGATTTAAATTTCTCAAGATTGGTACTCCTGTAGATTCTTTAGGGATGCCCAGCATAACATACATATCTATCGACTGTCGATATAAAATCGAAAATGAATTGGATCTAAAACCTTTTGCCGATAAAGAAAATAACGAACTATACAAGGTGTAATTGAATTAACTCAAAACCTGAAACTAATTTGTTCAAGCAGCTTACCTAGGCTTATACTTTAAAACTTGGTTGTGTCAAAGTGTGTTGGAAACTTTTAAGTCACGTAATTTCTTCCCCGAAACTATTAACAATAACAACTTCGGTAGTGTTTATTCAACACCGGCTGGAGCGATAGTCGCGAGCGCGCTACACACGTACCTACATTCGTCAGTGTAGTGCTATGAATTGTTCAGAATAAGTCAAAAGCCAAAGATTGCTAATATCTCTTGCAATAAATATAAGTTGGGGTGTCTGAGGTTTTGAGTAATTTCAATAACACGTTGTATAATTATGTTCATACCTCACTTCTTGAACGATGAGGTAGATAATATAATTTTCTAAACTAAGTGCACACCTTGTAAGTGTTGATCCTATCATCCAAACTATCCAAGGGTTATTTGTAAGAATTATTACTACTGCATACCCACCCACCTTTTCCACACATAGAAGAACAATGTATACCCTATATTGTGTTTATTTTAATGATATGTGATATCATATTAAAGAATGCCCGAAAACGAACGTGAATTTTTTTCGATCTATCATTATCATCAACATAAAAAGGCTAGTAAATAAAAAATCTCCACAGATTATGGAAAGTAAATCAAATCGAAGTTTGTAAAGTTTTAATTTACTTAGTTAGGTTTGATCGAGTCGATTCGAACCGACACATCACTAAAATAACCAAACAAAATCTTTATCATTTTTCGTTCGAGATAACCTAAAATCAAACACAGCACGTGTTGTCTATAAAAGAGCGTGTTATTATCAAAATTAAAACTCAAGTGAATAAATCGTTAAAAAAACTATTAATAACATCTGTGCTAAGCGCATGCACCACGTTATTTGTGTAAAACTTTGTTAGTTTACTAACAATGACTGAAGTAATGCAACCGGGTGCCGAAGTGCTATCGGAGAAAAAGAAGAAGAAAAATAAGGATACCGTCTCTCTAGGAGCATTCCAGAAGCTCGGAGACTTCAAGATCGAACCTTCAGAAAATGTGGGCAAGTTAGATACAGCCTATTGGCCCTTATTATTGAAAAATTTCGACAGACTCAACGTGCGTACCAACCATTACACGCCGCTGCCATTCGGACACTCTCCTCTGAAACGTCCTATTGGTGAATATGTTAAATCTGGCTTCATCAATGTCGATAAGCCAAGTAACCCGAGTTCTCACGAAGTTGTCTCGTGGATAAAACGCATTTTGAAATCTGAGAAAACTGGCCACTCAGGTACCCTCGATCCTAAAGTCACAGGTTGTCTGATAGTTTGCATAGATAGAGCTACAAGGTTGGTCAAGTCTCAACAGAATGCTGGAAAGGAGTATGTTGCCGTATTCAGTTTACATTCCGCAGTTGAAAGTATTAAGAATGTTACGCAAGGCTTGGAAAAGCTTCGAGGTGCACTCTTTCAAAGACCACCACTGATATCTGCAGTCAAACGTCAACTGCGAGTCCGTAGTGTGTATGATAGTAAACTGTTGGATTATGACCAAGAACGCAATATTGGTGTGTTCTGGGTGAGCTGTGAAGCCGGTTCATATATTCGTACTATGTGTGTCCACTTAGGTTTAATGTTAGGAGTTGGCGGTCAAATGATTGAGCTGAGACGTGTCCGGTCGGGTATACAGGGTGAGCAGGAAGGTATGGTGACCATGCATGATATACTAGATGCTCAGTGGGCCTTCGAAAACCATAAAGATGAAACATATTTGCGCCGAGTAATCAAACCTCTGGAAGGTCTACTGATAGCTCACAAAAGGATCTTCATCAAAGACAGTGCAGTAAATGCTGTGTGCTACGGTGCTAAAGTTTTACTACCAGGTATATTGAGGTACGAAGATGGTATTGAAATTGATCAAGAAATCGTCATAGTCACAACAAAGGGTGAAGCAGTAGCTTTAGCCATCGCACTAATGACCACATCTACTATGGCATCATGTGACCATGGTGTTGCAGCAAAGCTAAAACGAGTTATCATGGAACGTGATACTTATCCGAGGAAGTGGGGTCTTGGGCCGAAAGCATCAAAGAAAAAGCAGTTGATTCAGCAAGGGAAACTGGATAAGTTTGGAAAACCTAATGAGAATACACCAAAGGAATGGCTGAACAGTTACGTAGACTATAAGAAGACAGAAACAGATGAGAACAAAGGGGCAGAAAATGGTGATGCTGAGGAAGGTGGTAGAAAGAGAACAGCTAGTACAGCAAATGCTGAAAACCCTAATGACTCCGTTGAGTTGAGAGCGGAGAAGAAAAAGAAGAAGAAGAAGCGTGACAGTGAAGCACCGTGAGTTCTATAATATTTTTGAGATATTTTTTTTTGGGTTAAGGTCAGTCTACACTGCTATGAATCAACTTTTCCATCACTTATTTATTCAAATTAATTTTTTGTACTCTGATTTGAGGTTAAGTTGCAACCTTATAATTTTGTTTACCTTAGCTCAATTTTCTTTTTAAAAAGTCATAAATGTTTATGGTCTTTTCATTCAATTAAAAAAATAAATTTGGTGTGATAAAGTTATGTAAGCACCTACATTTAGACCTTATGTACATTTGGTATAACACTTCTTTTGTTGTGGCTATTGAGGACACCTGGTCTAATTAAAAGGTGACCTTATTTAAATGAATTCTATTATCATAGATGTTTGTAAATCTGCAACAAGTTGCACAATGAATAAAGTGTCAAAACATTTCATTTTGTATTTTCCGATCATGTCTATAGAAGAGATTTACTAAATGTACATAGGGTCATAGGATAAAATTAAAAATAAATATTTGAAAATAGAACTTCATTTGTTTTTTCTTTCATAGTGCGGAAGCGGCCGAAGGTGACGCTACTATGGAGGCAGAAACTACAACAGATGGTGCTGATGTTTCTGTGCGCAAAGAAAAGAAGAAGAAAAAGAAGAAGGACAAAGAACAGGAGCGAGAGGAAGAATAGAAACCTATTAAGTTGATTTATTAGGCTTATAAATAGATTTTTAATATTTTGTTACATTGACCGTAAAATAACTCGATCGATGTTCTAAAATTCGAATTTGTGATTCGACTTCACAGATAAACATGTCGATGTAGAATCATTAAGCACTACACACAGTTGGGTGGTTGAAACTATCTATAATCTAGATTCTATACTATAGAAAACACACAATTTTGTCTATGGTTTGGGTGAATATGTCTTCATGTAGTGCAATAATAAAAGTGTACTGTTTTTCTGATGAGAAAAGAAAGCAACCGGTCAGAATTCAACAGAAAAGGTTAGGATGTCATTCCTACTTCGGTTTTAAAATAGCTGCAATCAAATAGAATCTGAACCAATGTTGGTAGATCCAAAATTAGCTTTGTCTGTGCCCGACAATTGACTATAATCAGGTTAAAGTGCCCAAACCCCAGGTAGTTAAACCACTTAATTTACTGTATGAGTGTTAAGTGCTATAGTTAGTGATACCGGTTATTTTGAGTGCAACTTTATCTATAATGTCAGCCTTAAGTAATGCTTGTTCTACACACTTGTTTAGTTAAAAAAAGAATCATTTTATTCAGTGACAAAAGTTTTTGTTTTTAAAATTATTGTTTTTAATACTGACAGGCAACTAGTCGCTTTATTGCGAGTATCTTTTGTTCTTCAGCTATTAAAATATATTGTGTAGGCAGTACTTCTATTAAAAATTACATAACTTACATTGCCATGAATAGCAGAGCTAGAAATTTAGTTAGTAATTACCTACTTATAATGAAAAATGATTTTTTTTAAACTAATCAGATAACAGTAACTTTTAAGACACTGTGTGTTCCTAATGATAAATATGACTTCAGTCCAGTAATAGGTACCATTTACTTTAATTACGGGTGTTCACATTCTGCCACAATATTCTCTTTATAAAGATATCTGTTTTGAATTAAGAATGATCCAGTGAGAGTTTGAATGATTTTTCATTATTGCCTGTGTATAAAATGTAAGCTTAAGGATATTAATAGTTTTTAAGTTAATAATGTTGGTAATATGTACCTATCTCGGTGAAAATGAGTTGTTTTTGGCGAATATGTTGTTTATCAACATTAAATTTTTATGACATTTTTTTTTTTTTTTTTTTTTTTTTTTTGAGGAGGGCTTAAAGGTGGCGGTCTGAAGGACCATAGACACCCTTACGCGGACTATTCGGCGAGCGCTTAGGGCTCTCAGCCGTGTTTGTTTGTGACGACTCACCGCTGAGGGCGCCCCAGTTGGGGCCCGAACCTCGGCTCAGGGCGTCGTCGGGGGACACAAAAAGTGGGACGGACTTCGCCTAAGCGATTTAGAGGAGTTTTTAGGGGACGGTCGGATTACTGACTGTGGCGGCTCGGGCCGTTAACGACTGACTAACGGGGGGACGAGACTGAATCTGAGTGGGACGTTTTATGACATTTAATTTATGTTTTATTTATTATCTGTCTAGTATTGGGAACCATCTCCGATCCCAGGAAGATTTTGGCCTATGTATTGGAATTGGTTAATAATATTACCTACTGCTACCTACCATCACTTGATTTTACTAATTTACAAGTGTGTTTGCCGGGTGCAAACACACTTGTAAAATACGCTAAATAAAAAAATACGCTAATTAGATTGATCTCGGAAATTATTTCTTTATGTTATATTTTTATTTCTGACTAGCTCTGCTGTCCTCAGCAGTTTCACCTGAGTTCCCGTGGGATCTTATCTTATACCGGGATAAAAATATAGGTAGCCTATGTTAATCTGAAATAATGTAAAATTCAAATGGTGAAAAAAAAATTGAAATCGTCCCAGTAGTTTTTGAGGTTATTCGTTACATACAAATCTTTCCTCTTTATAATATTCAATAGACAAAATGCAGGCGGGTCACCTGATTGAAAATGACTACCGTGCCGCGACGCCTATAGACATTAGCATTAGCAATATGAGGTCCCCCTGAGCCATACCTACGTGTTTTCGACCATTTTACAATGCTTTAAAGGCAACTGGCTCTCAAGTGCATCTGCCAGAACGCACACACCGATAGGATGGCGATACATTCTCAACTTGAAGGTAATAGCCAGCCAGTCGAGTACTACAAACAAAGTACTATACCACCCTATAGTAAAGAAATGTCACAGTATGAGTATGGCTATGAGCATTGTACTTAACACGAGGACGCTCGGATTCTATATTATGCATAATGATGAGTATATATTCCAACTCTAGATATTATATATGATCTGATTCCTTCAAACGTCGCTCTCTAAGCTAAGCACAAGTCAGAGAGCCAACTCTATGACTTGTCCTTAATTAGTTATTATTCGTAGATTTTTTTGTTGTTAAAATCACAGAATAGCAGACTCCAGAGTTTTGCGGCCTGATCTCAGTAACTGGTTAGACCAAAAATCTAATATGGTGAAAATGGTGATTGTTTATCATCTGATTTTTGGCAGTGATTTTACAAATGTGCTAGAAGTCCAGATGCAGGAAATACTGACTTTCATCTAGCAATTTTGTTTCATGGAGACGGCAACACCTTGCTCTGTCTGTCGACCGACTGTCACTGACAGTCTGCTGTCAAACACCGATATGAGTTTTTGTTTTGTTTTCTCTAAATGAGTCTAAACTCTTAACTAAATTAATGAGCAAATTACTTGCTCTAAATTAAATACTACAGTCGTCACGTCAGTCAGTAATGTTTTTTGTTTATGTTTACTAAACGTATTTACGAGCAACGAATTTCAGTGATTTCTTTTTTCATTCACTGGCAGCGTATTTTAGGATGAGTTAAATAATATTTTACAAGTATGTAGAATTATGAGTTTTAAATGAAAAAATGTCTTGGAACCATTCATTAAATAATGAAATGTACACTTTTGAATATTTTCTACAAGAGGATGTTTGCCGACTATGTTGGAAACGGAATGCCAACCGAGAAATATTTCATTCTTCGCCAACTAACAACGAATTCACTAGTCCCCTTGCGGATGAAATAAAGGAATGTTTAGAGATTGATATTTGTGAAACGAGCTATCCAACTAAAGTCTGTTGTAATTGTTCCAATTTAATCGAAAAATTTATTTGCTTCAAAAAATACTGTTTAGAAAATGATACGAAATTACGTGAAATACTCAAAAAAGGTTCTGTTGATGAAGCTGATAGAATAGAGATTAAAATCGAAACAAATGATCAATTTCTAGGTAATGATAATTCAAAAACAGAAGCGGATTTTGTTGATTTACAACAAGAGGAAGATTATGAACAGCCAGTAGCAAAGGCGAAGAATAGAAGGCTCTGTGATAGGAGGGAAAAAAAGAAAACAAGTGTCAAAGTAAAAAAAAAATACATGCTTAAAAGATCACCAACATACTGCAATATTTGTTGCTTAGATTTAGACAGTAAGGATAAATATTCACAACACAATGCCGAGTTACATGGAGTGGAAAATGATGGTTCCACATTTAAATGTTTTGGTTGTGAGAAGAGGTTTAAAAGTCGTAAGAACCGAATCGGCCATGAGCTTAATTTTTGTAAAGGACTAAAAGATGGATATAAATGTACTCTTTGCAGTAGATATTTGCCAAATCGTAGTACGTATGAGTCCCATATGAGGAGTCATAGACAGAATTCCTTGTCGGAGCTTCCAGATGATTTATTTAAGTGTAAGAAATGTTTAAAGCTTTTCAGTACGAAGGAGTGTTTGAAGAAACATGTTAATGAGCAGTGTCTGGATAGAAAAGACTTTGTTTGTGATGTATGTTATGAAATATTTGGTACATGACACGCAGTTCCAATTATTTTATGGATTCTTTGATTATTTTCAGACATGTGGCCGTATATTTAATCGTCGAGATTACCTTCATAAGCATTTGTTGATGCATTCCGGCACTAAGCAACACAAGTGTCCGCACTGTAACTTCAAAGCTACACAGAAATCAACTCTAACAGTTCATATTAGGTGTGTTTTTACCATAAACCTTTACTACTAAAGCGTTTTTACGCACCAAATATTATTACAGACCATATTGTATGTCATAGCTGAATGGATCTGGATGAAATTTGGCATGGCGATATATTATAGTCTGGAATAGCACATAGGCTACTTACGCGGGTGAAACCGCGCGGAACAGCTAGTTTCTATATAAATAATAATTCGGATCATGACCAATCTTTTTTTTCTCGATAAGCTTGTATTTGAACCATCTCACCATGGTGAGTGATGATGTGGCCGAAGGTGGTAAGCACACAATGCTTAGATGGGAACTGACTCTCGAGTGCAGCTGTCGGAACATACCGATAGGTGCTTGGTGACAGACTTTCAACTTGAGGGTGGAAGCCAACCAGTCAGGTACTATAAAGTACCCTACCACCGTGTTTTCTTTAACTGAAATCGTCTTGCAAATAAAAAAAAACTCTAGTTTCTATAGTATAAGCCTTTTCGAGTTGATGATCTTTGAGGTATTTCAGGAGACATACAGGCGAGCGGCCGTACAGCTGTGACTTGTGTCCACTCCGGTGTACCTCCAGTAGTAACTTACGTGCGCACCGCCGACGGCATCTTGGTGTTAAAATGTTTGAGGTACGTACATTCATTGGGTAGATACATTCCCAGTGTAAAGTAAAGTATCACACACGCAGTTTATTCATTTATGTAGGTAGTAGGAAAAAGGATTGCAAGGCTATAGCTAAAGGCAGGATAGGGGCCGTCCATTAATCACGTTAGGCTGGAATTATCACAAGGGGGGAGGGGGGTGTAGTAAGATATCACGTGTATTTATTTTTGTCGTCTGTCTAGATATTCTTATCATGGTCCTTAATTTTCTAGAATAAAATCAGATTATACTTTATACCCGTATTTAAAGATAATATTCTATTTTTTTTAATATTAATGGACGGCCCCATAATTGGGAAGTCTGAATGAAAGGTCGCACAGATTTAATCACTGGATCAAAGACTGGCCACCCTAAGGAAGTTTATACTCAGAATAGGGCTACTGAATTAGTTAGGTATTCCTAATATGGTAACCATAACCAATTTGTTAATATTTTCAGTGTAAAATCTGTGACAAAAAGTTTGGCTACAAAATAAGTTTAGAAGAACACATGGCAGCAACCCACGAGCGATCTGAGGCTCATACTTGCCGAGAGTGTGGAGCAACTTATTCACAATTCAGAGGGTTACGTCGCCATCTTGCGGCGAAGCACGGACAGAAAGATGCGAAGAAACTTACTGAGCTGTCAACGAGTCTGACAGATGAAAACATAGATGGCGGTAAAATTGAAAATTTTAAAGAAGTAAGGAACTTTGAGTTCAAAGAAGATAATAACGTGCTTCTAATCAAGGGACAAGAGGTTGATGTTTATATGGTGTAATATTATATAATTATATAGTATTTATTGCTAAGTGTTATTTATTCAAAGGTGTTGTAATACTACTACTAGCCACTAGATGGCGCTACCTATTAGTTATTGTAAAATGTCGACAGGTAGGTAAATATTACAATAAAGAATTACACTTTTAAAAGTTGTTTTTATTCATCATAAATGACAATAGATTGAACAAAAAATAAAAGATCTCTATTTAATATTAAAACATTTCTCGGACAACCAACACTAAACATGCATTCACATAATATTTACAGTAAGTATTAATTTCTATTTATATTCATTATATAATATTCACATAGGATTCGTAATAGGGAGTTGTATTATACTTAAACAGTGTACCAACATCTTGTAATATGCCAGCAATGTTAACATTTTCAATTATTATGATAAACTTTTATTATCAAAGATTATTTTACTAGAATAGTCAATATTTTATTTATCGCACGTGTCTACTTTTTCTATTCCAGTTAAACGCAAATCGCAATCAAAGATATTGTCGGTAGATTAAAAGTATGAATATAACCAAATTAACTTATATAGTTTTTTGTTGCTCGCCTCTCCAGTCTCCATCTATTAATTATTATCAAAATCTTTTTTTTTACACCGCAATTTTGAATCGCGAGCTAGTAGAATGTTACTAGAGACATCTATCGTGGGTTGTCTTGAACTACAATTTTTATGAACGTTATTTCTACAGAATCAAATATTAAACATTACTTCATATTAATATGGAATTATATACAATGTTTTAGGTTTATTAAAACACAACCAAATTACACTGATAAATTACCCTTGTGCTGTGGGTAGTATATTGGAATTTCGAGTAAGTAGGTAAGTACTTATTTAATTAAAATATCTTGCTAGATTTAATTTTAATGGTAACCTCTCTCAATCAAAAAGATGTTTACCTACAAAGATTCCTTTTTTGTTGTGAGCACTCCTACTTTACATAGACTATTTAAGTATTGCTCTTCGTGCTACAAGCTACATTTTAATTAAAAAAAAAAAACATTTGATATCTTTCACAAAATACTTAACACCTACTTAATTTATTACATAAATATTGTCAATGAGAGGAACTTCGCTCGAGTTTACTTACATTGCTAAGCTATTACTTAAAAACTTGGCCGTAATGATTTTAAGCGATTACATACGTGGCGAATTTATATTTTTTAACAGTGGCGCCAATCGATAAAAAAAACTTGTCATAAAAAAGGCGAATCTTTTTTAAACTATGGTTTACAATTTTCGGTTTTAAGAAACAATTTTGTAAATATTTTTATAAAAAATGTTTCATAATAAATATAAAAAACGACTGTTAATAAATACAGATGAGCTTCGCTAATGGTTATCGCTTAAAATAGTTTTTTCTTAGGGGAAGTGGACTTCTCTAGATATTTTCTTTTTTCAAAATAATGTCATCCTGTCTTATAAATACTTATTCTTAATTAAATTACAACTAATACATTAGTTTAGCGTTTGTTCTACTAGCTTGAAGATTTAGAAAACTTAGGCTAGGTGTCATAATTTAGGAAAGATCTGAGTGTGGGTGAAATTATTATACAATTTTATTTCTGTGCACTCCATCACAGATATTATTATGTCATTTCAGATACTATAATCTTGAAAATTTCCAATGCACTGATTTCTTCCTCTTATCCTACGTTTTCTAGACACTAGCAGAGATAGGAATAAGACAGTGTTTTAATAACAGCTGTATGTTTACATACTAGTGCCAAACAATATTAAGGCATAAAATATGGATTTCAAATTAAAAAGTAATAAGATAGGTAAGTGCTTGAAATGTTCTCCACAAAATAAATATTTAAAAAATGAAAAATACATATTTATCTACTAAGTATAGGTATATACAAATACAGTATATACTAATAGTATAACTCAACTTTAAATAAATAATAATGCCCATGGCATTTATTAAAGATTGCGCGGTAAATTAATAGAATAAAAATACATCAGTTCGTTTTTTTTTAACAAAGTACTGATCCAAAAAGTAATAACCTGATGAGTTCTACTGGCTAGTTCTTCTATTATTAAAATAGATATTATTATGATAATAGACACTATTTATTATTGAATACTAATAAATATTTTACGAAAATAATTCGATGAAATCACAGAATAGCAAATATTTTGTTTGTAATCATAGACCAATATTTGAAATGGTCATACCTATTATGACTAACTATTTTTAACCATATTTTTTTCAGAATTATAAGTTAAGGACATCGTCAAATTGATGTCTCAATATTTATTTATTGACTTCACTTTACAACTATTTTCACAGGATTATAGTTGGAAACACTACAAATTCATGCTTTTAATTTGATAGGGCCGTAATGAGAAATAAAAATTGCACTAAATACTTATCGATAAACTTGCATCATATCAGCATGGCGAAACCCTGTATCTGATAATTATAAAAACGACAGCACATTCAACCATATCTGTCGTTCAACTAATTTTCAATACGGTAGATTATCTCTCATGAACGCTTGCTTCGAGTATTCTTTGTGAAGACACTTCCCCCACCATGATCGTTGCGTACACATCTTCACTGGTTTTAAAATGAAACATTTAGTTTGGACGACATTGAAAAATAATTTTCCCACCATATTTGAGACCGATGTGTCGGCAAGTTTCAGGCACGCGCGAAACCTGAAAATAAAAAAAGGAATTTAAATTATCATAAATGGAAAGTATTAGTGGCCAGTTCTAAAAGGCTTTATTTACTACCGGAATAACACTTGGATTATGTTCCCCAGTAAATACATTTAAAAATAGCTGAGTAGGTGCCGCAATAAAAACCTTACTATAAAATAAAATAGATAAAATGGAAATCTGTTCGAATTATAAAAATGCCGTTAACGCCACCCGACCTCCGTAAACCATTCAATAAAATTGATTTTCGAAGGCTTTTTGGCGCCATATCAAAAAGTGCCGTTTATTCTTTTCTATATAAAGTACCTAGATTTAAACGATAAAACTATTAGGTATATTTAAAGCATTTTTGGTTGGCACCGGGATAAACTTCTTCAAAATTTATTTATATTTTGTGTTTGATTTTGTATCACCTGTTAATTTCTTTGGTCGGTTTCATCTTCAAATTTAATATATTTAATACAAGTTACGAACTGGCAGCAGACAATTTGTTGATTAAAGTAACTGACAGTTATTTTAATGGCGGTACCGCGTGTCATCGTTCACGGCACTTTATGGCGTTCCACTCATAAATTGGCGGGAAAAGTGCACCAACTGACAGGTCTGCGTTTACAATTTATTATTGAGTTGAGCTATGTGTTTGAGCAAGAAAAGAGTTTATTCTTCAATGTCTGTTTACTTGGTATAAGTATTCTTTTTATTTATATAGAAATTGGAACTGCTAGAAAAATTATATTAGCAAAAAGAATTGCGCCATAATTATAAAGCAAATTATCATGTCAAAATAACGAAATTCGTGGATCCGTTTTTGCTCAACTAATTTATTCAGTTTAGGCCCTGGTGAGGCACTGATGAACGTTACAATTGACTCAAATACATTGACTTAAATAAAGCCATGCAGTATTTACATCAGACTCAGATAAAATAGACAAAGAAACGTAAAACAAAATGATTGATAGCAGCAAACGGGCGCGAAACGCTATTATGGCCAATAGTCGGTGTCGAGTGCACGCAAAGAGAGTTCACATGGCAGGATTGGGGCTGCCACAAGAAATATCCTATAAATCTATTAAAATAATTTTAAAATTGAGTAGGTCTGTATTTTGTTAAACAAAGGTACATTCAGAAGAAAGAAATCCAATATTTTTACAGATTTTTTTACAGGTTGCCAGCCCTACTATCACTATGAGTGGTACTTATGGGTGCATTCTTATAATATATAACCATCTGTGCCAAAAACATCTCGTTCGTTGGTGAGAGCGTTGTTTTACTTCCTTACTGTGTTCTTCCCCGTGTTTATGTGCCTTCTGTAGCTAATTCAGAGCTTACAAAGCTATGTAACAATCATTTATTGTCCCACGAGTCACAACACACTGATAGTAATTTTAAAAAGAACTTAAATAATAATTAAAACCAAAAAAGAATATGCATGTTGCGCGAGGGCAAAAGGTCCCTCAGCATAAAGTTGCACTGCAAATGCTGCAATACAACGCTGGTATTCTGGTAGAGCCTTATGGGACAAAAAAATAAATATAATAAATTGTATAATGCAAAATAAATTAAATAATATAAGGATGCCTTCTAATTACGAGACAATTACAAAATGTATATAAAATCACTTAATTATTGTCGGATGCGAACCTACCGCAGGCCCACATAACCATTTTAGATAGATCTACGTGAAACTGCTGGTTAATTAAAATGTTTATGTGGGATGCCGCTAGGTGGGGGTAAAATCTTAATGATTTGAGTGACACCCGATGACAGTCACAAAAACCAGCAAGATCAAGTTCAGTAAAGGGACTTCTTGGCGGGAACTTACGAAGTGACGTTGTGTTTTCGTTTTATTTTCATTAAATTCGTGTATTTTGAGTTTTATTGAATAATTTCGGTGGTGTTTTATCCAATAATGATCAATCTAAGCGCACAAGTGAAGTGAAATGAAATGAAAGCGTGTATCGTGACTTTCCAGGTTGTCCCAAAAAGTCCGTGAATGTTTTAGTGGAACAACCGCCAATTTCACTAAAGCTTGATGTCCATGTATGGACGAGGACTGGACATTACAGTGAGTTTGAGAGTGTGACTATAACATAAAAGAAGAAATTAAAACTGAAGAAAATGTATGCGATTGAAAGACTTTGTATTGACTAAAAGTACTAAAACTTATATAAAAAAAAATTGTGACAAATAGACCAAGACCATTTCAAATACTTTGACATTGGCAGAAATATCCTAGAAGAATGATTGCCAGCAACAAAAAAAAAGTTCAGTAAATTTATTAGAAATGCAATATCACATGTTAGCTATGTGGTTAAGACTGCGGCAGAGCACTGTATTTTGGTGGTCAATATGCACTTGTATTATTTTGACGAGATAAACAAACAAGCGGTACCGGTATAATCAAGATGTACCTACCCATCAAGTCGATAAACATGAGAAGTTCCATTATCAAAATAAATATTTAAAAAAACAACGAAGCATAAACAATTGAATCATTCCTATTTTTTCTTTTATCCGACAGAACAACTGTATTAAGGAGAAAGAGGTTTTCTGTAGTGTAAAAGAGCAACATTTTCTTAGTGATTCGATTGAGTGGTGGGAGCATGGGGGCACCGGCGCCGTCGGATTACATTCAGCTGACAAAGCTTACTTATTTCGCACTTAACGAGCCCTTAGCTCTTTGTATGCACTCAAGTTCGGCCACAGGTTTCTGCGTAGAGTAATGCTCAGTATAGAGACTGTGGTTTTGATTAATTTAATTAAAATTTATTGTTCTGGTGTAGAATAAAGATTAACGAAACAAAAGTATGTTATCTACACTAATATTATAAAGAGGATTTGTAATTTTGTTTGTTTTTAACGAATAAACTCAAAAATTACTGGACCGATTTCAAAAATTCTTTCTGCGTTAGAATGCTATATCCTTGAATAACATAGGCTATATTTTTATCCCGGGAAAACATAAGATCTCATGGGTACGTGGGTGAAACCGCGGGGAAAAAGGCTATATTTTTATCCCGGGAAAACATAAGATCTCATGGGTAAGTGGGTGAAACCGCGGGGAAAAGCTAGTTACTAGTAAAGTTGTTACTTAGGGAACCCCTTAGGGGTGAACTTTGCAAAAATCCTTTGTTTTATAGGCATTGCATAGGTATTTATCAAGAATCTTTTCAAGTTTGTAGCATTTACATTTTCTGAGATTTCATGATTAAACATGGAGTTGTATTTCGCTTATATAGATACGCATGTAATATAGATATCATAATAATAAATACACATTCATTTCGAAAATATTTTTTTTAAATTGTTTTTTTTTTATATTTTCGAGCTAAAATTCGCAAACTCTTGGCAATGCATAAAAATGTCAGTAAACAGAATAAGAAATAACAAAACCAACTACATTGGCGGTTTAAAAAAGATATAAATTTGCAAAGGTATAATTAATAGAAAATCCACTTAGTTGTCTCTACACAAAAGTACTCTGAACTCATTCCGCGGCGGGCTTGTCGCGCTCTCTCCCGCTTCATTTGGTAAAGTTCTGGTCAAGCTGCTGTTATAGTGATGTACAGTGCCATTACGTTTATCGATATCAACAATAAAAAATGTAACAGTAGATCTCAAATTTATGACTAGGTCGATAAATTATTGAGTGATAAAATGAAAGCGATCATAAGCATAGATTTAAACTGGTTCTCAAATTCAGTGATCGCAATACAGCATTCTTGACAATATATTTTCAATACAAGGTACCAAAATAAAGAGAAAATAAACATGTTCAAGATCAAGGGTAAAGATAAGATCAATATTAATTATGTATGTATTTTAATTGTAATTAATAGTTTCAAAATTTTTTTTTTAATAGTAGCTCCATTACAGAAAATAAAATTGGCTTCTTGCCAAATCTTCTGAGTTCATAAGTGCCTTATCAAGGCCTAAACTGAATAATTAGTTTTGAGTTTTTGTGCTACGTTAATATGATGAAACACAGGTTCATTGTTTTATTACAGAACCCTAATAAGGTTTGCACTAGTTCATTTCTACTCTTTCATAGTCATAGATTAAAATGACGCATAAAACTATCGATAAAACTAGTATCGATAGTCCGTGCGCAACACTACTCGCCACCCGCGTAATCCATAAGTGGCTTAGTTACAGTACAAGTGCCGCCAAACATCGATTCAATGCGGGTTCAATGTAAGAACAAAAGAAGGATTAACTACAGCTTTACCGGGAGCACCCAAAAAAGAATTAGCGCAAATACCCAATGCCCGCGCTGACTTTTTTTTCTTATTCCCTTTTCGAATTTCTGACTCGTTAGAACTATTGGTCGGTCAGCGAAAATAAAATTGTTTTTTTTTCTTTTGTGCCCGTATTTGACGTGCGGTTTGCGGGATTGCAGTTGTTTGTTTTTCTGAGCTAAAAGCCAAGGTGCCACGGAGGTCGTTATGTTTATTAGTTTATGGTTTGAACTGTACTGTACAGTAGCTCGATGTGTTTACTGCCTATTTTTAACACGTATTTTATTGTTTGCCCTTCATTTGAAAGCTAAATACCTTGTTTGCTAAAAATTTTAGAACCATTAAAAATATTTCTACGGATAAAGAAGTACTTGAACAGCATGGTGGCCATTGCAAATATTCTTGGCTTTTTGTATTGAAAACAAATTAGTCAAATAATTCTAGGTCATAGTATTTTAAATTAGATGCGAGATTTTCTTTAAATTTTTAGCATAAAAGTCAAGACGTTTTTTCTTTTTAAAATTTTGCTAGTCATAATGTTCCACCTAAATGCATGTAAAATTCAAATGATTTTTTTAAGAATCAGGCACTACGAGTATTGATTATACGAATAAGACTATAAACGCCTACCCATAGCCTATGGACTCTTGCATAAACCTTCTTTGGTGTGGTAAAGATTTGGTATTCGCCTCGTTTAGCTGTGGTATACATATATTTTTTTACACTACACCTTGGTCTTTAATTTATAATTTATGCTTTGTGATAGGTACTAACGAATAACAAACTCAATTATTCCAATCAGTAAATAAGTAACATTAGGTAATACTGAGGGTATAGCTCAGTGGTAAGTGACATCGGATACCGCGACGAAGGTCGTGGGTTCGAATCCTACAATGAGCTTGAGCTTTCGGTGAAGGAAAACATCGTGAGGAAACCATAGCACGGTGTTGGGTAGTTTGTAGTACCCGACTGGCTGGCTACCACCCTCAAGTTGAAAATCTATCGCCAAGCACCTATCGGTGTGTTCCGACAGCTGCACTTGAGAGCCAGTTCCCATCTAGGCTTTGTGTGCTTACCACCTTCGGCCACATCATCACTTACCATGGTGAGATTGTGGTCAAACTAAAGCTTATCCAGAATTTAAAAAAAAAAGTTACTTATTTACTCTACCATATCAATGGAAATATACTTCCACTTGGGCCCTAACTAAGGTTGTGCTTATAATCAAGCACTTAGATCGATATACCCATCCAAAAGCCGACAGCAGGGTCGTTCCTTAACTTCACGTTGAACCATGTGTAGTTTTCCCTCAATCAATAAGAGTCATATAATCCAACCCAATAACAAATGGACGGACAAAATGCCCATTGTTGTTGTCCCCAAACTAACCTTTCCGCTCGAATAAACAAGAAAATAGTTATCTTACACAAAATGACAAAAGAATCTCACCTATCGCCACCCCTATGTGACATTCATAATTTATGTATTGTCGGCGCGCGTATTTAACCTCATGGACGCATTATTCACAGATTATAAATCCCGCGAAGCGTTCACCGATAACGGAACGCGACCAAGACGGTGGGTGACAGTTGTTTGACAGAGGTTTTGGCGGGAAATCCTCTTTCCCAATAGACATAAGGATTAAAATATTATTTTCTGGGTATGACAACGATTGGATAATGTTATAGGGTGGCGTTTAAAAATAATTTTCACTTGATACTGGAGTTTTTATTTCAGCTTTGTGAAAGATTTACAAAGATACAGAACAATTTGATAAAGAAAAGCTTCTAATGTCTACTCAGTAACAAAGAACAATATAGTATGAAAACTCTTTTTAAAATAAAACTGCAACGCAAACTTTCACAGGGAGTAGAGGAAATCGCGGACACCTGTTTAGTCTATGGTTTTCACGCCATTACCCGCCCATTGAGGCGAGCGCGCGATTTTGAAATTTCGAACGTCTCCACAAGTAAAACGGCGGCGTCTAACGTCAACTTGTCGTGAAAACGGCCAGTTGTTGTCGACAACAAACGAGCAAAAAGCTGCAAAGAGGCTGCGTATAAACACGATGAAAAGTTAATTTACTGTTCTCCCTCACTTTATGTTGAAGATATCTTGAGTCGAGTTAACAAGAACATGTTCAATCAACTGTTCAACTGTCAATATGTACTGAAAGTTGAAAGAAATATAAATTATAGCTCTCTGAATTACCTACTTTTTTTTTGTCGGAATCATTAGGTCAATAATATCGAAGTTCAGGCCAATGATTTTTTAAATTCTTTTTATCTTCAATCATTTTGAGCACTGGCAACATTTTAATACTCGATTTTTTGTCGTATACACTCGAATAACGTCATATCACATGATCCGATCTCTGATTTGATCAGGCGACAACTATAATAGACCCCCATAGAATATTGCTTTCGGCTGCTTCGGATAGTATAAATATTTTTTTTTTTATAATCAAAGGCTATAAACACCTAGTTAAAGGTTTCTATAGGATATTGTTTTTTTGTTTCTTTTTTATTGATACATTCGCCCCTTGTATCAATCTCATTCGATTTATTTTGGGATAAAGGGGCTCGAACACTATGTATTCTAATATACATGTTATTAAAAAGAGCCGTATTAAATAAGTGTAATTATACGTATTTAATTGAGAAAACCATGAAAATGATGATTTTAAAAACACCTTATTATTTAATGTCTTACTTACTATCAAAGACAAAGTTATTTCTTTTTTTTTAATATTTCCTAAGTATACCTACTTTTCACTGGCAATTTTTATGTACCAAAATGATTTGAATGATTATTTAATTACACTCAATGTTTTGTCCACATACCGACACTTCACTAGATAGAAATAAACAGACATACATACAGATATCGTTCGGCGGCCGCGGCGCGCGGCGGGTGCGCCGACTTAATTTATGACCACCAATTAGGAGGTACGCCAGATATTATCACATTTTTTTATATTGCCAGGGCTAGAAAAGCTGTGGAGTAGTGAGAGATTTTAATTTCAATTCTTGATTTGACTAGTTTTTCGATGATGTTGAGGTCTCAGAAATTATACATTAAAATTAGTTTAATAGACTAGAATATCCATTTTTCTTAACAATGCGACCATCACTGTCTGTACGACAAACTTAAGGGGAAGATAGGTAGGCGGGCACCTACTAAATATACAAACCTGACCATAATAAAAGCGTCATCATTTTAGAGATATTAAAAAAAAAAACTAAAATATATTCAGGATATTCAGGATGTCCGGTAAATAGTAGGTACCACAAACGTTTTCTATACGATGTTTACCTTCATCGATACAATAGGCACCTGTACAATTTATTGTTACAATTCTTCATAAGAGTTTTTTAAGCTCATTAAATCAATTATAAACATAATCATATATTGAATTTGAAATTAGTTAGTTACATTTTTTCGCCATTACTCTATGGTTTTCTCTGTTCTATATCCTAATCTCGTATCTTGCCGTCGACAGGGAGGCGATGTGATACTCTCTTATTTTTATTTATTTCATTTATAAACTATTATTTTTTACCTTTTTGACCATCAAGACGTTTACTTCGTTGCGGTCGGGGAAATGACTCTATTAATATGCTACGGTGATTATTTGGGGACATTTTGGGAACGAAATCCTTAATCTAGTAAAGAAAGTTTGAAGTGAAGTTTCAACACACGAAAACAACATACCTACATGCATATAAAACCACCACCAAAAACATTTTGTTTTTTTAAACATTAACTTTTGTGGCTCTGTTTGTTTCCATTATTTTAAAATGGTTTTGGAAATATAGTATTTCACTTTACGTAATACAAGCCAATAAGGAAGTTAAAAATGGAAATATCTATACATGCATATGCATTAAAATAATTAGATAACATTCTTGTAATATTAGGTACGAATTTACTGAGATTGTTGTGATTTCACCAGATTTAATTTCGCATGCTACTATATATAAAAAAAACATCGACAACAGACAACGCAACTTTTTTTCTAGCAACGACATCGAAAGATACAGCCTTGAATACAAACCTTTCGTCGCATCGGCAATGCATTAGCGTGTTGACACGCCAGTTATAAAGTCCATATTTCTTCTCCATTCCACCGATCCAGAATGGACATCGCAGGTCGTGAACGCGGCAGCATCTGTCGGTCCGCGTGTAACCACCGAGCTGCGAATATCGTGTCGCAGAAAAACCTTTTCCACACCATTTCGTGCCCGGTACTCGTAGTATGTCCATGGCATCGCGCTTTGCTCTGTCAATTGTTTTTTTTTATTATGGCCACTTTTTTTTTGTGCCAGTACCACGTAGTTTAAAAATCGATTGTTTCGATCGATTACCAAATAGTATCGTTAAGTAATAATCAATCGAGTACGGTCATCTCTAAGAGCAATTTTACATAATCGATTTTTAGACACTAATCACACATAATGTTTTGACCTCTTCCGTTTATGTTTTGTTACACTATCCTACGCAATTTAAAAAAAATGTAGACCACCAACGAATTTTTATGATGTTAACTAATAATAGAATCTGTCCGAGTTGTTGTTTTGACTATAAAATATACAATGTTAAATATGACTATTTTAATAAATAGGTATAATTATTCTGTTGTTAAAATTATGTCAATTAGTAAAAACCCATAGCGGTTGTTTTTTATAAGATAATTTTAAGTTTAAGTAACTTCATTGACCACGGATTCTTGGTGAAGTCTCTGTGATCAAACCCAGGGAATAAGCTAGTTAAGTAAATAATCGTAAACGCGGCCGCGGGACAGTTGCTGTAAATCCCTCATAGATCCCAAAGTGCGCTATAAAGGGCTATAGATCGTTGCCAACGCGCAGCTGTGAATGATCCATAGATCACTGCTAGTTTATGGCTTTATTGCTATACTTAAGTGTTGCAGCTTGAATGAAGTTAATTGGCTTGAAATTAAATTAGTTTTGTGTCGTAGATAATTTTTGTAATATAGGAATTATGCAAAATTCCCAATAGGTTTTTTTCAATGACTAATTTCGAAAATGGCCTATTCATCACGTTGCAGGCATTATCAGCTACTGTTTATATTGGCCTATATTCTGCAGATATAGAGATGGATAGAGCATTCTACATCATAATTTGTGTCGGCCTCTTAAATATCAATCATAATTCGGAACTGCATGTTATTAATATTTATTATTTAGGTAGTTCGTGATATATCTTCCGTATTCTCCTTGAGTGTATGTAGTCTTCATATTATAGACAAAGTTGGTAAAGTTGGTAATATTAAAACTTGAAATTGGCCCATAAGTGTAATTTTCAATTAAACGGGTGGTTGCCATGGTAACAACTATTGTTATATTACTTTAGGACACAAAGCCTATGGTAGGGGAGGCGAATAGGGGATTTCGGGATTTACTCGAGCGCGGCTGATTAACATAAGGGGGGCAACCTTGCACCTTGTGAAGTACTCTCACCAAATCTGAGCCCTCTATATAGTGTCGAACGTCTAGGGTAGCCCGTCAGATTAGTAAAAAAAAATCGATGGTTTGAAATACTCGAGCGCGTCAGATTAAGGTAAGGTAAGTTAGTTACATGCAAAATAGTGTACATTTCAATAATCTGACAATTTGGGCGTGACTAAAGAAAATTGGAGACTCGCAAAGTTGCAAAAAAAACGTCACCTGGATTTTCTCGAGCGCGATTAGTTTTTTTTTATTTTGAAGGAAATTAGTCACGAATCACGGAAATATCTTAATCTGCCGATTTGCACAAGCCGAAGTAGCTAAAATCATTATTAAGTGTATAGTCGAGGAATATTATGAGTTTCACCTCAGAATGAGAGATAGTCACCTATTAACTTGTATAAACCTTTATTTTGATACCCTAAAACTTGACTCAAAAGCTACTTATCTTAGGGTGCCCGCGACTACTGATTTTTCAAGGTCAAAGGTCAAAAAATAATTTATTGCAAATATCTCGTTTCCTATGGGATTTTTGGTATATGTATTCATAATAAATATTGTAGAAGATTAAATTCTCTACAACTTTTCTACAAACATTTTTTCGATATCTTGAACCATTTTCGAGATTTCGATATTTTTTATATATTTTTTTTTCAAACCGTCAGATTAAGGAAATTCCTCAACATAATTGTCAGATTATGGGTCAGTACAACAAGGCCATCAAGAAGAACCGCCTGTATAAAAATCTGACGCGCTCGAGTAAATCAAGGTCACGATATTTTTTTGCATTTTCAAAAATCGGCCCTGACTGATGGTCGCGTCCAAATCGTCAGTCTTTAAAATAGGAGCTACTGGAGGGTTCACTTAACATCCCTTATCAATGTCTGACGCGCTCGGGTAAATTTTTTTTAAAAATATTTTCGACCCCTTCGTACGGCCACCCCCACCACGCAAAACGGCAGATTATTATTTTTCCGTTATCAGACAGACGTGGCGCGACTACCCTATTAATATCTGACGCGCTCGAGTATTTCTTAGTGACTGTTTTTTTTACATTTTTGAAACCCTGTAGACGCTCCTCCCACCGCTGAAGGGGAAAATATCATGCAACCTTTTTTTCTTTATTCCACCTAATCTTCAAATTCCAGTAGGTCCCAAAGACGCTCGAGTAACTACAAATTTAGCATCATTGCCTCCCCTACCACTAAAAAAACAATCTAAAGCTTAATAATTCATTAATTTCGCAAGTATTTTATCTAAAAAATTGTCGGTCCTCTGTGTCGGGAGACCGGCGGGCGTGGAATTTTTATGGCCAATGCATCAGCCTGGCCATCCAAAGAGGAAACACTGCCAGCTTGCTAGGCATTGTATTTACATAAATCATATCAGTTACGAACTAGACTGTGATATAAACTGTCTCTTAAGAGCCGCACGTCTCAATAATGTCTTTAATAATTATTCCGAAAGAAAATAAGATTGAAGGGACTGATAAACTTTATGATGTAGCGGTACAATTAAAATCTTGTCATATCAATAATGACTATCCTAAATTGACTCTAATTGGGTGTAATAAGAATTTTGGTTGTTATTTTTTACTTCTTGGAATTCGATTTATTATACCACAGAGCTTCATAGAACTTAAGTCAAAGTCGATATTAGATGTCTTTTCTAATAAAAAAAAACTTTTCTGTTATCCCCGTGATAGAATTTTAGTAATAGGCTGAGGCCATTTTATGAAATAGTTAACTGTGGAATGTTTTACTTAATTCCTCTGTCTAAGGGAAGCATATTGTAGGTTTCTTAGCATTTAATCGATTAACTATAAGTAGGTACTGTAATTTTGTTGTCAATGCCAATGTTGTGTAAGATAATTTACAGTGAACCTTCCACCACCTTGAAAACACGCTCCAAAAACACACAAAAATACTCAGGAAAACTTGAAAACCTAATTCCAAAAACACGACAATTACCTTTTCAGTAAAAACATGTAAGTCAAAGAGTATATTGTAAGTTACAGAAAAAAAAAACAATTTCGTTCTTAATTCGAAGCAAAAATCCATGGTTAAGATAACAAATATAAAAAGCGCGTTCATCGTAGCGTGAACATGAATGAAGCTTTGAGAATAGCCCGTTGAAAAAAGAACTCGTGACATAGACAAAAATTAACCATGACCAAAAACGTGATTCCTTGTTTGAAATGAGAAAAAAAATAAAAGACTAACCTCCTATCGCAGCGGCAGTGTGATATTGTATATGGATTAAAGTTGAAATAACCAAATCTTCGTTTGAACTTCGCGATGTTGATTCGGCAATTGTCGTGAGCCCTACAGCATTTATCTTCAGACCTTTCCATGCCCAGTTCGTCATATTCCTCAGCCAATTGTCCCGCACCGCACCATTTTGTCCCCGGCAGTATAAAATTCTCCCTGAATGATCTCCGTAACCTGTTATTTTGATATTCTATGTTAAAAGTTAGAATACGTAGTGCTACTACGCCGTTTTACGTGAGTTTATGTTAGTTGGTATACATTCTATTCAGTTATGAATTAGTTGTTGTGTAAGGCACAAGAAGAGGCTCTTGATTTAGTATAGATTAAAAAAAACATTTAAAAATAAAATGCTGCAGTGATGAAAATGACAAATATGTTTGGTAATCTGTGAATGGATTAAATACTATCTCTATACATTATATACTTTTAAATACAATGTAATCTTATGTGACGAAAACAACTGCACATTTTAAAAGTAGGTATGTTCATATATTGTTTACAAAACTTGAAATGTGAGTGACTATCATATGCTACGAATACAAAATTTTAATACTTAGAACATTTTACTATAACTGCGAAAGTTTGTTGGTTGATTTGTTCTTTCTCGCAGCAATAGATGCTTTAACCTGTCAGTTCTTTCTTGGGACAATCGGGGTTTCAGAGTCCGCACCACTTGGTTCTCAAATGGGACAATCGGGACGATGACATTTACTTGAAAATTGGGCGCGAATTTTGAAATTTTGAAAACTGTGCGCGAGTTGACGAGTTGTTTGACAGGTTAATGTCGCGAGTCAACAGATTAAAAAGTAGTATATTTAATATGTCAGTTATCTGGATTGGAATAGTACAAGCTCTGCTTAGTTTAGGATCAAATGATCGTGTGATAAATGTCCCAGGATGAATAAAATAAAGGCTATTTCAGTAAATTGAAATGAAAAATTTGGAAAATTTGCAGCGTTTCTATTACCGTTTATCGAGTGCAGATATTGTTGATATTATTAGAAGTAGTTACATTTATTTATAGAGTGAATGAATGAATGATTGAGAGACTGAATGAAGTAGCTAGATTATCATGACATTGCTGAGTTACGATATTATCCTTGAGAAATATGGTATAAGGTGATAATTGATGATTGATAATGATGCGATGTTATGACGTACGCTTCTTATTATAATAATGTTATTTGATAACAAAGAGATTTAATGTTAGTGTAAGTTATAAGTCTTTGTTTGATAAGCTTATTGTGAATATGACATAAAGTTTGTCAATTTCTGGATGTTTTTATTACTTAGTTATTTAGTAGCTAAACTCAGAAGTGCTTATTCGAAGTATTTATTAGGCTGCGATCGTAATTTTTTTTTAATTAAATGAATACGAGAAATGAAGAGGTCAACGCATTTGTGGATACTGGCACAGAAATATGTTTAAATTAGAAATCATAGTGCCATCCAAGAAGACGTGCTCCACTCCTTTTCCTAATCCCTTACAGTCTTTGATTATTAAACCAGCGTAATACTCAAAGCTTACATTGCAAGTCACAGTTTTAGTTACCGTACTCCTCCGAAACGGCTTGACCGATTTTGATGAAATTTTATATGTATATTCAGTAGGTCTGAGAATAGGTTGTCATCTATTTTTTATACCGTTAGATCCCACGGGAACGCGGATCCTACAGTAACGCGGGTGAAACCGTGGGGGACAGCTGGTAAAAAATAGATAACCATTCTCAGACATAAAATTTCATCAAAATCGGTCAAGCCGTTTCAAGAATTTTATATCGACAGCACTACAAGGCAAGGGGATGGCTACTAGCAAAAGGATGCATACTTGCACTGTAAGGGATTAGGAAAAAGAGTGGAGCACGTCTTCTTGGATGACACTATCTATATATCAAGACAGATTTAAAACACAGGTAAGGGTGCGTTTCAATTGAAGTTGAGCTGTACCGTAAAAAAAATCATATTATTATAAAAATATCTATATTACATTATTCTTCATCGCTCCTCTCAAATGGAAATGCACCTTATGTTTGGTTTTGATACTCGTAGTTAGGGAAAATAAAGACTAACGAAATTGAGTGAATTTCACGATTCGTCGGCAAAAGCGTAAAAAATACTAATGTATCTAATCTAGTATTTAAAAAAATATTTTTAGTACGATTCGAAGCCAATTAACATTTTTTAAGGTTTGTCTTGTTCAAAATGAGACAGAATAATGATCCTTCTTGAATTTTCGTTCTAAATTCAATTTTTTTATCTTATCAATGAATTAAATAGAACGCATTTTTTCTTTCTCCTTTTATTTTAATTAAGAATTAGGCTTTTTGAAATCCGTTCCAAATTTAAACTTATTGATGATATTAGATGTAAAATTCATTTCGTATTCAATACTAATATTATTCTATTCGCAATATTGTCAAAATATCTGATTTAATTAAAAATAATAATTACGGCAAAGAAAAGAAAAACAAATAAAAAATATTAAATGACTTTTGTTTTGCGGTTCATTAGATATCAACGCGTTCACATAAAAAAATGAGGAGATTTTTATTCGTTACTTTCATGTTCTTAATTTAAGTTTTTGAGTAAATAACTGATATAATTGAGGTAACTGTTATTTTTAAAGCAGTTCCTAGTCCAATTTTGGATGAATTTACAGATAAATATTATCGCTTAGAATGATTTTGTTAGAAAGTTTTTCTTTTTAATAGTAATACTAAGTAAGTGTTACTTGATATAGTCTGGTTACTAAGAATATTTTGATAACACTATTAATATACAGGATGTCCGTATAGCAGATTTTAATGTAGCTGTTTTTTTTAAGAATAACTACCTAGCCACAGACGTGTCACCATTACTACTCTTCTTCTCCATCATATACTTGAGTTCCTCATGCCTCCTCAAGCATTCCATTTTCAATTTATCATAATCCAACCAGCCAGCGACATCTGGCGGCAACCGCTCTTTCTCCCGCAATAATCTAAACGTCACATTTTCAAAATGGCGGCCGAATTTATCTTGATCTAAATTATGCGATCGCTTCTTCAGTAATCTATAGTTTTCTTCGTCTAATGCTAATTTTAGTTCTTGTCTCATTTTTTTAAGGAAACTTCTGGCCGTTTTTCCCTGTGCAATGAATTCGCAGTCTTGTATCTCGCCATTTGGTGTATATATGACTTGGACAAGATGGCGGCCGTCGGTCAGCTGACGGAGTTTTAGGCCATTTCTGTAACAAAAAAAAATATGGTTAGCTCTATAAGCAATGATGCTGGAAAATGTTAGATTATGACTTATATCCGAGGGATAAGGTCGCCATTGAGAAACAAACTAGGTTTATGGACGTACGTCTTTTTTTAGGAATAGAATGTTATCCTCAAATTGGCGTTACGTAGATTACTTATAAGGTTATTTTTGCGTTGCAAATTCATTCCAAAAATGACCGAAAAGAAGAAGAAAGAAAGAAATACATTTATTCTTGACAACACACAACATTACATTAAAATAAAGAAAAAGAAATAACATAAAAAGACAAGACAAACAAAACAATAATATAATGTTGCGTGATGCCAGGAATTGGAACTTGTGTGTCAATCTCGAATACTCCTTTAATATGGATAGGTTTGTGTTTTGGCCACAATTCCAATGTGGTAAGTGATGTGGGAGAAAGTGGTAAGCGCATTAGTCTTTGATATGCAGCTAGGTATTTTACGGTTTCCTCAATCGTTCGATCGAAAACTCAAGCCACGCCTAAACCGTGTTCAGAAATCAATAAAATAAATAAATAATGGCAATAATTGAGACAAACAAACAAACAGTTAAGTTAAGTAATAAATTTAATGTGAGAACCATGTCGATGTATACAATCATACTTTCACGATTAATTGGTTTTATTATCTTTTTAATATCAAATTCAGACAGTCAATTTTTAATTAAGCATATTCAAGACAAAAAGTCGTTGTCAATTGGCAACGTGCCCAGATTGCTGGCGACAATGCCACGTTGGATGGCAATGCGGATTCTTTGAGCGAAGTATATGCCCGCATTCTGGTCAGGAGATGGGTCGACCGGGCGTTTTGACAATTTACGGAAAAGGTGGTGCGCACTCGACCCCCACGGACCCAGAGCTTCAACCCCAAACGGTTCAAATGTTTGGTTTTGCATCAATATCCCTTTGTCATAAACACTTACTTCTTTTATATATACCTAGCGACCTGCCCCGGCTTTGCTCGGGTAGCAGAGTAATACGGCTACATTATTTCTGTCGTAATGTCGTATTAGGATATACAGGGTTACTGGTTATTCGATACATACAGAAAAAGTGTCCATACACCGACAATGTTGTGATAAGAGATCGGAAAATTCCGGTATAGTTAGGAATGGGCATGCCGTCTTCGCTGGTAAGTTTTTGGGTTCGCTAGCGTCAGTTCTTTTACGACCAACTGACTGCGCGTGCGTTTAAGTATTGTTAACCGAGCTACGTGAATTCTCGCGAGTATTTCTTTTGTAAAATGGGTCTTCCAAGGCGACAAGGTGGCAGCAATCATTTATAAAAGCTGAGTTCGTCGATATCTTGTTTGTGTATGGATTTTGAAATGGAGATGCTGCGGCTGCCCGAGCTGAATACATACATCGATTCCTAAATCGGTGACATCCAAACTTAAGGTGGAGGCGAGGTTGATCAGCGTCATGTTGGCGTCGCTGAAAAGTACACATTCGTATATATTTATGTTAAATACCCTTACGTTTGGTTGTCTTCCATTCGGAAATCGATATAATCGTATCACCTTGGAAGATCCGCCGCCATTTTACAAAAGAAGTACTCCCAAGAATTCACGTAGCTCGGTTAACAATACTTAAACGCACGCGCAGTCAGTTGGTCGTAAACGAACTGACGCTAGCGAACCCAAAAACTTACCAGCGAAGACGGCATGCCCATTCCGAACTATACCGGAATTTGCCGATCTCTTATCACAACATTGTCGGTGTATGGACACTTTTTCTGTAAAAATAATTATAAATGTTATTTTAATAAATTGCGACCTGTTCTGTTTCTAAGAACTAATTCTTCAGATTATGTAGAGAGTTTTTTTTATATTCTTACTTTATTAAATAGCTAGATAGGTGAGGAAGTTTTGGTACATTTTGTACACTTCTAACACCATTACTTTTTTTTTATTGGCATTTTAATATTTAAGAAAACGGAGAAATAATTCAAAGTGACACGATTTTTAAGATATTGTGTCGAAGCCATTGCAAAATTTCATCATTTTATTGATTAAAAAAAAGTATTTACATGTTGTCTGAGTACCAGAAACAAAAAAAGTTTAAAATGTTACGTACTTTTTTTAAAATTTGATTTTGAAGTTGTAATTCGGGATTTTTTCGAGAAAATACTAAATTCCCAAATATCTCGGTAACGGTCAACATTTGTATAATGCAATATAGGGTTCATTTCGTAGCTTACAGTGTATACTATCACGCCCTTAAAGGAATGTATCGAATAACTAGTAACCCTGTATACCTGACTCTATTGGATTACGCGTGTACCAGTAAAGCTCCTAGTCGGCATTATTTGTTCCGACATCAACAATCATCGTGATATTTCAGCTAATATACACAAAACCTTAATGAATTATACACCAGAACCTTCCTTAAGAATCTCTCCATCTATCCGTGAAAACCTGATGAAAATCCCTTCAGCAGTTTTTGAGTTTATCGCGAACATGGAAATCGGATTCACTAATGATTCCCTATACTATTATCCTAGGTTATTTGGAAAAACCTTGATCCACCCACCTGGCCTGGTATTTTGTTCAATAAAGAACAATCTAAATGCACAAGTGGAGTGAAGTGAGTGAAGAGAGTGGATGAAAGCGTGTATCGTGACTTTTCAGGTTGACCCAAAAAGTCCGTGACAAGTCTTAGTGGAGCCGCCAATTTTACTAAAACCTGACCAGATTTGACTGACGATGACTAACTTTATTGTGAATATGATATTACGTGACATGAGTATAATATAACTGGGCCGGTTGGCGTGGTTGGTTAACACACTGCCTATCACGCCGCAGGTCGTGGGTTCGATTCCCATCCAGGACACACATTTGTGTGCCCTGGATGGGAATCGAGGCTGCCGCTGCCGCCGATCGGCAAGGTTCCCAGAAGGACATAACATTAAACGTATTATTTTACGTGACATTAAAATAACAATAATAACTTGACATTGGCAGAAATGTCTGAAAGGACGATTGCCATCAAATTAAATTAAGAAAAATTTAAAAAAAGTTACAAATTACAGAAAAAAGAACAGAACAGAAAAGTTTAGGTAAAGTTGTACCGCAAGAAAAGTCGGTGGTAAGCCCCTCTGCTTGACAAAGCCAAATAAACATAGCTAAGGATTAAGTAACACATAATTTGATCAAAATGATCTACATGTGTGTGTTCTACACCCCTTGATGCTCCCCAAATGTGGCCGAAGTTGACGGTTCATTTAACAGATTCGGTTTGGTGATGTCTATATTTGAGGGTGCAACCAAACTCCTTAAAGTACAAAATTAAATTATTAAAAGTAATAGCTAAACCGGCCAAGTGCATGTCCGACGCAGTATGGAGGGTTCCGTAGCCTAAAAAGTATTAGTCAGTTTAGGCCCTGGTAAGGAACTTATGAACGTTACAATCGACTCTACCACCTTTTCGGAATACACTTATCTAAACTGAGAAGACTCCGGCAAGAAACTCAGTTTCAACTTTTTTGCGGTGGATATTTCTTAAATTTATTTACATTATTTTTAAGAAACGTAGGCATATATCTCACAAACTATAGGTTTAAATATATCAAAGGTATTTAAAAAGAAAACTAATTTATGGTAGATATATAAAAAAACAATACTGCTTACTTGCTTTTTAAAAGAGCCTTCATGGTTATTTATATACCTACGTTTAAAAATCCAAAATGTCAAGTTTATTTTCTAAGGATAAGCAATATTTGTTAAAGTTGTTAAATGACCCCAACCCTTAGCTACGGAACCCTAACATATTAGACGGCACTCAGACAGATTTAGGTTCCAAATCTTTGAAGCAAACATTGTGCCCTTTTCAGGTTACTTAACCCTCAGATTTCTGGACCTAAAAACCTAATCGAACCCTTCGGAGAAAGGTAGGCACGGAGAGGTTTGGCTATTGACTCGAGGAATAAGAAAGGATTTTTCGTGGTACACGGGTGAAACCGCGGGGTGAAAAGCTAGTCTGATAGAAATTACTACAAAATATGTAACTACAGAATAAATAAAAAAGGTAAAAAGAGCGTACGTAAACAAATCCACAATGAAGGTGAAGCATCGTGCGCGAAGTTGTGTGCGTGACCTGCACGTACGTTATCCCGCGTGACTCGCGTCGCACAGGAACGCGATCGGCTTCCTTTACTGTGCTTCACTTTTAGTGCTTCTGTCAAACTTTTTTATGTGGTCTGAGTAGGTAAGTACAAGTAGTATGAATTTACTCTATCTGATTTTTTTTTCAAATAATAATCTAATATTGTAACTTGTAAGCAAACAGTCATAATAATGCAATAAAAATACCACTCATATTATAATCCCAAGAGATAGTTATTAGCGGGTACTGGGTGGGGGAATAGTGAGAAATCAAGAGGGTGAATGGATGAGAGTGATGAGACTATGCAATATGATGCCATCCAGGGATGTTGACTGCCATATCAACTCAGTTTCTTTTAATTAAATATCAAAACGATAATTTATATGGAGTTTTGTATGAAATACAGTATAAAATATTAGCCGTTAAATTGGTCATAATTTTTTTTACAACTTATGCGATATTAAATAATTATTATACGGGTATTTTTTTTTATGCTGGTTAGTGTTTTTTGCGATAGCTGTGCCTAATGCCTATCTGGGGTATTGATTATGATTTTTAATTCCTTTTCGTTAATGTTTTTTTTTATTATTTATGATTTCGATAAAAAAAAAGTGCAACAATAAAACGTTTATACAAAAAAAGAACTGTTTTTTTTTCAAATAAAGAACATAAAATGTTGGTTCCTTTCGAATGGTCGATGTCGTTAAGTTAATTAAATGTTGCAAAGGGGATGCCTCATATTGTTGTTTGTAACAGATATGTTTACAACTTTTCACTTTGGAAAGTGATTGTAAGTGACAAGTGACTCGAGGGTCGGACGGTTTATGTTATACTGTAATTGTTCACTTTTATTTATTTCGTTTAATTGCGCGTTAACTTTGGAAGTTTAAATATAAACTTATAATGTCAAAATAATGGCTTTTTAAGGTTCCGTATTCAAAGGGTAAAAACGGGACCCTATTACTAAGACTTCGCTGTCTGTCCGTCTGTCTGTCACCAGACTGTATCTCAAGAACCGCGATAACTAGACAGTTGAAATTTTCACAAATGTGTTTCTGTTGCCGCTATAACAACAAATACTAAAAACATAATAAAATAAATATTTAAGGGGGGCTTCCATACAACAGACGCGTTTTGGCTTTTTTTGCTCGATATCAATAATGGCAACAGGACGGCACTTGAAATATTCACAAAATACTCAGTTGTATTTTTACTTTAATAATAAATAATAAAATAAAATAAATATTTAAGGGGGGCTCCCATACAACAAACGTGATTTTTTTGCCGTTTTTACGGAACCCTTCGTGCGCGAGTCCGACTCGCACTTGGCCGGTTTTCTATATTAATATGAATGAACGGTATTTAAAAAAATATTTTATTCTGTTTTAAGTATTTGTTGTTATATCGGCAACAGAAATCTGTGATTTCAACTGTCTAGCTATCACGGTTTTTGAGATACAGCCTGGTGACAGACAGACAGTAGAGTCTTAGTAATAGGGTTTCCGTTTTTATCCTTTGGGTACGGAACACTTAAAAAACTTTTTTAAAATCTGTCAAACAAAAACAATTATAAGTAAAAAACTGTAAACCTACACAGCATTCGCTCTTCTCTCTCTTCATCTTTGTTGTGTGTTTTCTTTAAATATAAACGTACCTTGTTTGAAATTAAAAAATAAAATTATTTTTATTTTTTATAAAAAAAAAATGGGTATTTAATCATAATGATGATTTCGATTTTTGAAAGTGATAGCAAACTTTTTTTGATGTGTGTACATAACGTAATATTTCAATATCTACACTAAATTACGATATCTCATAACACACACACAATTTTGGTTGTTTTGGGTCACTTATACATTTTGCACTCGGTGCGTGAAGTGCATCCGTTGACCAGAGACGCGACACAGGTCAAAGTTGGCTAATTAGCCAGTTTTAACGTACCGCTTGCCTTATAACCCACTCATAATATCATATCATTGTAAAATGCAAAATTTGGTTAAAAATATTAACTGTCAATTTACTTACGCAATCAACGAGTCAACGCATTCGTTTCGAAATAATCTGGTTGAAATTATAGGTAAGACGTTAGTTGTATTTACGTCAAAGATATTAGGATTATTCCAGGGAATAAATTAGTTTATCAAAACTCGGCAAGATTTTACACAGAATAATGTTTGTCAATAATTGTTTTCAAATTAATAAGCATCAAATTCATTATTTGCAATAAAATTGTTTATTATAGAACACGTAAATAAAAATTCAATAAATTGGCGCTAAACGCCAACGATTGAATATTAAAACCGATCTTCTAAATTCAATAGGTTAATAATTAATAGTTATATTTAAATCAAAGGGCAACGTGGTTAGGTTACATATTGCTTATAATTACATTAATTAATTAAACACTAAAAAACGTTAAATTTAATATAACACCATTTAGTTAGTACAATTCAATATAATATTTATATTTCCAGATAGATAGGCGATTTATTATACTGATAAATTTATCGCTTCACCAAATTGTATACATCTGGGAAACAATGTCAAAAAATTTCAAAAACTACTGAACCGATTTTAATGATATTAGCAAAGTACTACTACTCAACTTATTCGTGAGAACAAAACCATAGCTCGTTTTAAAATCGAACACTGCCATCTAGTGACAGGAAAATGAAACACAATTGAACATTTTTTTTCTATGGAACATTTGCCCTAACTACAAACAAGCAACATGAGCAAGTACACGAAATGCACATTTAATTTTAAATTTCGAATAGACACTATACTAGCGCCATCTTTACCACACTCCAGACGCAAACGGCTAATCTTTATTGCCCCGAACAGCGGATGGCGACCGCAGGCTGGCGGTCTCAGACGGATTGTGGCCGGGCTGTCGCAAATGTTCTCACTTCAATTTCACCTCCCTCAATTTATACTACCCTGGTACTTTTTCTGTGGGACCTTTATTTAAAGTCCGGGTAAAAATCATTTAATTCCATATTTCTAAGTTACATTTCAAATGTTATTATTAAATTTGCTCTACCTTGTGAAAAAATTGTTATTTTTTGACGCAACAACTGTAAAACGGATTTTGATTAAACTTTGCACACAGATAGATCATATCCTGATATAACCGCGCAGGTGAAACCGCGGGGGAGGGCTAGTCTATAATTATGAACTTGTCAACAACTAAGCAAGTCGTGCAGTCAAAATCAAAACTCATTTATTTAGTTTAGGCCCTGGTAAGGCACTTATGAACGTTACAATTGACTCTTTGACAGTTTTAATGAAAAAACATGAATTATGTTAGATATGGTAGTTTATAAGTTAAGAACAATTACACAGTATGTTTTTTGCATTAAAATAATTTGTAAATATTTTATTTTTAAAAAATAAACTTGAGTTTTTTTATCTGTGAATTACAAGAACCGAAACACGGGCGGCCATGATTCTTTAAAATTTGACGTCACATTACACCAAATAAACAAAACGTCGTGTCTTTTTCGTTTGCGGTAATTTATCAGGATATTTAATTAGGCACGGCACACGTCTTGTAGCTTGTCATTTTCAAAAACCAAGTGCAAAAACTAAACTTTCCACTCAAAATATGCTGAAGAGTTGAGTTGCGCGATCGTCGGTACTTTTGTTTATTTATTGGGGTATGACGTCACAGTACCATATGTCACGTGACCGGCTGTTTTCGTGCGAGTTTCAAATTAATGAATAAAAAATCTATTTTTTATCCAATAAATAAGGGTTTTTTGAGAAGAAAATGAATGTAAGAGGTTTAAAATAAGCCAACGCAATTTTTTCAATACTTTTACGAAAACTGTCAAGTAGCCAATTGACTCTACCACCGGTTCGGAATACACTTAAACTGAGAAGACTTCGACAAGAAACTCAGCAATGCAATGTTTTTTTTCAGTGGATACGACTGGTCCCTATGATTTTTCGGGTTACTTACTCCTGGCTATATTAAAGAGGAATTACAAGATGCTGATTTCAGAGTCAAATCAAAAACAAAATCTCATTTATCAGGGCACTTATGAGCGTTACAATTGACTCTACCACCGGTTCGGAATACACTTAAACTGAGAATACTCCGGCAAGAAACTCAGCAAGCCAATTTTTTTTCAGCAGTGTATCTTTCAAATGTACATTTATTTACATGTTCTGTCTGCGGAGTAGAGTTCACTACGATTTCTTACGATGATTCTGTCTATCAAAAGTTAAGCTAAGATTTGATGCCATATAGGTACGGTATCCGACGTAATCGCCAGTAAGTCAAAAGGCTGATAAACAGGCTGGTGGTCCAGCAAGCAATAATGCTGAGTTTTCGTTATAAAAACTTTCATAACGCCTCAAGTTTAGATTCCTTACATCCTCCATTGTATCAACTTTAGACAAGCAACTTTAAAGCTTTAACTTTAAGATGCAGATTTCTCAATGAACTTTACGCGTTTCTAGTGGAATGTCCGTCTTATTAAAGCTACATTCCATTTGTGCGTGTCGCGCGCAAACTGAGTTTATTGCACGCCATCAGGGTTGCCATATTTAAATAAAAGATGCGATTTAAGGATAAAATAATCATCTTTTTGTCGTCTTGGTTTCTGTGTCACGCAACATGGAGGATAGACGAGAATATATTATCTTCTTTCTTTTTATTTCCTATCTATTGCTGAAAACTGCAGTAAAATCCGTTGAGTAGTTTAAAAGGTCTAAGCGAACAGACAGCGGAAGCGACTTCATATTATACTATGTAAAGATTGTCTATGGTCTAATATTATTGGCGGAAATCCTTAAAATAACGCCGATGCGATAAGAAACTCAACGTAATTTTTTTTATGGAAATTTAAAAAAATATTCTTGCTTTTTTGCGTGGTTGGCTACAACTCTCTAGTTAAAAATCTGTCGTCATCTACCGAAGTGTTGCGACAGCTGGATTTGTGAGCCAGTTCCCTTCTAGGACTCATTTTAGTATCAATACTTGCCTTGTTGAGTTTCTTGCCGGATTCTGAAACGGTGGTAGAGTCTCACAAGTGCCTGATCAAGGTCTAAACTGAATAAATGTGATTAAAATTAATCGAGGCCCCGGGAGACCGCCCGGGAATGGGGGGGGGGGGGGGGGGGGGGAGGTTTTTTCCGCCAACGCATCAGCCTGGCCATCCAAAGAGGAAACGCTGCCAGCCTGCTAGGAACCTTGCCGATCGGCAGCAGCGGTAGCCTCGAGGAAATTTTTTTATATATAGATTGTATATTTTGTACTGTTGTAAATAAATTAGATTTATGTTTGACACTTACCATGGTTAGATTGTAGAAACACTAGCCTCTCAAAGTAAAAAAAAACTATTTACACCCCATGACAGTTTCCGGTCGCATCCGGAAGTGTTGACTAAATACTAGATTTAAGTCAAATTGACAACCCTACCCAACCGGTCGCGCAGCCAACAGACCATAGACTACAAGTATTTGCATTAGAAATTAATAGATGACGCTAAAGAAAATCCTATTATATACGGTGTGCTAAAATTTTATTTAGCTTTATTTAGTTTTATGAGTATTTTGTCTCTGTTGTAAAATAGTTACTGTTATGGACTTAAAGTGAGCACGATTACAAAGTGAGAGGAAGTTAAAGGCATAATTATGGTAGGTCATTTGAATTGAACATAGATTATGAATTTCGTTATTTTTATGTCATTTTTCACCACAGATTCCTAATAATTTTTTAGGGTTCCGTAGACAAATGGCAAAAAACGTAACCCTTATGCATGTCTGTCTGTCTGTCCGTCCATATTTCACAGCCACTTTTTTCTGAAACTATAAGAACTATACTGTTGAAACTTTGTAAGTAGATGTATTCTGTGAACCGCATTAAGATTTTCACACAAAAGTAGAAAAAAAAGAATAAATTTTGGGGGTTTCCTATACTTAGAACTGAAACTCCAAATTTTTTTTTCGTCAAACCCATACGCGTGGTCCTGTGGGGATGGATAGGTCTTCAAAAATGATATTAGGATTCTAATATAATTTGCATATACTAGCACTATATTGATGCAGAGTATATTAGATAGTTCTGTCAAAGCGAAGCGATATCAAGAAAAAAACAATTACTAGCAACAAGTATGGCGCCCATAAGTCTATATCATTCTGTCCCTCATTCATTATAAATAACAAGATTTATTACTAAATTCATTTGCTATCGAATACAACATTGAACATGCCGTTAATAAAACAACTGTCATTGAAATTTAATCGAACACTAATTCTATTTTCGAAACAAACAATAGGTGCTACATTAACCGAACGGTAAAGTTAAAGTTGTCGGACGAGGCGTTCGGGCCATCGATGCATCATTAATTCATTTTATTTCAAATTTCGAACTTGAAATGTTCGTTTTTGAGTGATAGCTTTCTTTATGGCACAATGGTTTCGTGTTCCTTTTTCAAAATCAGTATTATTAGTTGGAATGTATGGCATAGATAGAGCATACAGTAGATTTTATTGTTGGTACATAACCAATCTTCGTTTTTGTATTATAAAAGTGAAAGTATGTTTGGATGTGAAAATTTTTGTTACTCTTTCACGCAAAAACTGTTGAACGGATTTTGATGAAACTTGGCACACAGGTAGTTCATATCCTGGAATCAAACATAGGATACTTTTTATCCCGGGAAAGGTAAGTGTGGGGAGCACCTTCGATTATCTTCTTACTCCCTCACACCAGGGGGGGGATATTCTTCGGCAGGATGGTGAAACTATTCACTTAACCTCACTGAACTACCACTGCACTAAAACTCACTGAAACTGAACTGAACTGAAACTGAACTGAAACTACACTGAGCTGAAACTACTGAAAACTAATCTACTGAACTGAAACACCACTTTTTCTATATTTGGTTCCTTGGAGAGTCTTCAGGTAACTAGTTCTTGCTTGTTGCTTGGTGACCTCTTGAACGGTCATACTTTCTACGGCCAACTCACCCATTTATATCCCCAAAATCGCGTGTTCTAACAGTAACATAGACGACGAGTTAAAGCGTCACTCAAGGTCATGAGAAAGTTCGAGAAGTTAGAAAGGTTCGAGATATCGTCAGAGTGAGACACTGTAGTTGTCGTGTAGAAGAGATCTACTGTGCGAGTGGGATGGGATTTGAGTTCAATATAGTCGATTGGAGTTGGCCTATTGTTCTAAGCGTTACCTTTTCGAGACCCTCCGCAAAATAATCATTTATTTCATCAATATAAATTACAGTTTCAATACAAGGTCACTCAATATAGTATAAATCCAAAATAATATACAAAGAAAATGTCATAGGAAAACTGTAAAACATAAATGTCGTGAACATACTCCCGCCGCAGTCTTGTTTACAAGCTGGAAAGTTCTGAGGTTCACGATTCAGGGTCGGTCTTGATGGTCGCTAACTTCTTGGTGGGTCAACGCAGCACTCTTCTGTTGGTTCGGACGTCTACGGCGCGTATATCGTCATCTGGGCCAGGGAACGCAGAGATGACTTCTCGGCGTGGCCACTGGCTGCGTGATAGGGTAGGAACGGCGTGATCAGATTGATCACGTCGTTCCTGGCGCAGGGCTCCCGCCGGTTTTGGAGTTCAAGCAGGTATGCATTCACCCAGCGGCGCCAGAAGGAGTTCGCGAGTGCTTGGCTGACTCGCCATGTTCTTCGGCTGGTGACGTCGTCTTCGGAGAACGCCCCAGGCAAGGGAACGTGGGATGGTTCACCGAGCAAGAAAGGGTTCGGTGTCATCTTTTTCCTCGTTCGTTTGAAACCAGCTGCACATTTCTGCTTCGGTCTGAGTCGTTCGGTGAACTGCAGAACACATGCAGTGGTACGCACAACGCTCATGTATAACGAGAGGCATTGTACGTCTGGTAGTTCTTCTGCGACGTTGGATGTTGTAAGTACCCAACGCCGTATCTTCTCAGGATCTTCATCTTTTTCTTCGGTTTTGCCATGCAGTCGATTGAGTGCGGCATCGTAGTTGGCTGGGATCTTTGGTTCTTCTGATTTCGAGACAAAACACGTCTCGAAACCTCCCGCCGGTAACCGATTGGTGTTGGCTTCTAACTGCTGAAGCGCACGTTGCTCGCCGTCAGTGGTTGGCTTCTTTGGAGCAACTCGCAAGGATTCAAGCGAGAAATATTCTCGCATGAGCTGCTCCATTTCTTCTTCTTCAGGGCCAATCACGACGTGATGTACTCGCTGCGTGCGCCACTTCGATGGATAGTGGTGTGTCCCATGAAGGACCCAACCTAGGCTAGTTCGTGAAGCGACTGGTTGGCTTCTGGGACCACGGCGTGTTTCTTCAGTCAGCAGTAGATGCCAGTTGTCTTGACCAATCAAAATGGTTGGTTTTCCTTCTTCATAAGTGACGTCATCTACGATATCATGAAGATGTGGACAGTCACTTAGTAGATCTTTTCTGACAGCTTGCGGTGCCAGCTCGAGATGTTTCATGGTTCGAGCTGAGATGTCATGCTGTTCACCCAGGTGTCTGGTGATGGAGAAGTTAACCAGTCTGGATCGGTTCGCTTCAATCTTCGAGCCAGCAACACCTTCGATCGTGAATGGTGCTTCTGGACCCGTCACACCGATCTTGTCTGCTGTGGCTTCATCAATCAGGGTGCAGGTGGATCCATCGTCAAGAAGTGCATAAGTGTCGTGCACTCCTGCTGGACCGGAGACCTGCACCTTCAGGACCTTCAGTAGCGTTGATCGGTTCTTCCTCTCTTGGGTCGATGCAATGGCAGCGCCCGTTCGTTCTGTCACATGTTCCTTCACGAGTGATGGTGACTTCGGGTTGTGCAGAAGCTGGTGGTGTACGTAGCTGCATTCGTTGATCCCGCATCTCCTCATTTTGCAGGAGTGATGGTAACCCCATGTTCGTAGGCAGCGGAAACACAGCTTTTGCTTACATGCTATGTCCCATCTCTCGTTGACAGATGCTTCTTTGAAGGTGTTGCATGTCGCTGCATAATGATTCACCTTCTTGCAGATTGGACAAGAGTTCTCTTGTGGCTTAGGTGGTCGTTGGTCATCTGCATGATAAGTTCTCATTGATCGTCGTTGGTTCGGAGCAGAGTTTGAAGGACTCTCGCTCAGTCGTTCAGCTGGAGCAAACATTCCGCATCGATCCGCAGTGCGTTCCAGGAATCTGGTGATCGTGACGAGATCGGGTTCATCTTCCGGCTGTTCAGCTACGAAATCGTAGTAGCTGAAACGCAGTGCTGCAGGTAGTTTCTCTACAATGGCGTGCACTATCTCTGGATTATAGAGATAGTGTGTTCGGTTCAGCGCCTTCACTGTTGCAGTAATGTTCGTTACTCGTGATGCGAACAGGCAGATGTCTCCCGGTGCATCACTTAGTTTCGGCAGCGTCTTCAGTTTCTCCATTTCGGCCATCACAAGAGCGTCAGGGCGGCCGAATCTTGCCGCTAATAATTTCATGACTTCTTGTGGAGTGGTGATACCGATGAATAGGCACTGGACGGCATCCTTCGCAAGTCCCTTCAGGCTTCGCCTTAGTCTTGCTACGTTCTCTTGTTCTGTGGTGGTGCTCAAGGTCTGTTCAAAGGCTGCTTTAAACGGCAGCCAGTCGCTTGACATTCCGTTGAATACGGGTAGTTCAGGTGTCTCGCGTTGCACCACCATCGTCGGTTGCATTGCTCGCGCTACTTCTGCGATAGCTAATGCAAGTTCACTATACGGTGATTCTTTCGTTGTACGTGTCGGCTCCTGAAGTTCGTTGATGCGAGCGATCTGTGCCGCATCTGGCAGGGCCTGTATTTCACCTCGTACAATATTTTCTTCTTTCTGTGGCATGATCGCAGGAGGGTTTGGGTCAAGTTCTACCCAGGATCGAACCCTAGCTGCACGTTCGTTCGATGTACGTGTCGGCTCCCGAAGTTCGTTGATGCAAGCGATCTTTGCTGCATCTGGCAGGGCCTGTATATCACCTCGTACATGTTCTTGTTGCATGGTTGCAGGAGGGTTTGGGTGAAGTTCTACCCAGGATCGAACCCTAGCTGCACGTTCGTTCGATGTACGTGTCGGCTCCCGAAGTTCGTTGATGCAAGCGATCTTTGCTGCATCTGGCAGGGCCTGTATTTCACCTCGTACATGTTCACGTTGCATGATTGCAGAAGGGTTTGAGTGGAGTTCTACCCATGATCGAACCCTAGCTGCACGTTCGGATGCTGCCGTTTCAAGATCTTCATCTGATGATTCCTCTAAGAAAGCAATTCGCAGCGCTGCGCGTTCTTCTTGTTTAGCAAGTATTTCGTCTTGTTTTTCTCCTTGTTTCGTAAGACGTTCTTCTTGTTTCGCAAGAATTTCGTCTTTCTTTTCTCCTTGTTTCGTAAGATGTTCTTCTTGTTTCGCAAGAATTTCGTCTTTCTTTTCTCCTTGTTTCGTAAGACGTTCTTCCTGTTTCGCAAGAAGTTCGTCTTTAGCCTTTAAAAGTTGCTTTCTGCGACTTTGGCTTGATGTCATTGTACGCTGCGATGATGCTTGTCTTATAGATGTGGTGTTTGACTTCTGTGTCGTAGGAGCTGCTTCTCTGGTGACCGCTCGTCTCGCTGTTGTCCCACTGGTATTCACTGCTGTAATGTTACTCGTCGCAGTTCCGTTCGTGCTCGTGGCTGCCAAGTTCGTTGCAGCGGAAGCACTAGACTGCGTTGAGGCAGTAGTGTCCGTTGCGGCAGCGTCACGAGCGGCGACGAGCTCCATAGCAGCGGTATACAGTGGGTGTGCCCAAGTACCGCGTTGCGGATCGTGCGGATCTTGTCGAATTCTTCGACTTCTTGGACTTTGCGGATCTTGCGGATCTTGCAGATTTTGCGGATCTCGCGAATGTTCACCCCACGGATCCTGCGGATGTGCGGATCCGGCGGATCTGGCGGATGTGCGCCCCACGGATCTTGCGGATCTGGCGGATGTGGCGGATGTGCGCCCCGCGGATCTTGCGGATCTGGCGGATGTGGCGGATGTGCGCCCCGCGGATCTTGCGGATGTGCGGATCTGCGGATCTTGCGGATGTGGATCTTGCGGATGTGTTCCGGAAGCAACTGGTGGTGGATGTGGCCCGGCGGCGTCAGCGGCGGCGGCAGGCGGCGGATGTGCGGCGGCGTCAGCGCTCCTAGTTTTCACCATCGTGAGATCTTCAACTGGTTCAGAATATCCGGCTTCTCGAAGGACCAGACAATGTGGGGAGCACCTTCGATTATCTTCTTACTCCCTCACACCAGGGGGGGGATATTCTTCGGCAGGATGGTGAAACTATTCACTTAACCTCACTGAACTACCACTGCACTAAAACTCACTGAAACTGAACTGAACTGAAACTGAACTGAAACTACACTGAGCTGAAACTACTGAAAACTAATCTACTGAACTGAAACACCACTTTTTCTATATTTGGTTCCTTGGAGAGTCTTCAGGTAACTAGTTCTTGCTTGTTGCTTGGTGACCTCTTGAATGGTCATACTTTCTACGTTTTTTTTTTTTTTTTTTTGGGGAGGACTTAAAGGTGGAGGTCTGAGGGACCATAGACACCCTTACGCGGACTTTTCGGTGAGCGCTTAGGGCTCTCAACCGAGTTTACAAATTTTAGACGACTGACCGCTGAGGGCGCCCCAGTTGGGGCACGAACCTCGGCTCAGGGCGTCGTCGGGGGGCACAAAGTAGTGGGACGGACTTCGCTTAAGCGATTTAGAGGAGTTTTAAGGGACGGTCGGATTTCTGGTACGGCTCGGGCCAACTACTGGGGACGAGACTGACTGAGTGGGACGTCGCGACGGGCCTCTCCGGCGAGGGCGAAAACGCGGGCGGTGTTGTATTTGTTTCTTCAGGGCTGCGCGAGCCTCCCTATCCTTAATCTGAGCTAGAGTTGTAGGGTCATCCGGCTCGCTGAGGGCGAGTTTAGGCCTACGGATTTTTGAAATCTCTGAAGGAGTATAGTTTGCAGTTTTTACAATTAATGGGTTCGCGTGGTTTAGGGCACGATCGTAATAGCGGCGTGAAGCGCGCTTAATGAATTGCTTAACCGTGGGCAGATTGAGGTCTATGTGGAGGTCTAAGTTGCGCATGTACCACGGGGCGCCCGTGGCTTTGCGCATGAAGCGGTTTTGAACCACTTGGAGTCTATGGATCAGCTTGGGAGATGCATGTGCGAACACAGTGCATGCATATAGCATAACGGGGCGGATGCACGCGGTGTAGAGTCTCACCTTGCTTTTTAGGGCAAGTTTAGACTTTTTATTTAACAAGAAATGAAGGCGACCGGACACAAAACAGGCGCGTGCACGTACCTGTTTTATGTGGTCGGCAAAGGACAAACGATCATCCAGGGTAACACCGAGATATTTGGCTCGCCTCTCCCAAGGGATCGGCTCGCCGAACATGGTGACTGGAGGGGGGGGAGTGGGGATGAGTTTTTTGGCGGGACTGAAGAACAGCACCGCCTGACTCTTGGTGGGGTTAATTTCGATTCTCCATTTCCGAAACCAGGGACCTAGGGTGTGAGTCGCGGCTTGGAGAACTTTGGCAATTGCCGTGGGGCTCCTGCCAGAATAATATATTGCGGTATCGTCCGCGAATAGAGCTAGCTGCGCTTTGCTAGTTTTTGGGATGTCACTCGTGTAGAGTGTAAACAATAAGGGGGACAGCACAGATCCTTGAGGGACTCCGGCTAAAACGGGGTGGGCTGAGGATAGCGCTCCTGTAATTCGGTAGTTGAATTGGCGATTCGACAAGAAGTCTCGTAGGATGGTCACGAGTCTGACTGGCACTCCGAGTTTGTACAGCTTATAAATTAAGCCGTTGTGCCAGACTTTGTCGAATGCCTTTGCAACATCGAAGAACAGGACTCCGGTCATCTGACCTTTCTGATAGTTGGAGGCGATGTGTTCAACTATACGGTGAACTTGTTGGACGCACGAGTGTCTAGTTCGAAAGCCGAACTGCTCGTCGGGAATGAGTTTATTAGCGTAGGCATACGCTTTGAGGCGGAGGTATATTAACCTTTCATACATCTTGCCCATGACGTTGAGCAAGCTGATGGGTCGGTAACTGGAGGGCTCGGATTTGGGTTTGCCGGGCTTATGGATCCCAATTACATGGGCTTTTTTCCACTGATGTGGAAAAATGTTATTGGATAAGGCAGCGTTAAAGATCGCTGTCAGGAGCATGATAAGGGTAGCCGGGAACAGCTTTACCACTTTGTTGGTGATTTTATCTGAGCCCGGGGCTTTTCTCGGGTGGAGGTCCCGGATGATCTGCTTGACCTCGTCCGGGGTCACGGGAGGGACGGGGTCTTCCTCTTCGTTGAGAGGAGGTGGGGGTAACGGGAGAGAAGCTCGCCGTTCTACTTCCGAATTTACTTCCTCCATATGAACAGGGTCGATAGGGAGGGAACTGGGTGTACACTGAAGCTCCAGGCTTTCGGCCAGGCATTCGGCTTTTTCCTCGTCTTCGAAGGCGAGTGGAAGGTTGGGCCTTTTGAGAGGTGGAATATGGGCAACCGTGTCCTTGGTTAGGGCACGTGAGAGTTGCCAAAAGGCTCGATGGGAGGGCTTTATGTCGATCAGTTTCTGATCCCAGCTTTTTTCGCGGGCCTCGGCCACTCGCTCCTTGACGGTGCGGTGGAGAGTGCGTAAGCGGATTCGGTTGTCCTCGGTCGGACGTCTATCGTATTCGCGCATGGCTGCGTTCTTTACCCTAATCAGGTTACGTACGTCGTCGGGCAAGCGCCAGTGTCGATTGCTCTCCACCGGAACTGTCCGAGAGCAATCGCTAATAAGCGATTGCACGTGGCTGGTCAGGGAGTCGATTGCGCCTACAGCTTCGTCAGCGGTGACTATGCTGCTAGGGATTTGGTCGAGGTGAACGGATGAGGCAGACTTGAGGCTTTCGCCCAGTTTGTCCCAGTTCGTCACGACTTTAGTGAGAGGGGTCCGACCTGAATCAGGGGGGCCTGAGTTCGGTGTAAGTTCTAAGATTACAGGTCGATGGTCGGAGACTAACTCGTGGTGCACTGTCAAGTCGTGTATGCCTAGGCTTACATTCTTCAACAGTGCCACATCGAGGATGTCGGGTCTGTGGTCAAGTACGTTGGGGTAGTGAGTCGGTTCCAGGGGCGCGACTAAATCGATGTTCAGCGGCCCGAGGAGGGATTCTAGTACAATACCTCTGGAGTTGTTCGTATGACAATTCCAGAGGCGGTGTTTCGCGTTTAGGTCGCCCGCCACAATGACAGAGCTTCCTAGTTCGAAAAGGGTTTTCAAATCTCTTCTGAGTGATAGTTGGAGGTCGCTTGAAGAGCGAGTTGGGGAAACGTAGGCTGAGACCAGAATGATTGACTCGTGGCCAGTCATGCCGAGCCTGCAGACCGAAGCTTCAATGTACTCAAGTTTGGGCTGATCCATGGGAGAACAGTACAAGGACCTTTTGTAGTATATGAGGGTTCCTCCTAGGGCGGAGTAGAGCCTATCGTTGCGAACTATCTGATAGTTGGCAATCCTGGGATTCCTATGGAAGGGTTTGAGGAACGTCTCTTGTACTAGGAGTATGTCAACGTCATGATCACTCAGGAAATCTGCGATCTCATTTCGTTGACCTGTAATGCCGTTGGCATTAAAGAAGCCTATCTTGATTGAGCGGGGTTTAATTCTGCACACAGTCGAACTATCCATTATGGGTTAACTTTAAATTGAGCTAATGATGAGAAGAGGCGCTCGAACCTCATGGCGATTTGAGCGAGGGCACGACCGTTGCCTTCGTTCACTCTAATTTCGTGGGCTAACTCCCTAACTTCGCTGGGGTTGAAGGCCTCAGCGAATCGCTCCACCAAGGCGAGATCCGGATCAACGCCGTGGGGGGGGTTTTGTTTGGCGCGGCGAGGTGCCGTTGGCACCGATTTGGGGACAGCGCGGGAGATTGGGGCAGGTGGGGAGGGAGTAGGGATGGGGACGGGGGCGGGAGGAGAGGGACCAGCTGAAGGCTGGGGTTGGATGGAGCTGTCCACCTGAGCAGCGGGTGCGGTTTTGGCCGCAAAGTGGGGTAGGGGGAAGTGGTTGCTTTCATAATTGAAAGCTCCCCACGGTGAAGGGCGCTGCGGGGCCAGATGGGCCTGTGCAGCGGGTACTGGAGGGGGTGGACGACGCGTTGCGTTACGCGGCGAGTCGTATGAGATACGGGGGCGAGGCGCTTTCGGACATCCGCGGTAGTTCGCGGTGTGCCCTAGCGACTGGCAGAGGACGCAACCAGGTGGTTCCGTTGCCTCTGCGGGGTTCTTTGGACGGCTGCAATCTTTAGTTGCATGTGGGATCAGGCATTTGACGCACCTAGCTGGTGCGTAACAATTGCGTGCGGAGTGGCCATAAAGTTGGCAGTTGTGACATTGGGACGGGTAACGTCTCTTCTTGGGTGATTCTACGTAGAAGCCTGAAAGGTCACATAACTCTTTCAGGCGGAAGATGGCCTTTCCGGCTGGTCCACGGTCCAGGGACACGAAGACCATGTTATAAGGGGCGTGGCCGCGACCCTTGTACATCCGGTGGACGGATTGCACCGGGAGGTTTTGATTGAGGAGGGATTCTTTGATGTACTCTACATCAAACTCTTTGGGGACATTTTTGATGATGACCCGGAGGGATCGCTCATCTGGGAGAGTGTAGGTGTGGAAAGCCACAAACCTATCTCGGAGCATTTTGCTCAGGGCTCTGTGGTCATCAGAGGTGACCACAGTGACCTTGATCCCGTGCTCAGTGGGACGGGCGGATGTATAATTGACACGGTGCGTCTTGCACCATGTTGAGACCTCAGGCCACTTTACCTTGTCCTGAATGAACAGGGGAGGTGGCGAGTCTTTCTTCAGGGACTGGGGTACGGGGTTAGGGACGGGTAGGGTACCGGGGATCCTATGGATAGGGATATCCATAGGAGTGGGAGCGGGGGAGAGCCCTCTCTGGCTGCCGGAAGGGGAGCCAGGGGTAAGGGTCATGAGAGGCAAGATGGGAGTGGGAGAGGGTGTGGGGGATTGAGAGGGCTTGGCCGCTTTCGCGACTGCCGCCTCCTCGGAGGGTTTCTTGGCTCGCTTGCGCTTGCCACTCTTGGTGAAGCCGTCGTCCGAGGATTGGGTGGGGGGAGGAGCCACGCTTGAGAGCGGGGGCTGGGACGGGGGAGGGGTTTCGCCAGAAGGCGAGGGTTGGGTGGGGGGAAGGACGCCGCTAGAGAGCGACAGTTGGGTCGGTTGGGTCAGGGGGGTGGAGGGGGAGCTCGCAATGGAGCATGCCGACATGGCAGAGGAGGGGCGGGAGGGCGTAAGAAATGGCAAGTTGCCATGACGCTTAATTAAGAAACTTAACGTGATTTCATCCTGGAGGATATCCTCCAGGGACTGCGGGTTAATCTGGCTGGCCATAGTGGCCAGCCAGGGGGACCTACTAAAAAACTCTAATTTTCTCCCGGGTGGGTGCGCCCGGGGTGAGTATTACTCTCCTGGCCGGGGTTAGGCCAGGAGGTGTGTGACGAACGACGGGGTGAGCCCTAAGCTGGTGCTTCCGCTGTTGAAGCTTTATTAAGCAGCGGAGTTCCTACGTCCCTGCCTAGCGATAGCTGGGGTCGACTAGGGAAGCCCCCAAGGCCGACTGGTCCAGCCCCGTCCGGGTTTGCGTTTGCCAAAAGGGCAACCGCGAGCGGCCGGGTCACGCTCGAGCTAGCTTCGTTAACACCGTAAGGTATCCACTAGCCCACCACAGAAAGTCGTGGTTTTCACAAGGTTTTTGTGTCGCTCTTGTCAAGGCTCCAGTAATAATACGGAAGTATTAAATACTTTCACCAGCGACAGTGACTAAAACGGCACAGTTGGTTGGTAATGAAAATTCCGAATGGGTTCCGAACTGAAAAAATTCCGAACCGATTGGGTGTCGATTTGAGCACTTAGCCTCTTCCAGTGAAATACGCGAAGTATTAATCACTGGAATTAGCCTAATGAGCAATTCGACGAAATGGCGAGGTAATAAAATCACCGGACCAAATTCCGAGAATGCCGGGTAGTCGAACAATGCCACTATAAAAGCGACCGTCCGGTACGACGGCTCAAACGGAACTCTTTACTTTCTACGGCCTGTGGTTCTTCTCACTGCCCCTCACGGGGCATGGGGAGCCAGTTCCGGGGCTTAGTGCCCCCTGCCTGGGGTTGCGTCGCCTCCCGTTAAAACGGGAGGGTCATTGGGTTGCTGTGGTAGTTGTAAGTTGGGTGGGGGGAGTCATATTAGGGGGGGGGGGGGGGGTGTCATGTCCGGTAGGTTTTTCTTCGCGCCGCTCGGGCGGACCGCCCTTACGGGGGGGTCGCACGTTGTGAGGTCAACGGCGGCCCGTTCGGGCGGTCGACGCAAGGGTACCGAGCGGCGGTTTAGGTTGGAGGCCCCACGGCCTCGGCGTCATCAGAGCTGTCGGTCTCGGCGATCAGGTCCCGGGGAAGTGCCTTGCGGTCTGGGGGGCGCGCGTGCAGGGGGGCCAGGTCCCGGATGTGGTCCAGGTTCGACTTGTCTGCCCGCGCGAACATCTTCTTCGCAAGGCTGGTGATGAAGGCATCCAGGCTCTCGATCCGCAGGTCCCTCTGGATCGTGGAGTTTCTTACCATTCTCGGGGCGTTCACTGCGCTGCGCAGCGTTAAATGCTGCTGCGCTCGCAATCGCTTCTTGGTTGCCTCATTGGTGAGGGCATACCAGGCGGGGGCAGCATATGTGAGCCGGCTGCGCACGTATGTTTTGAACACCCCGAGCTTCACCCGCAGGGGGATGCGCGGAGAGTTCAGCACTGGATGCAGTTGGGCGCGGACTGATCGCGTCTGACCGATGAGGGCTTTGGCGTGGGGCTTCATTGACAATCTGGCGTCGATTGTGATCCCCAGGTACTTAGCCACTGGGGACCATTTGATGTCTTGTCCGGCGAGCTTCAGCGGCGGTGGCAGCTTGATGTAGCTGCCTATCAGGATGGCCTGCGTCTTCCCGACGTTTACCGACAGTCGCCACCTGGACAGCCATTCTGGCAGCAGGTCGAGCGCTCTCTGGATTTTGATGGCGGCGTGGTGTCTTTTGTATGACGCCGCGTAGTACGCGGCGTCGTCTGCATAGAGGGCCAGCTGGGTTCCCTCTGCCAGGGGGATATCGTCGGTAAAGTGGGAGTACAGGCTTGGGGATAGGCAGCTTCCCTGTGGGACGCCTGCTGCGATGGGACGTTCAGCAGACACGGCGTCTTCTACCGCCACTCTGAAGCTCCTGTTCTCCAGGAATGATGCGACCACCTTCACTAGGCGACGGGGGATCTCGGTGTTTGAGAGTTTATGCAGCAGACCCGCATGCCATACTCTATCGAACGCCTTTTCCATGTCGAGGAATACTGCGACGGTGTATTCCTTCTGGTTCATCGCAACCGTCATTGAGTGGAGTACCCTCGACAGCTGCAGCGTGGTGCTGTGTTCAGCGCGGAATCCGAACTGCTCTTGGCGAGGTGTTAGGTGCGGCAGGAGTTGCCGCAGCAGGAGCGCCTCGAATAGCTTGGAGATAGTTGGTAGCAATGTGATGGGCCGGTAGCTCTCTGGCTTCAGTATGTTCTTTCTGGGTTTTGGAATCATTATCACGAGCCCGGTCTTCCATGATGATGGGAATCGGCCCGAGCGCAGGATGCCGTTAAATAGGCGGGTCAGCGCCGTCACAGTCCTGTATGGCAGGTGGCGCAGCGCCGCATTGGTTATTCCGTCTGCGCCCGGGGCCTTCTTGGGCTTTGTTTTTCTTATGGCTGTTTGGACCGAGCCCGGAGAGATGACCGCAGGATCCTTATCGGGGGCTACCGGCCGTTCCAAGTATTCGAGCAGGGTGCGCTCTACTGCTGCAGCGTGTTGGACGTCTGCAGTCGGATTCAGCTGGAATTGGCGTTCGAGATGCTCTGCGAAGATCTCCGCGCGGTCTGCTGCGCGATATCTGGGCGTCCCGTCGCCGTGGAGTAATGGACGGACTGGGGTCGGGGCATTGGAGAGCTGGCGGCACAGTCTGTGCATTGCCGTCCAGTCTTCCCCCGCTGCCTCCACGACTCTCTCCCAGCTGTCAGTGTTGTAGGAGTCCAACTCGGCCTTTACCCTGTTCTTTAGGGCGTTGAGTCTTCTTTTGAGGAGCGGACATCTTGTCTCTTGCCACCGCTTGCGCATGCGCCGCTTGGCAAGGATCTGTTCCCGGATTCTTCGAGGGAGTACTTGTAACCTCCCCCGAGGGAGTGGCGTTCTCGCTTGCTCAAGGGCTGCTTGGATGCGGGCGGTGAGCTCCTCTGCGAGCGCATCGACGTCCTCTGCAGTCGTCACGGGCCGAGTCGGTGTGCTCCTGTCCATTTCCTCCGTGAAGGTGGTCCAGTCGGTCCTTGGACGTGGCACTGGTGGAGAAGATCTAACTGTTGGTGCCGCCAGGACGACGAGCACCGGCTGGTGATCCGAGCCTAGCTCGTCCAGCAGGACTTCTTGTGTGGGCTGGTAGTGGAGTCCCTTGTGTACTACGATGTCGAGTACATCAGCCCTGTATGTCAGTTGTTCGGGGTAATGGGTCGGGACATCCGGACCGCTGACCGCATACCCCTGGGACTCCGAATCGTCCAGGAGGATATTACCGTTTCGGTTATTCGCTAGGGAGTTCCATGCCGTGTGCTTGCAGTTCAAGTCGCCGGCGATGATGGTGGGGAGTGGGGAGTCCAGCAGCAGGTGGACATCCGATGGTGTCATCCGACCACTCTTATGGTGTCCTCGCCCGCCAATAGTGCGTTCAGCACGCTCTGCAGAACTTTCAGAGCTGCCTCTATGCCCTTGCGGTGGCCTTCTGTGGCTTTGTTGGGCCCCCCCCCTGGGGGCTTCATTTGCAGTCTTCGGAGCCATTGGGCCTCTTTGGGGCCTTGGCATTGTTTGGGTGGTGGGGGGGGGGGGGGGGGAGGGGCAGGCTCTGTGTCCTGGGGGATGTCCTCCTCTGCCTGTGGCGGGCGGGACTTCCTCCTCCTTTTCCCTCTCCTTCGGCCCCTCCTGGTGGAGGTAGCTCCGCGCTCGGCGGGGGCGTTTGCCGCCGCCATGAGGGTGGGACCGGATGGTTCCCCTTGGATGTCGGTGGGGGCGGGTTGGGATCTTTCCGTACGCCGTTCTCCCCCAGAGATGGCGACGGTACCCGCTTTCTTGTTCTGGGCCTCTTTCCGGAACGTGGGGCATTTGTGGTCATTTGCTGGATGGGGCCCGCCGCAGTTTGCGCAGGTTGCCGGCTCCTCCAGTGGCCGTGGGCAGTCTTTTGCCAGGTGCTCTTCGCCGCACCGTACGCACGCGAGGGTGCGGTGGCAGTTATGGCTTGAGTGCCGGAACTGCTGGCAGCGGTGGCATTGGGCGGGCCCTTTTTTGCCCCGCCAAGCGTCAATTGTCACGCCGGGCATACATAGCAGTTCCGCTATGTCGTAGATGGCCGGCGTGATGTCCGGGGTGCGTTTTAGAATTACCAGGAAAATACATCCAGGCCTGCCCCGGCGGGCCCGGATGGGGCGGGCGAACTCAGGTTCGAAGCCCAGTTCGCGGAGCTCCTCCATAATTTCTTCCGGGTCCGTGTCTACTGGTAGCCCCCTTACTGCTACCTTTAGGCTGCGCTCGGCTGGCAGCGAGTAGCAGAACCAGGACACTTTTTCCTGCTTCTCCAGCTCGCCCAGGTATTTCTGTACGATGCGGTACTCTCTTTCCTCTAGGGGGGTGAACCTGAACCTGACTAGAACCGTCCCTGCCTAGCGATAGCTGGGGTCGACTAGGGAAGCCCCCAAGGCCGACTGGTCCAGCCCCGTCCGGGTTTGCGTTTGCCAAAAGGGCAACCGCGAGCGGCCGGGTCACGCTCGAGCTAGCTTCGTTAACACCGTAAGGTATCCACTAGCCCACCACAGAAAGTCGTGGTTTTCACAAGGTTTTTGTGTCGCTCTTGTCAAGGCCGCCTCCAGTAATAATACGGAAGTATTAAATACTTTCACCAGCGACAGTGACTAAAACGGCACAGTTGGTTGGTAATGAAAATTACCGATTGGGTGTCGATTTGAGCACTTAGCCTCTTCCAGTGAAATACGCGAAGTATTAATCACTGGAATTAGCCTAATGAGCAATTCGACGAAATGGCGAGGTAATAAAATCACCGGACCAAATTCCGAGAATGCCGGGTAGTCGAACAATGCCACTATAAAAGCGACCGTCCGGTACGACGGCTCAAACGGAACTCTTTACTTTCTACGGCCAACTCACCCATTTATATCCCCAAAATCGCGTGTTCTAACAGTAACATAGACGACGAGTTAAAGCGTCACTCAAGGTCATGAGAAAGTTCGAGAAGTTAGAAAGGTTCGAGATATCGTCAGAGTGAGACACTGTAGTTGTCGTGTAGAAGAGATCTACTGTGCGAGTGGGATGGGATTTGAGTTCAATATAGTCGATTGGAGTTGGCCTATTGTTCTAAGCGTTACCTTTTCGAGACCCTCCGCAAAATAATCATTTATTTCATCAATATAAATTACAGTTTCAATACAAGGTCACTCAATATAGTATAAATCCAAAATAATATACAAAGAAAATGTCATAGGAAAACTGTAAAACATAAATGTCGTGAACAGTAAGATACTTCGGGATCGCAGGCTTGGCGGAAAACTAGTACGTTTATAAAGTACCCTACCTACCTACATACAGCTACAAAAAGTATCAGTTATGTTTCCCTAGTACAAGCGCTGCTTAGTTTGGGCTCAGAAGAATGTCCCAGGATATTTATTTACTCATTACCTCCCAATTTTACTTCTGTCGACTATTTTATTGATAATCTGAACACTAGATATTTTTTTAAATTCCATTTCTCTATCTTTCCATAGACAATCAAAAAGTTATGGTCGGCCTTATTTTCTTCCTACGTACATTTCAAATTCCGTTAGGAAACACTTTAATATCCCCCGAGGCGAGTGTCAACCATGGAAAGGAGTGTTAAGCGTGCTACATAGGTAGGTACATGCCCACTTGAGCTCAGTTTATGTTAATATCGAATTTATTCGATTATCGACTTGTTAATTAAATTTTGATGCACGAAAGTGGAACGAGCTTTTTAGTTCAAGACGTTTAGTCATGTAGTTACTTCCGTATGGATCAGTATAATTTTGTACGTTATTCCAAAATATATTCTTACTATCGGTCCTCCGTTTCACCCGCGTTCCCGATGGATCCTATCTTTTCTCGGGATAAAAAGTATCCTATGTTTTATTTCAGGATATGATCTACCTGTGTGCCAAGTTTCATCAACATCCGTTCAGTAGTTTTTGCGTGATTGATCAACAAACATACAAACTTTGACATTTATAATATTGGTAGGATAGTTTGTCCCCCGTAGTTTAGCAATACCAGGGGCATTGCCAATCTTCTGTTAAAGGCTACTGGCTCTTGAATGCAACTGACAGGTGCTTGGCGACAGATTTGACTTAAGGCTACAAAGTACCGTATCACAAAAGTTCAAGCTCATTGTAGGATTCGAACCCACGACCTTCGCCGCGGTATCCGACGTCACTACGACTGAGCCATCTTTGCTAATGTCAGTTTAAGTTACAATGTATCACAAAAGTTCAAGCTCATTGTAGGATTCGAACCCACGACCTTCGCCGCGGTATCCGACGTCACTACGACTGAGCCATCTTTGCTAATGTCAGTTTAAGTTACAATTGTACTATTATTAGCTTTTTGTGGGTTCGTCAGCGGTGAATCACGGTAAAATGCCTCCGAGTCCGCGGTCATCCCGTTGTATGAGCGCTAAGATGACGCTTATTGGCAAATGATATATCAAACTCAAACTCAAATATGGTGTTTACTCAACGTATCTTTATTAAATTACCTAATTATAAATATATTTAATTGTTACTTGTTTAATTATATTAATCTCTAATATTATAATGAAGTAAAGTTTGTGAGGTTGTAGGGGGTAATCTCTGGATTTACTGAACAGATTTAGAAAATTCTTTTACCAATAGAAAGCCACGTTATTTGGAAGATCCCACGGGAACGCGGGTGGAATGAAATAAATACAGTAAAAAGATTTAGGTCCTCGACAATAAAATCAAGCTTTCTAAAAGCCGTATCGCCAAAAGAAACAATTTATACACCGTACCAAAAAGTTCAAAGCTCTCGTTTGGTTTTTGTGAATCATTTTTTGCTAACTGACGCGAACGATCTTTGAATTGGTAAGTGCCATTGAATCGGAAGGTATTTGAATGCTCGGTGTGATTCTATTTACACAGTTTATATTACATTGCTTGTTATATATGGGACTATTTGGTTCAAATGCAAGTTTAAGAGGTAGTGTAACAATGAACTTGCATATTTTACGAGATTAGGAAAAAGTTCACACGCATTTCAAAGATTTTTCCGAGTAATAAGGTAGGTATGTCCCAACGGAAGACCAGCGTTAGTTATTAACAACTAGCACTATGCTGAGCTGGGACCGTTTTGTGGCAATATAATCTATTTTTTATTTTATTTTTACTCTTATCGTTTTTTTTAATTAGTTTTTATTTTGTTTTGTATCATATAAAATTTTGTATTATTTTTTTTTGCCACAAATAAATTTATTTTCTTTCTTCTTTCTTTCTTTCATATTATTGCATGTAATTAATGAATAAATGTCAATTAAAATTACTACAATTAAATATGTATCATTTAAAATAATCTTTTTCCATTAAATCCAAACGTATCTACCTATAGTTAAAACGCGAATACAAATTATAAAGTCCCGTCGGGAGCGCGGGAATCCATTTTGTAAGTTTGACGTTTGACTCAAAATGGCGGCCGCAAATGGAGGCGCAGTCACCACGCTAATCTTGTTGAATAGTTGGACAAACTTCGTGATCTAGTATTAGGGAACGACAGTTAACTGTGTGCACTCTACTATTTATTTTAGATATCTCTTGTAGGATACTCTAGTCTTCCTACATTTAGATTTTGATATCAAAGCTACTATTCTGTTTTACTTTTTTACAGTGATCATGGTTAACTTAAGATAGAGCTGCGTCTAATGTTTTCATCGTATGCAAAGACTATTTTTAATTCGATTATTGATAAATAAAACATCATATTATAGTAATGACAAAGGTATATGTCCCCCTGTGGTTTCACCCCTATTTGAATTTTGTTTAAAATTAGATGGATTTATTCTTATTGCGAGGAACCCTAATTCTTTTTCAAAAATTAAAGTTGACTGTGTTATTTCTTATAAGACCAGCTGTCTGCCAGTAAAAGTCACATCAAAATAAGTCTAGGCATTTCGAAGATTAGCCGGAATATAGAGACAGACAAAAAATTCAAAATAGTTTTTTGTTATTAACGTACCAAAATACTTTCATAAGCATTTAGTAAAAATACCACCTCATGCCCCATATTAGGTAGAAACAAGATGTTTTTGAATAAAATACTCTGATACATATTACGCTCTTGTCTATGGATAGGTAACGACCTTAACCGTCAAGCGTGACCGCGAAACAGCGTAGTTGGAGATATAAATTGATACTAATTGTAGTGCGCACGCGACTCGGAGTGGCTTAATAGTAGAGCTGTTACACAACATTTAGAGGTTGGATGAACTTTGAATTGTCAGAAAAAGCTTAGCTAGATGCCGACAACTTTAAAAATAAATGGATAAAATTTTGCCCGCAATTTTACCATGGTAAATGATGTCAAAATCAAATCAAAACTCATTTATTCAGTTTAGGCCCTGGTGAGGCACTTATGAACGTTACAATTGACTCTACCACCGGTTCGGAATATACTTATGAGTAGACTGCGGCAAGAAACTCAGCAAGGCAATTTTTTTTGCAGTGGATATTTTAAATTCATTTACAATTTCTAAAATACATAAGATATATTAGCTAATATTTCACAATACACCAGGGGGATGCTAGTGCAGAGAGAAGCTACTGCAACCATATATTTCTGTGTCTGTTCGTTTTCGTGGCCGTAGCACACGAAGCCTAGAAGGAAAATGCAGCACTCAGGTGCGTAATGGTTGAGGGTGGTAGCCAGCCTGTCGAGGACTACAAAGTACCCTCCTATCGTGGTAAGGTTTTCACATTTTATTTACGAGTATGTCATTCGGTTGACAAACAGTCAGACGGTCCACATGATGGTAAGTGGTCACCGCTGCCTATATACTATAGACATTTGGGGGATATGCTGGATATGGACAATACCAGAGGTATGTGTTGCCGACTTTGAAGAGCTCTCTCTATGCCCTTTTTGAAGAACCCCATATCAATGTTTTCCTTCAACCTACAACCAGAGCAATACACCGAGACAGACCTCATGCATTACTAATATTATTAATTCTATAATATAAAAATGAATCGCAAAATGTGTTGGTAAGCGCATAACTCAACAACGCCTGGACCAATTTGGCCAATTCTTTTTTTTAAATGTTCGTTGAAGTTCAAGGATGGTTTTTACGGCGAGAAAAATTCTAATAATTGCCGGGAAAACCCTAAAAACAGCCCTTTTCTTTTTCCCATACAAACCCCCTGCTGTCAATCATTTGACGTCAATCGAAACAAAACAAAGACGCGTTTTAGAGAAATAGGGCAGAACAAGGTCTGCCGGGACAGCTAGTATTTATATAAAATCAATGTGAATAATAGTTACCGGAATAATATCGTAATGTAAAATTGTTTAGACAAAATTAATGTGTTTAACAGTAACCTATATATCTAACAAGAAATAATAAACAAACAAACCAATTTATCTTACTTCCTTACAACTTGCAAAATGGGACTTTTTGGCGGAAACTTGCGAAGTAAGTTTTTGTACAAAATGTTCAATCTAAGTGCACCAGTGAAGTGAAATGAAATGGACCGTGTATCGGTACTTTTCAGGATGTTTCAAAAAGTCTGTGAAAAGTTTTAGTGGAACGGCCACCAATTTCACTAAAACCTGACCGGACTGTACTGACGATGACTAACTTTACTGTGAATATGATATTGAATAAGTATACATAATATAATAACTTGACATTGGCAGAAATGTCGTAAAGGACGTTGATTGCCAGCAAAAAAAAAATCAATAGCTTGCAATAGCTAAATGTCTGTTTAGCAGAGAAACATGAACCCTAAATAATGCTTTTTCTACTATAAACAAATTCCACGCGGACAAAGCCTCTGGCTAAAGCTAGTATTTTACATAAATAATTAATCAATAACGCCCATGCTTTCCCGCCCGCACGCATCCACAATCGAAACCATTGCTGTCAATCTTTTCAAATTGGGAACACGAAGTTAGAAATGACATTTCCTGTACAAACGCGCCTTACTTTTTAATTAGGCCCTATACGGCCAGTGTCACATTGAAAACGAATCTTGTCTATAGATTTTAAAACGCTTTGTAAATAATTCGATATTATCTGAAGAAATTATTGGTACCTTACAGAAACTGTTTGTATTTTTAATGAATTTAAACAGCGAAAGAACTTACTTTTTTAGCAGAAGCAGCATGAATCTCAACAATAAACAATGTGTTTTTTTTTAAATAAACTTCTATTTGATCTCAATTCCATGATAGTAAAATACTACTTGGGTCTGAATTGTAGCTGATGGAATATATCAGACGCTTGGCATTTTCATTTCAAAGCTCAATACAGTATAAGAAGAAAAAAACCAAAGCTATTATTTCAGTTCTAAATCAACAGCTGTAAAATTTCATGTTAACTGTAAATCTCAAATGAATCATAATACCGTACGTTGTTATTGCAAAACTATACGTAAGATAATGCATCATCATCACTTTCGCTTTGACAGCTTTCTTCAATACGAATACAAGTACATAGGGTTCCGTGAATACGTATTCAAGTGTCAGTACGGACATATTTATCCTGAAAAATTTCAAGGTAAGGTGGAGACATTTTTTGGGCAAATGTGCTTATAGATAGTGCCCTACTCTTTTTCCTAATCATATCGATAGCACTACAACACTAGCGAAATGATGCACACTGTAAGCGATTAGGAAAAAGAGTGGGGCGCTTCTTCTCGGATGGCACTATCTTATACATATATCTTTATGATAACTCCTATTAGATAATGCTTTATACGATGGCGAAAGTTACGTCCTTTTTACATACGCAAGGAGTACATAATCTTAAAATGGAGGTAAATTGTGTTACATCAAAAATATATTGAAATTACAACGAAAGTATTTACATTATTGTACAGACCAATTACTGCGGAACGTTTGTAATAAAAGATTAACACCAACTTTTTTTTACTCTATGGAATAGTGTGGGAGTCAAAAAGATTGTCTATAGCTGATTGCTTCGTTTTTTAAATCGATTCATTAGTGATCGAATAAATTGACACGTATAAAACGGCCAATTTAAAACTACACTTGGTAAAATGTTGAATAGTGAATATTGTGTGAGTGGCACAGTACAGTGGCAGGAATGTTGACCGCAAACGTAATTTGGTAAACAGAATCCGACTAATGGAAATAGTTGAGTTTTTTTTAGTTTTAATTATTATCTTCTTATTAGATTCTTTTGATATCGAGTCTTGGTTTTATCGATAACGCCCTTCGACGGTTGTGTTGTAATAATCGTTTTATTAAAATTATACACGATTAGATTATAGTATATTTTGTAATTGATTGAGCTATTTTAGATAGTCCCCTGTCCCCCGCGGTTTCACCCGCATTCCCGAGGGATCTTATCTTTTCCGAGAATAAAAAGTATCCTATGTGTTATTCCAGGATATGATCTACCGGTGTGCCAAGTTTCATTAAAATCCATTCAGTAGTTTTTGCGTGAAAGACTAACAAACATCCTTCCATCAGTTCCATCCATCCATCCAAACTTTCACATTTAAAATATTAGTGGGATTTAAGCAAGTTCTATTTAAAGAGAAATATTATAAACTAGCTTTCCGCCCCGCGGTTTCACCCGCGTATCCGTTTTTTTACCCATTTAGAGATTGAATTTCAAAAAATCCTTTTTTATTCCTGGATCTTAAAAACAATACCTGTGAAAAAAAATCAGCTTTCTAGGTCTAAGGGTGTAGGCTGGGCGTTGATGAGTCAGTCCTTCTCATTTTTCATACTAAGAAACGGAAATAACTTCCTAACTTTGAACTCCCGTTTCACCCGGTGGAATTTTAGAAAACGCTAAAACACGTGTTTCTTTATTTTTATTTGTTAGCCTAAAAACAAAGTTTCAGGGTTCCAGCTTATAAAAATTGCGGACTTCCATACAAACTTTCAACCCCTTTTTCACCCCCTTAAAGGTTTAATTTCGAAAAATCCGTTCTTATTCTTCGGTCACATTTTAAAAACAATACCTGTGAAAAAAATAACAGCTTTCTAGGTCTAAGGGTTTAGGCTGGGTGTTGATGAGTCAGTCAGGACTTTTCCTTTTATATTGTATAGATTAAAGGATAGATTGGTGTCTTCAACTTCTAAATCATAAGCAATCATAACAATTATTAATGTAAAATGTAAACAACAAAAAAGTAAAAATAAACACCCCATTTCTCTTTCCCGTCTGTCATCATTCATAGATAATTTATTATTATGCAAGTTTCTAAACGTCCGCCGAGCTGTCAAGTGTTTTGTTCGCATTTCAAACGATACGCCCCGACGGGCAAAGACAATGCGCGCGAGATTAAGAGCACTGGCAGGTGAGAAAAATCAGATGTCTCCTGTCGACTAAAATTTTGATTAATTTTCTTACTCGTATAACCGTCATTTTTGGCTTTGAATTAAACGGAAATTTTAGTGAGCGTATTGTAAAGTTTTATTTATTCTTATCCTTTATATTTCCATGGCCGATATGTTTCTATTTTTCATTCTGTTAGGTACAAGCTGATAGCCGAAGAGGGAATTTACAAAAGGGCTTAATCACAGTATTGTTATCTTTCTCAGCATAAACATGTCAATCCATGTTCGATATTCCATCACGGGTATTACCACCGCGCTATGATTTCCTTCACCGAAAGCTCAAGCTCCTTGTATGATTCGATCTTCGCCACAGCACTCGACGTCACTATCATAAACACACCTCTATTGCAACATTTTACGTTCATAAATCATCGGTTTGATATCACAGAATATAAGAATTAAATTTTATAATGTCTCTGTTAATCGACAGTGATCTGTGTTGTGACGTCACATAGTCAGAACCTGAGCCTTCAGCTGACCGCCTTGTGCGGCAATCTATTGTTACTTGTCGATTTGTGTGGATACATAATAGTACTGCGAATTTGTTTTTTTTTGTAATGGTTTTTGGCTTGGTATCTAGACCTTTAGGCCATTTCTTTATTTTAAATATTCTTTTTTATGTATAATAATAGTCACATTAGGTATATTGTCACATTCACTGTAAAGTTTAGTCCTCGTCCATATACATCCAGTCAGGTTTTGTCCTGAAAAGTAACGATACACGCTTTCATTTCATATCACTTCACTTGTGCACTTAGATTGATCTTTATTGGACAAAATACCACCGATATTATTCAATAAAGCCCAAAATACACGAATTTAATGAAAATATAACAAAAACGCAACGTCACTTCGCATGTTCCCGCCAAAAAGTCCTTTACTGTTTAACAAACTAGATAAAAATGCGTTCATGTAAAAGGGATGTTGACTGTCACATCAAAGCAGCTTCTTTATATGAAATGTCAAAAACGATAGTTTAAATGGGGGTTTGTATGAAATACTTGATTGTGGTTTCATAAATATATACCATCAAAAGATGTTAAAAATCATAGAATGGTTGGAATTTTACAAAGTGATCGCTATTTACGAGTATTTTTATATGTTTTATACACATCTATGGTTGGATGCATCTATGGTTTTGTGTTCTATTTTTAAATAAATATGAAAGTAATAATTAAGCCGTGTCCACACGATGCTAACGTGACGAGGCTTGCTCTTCGCGTGTGAGCGGGCATGCACTAAGCCCTTAATTTCGCGACATCTGAGTGCGGCCCATTCTTTACAACTATGAATACATTGCAAGACTAGCTGTTGCACTTACTGGGTGATATATCAGTCCCAAAATATGTATGGTTCTAGAAAATAGCAATGTTGATGTAAAATTATCTATTTCTTTTGTTTATTACGTTGTAACCAACATATTTTTTAAGAGCCACTACAATTTTATGCCACTAGTAAATTCAAAGTCAAAACCATTTATTCAGTTTAGGCCCTAGAAGGGCAATTATTAAGATCGAATTATAGAAGTTACCACCGGTTCGGAAGTCAGCCGTCAACTGAGAAGAACCGGCAAGAAACTCAGCAAGGTTACATTTTTAAAATATTTTTGGACCATCTGACTATATTGGCTTTTTTTCCAAATTGGTATATCTCTTTTTAGGGTTCCGTACCCAAAGGGTATAAACGGAAACCAAGACTTTACTGTCCGTCTGTCTGTCACCCACCAGTATCTCATGAACCGTGATAGCTAGACAGTTGAAATTTTCACAAATGATGTATTTCTGTTGCCGCTATAACAACAAATACTAAGATGAAAATCTGTCGCTAAGCACCTGTTGGTGTGTCCCGGCAGTTGCACTTGAGAGCCAGCCTTTAAGGCATTGTAATAAGGAGTACAACACATTGGTAATCCCTCTGGTATAGCCTATAGGCGGCGGTAGTCACTTACCATCAGGTGACTCGTCAGCCTCGTTGTCACTTGTGGTACTTATAAAAAAAACATAACAATTGAAAAAAGCATTAAAAATCAAACTCGTGCTGATAAAATGTCATGGCCATGGACTTTGTTCACAGAAGAGTCAATACGCTGAATTCATGTGCAATTTTTTTCAAGCTCACAATTTTGAATTATTTAGAAAAAGTGCAGCTGCCGAAACACAGGTTGGAACGAGGCGGGTTCTCAACTTGCCAGGTACCAAGTAGCCACCGTGTTGACAATAGGTTGACAAACAGGCAGACGGTCCACATGATGGTAAGTGGTCACCGCCGCCTATGGACATTTGCAATACCAGGGTGATTGGCGATGTGTTGCCGACCTTGAAGAGCTCTTTTTACGCCCTTTTTAAGAACCATAGCGCGAAGGGAATACCGTAATGGGAATACAGTTGGAGGTGCTGATTGTGGAGGCTGGTCTGCTTGAGTTTGTTTACTAACTTATTTATGTTTGTCGCTAGAACACGCAAATATTATCATTATTTATCGAGAATCAATAATTATTGAATGTTATAGGTCTTGCTGCCATTGGATGCGAGTAGCGCAAGACCGGCCATCGTGGAGATCCTTGGGGGAGGCTTTTGTCCAGCAAGACGTCTTCCGGCTGACATGATGATGATAGGTCTAAGTTGATTTTAAAAGGCGTAATTGAGTTTATTGTCGGCTATTCTTTGCAAAAGCAACCTTCCAAACCGTGCGTTCTATAATAAGCAAAGGCTTATTTGAATTTTTAAAAAATCATATTCTTTTTATTCCTTTGAGCATCTTCGGTTATATCATCACTTCCCATAGCGATATTATAGTTAAATACAAGCTGTTTTAAAGCTTGTATTGTAGAAAAAATATATTCTGCGGACTATTAGGATGTGGAATGAGCTCTCCATTATGGTATTCTCACCGCGCTATGATATTTTCAAAAAGGGCGTAGAAAGTGCTTCACCCTGATATTGCAAATGTTCTTAAGCGGCGGTGATCGCTTACCATCAGATGGACCGTCTGCCTGTTTGTCAACTTATTGACATAAATAAAATGTATTCGTTGTTATAATAATGATGTTAAAACTCGCACTATAATTCATCGTATAAATTGTACCGTTGTTTTTCAGACACGTAAATATATTTAAGTACGGATTAGCAATTCTGCATAGACTTGCTTAGTTCGTTCTGCATAGACGTTCGTATTCGTACGTAGAGGATAATAAATAGGGTATCGACTACAATGAAAATATTGATAAAACTGTTGTTAGCTTAACAGTAAACATTTTTATAAACCAACTTACCCATCGTAATATTTAAAAATATGCCTATGATGTATATAAAAAATCATGAACAAAATGATAAAATTTTTGGAAGTATTATCGTAGGGGAGGCGAATAGGGGATTTCGGGATTTACTCGAGCGCGGCAGATTAACATAAGGGGGGCAACCTTGCACCTTGTGAAGTACTCTCACCAAATCTGAGCCCTCTATATAGTGTCGAACGTCTAGGGTAGCCCGTCAGATTAGTAAAAAAAAACCGATGGTTTGAAATACTCAAGCGCGTCAGATTAAGGTAAGGTAAGTTAGTTACATGCAAAATAGTGTACATTTCAATAATCTGACGATTTGGACGCGACCATCAGTCATCAGAAATCTTGAAAATGGTTCAAGATATCGAAAAAATGTTCTCTAAAACCTGTCAAAGACCCTATTCTAAGAATCTACATAATTTTACTAGCCATCCTCTTGCTTGTAGACAATGATCTTATTAAAGTTACGAATAAAGATAGCTGGTGTAATAGATGGTGACGCTGAATCTCATGATAACGACTCGTAGACAACCTTTTTTTAAATACTCAAGACGTTGAGAACGGGGCTGATTGTATTTTTAGAACTACGATATCTTTGTTACGATTTAAGAATATTTTTCGGGAAATACAATTGTTTGTAAAAAAAATTAAAAGAAAAAAAGTAGGGGTCTCGGCACTGAATATAATTTTGTTACTTTCGGTGTTGAGACCCTTGGTCCGTGGGGTTCCGGCGCTCGCCAGCTCTGGCTAATTGTACTAGGGACGAAGCTGTCAGTTTCCTCGCACATCGTATCAGCATTAATTGCGATACATCGAGGAAACGCTGCCAGCATCTTCGGAACCATGCCGAAGGGGCCTAACTTTTTTATTTTATTTTAGTTTTAAAATGTATTTATTTAATTATTATTAGTATTTTATCTTTATCTGAAAATAAATTACTGTTCATTGCTTGTACATCAAAAATAATAAGAATTATATCAATTGAAAATAAAGTGTTAATCTGTTGACTCGCGAGATTAACCTGTCAAACAACTCGTCAACTCGCGCACAGTTTTAAAAGAAACAAAATTCGCGCCCAATTTTCAAGTAAATGTCATCGTCGGATCCCGATTGTCCCATTTGAGAATCAAGTGGTGCGGACTCTGAAACCCCGATTGTCTCAAAAAAGAACTGACAGGTTAAACTCAATATTGTTTGTTGTTCCAAAAAAAAAGTTATAATAAAATTCCCGTGTCACGAAATCGTTCCGAGATTAACTCCGGAACCACTAAACCGATCATGATAAAACTTGGCACACAAATAGATTATATCCTGGAATAAAAGATAGTATAGTTTTTATCGTGCGAAAAGAAAATCCCACGGGATCGCGAGTGAAACCGCAGCAGACAGCTGGCAATACTTCTTGCTTTTTAGGGTTCCGTACCCAAAGGGTAAAAACGGAAACCCTATTACTAAGCCTCTGCTATCCGTCTGTCTGTCTGTCACCAGGCTGTATGTATCTCATGAACCGTGATAGCTAGACAGTTGAAATTTTCACAGGTGATGTATTTTTGTTGCCGCTATAACAACAAATATGAAAAAAATACTACAAAATTTCCGGTGAGCGAGTCCGACTCGCACTTGACCGGTTTATTGTAAACATAATCTATACTTTTGTCCATATAAAGTACCTAGCAATTCAAAGATTTGAATGTGCACTCACGCGCAGTCTCCAAGCTACTTGATCTGTGTTGCCAGCTCATGAGCTCATTAAAAGCCAAGCTTAGACTTACCTTGACTACTGAGATGCTTGATTGCATATTTGATTTGCTTCTTACATTTGCTTGCGGGTTTTCTATTTTTTAATTGAAAATTGTGTGAAAATTTTCAATTTTATCTATACTAATATTATAAAGAGGTAAAGTTAGTGAGATTGTAGGGGTAATCTCTGGATCAACTGAACCGATTTTGAGAATTCTTTTACCATAAGAAAGCCACGTTATTTGTGAGTGTAGACTATAATTTTATCCCGGAAAAAGATAAGATCCGACGGGAACGCGGGTGAAACCTCTTTATAATATTATTAGTATACATTACTTTTGGTTGGTAAGTTATTTTTTAGTAAAAAACATGTCCGCGGACTAAGAAAGTTACTGGTCCACGGTATCTGTTTCTAAAACAGATTAAACTGTTACATTATAAAGATTAAACAAAATAATTTTGCCCTTTACGGCCCATGTTAAATTTACTCTCGGAACGTTTTTTTTATACCAATTCGACAAAGAAGCATACTGCTTGATAAAAAATATAATATCTATCAACACACGAGCAAAACAATCACAAATCAAACACAGTAAACTCTTATTTCACACTCTCTACCCGTAACTAATTAAAAACGTTTATAATTAACTATACGCTACGAGAGTTTAAAAAAAACACATCACGCCACTAAACATTGGCACTTCGCAGCGACGCGTCGCGTCACTACTACCTATTATTATACGTTTTTCGTCATAGAGATGTTAAGAGACTTTAGAAGTGGGATAACTTGTGACTAAGATATATCTCTTCTAATATATAAAATTCTCGTGGCACTGTGTTAGTAACGGAACTCCGCCGAAACGGCTTGACCATTTGTTATGAAACTTTTTGTGTATATTCGGTAGGTCTGAGAATAGGTCGTAAAGTACTCATACCGCTAGATCCCACGGGGACGCGGATCCCACGGGGACGTGGGTGAAACCGCGGGGGACAGGCTAGTAATAATATATTAATTAATACGGTGGTAGGGTACTTTGTAGTACCCGACTGGCTGGCTACCACCCTCATGTTGAAAATCTGTCGCCAAGCACCGACAGCTGCACTTGTGTGCATCTAGGCTTTGTGTGCTTATCACCTTCGGCCAGGTTTTTTCAGAGAAAACTCGGATGGAATTTGCGTCTTCTTGCATCTTGGTTGGATGCTGTGATGTTTTTTTAATGAATAATAAATGAGTATGTAAAAAAATTAATGACATTGACAACCACTGTGAAGTTGGCTGGTAACAAAAAAAAATATAAATAAGACTATTCCAGGGGTTTATGGCGGGAACTTGCGAAGTGCAACGTCACGTTTTCGTTTTGTTTTCATTAAATTCGTGTATTTTGAGTTACATTGAATAATCTCGGTGGCGTTTTGGCAAATAATGTTCAATTTAAGTGCACCAGTGAAGTGAAATGAAATGAAAACGTGGTTGAGGTTATCTCAAAAAGTATGTGAAAATTTTTAGTGGAACGGCCGCCACTAAAACCTGACCTGACCTGACTTGACTAACTTTACTGTAAATATGATATTATAACGTATAATAATAACTTTGGCAAAAATTACCAAAAAGACGATTGCCATCAAATAAAAGAAAAAAAATACTGTTCCAGAATCAGATGGAAATGATATTATGGAATTATGATAACATGAATGACGTATTCGCAATATATTATTATCGGTAAGGTAGGTCATAGATTAGCGAGTAGGAGGTCGGAGCTATCTGTTATCAGCCCACTGCTATGTAAATATTTACTATTTTATCAATATTGCGCTGGATTATTTAAACATTTCACTGCCATGAACTTCATTGAATTTAGGAAAAAAAAGGGTTTAAATACGAGTGTTTATGGACAGGCAGGTCCTTCAGCAGATCGCCATGATTCTATCAGGTCAATCTTTCTAATATTATAAAGAGGAAAGATTTGTATGTATTTGTGTATGTAACGAAACTCAAAAACTACTGGGCCGATTTCAAAAATTCTTTCATCATTTCAATGCTACTTTATTCCAGATTAACATAGGCTATATTTTTATACCGGGATAAAATAAGATCCCACGGGAACGCGGGTGAAACTGCGGAGGACAGGCTAGTCCAAAATAATTTGTTTGTTAGATACAAAAAATAGTAGGTAATCAAATTCAAGCGGGCCCGTAGTACCATCGATTTTTTTTTCTTAAACAAAACAAATAAAAGAACCTCAAAGAGAAAGCCTATCAAAATCGAAAGCAAAAAGTAATCTTCAATAAGTCAGTCATTCCTCCAAATTTTACAAACTGATTTCCAAAATACGACCAACTGGTGTCTGATGTCATATTACAGCTATTAAATTAGTACAGTTTATTGATTTGAATGAAACGAGTTCATTTTTGGCAAGGTCAAGGATTATGGCGATGATAATAAGGTGTTGTCCTTATGTTATTTATTGTGTTATGTTAATTAATTGAAGTCCAATTATTTTTTGTGCTTTTGTTATGGTACTTATTTCGGTTTTTTTTACTAGTTTATATGGAAGCATTTTTATTTAATCCAATATGTACTATTTACTGTTTTTTTATCGTAATTTATTTAATATCACAAAACGGCATAAAAAGAGGAAGAAGTGCCGGTAGATTAGAAAAGCAGAAGGGAAGAAAAGTACACACGGACTCTAAATAATTGGGAGGCAGAATATGATGAAAGCGGCATAAAAAGGGCGCTATTTGTTTTTTCAATTTTTCATAAAACTGAAAAAGTTTTGCACCCTTGTCCATTTAGTCATATCTGCAAACATTCTATTAATCATTTGTGAAACTAGGAAACCATTGTAGTATTTCATTCTGGCACAAGCTCTTCTGCACATGCTAAGTGCGAAAGATCTTCCGCATTGTCTTACCATCTGTTACATATTCGTCACAATTAAATATGAGTCCTAATTAAATTATATTAAGACGTACTGTACCGTGATTTCATATTTTTTTTAAATAAGCTTTCCTTCAAAATTACAAGACTCAAGAAATCGTGATAATATACCACTGAATTTATGCTACCTATATTAATTGATGTATTGCCAAACAGAGGATTCATAAAAAAAAAAATCTGAATTTTTTTTTAAAACCAGTCTGAATGTTATGACATTGATGAAGTCCTACATCTTACGACCGCTACGGCTATAATTATAAACGAGATCTTATGGTATTTTTCACTTTAATCCATTCATCTTCATCAGTTGCCTGATTAAATAAATGAAGGAAAGGAGTACCAACTTCTTTCCTTCATTCATTTAATTGGTGATATGTATCATCTTTTTTGTATTAATCAGGTAATACTGCTGCTTACCTTGCCGGTTCGTCTTAGTTGAACGCTGTCAAATCAGAGGTCACTTCAACAGGATCTACCTTCAGGAGTTCCTGGAGCCTATTGTCATAACGGATAACTAGCATTAATACTTCCATAGTTAAACTCTAAGAATAATCAGAAGGCTAATCTTAGATAAGTAGTTAAGTATCTATAATCCGCTGATTACATATCCTTATCACATAGCTGACAGACCCGACAGCGCGGCGTTTTTTAAACGCTCATGGGAACATACCCTAATTATACACTGTTTATGTAACTGCAGCCGCTAACAGACAGCTACCGTACGCAGGCGCAGTAAATACACTTCAAGAATAGATCTATTCGATCACCTCATTACGTGGATCACGGATGCGATATGTGGAGTGGGCTGATCACCCTTTGTGGGTAATTGGGACTGTTTTGACATGATGTTTTTGAAAACTGCTGTAAGACCAGTATAGATAGATACGTCTTGCACTTTTGAATTTGCCTATTACATTAGGAACTTGTTAAGAACGTTTTAGATGACGAGAATGCTTGGGTGTTACGATCGCTCTCGCATGCCAAATCTTATGTAATAATTCTGTTTGTTTTGAAAAGAGTAATTGCTGAATTTATACTCCGGCTCAACTCAGCAAAATGAACTTCCCGAACCGTGCGTCTGACTGTTATGAACGGTTAATTTCATCTAATTTATAGTAGAACTAAAGGAGTTTAGTCGATCCCTCATCATCATCATCTCAGCCGAAAGAAGTTGAGCCTTGTTATGAGCAGCATACATAATATAAAAGCCTTTATTACTGTCTTAATTTACATTTCTAAGTAGTAAGTATGCCTAAACATTTTTTTTTAAATTTAAATGGAAATTAACTTATCGGCAAACGGTCGTTATTCTGGCACAGCTTGTCTCACGACAAAGGCCTCCTCCATAGATTTCCACATAGTCCTGTCCTTTGCTATACGGGTCCATATTGGGCCCGCTATTTCATCCTCCCATCTCTTAGCCTGTCTACCTCTATTCCTTGTACATACTGTCTCGTGGGTACCATTCAGTTACAATTCGTGTCCATTTTTCATTCTTCTCTCTTATCATATACCCTGTCCATCGCCATTTTAGTTGTTTGAAAGTTGTGTATGCATTTTTAAAATTTGTTCTACTTTTGATGTCTTTTAATTTTACTCGGTCCTTTCTTTTAGCAGCATATCGATCTCTAAATGGTCGTTACTCGTAAATACCACATCCTCAATAACGCTCTGAGCCCACAAGAATACAACACAGAACCACCCGCGTTTCCGCCTTCGCCGGAGAGGCCCGTCGCGACATCCCATCGGACTCAGTCCCGTCCCCCGTAATTAGCGGCCCGAGCTGCATTCAGTAATCCGACCATCCCCTAAAACTCCTCTAAATTGCTTATGCGAAGTCCGACCACACTTTTGTGTCCCTCCGACGACGCCCTGAGCCGAGGTTCGTGCCCCAACTAGGGCGCCCTCAGCGGTCATTCGTCTAAAGTTTTGAATTCCTGTTAAGCGCTCATGCTCCATGTTTATTACTCAATCACGCAATAACGACTGAACGGATTTTGATGAAACTTGACACACAGGTAGATCATATTCTAAAATAAAAGATATGGTACTTTTTATCCCGGGTAAAAATAATTCCTTCAGAAATGCAGGTACAACCGCGGTGTCAACTAGTATAACCATTTAATTTCCTTCTTTTGCAGGTATTTAATTTCTTGCCTTTTTCAGTCATACGACTCAATTGTAAATAATTTGTTAAAGATTGTAACATGCAGTACCTATCAGTTAAAATGTTTAGGTACATAATATCTTATTATTTCCACGAAGTACTGTATGCGTAGGCTAGAATTCATTGTTAACCTGTAACCTTACATGATATTCTAAGTAAAATGATTTCATAGACTGTATTAAAGATACTTTAATTCCAGTTAATTTTATTGACGTCTGGTCCTACTTATCAAACTTATTTTTAACTTCTACGGGGAAATACTACTTTGTAATACTTTATAATTATCATAACATTGATAAAAATAATTAACGGAAGAATCCATTTTGTAATAAAGATATAAAAAAAAACCTCGATGTGCAAATCCAGTTTTTTAGTTAAAAGTTGATTAAGTATTATGTGGACCACCCCTAACCCTGACGCCGATCCAATGTCATTTCTGTGTCATTAGTGCGCGCCGCTCTGTTTAGATTTGATATTTATTTTTAATTTTGTGTTCGACAACCGTAGGAGTGAAAACGCGCGCGTTCTGAGTTTTTTTTTGCACAAGCCGTGACTCTTGTCTACTTACTAATCTGCCTGAAAATTATGAAACGCATTGAAATTTTGGGTTTTTGGCAGTAAAAAAGGCTTCATCAATCAATAATTAATTTGATAAGTTCTATTTTACGTCACATGGCGATTTTTTTTTCGTTACTCTTTTTTAATATTCTTCGTCCATGACCTGTGATCAAATGGAAGGGAATGCAAATTGTAATAATATATTCGTTACACTCACCCATCAGTGCCGACGTAGGTCTCCTTTGCTGTAACACCGTTATAATGCACACGGTTTTCGACTTCGCCATCGACTAAATAGTCAGTCATTACAAAATTTATGATAGCTTTGTTCAAATGGCGTCTTAAATACCTAATATCACTCAATACATTTTTGTTCACAACACTTTCGTTCACACTTGGCTCTAAATACGTGTGCCTGTGCCTAAGATTCGATTCTAAAAATTTCAAATTCGAATTTGGAATGTCATATTCGGCTAGTTCACTAGAGTCACTATCATCGCAGTTTGTGGTTCCTAAAAGGAATACTATTAAAAGGGGCGTACGGAACATTTTCCCCCACGATATTAATTTAGCAATATTTGTCTTTTTCTTTGTTTTCGGTGATTTTAACTCCATTTTTAATCTGTAACAAAAAAATGTACATTATCATCCAAAACCATTTTTACACTTTAAATAAAACATTCTTATTGGAACGTTACAAAAATAAAAATAAGTACTTAAACCATAGATTATTAAGAATTGGTCTTCGCTCCGCTCTGGCGCGACGATTTATTCATCTATGACTTATACATTTCCAAAGAATTCGTAATTTAAAATTAGTCGTCATAACATACGATGCAAATATAATACGGCGCGTGCAAAATTGCTGACATAGTATTGGCATAGTATTGACATAGTTTAAAAAGATTCAAACAGTCCGTGTAAAATAACACCTCGAGAGATAACGTCGCGTAAGAGAAATGGGAGACGATAATCGAATTATGATGTTCCTAGAATATTAAAAATAACTTAACATTCTTTTACTACAAGCTGATCGTTGGTATTGATTTGGATTATCTGTCTCAGTAAGTAATCTGAGTCTTGCGGTATAACCAAAAACATTCTCATGTAAAATGTTGCCAAGACTCGCATATATAGCTCGCATTGTCAAAAAGTAATCAGATCTCATATAGAGCCAAGCTTCTAACTCTACACGCCGTAACTCTACAAGCCCTAACTTCACGAACTCTACACCTTAGTCTAAATCTGTGACTTGGCTATTTCGCTACATTCACATGGGGTAAAGTGAAAAATTTATTCACAGTTCATTACTTTTCTGTTCTTGTTGTAACGAAACGGCCAAGTCTATTTCAGCTTCCTATGACTTCAGGAAGTACCCTATGAGTTTGATGATCATCAGTCAGTGACGAAATCGGGGTTTTTTAAATATCAATAAAATCTAAAGTATGCAATTGAAACTTAATATGTTTAATAAGTCTACCATTGACATCATATACCGAGAATTTGGTTTATCTGGTATAATCCAAAGCGAAGTTATGAGGGTTAAAAAAAACGACGAAGCGCTTCGAGAAAAGGTAGATAGTGCCCTTGAGCTTCGCTTCGCTTGGCTTGTTTGGGCGGGGCACTCCCGCGCCTCCAGATACATTGATATTCTGCGCTTATTACTTTGATTTGATGTAGGTAAATAATGATAATAATATGCTGGGAAACTGTTCACTGATAAAAAAAAAATTATAAATCAATCAGTAACATCAGTAAAGTACCACTAAAAAAGAGAATCGCTTTTCAAACTCTATCCAACATTCAAAAAGACAGTTGGAAGTTTTTCTACCTAAAATTACTGTGTGATATCAAGTTTTCCGTAAATAAATAAAATAAATAAAATAAATATCTTGGGTCATTTTTCACACACGGCTATCTGATCCCAATCTAAGCAGAGCTTGTGTGAGTTATTTATATGTAGCGTACTTATATAATTTAACAAATAATCGGGATGTTGCCTATATTACCTAATTATTAAAGTAATTTATTAGTGTACATCTTGATTAAGAAATGTAGATGCAAGTGGTGTTTACCTAATTCAATAAAAAAACAAACAAACAATAGGTAAACATTTTTGTAATCTATTTGACCCATGAATAGGTCTTAAAATGTCCTCGTGCGTAACTGACATACATTAATGACATTCTTAAAAAGTATACCTACCTATAAGATCTAGTAGACATAGCAATCTTGATTGATAATGTGATAACAGCTCCAATGACGTATCGGATAATGAAAAAATCTTGACAAATTGCTATGCAATATTCAACTCTTTAGCTTTATCAGACACTAGCTGTCCCCTGCGGTTTCACACGCGTTCCTGTGGGATCTTATCTTTTCCCGAGATAAAAATATAGCCTATGACACTCACATAATAATATAACGTGGCTTTCTATTAGTTATAACGTGGCTTTCTATTAGTAAAAGAATTTTCAAAATCGGTTCAGTACAAATTCACAAATCTTACCTCTTTATAATATTAGTATAGATGTGTGATATTCCACTGATAAGTTTTTAATATAGTTGCAATCAAGAAAAATATTTTATATTATAATATAAGTTGAAGTATTTTCTGATCAAATATCGAAAAAAATTACCATTTTCGGTAAGACTTGGCGACAACACTTCCTTGCATAATGATTGAACACAAATAGGTCCGCCATTTTGTGACCTTTGCTACATAGGTACCATCGATTTATACTGAACAAAATGTGAATATAAAAAAAATATGAATAATATAGCGATAAACGCGTTTAAAAAATAATTTATCCTGTAATCCAAATCAGCAATAGGTAACACTTAGTTTATTTCAAAAATTAAATTAAATTCATACCCAATGTTTCCCAAAAACTGTTATCTGTAATGTTAAAACCCAATTAAGCTACCACTGTAATAATTTTTGAGGAAAAGAAAAAGAATTTACAAAATCATTTTTGTTATTTCACGGAAAAACCTAACCAAGATAAAAAAATTGTCCGAATATTGACCTACCCGCCAACCCATCTTCCCAGAGGCAGTGGGACGAACCGCTCAGCAAAGGTATACAAAAGAATCTTATCGACACGTCACCGTGTAATGCTGAGCGAGCGCGCCTACTGGCTGTGGGTGAGTGGGAGTCGGGTTTATGGCTTCTAGCACTACCGTCTTCCAACATAGGAACTATGTTGGACGACACTACTTTCCGCCTCGCTGCTTGTCTGCGTCTGGGAGCACCCTGCTGTTCTCCTCATCGCTGCCACTGCGGGGAAGCTGTCAACAGCCTCGGGCGCCACGGCTTGTCATGCAGTCGGAGTGCGGGCCGTATAGCGAGACATGCGAATTTAAATGACATTATCCGTCGTGCTCTTGTTGCCGTCGGCGTTCCAGCCATATTAGAGCCAAATGGGTTGGCACGCGACGATGGCAAGAGACCTGACGGAATGTCATTGTTTCCATGGAAGATGGGTAGGCCTCTAGTGTGGGACGCAACGTGTGTTGACACTCTTGCGCCATCCCATCTTCCTAGCACAGCGTGTCTTGCCGGCTGTGCCGCTGCATCTGCTGAGAATCTCAAGCGGCGAAAATATAATAGCCTTATAGGTAATTATATTTTCGAGCCGTTTGGGGTTGAAACTCTCGGGTCGTGGGGCCCGAGTGCTCATTTCCTATTTAAGGATATTTCCAAAAGATTGGTTGACGCTTCCCGTGACCAAAAGGCTGGCTTTTACTTTGGCCAAAGATTAAGCATTGCCATTCAACGTGGCAATGCTGCCAGTCTTTTGGGAACGTTACCAGTCGACGGCGATGCGGAGGAATTCTTCGACGCACTTTTATAGTTTATTTTATTTTAGGTAGTTTTTAGATTAGATTAGTTTTAATATAGTTATAATAATGTAAATATTTTATTGATTTTATATAGTGTTCCTTTATAATGTAGTAAAACATAGATAAAAAAAGCGTTACATTTCAATTACCTACTTTAAGCTAGTCGATTTGAAATTTCAGTATAAACACCTAATCTGCGTATATTATTATGCAGGTATTAGGGTTGTAGTTTTTGGGGTAACTAATTGACTAGAATGCTTGACTTGACTGTGATATAGAACCTCCACAATGGGGAATATGCACGTATTTTTTATTGTTTTAAACGTTTCTACGGGTTCTTACATTACCAAAAAAAAATATATCACATCCAAATTTTTTATATTAAAATCACTACCTATCATTTCCGGGTGATTCAAACGCGGCCATTATGGCGCGCTTATTTTGTGATATGAGATTAGACGAGTTCGATGTCAAAAATGAAGTGTTTGGTTCACAAAGTTACTATAATCAGTTTATTGCCATGGAAAAGCACAGAATACTTATATATTATAATAAATTTAAGCGTAGCGGTTACAAACTCTGAGGTCGAGTGTAAAAGTGACGTCACGATTTCTTCACGGGGCGTTTTGGAAATTTGCGAGGAAATTTAAAAACAGACACTTATTGATGATTAAATTTAGCTATTAAATCATGATATCTTTGAAAATAATTATGTAGGTATGTTTTTGTAACAATATGATATAAAAAATCGTTCATTTTGAAGTCACGTGTATATTCCGTATTATATTATTTATTTACTTTTGGATAAGCTTGTGTTTGAACGCACTGGAAACTGGCTCACAAGTGCAGCTGTCGGAACACACCAATCGGTGCTCGGCGACACATTTTCAACTTGAGGGTGGTGGCCAGCCAGTCGGATACCTACTAAAAACCCTACCACCGTGCTATGGTTTCCTCACAAAATTTTCCTTCTCCGAGAGCTACCACTGAGCTATCATCGTCTATATGAAATGAAATGAAATGAAATTGTTTATTCATCCAAATAGGCCTTCACAGGCACTTATCAATAGTCAGACTCTAAATGCTCGGTTCGGAAGGTTATTTTTGCTGAGAAGAGCCGGCAATAAACTCAGCAATTACTCTTTTCAAAAACAACTTACACCTATTACATTCAATAATTATTATTTATCTAGTCTCACTGACAATATTTGCGTGTTATGGCGGCAAAAATAGTAATCTATAGAATTTAATTATGACTGACTTAATAAACAACAAACTCAAGCAGACCATAATCTAATAAAACGAATATAATAATAATTAGAATCAGTAGTTCACGAAATTAGAATCAGTAGTTCACGAAATTTGCGCGTACAAACAAACAAACTCGTCAGCTTTATAATATTAGTATAGTTGATTTTTGATACTTGCAGAAACCCCGGATAGGTAAGTAGTCTGGAGTTAGCCATACAAAGTTGACCTCTAATGGCATAAAAATAAAGAGAAGTGTGAAAAAAACAACAACAAAACCTGCTGACCTAATAAAGTACAAGCCAAAAATACTGCGTGATTTTAACGATCATCGTAAACGCTGCTAACGCGCCAAATATGAATGTTGTCAAAATCAATTTGAATTGTAAAAAAAATTACACGATGACAGTTCAAAACAATCACACGTTTGGCAACTTATTTATATTGTAATATATTCGAGTTGTGTTGAAACTGACTGTTGAATAGCTGCGAACGACAATGACTGTCGACCGCGCTCTCAATTATAACACTTTAATTAGACGATTTTACATTGAAGTAATATTAAAATTGGGTTACAATTCAAAAGAAAGAAGAACCTATCTTCAAATGCCTCTAAGAGAGAGTTACTTAGTGCTAGTAGAAAAAAAGTGTTGCATGCTTTAGTTATAAGACTATCAAGCCTAAACCAATTAAATATTCTTCTTTTATGTAATATGACGTTATATTGTCAAATTCACCCGGTCAGGCTTTAGTGAAATTGGCGGCTATTGCACTAAAACTTTTCAGAAACTTTTCGGTTGTCCCAAAAAGTTTCTGAAAAACCTGAAAAGCCACGATACCTACACGCTTACATTTATTTTCACTTCACTTGTGCACTTAGATTGGTTGAAATTTTCACAGATTATGTATTTCTGTTGCCCCTATAACAACAAATACTAAAAACGGAATAAAATAATAAAAAAAATAATAGAAAACTACATTTGTACCGTACGGAACCATCGGTACGCGAGTCCAACTAGAACTTGACCGGTGTTTTTCTAAAAAAAACAAGGCTTAATTGTCGTTCTTGCAGGCCCGTGCACTCAATTACATTTCCAAGAAGTCGATTTATTTACCGATCAATTAGTGTAGATGTTATTGGTTAGAAAATCTTACTATTTGCTTGATAGCGGGTTCGCATCGTGATTAATTTTTTTAATTGTCACAGTTTTACAATTTTTAAATACAGAATATTTATAAATGCATAAATATAAAAAAATTGTGTGTGTATTAGTGTGGGTACACAACTACGCACACAAAAAAAGTTTCACTTCTTAAACTTTTTTTTATGTTTACTAGATTAACAGTCGTATTAAAAATTAATTAAGGGACAAGCATCATCAAAAATTATATACGGATGATTTTTATGGAGTATTCGATATTTTGAAGTATTTTATTCATTAGTTTGTATTTGATAAAAAAAATTCTTGAATATACGCAACATCTCCTTTACAAAATTCAACTAGACATTTCAAAAAAAGTATTGAATTCTAACGTAACTGCAACAGCGAATAATCGTCACGGTCACGCATATCTACGTGGCAGGAGCAGGAGACAGTACCTATTACATATTGATAATGACGTCCAACTGAATCGGTTCGGAGTGTTAAATATCGATAAATTTAATTTACGGTTCATTATACGTTTCGTTTCACGACAAATTAATTAGCGGGAGGACTCTCATCTTGACAGGTGGGGCTTATGACGTTCCGTTACCAGTGTTTGTTATTAAAATAAACAACTACCCTATTTTTTTTTACTAGTACTTAATAAAAATTATAGATAATTTTATTAAAAAAAACCTTGTTGTAATTGTCACCAAAAAATATAAAAGAAAATTTTAAAACATATTTTTCTTATTTCAATTAAATTACGCATATTATATATTATATAATTTTTTTGAAACTCCTTGTTTTTGTTATAATTAAAAAAAAAAAATTTTTTTATTAAAATTAATTATTAACTTAGTTATTACTTTAATGAGCTTGTTGTCAATGATAAGCCCTATCCATCCATAGCATTATAATAAAATATAGTTTAACATAGTATATCATTGGCATTGCGTCTGGTATTGCTAATGTCTATGTATAGGCAAGATGGCAGTCATTTACCATCAGGTGACCCGCCTGTCTGAATATCAGATTTATGTCGTAAAAATTATAATATATACCTAATATAATAACTACAAAACGGCACAAAATTACTTTCAGGGGTGCAAGTACGTCATTCATATTACAAACAACTTTTACTATGTGACCAACTAAGAAATTACGAAAATTTTAATTAAAAATTACTTAAATTTTTAATTAAATTTTTCAAAAATAGGGTTCCGTACCCAAAGGGTAAAAACGGAAACCCTATTATTAAGACTCTGTTGTCCGTCTGTGTGTCACCCAGCTGTATCTCATGAACCGTGATAGCTAGATTAGACAGTTGAAATTTTTACAGATGATGTATTTCTGTTGCCGCTATAACAACAAATACTGAGAAAAGAAACTAAAAAAAAACTACAAAATTTGTACGGAACCCTCGGTGCGCGAGTCCGACTCGCACTAGTTAGACCTGTTTTTTTTTTAAATGATATACCAAGTATTGGTCATTGAGATGAATTAGCAGCGTTCCTTACCCAGTTTATTATAAATGTAGACTTCTGAGTGAAACCAATCTAAGATCTAACCGATTAACCTATTATTATTAAATTTGTGAAAGTGTATCTCTACGAAACATGCTTGGGTTTGTTTTGTGATAATGTAATTGTATTTATTTACGACAACAGTTTTATGTAATGAGCTATAATTATGATAATGATCTGTGGGAATCTAAAGCTGATATTCTAATAGTTATAGAAAATCAATTCTCTTTTTTGTAAATTGGAACAGCATAATTTTTTTTGTCTAATTGTAAAAAAACGCTTTTTGAATCCCCTCGTAATGTTTTCTTACAATTAGTTCAAGTTCTTTATGTAACACAATTTACTTGAAGTGAAAAGTTATAACTTCGGAAAATCAAAGTAATATGGACTTATATAAAACCGGAGTAATTTTAATTATAAATTGACTAAAAAAGGTAATACCTGTCCAGTATTCAGGGTGACTTCGTAACACTCAAGCAAAATCCATAATCGTTTCACACACCAATCGGAACCAAAAACTGATGAAAAACACTTAAAAAAAATCAAACCCTACCAAAAATCAATAACACTGTCACAAAAAAAAATCACAGAAGAAAAAAAAATATAGTTCAATTTTGAATAGTTGAAAGTTGATCGACGTTTTGGCGGGATTTCGCTACACCTAGAGACAGCATAGCGCGTGATCGCGACTCGGGTAGCAATCCGAGACTGAACTGAAACTAATCGAATTGAATCGAATGACCGGTGTTCCAACGTGTTCGGCCGGAATGCAACGTGTATCGTATAATCGTATCGTACGATATTGCGTATTCGATTTAATTACCGATGCGGCGAAATGGGCATCGTGAAAGGTTACATTCACTTGAGTTTTTTTTTGGCAAAGCTACTTGTTTCAACTTACTTCGAGCCACTGTTCGAGCTGCCTTGAGATTGGGTGAACTTTGAATAAAAGCTGACTTTACTAGTTGAGGACTTATTTCTTAACAGATTTCCTTAAAAGGCAGTTGATATAGCAGCTGATAAACTGAGATAGTAATTTATAAATATACCCTATATTTTCTATTATTATTAGGTACTTATTCTCATAATTTATTTATATTCATAATTTAAAATTATATATATTCATTCAAAAAAATCGTATCGTGTGCCTATAAAATCCAATCGAATATATTGGTAGGGGAGGCAATGATGCTAAATTTGTAGTTACTCGAGCGTCTTTGGGACCTACTGGAATTTGAAGATTAGGTGGAATAAAGAAAAAAAGGTTATGTAATATTTTCCCCTTCAGCGGTGGGGGGAGCGTCTACAGGGTTTCAAAAATGTAAAAAAAAACATTCACCAAGAAATACTCGAGCGCGTCAGATATTAATAGGGTAGTCGCGCCACGTCTGTCTGATAACGGATACTGTCCAGTAGCTCCTATTTTAAAGACTGATGATTTGGACGCGACCATCAGTCAGGGCCGATTTTTGAAAATGCAAAAAAAAATCGTGACCTTGATTTACTCGAGCGCGTCAGATTTTTATACAGGCGGTTCTTCTTGATGGCCTTATTGTACTGACCCATAATCTGACAATTATGTTGATGAATTTCCTTAATCTGACGGTTTGAAAAAAAAAAATATATAAAAAATATCGAAGTCTCGAAAATGGTTCAAGATATCGAAAAAATTGTTGCACAAAAGTTGTAGAGAATTTAATTTTCTACAATATTTATTACGAATACCAAAAAAATGATTTTTTGACCTTTGACCTTGAAAAATCAGTAGTCGCGGGCACCCTATGATAAGTAGCTTTTGAGACAAGTTTTAAGGTGTCAAAATAAAGGTTTATACAAGTTAATAGCTGACTATCTCTCATTCTGAGGTGAAACTCATAATATTCCTGGACTATACACTTTGTACACGCCGCACTTTCTATAGGGACTGTATACGGCGTGTACTGGAGGTCGGGCTTCTAAGCTTGAATAAAAACACGCCAGTTTTCTTCTATGTAGGTCTTCTTGATGCTTGCCTTGGGTATTGCTCTGCTTTGTTTCTATTTTCTATGTGCTGGATCGGAAGAAATCGAAGCATTGAAGCATGCTGTACGCCCCGAGGCGTCTATCTTTATCCCCCAACAGTGGGTCCCTACACGTTAACGTAGACAGCGAGTTGCCTCGCCACCGTCCGCCAATCAGAGGCGAGCTGTGACTTAGCAACCCGCTGTCTCAGTGTGCGAGCGAGAACTAAAATGCGCGAAAGAGATACTATCTATTCTAATTGACCAATCAGAGCATTACCCAAATTAAACAAAAAACTATCAATCATTTATTTCTATAAAATATTTTCACAATAAATCTATTACCTATAATTACTATTTACAATCTAATTACTATTTTACAAACACTATATATCTTGCGCCGTACATTTCTCCCGCCGTGCGTCGTCCTACTCCGGTCCAGGACGGCGCAGTGACTCAGGTACGGCGTCTTGAGAGGCAGGTACGGTGACTTGAGTGGCAGGCAGTACGATCAGCTTCTTTACCGGCCTGCGCAGCACTCCTCCTCTTGTTCTCACGTCGACTGTTCTGACTATGTTGTCTGGCCCCGGGTAGGTTGAGATTACGATTCCCCGAGGCCAGAGGTTTCTCGGTAGAGTCCCATCTGCGATGATGACGAGGTCTCCGATGTTGACTGCCTCGCCTCGTCCGTGGGGCTCCCGCCGGTATTGGAGCTCAGGTAAGTACTCCCGCAGCCATCTTGCCCAGAACATATCGGCCAGGCGTTGTGATGTTCGCCAATGGCCGCGTCCGATGAGGTCGTTGTCTGTAAATGTTCCAGGGGGCGCTGCGTGCGCCGAACCACCAAGGAGAAAGTGATTCGGAGTGAGTGCTTCTTCATCCTCAGGATCCACGGAGACGTGAGTGAGAGGGCGGCTGTTGACTGTTTGTTCCACTTCAGCTAGCAGTGTGGTGAGGACTTCTTCAGATGGGCTTCTTTCTGTAAGTACTGTCTTGAGAGCGATCTTGACACTTCTTACAAGTCGCTCCCACGCCCCGCCCATGAAGGGGGCGCTCGGAGGGATGTACCGCCAGTTGATGGATTTCTTGCTGGCGTCCTCTTGAGTGGCTGCGTCGAGAGCGCGTCGCAGCTCCCTGTCGGCTCCCTGTAGATTGGTCCCGTTGTCTGACCATATTTCGGTGGGGCACCCGCGGCGCGCTATGAAACGCCGAAGTGCCATGATTGCAGAGTCAGTGGTCAATGACCCGGCGACCTCTAGGTGTAGAGCACGTGTAGTTAGACACGTGAATAGTGCGACGTATCTCTTCTGAGTGGTCCGCCCTACTGTCACTACGAGCGGACCAAAGTAGTCGACCCCTGTGTATGTAAAAGGTCGTCTGTGATGTCCCAGTCGGCATGCTGGCAGGTCTCCGGTAGGGGGCGCTGGTGGCGTCGCTTTTCTTATGCGACAGGGTAGGCAGCTGTGTATAACCGCCTTGACTGTAGGCCGCTGTCTGATGATCCAGTACCGTTGTCTGCATGCGTTGAGTGTCGTTTCCACGCCAGCATGATGAAGATTTCTATGTATGTGATCTATATATAGGCGGGTGATAGGGTGATTTCCGTCTAATATCACTGGCCTCTTGATTGCATCTTCGACGTCAGCAGCTTGGATGCGCGATCTGAGTGTGATGAGATTGTTTAACAATTCTGTCGATAGGTGGCGCAGTCGGCTATGTGTTGATACTGTCTTGTTGTTTTCGATAGCTGTTATTTCTTCCGAAAATGAGTCTTGTTGCATTTTCTTTATGAGTAGGTACTCGGCGTGACGTAGAAGATCGCCATCCAATGGTAGATATTGTTTTGTATCTCTCGATTTTGCCGGTAGAGGGCGCGACGTACGAGTCTGTTTTTTCTGTTTTTGCCATGCTGCATCTTTCTCTTTGTTTTTTCTCGTACGTTTGTACTGTACTGTTTCCTTTTTCCGCCTGCAGAGTTCGATGAATTGTAACACACGTGCAGTACTTCGGAGCAATCGTTCCCATTTCGAAAATCTGTGTATTTCAGGTAGAGCCTCTTCCAAGTTTACTTGCGACTTGCGTTGAAGTAAGTTAGTCTTCTCTTCGCCCGTGTGTTCTGTGTTGGTAGATGGCGCTACCGGCCATGTTGACGGATGATCGCGTAGGAAGGGGGGCCCGGTGAACCAGCGGTCTATGTCCTGAGGTACGTCGCGAGTGGCGTCGTCCGCGACGTTCAGTTTGGTGGGCACCCATCTCCATTCGCTTACTATGCTGTTTTCTTCTATGGCAGCTATTCGGTGAGCCACGTACGGTCTGTAGGTGCGTGCTCCGTTTTTCAGCCAGGCGAGTACTGTTCTGCTATCTGTCCAGTAGGTCTTCGATACTGGTTTGACGTCATGTTCGCTTATGACTGCTGCTGACATGCGGCTACCCATCACCGCTGCTTGGAGTTCCAATCTAGGTATCGATGTGATCTTCAATGGTGCCACACGCGCTTTCCCCATGACGAGTGATGTTGTTACTTTTCCATCAGGTGCTGTTATTCGCCAGTAGAGGGCGGCGGCGTAGGCGACTTCACTGGCATCTACGAATACGTGAAGTTCGATCCGATCAGCTGTGCTGTAGTTGAGGTAGCAGCGGGGTATTCTGATGGCAGCTAGACGTTCCAGATGCGATGTCCATTCTGCCCACTGTTGTTGTAGCTCTTGTTCTATTGGCTGGTCCCATTCAGTACCGCGGCGCCAGACTTCTTGTAGAATCTGCTTGGCTCTCGATGTTATCGGTGCGGCGAGTCCGAGTGGGTCGAATAGAGACATAACTATTCTCAATATATCTCTCTTGGTTGGCTCGGAGTTCTTTACTATATTTGTTGGCAACCTTGCCAGGTTAAGGTTGAATGCGAGGTTGTCTGTGGCGCACTCCCAGATGAGGCCGAGTACTCGTTCTGTGTTCAAGTTGCTATGTAGATCTATTTTCTGTTTCTTGTTTCCCTCATGGCTCAGTGCCTGAAGTACTGTAGGTGAGTTCGATGCCCATTGTCTGAGTTCGTAGTGCGCTTCGCTGTGTATTCTTCGAACATCTGTTGCTGTCTGTATCGCTTCTTCAATGGTGGAGAAGCTCTGGAGGTAGTCGTCGACGTAATGGTTTCGTTCTATAGCTCGGTGTGCTGCGGGATGCGTATCTTGATAGCGGTCTGCGTTGATGTTTTTGACGTAGATAGCTGTTGATGGTGATGACGTCGCTCCGAAGATTAGTGACGTCATTCGGTATTCTGTGACGTCACTGTCCCCTCTCTCCTCGCCCCTCCATAGGTAGCGAAGTGCGTCTCTGTCTTCTGTCCTGATCTTGACCTGCATGAACATCTCGGCTATGTCGGCTGTGACTGCTATGGGGTGTTGGCGGAACCTCATAACAACTCCGGGAAGTGACTGTAGCAGGTCGGGACCGGTGAGCAGGTGATCGTTGAGTGATACATTTCTTGTCTTCGCAGCAGCATCGTGAACCACACGTACTTTGTCCGGCTTCATGGGGTTGATGACCGGGAAATGTGGTAGGAACCACGTTCTATTTTCTGTAGACTGTTTCGGCGCGATCTCGGCGTAACCCTTCTCGACGAGTGCTGCCATCTGTAGGTTGTATTTTTCTTTCAATACAGGGTTCTTGTCTATTTTCTTTTCTGTATTATTCAGCCTCTTGAGAGCGTTTTCTCTGTTGTTCGGCATGTTGACGTTCTGGCTCTTCCACAGTAGTGCTGTCTCGTATCTGCCGTCTTCACGTTGTCGAGTGTGTTCACGAAGTATGGCGAGTGCTCGTTGCTCGGGGTCATTCTGTGGTCTCTTCGGCTCTATAGTGAGAGATTCTATTGCGAAGTATTGCTTGAGTTGCTCGTTCATATCCTCTTCTTGTTGTTTGAGGTGATTTACTTGGTGCAGCTGTCGACCCAGAGTACGTTTGCGTGAACCGTGTAGAACCCACCCGAGTGGCGTGAGGGATGCCACCGGTTGATGGCGCTTGCCTTGGCGAACTTCTGTGGCTAATAGCAGGTGCCAGTTGTCTTGACCGATGAGTATGCCGGGTGTCCCCCGGTTATACTTTAACTGTGATGCGATGTCTTCTAGGTGTTCGCATTTGCTGATATCGATGTCTGCTATCTTCTGTGGCGTTATGTGTAGGCCATTGATGGTGTGAGCTTGAATGTTGTGGTCTCCCGCCGTTCCTCGAATAGTGAGTGAGACGCGTCTTGACCTCGTAGCTTCGACTTCTGTCTTGCCGACTGCTTCTATACGGAGTGGTTCCGATTTTCCTTTGATGCCTGCTCGTCGTGTGATGTCGTCATCGATGAGTGTTACCGTAGATCCGTCGTCTAGTAAGGCAAAGGTGTCTATTTTGCCCTTCGGTCCCGATACTCGTACTGGCAGAATCTTCAAGTAGGATCTTGACTCGACGGCTGCTGACCAGATGTTTGTGACGACATCATTCTTTTCGGCTTCTGTTGTCTTCTGTTGGAAGTGGAGTAGCTTGTGATGAGTACGTTCGCATCCGTTTACTTCACACTTCTTGGCTTGACATTGATGTGCTCTTGACTTGTGTTTCAGGCATCGAAAGCATAGGTATTTCGATTTGGCTAGCTCCCATCTGACGTTGATATCTGCATCTGTGATCTGTTTGCAATCTGCTGCTGTATGGCCGTGTTTTTCACACACTGGACATGTTGTTTCATCTTGTTTGCTCACTGCATATGTTTTCTGTTTTCTTGCTAGTGGTGCTCGTGCTGTTTTCTGTTCGATGTCTGTATAGCGCGACACGGGTTCTGGTTGCGCATAAGGACTGCATTTCTCCGCTTCCTTTTCTAAAAATCTTCTCAGCTTGAGTAAGTCGGCTTCTTCCGTTTGATCTGCTGAGCTGAAGTCGAACCATCTATATCTCATCTGAGGTGAGAATTTGTCAATGACTGCCCTGGTGACTTCCGGGTTGTAGAGATAGTATATCTTCTTCAATGCTTGCAATGTGGCTACTATGTTCGAGACTTTCGTGGAGAACACGCAGATGTCTCTTGCTGTATCTGTGAGGCGTGGTAGTGTGCGTAGGCGTTCTAACTCGGCGAGCGCGATCGCGTCTGGCTTGCCGAAGCGAGTTTCCAGCGCTTTGATGACGTCATCGGCTCTGGAACTGTGAATAAGTAGACTTTCAACTGCTTCTTTGGCGTGACCGCGGAGACTTCGACGGAGACGCGTGATGTTGTCTATTTCTGTGTAGAGCTTCGATGTTTCGGTGTACGCCGCCTTGAAGGAGAGCCACTCTTGATAGGCCCCGCTGTAGACTGGTAGATCGGTGTATCGATGCGGCAACTGTTGACTGTTTGATTTCGCTGCGAGCGCGATGGCAGATGCGAGTTGTGATAAATCGATCTGCTGAGAGGGCGCCACCGTCGGTTGAGGCGCTGCTGCTTCTGTTGGCTGTGGTGCGACGATAGGCTGGATCACTGTTGCCGCTGGCTCGACGTGGTAGGGTCTGTTGTCGATGGCTAGGAGCGGTTGATCGTTGGACTTCACCCATTCAGCGACCCGATGTGCTGTTGCTTGCTCTGACACGACGGTGTCGTCATCTGTTTCAGAGTCTGCTTCCGCCTCTAGGGATACTAGACGCGCGGCCGCATACTCCATCTGTAGGCGGACGAGTTCTGCTCTGGCGGCTGCCAGCTTCTTGGTTCGTTCTCCTGTCTTCTTCTTCGAGCGCTTGGTGCTCTCTGGAGGTATCGCAGCCTTGGCTCGATCTTCATCGGCCGCTCCGGGTTCTGTGGACGGCAGTCCTGTGGTCGCCATCCCTCCTGTAGTGGTGGTCCCCTCTGTAGTGGTGGTTTCCCCCGTGGTGATGGTTTCCCCCGTCGCGGTCGTGGCTGTATGTTCTGTGGGCGTCTGTTCGGTTTCCGACGTCAGAACGCTATTGGATGCGTCTGATGCCAGATTTTGCCGCCCGCTGGTAGACCTGGTAACTGGCATGATTTCTTTCTTCTGCGTGGACTGTATTTAGGCAGCTATTCTTCACTGTAAACAGCTATTCTTCACTGTAAACAGCTATTCTTCACTCGTTGATCCAATATTCGGCTCGATACGACCAAAATGTACACGCCGCACTTTCTATAGGGACTGTATACGGCGTGTACTGGAGGTCGGGCTTCTAAGCTTGAATAAAAACACGCCAGTTTTCTTCTATGTAGGTCTTCTTGATGCTTGCCTTGGGTATTGCTCTGCTTTGTTTCTATTTTCTATGTGCTGGATCGGAAGCAATCGAAGCATTGAAGCATGCTGTACGCTTTTTTTTTTTTTTTTTTTTTTTTTTTTTTTTTTTTTTTTTTTTTTTTTTTTTTTTTTTTTTTTTTTTTTTTTTTTTGGGGAGGACTTAAAGGTGGAGGTCTGAGGGACCATAGACACCCTTACGCGGACTTTTCGGTGAGCGCTTAGGGCTCTCAACCGAGTTTACAAATTTTAGACGACTGACCGCTGAGGGCGCCCCAGTTGGGGCACGAACCTCGGCTCAGGGCGTCGTCGGGGGGCACAAAATAGTGGGACGGACTTCGCCTAAGCGATTTAGAGGAGTTTTAAGGGACGGTCGGATTACTGGTACGGCTCGGGCCAACTACTGGGGACGAGACTGACTGAGTGGGACGTCGCGACGGGCCTCTCCGGCGAGGGCGAAAACGCGGGCGGTGTTGTATTTGTTTCTTCAGGGCTGCGCGAGCCTCCCTATCCTTAATCTGAGCTAGAGTTGTAGGGTCATCCGGCTCGCTGAGGGCGAGTTTAGGCCTACGGATTTTTGAAATCTCTGAAGGAGTATAGTTTGCAGTTTTTACAATTAATGGGTTCGCGTGGTTTAGGGCACGATCGTAATAGCGGCGTGAAGCGCGCTTAATGAATTGCTTAACCGTGGGCAGATTGAGGTCTATGTGGAGGTCTAAGTTGCGCATGTACCACGGGGCGCCCGTGGCTTTGCGCATGAAGCGGTTTTGAACCACTTGGAGTCTATGGATCAGCTTGGGAGATGCATGTGCGAACACAGTGCATGCATATAGCATAACGGGGCGGATGCACGCGGTGTAGAGTCTCACCTTGCTTTTTAGGGCAAGTTTAGACTTTTTATTTAACAAGAAATGAAGGCGACCGGACACAAAACAGGCGCGTGCACGTACCTGTTTTATGTGGTCGGCAAAGGACAAACGATCATCCAGGGTAACACCGAGATATTTGGCTCGCCTCTCCCAAGGGATCGGCTCGCCGAACATGGTGACTGGAGGGGGGGGAGTGGGGATGAGTTTCTTGGCGGGACTGAAGAACAGCACCGCCTGACTCTTGGTGGGGTTAATTTCGATTCTCCATTTCCGAAACCAGGGACCTAGGGTGTGAGTCGCGGCTTGGAGAACTTTGGCAATTGCCGTGGGGCTCCTGCCAGAATAATATATTGCGGTATCGTCCGCGAATAGAGCTAGCTGCGCTTTGCTAGTTTTTGGGATGTCACTCGTGTAGAGTGTAAACAATAAGGGGGACAGCACAGATCCTTGAGGGACTCCGGCTAAAACGGGGTGGGCTGAGGATAGCGCTCCTGTTATTCGGTAGTTGAATTGGCGATTCGACAAGAAGTCTCGTAGGATGGTCACGAGTCTGACTGGCACTCCGAGTTTGTACAGCTTATAAATTAAGCCGTTGTGCCAGACTTTGTCGAATGCCTTTGCAACATCGAAGAACAGGACTCCGGTCATCTGACCTTTCTGATAGTTGGAGGCGATGTGTTCAACTATACGGTGAACTTGTTGGACGCACGAGTGTCTAGTTCGAAAGCCGAACTGCTCGTCGGGAATGAGTTTATTAGCGTCGGCATACGCTTTCAGGCGGAGGTATATTAACCTTTCATACATCTTGCCCATGACGTTGAGCAAGCTGATGGGTCGGTAACTGGAGGGCTCGGATTTGGGTTTGCCGGGCTTATGGATCCCAATTACATGGGCTTTTTTCCACTGATGTGGAAAAATGTTATTGGATAAGGCAGCGTTAAAGATCGCTGTCAGGAGCATGATAAGGGTAGCCGGGAACAGCTTTACCACTTTGTTGGTGATTTTATCCGAGCCCGGGGCTTTTCTCGGGTGGAGGTCCCGGATGATCTGCTTGACCTCGTCCGGGGTCACGGGAGGGACGGGGTCTTCCTCTTCGTTGAGAGGAGGTGGGGGTAACGGGAGAGAAGCTCGCCGTTCTACTTCCGAATTTACTTCCTCCATATGAACAGGGTCGATAGGGAGGGAACTGGGTGTACACTGAAGCTCCAGGCTTTCGGCCAGGCATTCGGCTTTTTCCTCGTCTTCGAAGGCGAGTGGAAGGTTGGGCCTTTTGAGAGGTGGAATATGGGCAACCGTGTCCTTGGTTAGGGCACGTGAGAGTTGCCAAAAGGCTCGATGGGAGGGCTTTATGTCGATCAGTTTCTGATCCCAGCTTTTCTCGCGGGCCTCGGCCACTCGCTCCTTGACGGCGCGGTGGAGAGTGCGTAAGCGGATTCGGTTGTCCTCGGTCGGACGTCTATCGTATTCGCGCATGGCTGCGTTCTTTACCCTAATCAGGTTACGTACGTCGTCGGGCAAGCGCCAGTGTCGATTGCTCTCCACCGGAACTGTCCGAGAGCAATCGCTAATAAGCGATTGCACGTGGCTGGTCAGGGAGTCGATTGCGCCTACAGCTTCGTCAGCGGTGACTATGCTGCTAGGGATTTGGTCGAGGTGAACGGATGAGGCAGACTTGAGGCTTTCGCCCAGTTTGTCCCAGTTCGTCACGACTTTAGTGAGAGGGGTCCGACCTGAATCAGGGGGGCCTGAGTTCGGTGTAAGTTCTAAGATTACAGGTCGATGGTCGGAGACTAACTCGTGGTGCACTGTCAAGTCGTGTATGCCTAGGCTTACATTCTTCAACAGTGCCACATCGAGGATGTCGGGTCTGTGGTCAAGTACGTTGGGGTAGTGAGTCGGTTCCAGGGGCGCGACTAAATCGATGTTCAGCGGCCCGAGGAGGGATTCTAGTACAATACCTCTGGAGTTGTATGCTGTACGCCTTTTTTTTTTTTTTTTTTTTTTTTTTGGGGAGGACTTAAAGGTGGAGGTCTGAGGGACCATAGACACCCTTACGCGGACTTTTCGGTGAGCGCTTAGGGCTCTCAACCGAGTTAATTTTAGACGACTGACCGCTGAGGGCGCCCCAGTTGGGGCACGAACCTCGGCTCAGGGCGTCGTCGAGGGGACACAAAAGTGGGACGGACTTCGCCTAAGCGATTTAGAGGAGTTTTAAGGGACAGTCGGATTACTGGTGCGGCTCGGGCCGCCGTTAGTTACGGGGGACGAGACTGACTGAGTGGGACGTCGCGACGGGCCTCTCCGGCGAGGGCGGAAACGCGGGCGGTGTTGTTGTTGTTTCTTCAGGGCTGCGCGAGCCTCCCTATCCTTAATCTGAGCTAGTGTTATTGGGTCATCCGGCTCGCTGAGGGCGAGTTTAGGCCTACGGATTTTTGAAATCTCTGAAGGAGTATAATTGGCTGATTTTACTATTAATGGGTTCGCGTGGTTTAGGGCACGATCGTAATAGTGGCGTGAAGCGCGCTTAATGAATTGTTTAACTGTGGGCAGATTGAGGTCTATGTGTAGATCTAGGTTGCGCATGTACCACGGGGCGCCCGTGGCTTTGCGCATGAAGCGGTTCTGAACCACTTGGAGGCTATGGATCAGCCTAGGGGATGCATGTGCGAACACAGTGCATGCATATAGCATAATGGGGCGGATGCACGCGGTGTATAATCTCACCTTGCTTTTAAGAGCAAGTTTGGACTTTGGGTTAAGCAGGAAATGAAGGCGACCAGACACAAAGAGGGCGCGTGCGCGTACCTTCTTAATGTGGCTGGAGAAGGTCAATCGATCATCCAGGGTTACACCGAGGTATTTGGCTTGCTTTTCCCAAGGGATCGGCTCGCCGAACATAGTGACTGGAGAGGGGAGAGTGGGGCCAAATTTCTTGTCGGTCCTGTAGAACAGGACCGCTTGACTTTTGGTGGGGTTGATTTCGATTCTCCATTTCCTAAACCAAGCACCTAGAGTGTTGGTCGCGGTTTGGAGAACTTTAGCAATGGCCGAGGGGCATAGGCCTGAGTAGTAGATTGCGGTGTCGTCCGCGAATAGAGCTAGCTGCGCTTTGCTAGTTTTAGGGATGTCACTCGTATAGAGTGTAAACAACAGGGGGGACAGCACAGAGCCTTGGGGGACTCCGGCTAGAATGGGGTGGGAGGAGGATAGCGCTCCTATTATTCGGTAGCAAAATTGGCGGTTCGACAAAAAGTCTCGTATGATGGTCACGAGTCTGTCAGGCACTCCGAGTTTGTACAGCTTATATATTAAGCCGTTGTGCCAGACTTTGTCGAAGGCTTTAGCTACATCAAAGAAGAGGACTCCGGTTATTAGATTTTTTTGATATTTGGCTGAGATGTGTTCAACAATACGATGGACTTGTTGAACGCACGAGTGTTTAGTTCGAAAACCAAACTGCTCGTCGGGAATGAGTTTATTAGCGTCGGCATACGCTTTGAGACGGAGATAAATTAATCTTTCATACATCTTGCCCATGACATTGAGCAAGCTGATGGGGCGGTAACTAGAGGGCTCGGATTTAGGTTTGCCGGGTTTGGGGATCCCAATTACTTGAGCTTTTTTCCACTGGTGTGGGAAAATGTTATTGGAGAGGGCAGCGTTAAAGATAGCTGTCAGGAGCATGATGAGGGTAGCCGGGAACAGCTTGACCACTCTATTTGTGATTTTATCCGAGCCCGGGGCTTTCCTAAGGCGGAGGTCCCGGATGATCTGCTTGACCTCGTCCGTGGTCACGGGAGGTAGGGGGTCTTTCTCTTCGTTGAGAGGGGGTGGGGGTAACGGGAGAGAAGCTCGCCGTTCTACTTCGGAATTGACTTCCTCCAGATGGACAGGGTCGATAGGGAGGGAACTGGGTGTACATTGGAGCTCTAGGCTTTCGGCCAGGCATTCGGCCTTTTCTTCGTCTTCGAAGGCGGGTGGAAGGTTGGGCCTTTTTAGAGGTGGAATAGGGGCAACCGTGTCCTTGGTTAGGGCACGTGAGAGTTGCCAAAAGGCTAGGTGGGAGGGTTTGATGTCGATCATGGTCTGGTTCCAGTTGTTTTCGCGTGCCTCAGCCACTCGTTCCTTGACGGCGCGGTGGAGAGTACGCAGACGGACGCGGTTGTTTTCGGTTGGACGACGATCGTAAGCGCGCATGGCTACGTTCTTTTCCCTAATCAGGTCACGTACGTCGTCGGGCAAGCGCCAGCGTCGATTGCTCTCCACTGGTACTGTCCGAGAGCAATCGCTAATGAGCGATTGCACGTGGCTGGTTAGGGAATCGATTGCGCCGACAGCTTCATCAGCGGTGACTATGCTGCTGGGGATTTGATCGAGGTGGACGGATGAGGCAGACTTGAGGCTTTCGCCCAGTTTGTCCCAGTTCGTCACTACCTTGGTAATAGGGGACTGACCTGAATCGGGGGGGCCTGCGTTCGGTGTAAGCTCTAAGATTACAGGTCGGTGGTCGGAGACTAACTCGTGGTGCACTGTCACATCGTGTATGCCTAGGCTCACATTTTGCAACAGTGCTACATCTAGGATGTCAGGTCTGTGGTTAAGTACGTCAGGAAAATGAGTTGGTTCTGTGGGCGCAACTAAGTCGATATTTAGCGGCCCTAGTAGGGATTCTAGAACAATACCTCTGGAGTTAGTCGTATGACAGTTCCAGAGGCGGTGTTTCGCGTTTAGGTCGCCCGCCACTATGACAGAGCTTCCCAAGTCGAAAAGGGTTTTCAAGTCTCTTCTGAGTGATAGTTGGATGTCGCTAGACTCGCGGGAGGGGGAAACGTAGGCTGAAACCAGAATGATTGACTCGTGGCCAGTCATGCCGAGCCTGCAGACCGAGGCTTCAATGTACTCGAGAGAGGGCTGATCCATGGGGGAGCAGTACAAGGACTTTTTGTAGTAAATGAGGGTTCCACCGAGGCGGGAGTTGAGCCTATCGTTGCGAACTATCTGATAGTTGGCAATCTTTGGGTCCCTGTTAAAGGGTTTGAGGAAAGTCTCTTGCACTAGGAGTACGTCAACGTCATGATCTCTCAGGAAGTCTGCGATTTCGTCACGTTGACCACCAATGCCGTTGGCATTGAAAAAGCCGATTTTTACGGAGCGGGGTTTTATTCTGCACACAGTTGTACAATCCATTATGGGTTAACTTGGAATTGAGCTAATGACGAGAAGAGGCGCTCGAACCTCATGGCGATTGTAGCGAGGGCACGACCGTTGCCTTCGTTCATCCTAATCTGGTGGGCTAGTTCCCTAACTTCGCTGGGGTCGAAAGCTTCAGCGAATCGTTCCACCAGGGCGAGATCCGGATCAACGCCGAGGGGGGGGTTTTGTTCCAGCATGGGCTGGTTTACGCGACGAGGTGCCATTTGCACCGGTTTAGAAACAGCGCGAGGGGCGGATGGTAAGGGAGGGGAGTTAGGCCCAGCTGAGGGCTGGGGCTGTGGGGAGCTGCCAGTTGGAGCTGCAGGTGCGGTCTGAGCCGCGAAAGGGGGAAGGGGGAAGTGCCTGCTATTATAGTCAAACACGCCCCAGGGGGAAGGGCGCTGCGGGGCCAGATGGGCCTGAGCAGCGGCTTCAAGGGGTGGTGGGCGGCGTGTGGCGTGCTGAGTCGCGTTGTAAGATGGGCGGGGACGAGGAGCTTTTGGGCACCCGCGGTAGTTGGCGGTGTGACCCAGCTGTTGACACAGCACGCAACCTGGTGGTTCCGTTGTTTCTGAGGGGTTCTTGGGACGGTCGCATTCCTTTGTGGCGTGCGGCTTAAGGCATTTTACGCACCTGGCGGGTGCGAAGCAGTTGCGGGCAGAATGGCCGTAGAGCTGGCAATTATGGCACTGGGACGGGAAGCGTCCCTTTTTGGGAGCCTCAACGGATATGCCGGTGAGGTCGCAAACGTGCCGGATCTTAAAGATGGCCTTGCCGGCAACGCCACGGTCAAGGGTGACGAATACCATTTGGTAGGGTGCGTGACCACGCCCCTTATACATGCGGTGTACGCTTTGTACAGGGAGGTTTTGCTCTATGAGCGAGGCCTTGATGTGCTCGACATCAATCTCAATGGGTATGTTTTTGATGACGACCCGAAGGGATCGTTCATCAGGGAGAGTGTAGGTGTGGAAGGCCACCTTTCTCTCTCGAAGCATTTTAGTAATTGATCTGTGGTCGTCTGAGTTGGCCACAGTCACCTTGATCCCGTGTTCGACGGGACGAGCGGACAGGTAATTGACTCGGTGCGACTTGCACCACGAGGAGACATCCGTCCACTTCCCCTTATCCTGAATGAATAGGGGGGGTGGGGAGTCCTTTTTGGCGGGGACTTGGGACTGGGAGGATGAAGCTCCCGGCGTGGGGGTTGGTGGGCTCACCGGGGTGAGTGGGGCTACCTCGCGTAGAGAGGTAGGGGTTGGGGTCGGGGAGGAGGGTTTAGCTGCTTTTGCAACTGCTGCCTCTTCTAAGGGCTTCTTAGCACGCTTGCGCTTGCCCCGTTTGCCGACTACGGCAAACTCACCTTCATCCTCTTGCGAGGGAGGGGGTGCCGCGTTTGCCGAGGCAGGGGGGGTCTTGGTAGGAGTGGGAGGCTTGTCGTCTGGCTCAGATTGAGCTGACATCGCGGACGGAGGGCGAGATGGGGATGGGGGCCGGCTAGAAGGGCGGCTCGGAGGGCGGCTTCCGGAAGGGAGGCTACCATACCTCTTCATGAGGTAATCCACTATGGCTTGATCCTGGAGGAGGTCCTCCAGGGTCTCGGGTTTAGTCTGGCTGGCCATAGTGGCCAGCCAGGGGGACCTACTTTTAAAACCTAAATTTTAACTCCCAGGTGGGTGTTCCTGGGGTGAGTAGTACACTCCTGACCGGGGATAGGCCAGGAGGTGTGTGACGACGGGGTGTGCCCTAAGCTAGTGCTTCCGCTGTTGAAGCTTTATTAGCAGCGGAGTTCCTAAGTCCCTGCCTAGCGATAGCTGGGGTCGACTAGGGAAGCCCCCAAGGCCGACTGGTCCAGCCCCGTCCGGGTTTGCGTTTGCCAGAAGGGCAACCGCGAGCGGCCGGGTCACGCTCGAACTAGCTTCGTTAGCACCGTTAGGTATCCGCTAGCCCACCACTAAAATGCGTGGATTTCGCAAGTGGTTTGTGTCGTTCCAGTCAAGGCCGCCTCGAGTAAAAAATAGTAATAGTAAAAGTAAAAAATACAGAAGTATTAATTACTTTCAGCAGCGACAGTGACCAAAACGGCACGGGTGGGTGGTAATGAAAATTACCGTTTGGGTGTCGTTTTGGACAGTGAGCCTCCTCCGGTAAAATACGAGAAGTATTAATTACCGGAATTGGTCCAATGAACAATTCGACGATGTGTCGATTTAGTCAGAGTTGCCCTCAGTGATATACGTGAAGTATAACTCACTGAGTAGTGGCGACAGAGACCAAACCAACGGAATGGCGAGGTAATGAAAATTACCGGACCGAATAAAAATTCGTGAAGGAGGCGGAGTAGAGCGCAGAAACACGTCCGCACGGTACGACGGCTCGAACAGGACGCCCCGAGGCGTCTATCTTTATCCCCCAACAGTGGGTCCCTACACGTTAACGTAGACAGCGAGTTGCCTCGCCACCGTCCGCCAATCAGAGGCGAGCTGTGACTTAGCAACCCGCTGTCTCAGTGTGCGAGCGAGAACTAAAATGCGCGAAAGAGATACTATCTATTCTAATTGACCAATCAGAGCATTACCCAAATTAAACAAAAAACTATCAATCATTTATTTCTATAAAATATTTTCACAATAAATCTATTACCTATAATTACTATTTACAATCTAATTACTATTTTACAAACACTATATATCTTGCGCCGTACACACTTAATAATGATTTTAGCTACTTCGGCTTGTGCAAATCGGCAGATTAAGATATTTCCGTGATTCGTGACTAATTTCCTTCAAAATAAAAAAAAAACTAATCGCGCTCGAGAAAATCCAGGTGACGTTTTTTTTTTGCAACTTTGCGAGTCTCCAATTTTCTTTCGTCACGCCCAAATTGTCAGATTATTGAAATGTACACTATTTTGCATGTAACTAACTTACCTTACCTTAATCTGACGCGCTCGAGTATTTCAAACCATCGATTTTTTTTTACTAATCTGACGGGCTACCCTAGAAGTTCGACACTATATAGAGGGCTCAGATTTGGTGAGAATACTTCACAAGGTGCAAGGTTGCCCCCCTTATGTTAATCTGACGCGATCGAGTAAATCCCGAAATCCCCTATTCGCCTCCCCTACCATATTGGTAACACCTTTTTTTAGCAAAAAATAACATTGGCGTTACGAACTATCCTATTAATTTTCAACCTATCCTTACCTTGGACAAATAAACCACCAAGACCCTAACGTATATAAACGTTTAGCGATGATAGCTCAGTATTAAGTGACGTCGGATACCGCGACGAAGGTCGTGGGTTCGAGCTTGAGCTTTCGGTGAAGGAAAACATTGTGAGGAAACCAAAGCACGGTGGTAGGGTACTTTTAAGTACCCGACTGGCTGGCTACAACCCTCAAGTTGAATATCTGTCGCCAAGCACCTATCGGTGAGTTCCGACAGCTGCACTTGAGAGCCAGTTCCCATCTAAGCTTTGTGTGCTTACCACCTTCGGCCACATCATCACTTACCATGGTGAGATTGTAGTCAAACACAAGCTTATCGGGAATAACCATACCCAAAGGGTAATTTTTAAATTAAATTAATTCAACTAAATGTTGAAGACAGAAATTCTATTCAATATAAAGTTTAGGTATATATTTTACTCAGAATCTTGAGATGTCGCGTGTAGGTATAATAAACCATAGACCAGCCAGTCATAAATAAATTAAGGTTCTGGGCTGTCCAAAGAATGCAACAGTTGTTAATTTCACCGTTGCATTGTTAGTTTTTTGTCCAACAACTTTTTGCACACGCCGCACGTCGATTGCCGCCTTTTGTCGCGCAGTTATCGTGTTCGGATACACACTCAGTTAATCTTGATTGTTATTTTTCAGTTTTCAAGTTTCTATATAATTATTTTTTGCGGCCATAACACTCACGTATCAGTGAGACTAAATAAATAATTATTGAATGAATACGTCTACTTTGTTTTTGAAAAAAGTAATTGCTGAATTTATTGCCGGCTCTTCTCAGCAAAAGCGACCTTCCAAACCGTGCTTTAGGGTCTAACTAAACTATCCCTAAGTGCTTGGAAAGACCTAATAAAAATAAAAATATGTATTTTCATTGTTTTAATTTTTTTTGGGGAATGAAAATTTTGTCAGTGTTGCTACAACAGCCTTAGAAGTTGAGGTAGTTTTATAATTTTCACCTTCACCAGGCTCGTTAGATATGACAATCAAGTATCTTCGCCTCGTACAGAATTATTTTACTCTCTTTTTCCATTTTTGTAACAAATATCCGAACAAATTGTATGGGCCAGTTTGAATTTGGAATGCGTATTCTTTTTTTTATTTATTTGCAGAATCGAGCCCGAGATCCCGATCATGTTATTTTAAGACTTGAAAATAAGTTATCTGATGTTATTTTCTCGTGAAGCGCTTTTTTTTGTTTAGCTGGCATTAGTCCACGTTGCAGTTGGTAACAAATTACATGTAAGTACAATTTGCAGTGTATTTGTTCATCAAAAAATTGCTGTAAATATAAAGATACAAGCTCTAAATTGCATTGGTTTTATTTCAAATGTTTTGCTTATAATTGAAATGTAAGTCAGTACGGAAAAAATGAGCCCACCGCGTGTGTGGCCACGCAAAGCGTAGAATGCAGGTGTAACCCTGTCAACAGGTCTGTAAACTATTTTAAACTCATTATACGTCTCTTTCTGACTAATATTATTGTAAAAATAAGATAGAAAAAGTTGCCAAATTTTCGATGACCTAAAATCGAAATGGTCTCCAATTTGACAGGAAAAATAAAAAAAATCATAATATCCTTATATCATGATTTTTATTTTTAGCTAAATAGTATTTTATTAAAGCTAAAATTTAGCTTAATTTTATTACGTCAGCTAACTGCCCGCAAAAGTCCTGTCAAAATCGATCCAGCCCTTTCGGAGACTAGCCGGAACAAACAGACAAAGCTTTATTTTGAATTAAAAAGAAGACATTTCATTTATCGTCATTTCGCCTTCATCTACCACAAAAGAAGTCCAATAAAAGTAGCAATATTGCCTTTTGAAAGGGCAACCAGTTAATAATAATTGTAGCAATCTTAGATTCTATTATAAACGACAATTCGTTCATGCAAAAGATCTTAAATCTATTCTCTAAAATACATATCAATGGCATTCCACTTGACTGCGCGCGCCATTTTGTCATTTTGTATTTTTTTTTTATTTATTGTGAAGCGCGCGGCGGCGGTCTTCTATATCTGGCCGTCTGTTGTCTACGGATTTTTCGGGTTCCTTTTTAATAATCCATACTAGTATTATAAATGCGAAAGTAACTCTATCTATCTGTCTTAATTTTACCTTTTCACGCCTAAACCGCAGAACCAAAGCTATTCATAAGTGCTTGTAAAGGCCTATTTGAATAAGAAATATTTTCATTTATAGAACCATTTTTAACCAATTGATCGACTCTACTCGTAGCTGCTAATTCTATTTCTTAAATATGACTTTTCAGGTTGTCCCAAAAAGTCCATGAAAAGTTTTAGTGGAACAGCCGCCAATTTAACTACCACACTAAAATCTGGCTAGACTTATACGGACGAGGATTAAACTTTACTGTGAATGTGATAAGATAACGTGACTAAAACATAAAAGAAGAATAATATTGAAAAATGGTTTAGGCTTGATAGTCTTGTAACTAAAGCCTTTAAAGAAGCAAAACAACGAAATATTAATTTATACCCTCGGAACAATAATTGTTCCGAGTTTATACCACTCCTGGCTACAGCTCAATATAATACGGAACCCGTGTTACAAATAGCTCGTGCTTGTCTATGGCTGCATTTCTTTTCTCAAAAGCGGAGCACACATTATTATTATAGGATTGACACCTTTTCCCACGTGGAGTGGTGGCGAGTCTTTTGTGTGGGGTGGCGAAATGACTCGCCGGAATGATTATTGAGTTATACAGAGTGCTGTTTTACTTAGCTTGTTGAAACTAATAGACTTAAAATAAAAAATAATAATGCCTTAGAGAATTTATTCGTTCTAAAAATTGCAAGTTTCTAACCCCAGTGATTTAGGCTGAGCGTTGATCACTCAGTTAGTCATATAGGACAAGTATATTTATATGTATACAGATTATTAATAATTAACTTTCCGCCCCGCGATCCCGTTTCTCAATACAATCTTTGGACCCCCGTTTCATCCCCTTAGGGGTGAAATTAGGAAAATCCATTGTTAGCGGATACCTATTTAAGAAGACAAAGATGAACCATATAATGTTATTTTTAACCGACTTCAAAAAAGGAGGAGGTTTTCAATTCGACTGTATGTTTTTTTTTTGGTAAGTTACGTTTCACAACTTATTTGCGGTGTAAAAATATTTATAAGATAAAAATGGAACACGCTGTATAACTGTATGGTCGCCCAGGTAGCTAGGTGAGTGTTTGCGCGCTGCTTTGCTCGACTCCTGCGCCTAAATCAATACTATCATCACTGCAGTGGAATTGTCATGAATTTGAGTGGCCTTTATTACCAACATTGATGTGAAGTGTTGGCTTTTGTCACATTGTTTTTTTTAAGTAGTGGCGAAATACTTAGTTTATAAACTCTTTTCTAAACGGGTTATTATTTCTTTTCTATAATTTTAAATATGTCAACAAATGTGCTTTTGGGATGTTTTTGAGATTGTTTTTCTTCAAACTTTTCTTTTTTAGTGTGGCGTCACACGGCTTGTGTATTTCGCCAGTATCAAGTATATAATATTCTTCTTATATGTTAGTCAAGTTACATCATATGCACAGTAAAATCTAGTAGTCCGGTCAGGTTGGTGGCTATTCCAAAACATTTCACGGACTTTTTGGGACAACCTGAAAAGTCACGATACACGCTTTCATTTAGCATTAAGTTAAACCTTCAGTGGTTTAAAAATGCTATTCTGCATTCTATTAATGAAAAAAATATCATTTCACTTCACTTGTGCACTTAGATTTATCTTTATTGGACAAAACACCACCGATATTATTACGTTTTACTGTGGGGAGCTGCTGCAGATATTGAAACAATCTTTGTATTACAAAAAAGAGCCATTCGTGCAATCTACAGTATGGGTCCACGTGAATCATTAAAGGAAATATTTAAGGAAATAAACATTATGACTTTACCTTCACTGTATATGTATATATGAAAATATAATGTTCATACGAAAAAATGTAGACTTGTATAAATCAAATGTAGAGATTCATAATTTCAATACAAGACAAAAAGATAAATTTGTTGTTCCGTATTTTAGATTAGCTAGAGTTAAAAAGTCATTTCTTGGGAACAGTGTTCGCTTTTATAATAAATTACCAGCATCTGTTACCAAGATGACTGATTCTAAATTCAAATCGTACATTAAGAAAGTTTTGAAAGAAAAAGCTTATTACAAGGTAGCCCATTATATTGAGGATAAAGATGTCTGGAGGTAGCTGCACTCTGTACAAGTACTTACACATTGTTTTTTATTGTTAATTACCATTTTTAATTATTTTTTTTATACCTACGCTTTTATTATCTTGGTATTTTTTTGTTTTAGTTAACTATGTAGGTAACTAATGCGGGTTATAATTTTTTATGTATTTTTGTATTAGTTTAAGAATTAAATTGTTAAACATTTGAAAAAAAATAGCCAATATAGTCAGATGGTCCAAAAATATTTATAAAATGTAACCTTGCTGAGTTTCTTGCCGGTTCTTCTCAGTTGAAGGCTGACTTCCGAACCGGTGGTAACTTCTGTAATTCGACCTTCATAAGTGCCCTTCTAGGGCCTAAACTGAATAAATGGTTTTGACTTTGACTTTGACTTCAATAAGACTAAAAATACACGAATTTAATGAAAATAAAACGAAAACGCAACGTCACTTCGCAAGTTCCCGCCAAAAAGTCCCTTATCAGACTTGTGGTATAAAAAAGTTGTATAATACCTATGCAACTTTTCTTGAACTCTAATGTCAAATAGTAGTTGCGTGGTGTTTATTAATATTGATAGTCAATTGACGGCTGTCTGATATAATAACGATGCGCTTGCCAACAAATCACTCCTAATGAATCAAATTGACGTCTTATGTTGCCATCCGCTTTGATCAGCTCCATTATTTAATATTTTTAACATTGCATTTCCTATTATAACACTGAATATATCCTTTTATGTATCACTAGCTATCCTCAGCAGGGATATTATCTTATCCCGGGATAAAATATAGCCTATCTTCATCAGGGATGATGTACTTTTCTTAGATTAAAAAAAAAGGCGCGGTCCGAGCGGGGCGAGGATTAAGTAGCTTTCTAATGGTGAAAGAATTTTACAAATCGGTCCAGTAGTTTGAGAGCCAATGCAAACAAACAATCAAATCTTTCCTCTTTATAATATTACTAGCTGTTCACCGCGGTTTCACCCGCGTTTCCAAGGGATCTTATCTTTTCTCGGGATAAAAAGTAGCCTATGTGCTATTCCAGACTATAACCTATCTCCATGCCAAATTTTGATCCAGATCCATTCAGCCGTTCTGGCGTAAATGAGTAACAAACATACATCCATCCAACCATCCAAACTTTCACATTTATAATATTAGTAGGATTATTAGTATAGACTAGCTTTCCGCCCCGTGGTTTCACCCGAGTAATAAAATAAAATATGTATAGCTCTTACCTGTATGTAGCTTTCTAATAAATAAATAAATAATAAATAAATAAATATCCTCGGACATTTTTCACACACGGCTATCTGATCCCAAACTAAGCATAGCTTGTAATATGGAAACCAGATGACTGATATACTACATATACTACTTTTTTTTGTAAATATATACTTAAATAGATAATTACACCCAGACTCAGGACAAACAGACATGTTCATGCACACAAATGTCTGTCCTGGATGGGAATCGAACCCACGACCTGCGGCGTGATAGGCAGTGTATTAACCAACCACGCCAACCAGCCCGTCAAAATTTAAATCATTAGGTTAAATATGAATCCAAAACAAAAAATATCATTCAATTATTTTAAAAAAATAATCGAGGCCTCGGGTGACCGGCGGGCGGGGAGCTTTTTCCGCCAACGCATCAGCTTGGCCATCCAAAGAGGAAACGCTGCCAGCCTTCTGGGAACCTTGCCGATCGGCAGCAGCGGCAGCCTCGAAGAAGTTTTTTATGTATTGTAATTGTACATTTGCATGTATATTTTGTACATTTGTTGTTAATTATTTTCTCTTTTCTCTATACATATAATTTTAGTGTAGATATAAAAATGTATGTTAGTGTGCTCCTATTTTATGAGTGTTAATCCAATTGCGATGATACTTTGGTGAGAGGTTCTGTGATGTGAGCAACTTACAAAGATAGTACCTGAATGAGTATTCTCCTTATGATTGTGTAAAACAAACAATGTATTGCTTTGTGGATAATAAATAATGTGGAAATAATACGTTCATTCATGATTATTGATTAATATTGCGTAATCCGCTTTAAATAAATTCATTTTAATGTATTTATTCAAAGAAGGGAGCATTGCCGAGGAAATTTTTAAATTTTAAGGCGATGATAGCTCAGTGGTAGAGACGTCGGATACCGCGGCTAAGGTCGTGGGTTCGAATCCTACAATGGGCTTGAGATTTCGGTGAAGGAAAACATCGTGAGGAAACCATAGCACGGTGGTAGGGTACTTTGTAGTACTCGACTGGCTGGCTACCACCCTCAAGTTGAAAATCCAAGCACCTGTTGGTGTGTTCCGGCAGTTGCACTTGAGAGCCAGTTGCCTTTAAGTCATTGTAATAAGGTGTACAACACATTGGCAATCCCCTTGGTATTGCTAATGTCTATAGGCGACGGTAATCACTTACCACCAGGTGACCCGTCAGCTTCGTAGTCACCTGTGATATAAAAAAATATATTTTATGTACGTGAATAGGTAGTGTGGATCCAGGGGGTTATAGGGGTCTGCACCCCCCTCTCGCCCCTCCCTGGGCTGGGTCTAAAATACTTCGTATGATGTCAAACATAATATGAGTATATCCTGTCATTACAATCTTTATAATTACCTATGTTTATGACTAGCTGTCCCCGCAGTTTCACCCGCGTTCCCGTGGGATCTTATCACTTCCCGGGATAAAAATATAGTCTATGTTCATCAGGGATAATGTAGCTTTCTAAAGGTTTCTAATTTTTGAAATCGGTTCAGTAGATTTTTCGGATTATAAAAATACAAATCTTTCCTTTTTATAATATCAGTTTAGAATATTAGATGTAGATTAAAAGTATGATAATGTTTTTATCAAATAAACACAAACTTACTATTATTTTACCAGTTAGTTATGAAAATGGACAAATATTGATTAATGTTTTTAAATTAAAGTTTATAATGTACCTAAACCTATATAATTATTTTATTTACAACAAATGTACAAAATATACAAGCAAATGTACAACTATAATATATAAAAAAAACTTCTTCGAGGCTGCCGCTGCTGCCGATCGGCAAGGTTCCCAGAAGGCTGGCAGCGTTTCCTCTTTGGATGGCCAAGCTGATGCGTTGGCGGAAAAAGCTCCCCGCCCGCCGGTCACCCGAGGCCTCGATTAATTTTTTACATAAAATATTTGCGAAACGACGAGCTTCAGACCCCCACGGACCCATGGTCTCAACCGCAAAGGGCATAAATTGATAATTTGGACATATATATATATAATAATATAATATAATATAAGTAATAGGATTTGTTACGATTTAACTCAAAAACTAAGCGATGAATTAAAAAAAATCTTTCACCATTTATTACCTACAGGCTATAAATACCCGTCTTTTTTGTCCACTCTGATTACAAATTGTAATGGTGGCCCTGCCAGGATAAGCCACACAATTTTTACAACTACCGTCCAAAAAAAAAACGCTCTTTTGTTGCGTTTGTCGAGAGGTGATGAGACGTAGTTCGAATTATGTCCTACTCTTAATCGTAGCTAGCTACAGGCGTACTTTTTGAATTTTGAATTTTCCGCACCTTTCTACCTAAACTATAATCGTTGTAAAACAGGGAATAATGAATACCACAAAATCAAATATTTTTTTATATTATGTTATTTGTTTCACTTTTACAATAATCAAGATTAAGTTAAATGCAAATTATTTTAGTAACACGTTAATAAACAATATTTTGAATTGAATATCAAGAAGAGAGTGAGTGTTCCCTTGATCTGACTTGTCTATTTGGAACCTCTGTCCCTCCACCCTCCACTCAACCATTTTACAATAGGAGCGTCCACACCGACCATATAATAGAACACATAGCGAGACACCGACCGAGCACGGCGAGCCAATGGCTCGGCCGGTGTGGTCGACGCTCGGGCTGCCTCGGCCGCACGTTGCTAATGACGTGTTGCAGAGCGACAGTGGCGCCATCAAACATAATATTTAAAGTCAAATACTATACTTGTCTCAACATTTTATAATCCCATACATTTTATTGTCCTAATATATTTTGATTAAAATATGTTTGGTTAAATACAATACAAACAAAACAAGATAACAAAGCTTACAATAAATTAGAATTAAAAGCACCTATTTAAAATCATAAACGTCTGAAAAGCGTATTTCATGATTGTGAACATAGAATGGTATAAATGAGGGTAGCGAAACAATTGCAACATTTTGTGTGACTCGTTCTGGCAGGGCCATCATCAATAAATAATAATAAAAATAAAATAAATAAAAATGTAATTTATTGCCACAAAAAAACATTTACAAGTAAGCACATAGAGAAAAGCACATAAAAAAAAATATGTATTAAATCAAAAATAATAATAATAAAACATAATATGGCAATAGGATAAACTCAGCGATTGCAGCGTTCACATTTACCTGAGTACGCTGCGCTGATTTTCAGTTTACCCTTGTGTTCGGACTACGCTGTTAGCCGAAATATTTAAAGAATAAAAAAAAAGCGAGTCATGAAAAAAGTTAAAACAGAACTAAACTAAACAAGAAACACAATATTATTATGATCATAATCATGAATGAGGCGGAGCTGGTCGTACTTAATGTGCATTGTGCGATCCTTTCATCCCATCGTTTTTAAAAGCAGCTACAAGTTTTTCCTTTTGACGAACTAGAATAACTTTTTTATACTGGTTTTTAAATGCGTTATAACTTAGTTTCTTTCTCAAAGGGGGTGGAAGTGTATTCCATATTTTAGATGCTTTATATTTGAAGCTGCCCTTAAAACCGCTGGTATTATGTTTGGGGATGGCGAGAGCATTTTGAAATCAAGGATTCGAATTGTGAGTGACGATCAAAGATTACACAAATTTTTCGAAACTTATAATATAAGTAATAGGATTTGTTACGATTTAACTCAAAAACTAAGCGATGAATAAAAAAAAATCTTTCACCATTTATTACCTACAGGCTATAAATACCCGTCTTTTTTAACCGACTTCAAAAAAAAGGAGGAGGTTCTCAATTCGTCTGTATGTTTTTTTTTTTTTTTTGTATGTTTGTTACTCGATTTCTCTGCCAATTATGAATAGATTTTGATGATTCTTTTTTTGTTTGGTAGATCCTACTTCAGAGGTGGTCCCATTTAAATTTTGTCGAAATTGATTAAGCACTTTTTGAGAAAATCAACAAAAACGAAAAAAAATCTATCTCGTTTGATAAACCTTAGTGAATCAAACTGAGTCGTTGAGCGTGACTTTTTGGATTTGGATGAAATTTCGTGTGTATATTTCAATGGGTTCTTCGATGGTTTTAAAATACAATTGGACCCGGTAGGTGGCGCTGGAATCGAGTTCCAAGATTTGTTTTAATTTCAGGGCAGGACGACGTCTGCCGGGCCCGCTAGTTATATATTATATTTTACCGGCCAGACCCGATTTCAGGACAAACTAGTTTTGCCTAGGATAACATATAATAAGGAATAAACTTTAAAAATTAAAAAATAAAATTATTTTTAAAAATAAAAAACAAAAACCGACTTCAAAACTGTAACCTATACCTATGTACAAACATAAACTAAAAAGTAAAGAATAATATTTTAATTTCAAAGCAAGAGCCTTAAAGGACAATCAACAAAATTATTGATATTTATATATCTATTTAATATTTATAAACAGTTCTTTTTGGAGTCGGTGCCAGCCAAGAAGGACAGTTTAATTCTGCCTTTGTAACAAACTTTCGAAAAGTAGGGGCGGACCTAAGGATCATTACCGTAAGGAGAGGTGTCGTAAGACGTTTTCTCGTATGAACACTTCGTGTCCAGTTCAAAACTGTCCTTCTTCTTGACTGGCACCGACTCTTTTTTTATATTATGTTATTTGTTTCACTTTTACAATAATCAAGATTAAGTTAAATGCAAATTATTTTAGTAACACGTTAATAAACAATATTTTGAATTGAATATCAAGAAGAGAGTGAGTGTTCCCTTGATCTGACTTGTCTATTTGGAACCTCTGTCCCTCCACCCTCCACTCAACCATTTTACAATAGGAGCGTCCACACCGACCATATAATAGAACACATAGCGAGACACCGACCGAGCACGGCGAGCCAATGGCTCGGCCGGTGTGGTCGACGCTCGGGCTGCCTCGGCCGCACGTTGCTAATGACGTGTTGCAGAGCGACAGTGGCGCCATCAAACATAATATTTAAAGTCAAATACTATACTTGTCTCAACATTTTATAATCCCATACATTTTATTGTCCTAATATATTTTGATTAAAATATGTTTGGTTAAATACAATACAAACAAAACAAGATAACAAAGCTTACAATAAATTAGAATTAAAAGCACCTATTTAAAATCATAAACGTCTGAAAAGCGTATTTCATGATTGTGAACATAGAATGGTATAAATGAGGGTAGCGAAACAATTGCAACATTTTGTGTGACTCGTTCTGGCAGGGCCATCATCAATAAATAATAATAAAAATAAAATAAATAAAAATGTAATTTATTGCCACAAAAAAACATTTACAAGTAAGCACATAGAGAAAAGCACATAAAAAAAAATATGTATTAAATCAAAAATAATAATAATAAAACATAATATGGCAATAGGATAAACTCAGCGATTGCAGCGTTCACATTTACCTGAGTACGCTGCGCTGATTTTCAGTTTACCCTTGTGTTCGGACTACGCTGTTAGCCGAAATATTTAAAGAATAAAAAAAAAGCGAGTCATGAAAAAAGTTAAAACAGAACTAAACTAAACAAGAAACACAATATTATTATGATCATAATCATGAATGAGGCGGAGCTGGTCGTACTTAATGTGCATTGTGCGATCCTTTCATCCCATCGTTTTTAAAAGCAGCTACAAGTTTTTCCTTTTGACGAACTAGAATAACTTTTTTATACTGGTTTTTAAATGCGTTATAACTTAGTTTCTTTCTCAAAGGGGGTGGAAGTGTATTCCATATTTTAGATGCTTTATATTTGAAGCTGCCCTTAAAACCGCTGGTATTATGTTTGGGGATGGCGAGAGCATTTTGAAATCAAGGATTCGAATTGTGAGTGACGATCAAAGATTACACAAATTTTTCGAAACTTATAATATAAGTAATAGGATTTGTTACGATTTAACTCAAAAACTAAGCGATGAATAAAAAAAAATCTTTCACCATTTATTACCTACAGGCTATAAATACCCGTCTTTTTTAACCGACTTCAAAAAAAAGGAGGAGGTTCTCAATTCGTCTGTATGTTTTTTTTTTTTTTTTGTATGTTTGTTACTCGATTTCTCTGCCAATTATGAATAGATTTTGATGATTCTTTTTTTGTTTGGTAGATCCTACTTCAGAGGTGGTCCCATTTAAATTTTGTCGAAATTGATTAAGCACTTTTTGAGAAAATCAACAAAAACGAAAAAAAATCTATCTCGTTTGATAAACCTTAGTGAATCAAACTGAGTCGTTGAGCGTGACTTTTTGGATTTGGATGAAATTTCGTGTGTATATTTCAATGGGTTCTTCGATGGTTTTAAAATACAATTGGACCCGGTAGGTGGCGCTGGAATCGAGTTCCAAGATTTGTTTTAATTTCAGGGCAGGACGACGTCTGCCGGGCCCGCTAGTTATATATTATATTTTACCGGCCAGACCCGATTTCAGGACAAACTAGTTTTGCCTAGGATAACATATAATAAGGAATAAACTTTAAAAATTAAAAAATAAAATTATTTTTAAAAATAAAAAACAAAAACCGACTTCAAAACTGTAACCTATACCTATGTACAAACATAAACTAAAAAGTAAAGAATAATATTTTAATTTCAAAGCAAGAGCCTTAAAGGACAATCAACAAAATTATTGATATTTATATATCTATTTAATATTTATAAACAGTTCTTTTTGGAGTCGGTGCCAGCCAAGAAGGACAGTTTAATTCTGCCTTTGTAACAAACTTTCGAAAAGTAGGGGCGGACCTAAGGATCATTACCGTAAGGAGAGGTGTCGTAAGACGTTTTCTCGTATGAACACTTCGTGTCCAGTTCAAAACTGTCCTTCTTCTTGACTGGCACCGACTCCAAAAAGAACTGTTTATAAATATTAAATAGATATATAAATATCAATAATTTTGTTGATTGTCCTTTAAGGCTCTTGCTTTGAAATTAAAATATTATTCTTTACTTTTTAGTTTATGTTTGTACATAGGTATAGGTTACAGTTTTGAAGTCGGTTTTTGTTTTTTATTTTTTGTCCACTCTGATTACAAATTGTAATGGTGGCCCTGCCAGGATAAGCCACACAATTTTTACAACTACCGTCCAAAAAAAAACGCTCTTTTGTTGCGTTTGTCGAGAGGTGATTAATTACCTCTCGACTTAATCGTAGCCAGCCGGGCTAGCATGGCCGGAAATATTTTATCCACGGGGAGAGGACAAAATGCTATATCCCCCTGTCAGTTTTATCCACCCTCCCGAGCATGGCGACAGGGGTGGATAAACTATCCACGGTGGAGAAACGCTTATCCCCGAAATTATTGCCATTATAAGAAAACTTTTAATCTTCAATTACATCATTCATTCAATTACAAAATCGACAAGAATATCATCGTAAACTAGAGTATTTTTTTCGTTTGTGCTAGATATTGTCATAAAGTTGTCATTTTTTTGTTGTCAATTTAATGTCAGTGAGTACCTAAATAAATAAATCTAATTCATTTTTGTCTGATATTATTTTGGCTGCGCGAGCAAAATGTATTGCTGCGTGAGCAAAATACGATCCTTGTTCGTACAAATAAATTAAAGAGACTGCAAAGGTAATAATAGTAGAAATATATTTCAATTAAAATAGCTATTTATTATGGTTTCTCTTTTTTGTCTTGCAACAGTTAAAAGCCTGGTGTGATGAGGCACAGATGATTCATGGCTTTCTTCAGTGGTCACCTCAGAATTCTCCATGGGTTCCATGGGTTCCATTTGTTCTCTCCACACAATTCCGCACTTGACAATGCCAGTTTGTGTATCTTTCTGCAGAACTGTATGGAGTGGCTTCTAAATCTGGAGTCATGAGCCAAGGTTCTAATGCATAGCCTGAATCCCCTGTAAAATATAAAGTTTCTAGTTATGTGTTCAATATATCAAGTAATTCTTATTTTAACTTTTCAGATTTACTCGAAGATAATTTACGATAAATATTTACTTAACTCAATAAATATTATTTTTAAATTACATAGTGTTATTTATTTTAGTTACTAATTTACTAAACATACTACTACTGTAAAAGTTTTGGGTACAATAAAATAAAACAAACATACCTAAAAGATAGTAATGCCCGATTCCATTGTCATAAAGGTGCTTCATTTCAGCTTTTAATTTGGAGTTGTTGAAAATGAACTGGTCATGGACTCGCCCTGGGTATCTCGCATTTATGTTAATGATGCGGCAGTCGACATCCACTACCTGTTACAATACTTTACTATAATAACATCATTTTACATTGAGTTCCATCATAAGTTAACTAGATTCTGTTTGTGCTTACCAGTTGCACATTTATAGTAGCTCTTCCTTTCCTGTTTTTATATTGAACTCCACCCGGGAATGGTGGGGGAAATATATCAACATGGGTGCAGTCTATAGCTCCCAGAATATCAGGCAAACCATGCTTTTCACGGAATCCCTTGGACACCCTTTGCCTGGCTTGTTCTGTTGCTGGGAAAGCAATCCACTTAGGCATTAGTCTAAAAATAAAAAAGCATTGAGTATCTGTTCTTTTTTACTTAAGGTTAATTAATGTAGGTAGGTATGTATCCTGCTGCTCACATTCTGATGATGGCCTCAGTAACTTGGGTCAGGTATTTGCTAACAGTTGTTTGAGCAACTGCTAGCCCATGGTCTTGACCCGTACCTCTTTGGTAGCCACCATCAGGCAGCATTCTTATGGATGTGAGTACCTAAAATACAAGTAAGTAAGTAAGTATAAATGTAGATACTATGAAGGTGCATTAGCTGCTACTTATGGTAAATATACGATACGATTACGGGTTCTTACTTTGATGTGCACTGGTAGTCCATCTGCTGTGTTTGATGGTTTCAAAGCCTCATTTAAATCCTGGCACAAATAATGTACACAATCCTTGTGCATTCGAAATAGCCGGCGGAATTCTGTGTCGGGTAATTCAAATGGATTGCTCGAATCGCGAATCGAACGCCGGTGCAGTTTTCGCTCGATTTTTTCCCTTTCCGACGACAACACTAAGCTCCAGTAAGCACGAGACATTTTTAAAATATGTTTTTGTTCAAAGTTTACTTTGGAGAGAAACTTAAACCCACCTCCTAAGATGAGGATAAATTTGTCCCTTTGTTATGTCAAAATATTTTTAATTTTTCTCTTCCCCTAGTCGCCATGCTATAGGCGGGGGGTGAATATCCCCGTCTAATGTCAAAAAGTGATATAATTCTCTTTCCCCCGGTTGCCATGCTATGACAGGTGGATAAAATAATTTTGTCCCTTGTCAGTGGACATAACGGGTGGACAAAATTTTTATCCCCTGCCCATGCTAGCCCCGCAGCTAGCTAATAGCTGGAATAATACAAAGGAATACTTAAACCGAAGTTTATTTACAGATAATCCATTACAATAATATTAATAAAGGTTATTTTTACTTGGATTTCACTACAATCTTACTTGTCACTGTATATTTAGTTAAAAACACCACTTGGTTCTCAAATGGGACAATCTGGACGATGACAGTTACTTGAAATTTGGGCGCGAATTTTGAAATTTTGAAAACTGTGAGCGAGTTGACGAGTTGTTTGACAGAATAATGTCGCGAGTCAACAGATTAAGGTATTTTTACCATAAACTCATCGTAAAAGCCTTTCCATCTTGAGTAGACGATCTAAACAGTCCGTGGGCAGTCTTTAGACTGTACAGTCTGATACCGGATCGACTGTAGCGTCCACATTTTTGACAAAAACCTCAGGGTCGTTTGATGGCAGCACACCAGTTGATTGAACCTCATGATCTGAAATTCAGAAATGGTGATAATCAGTCTCTAACAGAAAATACAAGTAATGGTAGGGACTTTTATGTGTTTTGTGTCACACAAAAAAAAAACAAATCCGATGTAATTATGAACGAAATCCGATTCAAACATGGAACGGGTGAAACCGTGGGGGACAGAGTCAATAAATATAAGAGCAAATATAATCGGATATAAAAACTTTCAGAGGATAAATTTACACCAGATACTACAATGAGGAGCACTGTATTAGGAGCCCTATTCTCCAGCGCCTTTGTCTTAGAGCATCCGGTAGTTTTGTACTGGAAAACAAATCTGGGTGAACAATCTGATCTTTTTCCAGCATGACAATACCGGATATTTTATACATCAATAAGAAAATTGAAGGGAAACTGTGCCGAAGGTACTTATTTTGAATTTGACTTTTTTTTTATTGCATCATTTTATATTTTGACTAGTGGGCCCGGCAGACGTTGTACTGCCATGAAATGAAAATAAAAATAAACTTGGAACCATGAGTTTTAAACAATATTTAGAAAATTTAATATGGTCGCTAAGTTTTCTTAAATTTTCTAATATTCCGCGCAACTTTCATACTTTTTTCTTTCATAAGAACCTTCTCCTCACAATAACAAACACAACAAAAAAAGAATTAGCTAAATTGGTCCAGCCGTTCACGCGTGATGCCGTGACCAAGGAAATAGGGATTCATTTTTATATAATAGACTAGTGGGCCCGGCAGACGTTGTCCTGCCATGAAATGAAAATAAAAAGAAACTTGGAACCATCAGTTTTAAACAATATTTAGAAAATTGAATATGGTCGTTAAGCATTCTTAAAATTTCGAAGTTTCTGAGTAATATATATTTTTTTTTTTATGTAAGAACCTTCTCCTTACAGTTACAATAAGAAATACCTACAACAAAAAAAGAATCAGCGAAATTGGTCCAGCCGTTCATGCGTGATGCCGTGACCAAGGAAATAGGGATTCATTTTTATTATGATAGATTGATGGTTAAATGTACATTGTTAGTTTATTTTATGCGTATTTTCTTTTCAGATACTTTTAAATTTGAAGTTATTTGGAGTTAACTAGGTGACCCTTTATTTTTGCGGGCGTGTGTAGTTTTAAGATTGCTTTCAAGTGACGATATGATTTCAAGTGAATTTAAAAAATCTAAATAAGTTGGGACTCGACCCTTAATTGAACTTGGTTTAGAATACAAGTCCTTATTAACCATTTCAGCATCAGATTCAGACATTTCAAATAATAAGTTAATCAAAATTAAGCACTGAAATAATGGTAGGGGAGGCGAATAAGGGATTTCGGGATTTACTCGAGCGCGTCAGATTAACATAACCTTGCACCTTGTGAAGTACTCTCACCAAATCTGAGCCCTCTATATAGTGTCGAACGTCTAGGGTAGCCCGTCAGATTAGTAAAAAAAAATCGATGGTTTGAAATACTCGAGCGCGTCAGATTAAGATAAGGTAAGTTAGTTACATGCAAAATAGTGTACATTTCAATAATCTGACAATTTGGGCGTGACGAAAGAAAATTGGAGACTCGCAAAGTTGCAAAAAAAAAACGTCACCTGGATTTTCTCGAGCGCGATTAGTTTTTTTTTTATTTTGAAGGAAATTAGTCACGAATCACGGAAATATCTTAATCTGCCGATTTGCACAAACCGAAGTAGCTAAAATCATTATTAAGTGTATAGTCCAGGAATATTATGAATTTCACCTCAGAATGAGAGATAGTCACCTATTAACTTGTATAAACCTTTATTTTGACACCCTAAAACTTGTCTCAAAAGCTACTTATCATAGGGTGCCCGCGACTACTGATTTTTCAAGGTCAAAGGTCAAAAAATGATTTATTACAAATATCTCGTTTCCTATGGGTTATTTGGTATATGTATTGATAATAAATATTGTAGAAAATTAAGTTTTCTACAACTTTTGCGCAAAAATTTTTTGATATCTTGAACCATTTTCGAGATTTCGATATTTTTTATATATTTTTTTTTTCAAACCGTCAGATTAAGGAAACTCCTCAACATAATTGTCAGATTATGGGTCAGTACAACAAGGCCATCAAGAAGAACCGCCTGTATAAAAATCTGACGCGCTCGAGTAAATCAAGGTCACGATTTTTTTTTGCATTTTCAAAAATCGGCCTTGACTGATGGTCGCTTCCAAATCGTCAGTCTTTAAAATAGGAGCTACTTGGTGACTGTTTTTTTTTACATTTTTGAAACCCTGTAGACGCTCCCCCCACCGCTGAAGGGGAAAATATCACATAACCTTTTTTTCTTTATTCCACCTAATCTTCAAATTCCAGTAGGTCCCAAAGACGCTCGAGTAACTACAAATTTAGCATCATTGCCTCCCCTACCATAATAATTAACTCCTACGCTCCTCGTTTTGTTTAGATGCGACGCTCGAACTGTGGCAGTCGGTCGACTGGCTAGCTCGACCGGCCAGCTCGGAATGCACGGGCCAGGTCAGCAATGCAGCGGAGCCAGGCGATGCGCTGCCGAAGGTCGCGCGTTCAGGCCTTGTATGCTGAAGCGATCGAGCGCTGGAATAGCAACGATGCAAGCGGCTTTTGATTAAAAGGGCAATGCAGGATGCGCATGGGCAGCTATAGTTATAGAATATAGGTTGTTTACGACTATTTTATAAAGTTATTCGCTATGGATGATTAGAATTGGTTTGATGAATTTATTTAAGCTGAAATAAGGATGATGCTGAAATGATGGATGACTGAGGCAGCTTAAGCAGAATTTGGAAAAAGTACTTTATATTATTGTAATATTGTTTTAGAATGAGTGAAAATGCGATAGAATAGGTAATAAGCGCTGTATATCAGAGAGATAGTATGAAACTGTAGCTGTAAAGAATGAATTCCGTGCTGGAATGATGCAAGCGCGCTGATTTATTATTTACGCCCAAGGATTAGCCTTGGGAATAAAAGCATTTTTTTTTATGCCACTAGTGACAACTAGGCAAGCGGGTCACCTGATGTTAAGTAACTACCGTCGCCTATAGACATTAGAAATACCAGCGGGATTGCCAACGTGTTGAACACCTTGCCTTAAGGGCAACTGGCTCTCAAGTGCATTCCGGCAGCTGCACTTGAGATTGAGAGCCAGTTCCCAACTAGGCTTTGTGTGCTTACCACCTTTGGCCACATCATCACTTACCATGGTGAAATTGTGGTCAAACACAAGCTTATCCAGAATAAAAATAAAAAAATACCTCCAAGGCCCTTGACAGGCACACCAAAAGCCTTCCGAAGTGAAGACTCACTGAAGAATTCTTCTTGGATCTCCTAGCCTTGCTAAAGTTCTGGACAGGCCCAGCATAAGCCCACCGAAGTAGGTAGCGGTTGACCTTTGTCCGGCGTTTTTCGTTCGTTTGAAAATCCTGTAACTTCTCGATGGAAAACGAGGATTGCAGGTCCTGTCACGGTCGCCAATTTGTTCCTTACAGGACTAAATGAAAAATATGATGTTGTATTTAAACTTATTTAACTACTTCAAACATAAAGAATACATATAACGCAAGTATATAGGAGCGCGAAGTGTGTTTACGCTTTAGCTTGCCGACGGACGACCAAGGAACATATTTACTCCTAGCGGAGCTGACTTCTGAATCAAGAATTCAAGAGTGAATGGTTCGCAAAGCAGGGCGCGCACCTACTTCACTTCTATGTATATGAAACAAAGTCGGGTTTGTTCCTATGGTTCCTACACTTATAACTCGAGAACGGCTGAACGGATTTTAATTATCTTTGATTTGTTGTATTTGTCAGAATAATTGAGAAGTGTGAGAGTAACTATTAAAAAATACAAAAAATTCACAATAAAAAGAATAATGACGAAAATTATTTTTGTCATACATTTATTATAAAACGACGTCTAGAGATCGGACTTGACAGATGGTTTAGATTCACAAATTGGACCTGGTAGGTGGCGCTGGAGTCGGGTTCTAAGTTTTGTTTTAATTTCAGGGCAGGACAACGTCTGCCGGGCCCACTAGTATAGTAGGTACCTATAATAAAAACAATGTTGCTTCACGCTGTCTGTCTGTCCCTATGTACGCTCAGATCTTTAAAAATTCGCAACGGATTTTCATGCGTTTTTTTTTAATAAATAGAGTGATTCAGGAGAAATGTTTTAGTAAATAATTTGTCAAGCTTTTCTATACATTGGCTAAAATATAATGATATTGAGTAATCGTAAAATAATTACGGACGCGAGAATAAAATTCAAGCGCCTAAATAATAAAGTTGAGCAAATTTTGTGTTCTACGCAAGAAAAGGCGCGAGCAATAGCTATGTTTGGATTATTTTAAATATCCCGCCAGAACTGGAAAAAACGAATCAGCGCCAAAATCATATACCTAGACCATGCGGGCGGAAAGCTAGTAGGTATATTATAATAATCTATATATATAAAAGTAGAAGTCCTGACTGATCTATCAACGCCCAGCCTAAACCCTTAGACCTAGAAAGCAGATTTTTTTCCCAGGTGTTGTTTTTAAAACTTGACGGAGGAATAAGAACGGATTTTTCGAAATTCAACCTTTAAGGGCGGTGAAAAAGGGGTTGAAAGTTTGTATGAAAGTCGGTCATTTTTGAAGCTAGAATCATGAAACTTCGTTTTAAGACTATCCATTAAAAATAAAGAAACTCGTGTATCAGCGTTATATAAATTTATACCCCTGAGTGGGTGAAACGGGGGTTGAAAGTTTGTATGGAAGTCCGCGATTTTTTAAGCTATAACCATGAAACTTTGTTTTTAGACTAACAATTAAAAATAAAGAAACACGTATTTTAGCGTTTTCTAAAATTCAACCCTTAAGGGGGTAAAAAATTTGTAGGGAAGTCGCATCATTTTTGAAGCTAGAACCATGAAACTTTGTTTTTAGACTAACAATTAAAAATAAAGAAACACGTGTCATCTCGATTTTTTAGCGTTTCCGTTTTTTGGTATGAAAAATGAGAAGGACTGACTCATCAACGCCCAGTGTTATACCTAGAAAGCTGATTTTTTTCACAGGTAATGTTTTTAAGATGTAGACGAGGATTAAAAAAGATTTTTTGAAATTCAATCTCAAAGGATACGCGGGTAACCACGGGGCGGAAAGCTAGTATGCTATAAGACACGAGCGAATTCTAAAACTTCGGACCCCGCCCAGAATAGTACCTACAAATTGACAAGGAGTGGAGTCAGTTGTGCACAGAATAAAACTAAACTTAGTTTGACTAAAAATAGTGTTGCCTCTATCATCTTCATAGAGTGCGAAAGGGATGGAATTACTTTTAGTTCTGTCAAATCAAGTTTAGTTTTGTGCTCATATTTGTGTGTATTATTTGCGGTATTCTTTCACTATTATCATCAAGCGAACAAAAAAACATTCTAAATATCATATAAAATATTAATATGCAATTATGGCAGCCCTGTTCCCATCTGTATCGCCCAGTTCGTGTACAAATGTTGCCATATAGAAGCCGGTCGTGCCATATCGTGGGACATAGTCGTAATTATAGGTAAAAGCTTGGTACCGCTTACCACGAGCACACGACCTTTTTTGGAAACTGTATTCGGTATTATGCAACTTTATAAACTGTTTAGTTCTAACAATAAATTGTGAATCTTTATTGGTGATACTAAATATTAAATCCTAGAATTTATTCAGTATGATTTGCTACAATTCATAGTAGTTGGTTTCTATTTGGTTGCGTTTTGCTGGCCCGATTGGGGTGTAGGGGAGCTATTTTCTGTGAAAGCTACCTTCTTCTCTCCTTCGGAAAAAAATCTTGCCTCGCAAATGGGACAGTCATGCCAAAACTTTAATTCACTTGCAATCTTGGATTTCAAATCGTGTTGTGACAGTGTTGCAAAATCAAAAAATATATTAACATTCTTATTTTATTTTAGAATGACTAAATTCGAGTTGTATTTACAGATAATTAATTTAGTCAGGCATTCATCAATAATAAACCTAGATTACAGTTATTACTAATATTAATAACTAATTAGGTATTAAAAATTGGTTAAGAATGCATTGCTCTCAGTCTATTGTCTATGGTAGCTCCTGCGCTTCGTGCACAGAGGACGAATTCGTGATCGTGATCGCGTTCGTGAAGGAGAAAGGTGACCTGCCTACCTTGACGCCACCCTCTTTTGGATATGTGGATCGGAGAATTCGGAGTCAGCAGCATGGTTTTTGTACCTACTGTAACTGGATGTTGTAATTATCTATTTAACATATGTATTTACAAAAAAGTTGTCTAAGTATTATATCAGTCATCTGGTTTCCATATTACAAGCTCTGCTTAGTTTGCGATCAGATAGCCGTGTGTGAAAAATGTCCGAGGATATTTATATTGAATTTAGCTTAGAAGCGGGAAGCCACTGGATGCGAGTAGCGCAAGACCGGTCATCGTGGAGATCCTTGGGGGAGGCCTTTGTCCAGCAGTGGACGTCTTCCAGCTGATATGATGATGATGATAGCTTAGAAGCATGAGAATTCAAGTAATTAAATTTTAAGTGAATATATATTCAATTCGATATTTTTAAAAAGTTTTCTTTTTCTTTCCCCAATACATAACTATCTGTCTCGATGTATTTGAGTCGAATGTTCTCTGGTAGCTCATTTATAATTTTAGGCAACAGGTACTAAATGTAAATGAATGTGACTACGAGGCAGGTGGTTCACCTGATGGTAAGTGACTACCGTCGCCTATAGACATTAGCAATACCAAGGGGATTGCCAATGTATTGTACACCTTATGACAAAGCAATGCCTCTCAAGTGCAACTGCCGGAACACACCAACAGGTGCTTGACGAGTTGAGGGTGGTAGCCAGCCAGTCGGGTACTACAAAGCGGTACCAGCGCGCTGTGGTATCCTCACGATGTTTTCCTTCACCGAATGCTCTAGCTCATTGTAGAATTACATTCACAGTATAAAGATTTTTTCAGATGTTTTCCGATAATGTTGTTTTTTTTTTCTGATGTAGCAACAAATTTATCGTTTTCGGATTTTTTTCCTTTACTTGTACCTACTACATGACATTGCTTATTGCCGAATTTCATGTTCTAGGTATCCTATAAATTTTGATTTCCTTGCTTTTGGGGCATAAATAGCCATATCTTTTATTTAAAGTTTACTTAAAAGTTTGATTTGTTCACAGCTTCAAGGGACTGTAGACCTGAGTATATCGTTTTAATTTCAACTCGATACCTCCACGCGTTCTCGATATAAAAGGCGTTGACAGACAGACGGACGGACAAAGTGATCCTATAAGGGTTCCGATTTTTTGGTACGGAACCCTAAAAACGAATTAACCAATCTTAGAACTATGAGTTCTAAGAGCAATGTTTGACCTCGATATTGGGATGAGTCTGCCAAGCATATTGCAATATGACCTAAATATTTTTAACGTTTGAACTCCTAAAATAGCGTTCTTTTGTTTAGATTTCACGTTTCAACCGATGATAGTTCAATGGTAAACGTTACCGTCACAAACAAGGTGATCGAATCATTGTCCATACTAGCTTAAAAAAACAAGTAGGCTTGAATGATGATTGTCTGGACTCGAACCGGTGTCTTTTGGTGTTAAACCTTACTTTATAGATGGTTGCGAAATTTACCATCGTATTCTAATGATATTGTAGCAGTTTTTCATTGCCAGAAAATATTGATAAAACGACCTTTTCTAAAAATGAAACCTAGCTAGTTCGATTTATCGCCCCCGAAACCCCCTGCATACAAAATTTCATGAAAATCGTTGGAGCTGTTTCCGAGATTCAGATTATATATTTATATACAAGAATTATAGAAGAAGTTATTGAACGAAATTCCAGAAATACTTATTGCAGCTTGTTAAAACTTACCAAAGACAAAACAAGACTTAAAAAGTTTAAAAAGAAATCTCAAATTTCATAGCCTGTCGCGAGGTGAACGTAATAACACGGTAAAATAAAGAATGATGTATCACAACGTAGTGTGGGACAAAATACGATATTTCTATCGATTGTTTTACCCGATCGCCCCTTTCGTCCGATGTCTTTAAAAAAATTCAAAAGGAAAAAGAAAATGAGATATTCCTGTAATATTTTTGATTACAAACTTCCGATCGATATGGCATAATGTTAAATTATTTGAAAAAAAAAATTAAGATGATACATTTTCATTTTTTTTCAAATACTCTTTTCTTATTAAATTACTACAAAACATTTGTTGTAATACTTAAAACCTTCTTCTTCTTCTTTAGGTGCCATCTCCTACCGGAGGTCGGCTATCGTTAAGGCTATCTTTATCTTGGAAACAGCTGCGCGGAATAAGGATCTGGTGCTCAAGTTAAACCACGATCTGAGGTTTTTGAGCCACGATGTACGCCTTCTTCCAGGTGGTCGCTTTCCCTGAATTTTCCCCTGTAAACTTAAAACCTTAGAAAAACTAAAATATCGATAAATCAGTTTGGACACAACACTACGAGACATACGAATGTTATGACGGCTGATTTTTTATTATTTATAAATAAAATACTTGTTTCGCTCGCCGTGTGCATAAAGAGCTATTGGACATGAGAAAAATTGCAATGCATTAGTACTGTCGAGCGAAAACTTACTGGCGAGAATTATCATCATAATATTAACCTGTCAGTTCTTTCTTGGGACAATCGAGGTTTCAGAGTCCGCACCATTGATTCTTGATTCTCAAATGGGACAATCGGGACGATGACATTTACTTGAAAACTGTGCGCGAGTTGATGAGTTGTTTGACAGGTTAATGTCGCGAGTTAACAGATTAATACGTGAAGAAAAAACTTTGTACCCCTTTTTACGAAAATTACGCGGACGGAGGAGTATGAAATTTGGCACAGTTAAAGTTTATATGGAGAAGGAGCGTGGAATGCAAATATTTTTATATAATATGCTTTAGAAATAAATTAAATTCATAAAAAAAACAACACACACACACACTACCACGTGTTTGACACGCACACATATCCTCCTCTGTATGTCAACCGATTAACTTTTTTTATTGAATGTTGAAGTTACAGTTACTAAAAACTTTTTGGTCGAATTTAGATCAGAGGGAGAGAGATCTCTGATACAAATATATTATCTTCAATAAAGTTGGAATCGCACATTTCCAAGGGATCTTATGTTTTCACATGTTTTCAGCCATTATGCAGCCGAGTTGTAACAAACAGATGCACAAATTTTCACATTCATAATATTAGTACCTAGGAAGTTAAATTTACAGCCGCGTGAAAGTATACTATATCAGTCATACATTAAACTGTCCCAATAAGAAAAAAATATTAATTTATTTAAAAATCTGGCCAAGTGCGCGTCGGACTCCCGCACGAAGGGTTCCGTAGAAAAGGCAAAAAGATCACGTTTGTTGTATGGGAAATAAATATAAATTAATTTTATTATTTATTATTAAAGTAAAAATACAACTCAGTGGTAAGTGACGTCGAATACCGTGGTGAAGGTCGTAGGTTCGAATCCTACAATGAGCTTGAGCTTTCGGTGAAGGAAAACATCGTGAGGAAACCATAGCTCGGTGGTAGGGTACTTTGGCTGGCTACCACCCTCAAGTTGAAAATCTGTCGCCAAAACACCTATCGGTGTGTTCCGACAGCTGCACTTGAGAGCCACTTGCCATCTAGGCTTTGTGTGCTTACCACCTTCGGCCACATCATCACTTACCATGGTGAGATTGTGGTCAAACACAAGCCTATCCAGAATAAAAAAAATAAAAAAAATACTGAGTATTTTGTGAAAATTTCAAGTGCCTACCTGTTGCCATTATTGATATTGAGCAAAAAAGGGCCAAAAAAGGACCAAAAAAGGGCAAACAAATCGCGTTTGTTCTATGGGAGCCCCCCTTAAATATTTATTTTATTTTGTTTTTAGTATTTGTTGTTATAGCGGCAACAGAAATACAAAATTTGTGAATTTTTCAAATATCTAGCTATCGCGGTTCTTGAGATACAGCCTGGTGACAGACAGACGGATGGACAGAGAGTGAAGTCTTAGTAATTTGGGGTCCCGTTTTTACCCTTAAACGGGTACGGAACCCTAAAAAAAAACAGATTGTGTTGACGAGTGTACCGGTGGTACCGGCGAGTGGCGTGCGCGAATTTCTTCCAGCCACGCAACTATCGGACGCTATGACGTCATTTAGTACGCAATGATGTACATGACACACATTTGTTATGGATTTCGATTCTTTTCTGTTTTTCTTTTATGGCGTCGGATACCGTTATTGTAAAATCTACAGTTTGTCAGCCAACTGACGTCATGACCGCTAAATCCAGCGTTTTCGTCAAATTACGCGCGAAATTTGAAAATGTTAAATTTAAATGCAGTTTTATGGCACTTATCGATTGATTAAAATTTTTATGTTTTTTTTTGTGGTTTATCAGCACTTTAGAATCTAATTGAGACACTTTTCAAAAATTAGTGTAATACCCTATTGTCACAGTGGAGGTTATGTGTTCCAACTCATTTGAGTTACAAAGATTTATTTACTAAATAAAATAAATTCAAAAGGTGGCGAGAGTGTAATTGTTAAAAGAATTTCAATAAATTTTTATATTCTAGGATATGATATGTGGCAGAGCGATTGTGAAAGCTAAAAAACGTTGTGATTGATTTTTTACAGCTGTTTTTTTACAACTGATTTATTTACTAAATAAAATAAATTCAAAAGGTGGCGAGAGTGTAATTGTTAAAAGAATTTCAATAAATTTTTATATTCTAGGATATGATATGTGGCAGAGCGATTGTGAAAGCTAAAAAACGTTGTTATTGATTTTTTACAGCTGTTTTTCATATTAAATATTGGTGTAGGTAGTGTACCTACTTCAAAAGCCACAAACAGGAATAAAACGTGATATTATTTTAACCTGAGATAGGATCCTAGCGTATCTACATAAAGTTTTAATTAAATTAATAAATTAAATTAATAAAAAAACGTGTAAATTTTTTGCATGACCATCGATATCGATATATCGACTAATATCGACATGGCACTATAAAATTGTTCCTTTTTGTTGTTTCTGACCGCTTCTCTCGCTTCAAATATCATATAGGTACAATCCCGTGAGTAGATTTATGTAAGTCTACAATTCTAGATTATACTTTACTGAGAATCATCAGGCGGTTTATGCGTTAATTGGATACAATCAAACCATCAGCGGCGATTAGGTACCCAACTATCATTCTTACAACCTACGAATATTTATTACTTATTTGTAGCTTTAAAACGTAGTGATTATATACTCTTTGCTTACAACCATAAAAAAATTATTGATATCAACAGGAATAGTTTTTTTAAACGTTTTTGGCTTGGTAATTAGACCTTTAAGCCATTTCTTTTTATTTTATGTGTTCTTCTTTTATGTTAAAGTCACGTTATATTGTCACATTCACTGTTAAGTATAGTCCTAATTTAAGTGCACAAGAGAAGTTAAATGAAATGAAAGCGTGTACCTATCGTGACTTTTCAAGTCCAAAAAGTCTGTGAAAAATTTTAATGGAACGGCCACCAATTTCCCTTTTTTATTTTTCTTACATTGGATAATTTTGGATTTGACTGCAATCTCGCCATGGTAAGTAATGATGTGGCCGTACGTTGCACACAAGTCCTGACCTAGATAGAAACTGGCTCTCAAGTGCAGCTGTCGGACGGAACACATCGATAGGTGTTTGGACCTTATGCTGCGGACTGACACTACGGAGGACAGTAGCTAGTACCCAATCAATTATCAGGTTTATTAATTTAAGGTGATAGTGGGACTAGTGGGTTCGAATTCTACAATGAGCTGGAGAATCGGTGAAGGAAATCATCGTGAGGAAACCACAGCACGGTGGTAGGGTACTTTGTAGTACTCGACTGGCTGACTACCACACACAAGTTGAAAATCTTATTATATATACATAGGTTATAAAAATGTTGTTTATTTAATATTGTGAAAAAAAAACAATTATATAGGTATAGTATATACATAGATTTAGATATAGGTAGTCACAGATTATATCGTTTTGTCAATTTCTTGCATGAAATAAAAGGCTTTTTTATTTTTATTTTATTTTATTAATTGCATTTGAGACCCAGAGAGTAAAAGTTTGTCAACACATTGGCAAGCCCCTGGTACCGCCTGCTGACGCCGCCTGTATATGATTCAAAAGTACCAATGGTGAATAGTCCACTTATTATGGCAAGCGTCGGACGGGTCATATCTCAAGCGACGCGACGCTGCAAGCGATTGCCATGATCGCGCAGAGCGGTGCAAGTTACAACATGCTAGCGGGAAGATATGTTGTGGCCTAGCTTCTTGAATGGCAGAAGATGCGTTTTTTACACAATAGGGTATTTGAAACGTTTTAGAAAAGTATCTAAAATTGTTAATTATATCATAATACATTTGTGAATTTATCTATTTTCTTTAAAAAATACCATCAAAGTTTATATTAAAAAGGCCACTAAAACGCTAAGACGCCATAATGGCTAGGTCACGTGATACCATGACGTCAACTGCTCGTAAACAAACTTTTAGATGTCAAAATATCTTTCATAGCTTCACGCCTTACCTACTGTTTACGAGCAGGTGACGTCACACTCAGAATCGGCCAGTACCTACCGAGCGTTTTCAATCACGTGGTCAAACATGAAAATTTAATCACTTTTTTTTCTTATATATCCTGTGCAAAGTCTTACAATTATATGGCATTGGGATGAGATTTCAACGGCAATCTTCGGAAAATATCGATTCGCTTTGATTCGCAGCAAGACTTATTCATCGTAGAGAGTCGTAGAGAGATCATCCTCATCAGATTTTAACACCATATAATTAACTGTGATAAATTTTCAATAGTTATCATCATAAAATGTCAAGTGGCGTAGGTGCGTAATTTTTTTGTTAATTAATAAAAAAATCTAAAGTTTATTTTTATTGACCTAAAAATTCTAATGAAAGAAATACAATTTATCTATAAAATATAAATCGCTCATCGCTCTTACGTTGGACGGTGTCTTGAAGCACCGCGGCTCGGGGCTGCCAAATCGTCGAAAAAATACAGGGGGCAAGACATCAGGGCTGTCACAAGGTATTTTTAAAATTTTATAACGTTGTCGCCTAGTTTAATAGCTATTCCTAGATTATGTTTCTGTTTTTGAATTAAAAAAAAAACCTTTCATAGGGTCTCCTAGCCAGCTTTCGCAGGGTCCGCGAAAGACAACGATGGTTGTGCGTTAATAGGTCAGTCAGCGACAGAAATTTTATCTGTAGGTATAGAGTCAATCTTAGATTTCCAAAAGATGATTTTAAGGCGATGATAGCTCAGTGTTAGTGACGTCGAATACGGCGGCGAGGTTCGAATCCTATAACGAGCTTGAGCTTTCGTTGAAGAAAAACATCGTGAGGAAACCACAGCACGGTGCTAGGGTACTTTGTACCGACTGGCTGGCTACCACCCTCAAGTTGAAAATTTGTCGCCAAGCACCTGTTGGTGTGTTCCGGCAATTGCACTTGAGAGCCAGTTTGCCTTTATGACATTGTAATAATGTGTACAACACATTGGCAATCCCCAATGGGATTGCTAATATAGGCGACGGTAGCCACTTACCATCAGGTGAGCCGCCTGCCTCGTTGTCGCTTGTGACATAAAAAATAGATGCAATCTTGATGTAGGTATATAAAACTATGAAGTGCCATCCCTAAAGCCAATGCACCGTGACTTCATCAATTGTGCATCTCCCTGCGTGTGACAGCTCAACCGACTGCGCACAAGTGGAGTGTAGTTCTTGACACTTTTATAGTCTACGTACCTGAATATTGAGGCAAACCGATTTACATAATATTTTAAAATGTAGAATTTAGAGATAAGTTTTGATTTCGTTGGAAATATCATGGTGGTATGAATGGAGCAAAAATACTAACCAAAAATCCTTACATACTTACCTACATAGTATTAAACAGAGTCGCTTTCCGCGTCTGTTTATCCGCTAACTCCTAAACCACGCAACGGATTTTCATACGGCTTTCACTATCATTTAGAGGGTTTCTTTCGGAAGGTTTATACTTATGTATAATAAGTGTATATTATAGTAGAGACAAATCGAGAATTTCAATGTTTTGTAATGTGATGTCGTTCAGTGAAGTGGGCGGGAGACGGCTAGAATTAAATAAACAAAAATATAAAATATTAAAAAAAACCTTGACGTTTTCGTGTTTTCCACAGTCATAATCATAAAGTCTTTAGTATATAATGTATTATCTATGGTCATAATCGTAAAGTTCGTCGGTGACTTTTTGGCGGGAACTTGCGAAGTGATGTTGTGTTTTCGTTTTATTTTCATTAAATTCGTGTATTTTGAGTTTTATTGAATAATTTCGGTGGTGTTTTGTCCAATAAAGATCAATGTAAGTGCACAAGTGAAGTGAAATGAAATGAAAGCGTGTATCGTGACTTTCCAGGTTGTCCCAAAAAGTCCATGAAATGTTTTAGTGGAATAGCCGCCAATTTCACTAAAATTAGACCGGACTTGTACGGACGAGGACTAGACTTTACAGTGAAAGTGAAAATAAAACGTGACTAAACATAAAAGATGAATATTTAAAATAAAGAAATGGCTTAAAGGTCACGCTACCAGGCCAAAAATCTTCTTAAAAAAAAAAAAAGTTCGTCGGTGACTTTTTGGCGGGAACTTGCGAAGTGATGTTGTGTTTTCGTTTTATTTTCATTAAATTCGTGTATTTTGAGTTTTATTGAATAATTTCGGTGGTATTTTGTCCAATAAAGATCAATGTAAGTGCACAAGTGAAGTGAAATGAAATGAAAGCGTGTATCGTGACTTTCCAGGTTGTCCCAAAAAGTCCATGAAATGTTTTAGTGGAATAGCCGCCAATTTCACTAAAATTAGACCGGACTTGTACGGACGAGAACTAGACTTTACAGTGAAAGTGACAATAAAACGTGACTAAACATAAAATATTAATATTTAAAATAAAGAAATGGCTTAAAGGTCTCGATACCAAGCCAAAAATCTTCTTAAAAAAAAAAAAAGTTCGTCGGTCGAGAACGTACATTGAGGTTGACTACTTCCGACCATTTGCTTGCAATATAAAAACTGCAGTTCAATAAGCAGGAATGTTTATGTACCTCATGGATTTTAAAAGTAATTTTAGGTTTAAATTTATAGGGTGACCTATTATACTACAGAATATTCGTTATCATGATGTCACAAACACATTTAGTCATTGTGCGACATCTATTGTTAAGGAGATTAAGTAATGGAAGATATGGAAACGGAAAATTTAAAAGCGCCATCTATGGCTGAGTAGCTAGTACTTACTTGCAAGTTGTATTTAGAGCCACCAACTTTTTAAACTTTGTTACCAAAAATAGCTAAGGCTTAAGTATATTTTTAAATTAATATTCATATATTTAATTTAATATTAACATTTCATCGTACTACTATTTCAAATTACTTATAATTTACGATTCCATAAACTACAACGTGATCAAGCGTCCATAGATGGCATTATTATGACCCGTGTTCCGACATCCTATACCTTTACCATGGGTTTGCTTTGAGTTCTTTGTAGTGCTTAGCAAAGAGGATAAAAACACTACGTTTTATGCTTAGTGTGAGTAAAGTGAATGTAACCGCTACGCTTCAGGGTGAGTTTTAAATTTTACTAAACGCTATGAACGCGTCTGCGATTACGAAAACTTGTTAGAAATTACTTCCATTCGTATTCAGCAAGAGGCGCTGTGCCAATTCCTATATATAGATAGATAGAGAAATATCGTAAACGCAAACGCTTTTAGTACTTGGTCGTAACATCAAAAACTCGAACTCGGCACTTTGGTTTCGTAATTCATTTGCCAGAGAATATCGTTACCAACTTTGTATGAAAAACTGTGATGCCACTACTGTCCGTTAGAGGCGCTGCACAAATATTCAACAAACACAAATCGACGTTACTTGAGCAAACTCAAAACTGACCAAGTTATAAGACGAACAGTTGAGTTATTTTAAGTTGTTATAAAATATTTTATGTTACTATTAAATAAATTTCAGGGCTGACCATTGAACTTGGCACCCATTTAGATCTCACTTCCTTTGTCGTTGAAGTCAACAACCAAGGCAAATATTATATCATAATATTGAACTTGGCTGTCATTTCACTTTCACATTTATGTATTTATTTGATGGGATATAGTTTAAAAAAAAATACATTTTAACATTGTTTAATTTTATTTTCAAATGGTACATTACAATTTTCTATAAAAGTGCAACATATTTTTCAAAAAGTTTCAAATGTTCCTTTGTACGTTGCTCGTTCGTCAGTCTGTGCAATTGAACTTCCCCTTTCGGTGTTAACAGTGCCTAAAAATTGAAACTATCATTTAGTAATTGTAAAAAAAAAGGTAAAGATTGACAAAAAACACATGGTTATATAATAAAGCTCGGTAAAATGAATTCCTAATTATTTCATTATTTATATTGAATATTTTTTATTACTACTATTATTAAATAATACGCCTTGAGTGCTAGACAACAACTGACTTTATTCAAGTACCCTAGATTACCTACAACAGGTACCATGAACGGTGATTGTTCACAAAGCCCTGAAGGAAACTGTCAAGTGCAGCTACTGCAATACACTTTAAGTACTTGATAACAGGCTTTTAAATTGAAAATGGTAGGGCTATAGCGCCACAGGACATGGACACGTCGGTTTTTCTTGAGTCCGGGTAAAATTATCGATATTTAACTACGTATTTAAAAAATATTATGTAATAATCAGTTATCTGGTTTCCATAGTACAACCTTCCCTTCGTTTTGAATCAGATTACCGCGTGTAAAGAATGTCTAGTATATTAATATTTTTATTCAAAATACTTTACCAGTATAGAATCCGCCGCAGCATATGCAACGGCTGCCTTATCACTAACATATTTTGCGTATATGTCGCTGAAAGTGAGATCCCACGCAACGACCGCTCCCTCGCGGAGTATCGTGAATATATAGCAGGGGTGTACGCGGGACCATACAAGGCCGGTCACTGATATCTATAAATTTAGAAAAATGTTGCCAGCATATTTTTCTTGTATGTACCAAAGAGTTTGTTTATTTGTCCATAACTTTACTAACTTTATGATATAGCTAATACGATAGAGAACAAACGAATGATAACAAAAATATAATGAACCTTGTTGATTACGTAGCTATAAAGAAAAGGATTTCGTAAATACTTTTATGACTATATGTAATTTTTATAAAAGAACGAACCCACCAAAATCATATTTTTTTAAATCTGGATAAGTTTGTATTAGCTCTCAAAATCTCACCATGGTAAGTGATGGTGTGGCTGAAGGTGGTAAGCACACAAAGCCTAGATGGAAACTGGCTCTCAAGTGCAGCTGTCGGAACACACCGATAGGTGCTTGGCGACGGATTTTCAACTTGAGGGTATTTAAACACAACTTACCCTCATCGCCATCTGTATTCCACTAAGACTGTGATTGGGACTCCGCACAGAAACACTGCTGATGTACCTGCCTTTATGATCAGCATTACATCGTTCTGCTTCTTGACTTTGAGGACCGTTCCTGAAATACACCATATTGCCATTCATAGATTCTAATTCATAAATACTACCGTATATTGCTTGATCAATCGATACTGACCTACAGTCCAGTGTAAGTAGAACCCTGTTTTCGTTTAAAGAACACAAATTAACGGTCCCAGAATCAGTGGCTGCCAGGAAGTAGGGTAAACCGTGGGGTGATACTTCGAGACAGGTAACTGAAGATGTATCACCTGTTTTGATATCAAAGTTATTATTATTAATGTTAAATAAGTAAAATTGTCATGATTTAATTTCGAACTCCGTTAAGCTAATTTGTATAAATAAAAGTGTATTACTTACTTGCAACACAAAACGTGTCAACTTTAACAGCCCCTAAACTTCTCCTACAGCATAACACTTCCCCAAAGTTTTTAGCTACCAAATAATTATCTTCATTATTCAATCTCATTATTTTCATATCGTTACAAACTAAACCGTTTTCCCAATTTTTTAAAACACTTTTCTCTGCTTGTAACATTTTTCTTTTACTAGCACTGACTGGTCTATCAGGGTAATTTTCAAATTTCGAAACGGCAGTTTTTGGCCGAGTAATTTCTTTTATCAAAATCCTTTCTGATTTCCGCTTAGACAACCTCCTTTTTGCTGCGTTCAGATTGAAATTGTTGCATTCCACTATATCTCTCGTTGTTACATCATAATGTTGTAATAAAGGAATTGTTTGTTTTTTTTCTAGTTTTAATTTAGACCAGAAAGCTTTCCCTATATCATGTTGACTCGCTTTTGATTTGTCCTGAACTATTAACCATATTGTTAAAATTCCCAAACGCTGTAGTGTGATAACCTGTTGAATGAAAAAGTCATAAATGTTTGATTTACAAGCAATATAATGACTTTTAGCCATTAGCTAGTTTTCTACTTTATAACGGAAGTATAGTTTGACGAACTCCGTAAAAGATGGTACCTATCAGAGAGAAAGATTAAACTTTTCTTACCTGGCCAAGGATTCTTCGGCCTTCCAGCCTCGTCGTGATTGCTTCACCAGACATCTCTAGACCAACTATACAGTCAGTAACATCACTATTGTATACGTTTGAGGCACTACTTGTAAAGGCGCAAGCTTGTAATGCGTGTTCAATTTGGGGCTGTAACAAAACTGATGCTGTATAAATATATAGATTTGGTTTGAAAACTAATTATTATCACTATTTGCTGATATTATTAATTAACGACAATCGCAGGACAAATCATAGATTTAGTAAAACCTACCAGTTCACAACCTACACCACTGTTCTTTAAATTCCACTCTCTATCTTTTTCCATTTGTGTGTGTTGTTCTAACGATACATTTGCGAAATCTACATTTTTCTCATCTACAGTAACTCCTCGCCATGTTGCTTCCTCTGATAAATCCCAGAGGTGTATTGACCTGAAATTGTATAGTGTAATGTTATTGAATTAGTACATAAAATCTACCAAAATAGTAGAAAATTATTGAAGACTGATATACCTATCTTCCAAGGCAGCTACGAAAAGTCCATCAGTATTACCTCTGAATCGAGCAATTTTTACATCATCAATTGCTACCAAAATTTTGATGGGATCGCATCTGGTAATTCTTACATCCCATAGACAAATTATACAATTCCGTTCAATAATCTTCTGAACTTTCAAATGAACAGTCATCAGCAAATTGCTTTTAGTCTCCGAAAAATATACTTGTGTAATTTTTGAGAATTTCAAAACAGATAGTTTTTCATCTGAAGCGTTAGTTGATAAAGTTACATAACCTTTACTAAAAGGATATTTGGAAGAATTACCTAAATCAGTCAACTCTGAATTACCCGTATTTGAACTTAAAACATTACTTATTCTACTTTCAAATTTTTTCAAAAATTTTCTTAATCTATCATGATTAAATTCGTTATTATTTATTTTTGAATCATAATTTTTATAGGGCAACATTTCACAGGAACCGACACCATCTTTCTGTTCCAAATATACTCTCAATGGATTGCTCTTATAATTTAAATCCACGTTTATCTTATTGTTTATCTCATCATCCTTATTTTGTTTTAAAAACGTGAATTTTGTAAGGTAATCTTCGTTGTTTTTGTTTGATTTTATCGATAAATCGCCAGTGTTTAAATAAATGTCACTATTTGAAAATTCTACAGGATTCTGTGTCCATTTATTATTATAATCAATTTCATCTGTTTGCACATCTTGAGTTACACCGTCATCAAACGTTTGAACCGCAGTTTGTGTATAATTCGATCGCCCAAATGTCGCCATATACAAATCGTAGGAAATAGGCTTAATTTCAAATAAAGAATACGACATTTCATGTAAAGTAATCATGGCAAGAAGGTCTTTAGCTCGTTGCTTCAAATTCTCATTTATCCTGCGCTTACGTTTATTTTCTTTTGATTTCGTGAAGTCTATAAAAAGCGGCCTGAAATAATTCGATAGAAAAATAGGACAATTAAAATGCGTTTTAATTTCGTGGTCAGAGAATTTGATTCCTCCTGATTACAGAAATAAAAAGATATACCGGGTGATTTTTTTTACCGTCTTGATAATAACATGGTGTGTTATGTTTGTGGAATAGAATCTATGGACGTTAATATTTGTGTACTAGCATTTCGGTTATTAAAGTTCAGAAAATCCAATAAAATACATAAAAAGATAACATTCTACACGGCGCGGCGGCGCGTGCGTAATAGTAAATAAAATAGGTGCCTACACTGCCTATTACTAACAAGAACGGGATCGCGCATGAATGAAGTGCGAGCGAAATAGATAGCGTCAGTACCTACGCATTTCTACCGTTGCGGTTTAACAAACTGTTATTTTAGAGATTTCGATCTTCCCTTCATACTTTTAAGGGTTTAGGACCATCTAACATGCTGTAGTTGTGTTACATGTTAAACTTTATCATTACCTACTCATAACATTATTTGTCAGAACGAATAAAATAGTTGATACCTACAAGATTATACGTTAACTACAACTACAACATACTAGGCGTATTTAAAAGATTGAAATCAACTTATTTACAAATTACACTGATAATGACAAAATAATTAAGTACCTTTTAGCGATATCGCAGTAATTGTTCAAAGTGTCCACCGTTTCTCTCGTTTGTTAAACTACGAAGGGTGTTTCTATCACTTTTTAAAATATTAAAAGCGTCTATTATGCGATGTTTTAACACACTGACACTGCGAGCTTCTTCAGTGTACACCAACCGTTTTAGTTCGGCCCACAAATAAGTCCAAAGGGGTTAGGTCTGGCAGTTCACAGGTCCCCCGCGACCTATCCACCTGCCACTGAACTGACTGTCCAGATACTCGCGCACCGATCTTTTGTAAAGGGCTGGACAGTTGATACGTATTCAAAATCAAAGTAGTGCTGGGAATTTGCGGATCCGGAATAACCTGCCGGCGAAGAGATTGAAGATGTTGTGGTTCTGTATACATTCGCCTTGCACCATCTAAGCTTTCACCAGACATGATATAACACTGCACCATTGCTGAATACTCTACATTGTTGTATTCCTACATGTTTACGGTAATATCACAGCGAGCGCGAGCGACAGAAGGTAATGTAAACAATGCGAATAGATGACGTAGGTAACAAACACGACGTCACGGAATGCCTAATTGCAGGCGACTGCGCGGGCGGCGGGCGGTGGATGGTTGGCGGGCGGCCGGGCGGGGGGTGAGGAATGGCGGAATTCGGGATGCCTGTGTGCCTACCTGCGCCGACAGCGGCCGGCGAGAAGGGGCGCCCGGCGGGTGCGAGTGTGCTTGAGAGAGAGTTGTAGGCATTTGTAGCGAAATCATTCATAAAATTTGTCGCGCGTTTATTAGGGTAACTATGTTTACGGTTTTGGATTATTTTAATTTTTTTTTTCGAATTTATATTTTAAATCTTTTAATGTGCAAAATAGAGTGTAAATGAGTAGTGTATATTGGTAGAATAATTTCAGACTATGTTAGTAAAATAATGAAATAAATAAAGTAACTATGCCATAGGCTTCTATTCCATTTACCTATCACGCCCAATTTTTTTCAAGACGGTAAAAAAAGTCATCCGGTATAACGTCTGCGCTTAAGTAGACAAAATACGACAGCATGAATTGAATTGCGCGCCGAGAGTATTTTCAAATTCATAGATGATCACGAAAATTGATGAGAGACGACAAAGAACATTGATACCTTATAATAAGGGTAAGGGCTTCAACATCCGTATTGATAAAACAAAAGTACTGATCTCCTGTGAAAGACATTACACTGTTTTTACCTATCCAACACCTCGACATGAACCGTCCTCATACTTGACACAGCGCTAGAACTGCTCATCTCCTGAAACCCCTCGTCAGTGAGTGATATCTTCTTATCATCGCTGGTTCTTTCTGTGCCTTCTAGAATGAATTCCATTACTGCTGGTTTCACTTTATTAGCTGAGCGTTGGTCACGCAGATCAAAATTACCTGAAGTAAGAAGAAAGATTATGGACATTTTTAAATGTCTATCAATGCCTAGGTCTAAAGCCTTTAACGTCTTATCCGAGCTTCACAGGGCTACCAATTCGAACCTTGTTTGATCAATATCTATACAGATTGAGTTAACATGTCAAAATTTTGATTATGATATCTACACGTCATGACCAGCAATTCAGTCAATTTCTAGTAAGGTATAGATATCGAGATTTAGATCTAGAGATAGATCTTTAACAAATCAGATTCTCAATAAGAAAATTTTCTCACCAGAATCCAGCATTCGTTCTTCATCCCTTACTTCTTTTGAATGGTTTTCCTCAACATCCATTTTCTTATCACAATCACATATGTCTGGATGATCATCGTCATCCTCAGTTTGTTCACTTTGATCGCTGGACCTAGCTTCACTGTGATAGGATTCGAAATCCGATTCGTAACTTTCAAAGTCGTCTTCGTAACTAATATCTTCATCGCTTGATTTGTCCTTTTGAACCTATCAAAAGTAATATTTGTTACTAGCTGCGTTCCCGAGGGATATTAGTCTAGCGCTTTAGGCGTGAAAAAGTAACAGAGTCACTTTCGCATTTATAAGACACATATTAGTATGGATGGATATAGCCCTGTTCACTTTATACTGAGCATTTAGAACGGGAACTTCTTATCCCCTTCCAAATAAGTAATACCTACCAGTGGGCGTGCGTTGAGTTGTGAGATTTTGGGATTTCGCAAATTGTTGTCGCGACAAAGTATTTAAATGCGATCTTCTATACTTACTTCTGCATATTCTTACCTTTGAAGATGATTGCTCTCCATCTAAATCAATATAAAATGATTTAGGTTTCGCGAGTAATTTTCGTGACAAATTCAACATTTCTGCGTTATTATCAACAGCATCAGGTGTAAGAACCTTAACTTCATCTTCATTTAATGTTCTAGTTTTGGTTCGCTGTCGTTCCGACTCAACTTTCTTCGATTCAACTTTCTTTTCCTCTTTTGGGGGTGTCGCAAGCGCCTTTTCATTTTCAAGGCCTAAATTCAATTTCTTTTTCACTATGGGTGAGTTTACTGTGACATTTACAAATGGTAATTTCCGCGGTGTTTCCTTTTTGGCTGAAGCAGAAGTCGCATTGGCGTCGACTTTTCTTTTTACATTTGTATCAACGCTGTTTCTACTAATTTGACTAACTGACGAAGAAGATTTCAGTAATCCCTTCATTGGAGAAATATTGCTGGTTTTACTTGAGGCACCTGGTAACTTTTTGGGTGCTCTAACACTTTGTACGTTGCCTTTCATTTGTCCATAAATATCGGCTGTTGTAGATTTCTGCGAGTAGTTTCTTGGTGTAGATACAGTAAAAATATTATTTTTCAATTTATCATCTTGAGATTTTTTTGTTAAGGTTGTATTATCGTCTTTAGTTTTTGACGACTTTTCTTTGTTTGTTTTACTTGCAGTTTTTCTTAGCGTAGTTTGCATTGTAACTTAATTAACTTGAAATTGTAATTCTATAAGAAATAACCCTTGCCTTGCGCTTATTTCGTGAATCGCAGATTCCCGCTCCTTTTTAAAAAAAGTCTTTTCTAGTCCTTTTGTATTCCGATGATAGGAGTAAAATATAACGGCTGTAAGACACAATTGTTCATAGCATAATTCAAACAAAATCTTGGATAAATTGATTTTTGTCATAAAATATGCATAAAAATAATAGACAATTATTTTATACCTTGACCCAATTTCATGTAGGTCAAACACACTACACATAATATTTACTTTCGAGAAATCCAGCAGTTAAATCGCATCGTTCACTGAAAATAGCGTTCGTAAAACAAAAGCTGTATTTTAATTTATAATAAAACACTTTTCATCATTTATTTCACCTGAACGTGCATGACAAGTTAAAATAATAATTACACGTTTCCGCTGTCATGGAAACGGTAACTTCAACACAAGAATACGTTGGTGTTCATTCAAAAATAATACCATATGCAAAAAATATAAAAAGACTTGTAATTAATTACTTTATTTATGTTCTTGTAAAATAAAACTATTCAGATTTATTTATTTGCTATGAATAGGTGACCAGGCTCTTGGTCAGGTAATTTTGTCAATACTTTAATCAGCCTAGAGGGAAACTGGATCTCAAGTGCAGCTTCCCTCTAGGCTTTCCGATTTCATTCTTCATAATGCAATGTTTTCCTTCACCTTGTAGAATTTAAAATTTATTGAGGAACATCGAACTCATATTCACATTCAGTTAATTTGGCTGGTTTAATAATCAAAGGTTAATTTCCAACAATAAAAAAAAACATACAGTCGAATTGAGAACCTCCTCCTTTTTTGAAGTCGGTTAAAAATATGTCATTTGAATGTACTTTATTGCCGTAAAAAATCCTTCACAAATTCCTACTTGTGAACTGTATTCGATTCCCATCCAGGACACACATTTTGTGTGCATGAACATGTCTGTTTGTCCTGAGTCTGCGTGTAATTATCTATTTAAGTATGTATTTACAAAAAAAGTAGTATATGTAGTATATCAGTCATCTAGTTTCCATATTACAAGCTATGCTTAGTTTGGGATCAGATAGATGTGTAAAAAAAATGAATGTGTTAATCACTAAAAAACGGTGTAATGTGATTATCAAGTCGTCAAGTGATATTTATTTTGAAATTTAGCACGATTATCAAAAAGTTAAATGATAGTTGTACTCTTTGTGATCCAGTTTACGTTTATTAAAAATTGCCAATAGATGTCGTTATCCCAAAAGATATTATTAGTGTGATAATATAAATTTTACTATTTCCACCCCAGCCAACTTGAAGTACTATTTCATATAAGTAATTATGTTTAAAATTAAATCTACATTATTATTAAAAGGGATGTTAGTAAGTTTGGATGTTGGAGGTAATCACCGAAACAGTGATTCCGATTTAGAAAATTTACTAATAGGTACGTTGCATTATCCACAAGTGCTATATACTATTTCTTATCTAGAAAACGCGGGGATAATAGATAAACACAAAACAAACGTTTAACCGATATAAAAAATTATATAGAAAGCGACATCTATCAGTTAGTAGCTCAAATACTCCATGTATTTGTAACACGGACAAAATGGGCGGAAAACTGGCATTTTAATAGTCTTAAAGGTATCAATAAAAACCACAGAAATATATATATTTTATTATTATTTACTGTTTGAAAATAGATACAATTGTCAGATTACCTACAAAAACAAAATTGAGATTTCTACCCATTTTTTTTCATTATGTCCTAATTTCTATTTATAGACTAATATGGCTACCTATTTTATTTAAATAATTATTACGTTATTATTGATCAATATAAAATGATTAACATTTTAATATTATTTTAGTTTGCAGGTTAGTCAGAAGGCAAATTTAGCTCAAAATAATTAAATGTATAAATAAAACAACAATGAGGTCGTCATAATATAGAGGAAATGTACTTTTCATGATTATTAATTAACTTAAAACACGATAAATAATACAAATACATACGCGGCGAACGTATTACAATAAATACAGATGTATTAAGAGCAGCCGTGCACTTCCTGAGCCATCTAGATTGCAACTAAATCAATGCGAATAATTTACGTGGTGATAATTTTTTCTAAATTCCTTCCGACCAGATTTTTAATTATGGAATTTGTTCTTAATACTTAACAATTAAATGGTAACTCATCTTTTACTCCGTGCCATTAAAACTAGCAGTAGGTATATAAATTTTGAAGCAATAATTCTGTTAAGCATAAGTTAAAAATAAATATTAAATTAATGATTTAACATTCTCAAAAAAAGAACATAAAAAAGTTAAACTTAACAGTACGAATGCAATGCAATATGGCCGGAAGGATTTTTATTTTTAAATCTATTTACAATCCAGCGACGATGGACGTAGGATCCTCGACTCCTTCCTTGATCTTCCTCAGGAACATAACGGCTTCACGACCGTCAACTAACCTATGGTCGTATGTAAGAGCAATATACATCATTGGTCTGATGACAACTTGACCGTTCAACGCGATAGGTCGCTCAAATATACCGTGCATACCCAAAATAGCGGATTGAGGTGGATTGATGATAGGCGTACCCATTAAAGACCCAAACACACCGCCGTTGCTAATAGTGAAAGTACCGCCGTCCATTTCCTCAATTGTTAACTTGCCTGTCCTGGCTTTCTCTGCTAAACCAGCAACGGTTAGTTCAATGTCAGCATACGTCATAGTTTGAACGTTTCTGATGACCGGCACCACCAGGCCTTTAGGGGTGGCTACTGCGACAGAAATATCAACGTAATCACGGTATATAATCTCATTTTCTTCAATAACAGCATTCACCACGGGTTGGTCGACGAGAGCATTGGCTGCAGCCTTCACAAACGGAGACATGAGACCCAGTTTGACGCCATGTTTCTTTGTGAAGGCGTCGAGGTACTTCTTTCTGAATGCCATTATACCTGACATGTCAATTTCGTTGAAAGTAGTTAACATGGCGTTGGTGTTTTGAGCATCCTTCAGTCGTTGGGCGATACGTTGACGCATGCGGTTCATTTTAACGCGCTGCTCGGTACGAGTTCCAGCTATTTCTTTGCTGTAATCCGTTGGTGGTACTTTAACTGTTGCCGTTTCGATCGCTTGGGCGTGACGGATTGCTGCTACGGGTATGGATGAAATAGGTGCAGCCGAGGGAGGGGCTTGTCTTGGTGCTGGTGGTGGAACTGCAGCAGCTGGTGGTGGAGGTGGCACGGCCGCAGCGGGAGGTGGCGGCGCGGCTGCTGCTTGTTGAGCCTCAGGAGCTGGCGCGGCGGCTGCCTTCGCTGGTGCTGCTCCTGTTACTGCCATTCTGAACAACTTCTGCCCGGCTTTAACCGTGTCACCGTCTTTAACATACAACTCTTTTATGATTCCATGAGATGGAGCCATAACAGGAAGTGCCGTTTTGTCAGTCTCAACTTGTAAGACCACCTCGTCTGCGGCAACGGAGTCACCGACTTTCTTGTCTAGTTTGACGTCACCCTCGGAGACAGAGTCAGGGAAACTTGGGGTCATCACATCTTTCTCTTCGTGGATGGAGGAAACCGAGGCCTGAGACACGGCCGCAGCGGGAGGGGGCACGGCCGCAGCGGGAGGTGGCGGCGGCGTTGCTGCTTGTGGAGCCTTAGGAGCTGGCGCGGCGGCTGCCTTCGCTGGTGCTGCTCCTGTTACTTCCATTCTGAACAACTTCTGCCCAGCTTTAACCGTGTCACCATCTTTAACGTACAACTCCTTTATGATTCCATGTGTTGGAGCCATAACAGGAAGTGCCGTTTTGTCAGTCTCAACTTCGCAGACCACTTCATCTGCGGCAACAGAGTCACCAACTTTCTTGTCTAATTTGACGTCACCCTCGGAGACAGAGTCAGGGAAACTTGGGGTCATCACATCTTTCTCTTCGAAGAGTGGGTTTGTGATGTGGATGGAGGCAACTTGGTTGTGGGCAGCGATGATCGCCCGAGGTTGATTTAGCCTGGCTGCGGCCTGAGACAGGGCTCCACAGACTTTAGGCACCTCTGTTGACTTGAACCGGAGACTCTGCCCCTTTCTCCGATACAGGGTTTGCAAGTTTTTTGAGCAGCGTCGTAACATCGTGAGTATTCAATGGAGATATGTTTCCTGGAAGGAAAATAATCAGAAATTAATTTAAAAACTTATTAGTATTGCTAATAAATTTTATCACGATTTTCCTGCCTAATATTTTTTTTTTGTTGTCTTGTTGTGTTCTTTTTTAAATCACTATGTGTTGCCCTACCATAAGTTCAAAGAATATAAAGTACCTAACAGGTCATCTACCATCATCACAACCTATAGTGCCATTTGCACCCATGCTTGTTTAGTCTGAATAATAAGTGCCTGTGAAGCCTAGTTGAATAAATAGTAGATTGTTATACAAGGGGCTAAAATGACCCATTATATACGAGGTAGTTTTACTCCCGAGCTTTAGCGAGGGACTAAATAGAAACCAAGTTTTAAAGGGTTTTAGCGCCGTGTGTTACACTAAACTTTTCACTACGATTGCGAAAAAATAAAACAATCCAATACAATATGAAATATGTAGTTTATAATTTCTTTTTTTTTTGTTTCTTCTGTAGCCGCAACACATTGATTGCATTCTACCTTTTTTATGAAACAGTAATAAGTCGAGTCTTTATTCATGATTATTCTACTTATAACTAAAGACTTTTTCGTTTTTGTAGGCTCATTGTCATTTGACACACAAAAATAAAATAAAAAAACTTTTTCCCCTAGAGGATGAATTGCTATTTTTTCACCGCTCTGGTACGCTACAATGACGGTCTTTTTGAGCAAGAGGAGTGAAAAAAATATTTATCTCATACAAAGGAGCAGTGTACCACTGTGTATGTTTTTTTAATTATTTTTTTTTAATTTATTTAGCCATACATCTGTCTATAAGATTAGGATTATAATAAAACACCAAACAACATTTATTAGGAATAACTAGGAAAATGGCCATTAGAGAAATAGAATAATGTTAATTTTACATAAAAAATGTTTAGTTCCATTGTAAATGTAAAACTATGTGCTAAATCTTATCAATGTTTCTAAGAAGTAAACAGATCAGAATCTCATGTTACATGAGATTTAACTAAACTAATATAGTTGTTTAATTTTTATTATAATATTTTGAGAAGAGATTGCAAACTTAAAAGTTTATAGGACATTAAAGTTTGTAATGACAAGATTAATTTCTAAGAACTATCATGCAGTACTTGTTAATACCTATTTACATAAATAATAATGAGTACCAATGTCATAAAATTTTTTTAAAACATATGTTTGAAAATGGAACACCAGACTTTTATATCTAGCAGTGACAGAAAGAAGCAAGGTCATTGAGAATTTTACTCACAAAAAATAAATAATTAATCATCGTAAATTATACAGGAAAGGTTAATAACGAAGTATATATGATAAGGATCATCATTACAAATCGGATTCCAGCTCGAATCGACCGGCATACGACTACATGATAGTCGATTTCAAGGTTAGTAAAAGCGCATACAACATACAAAAATTGATAAAAAATAACCACACCCCTTACCTTCTGGTGGAGGTAAACAACAGCTATCAGTAAACGATTAATAATTTCACAGAAGAAAATGTTACATAAGCCTAGATCTCATGACAGATCTGTACCACGACTAATGTTTAGTTATTCGAGTATTTAATAGACGATTTCGAAGCGTTATTCAATGCATAGCTGGTTTACACGAAACCTATAGTAAATATACTGATACTTCACTTATTATTTGACGCTGCTTTTTAACTAATTCAGATGGTAAAGACCTACATTTATTTCGATTGAATTCGCCTTTCGTTCGCCAAATTCAAGTTGGTGGCACATGTCAGTCAGTCAGTCATACTCCACTGTAGAAAGTATTAAAATAATTCGCATTTCACAGGATGCATGATCGGAATTTCGATACGTGTAAAAGAGACGACAACTAAACCGTGCCGAATACTGTTGGACTGGCTGGACTGGAACGCGGTAAAAAAGTAAAGTTGCGTTTGGTTTATGCACTGGATAAAAACGTACCTAATAAACCAATCAATAATGTACCTAATGTTAGTTTGTTTATAATGTTGTGGTAATATTGTTTCAATGGTTGTTTTACTAAATGTCTGGACAATATGCATTTTGCTTTAAAATATAGACGATAATTGGGAGTCGCCTACTCGTTACTATTGATAATAAAAACGAATCATATTATCATGATAAACAGATTTTAATTTAATCATTGATTTACTTATATGGTTATAACGAAAGATAATTAGGTATTATATTGGGGTTCTCTAGTACCTATAAACTCGCAATATATTATGTTGTCTTCTACTTGCAGCTGATAAATTATAACATTTGGTAGGTAGGTATCTTTTTTAGTATTGGCTTATATTTGTCCTTGCGGTCACATGGTATGTGACAGTGGTTGAAAGAGGAACTGAGGTATAAGGTCAGCACGCAATGCCTGTTAATTAGGTAACGTGACTCATTTGCAGCAACTCGAATTAACTCGAACGCCCAAGTTCTTGTGACAGATTTTCCACTAGGGAGTAACTAACCAATAGCCCTGTGGTGGGTACTTACTAGTTCCTCACTATGTTAACCTTCAGTAAAAGCCTATCATCGTAGAAATTGTAGCCAAGACCTTAAAAAAAAGGTCGTCACTTTTGTCCATGTCTGGCTATAAACTCCAAAATCCACAGTTCTCACGCTTCTTGTCTTGGTTGCCAGATTTTAGAGATGGCACTTTTTCTCATTCCCATTCGTAGCTAGAAATCTTTTTTATTTTGGCTTTGGATACGCTTGTATTCGACCGCAATATCACCATGGTAAGTGATGATGTGGCCATGCATGATGAGCACACAAAGTCTAGAAGGAAACTGGCTCTCAAGTGCAACTGCCGGAACACCAATAGGTGCTTGGCAGACTTTCAACTTGAGGTTAGTAGCCGCCAGTCGAGTACTGCAATGTACCTTACTACCGTGCTATCGTTTCCTCACAGTGTTTTTCTTCACCGAAAGCTCAAGCTCATTGTAGGATTCGAACTCATGACTCTCGCCGCGGTATTCAACGTCACTACCACAGCTATATCATCGCCATCTTTTTTCATACAAGCCAGCGCTACTCTACACAGAAATCGTTGGATTGTTCACGCGACTAGCAGACCACAATGTTCAGTCGACGCTCCCACACAGATAGTGTCGTTATTAGTATTTGCAGACGCACATCTAAATCAACTAATTAAGTAGTGGGGAGCGTCATTTCATCTTAGAAGACCTGTAACTAAAAGCTACTGACTATAAAATACGCATTCATTCACGCACGCCCATTCAAGGCCATCCAGTCTACTGCAGGACAGCAAAAGGTGATGATACACACACGTAAGGAAGAGTAAACGATCAGGAATTTGTACATGGTAGGTTTGAAAAGAGGTTGCCTACTAGAGCTCTTTCTTTCCATACTCTGTTAACCCTACTTACCCTTAATGAAAGAAAGAGAGATTGTCCTAATCCCGATTATTTACAAACGAACGATAATCGGTACCTACCTACCTACCTACTTACTGACCGAGCATGGAATCAGGTTAATTCCTTACCTTGCTAATCTTATTTGTCAAACGACATATTGTGAGTGCAACGGGTGATCAAGACTAGCTGCGGTGTCACTCGCATTTTACCTCATTCGTTGCCCGTGGTCCTACCAGTAGGACTGCAACAAAAACATCATTATTTTGTATGGGCAATGGTCCTACTAACAGTGAAGACGAAAAAAAATGTAAATGAAAAATCAAAAACTAGCTTTAATCTAAAATATTTACACAAAAAAACACAATTTTTTCGCTCTTAAAAAAAACCTATAACCTATATTTATCTTCAACAATAATAGAATAGAGGTAGGATGACGAAAAAAAACCAAAATTACGGGCACTGTTACTTGTCCGACCAGTAGGACTACGGGCAATGCTAAGTGCCCATGGTCCTACTAATAGAACTACGGGCAAAATAAATAGCCCGTGGTTCTACCAGTAGGACCACGGGCAATAGACTTTAAATCAGGTTAATTCCTTACCTTGCTAATTTTATTTGTCAAACAACATATTGTGAGTGCAACGGGTGATGAAGACTAGCTGCGGTGTCCTCGCATTTTACCTGTATGTCAGGTTTCATCAAAGTCCGTTCAGTAGATCACTTCTTAACAAATTTTCTCATACCTATATAGTTAAGGCGATGATAGCTGTGTCAGTGACGTCTTATACCGCGGCGAAGGTCGTGGGTTCGAATCCTACAATGAGCTTGAGCTTTCGGTGAAGATAAACATCGTGAGGAAACCACAGCACGGTGGTGGTCCTACTGCGTACTTTATAGTACCCAACTGGCTGGCTACCACCCTCAAGTTGAAAATCTGTCGTCAAGCACCTATCGGTGTGTTCCGACAGTTGCACTTGAGAACCAGTTCCCAACTAGGCTTTGTGTGCTTACCACCTTCGGCCACATCATCACTTACCATGGTGAGATTGTGGTCATATACAAGCATATGCTGAATAAAAAAGAGTAGTAAGATAAGTAATCGTTCAAAACATAGCTTGTTACTAAGTTCTCCAATAAAAGTGAAAGGGCAATATTGTAATGTTGCTCTGTCTACACTGACTATGGATATGCTAGTACAGTATTCTTATTATATACACAAATGTTATTTAATAAAAAAGCAACTCTTTATTATAATAATGTATTTAATAGCAAAGTTCATTACCAAGTCACGCACACAAGCACACAAGTCTTACTAAATACTTTTTTACACTAGGGAATAGTTATCCCTTAATTTTTGGTAAACAATCTTAGCTGGACAAAGCACAATAAAATATTAAAAATACTACTCGAAGACAAAAAAAATATAAAATTAATAACATAAATACTTCTTTGCATATATCAACAAATTATTTATTATGACGAAGAGTTTGTGCACAAACAAATATACAAAACATTTGGTAAAATAATACTTTTCGCTATGAATAAATAAATTAGGTACCTAATCGGTAAGAATTCTTTGTGTCAAATATTTAAAGCATAAAATCGTTAGATAGTAAATACAAAATGCACCTTCATTAGATAAATAACATAGGTGCACACCAACAGATAACAGAAACTTCTGTTTTGACACTGGATAATTTACTAGAAAATTAAAAATCCTTATTCGTTGAAATCTTCAATGTAGCAACAAACGACTATAGAGAAAATTACGATTTAAACTTTTTTTGTAAATCATTTTGTGATCTGTGTTCGATTTTTTTAACTGCGTTCATATGAAACAAATAAGAAACTAGCTTAATTTTATATTTAAGGCGCTTACTCTTTGATATAATTAACTTTTTTACATCAATAATAAAACTAGCTATGCCGACGGCTTCACCCGCGTTCCCAAGGGATCTTTTCCCGGGTTAAAAAGTATTGTATCTCACAAGTTGAACCAAATTGCACCCAGTGTGCAAATTTAATTAAAATAGGTTCATTAGTTTAGGAGTTAATCGCGGACTTACAGCGCGAAACGATTTTTTTATACATATATCAAATAATCGAATTCTGATATAAAGAAAAACTGCAGTGATATTTTGGAATATAACTTCTCTCAGAGTATATTAAACATAAAAAAGAAAACTAAAATAATAACTGTAATGGCCTGTTTCACATTTTTTAGATAAATCTTATCCATTGCATCGCATTCTGCAAGCGCCAGTATTCATTAACATCCATCTATCGCTATCTTTCAATCCACATTAATTCACTCAATTTGCTATTTGCTCATTCCAAAACACCACAAGACTTAATTTATGCTCTGATAACGACCATCAAATCATTTATATCTGCTATATATTATAAATATTAACATACATAAAAACAAAACAAAAACGCACAAACATATAATTCTTAAAATAATATTACACCCCCCTTGGCTCATTAACGGAACGGTTGTCCCAACACTACATAATTTCGAAAAGTAAAATAACATTAAATAAAACTAACTATAATAAAAATAATACTGGTAACTGCGCGACGATCAGACCATAAATAAAAATCTATATGCTATGGTACATCTATGGTATGCTGGCCAAAAACTAACCTTTATAGTCTATGCTTTGATCAAACTTCAGTCAAAACAGTCCACCTCCTTAACTTTCGGTACTACTTGACGAGATCCGTCGACCTATGGGCGAGAAAAGTTCTTTTCATATAGAGTAAGCGCCGTCAACTTTGAACCTTATATTACAATACAATTTGGTTTATATTTGTACAACATATAATCACATCACATCACACACAAATGATGGGCAATTTCGTTTTTATCGCAAGAACGTTTAAAATTAACAAGTAACCGGTTACTGTCTCTGTCGATATAACCAGGGCCGGATTTAAGGGAGGGCAAACGGGGCATCTGCCCGGGGCCTCGACACACAAAAGAGGGGCCCCACATAAATGCTATATATTCATAAAGTTCTAGAAGTGTCGTCGGACACGCGGTTGGAACAAAGGTGAAACACTTGCAAGAAAAATATGTATTATTAAAATTTATCCTATTCGTAATATAATTTGGGGCCTCCACTCTTTTGTTGGCCAGGGCCTCCACACCTCTTAATCCAGCCCTGCGTCCACACGAGTGATTGTTGATGTATTGCCGTCTTTAAATATAGCTGCATAAGGTTTATTTCTAAATAAAATTCACTCTAACAGCATCGATATCATTGAATTAAATCAACATTCAGCACATGAAGGGATCATACGTAGCCGCCGCGGCTGCTTCTCGGCGAAAAAGATCACGGATCTTTGGTGCGCTGTACGCTTAAAATGTATAATGTAGCAGCCATTTTGTTAAATCTGTCATGTTAACACCTACCCATATTGTCGTTCATACATCAATGTTTGGACTGGAGATGTTTCCATATTATCAGCACTAAGAACGGTCTACCAAGTTAGTTATATTCTAAATCATATTAATATAAAAATATAATTGAAAGAGTTTGTACAAAGGCTAATCTGAGAAGTTAAAAAAAATAACTGAATTTTAAAAGAAAACTTCGGAATCAATCAATCGTCATTAGAAAAAAAAACGGTCATTAAACTAATTTCGATTCGATATTTAAAATAAATAATTATTGAAAAATACCAATATAAATAATGACAGTAACGTTATGATGTATGAAATTCAATCTGACTAGACATATTGTAATATGACCGATTTTGTTATATGACTACAACATAATACGACAACAAAACGTTTACTGACAAATACCAGTAATTATTATTTAAAAAAATGCAATATTAATACATTTTTTATAAATAGCATTGCAACTCTTTCATAGTTAGAGACCATAATTTTTTTTTTTTTAGTTCTGCCCTGACGACATTTTACGTTCGGGCTCTAATAGCTTGTCTATGACTGATCCAACTCGTTCAACGTTTTCGTTGCTTTGTTCCTTCTCTAGTTCTTTTTTCTCTGGTATCTGTAATTTACGTAGAAATAACAACAAAAATTTACATAATAGATTTTTGAGATATCATTTTTTCCTTTTAAGCGGTAGAGGCTTACATGGGGTAAAGGGCCCAGAAGGAATTGGGGGGTGTTGAAGCTGTTTAGGGGGGAAAGCATAATCGTCACCTAACATCAAGTGAGATAGTGGTCAAACGCGAACCCTATAACTCAATAAAAAAAAGGCTGATTTTTTTTTTTTCTAAAACTTTAAGTAGGTAATTTAAACTAAAATGAATTATGTTTTTCTAATATTTTAAAGTACTTTATAATTGTAGCCCCGTTATGGCTTTAAAAAAATCAAAGTTATTAAAGATTGCGATACTAATTTTAAATAAAGCTAAGAGCCTAAGAATTTTGGGGGGGCGCTACAAAATAATTGATTCTCAAAGTGGGTGGTGGACGAAAGTTAGAGAGCCTGTGCCATAAACAAATGTCGAGAAAAAAAAGTTAAACTCACGTCTGGCTCTCCAAGTAAGGTATTGGCGAGGTAGGGCGCCATCAGCACCCCGCGCCAGTATAGTTTCTCCACCGGGCGGTTGACGCACCATCCGATGCAATGGATGCCCAACTTGCGCCAGTATTGGACTTCCCTCCTACAGCCATGAGGAAAACATCGGATTATCTTATTAATTTTTTTTATTCTGTATAAGCTTGTGTTTAACCCCAATCTCACCAGCTGTCGGAACACACCGATAGGTGCTTGGCGACAGAATTTTAAGTTGAGGGTTACAACGTGCAAAAATTTGAGGCTGTATGGGCTAAAACCCTTTTACTGCACTACAATAGAGCAAATAAAATGAGACACTTCCATCCCTAACTGACAACCCGACTTCCTGTTACATATTTTGTTCCATTTCACGAAATCACTCCCACGTCAAAAATATGGGGTACAAGTTTTCCACCCGCGGTTTCACCCGCGTTCCCGAGGGAAATTATCTTTTCCCGCGACAAAAACTATCTTATATTTTATTCCAGGATATGTGTGGCAAGTTTCATCAAAATCCTTTAAGCAGTTTTTGCGTGGAAGAGTAACAGACATCGTATTAGGTGCCTGGTGCTGGTACTCACGGGCTGACGATGTCTTTATGCAGTAGAACAGCGCTGACGTTGCACCAGCGCGCCGAGTAGCGCCACAGCGCTGCGTGAAGCGTGTCCAGCACCCGCAGCGCTGCCTGCAGCGGTATGTTGTCACTGAACCTGGATGACTCATACAATACGGTATTTGACTACAGTGAAAATATTGATAAAACTGTTGTTAATATAAAAATAGCTTAACAGTAAACATTTTTCTAAACCAATTTAGCCATAAAATATTTGAAAATACGTATGATGTTTTCAGAAATCCTTTGTCAGATTTTACTCCCTATTAGGAATCTACCTGGCATTTCCGTGCATGACCATATCTGTACATGAACATGTCTGTGCATGACCATATCTGTACATGAACATGTCTGTGCATGAATGTACAAGGATATAAATAAACATTGCACCTGGGATTGCTGGGTCCTCTCTCTGCATCATAGTCGGATGCACTGAAGCAGTAAGGTCTGTAGCTTATAGCGCCCACTATCTGAGGATCACTCAAACGTATCTGAAAGGAAATTTTATTGCTACCGTTTACTATATAATTGTTTGTTTTCCCAAATAAAATAAATAATAGATTTCCCCTGCGGATTCACCCGCGTTCTTGAGGGAACTTTTTAAGGGATGAATTTAAAAAAAACTTTTCTTATTCATAGTCTACGTCTTAAAAACAACACCTGTGAAAAAATTTGCTTTCTAGGTCCAAAGGTTAGACTAGGCGTTGATGAGTCAGTGAGTCAGGCCTTTTCTTAATATATATATATACAGGATGTCCGGTAAGTAATACGATAAACTTAAGAGGGAGATAGGTGGGCGGAACACCTTCCAAATATACAAAAATGACCTCAATAAAAGTGTCACCATTTTCGAAATACATGTTTCGATATTTTTTTTTATTATTAATTTTTGATTGTTATCTCGAAAAGCGGCTTTATAGTTCACAAGTAAATAAAATGTTACAAATAAACACTCTTTTTTTTGGGACAAAAAACGGTTACGACATAGATAATATAACTCTTAAAACTTACTTACATTATACAGCATGAATGGATTGAAACACGTGACCGCTGCATATTTATATAACTTAGGATTATCCTTAAAAACCTTCAGTATCCCGTTTATAACCTGTGTACAAAAACAATGTTATTACACAGTGGACTTTTTGGCGGGAACTTGTTGTTATGTCCAATAAAGAATCTAAGTGAAATGAAAGCGTGTATGACTTTTCGGGTTGTCCCAAAAAGTCCATGAAAAGTTTTAGTGGAACAGCCAATTTCACTAAAACCTGACTGGACTTTGTTATGTATGTAGTACCTACTTAGTGCGTAGGTACATATGTATGCATGTAGTGGCCGCCGCAGTCCTAGCGGGTGAATAAAGCAGTGTGTATTTAACTACCGAGTCGTTTGCTTGTTACCCTCTCTGCGCCCTCATATATAAGTATCTAACATTTGGCGACGTACGGATCACACGCGTTAAACAAACACAAGAATGTCCTCAGTTACTTTCGGTATTTTATCTTCATTCGATCATGGTTCGCAAGAGTGGTACAGCTATAAACCGCGTTTAAACCAGTGGTTCATCGCGAACGATATCACCGATGAAAATGACAAAGCAAAAGTCAAACGGCGGGCGATTTTACTGAGCGCGCTCAGTGAATCATCGTATAAGCTTGCTAGTGATCTGGCACTTCCTAGCAAGGTGGAAGAGTTAGACTACGAAGAAATACTGAAATTACTCGACCATGTCTCACTGGGTGAGTCCAATCCCTGTGGCGTAAGCTCTCGTCTGCGAGCAAGCACGGGCATTGACGGGGGTGTATCAGACTTGTATGGACGAGGACTTAGACTTTACAGTGAATGTAACAATATAACGTGACTATAACATAAAATAAGAATTTTTAAATAAAGAAATGGCTTAAAGGTCTAGACACCAAGCCAAAAAGTTTGAAAAAAAAATTACACAATTAGTACGACAAACTTAAGGTGAAGAGACTCGGTGCTGGGTTCTTTGTAGTACTCAACTGGCTGGCTACCACCCTCAAATAGAAAATCTATCTCCAAGCTGGATGAGCTTGTCTTTGACCACAATCTCACCATCGTAAGTGATGTGGCTGAAGGTGGTGAAACACACAAAGCCTAGATGGGAACTGGCTCTCAAGTGCAGCTGTCGGAACACACCGATAGGTGCTTGGCGACAGATTATCAACATGATGGTGGTAGCCAGTTAGTCGGGTACAACAAAGTACCCTACCACTATGCTATGGTTTCCTCACGATATTTATCTTCACCGAAAGCTCAAGCTCATCATCGCCTCAAACAACCCATTGGCAATCCCCCTGCTATTGCGAATGTGTATAGGCGACGGTATTCACTTACCATCAACCAGCCTGTATGGTTGTCGCATATGAAATAAAAAACAAATACAATTGAAAAGCAAATGAGAAACTACAAATAATATTCAATTACCTGTCTATCTTCACCTTTGACGTCTATTATCACTCTCACTTCGTTAGACAGTAGATAATCTAGAGCTTCAGTCAGCAAACATAGGTGCACCTCTTTGAAGAGATCCCTGAAAAATACAACCTGATATAGAAACTTTTTTTTTTTTTTTTTTATGTGTTAACTATTTGCGATCGGTCGTCTGACCATAAGCGAATCTTGTGTGAGCAGAGAATGGCGTTATGGTGGGGCGGCCAGTGCCGCACCTCCCAGTCAGACAAGGTGGTGCCCTTTCAGCCTTTTGACCACCATTGATGTGTCCAGTAACTCTGTGACGAGTGGGTTCGGGTGTAGCGATAGGCGCTCTCTGTGTTGTTTTTTGTACCGCTCAATTTCAGTAGCAACTGTAGGCATGTTCAGGTATTCATGAATCTCACTGTTTTTCGTGAACCAAGGAGCATTGCTTATAGCCCTCAAGATACCGCTCTGGACGCGTTGCAGACAAGATATGTTAGTTTTACTAGCTACGCCCCAGAGCTGGATACCGTATGTCCAGAGTGGTTTCAGCACCGAAGTGTAGATCAGCAGTTTGTTGTCTATGGATAGTACAGAGTTTCTCCCCAAAAGCCAGTAGAGGCTACGAAACTTGTTGTTGATCTGGTCTCTTTTGGTTTTTATATGGGTCTTCCAAGTAAGGCGCCTATCAAGGTGGAAGCCCAGGTACTTCACACATTCCACATGTGACAGGGTGTCATTGCCGAGCTTGACAGGAGGGCAGTTTCCTTTTCTCAGTGAGAAGGTTGAGTGGTTAGACTTACTTGCACTAGCACGAATGCGCCATTTACTTAGCCATTGGTGAGTGTCATCTAGTTGAAGTTGAAGTTTTGTGCTAGCTATCTCCGGTCGATCGTCAACAGACATATAAGCTATGTCATCAGCATATGTTGCAATGGTGACGTCGTTTCGTACTGGCAGATCCGATGTGAATATATTGTACAGCACCGGGCCGAGAACAGAACCCTGGGGAACTCCTGCTTCCATATCATGGATGCTTGAACGAACTTCACCTTGTTTTATTTGGAATGAGCGACCGGAGAGATATGATGCAATGAGAGGAAACATTGAGTGTGGAAGTCTCTCTTTTACTTTAACCAACAGTCCTTTGTGCCATACCCGATCAAACGCTTGCTGCACATCCAGGAAGGCAGCGGAGCAGTACTTTTTGCGCTCAAAACATTGTCTGATTGTATGATACACTCGATGTACCTGTTCAGTTGTTGAATGTGATTTACGGAATCCGAATTGGTGACTCGGAATGACGGCTGAGGCATCCATTGCTGAATTTAATCTAATCAGAAAAATCTTTTCCCACAGCTTTGAAAGAGCAGGCGTCAGGCTTATGGGTCGATAGGACGATACGTCATATTCGGGTTTACCTGGCTTGTGCACCATTATCACTTGAGAAATCTTCCAGATCACCGGGAAGTAGCCTGTCCTGAAGATGGAGTTGAATAAACTGGCAAAGAATGTAATGCACCTTCTGGGCAGATTCTTTAATATTATAGGGGTAATCAAATCGAAGCCTGGAGCCTTTCCAGAGTCCAGTAATCTGATCGCATTTGCTATTTCCTTGGGCGAGGTTGGCTTTATTGGGAAACACATCTGAAGATCCTGTTCCAAAATCGCATCGAGGTCCGACTCGTCAGCTGAGCTTTCGTTGGGCTTGAACACAGCAGCCAAATGAGAAGCGAAGACTTCAGCCTTCTCCGAGTCAGTTCTGGCCCAGGTTCCCCTGGTCCCTGATCTGATCGGAGGAAAGGATTGCTGGGGTCTATTAACATTTTTAGTTGCCTTCCAAAGGGAGATATAGAAACATGTATTCTTTTGTGTTATCGTGTATTGTATTGTACTACACCAGCTGTCCCCCGCGGTTTCACCCATGTACCTGAAGGATCTTATCCTTTCCCGGGATAAAAAGTGATCTACCTGTGTGCCAAGTTTCATCAAAATCCGTTCTGCTGTTTTTGCGTGAAAGAGTATCAATGTCATTTATGGTATATAAAAAAAAAAGCTACAGTCGTTTTTGAGTTTATTGAGTACAAACAGACGCGACCGGTCTTAGTTTTATAAAATGTAAGGAAGGTGACAAAACAAAACCTAATCTGCAACAAGCCCTTGTTTTTTTGACAGAATTAAAAAAAAACTAACCTGTTTGGATGCTTCACGCCAACATCAATATTTTTTATTTTATCCCAGTCCATGATGTTGACATTGGTGATTTGGGAACTGGCCAAGCGCTCAAGACCCTGGTCGTGTAGTACGATGAGCTTTCCATCCCGAGAACATCTCACATCCAGCTCTACGAAGTTGCAGTCATGATTTACACACTGTGAACAAATATAGTTTGAATTTGAATAACCTTTATTGACTGATTTTCTTATAAAATTTGTTAGTTGTTCCTGATCAGCGTGTCACTTTGACACAAAGGCCTCCTCCATAGCCTTCCACCTTATCCTGTCTCTCACCAGTCTTTGCCATAGTGGGCCAGTGACTTTCATTAAGTCATCGGACCACCTCATGAGTGGTCTACCTCTCTTTCTTTTTGTGCTGCTTCTTTCCCTCTTATCACATGGCCCGAAAGAATATAGTTAATAATAATAAAAAATAATAATGCGAGCCATTGTGGAGATCCTTGGGGGAGGGCTTTGTCCAGCAGTGGACCTCTTCCATCTGATATGATGATGATATAAAAGTTACTAGTGGCATCTAGACCAATGCGTACAACATTATTTTATTTTATTGTTTGTCAGTTGACTACACTGTTTTTGGTGTATACTATTAATTAATTTAAAAACTGTGGTAATTGATTATCAAGAGTTTCTCTTTATTCTCATTCCTACATAAATAATAAATACTAAATTTAATAACAAGGCGATGAATGTTGGTCAGCAACATAGAGTATAAGTTTTTATTCTATTCAAACAGCATCATAATAAAAAAGATTTTGATCTTTTTCTATATACTTACCACCACTATGCTATCTGAATTGTTATTCTAAAGTCAGTACAACTAATTATAAAAGAGAACTTACGTATTTAAACGCTTCCATGGTGTTTTCTGGTGCGTCGAGTCCTGCGCCTCTGTGAGCGATGCAACGGACAACTCTTTGGGGATTCTGCTCATTTTCTTTACTCCCAGGCTGAGGGCCGAATACACTCTGGACGTTAGCAGGGTCTGGTTTCCTCAGCCTCGATAAATAATACGCCGATACACCCAAAATCCCGACGTCCAAGCCATACGGCAAAACTGTATGAAATAACGAAATTAAGAAATAAAGCCATGAAAAGGTGAAGTAAAATGAGTTCAATATGAAGGTTACGAGTGTAATAAACATTTTTGGTCGATCGTTCGTTGTTTTTAATTGTTAAAATTAGGTTAGAAATTTCGAAAATAAATACATTTGGATAGGAGAGGGAGGGGCATCTTTTGACAACTTTTTACGTTTGGTTATGTCTCTTAAATTCAACTTCTATTTTTAATTATTGGGTGTTGCGTTTTGTTATTGCATTCAAACAATGTATTTACATATTCATGGAAATAAAACTACAAAATGAGAATTTAAATTATAATTTATTACTGACTACAAGGTACTAAACAGTTAAAGATAATTATAATATATTTCGAATAAATTCCACCTCAATTACGGCTTGTAGTCGATTATTTTAACTCGCCTTATATTTCTTTTACTTATAAATAGTTTCACCAAATGCCAAATTATAAATAAAGCTGTTTCTATCACAGTAAGGACGCTTGCACCAACGAAGAGAGCTGTGGTTCCTCCTAGGGATGCTGCATGTAAATAATACAATATCGATGAGTTACTCTGATTAATAAGTTACATTAGATAGTGTAGCGACATCTATCTACACATAGATATAGTTCGCACGACTCCTAGATAGATGGCGCTCCAATAACCTACATCGCGCTTACGAAGTTTTCCATGCGATCTGCATATACACAAGATTCCAACCTGGCAGATGACCTAGCCTGGCAGAAGATCTTCCCTTTTCATTGGAGGAGCCTAACACCTAGCTCCTCCATAATAGGTTTACGCAGTAGGTAGGTACATTAAATGGTCAAAATTGGAGCTCGGCATAATAAATATTCTCGATATCATACATTCATAGACCAAAACTAACCAAAAAGCTTAGTTTTTATTGAGCCGCTTTAAACCAATATCCTTGCAAGATTCCAACACCTTTTAATAAAAAAAAGTTCACCAGACTGTGAAATTATGTATGTAACCTCTTCGATTCATCAATTTTATTATTTTAGTATAGGATTGAATAAAATTATGGAAGCAGTATCAAACTGTCAGAAAACCGTTACCAAACAAGTCTTCAAGTGTGAAGATTACGTCTCGGTGCAGTCTGATCTTCGGTGGCATCATGTTGATTCTTAGGGCTGCTACAGGATCCTCCTCGTTTTCGAATTTGCTCCCATTCATGTATTCAAGTAATTTGGAAAACAATAATGGAATGTGCGAAGCGGACACGCTCATTTTTATATTTACAACTAGTTTTTCGCCCAGTGGTTTCACCCGCGTTCCCGAGGGATCTTATATAAGATTCACGGGACAAAAAGTACCTTAAGTTTTATTCCAAGATATGATCTACGTGTATGCCAAGTTTCATCAAAATCCGTTCATCAGTTGCCTGCCTAAGTAGTGCATAATGCCTAAGTAGGTACCTATAGTCAAATTACACAAAAATTTTTTTTAAATGTAGGCTTCTTGCTGTAAGTCCATTTGCCGACACGACTATCGGGCGGGACCTTGATCGTTAAGGCCACGTCCCGCATGACAGTCACCTCGTGACCCAAGTCATGCTAGGTACTAAACTTGAATTGTCCTTTTACTATTAAAACTAATCCTATTCCCAACTGTTCCCAACTAATAATATTAATGCCAATGTTTGTAACCACTCATTTCACTAACATCTGAACGGATTGTTTTTAAAAGGCTTTTGGCTTGGTGTCTAGACCTTCCAGCCATTTCAAACTTAGCACAGATATAGAACATATCCTGGAACGAAACATTGGATACTTTTTTCCGGAAAACGATACGATCTGCGAGGACACGTGGGAAAATAGTGAGGCAGAAGCTAGCTAATAATAATGGAATATCTAATATCAAAAATAAACCGTCACGTTGGCTACGATTAGTATCACTTGTTGTAGAAGTACCTAAACCAATTTGTAACGTATTAACTCACCGAATAAGGATCTTTTTTGTATGTGAATAGTAGTTGAGCTCAGCACACTGGGGCAGGCAGGAGCACTTGGCGAGGTTCTTGGGTAAGTTGATGAGTATTTCAACGTTACGGCTGATACACGCCATCCCGTGCGCATCGCACACGTCGCCATCTTAGCGTGGAGGTGGACAAAATGGCCGATTTAATTACAAACGTTGGAATTTTAATTATGGATAAGTTTGCTGCCTGCGAAAAATTTACTGTGACTGTGAATAAATATTTATGTCATTGTAAGTCTGATTTGTTCGTCAGCTAGCTGCCAGTTCTGACATATTCAAAAAAGAGTTTGTATTGATAACTTATTCGGAAGATAAGATGGCTAAGGATAAGATGGACATTTACACGTTTCTAAAACGAAGCACCTATCTATAGAAATTCAAGAAATATCAGTAGTATATAGATTCAAAAAGGTAGTAAAACTGAAATTGTGTAAGAAAGGTTGAGTTGCTAGATGACAAGAACGCATTTGAAAAATGAATTGTTCGCTCCCCAGACTATGGGATAATGGGAGACCGATAAATAGACGTTCTAACACCAGCCGAAAGAAGTCCTAGCGCCTCCTGCTACGGCTCTTAATTGGACACCCATGTTTCAATTTTAAAACGTGATAAGTATACAGTTTTGCTATCAATTCTCACCTCCTTTAACATGGAAGTAAGGTCTGCAACCGCAGAACATGATGGCCATACGACTACGGCAGTGCATCTGACAGAGAGCAAAGCTGTAAGCCTGCAAAGAGTGCGTTAATGAATAATTGAAATGGGCATTATAAATTGAATGTCCTCTGTGACTCCCCCCTTCGGACCGCGCCTGGGGGATTGCCAATGTGTTGTACACCTTATTACAATACCTTATCTCAAGCGCAACTGCCGGAACACACCAACAGGTGCTTGGCGACAGATTTACAACTTGTGTGTGGTAGCCTGTCAGTTAAGTACTACAAAGCGGGTTCTAACCCACTTCTTTTTGATTGAAAATTGAGCTTTATGTGCATGACGATAAGGTTGTTTTAAATTGATAAGGTCAATACCGCCATTCTTAGTAACACACTCAGAGAATCTAGAATCATGGGTGGGTTATTGTTGGAGGTATCTTTCCAAGACATTCCCTTAAATATTTGTCCTTGACAAATGTTAACACGCTATCACGACGCTGTTGAATTAAATTTGCTCGACGTCCACAAACCGTTTGAAGTAAATCTAAATGTGTTTGAGTATATTCCCCGAGGGAGCTATTTATCTTGTCTCTAATCATATCAACAGAAAGTGGCTCCTCGTGAGAAGTAAGCCAACTCAATATACATTCAAGACCAACTTGTAATTTTTCATTTTGTATAATTAATTGGAGGATGTTGCGCAGCGTTACGATGGAAAAGTGGCAACACTGAATGCGCGCGCATTCGTTCATTCGCCTAGCGTAACTTCCACGTAAACTCTTGAATGTATGAAACAGGTGCGAAATAAGATGGCGTTTTCTGAACTACTCTAATACATAAACTTGTCTCTTTCTTGAAGAATGACTGTCATCCGCCATTATTATTTGCCATAATTGTCTGTTCCGCGGCCAGTGACGGAGTATTATAGGAAAAGTAGTTTAATTTCACATTATAAATATGTGCATTTTAATTCACTAACCACTTCTATCTACAGTATAAGTGTTAAGTTGAAGTTTTTGTTACTTTATACCAGCGACTATGCATTATAAAAGTCGTGAATTAAAGTCTGGAGAAGTGAACATGAGAAATTATTATTTATGGCAAAAATTTCCATTGGACGAGGCAAGGTACACTGTATTTTTACAAAAAACACTATATTGTTCCATCGATCACCAAAAATAAAAGAAAGTGTTCTTTTTTAATAAAATGATTAATTTTATTTTGTATTTTCATACAAACTATTGCACTTATCCTATCGTACTATCAAATTGATTGAAATAATTTTTAATTTTGTACACTCGTTGGATTGATAACCCACTCGCATTAAAAATGAGCCTCGAGGCTGTTTTTGATGAAAACTAATACGGCATCATTAGATTTTTTATAAAATATGTTTTCAAGTCAGGAATCAAACCCGTTGATTTCGAGAAAATTTACCCATTCGATATTATTATACCATCTAGTTATTTTGATACTAACGATCAAATTCTGGGAAGTAATAACATATGGAAAAATTAAGGAAAGTGTTCATTTTTAATAATTTAATCAATATTTTTGTATTTTCATACATAGGTAATGTACGAAAATACTACATGTAGATGAGTACTTACCTACCGTAGTTACGTATAGCTATTCTATACAATGCCCATGTCATGAAATTGTAAGGTTATGTTGTGGTGCTTAATGCGAGTGGGCTATGAGTCAAGTCCAACGAGTGTACAGAATTAAAAATTATTTCTAATAATTTGATAGTACGATAGGTGTAACGATATTCCCTAATATACAAAAAATGTTAATCAATTTATTAAAAAAGAGCACTTTCTTTAAGTTTTCCGTATGTAATTACTTCTGAGAATTTGATCCTTATTAGCAACATTATCGGATGGTGTAATAATACAGGCTGGGTATATTTTTTCAAATTCGTCGGGTTCGATTCCTGGCTTGGGGAAATATTTTTCCGAAAATCAAATGATGCAGTTTTAGTTTTAATCAAAATCGGTCTCGAGACTCCTTTCAATATTTTTCGATATTCCCTTTAGTTTAGGATTTGACCATTCACGCCCACTTGAAGAATTCACTCTGTATATGACATATAACTATATACCGAATTAGTGTATTTACTCTGTTTACCCATTTTTGCGATGCAATAAAAGGTGATGTGTTTGAATCAGCACTGACTTAACTTTTTTGCTTATAATGAACTTACGCGAGAATATAAAATATACATTTTTAAGAAAAATGTTTGGTCAATCCTGTCTATGTCGGTTTGGTATAAATCATTATTGTATCGCAGGTCAGAAACGTTAAGAAAATATCGAAAATATTTTTAATTTGTCATTTTGACCATTCTGGAACCGAATGAATTCTCTATGTTGGTAGTACGAGCACCTGTTGGGATCATTTCACTGTGGATCATTTAGTACCTACCTACCTATTCAGATATTGATTATCATATTACTTCGATGGTTGACGAAGCTGCTGTTATTCGGTAAGTTATTTTATCCTACTAATTGATAGTTTTATGTTAGATGTTTGTTGCTCAATCATGCTGTTTTAGCATTTTTAGTTAGTAATTCCTATTAGAGGAGGAGAAAACATCGTGAGGAAACCATAGCACGGTGGTAGGGTACTTTGTAGTACCCGACTGGCTGGCTACCACCCTCAAGTTGAAAATCTGTCGCCAAGCACCTATCGGTGTGTTCCGACAGCTGCACTTGAGAGCCAGTTCCCTTTTTTTTTTTTTTTTTTTTTTTATGTCACAAGTGACAACGAGGCAGGCGTGTCACCTGATGGTAAGTGACAACCGTCGCCTATAGACATTGGCAATACCAGGGGATTGCCAATGTGTTGTACACCTTATTACAATGCCTTAAAGGCGAACTGGCTCTCAAGTGCAATTGCCGGAACACACCAACAGGTGCTTGGCGACAGATTTTCAACTTTAGGGTGGTAGCCAGCCAGTCGAGTACTATAAAGTACCCTACCACCGTGCTGTGGTTTCCTCACGATGTTTTCCTTCACCGAAAGCTCAAGCTCATTGTAAGGATTCGAACCCACGACCTTCGCCGCGGAATCCGACGTCACTTACCACTGAGCTATCATCGCCTTGTAAGCTTTGTGTGCTTACCACCTTCGGCCACATCATCACTTACCATGGTGAGATTGTGGTCAAACACAAGCTTATACAGAATTAAAAAAAAAAAAGGTGTAAAAGTAACGAAAAAAAAACGTACCCGTATGTATTCGTTACTATACATTCAGTACTCGTTACTATCGTATCGTTACTCGTTACTCCTAATACCTCATAACATGCTATGTTATGCTAGAGAAACAAATCGTTAATCGAGTCGTATTGTTCTTTCTGTAATTTTATTATAAGATATGACTTATGTACTAGGTGCGGCATCGCAGCATTCATAATTTCAATTTGTAGAAATCTCACAAATCATCAAACAACGTTATTTTCTTTGTACGTCCTTAAGTTTACATTACCTTTTTAATTCGCGGAAAATACGCACGCATGCGCAAAACGATCAGTAAGAAACGTTTCAATACACGCATCAACGCATCGTAACATTGCGTCATTTAAACAGCGTATGTAACCATGATACGAAACATGCGAGTAACGAAAAAGTAAAGTTTCGTTACTCGGTACTAGATGACGTACCCGTTACTCAGTATTCAGTAACGAATACATGCGGTTTGCTACAGCTCTAATTCCAATGATCAGCATGAGACTTGGACACAAAGACCGTTATGATAACATTTATAAATCCACAAAATAACTGTGACAACCTTACTTACAACAAAATCAATGTTTAATTTAGTAATTATTTGTTTCCAGGTAATTGGGAGAACTCCTTGGATTAACATGAAGAATGTAGGGTATATTGGGACTCAGTTGGCACAGGTGTCTTTATTATCACCTCTATATTTGAAGAATGACTCCGTGAGAGTTTTGGAACAAGAATTAATCAAGTGAAATTACCATGGTGGTTGGGTACTTACGAAACTGGGTTTTTATCCCTGGAATTACATCCTAGAGAAGAATAGAAAAGTTATAAGAAGATCATTATACATCCATGAAGAGGCAAGGGATCGCAAAATCGAAGGCTTCATTATATAGAAGTTTAGTTAAGTTTAACGAGTGCCATCCCTAACCTGTACGCAAACGTTGATTTCTTCGACACTGATAGTCATAGAAGAGATGAAATAGTGATCCATTCTTCAAAGTGATTTCTTCCAAACAAAGAAAGAAAGAAAGAAAACATTTATTCTGACAACTGCACACAATAACAAACGTAATATACACATGGAAAACAAAACAATGAATAGAAAATAACACTGAGAATAATAGTATATGCAGATAGCCAGCGCGCAGTGATGTCAGAAAAGGCCTGAGCTCAGCATATAACCCGCATATTCAGGGTGATTGACAGCTTTCTCATGAGGTCTTGATGCCATATTGTCTTTCAGTGAAGATGATAATTAAGGACAAGCATCATATAAAGATACTTCTTGTATGATAGTGGATGATGAAGATCTAGCACTTCTGGCTGGATACTACAAGTTGAAGCGCTGAATGGCATTGGTCATTTAGGAGCATGGACCTCTCCATTAGGTCTACTACACATTGGCCATCTCCCGGCTAATGTCTGGTGAAGGTAGTTGCTTACCATCAGGTGACCTGCCTGGTTGTGAAAATCTATAAAAGTTTCTTGCATGGTTTGTTGTCTATGTCGGTGACTAGGATATGGTTGTGGAGATCATGGTAACTGATTACCATCAGAGGTGTGTTGTTGTTTTACCCAAGTTACTTATTGCTGGGAATATGCTTTAGGTAGTTGCTATTATTTCCTGTTTTCAGCAACATTTTTGATTTATAGCAACATTTAGTGTTTAAAAAAAAATTTTTTTGATGATGAATTTGGCCGTTTATTGAAAACTTAAGAGAAGTACTATTTTAGTCTTGTTTCTTGTACCCATATCAGTGGTATTCAAAATGATGATTTGTCAATCTCAGTTGTTTTATTGTTAATTTGAAAAGGTGTGCTTGGTGAAGTAATTCAAAGACTATGTCATTTGTTCTGTTGAGGTTTTAGTTTCCTTATGGAGGTTGAATCAAAATGTTTCCATTGGTTCAAATGAATAAAAAAAAAACATTTAAAGGTGAAGCGATGGTGTTGTTATTTTGTGTTCAGTTAAGGCACCATTCTACCGGGCAGGAGATAGTGTTTGATGGGATGGTACACTCTATGGGGATGCTATAATGACATCGCATGATTTGTTTACATGTTCATAGACAGGTGTTTAGTTTTAGTTACAGTTCATGTGATACCTTGCCTTGCCTTATATACTTATTCCTATAACAGATATAAGTGCACAACGTTCATAATTAAAAACACAATACGAACAAATAATAAAACTGCTTGAAAATTAAAAAGACAGTTACGAAACAGTGTAATCAAAATGTACATTTAAAATAACAAATCAAAATTGTAGATATAATTAGATATTTTAAATTTATTGAGTGAGTGAGTCAAAGAATACGTCGTGATCTAGAATTGATTGGAGGCTATTGTGTTCGGTACAAATTCTGACGATTGGGTCATGTATATCAAGAGTTTTACAAGGTGGATGATGGAATTAAGAGAAATATGTCTGTAGGTTCCTATACTACCTATTATACTTAGAGAAGGGGTTGCAGAAATGAAAGGCTTGAGCTTGGTTCGGTGTATCGTGGTGATTTGGATGAGAAAAGAGCTTTATTATCGAGGTCAGCGCCCTCTACACAATAAACTAATCGCTATTTTATCTATCTACAAAACAATGATTGTAAATAGGAGATGGCGTTACTAGTCAATAACAATGTCCCAAAATTTTATATATCAATTAACCTTAAAAACTTATTAACCCATACTGTATTGTAGTATGTCAATGAAGCCTGAAAATGTTTTAATAGTGGTTGGTTAACACACTTCCTATCACGCCACACACAGCTCATGTAGACATTCATGTTAATCGAGATCTTGAGCTAGTTTTATAATCAACTTAGTACATTCATACTAAGAACCTCGTAAGTACAATTTAATGAGGCAAAGAATCATAAAATGGCTGACAATCATCTGGCAGTAAAGATTTGAATTATTGTTTTAGAATCAGGAATCGGTATCTGCTTTGTCAAACTGTCACCTACGCTACTTAGTTAAAATTCTATCTGAATTCTAGTTTCTCAGAATTTGAAACCTCAGGCAAATTTTACTGTCCTTTTTTGTACTGTTTGAGTTATATCGGCCTCCTACTGACGGTGTTCCGCCTCTCGCCATAGTGTCGGGCTGTCGGGGCTATGGAACTAGGCTTGCTGTCGCCGCCTGTCCCCGCCGGCGTCGCTCTCCTCGCTGGGACGGTGTTGCCAAGCCCGAGGTACATTTCGTCTAATCCAAAATACCGTTTGTTGGGTTGATTTCATCTAAGTTAGTGGATTCCACATCCGCAGCTTTCATAAATGCTAGGAGTAGCTCTTTGTATAGTTCTGTCATTTTCGAATGAAGGTCAATAATAACAGTGGATTCTCTGGAAAAAAAAAGAAAAATATTTTATTTATGCGCGCCATTCGACGTAAACCAAATAGCAACGAAAAGAGAAAAAAATACAATAAAAATAATAATAGGCATGTGAGTACCAGACACTTATGGCCCAAAACCACGAAGGTGGCGAATTCTGTTTTGGTAATTTGCACGTAAAATTATAAAAGGAATAGCAAAATTAAACACTGAAAGTAATTGCTTCATTATTGATCTTAAAAGATTTAAAAGGAGCGCGCACAGTTTTTTTTTTTTTATTATAGCGATTTTAAGCAAACTCAGTAAAATTCGTCATACCGGGAACGATATTATTTTTCTTTTTATAAATCAAAGCTTTCTTAAAAACATTATTTATTTTTTACAGTAAACTAAGTGCAAAAGAAAATTTTGTAGAAATATGAGCCTATTTCCCCAAAAAATTCAATGAAATTCAAAATGACCATAAGTTCCAAATTTCATGCATTATAGTTATTATATTAGAGAATACCAATGACTTAAAACGTAAACTTGGTTAAGATCATAACAAGAACTTTATTTTATTTATATGTAAAAAATTATCTGTTCAAAAATATTTGAAATTACTAATGAAAAACTAAAAAACGTGGTGTTCTCGAAAATGATTTAGTGTTCCCGGATTGACTGAGGCGTTCACTGAATGATGTAGTCAGAAATTTGAAACTGGTAAGGGTGTTTTCTGAAGTAATAAATGCAAATATATATTCTTTATAATATTTAATCAATCCTTATAGTAATAATAAAATAATAAAAATGTTTATTTTCATTAGCTGGTCTTAATCTAAGAATACTGTGGTTGGAGCACTCCTTTTAAGTAAAATGATACCTGTGTTAGGAGACTCCGCTCTTCCCTTAAAGTAGGTAAATACAGATTAAGTAATAGGTCATGAATTAATAAACTAAACTAATATTATAGGTGTGTGTGTGTGTGTGTGTGCGTATAGTAGTTTAATAACACAAAAATAAAACAAAATTGGTAACAAATATCTTTGTTTCAAATGTTTATAATTTGTTCAAATGTAATATAAGACACATCTGTACGGCGCAAGATATATAGTGTTTGTAAATAGTAATTAGAATAATTATAGGTAATAGATTTATTGTGAAATATTGTATAGAAATAAATGATTGATAGTTTTGTGTTTAATTTGGGTAATGCTCTGATTGGTCAATTAGAATAGATAGCATCTCTCTCGCGCATTTTAGTTCTCGCTCGCACACTGAGACAGCGGGTTGCTAAGTCACAGCTCGCCTCTGATTGGCGGACAGTGGCGAGGCAACTCGCTGTCTACGTTAACGTGTAGGGACCCACCGTTGGGGGATAAAGATAGACGCCTCGGGGCGTACAGCATGCTTCAATTGCTTCGATTGCTTCGATTGCTTCAACCTCGATCCAGCACATAGAAAATAGAAAGCAGAGCAATACCCAAGGCAAGCATCAAGAAGACCTATATAGAAGAAAACTGGCGTGTTTTTATTCAAGCTTAGAAGCCCGACCTCCAGTACACGCCGTATACAGTCCCTATAGAAAGTGCGGCGTGTACATTTTGGTCATATCGAGCCGAATATTGGATCAGCGAGTGAAGAATAGCTGTTTACAGTGAAGAATAGCTGCCTAAATACAGTCCACGCAGAAGAAAGAAATCATGCCAGTTACCAGGTCTACCAGCGGGCGGCAAAATCTGGCATCAGACGCATCCAATAGCGTTCTGACGTCGGAAACCGAACAGACGCCCACAGAACATACAGCCACGACCGCGACGGGGGAAACCATCACCACGGGGGAAACCACCACTACAGAGGGGACCACCACTACAGGAGGGATGGCGACCACAGGACTGCCGTCCACAGAACCCGGAGCGGCCGATGAAGATCCAGCCAAGGCTGCGATACCTCCAGAGAGCACCAAGCGCTCGAAGAAGAAGACAGGAGAACGAACCAAGAAGCTGGCAGCCGCCAGAGCAGAACTCGTCCGCCTACAGATGGAGTATGCGGCCGCGCGTCTAGTATCCCTAGAGGCGGAAGCAGACTCTGAAACAGATGACGACACCGTCGTGTCAGAGCAAGCAACAGCACATCGGGTCGCTGAATGGGTGAAGTCCAACGATCAACCGCTCCTAGCCATCGACAACAGACCCTACCACGTCGAGCCAGCAGCAACAGTGATCCAGCCTATCGTCGCACCACAGCCAACAGAAGCAGCAGCGCCTCAACCGACGGTGGCGCCCTCTCAGCAGATCGATTTATCACAACTCGCATCTGCCATCGCGCTCGCAGCGAAATCAAACAGTCAACAGTTGCCGCATCGATACACCGATCTACCAGTCTACAGCGGGGCCTATCAAGAGTGGCTCTCCTTCAAGGCGGCGTACACCGAAACATCGAAGCTCTACACAGAAATAGACAACATCACGCGTCTCCGTCGAAGCCTCCGCGGTCACGCCAAAGAAGCAGTTGAAAGTCTACTTATTCACAGTTCCAGAGCCGATGACGTCATCAAAGCGCTGGAAACTCGCTTCGGCAAGCCAGACGCGATCGCGCTCGCCGAGTTAGAACGCCTACGCACACTACCACGCCTCACAGATACAGCAAGAGACATCTGCGTGTTCTCCACGAAAGTCTCGAACATAGTAGCCACATTGCAAGCATTGAAGAAGATATACTATCTCTACAACCCGGAAGTCACCAGGGCAGTCATTGACAAATTCTCACCTCAAATGAGATATAGATGGTTCGACTTCAGCTCAGCAGATCAAACGGAAGAAGCCGACTTACTCAAGCTGAGAAGATTTTTAGAAAAGGAAGCGGAGAAATGCAGTCCTTATGCGCAACCAGAACCCGTGTCGCGCTATACAGACATCGAACAGAAAACAGCACGAGCACCACTAACAAGAAAACAGAAAACATATGCAGTGAGCAAACAAGATGAAACAACATGTCCAGTGTGTGAAAAACACGGTCATACAGCAGCAGATTGCAAACAGATCACAGATGCAGATATCAACGTCAGATGGGAGCTAGCCAAATCGAAATACCTATGCTTTCGATGCCTGAAACACAAGTCAAGAGCACATCAATGTCAAGCCAAGAAGTGTGAAGTAAACGGATGCGAACGTACTCATCACAAGCTACTCCACTTCCAACAGAAGACAACAGAAGCCGAAAAGAATGATGTCGTCACAAACATCTGGTCAGCAGCCGTCGAGTCAAGATCCTACTTGAAGATTCTGCCAGTACGAGTATCGGGACCGAAGGGCAAAATAGACACCTTTGCCTTACTAGACGACGGATCTACGGTGACACTCATCGATGACGACATCACACGACGAGCAGGCATCAAAGGAAAATCGGAACCACTCCGTATAGAAGCAGTCGGCAAGACAGAAGTCGAAGCTACGAGGTCAAGACGCGTCTCACTCACTATTCGAGGAACGGCGGGAGACCACAACATTCAAGCTCACACCATCAATGGCCTACACATAACGCCACAGAAGATAGCAGACATCGATATCAGCAAATGCGAACACCTAGAAGACATCGCATCACAGTTAAAGTATAACCGGGGGACACCCGGCATACTCATCGGTCAAGACAACTGGCACCTGCTATTAGCCACAGAAGTTCGCCAAGGCAAGCGCTACCAACCGGTGGCATCCCTCACGCCACTCGGGTGGGTTCTACACGGTTCACGCAAACGTACTCTGGGTCGACAGCTGCACCAAGTAAATCACCTCAAACAACAAGAAGAGGATATGAACGAGCAACTCAAGCAATACTTCGCAATAGAATCTCTCACTATAGAGCCGAAGAGACCACAGAATGACCCCGAGCAACGAGCACTCGCCATACTTCGTGAACACACTCGACAACGTGAAGACGGCAGATACGAGACAGCGCTACTGTGGAAGAGCCAGAACGTCAACATGCCGAACAACAGAGAAAACGCTCTCAAGAGGCTGAATAATACAGAAAAGAAAATAGACAAGAACCCTGTATTGAAAGAAAAATACAACCTACAGATGGCAGCACTCGTCGAGAAGGGTTACGCCGAGATCGCGCCGAAACAGTCCACAGAAAATAGAACGTGGTACCTACCACATTTCCCGGTCATCAACCCCATGAAGCCGGACAAAGTACGTGTGGTTCACGATGCTGCTGCGAAGACAAGAAATGTATCACTCAACGATCACCTGCTCACCGGTCCCGACCTGCTACAGTCACTTCCCGGAGTTGTTATGAGGTTCCGCCAACACCCCATAGCAGTCACAGCCGACATAGCCGAGATGTTCATGCAGGTCAAGATCAGGACAGAAGACAGAGACGCACTTCGCTACCTATGGAGGGGCGAGGAGAGAGGGGACAGTGACGTCACAGAATACCGAATGACGTCACTAATCTTCGGAGCGACGTCATCACCATCAACAGCTATCTACGTCAAAAACATCAACGCAGACCGCTATCAAGATACGCATCCCGCAGCACACCGAGCTATAGAACGAAACCATTACGTCGACGACTACCTCCAGAGCTTCTCCACCATTGAAGAAGCGATACAGACAGCAACAGATGTTCGAAGAATACACAGCGAAGCGCACTACGAACTCAGACAATGGGCATCGAACTCACCTACAGTACTTCAGGCACTGAGCCATGAGGGAAACAAGAAACAGAAAATAGATCTACATAGCAACTTGAACACAGAACGAGTACTCGGCCTCATCTGGGAGTGCGCCACAGACAACCTCGCATTCAACCTTAACCTGGCAAGGTTGCCAACAAATATAGTAAAGAACTCCGAGCCAACCAAGAGAGATATATTGAGAATAGTTATGTCTCTATTCGACCCACTCGGACTCGCCGCACCGATAACATCGAGAGCCAAGCAGATTCTACAAGAAGTCTGGCGCCGCGGTACTGAATGGGACCAGCCAATAGAACAAGAGCTACAACAACAGTGGGCAGAATGGTCATCGCATCTGGAACGTCTGGCTGCCATCAGAATACCCCGCTGCTACCTCAACTACAGCACAGCTGATCGGATCGAACTTCACGTATTCGTAGATGCCAGTGAAGTCGCCTACGCCGCCGCCCTCTACTGGCGAATAACAGCACCTGATGGAAAAGTAACAACATCACTCGTCATGGGGAAAGCACGTGTGGCACCATTGAAGATCACATCGATACCTAGATTGGAACTCCAAGCAGCGGTGATGGGTAGCCGCATGTCAGCAGCAGTCATAAGCGAACATGACGTCAAACCAGTATCGAAGACCTACTGGACAGATAGCAGAACAGTACTCGCCTGGCTGAAAAACGGAGCACGCACCTACAGACCGTACGTGGCTCACCGAATAGCTGCCATAGAAGAAAACAGCATAGTAAGCGAATGGAGATGGGTGCCCACCAAACTGAACGTCGCGGACGACGCCACTCGCGACGTACCTCAGGACATAGACCGCTGGTTCACCGGGCCCCCCTTCCTACGCGATCATCCGTCAACATGGCCGGTAGCGCCATCTACCAACACAGAACACACGGGCGAAGAGAAGACTAACTTACTTCAACGCAAGTCGCAAGTAAACTTGGAAGAGGCTCTACCTGAAATACACAGATTTTCGAAATGGGAACGATTACTCCGAAGTACTGCACGTGTGTTACAATTCATCGAACTCTGCAGGCGGAAAAAGGAAACAGTACAGTACAAACGTACGAGAAAAAACAAAGAGAAAGATGCAGCATGGCAAAAACAGAAAAAACAGACTCGTACGTCGCGCCCTCTACCGGCAAAATCGAGAGATACAAAACAATATCTACCATTGGATGGCGATCTTCTACGTCACGCCGAGTACCTACTCATAAAGAAAATGCAACAAGACTCATTTTCGGAAGAAATAACAGCTATCGAAAACAACAAGACAGTATCAACACATAGCCGACTGCGCCACCTATCGACAGAATTGTTAAACAATCTCATCACACTCAGATCGCGCATCCAAGCTGCTGACGTCGAAGATGCAATCAAGAGGCCAGTGATATTAGACGGAAATCACCCTATCACCCGCCTATATATAAATCACATACATAGAAGTCTTCATCATGCTGGCGTGGAAACGACACTCAACGCGTGCAGACAACGGTACTGGATCATCAGACAGCGGCCTACAGTCAAGGCGGTTGTACACAGCTGCCTACCCTGTCGCATAAGAAAAGCGACGCCACCAGCGCCCCCTACCGGAGACCTGCCAGCATGCCGACTGGGACATCACAGACGACCTTTTACATACACAGGGGTCGACTACTTTGGTCCGCTCGTAGTGACAGTAGGGCGGACCACTCAGAAGAGATACGTCGCACTATTCACGTGTCTAACTACACGTGCTCTACACCTAGAGGTCGCCGGGTCATTGACCACTGACTCTGCAATCATGGCACTTCGGCGTTTCATAGCGCGCCGCGGGTGCCCCGCCGAAATATGGTCAGACAACGGGACCAATCTACAGGGAGCCGACAGGGAGCTGCGACGCGCTCTCGACGCAGCCACTCAAGAGGACGCCAGCAAGAAATCCATCAACTGGCGGTACATCCCTCCGAGCGCCCCCTTCATGGGCGGGGCGTGGGAGCGACTTGTAAGAAGTGTCAAGATCGCTCTCAAGACAGTACTTACAGAAAGAAGCCCATCTGAAGAAGTCCTCACCACACTGCTAGCTGAAGTGGAACAAACAGTCAACAGCCGCCCTCTCACTCACGTCTCCGTGGATCCTGAGGATGAAGAAGCACTCACTCCGAATCACTTTCTCCTTGGTGGTTCGGCGCACGCAGCGCCCCCTGGAACATTTACAGACAACGACCTCATCGGACGCGGCCATTGGCGAACATCACAACGCCTGGCCGATATGTTCTGGGCAAGATGGCTGCGGGAGTACTTACCTGAGCTCCAATACCGGCGGGAGCCCCACGGACGAGGCGAGGCAGTCAACATCGGAGACCTCGTCATCATCGCAGATGGGACTCTACCGAGAAACCTCTGGCCTCGGGGAATCGTAATCTCAACCTACCCGGGGCCAGACAACATAGTCAGAACAGTCGACGTGAGAACAAGAGGAGGAGTGCTGCGTAGGCCGGTAAAGAAGCTGATCATACTGCCTGCCTCTCAAGACGCCGTACCTGAGTCACTGCGCCGTCCTGGACCGGAGTAGGACGACGCACGGCGGGAGAAATGTACGGCGCAAGATATATAGTGTTTGTAAATAGTAATTAGAATAATTATAGGTAATAGATTTATTGTGAAATATTGTATAGAAATAAATGATTGATAGTTTTGTGTTTAATTTGGGTAATGCTCTGATTGGTCAATTAGAATAGATAGCATCTCTCTCGCGCATTTTAGTTCTCGCTCGCACACTGAGACAGCGGGTTGCTAAGTCACAGCTCGCCTCTGATTGGCGGACAGTGGCGAGGCAACTCGCTGTCTACGTTAACGTGTAGGGACCCACCGTTGGGGGATAAAGATAGACGCCTCGGGGCGTACAGCATGCTTCAATTGCTTCGATTGCTTCGATTGCTTCAACCTCGATCCAGCACATAGAAAATAGAAAGCAGAGCAATACCCAAGGCAAGCATCAAGAAGACCTATATAGAAGAAAACTGGCGTGTTTTTATTCAAGCTTAGAAGCCCGACCTCCAGTACACGCCGTATACAGTCCCTATAGAAAGTGCGGCGTGTACAACATCTGTTGCATCCAACTTAAATATCTCCGCAGTGTTGCGCACCGATTTCATGAATGTAACTTTGAGTTCTCCGTCATCTTCAACACAAGTCTGACAGATGGCAAGGTATCTATAAAACATATTCCTCTTTTGGGTAGGGACTTTAATCAATAAAAATGTTCCAGGACAAATTAAATTGGGGTGAATATTTTCTTTGCTATTTGTATAATACGACGATCCGGCTGCTTTATCCTTCACGTTGAGGTTTAGAGCTTTCTGACGATCAGATGCTGATTTTAAATTTTCATCATCAGATGACGAAGAGTCGTAAATGCTTTTAAAAATGCTTTGTCTTTTATTTGTGTTCGTTAAATCTTGAAAATTTATGTTAGTTAGTCCTTGTTGACACGGTTCTATTTCTAAAGGCATATCGACATCAGCAGGTTCAGTAAAATCGCTGCATTCGTTTCTGGAAAGTGATTGCAATTTTAACACTGTTATACTGGAATAATTCTATAATGACTTCAGGGCCTTTTTCCCAAACAATATTGGTGATTTTCATTATACCTGGAACTGCATCAATTGATTTAGGGATCATTTTCTTAATGCCTTTAACTTCATCTACAGAAACTTCTTTCACGTGTATCTTAGACTCTTTAAACAGATCAACAAATTCTGATATCTTGCCCCATCAACACATGGCTATCGGCAGTTCTTTTTAGGACTCCACCTACACCATCCATCGGGCCCTTTCCATGTCCGGGTTCGCTAAATGTCCACGTAGCTTTTACGATTTGTTGGAATTCGTCAATTAAAGTTCTGAGCCATAAATTTATATTTGTACGATTACGATATTGCGACGTTGGTCCATCAGAATAAATATACAGGGTGTCAATTTTCTTATTTTCCAAGATTTTCCTTAAAATTGGTTTCATATGTGCCCATACTGCATGGGCCTGATGGTCTAAATTTTCACTGACTGTAGCAAACGAAGTGGTTTGCAACTGATGGTCTTCATTTCGTGAGTAATAAACTCCTGTATGAATAGTTAATTGATTTTTTACGAAGTGCGATGACTGTATTTCTGTTGCGTATTTTGTCGTATAGTTTTCCGAAAAGACAATTTGAATCATGGTCTCATTATCAGTAATTTTTTCATTCAGCTCCTTTTTTTGTTTGTTATAGTTGTAAATGCCATAAAGATGTTGTTCCATCGTTGGAATTTCTTCAGCTAAAGTTTTTCTTAACTCTTTAACTGTGGTTGTAATTGGTATTTTACTTGTAACTTTAAATGTCTTTTTTTCTCCCTTAATAATACTTTCTTTGTTTATGGATTGCCATTGAAAATATGTTACGGAATCTTCGTTTTCTCCTTCTACCAATGTCAGGTCTTTGCAAGTATGGCACGATCCACTCATACACTCATAGGAAGTCAGGCCTTTTTGAAAGTTTTTGAATATTTTTTTACTCAATGAAGTCAATATTATGATTATATTTTTCCATGCCATACAGCTCGTACAATTTAGCTCTACTTCTGTAAATACCCACTGTTGCCCAGATTGACAAATGCAGAAAACATCCGGTCAACTCACTGTTTTTGTGTTAAACCACTTCGAAAGTCATAATAAATCATCGCTCTTGAATTTTCTCGAGTCAATTCCATTTTCTCAACGTTTTGTCTTCTCAAAGTTTGACAAAACCTTGTGACAAGACCGAGAATCTTTTTTTAAATAAATAAATGGTATTCGATTTTTAAAACCAAGGAGTTTTCAATTAAAAAGATTTTAATATGACAGGAACAGTGGAAATATTCCATTCCCGATACTTTTAGTGCAGCCCTCGTACTAGCTCCATCGTGTGGCAACAATATAAAACAATATTTAACAGCGCCCTACTGAGGCTGCCTTGCTTTTGTAGCGCATCGGGGATGTTTGCTGGAGCACACACCGATGATTGCGTAAAAATTTACACTCTATGATGAGTCTGATCTCTAGGATGCGGGGCAGCCATAACGGAATTCTAAGGATGTCGATCGACCGGTGTTGTGAGAGATATCCTGAGACACTGGGTTGGTCTAGTTAGAAATGTACACCTACGTGAGTGAATATTGTATGGATGAAATAGTTTAAAAATCAAAGAAGATTATTATTATTAAAGGTACTGAAAAACAATAATGTTCATAATAATATGTCTATTATTTCAAAACTGAGACAGATTTTATATTTCTCTACTAGGAATAATGTCGTTTTCTGCGAAAAAACAGGAAAACGTACAGAGAAACTGTAGCCTAGAGTCTTCGTTTATATTCCCCTTTCATTATTTTTTTTAATGATAATAGGTCTCGCGTTTGACCACTATCTCACTCGATGATAGGTAAGATAAAACTATTACTGATTTCCCAATTTTATTTTATATGCTCATTAATTTTGACCAATTTGATAATCAATTATTTCTATTTTATCTCCAAAAACTAAACTCATATCATTTATTTATGATGTAAGATTTATCTGATTATCTTTGAGGTTCCTACGGATTCTAGAAAATTAAAAAAAAACATGAGTTTACATAGGTTTTGAAGATATTAGGGGAAAGGGGGGCATGATGGGGTATCTAAGGAAAATACCAAAAATACAGTATAATCATTGCGTTTATTATGCTTATTTATTTATGGCACAATGCCTTATTAATCTAACTACAATTTGGCATAGTCTTTGGAAGATGAACTTATAGCATTTTTTTAAATAAATGATTTGATAGGAACTTTCGAAAACCATCTTGCCCCTTACCATGGAGTAAGCTAATTATTATCACAATAAATACAAATATGAATTTCTTCGGTGTTTTCATCATCCACACCAGCACAACCATTGTGAGCCCAACGTCCACAAAGCTGGCAGCCTACCCAACCTTCGGATGATTTCAGAAAACTATGATTTTCATCATTACAATAGAGACAAATTGTATCTTCATCATCGTCATTTTTCGTCTTGTCTGCAACTGTAGTCTTTTGTTTCTTCTTAGCATTTTTTTTTGAGCCGAGGATCATTAGGATTGGATACTTTCCTCAGTTTTTTCAAATTCTCCAGCTCATTTTTATAAGGAGTTGAAGTAATGACGGCTGTTTTTCCTCTCCGGTATTGCTTCCTCTTTTCAGTTTGTTGGACCAAAGGGATTGGCAAAATATCACCAGGGGATGCATTTTCAAAGCTAGATGTAAGATCGCGGCACACCTCACGGATGGGAGATTTAGAAGCAAAAGAACATCCAGGTTCAGGTTCGGGAGCAGGTTTTTTAGTCACATCAGGTGTGACTTGCTCTGTAAATTCGATGATAAAATCTATTCTTACTGGAGTGCATGATTCTGTTGTAACTTCAGGTCTTGTTGTAACTGCTCCAGGATGGGATGTTGTGGCCGTTGAAGATACAGTAGTGACTACTGTGGTTGAGGGCACAGATGGAACTACCTCATATTGAGGCCCTTCGGCTTCTGTAACTCTCTGTTGCTCTACACTCGACGAGTTTTCAATATTTTGTATATCAGTAGTTGCAGCAGATATGAAATCGGCATCCGTAAAATTATTTTCATTAAACGGCCATATGCCACACTTTCTGAATGAGTTGATTGCTGTCGACATTGTAGCTGCCTGAATATATGCATTTCCAAATATTTCACTTATCTGAAATACAGTTACCACACGCCCTGGATGTGATCTCAACCAGGCCGAAACAGCATGGTCATAATATGTACTGGCCTCATAAATGCAACATCTGCTGGCTGCATTTTATGTGTGCAGTGAGGTGGAAAGCAAAGTATAATAACTCCATTTTTACGTGCCAGATCAATGACTTCCAAATTTTGAGTGTGACTTACATGCCCATCTAGAAGCAGTAACACATGATTAGTAGGAGTAGCTCCGGAGAATCTGATGAACTTTTTGAACCAAGTCAAAAATATTTTAGTAGTTATCCAGCCTCGAGCATTGCAAACACCTTCAGTACCTGGTGGGGCGTGATCTAACAATTCTGGTTTCATTCGTTGTCTTGGAAAAATCATCAGTGGAGGCATGTAGGTTCCAGCAGCGTTAAAACATATTTCTACTGTAATAGTCTGGCCGCGTTCTGCAGATGATAATGAGCCTACTTGTTTTCATCCTTTCATGGCTAATATTTTGCTCTTGGTTTTAGATACAACGGAGATACAAGTTTCGTCACAATTATATATTTTGTCAGGAGTTAATTTATGCTTGTCATAATTTTTTTTTTTTATTTATTTATCAATATAAAGTAATACATATCAATTTGTTTGTTGTACCCTATAAACCTATGAAGGTTTGTCTGGGTACTCACATTCGTCTGATCATAATTATAATAATACAATATAAGATGAATATAAAGCAAGCATGTACCTAAACACTCTGCATCCGCACACCAGTGCGTGCAGCCATGGAGCACCCACACCACACCAATGTGCGACCACTGAGCGAGCCGAGCGCATGTAATTAGCAATACAATGTGACACATCTTTTTTATAGTAAACAAGCTATTGTACAGGCTGATGTTACATTGAGGCTTAATACAAAATACAAAAACAGAATAGTATGATTAACATAATAGCAGGTTAGTACGAGATTAAGTTTATGTAGGTGTTATAAAAAGGAAATATTTCAATTTTTGTTTGTTTTTAGCGAATAAACTCAAAAACTGGTAGAATTTACTAACGGCCACTTTATTAAAACCCACCCAAGCTCTAGCTGCTGAAGTAGCTACGGGCTTACGAATGGATAAATCTGGATGACGCCTTAAGAAACCTTTGAGCCAATCAACCTCTGCCATCTGCTTGTCAGTATTAAAATTGTGCGCCTTACCATTTCTCACAGCCAGTTGATATGCTAGGCGTCTCAGATCGAGAGTTGTCAGCCCAAAAAGACGTTCTTCCATATGTTTTAGATATGCCACAATCTCTTCTTCTTCTTTTGTTGTAAATATAGGTTTTTTAGGGCCCAAAGGTACACCAATTGTAACTTCACCACATTCTTTCATTTTCTTAACATATCGCTCCAAAGTAGTCTGAGGCAATCCGTATTCAGAAGCGGCTTTTCTGTAGCCCATTTCTTTACTTAATAGTTTATCTATAGCTGTTTTCATAGAAATTGTTGACCACTCTCCTCTTTTAGTTTTTTTCTTGTATGAACGTACCATTGTTTTACCTGAAAAGTAAAATCGTATTAGGCATGTACCTATTTATAAACATAGATAAGTACCTAAACAAAGACCCACTTCCCCATGTTGCCCCTATACCCCATCTTACCCCATACCCAATACCCCGTCTTACCCCAAAGGCTGATTTAGAAAAAAATAATTTCTCAAAAAATAAATATTAACTGAACTTTTGTCTAACCATACCACTACAAAGTAAACAACACTAACAACCATATACGAGAAAAGACATAAATTGGGTAGTCATAATTACCTAACAGTAAAGACGTTTTTAACTGCGTAAAATTAGATCGACGAGACACTCAACGTGATTTTCGTTTGTAAACAAAAAACGCGTGCACTCCCACTCACTGTTTCTGTCGCACTGACGGTTGATCGAGTATGGCTTCCTATTGGCTTATTGCTTTCTGTTCGCAAGAGTCTAGTTTCTTGTATGTGTGCGTGACCCCGTCTTACCTCGCGTCCTCATCATGCCCCCCCTTCCCCTACCTTTGAATGGGTGCGCTGGGTAAAACTGTGTTCTTAAATCTTATTTTCATATTGGCCATAACAGTTTATATTTCGTGGGACTCCATAGACGAGTCACCATCTATATCGTTACAAATATGGCCTTTCTCACAAGTCATTTGCATTCTAGGTCCAGTAAATTGTATATTGCTTATAGGCCGCATTTGGTAGTTTCTCAAAGGACTATGCATAGCTACGAATAAGTACTTATTCGTAGCTAGCATAGGGTACTTGCAACAGCAGTAGTTATAGAAATTATTATGCTGTATTAATATGCTGTAAAGTAAGCTCGAAAAGACAGAACGCCCGACTCCGATCCAAATGCAGTAATAAAATAACTCATCGGTAGCATCTTGAAAAAATATCGCGACGGTAAGGTAAGGGAGCCACATAAAGACAAAAAAAAGAAAAATTACGATGTTTAAGTTGGAATTGGTAGTGTCAATTACGTACTGCTGGGATCTTCTATAGATTATATAGCAACGAGCGCGGTATTTTATGAATATTTTCACAGCGGTAAAAAACTGCATCGTTATCAGAAAAGGAATCACGTGAAAGATTACTGTCGTGAAAATCCGAAAATAAGAATTTCCAGCATTCTTATTAGTACAGTAATCTGCACTAAGTGTACCAAAAACTCCAATGCTAGCCACACATACTACATCCTATAAGGGGCCGTTCAAATATTACGTAAGCAGATTTATTACAATTATTTACCCCCCCATCACCCTTGTCAGCAAAAGTAAGCAAAGCTTTTACCCCCTCCCCCCATGCTTACGTAAACATTTTTCAATTAAAAATGTATTTTTTTTATATTATAATTATAATTTTAAAAATAAGAAAATTGATTTAAAATAGAGATTAGATTTTACTGATGCAGTAATCAACATAGAGTAAGGGACAAAAATATTATAATCTTACGAACATTACAAACTTATTTAAAATTTTTGGTACACATATTAAATTCAAATTAACAGTCTTCAGTTCATGAAACCCGAATCCATGATTCTAAGATTTCGATGACATTGGATTGCTTGGATTGCTGCTCAGTGTTGTGAGTCTGCTCACTTTCATCCGATTTTGGAATGTCTACGTCGTTCTCATCGAGCCATTCAACATCATGGTGCTCTAAATTTTGAATAATGCACATCAGTTCATTAGCACGACGAGCAGCGACTCTTACAGGTCTAACTTTCCTATCAGTGTGCGTGTTTACTTTTTTATGGATCTTCTCGATGTGACGATTTAGTGACTTGATGGAAGCATGATAAAGACCACACGTTTTGCATGTTCGACTTGATAGCCTCAATTTTACCGTCGGACAAAAATAATCGTAGGGCATTTGCAGGAAATCTTTGAGTGAAGCCCTTAAGCGTAGAGCTAAATTGACTGGAAGATCAAGAAATTGCCCTCCTTCATCCAAAACCAAGTCATCAACTGTTTGTTTTACTTTTACAGGTGGTGGAAGAAACCTGTTATCTAGTAATCTGAAAAGACCACTTCTTGGACGACAGCATTCTGTATTTTTACATTTTACAATTTGAAGCAAGTATTGGCTTTCACGCACATGTTCCGAATACCATTTAATGTCTGGAAATACAGGAACATCTTGTTGACCTGCCCCAACATATTTTGCAGTAACATTATAGCCATCAATTTCTATTGAACTCCATACTTCAGCTAATACATTTCCTGCAAATTCGAAATTAGATCTTTCTAAATGTTCATCAATTGTAACGCCACGTTCATCCAAATGAGACCCAAAATGGTCATGAGGCAATATTAAACCAGCCAGTTCCCGACTAAGAGGAGCCATTCTGCGCTCTACTCTGTTGTACGCACTTCTTCCAGGAGCATTGGTAGCTAAAAACAATGCATCGAGATCATGTCGCTTAAAGTGTTGTATAGCAAACCCTATGACTTTTTCATAACGCGGATTTTCATCTGGCCCTCCATCAACCGTCATGATTACCACTGGTTTTACTAGTCCATGGTCAGTTTTAGCTAATGGTCGAAACTCTTCAAGTTCGAGAAGCGTCTCGAAATCCTGAGCATGAGTATTAGCAGTAGATGAACTATGCTTTCCACTTCGAATAGCTATGTATGTTGGTCCAGAATATCCAACGGCTTGCGGTTGTCCTAGCATACTGGAAGTGATTTTGATACCAGCATAAACAGATGGTATTAATTTATGACGCTCAGCGATTACCCAATCGTGGTCAGGTAATTTGATTCTATATTCCATGTGCATTAGAAGAGGTGCTTGCTTATTTGCCGCAGTTACGCCCATAGGGACTCGAGCTTTATCATCTTGAGATATGAAAAATACTTGATCTGGTCCAAGTATGGATGCTATGTTCTCTAAATAATGGATTGATGTTTCAGCGAACTTGCTATCTAAGTGGCTCTTATGGTGATCAGTTTGAGCCCGAATGAGCTTAACAGGGACTGTCGATACATGTCTTCGTCCCTCTGCAGAATTAGATTTTCTGGGAATCAAACGAAGATATGTCCCACTGCGACTAATGTCAAATCCTATTTTACGTAATTCTTGTGTGAGTTCATCAAGAGTTTTTACGCTGCGAATAGATTCCGTTCGTCTTCTATCATCTGCTGCACTCCCAAATAAAGCTATATCCGCAATTGTTTTCAATAGTGATGGTTGATTGCTTTCAAGATTAGGACGTCCCACTGAATCCCTCAGAGATAGTCTTTTTTTTATTTCTGGATTTTCATGACAAATATCTTCTAACTTTCTTTTCATACCATCCCTGTGTTTCTTCTGGGCAACTGCGTTTTGAATCTTCCTGTTCAAAGACTGTTTTGCTGTTTTTATTTCCTCACGCAACTTAATAATCTGTTTATCAACTTCAGCACGGCTTGGCATAGTATCTCTGGCAGAATACAAAGCGTTCAGATTTTTTTCGAGTAGAGCAATCTTATTTTTCATAGCTTCCTGAGAAGGTTTTGCTCTCTGTTTATCTGCATTTTCATTATTTTCGCGTTGCTGTTGTGATTCATTACCGGGTTTTATTTTATCTTCTTCCTGTTTTTTAATATTTGAAGCTGGCTGTATAATTTGTGTTTTTTCTGCAGGTAGTCGTTGCCTAAAAGTAAAAACTTTCTATTGATTCTGCGAAAGATTCTCTTATTAAGCTACATAAATACAAAGTATGCTATAAAAACTGCATTTAAAGATTATTTAAAGCCATAGCCCGTCATTTGGCAGCTTTCCCCAAAGGGAAATTGCAAAATTCGCATATAAAGGAGGTCATTAAAAGCCCATACAAGTTTGCCCAAAGTTGTACCCGAGGTACATGCATATCAAATTATAGAGAAAAAACAAAGGATTTGGAAAATAATACTTTAGAGATTTAGAAATTCCTTATAACTTGTAAATAATAGTCCAAAGTTTTATTAATCGACAACACAATTTAAAAATGTGGCAACATCAGACATTTTATGGCGTTCTGTTTGTTAAAAATGTTTATAATATCTTTATAATGTCGTTTCTATATACAGTATTTACATAAAATAATATCTTATTCTGTTTACTTAAATATTATTGCATTATAATATTAAAAGAAACTACACAAAAATACACAAATCAAATCTAAAAATAACAAAACGCCGTCGACTATTTGACACTTCATAGTTCATACGTTGTTTGTTTATTTGAGTATTTTGATAATACTAAGTATAATTATAATATAAATAATTATAATAACTATCACATATTATATAATACTAGTAACTTGGCTATTCTCTCTGGATTTCTGCTTTTTTGCCCTACGAATTGGTTCTTGACGATACCTACTATGATCTCGACAACTTGGCATTTTCTTTGGCATTTACCGATCCAACACAAATATTAAAAAAGTAAATATACAGTGATATTCAACATATAATAAGGATTTTTTTTCTACAAAGTGTACCTCGGTACATCATTTGGGCCACTTTTAATGGCCTCCTTTCTAATATTTCTAGTACTCATAGATACCTAAAATGATTTCGTCACTCACCTTGGAAAAAAAATGTAGTAGATTGGATTTATTCTTAGTCGCCGCTTGCAATTCTTCTTCAATTCTCTTAGATACAATGATATCTAGTTCCTTGTCGGACTTTGCTTGTAATTTATAATTTCGCCACACTTCGTTAACTAACTTTTGTACATTTTGTACTTTCGTACTTGTATGAGATTTTTTAAAACTTTCAAAAAATTTTTGGTATAACTTGGATTTGTCTATTTGAAACGACATCTTATTTAAACGTTAAACTTTGGCTAATGGAATCAACGGTAACACAAATGTTGAATTGCTTTGCTATGCTTACAATACGTCTACTCGCTATAGTATCCGAACAAAACAATACACTGACAGAAGAAATTTAGACAAGTGAACAGCGCGCGGTAATTCCCCGAATCGATTCTAAAGCGAGTGCCTAAACGTATGCGTGTATATTTGCGGGAATCCCCGAAAATGCGTTTCGTTTTCAAGCATAGACAATGTGAGGGTTGCCATTCGTGTAAAAAAGTAAATAACTATCGATGACGTAATCATCATCTGGACTCCCCTACCCCCCATGTCATCCAAAATAAGCAAAACAAAGACCCCCCCACCCCCCTATAGTGCTTACGTAATACTTGAACGGCCCCTAACGAAAATCATATATGATACCAGGCCATGACGTCGGTCGAATCACGAAAGGGCCTATCTGAGTTTTACCAAATTTTTCAGGAGAGCGATTTTTAATAAAATGTACAACTATTAACCGTCGTAACATTTTACCTAATTCTTATATAAGGATTATAGAATACTCGTTTTGATTAATGGTTAATACAGTTTATATATTTAATTTACTTTTTTGGTTTAACTGTTCGACGTTTGTCCTCAACCAACGACCATATAGCCCATAGACGCCTAATGCTTGATTTAACGCATCAAAACAATTCTGTCAACTAGCTGAGGTATGAGGAAGCGGGGTACTGCGTTCTGATTGGCCCTTCCAAGGTCATTACGTATCACTAGGGATGGGACAGGTTTAAATAAAACACGAAGGTATCGATATTTTTTTTGATAATAATTGTACTTTATAAAATGTTTAATGGGCTTTTTCACCTTCCCATTTATTAATATTATTTTAACATGTAATTACTTAAACATAAAATGTAAAAAATAAAAACAACATACGAGTATCAAAATTCTTTCCGTATTTATTTAAAAAGATATCATACAGTCATACTTTTTTCGGAAGTTGGTAATAGTTAAACAAATGTCTTAATTAATAAAACAAAACTAAATTTTGTAAGTCAAACAATGATTTATACAATAAGATAATGGCCTATAGTGTTCCCACTGCTGGGACAGACGCCTCCTCTCCGTGAGAGGGAAATTTTCTGTGTGGATTAAACACACCTAATTTTTGGACAGTCAAAAACACCATACTAATCATTTTTGAAATGTATTAACTTTGTATATATCCTCCTAACAGTATGTTTATGATGAGCAGACTTTGTAAGAAAAGCTAGTCGTGTGGAAATATATTTGTGCATAACACTCATTGACAAATCCACTACATTATTAGTTACTTCAGAGAGGAATTGATGATTACTTATATTAGGAAATAGTTCCTCGCCAATGAAACTGCTTAAAGTTTTATTGACCAGGATGTCGGTTTTGCGTATTTGGTTTTTTGGAATTTTCTGAAGGTATGCTTTTATGGTTATTTCAGAACGACGACATATTTTGACCACAGTTGGTGAAGGATATATCAAGCCACCTTTGTCTCTGTAAGCTATTAGACTACTTTGGTCCTGATTCAAGGAAACTAAAGCTCCAATACATGTCTTGCATTTTATTTGTTTGACTAACGAACTCGACACAAACCCCGCAATGTACTCTACTGCCCTTTCAGCAAAAAGCGACAAAGTAATCCTTTCAAGTGCTCGATTTAAGTCATCACGACTTTCAGTGTCATCGATGTCAACATCTTGCTTGTCATCCAACGTTGTCGTCAAGTTGATTCTACCCTATGCTGATGAACAGTTCAAGATGGAGATATGTTCCAAAGGAACACAGTTGCCAGTGGAGACATCCATTAACTCCGTGTGTATTAGTATTTTTTTATATATCGCTTCGAATAATCGCGGAGTTGGGTTGTCATTACTACCGCCGTGTGAACGTATATTGGCAAAAAACAGTTCTATGTGATCTTGGGAAATCTTATTAAAAGGTATATACTTGATTGAAGCATTATTTTTATCTATTATGTCATGAAACATTCCGATAACACTGTGGATTGCGACACAAAACCCTATGAATCCTGTGTAACGTGGAGAGTTAACAAGTTTTACGGTTCTGGTGTCATTTAATTTCACAGTTAAGGTAAAAATATACTTTTTACATGCCTCTAGTCTCTTTAAAATATTGGATGAGTTATCTTTGTTAAGAGCTCGTTTAAAGCCGTAGCCATGAACTTTCGAGTCCAATATGTCAAATAAGTCATTGATCGTTAATAACATTTCAACAGTAGCATCTACGTCTTGAAATTCTTGAAGTTTCAGTTCCGATTTGCAAAATTTCAAAGCCGTTGCCACGCTACGGCTAAACAACTGGGCAGCTAGTTTAACTTTCATCACGTTCTGTTTAAATTCAATGTGGGAAAGTCTTAATTTGTTTGCTAAATGAAACTGTTCCCTTTCCTGGATGTGGTGGAGTAAATTAATGTAGTCCCACTTTATGGAACCCCCCTCACCATTTTTAAATTCCCTATAATATTCAAATGCATTCCTAACTAATTTTAACATATGTACTGGGTCTAAGAATATAAAAACGTGGTTATTAGTTATTGGATGGGGAAAAAAACTTTTCATATTTTGTTCCAATAAACTACAGCCTAGTAATTTTACCATGGCAATGTTCGTCGGACATCCATCAAATGTTACGGCTTTAATAGTGACATTGTTATCATGACATAAAGAAATGGCCTGTAGCACGAGATTACGCTTTTGTTCAGCATTAGTGCCGTTTGTAAGAAAGTACCCTATAGGTACCTTGAATCGTTTGTTTAGCCCAACAACAAGCAATACCAATGCTTCAGTACATTCAGTGGAGCAATCTGTTTGAATTTCTCCGCCAAAGTCCACATATCCAAAAGTGCGTTGTGTCGAGGGAACGTATTCAACTTTGGATTTTATCTTAATCTCATCAAACACTAAAGTGGCGATTAATTCACCTTCGCATTGGGCAGCTTTGTTTTTTAGAGCGATAAAAGCTTCTTTGGTATAGCCCGGTCTACCATCTACGGTTTGGTACCATTTGCTTAGTGTCTTGATAGATGGAAGACATGTTTGGAATGTTTTCCTTACATATTTGTATGCCTTAGCGGAATAGAAATTTAATGTAAGGGCAAAAGTTCTAAGTTCCGGTGAATATTTTTTCCTAATCGTAATTCCTTTTTTATTCGATTTCATTACTTGTCTTTTAACTAATTCCCTATTAGTTACCCCAATTTTACTCAGTAAATCTGCATTACATGAATTTATTAATTTTTGATTTTCGAGCTCTTTTAATATGTTTTTAAGGGAAACCAGTCTTTTACGCATGTATCGTGTTTTTTCTCTTAAGTTTTTTATAGTTTTATTTTTTTGCAATATCTTGTCAGATAACTCGATAATTCTTCTGCACAAGCGTTTTTTGACGGGTGTCGCATAGTCTGACGGACTTCCAGGAAAACGTTTATTTTTTTTCGGTGTTGAAGTAAATGATGGCGATTTCAAGGAGTTTTCGTTTGGCACTTGTTTTGAGGTACCGAGTGGGGACACTGGGGACTTCGTTTTGTATAATTTTGGTGCGCTAGAAGCAGATACTACAGGTAGATCTTTTATTTTTACAATCACTTCAGGCCTTGACGTGCTGGGCATCGGGACACCTGAGTCAACCGCGTTACTCTGAAAATGTAATAGAACTTTTGTCTAACTTCTTTGGTTTCTATCTACCTTCTAGGTACAGGGATTAAAGTGATTAAACGGTAATACTCACCAAAAGAGGCAAATACATTGTTGGTACTGCCGAACTTACTAGCCGGCGACGGTTTTTCATAGCCATAAAACAATCTTCAGTAAAATGCCGTGAACATATTACACTATGTGTTGATGGGAACCAGTTCTCTCGCTTGGTTGCAATAATCCATTTATTTTTAAAATCAGGATCTTGTGGGTACCTAAAATCAATGACCGTTTCACAATTAACTTAATGTTTCCATTGTATGTGTAATCAAAAAAACTTTTTTACAAAAAAAAAAACAACCGACTTTAATTTTTCGCTTTTTAGTGGGTCAGTCTGTAATTTATCTAAGTTACAATAGCCTAATGTCAACTGCTCATCACCTTTTACAAAACATTGCTTTTCCCGATACAAGGACCTTAATTGTTGAGGAGTTCTCCCAGTAAGGAACTAAGAGAACTGGAACTGGTCTCTTTATCATGGTACCACCCTTGGGAAATCTCCTTTCCAATACAAAAATAATCATCAAAATCGGTTCATAAACGACGAAGTTATCCGCGAACACACATAAAAAAGTCGAATTGAGAAACTTCCTTTTTCTGAAGTCGGTTAAAAAGATTTTCAAATTTCGTTTAGATAGTATAGGTTTTTGCTTTCTCGATAACTTTGGTCATATGATTTGGTCCATCACTATTATTCGTTAGGTATGTTTACCAAATAATAGAGGAAAAGAGATAGCTAAAAAAATACTTTCAGAAGAAAGGGACGCAAACATGAAAGACATCAACGAGAGACCTAGCACCTTTCGTCCACCTACAAGTTTGACCAGTGTAGGATGAACTCCGATAAATAATAACGGAACATAAATCTAATCTAATAATGAATATATAACTATTTACTTACCGATGAAATGTTATGCCATCTTTTCGGAAACTCGAAGTCTGGCTGTTGTTACCACACCAACGTATTGTGCAAGGGGCCATTATATTATTTTGAACAATTTTTAATCGTCTAACGCGGAAGTGTTTACAGCTCACAGAAGTGGTCGAAACTGAATCGAAATTGTTGAGTGGCGACCTATATCAGATCTATAAGTCTGATGTGTTGACAGACATCGGTCGCCTGTTATTAGGCGTCTATGGGCTATATGGTCGTTGTCCTCAACCAACGTACATTACTTCGTTTCAGTGATATAGATTTGTATCGTGTTTCCATGTGACTAGTTTTAAAGAACAGTGTAGTAGGTTGGTTTCTCAATACTCTAAACTCCATGACATCTGTCCACTTAAATGACTCACCAGTTTGGTCATCTCCCTTTTTCAACTGTAGCAACTTAAGTTTTGATGCGAGGTCTTTGAAATTTCTGAAATCATCATAATAGGGTTGTGTACTAAAAAAATCTATTTAGTCCGTCAGTAAGATTACAAAAAATATTGGACACGTATTTTTTATTTTGTTCCGTAATCGAAAAATGACGAGGATACAGTGCGTTGAAATTTCGCGTGACGTCACACCGTGGTACAAATTTTACCACGAAGTGACGTCACAAGCCCCCACTCCTATACTTTGATGCGCTATAACTTTGTATATTTTTATTGATTTGATAAAGCAAAAAATACGTGTCCAATATTTTTTGATAATCTCACCGACGGACTAATTATAATTCATTTTTATTGACCCAAGACACTACCCTATTCAGAAGTCTAACCTCATAAGGCTTTTTGCGTGCCAATCGTGATGGGTTCCAGTTGACTGGGTACTTGAATGTTTCCAACCTGATTCATTGCAAATGCTATCGCGCTATGGGCAGAATCGCCCTCGCTTTGTCCATGAAAAGAACAGAAGTAACGTAAACTGATTTCTTCAATCGATTGACAGTTATTAATCAAATATAAAAGCATTGCCGCCATTATGGAGTTCTTATTCTGGCCTACACAGCCGTCATTTGCATTCTAGGTCCAGTCAATTGTATATTGCTCATAGGCGGCATTTGGTAGTTTCTCAAAGGACTATGCATAGGGTACTTGCAACAGCAGTAGTTATAGAAATTATTATGCTGTATTAATATGCTGTAAAGTAAGCTCGAGAAGACAGAACGCCCGACTCCGATCCAAATGCAGTAATAAAATACCTCATCGGTAGCATCTTGAAAAAATATCGCGACGGTAAGGTAAGGGAGCCACATAAAGACAAAAAAAAGAAAAATTACGATGTTTAAGTTGGAATTGGTAGTGTCAATTACGTACTGCTGGGATCTTCTATAGATTATATAGCAACGAGCGCGGTATTTTATGAATATTTTCACAGCGGTAAAAAACTGCATCGTTATCAGAAAAGGAATCACGTGAAAGATTACTGTCGTGAAAATCCGAAAATAAGAATTTCCAGCGTTCTTATTAGTACAGTAATCTGCACTAAGTGTACCAAAAACTCCAATGCTAGCCACACACACTACATCCTATAACGAAAATCATATATGATACCAGGCCAAGAGGCCATGAAATGAATTTGAGATATGTCAGTGGTTGCCATGTTCTTATATATGTTTCGACAGAAATCATCTGAAAAGAAAACGTATTATTAGTGAGACATAGTAAAATGAGGTAATTATTTATTTATCCACAAATAATACAAAAGAAAGATCGTTCATTCTCTAATATCAAAGCATAAAAATGTATATATTACTTTTATTTATTTATTTATTTAAAACTTATTATTGATGTATAGGAAAGTGTTTTTATAAGTTTTTTTTTATGTTGGTAACTCATTGAATAGTTTTTTTTAACTTAATGTTCTACAACTAAAATAATTGTTGACACAATGGTACTTCATAGTAAAACATACCATAAAAAATAAACTATAGCAGTAGGTGGATGCCTCGGTGACGAATTGGACTATCCTGCACGTGAAGACTGTGTCCCACTGTCCGTTGATAATAAGGATGGCTGGTATTGGTACTACTCCGCTCGTGATTATTAGATCACATAACCCCGCACATGCTAGAAAAACGTTCCCTGGAAGGCAATACGTACATTACAAAATATTCGGAACGAATTAAATACGAGTATGCAATTAATCTATTAGGTATAGCTTAATTACGTGACTCCCTGATAGATAAAGCACAGTCTAAATAAGTGTACTTAGCTAGAGAAAAAAAATGTTTAATAATATAGAGTTCTACAAGGAAAAACTAGGGGAAATAATACAACAATTATTTTTGGGTGTTTTGTTTTGTTCACCATGAAACTCACTTTTTCTCGATAGTAAATTTGTGCAACAAAATGATGCCACGAAAAATCCATTGAGGAATGTTCCGATGATAGAGAACAAGATAGTAAACACCAGCTTCGCTTCAGCAGGCCACTCGCTGCTGAGAGTTAACGGCGAGTAAACGGTCGCGTTCCTCACAGCACTGGTAGGGTTAGCGTTGAAGGTAATTCTGGCTGCTTTGATTCCCTTTATCTGGCTCATCAGGGCAGCCATGGCGATGGTTATGATGATAATTATAACCTTAAGCTTCATCTTCATTTTCTGTAGAAGACACATAGTATATTTTGGTGCAAACAATTGCTATGGCTTATTTATTATTGTAAGTTTTATTTCAACGAATGCTTAGGTACTATCACGTACAATAAAGCTCGTCAGATTGGAGTTAAAATGAATACCCTAGCTAACAAATCGAACTTCCTAGGTGCACCAAAAATTTATAACAGGCAACACAAAAACGTACCTTTTGGAACTGGCAGGATATACTGAAAATAATGCACCCATATAACGCTTCGCACTTTTTGACACCTAAAGCGGCATTTTTATTTTACCATAGACGTCAGCTAAAAAACTATGACTACAAGCACTGCTGGTGCAGCTTCGTAAAAATATAATAAAATTTATAATTTTAAAATAAAAAAATCATAAAAAAAATTTATTACATGTAAAAAAACACAATTAAAATCTACTTTTCTAATTATTCAGTTGGTAAATTTTGTAATCCATTGCATTACTTAATGACTTATCCATTAAAAAACCGGCCAAGTGCGAGTTGGACTCGCGCACGAAGGGTTCCGTAAAAAAGGCAAAAAAATCACGTTTGTTGTATGGGAGCCCCCCTTAAATATTTATTTTATTTTAATTATATTATTTAATATTAAAGTAAAAATACAACTGAGTATTTTGTGAATATTTCAAGAACCTACATGTTGCCATTACTGATGTCGAGCAAAAAAGGGCAAAACAATAGCGTTTTTTGTATGGGAGCCCCCCTTAAATATTTATTTTATTTTTAGTATATGTTGTTATAGCGACAACAGAAATACATCATTTGTGAAAATTTCAAATGTCTAGCTATCGCGGTTCTTGAGATACAGCCTGGTAACAGACAGACGGACAGACAGACAGAGCCAGATAAAGGGAATCAAAGCAGCCAGAATTACCTTCAACGCTAACCCTACCAGTGCTGTGAGGAACGCGACCGTTTACTCGCCGTTATCTCTCAGCAGCGAGTGGCCTGCTGAAGCGAAGCTGGTGTTTACTATCTTGTTCTCTATCATCGGAACATTCCTCAATGGATTTTTCGTGGCATCATTTTGTTGCACAAATTTACTATCGAGAAAAAGTGAGTTTCATGGTGAACAAAACAAAACACCCAAAAATAATTGTTGTAGTATTTCCCCTAGTTTTTCCTTGTAGAACTCTATATTATTAAACATTTTTTTTCTCTAGCTAAGTACACCTATTTAGACTGTGCTTTATCTATCAGTGAGTCACGTAATTAAGCTATACCTAATAGATTAATTGCATACTCGTATTTAATTCGTTCCGAATATTTTGTAATGTACGTATTGCCTTCCAGGGAACGTTTTTCTAGCATGTGCGGGGTTATGTGATCTAATAATCACGAGCGGAGTAGTACCAATACCAGCCATCCTTATTATCAACGGACAGTGGGACACAGTCTTCACGTGCAGGATAGTCCAATTCGTCACCGAGGCATCCACCTACTGCTATAGTTTATTTTTTATGGTATGTTTTACTATGAAGTACCATTGTGTCAACAATTATTTTAGCTGTAGAACATTAAGTTAAAAAAAACTATTCAATGAGTTACCAACATAAAAAAAAACTTATAAAAACACTTTCCTATACATCAATAATAAGTTTTAAATAAATAAATAAATAAAAGTAATATATACATTTTTATGCTTTGATATTAGAGAATGAACGATCTTTCTTTTGTATTATTTGTGGATAAATAAATAATTACCTCATTTTACTATGTCTCACTAATAATACGTTTTCTTTTCAGATGATTTCTGTCGAAACATATATAAGAACATGGCAACCACTGACATATCTCAAATTCATTTCATGGCCTCTTGGCCTAGTATCATATATGATTTTCGTTATAGGATGTAGTGTGTGTGGCTAGCATTGGAGTTTTTGGTACACTTAGTGCAGATTACTGTACTAATAAGAATGCTGGAAATTCTTATTTTCGGATTTTCACGACAGTAATCTTTCACGTGATTCCTTTTCTGATATCGATGCAGTTTTTTACCGCTGCGAAAATATTCATAAAATACCGCGCTCGTTGCTATATAATCTATAGAAGATCCCAGCAGTACGTAATTGACACTACCAATTCCAACTTAAACATCGTAATTTTTCTTTTTTTTGTCTTTATGTGGCTCCCTTACCTTACCGTCGCGATATTTTTTCAAGATGCTACCGATGAGGTATTTTATTACTGCATTTGGATCGGAGTCGGGCGTTCTGTCTTCTCGAGCTTACTTTACAGCATATTAATACAGCATAATAATTTCTATAACTACTGCTGTTGCAAGTACCCTATGCATAGTCCTTTGAGAAACTACCAAATGCAAGGGCGAACGAGGGGGACAGTCATTTGCGCATTTTTGGTAAGACGACGTGACTGTTTCACTCGTTTGTGGCACCCTGCTGTCCCGCAGGGTGCTTCGGAGATTTAGGTCTTGAGGGTGAGCGCAACAGTCGTGTAGATCCTCAAGGCAAGTCGGACTGTTATCCTTCACGTGGTTCTCCGCCTGTTTTTAAGTTCTGAATCCCTATGATACAGACGCAACTAAAACAGTCCAGGCGTATCCCCTCCCCCTATTTTATAGTTTACATAGTATATTTGTATGAAAATATATATATTTTTGCTATTTTTTTTTTATATATTACCTTTATAGTGTAAGTAGTTTATTAAGGCAAGCTAGCCTTCGGCTCTTCTTTGGAAACAGTAAAGCGGCCAAAGAAGACTAACTTTTGCTTTACCTGTGCCATGACCTGCACAGTTGAGCGCCGTGCGGGGGGATGAAGGAATCCTGGGAGGTTGAGCGGAATAAGAAGCTGCGGCTCTTAGGAAGCAACACGCCCCTTTGGTCCGGATTTCTGCCAAAACGGTAGCCCTTCATTCTAGCCGGGTGGAGGGAAACGGTCAAGCGCCCCGTCAGAGGGTCGTGGCGAGTTGGGGGGAGGTACTGTCACGGAGTGATGCCCGGGGCGGTACGCGGATGACGGTCATGCCAAAGGAGTGAGGATGTGCTACTTAGTTCGGGTACACATACCGAGCACCGGCGGTCGCGCCCTCTCATTCACTCACCCTAACTATATCCTGAAAGTAGTCCTAGTGCCCATCTGGCACTCCCGATTGTGCGGGCTCCGTGGAGGGTGGGAAGCTCTAAGGATGAATTTTAAACTTCTAGTAATGGAATCTAAGCAAACGAACATCACAAACAAGCCCGAGGGGAAACCTGAAGGCTCAGACACAGCACACGGGAAAGCGGGTAAAACTGCCATCTCGTCTGTTTTTAACACTCCCGACGGGAAAGCGGGTAAAACTGCCATCTCGTCGTCCAAAAACACTGGTGGGAAAGCGGATAACACCGCGATCTCATCGGATAAACACAAGAAGGACTGGAGAACTGCTGATCCAGTGCTTCTTTCTTTACAGAACATGCCGAAGGAAGAAACCAATGGGAGACCCATGGCATGCTCCTCCTCCGCCGTCGAAGCGTGCTGGGCCACGTGGGCCATCGGAACAGGGTAGACCACTGGCAAACCAGACCTCTGCAAAGGGCGATGGGGAGCCGCAGTCCAACCCTGGGAAGGCCCTCACGAGGAAGCAGCGACGCAAGGCCAAGCTGGAGAGGAAGAAGAAAACCAACAAGGGAGTAACCACACCCTCCACAACCACACCCGCTGCAAATCCTGGCTCAAGTGCCTGCAGGGAAACGGAGAAGCCACAGGCGAAACCGGGACCTAGCAAGGAGTTGGGCAAGGAGCCGCTGAGAAAGGGCAAGGCAAGTGGGAAAGGTGGAGCCAATGCCAAACGGGCAAGGCCTGACGAGACGATATCTCCGAAGGGTGAGCCCAAGAAGCAGAAGCTCTGCCCATCTCGCGGACCCAAACCCCCTTCATACGCGGCAGCAGCGGGCAAAAACACACACACCAACCAAGACATCGAAGTCGCCATCACCCAGTCAACCAGTAGGTTCATCGCACGGGAAGTGGCGACAACGATCGAACAACACCTGCTGGACCAGTACGACATCTGCGCGCTCAGCGACGACAAGGCAAACCCCAAACCGGCGTTCTGTGGGAAACCACGATACCTGGAGGGCTGCCTCAGACTGCAGTGCCAAGATGTCGCCACAGTCCAGTGGGTAAAGGACACATTAGCCTCCTACACGGGGGTGGAAGACCTGGTCGTGCTCAACCCGGAGGATATCCCTCGCAGGGTGCGGGTGGGAATTCTGCTCCCAACAATGGAGACTGATAGGGTACTGGTGGGGAAGCGGCTCAACATGTCCAATCCTTGGGCACAGGCGCAACGTTGGCTGCTCCACGCCATGCACCGTGGTGGGAGCCACCTTCCTAACGCTCAGCGTCCCTGAAGACATGATCCCCGAGGTAATGGCAAGGAAGCGCAGGCTGAGCTACCGCCTCGGATCGGTCTACGTCAAATTCAGGGACGACAGAGGCCGCTACGTCGAGGTCCCCCCAACCAGACCGGGGGGCGTCGACGGGGCGGCTAATCTGGGGAGGGTGACTTCAACGCCATCCAAGCCGAGGACAGACCCGAAGGTGTCCCAGGACACCGAGGCAGGTCTCTCAACTGAGGAACCCGGGATTGAACTCCTTTTAGAGGACGAAATCCTGGGCCTCAATGAACTGGTGCTGAACGAAGAGGAGGGCCAAGATGCCACCCCCCTCTAAAGCCCAGTTCATCCAGAGCAACCTCCACCACAGTATCACCGCAACGGCTCAGCTTCGGAAGTGGTTGGAGGCCAACAACACAGCAGTCGCCCTGATCCAGGAGCCGTGGATCAGGGGTGGAGCCATATGTGGACTCTCCAATTTAGGAGGTAAGCTTGTGAGTGCCACCACAAAAGACGTAAGAACCTGTATTTACATTTCTAAGAATATTGATGCACAGCCACTAATGGATTTCTGTTCCAGAGATTTATGCACTATAAGGCTTACTGTACAAGACACCAGGCAACGTGAACTTCTAATTACAACAGCGTACATGCCGGACGGTGAGCCTGCGCCCCCGGATGAACTCATACGCCTGGTCCGACACTGCGAGAGGAACACACTCGAGCTGATCATTGCAACGGACTCCAATGCCCACCACCAACTTTGGGGTATGGACCAAAACAACAACAGAGGTATACAACTTGTTGACTTCTTACTAACAACAAATTTAGAAATCTTAAACAGAGGTAGTGAACCAACTTTCGTCGGCAGACGTAGTAGAACCATAATCGACCTCACTTTAGCTACACCCTCCACAGGTAGTACAATAACAGAATGGCATGTATCAAATGAAGCTTCCTGTTCGGATCACCGGTGGATCCGTTTCAATACCATGGTACATACAACACAGGTTGCTCCTAGAAGGCAGCCTAGGAAAACCAATCGAGAACGCTACAAACAACTGATCACAGAGGGTATGAAGCCAAATAACACTTGCACGAAGTTAGAAGACGTCGTGCAACTAGAAAAACAGGTAAAATTTTTTAATGACACCTTAATAAGCTGCTACAACCAGTCTTGCCCTCTCTCACGCCCCAAGGAACCCAGTAATGGGAAAACCCCATGGTGGGGCCCAGAGCTAACAAGCCTTCGAGCAAGGGTGGGAAGAACCTTTAATCGGGCCTTTAACACCCGGGAGGACAACGACTGGGACGTGTATAAAACAACGAAAGCACTATACAAAAAACGTATAAGGTACTGGCGAACGATGTCCTGGAGGAAGTTCAGTGGGGATATCGCTTCCAACATTCAAGCAAACAGGGTAAGGAAAATCTTGGCAAAACAGGGAAACATTGAGATAGGGGAGCTGAGACGACCGGATGGCTCCACATCAAAAACCGCCAGTGAAGCCAATGATATCCTACTCCAAACACATTTCCCGGACTGTCGTTTCATGCAAACATCAGAAACACAGGACAAGGTATATGTAGCTACAGAGGAATGCTGGGCGCTAGCTCGTGAAATTGTAACACCTGAAAAAGTAACATGGGCAACCAACAGTTTCTCTCCTTTTTTTTTTTTTTTTTTTTTTTTTTTTTATTTTATGTCAGTAGGTTGACAAACAGGCAGACGGTCCACCTGATGGTAAGTGGTCACCGCCGCCTATGGACATTTGCAATATCAGGGTGATTGCCGATGTGTTGCCGACCTTGAAGAGCTCTTTTTACGCCCTTTTTGAAGAACCCCATATCATAGCGCGGAGGGAAAACCGTAATGGGGAGCTCATTCCACATCCTCATGGTCCGCAGAAGGAACGTCCGGCTGAATCGGTCGGTGGACGATCGAGGCGGCTCGAGGATATGAGGATGAGCTCCACATCGCCGGCGAGCAGTGCGATGGTAGAATGGTGATGATGGCACCAAGTCGAAAAGTTCTTGAGAACACTCCCCATTATACAGACGGTAGAACACACAGAGAGAGCCAATATCTCTCCGGAGGCTGAGAGGTTCTATACCGTTGGTGAGTTCGGGATCGTCAACGACACGAGTGGCCCGCCTTTGCACCGAGGCAAGTGGATCAAGCTGATAAGCGGGTGCGCCAGCCCAGAGATGTGAGCAGTACTCCATATGCGGCCGAACCTGCGCTTTATAAAGCTGCAGCCGCTGGAGTGGTGAGAAGTACTGCTTGGACCTATTTAGCACACCCAGCTTTTTTGAAGCCAGTTTGGCTTTGCTCTCCAAATGACCTCGGAACTGGACATCACTCGCAATGTCAACACCGAGGATCCCGATACTCTTAGAGATGGTGAGAGGAGTGTCTTCAAACTTTGGCGCTGCTATGAAAGGGGTTTTTTTCGTGGAGAACGCGCAGACTTGTGTCTTCGAGGGGTTAAATCGGACCAAATTACGTCTACCCCATTCCGAGACCCGCTCCAAAGAGGTCTCGACTTCAGACACAAGTCGTATTCGGCTTTCTTCCACCACGGACCGAGGGATGTTAGCGCGGCCGGTATATTGAGCATCACCAGTACTGTCGTCTGCATAGCAATGAATATTGGGAATGTCCAACATGTCATTGATATGCAGGATGAACAGTGTGGGTGATAGCACGCAGCCTTGCGGTACGCCAGCATTAATATTCTTGATATCGGAGCAGCATCCGTCAACGACGACCTTGATGCTCCGATTTGCAAGAAAGCTGGACACCCAAGTGCATAATCCCTCGGGAAGTCCGTATGACGGTAGCTTCGATAGAAGTGCCCTATGCCAGACCCGGTCGAAGGCCTTAGCGATATCTAGGCTAACTGCCAATGCCTCGCCTTTACTTTCTATGGCTTCAGCCCATCGGTGCGTCAGGTATACAAGAAGATCACCAGCTGAACGACCATTACGGAATCCGTACTGGCGGTCGCTAATCAGCTGGTGCTCCTCTAGATACCCGAGGAGCTGAGTGTTGATGACTCGCTCCATCACCTTAGAAAGAAGGGAGGTTATCGCTATAGGCCTGTAGTTGGACGGATCTGTTCGGTCCCCCTTTTTGGGAATCGGATGAATAAAGGCAGTCTTCCACGAAGAAGGAACACGTCCGGTGGTATAGGAAAGCCTGAATAGGCGCGTCAACACTGGAGACAACTCTGGAGCACACGTTCTTAGCACAATGGCGGGGATTCCGTCTGGCCCACTCGACTTTCGGACGTCAAGGGAAAACAGAGCTCGCCGAACCGTAGTTTGCGTGAAGCGAACATCCGGCATTGAGCTGCCACAATACGGGATGGTAGGCGTTGTGGCTCCCCCGTCGTCAAGTGTCGAGTTGTCCGCAAAGAGAGCTGCCAATAAGTCGGCCTTCTCTTTTGCGGTGTGGGCCAGAGAATCATCCGGTGTGCGTAGCGGTGGGAGCGACGATCGACAGAAGTTACCCTCGACAGCTTTGGCGAGTGACCAGAATGCTCGACTTCCAGAAGGGAAGCTGGCAAGTCGATCGCCAATTCTGCCGATGTGCTGGAACTTCGCTCTGGCAATTTGCTTTTTGCTGGACCAAGAGGCAGAGTTGTATATTTTTCTCAATTTGGATTCCTCCGGATCATTTTGAGCATGCGCTTTTGTCCAAGCCCGGTAGGCATCTTGCTTAAAGCTAGTAGCCTCAGCACTAGGCCTATCGAACCAGGGCTGACTAGGACCACCAATGGACACTACAGAGCTTGGGATATAACATTCCATGCCCTGCAGTATGACATCGGCGACCGAGTCTGCGCAGCTATCCGGATCATCCAACGAGAAACAAAGCTGCCTCCATGGGTAGGACGAATAGAACTCCCGCAGTCCATCCCAATCTGCTGACCGGTAATGCCAAACTTTACGCGTCTCGCGGGGTCGAGATCTTTCTGGTTGCGTGAGAGGCACATCAGATTGAACCAGGCAATGGTCAGACGATCCAAGAGGAGCGCCGACGGAGACCTGGTAATCATCTGGGTGAGTGGTCAACAGAAGGTCCAACAGAGATGGCTCGTGGTTCTCGATATCTGGTATGCGGGTTGCGTCCCGTACCAGTTGCGAGAAACCATAGGCCAGAGCAAAGTTGTGAACAGTTTTCCCTGCGTGGTCGGTCCACGAAGACCCCAGCCACTCACTATGGTGAGCGTTAAAGTCTCCGAGAACAATCACCTCGGCTGTGGGATACTGTTCCAGCACCCTGTCGGTCGCTACCTGAACGCGCTCAAAGAAGCGAGTTGTCTCAGCGTCGCCACGATGAGACCTGTAGAGGCACGCGTATATACGGGTGGACCCACCGTAGTCCACGCGCACCCAGAGAATAGACAGGTCTCTGTCTTCAAGGTTGTTTAGACGGCGACAACAGATACCCTCCCGGACGAACATGCATACCCCGGCCTTTTGAACAAACAAATGTTCTAGACTGTAGCCAGGGAAGTGAAGATATGATGTATCGGCCGGGCAGGCTATCTGTGTCTCCGTCAAAAAGAGCAAGGCCGGCTTTGCTGTCTCAAGGTGGTGATGGACAGCGGTGATGTTACTATGAAGCCCCCTGATGTTGCAAAAGTCCACTCGAAGTGTGGAGGGGGTAGCCGCTGAAAAATGCCTTTTGCTTCTTTGAACAACCATAATTATTAAAAAGTGGGAAAAAGAGAATTAATGGAAGTGAGCAGTTCGCGCGTTAGCGGGGGCAAAGAGCGAAGGTTGGGGGTCGATCTTGATGAGGTGAAATATTGTGGGGCTGACATGGGGGACGAGAGGGCCCCCGGTCCCCCCCGGGAGTGCCTGCCGGGTTCCACTCCGGTCTCCTCCCCCGGCACGACAGACACTCGCCGGGATTTTACACCAGCTGGCGGGACAGCCTCCTGGGCCGGAGGTTAGAAGTTATGCCCAGGTTCGGGTCCCCAACTAACCGGCGGGCGGCCAGCGGATAACCGTTTCACCGGGTCTCCCTGGCCCCCACGTCAACCCCACACGTCACACACAAGAAGACCGACAAAACACATCGCAGGACCCCGCCAACACGCGGACCGTACACTTCGGAAAAAGAGGGGGGGCTGGCTCTCGTGAACCCTGTTGAAACACAGCGGGAGCTGCTTTACAACAGACTCACTCACGAGGGTGGTCGCTAGCCAGTCGGACCGAAGTCCTACCACCATGCTAGGTAGCGTAAGAATTATGTGGGGCCGCCGCCTGATCCACCACAACCTGGAAAGGGAATCAGCGTATGCCAGAGCCTCGTTTGTTGGTCGGCAGGGTGCACCACGTGCAGGTGAGGTTGGCTTGGGTCAACAAGGTGTTGATATGACCCCTTACACCCCAAAATCAGCGGGCACAGATGGCATTTTCCCTGCCCTTTTGCAATGGGGAGGGGAAAATATCGCTATTCACCTGACCGTCAACGTTCAAGCATGTCTGGCCTACAGGTACACTCCACAAGCGTGGAGAGAAGTTAAAGTAATCTTCATACCCAAACCAGGTAAGGCAGACTATAGAAATCCAAAAGCCTTCAGGCCCATCAGTCTTACGTCTTTCGTTCTAAAAACCTTAGAAAGACTATGCGACAGACAACTTAGGGATACAACCTTATTCAAATCCCCTATTCACAAACACCAGCACGCATACAGTGCAGGCAAATCCACAGAATCGGCACTCCATCAAGTTGTAGGTAAAATCGAGGAGGCCATCGAAAATAAACAGAGCTGTTTAGGCACCTTCATTGATATTGAGGGAGCTTTTGACAGAACAAATTTCACCAGCATAGAGTTAGTGCTAGTAAGACACAAAGTCCCTACACTTCTCACCGACTGGATAATCAACATGCTACGTAACAGAGTGGTAAAGGTTGCTGGAGGTGACGGCAGGGGAGCACTGGTGGCTAGAGGCTGTCCGCGGGGGGGCGTACTATCGCCGCTGCTGTGGAACCTCGTGGTAAATGACCTTGTGACCAGGCTCAACTCCAAATACTTCTATACGGTAGGTTATGCAGACGATATCACCATCCTAATGACCGGACGTCAGGCCAGCATAGTCTGTGATACTACACAGGCGGCGCTGAAACTGGTGGAGAACTGGTGCGTCGAGCACGACCTCACCGTGAATCCAACAAAAACAGAAATGGTAATGTTTACTAACAAGCGTAATGTGGGTAACTACAACCCACCGGAACTATTTGGATCCGCTTTACAGACATCAAGTGAAGTTAAGTACCTTGGTCTAACGTTGGACAGTAAACTCAACTGGAGCAGCCACATTGACCAGAAAACCAAAAAAAGCAGCATAGTCCTGTGGCAATGCCGCAAAATGGTAGGTAAACGCTGGGGTCTGTCCCCCAAGATATTCAAATGGCTATACACGGTAATAATACGACCAATGCTAAGCTACGGAGCTCTTGTGTGGTGGCAGAGAACCAAATTAGGAACTTGCGTCAAAAAGCTCCAAAGCTTCCAGAGACTAGCATGTTGTGCAATCACAGGATGCATGAGGACCACTCCGACTGCGGCCATGGAAGCCATGCTAAATCTACCGCCGCTCCACTTATTCATCCAACAAGAAGCGGCTCAAGCAGCTCTAAGACTAAAATTTTTAAAACTAAACAGGTTTGATAAAGTCAAGCACTTTAACAGTATTTTTCTAGACTGGAACAACACACCCTTAATAGACGCCCCCTGTGACAAGGTGGCGCCAATCCACATCTTTAACAAAAGATTCAAAATTCAACTGTCCGAGTGCGGCGACCCTAGCCGGGTCCACAGATCACTCACAATCTTCACGGATGGCTCAAAAACCGGTGCAGGCACTGGTACAGGCGTCTTCTCGGAGGACCTTAACATCAACATTGCCAAACCCCTTGGATCCCACAGCACAGTCTTCCAGGCTGAATGCATGGGGATCCTACTGGCGGCTCAGGCAATAGCGACAAGAAAAAGTAAACCACGATTGCGCCTAGTAACTAGCGCTATAACCGGTCACGGCAGTTTTAACAAACATCTGTTCAATCTAGGTGTCACAGACAGCCCCCTGTGCAGAGCTTGCATGAGGGCAGAAGAAACAGCCGCCCACGTCCTGCTGGAATGCGGTGGGGTGGCCGAATGCCGGGCAAACTACCTGGGCAACCCGGGTAGTCTCAGGGAGGCGGTCGGCAACGTCAAGGCGCTGGCAGGCTTCCTTGAGGATATAGGATGGCTGGAGTAACCCCAGCCAAACACCCTCCGACGCAAAAAGGGCGCAATCCGTCGCCCAATTGCGGAAAACGCCCGTACGAAAAGAAGAAGAAGAAGAACTACCAAATGCGGCCTATAAGCAATATACAATTGACTGGACCTAGAATGCAAATGACTTGTGAGGAAGGCCATATTTGTAACGATATAGATGGTGACTCGTCTATGGAGTCCCACGAAATATAAACTGTTATGGCCAATGTGAAAATAAGATTTAAGAACACAGTTTTACCCAGCGCACCCATTCAAAGGTAATATCTTCAAAACCTATGTAAACTCATGTTGTTTTTAATTTTCTAGAATCCGTAGGTACCTCAAAGATAATCAGATAAAGCAATTGTTTGCACCAAAATATATTATGTATCTTCTACAGAAAATGAAGATTAAGCTTAAGGTTATAATTATCATCATAACCATCGCCATGGCTGCCCTGATGAGCCAGATAAAGGGAATCAAAGCAGCCAGAATTACCTTCAACGCTAACCCTACCAGTGCTGTAAGGAACGCGACCGTTTACTCGCCGTTATCTCTCAGCAGCGAGTGGCCTGCTGAAGCGAAGCTGGTGTTTACTATCTTGTTCTCTATCATCGGAACATTCCTCAATGGATTTTTCGTGGCATCATTTTGTTGCACAAATTTACTATCGAGAAAAAGTGAGTTTCATGGTGAACAAAACAAAACACCCAAAAATAATTGTTGTAGTATTTCCCCTAGTTTTTCCTTGTAGAACTCTATATTATTAAACATTTTTTTTCTCTAGCTAAGTACACCTATTTAGACTGTGCTTTATCTATCAGTGAGTCACGTAATTAAGCTATACCTAATAGATTAATTGCATACTCGTATTTAATTCGTTCCGAATATTTTATATATATGTTATGTGATCTAATAATCACGAGCGGAGTAGTACCAATACCAGCCATCCTTATTATCAACGGACAGTGGGACACAGTCTTCACGTGCAGGATAGTCCAATTCGTCACCGAGGCATCCACCTACTGCTATAGTTTATTTTTTATGGTATGTTTTACTATGAAGTACCATTGTGTCAACAATTATTTTAGCTGTAGAACATTAAGTTAAAAAAAAACTATTCAATGAGTTACCAACATAAAAAAAAACTTATAAAAACACTTTCCTATACATCAATAATAAGTTTTAAATAAATAAATAAATAAAAGTAACATATACATTTTTATGCTTTGATATTAGAGAATGAACGATCTTTCTTTTGTATTATTTGTAGATAAATAAATAATTACCTCATTTTACTATGTCTCACTAATAATACGTTTTCTTTTCAGATGATTTCTGTCGAAACATATATAAGAACATGGCAACCACTGACATATCTCAAATTCATTTCATGGCCTCTTGGCCTGGTATCATATATGATTTTCGTTATAGGATGTAGTGTGTGTGGCTAGCATTGGAGTTTTTGGTACACTTAGTGCAGATTACTGTACTAATAAGAACGCTGGAAATTCTTATTTTCGGATTTTCACGACAGTAATCTTTCACGTGATTCCTTTTCTGATAACGATGCAGTTTTTTACCGCTGTGAAAATATTCATAAAATACCGCGCTCGTTGCTATATAATCTATAGAAGATCCCAGCAGTACGTAATTGACACTACCAATTCCAACTTAAACATCGTAATTTTTCTTTTTTTTGTCTTTATGTGGCTCCCTTACCTTACCGTCGCGATATTTTTTCAAGATGCTACCGATGAGGTATTTTATTACTGCATTTGGATCGGAGTCGGGCGTTCTGTCTTCTCGAGCTTACTTTACAGCATATTAATACAGCATAATAATTTCTATAACTACTGCTGTTGCAAGTATCCTATGCATAGTCCTTTGAGAAACTACCAAATGCCGCCTATAAGCAATATACAATTGACTGGACCTAGAATGCAAATGACTTGTGAGGAAGGCCATATTTGTAACGATATAGATGGTGACTCGTCTATGGAGTCCCACGAAATATAAACTGTTATGGCCAATATGAAAATAAGATTTAAGAACACAGTTTTACCCAGCGCACCCATTCAAAGGTAATATCTTCAAAAACTAAACTATGTAAACTCATGTTTTTTTTAATTTTCTAGCATCCGTAGGTACCTCAAAGATAATCAGATAAATCTTACATCATAAATAAATGATATGAGTTTAGTTTTGGGAGATAAAATAGAAATAATTGATTATCAAATTGGTCAAAATTAATGAGCATATAAAATAAATTTGGGTTTTATCTTACCTATCATCGAGTGAGATAGTGGTCAAACGCGAGACCTATTATCATTAAAAAAAATGAATGAAAGGGGAATATAAACGAAGACTCTAGGCTACAGTTTTTCTGTACGTTTTCCTATTTTTTTTGCAGAAAACGACATTATTCCTAGTAGAGAAATATAAAATCTGTCTCAGTTTTGAAACAATAGACATATGAACATTATTGTTTTTCAGTACCTTTAATAATAATAATCTTCTTTGATTTTTAAACTATTTCATCCATACAATATTCACTCACGTAGGTGTACATTTCTAACTAGACCAACCCAGTGTCTCAGGATATCTCTCACAACACCGGTCGATCGACATCCTTAGAATTCCGTTATGGCTGCCCCGCATCCTACTCATCATAGAGTGTAAATTTTTACGCAATCATCGGTGTGTGCTCCAGCAAACATCCCCGATGCGCTACAAAAGCAAGGCAGCCCCAGTAGGGCGCTGTTAAATATTGTTTTATATTGTTGCCACAAGATGGAGCTAGTACTCGTAGATAGTCCTAGGTCGCGAGTGTTGCTTAAAACTGTGTTTGAATGAAGGAATTGTTTTGACAAAGGCTGAGCTCAATACCTTAAATATTGTTCATCAGAATATTCAGGGCCTAGCTGGCAAAGAATTAGAAATTGAACTATTTCTTGATTATTATAATGTTAATGTTTTTTGTGTTACCGAACATTGGATGTAGAATTATGAACTATTGCTCAGTATTCCTAATTACAATCTGTCAAGTGCATTCGTTAGAAGATCAGCTATACACGGCGGGAGTTTAATTTTAGTTTCAAATAACATCAAATGTAAGGATCGTAAAGACATAGTAGAATTGTCTATCGAGCGCACTGTTGAGTTGTCCTGTGTAGAGTTTGAGCGCTTTGTTATAGTTTGCGTGTACCGCCCCCCATTAGGTGTGTTAGAGCATGTAATCCTAAATTCTCCCCATAATAACCTACTTCATTACCTCGGCTCATTATAAAGCGCCATCTCTGGGCGTTAAAAACAAACGTCAGTGTCACCTGAACTCGTTGCAACAACAACATCGCAAACGCGTCGGTGTTCAATTTAAATTCAAAAAGTGCTGGAATGGAAGAACAGTGTTTTGGGAGCCCGAGGTAAGTCATCCATCTTCTCTTCCTTACCCCTATGCTGGGTCAAAATTCTATTTTTCTAAAGGTGTTAGAACTTCATGTAAGTTTATTTGGAGATAACATAACATTTTTATGTGGTCCTTCGAGCCGGATGTCCTATGGTAACTTGAGTCCAATTTCAATAGAAAACTTCAATTTACAGTTTACTAGGTTACTTACTAAAACGTTTCGTCATTTTACATATAAACATAATTGCACATAGGTACTTCTTTACTATTTTATGTAAAATACTTGAGGTTAGCTTGTTTATCGTAAATTAGTCGGTTTATACAACAGCGTCGCATGTACTTACTTTTCTGCATGTGATTTTGGATCGTATTCAAACCAGTATCTACTTATAAACACTTTTTCCAGTCCACTTAATTAGTTTATTTAGTTTAAAACAGGAAAAATGTTGAACTTTTCCTATTAGCAAAATACTTATTACCGAAAAAACCTTTTCATTTTGTCGTATTACAAATAGTCTCATCAAAAGTAAATTACCTACTTACAATATATTTATCCTAACTACCTACCTACTTTTTATTGTGGTGTTTTTAAAACCTATTTGTCATAATGAATAAAGACGAACAACAAATTAAATTGCTCACATCTCAACGTGAATATGTTTTTAAAGACATTCAAATACTATTCGATTTAAGTAAACAATTAAAACACGACAAATCAAAACAGCCAATTTAAGGCTAGGTACAGTACAGACGGGTAGAATCTTTGCGACAGGAATATGTTGATTTTACAAATGAGGTCAACGCATTGAAATTAAAGGTCAAGCCAGACTCACCCATAGACATGCAGAGTATATCGGCGTTTGACGATTTGTACTATGCTGTCGTCGATGCCTATAGTACTTTTATGAGTGTAACAGAATCTTCTAGCACATCTGATGCTACCATAAAACCAGTCGGTCATGTTCGGTTACCAAAGTTCGAGCTGCCTAAGTTCGATGGAAACATTGAGTATTGGCAAACTTTTTATGACACCTTCGCGTGTATGATTCATGATAATAATAACTTAAGTAAAAATCGAAAAATTTCATTATTTAATAACTTGTCTGTCTGGTCCTGCATTATCAATCGCAAAAGGCGTTCCAGTAACCTCTGATAATTATCAGGTTGTTTTTGACGCATTAATAGATCGATTTGAAAACAAAAGAATCCTGTACAATAACTACCTTGATAAAATATGCAACTATCCTTCTTAAAAAAATGGTAATTTATTTGAGTTACGTAAATTCACTAGCGTATTAAGCGAGTGTGTAAACGCCCTTAAGGCGGCTAAAATTGATAATCTCGGCGAGTATATTTTATTTTACTTGGCATCCCGTGCTCTGGATCTCGACACTCGCAAGCGTTTCGAATCACAAAATAATTCACAAGTACCTACATTTATCGATCTTTTATCATTTTTACAAAGTTATGTGAAGGTATTAGAAGCGAGTGAGTCGAGTCAATCCGGTAATAACCATGCTAAATACAGTCCAGTAAAGTCTAATTTCCCACGGAACATTCGTAATAATAGTGAAAATAAAAACTATAAGTCTTCTTCTTTTACCGCCAATACTAAACCTTATTCCAGCTGCGATAAGGTTGAATCTTGCGTGTTTTGTTCGTTACCACATTCTGTTTACAAATGTTCGGCATTTAAATCATTGAATTATATACATAAAAATAACTTTGTAACTAATAGTTAGTAGTAACAGTGATAACATATTGTGTGTTTTAATTCGTTTTGTTTCTTTTTGTTTGGAGCAAGCTTAAGTTAGTCATGCTCGCTTTAAGGCCTTTGCTTGCGGCGGCGTCGTGTGGCGGGTCGCTCACTTCCCTATAAAATGTGCGAGGAGGGCGATGGCTGCCACGCGCGTCATACTTGTGAACAGGTGCTGCTTGTGGGGGCTGGTCTGCTTGAGTTTGTTGTTTATTAAGTCAGTCATAATTAAATTCTATAGATTACTATTTTTGCCGCCATAACACGTAAATATTGTCAGTGAGACTAGATAAATAATAATTATTGAATGTAATAGGTGTAAGTTGTTTTTGAAAAGAGTAATTGCTGAGTTTATTGCCGGCTCTTCTCAGCAAAAACAACCTTCCGAACCGAGCATTTAGAGTCTGACTATTCATAAGTGCCTGTGAAGGCCTATTTGGATGAATAAACAATTTCATTTCATTTCATTTCATAATAATTTATGTAGTAATTGCTTACGTAAAAATCATCATGCTGATTCATGTTTTTCAAAATCTCGTTGCTTTTAGTGTGGTGCACGTCATCATACATTGTTGCATCCTGCCACTGCTGACGTCACTGGCCCCGGTCCCGGTGCCGGTACCAATCCTAATAGCATTGCCGTACCGACAGCGAGTGGGAACTCCGAGGTTCCTAGCACCACCACCACCGTGTGCGCGAGTAGTGCTGGCCCACTCGTCGAACAAAGTCGTGCGTTAGTACTGTTGGGCACCTGTACTGTTTGTGTGCGTCATACTAGCAAGCCCGGTCAGTCTTTACTTGTCACAGCGCTGATCGATAGCGGAGCGCAGGATTGTTTTTTAAGTGAAAAATGTGCAAAACGTTTGGGCTTACCGTTACGTCGCTGCAATGTAGCCGTAGCCGGTCTAGGTCAAAACATTGTACACCAGATACAGGGTGTTACTTCTTGCACTATTTCACCACAGGACTCAAATGCACCTTCTTTTAACATTTGTCCTATTGAGATGTCCAACATCACAAATGTAATGCCGACGGCTGAAGTTCCGGTAGTTGTTAGGAACTCTTATAAACATTTAGTCTTAGCCGATAGCGAGTTCGATAAGCCGGCTAACATTGATTTGTTGATCGGCGCGGAATTGTTTCATATGATCTACGATGGTCAGCGTATAGAAGCAGGGCCTGGACTACCAGTCGCCCTCCACAGCGTATTCGGTTGGGTTATCACTGGGAAGCTCGACACCAATTATTGTCGACCGCCTCCCACGGTCTCTTCCCTCTTAGCTTCCACCTTTGCCATAGACGAAGTGGTCAAGCGCTTTTGGGGGGTCGAAGAGTCCCCGTTGGTCAGTGTTTCAAACCCAGACGATAGCAAATGCGAGGAAATATACTCAAAACTTACATATAAAAAACCGGACGGTCGATACGTCGTTCCTATTCTTTTAAAGGAGCCGTACGATGATCTCGGTGATTCTTACAAACATTCTTTATCGCGTTTAACTAATTTAGAAAAGCGCCTCAATCGCGATGAGAAGCTTAAAGCGGATTATTCAAACTTTATGCGGGAGTACGAATCATTAGGACACATGCAGCCTATTGAACCGTCCTCTCCAAGCGGGAAATATCTCATTCCCCATCACTGCGTCATTCGTCCTGAAAGCACTACAACTAAACTGAGGGTTGTATTCGATCCAAGTGCGAAAAGCACGAACGGTAAATCTCTCAACGATCTTGTTTATACTGGTTCCAAACTACAAAACGATATTATTGACATCATCACAAAGTTTCGTTTTCCCGCAATCGTATTCACTGCGGATATCACAAAAATGTATCGCAACATTAAACTTCGTCCTGAAGATCGTTGTTGGCAGCATATCTTGTGGCGAGCTTCCTCGAACGATCCCGTCAATGAGTTTGAGCTAAATACAGTCACATATGGCGTGAGCAGTTCTCCTTTCCTGGCGATCAGAACTCTTCATCAGGTTGCCCAAGATCATGGTTCCCAGTGGCCTCGCGCAGCCCATATTCTTCTCCATGATACGTTTATGGATGATATCACAGCTGGGGCATCAGACGTGGAAAATTCCTTGCAGCTCAAGGATGAGCTAATCAATCTTTTATCCTGTGCGCAGTTTGAACTCCGTAAGTGGAGTAGCAACTCTAAAGAATTTCTCTCTCAGTTACCTTCTGAGCATTGTCAAATTCCAAAAGAGTTTTGTGATGATCAAAATCAACATACTTTAAAAATTCTTGGTATTCAATGAGATCCAGTTCAAGACATTTACTTACTCTCTCTCGCAGCTAAATTCGAACTGCACTAAACGTGCCATTCTCTCTAATGTCGCTCGTATTTACGATCCACTTGGCTGGTTGACACCAGTAGTCTTACTAGCTAAACTTATTTTACAAACACTGTGGCGACTTCAACTCACTTGGGATGAATCTGTCCCATCTGATGTAGCCAAGACTGGCAGGAGTTCGTTACAGAATTGAGTGTTCTAAAAGATGTTCGACTCCCACGGCGAGTCTCGAACACCAATGCTACTCATTTCGAGTTAGTAGGATTTTGTGACGGATCCACCAAGGCTTATGGTTGTTGCGTCTACGTTCGAGCCATTGCTGATAACGGAATATCGGTTCATTTACTTATTGCCAAGTCAAAGGGGCTACCCCTTTGAAACCCCTAACTGTCAATCGTCTTGAGCTTTGTGGTGCCGTTTTACTTTCCCGAGTTTTAAAACACATGTGGAACCTTCTCCACCGTCATATCAATCTCACTCAAATGCATGCTTTTACTGATAGCAGCACTGTTTAATGGTGGCTTAAAAGCGAACCACACAAGCTAAAGACATTTGCCTCTCATCGTGTAGTCAAGATAACTGACAATATTAGTGCTGACAAGTGGCGTCATGTGTCTACACAAGACAATCCGGCTGATCACTGCAGTCGAGGGCTTACCTGTTCTCAGCTTGTATCCATTCGTTATAAAGGAAAGCCGAAGACGCAACGCTCGGACTTACAAATCTTACGTCTGCATCATAGTTTGCCTTGCCGTCAAGGCAATTCACATTGAGCTAGTGACCGAACTATCGACTCCTGCTTTCTTAGCAGCTCTTGATCGATTCGTCTCAAGACGCGGCCTTTGCTATTCAATTTTAACCGATAACGGTACAAATTTTGTAGGCGCTAAGCACTATCTTGATGAAACACATAAATTCTTACTTAAACAGTCTTCCGCAATCGAATCCAATCTTGCTAAACGTAATATTATTTGGAAATTTAACCCTCCCGCTGGGAGTCATTTTGGGAGAATTTTCGAGAGTGGAGTTAAATCCATGAAATCTCATTTAAAGAGAGTAGTAGGCACTCAAGTCTTGACTTTCGAGGAATTGACCACTATTCTCACTAAAATCGAAGCTGTGCTCAACTCACGGCCTCTCTGTGTGATATCTACAGATCCGAACAAAGTAGATATTCTAACCCCTGGACATTTCCTAACAGGGTGCCCTCTGGTATCCTTGCCTGAACCAAATCTCACTGATTCCTATGTCAGTCCTCCAGCAAGATGGGATATGCTTAAAAAACTTACTCAATGTTTTTGGCGCGCTTGGCAGCGCGACTATCTACACACTTTACAACAAAGATCAAAATGGATCATTAATACCGACAATGTCAAAATTGGCAACGTTGTTTTGATGGTCGATAAAAATCGTCCTTCTTTAGAATGGCGTTATGGTAGAATCGAAAGCGTGCATCCTGGCACCGACGGTGTGGTGCGAGTCGTTACTCTCCGCACTGATAACGGTCTCCTTCGTAGACCTGTCGCAAAGATTTGTCCTTTACCTATACAACAATAAGTCTTTCTGTATTTCATTTAGTACTTAAGTTCTTTACTTTCAACTTAATATTTTGTTTAATTTATACAATGTTAGGATAGGGACTGGAAACGTTACCAATTACCATATGGATATTCGACCGATCATGGACGACTGCTAATTTTTATTGTATTTTGTTTGTGAAATCCTTTGATGATTTCAAGTGGGGGGAAATGTTAGAGCATGTAATCCTAAATTCCCTCCCTAATAACCTACTTCATTACCTCGGCTCATTATAAAGCGCCATCTCTGGGCGTTAAAAACAAACGTCAGTGTCACCTGAACTCGTTGCAACAACGACATCGCAAACGCGTCGGTGTTCAATTTAAATTCAAAAAGTGCTGGAAGAACAGTGTTTTGGGAGCCCGAGGTAAGTCACCCATCTTCTCTTCCTTACCCCACATGCTGGGTCAAAATTCTATTTTTCTAAAGGTGTTAGAACTTCATGTAAGTTTATTTGGAGATAACCTAACAAGGTGACTATAATTTGTTTGAGTTAGTTATTGAAGATGCTCTTAAGAAAGCGCAAACCTGTAATAAGGAAATAATAGTATGTGGTGATTTAAAAGTTAATTTTTAGTAGATTCAACTAAAACACTAAGATTGATAAACTTGTTTAAATCATTTAATCTCAATAACTTATTTTGTGAGCCAACTAGAATCACAGAAACCTCTGCTACTTGTCTGGATAATGTATTTTGCGGTTGTGATGTTCTGGAAAAATCCATTACTACGGAGCTGACTTCGGATCATTGTGGTCAAAAGGTAGTTCTTTATAATGAAGCAAATGTTAAACCGCAAAAAATAACTTGTACGCCTATAACATTAAATCGTAATCGAAATATTGTTTCTGTTAATATGTCACAGGATGAACCAGATAGTCTTTACGGTAATATTTTTAATTTTATAAAAACAGAATTTGATAAGGTCTTTAAATCAAAAACACCCTTCGTAGTTTAACAAACAATTTACGACGTGCTACATTGTGTTGAGAGAAACGGTGGACACTTTGAACAATTACTGCGATATCGCTAAAAGGTATTTAATTATTTTGTCATTCATCAGTGTAATTTGTAAATAAGTTGATTTCAATCGCATTTTAAATACGCCTAGTATGTTGTTGTAGTTAACGTATAATCTTGTAGGTATCAACTATTTTATTCGTTCTGACAAATAATGTTATGAATAATGATAAAGTTTAACATGTAACACAACTACAGCATGTTAGATGGTCCTAAGCCCTTAAAAGTATGAAGGGAAGATCGAAATCTCTAAAATAACAGTTTGTTAAATCGCAACGGTAGAAATGCGTAGGTACTGACGCTATCTATTTCGCTCGCACATTTCATTCATGCGCGATCGCGTTCTTGGTAGTAATAGGCAGTGTAGGCACCTATTTTATTTACTATTACGCACGCGCCGCCGCGCCGTGTAGAATGTTATCTTTTTATGTTTTTTTTTTAACAACTTTATTCAAAAAAATTCAGACAGTTTACTTTGAAAACAAATTGTATTTTATTGGATTTTCTGAACTTTAATAACCGAAATGCTAGCACAAATATTAACGTCCATAGATTCTATTCCACAAACATAACACACCATGTTATTATCAAGACGGTAAAAAAAAACATCCGGTATAAACAAGAAGTGAGGTCAAATTGTTAACACGAGCAGCTACCAATTTAACTGAGTATTGTTATTGTAAATGCCATTGTAGCGCCATATACCTACATAATTAATTCCCAAGAAATTACCTCTTCAAAATATACCAAGCCAAGATTACCGGGATAGAAATAAAACTCAAGACAGACAAACATGAAGATTATATTTTACCTTGCAGTTTACGCTTGACGTCATGCGTCAATAGAAACAATAGAAAAGCGTCAAATAGAAACAAGAGAAGCAAGCAAACACAATGTTCGCTTTGTTTACGTTCACGCAGATCACTCTTCACTGCACCGCAACATTTTGTCGTCTTCATCAGTCGAACACCATCAGATTGAACTGGACACCGTCACACATTGAACTGGACACCATCACTATCTCCATATCTTCGCGCACTCACTTGTGTTCACGACGGCTGCTCCGGCGCACAGATTACTGATATGTAGCTAGCTACTCCGGCGAAATGGACGCGACGCCTGCCTGTGGTTCTTCTCACTGCCCCTCACGGGGCATGGGGAGCCAGTTCCGGGGCTTAGTGCCCCCTGCCTGGGGTTGCGTCGCCTCCCGTTAAAACGGGCGGGTCATTGGGTTACTGTGGTAGTTGTGAGTTGGGTGGGGGAGTCATATTAGGGGGGGGGGGGTGTCATGTCCGGTAGGTTTTTCTTCGCGCCGCTCGGGCGGACCGCCCTTACGGGGGAGTCGCACGTTGTGAGGTCAACGGCGGCCCGTTCGGGCGGTCGACGCTAGGGTACCGAGCGGCGGTTCAGGTTGGAGGCCCCACGGCCTCGGCGTCATCAGAGCTGTCGGTCTCGGCGATCAGGTCCCGGGGAAGTGCCTTGCGGTCTGGGGGGCGCGCGTGCAGGGGGGCCAGGTCCCGGATGTGGTCCAGGTTCGACTTGTCTGCCCGCGCGAACATCTTCTTCGCAAGGCTGGTGATGAAGGCATCCAGGCTCTCGATCCGCAGGTCCCTCTGGATCGTGGAGTTTCTTACCATTCTCGGGGCGTTCACTGCGCTGCGCAGCGTTAAATGCTGCTGCGCTCGCAGTCGCTTCTTGGTTGCCTCATTGGTGAGGGCATACCAGGCGGGGGCAGCATATGTGAGCCGGCTGCGCACGTATGTTTTGAACACCCCGAGCTTCACCCGCAGGGGGATGCGCGGAGAGTTCAGCACTGGTTGCAATTGGGCGCGGACTGATCGCGTCTGACCGATGACGGCTTTGGCGTGGGGCTTCATTGACAATCTGGCGTCGATTGTGATCCCCAGGTACTTAGCCACTGGGGACCACATGATGTCTTGTCCGGCGAGCTTCAGCGGCGGTGGCAGCTTGATGTAGCTGCCTATCAGGATGGCCTGCGTCTTCCCGACATTTACCGACAGTCGCCACCTGGACAGCCATTCTGGCAGCAGGTCGAGCGCTCTCTGGATTTTGATGGCGGCGTGGTGTCTTTTGTATGACGCCGCGTAGTACGCGGCGTCGTCTGCATAGAGGGCCAGCTGGGTTCCCTCTGCCAGGGGGATATCGTCGGTAAAGTGGGAGTACAGGCTTGGAGATAGGCAGCTTCCCTGTGGGACGCCTGCTGCGATGGGACGTTCAGCAGACACGGCGTCTTCTACCGCCACTCTGAAGCTTCTGTTCTCCAGGAATGATGTGACCACCTTCACTAGGCGACGGGGGATCTCGGTGTTTGAGAGTTTGTGCAGCAGACCCGCATGCCATACTCTATCGAACGCCTTTTCCATGTCGAGGAATACTGCGATGGTGTATTCCTTCTGGTTCATCGCAACCGTCATTGAGTGGAGTACCCTCGACAGCTGCAGCGTGGTGCTGTGTTCAGCGCGGAATTCGAACTGCTCTTGGCGAGGTGTTAGGTGCGGCAGGAGTTGCCGCAGCAGGAGCGCCTTGAATAGCTTGGAGATAGTTGGAAGCAATGTGATGGGCCGGTAGCTCTCTGGCTTCAATATGTTCTTTCCAGGTTTTGGAATCATTATCACGAGCCCGGTCTTCCATGATGATGGGAATCGGTCCGAGCGCAGGATGCCGTTAAATAGGCGGGTCAGCGCCGCCACAGTCCTGTATGGCAGGTGGCGCAGCGCCGCATTGGTTATTCCGTCTGCGCCCGGGGCCTTCTTTGGCTTTGTTTTTCTTATGGCTGTTTGGACCGAGCCCGGAGAGATGACCGCAGGATCCTCATCGGGGGCTACCGGCCGCTCCAAGTATTCGAGCAGGTTGCGCTCTACTGCTGCAGCGTGTTGGACGTCTGCAGTCGGATTCAGCTGGAATTGGCGTTCGAGATGCTCTGCGAAGATCTCCGCGCGGTCTGCTGCGCGGTATCTGGGCGTCCCGTCGCCGTGGAGTAATGGACGGACTGGGGTCGGGGCATTGGAGAGCTGGCGGCACAGTCTGTGCATTGCCGTCCAGTCTTCCCCCGCTGCCTCCACGACTCTCTCCCAGCTGTCAGTGTTGTAGGAGTCCAACTCGGCCTTTACCCTGTTCTTTAGGGCGTTGAGTCTTCTTTTGAGGAGCGGACATCTTGTCTCTTGCCACCGCTTGCGCATGCGCCGCTTGGCAAGGATCTGTTCCCGGATTCTTCGAGGGAGTACTTGTAACCTCCCCCGTGGGAGTGGCGTTCTCGCTTGCTCAAGGGCTGCTTGGATGCGGGCGGTGAGCTCCTCTGCGAGCGCATCGACGTCCTCTGCAGTCGTCACGGGCCGAGTCGGTGTGCTCCTGTCCATTTCCTCCGTGAAGGTGGTCCAGTCGGTCCTTGGACGTGGCACTGGTGGAGAAGATCTAACTGTTGGTGCCGCCAGGACGACGAGCACCGGCTGGTGATCCGAGCCTAGCTCGTCCAGCAGGACTTCTTGTGTGGGCTGGTAGTGGAGTCCCTTGTGTACAACGATGTCGAGTACATCAGCCCTGTGTGTCAGTTGTTCGGGGTAATGGGTCGGGACATCCGGACCGCTGACCGCATACCCCTGGGACTCCGAATCGTCCAGGAGGATATTACCGTTTCGGTTATTCGCTAGGGAGTTCCATGCCGTGTGCTTGCAGTTCAAGTCGCCGGCGATGATGGTGGGGAGTGGGGAGTCCAGCAGCAGGTGGACATCCGATGGTGTTAGCGGAGCTAAAGGGGGCTTGTAGGCTGCGAAAACCCGGGTCCCACTGCCGGCGACACTTAGCTCAACGCCTAGTGCGGTCATGGAACTCAGGCTTATACCTGGGATTGGTTGGTGGACGATTCTCCGCTTGACAAGAACTACCAGTCCTCGGAACGTTCTGCCCGTGTCCGATCTTTCGTCCTGGCGGTAGACGAGATATCCTGGGAATTTGATCTTGCTTGCAGGTCCCAGGAGAGTCTCGCCTATGAGTGCCACGTCGATGTCTTGTTCCTGCAGTAGGGGGCGAAGGAGGGCGGCCTTTTGGGATAGGCCGCGGGCGTTCCAATGGAGTAACCTCACCTGGCTAGCCATTGATGAGGTTTTTGGTAAGTTCAATGATGCCCTCGAGGACCACTCTTATGGTGTCCTCGCCCGCCAATAGTGCGCTCAGCACGCTCTGCAGAACTTTCAGAGCTGCCTCTATGCCCTTGCGGTGGCCTTCTGTGGCTTTGTTGGCCCCCCCCCCCTGGGGGCTCATTTGCAGTCTTCGGAGCCATTGGGCCTCTTTGGGGCCTTGGCATTGTTTGGGTGGTGGGGGGGGGGGGGGGGGAGGGGCAGGCTCTGTGTCCTGGGGGATGTCCTCCTCTGCCTGTGGCGGGCGGGACTTCCTCCTCCTTTTCCCTCTCCTTCGGCCCCTCCTGGTGGAGGTAGCTCCGCGCTCGGCGGGGGCGTTTGCCGCCGCCATGAGGGTGGGACCGGATGGTTCCCCTTGGATGTCGGTGAGTAGCAGAACCAGGACACTTTTTCCTGCTTCTCCAGCTCGCCCAGGTATTTCTGTACGATGCGGTACTCTCTTTCCTCTAGGGGGGTAAACCTGACCCCCTGCCCAAAGGGGCGTGCATTTGGGGCCCTCCCCAGGCGCACTTTCAGCGCTCTGAAGTGGGTGGCCCAGTTTGGCAGCTTCTCCACTATTAGGGGGGGGTATTTTGGTCGTCTGTCCTGAGTCTCGGTTTGGTTACCCCCCTGGCTGGCGGCGGCCGCATCTGGCTGGGGGCCAGAAGGTGTCGTTTCTGGCGACACTGGGCGGCTGTTTGCTGTGGGGGGGTGGGGGGCTCTGGACGTGGGGGATGGGGGGGCGTGTCTCGTCATCTGGGCATAGGAGGTCAGCGGTGGTGTTGGTGGAGTCTCTCTCTCTAAAACGAGTCTAGCGCGCCTGACCTCTCTCTGGGGCTGGGGCGTCGGCTCGTCGGGTCCATTTGGGGTGGGAGGAGGGGGGGCGGGCAGTGGCGCTTTGCCACTTCGCCGACCTCCTCGTCTGGGCTTCTTTGCTTTTTCCTCGCCCCTCTCACTTCCTGTGTGGGGGGAGGGGGGGGGGAGGCAGGGGCAGGGGCAGGGGGGGTGGGGAGAGCGGGGTGAGCAGGTCCAGGACTTTTGGATAGTCTGGCCCCTTCCTGATCTCGAGGCCCTGCTTCCGAGCGTAGTCGTACATGGCTTGTAGTAGGCCTGGTGACACCCACCCCTTCTTCTTGGCGGCCACAATGTGGGAGAGGTTCCTCCTCCAATCCTCCACATTTGGGTGCTCCTCTGTGTTCTGCATATTGAGCAGCTCCGTCATGTCGGCGGATGAGTCGCGCGACGAGGCGCGGGATGAGGCGCGCGACGAGGCGCGGGAGGAGGCGCGCGAGGTCTGGGTTGAGGCGCGCGAGGCGATGCTCGAGGCGGCGCGCGAGTGCGGCTCAGAGCCCATCGGCGGCGGCGCGGGGGGGGCATCGGGCGCGGGTCGCGTGGCGCCTGGCGCGGCGCGGCGCTGGCGGCCGACGGCGGCGGCGCGGGGGACGCGGGGGGCGCGGGTCGCGTGGCGCCTGGCGCGGCGCGGCGCTGGCAGCCGACGGCGGCGGCGCGGGGGACGCGGGGGGCGCGGGGGGGCGCGGGGCGCCTGTCGCGGCGCGGCGCTGGTGGCCGGGGGCGGCGGCGCGGGGGGCGCGGGCGGGCGCGCGTCGCGGGGCGCGGCACTGGTGGTCGGGGGCGGTGGCGCGAGGGGCGCCATCGAGCGCGGGTCGCGGGGGGCCTGCATCGGTGCGGCGGTTTTGGTAGATGGCGGTGGCGCGTGGGGCGCTCGCGAGCGCGGATCGCGGGGCGCCTGCCTCGGACCGGCACTGGTGGCCGGGGGCGGCGCGGCGCGGTGCGCCTGGTGCGCGGCGCGAGGCGCCTTTGGCGCCTTAGCGTGTAGCGCCTTGGTCGGCTCGGGCGCCGGGGTGGCTCGGGCTTCCGGGGAATCCGATGGGCGACGGGGGGCGGCGCGGTGGCACCCTTCCTCGCTGCTGGGGTCATGTCTGATCTGGGTGTGAGGAATGGCGGTGTGGTCTGGCGCACCGCTGGGATGTATGTAAGGGATGGGCCGGGGGAAGGTGTGGGGATATTTGACGGGCGGGGGGCGGCGCCGGTTTGCACCGTAACGCCACGAGGCGCGTGTAGAATTCCACCATGGGGGTCGGGGGGGGGGGGGCGTGGGACGCGTGGGGGCGGGGGCGGCGGGCGGCGCTCGACGGGATGTTCCCGAGGTGGACGGCTCGCTGGTGGCGGCAGTCAACTCCCTACGGGAAGTGTCCGGAGCGGGTCGCTCGCTCGGGTCCCGCGGTGTTGGTGCGGAGCCCGGGGGTTTGGGGTGCGCCGAGGCGCGGGTTGGTGAGCCCTTAGAAGGGCTTTTCATTTTGGGACGGTCCCCACCGTGACCTTATCTCGATCCTACTTGATGGAGAGGCTTTCAGTACAGCGATGAGGGTCCCCTCCACGCGAAGCGCGGGTGTTTATCTGTTTATGTTGCCTTACGGCAACACGAGAGAAAAACAAGATGAGATGTGGGTAGGATCCGGACGGTAGGTAGAAGAACATTTCCTCGGAACACGTAGCAGTCCTATGACGCGACGCGCGGAGCGCGCCTCCTTTTATGCATTTACACGCGCTACCTGAGCCTACGGCGACGACGCGTTCGTGCGAGCGAGACGGGATATCAAACAAAGGAGCAAGAACAGTTAGAGCAAGACAAACTGTTATCCCTCTCACTCTTTGTATATTTTAACTCTTTGTATTAGTGTATTATTGTAAATATTAGATTGTAAGATAAATTAGGCATCCTAAGTCAATTAAATCATTCCATTCTGATACTTCTCACGTTGTTTCAATTGGACTTCCAAGACTTCCTAAACCATGTTTGTCAGCGACGCAATATGAATATAATCATATTTTTAATACAGTTGCTCAAAAAGTGGTGTATTAGGTAAAGTAGGGACGTATAGCGTTCGGGATGTGGGCTATTACATACTAGTGCTTTTTTTTTACCTTTCCCGAACTCGTGCGTCTCTTTCCCAACTGTCAAAATAATGTCTATTAAAAAGAAAAACCAACCATGAAGTTTTTACTAAAGAGTTTTTGTGATTCAAACAAATACGTATATTTCTAAAAAAAAGCTACTAATTTATTTCAATATCAGATTTAATGATTTAATTGAATGAGTTAGGTTAGGTTTCATTTCATTTCATCTCATTAAATTTCATTTTCATTTCATATCAATAAAAAAAATATACTGAAGACTAAGCTGTATGGATAGTTCCCTTTGGGTGAAGAAAAAAAAACTCTGCTTATATTCTACGGTTGGCGCCATTTTCCAGAAATTTTCTTTGCGAGTTTAGTTGTTTGTTGCACAAAATGAGTAATTTCGACCCTATTTTTTTTTTAAATTAACACCACCGGAATTGCACAAACATTGTATGACAAATATACATGAACAATCATACGAAATTAATAATAGTTTGTCTCAAATAGTAAATATGCAACTTAAAACTTCCCCAATAAGTTTAAAAAACTGTACCATTTCAATGTACATGTGTACTATAACTTTTATAAGAAATAAATTATTAGTTAGTTGAGTTTATTGTGTTTTAATTATTTTATTAAATTGCTTCATTTTTTTGCAACTTTATTAAAAATAGTCGTTCAGTACACTTGCGGAACCGTCATTGCAACTTGTTCCGACTTGTAGGGATGTGAGATTGATGGAAAATAATCGATTAAATAAAAATCGATTATTCTTTATCCAATATTAATCGATTTGTCAAAAAACGATTTTTATAAAAATAAATAATCGATTTCTGCGAAAAAATCGTATTTTTTTCTATTATTTAAAAATCTACATGCTTTTCACATTCCAGTAATAAACCTAAGCCATATTATGTCGTATTAACAATTTATCATATTAAAAATCAAGTAAAATGATATGAATTAAAAAAAAAACAATTTTAAACCAAGTGAATGTTCTTTTAAACTTTCAAGGTAATAAATAAAGAAACCAAATATCATTATTGATACAAATTTTCAGTGCCATTAAACGTTTTATTATAATAAAAGTTCAATGCTTAGCATCCCAACAAAATGACAACCTTATTGTCTCAAAAACCTAAAGGAGGTGGCCGGAATGTACCCCGGAAATCAGAAAAGAATCTAAAAAGGGAATTACGTGATTGTACAGTTTTATAAAATATATGTTAAATCATATATTTAATTTTATTTGTCTACCAATAACACCATTTTGCTGTACAGGTCCGAGGAATATAAAAGTAACAAAAATAATAAGTTATTATTTTGTTTCGACCATGGCTTTGTCATCTACAATGGCGTAGATGACATGTGATTAGGGGTGACGATTATTTCAAAAAAAGATCGGTATATTAAGAATCGAGCCCCGAAGTATCGAGTCGAATAAAATCATGTCAATAAAAAACATATTTTTCGATTTTCTAAGCGTTTATTTGGAAAACGTACAAAGCTAAACAAATCGATCATAATGAAAATTATGTTTATTATATATTTTTTTATTTTCAAAATCCATCGATTACTCCGCAAATCTAAAAAAAATACCGAAAAAATTGAATTTATTTTAATTAGTTTTACTGGAAACTATTTTTTGAGCTCCCAGTAATGAATTTCTATATTTTTGAGGAACAAAAGTGTTACTGTACGTTCTACTTATTGTAAATAATTTCATAGTTGTATTATTATCAGTGGCGTAGCGTGCCTTGTCGGGGCCCCGTATAAAAATTTTTTTGGAGGCCCTTATATGGAGGTAAAGATTTTTCACAAAAGAAAAAAAATATTGTGAGAAGTAATATTTATTTATCACATAATTTACCCATTTTACAAATAAAAATCGAATTTTAAATATTCACTCTCCTTGCCTTTTTATCGGCAAACTGATTTATTAAATCATTTATGGCTGATGATGATTTTAGTTTTTCTAAAGTTTCTGCCTCTATGGACAATAGTGAGATGTCTGACAGCCGTTCTTGTCCCATCGAAGTTCTTAAGTAATTTTTTATTAGTTTTAATTTTGAAAAACTTCTTTCTGCCGTTGCGGTTGTAACTGGAAGGGTCAAGAATAAAAAGCATTCTGTGATTACCTCGGGAAAACTGGATGCAAGACTATTGAATTTTACTAGCAATAATTCAATGAGTTCTTTAATGGAATAATTTTTTTTAATTTCAGAATTTAAGCATGTTTTTAGAGCCTTTAATTGGTCACAAAGATTAAGTGAGATGTCTTTACTGTATTTAGCAGACAGTTTTCCGGAAGCGTTTAATATCTCTTCGCTTGAAGAAGATAGGAGTTTCTCCGGTTGTAATATTTCGAATATACTACTCAGGTTGCAAAGGCTCTGAAATCTTTCTTTAGTTTGAGAAATTAATATATCTAAACAGCAATAGTATACATTGACTTTGAAATAGGATTCCGGGTCGGAAATTCTCTCATCTTGTGATAACTCATCAAAAAAACGCTTCGTTATCTTTCGCCTACTGTTTTTAAAAACAGTTGTTACCCCCCACTTTTTTGCTAAATCTTTGGATTCATTTAGCAAACTATTAAATGAATTCTGATTTCATAATTGGCACAGTCTATTTAAAAGATTACTTAATAAAATACTAGATTTCTGTAAGTCATTATTTTCATGCTGTAGAGCTTTAGAAACAGGATTAATAATTTCAAATAGTGAAGAAAAAAATGTAACGAGCACTAAGAAATCAAAACTCTCTAAAATATTAATTATACTTTTACATTCTTCACGTTCATCTTTTTTATTTGAAATTAAATTTAGTTTTCATGATTAGTAAAATTTTTTTCTTTACTGCTAATAAAGCGTCGTTCCTAGAAGACCATCTGGTAGGACATACCTTTTTAAGGGTAATCAAATATTTTTCAGATGAATCGTCACTTAGCATAGCCCAGCGTTTTATACTATTGCCAAAAAAAGTATATATTTTTTCTAAATTATCGAAAAAAGTCGATACTTCACGAACATGTCTCGCAGCATCGTTCAAAACCAAGTTTAAAGCGTGCGCAGCACAATGAACATAATCGGCATTTGGAGCATGCTCTTTTATTAGGGTTTGTAATCCTCCATACACACCCGACATAACATTTGCTCCATCTTATCCCTGTCCTCTACATTTAGTCAAATCAATTCCATATTCTTTAGTCAAATTTAAAATGACAGTTTTCAGACCTGCAGCACTGCAATCGGTTACTGCTATGAATCCTAAAAAGGACTCACAGATTTTTATTTCTTTAGGCACATTATCATCATTTTCTGTAACCGAGATATATCGAAAAACTTGGTTGGTCAATTTTTGACAAGTCTTGTGTTGTATCCAGAATTATTGTCAGAAATGGAGCTTTTTTAATTTCTGAGATAATACTGTTCTTAACGTTAGTACCAAGCAAACTAATAATTTCGTTTTGAATCGTAGGGCTTAAATAATTTATTTCACCTTTCGGTTTTAGAAAAAGTTCTTTTAAAGTTGCATCATAGTTAGATAGCAGACGTGAAATCGCCATAAAATTGCCAGAATCAGAATCATGCCTCCTCAAAGGTAGATTACAAGATACTAAAGTAATTATAACATTAATTATACGATGCAGTACATCTCTCCAGAATGTAATTTTACTATCGATTTCACTTTTCAATAGAGTATCGATAGTATTTCCTTGCAACCAATTATTATAAGAGAGTGAGGCACTAATATGCTGCTGTGACTTTTCATGGTCAAGAATAGTTTGTGTGAAATTGCTTCTAACCGAAACACCGTTAACCCAAGCAGAGGAGTACGATTTGTTTTGACGATCTGCTAATAACCAACAGAAGTGACAGTACGGTTTGTTTAAAACGTTAGAATAACATAACCATGGTCTTATAATTTTTATGCCTGCCTGATTGAAATATGAATAATAATAAGCTGAAAAAGGTCGGTTATTTTCTGAAACTTTTGGAAATGGTCCTTGTGGTTTAAATGAACCCATTTAGGGTTGGGTAGTAGTGTAGTACTTACCTTTCCAATCTAAATCACTCACAGTATCTTGTCTCTGAAAAAATGAAGAAATTTTGGGCACTTTTTTTATAACCTCGTCCCTTTTCTGTTTAATTTTTCTTTTCTCAGCGCCGCTGGGATAATCTCTTTTCCTTTCACTCATTTCTTTTACAAATCGTTACTAATACTGCTAAACCAGAAGAACAATATTGTTTGTACTGAATTACAATGTAATGCACATTTATATAAAGCGCGTAAATAAACAGTGCACTGCACTCCGTGGTTTAACATCAAATGCAAAGTACAACAACGTACACGTACATCGCGATATCGATGAAGGATTCCCGGGGATTCCCCGCTGAGTTGAAGATGAAGTAAGTAAAACGGGGAAGTCCCGCAGCCCGCCATAACGATGTAGTGTTGCCAACTTTTGAACGCACGCTTAAGGCGGGAAAAAAAGGAATTGCTTTATAGAATTTTGTCATTTGTAAAATAAAATAAATTAGAAAGTTTTTATTCTTTTTCCTTACACACTTTGGGGGCCCCCGTGGCCCGGGGGCCCCGTATAATTGATACGGCAAATACGGCGGTAGCTACGCCCCTAATTATTATCGAATTAGAAAAAAATTGAATCTCGATTTTCTAGTGTCTGGGATCAATTTACGGGATTGATTAATTGCTGAGTATTAATCGATTGTTGTGGACCGAAAAATCGATTCCTCGATTAAATGATCAGAAATCGTCATCTCTAATGTGATCCACGCTTTCTTTCTGTCGCTAAACTGAACTCGCTCGTAACGTTTATGTGATTTGAATAAGTTAGTGTTTTTGAAAAAGATTTCTGTTTATTTTGTAAACAATATTGATCAAGATGAGATGTGTTAATTGTGCTTTAGCTATCGATCGCATGAGGCAGCACTCATTAGCCTCGATAACTGTGAATCTTCAAAACAATATTGGCAGAATGGCGGGATATACAGGTAAATTATAGATTTTGCTTTCTACTGGCATTAGCTATAACTTATTTTTATTAGACATAATATTTAAAAATATCTTTAGTGAACTTTGGTGGGCAGTTGTGGGGACGTAGGTATCATCATTATGATGATAGATTATATTGTATTTTTAATTTCAGTTACCGCAACATGGAGCTGTATGTCATGCATGTTTCATATTATTAAATGAACAGTCTGATGGATTAAGACGGAGATTTGGCCACACTATGGTCTGTTTAGGCGATGGGCACTCAATTTTAAAGCTTAGAAGATACACACTTGAGCCAAATAGGTTCAGGTTACTTGTACAACTATTTTCTGGAACATTCTCTTCTCCCCTTTTATTCTAAACTATATGATAGTATTGACTTAACCTACAAAGTTCTTAATATTTTAGATTTCCAGTTGGAGGAATAATCTTCTGTCATGTCATACATGTTGGATTTGTCCAGAAAGCCAGTTACAATTGCAAAGAAATGCAGCTGAACTTTTGCAACACTAGACGAATAAATACTGTGTGCTTCTTCAATCGTTTTTATGTTAATTATTTTCTATATGATTTGTATTTCGTTTTTTTTTATAATATACTATTCATACAAACTAGTTGTGTTTGATTTTATATACCCTTTTCTTGAGGTTTGCCTAAATAGACCTCATGAATATAGTTTGCTGCATGTTCTTAGTGCAATGTTAGTAAAAATGAATTGATGTGTGAAAAAAAAGAGAAAGTTGAAATGACTGGTAGAAGAGATGGATAGAAAGAGTTAGAATATAATAAGAGGTAAGAATGGCTAGCCGCAGGTTTTAACATAGTACCTAATAATTAAAAAGCATTATATATTACGCAAGTCTATTCTACCCCAAATAATTGAGAATAGGGTAGATGATAATTATTCAGTAAGGCCTTTCTGGTCATTAAAATGCCACCAAAGTTATTGGAACACACTAAACATTGCTTCAAAGTTATTTTCTATTATATTTTTTCAACATATTGCTGTTACAAAACATCAGGCGCTTGTTATTAAATATGGGGTAAATATGGCTGTAAAAAAAAAACACGAACGTCTAAGAACTTTTTGTTTTCATTTAATATGTCTGCAGGTTAAAAGCTTTAATACCACATCATTGTTGTTTCTGTACAGTGAATTTAGTTAGTGGGGTAAACGTCCATACGAAAGTTGGCCACCTCCTTTAAAACAAATGTTTAGTACATTTGACTTGTTTTAAAATAAAATACATAAAACGAGAATTAAAAAACTAAACGTTTTACATTTGATTAAATTTTGTTTTTTTATTCTGGATAAGCTTCTGTTTGACCACAATCTCACCATGGTAAGTGATGATGTGGCCGAAGGTGGTAAGCACACAAAGCCTAGATGGGAACTGGCTCTCAAGTGCAGCTGTCGGAACACACCGATAGGTCGGGTACTACAAAGTACCCTACCACCATGCTATGGTTTCCTTACGATGTTTTCCTTCACCGAAAGCTCAAGCTCATTGTAGGATTCGAACCCATGACCTTCGAATACTTATTACCATAATTTTTCAGGTAAGCTGTTTAAAAACAATAACCTTAATAATAATTTTGATAAAGGTAAGTAATAATTAACTTACTTCGAGTTTTTTCATCCGCCGCATATATGGCGCTGTTTATGAAATTGAAACTTACTTCATGTTTTTTTGAAGTGAAAATTTGGGATGGATAAAAAAACGTTAAACTCGCCTCAGGACACGTGACTTTATCGAAAATTCGTAAGATGGAGGGAGAGTAGATCGCTGGCGCGGCGTAGGAGAGGAAGTAATATCCCTCTCTGTTTCTACCGCACCGGCGGCGGTCTAATATAATATAAATTGTCATGTTTGTGTACGATAGCGCAATAAATGAATATTGTATTTTATCACATAGATGATAGTACTTTTATACTGATAAATATAGCAATTCGTGCAAATTATTCCCTAACCATTCCAAAATATTCAAAAATGCACAACGTTAATGTTCAAGTTTTCACTTCTGCCGGCACTCCCGGAGTGCAACCCGTTGTTTTTTTTCCGTCGCATAGATGGCGTTTGTTTTATAAAAATCGATTAAAAGAAGTAAATTATATAATCGATTTATTAAAAATCGATTAATTTTATTCTAAAAATCGATTTTAAAAATCGATTATTTAAAAATAATAATCGATTTTAATAAAAATTTAAATTTATAAAAATCGATTATTTTTTAACATCCCTAGACATTTGTCGGAACTCTTCGCAATGACAGCCTTTCCGCACTTGTAATGAAATATACTATTCTATTTGTAAATAGATAAATAGGGTCCTTGTATATAGTAAATAAATAAATAGTTAGGAAATAGTCAGGGAATAGTTAGGAAATAGGTAATAATCTCAGAATGTGCAGCATCCGAATAAGGCATTACCTTAACGAGAGCCATTTTATGTTTTTAGCGATAATTCTCTAATTAATTGAGATATTATCATGATTCTTTTTGCATAATATGTAAAAATGTATTACCTATACAGTAAAATAACGTTTATTGTAATAGGAAAGCCACTACCCAAGAAAATCGGTAAAAACCGTTGAGCGCTACAGAGTAGATTGTCAGAAAGAGACAAAGATATAAACAATGAGAGATAGAAAACATGATTTATGACCTTCTCTCTGATTGTTCAAAAAGTTTGGCTCCTTGCTCACGGAATTGTATAAAAGTAGCGCGGTTTTCTTCGGAATGGCATTCCTACGAGCACCACTGAAGAAGTAACAATAAGAAGAAGATTTATTTAGTGGTGGACACTAAGTCCAGTAGGAATCCAGCAAGCACCCCGTCGGTATCCAGCAAGCAATCAGCCTGAATCCAGCAAGCATCCAGCCGGCATCCAGCAAGCATCCAGCTGACATAAACCGACGGAGCGTTGCTTGCGCTACGACACCCCGTCGTCGTCAAACATAAACCATAGTCAAACGTAAACGCTCCCCCTTCCCCCTCGGTGTTCGCGTTGCCCCCTCCAGCCAGCGCGTTAGGTGGAACATCGATGGAAAGTGGCTCGTCAATGAAAAACACATACAGTCCACACATAGTCACAACAATGTTTGTTCGCAATTCTACAGGTTAAGCACGGCCGATAAAGTAATAATAAATAAAGTAATAAAAAGCAGTAAAACAAAGTAATATAAGTAACTATAAAGATAGTATGGTACCACTACTAGTTGGTAACTAATTATAAAAGTACCCACATAATGTTGGGATCGAATAACCCATCGGAAAACACTTAAAAGTTAGCAGACTACTTCCTAGTCATCCTTTTCACCTTTAATTTAGAAGTCTTCGTCCCAGCAGGTGCAAGACTTGGCTCCTTGGACGTGGTAGCTTGTTCATTCGGAGGTCCTTGTATTTGGCGTAGCTCAGCAACGGAAGTAATCATGTGCCTTTTTCCATCTGGCCCAATTACAAAAATGCACCCATCTCTGGTCCAGCATTTTGAAACGCCAAAAGTCTGTCGTGCCTCCATAAACGCAACGTGACGCTCACGCGTGAGGAACTCTGACTTAGTGATGCCTGTGCCTTTAAGGGATGTCTTGCCTACCCACAACTTGTCCTGCACTGAGCCATCCTTCAGCTTCAATAGGATCGGCCTCGGCTTCTTGATAGTAGATTGGCCCATCCGATGACATCTACCTATGTCCACGTTACTGAAATTGGGGAAGTTGAGTTTTTCTGCAACCACCTTCACCAAAGCCTCAGCAACATCTTCAGTGGCTAGTTCCTGCACACCATGGAAGAGGAGAATCTTGCGCCTTCCTCTCATCTCCAAGCGATCCTGCTCTTTCGCCAGAAAAGACACTTGTGCTTGAAGTGTGTCTAGAGCCTTGATGACAAAACTGCGGAAAGCTTCAAACTCTGTGGCCAGTGATGAGGTGGTTGCAGAGGCTGGAGCTTCCCTCTTTTGGAGCTCCGAGTGAAAGTTGTCCATTTGTTTTTGGAACAGCTGAGTCATACTTTCCATGGACTGCTGGAGAGATTCCATTGTGGATTGTGAAGTTGGTCAAATTGTTGTATATATTTAATGATTACTTGTGCTGTCGGTACACTAACACTTAAACAATCATAAATGTAAGTTTGGTTGATTATACTATTTTTAAATTAATTCCGACCGAAGACCAAGAAGATATTCTTGGTGCCGGGTGCTGATAGTGCAGAAAAGGCAGACTCCCTCGCAGCAAAGATGAAGGAGGCCATGAAGGAGGACGACGTACAGGTGTTCAGACCCACAGCGTGCGCAGACTTGCGTATCATGGGTCTGGACGACTCTGCCACACCCGAGGATGTCGTGGCTGCGTTGGCCAGAATCGGTGGATGCCCAGAGGCGTCCATTAAGCCTGGCGTAATCCGCCAGGATCACTCGGGCCAAGGATCCATCTTGGTGAAGTGCCCCGCCTCGGCTGCCAAAAAGGTGTTGGCCACAGAAATGCGTTTGCTCGTCGGCTGGGTGTCGGCTTAGATAAAACTGAGCCGCGCCCGACGCGCTGCTTCCGGTGCCTGGAGATAGGGCACGTCCAGGAGCAGTGCAAAGGAGAGGTGGACCGTAGCGCTCAGTGCTACCGGTGTGGCCAGCTCGGCCACAAGTCCGGTGAGTGCACTGCCACGGCCTACTGCACGGTTTGCGCGGCTGCAGGGAAGCCTGCCACCCACAGATTGGGTGGCTATGCTTACGTCGCGGCCCGGCCGAAGAGCAAGCGCTCAAGGAAAAGAAAAAGAAAGAGGGGTAAAGCTGCCGCGTCGAATGCGGCCGGTCCACAGCCAAGCACCAGCGCGGCGGCGAACGAAGTGGCGATTCAGATGCTCATGTGATGGCTGGTGCCGATGGCTCCCCACCCTTTGAAAAAGTAGCGAAGGGCAGGGGATGCGTGGCAGCTCTGTTGGGAGAGATAATGACCATAGGGGTCTATTTCTCTCCCAACAGACTCGGACAGCAGCCTGATGACCGTACAATCCTCTGGGACGGAGTCAGACGCGGGCCTAGTTGGTCGCGTCTGGCGTAAACGAGTCCGAAAGGATGAGAACGAAGGTGAAATGTCGCCACCCAAGGGGGCGGCACATAAGTCAAAGCGGGGGAGGAGCCGCCTGCCCACTTCGGGTGATTGACGAAGTGGTGGGCACCGGATGTGATCCCATCATTGGGGGCACCCATTCTCTCCGCTGAGGACGAAGTTCCCCCGGTGTCTGATGGGGAACTTGGGGCGGCCATTCTAAGAATAAAATCGGAGAAGACCGCCCCGCGCTGCAGTACCACGGAGTCCCACAGCGTGTCGTGGCCGACTACTTCGCCGGGAGAGCGGTGGTCTTCCCAACGAAGAACGGCCCCGGGAGGAGGGAAATGTCGTGCGGTGTTCCACAGGGATCGGTTCTCGGTCCACTCCTGTGGAATGCCAAGGATCCGGGCCCTGGGACTCGAGGTTGCTCTGAACAAGTCAGAGGCTCTCGTGTTCCATGGGCCCCGGCGAGCGCCACCACTAGGAGCCACCATAATGGTGGGAGGAACCTCCATCGCCGTCGGGTCGACGATGAAGTACCTGGGACTCGTCCTCGACGGCCGATGGAAGTTCGAGGAGCACTTCCGGCGACTGGCCCCAAAACTGGTGGCCACAGCCGGAGCGCTGGGGCGTGTCCTTCCCAATATGGGAGGCCCCGGGAGTGCTTGCCGACGCCTATACACCGGTGTGGTACGCTCCATGGCGCCATGGCACTCAGGGTGGCCCGGGCGTACCGCACCGTGTCGTGCGTCGGCGCGTGTGTGCTCGCCGGTACGCCGCCGTGGGACCTCGAAACCGAGGTGCTCGCCGCGGTGTACTGGCAAACAAAAGAGGAGTGTGCAGTCGGTGGTGACCGCCCCCATCAGCGGGAAATTGACCGCTGGAGAGAGGACGCTCGCAACGTCCTCCTCCAAAGGTGGGCGGCCCGCCTCGAAGCTCCCGGCGTGAGTCCGGAGTTAGTGGCCTCCGTTCGGCCTGTCTTACGACAGTGGCTGGAGCGGGGGCACGGGGGTCTCTCCTTCCACCTGACACAGGTCCTCACTGGGCATGGTTGTTTCGGCGGCTACCTGTGCCGGGTGGCGGATCGAGAACCCGCGAGCCCGCGGGGGTCGCGGACACGGCGCAACACACGCGCGAGGAATGCCCTGCCTGGACAGTGCCTCGCGCCAGTAGGAGGTGACTTGTCGCTGTCGACCTTGATCGCATCCATGGTCGGCAGGGAGGAGTCCTGGCAGGCGGTCGCGACCTTCTGCGACGTAGTCATCTCGCAGAAGGAGGCGGCGGAGCGGGAGCGAGAGGACGACGCGGACTCGCTTCCGCTGCGCCGCAGGAGACGCAGCAGGCGGCGTCTGGCCTTCGCGGGCCGAATGCCGCCGTAGCCTGGGACCCGTGGACGGCAGAATCGGGGGGTTCTGTCGTCTACACTAAGGGTCCCATGCCGAAACGCCCATGTGTTCCTGGGCGCCTCGGCGGAGGGGGCGGGTCTATGTGTTAAGACCCGCCCTACAGAGCGACGCCGGCGGGGCAGGCGGAGATAGCAAGCCTGGTTGGTCCCGTAGCCCCGCCACTATGGCGTGAGAAGGAACACCGGGGTGGTTTTAGTGGGTAAAAATCCCACATAACCCGGTCACGTCCCCCAATGTGACCGGGTATCTTTCTGAAGATTTCCACCTCGTGAAAAAAAAAAAAAAAAAATTTTTTTTTTTTTAGCGCTTAGAATTAATTGCAGCTACGGTGCTCCCCTGCCTGTCGTTAAAGGCGACTCAACGGGGACCTTCGGGGCCGTGGGCAATCGGGGCGGGGGCCCTGAGCGCCCTGAAGCGGCCTCGAGGAGGACGATGGGTTGTAGTGGTAACAATCCATCGTGCGATAGCACAGCGAGGGTGCTGGGGGGAGGTATCACGCTTCCCCCGGGACGGGCTATTAGCGCCGCGCGTGGAGGGGGTTGAGTGTGAGTTCTGTACGAGAACCCAACCTCTACAGCGCAGATGGTGACTACCGTGGAGTTTTAGTCAGTAAAAGTCTGACATAACCCGACTGCTGCCCCCCTTGGGCAGTCGGGTATCCTATGAGGATTTCCCCACGTAAATTAAAAAAAAAGAAAGGTTAGACCGCCGTTTGCCACCACTGCGACGGATGCCTGGAGGAGGAAGCCCAGCACACTTTGGAGGTGTGCCCGGCCTGGACGAGCGAGCGCAGCGAGCTCTGGGCCCAAGTGGAGAATGACCTCTCGCTGACGAGCGTGATTCGCGCTATCGTCGACAGCGAGAGGTCCTGGGATGCATTCCACTCCTTTTGCGAGCGCGTCATGCTCGCAAAGGAGGCGGCGGAACGTAACAGGGAGGACACTACCACCCTGTCGATCCGCCGCAGGAGAACAGGGCGTCGGAGGGCGGCTTTCGCGAGCCACGCCCTCTCCCCACTAGAGCCCATGGGCGGCAGACTCGGGGGAGTCAGCCGCCCACTCACAACGGGCTCGGGTAGTCTAGTGCGTGTTTCCACTCTCTACCCAAGGCGAGACGGTGAGGATACGAGCTCCGATCCTCCCGTCGTAGCTGTAGAGGCCCGCCACCGGGGAATGCCTCGGCGCCCCCGTATACCCAGCACCAGCAGCGACAGTTTGAAACACCGTGGGGTTTTTGTCAGTAGGAGTCTGACATAACCCGGCCAGCTGCCCCTGCCTGTAAAAAAAAAAGGTATGGTTAGGTTTTTTTTTTTTTTAATTGGTCCGGCCGCTTTTTGGCCCGGCCCGCTAGCTCCTCCAACGTAATCAGAGGCTTTTTTCAACTATATGAAGTTTTTGCGTGTCATTTTATCATAATTTGGGGACTGGGGATTTTGGGAGTTTAAGGAGAGGTATTTTTATTTTGCGAATGTTGGTTATATAAGGTCCTACAAAATCAACTAACGTCCTTTTCGGGGATGAATCTATAGGTAATCATAAAAAAATATCAAAACATTTTTTTGTCCTATACTTACTGAGAAAATAAAAATAAACTTTAATAATAATAATAATTTATTTTCAATAAAAAAAAATTACAAGCAAATTGATTACAACGGTCCCTGCACTAAGCGAAGCTTGTATCGCAGGAGACCAACAAATGGTTACCAAGCTAAATTATTAACCGTTACACAGTTCGATAAAAAATTTCACAAGTAAAAAAAAAAGTAATAATATAAGCAAATGACATCGAAAGATATAAAATAAAATCTTAATCTACAAACCAATATTTATAAGTGGCTTCATTATTAATTAAATCGGTGTACGGCCGAACCCGAGAACAGTTTTGGAAGCAGTGCAGCGCCACCGCACCTTCACACCAGTGCCAGGAACTGGGTGACCTCGTCGTACATTCAGGATCGAGGAGGCAGTGTTGAATTCTTCCAGGACCACCCCATGGACGCATCCATCGTGTTCGGAGTTACTGACGTCTACGTGTGGAGACTTCTTCGGATCGGACTTTCCAGTGTTAATGTGTGTGATCAATCAACTAGTGTTTCTAAACCGTTTGATTGCGGAAAGTCGGAAACCTATGTGAATTATGTAGGCAGTGAAGTGCGATCCCGAATGTTAGTGTCCCCCTCGGTCTGTTCAGGAACTTTTACTTCCAGCACGATCGATGCCCGGCACATTACTCCAGAAGCACGCGGGAGTACCGTGAGTAGGTACACCAAATCTGACGCCTTTGGATTTCCACGTGTGTGCAAAAGGGGCTGTAATTGAGATCTCTTGGTCTTAATCTGTATGCTGAGTGCAATGTTACGTCTAAAGTCTAAGATGTCAATTTTATTTAGGTACTTAATATTATGTCAAGTGGAATTAATTACCTAACTTGTAAATTCTTGATAATAAACAGTGCAGTAAATAATAGGCAAATGTTGTTATTTATTGGTAATGTTTGTAGGTAAAGGTATGTATGGTTATATCTAGCTAAAGATAACTTGAATAGGTGATTCAAACATACCTACTGTATTCATTCAACCTTATTAACACGCAAAGTTGCCTATTTAGGTAAAACATGTTATTTTTTCCTCCTGTTACTAAATAGTTCGCGGTCCGCGCCGCGAGACGCGTCCGGAACAGCTGGCTGACTTGGTTATCTACCTAGGAGAGAGGTACCAACCTGCGTGCCAAGTTTCAGCGAAATCCTTTAGTTTTCGCGTAACATTCGAGTAGGTAACTAACTTCTTAACATCCAAACTTTCACAATTCACATTCGCGCAAACAAATCAAGGTATCTATCTAGGTACTAAGCTTGCACGATATACAAGCAAAGTACCCTAACCTACGATGTTTTTCTTAACCAAAGTTGAAGAAAAACATAAACAGCTCATTGTAGGATTCGAACCCACGACCTTGGACGCGGTAACCGACGTCACTACCACTGAACTATCGTCGGCTTCCTCTCCTCTGCTTGCTTATTATGTATTTAATTAAGTGTAGGTACCCGTCTTTGCTCCGTTCAAATGGTTGATTGCATTTGATTGACATCTTTTAGGTCAATCGAACTAACAAATCATTTATTCACTACCTACACTTACAGACACAATAAGCAAGCAGAGGAGAGCAAGCCGACCATACAAACACACCGATTGGTGCTTGGCGATAGACTTTCAACTGAAGGGTCAGTCAGTCAAGTACAACTACAAAGTACATAGGGTACTTTGCTAGCTTGCACGGTATATATACAATACAAACAAAGTAGGTACCCAAACCTACAATGTTTTCATTCAACAAAAGATCAAGCTCATTGTAGGATTCGAACCTACGACTGGCCACGACCTTCGCCTCGGCAACCAACATCACTACCACTGAGCTATCGTCGGCTTGCTCACCCTTGCTTCCCTATTGAGTAGGTAAAGATACCTATCTTTATCCTGATAAAAAATATTGATTAATATCTTTTAGATCAATCGAACTATGAATTATTTTATCGGGCAAGACAGGTAACATACACTTACATACATAATAAGCAAGCCTACATGCATGCATAGTAGCTATTATTCTACAATAAATAAATAAAACTTAGTTTTGTTTAATAAAATTTTATTAGAAAAACGAATACCTACCTAAAATGAACTACTTACAGTTAAACATTTGAACCAACACATTCGTAAATTACTAAATGTAGGTATCTACGAGTAGGTACGTAGTCATTGCGAACCAAAGAAATTTAAATATAGATACAATTTAAAGTCTTTGTTGCGAACTATTCAAAATTCCCATTACACTTCACCAGGCTTTGGGATTGGCAAGTTATTGTAATAAAATAACAATACTAATAGTAAGATAGGAAAGTACCTAGACTTGCACCTATGTATGTTACATACAACTAAAATAACATGTTTTAACCTAAATAGGCAACTTTGCGTGTTAATAAGGTTGAATGAATACAGTAGGTATGTTTGAATCACCTATTCAAGTTATCTTTAGCTAGATATAACCATACATACCTTTACCTACAAACATTACCAATAAATAACAACATTTAACATACATTTGCCTATTATTTACTGCACTGTTTATTAACAAGAATTTAAAAGTTAGGTAATTAATTCCAATTGACATGATATTATGTAGGCTAAATAAAATTGATCATTGACATCTTAGACTTTAGACGTAACATTGCACTCAGCATACAGATTAAGACCAAGAGACCTCAATTACAGACCTTTTTGCACACACGTGGAAATCCAAAGGCGTCAGATTTGGTGGACCTACTCAAGTTTAATTATAGACTTAGAATTAGAGAATATTTAATCATTCTGTAAAATTTTGCATGCCAGTTACTGGTGAAAGGTGAGAACGCATTATAAATAACACAACAGCTAATTGTATACCACATTTTCATGCAAAATAAAGTATTCTATTCTATTCAAGGTACTCCCGCGTGCTTCTGGAGTAATGTGCCGGGCATCGATCGTGCTGGAAGTAAAAGTTCCTGAACAGACCGAGGGGGACACTAACATTCGGGATCGCACTTCACTACCTACCTAATTCACATAGGTTTCCGACTTTCCGCAATCTAACGGTTTAGAAACACAGTCTTTTGATCACACACATTAACACTGGAAGTCCGGTCCACAAAATGTTCCTGGTGAAGTCCTCCAGGTCAGTCCAGTCGTTTCCAGTTCTTGATGTAGGTACGGGTGTATTCCCTCGTCCCGAAGAAGTCTCCACACGTAGACGTCAGTAACTCCAAACACGATGGACGCGTCCATGGTGCTGGCCATGGGGTGGTCCCGGAAGAATTCCAACACTGCCTCCTCGATCCTGAATGGATGACGAGGTCACCCAGTTCCTGGCACTGGTGTGAAGGTGCCCTAGTCACGGTGGCGCTGCACTGCTTCCAAAACTGTTCTCGGGTTCGGCCGTACACCGACCTCTCCCGGCACAGAGCTGCTGCCGCTTCCAAATTATGACAAAACATAGGCGTGCGCTTCCTTTCAAACTCAAACTCAAACTCAAAACTCATTTATTCAGTTTAGGCCCTGGTAAGGCACTCATGAACGTTACAATTGACTCTACCACCGGTTCGGAATACACTTAAACTGAGAAGACTCCGGCAAGAAACTCAGCAAGGCAAATTTTTTTTAACAGTGGATCTTTCTTACATTTTTATAAGTACATTTAGATACATTTTCAAATATTTTACACTAAGCCAGGGGGATGCAGGTGCAGAGAGAAGCTACTACAACCATATATTTCTGTCTTCCATGTAATGAGCCACCTTATAGTAGGCTTTGTTCATTAACCTAAGTTTAATAAAATTTTTGAATTTATAGTAAGACATTCCAGCTACCTCACGTGGGATCCTATTGTAAAAACGAACACAATTCCCGAGAAAAGATTTATTAACTTTCGCTAGCCTGAATCTAGGGGTCACAATTTTATCTTTGTGTCTTGTATTAAAATTATGATGATTACTGTTTACTTCAAACAAATTTAAATTTTTTCGAACATACATTATATTTTCATATATGTACAGCGAGGGCAACGTTAATATCTTAAATTCCTTAAATTGATTTCTCAGTGACTCGCGAGGACCCAAACAATAGATCGCGCGAATCGCCCTTTTCTGTAAAATAAAAACAGTATCCAAATCAGTCCCTGAACCCCACAGCAAGAGGTTATAGGACATCAGACTATGAAAATATGCAAAGTAAACTAACCTAGCTGTAGCAATATCTGTTATTTGTCTAATTTTCTTTACCGCAAAAGCAGCCGAACTCAATTTGCTAGCTAAATTTTCTATATGAGGACCCCATTGTAATTTACTATCTAAAGTTATACCAAGGAAAACTGTCTTGTCAACTAGTTCAAGTGTTCTATCATCAACTAGTACGTTGGTGCTGCTCTTAGGAACATTTGGAAGAGAGAATCTAATACATTTGGTTTTGCACGCATTAAGCATAAGATTATTGGTGGCAAACCATTTTGACACTGTTGCTAAGGTCTCATTGAGATGGGTAAGGTCAGCGTCTTTTCTATCTACTCTAAAAATTAGGGAAGTATCATCCGCAAATAAAACTATATCGCACAAGTTATTTATCATGTAAGGCAGATCATTTATATAGACCAAGAACAAAAATGGCCCTAGAATCGATCCTTGCGGTACGCCCGTTTTAACTAAAGACCCTGGGGACGTAGTACAACCGATACCTACTTTTTGTTGCCGACTAGATAAATATGATGATACAAGACAAAGAGCCGTGTCACGGATTCCATAGTGATGAAGTTTTAAAACTAGGGTCTGATGATCCACGCAATCAAAAGCCTTGGAAAGATCACAAAATACGCCGACCGCATCTTGAGAATTCTCCCAGGCCTCAAAAATATGCTTAAGAAGTTTAGCCCCTGCGTCTGTCGTGGATCTCCCTTTAGTGAATCCCAACTGGTTAGTATGCAAAATCCCGTTATGTGTGAAATGAGCTAATAATTGGTTTAAAATTATTTTTTCAAAAACTTTGCTTAGTGCAGGAAGAATAGAGATAGGTCTGTAATTGGAAGGATTATTTTTGCAACCAGATTTAAAAATTGGAACAATTTTACTGTGTTTCATTAAGTCAGGGAAAACACCTTTATCAATGCATTGGTTAAAAACCGCTGCCAGAACAGGTGCTATGCTAGTGATCATAGACTTGATAACTTTAACTGATAATCCCCATAAGTCTTCAGTATTTTTTACATTCAAAGACTTAAAAGCGCTCAAGATGTCGCTAGTTTCAATATACTTAAATGAAAAATTTGGAATATAATTAGAAAAATGTTTTTTAAGTAGACATTCCGCTTTAGTGGGAGATGATGCAAGATTTTTTGTAGCTTCAGTCGGAATAGTTGAAAAAAATGATTCAAAAGCAGTAGCTACGTTAAGTTTGTCTGTAATTAGCTTTTCATTTACTTTAAGATTAATTGTTTCACCTTCCTTTTTATTTTTACCAGTCTCCATGTTTATGATCTTCCAGACAGTTTTAATTTTGTTATTAGAATCGCATACTTTTTTGGCAATAAACATAGCCTTTGCTTTGTTACATACTGATTTAAATATCTTTGAATAACTCCTAACATATGCATGAAACTCTTCGTTATTTGAATAAGATTTTTTGCGATAGAGTTCATACATATTATCCCTACTCAGTCTTATTCCATTAGTTGCCCACTCACAAAATTTCAATTTATCAGATACTTTAATAGATTTAATTGGGCAAAATTTATTGTATCCTTTGCAAATCGCTGAAAATAATTTATCATAGGTAATATTAGGATCGTTAGATTCGAAGGACATATTAAGAAGGTTTAATTCCAAATTATTGTTAAATTTATCCAACCTGTTCTTAGTTGTTTGTCTAAATTCTCTACTTCCCGATATAATTTCTCTCTTGGAAGGTAATTTAACTACTTGAGCCAAATGATCCGAGCGAACACCACTAATTAAAAACTTTTCTATAATACTCCCATTTATTATAATATTATCAATGCACGTAGAAGACGTGGCTGTTACTCGTGTTGGTTCTCTAAACAAAAATTCCATATTAAATGATTTAAATAAAGATATAAAGTTATTTCTATCAGATGAGGCAGCAAGAATATCAATATTAAAATCACCGCAGACAATTATTGATTTTTTGGATCTCAAGAGCTTAGTAAGTATTTCTTCTATGATAGATGAGAATAACAAAAAGTCTGAAGCCGGCGGCCTGTAAACACAGACGATGATGGAGCTTTCAATCTCTGCACATGCCACCTCACAAACGCGCTCCACAGAATGACTACAAATATCAAATCGATTCTTGTATTTAAGATTGTTATTTACTAAAATAATAGATCCACCACCTACGGCAGACATCCTGTGGAAGGCACTGGCGACCGTAAAATTATTTACATTGAATGCCATCGTGTCAGGCTTTAACCACGTTTCAGTAAAACATAAAACATCAATATTCAATTTATCTGTTAAAAGTTCAACATCATGTATTTAATTACTAATAGGAGACTAACCGTGGGTGGACGCTTTCTTTGTGCATTCGTCGCGCGGGGAGGGAAGTGTGTGGGAGGGAGGCGTAACAAAACGTAGTGTTTTTATCCTCTTTGGGGTGAACTTCAGTGTTTTGTTTGTGCGGTTCTTTTTAGGTATCTTCCTTTGTCGGCGCGGCGCGGCGCTATAAATTAAAAATAGAGATTGAATAGACAAAATGGCGCGACTTTGGACGTATGAATCGAAATGCACACAATAAATTAAATCAATTATTAAAATTGTGTTGTTTTTAATAAAAATAATTTTACCAATAATGATTATTTAGTAAATGGTTAAATTAATACATACTTTGTAATGGAGTTAAGTTTAATTAAAGTTTTTTTTTACTTTCTCAGTAAGTATAGGACAAAAAAATGTTTTGATATTTTTTTATGGTTATATATCACCTATAGATTCATCCCTGAAAAGGACGTTAGTTGATTTTTTAGGACCTTATATAATACTGTAAAACAAAACCAGTGATAATATTTTTTTTCTTAGCTCTATAAATCTGCATGCTCAACGGTTTACAATTGATTATTTCATTTTCGTTTCGCTGAATAAGTAATTTCATTTCAGTATTAAAATTTTAATTAAATTAGCAGAAAGTTTTTTATTTTATTTCGGGTCCGCATTTAAGTCCAATCTTGTATTAGTACCAAATATCCCCTCGTCAACATTGGACTCATAAATACGGATTCGATACTTACCTAAAATTAATAAAAAATATTATTTAGTATTAGCCTCGGTTTCTACCCTGCATATTTTATCGATATCGATAATAACTATTCGTCAAGCACTATTTGGTTCGTTAGGTTGGTACTCCCGTCTCTTAATATATTACATACTCTTTGCAGTCATGAGGAAAACATCAGATTATCTTTTTGATTTTTTTTATTCTGGATAAGCTTGTGTTTAACCCCAATCTCACCAGCTGTCGGAACACACCGATAGGTGCTTGGCGACAGAATTTTAAGTTGAGGGTTACAACGTGCAAAAAGTTTGAGGCTGTATGGGCTAAAACCCTTTGCCTGCACTACAATAGAGGAAATAAAATTAGACACTTCCATCCCTAACTGACAACCCGACTTCCTGTTACATATTTTCGTTCCATTTCACGAAATCACTCCCACGTCAAACACATGGGGTACAAGTTTTCCACCCGCGGTTTCACCCGCGTTCCCGAGGGAAATTATCTTTTCCCGCGACAAAAACTATCTTATATTTTATTCGAGGATATGTGTGGCAAGTTTCATCAAAATCCTTTAAGCAGTTTTTGCGTGGAAGAGTAAAAGACATCGTATTAGGTGCCTGGTGCTGGTACTCACGGGCTGACGATGTCTTTATGCAGTAGAACAGCGCTGACGTTGCACCAGCGCGCCGAGTAGCGCCACAGCGCTGCGTGAAGCGTGTCCAGCACCCGCAGCGCTGCCTGCAGCGGTATGTTGTCACTGAACCTGGATGATTCATACAATACGGTATTTGACTACAATGAAAATATTAATAAAACTGTTGTTAGCTTAACAGTAAATATTTTTCGAAACCAATTTAGCCATAAAAATATTTGAAAATATGTACGATGTTTTCAGAAATCCTTTGTCAGATTCTACTCCCTATTAGGAATCTACCTGGCAAATAAAAAATAGGTAGAAATAATACTTTTTCAGTTTTTTTTTAACTATGCATGAACATGTCTGTAAAAGTCAAAGTCAAAACCATTTATTCAGTTTAGGCCCTAGATGAGCACTTATGAAGGCCAAATTACAGAAGTTATCAGAGGTTACATTTTTTAAATATTTTTGGACCATCAGACAGACTATATTGTTTTTAAATTGTAACCTGCAATAGTTTCATGTCTAATGTCTATGCTTGAACATATCTGTGCTTGAACATATCTGTGCATGAACATGTCCGTGCGTGAACATGTCCGAGCGTGAACATATCTGTGCATAACCATATCTGTACATGAACATGTCTGTGCATGAACATGTCCGTGCATAAACATATCTATACATGAACATGTCTGTGCATGCATGTACAAGGATATAAATAAATATTGCACCTGGGATTGCTGGGTCCTCTCTCTGCATCATAGTCGGATGCACTGAAGCAGTAAGGTCTGTAGCTTATAGCGCCCACTATCTGAGGATCACTCAAACGTATCTGAAAGGAAATTTTATTGCTACCGTTTACTATATAATTGTTTGTTTTCCCAAATAAAATAAATAAAGGATTTCCCCTGCGGATTCACCCGCGTTCTTGAGGGAACTTTTTAAGGGTTGAATTAAAAAAAAAACTTTTCTTATTCATAGTCTACGTCTTAAAAACAACACCTGTGAAAAAAAATGCTTTCTAGGTCCAAAGGTTAGACTGGGCGTTGATGAGTCAGTGAGTCAGGCCTTTTCTTAATATATATATATAATGTAATACTGGTAGTACATACTTTTTAGTTTACTTTTTTTTGCTTAGCACTGTCAGTTTTTTTTAAAGAATGAACTGTCATATTTTCATTATGGAAAATTATGATGTCTTTGAATGTCTACGTAAAAAAGATATAAAATAATTTAAATAAAAAGTTATCTGAAATTGTGAACAGACATGTGAAATAATAAACTTTAAATGTCGTTTCTTTATTCACAGGTAAGAGTTTAATTAATTGTTATTCTATGAGTGTATAATTTAGTTATAAAATGTTAAAATTAATAAATCTTTATTCACAGAGCAACACATGTTTATTATTTTACGAAGCCTCATTTTCTGAGTGGAATAATCTTATATATATACATATACAGGATGTCCGGTAAGTAATACGACAAACTTAAGGGGGAGCTAGGTGAGCGGAACACCTTCCAAATATACAAAAATGACCTCAATAAAAGTGTCACCATTTTTAACCGACTTCAAAAAAGGAGTCGGTGCCAGTCAAGGACAGTTTAATTCTGCCTTTGTAACAAACTTTCGAAAAGTAGGGGAGCGACGGCGCAGACCTAAGGAACATTACCGTAAGGAGAGGTGTCGTAAGACGTTTTCTCGTATCCAGTCTCGTATCCGTCACTTCGTGTCCAGTTCAAAACTGTCCTTCTTCTTGGCTGGCACCGACTCCAAAAAGAACTGTTTATAAATATTAAATAGATATATAAATATCAATAATTTTGTTGATTGTCCTTTAAGGCTCTTGCTTTGAAATTAAAATATTATTCTTTACTTTTTAGTTTATGTTTGTACATAGGTATACAAGTATAGGTTACAGTTTTGAAGTCGGTTTTTGTTTTTTATTTTTTGAAATACATGTTTCGATATTTTTTTTATTATTAATTTTTGATTGTTATCTCGAAAAGCGGCTTTATAGTTCACAAGTAAATAAAATGTTACAAATAAACACTCTTTTTTTTGGGACAAAAAACGGTTACAACATAGATAATATAACTCTTAAAACTTACTTACATTATACAGCATGAATGGATTGAAACACGTGACCGCTGCATATTTATATAACTTAGGATTATCCTTAAAAACCTTCAGTATCCCGTTTATAACCTGTGTACAAAAACAATGTTATTACACAGTGGACTTTTTGGCGGGAACTTGCGAAGTGACTTTGTGTTTTCGTTTTATTATCATTAAATTCGTGTATTTTGAGTTTTGTTGAATAATATTAGTGGTGTTATGTCCAATAAAGAATCTAAGTGAAATGAAAGCGTGTATGACTTTTCAGGTTGTCCCAAAAAGTCCATGAAAAGTTTTAGTGGAACAGCCAATTTCACTAAAACCTGACTGGACTTGTATGGACGAGGACTTAGACTTTACAGTGAATGTAACAATATAACGTGACTATAACATAAAATAAGAATTTTTAAAATAAAGAAATGGCTTAAAGGTCTAGACACCAAACCAAAAAGTTTGAAAAAATAATACACGATTAGTACGACAAACTTAAGGTGAAGAGACTCGGTGCTGGGTTCTTTGTAGTACTCAACTGGCTGGCTACCACCCTCAAATAGAAAATCTATCTCCAAGCTGGATGAGCTTGTCTTTGACCACAATCTCACCATCGTAAGTGATGTGGCTGAAGGTGGTGAAACACACAAAGCCTAGATGGGAACTGGCTCTCAAGTGCAGCTGTCGGAACCGATAAGAATATGGTTTAAATTTGAATAGCCTTTATTTACTGAAATTTGATAGTTAGTTGTTCCTGATCAGCGTGTCACTTTGACACAAAGGCCTCCTCCATAGCCTTCCACCTCATCCTGTCTCTCACCAGTCTTTGCCATAGTGGGCCAGTGACTTTCATTAAGTCATCGTACCACCTCATAAGTGGTCTACCTCTCTTTCTTTTTGTGCTGCATCGAGGTGTCCAAACTGTTAGTTTTTTAGTCTACTTTTCTTTCCCTCTTATCACATGGCCCGAAAGAATATAGTTAATAAGGGAGGGGCATTTTTTCACAACTTTTTACGTTTGGTTATGTCTCTTAAATTCAACTTCTATTTTTAATTATTGTGTGTTGCGTTTTGTTATTGCATTCAAACGATGTATTTACATATTCATGGAAATAAAACTACAAAATGAGAATTTAAAATTATAATTTATTACTGACTACAAGGTACTAAAAGGTTAACAATTAAAGATAATTATAATATATTTCGAATAAATTCCACCTTAATTACGGCTTGTAGTCGATTATTTTAACTCGCCTTATATTTCTTTTACTTATAAATAGTTTTACCAAATGCCGAATTATAAATAAAGCTGTTTCTATCACAGTAAGGACGCTTGCACCAACGAAGAGAGCTGTGGTTCCTCCTAGGGATGCTGCATGTAAATAATACAATATCGATCAGTTACTCTGATTAATAAGTTACATTAATAAATAGGTTTACGTAGTAGGTAGGTACATTAAATGGTCAAAATTGGAGCTCGGCATAATAATATTCTCGATATCATACATTCATAGACCAAAGCTAATCAAAAAGCTTAGTTTTTATTGAGCCGCTTTAAACCAATATCCTTGCAAGATTCCAACACCTTTTAATAAAAAAAAGTTCACCAGACTGTGAAATTATGTATGTAACCTCTTTGATTCATCAATTTTATTATTTTAGTATAGGATTGAATAAAATTATGGAAGCAGTATCAAACTGTCAGAAAACCGTTACCAAACAAGTCTTCAAGCGTGAAGATTACGTCTCGGTGCAGTCTGATCTTCGGTGGCATCATGTTTATTCTTAGGGCTGCTACAGGATCCTCCTCGTTTTCGAATTTGCTCCCATTCATGTATTCAATAATTACATACTTTATTTAATGTAATTTGGAAAAAAATAATGGAATGTGCGAAGCGGACACGCTCATTTTTATATTTACAAGTTTCCAAGTTTCATCAAAATCCGTTCGTCAGTTTTTGCGTAATGCCTATGTAAGTACCTACCTATAGTAATTTTTTTTTTTTTTTTAAATGTAGGCTTCTTGCTGTAAGTCCATTTCCGACACGACTATCGGATGGGACCTTGATCGTTAAGTCCACGTCCCGCATGACAGTCACCTCGTGACCCAAGTCATGCTAGGTACTAAACTTGAATTGTCCTTTTATTATTAAAACTAATCCTATTCCCAACTGTTCCCAACTAATAATATTAATGCCAATGTTTGTAACCACTCATTTCACTAACATAACATCTGAACGGATTGTTTTTAAAAGGCTTTTGGCTTGGTGTCTAGACCTTTCAGCCATTTCAAACCGAGCACAGATATAGAACATATCCTGGAATGAAACATTGGACACTTTTTTCCGGAAAACGATACGATCTGCGAGGACACGTGGGAAAATAGTGGGGCAGAAGCTAGCTAATAATAATGGAACATCTAATGTCAAAAAAAAATCCGTCACGTGGCTACGATTAGTATCACTTGTTGTAGAAGTACCTAAACCAATCTGTAACGTATTAACTCACCGAATAAGGATCTTTTTTGTATGTGAATAGTAGTTGAGCTCAGCACACTGGGGCAGGCAGGAGCACTTGGCGAGGTTCTTGGGTAAGTTGATGAGTATTTCAACGTTACGGCTGATACACGCCATCCCGTGCGCATCGCACACGTCGCCATCTTAGCGTGGAGGTGGACAAAATGGCCGATTTAATTATGAACGTTGGAATTTTAATTATCGATAAGTTTGTTGCCTGCGAAAAATTTACTGTGACTGTGAATAAATATTTATGTCATTGTAAGTCTGATTTGTTCGTCAGCTAGCTGCCAGTTCTGACTTATTTAAAAAAGAGTTTGTATTGATAACTTATTCGGAAGATAAGATGGCTAAGGATAAGATGGACATTTACACGTTTCTAAAACCAAGCACCTATCTATAGAAATTCAAGAAATATCAGTAGTAGGTATATAGATTCAAAAAGGTAGCAAAACTGAAATTGTGTAAGAAAGGGTAGGTAGTTGCTAGATGACAAGAACGCATTTGAAAAATGAATTGTTCGCTCCCCAGGCTATGGGATAATGGGAGACCGATAAATATACGTTCTAACACCAGCCGAAAGAAGTCCTAGAGCCTCCTGCTACGGCTCTTAATTGGACACCCATTCAATTTTAAAACGTGATAAGTATACAGTTTTGCTATCAATTCTCACCTCCTTTAACATGGAAGTAAGGTCTGCAACCGCAGAACATGATGGCCATACGACTACGGCAGTGCATCTGACAGAGAGCAAAGCTGTAAGCCTGCAAAGAGTGCGTAAATGAATAATTAAAATGGGCATTATAAATTGAATAAATAAATAATAAATATCCTGGGACATTTGATCCTAAACTTATTACCTACACAAAATAAAGACAGATATAAGTAGGTAGGTATCTCAGTAGGTATATTCTATTTATTTATAGCGATACTAAGGGGATTGCCAATGTGTTGTACACCTTATTACAATGCAAGGCTCTCAAGCGCAACTGCCGGACCAACAGGTGCTTGGCGACCATGGAGTAAAGAATAATTCTTTACTCCATGTTGGCGACAGATTTTCAACTTTTGTGTGGTAGCCTGCCAGTTAAGTACAACAAAGTACTCTACCTACCCTACAACAGTAGGGGATAATAGCGGGTTCTAACCCACTTGTTTTTGATTGAAAATTGAGCTTTATGTGTATGACGTTAAGGTTGTTTTTAGTGTGGAATTTTGTGAAAATGGTTAGAGTAAATTGAGATATGTACCTACAGTATTGTGGATGCGTTTCTGGCGCATTTAATTGAAATTGTGTTTAATGTGTAAGGTTGTTTTTAGTGTGGCTCTTTTGTAGAAGTGGTTTAGAGCCGCAGTGTGATATTTGCTTGCATTGTTTAAGTAAGGTAGATGTGAGATGATGCAATGAAGGTTACTATCACTATTGCATGCGTTTTTATCAAGTTGTAATATAAATAGAACATGGTGTAGACCAGTTATTATTGCAATGAGTTGTTTTAAAGCTTGTGATTGGTGGAGAGCGACCAGAGCTAACGTATTTAGTTACAAGCTAACGAATAGAGGGGTAAAAAAATGTTGTCTCATTTATTACCAGTGTTCATATACATGAGTTTATATTCAATGAATACTGGCGATACCCAAAAAATAATTGAGCTTTTTGAAATAGTTTTATTTCACTATGGCATAATTAATAGATTTTTTTTTTGATAATATGCTTATTGACTATTTGATTAATGTTCTGGTAAACGTGAAAACACGATTGGATTATATTGCCTCGATAGAATTTAATTCCGAAAAGGCCTCTTCGTTCTTTTATTTTTGCATTTTATTCTAAAATCATAACGAATTTCATAGCTTAACTCCATTCAAAATAGGTATTTGAAAATTCTGGTCGAAAATCTTTTTGATAAATAGCGTAATTAATTTTTATTTGGTTTGGCGCTTACGTTGTTTTATTTTAGGAGCGAGCGAGTAAATCATAAGAGATGATACTGGATTGGAAATTACTCTTCGTGTAAATAAAGCTAAACAACCTTCTAGTACCATGTTATGTATGCAGACCCTAATACTAAAGTAATGTACACATAGCCTTAATCATCGGCGGTATATTGCGCAAGGCTGAGTCGCCGCGGTTCTCACCAGACCCGAAAATGCTGATGCCGCGACATTCCTCCATCGGGCGGCCCGAGCAAGCCGTAACAACAATCCCCAATTCGGTACCAACTTCGTCCGAATTCACTACATTTTAAGTATAGCATAGTTTATTGTAATTTTTATACATAAAATTAATTTTAAATCACGTTTTGATTTTTTTTATATCCTTCGGCTGTGGCCTCCATAATTGGCGCAGTCGGTAGGATACTCGAGTCAGTGCGTGGCGCGAAATAAACCGAGATTTCCGACATCGAAATCGGGCCGAGCTCCGCGTAGCTGAGCCCCCCTTAAATATTTATTTTAATTTTATTATTTATCATTAAAGTAAAAATACAACTGAGTATTTTGTGAATATTTCAAGTGCCTACCTGTTGCCATTATTGATATCGAGCTAAAAAGGGCAAAAAATAGCGTTTGTTGTATGGGAGCCCCCCTTAAATATTTATTTTATTTTGTTTTTAGTATTTGTTGTTATAGCGGCAACAGAAATACATAATTTGTGAAAATTTCAACTGTCTAGCTATCGCGGTTCTTGAGATACAGCCTGGTAACAGACAGTGAAGTCTTAGTAATAGGGTCCCGTTTTTACCCTTTGGGTACGGAACCCTAAAAACACCACATCAGACTAATTAACTTATATACAAATAATAATTCAATAGACGTATCACATTTTGTTATCATCAAGCAACATCCTCAACCAAACAACGAAAGTGTGCTCTGGTCGCTCTCCACCAATCACAAGCTTTAAAACAACTCATTGCAATAATAACTGGTCTACACCATGTTCTATTTATATTACAACTTGATAAAAACGCATGCAATAGTGATAGTAACCTTCATTGCATCATCTCACATCTACCTTACTTAAACAATGCAAGCAAATATCACACTGCGGCTCTAAACCACTTCTACAAAAAAGCCACACTAAAAACAACCTTAACTTCATACACATAACGCTCAATTTTCAATCAAAAACAAGTGGGTTAGAACCCGCTATTATCCCCTACTTACCACCGTGCTGTGGTTTCCTCACGATGTTTTCCTTCAGCGAAAACTAAGCTCATTGTAGGATACAAACCCACGACCTTCACCATGGTATCCGACGTCTCTACCATTTCAATACAACCCTTCGCAACATTACGAAATACCATACCTAATTTTCTATTCCAATAGGGTAGTGTCCTGGGACAATAAAAATGAATTCTAATTAGTCGGTCGGTAAGATTATCAAATAATATTGGGACACGTATTTTTTTGCTTTATCAAATCAATAAAAATATACAAAGTTATAGCGCATCAAAACATAGGAGTAGGGTTTGTGACGTCACTTCGTGGTAAAATATGCACCACGGTGACGTCGTAATTTTTCGTTTATGGAACAAAATAAAAAATACGTGTCCAATATTTTTTGGTAATCTAACTGACGGACTATTTATATTTTTTTAGGATAGATACTACCGTTTTCGACCATCATAAGAAAGATCTTAAAAAGAAAGAACTTACACAATAAATTGTAAACCTAATAGAATGCAACACCAACCTTCACAGAGTCACTGAGCCATTCATCGGGATATCTGCACCTTCGTTGATCAGGTCTGAGCGTTTTTACACTTGGCGAAACTTGGATTTCTACGGCCTTGTGGAAAGAAATAATATACTATTTATATTGAACTATTTCAACTTTTCAATTGTTTCTTTTTTGCCTATTTAAAAACTTTTGTCATATTTGCATTCGGTTAAGAGCCCTAAGCGCTCGCCTAACAGTCCGCGTAAGGGTATCTGTCTATGGCCCCTCAGGCCTCCACCTTTTTGTCCTTTTCAAAAACAAAACCTCTTGCCCTCATAATAATATACTTACCTTGAAGTCTATGATCAGTTCTTCCCCGGGGTTGACCTCTCCCGTCGGGTTTGAGATCGCAGTTGATATTTCAAACGGTGAATGTATAAAATACTAAAAAAGAAAAAAAAACTGACGTATCAATCAGCTTCTTTTTATTATGTGTCAAAATGATAGATATGGCGTATGAAATGCTGGCTTGTGACGTCATAAATGTACTACACCATCAATAGATCTACTTTTTATGGTTGGATTGGTTAAAAAAACATCAAAAAGAAGAATTTTATAACACGATCGAAGTTTTTGGAGTATTTTTAGGCGTTTTATACACTAGTTAGCTATTGATTCTTCAATACAGGCAACAGTGGAAATGCTTGGGGGAGGCCTTTGTGCAGCAGTGGACGACTGACATGATGATGATGATATCATGATGTCACTATCACAAAAGAATCTCACCCTAACTGCGTTAATAGAATCCACTCGCACATAACACTGGCCGCTATGGTAGTGACACTTGAGCAGTTCCTCTGGCTTCCACTCCTGGTCCTCGAGCATGAACTGGTACTGCGAATACTCAGAGTTGAGGGTGAAGCACATGCCCACTTCCGTCATCACAGGATACCAGAGGATCTGAAAGAGATGCTTTGTTTTCAGCGTCAATTATAAGATAGTGCATAAAAAAGCTATCCCATCGAGAGGTATGATGATGCTTAAACACAGCAAACATTATACATATATACACCCAAAAAAAAAAAAAAAAAAAAAAATTGTGTTTGTAAGCTTAATATGTATGTCAAATAAAAGATTAAGATTATATGTTAAGATATGTTACCCACACACACATAAACACACGTATAAAAACTTACATAGGTACACACACACACGCACATACACACATACGCACATACACACATACACACACACGCACATACACACACACACATCCATACATTCGTACACATTTCCACATGGACACGAACACAAACAAACCTTCATATAACCACAATATAACACCGTTCATTTATTATTTTTGTTAGTTTATACTCAATAATTATGTCATGCTCTGCTCTGTATACACTTACCTTATCATGTTAGGATATCCTGTTATTGGCTTTGGATTGTTTAAACAACTATTTTAAGCATGTATTTCTTTTTTTTTTTTTTTCTTTTTTTTTATTTAATTTTCATTTACAGGTTTTACTTAAAAATAGAATAAACTAAGTGCCTAAAAACCTCATGAGTTTGTGCAGGCACTGTACATTCGTCTCATCCTAGCTTAACAACAAAATTGATTAGTCGTATTAAAAATGTGGGTAGGTAATACAATTTAAATTATTTATGCCTTTTGCGGTTGAGACCATGGGTCCGTGGGGGTCTGAAGCTCGTCGTTTCGCAAATATTTTATGTAAAAAATTAATCGAGGCCTCGGGTGACCGGCGGGCGGGGAGCTTTTTCCGCCAACGCATCAGCTTGGCCATCCAAAGAGGAAACGCTGCCAGCCTTCTGGGAACCTTGCCGATCGGCAGCAGCGGCAGCCTCGAAGAAGTTTTTTATGTATTGTAATTGTACATTTGCATGTATATTTTGTACATTTGTTGTAAATAAAACTAATTTAATACATTTAAATTAGTGGTGATCTAGTGTAATGAATCCTATACAGGCTGATTGAAGTTTAATACATAATTAAATAGCACTTTTATATGATTTTTATATTTGAGTTATATTTATTGGTTTTTAATTATTTGTGTAATACTTTGGTGTGCGTATTTTTTATTATTATTTTTTTTTTATGTAGTTATTTTATGTTTTGTATATATGTATATTTTTATCAGTTTAGAAGCTGTAAGGTGAATGTATGTAATGGTTTTTTAATTTTTGTTTTAAGAGCTTGGTGGTTGTATTATTAAAAAAGTCTTTTGGAAGTTTATTGAGAATCGATGGTAGTAAACTACACAATCTTCTTCCTCCATAGAAATTAGCAAATCGTACAGTTAAGAACTTTTTATTCCTGACCTGTCTTGTTTGTATTTTATGGTCAACCACTGGCAATGCTTCAATGTTGTGATACTGTTCCATTATAATCGCAAAATAAACTTTTTTATGAACTGATAGGACTTTACAATAATTGAATATATCATCATGATTTTCTTTATATTGCTCTTTAATTTTGTTACCAACAATTTGTTTCAGTATCCTAAGCTGTAGTTTATAAATTCTATCCAAATATGTGTTAAATGTACGCCCGTAACTTGTTATGCCATACGACACTACCGAATCTACTAGTGCATTATACATAGTTAAAAGTACTGAGTAGGGAACTTTTCGTTGGATAATTTTGAATTTGGCTAGCATGCCACGTAGCTTAGTGCAAATGGCATCCACGTGTGGACCCCAATTAAATCGATTATCAATGATATTTTTGTTGCGTTACTTGTTCTAGTGGTTTACATGTACAAGATGGATAATTTCCATGCAAACATACGTGGTTATGCACTGTTATCGATATTTCCTGATTGACTCTCATATGGCTGGAGTGAATGTGCAGTAATTTAGTTTTTTGTGCATTTAATACTAGTCCCATGTCATGTGACCATTTATTCAATAACGTCATGTCATGTTGTAGCTTATTTTGTGCCCTTAATATGTTCACATCAGCTGATATCAAGCAAGTATCGTCAGCAAACTGATACATTGAACATTCTTTTATGATTTTACTGACATCGTTTACATAAGCAAGATAGTGCAACGGACCCAGCACTGACCCCTGTGCTGTTCCTTCTGTAATATTTATGTCGTTGCTGTAGCTATTTCCCACTTTAACGACATATTTTCGATATTCTAGGTAGTTCTTACTCCATTTTAGTAATGGTCCTCTAATGCCAGTCGATTCGAGTTTGTCGATCAGTTTACTATGGCAAAGCGTATCAAACGCTTTGCTGTAGTCTATGAACACTATTAGTACATGCTTCTTGTCATTTAGGTAATTGTTAATTTCATCGGTAAATTTTGATAATAGAATTGAAGTGTTCTTTTTTGGTTGAAAGCCGAATTGGTTTGTAGATAATATATTATTTTTTTGATAATAGTTTTGTATTTGGTTTGATATATATTTTTCAGTTATTTTGTCTAGTATTGGGAGTATAGATATGGGCCTATAGTTTGACTCATCTCTTTGGGAACCTTGTTTATGTATTGGACGAACAATACTTCTTTTAAGATCATTGGGATATACGCCATATTTTACGCTGCAATTAATTAATCTTACTATGGCATTTATAATTTTATTCGAAATGCGTTTAATATCAATAGGTCTAATACTGTCATATCCAGGTGATTTTTTACTGTTGATTTTACTTATTAATTTACTAACTGAGTCCTTTGTAGCATATTGAAATCTCATCGACATATTGGCTTTATCTTCGTACGTACTCGGATCTAATAATATGTCTTTGCAATTCGGTATGATACTAGCAACATTTTGTTGAAAGCTCTCAGCAAATGTATTTGCGATTGATCGCGCATCTGTACCGTCATTGCTGAAAGCTTTCAACAAGACCTCGTCAACAGTTTTTACTGATTTCCCGGATATTTGATTTAATAAGCTCCATAACTTTTTGGTATCACCTGTACAGTATTTAATTTGATTTTTATAATATTCGTTTCTAGATGTTTCTATTACTTTACGTACTTTGTTTCTTGTTTTATTGAATTTTGTTCTTAATATTGCATTGCTAGTGTCGTTTTTCCATTCTATAAAAAGTTTATCTCTTTTAGTACATAGGTTATTTATGTAATTATTTATCCATGGTTGTTTATTCCTTTTGCTATCTCTTACTTTTATTTTGTATTTTGATTTATTATAACAGTAATTAAAACTATTTCGTATATAAGTAAAAATATCATTTGGGTGATCCAATCCAAGCGTTGAGTCCCAATCGATTTTGTTTAATTCACATTTCAATTTATTATTATTAATCCGATTTACATACTTCGACTCAGCCTGTATAAGCGGAGGTAAGATGCACGCCAACACAATCATACGATGATCCGCTAGAACGGTTCCGAGCGCCGCGGAGTAAACGTCTTGTCTGTTAGATCGTACGAATATGTGGTCGATACATGTTTTGGTTATTATGTCCAGTCGTTTTTCAATTCTTGTACAATTAGTTATCCCACAATCAAGACCTTGGCTGCTTAACATGTCTAAGTACTCATGTTTGATGTTATTGTCCCCTTTAATGTTTATATTTGCGTCACCTATTAATATGCAGTTGTTCTTATATAGCTGTTGGATATCTTAAGAATTAAAATAAAATAAAATAAAAAATAAAATGCCATCTACGAAAACGCACCCCACTCTTTTTTGATTTAGAGGTTGTTTTTAATTAATAATAATTACTGCATCGTGGAGATCCTTAGGGGAGGCCTTTGTCCAGCAGTGGACGTCTTCCGGCTGATATGATGATGATGATGACTGCAACTCGATACGTAATCCGAGAGCTGTTAGATTTAAAAAAAACAACTCCATGGATGTGCATTTTTCTCTCACACAATACATCTCTTTTTCGGTCTTCCACTACCCGTGTATCCATCCTCTTTCATATTCATAACTCTTTTGGTTACATGACTATCATCCTTCCTCAGAACATGCCCCCACGACGTACGATCGATTTTCGCATCGATAATATTTGCAGCAATATTATCAGTTGCTAAAGTCCCTCACCTCTATATTAGACTGTGTGGCCACAACATTTAGAGTCATATTTGGATGAACGCTCATTGCCAGTTGGAGTAGATCGATACCCTTAACTGTCTCATCAGACTGATACTTCCAGAAGTTCTGCAGGTTAGTGCGGAACGAGACGTCGGCAACCAAGTCTATGAAATCGTAGTAATATTGATATTTCTCGGGGTCGGAATCTTCTGTAACGTTCCAGAACCTGTGCGGAAGAATTGTGACTGTTGAAATAATGCTTCTAAGTGTCACCACCGAATAGTTTCCCGTACCGCGGTTTCACCCGCGCTCCCGAGGGATCTTATCTATTCCCGTGATAAAAAGTATCCTATGTTTTATTCTAGGATATGATCTACCTGTTTTCCAATTTTTATCAAAATCTGTCAAGCTGTTTTTACGTAATTGAGCAACTAACATTATATAATATTAGTAGGATTACTGCGTAGATAGGTACATTCCGAGTTTCTTGCCGAAGTCTTCTCAGTTTAAGTGTATTCCGAACCGGTGGTAGAGTCAATTGTAACGTTCATAATACCTTATCAGGGCCTAAACTGGATAAATGAGTTTTGAATTTGTTTTTTTTTATACCACAAGTGACAACGAAGCTGACGGATCACCTGGTGGTAAGTGACTGTCGCCTATAGACATTAGCAATACCAAGGGGATTGCCAATGTGTTGTACACCTTTATTAAAATGCCTTAAAGGCAACTGACTCTCAAGTGCAACTGCCGGAACACACCAACATGTGCTTGGCGACAGATTTTCAACTTGTTACCAGCCAGTCGAGTACTACAAAGTACCCTACCACCGTGCTATGTAGGTACAACTGTACTTGATCACTTCAAAATGTACCCTATTACATACAAATCAATACAAACTTTTCGATAGCCTCCTTAGCTTTATTAGACTGCACCCTATCTATAAAGCAGGCTGTCACAGCTGGGAACTTCGTCCACCAGCTCCTGTAGTCCCGTTGCAAGGATACCACTACTGGCTCCGAGTTATAGCGAGAGAGCTGGCTGAGCGCACAGTATACTGCGCCAATGAATGCGCTCAGGGTTAGTAGGCACCAGAGGACCCTAGAAAAAGACTGTGACAACCAGGCTGACGGGTCATCTGATGGGGAAGCAATACCAGGGGGATTGCCAATGTGTCGTACACATTATTACAATGCCTTAAAGACAAACTGGCTCTCAAGTGCAACTGCCGACACACACCAACAGGTGCTTAGCCAGTCGAGTACTACAACCAAGTACCATCACCGTGCTGTGTTTTCCTGTCGATGTTTTCCTTCGCCGAAAGCTCAAGCTCGTTGTAGGATTCGAACCCACGACCTTCGCTGCGGTATCCGACGTCAATGAGCTATCATTAATTCTTGAGAATCTGTTTGGTTATAAATGAAAAATGTTGGGGTATCTGCAATTTAGTATTCCCTGCTAGAATGGATAACGAAATATCTACTATTTTTGAAATTTAATTGATTACATATTTTGTGTAATCAAGTTCCGCAGACCTCCTTATTCGAGCACCTGAAGGCTCACTCGTCTATCATAGGCACAGTATATTTATTATAAACGCGTCTTTCATAGGATATAGATCCTAAACTACTTTTTCTATCCGAGTCAATTATTGCAATTTCAATACTATAGTGCAAATGATTGTTTTTAATCCCTTGGCGATTCCACGAATTCAATATTTTTTGGGCATCCGCGAGCCAATGAATAATGTATAACCAACCATCGATGGAAAATTAGGTACTCTACTAAAAGAGTCTCTGAGCTTAGTCGCGGACAGATAGACCAACATCCCTATAAAAGTGGGTAATTACTAAATTATTTTAAACCTAATGATTTCACAAAATTAAAAAGGAGTTTCGATTGCAATAAAAAAACAAAAAATTCAAAAATCGAAGTCAGTCCTCAACTGTCATTTACGTCAAAATTGAGAGCACAATGTAAAATTGCTTGTGTATTTTTTATATTGTATACAACTTTAATATAAATTGTTGGTATTTAAAACTACCTTTCAAACCAGTGGAGCTTCTCCTCGACAGTATGTTTGAGTCCATGTAAAGTGGTCTCTTTGCAAAAACCCACGTATAACTTGTAAACGGGAGTCATGGACAGCGCCAAGGAAACCATCAGAGACTTTATATGTGAGAGGCAGCTTAATATTGCGGTTCGTTCCTTTTTATTTTTAAATTTTTTTCTTTCTTTTTGCACCATTTTTGAATGAAGCACAAACTCGCTTAAATGCTCACTGAGATTAAACGCGTAGGGAGCAAGACGAAATGACTTCTTTGGAAATTACTGCATAAGTGGTAGAATTGACGTAAGTAAATTTTAATGCTTATGGAGTCGTGTATGTGTTTTGTTCAATTCATATGGCGACAATGATATAATAAGTAAAAACGTTTTATAGGTTTTCAACACAACATTCGATCTTAAAAAATGGCACTCTAACGCAAACATAAATAACTTAATAAAGGGCCTTACACATCTTAAATAGATGATCTAAACAGCGTCCGTGTGGCAGGCCTTGGAGTGACTGTACAGTCCGACACGGGAGTGACAGCAGCGTCCACATTTTTGGCACCTAAACTTCGTCCTCTGTGCCTAAACTGAGGGCCGCTTGATGGCTGAGTTAATTTAAATAACTTAATATTGCAATATTCCACACAACATTACGCAACTCATACATAACACACGATGGTATTTTTGGTTATTTTGGGTCACTTTTACTTTTAATTGCACTCGGTGAAGTGCATACGTTGATGCCGGCGATGCGACACAGGTCAAGTTAGGCTTATTAGCCACTTTTTAGCCTCCCGCTTTGGGAGCGATTATCTACACTTTTTTAACTTATTATATCATTGTGTGGAGAAATGTATTACAAATTACCAACGTCAATTCGAGCTAAATTACATTTGTTGAAGTAATAACATTTATGTTGTGGTTAATTGCTTGATTATTATCATCAAGTTAATGGAAGTTTACTATCATAATGGACCATCCATTTATCTATTATTTAAGCGGGATTTTACGTGGCATTCGTAATTTGAAAAAAAGCTTTTAGGTATGTTACAACAAAGCCCATAAATAACGACTAGGTTTTTTTTTGGATAGGGTCGAAGGTGGTACCTAAGCATAGACAATATTTTCAAAGGCTTTAAGTAAATTTGACGAAACTTGGCAAATAGGTAGATCATCCTAAAATAAAATATAGAATAACTACCTACTTATCATCTCTGGAACAGTTAAGGTCCCTCGGAAATCGCAGGGGACAGTAAATCGGTCATAAAATAATACATTAACATTGTCCAGTAGGCGGTAGCCCTTCTGCTTGCTGCTTATCTGGTATACCAGTACTGGTGCTTACCATGCAAGCCTATCGATGAAGAAGATTGCCTTCACGGCGCCAGACTCTCCAGATCTAGATCTCGGTCCAGGTATCTTTCGTTTCCATTGGTTCCTCTTATTAATTACCACTGGTGTATATTTTGAACTTACTGACCATCTATTTGGATGAGTACCGGTTTCGTTTGCCTTAAACTCTCCATAGACAATAGTCCAGGGGGGGTTCATTGTGGTCATAACGCCCCCCTGTCATGGGTCTACGTCAAACAACACGCAAATTAACTTACCACCGTGCCAAATTATCACTTACCATGGTGAGATTGTGGTTATATAGGTATTATATACCTCACACCAAGGGCTGTGTCTAAGTCGACTTAATTTAAATAAATAAATACTTTGTATGATGGGGAATGTGAAGATACCTAAGTATATTCCATTGACACGCATAATATGTCTAGTTATATGATGTTACTAAAATCTTTACCTATGATTAGATTTATTTGGATCCGGCCTTGATCAGTGTCTGTTGGATCCATTTCTAACATAGGCACAAGATATCTACTGTTATGCTTGTCACGCATTAGTTATATTAAAAATAAAAACTCTTTTACAAGTCCGCTTCAATTACAATGTTGCCAGATCCTGCTCGAGATCCCGGACAAAGTCGGGCAACCACTACGAATACAAGTTGTTGGATTCGAAGAACGGACGACGTGGCAGAAAATCCTATAAGCGATGTCCTGACTGCAGTCTATGCAACATTAATAATTAAGACGGAGTACAATTTTAACTGAAATATCTATATGTATCTGCTATTGTTTTTACCTAATAATAATATAATTGAAACTCTCGCTCAGTAACAAATTATTTGTTGTTCCAACCAAAATACAATACGCATTTAGGTCATGTTGCCATACTTAACACTTTCTTTACCTAGCTTTCTCTAAATAGTGGAATGGTTTCTAGTTCCTTTATATTGTTATAGTCGTCTACCTACCGTAATATTTTCATATATTTTGGCGGGTTGTTTGACAGATTAAAACTGGCCAAAATTTGCACTATAAATTCATAGACAAAAGGCGATGCATAATCGCCTAAACTTTACTAATTAATAGACTAGGTAAGTACTACCATTACTAACAATAAGTAAATACCTACGGTTATTTTAAACTAGGTAGATATGAAATAGTAACCTGTAAGACGTTGTAAAATTCATCGGTTAAATGAATTTTAATTACCTACCAATTTAACGACAAAAAACAAATCTTTTGAACGCTCGAGTATTTCAAACCATCGATTTTTTTTACTAATCTGACGGGCTGCCCTAGGCGTTCGACACTATATAGAGGGCTCAGATTTGGTGAGAGTACTTCACAAGGTGCAAGGTTGCCCCCCTTATGTTAATCTGCCGCGCTCGAGTAAATCCCGAAATCCCCTATTCGCCTCCCCTACATTATATATTAGTCTATGACACCATTATGCTGGATCTTTAAGAGCGCACGCTAGGTTACATGCGCTTGTATATGTAGGCGAAATTATGTACTCACGCACACATTCGTTATTTTTGTGCCTAGTTTCGAGCGGTTTATACGAAACTTCTGTTTTGTTCCAAGATATTTATTTATGTTATACAACTATTTATAACCAACTTATTAAGTACAATATTTCTTAGTCATCATCATCAAATTCAAAGTCTTTGTCGGTTTGCGTATGATTATAAGTTGGCACTACTGGGAGCTGATAGTCGAAGGGGCAGCACACTTCACCAACCTTGCAGGGCCTGAAAACAAAATACATACTATCAATTTGCAATCCCTTCCTTCTTTGTTTTGTTTCCTAATCTTTGTCTTCTATAACTAATATTATAAAGAGGTAAAGTTTGTCAGGTTGTAGGAGGATCTCTGGATATACTGAACCGATTTTGAAAATTCTTTTACCAATAGAAAGCCACGTTATTTGTGAGTGTCATAGGCTATATTTTTATCCCGGGAAAAGATAAGATCCCACGGGAACGCGGGTAAAACTGCGGGAGACAGTTAGTCCTTAATAAACTGCAGTTTTAATACACGTACATTTTGCACAGTACAATTGTTCCGATAAGTAGGTATCTTACTGGTGACCTATGAGACTGTCATCCTCATCATCATCATATCAGCAGGAAGACGTCCACTGCTGGACAAAGTTTACCTGATAGATAATTTACCAGCATATTATTATATTGATTTTAAAACAAATAATGTGATATAAAGATCGTCAATGAAGTTTTCAATGAGCCGAAATTGAATTTATTTTCGATTCACAACTTATTTTTGTTACTCGTTTTATAACTGCGAAAGAAGAAGAATACTGATAATAATAGGTTAAAGACATAATTAAGTTTGACCCTATCAAAGTAAGGTTAAAAAAGTCCTTGTTGTCCCGCATTCCTCTCCCTCTTTAGCTGCGCGTCACTACTTTGTATTGATTTTGCGTTGATTTGGTACAATAAAGGGGTTCACGCTGTTTTCATTTTAATTTTATCTAAAACGCTGGAAATGTCGACTTCTAAAGTTAAACCATCGATTTCGGAAACAAAAAATCTTGAACAGGCATACAGCGCGATAAAATATAATGTGTGTTGTGTAGTGTCACAATGTTCTAGTAATTCTGAATCTACTCCAAACAAACTGTTTATATGTGTGCCTCATGAAGTGGAAATGCGGAAAAGGTGGCTGAAACTCGCTAGACTAAAAGACGAAGAAAAATTGTATGTTTCACCAATATTTTTCTGTGAAAATCACTTTAATGTAAGTACTACACTCTAAATGTTTTTATGGGGTTGCGTTGCTATTGCCAAATAAAAAAAAATTGCTTTCGATCGCAAAACTTATCGATTATAAACTTATGAACTTTGTGAATGGCTTGTTAGTTCTTGATTTAAATGCATTAATCATAAAATTGATTGAAATATAAAAAAAAAGTCCGAAACTAAAAAAGATGAAAAGAAATAAATGATATTATTATGATATTCCGATATAAAGAAAAAGGCTATGTCAACAAATCTTGTCGTAGTACAGCAAAATGTATAATTAATTATACTTAACTAAAATTATAATCATGTTTTAGTTACCTAACGATATGGAAAACTACATGCAATACAAAGTGTTGGGCACTATGGAGAATGCTATAATGAAGCCAAATTGTTTGCCGTCAAGATTTGACTGTCAAGCTGAAAAACGTAAGATAATACACATTTTGATTTTAAATGTTTTGGATATTTTTACGGGTCGTAATTTTGTTGTAAATAAAGAACTTCTTAATACTCAAACTTTGATTATTAAACCTCAAAGATAAAGAATGATGAATGTTTCAGAGTTTTTTTGACAATCAGAGAACTCCTTGATAAAGTTTGTTTTCGATCCTGAGATGGTAAATAAAATAGGGGAAAGCTAGATTTAAATATACAGTAATCTATTTTCATAAATACTTCATACTCAAATTGTGTGATTTGTTGACAGTGAAGGTACTGGCAGAGGAATCACGCTTACCCTGGATTCCCCCGAGGCTAATATACATGCTGTGTATTCCAAAACTACATGATTTTGGCATTTCTATTACCAGAAAGAAGGTAATGATTTTATCCTCTTTGTATTGCTCTTTTTTATTTTTGTTTTACAGCTCAAGACGTGCATGAGGAAAAAATTTTATACTCAGAAGATGATGACCATTCATTGAACGATGTGAAAGCAAAGCAAATCAAAGAAAATGTAAAGCAAGGTACACATTTCTTGATTAAAAAAGGTTATTCAAAGGACAACTGCTACATTAGAAGAGCCTTATTATTTTTATGGGAGGACAAAATGGCCCCTCAGGCAACGCGGCACATTTAGGCTTTATGTGCGTACCACCTTCGGCCACATCATTTCTCGATTCGACTAATGTTAACTTAGTAACACTAACAATAAACAACAACGTCAACAACAGCCCAACACTACTTACGAGTATAAACTCGTACATAAACTTTTGACATTTCTATTTTATTTTTTTATATTCTCTTCTTTGTTTGACAGCTAATCGCGTACGTAAGAAAAATATTTCAAACTTTGTATTTGAAAAGAAAAAGTACCATTATCCAATTCATATAATGAACGACGACGACGATTCATCGAATGATGTGGAGGCTGTAGAAAATGTCGCGCAAGATTGCAATTTCTTGGATCTCAACGAAGGTTAGTTTTTACTTCACGTTTTCGTTTCGCGGTTTTATTTTCATTTAATTTAAATAGCTATAAGAATTAAGATCCGCCTGCCGCTTATACCCGCGTGCTCTGGATAAAGTGTAGCCTACGCCACTCTCCAAACCGTAAACTATCCATGCTTAAATAGAAAGGAAGAAAGAAAGTCTCATGTATTGTTGCTAGCTATTTCACCGGCGGTCCCGAAATACCTTATCTTTTCCCGGGACAACAAGTATCCTGTCCTTCTCCAAGATCACATCTATCTCTATACAAAAATTAATTAAAATTTATTTAGCGGTTTAGGCGTGAAAAGGTAACAGACAGACCGAGTTATTATTCATGATATTAGTATAGCTAATGGTTGTAGTACATGTAACTGATTGTAACTTGTAGATCAATGATATTTGCTACTAAATAAACACTACAATAACCATCCAATTTCTTTTTAGTGAACAATAGGATTTCTAAGACTATACCAAAAAAAAATTGAGCTTTTTGAAATAGTTTTTATTTCACTATGGCATAATTAAAAGATATTTTTTTTGGATAATATGCTTATTGACTAATTGATTAATTTTCTGGTAGAAGTGAAAACACGATAGGATTTTGTTGCCTCAATAGAATTTAATTCCGAAACAACCTCTTCTTTCTTTTATTGTTGCATTTTATTCTAAAATCATAACTTTCATAGCTTAACTCCATTCATAATATGGGTATTAGGTATTTGAATATCTTTTTGATAAATAGCCTAAGCTTACATTGTTTTATTTGGGAGCAAGCACATTGTTGCACTCTCTTTCTTCGCATGTGGAAGTAAATAACTCTGCCACTTTCATAGCTCGGCCCAGTCGGCCTTTCATCAAGCTATGATTTATTTTTTACGTATCAGAGAAATGCAGTATGATATAGGAGTAAGAAGGTTTATGCAAGGTCGGCAACGCGCTCGTGACGCCACTGGTGTTGCAAGCGTCCATAGGCTACGGTAATCACTTACCATCAGGGCCGTAAGCTTGTTTGCCACCTAGTGGTATAAAAAAAAAAAAAAGCTATAAGACCGCCCATTGCGACACAAATTGTTACTTGTTTAGTTAAAGTATTTTTTTTGTTATTATGTGGTGTTTCTATAAAGAGTTTTCTATCTATCTATCTATTATTTATGTTTGCTAGCTTATGACACTTTTCAATAAATTCTCATTTCCAGAACGACCCATCATGCTACTCTTTGGTCAACTAATTGGCAATGACAACAAACAAAACACTGTACTCACCAATCTACAAATAATTAAAATACTACAAATAGAATTTGACATAAATATTGAGGGGATGCATGAACTAGAATTAGATATTTACCTTACGGTTACAAAGAAATACTTGAAAGATTGGCCGCAATGGGATGACTTTGATAGGATTGTAAATGGCTTAAAAAATATTGGTGCTTATGAATCTATCAAGAAAATTCTTGATAAGAAATATAAGCATTTAAAAGAGTATTTGAAAGTTATGTTGGATGAGACACAAAAACAAACAGAAACTGTGATGTCAGAGGTTTTACCCGAAGAGAAAGATGATGATGATGTTGTGATGGAGATTTGCTGCACGAGATCACAACTCAATCAACTGGTATTCCAGACACCTTGTGCTGATATGAACAATTCAATTTTCAACGTAACATATCCGGTGCCTTCTCAAATAATATTCAATACATTCAATATTGAGACAATTTTGAATTGGTTCTCCATAAAAATTAACATTAATTTACACGTACTAAACTACAGGAGAGAAACTGTTCATACAGTGAAACGTATGTTGGTTAATAAAAAAAGAAAAACTAATGTAATCATACAGAAAGAATTGCCGCAAGAATTGCTATATAAATTAGGAAACAAGTCAAGTAAATGTGAGAAAAATAAAATCGTCAAATTACTTGATAGAATACTGTTACAATACATAAATAACATTGAGGTTTACTATCTAATTGAAACCGTATTCAATTTACTTAAAAACGATTTAAAAGAGGGACCGAATGAGCTCTTTGTGCCGGCTACATACAGAAAATATTCCAGTAAATATAAGTATAAGAGATTCTTGAATAATGCGGACCCAGTTTCATTCAGTAGAATTAGCGATAAGGTTAAATATGATTTGCGATTGGAAGAGACTTTATCACCGATGCATGAATATTATATTGGGAAGGTAGACACGTTGAATTCTCTGTTACCACCTTTCTCGGATTGGTTTAACATAGAATGTGTGCAGTGTAAACTAAAGTTCTCCGGGGGGAAATTATTAGACAGTTTTAAGTTGCATTTTAACGATCATCATTTGAAAGAACCTGATTGGACGTGCATGAATTGTGATAAATCATTTGCTATGGCTGATTTAGCTGAGAAGAATTGGTGCCATACGTGTTTAACATAGAATATTTACTTGCGGTGTACTGATCATGAACATTTAGGTTAAGCCTGTTTCAAGCGTTCAAGTATTACGTTACGAATTTGGGGGAAGGGGGGGTCTTGTAAACGTTACGATGCGTTACAGGGGCGGAAGGGGGAGATATGCGTTACGTAACAATGTTTTTTTTTTACATTTTTGATACTTTAGGCCGCATAATTGAGACATTTAGGTTAAATGGTCACTTTGTGGTTACGTAACGTTTTACTAAGGGGTGGGGTGGGTACATGGGGGGCGGGGGGGAGTTGGGGGTCAAAAATCTCCAAAAATTGCGTTACGTTATACTTGAACGCTCCCTTGCACAATAATGTGACATGTTGCAATCTGTTGTAATTTAATAATTGAGTATTAAAGTAATTTTAAGTTGTTCGAAATATTTTTTTAATGTTCAACTATTTTCGAATCGTAATATTTCTAATGTTTTAGAGGATGGTTAAAATTCAATTCTAAAGCCTTTTTTTTACTCTTGAGCCTCTAACTGGTTGTAAAAGAAAGCTATTTTGGTGGGCCATCATTACGGAAATTGTAGCAAAAGATGGCGTAGACTAACAACGGCTTGGCAAAGTATTTTTATATTATTATGTCTGTCCCGCGTTCCCGTGGGATTTTATCTTTTCCCGGGACAAAATATAGCCTATGTTCATCAGGGATTATGTAGCTTTCTAATGGTGAAAGATTTTTTCAAATCGGTCCAGTAGTTTCAGTACTTATTCAATGCAAACAAACAATCAAATCTTTCCCCTTTATAAGATTAGCTGTCCCCCGCGCGGTTTCACCGGCGTTCATATGGGATCTTATCTTTTCCCATGATAAAAAGTATTCTATCTGTTATTCCAGGATATAATCTACTGGTGTGTCTAGTTTCATCAAGATCGGAGTTCATCACGGACCAACATCGTGATAAGAGAATTTTATGTATAAGTCCCTACCTAAAATTGAGCAGTTTTTTTTTCGTAAGAACCTTCTACAAAGTACCATTAGAAAACTATTTAAAAAGATCAATGACATCAGTAAAGTATGGCGTGACCAAGGGAAATAGGGGTTAGTTTTTAGGGTTCCGTACCCAAAGGGTAAAAGCGGAAACCAAGTGTTTTTATCCTCTTTGGCGGAAACCCTATTACTAAGACTACTGTCCATTTGTCTGTCTGACATCAAATCAGCTTCTTTTTATGAAATGTCAAAACAATAGTTTATATGGAGGTTTGTATTAGATACTTGTGACGTCATATACACCATCATAAGATCTACTCTTTGTTGTTAAATTTATAAAAAACTAGCTTTCCGCCCCGCGGTTTCACCCGCGTATCCTTTGAGATTTAATTTCAATAAATCTTTCTTAATCCTCGTCTACATCTTAAAAACATTACCTGTGAAAAAAATCAGCTTTCTAGGTCTAACACTGGGCATTGATGAGTCAGTCCTTCTCATTTTTCATACCAAGAAACGGAAATAACTCCTAACTTTGAACCCCCGTTTCACCCCTTCAGATGTAGAATTATAGGAAACGCTAAAACACGTATTTCTTTATTTTTAATTTTTAGTCAAAAAACAAAGTTTCATGGTTCTAGCTTCAAAAATTATGCGACTTCCCTACAAACTTTCAACCACTTTTTCACCCCCTTAAGGGATGAATTTTAGAAAACGCTAAAATACGTGTTTCTTTATTTTTAATAAGCCTAAAAACAAAGTTTCATGGTTCTAGCTTAAAAAAATCGCGGACTTCCGTACAAAATTTCAACCCCCGTTTCACCCCCTCAGGGGTAAAAATTTAAATAACGCTGATACACGTGTTTCTTTATTTTTAATTGATAGTCTAAAAACAAAGTTTCATGATTCTAGCTTCAAAAATGACCGACTTTCATACAAACTTTCAACCCCTTTTTCACCCCCTTAAGGGTTTAATTTCGAAAAATCCGTTCTTATTCCTCGGTCAAGTTTTAAAAACAACACCTGGGAAAAAAATCAGCTTTCTAGGTCTAAGGGTTTAGGCTGGGCGTTGATAGATCAGTCAGGACTTCTACTTTTATATATATAGATCATAACATGGTTGAATTTTACTAAGTGTTTCGTTATTTACGAGTTTTTTAGATGTTTTATACACTGGTTAGTGTTAGATAATTTTTATTGAATACAGTCAATCCCTACAAGCTGTTCTAAACTCTAACGTAAACATAATAAGGATTACTTACCGGACGTACCCTCTTGGCATATACAACGTAAAGTCTATACCACCGCTCCCGTAGTCGCAGAACCTCCTCAAGAAGCAGTTGCCGTGGACGCCGGTCGCGGTGGTACAGTTTTCGTACGTTGCATTTTCAGCTACAACACATTTCGCTCTTCTTAAATATATGTCAAAACTAGCTCTCACCCACGTTCCAGAAAGATCTTTTTACCCGGGATAAAAAGTATCTTGTTTTTTTTTCAATTCTGGATAAGCTTGTTTGACTAAAGCTCACCATGGTAAGTAATGATGTGGCCGCAGGCGGTAAGCACACAAAGCCTAGATAAGAACTGGCTCTCAAGTGCAACTGTAGGAACACAACGATAGGTGCTTGGCGACAGAAAAAATATTCCAGAATATGATCTACTTGTGTGCCAAGTATCATCAAAATCCGATCAGTAGTTTTTGCGTGAAAGAGTAACAAACATCTTCATCTAAACAAGCTTTATATTAGATCTTGAGTTTGAGTAGATAAGTTAAGGTTGAAATTCAAAAGACTTACATACAATTATCAAAATTAAATATGTGCTATACTACTATTATAAACTACTCCCGCGGTTTCACCCGCTTCTTTTTATGAAATGTCAAAACGATAGTTTATGTGGAGGTTTGTATTAAATACTTGCTTGTGACGTCATAAATATACACCATCAAAAGATCTACTCTTTATGGTTAGCAAGAGCAAGAGATCATTACCCACAACACCGAAACCTAAGACACCAAAATCGATTGGCACTTCCTAGTTCCAAGCTAAATATCTTTTCCTCTGGTCCGTATGTAATGTCTATTAAAATATACAATAAAATACCCCAGGAATTAAAAGAAATAGAAAAACTAAACACATTTAAAAGAGAACTAACCAAATACTTATTAAAAAAATGATTTTATACACTGCAAGAGTTTTTTGATGAAGAGTTGGTATGTAAGAAATGCTAAAATGAATTTTATATATGTTAAAAATAAACTAACTTTCTTAACAGTTATGCATACAAATAGGAAATATATTTTATTTTATTTAATGAAAAATGTATTTTTAGAGTCTACTTTGCTGTGCCCTAACAGGGTTTCATGTTTGTACCATCTATATGTTACCATGAACGCAATAAAGTTTGAAGTTAATTTGCTAATTAAAAATCATAAAATGTTTGAATTTTACAAAATGTTCGATATTTACGAGTATTTTTAGGTATTTAATACACTGGTTAGTGTTAGATCATTTTTATTGAATCCAATCATCCCAATTTCCAAAGTAACAAAAATCTTACCAGTGCCCATTCCAGCGGCTAGTGTTGCCATACTCTCTAATGTTGCCATACTCGCTGATGTGATGCTCCTATCTTCATTCAGCTCCTGGCTCGATAAATGAGCCCAGGATATTAGTATAGTTGCTAATGCACTGTAAATCGTTAATTGTTTGATCAGAGTTAGATATGGCTAAGTCAATCAAAACCATTTATTCATTTTAGGCCCTAGCTAGGACCAAAATGGAAACAATAAAGTTATGAAAGATATTTTGACAACTAAAAGCTTGTTTACGAGCAGGTGACGTCATAATATCACGTGACCTAGGCATAATGGCGTAAACCTTGATGGTAATTTTTAAAGATAATAGAGAAACTCACATAGAATTAAGCAAATTGTAGATGTATTATGCTATAAGGAACAATTTTAGATACTTTTAAACCTGTCAAATACCCTATAGACTGCAATGGGCTAAGGCCAAGGGCTTTTTACAATGTAAATTGAATAAAAAAGAAAATATTACTTACAAGGCAGAAGACGCGTGCATCTTGCGAAATAACTAAATATAAAATAAATCTGATAATTAGTTTAGTCATTATTTTGTAATTAAATAAACGATCGATTAATTAATGGGTATGAGCCCCGATATAATGATAATTGAATAACTTGTATTTCTTTAGAAATCATAGGCTCGTATACCATTTGTTAACAATTATTTTGGCGATAGAACATAAAATAAAAAACCAAGACTTTTGAATGAATTACCTACCAATAGAATATAAAAAACTAACGACTTTTAAGGCGATGATAGCTCAGCGGTAGTGTCGTCGGATACCGCGACGAAGGTCGTGGGTTCGAATCCTACAATGAGCTTGAGCTTTCGGTGAAGGAAAACATCGTGAGGAAACCATAGCACGGTGGTAGGGTACTTTGTAGTACCCGACTGACTGGCTACCACCCTCAAGTTCAAAATCTGTCGCCAAGCAGGTGCTTGGCGACAGATTGGTGAGAGCCACACCGATAGGTATCGGTGTGGCTCTCAGCTGCACTTGAGAGCCAGTTCCCATCTAAACTTTGTGTGCTTACAACCTTCGGCCACATCATCACTTACCATGGTGAGATTGTGGTCAAACACAATTTTATACAGAATAAAAAAACAAAAGATTACCTACCACAGTATATTTAAGAACGTAGCGTGTTTCAATTATTAACCTACTTACCTAAATTTATTGTTCCAAATCCAAATCTTACATTATAGGTAGAAATTACGTAGATATTATCTTATTATATAAAACTAGCTGTTCCCCGTGGTTTCACCCGCGTTCCCGTGGGATCTTATCTTTTTCCAAGATAAAATATAGCCTATGTTCATCAGGGATAATGTAGCTTTCTAATGGTGAAAGAATTTTTCAAATCGGTCCAGTAGTTTCAGAGTCTATTCAATGCAAACAAACAAACAATCAAATCTTTCCTCTTTATAATATTATTATTATTAGTATAGATATTAATAAAATAAAATATTAACTAGCTGTTTCGCCCGGTTTCACCCGCGTTCCCGAGGGATCTTATCTTTTCCCGGGATAAAAAGTAGCCTATGTGCTATTCCAGACTATAATATATCTCCATGTCAAATTTCATCCAGATCCATTCAGCCGTTCTGGCGTAAATGAGTAACAAACATACATCCATCCAAACTTTCACATTTATAATATTAGTAAGATGAAAAAGAAAATATATCTTGGGGCGTTAGGTAATATTAAACACCAACACAGAGCAATCATTACACTTTATTGACTTAAAACTGTTGTTCATATTAATAAAATTAATTATTAAAACAATTAAAATTATAATAAATTAACATTTCAATCACAGACTTTTCAAATAATTTACGATTTATTACAATTTTTTAGTACCACTTAAGTAAAATATATTCATTTATTCAATCATTTTTTTACGACAAATGGCTGACGATGCAAACAGCTTAAACAATGATATTATAAGCAATCTTCGATCTTAAAAAATTGGCCGAGAAATGGCACTCTAATGCACACATAGACACATATTTGGAGCCAAAGTGGACTTAAGATCATTAACGTTAAGGCGTATAATCAACTGATAACTCTTCTCTGTATTTGGTCACAGAGAAAAAAATATTGTTAGATATTTATAGAGGTATAAAATAAACCTACGCAAATTTTTAAATACTTTTCTGACAAATAACCAATTGAATAGAAATAAAGCTTCTGAGCTCGAATATCCTTAAAATAAATCGTCAAGATAATTTCAAAATTTTATAAAGTTACGCCACGTGCATTAATTAAAATTCTAATATAAGGGGTTACTCTCAAGTTTTTTACTTCAATTATTATGGCGATTTCGATAAAAAATTAAGTATGGCGATGGATTCCGAAATAATTCTAATATAATGTCAATATCACGAAAATAAGACCCCTGTTACTATAGTCACTTTATGATAACATTAGGGATGATGACTGACATATCAAATCAGCTCTTTTTTATTTAAATGTCAAAACGATGATTTAGATTGATTTATATGATGACTCTTTGTCGTTAAATTGGTTATTAAAAATCATAAAAAGGCGTAATTTTACAACGCGTTCGCTTGTTCTAATGTTAGGTATTTTTTTTAATATAGGCAAATAGGGATGCTATTTCATGCATCCTCATCGTTTCCACTATCATTAGAAACCTCACCGTCACCAATAAATACTTCTTCCTGAGCCAAATTACACGGAAAAGGTCGATTAACTTGCATCACTGAAGCCATAGCCAAACCTGTACCAAAACTATACTCTATGGGCTTCAAACTCTCATCAACATCCTTGTCTATGGACTTATTCTTCTTTCTGGTTCTATAGCGACGAACGTCTTTCAGAAGGGAGTTTCTTTCAATAAAATCAAAATCACTATCAGATGATGACGATGATAGTTTTAGATCTTTCTTAGAGAATTTCAGAGGTTGATGCAAATCATTTTTAGACGCTTTTGTATCGCTCAGATAGTCTGACATGTCGCTCGATTCATTTTTATTATTATCAGCACATTTGTACCATCTTTTTATTATAATATTATTATTCTTACTAGTTACTGTTAAAAGTTTACTTTTTGCATTCATTTTAGCGTTTGCTTCATACAATTCTCCTGTGATATCATCTTCGTGTACATATTTATCAAATTTTAATTTGTATTTCGCATTATTTTTACTTTTAACTTGTGCACCTATTAAATAATCACTAAACAGTTTCTTTTTTGGAACATTAATTTGCAATTTCTTTATGAAACCTCTCCTCTCAACGAATTCTTCATACTTTATTTGTCTTGGAAATTCTGGCACGTTTTTCAACCCTGGCATCGTTTTAACTAAAGCCTGTCTCTCCCTTTCTCTCATTACATCCTCCCGTTTCCCCAATTTCCTTTTTAACTCGCTGAGAACTATTTTTTTGTTATCCTTCTCTCTTTTACCAGGTGCTGTTGTTATATCGCTTTCTGGCTGTACAATGACATCATCATCGTCAGTTCTGATGAAATAAAATACTTCATCTCTTATCTCTGGTTCTACATCTTCGATTTTCAAAATATCATATTTTTCATCTACCAGTTCTTTTTCACTGATAGTTTCATTCTTAGCTTCTCTTAAACCCAATCTACTTTTGATCTTCTGCAATCGTTTTTGCGAGTTCTGCATAGTTGTTAGACATTTAGTTATATTATCTATGATATCATCTAAATCTTTGCTAAGAATATCTAGATCCAAATCTTGTTTATTCATAGCGCAGGAATCTAGGAACATATCTAGGCTGTTACTTTTATTAAGGGCTAGTTTAAGTTCTAGACAGACTTTAGCTACACCGGTATGTACTTCAGAATATAGCCAACTATTATTGATTGCTGAACCAAGTTTTTTTACAACGTTCAAATCTTTGTTACCTGAATTCTTTAGTAACCTATACATTCGGTGTAGAGATTCAATATTTTGTTTGAATTCTTGGTTTAAATAGTCAAGTAATACGGTGTGGAGCCAATAAATGCGTTCGTTGTGGTTTTTGTATATTTTCTGAGCGTGTACTGATGGTATGTAATGAGCCATCGCTATGTGCTTCAGTAAAGTTGATTGAACCACTAAGAAGGCGTGATGGATCTTCTGTAAAAATCGATGGATAAATCAATTAATTTGATTGTTTTTTAACGTTCATAAGTGCTATGACGTGATGTTTTTAGGTAATTATCCCCCCCCCCCCCCCCTCTCTAGTTTATAGACTACCCCCCTATTCAAAATCACATGTTTTCTTTTTTTGTACAAAGTATCTTAAAATCTGAATATTATCTTTAAAAACATCCTTGTGATATTTCGTGATGTTTTCAGAACCCTCTCCGCCTTTTGAGCCCCAAGTGATTAATGGACGATCCCTTAAAATTAGTAATTGATTTAAAATAAAAATATTATTGAGAACTAAATACAGCTCTAAATTCTTATTGGTGTCGGATTTAATAATAAATATCCTCAGACATTTGTTCACACACGGCTATCTGATCCCAAACTAAGCAGAGCTTGTAATATGGAAACCAGATGACTGATATACTACATATACTACTTTTTTTTTGTAAATACATACTTAATTAGATAATTACACCCAGACGCAGGACAAACAGACATGTTCATGCACACTAATGTGTGTCCTGGATGAGAATCGAACCCACGACCTGCGGCGTGATAGGTAGTGTGTTAACCAACCACGCCAACCGGCCTGTCTTTTATTTGGAAGTAAACGAATAATTTGGCTGGACTAGAAATATCTCTATCGTCTTCATATACTGGGAATAGGACAGACGTATTTTATTTATTTATTTATTTTTAGTAGTTAAATTAAGTGCACGAGCAAATATTACTTAAGTTACTTAATTTGATGCACTAGCGAAAGGATGCACACTTACACTGTAAGGGATTAGGAAAAAGAGTGGGGCGCGTCTACCTAAGCACCAAAATTCATCAGAAACGTACCATCAAATTATCCGTACTGTCCCTAGCAACGGCGTCCCAAGCCACGTCGGCGTGAAGCCACGGCGCGTTGCCTAGCAACGCTGACGACGCGCGAGACATCAATATCGACATCTCGCTCTGTTGCCGACACAACATCGTGTGCGTTGATTCTATTACCGATGATAGGGAACCACTGGAAACAACGGATTAACAAACTTAAATCGATTTTTTTTTATTCTGGATAATGTTGTGTTTGACCACAATCTCACCATGGTAAGTGATGATGTGGCCAATGAGATGGGAACGGGCTCTCAAGTGCAGCTGTCGGAACACACCGATAGGTGCTTGGCGACAGATTTTCAACTTGAGGGTGGTAGCCTGCCAGTCGGGTACTACAAAGTACCCTATTACCGTGCTATAATGATAAAATAAAATATAAGATGTTTTCGTCCACCAAAAGCTCAAGCAATTTTGCTGCGAGTTTTTACGCACTTAAAGGCTTTTCGCACTTTTTCTTGCTGGAAGTCGAGTCTAAAAGAAGTGAAATAATATTTCCATGATTATTCTGTAAAATAAAAACAATGCACTAAATGAGTTTTCTGGTCCCCCCCATTTCGGCTTACATAACTAATGGCAGCTTCCTTAATGTATATATTTCCATGATTATTCTGTAAAATAAAAACAATGGACTAAATAAGTTTTTTAATAATGCCCAAAAATTTTATGAAATTTTTCTGGTCCCCCCATTTTGGCTTACATAACTAATGGCTGCCCCCTTAATGTATAACACTCACATCTGTGCATGTAAAGCCGCGAACTCCTTGAGGCAGGCGGCGGCTCGCCGGGCGAGTGCCAAGTACTCGCGCATGTTGTCGAGCAAGTCGACTAGCCCGCCGCGACACCACGCGCGGTGCACGACACGCACGCACGCACACACCGACGCGTACGCACACACCTTTACTAACGCGCCGCGGTGCAAGCTGAGCGACAGTGGACAAGCAAAAATTAACCTTATTGCTCTACAAATTCCTTAAAAAAATTGTTTTATTCTGTTTTTAGTATTTGTTGTTATAGCGGCAACAGAAATACATCATATTCATTTGTGAAAATTTCAACTGTTTAGCTATCAGACACACATACAGACAGACAGACGGACAGTAGAGTCTAATGGCCTTATTGATAAAAATCTCGACGGTGTTTAGCAACTGCTTAGCAGATTCTTAATTCAAGTTTTTTATAAAGAATATGAATTTAGAATCTGCTAACACCGTCGAGATTTTTATGAATAAGGCCAATAGTAATAGGGTTTCCGTTTTTACCCTTTGGGAACCCTAAAAAAGCGAAAAATTTACACAACAATTTCGTGAGCTACAGCTCTCAGAGTCACGTAGTCATAAGTATTTCAACGTACCTCCTAGGCGGGAAGGCAAGTACACAAGCGCCGACAGCCACTGTAGCCACTACCGCCTCCCCCCGCGTCATCCAGCCAGCCCTACCTCCCCCCGCAGCGCCCCACACTGTCTCCGCGGACGGGGCCTCCTGCTCCACCTCTATACTATCCTCTCGGAACATCAGACCACTCTCCAATATTGATATTATGTGTTTCCGACTGTATATCAGCTGTTGGAGACATTCATATTATGACTGCGAGCTTGGGTTTTGATGTTACATTAATTTATTAGATTTTATATATATTTATAACTGTTTTGTATAAGAAAATGAGATAGATAAAACCGGCCAAGTGCGAGTCAGACTCGCGCACGAAGGGCAAAAAATGGCAAAAAAATCATGTTTGTGGTATGGCAGCCCCCCTTAAATATTTATTTTATTCTGTTTTTAGTATTTGTTGTTATAGCGGCAACAGAAATACATCATCTGTGAAAATTTCAAGTGTCTAGCTATCGCGGTTCTTGAGATACAGCCTGTTGACAGACAGACGGACGGACAGAGAGCGAAGTCTTAGTAATTTGGGGTCCCGTTTTTACCCTTTGGGTACGGAACCCTAAAAAAGATGATAAGAAAGGGGCATAAAGTTTGAATTTTAAAAATTATATAGCAAATGAAATAGAAGACGATTCTAATAAGAAAGAAGATGATTTAATAATATTCACAGCATAACATTAACATAGTGTATAAAACACCTAAAAATACTCTAAAATAGCAAACTCATAATAAAATTCTGCTATTCTATGATTTTTAATGGAGAATGTTACTAGGTATGCCAAATCGGTTGAAAGTTTGTTACAGTGAAGCTTGTATGTATACAAATACACTTGTTTTTGTTGTAGTCAAAAATACCTATTAGTTTTGATTTTACAGGCATTTAAACTTACGATAAAATCGAGTCCCGCTAACTGTCACGTGACCGCATTTGACATCAATGTGCAACACTCGCTCATAGCGGAGCGTTGCACATTGACGTCACACCGTCACACAAGTATGGCACATCGAGTACGAGTCCGCATCGCACGTTTACTTCTATAAATCGGAAACTAATTGACGTATCGAAGTAATTCTTTCACTTGTATTTTAGATTTTTGACAGAGAATATGGAAAGCTAATATTCAAAATTAGGTAACATTCTTCATTACCAATTTAAAGACAAAGATATCTTTTATGGTATATATTTATGATGTCACAAGTATGTGTTTCATACAAAAACTCCATAATATAAATCATCATTTTGACATTAAATAAAAAGAAGCTGATTTGACATGTCAGTCATTATGCCTATTTCTTTGTTGCAGCGAATTTGCCCAAATTGGACAAACATTTTCATCCTTAACCAAATGAAACAAATTCTATACTTTTTAGACAGGGTAGGATTCTATTCTAACTGACTCTCAAATACTCCTGCCAGAACAGATCGGTAGGTATTTCCAAATTGAGGGTGGCAACCCTTCGATCAACATGGCAACCATTCAGATGGGAAATATAGGTTACTAGCTGTCCTCAACGGTTTCACCCGCGATCCCGAGGAATCTTATTGTTTCCCAGTATAAAAACTATCCTATGTGTTATTCCAGGATATGATCTACCTGTGCCAAGTTTCATCAAAATCCATTGAGCCGTTTTTGCGTGAGTGAGGAACAAACATCCATCCATACATCCAAACTTCCACATTTATAATATAAGTGGGATGGTTACTTATCCTGCATAAAAAAGTTTTGTTACCATACCAGTTACATACCATATTGGGTCTAAATTTGATTGCAATCCATCTTCTAGATAAAATTGGTGGCGAGAAGTCTTGTTTCATGAATAACGCCATCTGTAAGAGGTTAATATTGGTTATCTATCACTTCAGTAATCTGTATAAATCTTCTATCTATATAAATAAAATGAATGTTGGTAAGCGGCTAATTTATTTTTTTGTATGTTCCTTAAGGTCCACGGAAGGTTATAATACTATAAAAAAAATGTGTGGACAATAGTAAAAACAATTTATTTAATTTAACTATTTTAACTTTTGACAGAACGAAGTCTGTCCAGGCAGCTAGTATTCTTATAAAAACTAAATGAATACAAGTAAGCTTTGTTTATGTTTTTTAATACTTGATCAATTATAATAATCAGTAGTTATATAGTAGGTAACAATTTTTGAGGTTGGTAAATAATACTTGACAGCCTGTATACCCTTGTAAAGGTAAATGACATGATAACCACTAAAGATCCGGATATAAACCAAACATTTTGAAGCAGAAGATATGGATACACACACGGAATATTAGAACTTACCTTGCTTGTAATTTGTTGTTTACTTTGTATTTGTGTTATACATATATCAATAATATTCTCTCGACACAGTTCACATTATAATCTATCTTAATTTTCTTTATCACGAGTATTTTTCAAGTTATCTCCTAAAATATAATTTATAATCATAACTTTTAAATAAAATCACTGCAAAATACAATTTTTTCTCACGTACAAACAGTGTGTAAAGACTGTTAAGAGAACTGTCAATATTGCATTTTTTTACATTACTAGTGGTTATAATGCTCTTAGATTACAAGTGCTTATTTATTTTTATTAAAAATAATTTTGATTTTATTTAAAATAATGTTTGATTATATCTAATTGTGTTATATTAGTATACAATTAAATAGTCAACTTATATAATATATGATTCTAGTGAGTGACTTTCTCCATAAACAGAATAATAATGTCACTCTAGACAGCTGTCCACTATAGTGTTGCCAACAACAAACACTAACTAACAATATATTACATACTCTTTGACTAACATCTACAGTTCATAACATAGCTGATCCCCGCGTTCCCGAGGGATCTTATCTTTTACCGGGATTAATATAAATTCTTCCCTATTCCCCAAATCGGATTTTGATCACAATTTCACGAGTTTTTTCTAAAATAAGTTACTCCTTAATCACATCATCAGCTATCTGCCAGTGAATATCCCATCAAAATCGGAAAGCCGATCGGAGATTAAGGTGATGATAGCTCAGTGACAAACACGTATGATACAGCGGTGTAGGTCGTGGGTTCGAATCCTAAAGTGAGCTTCAGCTTTCGGTGAAGGAAAAGATCGTTGTAGTAGGTCGACTGGCTTGCTAAAAGTACCTATTGGTGTGTTCCGACAGTTGCACTTGCCATCAGGCATTGTAATAAGAGCTAATCTCTATTAGGCGACGGTAGTCACTTACCTTCAGGTGACTCGCCTGACTGGTTATCACTTTAGGTATTAAAAAAAGTATTTTGGTTATAAGTACCTAGGTAGGTTACTTATATAGTACCCTAATATACTTTTATATGCATTAAGTAAACGATTTTGATATGACATTTATTTATTTATTTGTTTTTTTTAAAGATTTTTGGCCTGGTATCGAGACCTTTAAGCCATTTCTTTATTTTAAATATTCATCTTTTATGTTTTATTGTCACTTTCACTGTAAAGTCTAGTCCTCGTCCACACAAGTCCGGTCTAATTTTAGTGAAATTGGCGGCTATTCCACTAAAACATTTCATGGACTGTTTGGGACAACCTGGAAAGTCACGATACACGCTTTCATTTCATTTCACTTCACTCCTGCACTTAGATTGATCTTTATTGGACGAAATACCACCGAACTTATTCAATAAAACTCAAAATACACGAATTTAATGAAAATAAAACAAAAACACAACGTCACTTCGCAAGTTCCCGCCAAAAAGTCTCCTTATTTATTTGTAGATAAGAAATAGCCGCACTCTGCAGTGTAGTTACCTTATTAAGTATTATTTGTACGAAAGTCAGTAGAATTTAGAGATCAAAATAAATGTATTTTCAAATTAATAAGTTCAAAAAGTTTTAACTAGCTTTTGTCTGCGACTATGTTCTTGTGAAATTCTTTTATCACGTAAAAGTACCCTATTATCTTTCCCAGGGTTCAAGGAATAAACAGCTGGATTGGGGTACATAGCCCTAACGAAATATATAACTATAAATATAGTACAGATGAGGAAAATAATACCACCCAAGTATATAAGTAAAAAATATTTTATTTACAATCCACCAAAAAAAAATAAAATAAATAAGTATAAATGCATTATTTATAATACATAACTGGTAAAAATAAAAATTCTAATATAATTTAGATGCTGACAGCATCAGACCATTAAAGGACACTTGTTCAAATATCACTAGGTACGGTGTATGCGCAACTCAAGAAACGTCTATTTAACGTTTATTAAGCCTGTGTTAATCGAAAATTAACCCTATGTCATAGGTACTGAATTTAAATTCTTGAGTCTAATTCACTGTCTATAAAGTTGAATTCCCACTGTGCATAGTTAAGCGGGAATTTACTAACTTGTAGGTCTTCACACTATGCCTTCGGTATAAACATTAGTTTTTTTATGCACTGTGGGAACCGAGACGGTCGTAAATAAAATACTATATATTATACAGGGTGTCCAGTTAGTAGTACGACAAACTAAAGGGGAAATAGGTGGGTGGGTCATCTACCAAATATACAAAAGGAGCTCAACAAAAAGGTAATTTCTAGATATTTCGATATTTCAGATTTGTATGTATTAAACATTATTTAATTTTAGATATCTCGAAAATAGTGACACTTTTACTAAGGTAATTTGATAGGTTACTCGCCCATATATCTCCCCCATAAGTTTGTAATATTACTTATCGGACATCCTGTATATATACTATATAGTATTTTATATAAAAATAGTATATCAAGGCGATGATAGCTCAGTGGTAAGTGACGTCGAATACCGCGGCGAAGGTCGTGGGTTCGAATCCTACAATGAGCTTGAGCTTTCGGTGAAGGAAAACATCGTGAGGAAACCACAGCACGGTGGTAGGGTATATGTGGTACTCGACTGGCTGGCTACCACCCTCAAGTTGAAAATATGTCGCCAAGCACCTGTTGGTGTGTTCCGGCAGTTGCACTTGAGAGCCAGTTGCCCTTGCCCTTAAGGCATTGTAATATAGTGTACAACACGTTGGCAGTCCCCCTGGTATTGCTAATGTCTATAGGCGACGGTAGTCACTTACCATCAGGTGACCCGCCTGCCTCGTTGTCACTAGTGACATAAAAAAAAATATCCAATAATTATATAATATACAGTATTTTATCTAATATTTAGTTTAGCCACTTCATAACTTAGCCTTTTCGTTCAATCCATCTAGCCCATACAACAAAAACTGGGCCACAAACGATGCAACTCTCTCCGGATGGTTGATATGAACATCATGGCTGCCACTCACCAATCTACTTCTACAATTACCATTCGGATAACACGATTCGTCTATCAAGAAAGTGGTGTTTCTGTATAGACCGTTATTCTTTGATTCCTCCGAAACTATTGTTAACATTGGTGTTTTTATGTTGGTGTATATATTTTTTATATATTCCGGGGAGAAGGGTGGGCCGCACATTAGGCGGATGCGTTGGTCAAATGTGTATCTGTAAGAAAGATTAATAGTTAAAGTTAATTAATAATAATTAAAGTTGCCCTTAAGGCATTGTAATAAGGTGTACAACACGTTAGCAGTCCCCCTGGTATTGCTAATGTCTATAGGCGACGGTAGTCACTTACCATCAGGTGACCCGCCAGCCTCGTTGTCACTAGTGACATAAAAAAAAAAAAGATTATATGGAAAATCATTTTCTGCTATTATTCGGAACTCTGATTCCATATGAAGTAGTAAAACGAACTAGATTACTAACGAAATTTTACTAATGTTCCTGAGGGATCAAATGCTGCACAAATCGCCAAGCACCTGTTGGTGTATTCCGGCAGTTGCACTTGAGAGTCAGTTGCCTTTGAGGCATTGCAACAAGATGTTGTACAACACATTAGCAATCCCCCTGGTATTGCTTAAGTCTATTACCGTAAATCCTGCCACTTGTGTTGTAATTGTCACTTGTGGTATATAAACAAAAGATATTCAATACTAGGGTTTGATTTATCTATGAGATAAGTTTCATGTAAATCCGTTACATATAATATTACTAATATATTAAAATTATAAATGGGAATAAATGAATTAATTTAAACATTCTCAAACATAGCATTTTTTTATACTACAAATGACAACGAATCGGACGGGTCACCTGATGGTAAGTGTCTACCGTCGCCTATAGACATTAGTAATACCAAGGGTATTTCCAATGTGTTGTACACCTTATTACAATGCCTTAAAGGCAACTGGCTCTCAAGTGCAACTGCCGCACTACAAAGTACTCTACCACCGTGCGAAATCAGCGAAAAATGATTCACTAAGCAGATGAGATGAAGGTTATTGCGAGACCTAGGGCGATGATAGCTGAGCAAGCAGTGGTAGTGACGTCGGATACTGCGGCGAAGGTCGTGGGTTCGAATCCTAAAATGAGCTTGAGCTTTCGGTGAAGGAAAACATCGTGAGGAAACCATAGCTCGGTGGTAGGGTACTTTGTAGTACCCAACAGGCTGGCTACCACCCTCAAGTTGAAAATCTGTCGCCAAGAACTTGAGAGCTAGTTTCTATCAAGGCTTTGTGTGCTTACCACCTTCGGCCACATCATCACTTACCATGGTGAGATTGTGCTCAAACACAAGCTTATTCAGAATAAATAATAAAAAAAACCTAATATCTAAACTTACTCACCTAATAAGTCCATCTTCTGTAGTTTCTGACCATCTCTGCAGTGTTGCTATTGCATTTTCCTCACTCAAACCTCGTCTATTCTTCAAAGAATCAACTGCCTTAAAATAAAAAAACATTTCATTAATACACAGTTTAGGTTATAAATATACCAATATAATACAATCAGAAACAAACCTTTTGCCATTCAATTTTAGGTCGTTGTTCCCTTGGCATGTTGTATTTGTCGTAGTTTTCATAAAAACTCGTGAAGAAGTATTGGTACCTGAACAATTAATATTGAAGATTCTAATTGAGTTACAATTTTATTCAATCCATACTAATATTACTAATTTAATAATATTTACTAATCCATACTAATATTATAAATGCGAAAGTGTGTCTGTCTGTCTATCTGTCTGTTTGTTACCTCTTCACACTTAAACCGCTGAAACGATTAGGATGAAAATTTGGTATAGAGATCGATGTAATTTTGGAGAAGGACATTAGATACTTTTTATACCGGTAAAAGATAAGATCCCTTGGAAACGCGAGTGAAACCGCGGTGGACAGTTAGTTTACTATACAAATAAATAATTGCAGTATGGGTATACAACTTTGACATTCTTGTAAATGTTGCCAGCTACTTATCTGCGGTTTTACCCAAAATTCCCAATATAATAAGTATCCAATAAACGCTGATTCTGTTGCATTCTAAGATAAGCTTCTGTTTGAACGCAATCTCACCATGGTAAGTGATGATGTGGCCGAAGCCCACAAAGCCTAGATGTGAACTGGCTCTCAAGTGCAGCTGTTGGACACCAATAGGAGATTGGCGACAGATTTTCAACTTGAGGGTGGTAGCCAACTAGTTGGGTACTATAAAGTAACCTACCAATCTAGACTAAACCCGAGCAAGTTAATCAAAAAATGGTAGTTAACCAATTTTTTTTGCGGTAAGTATTATTACATACCACTCAGAAAACTGTTCAGGTTCTACTCCAATGAAATTGATTGGATCCAGTTCTATGAGATGAGTAATTTTTCCTGGATATGATACATTATACACTTTGCCTAAAAAAAAAAACAAGTACAAATCACTTGGTCATGATGGTCATCATGGTCACACCTATGATATTATAAGTATAACTTAAATGCATAAGTGTTACAACAAATAAAAAATAAAATTTTGTTTTTTTTTTATATATTATTATGTGATTTATTTTTATTATATTGTATGACCACTTTTATAAGATTAATTGTAATAATGTATTTGTATTTTGAATTTAATGTTGTGAATGTTAATTTATTGAGAAATTAATATTATTATTAGGCCTAACTCTAAATTGCAAACACCCCTACAGGGTACATGTAGTCAATATTTAATATAATATGTAAACATGAATAAAAAATCTCACCATGGTAAGTGATGATGCCAGATTCAAGCACAAGCTCAGATGGGTTCTCAAGTGCAACTGACAGAACTCATTGATAGGTGTGCTTGATGACATCTTGAGGGTGGTAGTCAGCCAGGTGAGTATAGAAATGTATCTCTACATCTCTCAAGACATTTGTTCACACTCGGCTATCTGATCCCAAACTAAGCAGAGCTTGTAATATGGAAACCAGATGACTGATATACAGCATATTATACTACCTTTGTTTTTGTAAAAACATACTTAAATAGATAATAGGGTAGTATCCTAAAAAAATCTGGTTAGTCGTTGTTAGATTACCAAAAAATATTGGACATGTATTTTTTATTTTGAAATTTCGCGTGACGTCACGACGTGGTGCAAATTTTAGCACGAAGTGACGTCACAAGCCCCCACTCCTATACTTTGATGCGTTATATATAACTTTGTATATTTTTATAGATTTGCTAAAGCAAAAAATACGTGTCCAATATTTGTTGATAATCTTACCGACTGACTAATTAGAATTCATTTTTATTGACCCAGGACACTACCCTATTACACCTAGACTCAGGACAAACAGACAAGTTCATGCACACAAGTGTCTGTCCTGGATGGGAATCGAACCCACAACATGTGGCATGATAGGTGTGTTAACAATATCTTCAACAAGGGAAGGTCAATTTAGATTTCTACGAATTACCTTTCTCATTGAATCATCGATCACTACTACACTGCTATACTCACATTAAATAAATAAGAAACAAAACTAACCTAAAATAGCACCCATAGAATGTCCCATAAATACAAATGTATTCCATCGGAAATGTTTAGCTACTGCTTCTATGGCGTATACCATGTCTAAAATACTGATCATCATGCCTGGTGGGAACTGGTCCGATCTACCGTTACCGGGTAACTCAATTCCTGTAAAAGTTTAATCTATACTAATATTATAAAGAGGTTAAGTTTGGGAGGTTGTAGGAGGTAATTTCTGGATCAACTTTTTTTTTTTTGCATGTCACTAGTGATAAAACTAATAATAAAACAAAGTCAGGTTAGTTACACTACTTATAACTAGAGAATGGCAGGACCGATTTTTATAATCTTTTTTTGGATTCGCTTCACCCCAAATAGCAGAATAACTATAATTTTTCACAGTTGACTAATGGTTTAGATTAACAAATGGACCCGTTAGGTGGCGCTGGAATCGGGTTCTATGTTTTATTTTAATTTCAGGGCAGGACAATGTCAGCCATGCCCACTAGTATTTAATTAAAAACTGTAATAATAAAATTCAGATAAATTATTTAAATATGTGTACCTACCAATGTAATAAAATCCTTTAGGTAACATTCTCAGCAAGGGTCTAAAAGTCACAGCCGAGTCGACTGAGCCGTGGCATAGTAGTACCGGCGGATCAAAGCAGTTTCCCCAAGCCAGAACTAAAAAAATAAAGAAAAATTATATTGACAATCAACTAGCCTTTAGAAAAAAAATATTACGATCAAAGTTCAACTTTCAAGGCAAGATGTATTTCGCAATTTATTGTGATAACTTACTGCATATCCTGCCCCAAGGAGCTTGTATGAACCATTCTTTTTCTAATAAATCCATTTATAATGTATAAACATTTAATAATATCGAAATTCGAAGATTATTGGAAGCAAAATAATGTTGGTAAAATGTTTGTTATAAGTATTAAAAATACTATACAGATTAAGAGGAAACGCTGCCAGCCTTCTGGGAACCTTGCCGATCGGCAGCAGCGGCAGCCTCGAAGATGTTTTTTATGTATTGTAATTGTACATTTGCATGTATATTTTGTACATTTGTTGTAAATAAATCAAGTTTTTATACTATACAGATCCCGCACTCATAAAGTAACACTTGGTTAATCAAAAAAAGTTAATTTTTAATGTTTTTACAATACTTTCATGATTTGTTCGTGTGTGTGTGTTTTTAATAAAAAAAATATTATTTAGCTGGAAGTTCTTGCAAAACCGATAGACAGACAGCAGATGTCAGAATTGTCAGATTCAGTGTTGCCAATCGATTGTGAAAAGATCTGAAATCGTACCAAAATATATCCAAAATGTGACAAGATGATATGATTAGTACCGAAACCGTGACTCTTCAGATGGGGCCCGTCAGCTTTGATTAATGATATGGAATAAACGGATACCCCCCTGGAATGCTATATGTAGCCAGTCAAAGTACAAAGGTGGTTTTGTACGAAAGGTAAGTACTAAAAACAATATGTTCCGTCAAGTAATAAATCAAGAAATACCGTTTCCAAAAGGAATTGTATGAACATATATATTATTTTGAACATATTTATTAAATCGAAAATAGCCTATTTTGCATTTTGTAGTTATTTGCATTTCAAATACAACTTACAAGTATTGTTATTCACATCTTTGATTTTATTATGGTTTATTTAGGTTTAATTATTCGTAGCAACTGTTTTGAAAAATAAATGATATCAGTGCTTAAGTGGTATCAGAATCACAATAGCGTCAACACTTTACTGTACAAAGTTCAACCATTATATTTGTAATAGACAGATAGGTACGCCTAGTTATCATTTTAAACACGTCGATATTTTTTTTTATGTCACAAGTGACAACGAGGCAGGCGGGTCACCTGATGGTAAGTAACAACCATCGCCTATAGACATTGGAAATACCAGGGGATTGCTAATGTGTCGTACACCTTATTACAATGCCATAAAGGCGAAATGGCTCTCAAGTGCAATTGCCGGAACACACCAACAGGTGCTTGGCGACAGATTTTCAACTTGAGGGTGGTAGCCAGCCGGTCGAGTACTACAAAGTACCCTACCACCGTGCTATGGTTTCCTCACGATGTTTTCCTTCACTGAAAGCTCAAGCTCATTGTAAGATTCGAACCCACGACCTTTGCCGCGGTATCCGACGTTACTTACCATTAAGCTATCACCGCCTTGATTTCTTTCGTTTAATCTTCATTATAATCCGGTTTTTACATTTACAAGATTATTATTTTGTAGCGATGATAGCCCAGTGGTATTGACTATTAATGCCATGCAAGACGAAAGCCGTGGGCTCGAATCCTACGATTAAAACATCTCCAGGAAACCAAAGCAAGGCAGAAAAGTACTTGGGATTGCTAATATCCATCCATACTCCATAGCCTATTGCCTATTACCTTCTATATTATCTCCTAATACAAGACAAGCTGTCCCCCGCGCTTTCACCCGCGTTCAAGTGGGATCTTCTCTTTTCCCGGGATAAAATTATAGATTATGACACTGACAAACAACGTGGCTTTCTATTGGTAAAATAATTCAAAATCGGTTCAGATATGGATATATCAGAGATTACCCCCTACAAACTCACAAACTTTACCTCTTTATAATATTAGTATAGAAGTATATATAAGTACTTTTAATGGTAGGTAATATTTCATATCACTCTTAAAAGATAAATAGTGATATTTTACTAGTTTGTACTTTGCCTTTTCATTTATAATGGCAACGAAATAAATACTTATCTTATCTAACATTACTTTTATTGGCCGTACCTAAGTGAATTAATTTTGTGCAATAAATTTTAAAAAAATTACAAAAATACTATCTCTTAAATTGTTATGAGCTTGACGCATCTTCGTAAATTTTCAATTTCACACCTTAGGTAAGGACCTGTTGTTTTATTTCTTGTAATCTACCTAGTATTTACATGTAACTGGCTAAAAAATAATATCTATCGCGTTTGTGATACCACTAATACTCGTGTTGTGAAATTAATGACATACATTTGCGCAATAAAGTATGACAAGAGGGTATCCCCTTTTGCCGCGCTATGTTTGTCTCTTTTTGACTTGTGATGAAACCTTTTGTGACCTCTTTTTTGAATGTGACAGTGACCTAAATAGTTGTGCATTAGTGTAACAAAGAGTGTAACTAATATATATTTTTAAAACTACACCTTATCAATTCAATCGGGAGAGTAGGTACTCATCTTTAGTACTGTGCTTTCAGCCAGGATGTTATTTAAAATATGTAATAATAATACTATTGATTAATTATAAATGTGAAAGATTTTGTTTAGATGTTTGTTACTCAATCACGCAAAAGCGGCTGAACGGATTTTATTGCAATAAAGCACACATGTAGATATCACATATCCTGGAATAACACATAGGATAATTTTTATCCGGAGAAAAGATAAGATCCGAGTAATATTTTGTTGCATTACCCATAGGTATATATACCCAAGAATGATATATTCTAAATGGATAGGTAACTCTAAATACCTATTTGAAGCAAATACCTATCAATTGCGAAAAAGAGAAAGATAACAACTACGTTGGGACTATCTCTCTTTCTTTCATTAAGGGTAAGTAGGGTTAGAAAGAGAGATTGTCCCAACGTAGTTGTTATCTTTCTCTTTTTCGCAATTGATAGGTATTTGCTTCAAATAGGTATTTAGAGTTGCCTATTCATTTAGAATATATAATTCTTGGGTAAACCTACCAGTTATAACGCCTTGATACCTAAACGAATAGGGGTGATGACTGACATGTCAAATCAGTTTCTTTTTATTAAGAAATACATATTTGTGACATCATAAATATACACCATCATAAAAACTCCACGATGACCGGTCTTGCGCTACTCGCATCCAGTGGCTTTCCGCGACCCTCACAAGAGATCCTTGGGGGAGGCCTTTGTCCAGCAGTGGACGTCTTCCGGCTGATATGATGATGATGATAAAACCTACTCTTTGTCGTTAAATTGATCATTAAAAATCATCAAAAGGCGGAATTTTACAACGTGTTCGTTATTTTCAAGTATTTTTAGACGTTGTATACACTAGTTGGGTTAAGTATTTTTTTTAAATATAGGCATCAACCCAATAATTTTTTATGTTTAGCGCAATGAGTAATCACATGCGACAATCAGAAAAGGAAATACGTATCAAAGCACCATGGGGAAACATTGCAGGTAAAATAACAACACATTAAAATTAGTTTAAAGCGATGATAGCTCAGTAGTAGTAACGTCGGATACTGCGGTGAAGGACGTGGGTTCGAATCCTACTATGGGCTTGAGCTCTCCCTGAAGGAAAACATCGTGAGGAAACCATAGCACGGTGATACCGTGGTAGGGTACTTTATAGTACTCGGCTGGCTGGCTACCACCCTTGAGAGCCAGTTGCCCTCAAGGCATTGTAATAAGGTATACAACACATTAGCAATCCCCTTGGTGTTGCTAATGTCTATTGGCCGTGTGTCTGTGACCCGCCAGCTTCGTTATCACTAGTGGTATAAAAAAAATAACAACACATTTAAGTACATGTGTGGAGTAGTTGCTTCCCTCTTAAATATAGAGAGCCAGTTCCCATCTAGGCTTTGTGTGCTTACCACCTTCGGCCACATCATCACTTACCATGGTGAGATTGTGGTCAAACACAAGCTCACCCAGAATAAAAAATAAAAAAAATATAGAGACGGACGGCTGTCCGCAACCTACGGCTTTTTAAGGTTCCATAGTCAAACATGAATATTTTGATCAAACACGCAAAGACGGCTAAACAGATTTTGATGAATCTTGGCACACAGGTAGATCATATCCTGGAAAAAAATCGTAGAATACTCTTTATCCCGGAAAAAGATAAGATCCCTCGGGAACGCAGTTGAAACCGCAGGGAGGAAAACTAGTACACAATAAAACCAAACGATTTGGAGTCCTTCAAATAACGAGCATATTCCCTTTTAATTTGCGGGAATGAATGGGATCACTCACCATCAGATGAACCGCATACTCTTTTGCCTCCTACCTATGAAATAAAAAATGAGGCTATGATAGCTCAGTGGTAAGTGACGTCGGATACCGCGGTAATTCTACAATAAGCTTGAGCTTTCGGTGAAGGAAAACCTCGTGAGGAAATCATAGCACGGTGGTAGGGTACTTTGTAGTACCTACCCAACTGGATGATTACCACCCTCAAGTTGAAAATCTGCCGCCAATCACCAATCGGTGTATTCCGACAGTTGCACTTGAGAGCCAGTTTCCATCTAGGCTTTGTGTGCTTACCACCTTCAGCCACATCATCACTTACCATAGTGAGATTGTAGTCAAACACAAGCCTATCCAGAATAAAAAAAAATCTATAACATAATAATTACTTTACAGCATTATCGTGGGGCGATCCATCGAGTCCACCAGTGCTACTATGCCATGGCAAGCTGGACGCTGGGTCAGGGTTTCGACCTTTAGTGTCCCTACTACCTAAAAACTTGTACTACGTCAGCATTGACTTGCCAGGGAATGGACGATCAGATCATTTTCCAAAGGGTCTGAGGTATACAGTGATTGACCTGGTGCCAACTATATTAAAGGTTATGGAACATTTTAAATGGGATAAGTTCGTATATGTTGGACATTCTTTGGGAGTTCCTATAGGTGAGGAATGAAATATCGTCGTCTTTTGTTTCCGCATGTCATTCATTAATAGTTATTTGTTATACAAGAGTGCGAAGTTGTTTATTAACCGCGTGCTCAATTTTGATGACCGAGCAAGTGAAGGATTCTAAAATTGAATCACGAGCGCAGCGAAGGATTAAAAAAATTGAATCTTGAGCGTAAGCGAGGGAATCAAAAGAGCGCGAGGTGAAAAATCTTTGCACTCGAGTGCAACACGTAATTTTTCATCCCACCTCAGCGAGGAAATGACTAAATGCAAAAAAAAAAATGGCGCGCGCAAAGCAGATTAAAAAAGGTTCCGAGTCTGAGTTTTTGACAAATCAAAAAAATGATTCTTTAATTTCATTTTTTAATTTGTCAAAATTATATTTTCTTTTATGTATTTTTGTATTAGTTTAAGAATAAAATAGTTAAACATTTAAAAAAAAACTCAATATAGTCAGATGGTCCAAAAATATTTTAAAAATGTAACCTTGCTGCGTTTCTTGCCGGTTCTTCTCAGTTGAAGGCTGACTTCCGAACCGGTGGTAACTTCTGTAATTCGACCTTCATAAGTGCCCTTCTAGGGCCTAAACTGAATAAATGGTTTTGACTTTGGCTTTGACTTTCGCTTTGACTTTGATGTATGATAAATTCGGCACCATGGAGGGAGAAGTAAATAGATTTAATGATGATTTGAATTCATAAACATAGTGCACACGATGTTCTATTTACTTTATCCTCTAGAGGATAATAACGGCTTTTACACTCAGATATTTCGATATCAAAAGAGCAAAAATACTCTTTCCAAGATGGGGTGATGAAAATAAAATAAATGTGTAACTTCTGTCAACCTCATAAATAATAGTAACTTGTTCGCTGACTAGTTGTTAAAACTGGACCGTAAAATTATTTAAAAAAAAACGTACAATATTTTAAATGTAAAAGTTTAGTCCACCAACATTTGTTATTTTTTTTATATTAACAGATCAAAATTATCATCATTAACTATGCAGGTAATACGTGAAGAATAGTAGATGTATCATAAGGGAGCAAAACAATATTTTTACGGCGAGGGCGCTTTTTTGAATCCAGATCGAAGTGAGGAATTCTAGAGTAGAATCCCGAGCGCCGCGAGGGATTCTTTAGTAGCTTCGTATTTTGAGTGTACTTCATGAATGGGTGTACTTGCAAAAAAAAAATGCGGCGCACTTATAAAATAAAGAGGATTAAAAAGTTTCTTATAGAAATCACCACCTTTGGGTACACTTAAAGGCGAACCAAATCGTCCTTTTCGAAAAGATGGGATGAAAAACACTTTTTAGTACCTCCTACCTGTCCCTTTTTCTCCTCTGTATGTCATCCGTTTTTTTTAAACGTACTTTCTTTTTCCAATTTTTTTTATAGTTGAATTTCTTGACCAATGGGCGAAAACTATCTACCTAATATTATTATAATTAATATCTCTTGCGTATCCTAGGTAAATTTTTCAATATTGCATACCCCGGACACATAACGCGTATGGTCGAGCTAGACCCCGTGCCGGCCCATCACACCTGGCCGACGACCTTGGATGGTATCAAGATATGGTATCACCGTTATTATGGGTATTACAAAGATGAGAGGTATGCTAAGCACAATGGGAGTGAAGAGAATATTCCGGTATATACGTATGAGTTGGTAAGTTTTTTTTTAAAACTAGTTATTATTTTTAAGGACAAGCTGGCAACCTAGTCGGTAGGACGAGGACTTTTTCGCGGGAACTTGCGAAGTGACGTTGCGTTTTCATTTTATTTTCATTATCATATTTCAGTGGTGTTTTTTCCAATAAAGATCAATCTAAGTGCACAAGTTAAGTGAAATGAAAGCGTGTATGATAGAACTGATTGAAATTTTTAATATGTGCTTGAAGCATTTTTTTTTTAAATTGAAATTTACTACCTACTCTTTGAGTAGGTAGTTGTCATTGTGGCAAATACTGCCCGGCCACGTATTACGTTTTTATTTTGAAAAACACCCGCCAAGGTCCCAATGTATGGGTGCCGAAACTGAAAGCTACTTTCTATGCTTGTAAATTGATTCTGTGTAAAATATTAATATTTCTACAGGCTCGAGAAAAAATGATGAACGTTCGTGGTTTGACGAAATCTGCCGCTGATCACATATTGGAGAGATGCTTGGAACCGGTTGGCGAGAATTCTTACAGGTGAGCTTTGGATTAATTAAATTAGGGGCTACTGGTGCCGACTCCGAATAACATACTTCTATCCCTTTCTTATTTTCTTGTTAGAAAGAGATATAGTGAGATTAAAAATTAAAATCAATGAAGGCCGATTGTGGATAAAGCTCTTGCAATATTTTACCTTCTTGTTACAGATTCACTTTCGATCAGCGAATGAAAGAGGTTACGATACTACCATACTCTGTAGAACTTCTTCAAAAATTATATACAGATATTAAAACGCCAACATTCTGTGTGCTGGCCCAACATATGATAGATATTGGAATGTATGGCGACGTGCCCTTTGTAATGAACGAGGAATCCTGGCCACATAATAATTACAAGTTTAAAATCGTCCAAGGAGGCCATGACGTACACATTTACAATCCTGATTGCATGGCGGATGATATTTCACGTTTTTTACTAGATGATTTCAAGGCCAAATTATAAAAATAAAAAATAAGTTAATAAAATAACAGAATTTATTAAAAATAAAACATAACCACAGATAATAAAGCCCTATAACTTAGATTTAACATCACTATAATTTAAAAAATCACATAGAATTTGAGCGAATAGTTGTGGATTTGTTACATGGACATCGTGACTACCCTCAACCTTGATAACTTTGAAATTATCTAAATTAGTTTCCAAGTCCGATATAAGTTTTTGTGCCGCCTCCTTCCCTTTTTCATACGCTTTCCCGCCATCACTGGCCGTTATGAGGATGCTCGGAGGAGAGTTCTTTGAGAATATTTTGTAATAATAATCAACTGGAAAGTTTTGGGGGGCAGGGAATTTCAGACGATTGTCCCAGGATAACCTGAAATTTGTTTTTTTTTTATTCCATTCTATGTAAAGGCATATACTAAGCACATACAGCCTCAAGGGAACTAAACCTTTACGGTTTTTTATTATTATTCTGGATAACCTTATGTTTGGCCACAATCTCACCATAGTAAGTGTTGCCAAAGGTGGTAAGCAGACAAAGCCTAGATGGGCGGTAAGGAGTCCCCCATCAGGAACAACGATTAGTATTGAGCTTATATTCGAACGCACACACACATATATAATAGAAATTGAAAAACCATTACTCTGGCCATCAGATAAAAGTTACATTTAACTAACATAATATGTAAACAAGTATGGCGGCCGGCGTTGACGATAATATCCGAAGTACGCCGAACGGAGTCTAACGTCTCCATTCTCCAGAGGAGTCATAACGCTTTTTCATTATGTGGGAAGGTGTTAAGCTTGCGTAAAGAACTGCGTTTTAAATGACTGAATATTTTTTTTGCCACATTTCCATATTCAATTATATTTTATTTTAACTCTTAAACTCACCTATACTGGTCCTCGCCAACTTCAATCAAGTTCCTGGACAATATTATTTCAGCTTGATTTTCTGTCAGTCCCCTGGCTCTCATGACAGCAGATATCGCTTTAGCTTTACTGTAAACTTTCCCTTCACTATTATGTCTAGAGTAATTACTGTAATATTCATCATAAAATGTGCTGTAATACTCCTGTAGATCATGGATTTGGAGGCGTTGGATTGAGGGTTTAGCGTCCAGGTGAATGAACTTCTGTATGCGACCTGGATATATTACATTGTAGAATAATCCTGGAAATAAAAACAGCTTATCTTACATAACATTGAAGGGAAATAATACCAATGTTTTAGTTTCAGCAAGTGTCAACCAGGCATATAGGCAGGATAGAATAATTAAGTCTAAAAAAATTGAGATTATGGACTTTCAATATTTTAGTATGTGGGGTAAATTAAATTGGCATAATCCATACCATCCTTCAGAAGGATACATAAAATAAGAAACGAGAAAATACGCAATAAAACCAAATTGACAGATGCTCTCCAACATGCTCTCGAACTTAAGTGGAGATGGGCGGGCCACATATGTAGATACCAGGACAAAAGGTGGACACTACAAACCACAAAATGGCCGGGTCCCTCCGGAAAGAGAAATAAAGGACGACAAAGAAAAAGATGGGCTGACGACCTGATAAAAACAATGGGAGCACAGTGGATGAATGTTGCCCGCAATAAAGAAAGATGGAAAGAGATGGAGGAGGCTCTTACCCAATCAGGGACCATGCAAAAAAATAAATAAAATATAACTAGACATTTGAAATGTAATAAAAAAATATTGTATGGGAAAAATAAAGCTTTAATAATAATAATCCATACCATGTTCACATCCCATGGAATGTCCTATATACATGAACTGCTCCCATTGTAGATGTTTCATCACAACTTCTAGAACACCAACAAAATGAAACCGTAACATTGTAACACCTGAAAAAAATTAAGTTGCTCAAATCATAGTTACGTTATTTCTGTGTTATTAGCAACAATATTTTATTTTAATTCTTATTTTTATTCTAATTCTTAAGATATCCAACAGCTATATAAGAAATACATGCTTAAAATAGTTGTCTAAACAATCCCAAGCCAATAACAGGATATCCTAACATGATAAGGTAAGTGTATACAGAGCAGAGCATGACATAATTATTGAGTATAAACTAACAAAAATAATAAATGAAGTGTTATATGAAGGTTTGTTTGTGTTCGTGTCCATGTGGAAATGTGGAAATGTGTACGAATGTATGTATGTGTGTGTGTGTATGTGCGTGTGTGTGTAGGTGCATGTGTGTGTATGTGCGTGTGTGTGTAGGTGCATGTGTGTGTATGTGCGTGTGTGTGTGTATGTGCGCGTTTGTGTGTGTGTGTGTGTGTATATATGTTTGTATACGTGTGTTTATGTGTGTATATGTTTTTTTTTATTCTGGATAGGCTTGTGTTTGACCACAATCTCACCATGGTAAGTGCTGATGTGGCCGAAGATGGTAAGCACACAAAGCCTAGATGGGAACTGGCTCTCAAGTGCAGCTGTCGGAACACACCGATAGGTGTTTGGCGACAGATTTTCAACTTGAGGGTGGTAGCCAGCCAGTCGGGTACTACAGTACCCTACCACCGTGCTATGGTTTCCTCACGATGTTTTCCTTCACCGAAAGCTCAAGCTCATTGTAGGATTCGAACCCACGACCTTCGCCGCGGTATTCGACGTCACTTACCACTGAGCTATCATCGCCTTGTGTATAATGTGTATATGTATAATGTTTGCTGTGTTTAAGCATCATCATACCTCTCGATGGGATAGCTTTTTTATAATTTTGCACTTAAAAGTGTGTTTTGGGCATGAATAGATATCGATATGGCAAAAAAAATAATTGTATAAGTTGGTGACACGTGATACAAATTCATTTTGACCGTAATTAGTGCGGCTTTGAGGAACACAAAATACTTTGTGTTCGGGAAGACGTGGTCTACGCTTGGAGATGTGTAAAGAAATTTTTGAAGTCAGTGACGAGCAACCATCCGAGAATTTACCACATCGTGAAGAAAACTTAAATCGAGTATTTCTCTTCTGGTAGAGAGACTATGAATTTCATAATGCGAGCAAGCATCCTCGTAACTTGAAAAAGATTTTTTGGATTTAAAATTTAAGTATTTAATAATGTTCGCTGAAGTCTTTCCAATCTGTCTATGTACTTGGTATATTGTGGTGTCCAGGCAATACTCCCAAATTCTAGGATACTCCGTACATAGGCAAAGTATACCATTTTAGACACGAGGGATCGGTAAACGGTTTGCTCACTCGCATCAAGAAACCCAAGTTTTGGTAATGGCTTTATCGACAGTCAAAGATACGTGTTATCTAGTAACCTAAGTCTCGGATAACTTCCACGCGCTGTAATTGTACATCATTTATATTATAGTTAAAGACTACTGGTTTAGTTTTTTTTTTTTTTTTTTTTTTTATGTCAGTAGGTTGACAAACAGGCAGACGGTCCACCTGATGGTAAGTGGTCACCGCCGCCTATGGACATTTGCAATATCAGGGTGATTGCCGATGTGTTGCCGACCTTGAAGAGCTCTTTTTACGCCCTTTTTGAAGAACCCCATATCATAGCGCGGAGGGAAAACCGTAATGGGGAGCTCATTCCACATCCTCATGGTCCGCAGAAGGAACGTCCGGCTGAATCGGTCGGTGGACGATCGAGGCGGCTCGAGGATATGAGGATGAGCTCCACATCGCCGGAAATAAAAAAAAAAATATGACTCAACCCATCGAAAAAGATCGCCCTGTATTCCCAGGTTATACAATTTTCTGAGAAGTATGACATGATCTACACGGTCGAAAGCTTTTTCTTATATGAATAGTTACAAAGTATTTATAATACATAGGTGATGCTAGCTCAGTGGTAGTGACGTCGGATACCACGGCGAAGGTCGTGGGTTTGAATCCTACAATGAGCCTGAGTTTTCGGTGAAGAAAAAACATCGTGAGGAAACCATGGCTCGGTTGTAGGGTATGTCGTAGTACCCGACTGGCTGGCTATCACCCTTAAGTTGAAAAACTCGCCAAGCACCCATCAGTGTGTTCCGACAGCTGCACTTGAGAACCATTTCCCATCTAGGCTTTGTGTGCTTACCACCTTCAGCCACACCATCTTTTACCATGGTGAGATTGTGGTCAAACACAAGCTTATGAGAAACAAATAAATTTTAGTTTTGAAAATCAAACTATATCTACTTGCATACAGAAAGGATAGGTTATGGCTGTTCAAATAAAATAGTTCAAAATAAATAATTTATAAATCACATAGGAAAAAATAAATCTGATGAAATGAATGAAATAATAAATAGGTAGGTATTAATTAAAGCAGAATATTTTCCATAACTAAATAATATAGATAGCAAACTAGCTTTGCCTCAACTTAATACAAGGCTCTCTAGAGCACTCCTACAACTGAGTAAACCACGATTGCGACTAGTAACTAGCGCTATAACCGGTCACGGCAGTTTTAACAAACATCTGTTCAATCTAGGTGTCACAGACAGCCCCCTGTGCAGAGCTTGCATGAGGGCAGAAGAAACAGCCGCCCACGTCCTGCTGGAATGCGGTGGGGTGGCCGAATGCCGGGCAAACTACCTGGGCAACCCGGGTAGTCTCAGGGAGGCGGTCGGCAACGTCAAGGCGCTGGCGGGCTTCCTTGAGGATATAGGATGGCTGGAGTAACCCCAGCCAAACACCCTCCGACGCAAAAAGGGCGCAATCCGTCACCCAATTGCGGAAAACGCCCGCACGAAAAGAAGAAGATAATATAGATAATATCCGCATTACTTCAAATTTTTCTTCTTAATCTGTTGACTTGCGACATTAACCTGTCAAAAAACTTGTCAACTCGCGCACAGTTTTCAAAATTTCAAAGTTCCCACCCAATTCTCAAGTAAATGTCATCATCCCGATTGTCCCATTTGAGAACCAAGTGGCTTGGACTCTGAAACCTCGATTGTCCCAAGAAAGAACTGACAGGTTAAACTACACACACAAATGTTAAACCAATATTGTTTATAGCTAACTGTTACCTATTGGAAATGGATCCGACTTCCCGTTTCCCGGCATATCCACTCCAACATAATAGTAATCATCTGGGAGCAGTTCCAGAAGCGGTATAAAGGTGGCAGCACTGTCCTGTCGACCGTGTACCAAGAGGATCGGATAGCCACCTGGGTTGCCCCATGATATTACTGTGAATTGGATTATTTTGTTTAATATTATTTCTCTTTACAGTATGGGAATGCATGTTTCGATATCTCATTTTAATCAGTGATAACATGACAGAGTTAGGTAGCCTTGAATTAAGTAGATCTGAAGTCCACTTAGGTAAACCTTGATCTGTTTACTGAATTAAACGTGTGGCTTAATTTAAATTGCAACAACCAAGAACTACTTACAAGCTATTCTTCCCCACGGAGCTGGAATAAACCACTCTTTTAAAACTTTCTTCATTCTATGTTCATAAAAAAATTGCAAATTACAACATTAGACGTCTATGTAAAGCGGAAATGTTTGCTCATCAGTTTATGTAGAATATGCAACAGAAACTAATTTAATTTGCATACTTCATTAGGTTTATAGAGACTAAACTAATTTGTTTCTATTATTCTGCTATCTATCTACCATAATATAAATAAATATCTCCGACGACGACTATTATTTATCACAATCGCAAAAGTCCAGACAGAATTATTAAAATAAAATGCAAATCAAAGAGTAAAGTAATATAAACTGGTCAAAAAGAATAAATAACCACTAAAACCACTTGCAATAAATAATTTTAAACTAATACTATCTGTGTTACCAACTCTAAAAAAATTACCCCTAAAGCTAAAGTCAAACCTATAAAGTTGCCAAAATTACTTGAAAACCCCCCTAAAGTAAAAAAACAATAATTATTACACCGTGAAGGCATACAACCATACTATCTTGGATGCTACACTACTATGTTGTTTACACTTGTCTTGTCACTATCAAATAAAATATATTCTTGTCTGTTTTAATAAAATGTAATTTGCTTCGACTTCCACTACCCCGATATTGGTGACCCCGACTACGCACGTACCTTCGGGCTGGCTGGAACACCCATTCCTTAATAATTGGAAGTCTAGTGGGACAAAACATTATTCGCCGTTTGTGCGTTTTGTTGCATGTGCCTTGTCTGTTTTAATAAAATGTAATTTTAATTAAAGAGCACTTTAATTATATCTACGGCAATTTATACGCTTTATCAAAAGGATTAAGCTTCACATACACTTAAATTATAATCAAAACAATGAATCCCTCCCTCCTCTCCCGTTGCCTACCTCAATAGTTTGAGAACTGCGTACAAGGGGTATATAAAAAAATGCGTTTTTATAATTTTATTTATATCTGACTTTTTATTTTATTTATTTTCTATTTCAAATATGTATTGACTGAAAAACCAGTTGATAGAAAAAAATATTGTTTAATATTTTTTTTACGATGCGCTTTCATTCTTACGCAAGCGCGGCGTTTCGTTCAATGTGTGCGCGCATTGTACAGTCGCCAGCACATCAGACTATTCGCTTTTGTTGCCAAACCACCTCTATTACAACCACATAAGATGCCGCAGTATTTACCTACCTTAAATTGCTGTCGTTCGTACTCCTGCCATAGCGCATGAACCGAATGACACTGACATGGCGCGAAGTCAGATTTGATAAAGATTTTTTTTGGTGGGAATTTGCGAAGTGACGTGATATAGTTCTGTTGTTAATAAATAATACAAAAATACTTACTTTATGTTTCAAAGATCCCTACAAAAAAATCCTTCGATTTCCTTATCCCCTCAATCTCTTATATTCAGTCCTCTCTCCACTGTAGTCTGATTTGCACTCGAAAAGGGAACTTCCCTTCATTGTGGAAACACATTTTATGTCAAAAACTGCTTTGACAGCCTTCATAGTTTTGACTTTGAGTTTTATATTAATTTTATTAAGCTTCGATACCTTATTCCAAGCCTATAAATTGAGAGAGACAACCTGATTCCGGTTCCGGTACGGCAAAAAATCACCCCACCGTGACGTCAGATCCGATTTTAATCCGCTAGCCCAGCAATGGAGTGAGCAATGTGCTCGACTGCCCTCATTGGCGTTTTGTTTTCCGTCCGGTGCGGACGTCTACTTGAACAAGAAAGCTCCTTTCTTGTTCTGTAACCTTAATCCTACTTATTTCGTACTAAGCAACAAATTAATAGCAATTTTATTTATTTTGCATGATGAATCCTGCTGAGGGTTACGTCGATGGTGTGCGAAATGTTAGACAGGATGCCCCACGTCGCGTCAGAGCTTCGTCTACGGATTCTTCGAGTTCCTCATTTTCGTCTGGGTGTAGAAAAAGGCGGTATCGAAAAAAGCATCGCAAAGGAGATCGGATAAGTAACCTTGAAAAAACTGTTCAAAAACTTTCTGATGGTGTTGCTTCATTGCGTAACTGTTTTAAAAATAAGATAAATGAATCTTACATGTCCGATTCTTCTATATTATCTATCGAACCATCTAAAGATTTGATCAGAGAATTGGAATGTAATTCAAATGCTAAGGGAGTGAATCTTAAAGTTGAGACTACCCTCAAAAATCAAACTTTAAATACTTCTGATATCTATTTAGATAAGATTAATAAGCTACAACATTTTGATTCACCGGACTGGTCTCAGGTCAGGTATGCAGATTCACAAAAATTATATAACTCTGTCCCCGGCTTTATGGAACTAGAGACAAATGATTTGCTTAAGAGTTTTGATAGAAATAACCATATGTCAGTAAATGAACGCTCTTTTGCTGCTTTATCTCATGGCTTGATTATGCAGAACGAGGCGCTGCAGGCGGGTTTAGTATCTTTAGTTAACTGGCTAGGTGATCAGCAAGAACCGATTGCGACAGATGAAATTAGTATGTGGCGTTCGTGTTTCCGAACGCACTGTTCAATTACCTAACAGTTGGTAATTGTGCTGTTATTTGCTTTTCCCGCGATTCAGCCCGTCATGTTGTTAGCACCACTTTTTTACTAGACCCTTTTTCAATAACTGTCGACTTTATGTTATTATTGTATAATAATGATATTTAATATCGGTTTCAATCTAGTGGATAGTCTTTGTATAGCAATAGTTTTGTAATATCACGACGTCGTGAAATAAACCCTTTGATTCTACGAATACCCAAGGACTATCATTTGCTTCGACTTCCACTACCCCGATATTGGTGACCCCGACTACGCACGTACCTTCGGGCTGGCTGGAACACCCATTCCTTAATAATTGGAAGTCTAGTGGGACAAAACATTATTCGCCGTTTGTGCGTTTTGTTGCATGTGCCCAATTCATGCAGTCAAATAGACACATTTCCTCAGAAGTTCGATAAATCTACATGCCAGAAACCGCCGACTTGTGCTTAGTGCTTAGTGCAGTGCTATTATATATTTAACAATAGTGATCGTGTAGTAATTAAAGTGTATATATCAAGAATTATTTCATCAAATAGGCAGAAAAAAGAAAGGTCATAGAAGGTGGACATGGGAACATAATAAAGTAGTCAAAAATTGGCGGCATTCAGCGTGAGTGAGTGGTAGTGCCAACCTGACTACCTACATACATTCAACCACAGATAAACGTAAAATTAGTTTGCTCGGCCGAGTAAGTAGCAAAAAGTTAACGTGAGTAACTCCACCTATCGGACCAACAGGTACATTTTTTATTATTATTATTTTTTTTTTAAAGGTGAAAAATTTGTGGACAAATGAGACTGAACGTTTCAAAAGCAAAATATGTGCATTTTTTTTTAAATTATTAAATGGTCATAAGATATAGTTCCAGTATCATAGCCACAGTCTTTATTGATTTTAATTTATTCAATATTTGTTCATTATATGAATAAATTGTTTTTGTCATAAATATGATATGCATATATAATTTTTTTTTTTAAAGAAAATGTATATTATTATTCTTTTCTCCATATTTGTGTTGTCGTGTAACTTTTATATTTATTTGTGCTCACTTTAATGGGATGCTTATGTTCATTAAGTGACAGATTGATTTTGTGATTTTTAATATAATTTTTTGTGTATTTCCTATTTTGTCGTTGTAGTATTTTATTGATTACGCAGAATTGTTACAAAAGTTTTGTACATTACGGAAACAAGAGCTATCACACCATAACGCTTGACATACATATTTCTTCTTTTTTTTTTTTTTTTCTTTTTTTTTTTAAAGATTTTTTTCAATATTTTAGTTGCGATGGATGATAAAATTTCTATGTTACCTGAAGACCATAGCGGAGAAGAACAAGGTTCGAGCCACGTGGCAGTGAATAGAGTGTCTCTCCGTGTGTCTCCTTTCTGGCGTGACCGCCCTGCCCTCTGGTTTGTCAGCCTTGAAGCACAGTTCCATATTAACAAAATAACACGAGAGCAAACAAAATTTCACTATGCAGTTGCTCAATTGGATGCTTCAAGTGCTGGTGAAGTTGAAGAAATATTACTTCAACCGCCGGAAACAGAACCATACACAAAACTAAAAGCGGCACTTATCAAAAGATTCTCCGAGTCATATGAAGAAAATGTACGTAGGTTACTGGAAAAAGAAGAGATAGGGGATAGGAAACCTTCTTCGTTTCTGCGTCATCTTAAAACGCTGGCTACAGGCGGCGTACCTGAGCGCTTACTTCAGACTATTTGGTCTAGCCGACTGCCTCGGCAGACACAGTCTATTCTGGTTACCCAGCCTAATGCAAGTCTGGAAGAACTTGGTGATCTCGCAGACAAACTACATGATATAACGGCTATCAGCGCGCCTAATGTGCACTTGGTGAGCAACACTCGCACCGGTGAAACAGAGTCAAGCAAAATTTTACAGCAACTGCAGCAGGATGTGTCTTACCTTACTAGTCAGGTGGCCAGTTTATCAGCCTTTACAAGTGCTGATCGCAATAGAAACCGCGAACGCTCTCGGACCCGGCAAAGTGGATTATGCTGGTACCACAGCCGTTTCGCTCACAAGGCTTTGAAGTGCATCACTCCATGTGAATGGCGTAGCACATCTTACACGGAAAACCAATCGAGCAATCAGTAGCGGCGACAGCTGATTGCACCCAGGTAAGCCGTCGCCTCTTTGTTACTGATAAGGAAACTAAATGTCAATTCCTAATCGACACTGGCTCCGATATTTGTTGTTACCCAAATCGATACTGTAGGAACAGGCGCACATGTACTACATACCAGCTTAACGCTGCTAATGGTAGCATAATTAACACCTATGGTAACATACAGTTAACACTAAATTTTGGCCTTAGGCGAGATTTTCAGTGGAGTTTCGTAGTGGCAGATGTGGATGTCCCTATAATTGGCGCAGATTTCCTAGCTTACTATCACTTATTGCCAGATTGTGCGACTAAGCGCCTCGTTGACGGCATCACTGGGCTAGTTGCTTGCGTCCAACTTTCACCTACCAGCCAACCGAGTATTTGTGTAATAACATCTGCTGGTTCACCATATGACGATATACTGTCTTCATTTCCAGATGTAATCCGTCCACCTGGCATAGACAGGCATATCAAACACAGCACAGTGCACTATATTAACACCACCGAAGGTCCTCCAATCAGTTGTAGACCACGCCGCCTCGCACCTGACAAACTACGCGCAGCCCAAAAAGAATTTACCGCCATGGTGCAAACAGGTACAGCACGTCCATCCCAAAGTTCATGGTCCTCACCTCTCCATCTCGCGCCCAAGAAGGATGCAACTTGGCGCCCGTGTGGTGATTATAGAGCTCTTAATGCCCGTACCATACCAGATAGATATCCAGTACGTCACATAGGAGATTTTGGTCACAACCTGGCTGGTGCCACAATTTTTAGCACTCTTGATCTGGTAAAGGCATACCAGCAGATTCCCGTCCATAAGAATGACGTGTGCAAAACTGCCATCATAACACCATTCGGCCTGTATCAATTTCCTTATATGACCTTCGGCCTAAGGAATGCTGGACAGACGTTCCAGCGGTTTATAGACGAGATTCTCAGAGGGCTAGAATTTTGTTTTCCGTATGTCGATGACATATTATTTTTTTCCTCTGATCCTATCCTTCACTCAGAACACCTGCGCACAGTCCTGCAACGGTTGGCTAACTACGGTGTAGTAGTCAACCCGGCTAAATGTGTTCTAGGGGCGTCAGAGGTTCGATTTCTTGGATATATAGTGTCTAAAGAGGGAATTAGTCCTCCAAAGGACAAGATAACTGCCCTCCAGGAATTTCCACTCCCAAAAACTGCGCAAGGCTTGAGGAGGTTCCTAGGAATGATAAATTATTATCGGCAATTTCTTCCAAATGCTGCCGAAGATCAGGCTCCTCTTGTAGATTTCCTAACGTCCACTAAACTTAAAGGTTCCAAGCCAATGCCTTGGTCTCCAGACCTGGAGCAGGCATTTTACAAGTGCCGCGATAGTTTGTCTCGTGCCACACAATTGTCACACCCTGTAGCAAACGCTGAGTTGAGACTTTACACAGACGCTTCCAGCACACAGGTTGTGACCTTATCTCCCGCTTTCTCATCGTCGCCCAGCATTTGACCAACTCCATAACCTGAGCCACCCCGGAGCACGAGCCTCCGCGAGGCTTATCTCTGAACGTTTTGTGTGGCCCGGTGTCGCGAAGGACTGTCGCGCATGGGCACGCGCCTGTCTTGCCTGCCAGAGGTGCATGGTTACGCGCCATGTCTCAGCTCCGCTCACCGAATTTCCAACTCCCACTGGAAGGTTCAGACATATCCATCTCGACATTATCGGCCCCCTACCTTCCTCTGATGGTAAATTCTATTGCTTGACGGCAATAGACCGTTTTACGAGGTGGCCCGAAGTATGGCCTATGACAACTCGGTCATTCTTAGACGGCTCAAATAGGCGTGTCCAGGTCGAAATCCAGTACGAAATGGATTACTAACAACTTGATATTTTTTTCTATAACAGGTATGATTAAAATATTAGGAGGGGCCTGTATTCTTTTTTAAATTAATTAAATATAAGTTGGTTTAAAAAAATAAAAACCTCGAAAATATTGACCTCGGTGCCGCGTCCGGCCCCGTATTGCGGCGGAAATTATATTTTATCTTTTTTTCTCCTATATATGGCGCTATTTTGCATGTGTTCACAAATAACTATATAGTTATTACTTCAATTTATTATATAACTAAGCCATAATACACCTAAGTAGACAAGTTACAACTGGTTGTCTTCGCGTCCGACGTTTAGCATTGATATCAGTGGCGCGCACCGATCCGTTCATATATCCTGTACTCTGGCCGCTGCGAGAATGGTTGTTTGAGTAATACAAACTGTCAGTCGCACCGCATCGGTGGTGAGGATAACACGTCAGGGAGTTTCGGCGCTACTCTTTTATTAAGGTACGTAATGGTTTTCGGTGGCTTGGTACACCCCTAAAATTGATTTCGGTGAATTCATTTTATCCACAACTATTTGAATTAATATTTTTAAATTATAATAAAAGTATGCCTTATGTGTATAAGATTTCAGTAAAAAGGATTAATATTTAGAATTCGGGGTACTTCTGAAAATATCTAGGATTTTGCTAAATATTTTGATTTCAGTGGCATTGATTTCGGTGTTTTCGGTGGAAATAGTTGCACCGAAATCAATTTTAAAATCACCGAAATCAATCAATAGTTATTTATTTACATTTTAAGATCACAAATTTAACTTTCTCATAACCTCTCATGTTCTTTCAGTATTGTGATTATGGGAGATGCAAAAGAAGATCGGTTGATCAAAAAAAGATTGGCTGAACGACGTCGGAAAGCTCGCATCAAAAGTGATCCAGAGCTTTACGCGGTGCACAAGGAGAAAGATAGGCAACGGTACTTTAGAAGGAAGAATGAAGGTAAGATAAGGCCTGTAAGTGAATTAGATCCTCGCCAGCAACGATTTTTTAGGGAGAGAAGTAGAATGTCTTCCAACAAACACAATTTGAAAAAAAGGCGCAAAGAGATGAGGTGTCTTGAAGAGGATTTAATAATTATACCAGAAGTAACCAACGAAACTGATGATCCTTTAGTGACTTCAGGATCACAAACAAAACAATCAAGACCACTTCAATCTGAAGCAAGTTCCTATGTTGGTTTGCTACCATCAAAATCATCGGTCGTTTCATCTTCTTTACTTCAGCGTGTTACGGCTTATCGAGACTCGCCAGCACCATTGAGTCCGTCTAGTGACGCAAGTACAATTTCAAGGCCATGTACCAGATCATCAGCTCGTGTGATTGAAAAGGATTTTCCTCCAACTCCAAAGGCAAACAAGAAGCTAAATACCAAAGTTATCGTACGTAGACTTAAATACCGCATGAACAAAATGTTTCAGTTACAGAAAAAGAAGATTGATGAACTGAAAACTGTCAATGAACGACAACGAAAACAGATTTATAGATTAAAATACCAAAGTGCTACATTTAAAAAAAACGAACCTATAAGTAAAATCAATACTGAAGATATGAAACAACAAAGTGAATCAGACGCTATAAAAACAATTAAAAATAATGTGGAGGAGGACATTAAAACATTTCTTGAAGAAGATGAAAACAGTCGTATGTGTTCTGGAAAGAAAGAGTTCATTACCAAGAAAAAGGATAAAAAACAAAGACGCTATTTAAACGATTCTTTAAAAGACTTATATACTAAGTTTAATCAGACAAATCCCCAAAACAAAATTAGTTACTCCAGTTTTTGCAAAAAACGACCGTTTTGGATACTGAAACCTAATGTAAATAAACGAGAAACTTGTCTTTGTATTGAACATGAAAATATGGACTTAATGGTGACAGCGTTAAAAAAAAACAACTTAATTCAAGAAAAATCTACCAAAGATATTTTGTCGTCACTGTGTTGTGACTCTTCGAATGTATCATGTTTAACAAGGAAATGCGATGACTGCAAAGATAAAAGCTTAATTTATAAAGAATTCAACAATGCTGCAGTATTATTTTACTGGATTTGGCAAAAAAGTAAAAATACTTATTCGAAGAATGGAGTAACAAAAACAACCATTCACACAGCGAAAGATAAAGTGACTGCTTTCCCAAGAGACACTATTTTAAAATTTGAAAAAATGTTACCTCCATACATGACTCACTGTGGAGTTATGATTGCACAGAACAGGTTCATTAAAAAAATTAAAGGCGATCTTACTGACGAAGAGTGTATAATTCACTGCGACTTTAGTGAAAATTACAGCACAAAATACGCTAGTGAAATTCAAGCTATTCATTTTGGAGGTAACCGCCAACAAATAACCCTACACACCGTGGTCATTTACTATCGTAAAAATGGAATTCTAAAAGTTCAGTCGATGTGTACATTATCAGAATCTTTACGCCATGACGCACCAGCCATTTGGGAGCATTTAATTCCGATTTTAAAATTTATAGAAGATGAAAATCTCAATATTCTTAGACTACATTTCATTTCTGATAGTCCGTCGGGCCAGTACCGAAACCGTAAAATGTTTTACATCATCAGCAAACTCCACTGGTACCTTCCTAGTTTGACTAGTATTACATGGAATTATACAGAAAGCGGCCATGGAAAAGGAGCCCCAGATGGTGTCGGTGCAACACTCAAAAGAACAGCTGATCGAATAGTTGCTCAAGGCAATGACATTACAAGCTTATCATCATTGATGACTCATTTGAAGTCTGTTCAAGGTATTATAACGAAAACTATTAACGATTCAGGTATTTATGAAAAAGAGTTGCTGATTCCATCCAATCTCAAGCAATTTGCAGGAACTATGAAAGTTCATCAGGTTGTATGGAACGCTAATGAGCTCAACCAACTATCGATGAGAAAAATGAGTTGCGCCGAAGGTGACTGCAAAAATAATTCAGTATCGTGTGAACATGGGTATCATGTAGGATTATACATTATAGGCGAGCAAACTGACAGACTCTTGACTGATAGAACGAACAAGAACAAGAGTGACGAGATGAATCTGATTAAAAAGTCAAGTCAAGCCAAAAAAGGGAATGGAGTCGGTGCAACTAAATCTAATAAGCCTCAAATTTTATCAAATATTCTGATTCAACCTGGTACAAGTAGTAGCTATTCTGTTAACCTTGCTGATGAATTTTATGAAACCAAGCAGCGCCTGTCTCATACCTTAACATCAGATATTGGATTACATGAAAGTGACAGCTTCTGGACGCGTGTGTCGACAGATTGTGAAAATATTGCTCCGACTGTAATGAATGAAGTATTCTCCGAAATAGTAATTTCTAAAGAAAGTAGTGACGAGGAATATAATTTTTTTTAATTGACGATTGAAAACTGTAATTGAAAGTTTTTATAAGAAGTTTATAACATTGTTAATTATTACCTAAATGCTTATTTAATTGTGTCAAAATCAATAGTCAAAGTTAATGAATATACAAATTCTATTAGTTGTAGTTGATTTTTTAAGTGATTTTTATCAGTAAGTCCGTGATTAAGCTAGATCTCAACCAAAATTTATATGTTAGTTTGTAGTGAATTTTATGGTTCCTATAGATATGTTTAAGACTACTTGGTATGTTTAATTACAATAATAGGTACTATAATAATAAACGCTTCCTACCAATGTTGATTTTTGTAAAGTTTTAAAACTTAATAAATGGTACATAAGTCTTAATAAAATAAAATGTTTTATTGTAAAATTAACATGCCATTCCTTACAGACCATAATTATGTTTATATTAAAAATATTCTTTGAAATATATCAATTATTTTATACATTTGATTTCGGTGATAAGAATATTGATTTCGGTGGACAATTTTTTTTAAAAATGTTATCCCTTCATAACCATTCGGTCTACATTATTCCCTCTTCTACTAATATGTTTTAAATTTATTCTAGACTTGATAATTCATGTAAGTAATCCCAAAATTAAAAAAAAAATATTGTCACCGAAGTCAACCAAATAATGAGTCGCCTGATAATGACCCAACTATTACCGCTGTCGAGGTGGCAGACTGTTTCATACGTGGTTGGGTTGCGCGGTTTGGCATGCCCATTACCGTCACTACTGACCAGGGCCGCCAATTTGAGTCTGTCTTATTCAACAAACTCTTAGATCTAGGCGCAACTAAGCGCGTGCGAACTACGGCTTACCATCCACAGGCAAATGGCATGGTAGAGCGTTTTCATCGCCATCTCAAGGCGGCACTGATGTGCCATCAAGAGTCGTGGAACAAGGCTCTGCCACTGGTGCTTCTCGGTATCAGGTCAGCACTCAAAGAAGATATGAAGTGTTCTGTAGCAGACTTGGTATATGGAGAGCCGCTGCGTTTGCCGGGTGAACTCTTGACACCAAGTGCCTCCACAGAGAGCGTAAGTGATGAGTTCGTGGCACAGCTACACCGCACGATGGCGAACATACGTTTCATTCCAGCGTCGCGCCACGCAAAACCAAAGTCATTCGTTTTTATAGAACTTGCAAATGCTTCTCATGTCTTTCTACGTGACGACTCCATAAGACGTTCTCTACAGCCACCATTCACCGGGCCCTACAAAGTATTCAATCGCACTGCTAAAACGATGGTTTTGGACGTTTCAAGCAGGAGGGTTGAGGTGAGCATCGATAGAACAAAACCAGCGTTTATTGCGGTTGACGAGAAAGATACATGTTCGCCTCCAGCAAGTGTCTCTAGACCTGCGGTGACTAAAGCTTCGCCCACCTCAGCTTTGCCTAGCGTTGAACCACAAGCAAAACCTCAGTCACCTGCTTCACTTACAGTTCCACTGCCCGGTCCTTGTTCTGAACCGCTGAAGCCTTCTGTTACTACTCGCTCCGGTCGGCAAGTTCGTTTTAAAATACCTTTTGACCTGTAGCTTCGTTTCTCCGTAGGGGGGTGGTGTGGCGTTCGTGTTTCCGAACGCACTGTTCAATTACCTAACAGTTGGTAATTGTGCTGTTATTTGCTTTTCCCGCGATTCAGCCCGTCATGTTGTTAGCACCACTTTTTTACTAGACCCTTTTTCAATAACTGTCGACTTTATGTTATTATTGTATAATAATGATATTTAATATCGGTTTCAATCTAGTGGATAGTCTTTGTATAGCAATAGTTTTGTAATATCACGACGTCTTGAAATAAACCCTTTGATTCTACGAATACCCAAGGACTATCATTTGCTTCGACTTCCACTACCCCGATAAGTAGTAAAATCAATGATATTTTTTCTAACGGTGAATATTCCAAAATATTCTCTGATTTGTTACAAATAGTATGTGGCCGTAGGGCTGACCTTATCCAGCAGCGTCGCGAATCTGTGCTTAATTTTGTTCGAGATAAGTATTTACCCGAATCTATAAAGAAAATACCCCCATCTGGGGAGCATATTTTTAATGACATTAAGCTTACAGATCTTGTCACTAAGCATGGTGGTATTAACAAAGTGTTTGCAAAACATTCTGCTCATGGTGGATTTATAAAGCAAGGCTTGCCTCAAGGTAATCCTGAAGCAACCGGGCGCTCTAAGGTTCCCCATCGTAATAATTCTCAAAATAAGCCATCCACCAGCGGGTTCCCCTCTCAAGGAGTGAAACGCAAAGCAGATGTGACATTTCGTGACGAACAGCCCAAACGGCGACGTCGCGGTGCGGCCAGTCAGTCTTACCGACGCAATAATCGAAAATATTGACTACAATCCGAGGAGTTTCCGAGCGGGGCAGCTCAAACATCGGGTAACTGTTTGGAGGAAATTGGGTGCTCCCAAGTATATTTTAAAGATCATAAAGGGTTACCGAATTCCGAAACGCAAAGCAGATGTGACATTTCGTGACGAACAGCCCAAACGGCGACGTCGCGGTGCGGCCAGTCAGTCTTACCGACGCAATAATCGAAAATATTGACTACAATCCGAGGAGTTTCCGAGCGGGGCAGCTCAAACATCGGGTAACTGTTTGGAGGAAATTGGGTGCTCCCAAGTATATTTTAAAGATCATAAAGGGTTACCGAATTCCGTTTTTAATAAAACCACCTCTGATCTACCCTCTCAAAATTTCATCAAAATTTCACACAAAAAATTCGAGGGTAATTTCATGTCAAATAAAAGAATTAATAAAACAAGGGGTTTTAGAGAGAGCTTCGATAACACCAAGTTTTGTTTCAAATATATTTCTAGTTCAAAAGAAGGGAGGAAATGTACCAACATTCCGTCCAGTTTTCAATTTAAAACTAATGAACAAATTTCTTCGTGTAACAAAGTTTCGGTTAGTAAATATGTACAAATTACCCGATTTCCTCCAACCTCAAGACTGGCTAACGAAAGTAGATCTTTCAAATGCTTACTTTCACGTGCCAATAGCCCCGTCTCACCGACCATTCCTGCGAGTAATTTTCGACAACAAACTTTACCAAATGACATGCCTACCATTTGGACTAGCAACAGCGCCCAAAGTATTTGCAAGTCTAACGAAAGAGTCTAGGGTGGATAGTGAATTTCGACAAATCAGTGTTGATCCCTCAAAAAGCCATGGAGTATCTGGGAGTCCTGTGGGATCCCTGGATAAACAAGAAAAGACTTCCGAAAGCCAAGCAGGAGTTGATTTACAAAAAGGTCAGTCAAGCTTTATTACTTCCTCAATTATCCCTCAAACAAATACAAAGTTTGCTAGGTATATGGAATTTTGCAAGCTTTATTGTTCCGAGAGGTCGGCTTAACTCTCGGGCATTGTTATTGTTCAGCAATAGGCTAGTAAAAACAAATATAAATTCCATTGCACTTTCACAAAATGTACTTCAAAATATTTATTGGTTGAAGGAAAACTATATATTGGCTTCACCCTTGCATTACCCTCCTCCGGAGTTTTTTCTATCAACTGATGCCTCTAAGCAGGGTTGGGGCGCGGAGCTTAACACAGACTATCTTTCAGGCGTGTGGTCGACTCAAGAGAGTCGGCTACACAGCAATTATTTAGAAATGTTAGTAATATATCGCGTCATTCAACAAAGAGGACTTGTGATGCAGGGCTCTAGCCTTTTAATTCAGAGTGACAATCGTACCATAGTTTCATATTTACGTAATGAAGGAGGTACTCGGTCTGAGTCTCTATTGAATCTTACGTTTAAAATAATTGAAAGTCTAGATGTATTTAAAATTCACGTTACAATTTATCATATACCAGGCCGATATAACTATGTAGCAGATCGTTTATCACGAGCGCAGTCAACGGCTGAATGGCACTTACTCAGCCAAGTAACCTTAAGTGTGTTTCAGACATGGGGGATTCCAGAAATAGACCTATTTGCATTACGGACAGCACATGTAGTTTCCAGCTATGTAACCCTGGATTTTCACGACAAAAATGCACTGTTTCACAACGCATTCAGTCGCCAGTGGCATTACAAGTTGGGATGGATCTTCCCGCCTCCATGCCTAATCCCACGAGTTCTGACTCATCTGAATGCAGCGAGCGGAATTTACTTAATAGTCGTTCCCGATTGGGCAAAGGTTTTTTGGAAACCAGATTTGGAGGCTCGTGCTCTGAATCCACCGCTGCAGATAAAGGATCTAGAACAGGTATTAGTCGACACGTCAACCAATCGACCACCACCGCAGGTACAACACATAAAGGGGAAAGCCCGTTTTGGGCCTACCGTGGACATTACCTAACAAGAAAACAATTATATGCATTAATTTTGTAATTTTTTAACATTATTTTTGCATATAATTAAACAGGCGCCACTATATGAAACAATATTTCGTTTATTAAAAGTATTTTTATTCATTTCATTTAAATATCGTCGAATGATAAGTGGGTAAATGTTGCCAGGATTTAAAAAAAGTTAGTTATGATTTATTTTATCGAGATAAATAATCGATTTTAATAAAAATTCAACATTCAACTAAAATACAAATATCACTTTGCTAATTAACAGTAACATAACTTACAGGTTATATTAATAGGTACGTACTTTAAAAACAATTTATTTGGAAAAGGTTTTTAAAAATATCAAATCTATAGTATTTTTTCCTACGAAAAAAAAATCGATTTATCGAATGTATCGATAGATTTTTTCATGAGTGACAACACTTACTTGACAATTACTCTCTAATGATAATGAATGAAATGTCATTTTGTTACTTCATTCATTCAATTCTTCCAGTAGTGTTTATATATTATTTTCTTTGACTTAATTACAATGTAAATGTGTTTTGATTTCGATTCCGATTTATTTTACTACCTACGACCTTTGGAATTGTACTCACAATCAACGACGACTTTGGCTTTGAAATCACGAATCCCTGCTGCATTCATTTTTGGATTTCGAACAAGTGTTTCATTCTTATATGTCTGAAGAACATTGTGGTTTTAACCTGGTAGGGATTCAAAGACATGCTTGGAGCCCCAGGAAAACCTAACTATAATACAGCAATGGGTTGCACCACGACAGGTAAATAAATAATTAAGAGACACAATAATAAATGTTTGGTATTACCTACAATGTACAAGAACTTACAGTTTATGTTATTGTTTAAAGGTATCAAGGGATAATCTTGTTTGTCACAACTGCTGGGAGGATGTTAGTGCAAGCCTTGTTAAACCTCAACAAGAACCAGGAAGTTCTAGCCATCAAAGTCTTTGTGTTAATTAATTGTGGTCGCTCAATTAGACGACTAAGAAGCCATTTGTTATGTACAGATACAAATAAAGAGAATATCTTTAGGAGTGTGGCATTGGAATGGATTCAACGTCGAGAGGTGAGTTTCAAATCATGTTGTTAATGAAGTGTCTATAAGTATGCTAGGTATGCTTAATTTATTAAGTAGCGTAGCTCCCACAGAGTTTGAAAACAAGATAATTTCTATAGTGTCTTGTTTACATTGCATAATGGACTAAACAGATAAAACAAGTGAGGATTAAAACATGTTACAATACCCTGATTATGTAAAGTATAACTTTTCAGGTATCATCTTTCAGTCAAATCTGTCATCCTTGCTGGCAGAGAGCTGACAGGTCAGGTGTACATTTTGTGCAAGAATCTGCATCCACATCGTCAGCTGCCACTAATGAAGCAGAAATAATTCTACCCAACTATAGAAGAGCTGTTACTATGGAATGTCATTGTATTTTTCCTGACTGCCATGGAGGTGGAAGAATATGTATCCCTACTTCGTTATGTGTGAGATTGTTTTGTGATTTATCATTTTATGTTCCACAAAACTGCCATATTTGTAACTTCCCTTTAAGAAGCAATACATGGGTTTAGTAAATGTAGAAAATGGGAACCATACCTTCTCTGCTGACTTCATTGAAGATTTTGCAATGCTGTTAAAAAACCAGATAGGCAATAATATTGATAAATATAGTGATGACCATTTAGTCTATTACTGGCTTGGAATATCTAAGAATCAATTTATACAAATACTGCAAGAGGTTCTTCGACTAAATAATAGCCGTAAAGGTAATTTTATAAAAGTATATTTTGTATTTTAATAAATAATTATAGTCATGGGGATGGAATACAACAATATTATTGCAACTGTATAGTTGGAAAACACACGGTAGGTTGTTGCTCCAACTAATTACTGTACTTTGGTATATTGATTGGGCTAGATATGAGCCTAATATATTACCTCCTGCACCATTTTTAGATGATATATTGGTCATATATGAAAATGAAGAGAATATATATAACTAATAAATGAAAAAACTTGTATTTTTTTATGTACCTACCCCAATAACTAAAAATAAGTAAGTAAAATATAATGAGAGTTAAGTTTTATACATCAGGCATACCTAGGTATACAGAAAGACGTATTCTCATACTGTAAAATAACCTCAAAATGTTCATTGTTTTCTTCTCTTTCTAAAACAATGGCGGCCATTTTTATATATTTTTTAGATATCTGATATATATGTAATTTTAAAACTCTCAATTAAGATACAAATTTTTGCTGTCCATGCTGGGCCCAAGACACTATGAAGCTTGGGCAATCCCCTTTACAAGTGTGGCGGATACAGGCTGGTCCTCGTTATTAAAGTCTTGGCATCATAACCAGACAAATATTTTAGATAGTAGTTGGCGAAAATCTACAATTAGTACATATAAGTCGGCATGGTTACGTTGGTTAAAGTGGTCACAAGATAATATGATCAACGCAGTTAAACCTTTACCTGAAGATGTTGCGCGGTTTTTAACAGATCTGCACTTAATATTTAAATTATCTCATAGTTCGATTGCTCTGCATAAATCTGTAGTATCAACCTTTTGCAAACCGATCGTAGGAAATCCTTTAAGTTCACATATAATTGTACGACAAACTCTTAAAGGGATTGCGTTGCAACAACCTCAAAAATCTAAATCACCGATTTGGGACTTGAAAATTTTAACTGATTATTTAGAGTCTAATACAGTAACAAACTTTTCCCTCTTTGAGATTTCTAAGAGGACCGCAATATTGCTTTTATGCCGCAGAGTACATGATTTAACGCTTTTAAAAATTGATGATGGCTGTGAAATTAAAATCGATAGTATAACATTCTGGCCCGATTTTGGTTCGAAAACAAAACTCAAAAAACTCAAAATGTTTTATTCAATTTTGGGACACTTAAGGAACACTTATGGAACACTTATTGAACGTCTTATTGCTATTTTTAAAGCTATTGTAACTGTTACCACCATTTCCAAATAAAGACCTGTCAGGAGAAGAAACGGCGAAACAAACTCCCCGGTTTTTTTTTTACAATAGTCCCTCTTTTCTCTTTTAAATATAATAATGGATACATTGTATAATATCGTTTAAGAGGAGCAACTCATTGCCATGCTTTGCCATCATTCATATATTCTGCTACTGTATAGTAAGCTTTTAGACATAATTTGTGTTTGATGACACGTTTAAAATTTAAAAAAGGTAATTCTGTAATTTCTCGAGGTAGCTTATTAAAAAAACGTATACTTTGCCCCACAAAAGAATTGTTAGTTTTATGTAATCTTACAGTAGGAACATAAAGTTTGTCCTTCTTTCGAGTATTAATATTATGCAAATCGCTATTCTTTTTTAAGCTCTTAATATTCTTTCTTACATATATTAAATTTTCAAATATAAATTGGCACGGTACAGTCAATATATCATGAATTAAAAATTAAAGCTAAATCTGTAGCAACAATATCAATAATGCTATTGAGTAAGTACTTTGACGGAGACTCCCCATAAATCAGCAGACTTTTTCATTTTCAATGTTTTAAAAACTTTCAAAATATCTCCAGGGGTAACAGCTACAAAATTAAATTTAGTACTACATTTTTCAACATGAGATTTTAGAATGAATTCAGCTAATGAAGGTGACGAATTTAAGGATTTAGTTAGAGAGACTGGCATATCAGCAAAGAATGATTCGAATGCTGTGGCTACTGCAATATCATCTTCAATTACATCATTATTTATTTTCAAAATTATTTTATCATTTCTAATTGTTGTTTTTCCAGTCTCAGAGTTTATAATATTCCACGTTGTTTTAGTTACATTAGATGACTGCACAATTTTATTTCTCACTGCAATAGATTTGGCGCTAGAACAAACCTTTTTAAATAATTTTGAGTAGAGTTTTACATAATTAATAAATGCTGAATTAAAATTATATGATTTTTCATGGTAAAGTTCATACAGCCTTCGTCTACTTATGTGGATGCCAGTGGTGGCCCAATCACTAAACGCCATACAGTTTCTAATTTGAACAGTCTTAGGGGTAAATATGCGCGCATGTTCACTATGTACTACCTCAAAAAGTGAATTGTACATGCGGTTTGAGTCCTGGTGTTTATTCATCAAAGGAAGTTTATTCAGCACATTACCTCGAAAACTGTTCAGGCGATTTGCATTTACAGGAACACATGTAACATACTTTTTGGGAGCTTTTACATTTTGTCTTTTTAGAGTTACTAATTGGCCACAATGATCAGATTCAATTTTACTTATGATTTCTTTGCTAACAGGCTCAAAATTTGTAAATATGTTATCAATACATGTTGCTGATGTGCTTGTTATTCGTGTTGGCTCGGAAAAAAGATAATTAAGATTGGAAGATTTAAAGAGGCATTTAAAACGGCTACACATGGATGTGTTTTCTAAAATATTGATATTAAAGTCTCCGCATATAATCAATTTCTTTCCTGATTTGCAAATTTTTACTAAAACTTCTTCCATTGCATTTTCAAAATATTCATAAGCTCCACTTGGGGGTCGGTATACACACATGACAATGTATTGCTCTAACTCTACACATGACAATTCAATATTACATTCCACCGAAAAATGCACAATATCCAAACGGTTTTTGAACTTAATATTTTTCTCTAATATAATCATGGACCCCCCTCGAATTGCATTTTTCCTGCTGAAAGCACTAGCAACCTGGTGGTTGTTGAAGTTGAACATGACCTGCTCGTCCTTCAGCCAATGCTCAGTTATACATAAAATATGAATATTATTACAGTTCATGAACAACTCCAATTCTAATTCCTTATTTAATACACCTTGTATATTCTGATGTACCAGATTAAAAACATGTTTAATATTCAAATTTTTGCCAGAGATGGTCTCTGTTGTCTTACTATCTAATTTAAATTATTTGGAACAGATTCCAAAAGGTTACTAAAAATATCTGTACTTGACTGCTCAATAGAAGCAGTCTTGACAGATAGTATAAATTACAAACAGTCTGGTTGGAGGGTTAGTTCTCTTGGTAGTTTGTGGTTGGAGGTTGCTTGAATGCGAATCAAATCGCAATATAGATCCAGTTTTTTGGGTGAGAAAATTACTAGAAAAATCGAGTAATAGAAGAGGCAATATAAAATCATTATTTATTAGTACGTGTGGTCCTCCAAAACCAGCCTCTCGTTCTATTATAGGGGGTTGGAAAGCATATTTTAAAAGATGCTGGTATAGATAGTAGCCCTGGCAGTGTTAGATCTGCAGTAACGTCATCGAGTGGAGTTGATAACACACCTATTGATCAGATTTTAACACGTGGTAACTGGCAGTCTGCAGTTACTTTCCATAAATATTATAAAAATCAGATAGCACCTTTAAAACGTAATACTAATGAAAATTTGTTACAAAATCTTTTTCAGTCTGTATGATTATGATTAATGTATTATACTGATTAATTTTGTTTCAGATTACATTATTTGAAATGTTTAATAATTATTATATAGTTTATTTATCACATTGGCGTTTGATTTTAATCCAGCAGCCGATATCAAACACTTCTCAATTTATAGGCTTGGAATAAGGTATCGAAGCTTAATATACCAATTTTACCTAAAAATAAAATTGTTATTAAGCGTACTTACCTTATTCCAAGCCTATTTAAATACCTGTCTGCTTAATATGAGTTGATTTCAGATAAATCTTAAGCTTATTCTCTTTCAGATTTTAGCAACATTTAAACTTATTTTATTTCACCTATTGCATCATAAACATTCTAACATTTATTATATGCATACGGTGTAAAATCATGCTTACAATGATATATTAAATTGAGTCACAATGAGGGCAGTCGAGCACATTGCTCACTCCATTGCTGGGCTAGCGGATTAAAATCGGATCTGACGTCACGGTGGGGTGATTTTTTTGCCGTACCGGAACCGGAATCATGTTGTCGCTCTCAATTTATAGACTTGGAATAAGGTAAGTACGCTTAATAACAATTTTATTTTTAGGTAAAATTGGTATATTAATGTTTATTCATGACCTACCTAATACTTATTTCATGTTACAGTCACGTTATATCACATTCACTGTAAAGTCTATTATTCCTCGTGCAAGTCCGGTCAGGTTTTATTGAAATTGGCGGCTATTCCACTAAAACTTTTCACGAACTTTTTGGGAATCAGTTCAAAATAATGATGTTATAAGTTTAAAATATTTTTTGTACGAGTTTAATAGTTTTGAGATTCTCATAATCGACTAAGTAGCTATTTATTATATTACAGTCGAAGGCAACTCGAAATGGTTAGTATAAATATACACACTGCCGCAGTCCGCGTTAGGGTGTACGTGGCCAAATAGTATAGTAACTATACCAAAATGAGTCAGGCACTCAGGCCTCCACCTTATGTCCTCCCAAAAAATAAAAAGTGTGTTGCCCTCTCTGTTTATATGCTTAGCGGACACACTGCTGCCGTGTCTAACGAGATTAATGAGCCATAAAAAGAAAACCGTTGAAATAAAATGAACTAAATGTAGGTAGTACAACATTCATAAAATTTATATCTATAAAAAAATAACAAAACATGTCACCTAATTAACCTATAACTTTGATATAACATCAGCATCATTTAAAAAATCACATATTACTTGGGCAAATCGTTCTGGATTCGTCATGTGGACATCGTGAGAACCCTCAACTTCGATAACTTTGAAATTATCTACATTCACTTCTAAGTCCGATATAAGTTTCTGTGCTGCTTTCATCTCTTTCTCATTAGCTTTCCCGCCTCCACTGGCCGATATGAGGATGCTCGGAGGAGTGTTCTTTGAGAAAATTTTGTAGTAATAATCTACTGGGAAATTTTGGTGGGCAGGGTATTTCAGACGACTATCCCAGGATAACCTGAAAGTGTTAGATTTATTTCATTCACTTTGTCACTATTACAGTACCTACCTACTTACCTACTGGAAAAAAATATTATAAGCTTTTTTTAAGTTGGATAGATACTTTTTGGAGCTATTTTTAATCTGTTGACTCGCGACATTAACCTGTCAAACAACTCGTCAACTCGCGCAGTTTTCAAAATTTCAAAATTCGCGCCCAATTTTCCAGTAAATGTCATCGTCCCGATTGTCCCATTTGAGACTGAATCCCCGATTGTCCCATTTGAGACTGAAACCCCGATTGTCCCAAGAAAGAACTGACAGGTTAATCAAATCAAATCATTTATTTATTTCCTAGAATATGGTACATTTAAGATAGTCTTGTCATTGAGCTCTGCATATTCTACCAACAATGGTGTAGAAATATTAAATACATTATTAACCACTAAGGTGGAAAACAAACATTATGGCACAACCATAGATTAAGTATAAGTCCTCGCGCCGCTCGGACTAGATTGGGACTAGATACCATCGACATACTTGAAAAATGCGGCAACAAAGACGCCTAAATCGAACCGAGCCCAGTCTCTTTGCAAGAAATGACACCATTCCGTTGTCGCGACACAATTATACGACTAGCATCCTTGCAAATATACACATAAATATTGAGTTGACGCATTTTCGGAGCTGTCACGGAAAGGGAGCGCTCCACCTACGAAGGAGCGGCGCGACGTTTTATTAATCTATGGGCACAACTGTGAGCAACCTTATTCTTCAACACTTACCTATACTGGTCTTCACCAATTTCAATCAGGTTCCTGGACAATATTATGTCTGCTTGTTCCTCTGTCAGTCCCCTGGCTCTCATAACAGCAGATATTGCTTTTGCTTTACTGTACACTTTTCCCTCACTCGTAACCTTAGAGTAATTACTGTAATATTCGTCATAATATTTGCTGTAAAATTCCTGTAAATCATGGACTTGAAGGCGGGCAAGAGATGGTCCAGCGTCCAAGTGAACGAACTTCTGTATTCGTCCTGGATATATTACATTGTAAAATAAACCTAAAAATGGAAAACAGGTTATTATTGGACTTCTTAACATTTAAATAAGTTGATTGGGATTCCTTCATTTTTGTATAGTTTTATATAAGGCGATGATAGCTCAGTCGTAAGTGATGTCGAATACCGCGGCGAAGGTCGTGGGTTCGAATCCTACAATGAGCTTGAGCTTTCGGTGAAGGAAAACATTGTGAGGAAACCACAGCACAGTGGTAGGGTACTATGTGGTACTCGACTGGCTGGCTACCACCCTCAAGTTGAAAATCTGTCACCAAGCACCTGTTGGAGTGTTCCGGCAGTTGCACTTGAGAGCCAGTTGCCCTTAAGGCATTGTAATAAGGTGTACAACACGTTGGCAGGCCCCCTGGTATTGCTAATGTCTATAGGCGACGGTAGTCACATATCATCAGGTGACCCGCCTGCCTCGTTGTCACTAGTAACAATAAGCTAAGAGGAAGTGTAAATTGAATACCAAGCAATTTACAAGTAATTTTATATGTAATTCTTGAAATTGGTGTAATTCGTACCTTGATCACATCCCATAGAATGTCCAATATACACAAACTGCTCCCACTGTAAATGTTTCAGTGCCACTTCTACGGCATGAAGAAAATGAAAACGCATTAAAATTACACCTGAAAAAAAAAAATTTGGTTATGTTTAGGCCTTACGCAGGATATTTCTTTTAACACAACTATCTTTGTGGTATGGAAACTAATATACAAAGTAGCTTCCAAGGCGATGATAGCTCAGTGGTATTGACGTCGCATACCGCGGCGAAGCTCGTGGGTTCGAATCCTACAATGAGCTTAAGCTTTCGGTGAAGGAAAACATTGTGAGGAAACCATAGCACGGTGGTAGGGTACTTTGTAGTACTCAAGACTGAATTCTGAACCGGGTGGTAACTTCTGTAATTCAACCTTCATAAGTGCCCTTCTAGGGCCTAAACTGAATAAATGGTTTTGACTTTGATTTTGAAGTACTTTGAACTGGCTGGCTACCACCTTCAAGTTGAAAATCTGTCACCAAGCACCTATTGGTGTTCCGACAGCTGCACTTGAGAGCCAGTTCCCATCTAAGCTTACCACCTTCAGCCACATCATCACTTACCATGGTGAGGTTGTGGTCAAACACAAGCTTATACAGAATAAAAAAAAACAAACCTTTCTATGGGTGAAAGAATTTTCAAAGTATTTTTTGAGTTTATCCATTACAAACAATCATAAAAACTTACAAAAGATCACATAATAATTTCTCTTGATTATTTTAGATAAGCTATAGACGATGCATACATTACCCATAGGAAACGGATCTGACTTTCCATGTCCCGGCATATCCACACCAACATAATAGTAGTCATCTGGGAGCAGTTCCAGAAGCGGTATAAAGGTGGCAGCACTGTCCTGTCGACCGTGTACCAAGAGGATCGGATAGCCACCTGGGTTGCCCCATGATATTACTGTGAATTGTAAATTATGTATATATGTAGTATAGTAATGGATTATACCATCACATGAGGCAAAGGTGCTGAATCTGTTGTTTACAAACTAAACTAGGTTAATATCACTTACATATTTCTTTCTAATAAAATCTTAAGAATTCTAAGTCCAGAAGATAGCTCGTTTTCTACTTAAAATAGTCACCATATTTTTAAATTAAAAAAATCCTAAGGCTAATCTCTGATCCCATCTACCAACAAGAATTAAATCATGAACCAAATATGGTTAACTTCGCTGGATACCCACTCAAGTGTACATCGCTTGAGTTTAAACAGTGTTCTGAATGAAAGGTGTCGCATTAGTTCCTAAAGCTGAAAATAAAGGATATCTTACAAGCTATTCTTCCCCATGGCGCAGGTATAAACCACTCATTTAAAACTTTCTTCATTATTTATCAACACTACTACGTTTGGGAATTAAAAAAAAGACATTCATTATTTTTATTGACAGTCAGCTGATTGCGTCTAGGGTTGGGAAAACCTGCTTTAAATTAAAAACTCTTAATAATAACGATTAGTCAAAAAATAACTAATAACGATTAGTTATTTTTAAGCAGGCTTTAAAGAACTTTTTTTATCAAAACTGTATTCTTATATGGTACTTTAACGTGAAAGGAAACGTTTAAGTATACAAGTATAAAATATTTAATTTAAAAAATTGCGTGTGATTTTATCTATTTTGGGCTACTAGTGTATGGTTGTGACAGAATAGTTTATTGTTAACGTTTAACGTTAATTGTGTTTTAATATAATAATAGCCTAATAATAAGAAAATAAATGACACATAAACTAAAATGAACATGTTTTATTTAAATTACCTACTTACAAATGAGTATAGAAATATTTATACATTATCAGTTTCGTAAAAACAAAAGATTACTCTGCAACAGTTTACCTACTAGTCAAATCCTCGACAAAATAGGAACGCTTCTTTTTAAACCTACCTAGAATCGAGTTTTGGATGTCACCGCGCATGCTATACAGCTTACACGATGACAACAAAAGCTTAAAAAACTTTTATAACAAAATAAAATGCTAGAGTAAAAAAATTACAATTTTGATTTTGTTGATTCTTCTGTAATGTCATAGGTCCGATTAAGAAAATCTATTATTGAAGGTGCTAAAGCGTCCGGATTTGTTATGTGTATATCGTGTCCTCCCTCAAATTTCACAACAGAATAGTTCGAATTAAATTTTTCCAATTTTTGTATAATGTTTGAAGCAAATTTTTTTGCTGCTCGAATATTGCTATTTACCGATGCTTCGATGGTTAAAGTAGGAACTGAGTTCATTGATAGTATGTAGTAAAGTGTTTCTTCTGCAGGTATTGGTGCAGTATCAATTTTCTTCATCCTGGGCTCCCACGAAAGCCTATAATCAAAATCATCAATTAGTAAAAATACTTTCACATTTATAATATCAGTACCTATATTATAAATGTGAAAGTGTTTTTGTTCATTTATCTTTCTTTCACGTAGCAGCGGAGCAATGAATCGACGTGATTTCTGGTACCAGATAGTTTGAAATGTGACAAAGGCTACTTTTTATCACGGAGATATTGGTAAACTGCGAGCAGAACCTAGTCATAAATAGAGTTGAAGTGCACACAAAATTAATATAACCAATTCAACGTACCTACGTAATTACTTACTTATACATTTTATTCCCAACAGGTATTAAACTCCTAGACAGAATAATTTCAGCTTGTTCTTCTGATAAACTCCTACTTCTTACTAACAAATTTATCGCTTCGTCATATGTATAAAGCTTGGAACGGTTAGAATTCCACCTGAAATAATATTATTGTTTATACTAGGCAAAATTATATAATTAAATATGTTTTATTAGAATAAAATAATTTGCATTAACTTACTTTTGATAATTTCCATAGTACTCGTTATAAATATAATTAAACCAATATTTTGAACGGTTGCTCGCGAAGTAATACATAGACAATGGCGGAGCGGGATCCAGTTGTATCATTTTCGTTATTTTATTTGGAAATAAATGATTATAAAATATGCCTGAAACATATTTTTAGTACTTATACAGGGTGGTGACGACATAACGACATTAAATTAAAACACGATCATTACTAGTCAATCAAAATACTTTGTAATAATTAAATCGGGTATTACATCAACACACTAAAAACGAAATTTTCAAACAAACGAATTCCGAAAATAATCTAAACGAAACACAACACTCATTAATAATATTACCTACTGACCTCAAATGACCTGTAGGCACTACGGGCACAGTTTTAGGCAAAGACCGGCCGTCGCGGTTCCTTTGTAGGTGTATTGTTTCATTCATGCAAGCAGGCATCGACGCCCGTGCACCGCACTAATAAGGATTTTAACGCTATGGTTATAAGGTCTAAACTTAATCAACCGACGATTTCTGAGCCGCACATTTTATTTGGTATTGTTTTACGCATGTACGTAAATCTAAATTTTGTTCCGACTAGCTAGGTGAATGACTAATAAAGTAGCCTTGCGGAATCGTTATGTATTCACAGCATGTGTTAAAATGATTAAAGTGAAAATAATTTCCTGTGGCTATACTGTTCAATGTAATTTGATGAAACTTGGTGAACTAACTACTAACGCGATACCCAATATATGGTTTAAATTAATGTCGTTATGTCGTCACCACCCTGTATAACTATAATCAACATCTATTATTTAAAGTTAATTTTTGCAGTCTTGCAACATAAATACAAACCTATCATGCATCCCATTGAATGTGCCAAATAAATAAACTTCTCCCATTTCATATGTTCTACAACTTTACGAATTGCTTCAATTATGTTTAATGATGATATCACAAGTCCGGGTGGAAATGGATCTGATTTACCATGACCTGAAAAAAATAACAATACATAAGTCAAATAAAATCCCAAAATAGTGCCTTATGCTTAAAATAGCTTAAATTACTGACCTGGCATATCGAATGCAACATAATAATAATCATCAGGCAACTGGGGCCCGATTGTGTAACTTTACTGAAACATTGCAATACGAATCCACTGATGAGGACTGAAATATACTTCTATCGATAATTTGCGATTGCGTAACTTAGGTTGCAGTGATCCTCATCGACAACTTGCGGAGTGAAGTTGCTGCAAGTCATAAGCTTATCCGACCAATTTAAAAAGTACTTTTTATGTATGAAATTTCTCAAAACGAAATGCATTTTATAATCAACCGTATAATATATGAATTTATGTGATTGCAATCGTCATTTTTATATACTTAGGTACCTACCTACCTATAGTTATTTGTTTTTATTGAAGTCAAATTGTATTTGCTAGTAATTTCACGCATTTTTGTTGGCTTTAAAATAGCTTTAGTACCTAATTGCGAAAGTGAGAACCAATACCTATTGATGTGAAATGAATTCATGAATTACATTGTAGGTGTGTGAGTGACTCATGGTGGGACTCCTGCTATTTCTATTAGTGTTATTCTGTTTCAACCATCCCATACAACATGCACAAATAGGTCCTTCTATGTCATGATATGTACAAGTAAGTTTTACAAAATATCTTATATTTTAACTACTAATTACCATTATATTATCCTAACATAAAGTGTGGATATGTTTGTTACTGAAATCATTATATTAATTGAATGGATAATGATAAAATTTATTCAGATATAGAGTACATTTTGGAGTGGTTAGTTTGTACACAAAAAACCTATTAAAGTGTAATAAAAGCAATTTAAATTATTGATTCTATTTCATATATGTATTTTTGATACTAATCCTATATGACTACCGAGGATTAATGTGAAGATGTTTGTTACTCTTTCAAGCAAAAACTATTGAAAGGATTTAGATAAAACTTGACACACAGGTAGATCATATTATCCTGTAAAAACTGGATACTTTTTACTGGAAAAAGATAAAATGCCCTAGTTTGCATTATAATATTGTTTAATTATTAGCTTATTTAACTTTTCATGTGTTTCAGGTACACAAAAAAAATTGAGGGACCAATGGAATATGTGGTTGCTTATGAAATCAATTCTGTTTCTGGGCCAAGTAAGTACGTACATACTTATTAATATTTTATAATTTATATCACCCTATAAACATTGTAATGTGCATATTAAGAGTATTAATAGGTATTTGCCACCTAACACTTCAGTACTAAAATAGTAGTATCCTTTGTCAATAAAGATGTTTTTTGCAGATCATGGTAATAATGAGCCACACTGGGCATATGAGATAAAAAAGAGATGCATCACAGCCGAGCTACTTTTGGACAAAGATTTTCATGCTTGACACAGATTGTCTGCTCACAAGCAGAAGTTGGCAGCTTTACATCAACCTATTTTGGAGCTCTTTAAAATCATTGTACTTGAAATATTGTCCTTAAGTCATACTATTACTTTTTAAAAATATCTATATAACTAGCTGTCCTCCGCGGTTTCACCCACGTTCCCGTGGAATCTTATCTTTTGTCGGGATAAAAATATCTGCCTATGTTACTCAGGGATAATGTAGCTTTCTAATGTTGAAAGAATTTTTTACATTGGTCAAATAGTTTTTGAGTCAGATCGTAACAAACAAAAAAAAATCTAATCTTTGTAATTGACACTTCACTGTAGCTTGTTTATACTGATACCTAAGATATATTTTCTGTGTCCATTTATTACATTGGGTAGGTATAAAGTATTTATTTTATAAGGAGCAATAAATTATTAACAACAAATACTGAAACATATATTTTTATTAATTCTCCTTTTCTGCCCACTCTGTACAAGCATATTTTTCATGTCAGATTCAGCATTGCCACCAAATTCTAAATTATGCTGACTTTGTTGGATAGCTTGTTGATCAGCGTCAGTGAGTTGAGGTACTGGAATGTTGTATGGATTAGCTTTGTTTCAAAATGCATATGGCATTCACTATTTTCTCAACCTTGGTAGGGTTATTATAGTCAAGTATGCACCAACGAACGCCGCCAAGGAATTCCATGCTTATCCATAAAACTGAAACATAGTAAAATTTTATTATGAAAATACCAGAGACATTCCTTGACACAAGGCTATCTAACTTATATAGATAATAAAAATATGTTCAACCTGCAGTTTCATCTGCATTATCTACTAGGATAAAAGAATCTAACTGTCTATCTCTAGAATCCAAATTATAGTCACTCTGTAAATTATTAACAAAATTTTAAACATCTACAAAAATAGCAAGTTTAAAGGATAAAGTAAATGTTATATTATTATAATTACATACAAAATTGTTTGTACTACCATTAGCATCTCTCTTTTTTCCATTCCCTTCTCTCCATTTGTGATGGAAATTTAATAAACTTGTTAAGAATTTCCTGGGAATTCAGTGCATTGGTGACAACATCAAGGCAAATTGATTGGCTGGTGGAGACATAGGTATTGTACAGATAGGTAACATCTACCACACCGTTGGTATTACCCAGCTGTAATGTAAGTACATAAGAAATCATTTACTAATGGATCGTAAAATACAAAGAAATATTCGTAAAGGCAGAAATGTGTGCAGACTTCTGGGTATGGAACTTACTTTGAGTTCATGGTGAATGGGAGTGGATCGCCTGCCGGTTGGAAGATTTGGAATTACTTCCCGACACAATTCTTCAAAGGCGTCATTCAGCCTAAACTGCGCAACCGAACTCATTCCTATTGGGCAGCCACAGTGGGTTACTGAAGTCTCGCTACATACACGTCTCACAATTTAATAGTTTTATTGTTTTTGGGACGTTCCTCATCCACGTTCCTTCATAACAACGTAAGATTAACTTCGAACTAAAACAACATTGGTCATCAATAATAATAGTTGATATACTTATAATAAAAGACGTAATCGCATACCTATATCTATATTAACTTTCAAATCACTGATTATGAATGGATAATCAACATAAACTCAATAAAAAACAACCTTTATTGCTTGATGAAACAACGCAAGACTTGTTTCAATGAACAATTGAAGTTCTTGAAATACCAAGCTGTCATTTAGATTGAAGTCGAGTTACGTGATCGCATTTTACGTTTATCGATAGAAATCGTTATACCTAAAATGGTTGAGGTTGCAATGGCATTTGTGATACAATCACTGCTGTCAAAATGGACTTACGCAATCGCAAATCCGCCATTTTATTCGGTTTCAAGTGACTTCAATGATAATTTGATTGTATCAAGAGATACGCAATAGCCCTTCTGATCTACTAATAATATGAAAGTTGCAGCGCTATCCATATATCCGTGTAATAGTAAAACAGGTGTATTTGATGGATCGCCCCATGTTATAACTGAAAATAAAGAAAGAGTTATTCACTGCTTCGGTACATCCCTATAACACACATACACATTTTTTTAGGGTTTTGGCTTGGTATCTAGACCTTTAAGCCATTCTTTTATTTTAAATATCTGTGTATGTTAAAGTCACGTTTTATTGTCACATTCACTGCAAACTCTAGTCCTCATCCGTATATTTCCTTTCAGTCAGGCTTTAGTGAAATTGGTGGCTGTTCCACTAAAACATTCACGGACTTTTTGGGACAACCTGAAAAGTCACGATACACGCTTTCATTTCACTTCATTTCACTTCGACAAAAAGCATCCGATATTATTTAATAAAACTCAAAATACACCAATTTAATGAAAATATAATGAAAACGCAACGTCACTTCGCAAATTCCCGCCAAAAAGTCCAGAGTAATATTAGCGGTCGGATCGGAGCTGTCATCTGTGCGAGTGAGTGTCTTACCTACCTATAAGTATAACTCAAAGAGTATAGTAACTATTAAAACGTAGTGATTATATACTCTTTGGTAACTATACCAAAGTATAACTATATTGACTTACACGTAGTGTTTTTATCCTCTTTGTATAACAATACAAGCCTCCAGAATTTAGGTTCTTATAATTTAGTTACTTACAACATATAATAGGTAGTCTAATGCGAATTAATAAATAAGTGATGTGTACTCACTTGCTATTTTTCCCCATAGTGCATCGACATTTAATTCTTTCACCACTTTTTTTGTCATTATCACATTCAAATGTAATTTATCTTACTCAGACAATACAATAATACTTATTTATAAGTTTATGTCGCCCTCGCAATAACTGTAACTATTTAAATATCATTTTTTGACTATTAAGTAGGTATATTGTTTTCAAATTAACACTAGCAAATTATTGCTAACTAATTCGCAATCGGTGCAAAAGTCCATTGATGAATAAATATGTCTTCTCAATCTGTTGACTCATCGTTAGTGATGAGTGAGTTGCTATGTCGATGTCGATAAAATTAAAGCCGATCAATGTTCGTTAATAATAATGGATAGCATTATTATTATTTACTATTACTAAACAGGTTTTTAGTTGAGTTAAATATGGTGGATATACCATGGAATATTCTAGGTCGCTTTTTAAGGAAACGGTTCCACCAACTCTGCTTTGGAGTTCGAAGTATCAAAATGGCACTTTCATGGAACGTGCATTCGTTTGCTCACCTTGCCTGTCGTGGCCAAAGTAGCTACAAAAAAAAAACAGGTAATCGCGATATGTCCACACTTAATGGATGCGGGTAGTGCAAGACCGGCCATCGTGGAGATCCTTGGAGGAGGCCTTTGTCCAGGAGTGGACGTCTTCCGGCTGACATGATGACGATTCAATACCTCTCAAGATTTGTCGCTGACCGAAAATAAGCATATCTAAACTTCTTTACATAGTATAAAGTCGCTTCCGCTGTCAAAGTCAAAGTCAAAGTCAAAACCATTTATTCAGTTTAGGCCCTAGAAGGGCACTTATGAAGGTCGAATTACAGAAGTTACCACCGGTTCGGAAGTCAGCCTTCAACTGAGAAGAACCGGCAAGAAACTCAGCAAGGTTACATTTTTTAAATATTTTTGGACCATCTGACTATATTGGCTTTTTTTTTCAAATGTTTAACAATTTTATTCTTAAAGTAATACAAAAATACATAAAAAATTATAACCCGCATTAGTTACCTACATAGTAAACTAAAACAAAAAATACCAAGCTAATAACAGCGTATTAAAAAAAAAATGGTAATTAACAGTAAAAAAAAAAAAACAATGTGTAGGTACTTGTACAGAGTGCAGCTACCTCCAGACATCTTTATCCTCAATATATTGGGCTACCTTGTAATAAGCTTTTTCTTTCAAAACTTTTTTTATGTACGATTTGAATCTAGAATCAGTCATCTTGGTAACAGATGCTGGTAATTTATTATAAAAGCGAACACTATTCCCAAGAAATGACTTTTTAACTCTAGCTAATCTAAAATACGGAACAACTAATTTATCTTTTTGTCTTGTATTGAAACTATGAATCTCTACATTTGATTTATACAAATCTACATTTTTTCGAATGAACATAATATTTTCATATATATACAGTGAAGGTAAAGTCATTACGTTTATTTCCTTAAATATTTCCTTTAATGATTCACGTGGACCCATATTGTAGATTGCACGAATGGCTCTTTTTTGTAATACAAAAATTGTTTCAATATCTGCAGCAGCTCCCCACAGTAAAACGCAATATGATAAAAGACTATGGAAATATGCAAAATAAACTAATCTGGCCGTCTCAACATTCGTCAATTGTCTAATTTTTTTAACAGCAAATACAGCAGAACTCAATTTACTAGCTAAAGATTGTACATGAGAACCCCACTGTAGTTTAATATCAAGTGTTATACCCAAAAATACAGTTTTATCAACTAGTCCCAGGCTGCTGTCATCTATTAATACCCTACTGTCTACTTGCGGTACGTTTGGAAGAGCGAATCTTAAACATTTTGTTTTCTTTGAGTTTAATAAAAGATTATTTACAGCAAACCATTTAGAAACTATTGACAAAGTATCATTTACTCTAGTAAGTTCTTTGTCTTTTCTATCTACTTTAAAAATGAATGAAGTATCGTCAGCAAACAAGACTACATCTGAGAGACCATTTACGACCGACGGTAAGTCATTAATATATACTAGAAATAGAAATGGCCCAAGTATGGAACCTTGAGGTACCCCCATTTTGACTACAGAACCATTGGACGTTGTACCTTCAACTCGTACCTTTTGTTGGCGATTAGTTAAATAAGACAAAACAAGTTCATGAGCAGTTCCACGAATACCATAATAATTAAGCTTTAGGAGCAGAGTACGGTGGTCAACGCAGTCAAACGCCTTTGATAGATCACAAAAAATGCCTATGGCATCCTGTGAGTTTTCCCAGGCTTCATAGATGTGCTTCAATAATTTTGCTGCCGCATCTGATGTAGATCTCCCCTTCGTGAAACCGAACTGATGACCATGCAGTATCTCACAACTATTGAAATGACCTAACATTTGATTGAGCAACAGTTTTTCAAAGATTTTACTAAGTGCAGGAAGCACAGATACCGGTCTATAATCAGAAGGATTATCTTTACAGCCTGATTTAAATATTGGAACTATTTTACTATACTTCATTAGGTCAGGAAAAGAACCCTGATCAATACATTCATTGAAAATATCCGATAAAATAGGTGCAATTACTGTTATTATTGATTTTAAAATCGTTACTGACAATCCCCATAAGTCTTCTGTATTTTTTAAGTTAAGGCTATTAAATAATTTTAAAATATCACTAGAAGTGACGTGACAAAATTTAAAACTGGGAAAAGATTTTTGAATATGTTGCCTAAGAAGTGCTTCAGCCGCTTCGGGACACGAGTTAAGGCTTTTAGTGGTTTCCTCTGGTATACTTGTGAAGAAATCTTCAAAAGCAGTGGCTACTTCCAACTTATCTGACACAATTTTATCATTAATTTTTAACGTGAGCTGCTCGTTTTTATTGTTAATTTTACCAGATTCCGTATTTATGACATTCCAAACTGCCTTGATTTTATTGGTAGCCTTACCTATTTTATTACTTAAGTATATTGATTTTGCCTGATGACATACTAATTTAAATAATTTTGAATAATTTCTAACATATTTATGGAATGCCTCGTCACGAGTGAATGATCTTAAATGATAAATTTCATACAACTTATCTCTGCTTTTCCGAATTCCTTTAGTGGCCCAATCACTAAACTCTAATTTACCGTTTACCTTCACTTTTTTGATAGGACAGGTTTTATTTAGTTCATCGCAAATACTAGTTAATAAATTTCCATATAAAACATTGGGCTCATTACTATTTTTTGTCTTACAGTTTAATCTGAACTCTAAGTTATTTTTTAAGTTATCTAATCGCACCTTTGTAATAGGTCGAATTTCCTTTACTTTCTTAGAAACATTTAGTTCATAGGGTAATTTTACTATTTGAGCCATATGATCAGAGCGAACACCACTTATAATTGATTTACCTAATATACTGCTATTACTTATTATATTATCTATGCAAGTAGACGAAGTGGGTGTTGACCGTGTTGGCTCATTGAACAACAAATCTAAGTTAAATGATTTTAATAAAGCAATAAAGTTACATTTTTCATTTGAGTTGGTTAGAATATCAATATTAAAATCTCCACATAAAACTATGGACTTCTGAGAATTAAATAATTTGTGGAGAATATTTTCCATTATATTAAAGAAAAGTGTTAAATTTGATGCTGGAGGTCTATACACACAAACAATTATGTAGCTATCCAACTCTGCACAAGACACCTCACAAACGCGCTCAACCGAGAGACTACAAATATCTTTCCGTTCTTTGAATTTAATATTATTATTCAAAAGAATAATTGAGCCACCGCCTACAGCGGATAATCTGTTGAATACACTGGCTACTACAAAGTTTTTAATATTAAAAAGCATAGTTTCTGGTTTGAGCCATGTCTCCGTAAAACATAAAATATCTAGATTAATTTTATCTAATAATAAATCAATATCAAGAATTTTGCCAAAGAAGCGATTAATATTCTGGTGAATTAGTACAATGGAACTACTAGGCTTCTCTGTTGTCGAAACTAACCGTTTAAATTATTATTTATATTAATGGAAATTGTATTATTAATTAATACTGTACCATTCCTTAACCTATTAATATTATATGCTACAAGGGTAGCAAGCTGCCTGTTCGCTTAGATCTTTTAAACTACTCAACGGATTTTAATGTAGTTTTCAATAGATAGAGTGATTCAAGAGGAAGGTTTATATGTATTGTATAAACCTTCCTATAGATTATAATACATACATATTATAGTACAGAAATACATGTTATCGCTCAGCGAAGCGGGCTAGTATACCTATTATAAAGAGAAAAGATAAGATTTTTTGTATGTTGGATATCTCGGAGAAGGTCATGGGTTTGAATCCTACAATGAGCTTGAGCTTTCGGTGAAGGAAAACGTCGTGAGGAAACCACAGCACGGTGATAGGGTACTTTGTAGTACTCGACTGGCTGGCTGCCACCTTGAAGTTGAAAATCTGTCGCCAAGCACCTGTTGGTGTGTTCCGGCAGTTGCACTTGAGAGCCAGTTGCCCTTGCCCTTAAGGCATTGTAATAAGGTGTACAACACGTTGGCAGGCCCCCTGGTATTGCTAATGTCTATAGGCGACTGTAGTCACTTACCATCAGGTGACCCGCCTGCCTCGTTGTCACTTGTGACATAAAAATTATCAGCGAGTCATTATTTATATTTTATTTTAACTCTATGCGGGTGAAACCGCGGGGCTGAAAGCTAGTCAATAAATTAGGCATCGACAAATATTCTTGTTCTTGACTGTGAAGGAATCCCATCAGATTTTAGCGTATTCCCACACACACTCTTCATTTTCATCTATCACACAAACACACATATAAAATTGTCTTTGCTTGCATAAACATAATATAAACATATTTAAAAAACATTATTATTCATAATATGATTATTATATAAATTATGTTTACATAATTACATACAACGGATACCTATTCACTGCTATTAGTCATAAATTACACCAAAACTAAAAGATGAATCGATATCGAAAATTAATAAAACTTCGATCATCACTACGCTTTCGTAATCTAATCAAGGTTTGTAGGTCCACCATTCTTACTCACGTCGCAACACTAGTTGCTTTTTATCTATGTGAACATCTTCATTGTACCACGTCAAACCGGTTGTATAGAAGGGGTTCTCGATTATCTTTTATTGTTTTAAAGTGCTATTCTATTTATGATAAATTATTAAGTTCTATAATTAAAATAATAAGAAAAATAAATTGATTTTTAACGAAACTCTTTTTCGGAATACTTATTTGGAGTTTGAACTAAACCGTCAAAATAAGTTATTATTTTCGACATTAAAATTAATATAGCGGAATATCCTAAAACTTTAAAAACTTTGGGACAATGTAACTTATAACCTTCAAAAATTTCCGTCGATGACTACCATTTGCAAATAAAAAATAATCATGATTAACTATGCTGCTAGTGAAGTGCACTGTTTTTACTAATCTTATAACTTACATACTATTAGTCGATTAATAGGACATCTCTACAATTTGCTTATAAAATGTGTACCTAAGGGACTTTTTGGCGGGAACTTGCGAAGAGACGTTGTGTTTTCGTTTTATTTTCATTAAATTCGTGTATTTTGAGTTTTATTGAATAATTTCGGTGGTGTTTTGTCCAATAAAGATCAATCTAAGTGCACAAGTGAAGTGAAATTAAATGAAAGCATGTATGGTGACTTTCCAGGTTGTCCCAAGAAGTCCGTGAAAAGTTTTAGTGGAATAGCCGCCAAAACTAAAACTAGACTGGACTTGTACGGACGAGGACTCGAATTTACAGTGAAAGTGACAATAAAACGTGACTATAACATAAACAAGGAATATTTAAAAATTAAGAAATGGCTTAAAGGTCTAGATACCAAGCCAAAAACCTTAAAAAAAAAGTGTACCTAAAGTCGGATTTTTTATTTGCTGGAGTTTGTTACTTGCAGCCTCATTGAGCCCAATTGAGCCAAGCACTGGTGTGTTCAGTCAGTTGCACTCGAGAGTCGGTTCTCTTCTAGACTTTGTGTGCTTACCACCTACCTCATCATCAATGGCATCGCCAAGGGGAGGCAGGTATGGTCAAACGCAATACAATGAAAGAAAAAAAAAACCTGTGGCATTCGGGGACTGCCGCGGTAAAGCTATTGCATATCATTATACACGTCTATATACTTTCTCACATATCTTGTACGAGCTCTTAAGCGAACGCTCGGCCGAGCTACATGGTAGGCGGAGTTCGTCCGATTTCGGAGCAGCTCGTCTCGATCCGTCGGCCGAGCTACATGGTAGGGGGTGTTAGGTTTTTTTTCGTTACGGAATTTCTTGATTCGGTCTCCGCGCTCAAAGCCCGCAATAAAAGCTATGCAATAGCTTAAATGTGGTCGTATTGTACTGTGCAGATTGTTTTGTTTTGTTACGGTAGGTGGCATACGACCACGGTTATTTCAAATCAGAATATTTTCTTGTTTCACACTTTTTAGAGCGTGATTTTTCAGTAGTCGTGTTTTTTATTTTTTATTTAAAGTATTTTGGGCTTTTTGCAAAGCCACATCACATAGGCCCCAAATCGCTGCCCGATGGAAGCGTCCCAAGAAAACTGACGGCATTGCCGCGCTGAATGGCAATATCAATTCTTTGGGCAAAGTACATGCCAGCCTTCTTGTCACGAGAGGTCTCAATAAGACGAAACCCTAGGTTCCCAAGGTCCTAGGTTCAACCACAAACGCCGAAAATATAGTCCTTTGTAGATGAGCATATTTGCGACGTTTGAGGCACTCCTGTTTTGCAGCGCCGGCGGCTACAGACGTGTCTGGATGGGAGATGAGATGGCGCGAGGGTGTCGACGCATGTAGCGTCCCACACCAACAATTTAACTAGATATAAAAAAAAAAAACTTTTTTAAAAACAAGCTTTTGATTCAGAGTGACATCACTTTATTTTTTGAGTTATTCTCAGCAAACCCTTTCATTTGACACCCATATTGTAGGATTGCGTTAAAAAATAATATTCCGCTATCTTAGGTGTTCCACCATGTTGGATTTAGAATGACGTCACGTCAGCTAACCATGCATTGTCATCCAAACTAAACGTGTGTACAAAATTTCAGCTCAATCGGTTATAATAAACACATCACATTACAATTTCGACTTTGTATATTGAAATAAAAAATATTTTTTGACGAGACATAATAGCACATAATCTAGATTTATAAAATTATTACTATCATTTACATTTAATATTGCGCTCCAAATATCACTTTCCGATGATTTTCCTAGTGGTATCTCTCTGCCGAGTAAATCCTGCAAGTTTAATAGACCCGCAATATATTTTTTATCTATGGTTATTTTATTTTCGCCGATATCGTGTTTTGCTTCGGATTCCCCTATTTCTTTGATGAAATATGTTGATCTGAAATAAAAATAAACACTTGTGAAAAAATACGACTTTGGCTGAAATCATCGGTAGTACCATGACATGATTACCATTGTACCACCGTGTTTTATTTACATATTTTTTTTGCGGAAATGTAAACTTAGTATCAAGTAAGAAACTGTCACATTTTTTTTATGTCAGATTTTTGACAGGAGTAACATCAACTCTTATGGCGGTTCAACTTTACCTATATGTTGTTTTTCTGTCAAATGTCACTTTTGTCCCATATATTCTGACGTCCTTTGACATAAACATAAAGACGAGTTTTATGTACAGATGTGTTGGTAAGGTACTTTTGGTACTTTTACAATCGAATATGACTGACTGACGCCTTTTTGCGCTTTGACAAATATACTTTCACATGAGAGTTACGTTCGGTGACGATGACACGACTTTCACGCTTCTTGTTCAATTCAAAAACAAAACACGTCTGGTGACGATGATTTTTATTCACCCAAAAAGTGCTCATCGCGCCTAAAGAAGATTTCACTTCAAAAAAACAAAAAAAAAATGGTAGCTATCCGAGTCGAGTCGAGTACAATACAAGTATCCTTCTGTCGACTGTGGTTTTCTTGTGATACTGTCATCAGCATCACTGAACTATCATCTCATCGCCTTATAAAAACTAGTCGTTTAACCTGTCAGTTCTTTCTTGGGACAATCGGGGTTTCAGAGTCCGCACCACTTGGTTCTCAAATGGGACAATCGGGACGATGACATTTACTTGAAAATTGGGCGCGAATTTTGATTTTTTTAAAACTGTGCGCGAGTTGACGAGTTTTTTGACAGGTTAATCTCGCGAGTCAACAGATTAAAAATGCTCACATACCTTTCTCTGTAACATCTAACGAAATTGAGCACCCAGACGTCAAAATCCGTGTACAGACCGTGTAAAGCAGATGCATTATTTCTCGAAGATTCTGGAAAAGAAAAATCATTACAAATTACTGTTTTCCCCTAATTAAAACAAACGAGTTCTTTCTTTATTTTGTTTTATACACATGTATCAACCAGATAAGTTATCAACCACTCCTGATGGTAAGTGACTACCGCCTATAGACATTAGCAATACCAGGGGGATTGCCAATGTGTTGTACACCTTATTACAATGCCTCAAAGGCGATGATAGCTCAGTGGTAGTGACGCCGGATACTGCGGCGAAGGTCGTGGGTTCAAATCCTACAATGAGCTTGAGCTTTCGGTGAAGGAAAACATCGTGAGGAAACCATAGCACGGTGGTAGGGTACTTTGTAGTACCCGACTGGCTGGCAACCACCCTCAAGTTGAAAATCTGACGCCAAGCACTTATCGGGGTGTTCCGACAGCTGCACTTGAGGGCCAGTTCCCATCTAGGCTTTGTGTGCTTACCACCTTCGGCCACATCATCACTTAACATAGTGAGATTGCGGTCAAACACAGCTTATCCAACAGTAAAAAAAAAAACTATTGACTCTCAAGTGCAATTGCCGGAACACACCAACAGGCGCTTGGAGGCTGATGTTCAACTTGAGGGTGGTAGCCAACTTTGAAGTAGGCTGACCAGCTACTTTGAAGTTCAAAGTACCCTACCACCGTGTTGTGGTTTCCTCACGATGTTTTCCTACATTGAAAGCTCAAGTTTATTGTAGGACTCGAACCCGCGAACTTCACTGCGGTATCCATGGCATTTTTGGGGTATTTTTGATGATCGAATGTTGTGTAACCGACCTTTTTACTCTTATATAATATTTTTGTGGTCGAGCTGCAAAAGTTGTCACCCTTGCAGTGGGCTGACCACAACTGAGCATTTTATGTTTTTAATCAATTAGTACCTACATACAAGCTTTGAGCTGTGACCAAAGAGTATATAATGAATAATCACTACGCTGTGACCGGCATGCGTTTATTTTCCTCTTTTAGATTTGATTATTAAACCAGCCTAATACTCAAAGCTTTTTAGATACCTTCGCGGGCATACGCAACTCATCTCACCTAAGTTTTGTAGCGACATCTATCTACAAATAGATATAGTTGGCACGACTCCTAGATAGATGGCGCTCCAATAATCTACTTTTCTATGCGATACTGCATATACCTATACAAGCTTCCAACATCTACAGTTGGATCGCGGTCTCCAGCCACGATGACTTAGCCTAGCGGAAGACCTTCCCTTTTCAACGGAGGAGTCTAACACCTCGCTCCTCCATAGTTTGATCGCAATCGGATAAACGGCATGGCATCGCATATAATACGAACAAACAGACAAACATAGATTTATATACAGAATGTCCGGTAAGTACCTAGTACTAAAAACACAAGGGGGAGTAAATTTGACACCATTTTCAAGATCCGAAATATCTCGAAATAATTTTCGTATAGGTATTTGGTAGGTGACCCGCCCGACATATCGCCTCCGGACATCCAGTATATCAGATGATGCAGCCGTTTGGTATACACTGTGGTTATCGGAAGACCGCAAAAAGCAAGGAAAATAATAGCTTTTTATTTGTATTCTGAATAAGCTTGTGTTTGACCACAATCTCACCATGGTAAGTGATGATGTGGCCGATGGTTTACGCACACAAAGCCTAGATGGAGACTGGCTCTCAAGTGTAGCTATCGGAACACACTGATAGGTGCTTGGCGACAGATTTTCAACTTGAGGGTGGTAGCCAGCCAGTCGGGTAGATACTACAAAGTACTCTACCACCGTGCTATGGTTTCCTCACGATGTTTTCCTTCACCGAAAGCTCAAGCTCATTATAGGATTCGAACCCGATCTGAGCTATCATCGCCATAAGCTTAGCAGTTACTTATGTTTGAATCAGGATTGAGATGAGAGAGGTGCCAATTTGGATCAGGTAGGTAGGAATGTACTCATAGTCTATCATTAATTTTTTGTTTATTGACAACAAATAACAATAAACAAAGCTGACAACAGCGGTAAAGACGCCGCAAACCTTTATTTGTAAACAAATAAACATTTAAATACACAACTGGCATACCTAATTTGAATATTTACCAACCCACGTTAAAATACCTCTAGTATAAATAGTGATGTACCTATATTGTAGTGCTGACAAGATATCGATATTACTTATTTTTATCTTGTCAGATAGGTGGACTTTCTAGCTTTCTAACTACGACTTAGAAGAAAATACATAGTTTAGTTAAAAATAAAAAATTTATAATCCAAAAGGTAAGGTTCTCATTTAAAAACAAACTAAAGTGCGTTAGTTTTTGAGATTATGTACTAACATAATCTTTCTCTATTTCCGATTTTTATCGATATTTTTTTATCTTACATCCGCACATTTCGTTTGAACCAGTTAAGAAAATATACATTGTAAATAGGTAAAAAAAAGAGAAGGCCTGACACATTGACTCATCAACGCCCAGCCGAAACCAAGAAATATGATATTTTCCCAGGACGTGTTGTTTTTAAGAATTACACAAGGAATAGAAATGAAGTAGGTAAATAAAAACAATAGGTATTTATTAGATTAAAAAAACCCATAGCCTTACTTAAATAGATACATCCGTTCCCTCCCTAAACTAATCTTATCAGAAATCATCTCGAATCGTAAGAGATTAACATAACAAACGTGACTAGAATAACAAATAGGAAATTCAGACTGCGGATTGCATTGCATTAGGTACAACAACTGCAAATGATGCAACTCTGGCAACATTCGTAGCACGCTCTGGTACTATGGCACACTATGGCCACAGTAATACTGTGCTCTGGCACTGACATTTGCACTTGAGATTAAATTAATCGAATACTAATTTGACGTGGGCCGGTTGGCGTGGTTGGTTAACACACTGCCTATCACGCCGCAGGTCGTAGGTTCGATTCCCATCCAGGACAGACATTTGTGTGCATGAACATGTCTGTTTGTCCTGAGTCTGGGTGTAATTATCTATATAAGTATGTATTTACAAAAAAAAATAGTATAAATTATGTAGTATATCAGTCATCTGATTTCCATAGTACAAGCTCTGCTCAGTTTGGGATCAGATAGCCGTGTGTGAAAAACAGAAATCCGGGCCTGAGAATGGGAAAAGTATGAATTGCAGATACAGTCAAGCGCAAATGATGCTTTCAACTTATTTGTATTGCGAGTCTACCTCTATCTACGGTCAAGCGAGCCAAGTGATTTGCTTTTGGCTACATCTTTTTGAATCTGCGCCTCCCTGCGGGCGACGCCTGGGAATTAAAAAAGTTGTTTCTTTGTTCCAATCAAACGACGTCATATTCACGTCCACGAAAACAACAATAAGCTAATACCTAGATATAATATATAAATAAAACTTTAATTCAGGCATAATATCTGCATAAAGTCATTCAAGGTTATCTACAATTTATTTAGTTTTTACATTAATGTGCAAGATATTTTTGTAACAAAAAATTGATCATTTTAATATTTTAAGCCGAGCATAGCAGTGGTAGTGACGTCGGATTCCACGGCGAAGGAAAACATTGACATCACGGTGGTAGGGTACTTTGTAGTACTCGACTGGCTGGCTACCACACGCAAGTTGATAATCTATAAATTAATGTTAGTGGCTGTTTAAATGCTTTTAAGGCATTGTAATAAAGTATACAACACGTTGGCAATTCCCGCTGGTATTGCTAATGTCTATAGGCGACGATAGTCACTTACCATCAGGTGACCCGCCTACCTCGTTGTAATATGTAGAATGAAAAAAAATATGGCGGTTCATTGAAGTGTAACTAATATCTATGGTTATTTATAATTGAGGCACATTCGAAATACTTTCTCCGATTTTGAAGGCCTAGGTTAATTACTTTTAAAATTTAAACTAACGTATAATAAACGCAGTGGAAAAATAATACAAAAGTAAATTGCGATGCCTATCTTCTCTGACAATGACGTTACAATCTTACGATGATGCTTTTGGAATAATTTGAGGTACCTATCTACCTATTTAAAGATCTTTAGGTAAAGTCAGATTTTTAATTAGCTGGAGTAAACTGACGATTACGAGCGCAATGTGATTAAGATTACTGTTTAATTAATGGTTCGACCATATCACTTTTTTTTTCAATAATAGTCAATCTAATGGCAGCGATTACACTTCGTATTCTCATTCCATTCTTTTAAGAAAAAATACGACACTCCAGCAATTTTTTTTTTGGAAAGTTAAAGTTGTTAGGACTAAGTATTAAAAAACTTTAAAATAATGCCAAATCGGTTCAGCCGGTTCTCAAGTGATGCGCTTACGAACGAATCGAATATATTTTTTTTATTTATAGGTACAGATTAAAAAGATGGCTATTTTTATTGATCAATCGAAAAGTTTTTTTCTTTTAATTGTTTTTGTTTTTACCTCCGGTATCATAACATGAAATACGAATGTATCATTGTGGCTAGGCTCTTTCAAATTAGTTAAGCCATTATGTGAATGAGTGATAGATAAGCCGTAATATTAGTTGAAGAAAGGTTTCTCAAAAGAAATTAAAAAAAAAAAACATTTGTATCCATTTATTACGCATGTTTTACCAGAACAAAAAAAAAACTACATTAAGACGTAGGGGGAATCTATGCCTACTCAGGTCCTGGGAACATTTTTTTATTTTTAATTAGGACCTAGGCTTAAAACACTAATGGATAAAGTATACCTATACCTAATTATTGTTACCCATCTAGGCTTTGTGTGCTTACCACCTTCGGCCACATCATCACTTACCATAGTGAGATTGTAGTCAAACACAAGCCTATCTAGAATTAAAAAAAAAAATGTTCTTGCACTTACCGTTCTTTAATAAATCCATTCTCATATTCTGACCGGAATTTTATTGAATGTTTTATTAAAATCCAGTTTGTTATTATTATTGTCCACAAATGACTAAGTGTAAACAAACACTGCAGCGGCGTACGCTTCGAATGATAGCGAGAGTCCAACGTTTACTTGCTAGTGATGTGACGTGTCTTATCGATATATTGTGATATCAGTCGATAATGATTCGAAAAACGTGCTAAGTATGTAGATTTAATTAATTATAATTTATACTAGCTTTGTGGTTTCACCCGCCTACCGGTTTTGACACAATTACGTGTAAAATTTCGAAAAATCCTTTCTTATTCTCTCTACGTCTTAAAAACAACACCTGTGAATATGACGTTCTAGGTTCAAGGGTTTAGGCTGGACGATGATGAGCCAATGAGTCAGGCCTTCTTTTTTTGTGTAATAGATCTCATAAAAGCTTATAGAGTTAGCTGTAGAACAGTCAGTCCCGTAATTTTGTTAGCTCACCTTTAAAAAAACAAAAAGTGAAAAAGACTAAGCAAATAGATTCACTATTCTAAGCATCCTGTTACAGGTATCAAGGATCATTGAGATCATAGAGATTTCAAGGCGATGATAGCTCAGTGGTAGTGACGTCGGATACCGCGGCGAAGGTCGTGGGTTCAAATCCTAGCTCATTGGTTGAGCTTTCGGTAAAGTAAAACATCGTGAGGAAACCATAGCACGGTGGTAAGGTACTTTGTAGTACCCGACTGGCTGGCTACCACACACAAGTTGAAAATCTGTCGCCAAGCACCTATGGGTGTGTTCCGAGAGCTGCACTTGAGATATAGTTTCCATCTAGGCTTTGTGTGCTTACCACCTTCGGCCACATCATCACTTACCATGGTGAGATTGATGGGCCAGTTGGCATGGTTGGTTAACACACTACCTATCGCGCCGCAGGTCATGGGTTCGATTCCCATCCAGGACAGACATTTGTGTGCATGAACTGTGCTGTTTGTCCTGAGTCTGGGTGTAATTATCTACTCGTATTTAAGTATGTATTTACAAAAAAAAAGTAGTATATGTAGTATATCAGTCATCTGGTTTCCATATTACAAGCTATGCTTAGTTTGGGATCAGATAGACGTGTGTGACAAAATGTAACCAGCTGCCTCCCCCCGGAGCGGCTGGATATCCATGCAGGATTTCCCCACGTAAAAAAGGGTTTGTAGCGACATCTATCTACACATAGATATAGTTCGCACGACTCCTAGATAGATGGCGCTCCAATAACCTACATCGCGCTTACGAAGTTATCCATGCGATCTGCATACAAGATTCCAACATGTACAGTTGGACGGCGGTCCCAGGCACGATGACCGAGCCTGGCGGAAGATCTTCCCTTTCAATGGAGGAGTCTAACACCTCGCTCCTCCATAGGTACCTAATACTGACAAGAGCTAAGTTATTTCGTATCCTCTCGATACTGATCGTTTACTTCTTATCTACTAATCCATTTTAAAAACCGACAAATGAACATCTAATACAACACATATAGAAACATCGATATCGACATAAATGCCACATAAAACTCCCTACATAAAAATATTATCGTAAATATCGCAGACCTATTCTGTAACCGGTTGCCGCGGATTTCACTTCTAGTTAGCCAATCCATAGATACATGGTTCGTTTTATATATAGATTTTGTAACTTCGTATTGCTTTATCGATACGTTACGTTTATATCTTTATATATTACCTAATGTGACTTTAAAAATAAAGTATTTCGATCGTCAATTGTTTCTTAATAACTATTTGGAAGGAGGTGTAAAGAGACAGCCAGCTACTCTCAATTTATAGTTGCCCAATAAATGTATATTAATTACGCAAAATGACATTATGTAGGTTTTACCATTCTTGACGCGCTGTGTTGAAATTGTAAGCTAGACTGCGTACAAACTGTGCAATGCACTAGAATGAGTTATAAAATATTTAGGCATGTCAAAGTCAAAGTCAAAACCATTTATTCAGTTTAGGCCCTAGAAGGGCACTTATGAAGATCGAATTACAGAAGTTACCACCGGTTCGGAATTCAGCAGCAACTGAGAAGAACCGGCAAGAAACTCAGCAAGGTTACATTTTTTAAATATTTTTTTGGACCATCTGACTATATTCGCTTTTTTTTTTCAAATTTTTAACAATTTTATTCTTAAACTGATACAAAAATACATAAAAATGTATGACCCGCATTAGTTACCTATATAGTAAACTAAAAAAAAAAAAAAAGACCCAACATACCTATTAGTTGAAGATAACAACTTTACAAGATAGTATATGCCCGCCTGCAGCTCCACCCGTGTCGTTATTAATACCCGATGCACACAGGTGGGGGGGGGAGAGATGTTCTTGAGTTAAAGTAGGTACTATATTGGAATTAGTTAAAATAGTCAGATTCTTGCCGGTTCTTTTCTGTTGAAGGACGAGAAGAACTGTAGGTACAATTTCATATGCGCTCTCCAAGGTCTAAAGGGATTTAGGGGTTTGACCATTAAGGAAAAAAATACAATATCGTCTTTTTATTTATCTACAAGACGCACCCCACTCTTTTTCCTAATCCCTTACAGTGCAAGTGTGCATCCTATAGTTAGTGTTGTAGTGCTGACGATATGTCGAAATGTATATATCGATATTTATATTTCCATCCATCCATATGCAGCACTACAACACTAGCAAAATGTTGTATACTTGCACTGTAAGAGATTGGGAAAAAGAGTGGGGCGAGTCTTCGTAGATTATATCGGTTAGGTAGTAGGTAATAGTTATGGTTAAAACGACTTTCTTCAAAACAAATGCTACAATGATGTCATATGTTTCCATAACAGATGTGGGGTCAATGCCTTGCATTTCTAAGACAATGTCAGATTGCGTTGATTTTTTTTTCTTTGTTGTTGGCAATGGCAACCGTCCTTTAAGACATTTCAGTCAATGTCAAGTTTATTATTATTCTTCATTTATGTTTAAGCTCCTTATATCACATCACATTCACAATCATGTTAGTCATTTTCCATAGAAATAATTTTTTTTAAATAATTTGGGTATAAACGTTTACTAAAATGTTATAATAAGATACTTAAGAGAAATTAGTTCCGTGAGTACTCCGCCAGAGGCGTTGTGCCAATTCCTATAGAAAAATTTGAACGCAAAGGATACCAACTACCTCCTATAACTTTAACGGCAATCAAAGTTCTAAAATAATGCATTATTTGCGAAAAGTTTTTTATAAGTCGATCGTGATGAAACTTGTTAAACAAATAGTTTACATCCAGGAATAACGATACCTTTATCCCGCGAAAAAATTAAATCCCACGCGAACACGGGTGACCGCGGAGGACTGCTAGTAGAATAAATCAAAATGAAACGTTCGTAATCGCATCACGTGAATACGGATGGATTTTACTATTTTTGAAATGTTCGTTGGACTATCCAAATAATAAATTATTATAATAATAATTTATTATTTAGTTTTTTTTTTATGTCACAAGTGACAACGAGGCAGGCGGGTCACCTGATGGTAAGTGACAACCGTCGCCTATAGACATTGGCAATACCAGGGGATTGCTAATGTGTTGTACACCTTATTACAATGCCTTAAAGGCGAACTGTCTCTCAAGTGCAATTGCCGGAACACACCAACAGGTGCTTGGCGACAGATTTTCAACTTGAGGGTGGTAGCCAGCCAGTCGAGTACTACAAAGTACCCTACCACCGTGCTGTGGTTTCCTCACGATGTTTTCCTTCACCGAAAGCTCAAGCTCATTGTAAGGATTCGAACCCACGACCTTCGCCGCGGTATCCGACGTCACTTACCACTGAGCTATCATCGCCTTAATAATAATAATAATTCGAACCTTTGGTGGAAGGAAACTCTCATCCAACAACAAGTTAAAGAAAATGAAACAGCTAACATCTTATGGGAAATGCCCGTTCAAACTGACGTCACTGTAACGCACAATAGACCTGATTTAATATACGTAGACAAAGTAAATAATAAAACATTTTAATAGATATAACAGTACCATCCGATTACAACATAGGTCCCAAAGAAATAGAAAAGCTCAGTAAATACCACCTTTTAAAAACAGAAGTCAGTCGTCTGTGGAGTACATAAACGACTGTCATTCCGATAGTAATAGGCGCCACAGGAAGTAGCTAAAAGTTTAAAAAAATACATAGAAACGTTAGATACCACAATAGACATCAGCATCCTACAGAAACAAGCAGCCATACACACATCATCAATTCTGAGTAAAGTGCTAGGAGATACAGTTTTTGCAAATAACACACAGAATAGTGACTAAACACCTGCCTGCCTTAATAATTTAAATATTTTATTAATTTGTGTATGTCTATTAGATATTAATATATATGTTCTTTATTTTTAATTTAATATATACTTGTATGAATAACATATACATATATGTATTACTATAAATTATTTATAATAAATAAGAAAAAAAATGGGGATATAAATACCTTTTTTCCTGTGGGTTACGGGACGGAGTATTTACAAAAAACCGACTCAAGTCGTGAAAAAAGTATAATAATTGGGTGTTGGCGCCATTCAAACGAACTTTTTGAAATTCGACGTGTTTCACGCAATGCCGCTAGATGACGTTGTAATTTATTCTTATATTCAGCCTATTATTTTTTTTTTTTTTTTTTTTTTTTTTTTTTGTTGTTGCTGGCAATCATCCTTTTAGGATATTTCTGCCAATGTCAAAGTATTTGAAATGGTCTTGGTCCATTTGTCACATTTTTTTTTTTACATAAGTTTTAGTACTTTTAGTCAATACAAAGTCTTTCAATCGCATACATTTTCTTCAGTTTTAATTTCTTCTTTTATGTTATAGTCACATTCTCAAACTCACTGTAATGTCCAGTCCTCGTCCATACATGTCCAGTCAAGCTTTAGTGAAATTGGCGGTTGTTCCACTAAAACATTCACGGACTTTTTGGGACAACCTGGAAAGTCACGATACACGCTTTCATTTCATTTCACTTCACTTGTGCACTTAGATTGATCATTATTGGATAAAACACCACCGAAATTATTCAATAAAACTCAAAACACACGAATTTAATGAAAATAAAACGAAAACGCAACGTCACTCTGCAAGTTCCCGCCAAAAAGTCAAAGCCTATTATCACATAATAACTTTTTTATTTTACTTTTTTTCACATTCGACTGTCATCTTTTGGCGGAAAATGAATTAACTTTTTCAACATCATCTCGTCGTGTTATTTCAAATCACAAGAATTTTTGCGATAAAATCTCTCTTTGACGCTTAAAAGAGGCAACATTGGGATAAGGAAGAAGTCTAAATGAGTTTCTTATGAAAAAGCATGAGTGTGGATTTTTCTAATCATTGGCGTGTGCGGTGAATGAGAAAAGAAACCCCTGTTTTCGGGGCGCGTTGCGAGATCCTATTTTGGAATGGGGTAGCGAAGGTGCGAATGGATTGGATAGATGAGTGTGAGAGTAAACGAGTGAACGACTCATTTTTAAATTAAGTGTCGCGTGTTAGTGACTGACATGTGGTATGTATATGTGTGCGTGTTGTAATGTTTATATTAATTTATATTTGATCGGCGCGAACGATGACTATAAAAACGTCACCAGAATAAGTCCGTAAGATGCGGAAGATATGCAACATGATTGCGACCTTCGTTATTGCATTTAAGTTGTTATTACGAGTTTTTATCCTGGTCAAAGGCCAGGGTCTATTTATTTAAAGTAAGTCAATCTACACTTCTACACCAATATTATAAAGAGGAAATATTTGTATTTTTATATGTAACGACTAAAACATAAAAACTGGACCGATTTCAAATATTCTTTTACAATAGAATGCTACATTATCCCTGAAAAGATAAGAGCCCACGGGAACGCGGGTGAAACCGCGGAGGACAGTTAGTGGTATTAAAAGAGTAGAAAGGTTTATAAGCGTTCTGCGTGCGGTAGTTTAAAAACTGGCGAATTAGTCTACTTTGACCTGTTCCGTTGCCAGTGTCAACGGTTTTTTTTTCGAAGTTCCTTATCGCGCGTTGTGAAAGGGGGCTAGACGGAAAAAATTCTTACGAAAAATTGTCCCGACACTTTTAGTGTCAAAAATGCGTTGACCTATCTCTCTCTCTCTCTCCCTCTCTCTTATAGAAAGCAAGTCAGATATTTTCATTTCTATTTATATATATATATATTTTTTATTTCTATTTATATATATATATATACTCTCTCGACTTATATAACTTCGTTTCATCCGGGTGTCCCTTGACAGCTCTCAAGATTTTTTTTTAATTTTTTTACAAAAAGATAAGTTCTTATACTAAGTACAAACTCTTCGCCAAACTAAAGCGTTTATTGGAGAGACACGCGTAAATATTTTCATGTAACCTACCCACCGCCATTTAAGCTACATTTTTTTTTTGATGCATTGCATGCATTTCACGTACCTACCGAGTGCAATTAAATAACTGTTAAAGTGATTAAAAATTATATTGCAATACTACGTTATGCAAGTGTAATCTATATTATTATAGTATAAAGCTCAAGAATATGCTTGTTTGTTTGAACGCGCTAATCTCAGGAACTACTGGTTCGAATTGAAAAAAATATTTAGTGTTGGATAGCCAATTTATCGAGGAACGCCATAAGCTATATAACATCGCGTTATGTTGCAAAAATCCCATGGGAACGCGGGTGAAACCGCGGGGGACAGCTAGTTAAATATGAAATAACTTCTAATAATAGTAGATTGTTATACAAGGGGCTAAAATGACCCATTATATACGAGGTAGTTTTACTCCCGAGCTTTAGCGAGGGACTAAATAGAAACCGAGTTTTAATGGGTTTTAGCGCCGTGTGTTACACTAAACTTTTCACTACGATTGCGAAAAAATAAAACAATCCAATACAATATGAAATATGTAGTTTATAATTTATTTTTTTTTGTTTCTTCTGTAGCCGCAACGCAACACATTGCATGCATTCTACCAGAGATTTTCAAAATTAAAATGAAGTTCTTTTTTTTTGAAACAGTAATAAGTCGAGTCTTTATTCATGATTATTCTACTTATGACTAAAGACTTTTTCGTTTTTGTAGGCTCATTGTCATTTGACACACAAAAATAAAAATAAAAAAACTTTTTCCCCTAGAGGATGAATTGCTATTTTTTCACCGCTCTGGTACGCTACAATGACGGTCTTTTTGAGCAAGAGGAGTGAAAAAATAATTGGTCGCCATTGCATAACAACATAAAGAAGTAAATGCCCGATTGCTGAAGTTATCATCCAATAATGACCGATAATGAGTCGAAATACTGTAAGTAGGTACCTAATCTTGGAACAGTTTTATTTACTTACTCGTTTTGATACTGGCACCAATTTATCATTGCTTTTGACGTGAATACGTCTTTAAAATTAGGTACATTCATACTGGGGGCAATCCAAAAAACCAATGTGTGTTTTTTTTTACTTTAGGATAAGCTTGTGTTTGACCGCAATCTCACCATGATAAGTGATGATGTGGCCGAAGGTGGTAAGCGCACGAAGCCTAGATTGGAACTGGCTCTCAAGTGCAGCTGTCGGAACACACCGATAGGTACTTGGCGACAGATTTTCAACTTGAGGGTGGTGCTACCACCGTGCTATGGTTTCCTCACGATGTTTTCCTTCACCGAAAGCTCAAGCTCATTGTAGGATTCGAACCCACGACCATCGCCGCGGTATCCGACGTCACGACCACTGAACTATCATCGCCTTCTGTTAAATTAACACAAGCTAATACACTTTATATAGAAAAAAAATGCTTTTAAATTATATCCCAAACAAATCTAAATACCTTTTAAAAAAAGTCGAGGCCTCGGAAGACCGGCGGGTGGGGAGCTTTTTCCGCCAACGCACCAGCCTGGCCATCCAAAGAGGAAGAGGAAATGAGTTTTGAGTTTGAGTTTAACCTCCTATGAAAAACGAAGTGGTCATACGTTTGTTTGACGATCAGTGTGTCTGCGGCTTCCTAGACCGGCGGACGGATTTCAATAAGCCTATTTGTAAATAATTAGTTATGTGTACATACATTTTATGATTGATGATTTCTGAATAAAAAAAACCATTATTCAAAAGTTTTATTAATACATTTAAAATGACTAGATAATATTAATTTGGTTTGCCAATTTACACTTAAGTTACCTAACTAAATATAAATTACCTACTATTAATATTTATTATATAATAGCGATTATTATCTACAGGTTTTTGAGAAAACAATTTATGAATAGAATAAATTACAATTCACGTATTGTATGAAGGCATTGAAATAATTTTCTACATAAGTATAGATTTTTGTAAATACTTAATAAATGAATAGGTATGTAAGTTATTTTGTGTCAATTTTCAACAAAAGAAATTACTAATTATCCGTATTTATCAACATAAAAACAGTATTCGCCATTAAAAATTACGTTTCAAATTAATGATGATAAAAACAAATAAACACAGAAACATCTGATGTAAGTTCACTGTTGACTTAATTTCACATTCCACTTAATTTCGCATTTCTCTTAATTTCACATTTCTCTTAATCTCACATTTCACTTAAATGTCATCGTCGCGCTCATCAGGTCTATGCCGCTGGAGAACTGCCAGCCTTTGCTGCGTCACCTCCAAGTGGTGCTTCCGCCATTTTATGCGACGATTCTGGAACCAAACTTTCACCTGGAAATAGGGATATATTTGAGTAGGTTGATTTAAGAAAGAAGAGAAAACATATTCTATGGCAATAAATTAAAACTACTCGAATTATTTTCAGTCAGAATTTCAGAGAGAAATTTCAGGAATCGCGACTCAATTTATGAACAAAATTTAAAAATATGATTTGCTATTATATCCCAACTCAGCATAATGAACGTGATTTACTTTATTTACATTACTTATTTTATTATGCTGGCATGGACAAGTATGCCTGCATAATAAGACAATTCATTTTCTAAATATGTTACTTCATCATATCAGAAAACATCCACTGCTGGACAAAGACCTCCGACAAAGATCTCCACAATATTCGGTCTTGCGCTACCCGCTATGCCTAGGTATGCCTCTTAGACTAAAATAATCTTTAAGAACAAATCTTACATCATAAGCGTCACATTTAGTGACATGCCGCGACAAGGCGATGATAGCTCAGTGGTAGTCGGATACCGCGGCGAAGGTCGTGGGTTCAAAGTCAAAGTCAAAACCATTGATTCAGTTTAGGCCCTAGAAGGGCACTTATGAAGGTCTAATTACAGAAGTGACCACCTCCGAACCGTTACCACCTTCGCGGTTCAAATCATACAATGAGCTTGAGCTTTTGGTGAAGGAAAACATCGTGAGGAAACCATAGCACGGTGGTAGAGTACTTTGTAGTACTCGACTGGTTGGCTACCACCCTCAAGTTGAAGATCTGGCGCCAAGCACCTGTTGTTGTGTTCCGGCAATTACACTTGACACTAGTTTGCCTTTAAGGCATTGTAATAAGATGTATAACACATTGGCAATCCCCCTGATATTGCTAATGGCTATAGGCGACGACGGTAGTCACTTACCATCAGGTGACCCGCCTGCCTCGTTGTCACTTGTTTCATAAAAAGAATTACCTGTGCTTCGGTAAGTTGTAGCGCATGTGCTAGGTACAGTCTCTCAGGTCCAACCATGTACTGTTGACGCTCGAACTCAGCCTCGAGTCTCTCCAGCTGTTCCGGAGTGAAGATCGTTCGTATCCGCTTACTCCTTCCAGAACTAATCGTAACAAGGGCCTTATTAGCTATTTAGATATCTAAACTAATATTATAAAGATAAATATTATTTGTCCTGAGTCTGGGTGTAATTATCTATTTAAGTATGTATTTACAACAAAAAAAAAGTAGTATATGTAGTATATCAGTCATCTGGTTTCCATATTACAAGCTCTGCTTAGTTTGGGATCAGATAGCCGTGTGTGAAAAATGTCCGAGAATATTTATTTATTTATTTAAATATTTGAGTTTTAGGAAAAGGAAAAAACTGAACCCGTCCGTCTGTCTGTCAAGACTCTTTGTCTCGGGAACGCGTGGAGTTTTCGAGTTAAAATTATAACGATATACTCATGTCTACAGTCCCTTGAAGCTGTGAAGAAATCAAACTTCTAAGTTATCGTAAAAAAAAGATACAGCCTTTAAGGCGATGATAGCTCAGTGGTAGTGACGTCGGATTCCGCGGCGAAGGTCGTGGGTTCGAATCCTACAATGAGCTTGAGCTTTCGGTGAAGGAAAACATCGTGAGGAAACCATAGCACGGTGGTAGGGTACTTTGTAGTACCCAACTGGCTGGCTACCACCCTCAAGTTGAAAATCTGTCGACAAACACCTATGGGTGTGTTCCAACAGGCTGCATTTGAGAGCAAATTCCCATCTAGGCTTTGTGTGCTTACCACCTTCGGCCACATCATCACTTACCATGGTGAGATTGTGGTCAAACACAAGCTTATCCAAAATAAAAAAAACGGCCTATTATGCAGCAAAAAACGTATATTTCGACCTAGCTATTACGCTAGATCAACCATAATGCGGTTGATTACCAGCGCTGGCTTCAAGCATCTTAAGTGAAGATATGATGAGATACTCACCTGTTAGTACATGATATGTTGTGGTTCCGGGGCTTCATTTGACCAACCTGCGGCCTCATCTCTGGTCGCGGACTGTCTGTGCAACGTTCATAATTAATTATACAAAAAAGGAAATAATTTTAATGTTGATTGATTTGTCCAATACGTTGGCTTGCTATAAGGTTGCGCGTTTATAACCTACCTTCAAAGAAAATAGAAGGAATGGGGGAAAGAGGAATCTAGGAAATCTCAATTGTAATGACGCATATTGTAATTTTTTTACGCTCGCAGAAGGGACGGTCGTCTCAAAAGGATCTATCGAAAAAATAGAATTCCTAGAAATTGTGATGCAAGTTACCATGGGTATTGTCGGTTGTGTCGCGAAAATATAAGAGCACTTTTACTCCCAATATAATCTCTTTTACGAGGTTTTTTTTTTTTTTTTTTATATTCGATAGGCTTGTGTTTGACCACAATCTCACCATGGTAAGTGATGATGTGGCTAAAGATGGTAAGCACACAGCCTAGATGGGAACTGGCTCTCAAGTGCAGCTGTCGGAACACACCGATAGGTGTTTGGCGACAGATTTTCAACTTGAGGGTGGTAGCCAGCCAGTCGGGTACTACAAAGTACCCTACCACCGTGCTATGGTTTCCTCACGATGTTTTCCTTCACCGAAAGCTCAAGCTCATTGTTGGATTCGAACCCACGACCTTCGCCGCGGTATTCGACGTCACTTACCACTGAGCTATCATCGCCTTACTTATCGGTTTATCTTTCCATCGTTGTTTAAGATTTAAAGGAAGGAATGGTGTGGTTTAGGGCCTTTGAAAGAAGCATAGATTAATTCAACCTTATACCACCACCAATGGTAGACCGCGGTACGGATATGAACCGCGTAGTCATATCTTTTTCAACTCCATATGAAATTAACTGGTGATCCCTGCCGTATATTATGAATCCAATCCAAACATCACCTTAGACTGCAATTTTTTAGTTGTATTGCTAGTTTTCTAGTAGTCTGTTTGTAATTCGCTTATTTCGAAAAAGTATCTGTCCATACCGAAGGTTCAATATAATCTAAGGTATAGCTCAGTGGTAGTAACGTCGGATACCGCGGCGAAGGTAGTGTAGCGAATCCTGCGATGAGCTTAAGCTTTCGGTGAAGGAAGCCGTCAAACACCTATTGGTGTGTTCCGGCAGTTGCACTTGAGAGCCAGAAGGCATTATAATAAGGTGAACAACACCTTGGCAATCTCCCTGGTATTGCTAATAGATATTATAGATATAGGCGACGGTACTCACTTACCATCACTCACCAACAAATACAATATTACTGTGGAAGTCTCACACAGTTCTCATTTAGCATAATAAATCAAGCAAATAATATTAATATTAGCGCAACTAATAAATAAGTTCTAAAAAGAGCAATTGTTTCCAAAAACAAAGTCCACAAACGATAGGGTTGAAGATACGAATGATTAGAGAGATTAAAATGTATCATTGCTTAGTTAATACGGTGTAATAGGATTAATAAAATGACACAGTAACGTCTCAAGCTTAATTTAACTTTTAATATCATCGACGGAGGGTCCGACCCTCCCGGCCTCCCAGTTAACATCAGATTAGAGTTTAATCCCCTCTTTAGGATAAATTTAATAAAACGTGTATTCTCTGTACCTTTATTATGTAACGTTAAAAGTCCTGTAGCCCAAGCACGAATTTTTTGACATTTCGTAACGTAACCGTCTCGAGTTTACCATACGATGACGATAGTTGGTAGCACAAGTCACTTACTGTCGACTATCGAGAAATCGATACCATTACGAAGATGACGTCATACTACGTTAATAGGGACAGGCTTGATTGAATGAAAACTATCAAATTGAATGTACGAAGAACGAATCACTCGTTCGAAAACCACGTAAAAATATACAATATGTTAAAATATATACATTTTTGCAATGAAAACACATGCATACATTGAAATGGTTTATGATTTATGAACGATCCATGTTTGACACATTTGATTAGTGGGACATCTCTTTGACATGTATCTCAACAAGAAGAAAAGTTTATTTCCAGCATTATATTAGCAGCTTATGATGAGAACTAGTCACCTCCAGTATTTGACGATGGTGGAGTTTATGGAGAAGTAAGTATATACATATTTTGATTCCTTATCTTGTGATTGCAAATTACATTTGTTTGATAATTTTATTTGGCTTCGTAATGCCATAAACAAACAATGTTTATAAATGTACACTATATATTTTCCAGGCATGGAGATGTATCGAACCTTCTGGGGGTCCTCTCACAACAAGGACAAATATGATAGTGTACCAAACTTGCGTGAGCACACTCTTGTATGGAGCTGAAACTTGGACGTCGTACGCAAAGCAAGAAAGAAGATTAAACAACTTTCACATGCGGACAAGTGTGAGAAGAGACACATGAGTGCGAGAGTCACTTCAGCCATCAAGCGGCCCTCAGTTTAGGTGCCAAATATGTGAACGCTGCTATCGCTCCCGTATCGGACTGTACAGTCACTCTAAGGCCTGCCACACGGACGCTGTTTAGATCATCTATTTAACATGTATAAGGCCTTTATGAGTTTATAATTATATTCCTTTTGTAATAGTTAAAAAATGAGACTTTGGCAGACTGGGACTGCAAGACAGGCAGATAGGAAGTATAATAATAAGTTTATTGATGCATTTTAAGTTATGTAATGAATATCCTGTCATGTCCATAAAAATATATTATTATTAATTAAGATTGAGAGAGGAAGAGTTAAGATTGAGAGAAGAAGAGTTGCATGAAAGAGTGAGAGAGAGATGTAGAACTTGGGTTACAAGGGCAATGGCTGGAATTTTTGAGAGAGGCTATGAATGTTTTTTTTTATGGAAGATGGAAGATTTATGGAAAGGCAAGAAAGGAATGAAGTATGAAAGAGGATATGATTGTAATCAAAATTGTTGTATAAAATAATAAAAGGTGTTTATGCACATACATCTTAATAAATACATAAATCTTATTTCTAGTTTCTTATTAAGATTGTTTAATAAAGGCTATCATAATGCACATACATGGTTTTATTGTAGGTTTCTTTTTAGTTTTACATTATTTTATCAAAAAGCAAACATAATCATCAAATCAAAAGTTATTTATTTAAATAAGGCACTTATAAAAGTTACAAATTGAATCTACCACTGGTTATTCAGTTATTAGCAGACAAGCATCCTTCCATTCACACTCTTTTTGAAAAACCCCATGCTGTATTTCCTTGAGAAAACCACGGCAGCTCATTCTACAACCGTAGGCCTCCCCAACGAGTCTGATAAGACCCTGTTACGTAAAAAGATAAAGCACAAAGAACCTGTAAGAAATAACCATTGCTTAATACACAGAAATATATTGATAGGCCACTGAAACCTTAATATATTATTCGTAGTCTTCATACCTTGAGTTCTAAAGGGATTCTTTCGCTGGAATGAAGTGAAGTTTTAAGTTGCAGCTGCTCACAGTTGCATATACTTAAATGCCACTTTATTGAGGCGATATCTATTTTTGAATTATATATCCAAGAGCTCCATGGGTTTAAACACTTTCCTTTTTTTGGCTCTACGCCTAATTTCTCTATAAAATTAAATTAAAATAATTTGCCGAGTATAAAACAATAAAAACATACAAGAAATATTATAACCTAAAAAACGAACTCACCTTGTGAACCCATCTCTTTGCTCATTTATCGCTATTTCGGAGAGCAAATAGTAATGTAAAGTGCTCCGTTGCATTATATTTATGAAAAAACACCAAATGTATTAATTTTATCGATTTATAAACTTGTCGAACCTTTTCTCACTGACAAATTTATAGTGAATAACCTTGCGTACGTTCTCGACAGCACGACGATACCCAGCCTTCGAACAAATGTCAAAACAAAATTCGTGCTCGCGATTTGATACAAAATGTGTCAAGTGACGATACGATGGCGATACGAAAGTAAACCAAAACCCTTCGTGCTGCCAAATTTAGTTCGTTTTACGTCCTGTAGGGGCGCTGATCAATTTTCATACAATTTTTACTCGATGACGTTACGAATAACTTTTCGAAAGAAATTCGTGCTAGGGCCACTGTTATTAAGAGAGCTACGTATTAGCTAGTTTTTGTCTGTAAGGCGAAGTCTTCCTACATTTTAGGTTGCAAAAATTCAATATTGTTGATTCACCATCATTTTATCATAAATATCATTATATCCTTTTAGGCTTTGTGTGCTTACCACCTTCAGCCACAACATCACTTATGGTGAGATTGCGGTTAAACACAAACTTATCTATAGTAAAAATTACCGCCGCTTCTCATCTAAGCTCCTGAAATTTTCAAAATAAATGGTCTCTAAGCCGCTTTCATTTAGTTGACGCACTTCTTTCTTTTTGGTTAGAACCTATTTATCCCATCACAGTTAGGATTATTATAATATAGTAAAATACCTACTTAGAGGGTGAAACTAAAAGCTTTCGTTACTTTGGTTTCAGGATTTAGTGTTTACACTGACATCTGTACAATCTGCATCCAGTCATTCACATCCTATTGGAAATAATTTATTGAAAACGTTAAGATAAAAAAATTGCAATAGTTCAAGATTTAAACCCTAAATTTACTAATGAAACAAATATAGATTGCATGATTGTAAAATATTTATAATGATAAGACATGTTTCTGTAGCATTTAGAGTGTCTTGAAAATGTTTGATACTTAATGAATCGTTTTTTATATTTTAATACGCTTTTATTATACCACAATTCAAAACCAGGCGGACCGAATGACCGACGGGCCAGTGAATACATCGCCTCTAGACATTAGCAATATCCAGGGGGATTGCTAGCTGTCGACCTTATTATCATTTACAACTTAAATACCAACGACTATGTCTCTTTCTTTGGTTGTAACAAAAAATCAGGTAATTTGTCTGATAAGTCAAAGCGAAATTATTAATAGTTCAGATTCCGCGTCGCTATAAAGAGCATATTTTTGTCCGTTTTGAATTTTTTAATATACCTATAAGTCTTGAAGCAGCTATAATATCTGATGCACCTTAATTCACATCTAATTTGGCGCGCGGAATAAGAAACATATTCTAAAAAGGTTTTTAATGCCGCTGGTATTGGAATCTCTTAAAATGCTCTAATCTTACCTTGCCTTAAACCCGTCGGTACACCGACCATATTCCTGCAAAAACCATCGTTTATTCGTTGCACATCGTGACCAGCGTATAAATAGCTTTGCAGCTGTCTTTGGTTTTGTTGTAGCCTCTCCTGAACACTCAGGTTCATCACATCCTCATCCGTATTCGTTAGACCTAAAATGGCGGCAATCGTAAACGATTTCCCCGCCAAATTTGTTCCTTTTCCCGTCAGGTCGACACCAAATGCCGATTGACTACTATCACCGTCATCCAGCGTCGACACAGGTGAAGAAGATCTGTCGGCATTTTCGACGAACCGATCAGAGTGGTTGACGATGTACCCGTCGGCATTGTATTTGTCTTCACCGTCGGATATTGCAGACAGCCTATCCACATTCTGCTGGTACGCCGACACGGAGACGGCAAGGAGATCTGTTAAATTAGATGGATACATTGCCGGATTTTGTCTCTGATCCATCATTGTGGTGTCTTTCAATTTACTTTATAAGAAATAGATTTGGGTTTTAACATTTTCTGCCACTGAACTTAACACAGATTTCCACTTAATTTGTCGAGATAATTATTTGACACTGTTACTTATGTTGTAATTAACTTTAATTAAGAGCTAATTTTGTGGTGACATCAAATGACACGAGCGAGCACACCGAGTACCCAGCCGTTATTGCCTTGTGGTTTATGATTTAGAAAGGTACAATTTAAAATTCGAAACGAGGGCGGGGCCCAGACGTCAAACGATTGGTTTGGCGTGAAAAAAATGACATCGCATAGAGCGGTCAATTGAGGGTGCATGATTACCGATTTGGACCGCCATAGGGGGGTGAGTGTTGAGGGTTGTGATTGGTTGAGTTTGCGCATGCGTGTACAAAGGCGGGGCCAGATTTAGGGGGTGTGGTTCCGCAGTGATTTGCGGTCGGCAAAGCCTTTGATTGAGGCTGGGACGGATTCAGATGTTCAACTATTTCTTTTATTGCAATATCGTGGACTTGGTTCTATGGGCTATGTTTAAAGTTATAGGCTTAGCAGCTTTTTTTAAAGCCTTTGTCTTTTTTTTTACTTATTTATTCAGCTCACATTCATTAATACTCAAACATACATATAGGACCACGTAGCGCAAACCTCAAGGGATTTATCTGTACATGGCTTAAACTATTCAGCTGCTAAAGAAGTGATGATCTCAACATTTTGGTAAAATCTATGTGAGTAAGTCATGAGTAAGTATTGGCGGGCCGGTTAGCGTGTTGGTTAACACACTACCTACCACGCCGCAGGTCGTGGGTTCCTTAATCCCATTCAGGACAAACATTTGTGTGCATTAACATGTCTGTTTGTCCTGTGTCTGGGTGTAACTAATTAACTATTTAAGTATGTATTTACAAAAAAAAGTAGTAGATATGTAGTATATCAGTCATCTGGTTTCCATATTACAAGCTCTGCTTAGTTTGGGATCAGATAGCCGTGTGTGAACAAATGTCACAGGATGTTTATTTATTTATTTATAACTAGTTTATTTATAATATACCTATGTTTCATTAAGTACAAACCTTAGTGGTTTAAAAATGCTATTCTAATATAACAAATGTAATTATTTTTTTTAAATGGTAAATAAATGAAGAAGAAAAAAAAAGTTGATGTACCTATAGGTGGAATCTTACTAATATTATAAATGTGAAAGTTTGGATGGATGGATGGATGTATATTTGTTACTCATTTATGCCAGAACGGCTGAATGGATCTGGTTGAAATTTGGCATGGAGATAGATTATATATAGTCTGGAATAGCACATAGGCTACTTTTTACCCTGGGAAAAGATAAAATCCCTCGGTAAGTAACGCACAGTTTACCTGTATTTATAAAACGTTTATTTAAATGTCCACAAGGAGTTCCGAATCCGTATCTGTACGTCTTGTACTCCCAACTCCCACTCCCCCTTCCCCTTCCCCTCTCATGAAACAATTTAATATCATAATCTGTGCCCGATACTTGTAAAGGCGTGGAGTAAGAAGATTTTTGGACAAGCTATAATATACATTTTTTTTAAAAAATATTCTTGCCAAAACTGTATTATTTCCTATATCGCTCATACGACAACCGCCCGGCTACATGACTTCTACAATATTTTATACATCTAAATTATTTTCTAATCTCGTGACCTGCTGGCATATACCTCGCTCAACGAATCAGCATTGCCATCCAACGTGGCAATGCTGCCAGCATTCTGGGCAGGTTGCCTACTGACAACGACTTCTTTATTTAGATTTATTTATCCTTTGATTGGGTGAAATTGATTAAGTAGTTGGTTCCTAAATACTTATAATAGTTAGAAACGTACACAAATTAATATTTTTTATTTTTATTTATTCGTACTTAGTTTATTTTAGATTGATATACTTACACCCTATGATATCGTGAATGTATAACGAGAAATGCAATAGTGATAAACTCAAAGGAATGGGTAGCTTAAAAAAAAGAATACACCATAAGTGCAATGTGAAAGTGAAACTATAATTAAGTCTCTATAATTGATGTTATTTTTCTTTCTTTTATCTTTTCTTCTTAAATCTATAATAAGATTTTTTTTATAAATACATAACCTTTAGTGAAACGTGTAATTATTAAGTTATTTGTGAACTGTCTGAATAAGTTTCAGTAATGGGTTAATAATATTCATTTCTCCAAGGTTCCATCTATCTCTATACCAAATTTCATCTAAATCGGTTCAGCGGTTTAAGCGTGAAGAGACAGACATACCTTCGCAATTATAATACACTTCTCACCAGAGGCGTAGCTACCGCCGTATCAGCCGTATCAATGATACAGGGCCCCCGGGCTACAGGGGCCCCTAACGCGTGTAAGCAAAAGAAGTTTTTCAAAATTAAAACTGATAAAAAATTACCTAAGGACTTCGATGGGGCAGGAACGGCTATCAGACTTGTCAATATTGTCTATAGAGGCAGAAATTTTAGAAAAACTGAAATCGTCTTCAGCTATAGATGATTTAATAAATCAATTTGCCGAAAAAAAGGCAAGAAAAGTGTATAAGTATTTAATTTGAATTGTTTGGCTAGCTCAATTTCTAGGAGGAAGCGATAACTTATAATCAATAAATATTTATTTTAATTTAATGCAAGAATTTTTGTTTCTTTTGTGAGAAATCTTTACCCTTCATTTGGGCCCCCAAACCAATTTTGATACAGGGCCCCTCCAAGGCACGCTACACCACTGCTTCTCACCAGAAAATTCGAAACACCTTGCAAGTTTATGTTTTGTAAGGATTATCAGAAAAATGTGTATATTTAGGAATGTGTATATGAAAACTGAAGTGTTTCGATTTTTCTGATGAGAAGTAGGTATATTAGTATGGATGTGTGAATTATCTGTATAATATAGGTATAGGTATCTATGTAGGTATCTACCTATGTGTATACCTAATATGTATGTATTAATAATGATTTTCTTCTGTAATCAATCAACACCCTGCCGAAACAGCTGAACCTGCGAATGTCCAATTACACAATGTGTGTCGTGTCCATTAAAAGTTGGGATTTTTTAAAATTCTTTACCGTATAGGTGGAAAAGGACCCAAGTACGACTAGAAGAATATTCCAGAACTAACCTGGAATTCAAAATGTGTTAAATAAGTATCTTCTATCATAAACCATTGTGAGTTTTTTTTTAGAAGTACCTCAGGGATGGCACAAAATTTTGTTCAGTTTTTCTCGAACTTTTTCTCAACTTATATATTTTTTAAAATGTAACGTAGATACAAATGTGTTTTCTAAACCTATCAAGATATCACAGGCTCAGACCAATTAAAAAAAGGTAGACAGACAGAGCTCCGCGCACTTAAAGTGAAGCAAAGCAAAGGAAGCCGAATTTGAAAACAAAAAGCTGATGGCGTTCCTGTGCGACGCGAGTGTCGCGGGATAACGTACGTGCAGGTCACGCACACATCTTGGTGCACGTTGCTTCACTTCATTGGAGACTATTGTCACAGTATAAAGATATAACTGTGCTATTGTTTACCTACGCTCCTTCTACCTTTTTTATTTGTTCTGTGATCACGTAAAAACACCTAACCTAGGTGATATTTTATGTCAGAAGTCTGACAAGGTCACCAGATGGTAAGTGATCACCGTTGCCTATAGACCTTAGCATTCATAGTTGCCCTAAAAGAGCCTTTTTTTTATGTCACTAGTGACAACGAGGCAGGCGGGTCACCTGATGGTAAGTGACTACCGTCGCCTATAGACATTAGCAATACCAGGTGGACTGCCAACGTGTTGTACACCTTATTACAATGCCTTAAGGGCAACTGCCGGAACACACCAACTTTTTTTTTTTTTTAATTCTTGATAGGCTTGTGTTTGACTACAATCTCACTATGGTAAGTGATGATGTGGCCGAAGGTGGTAAGCGCACAAAGCCTAGATGGGAACTGGCTCTCAAGTGCAGCTGTCGGAACACATCGATAGGATTTTGGCGACAGATTTTCAACTTGAGGGTGGTAGCCAGCCAGTCGGGTACTACAAAGTACCCTACCACCGTGCTATGGTTTCCTCACGATGTTTTCCTTCACCGAAAGCTCAAGCTCATTGTAGGATTCGAACCCACGACCTTCGCCGCGGTATCCGACGTCACTTACCACTGAGCTATCATCGCCTTAAATAAGCCTAAACTGAATAAATGAGTTTTGAGCTTGTGTTGCCGAACTTACAAAGCCTTGAAGGCAACTGGCTCTCAAGTACAACTGCCGCAACACACGGTCGGGTACTTCACGTACCCCATTTGTGTGAATTGACATTTGAAATGACATGACATGTCATATATACTAATACTAGCTTTTCGGCCGCAGCTTCGCTCGCGTGGACTACACGATTAAACAAACATACAGACCTTAACACCCCTTTTTACCCCTTTAAGGGTTGAAATTCAAAAAATATGTAAGTATGTACGTTGCATCTAAGTGTAGGTACAACGTTACACCGTAAATTTGGGTCTTTAATTTGATTGAAAAGCAAAAATACTAAATTTCAAGTAATTTTGATAATATCTAAACAATTTATTTTTCATACAAACTTTAACAACTCTTTTTACACCTTTTAGGGGTGAAATTCAAATAATCCTTAAATACATGTTTTATTTTTTTACATTTAGCGGCTAAATTACCAAATTTCATTCATTTCAAATTAAAAATTAAAATTTCAACCCCCGTTTCATTATCGGAAATCAAAGTCATAATAACTATCTGCGTGCCAAATTTCAGCGCAATCCGTTCAGTGGTTTCAGCTGTGCGTTGTTCGATCAGTCAGTCAGCCTTGACTTTTTATATAGGTATATAGATAGATTATAAAGAAGTAAATTTTGTGAGGTTGGGGTAATCTCTGGATCTACTGAACCTATTTTGAAAATTCTTTTACCAATAAAAGCCACGTTATTTGTGAGTGTCATAGACTATATTTATCCCGGTGAAGGAAAACATCGTGAGGAAATCATAGCACAGGTGGTTGGGTACTTTCTAGTATTCGACTGGCTGGCTATTACCCTCAAGTTGTAAATCTTATGTGTTCCGACAGTTGCACTTGAGAGCCAGTTCACTTTAGGCTTTGTGTGTTTACCACCTCCGGCCACATCATCACGTTACTCCTCTCATTATTTCCATTTCACGTTGCCATATGGAAGTATTTGAGCTAGCACTTTCATCTGGATCTAAAATTAAAAACACTTTGACTACTTTGTTAGTTCTTGTAATGTTAATCATAGATATTAAGGTCCTCTCTCTCAAGACAAGAAATTATTATTGCAAAATTAATGTAGTCAAATCAAATCAATTTATGGACTTTGGCACCGTCACATCTTCCAGAGACCGCAGGTAGCGCTGCTCACGCTGACAATCTCAAACGGCGCAAGTAAAACCATTTCAATAGTTGCTACGCTACATATTTGAGCCGTTTGGGGTTGAGATTTTGGGGCCGTGGGGACTGAAAGCGTTGACTTTTCAGGTTGTCTTAAAAAGTCTGTGAAAAGTTTTAGTGGAACGGCCACCAATTTGAATAAATATAACCTGACTTGTTACGGACAATGACACACTTTACTGTGAATGTGATATGACGATTTACCTTTGAGTATATTGCAGCATTACACGCTGCATAATAGGTACTGGTATGGAGTCTGAAAGCCGGATATTTTTTTCTTTTTAATTTTCAATAATTCAAATTTAAAAATGATAGATAATTTACTGGAAAAGAGAGTTCGATGGCTTCGATTCTTGAGCTGAAAATCCAAAGAAGCACGTTGAAATTTCTATATATTACAACGGAATTTAAAATTGTGTGAATCCAAGCGTATTGGATAGCTTCTATAGTTATTTATTTTTATTTTATCAAAACTATTGAAGATCAATGTAAGAAACATTGTGCTATTTTGCCTGGTACGTACATTTTTCTGCTACATATAGTTTTAAATCCCTACAAAGTTATTTCAATCTCTCTCTGGTAACTAGATCCTATGATATCATATTTGTGAAACCCATTTTTTTTCTTTCTCATAGGTTTATACCAGTGAAGAGGATCTGATTTGGATCCCCCCCCCCCCACTCCTTTCACCTCCTACTTATGCTGTTGGATCCCGCCACCTTCTGGGTTCCTGTTTTTCCTCACGTGGTTCCGCGCGCAGGTTCTGCGTCATAGACGTTCATAGTCTGCGTGATTTCGTCAGTGGTGACGTTGCTTGTTACTGAATAATTGATTATCACCACTTATGTGATCTTCGGTGTCAAGGTATTATCTAACAGTTTTATTTAACGTTGGCGGAGTTCCTCACTCCGTTCTATTCAATATTTCCATTTGGCAATTTGTTTAAAAAAGAAGATATGTTCCAGAAATTTTTATTTTAAATGTTTAAGTTATTTAAAATTACTCTACTCTTTATTTTTTAAGAAGCATAAGTGTTAGGTATTTTTTGCTTCGAAGCTTCCTAGCATTAATAACCCCATCACGATCCCATTTCTATATTTAGCTATTACCAATTTAAATTCTTATGTTATTAATAATTTAATTTTATTCTTATTATTTAAAAAGTTATGTTTGTCTTGTGAATTATTTTTTATTTTCTCTTGCTTTGTTTTTCTCCTTTTATTAAATGTTATTTTAAATCAAATGGTGTTAAAGGACTTTTTTTTCTCTCCTGAAACTCTACAATATGTATATGACGATGTTCATATAACTTGACATTGGCAGAAAGTTCAAACCAGTTTAACATTTACCAAAAATAAACAAATTACCCAACGTAGTTCTCGTCGCGCTAGTTTCTTAGTTTTACCAAAGATTAGAACTAATTATTGAAAAAGAATGCTGACGTTTGAAGGGGCACTACTTTATAATAAAATACCCTCACACATTAAAAATGTACACTCATTTAATGTATTCAAAACTCAATTAGCTCAATTTGTAATTGCGAATAATAAGTCTCCTCAAACATGAATGCATTAGATGAGTATTAAAGAAACGACGAAATATAATTATTGTTTAAGTTAACCTATTGTTCTCAAGTAAGTGATATTGTATTTTTTTTTATTGAGAATAAATTCTTTAAACCTAAGATCCACGGACGATTGCCAGAAAAGAAAGAAAAAAAAAGTAACATTCCATCATGTAAGATCTCAAAGAGTGTGAGATCCTACTACGAGTATCGTTTCCTTATAGTTTTCCATGCTATCCATTAGTGCAGTGTAGGTACCTACTATTTGACATACGAATCACAATTACGTGAAAAGTCAGCAGTCTGCAGCTGAGGCAGCCATGAATAATATTGTTTCCAATATTAAAAACTTAGAAAGATCCTGATTTATTGGCGTTTTAGATTGGCTGGACATGGATCAATACCTTATTGTAACATAGAATTGAAGTGGCGTGAAATATATTTCTAATGATCGGATAGTTATAGTCTGGAATAGCACATAGGCAACTTTTTATCCCGGGAAAAAATAAGATGTTAAAAAGGATTTTAACAACGTATCCTTTTTTCCTGTATTGTTTATTACACTATCACTACAAAGAGGTAAAGTTTTTATTGCTAAATTTACCTATGGAGGAGCGAGGTGTTAGACTCCTCCATTGAAAAGGGAAGATCATCCGGACTAAGTTCACCGTACCTGGGGACCGCGGTCCAACTGTACATGTTGGAACTTGGAAGCTTGTATATATGCAGATCGCTTGGAAAACTTCGATAGCGCGATGTAGATTATTGGAGCGCCATCTATCTAGGAGTCGTGCCAACTATATCTATTTGTAGATAGATGTCGCTAAATACCTAATTATGAATCTACAAGACCTATTAGGTCTCTATGATTGCTAGACTACATTTCATTTCGAAAACACGGGTGGAATAGCCGTTCGGATGCTTGTTTATGAATTTCCACGCGGGCAAAGTCGCGTGTGATAGTTGGAGTTAAATAAAATACAAACAAACAAACAGTATAGCTGGCGGTGTTTAATAATCGTAAGTGGTATTAATAAAAGCGAGATGGCGCCCATGGCGGCGGGTGAGCGAGCATCACGACAAAAAGTGTATAAAATTGTACAAGGGGCGAGACCCGCAAGCGGATGATGCGCTTTTTGATCGTTCGAGTGGCACCCCTCGAGTATTGTTAGGGTTGTCACTACGAATTTATAGAAAAGACAACCTGTGAATGATGATGCGAAAATTGTTATTGAGAAAATTTTAATGTTTATAAAATACTCCTTATAAAAGAATCCTTAACGGTTTCACCCGCGTTCGCGAGTGATATTATCTTTTCTCGTGATAAAAAGTATCCTAATTTCATTCCAGGGCTGTCTGTCAATTTTAATCATAATCCTAGTTGCTTTAGGGGCCAATTTTATCAAAATTCGTTTAGTAGTTTTTGCTTGACAAACATCTTCACATCTAAACGCATTTTTAAAAAAATTTGAAATTTTCTGGTAAAAAAAAGATGCCTTGCTGAGTTTCTTGCCGGAGTCTTGTCAGTTTAAGTGTTTTCTGAACCGGTGGTAGAGTCAATTGTAAACGTTCATAAGTGCCTCACCAGGGCCTAAACTGAATAAATGAGTTTTGATTTTGATTTTGACATCCTGACGTACTTTTATGATAGTTCTAAGATACTTCAATTAATATTGTCACGGCCTTTGCCCCAAAAGTGATACATATGTCTCAAAGGACTTGTTACTAATTATTACTAAGCTCAAATTTCAAAATAATAGATATTTTAATTCCCAACGAGTCAGTTATAAGAAAATTCGAAAGCAAACCTATTTTGAAGCCGATTCAGTAGCCCAAGCACGAATTTTTTGACATTTCGTAACGTAACCGTCTCGAGTTTACCATACGATGACGATAGTTGGTAGCACAAGTCACTTACTGTCGACTATCGAGAAATCGATACCATTACGAAGATGACGTCATACTACGTTAATAGGGACAGGCTTGATTGAATGAAAACTATCAAATTGAATGTACGAAGAACGAATCACTCGTTCGAAAACCACGTAAAAATATACAATATGTTAAAATATATACATTTTTTCAATGAAAACACATGCATACATTGAAATGGTTTATGATTTATGAACGATCCATGTTTGACACATTTGATTAGTGGGACATCTCTTTGACATGTATCCCAACAAGAAGAAAAGTTTATTTCCAGCATTATATTAGCAGCCTATGATGAGAACTAGTCACCTCCAGTATTTGACGATGGTGGAGTTTATGGAGAAGTAAGTATATACATATTTTGATTCCTTATCTTGTGATTGCAAATTACATTTGTTTGATAATTTTATTTGGCTTCGTAATGCCATAAACAAACAATGTTTATAAATGTACACTATATATTTTCCAGGCATGGAGATGTATCGAACCTTCTGGGGGTCCTCTTACAACAAGGACAAATATGATAGTGTACCAAACTTGCGTGAGCACACTCTTGTATGGAGCTGAAACTTGGACGTCGTACGTAAAGCAAGAAAGAAGATTAAACAACTTTCACATGCGGACAAGTGTGAGAAGAGACACATGAGTGCGAGAGTCACTTCAGCTATCAAGCGGCCCTCAGTTTAGGTGCCAAATATGTGGACGCTGCTGTCGCTCCCGTATCGGACTGTACAGTCACTCTAAGGCCTATCACACGGACGCTGTGTAGATCATCTATTTAACATGTATAAGGGCCTTTATGAGTTTATGATTATATTCCTTTTGTAATAGTTAAAAAATGAGACTTTGGCAGACTGGGACTGCAAGACAGGCAGATAGGAAGTATAATAATAAGTTTATTGATACATTTTAAGTTATGTAATGAATATCCTGTCATGTCCATAAAAATATATTATTATTAATTAAGATTGAGAGAGGAAGAGTTAAGATTGAGAGAAGAGTTGCATGAAAGAGTGAGAGAGAGATGTAGAGCTTGGGTTACAAGGGCAATGACTGGAATTTTTGAGAGAGGCTATGAATGATTTTTTTCGCTTTATGGAAAGGCAAGAAAGGAATGAAGTATGAAAGAGGATATGATTGTAATCAAAATTGTTGTATAAAATAATAAAGGGTGTTTATGCACGTACATCTTAATAAATACATAAATCTTATTTCTAGTTTCTTATTAAGATTGTTTAATAAAGGCTATCAATCATAATGCACATACATGGTTTTATTGTAGGTTTATTTTTAGTTTTACATTATTTTATTAACAAGCAAACATAATCATCAAATCAAAAGTTATTTATTTAAATAAGGCACTTATAAACGTTACAAATTGAATCTACCACCGGTTATTCAGTTATTAGCAGACAAGCATCCTTCCATTCACACTCTTTTTGAAGAACCCCATGCTGTATTCCCTTGAGAAAACCGCGGCAGCTCATTCCACAACCGTAGGCCTCCCCAACGAGTCTTTGATAAGACCCTGTCACAAAGAACCTGTAAGAAATAACCATTGCTTAATACACAGAAACATATCGATAAACCCTTAAATATATTATTCGTAGTCTTCATACCTTGAGTTCTAAAGGGATTCCGTCGCTGGAATGAAGTGAAGTTTTAAGTTGCAGCTGCTCACAGTTGCATATACTTAAATGCCACTTTATTGAGGCGATATCTATTTTTGAATTCTATATCCAAGAGCTCCATGGGTTTAAACACTTTCCTTTTTTTGGCTCTACGCCTAATTTCTCTACAAAATTAAATTAAAATAATTAGCCGAGTATAAAAGAATAAAAACATACAAGAAATATTATAACCTAAAAAACGAACTCGCCTTGTGAACCCATCTCTTTGCTCATTTATCGCTATTTCGGAGAGCAAATAGTAATGTAAAGTGCTCCGTTGCATTATATTTATGATAAAACACCAAATGTATTAATTTTATCGATTTATAAACTTGTCGAACCTTTTCTCACTGACAAATTTATAGTGAATAACCTTGCGTACGTTCTCGACAGCACGACGATACCCAGCCTTCGAACAAATGTCAAAACAAAATTCGTGCTCGCGATTTGATACAAAATGTGTCAAGTGACGATACGATGGCGATACGAAAGTAAACCAAAACCCTTCGTGCTGCCAAATTTAGTTCGTTTTACGTCCTGTAGGGGCGCTGATCAATTTTCATACAATTTTTACTCGATGACGTTACGAATAACTTTTCGAAAGAAATTCGTGCTAGGGCCACTGTTCTGTTAAAATAAAATTATATTAAGTACTGTTTCTGACAACCCTACGAAATAATAGTGTCAACCCGGCCGGCGGCTGTCTAGCCAGGGCTGTCCCGGGGTTGGTGATTAAAATTCCTTTCCTCCTAATATCCCGGATCATATATTAAGTGGCTAAATCGGTGGAACTGACGTCGCAGCCCTAATTTAGGGCTTTATTGCCATTTTATTGTGTTTATAGTTTACTTTTCTCGTGTTATGATTGTTTATAGTTTTAATTTATGCAATACATAACTGGCATAGGTTGCGGTTTCAAGTCCAAGTTTCAACTTAAGATATTGATAAGAAAACATAGGTTTTTTCAGTACCCGTCTTCCTAGCTTCTCAAGTTGAAAATCTGTCGCCAAGCACCTATCGATGCGTTCCGACAACTACACTTGACAGCCAGTACCCATCTAGGCTTTGTGTGCTTACCACCTTTGGCCACATCATCACTTACCATAGTGAGATTGCGGTCAAACATAAGCTTATCCAAAAGTAAAATAGAATGTGAAGATGGATGTGAAAATGTTTGTTAGTCTTTCACGCAATAACTACTCAACGGATTTTGATGAAACTTGGCACACAGGTAGATCATATCCTGGAATGAAACATAGGAATATTTTTATCTCAAGAAAATATAAGATTCCTCGGGAATGAGGGTGAAACCGCCGAGGACAACAAATGAGTTGGTACGTCTTTTCCCGGGATATATAAGTATCCTATGCTTTATTCCAGGATATGATGTAACTGTGTGCTAAGTTTCATCAAAATCCGTTCCGTAGTTTTTGCGTAAAAGAGTAACAAATTAATTCGGTACGCATCACATTTATGGATTGTCATTATAACTTCTACTAGCTTTTCCTCCGCGGTTTCACCCGCGTTCCCGAGGGATATTATCCTTTCCCGGGATAAAAAATATCCTATATGTGTTTCCAGGATATGATCTACCTGTGTGCCAAATTTCATCAAAATCCGTTCAGCCGTTTTTGCGTGAAAGAGTAACAAACATCCATCCATTCATCCAAACTTTCACATTTATAATATTAGTGGGATTGCGACTGGATAGAGCACAAATTCAATGTAAATTTATCAAAGCCTCCAATCAAGAGCATTCCAATTTACCTCTATAATTATTAGTTTAGGTATCAACAGATTATATACCTAATATATAAAGGTAGTACGGTGCAATAACATCGGATATACCTAACACAGTGTGGCATACCTCACTATCTCATTATGTGCCGGGTACCTACTGAATCATGGCGGGAACAGAGAATCATGGAGTCGACTTTTATCTGTCATTGACTTTCTTTACTAGTTTATTGCCCCGCGATTTAACCCGCAGTCCCCACGGATCTTATCTTTTCCCAGGATAAAAAGTATCTTATGTTTTATTCCAGGATGTGATCTACTCGTTAAGCTGTTTTGCGTGAAAGACTAATAAACATCTTCACACATACATTCAAACATACTTTCTAATTTTTTAATATTAGTATAGGATACTCATTATCTTTCCTTGTTCGACAAACTCGCGGAGTACCCTCATAACGTCGCCCAATAAACCTTATTCCTTTGTCAACGGCCAATTTGTCATCCATTGTAGGCACGTGCCGAGTCCTCCTTCCCCACCCCTCAGCACATCCCCGTCTACCAATAATGGGCTGAAACATGTTGTTCAAGTGCCACCACGCGTCCGAAAAAACAATTAAATATTTTGTCTATTGTACAAGCCGCGCAAGTGTGCAGTGACAGCTTTTGAATTCAAATTTCGAAGGCTGGTTTTGTTTTTATTATCTCAATAGGTTAAATGGGTTTTAATATTTTGTTAGTGACTTTTATATGAATAAAAAATCTTTCTTTTATTTTATTACTGCCTACCTAATTTGTTTCTGTGTGCTCAACTCTTGCACATTGGGCAGTAAAGAGCGAGTTATCGGAAAGTATTTGAATTGAATACAGTGCCATCAAATATTTTTCGCATATTTCGACACCTTATAATATCATAACAAGATACTATGACGTCACAATACTGGAGTACCATTAATAAGAGCGACACTAATATCTATCTAAACCAATTACGCGGTTTTGCGTTATTAATTCGACGAACAACATAATAATTAATCAAAGCTGACAAAACGGGCGGCGACATTAACCGAAATACGACGTAAAGGCAGTAAATGAGACGGCACGGAGCATCTGCGAAAATGGATGCGGTAAATTGTAAATTTCGAGCAAGAGACGTGTAACTAGACTCAATAAATATCCAAAAAACTATAAGAGCAATAGATTAGATTATTATGCAAATGCTGGATTTTGTAGCGAGTTCTAATGACGAAAACGAAACGAAAAATACGGGACTATAGAAAACCTCTCAATGCGTTAATGTGGCAAAACTGTTTAAATTGCTATTTCTCTACGAATGGGCTTGCTTGGTACCTTTAAGCCATTTCATTATTTTAAATATTCTTCAGTTATGTTAAAGTCACATTTTATTGTCACATTCACTGTTAAGTTTCAGTCCTCGTCCGTACATGTGGTACAAGTCCAGTCAGGTTTTAAATTGGCGGCTATTTCACTAAAACTTTTCGAGGACTTTTTGGGACCACCGGAAAAGTCACGATACTCTCTTTCATTTTATTTCACTTGTGCACTTAGATTGATCTTTATTGGACAAAACACCACCGATATTATTCAATAAAACTCATAATACCTACATGAATTAAATAAAAATAAAACGGAAATGCAATGTCACTTCGCAAGTTCCCGCCAAAAAGTCTACGGATAGTTTCATGATGATGTTTCCTTCGAGGGTTGTATTGGTCTGTAAAAAAAAAAGTTATCTTTGGTGCCTAGGTACCACAATATAGCTGTTAGACACTCGATTGCACTCCTACCCATGTTCATACCTCTATGCTGCCAACCAGCTACCCGCAACAAATCATATTTTTGAGAGTGAATACAGCACGGCGGGCGGCCGCGGAATGTAATAATTACCCGCGTTTTGCACCCTGCGTAACGAGCCCCGGTGCTGCCAGCTAAAAAATAACATGTTTGTGGTAGAATAATAATTTGTAGGCATTGTTATTAATCTTTGGAGCAAAGAGATTTAAAGATAGATACAATAGAGCGGCTATCAGAAGAAAAGTCATAGAAAAACAGTGATCCCATTCCATGCCTCAGTAACACCATCTATCTATGAATAAACTAGACTAGACTGAGCGACTTTTGTCCACTGGACATAAATATTGGATTACGATTATGTTCGCAATGTCCTGTCTATTAACTCATACCTACCTAAGGTATAAGTTAAAAGACTTTGCTTTTTTTTTCAATTTTTTAAAAACATTTTATTTACAACAAATGTACAAAATATACAAGCAAATGTACAATTATAATATATAAAAAACTTCTTCGAGGCTGCCGCTGCCGCCGATCGGCAAGGTTCCCAGAAGGCTGGCAGCGTTTCCTCTTTGGATGGCCAAGCTGATGCGTTGGCGGAAAAAGCTCCCCGCCCGCCGGTCACCCGAGGCCTCGATTAATTTTTTACATAAAATGTTTGCGAAACGACGAGCTTCAGACCCCCACGGACCCATGGTCTCAACCGCAAAAGGCATAAATTGATAATTTGGACCAATACAGGCGTACTTTTTGAATTTTGAATTTTCCGCACCTTTCGCAGCCGCTCCCGCGGCTTTACAAGTCACCGGTAAGTGAGATGACGCAAGTGTATCGACACAAGTGGCATCCCAAACCAACGGCTTGCCGACACTCCACGGGATCAAAGTCATACCATCCGGCCTCTTGCCGTCGCCACGCGAAATACCGACTGGTTCGAGTACAGAAGGCACGCCGGCGACAACAAGAGCCCTACGGATAATATCATTAAGAGCCACGTGGCGTGAAATACGACCGGCGCTTTGAGAACACGAAAGCCCATGATGGCCGAGCTCATTAACAAGATCCCCACAGCGGCAGCGATGAGGATGATTGGACCTGGAACCAAGACGAAGACAAATGCACAAGCTTAATGTTATGCGGTCTAACAAAGTCCCGATATTACTAGATGGAATGGCTTGCAACCAGTAACCTGATTCACTCTGAGAGACAGCTAACAAACGTGCCCGGTCCGAATCAGTAGAAAAATCAGAAAATAAAATTTGCCAAGTTTTTTCGCAAAGAGGTTTGTCCCATTCTCTCTGAGAGTGACTCAAAGTCGGAATATTATTTGCTTTCGAGTAAGTAATTAGATAATTTGAACTATGAATTAAACAAGTAAGGCTAAAACCACAGAATCCTGTTACTGTTAGTACTAGGAGGAGCTTTATATTTATACTATATAAATATATTAACAATCATATAAAAAATACAAACCAATTCAAAACCAATAGGTAACTATGCAAGAAACTATTTTTAGTTTAACGGATGCAAACAAAAAGTGTATTCAAATAATTTATTGTGGTTTATTTATGGTAAAAATATATTTATTGGTGTAGCAACCCCGCCAGCCCGCTACGGTATGCTTTACCGCGCCCGGGCGCCCGCACCGATGTTATTGAATATTTTTATTATGAATGCGTCGAGATCAAAGGCCGCTTTACCAAATTATTACATCGCCAAAACGTTTGATGTTAACTTTGCAATAACTATGTTGTAAATTAAAACGTGGCTACGTCTAACCGTGTGGGGTTGGCTTTATTTGAAAATTCTTTATGTTACGTGTATTAATATTTTTAAACAACAACAAAATATCTGGATGTCTTCATATAAAACTAGCCGTCCCCCGCTTTTTCACCCGCATTCCCGTGGGACCTCATCTTTTCCCAGGATAAAAATATAGCCTATGACACTCACAAAAAACAGGGCTTACTATTGGTAAAAGAATTTTCAAAATCGGTTCAGTAGATCCAGAGATTACCCCCTACAACCTCACAAACTTTACCTCTTTATAATATTACTAGCTGTCCCGGCAGACCTTGTTCTGCCCTATTTCTCTAAAACGCGTCTTTGTTTTGTTTCGATTGATGTCAAATGTTTGACAGCTGGGTGTTTGTATGGGAAAAAAAAGGGCTGTTTTTAGGGTTTTCCCGGCAATTATTCGAATTTTTCTCGCCGTAAAAACCATCCTTGGACTTCAACGAATATTTAAAAAAAAGAATTGGCCAAATCGGTCCAGGCGTTGTTGAATTATGCGCTTACCAACACATTTTGCGATTCATTTTTATATTATAGATAATAAAATAGGTTGTTCAGCACGGTACATGTTTCTATACCGGGCGGACGGGACGGCCAGTAATTTTTTTTCGCCCCATATAGGTAGGCTATAGTGTTTTGACCATACTGCCTAGTCTTACATAGGCTTTTTTCTTCCGTTTATTTTTTTTAAACAATCTTCGTAATGGACTACAACTTACAGAATATAAACAGAAAAACTATGACAGTTAGCATGTAGGAAATTATAGCACTTAATTAATTACTTTGTAAGTAATTTAAAGTTTAAACGCTAAATAACTTAGGTACATATTTTATTTGTAGATAAAATACAATATATACAATAAAATATGATACATACAAATAAAATGACTGACCTAAAAAACTAGCAGGTTTTTTAGGTCATGTTGCTGACCTAAAAAACCTGCTAGTTAGAGTAAAGTGGTTATTAAAAATCAAATTAATATTTTATTGCTACCATTTCAACCTCGCGAGTCGCGACCGACGTAGGTATTCAAAGTTGAACGCCGAACAAATTATTAAAAAAATATGTTTGTCAATGGTTTAATGTCAAATAGGGGAGGGTGATATGAATGGGCCACCTGCATCGGGTATCGAGGGGATACGCAAGTCATTTGCGTTCACAGAGATAATGATAAATAATAAACAGCTATAAAAAAAACAGTGTAAATGTACTTATGTAATTAATTTTTTTGTATGATTCTATCTTTGGTACCTTTTCTTTTCAAATCAAAACAATTTATATCAACAAAAATAAAATCTGTCAAAAATACATGTTACCTATGTCATAAATAATTATTAAAACTACAAAAGTACAGCATTTAAGTACAACAGATCCATTTCCTCTAATTCCATTACAGTTTCGTTTAAAAAATAAAAAATCTGAATATGCGGTTGTGAAATTTTGCCACGACTTAAGTAGAAGGAGCAACAAAAAATACAGTTTTTTTTTACTCCGAATTGTTACAGTTACAGTCGAATTAGGAACCTTCTCCTGGTTACCGAGAGATATTTTACTTTCCCGGGATAAAAGTATCCTATTTCTTAATCCAGGACTATTTGTATGATAAATTTCATGGAGATCGGTTTAGTAGTTTTACGGAGTTCATCGCGGACCAACACGGGAATTTAAGATTTTAATTTTAAAATAATAGACGGGGCCGGCTACGGACAACCGAAATGCCACTGAATCCATAATCAGGATGTTGTACCTACTTAGAGACCTATTTTTTTAACGTATAATGTACTGTAGTGTCTATGCTTACGTGCTGGCCATTGATAATTCTATTTGATTTTAATTATTGGAACGAAGTTCCTTATCGCGCGTTGTGAAAGGGGGCTAGACGGAAAAAAATCTTACGAAAAACCCACACTTTTAGTGTCAGTTGGTCGGGTGACAGTTGTGTGTAGTAAGCTATTGTAAGCTGTGCGGCGTGCGCATGTTTCTCTGTCTGTCTCTCTCTCTTATAGAAAGCAAGCCAGATATTTTCATTTCTATTTATATATACATATATATATACTCTCTCGACTTATATAACTTATATAACTTCGTTCCATCCGGGTGTCCCTTGACACCTCTCAAGTTTTTTAATATTATAAAAAGTTTTCATAAAAATAATTGTGGTCGGTGCGCGACTACGGGCGGTCTATGCCAAATTTCATCCAGATCCGAGATATAGATTATAGTCTGGAATAGCACATAGGCTTTTTATCCCGGTAAAAGATAAGATCCGACGGGGACGCGGGTGAAACCGCGGGGGACAGCTTGTTGTAAAATATATAAAGAGCTTAATAAAAGTTTTAATAAACAATCAAAAGGTTTGTTTCACTTAACACCACCTTATAGTACCTACTTATATCTATGTAGCAAACTTACTTAGTAACTACTTAGCAAGTTTTTGGCTAGACGGAAAAAAATCTTACGAAAATCACCGACACTTTAATGTCGGTTATTTTTTGTGTCGGTGACAAAAGTCACCGACCGCTGTGCGGCGTGCGCATGTTTCTCTCTCTCTCTCTCTCTCTCTCTATCTCTCTTTTCAATTCGCAATTCATTTCTATTTATATATATATATATATATATATATATATATATATATATATAATTAAATAAATAGAAATGTTTTTTTTTTATATACACTCTCTCGACTTATATAACTTATATAACTTCGTTCCATCCGGGTGTCCCTCGACACCTCTCAAGTTTTATTTAAGTGATGTAATTCCCATTGTATGTGGCGGGTAATATAGATTTTTTTTAAATGATCATCGTTCGGCTTACTCGAGCAGATAAACTGAAGCCGTTAATCACAAGTGTAATTCCAACTTGTTCATCTACTAAGCAATATAATAACGAGCTAGCTAATCTCCGATCGGTATAAAGTGCTGCCAGGGGGCGCCACTCGCTACCCTACATTACAATTGTTATAAATATCTGTCTCTTTTAGAACAGGGATGGATTTCGGTTTCGATTGATGCCCTAAAATGCCCAAATTATGCCGGTTCACGCACGGATGATGTACCATAGAGAGCTAATATTGAATTGATCTAGCAACTAATAAAGGCCGATGAGTTTATAGCATTAGCATTGATAATCTCGGTACAGACGAACTGTACCGAGATTATCTAGATTACCTTAAAATAAAATATTGCTTGTGCATTAAAATTTATATAATAGGTAAAAATTCTTTATTTTTGACACCACATACCAAAAAACTCATTTATTCAGTTTAGGCCCTGGTAAGGCACTTATGAATTAGAATTGACTCTACCACCGGTTCGAAATACAAACTCCGACAAGAAATAGGCAAGACAAATTAGTAGTTTCTTAAGTTTTTAAGATACTTAACGTTTAGAGAAGGGTTAAAATGAAAGGCTTGAGCTTTAGTTCGGCGCAGTGTTGCCAATTTGGATGAGAAAAGAAGGGCTTTATTTAATGAACTCGTCCTTATATACTCTTAGATCAGCTACATAATACATAAGAAACGAATCGCTACCTATGTACAATGATTGTAAATAGGTAATCTAAGATGGCGTTACTTGTAACATAGATATAATTAAATAAGAACAAAAATAAAAATAAAATATATTGCTTATACAGCAATAAGAAACTGTAGTACCTAAAATAAGACCTGTGGATAAAAAAATAGAGGGGTAAAGTGGCTCGCGGACAGTAAAAAAATAACCTAACTAAATTAACAACCAATAATCGACTACTTTATTTATTTTATTTATTTATTAGCTTTGTTTAATCCCTTACATAACATTTTTTTTAAAAGTATTATTGTATATTTTATTATTTATTTATTTGTTATTTATGTTAGTTTGTTCTTAATTAAGGTTAGTATTGTTAACTGTAAGGGCCGCCTTTTGCGGTGAAAGCCTCCTCCATGGACTACTAAGATATTTAAAAAAGATTGGTTGACGCTTCCCGTGACCAAAAGGCTGGCTTTTAACGTGGCAATGCTGCTAGTCTTTTGGGAACGTTACCAGTCGACGGCGATGCGGAGGAATTCTTCCACGCACTTTTATAGTTTATTTTAGGTAGTTTTAGATTAGACTAGTTTTAATATAATATAATTGTAGTTATAATAATGTATTCTGAACTGAGGGAGGGCAAGCGAAAACAGGGCGGCCAACTCCTCAGGTACAAAGACGTTCAGAAACGACATATGAAAGCGTGTAAGATCGAGCCTTCTGAATGGGAAGGATTGGCAGCACAGCGCCCTGAATGGCGCGGACTTGTACAGAGACAAGTACGCGAGTTTGAGGAACAGCGTAAAACTGGTCTCGACGCTAAACGCGACTTGTTAAAAGCCCGACCACCCGCGGCCATTCGTTTTAATTATGTAGATGGTATACTCACGTGCAATCAGTGTGCACGGGGGTTTACCACTAAAATCGGGTACATAAGTCATCTTCGGGCCCATCAGCGTCATGCGAACTAGGAGTCGAAGTGGTCGCCATGACCGAAAACGGTCGGAGTGAATCATCATCATCATATAATAATGTAAATATCTATGTTAGTTTAAAAATCAATAAAGTTATAATGGACTATAATATCTACTTATCTTCAGCGGCCATTTTGTTTCCAAAATCAGATTGTGACACGTGAATTTGTTACCCTTACCTAAATACGTGTCTGTGTGTCGGGAATGCTCGGTATTTAAATGAATCGGTGCCGAGGGGGGTGCCTTCCTCCGACTGTACCGATCTGTATCCAATCTTTTCTTTACTCTATAGTCTATGGTAGATTTATAAATCTCTCAAAGAAAAAAGTTCACGTAATTTTTTATTCAAGATAAGCTTGTGTTTGACCAAAATCTCACCATGGTAAATGACGATGTGGCCGAACGTGGTAAGCACACAAAGCCTAGATGGGGAACTGGCTCTCAGGGCAGCTGTTGGAACACATCGATAGGTGCTTGGTGACAGATTTTCAACTTGAGGGTGGTAGCCAGCCAGTCGGGTACTGCAAAGTACCCTACCACCGTACTATGGTTTCCTACAAAAGGCTTGAGCATTCGGTGCTGGATAACATCGTGAACAAACCATAGCGCAGTGGTAGGGTACTTTTAGTACTCGCCTGGCTGGTTACCCTCCTAAAAGTCTGTCTCCAGCACCTGTTGGTGTGTCCTGGCCGTTACACTTGAGAGCCAGTTGCCTTCTAGGCGTTGTGAGTAGGTAATTTGTAGACTAGCTACCAAGCTCCAGTTGGTGTACCTATCACGCGCACGCCACAGATCGTCTTACTTTCATTAATGCTTAATATCTTACACATGTCCGTCGAATTTCCTACAGCACTCGATCGTCCATCTCCGAAAAGGGAATTCCCTTATGTGATCATTTTTATATTTTTTACCACAGTCTTAATTCAAATTCATGTTTTACGGATGCAGTATTCGGTTGTTTTTAGGGTTCCGTACCCAAAGGGTAAAAACGGGACCCTATTACTTGTACTAAGACTTCGCTGTCCGTCCGTCTGTCCGTCTGTCTGTCACCAGGCTGTATCTCAAGAACCGTGATAGCTAGACAGTTGAAATTTTTCTGTTGCCGCTATAACAACAAATACTAAAAACAAAAAAAAATATATTTAAGGGGGGCTCCCATACAACAAACGCTATTTTTTTGCCGTTTTTTGCTCGATATCAATAATGGCAACAGCCTACCACTTGAAATATTTCCAAAATACTCAGTTATGCATAAAAAATAAAGCATTATATATAATAAGCAATGTATAAAAAAGTTAAAATGAAATAAATATTTAAGGGGGGCTCCCATACAACAAACGTGATTTTTTGCCGTTTTTACGGAACCCTTCGTGCGCGAGTCCGACTCCCACTTGGCCGGTTTTTTTATCATTTTCGGAAACTTAATGACACATTACTGTGGAAACGAAATGACAAAATGGCGGTCAAATAATAAGTTAATCAATTAAGATAAAGAGGAAACGCTGCCAGCCTGCTGGGAATCTTGCCGACCGGCAGCAGCGGCAGCCTCGAGGAAGTTTTTCATATATTACCTATAGTTGTATATTTGTTGTAAATTAAGTAATTTAACAAAAAAAATAAGAAAATACACATTTGTTTCCGTGTTGACATTATGATGCATCGCGAGAAAACGTTGCTGGTAATTCCCATGTCAATCACTTTACTTCCATTGCTAAACCATTTCAGAAATTCCTGGATTTAAAACTAACCTACGTGTATTAAGCTATAAACGGAACAAAGGTAATTAACGGTAAAAATACAGTTACTCGTGACACTTAGTCATTCATTTTTGTCACTTTCACAGATCATAAAAACAAAGAGATTTGTGTATATATGTTATTTAATTTGTTTAGACTAATTTAATAAGTATGTATATCAAACCAGATTGCTATAGATTACGAAGACGCGCCCAACTCTTCTTGTCGATATGCAGCACTGGTGAAGCGTCAATGTTGCAATTGTAACATCTAGGACTGACTGATATGCCCTCTTTTCTCAAATATCATGCAGAAAGGCTCACGTTTCCTTGCGTTGCCTAATGCTTTACATAGAGGGTATTAGTAGCGTCGATCTGCGAGGAGGATATGATCTTCTTGGTTACGCGCCTCCTTGAAGTTATTTTTTCTATCTTGGCATCCGCATTTGAATTAACATGTCAGTTCTTTCTTGGGACAATCGGGGTTTCAGAGTCCACACCACTTGGTTCTCAAATGGGACAATCGGGACGATGACATTTACTTGAAAATTGGGCGCGAATTTTGATTTTTTTAAAACTGTGCGCGAGTTGACGAGTTGTTTGACAGGTTAATCTCGCGAGTCAACAGAATCTGTTCGCGAAAACCAAGTGGTGCGGACTCTGAAACCCCGATTGTCCCAAGAAAGAACTGACAGGTTAATAGTATAATGAAAAAATATATATGTCGTGAGTGACAACCGCAACGCGGATAATTTTGTCCAAGCACTAGAGAAAAAGAGTGGGGTGCGACTCTTGGATAACACTGTCTATATCACGAAGATCAAGTTCTGTTTGGTTGGGTACTTCGTAGTAGGTACCCGTCTGGCATTCTGTGAGCTGTATTCCATCAACTGTAGGTACTTGCGAACATAGGTGAAACCGCGTTGAAGAATTGTCAAACTGAATCGGCAGGCCTCCCACACGGTGGACCGACGATCTTGTGAGGGTCGCGGGAAGTCACTGGATGTGGGAAGCGCAAGACCGGCCTTGCTGGAGATCCTTGGGGAGGCAGTGTACCTACGTCTTCCGCCTGATATGATGATAAGATTCCCTCGAGAATGTGGGTTAACCTGTCGCGGACAGCTAGTAATATTATAAATATAAACTTTTGTTATACAATATATTTCTTCCCAACGGCTCCATAACGATTTGCATGAAATTTGGCTCATAACTTAGAATAAAATATTTAATCTTTTTTTTCATCTTAAAAACATAAAACCCCTTAAAATCACGTGCGAAAACCCAGGTAAGTTACTAGTATTCATTAAAAAAACATCCATACAAAAGTACAATCAGAAATGCAAGGAATTCCACTCAATAATAAACAAATAATAGTATTTTAGTACGTAGGTACTGAGAAGTCACATAACTTAGACATCAGCTAGGGTTAAAGGTAAAATCCCTAATCCACGCGAGCTTAGTTCGACTTAGTTCTTAAGCTTAGTTCGGAGAATTCCTAAGAACACGTATACCTACAGGTTTTCCCGCGATATTTTCCTGCACCGAAAGTTACCAAAAGCCAATCTGTAGCTGAGAAGCATTCAAATAATGTTTTAAATAATACTAATCGATAGCAAAAAAACTTTACCACAATCTGTGAGCAATATTCATCTTAATCAACACTTTATCTGGTTTGTACTAACCTCAAATAACCCGTTTCGCGGTGTCGATATGGTGTTGCCAGCTTTGGAAGTTTTACCAATGTTTGGGTAAGTTGTAATCAAAGTCAAAGGCGCTTATGAAGGACGAAGATAATGAATTGATAAGCTTTTTGTATGTCAGCGTTCAATTTATAATCTCAGCAAGGTAACATTTTTGAATTTTTTAGACAACCGACTATATTGATTATTATTTCATTCAAATGATAAGATCAAACTCACATACAGATTCACCAATAACTTTTCGATGAAATGAAAACATCGCAAGTAAATACACTAATATTCTCGTTGTGTGTTATTTTCTTGTTATTGTCTTGTTTTCAATGTGTATATTATGTTTGTTGTTGTGTGCAGCTGTGTCAGAATAAATGTTTTCTTTCTTTCTTTCTTTAAATAGATATTCCTAAAAAGTCAACTATGTGGTGTTATGTATGGTCTTAAGTGAAAAAAAAATGTTTAAGAATTTTAACTTACCACGGGTTTAGGTAATACAATAATGGTTTTTTATATATTAACGGTCATTAAAAACTACTTATAAAATTGAATTCTAAGAATCGCCATTCAAGTTTAATTCTCCTCGTTTATTTTGCCTCTGCTAACTCTTTCTCTATCTATACGAGTAGTAGTAAAGTCGGACATACCAAATTTAAAAAAGTTAATTTAATTTATCGCGATATAACATTACCCATTTTATAATGCGGGAAATAAAATTTATGAACTGGTATCACCGCACACTATTGAGCTGTGTTCACGTATTCCGCGATGCGTATAATTTAAAATTGTTTTTAGTTATGTATAAAACCTATTTTTTAATATACTCACCAGTTTTGTTTCGATTCAGTTCGTGTGCTGTGTTTATTTACTAATGTGACGTTAAACTAAATTTATGTTGTTGTGTTTAATTATCTCTCTATATTATTAGGCCCTTCAATCAAAATAGAACATTAGAGAACATGTTTTACGGTGCAATATTCGTTGCGATATTCGGTAAGTTTAGTTTAAAAAAATATATTCCATTAATTGCAGTTTTTATCAACTATTTTTACTGTGTTTTTTATTGCAACTCTTGAAATAATTATATGTAGCTTGTATGATTTTTTTATACTAGCGAGTGACTATCAGAGCATATTATACTTCTTTTTCTTTATAATAATATAGATAGTTAATGGACCTAGTCATCACATAAGTACCAATAGAGTAATTGGTTTACGCGGCGCACCCAGTAAAGCTGTTGTAGACATGATTTGTTCCGACATCTCCAACAAACATCATCTTATTTCAGCCAATTTACACAACAATTTAATTAATTATACACCAAAACCTTTCTCATTAAACACTCCGTCGATTGGCGAAAACCGTATGAAAATATGTTCAGTCGTTTTAAGTTTATCAAGTTCGACAGACCGATAGACGCCGACTTTGTTTTTCAATAAGTAAATTATTCATAATTATCGTTCTGTCCTGTATGTATAGATATGTAGTTTTGGATATAGATAATATTATAGTATCTATGAGTTATATCGGCGTGATTGGTGACTAAAATACATTCAGACTTTTTGGCGGGAACTTGCGAAGTGACGTTGCGTTTTCGTTTTATTTTCATTAAATTCGTGTAGGTATTTTGAGGTTTATTGAATAGTTTTTGCGGTGTTTTGTCCAATAAAGATCAATCTAAGTGCACGAATCAAGTGAAATTAAATGTAAGCGTGTATCGTGACTTTTCAGGTTGTCCCAAAAAGTCAGTCAAAATTGTTTTAGTGGAACAGCCGCCAATTTCACTAAAACCTGACCGGAATTGTACGGACGAGGACTAGACTTTACAGTGAATGTGAGAATGTGACTATAATATAAAAGATGACATTAAAACTGAAGAAAATATGTGCGACTGAAAGACTTTGTATTTTATGGTCATGGTCAGATTTATCACTCACATCTGACTGCTGCAATGAAAAGTCAGTTGACGGGCCGTTTGTAGTGGGTTTGATTCCCATCCAGGACAGACATTGTGCATCTATTTATGTATGTAGTAATATTAGTTATCTGGTTTCCATAGTACAAGATCTAAGCAAGTTTGGGATCAGATAGCCGTGAGTGAAAACTGACCGAGAATAGGTATTAATATTATTAATTTATTTGTTCCCTTCTCGGCTTTGTTTTACCATTATCGGTTGCGGCATCACTTATGGCATACTCCTATCTCACTAATCTTACTAATGAATATTACAAATGTGAAAGTTTGTATGTTTGTTACTCATTTACGCCAGAACGGCTGTACGGATCTGGACGAAATTTGGCATGGAGATAGATTATAGCCTGGAATAGCACATAGGCTACTTTTTATCCCGGGAAAAGACAATATCCCTCGGGAACGCGGGTGAAACCGCGCGGAACTGCTAGTATTATCTAAGTATATCTATACTTTATAATCGCCTTACTTTCGTTCAAGCTCAATATCTTTACACGTCTGTCTTTCCGACGGCACTCGTCCATCTTCGAAAAGGGGATTCCCCTTTTCATTAAATTAGTTGTGATGATTTTTATATTGTTAACTACCTACAGTCTTAATTCAAATTAGAACAGTACTGAAAATGTTTTACGGTTGCAGTTTAAGGTTGTTTATAGGGTTCATTACCGCAAAAACACGGAACCCTTATAGGTTGGCGATGGAAGGCGATGATAGCTCAGTGGTAAGTGACGTCGAATGCCGCGGCGAAGGTCGTGGGTTCGAATCCTACAATGAGCTTGAGCTTTCGGTGAAGGAAAACATCGTGAGGAAACCATAGCACGGTGGTAGGGTACTTTGTAGTACCCGACTGGCTGGCTACCACCCTCAAGTTGAAAATCTGTCGCCAAACACCTATCGGTGTGTTCCGACAGCTGCACTTGAGAGCCAGTTCCCATCTAGGCTTTGTGTGCTTACCATCTTCGGCCACATCATCACTTACCATGGTGAGATTGTGGTCAAACACAAGCCTATCGAATATAAATAAAAAAAAAAAAGGTACCTCTGCGTGCGATTATATAAATAGGGTATTTGACTACAGTGAAAAATAGATAAAACTGTTGTTAGCTTTACAGTAAAAAAACATTTTTATAAACCAATTTAGCCATCGTAATATTTGAAAATATGTGTTATGTTTATAAGAAATTGAAAACGCTCGGTGCTTGCCGACTCTGAGTGTGACGTCATGATATCACGTGACCTAGCCATTATGGCGTTTGCGTTTTGGTGGCCTTTGATGGTAATTTTTAAAGAAATTAGAGTAATTCATTAAGAATTAAGCAAATTGCAAATGTATTATGCTATAATAAACAATTTTAGATATGAAATGAAATGAAATTGTTTATTCATCCAAATAGGCCTGTAGCGACATCTATCTACACATAGATATAGTTCGCACGACTCCTAGATAGATGGCGCTCCAATAACCTACATCGCGCTTCAGAAAGTTTTCCATACGATCTGCATATATACAAGATTCCAACATGTATAGTTGGACCGCGGTCCCCAGGCACGATGACTTAGCCTGGCGGAAGATCTTCCCTTTTCAATGGAGGAGTCTAACACCTCGCTCCTCCATAGGCCTTAGGATACTTTTCTAAAACATGTCAAATAAAATACCATTAACACTAATGGTTTGGTGATGACAGAACCTGTTTACCACACGCATCATCTGTGTGTTTCCCATAAGGAAAATAATATTTAAGAAGTATCAGAGTATCCTTTATGATAATAATAGATATTGAATGAACCAATGCATATAGCTGATAACCTTAGATTATATGCCGGGCATATGCCGTACGTAGGGACCGACGTCAGAAGTAAACAGGCAAAGATGACATTGGTAATCCCCCTGTTCAAGGCCATCTTAAGGCAGGAAGTGCCCATAGGCATGTATGAATTTAGGGCCCCTTTAGAAAGTAAAAAAACTTTTGTGTTATGATTTGAAATTCAACACATTTACTTAGAGTGTCCGCGGTCATCCTTGATCTGGTGTCTATTATTATTTCTATTGATAAATTGTGACGGTGAAAAATGCGCTATCTTCGCCTGACAGGTCTTTATTTGGAAATGGTGGTAACAATAGCATTAAAAAATAGCAATAAGATGAAGTTCAATAAGTGTTCCTTAAGTGTCCTAAAATTTAATAAAACATTTTGATTTGATTTGATTGAGCGTGATAACTCCGTAAATAATTAAGGCGATGATAGCTCAATGCTAGTGACGTCGAATACCGCGGCGAAGGTCGTGGTGTTTATGAGCTTGAGCTTTCGGTGAAGAAAACATCGTGAGGAAACCATAGCCCGGTGGCTTTGTATGACCCGACTGGCTGGCTACCACCCTCATGTTGAAAATCTGTCGTCAAGCACCTATCGGTGTGTTCCAACAGCTGCACATGAGAGCTAGTTCCAATCTAGGCTTTGTGTGCTTACTACCTTCGGCCACATCATCACTTACCATGGTAAGATTGTGGTCAAATATTATCCAGAATAAAAAAAAAACATTTAAGTAATACTGGATGCGAGTAACACAAGTCCGGCCATCGTGGAGTACCTTGGGGAGGCCTTTCTCCAACAGTGGACATCTTCTGACTGACATGATGATGACGATCAAGAAATATTTAGATATCTATTATAGAGCTTGTTTTTCGCAGTTTAGTTAATATTTTTAATGCAGTAGTTAGGATTTTTGTTCAATTAATTAATTAATTAGTTGTTTTCTTTTCAGCGACATCGCCCGTTCTTACTCGTGACTTGAAACAAGTCGACACTGTCACGCCTTGTGGGTATGTTAAAACATATATAAAGTAGGTACTAGCTGTCCCCCGCGGTTTCACCCGCATTCCCGAGAGATCTTATCCTTTCCTGGGATAAAAAAATATCCTTTTATTCCAGGATATGGACTACCTGTGTGCCAAGTTTTATCAAAATCCGTTCAGCCGTTCTGGCGTGATTGAGTAACAAACATCTATCCATCCATCCATCCAAAGCTTCACATTTATAATATTACTAGTTGCGATAATATTGCGATACTTTTTATCCCGGGAAAAGATAAGATCCCTCGGGAACGAGGGTGAAGCCGCGGCGGACAGCTATAGCTTAATACATTTGCAATTTGCTTAATTATTTGTGAATTTCTCTATTTTCTTAAAAATTACCATCAAAGTAAAAAGGCTTTTATTTATGATTTCTTTAGTAACAACGAGGCAGGCGGGTCACCTGATGGTAAGTGACTACCGTCGCCTATAGACATTAGCAATACCAGGAGGACTGCCAACGTGTTGTACACCTTATTACAATGCCTTAAGGGCAAGGGCAACTGGCTCTCAAGTGCAACTGCCGGAACACACCAATAGGTGCTTGGCGACAGATTTTCAACTTAAGGGTGGTAGCCAGCCAGTCGAGTACCACATAGTACCTTACTTATTTTACCCTTTCTTATTCTTGTTTTATCTATACTTTCATTGTAGTCAAATACCATTATAAAAGTAATAAATTTTACAACCAACCTATTCCATATTTTCGAGTTTTTTTAAATGTTACCTCCTCTCTAGTGTTAGATATTTTTTCTTGAAGCCAATATGGCGTCTAAAATATGATGTATACCTCCAGAAAGCAAATGCACCAATGCAAGGATGGCTCATGCATTCCATTTCACGCGGTGTGCGACGGTGTGGTCAACTGCGGCGATGGCAGTGACGAAACTCATGCACTTTGTAGGGGATCGGTGTAAGTATTCTATTTTAAATTAGATGGGCTTGCGTAAAATAAAGTTCATTCTAAAATTCAGCTAAACATAATAACTAGTGCTTACGGGCGGCGTTGTGTGGCGGGCTGTTCACTTCCCTACAACATGGCGAGGAGGGCGATGGCTGCCACACGCGTCATACTTGTTAGCAGGTACTGCTTGTGGGGGCTGGTTGTTGCGAATTAAGAAATAAACAATAATATTGGAACGCATAATTACAAAATTTAAAAATAAAACTGAGCCGTCTCTATGGACACATAATTTTTACTTTTCTCTTTCTCTTTGGATTGTTCCCTAGATTTCCCTCCATCTTTTTACTCATGGTGTAATACATGTGGTTAAAACTAAATGTGGTTTAAATAACAACACTGGTCTGCTTGAGTTTGTTGTTTACTAAATTAATCATAACGAAATTCTATTTATTTATTCCATACCGATTCCGCAACGAATGCTCACAGCCGAAAACCATATTATAATAACGGTAATTTAATCTAATTGAATTATTCAAGATCGGAACGTGCAAAATAAGTAGACCTGCGTTCATGAAGTACAAAATCCTCTATCATTTCCAGATGCCAATACAACTGGTTCAGGTGTACATACGGCGCATGCGTGGATGGCACAGCACCATGCAATGGTATACAAGAATGTGCTGATAACTCTGATGAACTCCTGCAGAGGTGCCGCAATCAGACTTTGGAAGTTAGGTGAGATATAGTAATAGACGAGCAGATGCTCATCATGATGACGAAGACGTAATGCGGGTATGGTCGTAGTTGTCGCAACAATTCAGATGGGAGCGGTCAATGAAGACCGAATAACAAGCGACATGAATAGACTGGCATTTCAAAAGTCTTTTCCAAATGTTTAACAAATTCAACCAAGCTGAGATTTTGCCCGTTCGTTTTGCTCGTTTCAGTCTAAAAGTGACTTCCAAATTGGTAATTTTTGTAGCTTTGACCTTCGTAAGTGCTCTTTTAGGATCCAAACTAAATAAATAGCTGTGATCTAGAAGTAGAAGTAAAAGAGGCTTGGAAAAAATTGGTGTTCAAAAATGGCCACAAATTTTAGCAAGTGGTGTTGTGACTGGAGATGATTAACACAAAACGCCTAGAAGGGAATTAGCATAAGTATTTGGTAATGGATTTTCGATTGATATACCCAACCAGATTGGTTCTTCAAAGCATACGGCATTTGACATCAGAAACGCAACTGAGGTTTTAAAGCTTCTCTTACAACGATAGCTCAGTAGTGAAGTCAGATACCGCAGCAAAGGTCGTGGACTTGAATCCTACAATGAGCTTGAGCTTTCGGTGAAGGAAAACATCGTGAGGAAGCACAGCACGGTGGGTGTACTTTGTGGCTACCACCCTCAAGATGAAAAACTGTCGCCAAGCACCAGCAACTGCACTAGAGAGCCAGTTGCCTTTAAGGTATCGTAATAAGGTGTACAACACATTGGCAATCCTCTTGGTATTGCTAATGTCTATAGGCCACGGTTGTTACTTACCATAATTTGACCCACCTGGCTGGTTATCACTTGTGGTTTAAAAAAAGTAAATAAAACAAACCCTAAAAGCTGGTTAAAGCAAAGCTCCCAGAAAACACTGTTAGGTGGGTACTAAATTATAACGATAGAAGAAATTTGATTTCAGCGGCCGTTTCATATGCCGGGATGGCAGTTCCATTCCCTCATCGGAGCACTGCGACGGTGTAGTCGACTGTCCGGATGGATCGGACGAGACCGTCCGGTCGTGTGCGCAACAGCAATGTATCTCTTATTACTTCCAGTGTGCATACGGAGCCTGTATTGATCATGGCGCTGATTGCAACGGGGTCAGTATAATATGATTTTTTAGAAGTTTAGTTTAGAAGCTTTTGATGAAGGTAAATGCCATTGCCCTGTGTTGCTAGTACCCTCAAATTGATATATGTCGTCAAGCAGGTGCTTCAAAGTTCTGCTTCGGATGTTTGTTTGGGAATATCTTTGTTTAGCAGTTTAATGACATGTTTCAGACAATTGAGTGCGCTGATGGTTCAGATGAATCTGATGAACTGTGCGGTACCAACACTGATTCAACTACGAAAAAGTAAGTTCTTAATACTGCATATAACAGATAAATTTATAAAAACAACTAAAAAGTTTAAATAAAATAATCTCACACAAAAGAGAAAGTTTACATTGTCTCTAGACATACTGATATACATACTCGTATAATCAAATAGGCGTACCTACACATCTTAAGGAAAACACAAGCGCAAGACATTACTGGCTCAGTAGAAAATATACTTACTGAAAAGATGACGATAAAGTAAATCTTTCCTTTTGATACCTTCCAGGCCGATCAAAAGAGGTAGCTGCATTCTACCTCGAAACCCCGCCCACGGCAGATACATTGTAGTGAACTCTCCAAACGCAGGACCGGGACAAGCGTTAGAGTTCGCGCAACTCAATATTTCATGCTATTCTGGATACGGATTGCTGGGAAATGATGTTTTATTCTGTTACGATGGCTGGTGGACTAATGATATGCCAATATGTGCTCGTAAGTGTAACAAAAGATTTAGCATTTTAAAGATTTTCAAAGGTGTTCCTCAAGGGTCACTTTTAGGACCACTTGTATTTGTTATTCGTATCTCAAACATATTGGACTAATTTGCATTATTGTTAAACATATTATATGGTATGAACGTTACTAATAATAATAAATATTATTTCCCACTCTGCTATCTGATCTCAAAATAATCAGCATGTTTTTGAATGTTTTGACAAAAGAATCAAAACTAGCTGTCCCTCGCAATTCCTCACATTCCCAAGGTATCTTATCGTTTCCCGGGATAAAAAAAGTATCTTATGTTTTATTCCAGGATATGATATACCTGTGTGCCAAGTTTCATCAAAATCCGGTGTTTTTGCGAGTAGGATATTTTAATTTAATTTCAAAGACTACTTAAAAACACAGCTGCTGTTTTTGTAATTTAATTCAATGTTTTAATTTAAATAAATGTCTTTAACAGGTTTTTGCCAGCTAAACAAGCATCCAAGCGTCAACTACCGCTGCTCTATCAATCCTACTAACCCAGAATTAGGTTACAGAGACTGTAACAATAACGAATTATCTGGCACACTAGTGAAACCTGAATGTAGTTCAAACTATTACTATAACGGTGCTATTAGAAACATGAAATGCAACGATGGCAGCTGGAACTACGTAGCTATTTGCACGAGAGGTACAAGCAAAAATGGTACCAATATCACAGTAATAATAAAGGATAAAGTTGAAGTGTACGTAAGCACTTTCCAATACGGTGTACCAGGAAATATTACTATAGTTGTACCAGTCACTGAAAACTTAATAGATTACGATGTTATTGATGGTTCTGATTGGAGAATGGGTCCTCCGAATAATACAACTACTATTAATTTTAATATCAACAATAATACTGTAGCGGTAACATCTAATGACAGTATTGTGTTTCGAGATGATCGGAGGTGATTTATGTTTTAATAGAAAATTGTAAAGGCTTGTGAATTTGTTATTTCTTGTGAAACTTACTCCAAATTTTTATAGACCTATTTTTCAAACTCTTCTGTAGTCAATTTATGAATAATGACTTTTGAACAGTGTCTGCATCTAATTTTAAATCTATGAGCCGTCTTAATAAAATTAAATCGTAAATATTTATGTTCATTTCTTTTCTCCAACGTTTTTCTAGTCAAGCTATATCTGTATTATGTTACATTGGTAATCCACCTGTATAGGCGACGGTAGTCACTATTAACTGACCTGCCTTTGATGATGATAGTTGGAGAGTTCCAAGCGATACAAAAACGCGCTTCATCTAAAAAGTTTTAGGATTAGGAAAATACTAAATGAAAGATTTACATAGCTTACAAATTCTCTTTAATAAAATGCTCATGTCTGAATACATGTGTTAAGGCAGTAAAAGCAAAAATATTGCATTGAGTCCCGTCTCTAGGTGCAGTGGAAACTATTCCACGGAGATAGTAACGCTGTACCCCCTTTTCGGTATTAGGAATAGCGAATCCGCCGCCACTGTCGCCCATGCATAGAGCTGTACCTGTAAAAATAATGCATTAGACCACTGAGCTTAATTTTTCTGCTGGTTGATTTTGCTAGCAACGTTGTGAGCTGTGCAATGGGCCTTGCCAATGTGTTAACACAAGGCCTTAAAGGTAAACTGGCTCTCAAATGCAATTGCTGGAACACACCAACAGGTACTCGGCGACTTTTCTAGCACTACAAAGTACCCTACCACCGCGCTATGGTTTCCTCACGATGTTTTTTCTTCACCGAAAGCTCAAGCTCATTGTAGGATTTGAACCCACGACGGCCGAGATATCCGACGTTACTGCCACTAGCTATGATCGCCTTAGATTGTTGTTGCTAGATGATTGAGAGATTGTTGATAGATGTCGCTACAATATGAACACGGCGAACAGCTTGTAGAACATAAAATACGATTTACCAACCATTATTATATCCAGCACAAATCTTATCACTTGTGATGTACATCTTGAATTGAGGCGGAGATTCTGTTATGCACTTTTCAATTTCAACATTTGGCAAATTGAGGACCGTGAGTATCGGTGCCGCAACGCCTTTCTCTGTCAGACCCCATCCAGCTACCTGGAAATCAAAGATGACCAAGTCAATTTTTTTTTAAGAAGATTTTTGGCCTGGTATCGAGACCTTTAAGCCATTTCTTTATTTTAAATATTCATCTTTTATTGTCACTTTCACTGTAAAGTCTAGTCCTCGTCCGTACAAGTCCGGTCTAATTTTAGTGAAATTGGCGGCTATTCCACTAAAACATTTCATGGACTTTTTGGGACAACCTGGAAAGTCACGATACACGCTTTCATTTCATTTTACTTCACTTGTGCAATTATTCAATAAAACTCAAAATACACGAATTTAATGAAAATAAAACGAAAACACAACGTCACTTCGCAAGTTCCCGCCAAAAAGTCACCAAGTCCAAATAGTGATGGTGAGTGACATATCAAATCAGCTTCTTTTTAATGTCAAATCGATGGTTTATTTGGAATTTTGTATGACATACATGTGACGTCATAAATATAATACACCACCTAAAGACCTTCTTTATCGGTCAAGTGCGAATCGGACTCGCGCACCGAGGGTTCTGTACATTTTTTTTTTTTAATTTCTCTCTTTAGTAAACACGTGATCGAATTCATTTAAAACTTACTTTACCCGAAAACTTTATGGGTACCTATCTAATAAAATTGAGCGCTAACAAAAAACGTTGTTAAGCAATACTTTTACAATCTTTCTAATAATATAAATGTGAAGTCAAAGTCAAAACCATTTATTCAGTTTAGGCCTTAGAAGGGCACTTATGAAGGTCGAATTACATTTTGTAGTAAAAGTATAAGTGTGAAAATTTGTATGCTTGGATGTTTTTTTTTTTTTTAGTTTACTATGTAGGTAACTAATGCGGGTTATAATTTTTTATGTATTTTTGTATTACTTTAAGAATAAAATTGTTAAACATTTGAAAAAAAGCCAATATAGTCAGATGGTCCAAAAATATTTAAAAAATGTAACCTTGCTGAGATTCTTGCCGGTTCTTCTCAGTCGAACCGGTGGTAACTTCTGTAATTCGACCTTCATAAGTGCCCTTCTAGGGCCTAAACTGAATAAATGGTTTTGACTTTGACTTTGTTCTGTGCGTGCTGCCTATGCACATTGAATCGAGTCACGCGTCGGAAATGACACGTAGATACACATTTTTTTATTCTACAGGCTCAGCTGTATTTTGTACCAACCTTCCCAAAGTACTCTTTCTGCAGCTGATTCTTATCAAATTTGTAATCAAAGCTCAAACACACTGGCCTCACATACTGTGAGTACTCGAACGGTGACGTCACAACGACGATGGCAAGGTCATCTTGGTAGCTCGCCGCGTTGCCTTGGAAACGAGGGGGGATCTTTATTTCTTTCACCTGAACAAAAGAAACAGATTATCTAGCTATGTCCTGTACACTTACCAGTGGGTAGTTTGAATATCTAGTGAAAGAAAACATCATGTAGAAACCGAAACAAACACTAGTGTAGTATTTGACGATATTTATAGTTGTACCGCGACTTAATGTTACGCGCTGCTACATTTACGAATAGCTCAGTGGTAGTGAGCTATCATCGCCTTAAAAGGATACCGCTTTCGGTGAAGGAAAGACATCGTGAGGAAACCATAGCACGGTGGTAGGATACTTTGTAGTTCCCGACTGGCTGGCTACCACACTCAAGCTGAAAATCTGTCGCCAAGCATCTAATGGTGTTTTCCGACAGCTGCACTTGAGAGCCAGTTCCCATCTAGGCTTTGTGTGCTTACCACCTTCGGCGCCACCCTCGCTTACCATGGTGAGGTAATGGACAATACAAACCTTATCCTACAAACGCGAAAGTTTTTTATGTATGGATGTTTGTTACTATTTCACATGAAACTTGGCACACAGACACAGCTAGTTCATATCTTGGAATAAAACATAGGAAACTTAGTATCCCGGGAGATCAATACGTAATATTTACTTGAATTCATTTTTATTTGATCACTAGCGGTCCCCCGCGGTTTCACCCACATTTCCTAGGGATCTTCCCATGAAGTGAATATTACCTACGTATTTATTATTACCTATTTACAAAACTTTGTTTGACACTTATTTATGATGTATACTAACATCAGACTTCTGTACATATTTATGTTCCACTTCGTTCCATGGTCGGTACAGCTTGCCGGCCGCTACTGCGAAGTTCTCGGCCGGCAGCTTCTTCTCCACGTCATTCCAGAAGCAATGGGCGGCTGGTCAATAAAAGCGCAGTCAACGTGAGTGAGAGCTTCTACCATAATATTGTCTATTGTTTTGTTAATGAATAAATTACAAGTAATTCAATCCCACTAATATTATAATGTGAAAGTTTGGATGGATGGATGTTTGTTACTCTTTCACACAAAAACAGCTGAACGAATGTTGATGAAACTTGGCACACAGGTAGATCATATCCTGGAATAACACATAGGATACTCTTTATCCCGGGCGAAGAATTTGCATTCACTACTTGTGACGTTATAAAACACCATCAAAAGATTTGTTGTTAAATTGGTATTTAAAAATAATTAAAAGGATGATTTTTAAATACCAACCAGGCAGGCAGGTCACCTGATGGTAAGTGACTAGGTACCTAAAGACATTAGTAATACCAATGTGTTGTACACCTTATTACAATGCCTTAAAGGCAAACTGGCTCAAGTGCAACTGCCGGAACACACCAACAGGTGATTGGCGATAGATTTTCACCTTGAGCCAGCCACTTGAGTACCACAAAGTACCCTACCACCGTGCTATGGTTTGGTTCTTCACGATGTTTTCCTTCACCGAAAGCTCGTGCTCAATGTAGGATTCGAACCCACAACCTTCGCCTATTTCGATTTCTCACCTGATATAACGACAGATTTGCTGATGAGTGAACCTCCACATATCTGCTTGTACGGATCAGTTATCTTCTTGTATATGCCAACGTGCCAGGGGAACTGTCCAAGATATGCTCTATAACCATTCGCTCCAATAGGCAAATTCTTTCCCAAAGCAGGCATTCTGCCGCAATCTGTCAACAAGGTTTTAAATCTGTGTTTTAAATACTACATGTGTTTTTTGAATTTCATTGAACAATGTAATGGGGAATATGCACGTGACTTCAAAATGGACCATTTTTTTATGTAATTCATATTGTTACAAAAACATACCTACATAATTATTTTCAAATTTTTTCATGATTTAATAGCTAAATTTAATAATCAAAAAGTGTCTGTTTTTAAATTCCCTCGCAAATTTCCAAAATGCCCCGTGAGCAAATCGTGACGTCACTTTGAAACTCGACCACAAAGTTTGTAACCGCTACGCTAAAATGTATTATTATTTATAAGTTTTCTGTGCTGTTCCATGGTAATAAGCTGATTTTAGTAACTTTGTGAGCCAAACACTTCATTTTTGACATCGAATTCGTCTAATCTCACATCACAAAATAAGCGCGCCATAATGGCCACGTTTGAATCACCCGGAAATGATAGTGATTTTAATATATTTTTTTAGCTTAATGGTTAAGATTTTGGATGCGTTATATATATATTTTTTTGTAATTTAATAATTGTTTATTGTTTAAAGAACTTTATTCTCATAAGAATACATTAGATTCACTTACATGAGAAAATTACAATCTAAGTTATATCTAAGGTTAAACGCGCAGCGCTTACAAAATCTACACAATAAAAATAAAAATAAAAGCAGGTAGACAAACATTTGGCATGCAAGTATCATTTGAATGTCGTGCGCGACATTGATGTACGCTCACTCCGTGTAGCAATGGATGCGGCATTGGTCTTTCTTTATAGTTAAGTAGTATTTATATATTATTTTCACTGTTGGTCATGCAAGGTTACACTTTGTATCCCAGATATGATTATTTATTTATAATGAATATTTATTATATAAAAATAAAAATAGGTTACTCGCATATTTACTTAATAGGATAGTTTTAGAGGTAAGAAACGAACAGTAAAATTTTTGAAGTTTGGTGTTTGTACGTATTGCATACAAGTATTACATACTAATATTATAAAGAGGAAAGATTTGATTGTTTGTTTAGTTGTTTGTTCTACCGAACCGATTTGAAAAATTCTTTCACCATTAGAAAGCTACATCATCCCTGATGCACACAGGCCATATTTCGTCCCGAGAAAAGATATGATCCCACGGGAACGCAGGGTGAAACCGCGAGGAACAGCTAGTGTATATATGTATATATTTAACGGTTGAGTGTGTATATGTATATATTTAACGGTTTTTATGTTACTATTTGTTAATTCGTTTTCGGGTTGTTTTTTATGTGGAATTTTAGATATTTTTTAAAGCTAAACATTGACTTACATTCTTTGATGTCTTTTGGAAGTTTATTGTATAGTTTAGCACCCTCAAAAACTAAACTTTTACTTCCATAATTAGTTCTCGGGGTACGTAGCGCTAAATTGTCTGCGTTTCGTAGTTTTATTTTTTGAAAATTATGTTTTTTAGAGAAGCTGATTTGTGTATGTATGCTTTTATTGAGAATTTTGCGGATAAGCAAACAAGTGTAGTAAACATATGTTTGGGTGACGTTCATGATTCTAGTTTCATTATAAATTTTATCAGTGGATGTTAAAAAGTTATAGTTAAATAAAGCTTTAATTAGTTTATTTTGTGCTATTTGGATTTTAATAACCCGTAGAAACGTTTAAAACAATAAAAAAATACGTGCATATTCCCCATTACTAGACTTAAAACCATGTCTTTGCCACAAACCTTCATTACAGACAGCAACATAGTCCCAGTTTCCATCGATACATTTCATTGCAGGTAAATATCCATCGGAATAGTAATTAGGCACGTTACATTGAGGTGTGGCCAATGTTCCAATCGGCTCTCCATCATTACAGTCTCTGGAGCCAAGAATGTAGTCGTTTTGCAAAATAGGACAGCGATATATGACGCTTGGGTGCTTGTTGAGTTTGCAGAGACCTGCAAATGTGTGTTGAGGAAGTTCGATTCGTATACTAAAGTTTTGTTTTTATTTCTGGATAAGCTTGTGTTTACAAATCCTAGATGGGAACTGGCTCTCAAGTGCAGCTGTCGGAACACACCGATAGGTGCTTGGCGACAGTTTTCAACTTGAGGGTGGTAGCCAGCCAGTCGAGTACTACAAAGTACCCTACCACCGTGCTGTGGTTTCCTCACGATGTTTTCCTTCACCGAAAGCTCAAGCTCATTGTAGGATTCGAACCCACGACCTTCGCCGCGGTATCCGTCGTCACTACCACTGAGCTATCATCGCCTTAAAAATTGTAGTAAATAAAACACAAGCCTATCTATTGAAAAAAGGAAACTATGCTTAACACACTTACGGATACATTTAGGCATCTTTTCAGTCCATGTACCGTATATGCATATTACATTATAGCTACCCACCACCCCGTACCCGGGGTCACATGAGATATTAAGTGAGAATTGATCGCACGCCTGTCCCGGAGCAACGGTTTTGAACAACGTCGTTGTGTAGTTCCCGTGTTCTGGGTATGGTGGTAGGATGCACTCTCCGGCGACATCAGATCTGTAATAGTCCAACGCTCCATGAAGAAAGTTACCAATCATAGACTAGCTGACGTTTCACCAGCGTTCCCGTGGGATCTTATCTTTTCTCGGGGTAAAAATATAGCCTATGTTACTCAGGGATAATTTAGCATTATAATGGTGAAAGAAATTTTAAAATCAGTCGAGTAGTTTTTGAGTTCAATCGTAACAAAAAATAGAATAATCTTTCAACCTCGTACTAGTGCTACTGGATCGCATAAACTTTTGGCAATAAACTAAAGATCATAAAATAATAGTTATTTGTTATACAAGAGTGGAAAGTTGTTTATTAACCGCGTGCTCAATTTTGATGACCGAGCAAGCGAAGGGTTCTAAAATTGAATCACATGCGCAGCGAGGGAATAAAAAAATAGAATTCTGAGCGTAAGCGAGGGAATCAAAAGAGCACGAGGTGAAAAATCTTTGCAGTCGAGTGCAACACGTAATTTTTCATCCCACCTCAGCGAGGAAATGACTAAATGCAAAAAAAAGAAAATGGCGCGCGCAAAGCAAATAAAAAACAAAGTACACCAAGAAGGTTCCGAGCCTGAGATTTTGACAAATTAAAAAATTATTCTTTAGTTTCATTTTATAATTTGTCAAAATTATAATTTTTTATGTAGGTATTTTTGTATTAGTTTAAGAATAAAATTGTTAAACATTTGAAAAAAAAAGCCAATAAGTATAGTCAGATGGTCCAAAAATATTTAAAAAATGTAACCTTGCGGAGTTTCTTGCCGGTTCTTCTCAGTTTATGGCTGACTTCCGAACCGGTGGTAACTTCTGTAATTCGACCTTCTTAAGCGCCCTTCTAGGGCCTAAACTGAATAAATGGTTTTGACTTTGGCTTTGACTTTAACTTTGGCTTTGACTTTGATGTATGATAAATTCGGAACCATGGAGGGAGAAGTAAATAGGTTTAATGATAATTTGAATTCACAAACTTAGTGCACACGATGTTCTATTTACTTTATCCTCTAGAGGATAATAACGGCTTTTACACTCGGATATCGAAGAGCAAAAATATTACCCGCTCGAGTTGTTTTCTTCCACAGCAGCGGACAAAACTGGTATGGCTGCAATAAAATACACTGTCATCATTGATATCTAATAACTAAAGATAAGCAATCCAAAGCAAAAGTTCTCTCAAAACTGTCTCTAATTGTGTTGGGTAATACTCGTACTAGTTATTTTTTTAAAGTTTTATTCACAAAGCTGTGTACAAAAGGCAATAAAATTGTACGACTCATACCTGCTAGCCAAAATATATCTTAAGGCCATTTTTTGTCGCTGATTGTGTATCTTTAGTTATTAGATATCAAAGACTGTCAATAAATAAATTAACGACGGTAGGCCACTTTGTAGTACTCGCTTGGCAGCCTACTTCCCTCACCTACCACATTGGCAATCTCTCTGGTATATACTGCTAATGTTTATATAGGCGACAGTATTCACTTACCATCAAATGGAGATCACTTCATTGGAGAATACGTACGTAATTGTTTACGTACGCTCCTTCTACCTTTTTTATTTGTTTTGTGGCATAAAGAAACAAATAGTAGATTGTTATACAAGGAGCTAAAATGACCCATTATATACGAGGTAGTTTTATAGAAACAGTGTTTTAATGGGTTTTAGCGCCGTGTGTTACACTATACTTTTCACTACGATTGCGAAAAAATAAAACAATCCAATACAATATGAAATATGTAGTTTATAATGTCTTTTTTTTGTTTCTTCTGTAGCCGCAACATATTGCATGCATTCGACCAGAGATCGACGATTTTAGTTCCATTTTCAAAATTAAAATGAAGTTCTTTTTTTATGAAACAGTAATAAGTCGAGTCTTTATTCATGATTATTCTACTTGTGACTAAAGACGTTTTCGTTTTTGTAGGCTCATTGTCATTTGACACACAAAAATTAAAAAAAAAACTTTTTCCCCTAGAGGAAGAATTGCTATTTTTTCTTCGCTCTGGTACGCCACAATGACGGTCGTTTTGAGCAAGAGGAGTTTAAAAAAAAAATCGTCGCGTTTAAAAGTTAGGTCACTTACCCAATAGAATAATATGAATAAACTTAAGCAACATTTTTGCTACACTTACTACACAATGCATGAGAAAATAATATAGGAGTAATTCATTTAATAAAACTGGTTTATAATGCTGAATAACTTTGTTGATACGTAAGCTTGTTGTTGTTATATCAGTGATTCAATTAGTTTTGAGGAAAACTTGCAGATACCTACCATTTTTGTTAGTAATACGTACCTATTATTTATGCGAAACGTAGCTTCTTCTGTGCCGTGTTTATATGTGGCTAAACAGGTTTTAATAGTATTTTTTGCTTTGTTTTTTAAGCTTGTTTGACCGCATCCCACCACGGTGAGTGATGTGCCCGGTGGTAATCACACAAAGTCTAGAAGAAAACTGGTTCACAAGTGCAGCTGTTGGAACACACTGATATGTTCTTGGCGATATCTTTCAACTTGTGTGTCGTAGTGTGGTTGTGCGCCACCGTGCTGTGGTTTCCTCACGATGTCTTCCTTCAAAGCTCAAGCTCATTGTAGGATTCGAACCCTCGACCATCGCCGCGGTATCCGACGTCACTCAAAAAGGATTTAAGAAGAAAATAAAATGATAATTGCAATAAATATTTTATTTCATTTAACGTAAGTACGAATTACAATCGTTATATACATACGATTAATTTTAAACTAGCAAATTAAACTCATAAATATATAAAGAAAGAAGATTTAATATTTTGTAAGGGTGTTTGGAATGGATAAAATAAAAAATATATATAAATGATTTAAAAAATTCTCTCACCTAAAGTTAATAGATTATCAGTGAGTAATTAAACGCGGGTGAAACATAAGTGGAGCGACAAGAGAAATAAAGAAAGAAATAGAATAAATAAATATCCTGGGTCATCTGGGTCAACACACAGCTATCTGATCTCAACTAAGCAGATCTTGAAATATGGACAACCAGATAACTGATATACTACATATTATTATTATTTTTTTATTCTAGATAGGCTTGTGTTTGACTACAATCTCACTATGATAAGTGATGATGTGGCCGAAGGTTGTAAGCACACAAAGCCTAGATAGGAACTGGCTCGCAAGTGCAACTGTCGAAACACACCGATAGGTGCTTGGCGACAGATTTTCAACTTAAGGGTGGTAGCCAGCCAGTCGGGTACTACAAAGTACCCTACCACCGTGCTATGGTTTCCTCACTATGTTTCCTTCACCGAAAGCTCAAGCTCATTGTAGGATTCGAAACAACGACCTTCGCCGCGGTATCTGACGTCACTTACCACTAAGCTATCATCGCCTTAAATTCTATTATACTATTTTTTTCAATACATACATAAATATAACGATAAAATTGTTTGCAATATGTCTGTCTTGGATGGGATGGGAATCAAACGACTTATGGCGACAATCGGCCCATATTTGGGACAAAAAAGAAACGATACACACTAATTTGTGTCCTGCAAATCGGTAAAACAACACTAAGATGAAAAAAAAACAATCATAGTCGATTGAATGTTCTCGGCAAGAATTATATATTCTAAATGGATTGGTAACTCTAAATACCTATTTGAGGCAGATACCTATCAATTGCGAAAAAGAGAAAGATAACAACTACGTTGGGACAAGCTCTCTTTCTTTCATTAAGGGTAAGTAGGGTTACAAAGAGAGATTGTCCCAACTATAGCCGAAGGTGGTAAACTGGCTCTCAAGTGCAACTGCCGGAACACACCAACAGGTGCATGGTGACAGTTCAACTTGTGCTGTGGTTTCTTCACGATGTTTTCCTTCACCAAAAGCTCAAGCTCATTGTAGGATTCGAACCCACGACCCTCACCGCGGTATCCGACGTCACTACCATTAAGCTATCATAGACTGCATATACGACCAGTACTTACGATTAAATTATTTTTAATAATCAACCATATTTCTATCATTGTTTTTAATTAAAACTTACTGCAACAATGATACTTAATCACAAAAACGAGTAAATTTCGTGTTTCATGTCCATTACATAGAGTTTATTTTCGAAGTTCATAAACAATATTCATTATAATTTTGCTTCAATATTTTTTATATCTGAATAAACAATATAATATCAACGGCGAAGTGCCAATATCTTCTAACTGACAAGAACACAACTTTACAGGAACAAAAAAAAACCTTCCATAAATCACATACTTAACGCTTTAGTTCGTCCGTATTTCGACAATTATTTATTTCTTGTTGTAGTAAAAAATTTAGATTTGCGGTTACGCCAATGTAAGCGGAAATCGACTTTATAGCCATAGAAATTAAAAAGTTAATTTTGAAAAAAAATTAAGATGTATTAGCTAGATACTTTTAATAATAGTAATATTATATAAAAATTATATTAGTGACATGTAAGACTAAGCATCTGACATCATAGAGTTTTCTACTTGTTAACCAATAATGAGCCTTATCAAATATATAATTAGTATTATATTTAATTAACATGTATTCAAGCAGCACACACGGTGTGTTCGAATGGTCGCAGCTCAAGTTTGACGTCGTCCGATTGCAACTCGGTTACCAGCTCGCGTAACCTGTAAAGCATTTCATGTAAAAAATGAGCCAAGTTCGCGGATCTGCTGTGGAGGTAAATAAATAAATATCCTGGGACATTTGTTCACACACGGCTATCTGATCCCAAACTAAGCAGAGCTTGTAATATGGAAACCAGATGACTGATATACTACATATACTACTTTTTTTTTGTAAATACATACTTAAATAGATAATTACACTTGGACTCAGGACAAACAGACATATTCATGCACACAAATGTGTGTCCTGGATGGGAATCGAACCCACGAGCTGCGGCGTGATAGGTAGTGTGTTAACCAACCACGTCAACAGGCCCGTCATTTAGAAGCGTTACATTTAGAAATGACTCAATCCTAGTAAGATTATAAATTGTGAATGGATGTGTAGATATTTGTTACTCTTTCACGGAAAAAACTACTGAACAGATTTTGATGAAACTTGGCACACTGGTAGACTATACCCTGGAATAGAACATAGGATACTTTTTTATTTCTTGTGTTTGACGACAATCTCACCATGGTAAGTGATGATGTGGCCGAAAGTGGTAAGCACACAGAGCCTAGATGGGAACTGGCTCTCAAGTACAGCTATCGGAACACACTGATAGGTGCTTGCCGACAGAATTTCAACTTGAAGGTAGCCAGCCAGTCGGGTACTACAGATTACCCTACAACCGTGCTTTGGTTCCCTCACGATGTTTCCTTCACCGAAAGCTCAAGCTCATTTCAGGATTCAAAGCCACTACCTTCGCGCGCGGTATTCGACGTCACTACCACTATTTGAGACTAGCTATGCCAATTAATAATAAAATTGTTAAACATTTGAAAATAAAGCCAATATAGTCAGATGGTCCAAAAATATTTAAATAATGCAACCTTGCTGAATTTCTTGCCGGTTCTTCTCAGTTGATATCTGACTTCCGAACCGGTGGTAACTTCTGTAATTCGACCTTCATAAGTGCCCTTCTAGGGCCTAAACTGAATAAATGGTTATGGTTTTGACTTACTTGGCGAGTTGTGTGGGTGTGACGTAAATGGTGTCATCTGCCGGCGCGTGCGCACCCGCCGGATACTGTATTGTGCCGATGTCTAACGATTTATTGGTCAGAGCCTGCAAATACGATCGTCCATTATAGAATTTGAATTTCTCTCCATCCAAAGATCGATTGGAAGATTTCTTATAGCGATAAGGTCTATTGCAACTACATCATAAATTGTATTTAGAGCTTCAGATTTTAGGATGTCCGGTAATACGACAAACTTAAGGGGGGGATATATATATATATATATATATATATTTTATGTCACTAGTGACAACGAGGCAGGCGGGTCACCTGATGGTAAGTGACTACCGTCGCCTATAGACATTAGCAATACCAGGGGGACTGCCTACGTGTTGTTCACCTTATTACAATGCCTTAAGGGCAAGGGCAACTGGCTCTCAAGTGCAACTGCCGGAACACACCAACAGGTGCTTGGCGACAGATTTTCAACTTGAGGGTGGTAGGCAGCCAGTCGAGTACCACATAGTACCCTACCACCGTGCTGTGGTTTCCTCACGATGTTTTCTCGCGGGTCTTAACTAACCTTCAGCACAACATATGATTAAATTAAAATATTTTCGTCTTTGTATATGTTATATTAATTTGTTGTGTTGTATTTATGTTGTATTATGATATACTATGTTGTTGTGTATCATTTGATGTCATTGTAAAATTTTAGAATGTTATATAAGTAATTACAAATATGTTTTACGTCTAACATGTAGACTAACATCGAAGTTCAGCATTGCGGCAAACCGATATTGATATTGAAACGATAATAAAAAAATAAAAAAAATCTACCAACATACACAAAAATGACCTTCGTAAAAGTGTCACCATTTTCGAAATATTTAATATCTAAAATAAAAAAAATATTTAAATATCTCTTTTTATTGAGCTCATTTTAGTATATGTTGGTAGGTGATCCGCCCACCTATCTCCCCCTTAACTTTGTATTTACCGGACACCCTGTATACACCCTGTATAATTACGAACAAGCGGTAAATAGTATTAACTCTTTTGGCTTGCGGATGAGACGGTCGTCTCAAAACTACCGACAAAAACAATAGAACTCCAGTAATCGCAATTTAAATGATCAAGATTTATTTATTTTGAAATTTTTCACTGTGATGAGATTGACAAAAGATTATGAAGGCGTATTACTTATATTTGATGTCGTAAACAACTTTTTTTTAAATACATACTTAAAAAGATAATTACCTACACCCAGTCACAGGACAAACAGACATCCTCATACACACATGTCTGTCCTGGACGGGAATCGAACCCACGACCCCTTATGAAAGTTTGTGCAGTCTGCATAAATCAATCAATATGCTTCAATTTTACGCTTTTTTTAACCCCTACCCCCTTGTACCCCTCCGCAATAACCCATAAGGGACTTCGTTCCAAAAAAGACTTGGCAGCCACACTACCATGCACTCACCGCGGCCAACTCCGGCGCGGGGAACTCTGCGAAGTCAGCTTCGACGCACCGCCATGGCCTGTGCACTAACAGCTGATTGCGCACTTCTACTTGGAGAGATGCTATACGCTCCTAGAATGAAGTGGTAAACTTTGTGAGGTTGTAGGGGGTTGTAGCGACATCTATCTACAAATAGATATAGTTGGCACGACTCCTAGATAGATGGCGCTCCATTAATCTACATCGCGCTATCGAAGTTTTCCAAGCGATCTGCATATATAAAAGCTTCCAACATGTACAGTTGGATCGCGGTCCCCAGGCACGATGACCTAGCTTGGTGGAAGGAGGAGCCTAACACCTCGCTCCTCTATAGGGTAATCTCTGGATCTACTGAACCCATTTTGAAAATAAGATACGGCCGTTTATTCCGCAAAAACGTATATTTCGACGCTCTCAAAGGAATCAAAATGTTATAGGGTAATTTCTGTTGACCTAGAATCATGAAATTTGGCAAAAGGAATAAATCCTGTGCAATTATATAAAAAAAAAAACAAAGTAACTTAAAAAAATCCTCGAGACTCCATTACCGTGATAAACGAACTATTTACATATCTACGCGAGTCCGACTCGCACTTGACCGGTTTTTTAGGGTTCCGTACCTCAAAAGGTAAAAAAAAGGATTATAGGATCACTTTGTTGTCCATCCGTCCGTCCGTGTGTCAAGACCCTTTTTCTCAGGAACGCGAGGAGGTATCAAGCCGAAATTTATATCAAATACTCAAGTCCTTGGAGCTGTGAAAAAATCAAACTTCTATGCCAACGCAATCAAAAGATAGCATAAACGGCTGTAAGGGAATCAAAACCGGGTAGTTCCCGTGAACTCAGAATCTTGAAATTTGGTACGACGCAACGTTTTATAGCACAGATAAAGGGAAAATTCAAAAAAATTTAAAAAGTTGAAAATTCCTTTAATTTTCAACTCCATATCCCCATGTCCCCATAAATACATAGTTAAGTTACCACCAATTAAGATAGGCCTCTGAGATGTATGGGCGCTCATACAATTTAGAGGTCTGGCTTAATTGCAGCAACCCCAAATAATGTAATCGAAAAAAAAAGATGAACGAACTATTTACAAGTTTGTACGGAGCCCTCGGTGCGCGAGTCCACTCGCACTTGACCGTTTTTTTTTAAATATAGTTTACCTCAAGTCCTTTCCTGATCTCCCTTTGCTTCTCCTTGTGTTGTTGTAAGGCGTGCGCGTACTTGGCCGGGTCTTCGGGGAACTTGACGAGACCCGAGCGCGCCACGAACAGGGTCCACTCCTGCGGGAAGAATAACGATTGATATACGTCCATTTGTCCATGAAGACGCGTCCCTTTTCCTAAACCCTTACAGTGCAAGTGTGCACCCTGTCGCTAGTGTTGTAGTGCTGCATGTAGACATATCGACAGCAATACAACACTAGCGAAAGGATACACATTTGCACTATAAGGCCGGGAGTCCACCAAAGCCGAGCGGAGATGTTTTTTAAACAACCAATAGGATAGCTGAGCGGTGACGAGATGTGTGAATAACAAAATTCTATCGGTTGTTTAAAGCACATCTCCGCTCCGCTCGTCTCCGCTCAGCTTCGGTGGAGTTGCAGCCTAAGGGTCGCATTTTTTTGTCGATTCATTATTATGGATTTTTTTCAAAATGGCGGAGCCACGGGGTTTGAAAACGTTAAAAATGAACCGTTATAGCTTGACCGCTGTGTTTTGTGCGTTCCGATCAAGATACCATAGCCTTAGGTGGCGACAGGCGTGCGTGGGGAAGGGAAGTAATGGAATGCCAGGGTGGAGCCTACCTTTTTTTTTTTTTTTTGTTTAGCCATGTGGAAATGCGTTACGCATACCCCCCGCCATGGGAGTGGCGAGGGGTTATGTGGGACTACTCGTCGCCTCTCCCTCCTCCGAGTGAGGAGGAGTAGGGAGTGCTACCCACTAAAACCACCTGGCTGGCACCCGCCATTGCCGGTTTGGTAGGACATCGTGGCACCTGCGTAAGCATTCTCCACGATGTCCACCAGGTGGAGCCTACCTAAGACAATCACAGGCGTAGCTAGGTAACCAAAGGCCCTAGTGCAAAAAAAATCTGGGCCCCAACTAAAATAAGTACTTTAAAGGCGCAAAGTTACTTTATCATCAGCTCTAAATATTTGAAAGATTTATTGCAATAAAGTTTTAATTTATTTAACTGATTATTTTTATGGACTGTTTCTTTATTGTCATAACCCGCTAAATGTGACAGCGAATCTTTCAAGTTGGCAATATAATTTTGGGGAATTCCCCTTTAGGTATTCTTTCGAATGAGTTGCCATTATTAAAGTATTTTTTAAATTCTGGATAAGCTTAGTGTTTGACTACAATCACACCATGGTTTCCTCACGATGTTTTCGTTCACGGAAAGCTCAAGCTCATTGTAGGATTCGAACCCAGGACTTTCATCGCGGTATTCGACGTCACTTACCACTGAGCTATCATCGCCTTAAGAAAGTCGTGTTGCAGCTTATTAACATTCCGATGGTGGGAGAATTATTAGTTAGTTCGATACGAGGTCTGCTGTAGTACTCCGGTAGTAATTACCTGGTGTAGTTTGGCGAGGTGTTGTTGCAGGAGTGCGGCGGCGTCCCTGCGGCGCGCGGCGGCCGGCGCGGCGGGGTGCTCCAGCGGCCGGAGCGCCCGCGCCGCCGCACGCTCCGCACGACGACACGCCGCCGCGCGCGCCGCTACCTCGCGATCCACGCGCCTTTACAACACAACATTTTTTGAAACTATAGTGAAAAGTGAAGTCAAAAACGTTATGCAATTTAATATTATATCTTTCTTCTTCTATTCTATACTAATGTGAGGTTAGTGAGGTTGTAGGGGGTAATCTCTGGATCTACTGAACCGATTTTGAAAATTCTTTTACCTATAGAAAGCCACATTATTAGGCTATATATTAACTCGACAAATGAAAAGATCACACGGGAAAGCGGGTGAAACCGCAGGGGAATGCTAGTCTTGTAAAAGCCGATGTTTGTATATTCCCTATGGACTGTAAGGGGGTGGTCAGATTAATGAATGCAGCTCGAGCTGCTAGTTATGGGTGACGAGACTGAATCTAAGTGTGAAGGCCTCTTATACTGTCCTAGAGCAATTGCTCGCCAATAGTTCAGATTGTCTTTTTGGAGTGGAAGAAATATCTTTTAAAACATAGAAATAGAAATGTATTTACAAGAAATTAAATTTTTACAGTGTTTTGTCAAAATTACATGATTGCCTGATAGGACTATACTATATTTGTGTGTGTGTGTGTGTATATTAAAAGTATAACTAACCAACTTAGAACCTTGAGCTGATGCTGCAAGGCTTCATTCACTTCACCAGCCCCAACTCCAGCCGACACCTTCACCGAGGAATCCTCTGCAAAAGACTCTTGTTATACACCCGTCCCTTTCCCACAGCCAACGTTTCGTATGTTAGAACGAGACAGCATGATGTTTAGTTACGTAATGGGATTAGAGGCTAATCGAGATTCAGATAAAATTGAGATAATGAGCTCAAAATACTGTGCCACTGTTCTTTGTACTATCCTCATTAACTTCATGTATATTATACGAGTACGACAAACTTGTCGTTGGAGATATGTGAACGGGTCTCCTACCAACATATACAAAAATCACCTCCGTAAAAGGGTCACCATTTTCGAGATATTTAAACTAATATCTAACATTATAGTAGATTATACCGGGTCTATTCGCGCAGTGGACTCGTGACCACGGTCAATGTAACTTGATCGAAACGTCGAGGTTAGTCGAAATTATATTTTGATTATTATGTGCGCGAATAGACCCGGTATAATCTACTATAATGAATTTAGTTCGCGAAAGTTTTAAAAGTACTAATATCTAACATTCAAAAATCGAAAAATCTCGAAAATGGTGACCCTTTTACGGAGGTGATTTTTGTATATGTTGGTAGGAGACCCGTTCACCTAACTCCCCCCTAAGTTTATCGTACTACTTAACGGACACCCTGTATAGATGAACTTAGAGGATATTACTTCTAGGAGCACACGAAGGTTTTTTTTTGTCACTAGTGACAACGAGGCAGGCGGGTCACCTGATGGTAAGTGACTACCGTCACCTATAGACATTAGCAAGACCAGGACCATATTACAATGCCTTAAGGGCAAGGGCAACTGGCTCTCAAGTGCAACTGCCGGAACACACCAACAGGTGCTTGGCGACAGATTTTCAACTTGAGGGTGGTAGCCAGCCAGTCGAGTACCACATAGTACCCTACCACCGTGCTGTGGTTTCCTCACGATGTTTTCCTTCACCGAAAGCTCAGGCTCATTGTAGGATTGGAACCCACGACCTTCGCCGCGGTATCCGACGTCACTTACCACTGAGCTATCATCGCCTTTACATTTTGATCTACACATGAGGTCAAATTATGGTGGGGATTTTATACAGATCAGCCTCTTCAGGTTATAGTGTCAATTCGGTTCTAAACAGATCTAAACTTAATTTGATAAAGACTTTCTAGTGCGAAAGATGATAATTTAAAAGATAATGGCAACTGAAAAGTTCTGCGTACAACTGAATCGATACCATTTTGTTATAAAATTAAGAACATTTAACATTAAAGCCTGAAAAAGCTATATAATTATGACAAAAACTCGACAAAAGAGTTGTTACGTCACTTTTAATCGATACAGAATGATTGGTACACATGTTTGTTTTAAATTATACATCTGGGTAATTCCCCGGAAAATAACATCTTTGATCGAATGGAATGCTTTCCAATTATATGGTGGGTGCTTTGAGATCATTTTCGAAACCTATGCTGGGCTCGCCATGATTTGAAGTCACTTTTTTATGTCTGACAACAGGCAGGCACCTGATGATAAGTGATTACGACTATAGCCATAAGCAATACCAGGATTGCCATCGATGCTATGCCTGTGATTGCTATCGACTTTTCCTACAAGTTCGAGGACGAGCTCTAGCTACTTACTATGAGATGACTCGACTAGACTGCCTGTCTTCTAATGTAAAAAGCCGGTCAAGTACGAGTCGGACTCGAGCACCAAGAGTTCCGTTTTGTAAAAAAAAAAATGTATTTGTTCTTAACAGAAATACATCTGTGGACATTTCAACTGTATAGCTATCACGGTTCATGAGATACAGCCTGGTGACAGACAGACGGACAGCAGTCTTAGTAATAGGGTTTCCGTTTTTACGCTTTGGGTACGGAACCCTAAAAAGCAAACCCAATTTATGTTTCGAAAACATCTGAGACTTTAAAAGCTTATCTAATATAATATTTTGTACCAATCAGACTATAAAGGTTATTGCAAGTTTCAGCAGAAATGCAAGACTTAGGAATAAACAGAAATTAATTAGTCGGTACAATCATGCATAAAATACATTACAAAATAATTGAGGATTAAATTAAAGACACATATATTAATTAGTATCATTCATTTGTAAAAACGAAGCATTACTTATTTAATTGTTTTAAATTGCATTCCCTTCACGCTTTTATTTCCTATGTTTTTTTTACATACATACGGAATTACATTTCCAATAATAATTATAAAGTACAATAAACTAAACAGAAAAAAAATGGTCGCAAATTATAATATACATGCAACACGTATATTAAAAGTAAATATTTAAAAACAAATACACGAATTAAATACATAATTATTATCTTACGCGAAACTTCTTTCGGCGCTGCCACTGGTGTTGTCATCGCTATAAATTACCATTTCTTTTTAATAATGCATTTAGTGACCACTGATTTAAAAAAAACGACGATTCAATCTATGGTGGGGGGTCTACCAAGCATTAAATATCAAGAAATTTATACTAATATTATAAAGAGGAAAGATTTGTATTTTTCTATGTAACGAAATAAACATAAAAACTACTGGAGCGATCTTAAAAATTCTTTCACCATTAGAAAGCTACATTACTCCTGAGTAACATAGGCTATATTTTTATCCCGAGAAAAGATAAGAGACCCGGGTGAAACCGCGGGGCAGAAAATTAATTTAGGGATACTTATGGAAAACTTATTGGATGTCATTTTTATTGCTACCGTTACCACCATTTCCAAATAAAGACCCGTCAGGAGAAGAAACGGCGAAACAAACTCCACGGGTTTTTTTACAATAGTTTTTTTTTTAAATACGGGCATAATATAATGATGGATACGTTGTATCATATCATTTCAGACTTAGTATGATCGTTGGGGTCACTATAATCTCATGAAAATTTATGTCAAAAGCAAAAAAGAGCAGTGAGGGAATGCATGCCATGTTACAATAACAGTTAAACAGTTAGCAGTTTGTGACAGAACATCTTACGTGTGTAGTCTCGCACGGCGGCCGGTGGCGGCGCCACTGCTGCGCGCACGCACAGACACACACACATTTAAATAAATCAATCAAAACATTTTTATTATGTCGATATTAATCACACAACTTACTTAGGAACGCCAAATCTAAAGGAAAATACGTTAAATACTTATTATTATTTTTTAAACTTAGGTTTGAATAATTATAAGTCTATTTGAGCTATATAGAAAATTGTTATCTAAAAAACGAAAATGAGCTCGCCTTACAGCAGTCGCATATGATGTGTAACATCTGACATCTCACCTTCGTAACACCATATATGTACCAACCTCACGGAAAATGGGTTGGTACCATCTGACAGCCAACTCTACTACGACACGCGATCATTGCTCAATATGAGGTTTTAGTCTTAGGCTGTATGGGCTAAAACCCTTTGCCTGCACTACAATAGAGGAACACACTTCTGGTCCTATATGACAACTCGGCTTCCTGTTAAATTCCGTTCCTTTTCACGAAATCAATTACTAGTTTGCAGGAAAGCGAGAGGAAAGATTTTACACATCAAGAAAGTGCGTGTCAGATTCGATGCGCGTCTGGAGTTTACTCTTTAAGTGAGATTAAATGTGCTGCCACCTATTGTCATAGATATGTTACGAAAAGTTAATTAGTTTAGATATATTATGTATAGATGGCGTAAAAAAATAATACATGTGCTGCCATCTATTATCAAGTATGTATATTATTATAAAATAACGCTTTTTAACAGACTTAAAAAGGAGGTGTTTTTGTTGTTACCTCAGAATTCCGTCATTTATTAAATGAAATCGATACTCAAGGAGTAAACTCCAAACAAAAAATACAATTTTACTCAAAAACTAACTATACTTTTTCGTCTAGAACTTTCCCTGTATAAAAAAATACTTTACCTATCAATTAAGGCACATGTAAAATATTGCTCAAATTCATGTAAAAGCCGAATAAATATAAGATAATATACATACCATGATGGGTGCCGCCACGTTTGGCGTAAAGTCTTAGTTTATCTCGCATCGCGCCGCGTTCAGTTTCCAATGAATCTATGTCGTGCTGTAAGTGATCCATTGTTTCTTCGAATTCCTTTTCCTTTCTGTAAGTGTAGAAAATTAATAAATGAATATTATGCGATACTCTTCACTCGCTGATCCCAAACTAAGCATAGCTTGGACTATGGAAACCAATCTTAACTTTAAGGCGATGATAGCTCGGATGATGTCGGAGAATCCTACAATGAGCTTGAGCTTTCGGTGAAGGAAAACATCGGAGGAAATCATAGCACGGTGGTAGGGTACTTTGTAATACCCGACTGGCTGGCTACCACCCTTAAGTTGAAAACTATCCACAGCTACTCTCCGACCCATAACCTTATTTCATTGTTAATAAAATGGTTATTGGAAACTACACAGGATATATACAGTTAGGTAGGTTCACTTTTAAAATAATTTATGTCTGTTTTCTTTTTATAATATTTTTTTTTCTTCCATTTTGCACTATGTTTGTCTCAATCTCAACCATAGATTGCCTATATTTTCATGATTGTAGCCAACTGACATGCATGCAATGCATGCGTTCGAAAACAATAGTGGGTAAATACAGTTTATAATATATTCAGTTTATAATATACTCAGTTTATAATATTCAGTATTTATAATATACGTTTTATATATAATAATAACTATTATGTAATTATATATATATATATATAATACATTTTTAATATAATTTGGATGCCTGTGCCGCAACTGTCCGTGGCACCGCTGGCCCTATCAGAATACCACCGCTGCGGTACCTACGGCCGCAGCTTATGCTGAGATAGGTGCCTTTTTGGCCTCACACAGTGTATGTATTTTGTATAATTTTGTTGTTGTTCCTATATTTGTCGCTGTGTGTAATTTGTGATGTAAATGAAACTGTCTATGTTCATGCTGTGTGAGTCCAAACTCCAAAATAAATGTTTATCTTATCTATCTTATCTAAAATCTGTCGCTAAGCACCTGTTGGTGTGTTCCGGCAGTTACACTTGAGAGCCAGTTGCCTTTAAGGCATTGTAATAAGGTGTACAACACATTGGCAATCCCCTTGGTATTGCTAATGTCTATAGGCGACGGTAGACACTTACCATCAGGTGACCCGTCAGCTTCGTTGTCACTTGTAGTACAAAAAAAAGTTACCTCTTCAATTGATTCTGCGCGTCCTCAAGACGCCGCTGCAACTGTTCGACGCGCAGCTCGGCGTCCCTCGCGGCGGTCGACAGTTTACGTTCGCCGAGCTCGCGACGGATCTGCATCTCCGATAGCTCCTCTTGCTTAGCCTATAACGTGTTACGTGTTACGTGTGACGTTGCGTGTTGCTGTTACTGATAATTTATATTTTACATAGATTTCGAGCTACTTTCAACCCATACATTATATACATACCAATATCTATGAAGGAACTACTATAAATGACGCCAACAACCTCAAACGTAATTTGTACAGAACTTGTTTGGAAACGTTAGCTGACAGTTAAAATAGAAAAGTATGTCATTTGCAATATAACTTCTATGAATACGGGTGAAAGTTTTTCGAATCCTCAACATAACAGTTTACCTTCAGCGCCTTCCTGAGCTCCTTGATATCAGCCTCTTTATTCTCCAATTTAATGGTGAGGGTCTTGGTCTCTTCCAGTTGCTTCTTCACCAGCTGAGCGCGGAGAACCACTGGCGGGGTCGGCTGGAAATACGAAATGTTACTTCAGCAGTTTTGACCTTCATAATTCCACCTAGGGTCTGTAGCGACATCTATCTACAAATAGATATAGTTGGCACGACTCCTAGATAGATGGCGCTCCATTAATCTACATCGCGCTATCGAAGTTATCCAAGCGAGCTGCATATATACAAGCTTCCAACATCTACAGTTGGACCGCGGTCTCCAGGCACGATGACGTAGCCTGGCGGAAGATCTTCCCTTTTCAATGGAGGAGTCTAATACCTCGCTCCGGTTTAATTTTGGCAAAAATATGAGGAGAAACGCTTGTGAAACGTTGTTACCTTATCAGTCTGCACGTTGGTCAGTGACATCATATCGTACTCCTTGTCCTGAGCGAAGGTAGCCAGCTTGTTCACGTCAGCTAACACCGTCGCGAGCGAGTGCTTGATCGTGCGGACTGGACCGTGGTCGTCCTGGAATTACATCAATGTGATAAAGTCACTTTACCACTATCTTATTGTGGTAAGTGAAGATGTGGCCGAAGGTGGTAAACACAGAGCCTAGAAAAAGTTATCGGATAACAGTAAGATTTAGGAAAAGGTTGACTGGAAGAGATCGCTTAAGCGATAAGGCGTTTTAAGGTGTTACCTTTTTAAGGTTTTCACTAAAAAGTAATATAATTCCTTATTATACGGAGTTTAGTATTTTTTTACCACAATTTACCAGGCAGGCGGGTCACCTGATGGTAAGTGAGTACCATCATATATAGACATTAGCAATAACAGGAGGATGTTGTACACGTTATTACAATGGCTTAAAGGCAAGGAGTGGAGTGGAGTGGAGACGTACCTGCTGGTACACCTTGTCGACGGCTGCAGACCAGAGCGTGAGTAGCGAGTGGTGCGCGAGTGGGGCGCCGTCCCCGCGCTCGCCGGCCGTGGCGGCGCACGCGCAGGCGGCCCGGCTCGCGAGCGACGCAGCGCGCGCGCACCGGGACAATGTCGTCGCACACTCGCCACGGAGACGCTCCACCAGCTGACAACACAATATACTCTACATGCCGTCTCTAAGTTTAACATGGACATTGATTGTGTTTGACCACAATCTCACCATGGTTAGTGATGATGTGGGAAGGTGGTAAGCACACAAAGCCTAGATGGGAACTGGCACTCAAGTGCAGCTGTCGGAACACACCGATAGGTGCTTGGCGACAGATTTTCAACTTGACAGTGGTAGCCAGCCAGTCGGGCACTACAAAGTACCCTACCACCGTGCTATGGTTTCCTCACGATGTTTTCCTTCACCGAAAGCTCAAGCTCATTGTAGGATTCGAACCCACGACCTTCGCCGCGGTATCCAACGTCACTACCACTGAGCTATCATCGCCCTTTTGCCCCGATGGAAATTAAGTACCCCTTTGATCTATTAAGCACACCAAGCTTTTCGGATTCTCAAACGTGAAGTGACTACGGTACTGAATGTCGCTAGAAATGCCGAAGACAAAAATCCCGACGCCTTTCGCGAAGTTGTGGAACGTGTTCTAGAATTGTAAAGCCACAGCAATGGAGTTTTCTTTGCAGTTGTTGAAATGGACTAAATGTAGTCGACCCCAATCAAAGACACTTTCGATATCAGACACAAGCTGTTTGGGGCTTTCCACCATCGAATGGGGGAAGACCCGTGACCGAAGAGGGAACCGCCTTCCCTCCAGTGTGCACTTAATCTGCCACCTGATACGGCTACTACTACTTTATGGGAGGAAAAAAAGGAGCGGAATTAAAAAATCTTTGATCTAACCTGAGGGTCCAAAGGCACGGCGTGCAGCCTGACTCCGGGCGGCAGTCGCCGACGCACGCCTTTAAGCTGCTGCTGCAATGTAGCACTTGAGGAGCAGATCGCTTCGTGCAACTGACCCAGTTCTAGCTGACGATCCGACGGCTGGAAATGATGGATATTGGGCTTGAGTTTTAGTTTAATTTAAAAAAGCTTAAATAAATAGTGACGTAGATAACGATCTAAAAGTTATATGGAGTATGATTAAAGGTGAACGCACACTTATCCGCTCCGAATCGAATGGATTGCCGAAAGGATTCTGAAGGTCTTCGTTTCGATCGGTGCGGCCGATTTTTTTGGCAGAACGTTGTGTTTTCATTTTATTTAATGAAAATCATATAAAATAAAGTTTTTAGTCCAATAAAGTTCAATCTAAATGCACCAGTGAGTGAAGCGAAATGAAATAAAAGCGTTTATGGTGACTTTTCAGGTCGCCCCAAAAACGTCGCGTCAAAAATTATAGTGAAACAACCAACAATATCTGTACGGACGAGGACTAGACTTTACTGTTAATGTGACTATATAACATAAAAGAAGATAATTAAAAACAAAGAAATGGCTTAAAGGTTTAGATACATAGCCAAAAACCTTTTTAAAAAAACTACTAATAGAGTATACCTGCAGTATGACAGAGAGTGCGGCGGCGTCTGCGTGCAGTGCACGCGCCAGCGCGTCCAACGCACTGGTCTCGTGCAGCACCGCCTCGCGAGACACTCCGCCCCCCGCCGCCCCGACCGCGCCTACCACTAGCACCGCCCACATCGCCGACAGATACGTCCAGCAACGCTCTATGCCTGCCCCCACTCATTACTATTATACACACGCTGCTCGATATTACTATATTACATACATGCACATGTTCATGTTAATTTAGTCCAAGAGGATGAAGATTTTCCATAAAAGTATCATTTTTACATCTGGCGCTTAAGAAACTTCACCGGGCAAAAAAGCTATGTAAGCCACTGAATTTGGCAATAGCGATTCTTTACAATATTTCTACTATTGTAAAATGAAATCTGAGATACATTTCTTTTGGGCCGGTTCTGGGGCTATTTTGCCGAGTCTCCTTTCTTTGGCAGATATGAAAATATGCCTTTGAAAAATAGCTATAGATTTTCGGGAGTTAATTATTTTTAAAGTCAATACTTTGAAAAATAGTGAAACACCCGAAAATGTTGGTAGCTTTAGGAACCTTAATATGATTGAAGCATCCTGAAGCTGCCATTTAGGTCCATATCTATTTCAATACTACAAATCTGCACTATATGAATAGATATACATTGTAAGAATGATCTTACAAAGAAAATTTACACAAGATCCCACAAGGCTCTCACTTTGGTCCGCTACTATTCCTTATCTACAATAAAAATCACGTACCATCTAAAGAGCAGTTCTCATCAAGCTCGTTACTCTTCAGCAGATGTGTGGCTGCATCGAGCGCTTTCTCCTGCTGCAAGGCGTCTGGTAACGCGCTGGCTGCTCGCAGTAGTACTTCTGGCGCGCAAGTGTCTAGTGCACCAATCCACATGCATACTAAGCACTGTGGAATGGACGAATGGAGAAAATTACGAATCTATAGGATGGACTTTGTCTTTAAATTCTTTTTATTCTTTTCATTTCCGGATTTTAGTTATTATTATATGTATACAGGATGTACGGTAAGTAGTGCGACAAACTTAAGGAAATTTGAAAACGAAAATTAAAAAAACAGAAATATCGATATAATAGAATATTTTTGAGGCGATGATAGCTCAGTGGTAAGTGACGTCGGATACCGCGGCGAAGGTCCTGGGTTCGAATCCTACAATGAGCTTGAGCTTTCGGTGAAGGAAAACATCGTGAGGAAACCACAGCACGGTGGTAGGGTACGGCTGGCTACCACCCTCAGGTTAAGCACCTGTTGGTGTGTTCCGGCAGTTGCACTTGAGAGCCAGTTGCCCTTGCCCTTAAGGCATTGTAATAAGGTGTACAACACATTGGCAATCCCCCTGGTATTGCTAATGTCTATAGGCGACGGTAGTCACTTACCATCAGGTGACCCGCCTGCCTCGTTGTCACTAGTGACATAAAAAAAAAATATATCGAAATATCTCGAAAATGGTTTCACTTTTACTGAGGTCATTTTTCGTATATGTATTTGGTAGGCGACCCGCTCACCTATCTCCGCATTAAGTTTGTCTTACTACTTACGGACACCCTGTATATGTTTGAAATGTAAGCTATTAGTGATCCTAATAAATAATTCGGAAGTTTGTTACTCAATAACGCAAAAACTACTGAACCGATTTTGATGAAACTTACCACACGGGTAGATCAAATTCTGGAATAAAACATAGCATACTTTTTATCCCGAGCAAAGGTATTAGTTTATATTATAGAAGGCTACTCGATTTTAGAAGGCAGTTGCACTTGAAAGCCTTTAAGGCATTATAATAAGGTGTACAACACATATGCAATCCCCTGGTACTGCTAATGTCTATGGAGACGGTAACCACTTACCATCAGCTGCCTGGTTATCACTTGAGGTATGAAAAAAAAACATACAAACCTGTATCATATGCAACTGGTACTCCATCTGGCATCTAAAGCTGTACTGAACAGCAGTATGAGTCTTGGTCACCGCTTCTCTATCCCACACATTCACTGCTGGGAACCTGGGACGATATTATATATTTTTGGTACTTCTTTTACGCGGCTTACAGTAGAGTGAATTGACAGAAATCGTCACGTAAGAAAAAAAGGTTTTTTTTTTAATTCTTGATAAGCTTGTGTTTGACCACAATCTCACCATGGTAAGTGATGATGTGGCCGAAGATGGTAAGCACACAAAGTTTAGATGGGAACTGGCTCTCAAGTGCAGCTGTCTGAACACACCGATAGGTGTTTGGCGACAAATTTCCACCTTGGGGGTGGTAGCCAGCCAGTCGGGTACTACAAAGTACCCTATCACCGTGCTATGGTTTCCTCAAGGAGTTTTCCTTCACCGAAAGCTCAAGCTCATTGTAGGATTCGAACCCACGACCTTCGCCGCGGTATCCGACGTCACTACCACTTTGCATCAAGGGAGTTGACGAATAATACATGACGACCTTGTGACCGCCATTTTGAAATGATTGCAAAATAGAGTTATAGCATTTGAGAACAACTGGTTCTCAAATCCAACTATTGGAACAAACCAGTAGGAACTTGGCCATAGATTATCAACTTGAGCCAGCCAGTCAAACGCCTTACTTCAAAGGAAATAATTGTTACCTCTCTCTAATCTGTCCAAGTATGATATCTGCCTTAGTGTTGAGTCTTTGCAGCAGAAGAATCAGTAGAATTGCATCGTGATCACCTGCAACAATTAAATATACATGACGGATAGAGGGTAGGTCAGGATAATAATATTTAATTCGTTTGCACAAATTAACTATGACAACAAGTGTATCGTGCCACGCCAGAGCAAAGACTGACTTTACGCTTTTTTTTTTTTTTTTTGGGGAGGACTTAAAGGTGGAGGTCTGAGGGACCATAGACACCCTTACGCGGACTTTTCGGTGAGCGCTTAGGGCTCTCAACCGAGTTAATTTTAGACGACTGACCGCTGAGGGCGCCCCAGTTGGGGCACGAACCTCGGCTCAGGGCGTCGTCGAGGGGACACAAAAGTGGGACGGACTTCGCCTAAGCGATTTAGAGGAGTTTTAGGGGACAGTCGGATTACTGGTGCGGCTCGGGCCGCCGTTAGTTACGGGGGACGAGACTGACTGAGTGGGACGTCGCGACGGGCCTCTCCGGCGAGGGCGGAAACGCGGGCGGTGTTGTTGTTGTTTCTTCAGGGCTGCGCGAGCCTCCCTATCCTTAATCTGAGCTAGTGTTATTGGGTCATCCGGCTCGCTGAGGGCGAGTTTAGGCCTACGGATTTTTGAAATCTCTGAAGGAGTATAATTGGCTGATTTTACTATTAATGGGTTCGCGTGGTTTAGGGCACGATCGTAATAGTGGCGTGAAGCGCGCTTAATGAATTGTTTAACTGTGGGCAGATTGAGGTCTATGTGTAGATCTAGGTTGCGCATGTACCACGGGGCGCCCGTGGCTTTGCGCATGAAGCGGTTCTGAACCACTTGGAGGCTATGGATCAGCCTAGGGGATGCATGTGCGAACACAGTGCATGCATATAGCATAATGGGGCGGATGCACGCGGTGTATAATCTCACCTTGCTTTTAAGAGCATGTTTGGACTTTGGGTTAAGCAGGAAATGAAGGCGACCAGACACAAAGAGGGCGCGTGCGCGTACCTTCTTAATGTGGCTGGAGAAGGTCAATCGATCATCCAGGGTTACACCGAGGTATTTGGCTTGCTTTTCCCAGGGGATCGGCTCGCCGAACATAGTGACTGGAGAGGGGAGAGTGGGGCCAAATTTCTTGTCGGTCCTGTAGAACAGGACCGCTTGACTTTTGGTGGGGTTGATTTCGATTCTCCATTTCCTAAACCAAGCACCTAGAGTGTTGGTCGCGGTTTGGAGAACTTTAGCAATGGCCGAGGGGCATAGGCCTGAGTAGTAGATTGCGGTGTCGTCCGCGAATAGAGCTAGCTGCGCTTTGCTAGTTTTAGGGATGTCACTCGTATAGAGTGTAAACAACAGGGGGGACAGCACAGATCCTTGGGGGACTCCGGCTAGAATGGGGTGGGAGGAGGATAGCGCTCCTATTATTCGGTAGCAAAATTGGCGGTTCGACAAAAAGTCTCGTATGATGGTCACGAGTCTGTCAGGCACTCCGAGTTTGTACAGCTTATATATTAAGCCGTTGTGCCAGACTTTGTCGAAGGCTTTAGCTACATCAAAGAAGAGGACTCCGGTTATTAGATTTTTTTGATATTTGGCTGAGATGTGTTCAACAATACGATGGACTTGTTGAACGCACGAGTGTTTAGTTCGAAAACCAAACTGCTCGTCGGGAATGAGTTTATTAGCGTCGGCATACGCTTTGAGACGGAGATAAATTAATCTTTCATACATCTTGCCCATGACATTGAGCAAGCTGATGGGACGGTAACTAGAGGGCTCGGATTTAGGTTTGCCGGGTTTGGGGATCCCAATTACTTGAGCTTTTTTCCACTGGTGTGGGAAAATGTTATTGGAGAGGGCAGCGTTAAAGATAGCTGTCAGGAGCGTGATGAGGGTAGCCGGGAACAGCTTGACCACTCTATTTGTGATTTTATCCGAGCCCGGGGCTTTCCTAAGGCGGAGGTCCCGGATGATCTGCTTGACCTCGTCCGTGGTCACGGGAGGTAGGGGGTCTTCCTCTTCGTTGAGAGGGGGTGGGGGTAACGGGAGAGAAGCTCGCCGTTCTACTTCGGAATTGACTTCCTCCAGATGGACAGGGTCGATAGGGAGGGAACTGGGTGTACATTGGAGCTCTAGGCTTTCGGCCAGGCATTCGGCCTTTTCTTCGTCTTCGAAGGCGGGTGGAAGGTTGGGCCTTTTTAGAGGTGGAATAGGGGCAACCGTGTCCTTGGTTAGGGCACGTGAGAGTTGCCAAAAGGCTAGGTGGGAGGGTTTGATGTCGATCATGGTCTGGTTCCAGTTGTTTTCGCGTGCCTCAGCCACTCGTTCCTTGACGGCGCGGTGGAGAGTACGCAGACGGACGCGGTTGTTTTCGGTTGGACGACGATCGTAAGCGCGCATGGCTACGTTCTTTTCCCTAATCAGGTCACGTACGTCGTCGGGCAAGCGCCAGCGTCGATTGCTCTCCACTGGTACTGTCCGAGAGCAATCGCTAATGAGCGATTGCACGTGGCTGGTTAGGGAATCGATTGCGCCGACAGCTTCATCAGCGGTGACTATGCTGCTGGGGATTTGATCGAGGTGGACGGATGAGGCAGACTTGAGGCTTTCGCCCAGTTTGTCCCAGTTCGTCACTACCTTGGTAATAGGGGACTGACCTGAATCGGGGGGGCCTGCGTTCGGTGTAAGCTCTAAGATTACAGGTCGGTGGTCGGAGACTAACTCGTGGTGCACTGTCACATCGTGTATGCCTAGGCTCACATTTTGCAACAGTGCTACATCTAGGATGTCAGGTCTGTGGTTAAGTACGTCAGGAAAATGAGTTGGTTCTGTGGGCGCAACTAGGTCGATATTTAGCGGCCCTAGTAGGGATTCTAGAACAATACCTCTGGAGTTAGTCGTATGACAGTTCCAGAGGCGGTGTTTCGCGTTTAGGTCGCCCGCCACTATGACAGAGCTTCCCAAGTCGAAAAGGGTTTTCAAGTCTCTTCTGAGTGATAGTTGGATGTCGCTAGACTCGCGGGAGGGGGAAACGTAGGCTGAAACCAGAATGATTGACTCGTGGCCAGTCATGCCGAGCCTGCAGACCGAGGCTTCAATGTACTCGAGAGAGGGCTGATCCATGGGGGAGCAGTACAAGGACTTTTTGTAGTAAATGAGGGTTCCACCGAGGCGGGAGTTGAGCCTATCGTTGCGAACTATCTGATAGTTGGCAATCTTTGGGTCCCTGTTAAAGGGTTTGAGGAAAGTCTCTTGCACTAGGAGTACGTCAACGTCATGATCTCTCAGGAAGTCTGCGATTTCGTCACGTTGACCACCAATGCCGTTGGCATTGAAAAAGCCGATTTTTACGGAGCGGGGTTTTATTCTGCACACAGTTGTACAATCCATTATGGGTTAACTTGGAATTGAGCTAATGACGAGAAGAGGCGCTCGAACCTCATGGCGATTGTAGCGAGGGCACGACCGTTGCCTTCGTTCATCCTAATCTGGTGGGCTAGTTCCCTAACTTCGCTGGGGTTGAAAGCTTCAGCGAATCGTTCCACCAGGGCGAGATCCGGATCAACGCCGAGGGGGGGGTTTTGTTCCAGCATGGGCTGGTTTACGCGACGAGGTGCCATTTGCACCGGTTTAGAGACAGCGCGAGGGGCGGATGGTAAGGGAGGGGAGTTAGGCCCAGCTGAGGGCTGGGGCTGTGGGGAGCTGCCAGTTGGAGCTGCAGGTGCGGTCTGAGCCGCGAAAGGGGGAAGGGGGAAGTGCCTGCTATTATAGTCAAACACGCCCCAGGGGGAAGGGCGCTGCGGGGCCAGATGGGCCTGAGCAGCGGCTTCAAGGGGTGGTGGGCGGCGTGTGGCGTGCTGAGTCGCGTTGTAAGATGGGCGGGGACGAGGAGCTTTTGGGCACCCGCGGTAGTTGGCGGTGTGACCCAGCTGTTGACACAGCACGCAACCTGGTGGTTCCGTTGTTTCTGAGGGGTTCTTGGGACGGTCGCATTCCTTTGTGGCGTGCGGCTTAAGGCACTTTACGCACCTGGCGGGTGCGAAGCAGTTTCGGGCAGAATGGCCATAGAGCTGGCAATTATGGCACTGGGACGGGAAGCGTCCCTTTTTGGGAGCCTCAACGGATATGCCGGTGAGGTCGCAAACGTGCCGGATCTTAAAGATGGCCTTGCCGGCAACGCCACGGTCAAGGGTGACGAATACCATTTGGTAGGGTGCGTGACCACGCCCCTTATACATGCGGTGTACGCTTTGTACAGGGAGGTTTTGCTCTATGAGCGAGGCCTTGATGTGCTCGACATCAATCTCAATGGGTATGTTTTTGATGACGACCCGAAGGGATCGTTCATCAGGGAGAGTGTAGGTGTGGAAGGCCACCTTTCTCTCCCGAAGCATTTTGGTTAAGGCTCTGTGGTCGTCTGAGTTGGCCACTGTCACCTTGATCCCGTGTTCGACGGGGCGAGCGGACAAATAATTGACTCGGTGCGACTTGCACCACGAGGAGACATCCGTCCACTTCCCCTTATCCTGAATGAATAGGGGGGGTGGGGAGTCCTTTTTGGCGGGGACTTGGGACTGGGAGGATGAAGCTCCCGGCGTGGGGGTTGGTGGGCTCACCGGGGTGAGTGGGGCTACCTCGCGTAGAGAGGTAGGGGTTGGGGTCGGGGAGGAGGGTTTAGCTGCTTTTGCAACTGCTGCCTCTTCTAAGGGCTTCTTAGCGCGCTTGCGCTTGCCCCGTTTGCCGACTACGGCAAACTCACCTTCATCCTCTTGCGAGGGAGGGGGTGCCGCGTTTGCCGAGGCAGGGGGGGTCTTGGTAGGAGTGGGAGGCTTGTCGTCTGGCTCAGATTGAGCTGACATCGCGGACGGAGGGCGAGATGGAGATGGGGGCCGGCTAGAAGGGCTCGGAGGGCTCGGAGGGCGGCTTCCGGAAGGGAGGCTACCATACCTCTTCATGAGGTAATCGACTATGGCTTGATCCTGGAGGAGGTCCTCCAGGGTCTCGGGTTTAGTCTGGCTGGCCATAGTGGCCAGCCAGGGGGACCTACTTTTAAAACCTAAATTTTAACTCCCAGGTGGGTGTTCCTGGGGTGAGTAGTACACTCCTGACCGGGGATAGGCCAGGAGGTGTGTGACGACGGGGTGTGCCCTAAGCTAGTGCTTCCGCTGTTGAAGCTTTATTAGCAGCGGAGTTCCTAAGTCCCTGCCTAGCGATAGCTGGGGTCGACTAGGGAAGCCCCCAAGGCCGACTGGTCCAGCCCCGTCCGGGTTTGCGTTTGCCAGAAGGGCAACCGCGAGCGGCCGGGTCACGCTCGAACTAGCTTCGTTAGCACCGTTAGGTATCCGCTAGCCCACCACTAAAATGCGTGGATTTCGCAAGTGGTTTGTGTCGTTCCAGTCAAGGCCGCCTCGAGTAAAAATACAGAAGTATTAATTACTTTCAGCAGCGACAGTGACCAAAACGGCACGGGTGGGTGGTAATGAAAATTACCGTTTGGGTGTCGTTTTGGACAGTGAGCCTCCTCCGGTAAAATACGAGAAGTATTAATTACCGGAATTGGTCCAATGAACAATTCGACGGTGTGTCGATTTAGTCAGAGTTGCCCTCAGTGATATACGTGAAGTATAACTCACTGAGTAGTGGCGACAGAGACCAAACCAACGGAATGGCGAGGTAATGAAAATTACCGGACCGAATAAAAATTCGTGAAGGAGGCGGAGTAGAGCGCAGAAACACGTCCGCACGGTACGACGGCTCGAACAGGAAATGTGACTTTACGCGATCGCCCCGTCTATTTATAAAGATTACAGAATGGGGGCATCGAATGACGCGCTGGGTGGTGGCGTTATGTGTAGTTTACAAGATTCCTTCTATCCACGCTAGATGGCGCAGGCGCCTACATACATTATTTTTACAAGCTTTTATTTAACTTGCAGTGTATGTATTTAACTATGTTTGTTCGGGTGGAATCTTGCAACTCAATTTTGAAGCAGATATCTTTAACCGATTGAAGCTGAAATGTTGTATACACGTTTAGTTTAGATGACAATGCATGGTTAGCTGTGTGACGTCGTTCTAAATCCAACATGGCGGAACACCTAAGATAGCGGACTATTATTTTTTAATACACTCCTACAATATGGGTATCAAATGAAAGGGCTTGCTGAGAATAACTCGAAAAATAAAGTGACGTCACCCTAAATCCATAGCTTGTTTTTAAAAAAGCTTTTTTACTTATAATTTATTCTATACCATAGGTTCACCAACAAAATTTTAAAGTCAATATCAATCTCTAAAATGGTGACATTTTGACTGAGGTGACACATAATCTATCTTTGGACTTCAATCCAGAATTTCCAGCTATAGTTCATCATCCAACTTACCAGCAGTAGCCATGAAATGGTCAGGTAGACAAGCAGCCAGCATGTCCGCCCTGGCCCTAGCTTGAGTGAGCTCCAAGGCGCGAAGCTGCAGGTCTATCGACCTGGTGGACGCTCTGGACGCGTGGACCAAGGAGCCCAGTTCCATGGGTGGAGTGGTGCGCGCCACTGGCTCTGGGGTCGATTCCTGTTCACTTGGCGCTGGTGATCCTGAGAAACGAGCATCATGATGATGACATGGCCTATTAGCAATTGGACCAGTACCAAGTCCAATTTTTTTATAGACTAGGTGTTAGCCTCAGATGTGAAATAAATTTGACATAGAAATTATTTCATTCCGTTCTAAATAGATGTATGCGCCTTTTTAGGACTGAATATCCATACTAATATTATAAATGCGAAAGTGAGTCTGTCTGTTAACTCTTCACGCTTAAACCGCTGAACCGATTTAGACGAAATTTGGTATAGAGATAGATGGAACTTTGGAGAAGGACATAGGATAATTTTTATCCCAGGAAAACATAAGATCTCTCGGGAACGCGGGTGATGCCGCGGGGCGGAAAACTAGTAAAGAATAAAAGAGATATAAAACAATAACTTGATATTGGCAGAAATGTCTTAAAAGAAGAATTGGCACCAGAAAGAAAAGAAAAAGTATTGTGTCAACACTCACCCTGCTTAGACTCGAGCTGTGTTCGCAATTCATTGTACTGCTCCGTCATCTTCTGAACTAACTCTCTGAACTTGAGGATGGTGGAGTCTCTATCCATTATGGTCTCCAGAGCGGCTTCCCTCTCACGCGCGGCCTGCAAATATTATCAGGAATAATACCTGTATATAAAAGGACTGACCGATCTATCAATACACAGCTGAAACCACTGAACGGATTGCGATGAAATTCGGCACGCAGATAGTTATTATGACAAAGGTACCCGCTAAGAAAGGATTTTCTAAAATTCACCCGCTAAGGGAATGAAACGGGGGACCAAAGTTAGTATCACAAGTTCGAAATACACTTAAACTGAGAAGACTCCGGCAAGAAACTAAAAACGTTATCTTTTTATCCGTAGTAGATCTTTCTTTGCATTGAATTGCAGGTGAACCTGTGGGGCAGACTACACTAGTATCTCATACCTCTCTGGTGGCCGCATGCGCCATCTCGAGTTCCTCGCGCAGATCCATCTCAAGCTCTCGGTTGGACTCCACCAGCTGTTCGTGAACTTCTTGCAGAGCTTCCAACTCAGACACATCTTGTTTCAGTTGTTCCACCTGGTTCAGTTATATTAATTAGGTATTTGTTTCTTTTTGGAACGAAGTTCTTTACACGATTTACAGCCGAGTGAACTGGCAGAAATCGTCACGTAAGAAAAAGCGTTACGAAGTTTAAAATAAGTTTTAAGTACGATCTTTACTAATATTATTAAGAGCAATGGTTTGTGTTTTAGTATGTTTGTATCGAATAAACTCAAAAACAACTGAAATGATTTCAAAATTCTTTCACCATTAGAATGCTACATTATCCCTGAGTAACATAGGTTCACAATAGGTAAAATCCTCAACTGACCTGGTCTTCCAGCCCCATCTTCTTCTCGGCCAGCTGTTCTACCATCTCTTCAGCGCCGAGCGCCGCGTCCACCTGCTCTCGCAGGTCAGCCACCTGCGCTTCCAGCTCCTCGACACGAGCTGATAGCTTCTCCTTGGTGCGAGACAGTTCCGCTATCTCCGACTTGTATTGTTCTACGTCCTGTGAAAATATGTATTGAGGTCAATTTATAAGACTCTAGCTGACCCCGCGGTTTCATACGCGACCTTTAGGGGACTGAAATTTCAAAAAAATTTGCATTTCTGCCTGGAATCACTAAAGTCTAGGCGACGGTATTCACTTACCATCAGGTGACCCTCGTGCCTGGTATTGACTTGTGGTATAAAAAAAACACCACACAGGTCGTGGGTTCGATTCCCATCCGGGACAGACATTTGTGCGCATTAACATGTCCGTGTCCGGGTTCATATTCTTGTCCTTTTTGCCATATTTTAGAGATGGCAACCCTAGGATATAGAAGGATTATTACAATACCTTATTGATCTTCTGCAGAGCGTGTTTATCGTGTGCAGAGTGATCCCTGAGTCGCACGAGCGTGTCTCTCAAGCGCACGTTCTGTTGTTGGAGCTGACGCATCTCGTAGCCGGTGGCGCCTTCGCTCGCTGCGTACGGGTGCTCTAACGTTGGTCGACACACACACACACATGTCTATTTGTGTTACTTACGATCATGCTTAGGCTCCCTGTATGTCGTCATGAGGGGGGGGAATGGAGTTTTTGAATTTTTTCATGAACTACTCCTATAGTTTTGTTTTTGTGGATATGAAACTGACACTGAATTTAAAAAAGCCAATATAGTCAGATGGTACAAAAATAAAATTGCCGAGTTTCTTGCCGGTTCTTCTCAGTTGTTGACTTAAGAACCGGTGGTAGAACCGGTGGTGGAACCGGTAATTCAACCTTCATGATATACATTGTATAGATTCAAAATGTGTACGTGTATCGTTTAAATTAAGGTTTTTCAGGAACAAAAACAAGGATTTTCATGTCAAATATCAGTCGGTAACGATTTTTGGCTTCAATTAATGGCTTTTAGTGAAGTAAGCTTTATATTAAGTAGAGAGGACGCTTTTTAGACTGTCATGGGCTATACACATATTTTCATTTTGTGTTTATGTAGGAACAAAACTTAGATTCATTTACTGACTTATTTATAAAGAGATGCTGTATTGTTTAGAATATAACTAACCATAGACTTTATAATAGTTTATGGTAATTATTGAAGAGTCAGTAATTAAATTATTTGTAAGATTGTCAGTTCATCGGGAGCCAAACACAAAACATAAAAATTAAACAAAGCATGCAACAAAAAATATTATTATAAACAAAGACTTAACACATTCACTGCATGCAGATATCTACTTTTAGCCGCCGTATTAAAGTCCGAAATTTATTGGTATGTAAAGTAAATCTAGATTCGACAGCGATCCAACTAATTATGTTGTGACGTCATATGGATAGCAGATACTGGTGGCGATTGAATTATTTACAAGCTAAACAATAGGGATGGTGACTGACATATCAAATCAGCTTCTTTATTATTAAATGTCAAAACAATTATTTATATGGAGTTTTGTATGAAATACATACTTGTGACGTCATAAATACTCCATCAAAAGACCTACTCATGTCATTAAATTTTTAATTAAAAATCTTAAAAAGGTGGAATTTTACGTGTTTGCTATTTTCGAGTAGTTAGTGTTAGTTTTTTTCAAATAGCAGTGAATGTGTCAAATTCATGCATCATAAAAAATAACAAAATGTATCTAATATATGCGTTATAAATACCAAAAGATTGTTTCATGTAAATTATAATTCGCGCTCGACTTGGCGGGGGCACTGCCGTGCCCCCCGATATAAAAATTTATTGTATCTACTTTTTAGTATATCTATGGTTACGAAATTAAAGTTAACGGTATTAATTTTATCAGATTTTTCACAACATTATGTTATTATATCTACATTAAGATAATAGAGGTAAAATTTGTAAGTTTGGATGTAGGAGGTAATCTCCGGAAATACTGATCCAATTTTCATATCAATTTGCAATAGGATAGGAATGATTATTGCTTGAATCGACCGGTAAGTATAACGATAAACTTAAGGGGGAGATAGGGCGGGTCACCTGCCAAATATACAAAAATGAGCTCAATAAAAAGGTCACCATTTTTGTAATATTTCGATATTTCTGAATACCTTGAAAATGGTCACACTTTTACTATGCTCATATTCGTAGAAGAGTACACTCGTGACCACGGTCAATGTAACTTGATCGAAACGTCGAGGTTAGTCGAAATTATATTTTGATTATTCTGTGCGCGAATAGACCCGGTATAATTTTTTTCTTTTTTTTATATATTGGATAGGCTTGTGTTTGACCACAATCTCACCATGGTAAGTGATGATGTGGCCGAAGATGGTAAACACACTTCTGGGAACTGGCTCTCAAGTGCAGCCGTCGGAACACACCGATAGGTGTTTGGCGACAGATTTTCAACTTGAGGGTGGTAGCCAGCCAGTCAGGTACTACATAGTACGCTACCACCGTGCTATGGTTTCCTCACGATGTTTTCCTTCACCGAAAGCTCAAGCTCATTGTAGGATTCGAACCCACGACCTTCGCCGCGGTATTCGACGTCACTTACCACTGAGCTATCATCGCCTTAACCTACGAATATGAATTTAGTTTGCGAAAGTTTCAAAAGTACTTTTACTAAGGTCATTTTTTTCTCATATTGGAAGGGAATACATTATCCTGGTCAGTCCATCACTTACCATTAATTGTTTTCAAATGCAAGTCTAAAATGTAAGAAGAAAGAGTTATGTACGTTGTCACTCTCTCTTTCTCCATCTCTCCTAATCTCTTTCTCTAATTTCATAAATTGACTTGACTATAAACTTCATTTTTATAATTATTATTATAGTAAAATTACACCCATAATTTGTTTTTAAGATCTTCTCACAGCTATGTAGTGTTGTTTCTGTTATGCTCTGAACTAAACTAAACATAATTTGAGAAGACTAAAAAACCTGTCCCTTTCTCACAATATGATTATGATAGAGATAACACTATTTTTCGTGTCCAATTTTTAGTTAAATTTTTATCAAGCAAATATTTCTCAAACGAAACAAGCATTTGGCTTTTCCAATGAAATCACTAGAATGCACGAAAATAACATAGATAAAATAAAATATAATATACGTACACGTGTTAATCGTGTATGTAATTCTATAAAATAAATAAATAAATACTATAAATATTAAAGCTAAAGTAAAATAAATAAATAAAACATACAAACAGTCCTTGTCTCACGGTAAACATTTAAACAATATTTATAACAAGAAAATAGCGTCTCCATAGTTTTTTTTACTTAAGAACAACACCACTAAACTAGGGAGAAAATATTTTTTTTTTTAGTATGTTTGTTTTTAATAGATAAACTTGACAATTACTTAAGCGATTTTAAAAATTCTTTCACATATAGATAGCTCCATTACGAGCGAGTAATATATATAATGTTTAATTTTAATTGCCTCGGGAACGCGGGTGAAACCGTGCGGAAAGCTAGTGTCAAATATATATAGATAAAATCTGTGAAACAGGACCGTTTGTATATGTAAGTGCACATTTACATTATATATATATATATATATATATATATAGACGTGTGTGTGTTGTCTTTGCATATTATATAACACAGTTTATATGTAAATACAAGGGAAATATAATCATTTAAAATGATCATTTATTTATATGTAAGTCTTTGATATCTAATAACTAAAGATACACAATCAGCGACAAAAAAATAGCCTTACCGAATGTCTACCCACTCGAACATTTGGGTGGTCTTTTAATTTAGTAGCATTCGAACGTATATATTCGAGTATATACTCAAACGTATATATATTTTAACTCTTTACAAATAGCGGGCTAATTTAAAAAAAAAAAAAACTTAAGGACCTCACAAAATATGTCGGCGGTTGGTGATCCCTGCTTTAAATCATCAAGAATATCAACCGCGTATTATAATACGTAGATATAGATGTTGCCATCCACGAAAACGCGTCCCACTTTTTTTCCACGGGGGACACGTCTTGTGGATGGCAACATCTATATCTACGTATTATCCACGTATCGATACGCAGCTGACACAATCAAGAAGAAAAGAATCAAAGAAAAATTTATTAGGTGTACCACACATTAGCAATCCCCTGGTATTGCCAATGTCTATAGGCGACGGTTGTCACTTACCATCAGGTGACCCGCCTGCCTCGTTGTCACTAGTGACGTAAAAAAAAAAACACAACTCACGTATATTCCCGCCAGCCTCCATCTCCGCCTTCATGAGCTGCAGATCCAGGGTTGCCTCCTCCAGCTTCTCCCTGCACTGTTCCAACTCCATCTGCAGGGCTTCAGCCCTCTCTTCGGCCATCTCTTTGTCGAGGGCTGCCATTTCTGTGGCCTCTTGCAGTTCTGCGGTTTCGTCGTTGTGAATTTCCAACGCTTCTTGTGCCTCGCGAACCTAATGGGAGTGAAGGAATAAGATAATATCTACACTCAGATCAATAAAAGTGAAGCACAGTAAAGGAAGTCGAGTAAAAGAAGATCGAGTCCTGTGACAGGACGCGATCGGCTTCCTTTACAAGACTCCTGGGCGACGCAAGTCACCACGTGGGATAACATACTTTCAGGTATTTTTTTTATACCACTAGGTGGCAATCAAGCTTACGGCCCACCTGATGGTAGGCGGTTACCGTCTAAGGACGCTTGCAACACCAGAGGCGTCACGAGCGCGTTGCCGAACTTGCATAAACCTTAATCTTTTGAAGAACCCCCTGATGCTGTAGTCTTTAGGGAACAATTCCACAACCTGATCGTGCGCGGAATTTGATATTAATTCAACCTACCCGCGTCTCTGAGAAAAAGGGTCTGTACAGACTGAACAAAAACATGAGTATGACGTCACAAGCGTAACCATAGCAACTCACTTCTTGCTTAGCCCGCTGCAAGTCCCGCTGCAATTGCGCCTGGGACTCCATGATCTTGGCCTTGAATTCATTCGCCTGGTCTAATTGCATCCTCACTCGCTCCAACTCCCGAATCTTCTCTCGGTCTTCGGCGCGACGGACCTTTAGAGTCTCCAGCTTTTCCTTCAGGTCTTCCACTTCAGCTTTGAGTTGGGTGTTCTGAAAGTCGAAAGGACGGCGGAACAATTTTATGCCCAATTTTTATGGAAAAAAATTGGACATAAAATGGTTCCGCCGTTTATGCGTGATGAAGAACAAACATCCAAACTTACACATTTATAATATTAGTAGATACCAACCTATTTAGAAAAAAATGAATATCCTTTTATTTTTATTTTAAATCCGATCATGAAAATAAAAAACTCATTTATTCAGTTTAGGCCCTGGTGAGGCACTTATGAACACAATTGACTCTACCACCGGTTCAGAATACACTTAAACTGAGAAGACTCCGGCAAGATCTTTCTTAAATTTATTTTTAATACAGTTGCTCAAAAACTGGTGTATTACAGGGACGTATAGCGTTCGGGATGTGGGCTATTACATACTAGTGCTTTTTTTTTTACCTTTACCGAACTCGTGCGTTCTCTTTCCCAACTGTCAAAATAATGTCTATTAAAAAGAAAAACCAACCATGAAGTTTTTACTAAAGAGTTTTTGTGATTCATACAAATACGTATATTTCTAAAAAGAATCTACTAATTTATTTCAATATCAGATTTAATGATTTAATTGAATGAGTTAGGTTAGGTTTCATTTCATTTCATCTCATTAAATTTCATTTTCATTTCATATCAATAAAAAAAATATACTGAAGACCAAGCTGTATGGATAGTTCCCTTTGGGTGAAAAAAAAAACTCTGCTTATACTCTACGGTTGGCGCCATTTTCCAGAAATTTTCTTTGCGAGTTTAGTTGTTTGTTGCACAAAATGAGTAATTTCGACCCTATTTTTTTTTAATTAACACCACCGGAATCACTATAATTGCACAAACATTGTATGACAAATATACATGAACAATCATACGAAATTAATAATAGTTTGTCTCAAACAGTAAATATGCAACCTAAAACTTCCCCAGTAAGTTTAAAAAACTGTACCAATTTCAATGTACATGTGTACTATAACTTTTATAAGAAATAAATTATTAGTTAGTTGAGTTTATTGTGTTTTTATTATTTTATTAAATTGCTTCATTTTTTCGCAACTGTATTAAAAATAGTCGTTCAGTACACTTGCGGAACCGTCATTGCAACTTGTTCCGACTGTCAACCTTCGCCTTCGGCTGCGCCTCGGCTCGTGTAGACATTTGTCGGAACTCTTTGCAATGACAGCCTTTCCGCACTTGTAATGAAATATACTATTACATACAAATCATACTCCCCAAAGGTAACCGCTAACAATGGATTTTTCAAAAATTGTTACCCTTTAGTACCTTAGGTACTAAAATATATAAAGAAAACAAATATATATATATATATATATCTTGCTGTCGGCAAGATATATATATATATATTTGTTTTCTTTTAGGAAGATTTACAGCCAAATAATTGATATAGGTAGACATACATAAATAAATAAATATCCTGGGACATTTGTTCACACACGGCAATCTGATCCCAAACTAAGCAGAGCTTGTAATATGGAAACCAGATGACTGATATACTACATATACAATTTTTTTTTGTAAATACATACTTAAATAGATAATTACACCCAGACTCAGGAAAAACAGACATGATCATGCACACAAATGTCTGTCCTGGATGGGAATCGAACCCACGACCTGCGGCGTGATAGGCAGTGTGTTAACCAACCACGCCAACCGGCCCGTCATGTAAAATTTTGTTCAATGCCATTAAAAATCTCCACCTATAATTAAGCACATTAATGTGGTAGGAGGTACCTCTTGCTGTGCCTGAATGATGGCCAACTTATCCTCGACGGTGGGCTGCGACGGCTGCGGAGAGGTGATGCTCTGCCCCGGCGTGTACTGCGGAGTTAGGGTCTCTACGAACCCAGTCTGTCAATACAACATCGTATTGATAATACAGCTTTGGACCGCGACAAAGTTTGCGAGATATTAGATTTAAAAACCTGTCAAGTGAGAGTCGGACTCGCGCACCGAGGGTTCCGTACAAATTTTGTAGTTATTTTATTGTTTTTGTATTTTCAAAAAACAAAGTATTTTATTTACAACAAATGTACAAAATATACAAGCAAATGTACAACTATAATATATAAAAAACTTCTTCAAGGCTGCCGCTGCTGCCGATCGGCAAGGTTCCCAGAAGGCTGGCAGCGTTTCCTCTTTGGATGGCCAAGCTGATGCGTTGGCGGAAAAAGCTCCCGTATTTGTTATTATAGCGGCAACAGAAATACATCATCTGTGATTTCAACTGTCTAGCTATCACGGTTCATGAGATACAGCTTGGTGACAGACAGACAGACGGACGGACGGACAGTAGAGTCTTAGTAATAGGCTTTCCGTTTTTACCCTTTGGGTATGGTAACAAGCGATTATTTCACACAGTATCGTGATCAAACACCGTTCAAAGATTGTTTTTTTTTTATTCTGGATAAGCTTGTGTTTGACCACAATCTCACCATGGTAAGGAAAACATCGTGAGGAAACCACAGCACGGTGGTAGGGTACTTTGTAGTACTCAACTGGCTGGCTACCACCCTCAAGTTGAAAATCTGTCGCCAAGCACCTGTTGGTGTGTTCCGGCAATTGCACTTGAGTGCCAGTTCGCCTTTAAGGCATTGTAATAAGGTGTACAACACATTAGCAATCCCCTGGTATTTCCAATGTCTATAGGCGACGGTTGTCACTTACCATCAGGTGACCCGCCTGCCTCGTTGTCACTTGTGACATAAAAAAAAAGTGATGATGTGGCCGAAGGTGGTAAGCACACAAAGCCTAGATGGGAACTGGCTCTCAAGTGCAGCTGTCCGAATACACCGATAGGTGCTTGGCGACAGTTTTTCAACTTGAGGGTGGTAGCCAGCCAGTCGGGTACTACAAAGTACCCTACCACCGTACTATGGTTTCCTCACGATGTTTTCCTTCACCGAAAGCTCAAGCTCATTGTAGGATTCGAACCCACGACCTTCGTCGCGGTATCCGACGTCACTTACCACTGAGCTATCATCGCCTTAAAAGGTTTTTTTTACTACTAGGTGACAAACAAGCTTACGGCCCACCTGATTAGATTAAAAACCATCTGTATAGGCTCTTTTTCTTACTACTTCTATCTCCCTCGATAAGTGACAAAACTCTACAAATCTCTGTGAAGACTGACCGCTCAGCTCTAACTCTCTATTTCTACTTATCTCTCTTCAAAATCCATACCTCAACAAAGGAAGCTCTCTTGACCCCCTGATCTGGCGACGCGGCGCGCTCTGTGGTTGGTGACGCGTATGACGTTAAAGACTGACGACTGCTCGCCAGCGAAGTGCGAGAGCTGAAATATTTTGCGTCAATTCAGGGGAGGTAGAGGTTTTGTTGTCATAGAGTTCCGACGAAAGATATAGATAGTGCCATACGAAGACGCACCCCACTCTTTTTCCTAGTACCGTATATTTTTTTTTTAAGAAGATTTTTGGCCTGGTATCGAGACCTTTAAGCCATTTCTTTATTTTAAATATATATCTTTTATGTTTAATCACGTTTTATTGTCACTTTCACTGTAAAGTCTAGTCCTCGTCCGTACAAGTCCGGTCTAATTTGAGTGAAATTGGCGGCAATTCCACTAAAACATTTTAGGGACTTTTTGAGACAACCTGGAAAGTCACGATACACGCTTTCATTTCATTTCACTTCACTTGTGCACTTAGATTAATCTTTATTGGACAAAACACCACCGAATCTTTCAATAAAACTCAAAATACACGAATTTAATGAAAATAAAACGAAAACACAACGTCACTTCGCAAGTTCCCGCCAAAAAGTCCCCTAGTACCGTACAGTGCATCCTTTAGCTAGTGTTGTAGTGCTGTCGATATCTCCAGTGTTATTATTATTAGTGTTATTATTTATGTTTATTTGTTTCAAAGGCTGTAAGTATAATATTTTTGTTTTCTACTTTTTGTGTATTTAATTTTTTTGTTTTTTTTAATTCGTCCGTACGTCACCAAAGGCATGGGCCGAAAATCAGCGTTGTGGTTTTACCGCAGCATTATGCTGAGCTCAGGCCTTTTCTGACATCGCTGCGCGCTATCTGCATACACTAATATTCTCGTTGTGTGTTATTTTCTTGTTATTGTCTTGTTTTCAATGAGTATATTATGTTTGTTGCTGTGTGCAGTTGTGTCAGAATAAATGTTTTCTTTCTTTCTTTCTTTCTTTCAGTGCCGGATTAAGCCAGTGCGGGGCCCGGAGCAAATAAACGGCCAAACATTATGTATTGTTATTCCTATGTTTTACAATACTGTGGACTTTCATAAATTGCAGTCCAATATTAAAGTTTTTTCGTTGGCCTGTTATAGCAATAAGGAGTATATATTTTTCTTATATTAAAAAAAATATTTAAATAAATATCCTCGGACATTTGTTCACACACGGCTATCTGATCCCAAACTAAGCAAAGCTTGTACTATGGAAACCACATGACTGATATACTACATGTACTACTTTTTTTTTGTAAATACATGCTTAAATAGATAATTACACCCAGACTCAGGACAAACAGACATGTTCATGCACACAAATGTGTGTCCTGGATGGGAATCGAACCCACGACCTGCGGCGTGATAGGCAGTGTATTAACCAACCACGCCAACCGGCCCGTCAAAATCTCTGATTAAAGAAATACCCCTGGTCACAGTCGTGTATGTGCGTGTAAGTGCATTTGCTACTTTTGCTACGTGGCTAATCCGGCACTGTATATGTCGATAAGCAGCAATCTATCTAGGCTTTGTGTGCTTAACACTTTCGGCCACATCATCACTTACCATGGTGAGATTGTGGTCAAACACAAGCTTACCCAGAATTAAAAAAATAAAAAAAATACAACACTAGCGAAAGTGCACTCTTGCACTTTAAGGGATTAAGAAAAAGAGTGGGGCGCGTCAATTCTATAGTACATCAATTTGGACGCGCGTGAGGGATCATTTCACTTTTGAAACTCTACGACAACTGGGTGCAATATACAAAGCTTAGTGTAAACTCCATCGACCTGTAAAGCGAAACAAAAGATACACAAAGGGGACAAACTTAAGGGGGAGATTGGTGGGCGGGTTTACCTACCAAAAATGCAAACATGACCTTGGTACAAGTGTCACCATTATCGATAAATTTCTATATTCGAACGAAGAATACGAAGTTCCTTATCGCGCGTTGTGAATGGGGGCTAGACGGAAAAAAATCTTACGAAAAATTGTCACCGACACTTTTTGCTATAGTAAGCTATTGTAAGCTGTGCGGCGTGCGCATGTTTCTTTGTCTGTCTCTCTCTCTCTATCTCTCTCTCTCTTATAGAAAGCAAGCCAGATATTTTCATTTCTATTTTTTTTTTTATATATATACTCTCTCGACTTATATAACTTCGTTCCATCCGGGTGTCCCTTGACACCTCTCAAGTTTTTTAATTTAAAATATCTCAAAAATGGCGACACTATTACTGAGGTAATTTTTACATGTTTGGTAGGTGACTCGCCCACCTATCTCTCCTTTAAGTTTGTCGTACTACTTAACGGACACCCTGTATAAGCATAAATTGAAAACTCAGAGCCTTAAAGTTCCTGTTTACTCTACCATCTTGCACAAACATACAAACACTGTTTACTTGTGATTTATTTATTTTTAAATATTTAAAAAAGCACTTTAAACTAGCGGTTATAAGTTATACGTTTAAAAAGCAGTAATAAAGAACATAAAATATTTTTGCATACCCCTAATTACATACACCGCTATATTATTTAACATAAACCTTTGCTATCAAGTACGTATGCACTTAACATGGTGATATTAGTCACATCATAATAAACATAACACTATGGGACATTGATCTTGAGCTTTCGAGGAGATAAAACAATTTTTTGTTCGGTTATATTTGATTGCATAAATGAAAATCGAACTTAGAATTTATATATTTTTATTTCATACCGATAGTTTGTGTTTTAGATTAATTAATTATTAACCTATCTGTGTCCTTAAATTAATTACTTAAGATCAATGTCCTTTATTAGAAACATCGTGTTTTATAGTGTTAAAAGTTAAGAGGTTCATAGGAATGTTTTATATAACCGAATAAATAAATCGTACTGTGTGTTTTTAAATTATAATCAGCTGTAGATAATGAATAATAGTTTTTTTATATCACAAGTGGCAACGAGGAAGGCATGTCACCTGATGGTATGTGATTATCGTCGCCTATAGACATCAGCAATACCAGAGGGATTGCCAATGTGTTGTACACCTTATTACAAGGCCTTAAAGGCAACTGGCTCTCAAGTGCAATTGCCGGAACACACCAACAGATGCTTAGCGACAGATTTTCAACTTGAGGGTGGTAATTTTTTTTTCACCGAAATCTCAAGCTCATTTTAGGATTCGAACCCACGGCCTTCGCCGCGGTATCCGACGTCACTACTACTGAGCTTCCATCGCCCTAACTATAAGTAGGTTCTTAATTGTGATGTAACGATGGCTGACACGTGCGTATATAAGAGTATTTTTTGACATCAATTTACCTTACGACTGTATAAACCTCTTAAAATGTTACACTATTTCAAAAATACCTTATACAGAGTGTTTTTAATTGGGTATATAATGCTACGAAATACCAGGAGCCTGAGCATTACGAAGTTATGGCAATTAGAAGTTAAAGAGTTTTACTCTGGTACAAACCTTATCTAGACACGTAAAAACGTAGTCTTAAGTAAATCATCAGTGCCGCCATTATTTTAGTACTGTAGAAAAACTTATTTTAAATTTATTATGACAATAAATTTGTGATATTTTCCGTTGCAAAATCCATTAATAAGCCGTGTGAAGAATGTCCTAGGATTTTATTAATACCATTTCAGCACAATACCCATCTAAAACCATGCTGTAAATAACATTTCTACTATCCAAATAGCATATTCTTTGACAAAATATAAGCAAACATACAACTGAAAAAAAACTAGGACAGATGTAAATACAAAACAGGTAGGTGCTGCACATAGCTGTGATTCATAAAATAACTTGATTATTTCTTAAAACTAATAAATAATGCGTTGTCATAATGCGGATGTTGCCTATATTCAAGAAAAAACATCTATAACCCAAGGGCGTCCAGGGGTCATGATCCCCATAACCCCGTCATGGGGATCATGACCCCCTTCTCCTGGACTGGGTCTAGATCGACTATTGATACTTTTTTATTAATCGAATTGGAGCCTGCCTTGACTAGTCCTCGACTATATCCCCAGACTGGAAAGCTGGATCCGCCCGTGCACTAACCAGTGTTTAAAACATTTAGAAATACTTGAAAATCCCACTAATAGTATAAATGTGAAAGTTTGGATATTTGTTACACAATCACGCTAGAACGGCTGATAAGATCTGGATGAAATTTGGCACAGAGATAGATTATAGTTTTTTTGTCTCGTTATAAGATCCCTCTAGAACGCGGGTGAAACCACGTGGCGGAAAACTAGTAGCGAATATATTGAAAAATTTATCATTTTCATTATTTTTAATTACCATTTTAACGACAAAGAGATGTTTTGATGGTGTACATCTATGACGTCACAAGCCAGTTTCATACAACACTTCGTATAAACTATTGTTTTGAATTTAAAGAGCTGATTTGATATGTCAGGCAACATCCCCATTGTAAGACCACCATTACACGATGCATTACAATTTCTACTTCATTTACTGTAATATATAGTATCTGTATACAAACATGCTATTAAAAAGTTTAAATAACTTTATAACATAGGTAAGTTTACGCTCAGATAAAAGTTTACGCAAAGATTTTATGAATTTTCACAACTGAAAAAAATCTGGAACAAAATTACAAAATAATACATGCATTTTTAGAAATAAAGATGCTGTTACCAAAAATAGAATGCTGAAATAATATACGTAGAATTTGCATATGTTGCCACGCGTACGTAGGTCTTTACAAAGTGCTACAAAACCCAAGCGCTCACGCTAGAACCTAAGGCCCCATTTACACATTCTCAGCTAAATAAGGAGCTAAATCATTGATGATAAATTTATAGTAACGATTGAGAAGGACTGAGCTCGCTAATTAACTAATGAATATGGAAATCGGATCTAATAGTCAACAACATCCCATCTCATAGGATTAAAACATTGTTAGAATATTCCTATTTCCTTGGTTAAAAGTCTTTAAGGCAATATCAGCCCAATCTTAATTCACAATTGGATTCATTATAGACCACCTTCACATCATAATACGGGCAGTCTACGACGATAGTTCATGCAATACGATAGTCAAAATACGGACTTATAAAAAGGACAATAAGATGGATTCTAACTTTGATAAAATCTGATGAAATAGAATATAGTCGCCTTTAGATCAGCAGTAATTTGCGTGTTACAAGACTAACAATTTCAATTACCTCGACATAGACAATGTCCCGGCTTTGGTCTGCGCGGGCGACGCCTTCCGACGCACCCTTCATTGGGCAATCACCAACATAATGTTAGTAGTTATAATGTTAAAGTATGTTGGGACGTGGAATGAGGCACTAACAAAGATATACTTTAGTTTGAGACAAAAATAGTACATAAAAAATATACTTTAATTTGAGATAAAAATTAGTACATATTTTTTTATCAATGTCAATGCCTCTTAAAGATATTAAAATTAAAACATTTACTGCATATACTTCCCATAAGATTATTTACAAAATTTTAATAATAATAAGATGTTACACTAGCACAAATCTTTTTTTGTACCACACCAGAGAGGCGGGTCATCTGTTGGTAAGTAAATACCGTCGCCAATGGACATTAGCAATACCAGCTGGATTGCCAATGTGTTGTACACCTTATTACAACGCCTTAAAGTATTGTAATAAGGTGTCCAGTATTGTGTAAGGCTTTCAACTGCCAGAACTCACCAACATGTGCTTGGCGACAATTTTTTGAGGGTCGAGTTTAGTACTATAAAGTACCTACCCTACCACCGTGCGTAATTTATTATAGCAATACAACAAGTATAGGCTGTATCTTGAATCCTTATATTACGTTAAAGCAACCTCACTGTAATGTGATACTGGGACCACAGGTGAAGAGCACAAAGCAAAGAGAAACTATATTTCGAAAATTTGGGCACAGATAAAAAGCAATTTAAGCTAGTGTAACAACTTTTTTTATGTTAGCAATTAATATAACTGGCAATACAACACTTTTACTAAGAGTAATTGAGACACTTTATTTTATTTTTTTCAAGACAATTAGGTCACAAACGTTTTATTGAAATAAATTAAGGATTAGCAGCTCTGGATATCATGTTTTAAATTATTTCCGAAAAATTTAAAATTTAGGTTTATTCTGTGAAACCTCAATAAATTCTGGGATTACAATCTCGTACAAATTTAACGACAAATCTGCGTGAGACATAGAAATAAGAAAAACATTCCAAACTTTATTATAAAGAACTAAGAGCGGCGGGATCATCTATGAACTAAATCATTTAGTTCCGTCAATAAGAACGCTCTTCAGAAACATTTATTAGTGTATGAATAGTCAATTAGCCGGATTACAGTGCAGAACGAATCAGGAGCGCTTTTCTTATTTTTATATCATAAAACGTCAATCAAACACACGCCTGTTAAGGCTGGTTTTGACAGGGTCAGTTGCAATCTGGCCAGTTGGTATATTCAAGGCCACCAGAGTAGGGTTACTAGATCAAATAATGAGACTTCCTGAAAACTTCCCTGATTTTATAGTAAATTTCCTGACATTTTGTGAGATTTTTAAAATATGTACCATGGATCTAATTTTAAGGTCTCGCGCGTCACGAATGCGCAAAATATTTTTTTATTACTTTTAATATTTTCAACTGTAAATTTCAAATCCTGACAATATTTTTCTTTTGTTTCTTTGACTGCCAAAATTACGGATATGTCAGGAAATATTCTGTTATCTGGTAACCCTACAATAGAGTGACTAGGTATTTTTAGGCAGGCGTCATGATTTTGGGAGATAGTCGATGGCCAAACGTACACCAATTTAACATTTAAAAAGAAACTGAGGGTGTAGAAACCAGTCTTAAATATAATGGTGCGAAAGCTCTACAAAGCACAGTGCGTGTCTACTTCATAACGTGTACTCACGTGGTAGGTCTAGATCTCTGGGCCACTGTAATACTAGCAGGGAGAGAAACACACTATCAGTTAGAAAAACTCTAGGCGGCAACGACACTTTAATTTTGTAATATTATCATTGTAGAGAACTGAAAAATAATATAGATTTTTGGAATATTTTATGGGATCTTGTTTATTCGTAAAATCGAAATTAATGTCAAAATTATGTAAACAGAAAATTATAATTTATGTTAGGCATAAATAAACTTTATAATACTTATCATAGATTTGACTGACAGCGTAAATAGTGGTCCAACGTAAAGAAGTCGATACACCGTAAGCTCAGCGATCACAAACCACAATTTATTTATTTTTAAAACATAATAAAAAAAAACATCAGTAGAATTACAGCCATTAGTAGCTCAATATATTATGGTTTTTATAAATAATAAAAATTATAATTCTGAGAACCGTGGTAAAAAGTGGACCAAATTTTGGTATGTGATAGCTGAATATACAGTGTATCGACCCCTGAACGTTGGACCACTATTTAAGCCACACTCTGTATAAAATTCATAATTTTTCAGTTCTCTAAAAGATAATGTGACGACATTTCCATAATGCATCTCAGCTTTAATCAGAGTTAATCAACTCCCAAAAGACATAGACAGTAAGTACACTAATGATATTGTCCCTTACAAATAAGTAAGTACATTGTAAAAATGTTACCACAAACCAATACCACTTTGTATCCTTCTTTGAAAAACTTAATACCAAAGATTGTTGAATTATTTCATGCCATTTTAGTTTTCAACATTGTATTAAAAGAGGTGACCAAACAAACAAAAAAAATTAAGCATATGAAAAGTGCACTCGAGTCTGATGAATGGTTCTTACTCAACTAAAATGGTCGTACAATTAATATCATATCCCTAACCCCTATATTACCGTAATAATGGGGGTGACAACCCCTAAACGTTTTTTTTTTCAGTCCCTATTGAAAGAAAAAGAAAGAAAGAAAAATGGTGATGTTTTTTATACTAACCACCAGAATGACACCTACGAAAAAATATGTTATTTATTTATTAGTTAGATATTACTAGTTAAAATAACAAAATTGTCGAATTGGTGGAACAAAGCTAAAAAAACCATTTAGGGGTTGACACCCCCATTAATTCCTTACTATTGGAGTCATCATATTAATTTTATGACAATTTTAGATAAAAAAAAAACAAGCTATGTACCCTCCATCAGGTGCGAGTGCAGTTTTCATATGCTTATGGTCTAGTGGGGGACCATTTGAGAATGAGATTTTAACAAACATTTATTACCTCTTTTGACACAACTTTAAATCGCTCTACCTCTAAATTTCTTAACATTATTTTATAAATTGCTTCAAGTGATACCACAAGTGCAAGAAATCCTTTAACCATTTTCCCTTACTATACTATGACCACACTTAAGAAACCAACATTGTATATTAATTCTTTACTGGCAACTTATTCTAGCATTGTAACCAACAATTTTATTTCCTAGCAACATTTTTATAATGCTAGCAATATTACTACCATTTTATCCACTGGCAATCATGGTATGGTATTTTTCTACTATTAAAATAAATATAATATTACTTGCATTCTATAACGAATATATATTGTGTACCCTTTGATTTTACTGTGTAGCCTTTCAGGGCTTGGACTTGGTGTTGCCGGAGCTATTGGACTTTGAAAATAATAAAATTATATTCTAACTTTATTGTGACTAGTAGCGAGTAATCTAAACTAATAAATTATCCATAGAGCATCATGCTTCTTCACTCACCAAAGAGTATTCTATGCACATTAAAACTCACTAAAAACTATTATTAAAATGTTAACATTTTATACTGTATAGTGAAGGATGTGTGGACCAGAGTTTTGTTAATTACCAGCATACATTATCTTAGCACTAATCCTACTAATATTATAAATGTGAAAGTTTGTATGTTTGTTCCTCAATCACACAAAAACGGCTGAACGGATTTTGATGAAACTTGGCACACAGGTAGACCATATCCTGAATTAAAACATAGGATACATTTTATCCCGGGAAAAGATAAGATCTCAAGGAAACGCGGGTGAAACCGTGGGGCGGAAAACTAGTAAATAATAAGTCAATATTATCTATAGTAATATTATAAAGAGATAAGGTTTGTTATGTTTGTTTGTTTGTGGGGGGGAATCTTTGGAACTAATGAACCTCAGAAAACCAACAATATCACTGTCTAATAAGCTATAAGATATATTTTATTTTAATTCCCTTGGGAATGCAGATGAAACTGTATGGTGGTAGATAATTCGGTAGCTAATCATAAACTGGATAAAACAGAGAGCTAGGAAACAAAATCAAAACCTATTGCTTAGTGTAATATGGTGGTTTAGGGATTGCTATCTAATTTCCACACCATTAGGGCTATTACGTAACTTGTTTCATTCAGTTTCAATCTTGAAATTAGCCTCTAAATCAATAAAAATATTACTGTTTGTATATGCAAAAAAACTGTTTTAATAAACCGTTTTCACGAATGAAACTGATTGAAACAAGTTACGTAATAGCCCCACAGCGCAGAGTGCTAGCAGCTTTGATAATATCACAAAATCAACCTGCTGTACTTTTAAGTTATTTTACATGACTCAAAATCCACACACCCTGATTACATCCCCTATAATCCTTCCCATGTATAATAAAATCTTATCTAGGTATATATAAATTGTTAAGAATCAAATGAAACACATGAAAGTAATTAAAAATGTGTTCATACTTGCTAAGTCGTCGATTAGTGGCTGTAGTCTTGGGCTCCTCCGATGATGTGGTCATGGAGGTCTCCATGGGGTTGTCTTCGGCATCGAGATGCTGGATCTGTGTCTGCCGCACGAACATACCATAGTTATCGTCACACTGGAAATGTTATTGAAGTCTGGTTAAGATATTTTTTCATGTTACTCATTTTTTTCTGTTTTAGTACACGTAAACGCGTCATACTTGTGAACAGGTGCTGCTTGTGGGGGCTGGTCTGCTTGACTTTGTTGTTTACTAAGTCAGTCATAATTGAATTCTATTGATTACTATTTTTGACACCATAACATGTAAATATTATCAGTGAGACAAGATAAATAATTATTGAATGTAAATAGATGTAAGTTGTTTTTGAAAAGAGTAATTGCTGAGTTTATTACCTGCTCTTCTCAGCAAAAGCAACTTTCCGAACCATGCTTTAGAGTCTGACTATTCATAAGAGCCTGTGAAGGCCTATTTGAATTAAATTAAAATACAAAAAAGCCGTAATCAGTGGCCAATTGGGGCCTAACTGATTTTAAATAAATACCTTTGACTTAGTAAGTCAATTATTCAAGCCAATGAAGAAACTACTGAATTAGAAATATACCTTCAACTGAGATGGACTGGACTGCTGAATGGCCTACGCTCAAATCTGCCACATTGTTAATTGTATTATCAAATTTAGTTGCTTTATCAAATGGCCGTCCACACATACCAAATCAGGTGCTAATTAATCACAATTTAAAAAGTTATGTGCTATATTTCTATGTCATTTTCAACTAAAACAGTGATTATGCTAACCTGTTGGCTCGAAAGTGGGAGAAATATCTTAAAACAACCTACAATTCAACAATCATGTTATGAATTACTAAAGAAATACAAAATTCAAATGCTACTTACTTTCTTTCTCTAAATCTAGTACAATTAAATTCGGTTTTCGTCCTATGTTTTGCATTTCAATGGTTTTGTTTCCACACTTAGCCTCAAAAAATCCAAGTTATGTTCTATATTGTGCTACGACTCATCAAAATCCATTTGGCCATCAAGATGTGGTCAAGTAACAATGTCACCCATGACTTTAAATATGAGGAGCTACTCTCTATGCCCAGATTTATTTAAGTTTGTGGTTGGTTAACCAACCAATCACACTGCAGGTGGTGGGTTCGATTCCCATCCAGGACAGACATTTGAGTGCATGAACATGTCTGTTTGTCCTGAATCTGGATGTAATTATCTATTTAATGTATTGTATGTATTTACAAAAAAAAAGTAGTGAATGTAGTTATCAGTCATCTGGTTTCCATATTACAAGCTCTGCTTAGTTTGGGATCAGATAGCCGTGTGTGAAAAGGTACCAGGATATTTATAATTTAATAATTATTCTAGAATTGAAGCAGATTTCTCCACTCACCCTAAAGTAAGCATGTCCCCGGACTGTCCCATTATTTTTCCCCTTCGGTTCATCCAAGATAACTCCGATCCATTTGCCTGTGGCAAATGTCGGGTAACCCACGTAAGCGACGGAACCTTTGACGTCCTTTCCGACCACCATCACACGCTGCCCAAGCAGCTTCTCCGACATCTTCACAGCTTATTTATAAAAAGAAACCTATATAAAATTGCGTCAATTTTTGGTCAAAATTCGCACCGACTTTCCTTTTACCTTTTATGGGAAATGTATGTTCAAATGTTGAAAAATTGTTTATTGTTTATATGAATAATAGCATAATGTTTCACATTAATGATTCATCTAAGTTTTGTTTAGTTTTTAATAGGAATTAGGCTTGAAATTGGCGAAATTTTCGCAGTGTTGGTTGAAAATAGTTGAAAATGTCAACTTTAAATGTCAATGTCAAACAACGATGTGTCACCATATGCTATGCTACGTTTGGTTTGTGCTTTTAATAATCAATAGTTTTCATTAATTTTCAATATTTTGGATTGTTTTTCCCATAACATTCAAATAAACTAATATTTAGATATTTTATTAAATATAAAAGAATGTTCTTCAACAGTTTCAATCAACGAGTTAGTATTTAACTGAATTATGTTTATGTACTAAGTACCTATTAGGTCTAGGAGTAATCTCCTTGGTTCTTCCTTTGAAATGTTAAAGAATCATTATGGTATAATCTAATTATTCAGATTTTCTATACTTACCTAACAAAAACAATCGATGCCTTCCATACTAATGCTTTTTTTTTTATTCTCGATAGGCTTGTGTTTGACCACAATCTCACCATGGTAAGTGATGATGTGGCCGAAGATGGTAAGCACACAAAGCCTAGATGGGAACTGGCTCTCAATTGCAGCTGTCGGAACACACCGATAGGTATTTGGCGACAGATTTTCAACTTGAGGGTGGTAGCCAGCCAGTCGGGTACTACAAAGTACCCTACCACCGTGCTATGGTTTCCTCACGATGTTTTCCTTCACCGAAAGCTCAAGCTCATTGTAGAATTCGAACCCACGACCTTCGCCGCGGTATTCGACGTCACTTACCACTGAGCTATCATCGCCTTGCACTATATATATAACATACTAGCTGTTCCACGCGGTTTCACCCACGCTCCCGATGGATCTTATCTTTTCCCAGGATAAAAAGTAGCCTATGTGCTATTCAAGATTATAATCTATCTCTATGCCAAATTTTATCCCGATCCGTTCAGCCGTTAATGAGTAACAAATATACATCCATCCAAACATTCACATTTATAATATTATATAGTGAGATAAAGCAAAATGCTTCTCTTAATAATAATTCGTATTGCTGACTAAACATCAAGGTTTAGTAGGTACGCGAGTTCGAATTGAGGTCGCAGTAAGTTAATGCTTATTCAGCTATACACCTACAATTTTCTAAGCCTTAGCAACTAACTTGATTTAAATCACTGTGTTTAGCTGGCAATTGGCATAAGGAAAACGAAAAATAAAGGAACTGTGTTCATTCCGGTAGGAAGTTAATTATATTCTATCAATAATCTCTAATATATCACAGAAATAAGTAGGTGTACCATAGATTACGAAGAAGAAAATAACGCTGCAAATATTATTTTCATACGAGCAGTACGTGGTTTCACCCGCGTTCCCAGCTTATCTTTTTCCGGGATAAAAAGTATGCTATGTTTCATTCCAGGCATAGGATAATACACTATATTCCAGGCTATGATCTCAGTGTGCCAAGTTTCATCAAAATCCGTCAGTAGATTTGCGTGAAAGACTGACAAACGTCTTTATATCCTAACAAACTATCTTTTATAATACCTAACTAGTAGGTAGTAAAAATGATGGGTCTACATGCCGTTATGGCCAAAGAGGATAAAAACACTACGTTTTAGTTATGGCTATGGTATCGCCAGTATACACGGACAATATAATTATAATTACGTTTATGCAGTACATATAATATACATACGCTACGCAAGTTGATCTGAAGCTCAGGCTCCGTAAAGTTGATGGCTCATGAGAGAGAGATGCGGGTTGCGTGTGGTTTAATGCTCTAAGGGTGTGACTCATCGTCTTTCGTGAAATTATTCATAATGACATCACGCATTGATTAGCCGTTTAACTATTTTAAATCCACAGTCTATGAATGCATCAAGACAATCATAAAAATATTAATTACCTACTTCATTTGTCTGTCCCGAAGCCCTCCCAGTTTTTTTTCAGAATACAATAGGTACTTAGTTTTTTATGTATAAATATTTACACCTTATGCATACTTTAATACAATGACCTCAGCCATTACCACGGCCTCGCTGTAACGAGGCCATCTCGGACATACAACTTTTCCTGCTTCTAAACATGATTCTTATTACAATGACATAGAGATTAATTTAGACTGGCACACCTGTCAAATTATGTATGTTACCAGTATACCTTACTAGTCAAAGTCCGTGAGATAAGTTTATAGGAGTAATCCTGAAATGGTCTAAAATTTATATTTGAGTTTAATTTAATTAGTACCATATCGTTTAACTTTAAAGTTACGCTACAACTGGGAAAACAATCACCAAAATAACCTAAAGGCGTAATGAAAAAATATTATGAAATTGTGTCTATTTCAAATTATAGTATGCATGTTCTAATTTAGAATTATCCTATTATCAATACAAGGTAATCTTATTCGTCAGAGATACCTACCTATATATTTATACCAGTTTACCGGTTGCCAACTGTAGTGTGACAAATTCATGAAAATGAATATTGCTGCCTAGCTGGCGTGAGGTCCGCATTCTACTTTCACTTTAGATGATTGAGCCTTTCCCGTTATTCTGAAATGAACCTACCTGCCGTCAGGTAAACTACACGGGGTTTGAAAAAAATATACACCACACATACAAAAACATGTTTATTATTATTATTTGAATCATTACAGCAATTTAAAAATACAATGTCGTAAAAAAAAACAAAAAGCGATTATTCTATTTCGTTCAGCGTTTATTTGCAACTAATAACGTGAGACGGCGTCGATATATATATATAATATACTTTATACATGGGTGTCGCAAGGCACAGGGCGCGGGAGGCCTATGTGGCCGCGTAATCTCTTCTCTGTAGACGTCGGTGCTCTCTAAATACATATTCGATAGGGTTATAATGCGCACGCTCTCATTAATTGAAGACTAATAATGATGTACATGTTACGTTTTTATTTAATTCCACAGCTTAGAAACCGTGCACCTTCAGTTGCTCGGGCTTAACGAGGCCCGACTTGGTGAGCCACTGGCAAATGTTCTCGCGCTGGTCCCCCTGGAGTTGTAGGACCTCGCCGTATTCCGGATGCTCCACGACGGTTCCGTTGCACGCGAACTCCTTCTTGCATGCCCGGACTATCTTTTTCAGGTCATATTCCGAGGAAAGGCCTTGCACCGTTGTTAGCGTCTTACGCCCGTTTCGCTGCTGGATCCGGACGTGGACTAGACCATCTTGTACGTCGTCTTCCGAGCTTTTGATAGCATCGGCGAATGGGTCGAATGTGTTGAGATTCTGGATGGACATACGATTGAACGTTCCTTCTCTTTGTTCTATGAAACACTGCGATACTACGCACGAACACGAATAACTGTCACTGATAACGCGCGGCGATGTATGCTCAATGACAAACGACCAATTTACGCAAAGTCCAAAATGTAATGGCGGACAAGACCTAAAAATGGGAATGTCACGCGGAGGCGGAAATTATCGATCAGAACCATAGACTAAAATAAAATCTACAAATAAAGCGTGTTACACACTTGCTCATTTTAATACTCTGTTTACCGTTTTAATTATTTTTACTTTTTTAAATCAATCTTACAGGCTTAGATTACTTCTTCAGCTTTGCGTACAATTTTGGTACATAGTCATCATATTGAGCAAAATAAAAATTTCCAGCAAGCGGTATTCCCAATTTAAATTGCTGAGCAAATTTTGCGATAGAGAATTTTCCTCGATTATCACTTGAATTGTTAGGTAATTTTGGTACTTTAGAAAAATCACACTTATCTGGTTGTTTGTAAATTAAATATATATATCTATGCAAGCCAGTGCCCTTAGGTGGACCCGAACCAATATATTCAGATAAAACTTCACTCTTGTTCATATCTCCTCCCAAAATGTTTCCAATAAGCCAATGATGCCATTCACGGAACTTTGGAGACTCACGACTCGGTGCGTCTGGATCAATCATCGCTAGAGTATAGTATTCATTATCCTTCGATGCCCATTTTACTGAAGGTTTGTCTTTGACTTGGGTTGGAGTTAATTCGTTTCCTAAATCAACCTTCACACCACTAGGATATTGAATTTCTAGTGACTCAGTAGGAGGAGTGGTTAAAACATCAGGCACAATGCAATGCTTTTTAAATGGCCCTTGAATGTCCCCCATGGTTAGTTATAAACAGATAACTTCTTGATTACGAAAAAAGATGGACCATTCCAATAGACTATTCTAATAAAAAACTTATTTAGCCCCAAGTTAAATGAAACAATATTTCAAAATACTTCTTCAAAGGTCTCATAAAGACTTGGTGAAACTATTTTGACAGATAACAGAGCAGTTGCGTGGCAACCAGCAAATTCAGAATTTATTTTCATGTAAAAAGTTTAATTGAATTTAATATTAAAGCTCTATACATGACGTGAACATGGGGGCCATGAAGGGGCAGTTGCCCCTACCTAGAGCCTAAACATTTAAGAGCTTGAAACATAGGACTTCGTAAGAAGTAAGAGTCGCAATACAAACAAGTCTAAAGTTCCCATCATCCATATTATATCAACCGCGTTCCCGTGGGACCTCATCTTTTCCGGGATCAAAAGTATCCTGTTTTATTCCAGGATATAATCTATTTGTATGCCAAGTTTCATCAAGATCAGTTTAATGGTTTCAGAGTTCATTGCGGACCAATATGGTTACACGGGAATTTTATATATTAATTTTATGAAGATGTAGGCACTATAAATATCCTAAACAGATTCAATCTTACCATCAGGTGGGCCGTAAGTTTTTTTTTTTTTTTTTTTTTTAATGTAATAGGGGGCAAGAGAGCATGCAGGTCACCTGATGTTAAGTGATCCCCACCGCCCATGCATACCCGCAACACCCAAGGGGTCACAGGTACGTTGCCGGCCTTTTAAATGGGAATACGCTCTTTTTTTGAAGGTCCCCAAGTCGTATCCGTTCGGAAACACCGCCGCTGGAAGTCGATTCCACAGGTCTAGCGTTCGTGGTATGAAAGACCGCGTAAAACGCACAGTGTGTTTGCCACCTAGAATAAAAAAAACAAATGCTAAAATTATTATTATTTTGATTTTACATAATAATGATTTATAATAATCTAGTGGTGACTAGTGATTAACATGTACGTACGTACATAATATAATCTTTTACAATTATTATTTACGTAACTTGAATAAAATTGGTGAATTATTTCAATTTCACTAATCGATGAGTTTTTGTTCGCTTAAAATAAAATTAACCTGTTGGCCCGTAAGTGGTACGGCCGTCCCACTTAAACAATCATATAAAAATTTAATCAAAAATTTACGCAAGCCAACTAATTGGGTATAATACATAATTTTAAATCCAATCTCACATCTCGTATTCTATACCGCACTCTGAACAATTATTGTTCCGAGATACCGCACAAATATAATATGAGGAAGGTCGTATTCAAGAATTATATATTCTAAATGGATAGGTAACTCTAAATACCTATCAATTGCGAAAAAGAGAAAGATAACAACTACTTTGGAACAATTTCTCTTTCTTTCGTTAAGGGTAAGTAGGGTTAGAAAGAGAGATTGTCCCAACGTAGTTGTTATCTTTCTCTTTTTCGCAATTGATAGGTATTTGGTTCAAATATGTATTTAGAGTTGCCTATCCATATAGAATATAATATAATTCTTGGTCGTATTCATATAAATTAAATGTAGGATGATCTAGAATGTCTATGGTAGAACCGGAAAACAGATAAAAAAACCGATACGTACATTTTTCTACGAACAAGTTCATCGACACAGATAAATAAATAAATAATTGCCACAGAAAAAAAATACAATAAGTAAAAAAGACAAGTAAAAACACAAAATACTACTAGATATAGCAATTATATGCACATCTATTCTAATATTATAAAGAGGAAAGATTTGTTTGTTTGCATTGAATAGGCTCCGAAACTACTGGACCGATTTCAAAAATTCTTTCACCGTTGGAAAGCTACACTATCCCTGATGAACATAGGCTTATATTTTATCCCGGGATAAGATAAGATCCCACGGGAACGCGGGTGAAACCGCGCGGAACAGCTAGTTAATTGATAAATCTTAATATTAATTTACCCAGCTAGTTAATTGATAAATCTTAATATTAAATTACCTATTAGAAATAGCAGGAGTCCCACCAGTGTTAAGGCGATGATAGCTCAGTGGTAAGTGACGTCGAATACCGCGACGAAGGTCGTGGGTTCGAATCCTACAATGAGCTTGAGCTTTCGGTGAAGGAAAACATCGTGAGGAAACCATAGCACGGTGGTAGGGTACTTTGAAGTACCCGACTGGCTGGCTACCACCCTCAAGTTGAAAACCTGTCGCCAAGCACCTATCGGTGTGTTCCGACAGCTGCACTTGAGAGCCAGTTCCCATCTAAGCTTTGTGTGCTTACCACCTTCGGCCACATCATCACTTACCATGGTGAGATTGTGGTCAAACACAAGCTTATCCAGAATTAAAAAAAAAAAAAAGTGTAAGATAGGACAGAATTAATCCTATAGGTAGGTAGGTACTCCTACTCAAAGCTCATAGATGAATAAAAAGTCGCAACAGAGCGGAGCAAACAATTTTTAATGTATGCCTATACTATTTGAACAAGCAATATTACCGTTAAACCTAAAGAAACAGAGCAATCTTATGAATATAAAAACAGGATAAATTATCTTAATATGCTGTCATTATATGGTATTATTTCTGGACATACTTTACCCACTAGAGCAAGTAACTGTCTAGACCACTTCATGCTAAAAATAAATAAGAAAAAGGTTACGGCATTAATCGCTATCCTCCATACAACTATCACGGATCACTATACTACATTCTTGTCTTTGTCTAAAGTAAAAAATAATCAAATTATAAGTAAAACTAAAACAACCATAGACTTTGAAAAAGCCTTGCAGTATTTACAAAAAATGAATCTAGCAGACTTACTATTTTGTGATGACCCATGTTTACTAACCGAACTTCTAATTAGCAAACTAACAGAGTGTATAAATATCAATACTAACATAATAAAAATTCCAAACAGTAAACGTATAATAAAACCTTGGATCACTCCGGGCATTCTTCGTTGTATCAGCAATCGTAACAAACTACAAAATAAAGTACGAAATCACCCACATAACGAAATATTAAAAGTAACATATAACCGATACAGGAACTATTGTAATAATCTAATTAAAAAGAAGATATGAAAGAGAATTGCTTGCAAAATCTGTATCCAACAATAAGTTACTCTGGAAAAATATAAAGAATATAACCTACTCTAATAAATCTAATAGCCAAAATATGGAATTACTAAATATTAAAACTACTCCTGTAGAATCAGCAGACTTTATTAATAACTACTTTGTAAATATTGGTAAACAGCTTGCGCAGGATATTCAATCTAATGAAGATATAGACCCTATCAATCGCTCAATGGGCTCACAGATTCCAACGCAATCGAATTCTTTTGTCCTGTTAGATACTAACACTGATGAAGTGGATAGAGTACTGATGAGCCAAAAATCGAATAGTGCCCCTGGCTGGGATAATATCTCAACAAGCTTTTTAAAATATGTAAGGAAAGATATTGTTCCAATTATTACCCATCTCGTTAATCTATGCTTTAAAACGGGCATATTTCCAGCCCCACTAAAACAATCCATTGTCACTCCAGTTCATAAGGGTGGGGACAGAGACGATATCAATAACTACAGACCTATATCTGTGCTACCATCTATATCAAAAATAATAGAAAAGATTTTAAATAACAGATTATTGAACTATCTTAATAAATACAACATACTATCCACATCCCAATATGGTTTTAGGCAGGGAAAATCTACCGAAGACGCAGTTACGGCATTAAGTTCGTTAGTCACTGAGCAACTCGACAGTGGAAATAAATGTTTAACTGTGTTTTTGGACCTCAAAAAGGCTTTTGATACCGTCTCTGTCCCAATCCTTGTCAGAAAACTGGAAAAAACTGGTATAAGAGGAATCCCCCTGGATCTTCTCATAGATTACATGTCGAACAGGAGGCAAAGGGTTAAGTTGGAGCAGTATACTAGCAGGGACGCCGAGGTTTCGTACGGCGTACCTCAGGGAAGCGTTCTGGGTCCTACATTATTTCTAATGTACATTAATGACCTTTGTGAACTAAATATTAATAACGCAAAAGTCTTCTCTTACGCCGATGATACCGCGGTTGTCTTTTCTGGGAATTCCTGGCACGAAGTTCGCAGTTCTGTTGAGATGGGAATGACCCAAATATCTAATTGGCTTATTGGTAATCTGCTTACTCTAAACACATCAAAAACAAAATACATATGTTTTAGTATCTGTAATCGTACACAACCAGGCGAAGATTTTAGCATCAGAGTACACACATGTCGCAAAGTTCATGATGCGCACTGTAATAAGTGCCCCATCATTGAAAAAGTTACTCAAACCAAATATTTGGGCGTTGTGTTTGATCAGAGAATGTCCTGGTACCCACATCTAGAACAAGTCACTAACAGAGTTAGAAAGTTAAGCTGGATCTTTAGGATACTGAGACATGTTGCCCCAAGAACAGAGTCCAGAGACAGTGCATCTTCAAAAAATCTCTTGAATGATATATATGTCGCTTTGGTGCAATCCATCCTGGTGTACTGTATACCTATTTGGGGCGGCTCTGCTAAAACTAGGTTCATTGAGGTGGAGCGAGCTCAACGTGCTTTAATAAAAATAATGTATTTTAAAATTAGAACTTATCCTACAAATAGTCTTTATCAAGATAGTAATTTACTTTCGGTTAGAAAATTATATGTAACTCAAATTGTCCTAAAAAAACATAAATCAATTCCATATGATGCAAGCGTAGCAACAAAAAGAAGGAAGTATATGGTAGCAACAGTCCCTCATACCAAAAGCAAGTTTGCAAGTATGCAATTCACCATACTATCAGGTAAACTATATAACACCATAAACAGAGAAACAGATATATATTCTAAACAATACTATGAATGCAAAAAAGACATAATCAAATGGATAAAAACACTTAGCTATGAACAAACAGAGAGTCTCCTATAACAGTTATAAACACACTCACATACATACACACACACACAACACACACACACACACACACAAACACACACACACACACACACGACACACACACACACACACACACACACACACACACACAATTCTTCTGTAATAAAATAAATAGCTATATGTAGACTTCTTTATGAACTTCATTAATATGGATATGGAGAGCGGGGTCTCCTATTACAGGCATTGTATGCTTAAAGGGAGACTCCAGTTACTGATAATTGTAAACCAGTTCATTTTACTGAAATAAAAAAAAAAATTATTATTTATTATTATTATTATTACCGTTATCAAAGAGAATATACCGTTATCGAAAACGGTTCAATTGATTGATCTAGCTTTCATTTCTGGAAATATTAGTAGCTTCGCATCAATATCTGTCCTCGAAAAGCTTGATGATTGAGGAATTTTAACCTTTATGTACTATTACTAGTTGTCACCCGCGGTTTCACCCGCGTTCCCGAGGGATCTTATCTTTTCCTGGGATAAAATGTAGCCTATGTGCTATTCCAGACTATAATCTATCTCTATGCCACATTTCACCCAGATCCTTTCCAGATTAGCAAAAAATATTTACATTCAGATAATAATAAATGATAATATTTTCTATCATCATAACATAGATAACTAAGCCATATATTCACCACACAGCATTTATTGGGAAACTACAATTGATACAATTGTGCTAAGTATTTCATATATACAGTATTTAGTGTAACTAGCCAAGAATGGTTTTAAGAGCATGCCAATGTAACAGAGGCCTTGTCTACATTACTACAAAAATACAGTTATTTAACGGAGAGTTGAATATTATAACATAACTTTGCAAATTAAATATATCCTCATGTTCTGTACATAAGTTGCAGAGAATTTAATTTGCAAAATTATAGCTTATTAGAAATACTTTTTCCATACAAAATGTGCACAAATCCCAAAAGTAGGTATATATTAAAAAGAAATATTACAGAATCACAATTCAAGTTACCTAGTTAGTTATTTATCATGGGCAGTTCTAAAATTAAAATATTCAGTGCTAAATACGAGTATAAGCATATAACTGATAATGCCCACGTCTAATATTCTTAAATTTAATTAAAAATACTTTGCTAATTTCTGGAAACACTAGCGACAACTGGTTTAGGACTTCAATATTTTTTTTTCCCTTTTGATACAAGATTTCACTCTCAAAGCGCGAAATCACCTTGTTTTCAAGAAAAAAATCCTAGGTTCAGTAATTTCTAATAAATTTACAAGCTTTCACTAAGTATCAAGGCACGGAACTGCATCGTTTTGAGAAGAAGAATAATAAAGTTTCAATAATTTCTAACTAATTCACGAATAAAGAAATTGAAAACTAAATTTGCAGTCTCTATTGTACAGTATTGTATTCTATTATGACACTTAAAAAAACAACAAAAACTGGGGAACACAATACAATAAGATTGCTGTATATTATATTATATTAGCCTTTGTCCAGCAGTGGACGTCTTCCGGCTGATATGATGATATTGATATTAGAGAAGTTGCTAGCGAATGCTATAACAGGTAATTATATTCATTACAAAATTCCATATTAAAATTATGACTTCATTGCATTATTTAACTGTTTACTTTTTGCCATAGCCAACATTGTTTCTGCAGTCAAAGGTTCACGTAATCTCTTTCCCAATGTGTCAGCTTGCAATTGTAAAATAACTTCTTGAGTATTTTTTATTCTTTTCAAGAGGTTGTCAGCACGCTTTTGTTGTCCAAGTATTTCTTCGGAAATGTTATCAAAGTCAGTGTCGTCAGCGTCGTCTATGTTCGGAATTGTATGTTTAGGTTTAAATCTGTAATTAGAGATAGTCTCAAGCTGCAATCTTAGCATTTTATTTTCAAATGAAGACGTTTTCTGTTCGTAGTCGATACACATCTTTCCAAACTGCTTTCTAGATTCCACGACAGAGATCATTAAGTTTTCGCATTTCGCTTCGAGTGTTGAGTCGTCTAGATCTGTAAATATGAGTAACCAGTATAATAATAATATGGTATTATAAATTAATACGCGTGTTAGATAGTTGTTCAACGTTCTTTGATTTTATGAAATATTCAACTTACCCATGTTTTGTTTGTATACCTAATGGCCACAATAAACATAAAATATATTTTTATAACTTATTTACTAATGTTTAGAAATAATATCGTCAAAACAAACATTTATGATTATTTTCAATCAATTATAATTTCAAATCAAAACAAACTGTCAACCGCTCTTATAGTGTTGCCATATGCTGAACCACAGACAAGTACTTATGTTATAGTCGGGCGGGCTGAAGGCTACGATAAAATAATATATCCTTGGCTGAAAAAAAAATACAATTTACAAATTAATCTGAATAAGACACAAATAGTCCTACATATTACTCGTAGGTATAAAATACAATATTTTGGGTATCAATCATGTTTTCTTTCCATAAAAAAAAATATTTTATTTATTTCAATTTCGAATTCTGTTACCTCAGTTTAATTAATAACTACGGGGTCACAATATTAACACCGTTCTTGATCATTTTCATAAACTCTTGTACAGATATCTGAAATTAAATAGATTACGATAATATATAAAGCAAATAGGTAACCGATAAAAGGTTGTCGGACGAGTATCTGAGTATTTTAAAATCGTAGATGGGACTGAATGGGACGGGGATGGTCATAGATAACATCGAATTCCAGAAATCACGATTCAAGTTATTATTGGTCAATAACGACAAAAAAAACTCATCACCAAGATAGTTTTTGTTTATGACTTTTCAGCCTCACGGTTTTGCCCGCGTTCCCATAGCTAGCTACATATCAGTAATCTGTGCGTTCCCACGGGAGTTGATTACAATATCATTATATTTATAGGTGAAAGATTTTTTAAAACGATTTAGTGTACAAAATATATTAAGTTTATTGTATGTCTGTCTGTATTACGTTAATCGCCGAACCTACTGACGAATATTCAATGGTTAATTAAACTTATTTATGAATTTTGAATACGCTGTTTCATTGCAGGTGACGGTGGAAAACATAGGTATAATTATCAGCTTATCAGGATACTATAGTATCTTACTGAGTATAAAAATCTATATAAATAAAAATGGATCTTCGAAATGTATGTATGCTCATAACTTTCGTCAAATTGGATGATTCTTTCTTTTATGTGAGTAGGTATTCATTATTGTTAGGACAAGGTTTGTATGAAATAAAAAAAATCCACGGGAACGCGGGTGAAACCGCGGGAGACTGCTAGTATTTAAATAAAAATGTGGACTATTGATCAACTTACAAGGCCGTCAAAATCTTTGTCAGCATCATCGATCATTTCCTCGATCTCTTCATCTGTCAAATATGTACCAAGAATTTGTGTTACGCTCTTGAGATTATCAAAGCTTATGAATCCTGAAACGATAATATATATAATAAACAAAATAATATTTAGTTAGTGTAGATGACAAATCTCGAATTATTTTGCGAGATATATTGGGTGTTCGTCCAGTTAGGTACTAGCTGTTCCGCGCGGTTTCACCCGCGTTCCCGTGGGATCTTATCTTTTCCCGGGATAAAAAGTAGCCTATGTGCTATTCCAGACTAAAATCTATCTCTATGCCAAATTTCATCCAGATCCATTCAGCTGTTCTGGCGTAAATGAGTAACAAACATCTAAACTTTCACATTTATAATATTAGTAAGATATTGAAATGTATGACTCAAGGAAAGCTGTGTTTTGTTTAAGTATTAAATGTTCGAAATGTAATTCTCTTCCCTTTATGATAATTTTATTATCATTTACTTGTTAAACCCGGCCACTGAATGGTAATGAACAAGTAGATCGACTAGCTGGGGAGGCTTCTGGTGGAGGTATTCCTTTACCTTACTTCTCCGATTTTTTACTAACGGTAAAGAAACAGTGTCTAGAGCAGTGGAAGGAATACTTTGACGAGAGATCCTTAAGCAAAGGAATTTGGTATCATACAATACAGCCTAACATTTATAATACGTTTTGGATAAATTATGCCAATATGAGTCGGGAAGAAATTGTAATAGCCTTAAGAGTACGTTCTGGACATATTCCATTAAATAGTTTCGAATACTTAATGAGAAAAACTGAATCTCCTAGCAGTACTGAATGTGGTAAGGAAGATGTTTACCACATTTTGATGGAATGTGTTCGGAATGAAGTGGAGAGAAACTCGTTTAATATGAATTTGTTCGATGTATCCTGGCGTTCCCGCTGTCGGGCCAGGCCAGGATGTTGCATCAAATTGTTAAAAAGGGTGTAAGTCGGCGGTAATTTATATACTTATAACTTGGATTGTAGTAAAATTGTTTGCACCGATGAGGCCACGCGGCTCCGTCTGACAATTAGTTTAGGAAGTAAATAGATAACCGTTGTCATGGTATACCTACATATCCACGAAGTCGCGCCCCACTCTTTTTCCTAATCCCTTACAGTGCAAGTGTGCATCGTTTCGCTAGTGTTGTAGTGATGTCTATTTGTATATATCGATTGTATATGTATATGTAACTGCGGGGAACACTTAGTATAAGGATATATTTATTTACCAGAATCATTCATATCAAATAGTCTGAAACTCTTCATGATATCGCCATCGTCGTCCAGCGACATGATTTTTCGCATGATGGCTGTCTCAAAGTTTTCGAAGCTGAGCTTTCCGGTGTCACCTTTATCAACAGCACTTATCATACGCTGGAGTTCTTCTTTCGTCGGTTCATATCCTATGGTTAATAGTGTTATAATTTTTGTGAGATGGTTTATCCTGTATGCTATAAAACTTGATATAAATGAAACGATAGGATAGGATGTAGCTATCTTTTTTTATCTACAGCCGAACCACTTTCCGCAAGCAGATGTGTTCATATTCTTCCTCAACTTCATCATAATCTGCCTACCCTTAGCTGTTCTCAATTATCCGTCATGTCGGAATTCACTCCTTTCTTACTCATATAATCTCTCACCCAATCCATATACCTCTTTTTCGACATATTATTATGCTCGTATTCTCCCTCTTGCAATCTAATTCTAGCATCACGCAACAGTACATTATTGTTACAAGTTACCTACTAATGTTTCCGCGAGCCAACTAATTAATTTCAATAGAATTGAATTTACCTAGTGCTTTTATAGCTACGCGAAAATCCTCTGCTTTGATTTTCCCTTCGCCAGTATAATCGAGGTAATTAAAGGCTCGATGCAAGTCATCTTTCTGTAGAAAAAAAAGGAAAAGGAGTTTAATAATAATAAAAAAATGTGGATGTATGGTGCAGTGAGAACGGAGGTTCTTCCACCAGACTAGGTGGCATTTACCGTGGACTACAACGATTATTGTTGAAAACTTATATTTATTAAAAATGCGCAGAGAATTTCGATAGTGCGATGTAGGTTTGTGATGTGGTGTTCCATTATTATGTTAACTGTAACGCACGAGTGATATTTCTTGTGTTGCAAGTGTAAAGATTACGGTAGCATTAGGCGGGACCTAAGTCTGCGAATTTCTTTTTGTTTATAGGTACTATAAAAAAAACGCAGACTCAACTCATAAAATAGTTTAGCCACAAGACCCAACCCTAGATTTGGTATTACTTGAAAATTACCTGTTCATCACTTAATATTAATCTAGCTTTAACATCATTGAATACTGAAGGGCGTTGCAATTCTTCAATATCTTTATCAGAAAATTCGGCAGTACACGATAAATTTATGTCGTCCATTGTTAGATTGGAGACAATCTATGAAGCTACGATACGACTGGCAAAATATTGATTTAACTATTCATAGCAACGTTCAACCTGGGGTATGAGCCATTCTTTTCATCCCCCAAAAAGTGTGCGAAACTTTTTTTCAATATTTATTTATTTTGGGGAACCTTCTTTTTATTCGTAGATTAATAATGTTTTTATTATTTTGTACGTTCTATTAACTGCATATAGAATCAGAAGTTCATTGCGATTGGAAACATTTTTGCCATTGTAATATTTCTATTGAGGTTAGAGGAGGAGTAGAGTATTAACCGCGCAAACACCACTCTCCTACGGAGGCCGCAGAGGGTGGTAGCGATCAGGGCGATACGGGGATATCGCACGATCTCCTATGAGGCGGCGTGTGTGCTGGCCGGGTCTTTGCCTTGGGACCTTGAGGCGAGAACCCTCGCGTCATTATATTATTGGCGCGAGGAGGCGCTGGCCCAGGGCGATCGGCCAGCACCACGCGAGGTGGAAGGGAGCAGAACTCAACTGCGCGCGCTCGCCATCCAAGAGTGGAAGACCAGGCTTGAGCACCCTAGTGCGGGGCTTAGGACCATTGAGGCCATCCGTCCAGTGTTGGAGGAGTGGCTTGAACGGCGGCACGGCATGTTGACCTTCCGGTTGACGCAGATCCTCTCGGGACACGGTTGTTTCGGGAGGTATCTGTGTCGGATTGCCCGGAGGGAGCCGACCGCCGTTTGCCACCACTGCGATGGATGCCTCGAGGAGGACGCCCAGCACACCTTGGAGGTGTGCTCGGCCTGGACGAGCGAGCGCAGTGAGCTCTGCGCCCACGTGGGGAACGACCTCTCGCTGACGAGCGTGATTCGCGCTATCGTTGACAGCGAGAGGTCCTGGGACGCACTCCACTCCTTTTGCGAGCGCGTCATGCTCGCAAAGGAGGCGGCGGAACGCCACAGGTAGGACACTACCACCCTGTCGATCCGCCGCAGGAGAACAGGGCGTCGGAGGGCGGCTTTTGCGAGCCACGCCCTCTCCCCACTGGAGCCCATGGGTGGCAGACTCGGGGGAGTCAGCCGCCCTGTCACAACGGGCTCGGGTAGTCTAGTGCGTGTTTCCACTCACTACCCAAGGCGAGACGGTGAGGATACGAGCTCCGATCCTCCCGTCATAGCAGTAGAGGCCTGCCACCGGGCCGTCGCTGCTGGGTACGCGGAAGAATGCCTCGGGCGCCCCCGTATACCCAGCACCAGCAGCGACAGGTAGAAACACCGTGGGGTTTTAGTCAGTAGGAGTCTGACATAACCCGGCCAGCTGCCCCCCTCGAGCGGCCGGGTATCCATGAGGATTTCCCCACGAAAAAAAAAAAAAAAAAAAAAAAAAAAAAAAGGAGTAGAGTATTAGAGGTTGTTTTTGGTTGAAACTGATTGCAACAAAGCTACGTAATCCGAGGGCGGTTTATTAGATAAAGACAAATCATTGACAAATAAAGAAATCATAGTAAAAGTTGTTCAGTAGGTACATACTTGCTCTTCAGTTAGTAATAAGCTAGCACAAACTGTTTTTTCTTTTTGTTCTGGCTCCGCCTCAGTAATTACTTCTATTTCGCCAAGACTTTCCTCAGGATTCATTATTGCAAAGTATTGTAAATCTCTCAGAATAGTAAAGAGTTGCGTTAAGAGGAGAAAAGTTCGTGAAAGAACTAAATATATATGTCTGTCAGCCTGTCTGCAGCTGTCACGCTGTAGCGTAGCGCAGACATATCTATAACATGCCTGTTATAACCACAATATACCACAAAAAAGGTAAGTATTAAACAGCTTCTGATATTTAAATTTTTTAACGACTGCTAGACCATAAACAATACACTAATTCTAGAGCTCACGGCTTAAAGAAGTCCTGTGTGTGCGGGCTGCTAAACATAGATAATACACTATATACTAGCTGCTAAAGTGGCAACACTGTACCAGCCGCCGCCATATTTTTGTTTTCTGTGTGTGTAATTGTGTATTGAGTTGAGGTTATCTTTCCACCGACGGGCTACGACGCCGCCTTTGTTTTTGCCAAAAATTAGCTCAAAACACATAAAACATGAAGTTAGTCAGATTTTTAATGAAGCTCAGTCACGAGACAGTTACAATCGAGTTGAAAAACGGCAGTGTAGTGCATGGAACTATCACCGGCGTCGATGTCGCTATGAACACCCATCTCAAAGCTGTAAAAGTAACGTTGAAAAATAAGGAGGAGCTGCAGTTGGAGACCTTGAGTATACGTGGGAATAATATCAGATACTACTTGCTGCCCGACAGTCTACCCTTAGAAACGTTGTTGATAGACGATGCGCCGAAAGGACGCGGAAAACGCGAAGGATTCCCGAGAGGCGGCGGAGGTGCGCGAGGAGGCCGTGGCAGAGGCCGCGGAGGCCGAGGGGGACCTAGAGGTGGCCGTGGAGGCCGAGGTCGTGGGCGTCGATAAGCTATAATACTTTAAGTTCCATTGTAAGTTTTGTGATTACATCTAAGTAATAAGAGGTTATGTGGTTTCATTCCTATTTTTAAAATCAGTGGTTGTTTCCTGTACCACGTATGAGCAGACCAGACTGAAAAACTTCTTTCTGTTTCTGTAAAACTCTAACATTGGATACAATTTTCAATTTCATCATGAAGTTATGAAAAATCTTTCTATAAGAATACAATCTCAAGATTTCCCACAAAAATCCTATGTAACAGTTTTGTATTGAAAACTTACCTAAATTAATTGTAATTGAGACTTGAAAACAAGCTTTTTCAGCTAGAGCGAGCTTGAAAAGCAACATTGGATTACCTGATGTGTGGTATTTATTACATGACAATAACGTGTAACAGATGTATTCCGAATGTAAAATATTTGTCAATAAATATGTAATTGATATAACAATAGTTTTGCTTATAACATTAGGAAGCCTTTATGGGAGTACAATACAGTTATACTTACTATATTTTAAGATACCAAAGAGAATGTACTGTATTCTATACTATATAACTATAAAAATTAGAGAAAAATTAAGTAAACAAGTTTTTGTTCATGACAAGACCTCTGAACAGATACGCAGTAGCTTATAACTAAAGGCTTTGTTTCAATATCAAAATATAACCTGCTAATATTCAAACTTGGAAAATTAATCAAAATTTTATATTAATTCATCCAAATAAGCCTAACTTTAACAAGCATGGATAATTACTTGAATTGTGAATATTTTTTATAAATATTTTATGTTGGTAGTTTGTGGACATCTGTCCTAAGAGGACCTCAAGATAAATGGCCATCCGCAACCTACATATGATTTTTTTTCTGCGATACCAGACTAATGCATTGTTTGGAAAGTTGATTCTTCTGAGAAAAACCTATAAAACCACCAATTACTCTTGAAAACAAACATTATTATTATATGAAGTGTTATGTAAGATCAAGTACTTTTTTTTTTTTTTTTTTATTCTAGATAGGCTTGTGTTTGACCACAATCTCACCATGGTAAGTGATGATGTGGCCGAAGATGGTAAGCACACAAAGCCTAGTTGGGAACTGGCTATCAAGTGCAGCTGTCGGAACACACCAATAGGTGTTTTGGCGATAGATTTTCAACTTGAGGGTGGTAGCCAGCCAGTCGGGTACTACAAAGTACCCTACCACCGTGCTATGGTTTCCTCACGATGTTTTCCTTCACCGAAAGCTCAAGCTCATTGTAGGATTCGAACCCACGACCTTCGTCGCGGTATTCGACGTCACTTACCACTGAGCTATCATCGCTTACTAAACTCAAGCATTTATTTTTCATACGGAAGTTGTCTGACATATCAAATCAGCTTCTTTTAATGTAAGTACAAGCTATGCTTAATTTGGGCTCTGATAACCATGTGTGAAAAAAGTCCCCATATAGGACAGATGCTGTCTAATAAAGATAAGATAAAAAAAAAACATTTATTGGACAAAACAATAGAAAAGACGAGTGTAAATAAGACATAATTTGCATTATGTGGACCCAAAAGGACCCAGCTCAGGTTATGCTGCAGCTCACTACAGTGCTGATATTCAGGCTGAAGCCACAGTGATTCATGGAAGCAGTAGGTATTTGAGTATCTGTGAAGTAAGTAACGAATTGATACTTTCTTTAATTCAAACATGATAATATAATAAGAGGAAAAGTTTTAAGGCGATGATAGTTATGTAGTGGTAGTGACGTCGGATACCGCGGCGAAGGATGGAAAGCTTTCAGTGATGGAAGACTATAGCACGGTGGTAGGGTACTTTGTAGTACTGACTGGCTGGGTAACACTAGTTGAAAATCTCTAGCCAAGCACCTGTTGGTGTGTTCTGGCAGTTGCACTTGAGAGCTCCCTGTAAAGAATCCACCTGGCACTGGTGTGTATAGGTGTGGTATAGGCGACGGTAGTCACTTATGTACGTCTACTCTGGTATTGTAATCGAATCGATACTCGCTAGTGAATATCGTAATAAGCTTTGTATGAAAAACTGTGATGCCTCAACTGTCCGGTAGAGGCGCTGCACAAATCCGTAGTCACTAGCGAGGTATGTTACTATGTAGGTCAAACTCATAGGTATTTGTGGTAGAGGTACCTTCATTTGACCCGCCAGCTGTTAAAGGCTTGATGATTGTCAGTACCTATATAAAAAAAGAAATACATAATCTATATATATATACTAGTGGGCCCAGCAGACGTTGTCCTGCCCTAAACCATCTGTCAGTCCGATCTCGAGACATCAAAAAGTCGTTCTATATACAAAATGTAATACAAAAATAATTTTCTTCATTATTCTTTTTTTTGTGAATTTTTCGTATTTTTTAATCCTATGTCCTTCTCCTGGTTCTAAGCTACTTCCCCATCAATTATCAGCCAAATCGGTTCAGCCGTTCTTGAGTTATAAATAGTGTAACTAACACAACTTTCTTTTATATATATATAGAATATAGATATATAAAATTCTCGTGTCACAGTTTTAGTTACCGTACTCCTCTGAAACGGCTTGACCGATTTTGATGAAACATTATATTTACATTCAATAGGTCTGAGAATAGGTGGTTATCTACTTTTTACTAGCTGTCGCCCGCGGTTTCAACCGCGTTCGCGTAGGGTCCACGTTCCCGTGAGATCTAGCGGTATAAAAAATAGATAACAACATACTCTCAGACCTACTAAATATACATATAAAATTTCATCGAAATCGGTCCAGCCGATTCGGAGGAGTAAGTACGGAATTTTGTTGTGTAGGTATTTCAATGGGTTCCTCGATGTTTTGAAAACAAAATTGGACCCGATTCCAGCGCCACCTACCGGGTGGTAGGTGGCGCTGGAATCGGGTTCTAAGTTTTAATTTTAGAGCAGGACCACGTCTGCCGGGTCCGCTAGTTATGCTATAAAAATATAATACTAACTTTTATGTATTAAAAAAACATCTTAATATTTTTGTTAACAACGTAGTAATAAAACTCCAATAAGATTTATTGAAACGTAAGAAATTGCGACGCAGGAACTCCTTATAAGGTTGGTAGTAGGTACAACTTAGGTAGGTAACTAAGTCCAACTAGGGTATCTTACCTATAGAATTTTTATCTGTTTTGAAAACTTGTTGATTTCAAAACTTGCATCATTATCCAATTTTGGTTTTGGTATCTGTTTCATTTTATGTTAAGTACAAATCTAACTATATTAACCTGTCAGTTCTTTCTTGGAACAATCGGGTTTCAGAGTCCGCACCACTTGGTTCTCAAATGGGACAATCGGGACGATGACATTTACTTTAAAATTGGGCGCGAATTTTGAAATCTGTGCGCGAGTTGGCGAGTTGTTTGACAGGTTAATGTCGCGAATCAACAGAAATGTATGTGAAAGTTTGTAAGTTTAGATGTTTGAATCACGTAAAACAACTGAATGGATTTGGATGAAATTTTGCATAATACAGATATAAAACAGGATTATTTTTGTACCGGGAAAATATATAATTTTTACTTTGAGTATTAAACCAGCCATTTTTTACAAACATGAAAATATCATATAAAAAATTAAAAGTGGATCATACAATCATACCTCTTCATTTAAAAAAAAACGGACGATGTAGAAATTTGGTACCGTAGTACCCTCGGAACAATAACTAACATGGAAGCCGGGCTAAAATAAGAAATGAATGCATATACTTTACCTTTTTTTACTTTCGACGTTAATAATGCGTGGGAAAGAGACATATAATACCGTTCTGTTTCGTTATTATGCAGGTTGTCACAAGCTATTTTTTGGTTAGTGATGGGCTCATCATCGACATTGTCGTGTCGATATACGTCATCAAAGCAAACAAGTAAATATAGTTAGTACTAGCTGTGCCCGCGACTTCGTCCGCGTGGAATAGTGACTTTGGGCATATCTTTTGGTTTATTTTGGATTAACAAATGTTCGACGTGATTCTTTAAATTGACATAACTTTTTTATTTAAGAACCGATTGACATGAAACATACACTAAAGGTTAAGTGAAGCTTACCACAATATATTAGTGAAAACCACATCCGAATACGCCGTTTCTGAGATTAGCTTGCACAAACAGACAAAATTCTAACAATCATTGTTTTGGGTGCTATTGCGTTGATAAAGGACCCAATAATATTTTTTCTCATATATCTTCCATGTACAGATAGCGATCCGTAACATTTTTATTATGTGTACCTATAGATAGAATAGTTTTATATTATATATTTTTTTATTCATATAGTTTATCCTTTTCTTAACATTCCCATGTTATTATAATTTATTATCAGTATAGGCGCTGGCTGTCGACGGATAATCTGCCAAGTGTGGCTGTGGTTTACTAACGGATTTACCACGACGGAACTTCGGCGTCGGAATATCCGTCAAGTGTGGTAGGAAAGAGACGATAAGAATTTGACACAATGTCTTTATTAATCATTAAAATCCAGTATTAGACTAATTTACTAATTAATATTATAATTATAAAATATTATAAATGCGAAAGTGTGTCTGTCTGTCTGTTACCTCTTCACGCTTAAACCGCCGAACTGATTTAGATGAAATTCGGATAGAGATTGTTGGAGTCCCGGGAAAAAACATAGGATAGTTTTTATCCTAGAAATCAGGGTGATTTCTAGGATAAAAACTATCCTATGTATTAAGGGGGTGAAAAGGGGGTGGAAGTTTGTATGAGAAAAACCTATTGATGCACTGACTCCATTTCATTTTCATTTCACCATCATTAGGAAATCTGCAACAGTATTGAAACGATTATCGATAACCATTTTTACATCACTAGTAACCTATACTTGCGACAATTTTATTTTTCAGAAAAATCATAAAATAAAGCAAATACGTGAATTCTTTTGAGTAGATAGGCATAAAGTACTATTTTTATGTATCGTCTATCACTTTTTTTATTTCAAATATTGAAAAATATATCTCTAAACTCACCGATGAAATGTTAACGTTTCGTTCTCATTTTCTTTTCTCGAACTATGGGCTTTACACCCTTCAACAACACAAGACATCTTGTCCAGAGCACTGTACACCTCTCGTATATACTTTCTGGCCACGTTCTCAGACAGAAATTAATAATTAACTCGCTTTTTTCACTTCGTAAATTCGTCAAACTCCCGACTCGTATCAACAAAACATAAAACTACAAAATTAAGTTGATAGCCAACGAAAGTATTTTGACGTCTTGGATAGAACTTTTGTATTTGTTAGCATTATAAGAGGGCCAAAGAGGACCATTTGACATTTTGCTTGTGACACGTTCAAAAATAATAAAAACAAACAGCCATGTTTTGTTTCAATCCCACATTACGATATGCTAATTGACATAAATGAATAAACTGTATAGTACTCGGTTTTTATTTTAGCCCGGCTTCCATGCTAGTTATTGTTCCGAGGTAGTACCTCCCCGATAATACCTACCGTACGAACGAAAAAAACATGTATGTAGGTGGCCAAAAGTAACCTCAATCTACATCATTAATACAATGTCAGTGATGAAATTAAAAAATAATGTGACAGTTGCATATATTCAATAAAATTTCAGGAAAAAAATATGTACGAAAATTATAAAAATATTTGTTTAAATAACGTAAGTACATACTTTAAAGGTGCTAATAAATTAAGTTTTGAGACATGAACATAACATAGATACACTTAGGTCATAATTATTCCTAAAAAAATATGCGTATTATTATTTTTACTAATCAGTAACTATTTATAAGATATCCTGAAAGGAGTCTCTTGCAACATCCGGTAATTTTAAGGATTAAACTCTGGGACGTAATGACATGCGGCAAAATAAAGGAAAGTGCTCATTTTTCATCAATTTATTCATATTTTTGTATTTTCATCATCATCATCATCATTCGTCGCGCTATTAAAAATTATTTCGAACAAATTGATATGAAAAATAATTTATATGAAAATACAAAAGATATTCACTAGTTTATTAAAAAAACATGTTCCCATAGTTTGCCGTATGTTTGACTTTTGAGAATTTGATCCTTATTACAGACTAGGCTGTCCCCGCGGTTTCACTCGCGTTCCCGGGGGTTTTTTCCTTTCCTGGGAAAAAAGTATCCTATGTGCTATTCCAGGATATGATCTACCTCTGTGCCAAGATTCATCAAAATCCGTTCAGCCGTTTTTGCGTGAAAGAGTAACAAACATCCATCCATCCAAACTTTCACGTTTTAACAAACAAATGTTCGACGTGATTCTTTAAATTGGCATAACTTTTTTATTTAAGAACCGATTGACATGAAACAAACACTAAATGTTAAGTGAAGCTTACCACAATATATTAGTGAAAACCACATCTGAATCGGATAAGCCGTTTCTGAGATTAGCGTGCACAAACGCACAGACAAACCGACCAAAACTTTTAATCATTGTTTTGGGTGCTATTTGCGTTGGTAATGGTCCCAATAATATTTTTATGTACAGACAGCGATCCGTAACATTTTTATTATATGTATATAGGTAGTGCCATCCACGATGGAGCAGCCCACTCTTTTTCCTAATCCCTTATAGTGCAAGAGTGCATCCTTTCGCTAGTGTTGTCGTGCTGTCGATATGTCTATAAGTAATGTGTCGATATGCTATGGATAAGGGATTTGGAAAAAGCGAGGGTCGCGTCTTCGTGGAAGGCACTATCTGCAGCAATTAGCAATATTATCGGATAGTGCAATAATACCTACAGGTTATGTATTTTTTTTTACCATCAATGGGTTTGATTCCTGGCTTGGGAAACAATCACAGATTAACTATGTAGGTAAATAGGTACTACCAGTCTATTACTTTCCTCTATGGTACCTACTACCTATTTTACTGTAAATTGACATTGTCGGTTTGAGATAGAAACTGATTGCAACAAAGTTTGCCACAGATAATAGTGTTCTTAATTTAAATGCTATAATATTTTCAATATTCCACAGTTACCATGAACGCACGCACAAATTATGGACGTCGTATCGTGCGCCAGACCAGAAATGATTTGGACAATGTTATGTTTTCTTTGCACCCGAAAACAATGAAAAACGATATAGTTGATGTTATGTTAATGATCATGGATGATGACGGACCTGAACCGATGAGGAATTTGAAACCTGCAGAGGTATTTCTGGGGTATATATAGGCTATCCACGAAGACGCGCCCAACTATTTTCTCTTATCCCTTACCGTGCAAGTGTGCATCCTTTCGCTAGTGTTGCAGTGATATCGATATGTAGGTATATAAGGAAAAAGAGTCGTCGTACAATACGTCTTCGTGGACGGTTTTTTTTAAATTTTGGATAAGCTTGTGTTTGACTACAATCTCACCATGGTAAGTGATGATGTGGCCAATGGTGATACTCACACAAAGCCTAAATGGGAACTGGCTCTCAAGTGCAGCTGTCGGAACACACCGATAGGTGCTTGGCGACAGATTTTCAACTTGAGGGTGGTAGCCAGCCAGTCGGGTACTACAAAGTACCCTACCACCGTGCTATGGTTTCCTCACGATGTTTTTCCTTCACCGAAAGCTCAAGCTCATTGTAGGATTCGAACCCACAACCTTCGTCGCGGTATCCGACGTCACTTACCACTGAGCTATCATCGCCTTATCTATAACATCAACTATCTGCCAGTGAATGTCCCGTCAAAATTGGTCTAGCTGCTTTGGAGATAAGCCGGAACAAGCTTGAAATCAGATGGCAGTGTGTGAATATCCCAGGATTTTTAAAGTAGCTAATATACGTTTGGTACACAGAAACGTCGCAATGGCGCGGAGCAATTCCATATAGAGCATCAGAAAGACTATGAGGGGACATCGAGAGACGCTGATAAGATGGCCAGAGTATCTCAGCACAACAACGCTTACCCCAAGATGTACGACGAGTTGAATAAACGCAAATCTATGACTAAAGTGAGTTTTGTACGTCTTCACTCTACCATGGGTTTACTATGGTATCGTAATCGATACTCGCTATCGAAACAAACTTAGTATGAAAAACTGTGATGCACAAATATTCATACTAAATATTTGCCGTAGTCGCTAGCCACTATCGATTACGTAACTCATGGTAGAGGTACAGTTGGCATGGGTTTGATTCCCACATCCCACTCAACAGTAGCGGATCTAGGGGGGACTAAGGGGCTCATTCCCAACCCAAAATCATCCGATCAGTCCAGATCCAATCATCAGAGTCCTCCTGTGACAAATCTTAAAATAAAAATTAGTTTGTGCGTTTGTTACTCAATCACGCAAAAACTGCGTTACGGATTTTGACGAAACTTGGCACACAGGTAGATCATATCCTGGAATAAAATATAGGATACTTGTTATCCCGGGAAAAGGTAAGATCTCTAGAGAACGCGAGTGAAACCGCGGGGCACAGCTAGATTTTCTAATAAAAACCTAAAAAAGTATTGTACATTGTTTTTCAGACAAAAGCAATAGATTCAAAACCTCATAATGTATCATACATCGCGAAGAGGTCAGAAATGCCCAAAAAAGCCAAGCTAAGGTCAAAAGGACGTCAGAGGACTATCCGGCCCAACCGTAAACACATGAGGTCAAGGGTGTCGAAGTCTAGATCCAGGTGTTCTCAGAATAGGTGGGTATCAGTGCGACTGCAGGGGTCATCAGAGGATTTGCGTTACTTAAGAGCCAATCACCTGTTGGTTTGTTCCGGCAATTGCACTTGAGAGCCAGTTTGCCTTTAAGGCATTGTAATAAGGTGCACTACACATTAGAAAACCACCTGGTATTGTTAATGTCTATAGGCGACGGTAGTCACTTACCATCAGGTGACCCGCGTGCTTCGTTGTCACTTGTGACATAAAAAAAAATAGTTACCTTAAAGGCCAAGTATTCTGGCTTTTAAGGCAACTATCAGAACGCACCAACAGGTGCTTGGCGACAGAACGACTTAACTTGAGGGTGGTAGCCAGCCAGTCGAGTACTACAAGGTACCTACCCTACTACCATGCTGTGGTTTCCTCACGATGTTTTCTTTCACCAAAAGCTTAAGGTCATTGTAGGATTCGAACCCACCCCTTCGCTGCGGTATCCGTTACTACCCCTGAACTATCATCGCCTTAAAATGTAGTAATATCAGTTATTTACTTTCCATAGCACAAGCTCCGCTTAGTATAAACGTATTTCACGAGGAATTCGTAGGCAAATACTAGTATGACAGGTTTTGCTGCCATTTTATATTCTGTGATTGACGTGGATCTGTCCAAAAAATTGTATTGTTTTATTATTTCACGGTTCTTTTTTCTCTTTCGTTAGTTTTGTTGAAATAAATATGTAGGTACTTTATTACCGTACCTACATATATCAATGTCAAAAGTTTTCAAACTTAATAAGTCAATAATGTTTATGGCAGTTATCCCATCGCCGCCGAGGAAGCGACTAACTATATCGGCCATTTTCTCGCTCAAAGAAACGTACTATAGATAGGTGCATACACTCCGCGTAAACAAAAGAGATGAATATATTAATAGTTGATCGTTGATCGCCAACTGTTCACACTGCCGATGCCGGTGAGGACTCCCCTTGCACAATCCCTTACCGTGCAAGTGCACATCCTTTCGCTAGTGTTGTAGTGCTGCATATCGACTTATATACATATCGACAGCACTACAACACTAGCGAAAAGATGCACACTTGCACTGTAATTGATAAGACAAAAGAGTGGGATGCGTCTTCGTAGATGGCACCATCTATACACACTCGCTTCTCGCTGCTCTCCAACTCGATTCTAGTTTCGAACTCTACTCGCTTCTCACTCATCGCCGGCGGTGGGACAACTGTCTGAACCTATCCGCTCAGTCTACCATAGACAACTGATCAGTAATCACATTTTTTTTTCAGTTTTACTTCTCTATACAAGATGGTCCAGCAACCAAACAAGGGTTGTCAAAACACAAAACACTGGAAAAATATCACAATATCTGATGTTTCGTTCAATTTGTCCAAATCAAAACCGTTCGATAAAAACAATGACAAAATAATAATGCCGCGTTCTTTTTCTCAATTTTACGACGATCGAAATGGTACATATACGGATAAAAAGAGGAAAAATTCTAAAGAGATAAATAAAAATAGGAATGAGTCTAAGCATGGTATTAATTCCTTGAATCAAGACACAAGTCACCCGTCCATTAGCAGCTATAATAGTTACTTATCTATGGACCATGAGCCTATGGTTGCGCCATAATTTAATTGTATCTAGATAATGTCATCCAAGAAGACGCGCTCCACTCTTTTTCCTAATCCCTTACAGTATGTAGTTATATATCGATAAGTATGTGTCTTTATGCAGCGCTACAACACTAGCAAAAGGATACACTTGCACTGTAAGGGATTAGGAAAAAGAGTGGCGCGTCTTCGTAGATGGCACTGTCTGTTCATTTTTTTAATTTATGGCCGTCCATTTTTTCTTGCTAAAGTGCAGGTTCCGTAAGTATACATATAATATATATATAGGTACTTAATTGGCAATATGCATGGTTTGTTTTGATGAGATATAATTAATAAATAAAATTGAAGTTAGTCTGTGATTTCTTTTTGCATGTTACCTACTAAATTCCAACCTACGTAAATTAGTCTGTCAGTTATGTCCGAATATCTGTACCGATTTTGACGGCATTTTAGAAAAAAATTCGCAGATTTTTTTTTTTTATTCTGGATAAGCTTGTGTTTGACCACAATCTCACCATGGTAAGTGATGATGTGGTCGAAGGGGGTAAGCACACAAAGCCTAGATGGGAACTGGCTCTCAAGTGCAGCTGTCGAAACACACCGATAGGTGCTTGGCGACAGGTTTTCAACTTGAGGGTGGTAGCCAGCCAGTCGGGTACTAAAAAGAATCTAGTATTTGATATGTAACTATATCCTATGATCCTATTATATTATACAATATACAGGTGTCCGGTAGTTAAGTAGTACGGTAAACTTTCGCCATTTTCGATATAACAGTGTTTTACTGAGTCGCTGACCAATTTTGATGTCACACGACACCACCTGCTTTAATATTTTTTTTAGTTTTTATTGTTTGTTAGTTAAATATTATTATGTATGTTTGTGGTGTTGTGTGTATTTTTTCAAAATGAATATATTTTCTTTCTTTCTAGATATTAAAATTCAAAAATCGATAGGTAGGTAGGAATCTGAAATATCGAAATACTCACCATGGTAAGCGATGATGTGGCCATAGGTGGTGATTATTATTATTATTATCGATAGGTAGTTGTACTACAAAGTACCCTACCACCGTGCTGAGGTTTCCACGTTGTTATCCTTCACCGAAAGCTCAACCTCAGCCTCACACTCTCAGAAGAATTATAATTTAAATTATAATTCCACTAATCCTACTAATATTATAAATGTGAAAGTTTGGATGTTTGTTACTCATTTCCGCCAGAACGGCTGAATGGATCTGGATGACATTTGGCATGGAGATCGATTATAGTCTGGAATAGCACATAGGCTACTTTTATCCCGGGAAGAGATAAGATCCCTCGGGAGTGCGCGTGAAACCGCGCGGAACAGCTAGTATTATAAATGTGAAAGTTTGGATGGATGTATGTTTGTTACTCATTTACGCCAGAACGGCGAAGGGATCTGGGTGAAATTTGGCATGGAGAGAGATAATAGTCTGGAATAGCAAAAAAAAATATTCAAAATTTCTTTATTAGATTACAAGTACAGTAATTACAAGGGTTGGGACTCCCCTTTTAAGTTTTTAAAACCCTGTATTAGGGGAGACCCGCTCTTCCGTTTTTATGTTTTAAACTTGTAGGTAAAATCTAAAATTATTAAGTCTGGAATAGCACATGGGCTACTTAGTATCCCGAGTAAAGATACGATCCCTAGGGAGTGCGGGTGAAACCGCGGGAGACAGCTAGTTATTAATAAAACAATACATGGAATTGGAAACAGGAAAGTTTAAAAACAATAAACAGCGCTGCTGCAGGGAATCACTTATTTCTAAAAGCATCGTCATTGAGTTTCGTAGAGGCAAACAATGACGAGTTCATTTACAGGTAATTATTTAGTTAAAAATAGGTCAAGGATTTATCAAAACAAAACCGCAATCAGGACACGATTTACGTATTATTTTTTAACATATACAAGAGCAATTTAAGGTGATGATAGCTCAGTGGTAGTGACGTCGGATACCGCGGCGAAGGTCGTGTGTTAGAATCCTACAATGAGCTTGAGCGGTGAAGGAAAACATCGTGAGGAAACCACAGCACGGTGGTAGAGTACTCGACTGACTGGCTACCACTCTCAAGTTGAAAATCTGTCGCCAAGCACCTGTTCGTGTGTTGCGGAAATTGCACTTGAGAGTCAGTTTCTTACCATCTACCATCATAAGTACTTACCGTCAAGTGACCCGATTGCCTCGTTGTCACATGTGACATAAAAAAGCCTATTATTTAGCAGTAAATATTGTTTATAAGCCATTGGATGCGGGTAGCACAAGACCGGCCATCGTGGAGATCTTTGGGGAGGCCTTTGTCCAGCAGTGGACTTCTTCCGGCTGACTTGTTGATGATGATGAAATATTGTTTTACTCCTAGAGACCGAGTTTTATGGAGAGATCTGGGGTCTTTCTCGACCTCATGGATACCCAGCCACCCTGGGGGTAGGTGGCTGGGCTATCTCAGGCTCTTACTGACTAAAGTTGGCAGAAGAATGGTTTCTTTATTTTTATTTGTTGTTAATTAAACGCAGACGCACGAGTGATCCTATAAGGGTTCCGTTTTTTTGTACGGAACTTTAAAATTTGTAGTTAGGTTATAAGCGATCCGCAACTAAACTTTGTCGTTTCGCAGACTTCAACGGTTGATATTTGCAATATTAAGCTCTTTGTCATTCACTCACCTATCTACATTTTTTTAACTTAAAAACTTGAGAGGTGTCAAGGGACACCCGGATGGAACGAAGTTATATAAGTCGAGAGAGTATATATATATAAAAAATAATATAGTATATATATAAATAGAAATGAAAATATCTGTCTTGCTTTCTATAAGAGAGAGAGAGAGAGAGAGAGAGAGAGAGAGAAACATGACCTTACCCGACCAACTGACACTAAAAGTGTCGGTTTTTCGTAAGATTTTTTTCCGTCTAGCCCCCTTTCACAACGCGCGATAAGGAACTCCAATAAAACTAGGTAAAATGACACATTGCAAAACGCAAAGTTTTGGTTTTCTCATTGGCGTCAATGACATTCAAAGTGGCGGGAATCCACGAAGGGTTTTGCGACGTGATGGGAATGAATCAAATACTTATATTATTTAGGTGTATACTATAGAGGCTCAGACCAAACAAAAAAGGTAGACGGACTCTGTCACTTAAAGTGAAGCGCAGTAAAGAAAGCCGATTGTGTTCCTGTGCGACGCAAGTCATGCGGGATAACGTTTGTGCAGGTTACGCACTTCGTGAACGTTGCTTCACTTCATTGGAGACTATTGTAAACGTACGCTCCTTCTACCTTTTTTATTTGTTCTAGGTACCTGTATACAGGTTAGTGACTTCGTAACTAAAACTTATAACTTGCACGAATTCAGTATCTCATTCTCTACCCATTATTGAAATGAATCGTAAATTATGACCCAGTGAGGGCTCATAACTTTTTTACTTATAATAATCATTGCCTGCTATAATTTTCGTCACAACGTCACAATAACCCCCTGTTTTATTTTTTGAGTGTCAAAAGTCGTCAATATAAACAGGATTAAGCGTGGGTCCCAGTATAGCCCCTTGTGAAACCCGGAATTTAACAGGAAGCTCGAACAAATCGGGCAAGCATCTGTCAATTTGGTATCGGCTATTAATAACTTGAATCGCAATTCCTGGAATACTGTTTATGTAGATATTTTTGGGATGACCATCTCAACTGCGAGCCAAGGAGTAAGATACCATTTCAAGTGTCGTTACCGTATCAAAAGCCTTTGGTTAGTTCAGAATGATGAAAAATGATTTATTTTCGTTAAAATTCTTATATATCTATTTCATAGTTACACATTAACTAAATACTTATTCCAAGACAACTTTTTTTTAAATCCGCGATATGTTACCGCACGCTACAAGAATACCTCACTACCATGTTTCGCGGTCATTACATGGCCATTTTTAATGGTGGCTGACCATCAGAGAATGCCGTCTGTGGGTCATCAAAATTGCTTAATATTGCAAGCCGATTAATGAATGTTTGCCTACAAATTGCACGTAATACGTAAGGCGTACGTAACCTTTTAAAACGAGTCGGTTAACGTTTTGTGTACAAGTTATGCTTAGTGTTGGGATATGTCGATTTTAATACACATATCGACATAAAAATAACAAAAATATTAGCTGTACTTAAGTATTTTGTCTGTAAATTGAAAAATAGCTCTTTCGTCTATCAGTATCATATAGTCAAAGTTTCCTTTAGGCAACTTATTGGGTATCTGCCTATCTCCATGTGCAATAGTAGTCACTTACCATCAGGTGACTTGCCTATTTAATAAGATTCTGAGCACCTTTTGAATACTTTGAGGATCATTGGTCCATTGGACAGGTAGGTAAACATGTCATCTCCAGACCAGGACTTCACGCTCTAAGATAGTTCTTTTTTTGTTTTACGCTACATTCAATCAGTTAAGCTTGATAATTTGTTTTTTTTTATTCTGGATAAGCTTCTGTTTGACCACAATCTCACCATGGTAAGTGATGATGTGGCCGAAGGTGGTAAGCACACAAAGCCTAGATGGCAATACCAGGGGTTTGCTAATGTGTTGTACACCCTATTACAATGCCTTAAAGGCGAACTGGCTCTCAAGTGCAAATGCCGGAACACACCAACAGGTGCTTGGCGACAGATTTTCAACTTGATTGAGGGTGGTAGCCAGCCAGTCGGGTACTTACTACAAAGTACCCTACTACCGTGCTATGGTTTCCTCACGATGTATCCTTCACCGAAAGCTCAAGCTCATTGTAGGATTCGAACCCATGACCTTCGCCTGCTTTGCTTTGGGTCTCCTTTATTCTTGATCGGATTTAATTATGGTTTTATTAAGCGTTAATAGATAGATTAATTGAAATTACTACACACATATTACTTAATAAAAAAGATTTAAGTAGTCAGGTAAAGTTTAAACTATCGATATCGGTATAAATAATGTAAATATAATAATAAAATAATAATAATAATTTTAATTAAATAAATTATTATTATTATTAGTAAAGTTTAAACTATCGATATCGGTATAAATTATGTAAATATAGTACATCACTAACAGGTATATTATATGAGTAATATTACCTTGGAGGCTTAGTTCGCGCCAGTTTAATATTCACACAAGTCGTTCATCCGACATAAGAAAAATATATTTAAAAAAAATGAATTAAAAAGTTTTATTTGACTTATTCGTTTTGGCGGGAAATGAAAACTACGGTTTTTGTTTTTTAAATGTAAACTTTTTTTTATCTGTGATATTTTTAGTTTGATATTGTGATCAAAATGTTACGTTCGGGAGTGATCATAGTTTTTTTTTCTTTTTTAAATGCTGTGCTTTCGCAAGTCTTGCCAGGTCCTGGATCAGGAGCTAATGGAAATCGTGAGTACAAAATTAACGTACCTACCTACCTACTTATTTTTTCACGAATTACATTGGTTAGACTCTACCTTAGTTTTTTTGGTCAGGTAGTTAAACTTCCGCATAATAATATTAGGTTTTAGATGGCTCCTTTAGCGTAGTTAGTAAGAACACCTATCTTGGCCCAGGTCGTGGGTTTGATTCCCGCCCAGGACAGAGATTTGTGTGCATGTCATTTGTCTCGAACCTGGCTGGGTGTAATCATTTATTTAAGGTATTTGATTATTGTAGGTTAATCAGTTAGATATCTGGCTTCCATAGCTTTTTAGTTTGGGATCAGTTGATCGTGTGTGAAGAATTTCCCAGGATGTTTATTTTATTTAATAATTCAAGCATTTGAAAAAATAAAATAAACGTTTTATATTTATCAGAAAGTTTGCCATAAGTAGTCTGGAAAATCATATACATTATAAAAAGTATCAAGTAGGTTTTTTTGTGTTAGGTTACTTATATCAAAGAAACTCTGTGCGAGCGCGGAATTCGAAATCGTATTTTAAAATGAGAAACAACGTGCGAGTTTTTTTTTTCACCAATACATTATTTTTAGGGTTTTCGCAGACGGACTGCATTTGTATTTCAAGCCGGCTGCAGAAATATAAATGGAAGTGCAGTTGATGTAATAGGGATGTTGATGTCATTTCAAATCAGTTTATTTTTGTTACCGATACATAGATAATCCACAAAGACGCGCCTCACTCTTTTACCTAATCCCTTACAGTGCAAGTGTGTATTTCGCTAGTGTTGTGCCACATAATACTTTTTTTTATACTTGCTTTGATTTACGCCTAGACTCAGACAAACAGACATGTTCATGCACACAAATTTATGTCCTGGATGGGAATCGAACCCACAACCTGCGTCGTGAAAAACGCCAACCGGCCTATGATAACTAATTGTATTAGGTAGTAAAATGAACTTGAGCTTGAGCATTCGGTGAAGACAAACATCGCGTGGAAACCATAGCATGGTGTAAATGTACATTGCAGAACTGCCTGACTGGCTACCGCTCTCAAGTTGAACTGTCACCAAGCAGGTGCACTTGAGAGGCACTTTCTATTGTAAAAAGTACTGACATATTTCTCTGTATTCTGTTTTTACGAGTGATTTGTAAAATATATTTACACTAGAAAAGGTATACGACAGTAAACAATTTTCAAAAATTTAATTTATACATCGATAAGGTCAGAAAAAAAACTAGAATATGACCCTTTTTAAAATAAAATATTTTTTCTCTTATCATGATCACGCCATATAATATATTACCTACGGATTTTAATGAAACTTGACACTTAGATATCATAGATAGAATCATAAGATTTTTTTTTTTGTTGGCAATTGTTTTCTATTTACCCGGGAAAAGATATTACGAGAATGTGAAAAGCGCGGGACCGACTCCATTATATAGTATGATCGCTAATAAAGCGGATTGTCCTCTGATGTGGAAAATCAAACATAACTTTTAAGATTTGAAGATTTAAATATAATGTCAAACTAACATAGTATAAGATTTTACTAACAATAATGTTCTTTTTTTTGTGTTGCCTGAATAAATGAATTTTATTATTACAGTTTCAAATCAAGTTTTTACATACAACTTCGCTTGCGGATAGCGATTTAATCATAGAATTATATTCTATTAGTGTATCTAAGCTATATATAAGGATAATAGTTAATAAGTGTCATCTTCTATGTCTGCGGACTGGGATTTTCCAACTCTTAATTCAAAGAATTGAGAAAGGTTTATTTTGTTACGTCATTCGGGCAGGTACTTTTGCGCTTTTGATGTTTTTTTTACGAGCGATATATATAATTGAAATGGATGTTGATTCATCGTTGATTGATGGCGGAAAGTCCAAATCGATATAATTAGAGTGCGACACTAAAATAAACAGGTACGAATTTGGGTCAATGTTTGAGGGCATTGAAAAATTAATTACAGACGTAACGAAATGAACAATTAAAATAAATTAATAATCAAAAAGTTTTTGTGGCATAATATTATTACGCCAATTAAACTTTATGCACATTTTTTGTTAAAACATCAAAAACCAAATAAGTATACTTTTTTGTTGTTTTTTTAATTGCATAGCTTCTTCGTATTTTTTGGTTTTTCGTGCTATAGTACCAAAATGTATTCGTATTATAATGGTATATGAGAATGTACCAACCCACAGTAGCTATTTAAATAATGATAAGAAAAAACTTGACAAGTCGTGAGTCCGGTCAAACGACCTTCGTTTTGACCGCGCGGCCTTTAGCGAAGCTCGAAAGATGATCAACTGGATTGAGGTATTGATTGTTTATTGTCATAATAATAATTATAAGAAACTGGACAAGTACGAATCAAGTTTGAAGTAATTACTTGTATTTATTGGTTTCATATAATAATTTTATCTATATCCATCGTACCATAGCAACATTGTGAGACGATGATAGCTCAGTGGTAGTGACGTCGGATACCGCGACGAAGGTCGTGGGGTCAAATCCTATAATGAGATTGAGCTTACGGTGAAGGAAAACATCGTGAGGAAACCATAGCACGGTGGCAGGGGTCTTTGTAGTACCCGACTGGCTGGCTACCACCAAGTTGAAAATTTGTCACCAAGCACCTATCGGTGAGTTCCGACAGCTGCACTTGAGAGCCAGTCCCCATCTAGGCTTTGTGTGCTTATGTCAAACACAAGCTTAAACAGAAAAAAAAATTACATCGTGAGTTCCGCCAACTATAATTGAAAGCCAGTTTCTTTCTATAATTTTAGTCTACGTACGTCGTTGCTTCGTTTAGGTAGTAAAAAATGACATTCAGTTTGTGTTTGTTAAAGACCAAGGAGGTTAGTTTAATTTAAACCTGAAACTGAGTTCGGTAAAAAATATCTAGCAACCTGAAATAAAGTTTGAGAATAAAAACAGATATTATATTTTATACTTTGGATAAGCTTGTGTGATCAGCACTTACCATGGTGACCGCAATGTCACCATGGTAAGTGCTGATTTGGCCGTAGGTGGTGAGCACACAAAGCCTTGATGGAAACTGTCTATCAAGTGCAGCTGTCGGAATATACCAATAGGTGTTTGGCGATAGACTTTCTAACTTAGGAGTGGTAGCCAGCCAGTCGAGTACTATTAATTACCCTACCACCATGCCTATAGTTTCCTCACGACGTTTTCCTTTATTGAAAGTTCAAGATCATTGCAGGATTCGAATCCACGACCTTTGCCGCGGTATCCGAAGTCACTATCGCTGAGCTATCATCGCGTTATTTTATATTAGTTTGGAAATTAGGTATTTAACTGAATATAATTAAGCCTGTCTATTTTTGTTATGTTTGAGGTTTGAATTTACGGGGGTTTTTCTTCAACTTATCATATAATATTAATTACTTTGATATATCTCAGGTCAGGCTTTATGAATACTCTAAATATTTCACATGAAATATTTATATCGACGTTCTTTGAAGTAACGAGGCAAAGGGAATTCCCTTTGTATTGAACAAGATGACTAATGCAGTCTTGTATGGTAATTTTATGTCAATCATATGTAGTCTGTATTTTATTACAAACGTTTTATTACAATGGAAAACTAAGTTAATATTTTGATGTATTTTAGATTGATTCTACTGTTTGATCGGTAGTTATATAGAGAACGTTTATTAAAAAAAATAGCCTGGTTGAATAATAATAAGGAGATCAACGCAGAGCAAAACTTACTAATTTTATAAATGTGAATGTTTGGATGTTTGTTCCTCAATCACGCAAAAACGTATGAATGGATTTTGATAAAACTTGGCACAGAGGTAGAACATATCCTGGAATAAAACATAAGATACTTTTTATTCCAGGAAAAGATAAGATCCCTCGGGAATGCGGGTGAAACCGCGGGGCGGAAAACTAGTATTATAAATGAATGTTTGGATGTTTGTTCCTCAATCACGCAAAAACAGCTATATGGATTTTGATAAAACTTAGCACACAGGTAGAATATATCCTGGAATAGAACATAGGATACTTTTTATCCCGGGAAAAGATTAGATCCCTTTGAATCGCAGGTGAAGCCACGTAGACAGCTAGTATGACATATAAACCTTCTCTTAGTACCTAACTACTAATTAGGGTACACGATAAGAACAAATATTCCAAATTTCAACTCGTAAAGTAAAGCTCAGGGGCTCAGTCTCAATAATTCTAACATAGGTTAGATAGATATTGAGTAACTACCTAACATCCTATTCCCCTTTTTTATATCATTCATTTTTGAGGGACTGGCTTATCCAATGAATTTCACCCTGCCTTAACTATTTATCCTGCTTTATTTATTCAGCATGTATATACAGCATGTATTCAATATTTGTCATAGTCATAGAGAATCTGTTAAGCGATGAGGTTCGCTTTCAAATAATAAAAACTGCCTCGTATCCTTCAATTTCGCAATAACCTTCTCGCCGCTCAAAATTACTGAAAAAAGACTCCTAACGTTAAATGAACGCATAAAAACAATTCATTGAAATGTATTCTGTGAGCTTGTTTCAAGGTTTATTTAAAGACGTCTTTTTATAACATTCAAATTACTGCACCTATAAAATTATGTTTTAAATTTGAGATATCATGACTAAGAATTTTCATTTTGATTCGCAATAATTTAGATAACGTAACCAACTTATCTACTTCCACAGTGACACGGGGAGGGGGGGAGGGTGGAGTTATAGGGTTATTTTTGAAATTGAATTTGTGGCTTTTGTACTAGTATTATGAAACGGGATATAAATATAAACGACTTTAATTATCACTTTATTTATTTCTGGCAGCTAATTGACAGAGTTTTGTCTTAACTTAGTGTATAGTACAGAATAATGCTAAGGAATCAGCTCCCAGCCTATTTAAATGCCCACCCCCACCATGACATGTGGTGGCAAGAAGAACTAGTGGCGTTACGGCAAATTAACAACGGGTATTTATCCTATTGGCTGTTATCGTCGTTGTAGTCACTGGACATAGACAATGCATAGACAATCGGCTTGACGTGACTGGATTGCTTGGCTGGATTGCTTGGCTGCTTGGGCTGGCTGCCTGGCCTGGCTGGCTGGCTGGCATGGCTGGCTGCCTGGCCTGGCTGGCTGGCTGGCTGGCCTGGCTGGCTTGGCTAGTTGGCGTGGTGAAGTGGCTGTAGCGTTACAATTAACAAAGCCTACCAGCTTACCTACTGCCTACCTACTTTCAGCCATATTTATTTTCAATATTTATTGCTAATCATAGAAGAATCTTGCAAGAAATCAAAGCAAACAGGAAAACCTTGCTATGTATATGTCGTTAGCTAACGAACGATTGAATAGATCAAGGAAAATCATTACAAGTTGCCATAGGTAATATTTACGGCCGTGTATCTAAAGGCAATTTTGCTTGAGAATATTTACGTAAGAGGCAGCTATATCTTTTGTATCGTAATTAATTATGCAAATTGTCTAAATATTTTAAACTAAAGCTTTAGTTCTTCTTTATAAAAGTTTAACAAAAACACTGACGTACAGACAGCGGGCCGATTAAGCATACGTTAACTGTCGAATGTAGAAAACGTGAAAATCAGTTTCACGCTCATATAATTTTATAGTAAAATTATTATCATTATGGTAGAAATCACACACACGCTCATACACAATAAGAAGTAAGTCTTGTAGGTAAGTGAAATTTTTGTAATTTCTTAAGACAATAAAGATTATCTATACCGAGAAATCATTGTTATAATTTTTTGCCACGATGGTATAAAATACTGTGATCATTTTTTATTCGAGAAAACAATAATCCTCGGAAACTGCGGAATAGAAGCCTAATAATAAATATTAAATAATAAATATTACAAAGACCAAGACCGAGTACTAAGTGATAAGCATACCGACAGGCGAGTTGGTGGTCAAACGTCAAATTATTTACGATAAAAAAAAATACAAAAGACTTATCTGGTCATGACGTAAAAAAAACATAGACGCAACGGGTTTACCAACTATCGTTGAGAAAAGAATTTTATGCTACAATATTCTTATTTTAGATAAGTATTTCATGAATTTACTTTACCTGTCAAGTGTCTGTGATTCAATAAAAAAAATATATAGATCATAATTAATAGTATACTATTAAATGACGACATTGTGGTTTTCCTTGAATTATTTCCTCGTTATTTGCGGTTTATTGTAATTTTTGTTTGATTTTTATATTATGTTTTTAGGAAAGTCCCAAAATATCATTATTAGCGTATCTGACCTTAATACGTAGTCAATAAATACCAAAAAGATTTACGAGATAATCCTTGAATTTTGAACATTGATTGTTGATAGCCCAACCCAACGCCCTGTCGAAAATAAACAGCGACATATTTTTAAAATGCCCCTCAACATCGTCCTAAATGCAACCCTGACCTTTCGCGTCAGTGTTGCGATTAATTGATTATTTATTTACGTAATAATTAAACGACGCGTTACCGGTTTTCAAAAACAACATAACCGGTATTTGATGACAAAATATCTAAATGGATTTGCCGCGGTGCTTACCGAATAAACGTAGGTAATTTAGAGTTCATGCGATTCTCACGATGTCGAAATGTTTGTGGGTCGATTCAAGGGACTGCAGACATCCGTGAGATTTTATTGAAATGGCAATATTAAACAACCGAAAATATGGCCAAACCGTATTGTTAAATAGAAAGTTTTGCCGCCAAGAAGGGAGCAGGAAGGGGCAAATGAAATTCACCTTTCCAGTCCTCTATATCTAAAGCCACTAGCCTTGACAAGTAGGTATGGATCTTTACTAAAGTTTCAAATTCAAATTTTGATAGGAACAAGCGCAACTCATGATAGAATAATGTTTTAATTGTTTTTGTATTAACTACGTAGGTATAGGCCTCAAAATAAAAGACTCGTTAGCTGGAACGGTTGCTATTGAAACCCTTTTAGGCAATGATATTACAATTAAAAAGGTGTAGATAGGTTTACACAACATTCGATCTTTAAAAATGCCGAGAAATGGCACTCTAACGCACAAGTAAATAATTAATATAGCTATATCCACACTAGATCACGATATTTCATAACACACGATGGCTTTTTATATTATTTTAGGTCACTTTTACTTTTATTGCAGTCGGTACATGAACTGCATCCCTTGATGCCAGCGATGCGACATAGGTCAAGTTAGGCTAATTAGCCTCCCGCTTTCAGAGCGTTTATAATCTATCTATGCCTTTTTACTTATAATACGGAATAATGTAAAAGGTACCTACCAGACTTAGTAGGTCTTGTGGCATTTTCTAATTAGGTACCTATGTAAGTAAAGTTATGGTTATTTTATGAACACTAAAACAAAAAGGATTTTGTTAATAAATGATAAATATTATTGAGGCCAAGATCATTACGTAGGTGTGATGCACGTGTGTGGACACAAAATATTCGTATGCAATTTGAAGCCGTATCTCATTAGCATAAAGATGAAAATAGCTTTTCAAAAGATATTGTTGATAATGTCAAAAATAATTAATTGATTGTTATTTATTATAAATTTTGAAGTGACGCAAAAGTCGTTTGTATCTAGCAGTGTGATCCGCCTCCATTCTCATTAGTATATTGGCTGTAAGAGCTTATGACCTTTGCCCTAAGATGAATGATCTTAATTTTGATTTTTTATCGAATACTTTTTACATTTTAATTTAGTATATTTTCATGCGCCTATTTTTAATTTTATTATTAGCGCATGAGGTTTAACAATAGATTTGTTTACTGTATTCATTTTGCATTAAAAACTTTCTATAACTATAAATTGGTTCCTTATTTACCGCAAACGACTGTGCTGAGATTTTGCAGACTTGGCGTTGGTGAATATTTTACTATTCTGTACCTTTGATTATTAAACCAGCCTTTTGTACAGATACTCTGAAACCATATTATTATGAAACCTTGTTTTTAAAATGGTGACGATCCATTCTGAATATTCTGGGGCATTCAATGTGGCAAAGGTCACAAGCTCATACAGCCAATGAGAATGGAGGTAGAATTTATTTGGTTTTATGTAATACTCTTTGTCCGCAATAAAAGTTTTATTCGTTTACAGTACGACTTTGTTTGGTGGAAGGCAGGGGTTCTTACAAGCGTGCTCCAAAATACTGCCCCATCTTGGATGAAGAGAAGGCAGGGGTTGAATGTGTCATCGGTACAGATAGGTAAGTCAGGGAAAATTATACAATCGTATTACATACAATAAATTTATTTTCTTTCTTTCTTTCATTGCATCTTCATCTAGTTCAAAAAATATATAGACTTTTTTTTATTCTGGATAAGCTTGTGTTTGTCCACAATCTCACCATGGTAAGTGATGATGTGGCCGATGGTGTTAAACACACAAAGCCTAGATGGGAACTGGCTCTCAAGTGCAGCTGTCGGAACACACCAATACGTGCTTGGCAACAGATTTTCAACTAGAGGGTGGTAGCCAGCCAGTCGGGTAAAAGTACCCTACCACCGAGCTATTTTCTCACGATGTTTTTCTTCACCTAAAGCTCAAGCTCATTGTAGGATTCGAACCCACGACCTTCGTCGCGGGTTTGCTGTGAGCTTGAGCTTTTGGTGAAGGAAAACATCGCGAGGTACTTTGTAGTACTCGACTGGCTGGCTACCACCCTCAAGTTGAAAATCTGTCGCCAACCTGTTAGCGTGTTCCGGCAGTACTTGAGAGCCAGTTGCCTTTAAGGCATTGTAATAAGATGTAAGTACAACAGATTGGCAATCCTCCTGGTATTGCTAATGTGTTTGGTTGTCTTGTTTCCACCGTAAAAGCTCTGCTTAGTTTGGAATCAAAGGGCTTGTGTGAAGAAGAAGTCAAGGCCTGGTGGAGTTAGTTGTCAGATGGGTACATTTCCACTATTGTAGTGAAGGCAAAGGGTTTTAGCCTATACAGCCTCAAACTCAAAGAGGTTGGAACAGGTTAGATGTTCCACATCATATGCGACTGTAAGGCTCGCATGTTTTTTGAAGTGAAAACTTCTTTAGCGGCGTTGTGCAATTTTTGGGATGGGTAAAAAATTTTAAACTCGCGTCAGGACACGTGACCTGATCGAAAATTCGTAAGACGGAGGGAGAGTAGAATGCCGCTATCCCCCATATTGTATTTTATAACATAAATGATAGTACTTTTATACTGATTTAAAATGCGTGCGAAATTATTCCCTAACCATTCCAAAATATTAAAAAATACACAACGTTAATGTTCAAGTTTTCACTTCTGCCGGCACTCCCGGAGTGCAACCCGTTGTTTTTTTATTTATGTATTTCAAACTGCACAAAAGACTTATTTTACTTACGAGATTGCTCCATTATAAATCTGCATATCTTCCAGGTTGGACTGCCTCCGACGTATAAGCAAAGGTACAGTTGACTTCGGTGTATTCAGTCCTGAGGATCTGGTGGCGGCGCAGTGGGCTAACGTGGACGTCCTCGTCGTGAATGAGCTGCGGCTCAAAGCCAGTGAGTATTAACAAATATATTTAAACATTTAAAGAATCCCCCGACACAAAAAAATACTCTGAAAAGGACTTAAAGGGAAAATATTAATATATATAAGTAGAATATTTTAATCCAAGCGACGTTGCTACGGGGACTGCCAAGTAGGAACATAAAATAAAAACATAAAATAAAAACAGTACTTCTTCTTTCTTTCGTTTCTTTATTCTACTAGCCCTTTCATTTGATACCCATATTGAGGGAGTTGTCAAAAAATATATAATCCGCCATTTTGTGGCGGCGGCCATCTTTACCGATTTTCATCAAACATAGCTAAGAACACTCCCGACTAGTTTACCTTTCTAACAAAAAAAACAAAATCGAAATCGGTTTATCCGTTCGGGAGCTACGATGCCACAGACAGACACGTCAAACTTATAACACCCAGTTGTTTCAAAAAATCCTTATTCTCAATAAGGCATCTTTCTGAAAATCTTTACAGGGCCCTATGAAAGAAGTGTAGTTGCGGTTGTCAACAAACGCATTCTGCCTGACAGCTCCTCAACTTTACACGCAGTCCTACGGAACAGTACCCTGTGTCATCCAGGAGTGAGCCTCGATGATATTCGACCAATCAGCGACACGCTTTCCGAGGTAAAATATACTTATTAGTGGATCCCCATTTTAAACCTTAACAATCTTTTTGTTCTATGACATCGATTTAAAGCGCAAAAATATTCTCCACTAGCCGCAAGTAAACAGTTTGAAAACACTGTAAATAAGAAGCCTGTTCTGCTTTTAGTAGGCTTCAGCTTCCACGCACGCTAGACCTGTTGGAATCGACTTCCAGCGGGGGTGTTTCCGAATGGGTACGAATCGATCACGAAAAGATCCCTTGGGTGTTGCGGGTATGCTTGGGCGGTGGGGAGGTGACCCGCATGCTCTCTTGCACCCTATTACCTACATAAAAAAAGGGATTAGGAAAAAGAATGGGCTCGTCTTGGATGGCACTATCTATAAAACTGAATGTATTTTGATATTAACTTAATTGTTTCCAGTATTTAGAGTCTCTAGTCCTGGTGCGGTCATGTGACCCGAGCCTGTCCCTCACAGAGAACCGCCTGAAGGCCCTCGCTGGGTTCTTCAGGAAGGCGTGCAAGGCTGGACCCTGGGTACCTGACCCCGTGAGAGATGCTGAACTTAGTGAGTACCCGTTGTTATCTCTATATCTTCAGTTATTTAGGTCCTTTTGAACACGCTGGTCACCTGTCACGTAGATTTTCACATGTCAAGACGAATATAAGAGTAACATTAAAATATGTGTAAAAAGTAAAAAGTGACGATTAAAATTAGCCATTTAAAAATATTTTGAGTTTGAAAATAAAATCTATAGAGCAGCTGCCACATAATTTAACATTAAAATATGTGTAAAAAGTAAAAAGTGACGATTAAAATTAGTCATTTAAAAATATTTTGAGTTTGAAAATAAAATCTATAGAGCAGCTGCCACATAATTTACTATTGTTTTGCTTAATAGAATCGAAATACTCGTCCCTATGTGCGGCGTGTGGCAGCCCCGCGCGCTGCACCACCTCGGATCGGTACTGGGGCGACGTCGGGGCACTCACCTGCATGAGCGAGGCCGCCGGTGACGTCACATGGGCCGAACTCGATGACGTCACCACTTACTTCGGAGTAAGTTACATTTTATAGTAATGTACCCTACCTACCACCGTGCTGTGGTTTCCTTACGATGTTTTCATTCACCGAAAGCTCAAACTAGTAGGATTCGAGCCTAACTACCTTCGCCGCGGTATTCGACATCACTACCACTGAGCTATCATCGCTGCTTAAAATGTGTCTAGCTCGGGTACCCCGACTTCAGCGTAGTATTTTTTGCTGCAAGTACGCCGTCGGTATCTAGTCTGAGGGCAGTAGTGTTTGTTGTTGCAAGTACGTCGGCGGTATCTAGTCTGAGGGCGGTAGTATTTGTTGCTGCAAGTACGTCGGCGGTATCTAGTCTGAGGGCGGTAGTATTTGTTGTTGCAAGTACGCCGTCGGTATCTAGTCTGAGGGCAGTAGTGTTTGTTGTTGCAAGTACGTCGGCGGTATCTAGTCTGAGGGCGGTAGTATTTGTTGCTGCAAGTACGTCGGCGGTATCTAGTCTGAGGGCGGTAGTATTTGTTGTTGCAAGTACGTCGGCGGTATCTAGTCTGAGGGCGGTAGTATTTGTTGCCACAAGTACGCCGGCGGTATCTAGTCTGAGGGCAGTAATGTTTGTTGCCACAAGTACGCCGGCGGTATCTAGTCTGAGGGCGGTAGTATTTGTTGCCACAAGTACGCCGGCGGTATCTAGTCTGAGGGCAGTAGTGTTTGTTGTTGCAAGTACGTCGGCGGTATCTAGTCTGAGGGCGGTAGTATTTGTTGCCACAAGTACGCCGTCGGTATCTAGTCTGAGGGCAGTAGTGTTTGTTGTTGCAAGTACGTCGGCGGTATCTAGTCTGAGGGCGGTAGTATTTGTTGCTGCAAGTACGTCGGCGGTATCTAGTCTGAGGGCGGTAGTATTTGTTGTTGCAAGTACGTCGGCGGTATCTAGTCTGAGGGCGGTAGTATTTGTTGCCACAAGTACGCCGGCGGTATCTAGTCTGAGGGCAGTAGTGTTTGTTGTTGCAAGTACATCAGCGGTATCTAGTCTGAGGGCGGTAGTATTTGTTGCCACAAGTACGCCGTCGGTATCTAGTCTGAGGGCAGTAGTGTTTGTTGTTGCAAGTACGTCGGCGGTATCTAGTCTGAGGGCGGTAGTATTTGTTGCCGCAAGTACGTCGGCGGTATCTAGTCTGAGGGCGGTAGTATTTGTTGCTGCAAGTACGTCGGCGGTATCTAGTCTGAGGGCGGTAGTATTTGTTGTTGCAAGTACGTCGGCGGTATCTAGTCTGAGGGCGGTAGTATTTGTTGCCACAAGTACGCCGGCGGTATCTAGTCTGAGGGCAGTAATGTTTGTTGCCACAAGTACGCCGGCGGTATCTAGTCTGAGGGCAGTAATGTTTGTTGCCACAAGTACGCCGGCGGTATCTAGTCTGAGGGCAGTAGTGTTTGTTGCCACAAGTACGCCGGCGGTATCTAGTCTGAGGGCGGTAGTATTTGTTGCCGCAAGTACGCCGGCGGTATCTAGTCTGAGGGCGGTAGTATTTGTTGCCACAAGTACGCCGGCGGTATCTAGTCTGAGGGCGGTAGTATTTGTTGCCACAAGTACGCCGGCGGTATCTAGTCTGAGGGCGGTAGTGTTTGTTGTCGCAAGTTCGCTGGCGGTATCTAGTCTGAGGGCGGTAGTGTTGTTGCCGCGAGTACGCCGGCGGTATCTAGTCTGAGGGCGGTAGTGTTTGTTGCCGCAAGTACGCCAGCGGTATCTAGTCGGAGCGCGGAGCCAAAACAATAATTCAAGGATTTAACCTTATTTTTCAGTTAAAAGGCTCGAAAACGGGGACTAATCGATCGCCGGAGCAGTTCGCGTACCTGTGCCGCGATGGAACGTGGCAGCCGATGTTCAATAACACAGATCCTTGCGTGTGGCTGCATCGACCCTGGTCAATTATTGTTGCTAAGAGGTGAGACAGAACTCTTATTGACTTTCTTTGTCAGTCTGATTGGATACCTGATGGTAAGTGACTACCGTCGCCTAATCATTGGCCAGGTGGATTTCTGCGATGTCGTGTAAGTGGCTCTCAAGTGCAACTGTCGGAACATAACTGTCACGATTAGTCTTACCCGCGTTCCCGAGGGATCTTATCTTTTCCCAGGATAAAAAGTTGTTTATTCGCCTAATTGTAGTTACGTTATTTTTATTATTTGTAATCTATTAATTAAATATAAATCTTATAATATTATTTTAACAATTTTATTACTTAAACGAATACTAAAATAATAATCTGTCGCCTGTATTAAAAAACAAAAGGGAGTCGAGTGCGAATGCGTAGACCATCTCGGCATACGAGTCGGTTTTACTGCCAAGGCGCACCCATAGATGTTTCACATCAAAATACCTAACATCTTAAAATGATGTAATTTTTTACTAAAAGTCGTTCTTTCCGTGCCTAATAGGAAAGTGGTAGAAGCGGTGAGCGGCATCACGCAGCAACTGTCGAACCGTTCTTCAACAGTGAGCAGTGGGTGGGCGTCAGCGCTCACGTCGCTGCTGGAGACGTACCGTGAACTGCCGGAACCGCTGTCCCCTCCACGCGCGCCTCTCGACTACCTCGCAGCCGCCGACGGCTTCCGAGAGGCATACAGCCAGGCCGGATGCGATCCTCCACGGTACGTTACATGTTTGTCGTTCGCAATCGTCCTTTAACATATTTCTGCCAATGTCATGTTTTGGCGGAAATTTGCGAAGTGAGGTTTGCTTTATAATTTTATGTGTATTTTGAGTTTTATTTAATAATATAGGTGGAGTTATATAAAATAATGTTCAATTTTAGTGCACCAGTGAAGTGAAATGAAATGGAATCGTGTATCGGGGCTTTTTAGGCTGTCCCGAAAAGTCCGTGAAAAGTTTTAGTGGAACGGCCGTCAATTTCACTAAAACCGTGATTTAACGTGCTTGACGACGAATTTCAACTCACCGTCGTGCTTTTCTCACGATGTTTTCTTTCACGGAAAGATTAAGATTAAGCTCCTTGCTGGATTCCAAGCTAACATCGCCTAAAATTGAGTATTTTTTTTGTTATTACAGGTACATAACTCTTTGCACAACATCACAATTAGCCAAAAACAAGTGCGAGTGGCTGAGTGAAGCTGGCGCTGTGTACGGTGTAACTCCTCCTTTACAATGTGTTGTGCGGGATAATGAGCGGGAATGCTTGCAGTCTGTAAGGGACGGACTCTCTGACGTCACTGTGGCTGATAGTGACTCGCTTGTAGCTGGCAAGAGGTAAAATGTGGTGATTTAAAAAATGAACCGGTGTAATATATTAGACTGGTTCTTTTTGGCTCAAGATGTCAAACCGGCTATAGCCGCTAGTATATATTTTGACATTTTGAGCCAAAAAGAAACAAGCATAGCGAGTAAAAGAGAGACACCCTTTTGTCAGTTTTATTTTAAATCTTTTTTTTACTATAGAGACTTCGACCTGGTTCCAGTTCTACACGAAGCAACACCAATCGTAGAGATGACGAACACAATCGTTGCGTACGTCAGAAACGATTCAATGATAACTAAGATGGCGCATTTGCGCGGGAAACGCGCTGCTTTTCCGCGGTTTGATGGCGCCGCGTGGCATTCTGTTGTCCAGTACTTAATTGAAAAAGAGAAAATATCGTGTAAAGAAGCTGTTAACGGTTATTTCAAAGAAATTTGCGCACCTGGAATTGAAAATGGAAAAGAAATTAAGGGTAATATGAAGAATTGTTATGAAGTTGGTGAAGTGGATGCTTTGAAATCACTCGTAGAAGGAAAAAGCGATGTCGCTTTTGTCAGCATGATGACATACAAAATGGTTGCAGGTTGGTAACCAATATCCAATAATTTCGTTTGTATACCCTTCATGTTTCTAGTAGATTTCTGACATAAATGATTATTTTTCTTTCAGCAAATCAAATTCTTGAACCCTGGACGAGAAAAATCAGCAACGTAATTCCTGTATGTCCAGAAGAAAATGCAAAATACTGCTTCATAAGTTGGTCAAATATTGGTCATATGTTCGCGCCTAAAAACATTACCGAGATTAAACGTCATGAGATCATCAATGTGTTTACAAAGTTGGACCAAATGTTTGGAAAACATCCACCATTCCGCAGTCCAATGTTTTCTATGTATGGCGCATTCAATCATAAATTAAATATTCTATTCCATAACAATACAAGAAGTATGGCCACGGATGACATGTTGACAATGCATCCGTATGATAAAATTCCTTTTAACTTCGAACGCACTTTTGCCAACTTAACAACGTTCGAGTGCAATTTTGGCGCGAAAGCGACGCCATCTTTGTTGCTTTTAATAACTCTAGTCTTTTATGTAATTTATAGTTAATGATAAGAAATGTTTGCTAAGTTTAAATCTATAGAACAGTTAATAAATGTATTCAGGTATTAATTAAAGTATTTAATAGAAATTTTCTGTTTTATTTACTTTTTTTTTGTTGCTGGCAATCATCCTTTTAGGATATTTTTGCCAATGTCAAAGTATTTGAAATGGACTTTTTGGCGGGAACTTGCAGAGTGACGTTGCGTTTTCGTTTTATTTTCATTAAATTCGTGTATTTTGAGTTTTATTGAATAACTTCGGTGGTGTTTTATCCAATAATGATCAATCTAAGTGCACAAGTGAAGTGAAATGAAATGAAAGCGTGTATCGTGACTTTCCAGGTTGTCCCAAAAAGTCCGTGAATGTTTTAGTGGAACAACCGCCAATTTCACTAAAGCTTGACTGGACATGTATGGACGAGGACTGGACATTACAGTGTGTTTGAGAATGTGACTATAACATAAAAGAAGAAATTAAAACTGAAGAAAATATATGCGATTGAAAGACTTTATTATTAGTAGTTATTATACTAATGTGTACAGTATTGTTTTATGTTGCAATGTTAACAAGGTTACATAAGTGGACGTTATTATAAAACACAAGTTATATAGTCTGTACACACCTTTATTAGGTTGTTTCTTCTTTCCTTTGCTATCAATCAATCGTCTTTTAGGATATTTCTGTCAGTGTCATGTTAGTTTAATTCTTATTTTATGTTATACTCACGTTATATTACATTTACAGTAAAGTTAGTCTAGTGAGTAAGGTTTTAGTGTTTGTGGCCGTTCCACTAAAACTATTTACAGACTTTTTGGGACAACTTGAAACGTCCCGAAACACGCTTTCATTTAATTTAACTTTACAAATGCACTTCGATTAAACATTATTCGACTAAACGCCACCAATATTATTCAACAAAACGCAAAATATGCGATTTTAATGAAAATAAAACGAAAACACAACATCGCTTCACAAGTTCCCGCCAAAAAGACTTAGGTCAAAAAGTTCGGTCAAATAAAAATTATATGACAATCAAAGAGTAAGGAACGAAAAATGTCACTGTCAAAAGTCAGTCAGTCAAGTGTCAAATAAATGAAATGTAAGTAAACGTCAAATCAAAAGCAAGTTTACCTTCTTTTCGCGCGACTACAAAACTTTAGAAAAGTTATTATTTTTACGCAACAAAAATATGTCCTCAACAGATTTAAGCAACTTTTTAAAAGCTCTGGACGCCGTGAAGCAGGACTACACATGCGGCGTTTGTTTAGAACTTTGCAAAAATCCAGTTACTCTTAGTAAATGCTTCCACATAATCTGTTCTGAACATTATGGAGGTTTGAAAAACTGTCCCAATTGTGATATTTCCCTTGATGGGTGCTCCGTTTACACTGACGAACGATTGGGAAGTTGTATCGACTCGACCCGAGAGCTAGACGTCTTAGTCGAAAGCCATAGAAATGAATGCATAGAAGTTAGTACCTCTGCAAAGAAAGGTAAACGCGCTAAAACTCCAAAATCAATTAAATCAACTAAAACTGTAAAAAGTTCCGCAGGTATATCGAAAAAAACCTTAGCCGACAAAACAAACCAATCTAAGCCAGAAAATGAGAATATAAATACATCACTTCTTTCTAATTCAAGTAAGTTAAATAAAGCTTTAGAAAGACGTAATGTGAAAGGAGAAACTGTGCTTCACGTAGCATGCCGTCTTGGTAAGATAGGAAAAATATCAGAATTACTAAAGCAAGGAGCAAATACTAATACTAAGGATAATGCAGGATGGACTCCATTGCACGAGGTAGTGCAAAACGGAAGACTGGATTTAGTTAAGCTACTATTACAGTATAACACTTTAATAAATGTACCCGGGCAAGATAATGAGACACCATTGCATGAAGCTATTAGATACAAACACAGTGATATTGCCGAAGAGTTAGTTAAAAATGGTGCTGATATGCACATAAGAAACTGCAAAGGAGAAACTCCGTATCAGTTATCATCACCAGTAATGAAGAATGTACTGCTAGCGGCTACTGAGCATATAGTACAAACACAAACTGTTAATATTACGCACATGTCAATGCTTCATTCGGAATTAGACTCAGATAATATTCATATTTACTGTGTGTCTCAATTCCGTACAGTACATAACAAACTAAAATCACTATCAAAACATCACATTGAAGTACATATTGAACCAAAATTTACGAAGGATGTTACACACTTGATAGTTGACACCGATGAAGAGTATATTTGTCAATCAAGCTTAGAGGTTTTACAAGGAATTGTTAACTCTCTATGGATATTATCAACGGATTGGGTAACAAAATCGTCAGAAGAAAAATTAGAGCCATTTGAGACTTATGAAGTAACTGGAGTTACAAATAAAAGTTATCAAGGCCCTAAAAATGCCCGCTACAATAAATACAAGCAGTTACCTGGAATTTTCAACGGATGCCATTTCTACTTTCACAATTTCAATACTAAATATGAAATATCTAAAAGTATTGAAGTATCGAAAACGATTTTAACAAAATTGGTAACGGACGGAGGTGGCATTGCACTGAGAAGGGTTCCGAGGCCAGAATTAATACCCGAAGCGGAGAAATTGGTACCATACCATGCAAAGAAGGATGGGAAATTAGTTAACTGTCCGCATTATATTATATTTAAAGACATGTACGAACCAATGTATAATATGTCACATTTAAAAGCGTTACCAATTGGATGGTTTATTGAATGTATTGAGAAATATGAATTGTGTGAGCCGTGGTAATAATATTTACTTACATGAGAGCAGACTGCTGAGGTCCGACACACATTGTCCTGTCCTGAAAGAAAAACATTGAAACCGATTCCAGCATCACCTACCGGATCAATCCGATTTCGAGATACGTAAAATTTACAAAAAAGTCGTACAGTTTTTTTTTCGTTTTTTTTTTAATAGTTATTCTGCTAGAATGTACGCGGGATAGCGTACGTGCAGGTACGCACGCAGCTCTTCTCAGCAAAAGCAACCTTCTGAAACGTGCGTGTTCACCTGTATAAAAACATTCCTTATAGGAAACAAATGATACTTGATAATTTACAACGTAGGTCATCACCTAATAGGCCGCAATAAAATTTTACGACTCATACCTGCTAGCCAAAATTTATCGTAAATGAGCAAGCACTGAGGCATGTTTACCGTCGGAGCGTTCGAATGCTACTAGATTAAAAGACCACCCAAATGTTCGAGTTTCGGTAAGGCCATTTTTGGTCGCTGATTGTGTATCTTTAGTTATTACCTAGATAGCAAAGAGTTGAACACAGTTTAACGTGTTTATGGGTAGTTATGGACAAAAGGTAGAGGTTTAATCAGGGATTACCAACATTTTCGTTGACCGATAATGTCGGTTGGGTTTCAATCGTACTTCTGCTAATTGATCCATTCACTGTGTAGTAGGTTTTTTATTTCGAATATATAGTACAAGTAACACTTAAGGCGATGATGATAGCTCAGTGGTAAGTGACGTCGGATACCGCGGCGAAGGTCGTGGGTTCGAATCCTACAATGAGCTTGAGCTTTCGGTGAAGGAAAACATCGTGAGGAAACCACAGCACGGTGGTAGGGTACTATGTGGTGCTCGACTGGCTGGCTACTACCCTCAAGTTGAAAATCTGTCGCCAAACACCTGTTGGTGTGTTCCGGCAGTTGCACTTGAGAGCCAGTAGCCCTTGCCCTTAAGGCATTGTAATAAGGTGTACAACACATTGGCAATCCCCCTGGTATTGCTAATGTCTATAGGCGACGGCAGTCACTTACCATCAGGTGACCCGCCTGCCTCGTTGTCACTAGTGACATTAAAAAAAAAAAACACTTAATGTCTTTGTAAATTATCAAGTATCGTTGAATCAAATTATTTTGTTGTATGATTTTTTACAATAAAGTTTATTTTTACAAAATTAATTTGAATTGCATACCAATTGCACCTACAAGTACAATACCATCACATTCAAATATACCTAATACTTCCATAATGTATTATTAACGGAATTATGTTATTTATTTTTATATTTTGCTGCAATTAGTTACTTCGATTTAATTTATGTATTTAAGATTTTGTGTGATAGGTATTGAGAAATAAGATATTTAGTTTACCTAGTTAATGTATTTTATTTTATTACTGGCTACCCTGCGGTTTCACCTGCGTTCTCTATTTGAAAACAAAATTGGTCCAGCCATTTTAAAGACTAGCCATTAGGATCAAAAATATAAAAAAAGTTGTGCGGTCGGGGGACTCCCGTCACGAATGAAGTTCAAATTTGCTGTCTTTTTGGAATCAGCAATAGAGAGAGTTACGAAGCTACCAGTGTTACGAGATTGCGTAACGTAACATTAAAATTACTCCTATAATGAGCTTTCGGTGAAGGAAAACATCGTGAGGAAACCATAGCACGGTAGTAGGGTACTTTGTGATACCCGACTGGCTGGCTACCACACACAAGTTGAAAATCTGTCGCCAAGCACCTGTCGGTGTGTTAACACCATCCAACAGCTGCACTTGAGAGCCTGTGTTCCTATCTAGGCTTTGTGTGCTTACCACCATCAGCCACATCATCACTTACCTTGGTGAGATTGTAGTCAAACACAAGCTTATCCAGAATATTAAAAATAAAAAAAAGTCCCCGCTGCGATCAGCCAGGGAGCCACTCCAAGTTGCGAGAAGGGGGGGATGCAGCTATAGGCGAGAGCCCCCGGGGGCGTTGGGTGCGAAACTGGGATGGTGCCTTTGCTGTGCTGTTGAGGGCCGCGGATTTCGAGGGTCCCGGATCTTTGCCCTCTCCCGCCAAGTGATCATCCCCGGAGCGCGAGATATGGTTATAATAGAGATGATGCCTATATTCAAGAAAAAATAGGTATTTAAACTAAACTAACTAAGGCGATGATAGCTCAGTGGTAAGTGACGTCGGATACCGCGGCGAAGGTCGTGGGTTCGAATCCTTACAATGAGCTTGAGCTTTCGGTGAAGGAAAACATCGTGAGGAAACCACAGCACGGTGGTAGGGTACTTTGTAGTACTCGACTGGCTGGCTACCACCCTCAAGTTGAAAATCTGTCGTCAAGCACCTGTTGGTGTGTTCCGGCAATTGCACTTGAGAGCCAGTTCGCCTTTAAGGCATTGTAATAAGGTGTACAACACATTAGCAATCCCCTGGTATTGCCAATGTCTATAGGCGACGGTTGTCACTTACCATCAGGTGACCCGCCTGCCTCGTTGTCACTTGTGACATAAAAAAAAAAACTGTATTTAACATCTTAAAATACTCGAAAATAGCGAACACGTTATTAAATTCCGCCTTTCTATGATTTTTAATTACCAATTTAACGACTAAGAGTAGGTCTTTTGATGGTGCAAATTTATGACGTCACAAGCAAGTATTTCATACACAACTCTATATAAATCATCGTTTTGACATTTAATAAAAAGAAGCTGATTTGATGTCAGTCACCATCCATATTGCCGAGTTTATTGCCGGCTCTTCTCAGCATAATCAACCTTCCGAACCGGTAGAGTGTAGAGTATTAACAAGTGCTTGGAAAGGCCTATTTAAACCACTGGTAATAAATTTCATGCTTTGATTTTTATTACTGTGAATGGTTTTCAACCAAAACTATGGTTTCATTCATAGAAAACTAGATCAAATTCAATACTAACTTATGATTTACTAGCTATCCCCTGCGGTTTCACCCGCGTTCCCAAGGGTCTATTAGGATAAAAAGTACCTACCTACCTATCCTGTGATCCTATCAGAATATGGATCTACTTGTGTGCTAAGTTTCATCAAAATCTATTCAGTAGTGTTTCCGTGAAAGACTAACAAATATCTTTACATTCATTCTGACATCCTTTAACTTTTTTTAATAACTTTGACATTTATAAATAGATACAAAAAAGTTGGAACAACGGGTAACAAAGGTTTCTTAATTGGTGCAAAATTAAAATACGTTTACGAGAGTATAATTATAATTTTATTCTAAATTATCTTTATAGAGGATGTCTCGAAAACAAACAATAAAACACTTTTACGGTGTTTGAACATGGAACGCGTAGGTATATATTTTGACAGCTGATGACACTACAATATGTTTCAATAAATAATAATTAAATACAAAAGTTCTATCCTCAGACCAAATAAAAAAGGTTAAAGTGAAGCACAGTAAAGGAAGCCGATCGCGTTTCTTGTGCGTCGCGAGTCACGCGGGATAACTTGTGTGCAGGTCACGCACACAACTTCGTGCTTCACTTCATTGGAGACTATTGTTTACGTACGCTCCTTCTACCTTTTCTATTTGTTCTGTGGTTCTATCGTTAATTTTCAATGACTTCGCTGTCTATTTAAGAAATAATATTGTATTTTGTATATACATATTTAGTACATACACGGTATAAAGAAATCACAAAAATAATACTTTAAGGTTTTAGGTGAGTGTATTAGGTTATAGGCACAGCCATAGGTACGTTTGAAATTAAGCGATAGCACGAATAGTTTTTGCGTGATAGGTTATTTTATTCTGGATAAGCTTTTGTTTGACCACAATATCACGATGGTAAGTGATGATGTGGCCGGAGGTGGTAAGCATACAAAGCCTAGATGAGAACTGGCTCCAAATTGCGGCTGTCGGAACACACCAATAGGTGCTTGGCGACAGATTTTCAACCATATGGTTTCTTGTTTGTGTTGTTTTCCTTCACCGAAAGCTAAGGCTCATTGTAGTATTCGAACCTACGACCTTCGCCGCGGTATCCGAAGTCACTACCACTGAGCTATCATCGCCTTTCTCGAAGGCCTAATAAGAACAGAGAAAGTTCTTAAAAATATATCTTTTCTATATATTTTAAAACGCAACATCTCTGTATGTTTTTCTGTTGGATTGCAAAATCAACAAATTTAATTAAAACACAAACTTTATAATTTTTGTAAGTTTAAAAAAAACTTAGGTAAGAAAGTACTTACAAAATTCTGTATTTTTTGTGGGGTGTTAAAAATTAATGACAGTTAAAATGTCCATTAAAATTTATTGATAGGAGGCCAAATTGAAATTACCTTTGCCAGGCCTACTAAAATAAAAAAAACAGTTATTATTTTATAAAAAGAAATAACCAAGATCAAACTACGAATTTTAAAAAAGTGTTCCAATCCAACATGAACAATAAAAAAATGACGTTACTTTTTTTTTTTTTACATAATAATGACCAAGGTAGTTAATAGGTATTATGAAGTAGGAATAATGCAATCATGAATTTTTCAGGTAGCTGGTGCATGGAGTCAGTTACTATGGGTCAACATTGGGTCAACTTCCCAGTCCTGTCTGTCTGTTACAGACTCGAATTTGAACTATAAGATATAATTATATTACAGAAAAACCTTACCTTATTTAGCTTATACAGGGTGTTCGGTAAGTAGTACTAACAAACTTAAGGGGGAGATAGGTGGGAGGGTCATCTACCAACATATACAAACAATGAGCTCAATAAAAAGGTCACTATTTTCGAGATATTTCTGATTTTTATGTATTGACTTTTGAATTTTAGATATTAAATAGTGACACTTTTACTGAGGTCATTTTTGTTTATTTGATAGGTGACTCGCCCACCTATCTCTCTCTTAAGTTTGACGTACCGGAAATCCTGTATATGTATATATACATAGATATGATTCGAGAATATACACTGTAATTTAATCAATTAATTTAATTTATTTTTTTAAATAGATATACTTAGTATGAAGGTAAAAAAATATGAATTAATACAATACAATAAACGAGCGAGCCTTACAGCAGTCGCATATGATGTGTAACATCTGACATCTCACCTTTGTAATACCATATATGTACCAACCTCACGGAAAATGTGTTGGTACCATCTGACAGCCAACTCTACCACCGCGCGCGCTCATTGGTCAATAAATGAGTTTTGAGTTTGAGGTTGTATGGGCTAAAAAATACATTAGGTACAATAGAGTAAATAAAATTACTCACTTCCGTCCCTTTTCACGAAATCACTCCCACAGATTGCAGGAAAGCAAGAGGATAGATGTTACACATCAAAAGAGATAGAGAATAGGGTAGTGTCCTAGGTCAATAAAAATGATTTTTTATTACTCGTCGGTAAGATTATCAAAAAATATTGGACACGTATATGTTGCTTTATCAAATCAATAAAAATATACTAAGTTATAGCGCATTAAAGTATAGGAGTGGGGCTTGTGACGTCACTTCGTGGTTAAATTTGCACCATTTTTCGTTTACGGAACAAAATAAAAAATACGTGTCCTGTATTTTTTGGTAATCGAACTGACGGACAATTTTTTTTTTAGAATACTACCCTATTATACCCATTCTTTGACGGGTGACAATTTCCATTTTTTTTAAAGTGATTTACCTACTTACTTAATTCTAGTAGGTACATATACAACCACATATTCAGCAGGGACCGTGAAACGGTCCGCCTAAGAATAACTTTATTACGGTGTGTTTCTAAATTCGATCCAGAATACTGGACAGTATGCTGGATCGAATTTAAAAACACATCCAAATTACGAATCCTAATAAATCTATGTCATTTTTGTCACAACTTTACAAAAAGTTTAGACTAAAAAAGTTAGTTTATAAAAATACTTAGTTTTGACCAAAGAGTTACACCCGTATTTATAGACCGAGATCAAAACAAGTATGAATAATAGATTGTGCCAATCGAAAATAAGACTTATTACATATAACTAGGGTCCAAATCCAATTGTAACAATTTCGGCTTGGACGTTAGACTATAATTATACAGGCTGGATATTTCCAGATGCATCACCCTGAAGACGCGATCTTTGGTTAATATTTTGTCTATTTTTTTTGCCGCCATTACACGCAAATAATGAGACTAGATAAATAATTATCGAATGTAATAGCCAGTAATAGGTCTAAATTGTTTTTTGAAAAGAGTAATTGCCGAGTTTATTGCCGGCTCTTCTCAGCCAAAGCAACCATCAGACCCGTGCATTAGAGTTTAGATATTCATATAATATTAAGAGTAAATATGAAACAACTAACAATTAAAAAAACTTTTAAATGAGCTCAATTTTATAAAAATATTTTGAGTTTGAGTTTCTATGAAAATGTTGAATTTTTATATCATTTTTCACAATAAAATAAATGACAAAATTATTATCATAAGTATCAATATGGAAGTAACCATTCCGCTAAAAACAATTTTAATATGTCAAAAATATATTATTTGACGTTACACAAATCCTTGTCGATGGTCTGTCAACAGAGAATACAAAACAGGCCAATATTTTCAATAGTTACATAATACCTTCTTATACACTCGACAAATAAAATTATATTAATATTTCAGTCTGTGGACGTGGACGCGTGGCAGTAACGTGTGGTCGCCCCACTCCGCGTGTCAAGTATCAAAACTTCGTGGCATATAGCTAGGGAAATCAAAAATCATCATCAACTACTCTATAGACTTTTTGGTGGGAACTTTCGAATACTAGTTTTCCACCCGCGGTTTCACCCGCGTTCCCGAGGGATCTTATCTTTTCCCGGGATAAAAAGTATCCTATGTTTTATTCTAGGATGTGATCTATCTGTGTGCCAAGTTTAATCAAAATCCGTTCAGCCGTTTTTGCGTTATTGAGCAACAAACATACAAACTTTCAATTGCTTGCAAACTAAGTAATTGCTTAGTGCATCAAATGATGCACGGTGGTAGGGTACTTTGTAGTACCCGACTGGCAGGCTACCACCCTCAAAAAATCTGCCGCCAAGCACTTATCGGTGTGTTCCAATAGCTGTACTTGAGAGCCAGTTCCCACCTACGCTTTGTGTGCTTACCATCTTCAGCCACATCATCACTTACCATGGTGAGATTGTGGTCAAACACAAGCTTATCCAGAATAAAATTATGCAAGGTATTGCAACTCTCAGACAATCAGTATATTTTCTTTAATTGTCAATAAAAAAAAAAAAAAAAAAAAAAAGTAGTCTTAATCGGCACTGCTTGTAAAGATATAAAGTGAAACACTTACCGAACGCTATAATCGTGAATTCTGAACACAGCATAATGTTCGTTTCTGAACAACGGGTAGAAATGATCTACCGTCTCTGACAGCAACGTGTGACACAGCCGCGGTCTATTCCGCGTCCAAGGTTTCTCCACGTCCCATATATCACCAAGAGAACACCCGTTACTGGAAGCATTGTACTTAGTATCACTAACGTAGATGAGAATGAGTGGAGGACCAAAAATGGATCCCTGTGGTACGCCCATTTTAATATCTTTAATATATAGCTGGACCGATTTGGATGACTTTTTTATGTTAAAACTGAACCCGGTAGGTGGTGCTGAAGTCGGGTTCTAGGCTTTTATCCTGAGAAAACTACAGCACCTTGGTGGGGTAGATGGTACTACTCGACTGGCTGACTATCACACGCATGTTGAAAATCTGTCACCAAGTTCCAGGAGTTGTATTTGGCAGGAAACCTTCTAGGCATTTAAAAAGCTAATGTCTAGGCGACGGTAGTCACTTACCATCAGCCTGTTCACATTTCAGACATAAAAAAATGAACCTAACCGTAAAATGCTCGTACCCAGGCTGTGAAACAAAAAGACGTCGCTACCATTTATCGATCGTTTTGTTTTAGCATACAATTTTTAAACATTTTAATAAAAAAAAACAATACGAGTATAATCAGATGGACCAAAAATATTTTTAAAAAGTAACCTTGCTGAGATTCTGGCCGGTTCTTCTCAGTTGTTTGACTTCTGAACCGGTGGTAACTATAACCTATAGCCTAAACTGAACAAATGGTTTTGACTTTTGGCTTTTTTTATGACCGATTGTCTGGCGGAAGATCTTCTCAATGGAGGAGTCTAGCACCTCGCTCCTCAATATAACTCACCTGCTGCGTCCGTAGCAATACTTTGTTTCCACGATGAGATATGAGGCTTTCAACTTAGTCAACTCCTCGTACAGTTCTGTCGATAAGAATCTGCCGTATGTCTTGTATACGGTATACGCGCGTTGCCTGTAAATACGATATTAGCTAGAATAGTCTTTCTAATATTATAAAGAGGAAAGATTTGTATCAAAAACTAGTGGGCCGATTTCAAAAATTCTTTCCCCATTTGAATGCTACATTATTCGAGATTAATATAGGATAGATTTTTATCTGAAATGGGTGAAACTGCGGAGGACAGCTAGTTAATTATAGAAACTTTGCCATCTCAAGGGATTTTAACTTATCCCGGCATAAAAATACCCTATGTTTTATTCCAGGATCTGATCTACCTGTCCAAATATACATACATATTCATTTATAAAAGAAAAGAAGAAAAGAAAATATATTTATTTTGAAAAAAGTACACACAACACCACAAACATACATAATAATATATATTTAACAAAAAACAATGTTATAAAGTTGGTGGTGTTGTGTGACATCAAAATTGGTCAGCGACTCAGTAAAACACTGTTACACATTTATGATATTTTTGTATTAGTTGGCCGATGATGGCCAGAATCAGATGGGCCTAAAAAAAATTTAACCTTGCTAAGTTTCTTGTCAGTTCTTCTCAGTTGAAGGCTGACCTCCGAACCGGTGGTAACTTCTGTAATTCGACCTTAATAAGTGCCTTTCTAGGGCCTAAACTGAATAAATGGTTTTGATTTTGACCTTGATACTGGCTCTGAGAGCTGTAGATCTCGCGAAAGTTCGTTCATTTTTCAAAGGCGATGATAGCTCAGTGGTAAGTGACTTCGAATACCGCGACGAAGGTCGTGGGTTCGAATCCTACAATGAGCTTGAGCTTTCGGTGAAGGAAAACATCGTGAGGAAACCATAGCACGGTGTAGCACCACCCTCAAGTTGAAAATCTGAAAATTTCATTTAATTTTCATACCTGGCCTCAAGATGTTCATAGTGGGGATGCGCCACGATGGGTCGCCGCGTCACCAACATGACTGTGGCCAGGATGGGCATCGAACCTGCGAACGCGCTGCCCATACTAGTCTCTCTCTTGATCCACATCATGAGCTGTTCTTGTGCTATATCTGAGAATTCACCTGGAAATTGTGATTAGAGTTAATAGTTGTTGAGCATAGTAGAGGCAGACCGAAGAAGGTATGGATGGAGTGCGTGAAGAATGATATGTTTACGACTAGTGATAGAGCGGAGTGGAAGAAAACATGTTGTGCCGACCATACCTAGCGTGGGATAAGGACAAGAAAAAACCGGTCAAGTGCGAGTCGGACTCGCGCACCGTTCCGTACAAATTTTGTAGCCTTTTTTAAAGTTATTTTATTCTGTTTTTAGTAATTGTTGTTATAGCGACAACAGAAATACATCATCTGTGAAAATGCCTGGTGTTGTCAGCCTGGTGACAGACAGACAGACGGACATTAGAGTCTTAGTAAAAGGGGTTCCGTTTTTACCGTTTGGGTACGGAACCCTACAAATCTGGGTATGAAAGGTATATTTTCAACTAATAAGTAATCGGATGTAAACTCGGTGAATCGGTGATTTACGTGGAATTCTCAACATGCACTCAATTTCTGACATTTAGACGTTGTCTAACTAAAGCACCTGCACCTGCATCCCCCTGGCGTAGTGTAAAATATTTGAAAATGTATCTAAATGTACTTATAAAAATGTAAGAAAGATCCACTGTTAAAAAAAAATTGCCTTGCTGAGTTTCTTGCCGGAGTCTTCTCAGTTTAAGTGTATTCCGAACCAGTGGTAGAGTCAATTGTAACGTTCATGAGTGCCTTACCAGGGCCTAAACTGAATAAATGAGTTTTGAGTTTGAGTTTGAAAAAGTATTATCCAATGGCGGTAGTTATTATTCCTACGTTTATGTGACACTAGCTGGCCCCCGCGTTACCGAGGGAATTAAAATAAAATATAGCCAATGTTACTCACTAATAATGTAGCTTTCTATAGGCAAAAGAATTTTTAAAATCGGTTAAGTATTTTTTGAGTTTATGACAAAAAAAACATATAAAAAACCAAATCTTTTCTCGTGTTTCCAAGGGAATCCTTAAAGGGTTGAAATTTCAATAATCCTGAATAAACAGTATTTCGCTATTATACAGGTTGTCCGGTAAGTAGTACTATAAACTTAAGGAGGAGATAAGTGGGCCGGCCACCTACCAAATATACAAGACCTTAGTAAGTGTCACTATTTCGAGATATTTAAAATCAGAAATTCAACAATCAATGTACAGGATATCCGGTAAGTACTGTCAAATATAAGGGGGAGATAGGTGGACGGGTCACCTACCAACATATACAAGACCTTAGTAAGTGTCACTTTTTCGAGATATTTAAAATCAGAAATTCAACAATCAATGTACAGGATATCCGGTAAGTACTGTCAAATATAAGGGGGAGATAGGTGGACGGGTCACCTACCAACATATACAAGACCTTAGTAAGTGTCACTATTTCGAGATATTTAAAATCAGAAATTCAACAATCAATGTACAGGATATCCGGTAAGTACTGTCAAATATAAGGGGGAGATAGGTGGACGGGTCACCTACCAACATATACAAGACCTTAGTAAGTGTCACTATTTCGAGATATTTAAAATCAGAAATTCAACAATCAATGTACAGGATATCCGGTAAGTACTGTCAAATATAAGGGGGAGATAGGTGGACGGGTCACCTACCAACATATACAAGACCTTAGTAAGTGTCACTATTTCGAGATATTTAAAATCAGAAATTCAACAATCAATGTACAGGATATCCGGTAAGTACTGTCAAATATAAGGGGGAGATAGGTGGACGGGTCACCTACCAACATATACAAGACCTTAGTAAGTGTCACTATTTCGAGATATTTAAAATCAGAAATTCAACAATCAATGTACAGGATATCCGGTAAGTACTGTCAAATATAAGGGGGAGATAGGTGGACGGGTCACCTACCAACATATACAAGACCTTAGTAAGTGTCACTATTTCGAGATATTTAAAATCAGAAATTCAACAATCAATGTACAGGATATCCGGTAAGTACTGTCAAATATAAGGGGGAGATAGGTGGACGGGTCACCTACCAACATATACAAGACCTTAGTAAGTGTCACTTTTTCGAGATATTTAAAATCAGAAATTCAACAATCAATGTACAGGATATCCGGTAAGTACTGTCAAATATAAGGGGGAGATAGGTGGACGGGTCACCTACCAACATATACAAGACCTTAGTAAGTGTCACTTTTTCGAGATATTTAAAATCAGAAATTCAACAATCAATGTACAGGATATCCGGTAAGTACTGTCAAATATAAGGGGGAGATAGGTGGACGGGTCACCTACCAACATATACAAGACCTTAGTAAGTGTCACTATTTCGAGATATTTAAAATCAGAAATTCAACAATCAATGTACAGGATATCCGGTAAGTACTGTCAAATATAAGGGGGAGATAGGTGGACGGGTCACCTACCAACATATACAAGACCTTAGTAAGTGTCACTATTTCGAGATATTTAAAATCAGAAATTCAACAATCAATGTACAGGATATCCGGTAAGTACTGTCAAATATAAGGGGGAGATAGGTGGACGGGTCACCTACCAAATATACAAGACCTTAGTAAGTGTCACTTTTTCGAGATATTTAAAATCAGAAATTCAACAATCAATGTACAGGATATCCGGTAAGTACTGTCAAATATAAGGGGGAGATAGGTGGACGGGTCACCTACCAACATATACAAGACCTTAGTAAGTGTCACTATTTCGAGATATTTAAAATCAGAAATTCAACAATCAATGTACAGGATATCCGGTAAGTACTGTCAAATATAAGGGGGAGATAGGTGGACGGGTCACCTACCAACATATACAAGACCTTAGTAAGTGTCACTATTTCGAGATATTTAAAATCAGAAATTCAACAATCAATGTACAGGATATCCGGTAAGTACTGTCAAATATAAGGGGGAGATAGGTGGACGGGTCACCTACCAAATATACAAGACCTTAGTAAGTGTCACTATTTCGAGATATTTAAAATCAGAAATTCAAAAATCAATAAACAGGGTGTCGGGTAAGTAGTGTAAAACTTAATTGGGAGATAAGTGGGCGGGTCACCTACCAAATATACAAGACCTTAGTAAGTGTCACTATTTCGAAATATTTAATATCGAAAATTCTAAAATCAATATACAAGAAACGGAAATATCTCGAAAATGGTGCCAGTTATTTTCGATATCGTTTTTGTATATCTGTGACCCACTTATCTCCCCTCCCTGTCGTACTACTTACCGGACATCCTGTATATATAAACCAGTGTTTTTTTAATTTTCATTCGTGGTGTTCAGTTACAAGTGAAAGAAAGAAAAGAAAGAAAATAAATTTATTTGTGGCAAAAAAAAAAATACAAAATTTGATATGATACAAAACAAAATAAAAACTAATTAAAAAAAAACGATAAGAGTAAAAATAAAAAAAAAAGATTATATTGCCACAAAACGGTCCCAGCTCAACAAGTGACTTACCTATATGCGACATTTCATGCTTCATGTTGTCAACCAAGTCTTGCACTAGCGGCGTCATACTTATAAACAAGAAACAGGGTATATACTTCATGTACCACTTAGGAAGCCTAAAAATACATAATTTTATTATTCTGGATAAGCTTGAGTTTGACCACAATCTCACCATGGTAAGTGATGTGGCCGAAGGTGGTAAGCAGACAAAACCTAGATGGAAACTAGCTCTCAAGTGCAGCTGTCGGAACACACCGATAGGTTAGATTTTCAACTTGTGTGTGGTAGCCAGCCAGTCGAGAACTACAAAGTACCCTACCACCGTGCTGTGGTTTCCTCACGATTTCCTTTACCGAAAGCTCAAGGTCATTGTAGGATTCGAAGCCACGACCTTAGCTGCGGTATCTAACGTAATGTATGTCAGAAGTCTGACTAAAATGCAGGTAATCATCACCTGATGGTAAGTGACTACCGTCGCCTATAGACATTAGCAATACCAGGTGGATTGACAATTGCTTTTTACAATGCCTTAAAGGCAACTGGCTCTCAAATGCAACTGCCGAAACACCGATAGGTGCTTGAGCGTACGTAAACAATAGTCTCCAATGAAGTGAAGCAACGAGCATGTTATGTGCGTGACCTGAACGTACGTTAACCCGCGTCACTCGCGTCGCACAGGATCACGATCGGCTTCCTTTACAGTGCTTCACTTTAAGTGCTCGGGGCTCTGTCAACATTATTTATTTGGTCTAAGCATTTAGGTAACATAATAATATTACTTACATATAATATTTAGAATTCATCATAAGCGATGACACTACACACATTTGCGTGACAAACAACATCTTTAATCTCATAAACAACGCCGCCATGACACCATAGACAACCATTTGCGAGATATTATAAAAAATAGCCGGCTCCATTTTCAGATGCTTCAAAAAATAAACGACCTTGTCTTTTGTCTTCTCCTTTTTTGAATCATTATCTAACTCCAACTCATTCTCTTCTGGATCTCTTTTATTTTTCACTTTGGTATCTGTGTTGTTTTCTATGCCGCTGTCATCGTCGTCTTGGATTGGGCATTCCTTTTCTATCGTTTTGGGTTTATTTTCCGACTCTTTCATGCGTCGGTACTCCCGAATCGCGTTGCATAGCCAGTGGTTACATACATTTAGAATGCTCAACACGACGTAGGGTATTAAAAAAGAATGGAACAGCTTTCTAATAGTGGTCAAAGGTAAAAAATCAAAAACGTCTGAACATGTGTACAATAAAGTGTGGAATGATTTAAAATCAGTGAATTTGGAATATAATAAGTCCCAAATGTGCGTATCCTCTTCAACTTGAAAAAAATCACTGATAAGTTTCTTTAAGTAAAATGATGTGCAAATTACAATTGCGATTCTAAGGGCTACCAACCAAGATTCTACGAACAAGTCCAATCGATTTCGAACTTTGATGCGTAGACTACTGAAGAACAAGCTGTAAGCGGATACCACGAGGAAAAGCGACGCGTATAAGGACGATTTTAGCATGTCATTGCCTTGTAACAGCAGAATAGCCATATGTAGGCCGCAGAAGTGAGAGTGAAGGAAGATGCAAAGGGATTTGAGGTCTATTATTTTGAGTTGTTCCATGATGAAGAAAATTGCAATTTGAGTTAAGAAGATAAATTGTGTGAACTGCCAGAACAGAAGACATAGACAGTTCAGGATCAGAATGGAGACCTGAAACGAATTTTTTTTTATCTCGATAAGCTTGTGTTTGACGACAATCTTACCATGTTAAGTAATGATGTGGCCGAAGGTGGTAAGCACCCAACGCCTAGATGGGAACTGGCTCTCAAGTGCAGTGGTCGGAACACAACGATAGGTGCTTGGCGAGAGATTTTCAACATGAGGGTGGTAGCCAGCCAGTCGGGTCATACAAAGCCACCGGGCTATGGTTTCCTCACGATGTTTTCTTCACCGAAAGCTCAAGCTCATAAACACCACGACCTTCGCCGCGGTATTCGACGTCACTAGCATTGAGCTATCTTTTAATGCTATTGTTACCACCAAATCCAAAGAGATTTTCAAATTGAGGTTAGAAGCCAGTCAGTCGGGTACTACAAAGTATTCTACCATCGTGCTGTGGTTACCTCACAATGTTTTTCTTCACCGAAATCTCATTGTAGGATTCGAAACCACGACCTTCGCCGCGGTATCCGACGTCACCACACTCCAGGTCCGCAGTACCTGCAACTGTATAGTGGTCCTCCTATTCCTATCCCTGAGCTGCATGGTCAGGAGCCAAGTCTGCAGCAGCAGCAGTGGGGCCGCCATGTTTTCCCGCTCGTTCGGCGCCCACTGAACTCGGGTGCACTCGGCATGGTTCGCGAAATACGAAAGCACTGCTATGATTCCGCCTAGGATACTTTCACTGTAACCAACGAAAACTTCTGAATGTCAATCTTAATGGAGTTTCCTTCGAAAGATTCGAGTTCGTTTAAAGCCCCCCCATTTTACTACCCATCTTTTCAAGATGGGTAGTAAAATCGAACGTTAACAAAAAGCGTTTTTATCCCACTTATATCATAAATGTGAAAGTTTGGATGAATGGATGTTTGTTACTGTTTCACGCAAAAATGGCAGAACGGATTTTGATGAAACTTGGCACACAGGTAGATCATATCCTGGAATTACACATAAGATACCTTTTATAACGGGAAAGGATAAAATCCCAACGCGGGTGAATAGATTATAAATGTGAAAGTTTGGACCGATTTGAAAAATTCTTTCACCATTAGAAAGCTACATTATCCCTGATGACCATAGGCTATATTTTGTGCCGGGAAAAGATAAGATCCTACGGGAACGCGGGTGAAACCGCGGGGGACAATTAGTCTATTATAAGAAGATTATGTAGTATATCAGTCATCTGGTTTCCATAGTACAAGGTCTGCTTAGTTTGGGATCAGATAGCCGTGTGTGAAAAATTTCCCAGGATATTTAACTTCGATCTATTACTGTAGACTGAGACAATGCGGACTTGTTATTGGACAAGTACCGCACACGCCTGATAGAACAAATACTTAGATATTGCTGAATATCAATTAGATAGATTGCAATACATAATACATAAAAAAAAAAGGATATTTAACTTAACCTACATATTTCATATGGCATTAAATCTCAACGCATCCAATATATTCACTTACCTCAAAGCGGCGGCATTCAAGAACAAAGCAGAAACGGTCAACCCTGCAAGCCACCATATAGACTCCAGGTAGAAGAAGATGGGCTGACCAAGTCCTAAGCAGCTCTCCACCGATGGCAGTTCTCGGCCACGGCTTACCCTGAAACATTCTCGGTAGTCCGTCGTGTTGATCCAGGGCTCCAGGTACCGGTAGAGGGCGCCAATTATAACCTAAAAAGGTTTAACATTTCATTTAATCTTACTTAAATAGACAGTACCTGGGTGACCGAGCTTTGCTCGTTTTTTTTTTGGTAAAATATTAATAGTTTTTCTCACAAAAGAAGGAACTTGAAAAAAAATCATTATGTATTCTCGATCCGGGGTCTTCTGATTTCGCGTCCGCTCCATTTCCCCCTGAGTTATTATAAACTGTCAGTTTGTAGCGAAATTTACCTTCGTATTCTAAGGGAGCGTTCAAGTATTACGTAACGCAATTTTTGGAGATTTTTGACCCCCCCTCCCCCCATGTAACGCGCCGTCACGATTTTCTGTACCCCCCCACCCCCTAGTAAAACGTTACGTAACCATCAAGTGAGCATTTTGACCTAAAAGTCACAATTATGTGGCGTAAAGTACCGAAAATGTTAAAATAAAGTGTTACGTAACGCGTAGTTCAAACCCCCCTCCCGCCCCTGTAACGCATCGTAACGTTTTACAAGACCCCCCCCGTCCCCAAAATTCGTTACGTAATACTTGAACGCTCCCTAATGATATTGCAGCAGTTTTTCATTGACTGAAAACACGGATGAAACGACGTTTTCTAGAAATGAAACCTAGCTAGATCGATTTTTCGCCCCCGGAACCCCTTGCATACGTTGCAGCCGTTTCTGAGATTCAGATTATATACATATATACAAGAATTACTCGTTTAAAGGTATAAGATGAAAGTTTGCTCTATCACACAATAACTACTGATGATTTTGATGAAACTTGGCACATAGGTTGATCATATCCTGGATACTTTTTATCCGGGAAAAGATAGGATCCCACAAGAATGCCGATGTTACCGCGTCAGAGAGATATTGTTGGCCACAACATCACTCATGGTTTTATGTTTAAGGCCATGATAGCTCAGTGGTGGTGTCGTTGGATAACACAGCTAATGTCGTGGATTCGAATCCTACAATGAGCTATCGTGAGGAAACCACAGCACGGTGGTAGTGTACTTTGTAGTATCCGATTGGCTAGCTACCACCCTCAAGTTGATAAGCTGTCGCTAAGCACCCATTAGTGTGTTCTGATAGCTGCACTTGAAAACCAGTTTCCTTCTAAGCTCAGCATGGCCACATCATCATTTACCATGGTGAGATTCTGGTTATGATAGAAAAAAGATGTAATTACTCACCTCAGGATGAATATTAAATCTATTAAATGCGTTCACTTCCTTTGGATGCTCCACCAATTTATCGTACATCAACTTTGATATACCAGCAAAGAACGGCTTCTCCTCCACAACGGTTTTGTAATACGAGTAATAGAACCCCATCTCCGTACGAAAAGAAATTTCACGTTCCATTTCAGACAGGTATGTGAAGCTCCGGTCATTTTCAAAGAGGCGGGATACATATTTATAATGTAAGTAACCAACTAAAGTCGCTGAAAATAATTTAGATACTGTTGTTCTTATTAATTGTAAAGGAGTGGACAGCGGTTGTAAATTAGAAAGATATACTGGGAAGGAATAAATGCCAATATTACAAACAATAGGAACAATGGAAAAAGAGTAGGTACACATTTCTTCGACCACAAATGATTGGGAATATGGCAAGTAGATGATTCTATTCATGCACAGGATATCAAAACCATTATTTTGACTAACCTGTCTGCGAATAGACCCGTTTTATTTTACTACAAATAAGAATTTAGTTTGCCAGTTAAAAAAATATGATTATGATGCTTGTAAAAGCGAGATTTCTATGTGCATAAATTTTTAAGATGTTTTTTAGTTTGGACAAATTTGGCAAAAAGATGCAGGGATATAAACATGGCCACCATAAGAGTCTTCACATATTTGTATTTTTTTTTTGTAACAATATTGACTTGAAATTATGTGTTTGGTCACCTTGATGAGATCTATATTGTGAAAGATGACATTTAACTATTGAGTTAACGTAACATCTCGAATGTTAAATGCAATTTGGCCTTGAGAAGTTCAGAATTTTAATGATATTTCATTTCAACACATTTCTTTATGGCCTTAAAATATTTTTTATATTGTTACACCATAACTAATAGGAAATTATAGTCGGCCTGAGATTAGAGACATTAAAATCAACATAAAAAAGATAGGAATTCTGTATTATTTACTTACCGATTAGAATAATGACTACGAAAGTAATGAACTTTTTCACCGGAAATTGTTTCGGTTTTGTCTCGCTTTTTGTATCTATAGCATTATTTGTAGTTTCCTCCATATCTGCGACACTTTTCACATGTCTTTATCACAATTTTTATTGCAATTTGTTAAAAACGTTTGATGATAGACACGGATAATAAATACCTACCATAAATACAAGCACAAAAAATAATATATTACATACTCTTTGAAAAAATGACGGACTGAACAGCTGACTTTGACATGAGACATGATAGTTATTTGTTTTCCTCTGTTTCGCCTTTTTTAAGGTAGGCATAAGTTTTTGCCCATACAGCCTCATCATTCATACATTCTAGTCTGAATAAATAAATAAGCCAACCTATAATTGCTTCAAAGTTTTCATTTAATAAAAGAGACGGACGGACATGACCAAACTAAAAGGGTTCCATTTATAACTCCGGTATTCAATGAATGAATTAGTGTACCTAAACTGTTTTTAAACATACCTACTTCTAGTATTTTACGCATCAACATCAAATATACAGAGTATTATGTGATATAGTAAAATCTAATACAAGTTTAACAACAGCATGGCAGCATACTGGCCTAATTTATTAATTACACTGCCCAAAAATCTTAGTTGTCGTTGTCACCATATAGAATACTGGATATTTTTTAACTGTTTTTTGTATCATAATTTACCTGCTGCATTCCCAAGGGCTCGTGTTTTCCCAGGAGATAAAGTGATATAAGTACATATTTTATTATCTCTGTGTCAAGAATCAAGATTCATCATTCATTCAAGATAATCTGATGAGCCATTTCGGAGCTAAGTGATTACAAACATACACACACATTAACTTTCAGGTGTATTCGTTTTAGATTATAGTATAATTAATAAAATAAATAAATAAATATCCTGGTATGTTTTTCACATAATATTATTATGCTACTTTTTTTAAATAGATAATTACACCCAGACTCAGGATAAACAGACATGTTCATACACACAAATGTCTGTCCTGGATGGATGAGAATCGAACCCACGACCTGTGGAATAAGAATGATGGTTTGAATTGAACGATCTTGGCAAAAATTAAGGCCATTTGTAATGAATTTTTATTTTATGTAAAAACCAACGTAAGTACCTATCCCACTAATATTATAAATGTGAAAGTTGGGATGGATGGATGTATGTTTGTTACTCATTTACGCTAGAACGGCTAAACGGATCTGGTTGAAATTTGACATAGATATAGATTATAGTCTGGAATAGCATATAGGCTACTTTTTATCGCGGGAAAGGATAAGATCCCTAGGGAACGCGAGTGAAACCGCAGGGTACAGCTAGTATTTCTATACGTAACCTTTTGAAGGTAAAATGGGGAGCATTAGAATTAGAATTAAAGGTTATTTCTGTGTAGCTTTCTATCATAGTATTAATTTATAGTAGGTACCTAAAGTATTTATTAAATAAAAAAATAATAATATTGCAACTAAAAGCATTACAATAAAACCATTTTTATAACTGCTCATGTTTAAACAGTTTAATCTCTTGGCACATTACAACAACACCTTTGTTCATTAAATTTATAAAAAAAAGAATAATAAAAATGTCGTGGAACGGAGATCGCACTTTACTTATACATAATCGTGAGGCATTTACTTTATCACACACAGCCAAATGAGTAAAAAAAAATACTTGATATACAATTTGATTTGTACAAAAGGGATTCACATAATTCATTATTATAGGATATTATTTTAAAATAAATTTACACCCAGCCAGAACAAAATGTATGTATAAAATAATTTTTCGTGTTAAACATTTAAACTTATACAAAACAAAGCACAACCATTTAACTATTTACACAGTATAAAGATATACTATTTATTTGTTCTAACGATATCTAAAAAATTGTAACAAATAGGAGACCGTTATAAAAAATGTACCTAAGGTGTAAAAAAGTTGTTAAAACAAAACACCTCTTCTGACATTTACGTAAAAGATTTAAGAAGTTTTGGTAACTCTTTTAGAGTTCACTATGGCACGGTCGTAGTTCATCTTCCGGTGTGTTCCGACTTCCAGCAGTGGCACTTGAGAGCTAGTTTCCTTCTAGGTTTGTGTGGGCTTATTGCCTTCGACGACATCATCACGTTTCATGATCGAAAATAACCCAAATAAAAAATGAAGACACTGTTTTTTTCTGAGCTAATGACGTCATAGTAAATGTCTGTTATCAGTTGTCAAACGTGGGCTATTTAGACACTTTAAATTGAACGCATACCTACATCAAGGGAAGAATTTAAAGTTTACACATAAAATGCTATTTTGTAACTAAAACAAACTTCATCCAGTCATTGTCAAATAATATGGCGTGAAAATTTAAAATAGCGTTTTAGTTAAATCTACGTAATTTTTTATGGGGGTATTGATAAAATTGTAAGTCTTCTTCACATTGATATCTAGTAACTAAAGATAAACAATCCCAAACAAAAGTTATCTCAAAACTCAAAACTGTCTCAAATTGTGTTGGGTAACACTAGTTATTTTATTAAATTGTATTCACAAAGCTATGTACAAAACGCAATAAAATTTTACGACGCATACCTGCCAGCCAAAATATATTAAACGAGCACTGAGGCATGTTTACCGTCGGAGCGTTCCAATGCTACTAGATAAAAAGAGTACCCAAATGTTCGAGTGGGCACTCATTCGGTAAGGTCATTTTTTGTCGCTGATTGTGTATCATAGTTATTAAATATCAAAGCTTTTTCACTACTTTTTTTAACTACGTAGCAAGTACAGGCACGTTAGTAAAGTAAGTCATCTATATAAGATACTCAATGGAAAATGCAATCTTAAATTCAGAAATTTGATATCATCTAAAGTTCTTGTAAAGTTCTAAGTTCGTGTAGAGAGAACTTATCGCCTCTACAGGAACTCTTTGATGAAATGTTCATGCTTTAATATTTGAGTGAAAGTTGTGTAAACGAATGCGTTGCAAGCAGTCCCGTTCGTTGCAGCTGTAGACACGATACCGCGGAGGTAGTAGCGTATCGTGCCTCGATCAGATTCAGGGTAGGCAAGTCCGCCACCGCTGTCGCCTTTACATAGAGCGGTACCTGTGGATATTGGTTAAATATTTTAATATTGCAACACTTGTACAAAGATACCAACTAAATTAATCGTAGTAATAAATATTTTTAATAGAAATCTGTTTCGTATTCTTTCCAGGAAACCCTTTCATTTGATATCCATGTCATGGGAGTGCGTGCACAAAAAATCACTAGTCCGCCATCTTGGGCCGTCCGCCATATTGAATTTAGAATGACGTCACTTGTCATCCAACTAAACGTGTTTGCAAAATTTTATCTCAATCGGTTGAGGATAACTGTTTTAAAATTCAGTTGCAAGATTTGACCTGAACATAAGTCCTACATCCAAACATTGCAAGTTAAATAAAAGAAAATAAATTGTACATTTGCTTGTGTATTTTGTACATTTGTTGTAAATAAATTTATATTAATATGAAAGAAAAAAAAAAAAAAAAAGCTTGTAATGAAAAAATCATAATCTCTGTAGATAGGTACTCATGGCATCTTTGTACACAAAAAAGATGATGACGAAGGAAGGAGAGGAAAGGCGTGAAAGTTTGCAATTGACACTTTGCTTTTTTTAAACTGTTAGGCAAAGGTCTTCCTTGTCTGTGATATGAAGAAGCTACTAGTATAACGCTGTAAGCTTATCGTTTCATCTCTCTATAATTCTATATGCATGAAATATTACCATTTTGATATCCAGCACAGATCTTGTCACTTGTGATGTATTCTCTAAACTCAGGCGGTACTTTGTTTATACATTCTACAACGTTGACATTTGGCAAATTTACAGTCAGCAGGACGGGCGATGATTTACCGGTGCCTGTTACACCCCAGCCGGCAACCTGAAGTATAAATAATAAATGTATATTTTTTTAACATAAATCTCGATAATTAGCAATTTTGTTATCAAATTTTATAATTTGACATGTAAAGATTAGGCATCATAACACGTTTACCGTTTCTTACAATTAAGAGGTATTTTTAAAATAACACACCACTCACTCACTCTCAAGTGCAACTGCCAGAACACACCAATAGGTGCTTGGCGCATCTCACTCACTCATACACATACAAAGTCACACTCACACACACACATTAGACACGTAAGAGCTCGTACACACGAGCAGTATGTTGCCGACTGCAGCCGCCAACACGCGCCGACAACAGCCGACAGCAACCGACTGCTGCCGACAGCACCTGTCGACGCGTCGACTGCAGTCGGTAGCATGCTGCTCGTGTGTACGAGCTCTTACTTTAATTTGATTTAAACAACCCGCAGTAATCGTTTGCACAACTTTGGGACAACTTCTCTATTATCTTTCTCTTTTTCGCAATTGATGGGTATTTGCTTCAAGCAGGTATGGAGAGTAACCTATCCAGGTAGTAAACATAATTCTTGGACAATACAAACATACAACAATACTAACCTTCCCTTGCTTGCCAGCCTCCAGCTGTGTTCTGTCGAAGATAACGTCGAAGTCTATGCACACGGGCCTCACGTACGTTCTGTACTCGAAGGGGGTAGTCAGTATCACGAGCGCTATGTCGTCCTGGTAGTTAGCCGCGTTGCCTTGGAAACGAGCGGGAAGTACTATGCCTTTGACCTGAGAAAAGGAATGAAGAAGCGTAAAATACATACGGACTTTTTCTCGTAAATTTTGGATTTTATATTGATTAATATTTGTGGTGTTCTCAAATGCTCCAGTGAAGTGAAATGAAGCGTGTATCGTGACTTTTCAGGTTGTCTCAAAAAGTCTGTGATAAGTTTTAGTGGAACCACCACCACCAAATAGGAATGTTGAGTGACATATCAATTCATTTACTTTTTAGGGTTCCGTACCCAAAGGGTAAAAACGGGACCCTATTACTAAGACTTCGCTGTCTGTCCGTCTATAATCCGTCCGTCCAAATACTAAAAACAAAATAAAATACATATTTAAGGGGGGCTCCCATACAACAAACGCAATTTTTTTGTCCTTTTTTGCTCGGTATCAATCGATGGCAACAGGTAGACACTTGAAATATTCACAAAATACTCAGTTGTATTTTTACTTTAATAATAAAATTAAAATAAAATAAATATTTAAGGGGGGGCTCTCATACAACAAACGTGATTTTTTTGCCTTTTTTACGGAACCCTTCGTGCGCGAGTCCGACTCGCACTTGGCCGGTTTTAAAATGATAAAATCTTATTTGCTTAAATATATACAATAAGCTAAAGAAGGAAATGTTATTCTTATTAAACCTAGGTAGCATCGCATATTCATGTAATACTTACTATGTCTGTATATAAAAGTAGTGGATAACCATTTTGGCTTCCTATTATGTTAATTAGATATTATGTACTGCAGAATATTAGAGAGCTGTTGTTATCCTTAATAAAATAAAATAAATAAATAAATGTCAAAACGATATCTTACATGGACTTTTGTATGAAATACTGGCTTGTGACGTCATAAATGTACACCATCAAAATCAGATATGATTTGATGAAATTTTAAACTAAATAACCTTTGTTTGAAATGATGGTATTATTATGGTACTCACGTTTGACTTCTGAACATCCACATCCATGGGGTCGTTCCATGGTCGGTACAGCTTGCCGGCTGCCACTGCGTAGTTCGCGGCCGGTAGCTGCTTCTCCACGTCGCTCCAGAAGCAATGAGCGGCTGGTAACCATAGCAATATACATGACATGGAAATGAATCATTTGAAGAATTTAAACTAATTTTGAATATTAGCTTTCCATATTCTCTGTCAAAAATAAAAAATACAAGTGAAAGAATTACTTCGATACGTCAATTAGTTTCCGATTTATAGAAGTAAACGTGCGATGCGGACTCGTACTCGATTTGACGTAGATACTCATGTGACGGTGTGACGTCATCTTGTAAAACTCGCTCATAGCGGAGCGTTGCAAATTGACGTCACATGCGGTCACGTGACTGTTAGCGGGACTCGATTTTATCGTATGTTTAAATCCCTGTAAAATCAAAACTAATAGGTATTTTTGACTACAACAAAAATTTGTGTATTTGTATACTTATAAGCTTTACTGTAACAAACTTTCAACCGATTTGGCATACCTATTAACATTCTTCATTGCACTCTAGGTAGAGGTGGCATAAAGGGACACGTATACACTGTCTTATTCTTAAAATCAAACCAAGAATTATGTATACTAGCTGGATAGGACGCTCTCCATACCTATCAATTGGGAAAAGAGTAAGATAACAACTACATTGGGACAACTTCTCTTTCTTTCATTTAGGGTAACCTTACTGAAAGAGAGTTGTCCCAATGTAGCTTCAGACAGTCTCTGTGCCATTTCTCAGCCATTTTTAAAATATAAAGTTGTGTAGGTAACCTATCTACACCGATGGCGATGATAGCTCAGTGGTAGTGACGTCGGATAACGCGGCGAAGGTCGTAGGTTCGAATCCTACAATGATCTTGAACTTTCGGTGAAGGAAAATATCGTGAAGAAACCATAACACGGTGGGAGGGTACTTTGTAGTACCCGACTGGCTGGCTAATCACCCTCTAGTTGAAAATCTGTCGCCAAGCACCTTTCGGTGTATTCCGCTGCACTTGAGAGCCAGTTCCCATCTAGGCTTTGGGTGCTCACCACCTTCGGCCACATCATCACTTACCACGGTGAGATTGTGGTGAAACACAAGCTTATCCAGAATAAAAAGAAAATCTATATATACAAAATATTATAAAGAGGAAAGATTTGATTGTTTGTTCGCATTGAATAGGCTCTGAAACTACTGGACCGATTGGAAAAATTCTTTCACCATTACAAAGCTACATTATTCCTGGAGAACGTAGGCTATATTTTGTCCGGGGAAAAGATAAGATCCCACGGGAACCGCGGGGAACAGCACACTTATAATTATCATTTTTGGCAGTACTAAATACCTGATATGACGACGTCATTTCTGATGAGGGACCCCCCACATATTTGCATGTACGGAGTGGTTGTTGTCCTATAAATCCCGACGTGCCAGGGTAGCTCGCCTTTCCTAGCCGGCCACCCATCGATCACCAGCTGATCACCGCTTGGAGTTATTCTACCACATTCTGTTGACAATATGATATTCACAAGTTTAGGTCATGGGCTTTTTTTGGAAATACGTCCTTTATGGGGCGTTCTGGAGCCGGCAAAAACGTCCGTAACGTTAAGTAAGATTATGTGACGTATAAAGCGCAGACTGCACGGACTTTCGACGACAGAAAGGGGTCGTGGGTTCGATTCCCATCCAGGACAGACATGTGTGTATGAAGATGTCTGTTTGTCCTGTGGTGACGGGTGTAGATAATTATCTATTTAAGTATGTTAAAAAAAACATATATGAGTAAACTCCAGTCACGCGTCGCAGCTGACACGCACAATTTTTATTATATTTGTCACAGCGCCATCTACACCATAATATAAGAACATCTTCGTACAAACATATCTTGTTAGTTTAAGTGAATACGTAGATGTCTCTGTCAGTATTTAGTGAATATAGATGGAATGAAAAATATTTTTGGATTTATGTGGATTTGATTGAACGTATGTCCGCTAGATACTTCAGTTAAGGTGATACGTAAAAAATGTAAAAAAGCTTGGTGGCAGGCCGACTGGGCGAAGCTACGAAGGTGACAGAGTTATTTACTTCCATATGCGAAGAAAGAGAGCGCAACAATGCGCTCGCTCCCAAAATAAAACAACGTAAGCGCCAAACCAAATAAAAATTCATTACGCTATTTATCAAAAAGATTTGCGACCAGAATTTTCAAATATTTCGTTATGATTTAAGAATAAAATGCAAAAATAAAAGAAAGAAGAGGTCTTTTCGGAATTAAATTCTATCGAGGCAATATAATCCAATCGTGTTTTCACGTCTACCAGAACATTAATCAAATAGTCAATAAGCATATTATCCAAAAAAATATCTAATAATTATGCCATAGTGAAATAAAACTATTTCAAAAAGCTCAATTATTTTTTTGGTGTCGCCTTAAGTATCTATATATCTTTATACTGTGATCTAGCCGACCGGCAAGATGGCGCCGCAAGTGTGACTGAGGCTTACTGCACGTGTCTCACTCGCACTCACGCGGTGTACGAGATTATCTTTGTAGGATAATATAACGTAGGTATTTTAGCGCTTATATTGGAGTGATATATCTGTTGCGTACTATAAATTATCTAATCTGTGACTAAATACCATAGAATTTTCAAATACTGCATTAATTACACTAGACTAGGTCAAAGTTTTTGTAGTTCCAAGATTGTAGGATGGCAGTAAAAAAAAAATCGTATTTTTTAAATATCATGTTAATAAGATGGTGGAAACAAGGTGAAATAATAAAATAAAAATAAAAAATAATTTATTTAAAAAAAATGTTTAACAATAACCATCCTGTTAACATTTAAGAAATTAGGAACATTATTTAATTTGGGTATCATCTTATAATGATTAAAGAAAACAAATTGGCAAAGTAACTTCAGTAAAAAAAAAAATAATACTTTATTCTCGCTTAAACCTAATAAATACATAATTATTATTATACTGGGTCATTCTTTACATTAAACGGCCATGAGAAACCTTACAAATCAGTTTCTATGAAAACCAGATCACTGATAAATACCTATTATATTCTATTTAAAAAGAAGTCTTGTAACATAAATATTCATCTGTACCATATTCAAGCAAATAAATGTATTTGTATTTGTAATAAATTAATAATTAACGATATTAAGAAAAAAGTCGCTGTAGATACCTAAGATAAATACATACTTTTTAAACGACTTCAAAAAAGGAGGAAGTTATATGTTCGACTGTACCTATGTATTTTATTTTTAATTGTTACTATTAATAGTATCAAAACACTTTTGTGTTGTTTTGTTTTCGTATTTATTATTTGGAAAGGTATCACTACATAACGTTGGATTTTTAATTAGCTGGAGTTATTTGTATATGTAATAAAATAATGAAAAATTTCTAAAATAATGAATGAGATATTACGTGTAATCGCTGACTAGATTGACTTTTATTGATAACTAGCTGTCCCCCACGGTTTCACCCGTGTTCCCGTGGGATCTTATGTTTTCCCGGGACACAATATAGCCTATGTTCATCAGGGATAATGTAGCTTTCTAATGGTGAAAGAATTTTTCAAATCGGTCCAGTAGTTTCAGAGTCTATTCAATGCAAACAAACAATCATATCTTTCCTTTTTTTTTAAATATTAGTTTAGTAAAGTGATATGGTCCAAACCATTAAACAGTACCTATTATAACTGTCAGTTTACTACAGGTAATTAAAAATCCGATTTTAGTAGCTATCTGTCAACCTCTCTGAAATGGACAACAGCTGCAAGAAAGTCAATCTTATAGAATTCTACATCTCGCTATTAAAGATCCCAGCGATCTGCATATTATACCTACAATGTTTCTATAGTTAAATTCTATTCGGGTAATGGCCGCCGAGGCTGCCATATTTTATTCCGTAAAAAACATACTAGAGTTAATCTATGGTCGTCTTAAATTGACGCCTTTGATTAGGCTTAATACTCAAAGATTGACGCAATACACCGTAGAGCTTTTAATCTATAGATATAGGTGTATTGTTGATCGAAGTTTTAATCAATCTATAATGAAAATGTCCATGCAGTTTCTCCGAGAATAAACTTCAAAGTTATATATTAAGTTAGTTAACCCCTATAATATGTGCGAGGAGGGCGGTGGCTGCCACACGCGTCTTACTTGTGAACAGGTGCTGCTTGTGGGGGCTGGTCTGCTTGAGTTTGTTGTTGTCGGTCATAATTAATTAAATTCTATAGATTACTATTTTTGCCGCCATAACACGCAAATATTGTCAGTGAGACTAGATAAATAATTATTGAATGTAATAGGTGTAAGTTGTTTTTGAAAAGAGTAATTGCTGAGTTTATTGCCGGCTCTTCTCAGCGAAAGCAACCTTCCGAACCGAGCATTTAGAGTCTGACTATTCATAAGTGCCTATGAAGGCCTATTTGGATAAATAAACAATTTCATTTCATTTCAAAGAAGCAAACTTATCCTATTAGTCTCTCATGCTAAAGATGCCTTATATGTAGGTATAATATAATTAAATAAATATTGAGTACACAAGTAGTCGTGGCATTAACAATAATTAAAAAAATAGCGCTCAACGGTTCCGGAATGAATCATTAAATTAATTAAATTACTTATATTTATCAAAGAATAATACTTTTTATGTCAGTGGTTTAGTAGATAATACGTTAGTGCTCTCACACTTCTTTTGTCACGTTGCGGGTGTCACACTTCTGATGAGTTCTGCCACCAGTGACACCAGTGTGGGCAACGCAGTAAACGCTGGAATGTGACCGTTAGCTCGATGCCTTCCGTGGGCGAGCATCATAAAAAATGACTAGATAATATATCCCAGAAATAAATATAAAATTTATTTAAACTAATATTACAAAGAGATTTTTTTATTTATACGCTAACACAGTGGGTTAATAATTTACTGGAATCATTTATTTCTGTAGTTTTATGGCCTTATTCATAATAAAATCGACGATGTTTAGCAACTGACTAGCAGATTCTTAATTCAATTTTTTTATAAAGAATTTGCCATTAGTCTCAACTGCCTGGCTACCACACTCAAGTTGATAATCTCTGGCTACCACAGTACCACACTCAAGTTGATAATCTCTGGTTACCACAGTACCACACTCAAGTTGATAATCTCTGGTTACCACAGTACCACACTCAAGTTGATAATCTCTGGCTACCACAGTACCACAATTAAGTTGATAATCTCTGGCTACCACAGTACCACACTCAAGTTGATAATCTCTGGCTACCACAGTACCACACTCAAGTTGATAATCTCTGGTTACCACAGTACCACACTCAAGTTGATAATCTCTGGTTACCACAGTACCACACTCAAGTTGATAATCTCTGGCTACCACAGTACCACAATTAAGTTGATAATCTCTGGCTGCCACAGTGCCACACTCAAGTTGATAATCTATCGCCAAGCATTCCAGCAGTTGCATTTGAGAGCGAGTTTCCTAGGCATTGTAAAAATGTTGACAATACATTGGTAATTTCCATTGTATTGCTGACTAATAGGTGACGGTAGTCACTATCAGGTGGTGATTTTAACTAAAAATAATTAGATTCTTAGGTATAATAGATAAAGGATGTCAAATAAATTATGATATTGAATGCGGTGTCTTTGGTAGATGGTTAGGTTATTATTATTTTTTCTTTGCTGGCAATCGTCCTTTAGGATATCTCTGTCAATGTCAAGTTATTATTATATTTTATGTTATAGTCTCGTTATATTACATTCACAGTATAATCGTCCGTACAAGTGAGGTCAGGTTTTAGTGAAATACGTGGCCGTTCCACTAAAATATAGTATGCGACTGAAAGCCTTTGTATCTATGGTCATGAATAAAAAATACTTAAACGACCACGTTTATATCCCTACTAATAATAATACTGCAAAGTTACTGTGTAGTTTCACTGTTTGTAAATGGCTCAAGAAGCATGTGATAAAATAACCTAAAAAATAAATTACGTATATTAAATGGAATCTTAAAATTACAAGCTATAAGACCCTTTTTGGTATGTCTTTTTTGATCTACTTTTTATCTCTAAAGTGAATCCTGTCATCAGAAACGAGAACAGTACTGTTATTTACATAAAAATTTATTCTATTTGTGGTATTTTGTGTCTTTGGTCTTTTCAAAACACCCCCATTAATAATAAACTCAAGGTTGCTAGCGGCTGCATTAATATTATTATTCACTGGAGTACCATACTGGAAGTTGCTCACATACACTTCGACTTTATCCTTTATTAATATAGTAACATTAGTGCCATTTTTGCTCAAACCTGCTAAGCAAGTAGCGACGTAGTCCCAACTGCCGTCCTCGTAGCATTTCATGTTGGGTAGGAGGCCAGTGTTATAGTAATTGGGGGTGTTGCATATGGGCCTGACTGATGTGCCGATCGGCTCTTGATCATTACAGTTTCTATCACCCTGAGTGTCGTGGCTGCCCTTTATAAGGCAGCGGTAAGTGACGCTTGGATCCTTGTTAAGTTTGCAGAAACCTGAAAAAATAAGGCGTAATTAAATATTAAGCGCAAGAAAAAAGTGTGGCCCCAAGTGAACTCCTTGTGGCACTCCAACATTTTTTTATAATAATCTTTGATTGTAATACTCACGGACACACTCGGGCATCTTCGAGGGAGTCCATAGGCCTTGGAAACAGGTTACCACTTTGGTCCCCACCACTCCGTAACCAGGTTGACAAGTGTAAGTGAGCTGTGCATTCTCAAACACTTGACCAGGTGACGCGTTTGGAGCTTTCGTCGCTTCATAGATACCGCGCTCTGGATACGGTGGCAGGACGCAGTCTGTGTCTTTTGGTGGACTGGAAAGATTTAATATAGACATTTTATATGTTTTTAAAGCCAAAAAGAAATACATTATTAGAAAACCTACATTTTAGTAGTAGTTGTTAGTATTGAAAATTTGGTTCAAAATTATTATTATATATTAATATACCGACTACTGATATTATTAATTGAAAGTATTTACCGAGGTGTCGTAATAATTGGGACTTCTCGGCCACAAAGCTCATCATCTTCGTCTGATCCATCTGCACACTCCTTTACCTGAAACATCATTTAAATAAATTGTCTATTAAAATATAGTTTGTCTAGAAAATTTTATAGACTAATTCCTACAGTTCGAAGTCCCCTGTCTCTCTGAAAGCACGCAGCTTCTGGCCCACACCAGCTAACTTTTTCAAAATATGAGTCCAACAGTTTGGAAACTGCTGATCGATTATCATGATTAAAATTATCTTCATGCCTTGAGGATCATTGTTATGTCGTTTCATTTAGTACAGCATGGTGTTGCAAGCGTCTATAGTCTATAGTAACCGGGCCGTATGCTTGTTTGCTACCTAGTAATAAAGATTCGGTTAATAGAAATACTTACGTTATTGCAATTGGATCCTTGGTCGACACAAGCGCCGTACGCGCATTGAAAGAGATGCGATGGACATGTCTTGCCAGCACACGCGCGGACTGTCTCGTCTGAACCATCAGGACAGTGTACTACACCGTCGCAGTGGTTCCAAGCTGATATGAAACTGCCGTCCAGGCATTTGAATTGGCCTCTGTAGAATCAAAAATATATATTTAAGTGGAGCTTAGGCTTTGATTTGCTATTGTTTTGCAGTATATTGAGCGATGATTAATTAATAAATGTATCCTTGCTGATCCAGAAATCCAGACCGCCCCCAATAAAATTTTAATTCGCATTCCTTACCACACTATTGAGCCCCCCGGCGACACTTTGAGTCGTGCCTCTAAGAAGGGGGCGTCCCTTACTTAAATAAAGACACTACTGGCAGGCCTCTGTCACTCGCGCAATGCAGCATTTTAAGTGCCTACCGCTAAGTAGCTCGCCGGCGAGCCGACCGGCAATATACCGTCGCAAGTGGGACTGAGCGCGCACACTACACGTTTCTCACTTGCATTCACGCGGTGTACGTGGGAATCTCGATTCTTGGTGCGCGTTCATAGAGTACATTTCTTCTTGCAGCGTCTTTTGTAGGCTAATATAACGTAGGTATTTTAGCTTTTGTATAGGAGTGATGTATCTGTACGTAGTAATTAACTATTATCTAATTTGTGATACTAGTTTTTGTACCAGTAAAAAAAGAATTGTGATATTTTGTGACCATGTAGGTATTACTTTGTTCTTGAATACCATAATACTTTTGAGACCTAACTTTATTAATTAATGCTCTAAAATGTAAAGATGTCTTACTTGACTTCATCAGTTTCATTGCGGCACCTCGCCAGGAGTTCATCAGAGTTATCAGCACATTCCTGGATACCGTTGCAGGGTGCCGTCCCATCTACACACGCGCCGTATGTACACCTGAACCAGTTGTCTTGACATCTGAAATTGTTTAATAACTTCATCAAATGTTGGACTATGAACTCTATGTTTTACTAACCACTATGTGAAAGTTAGGTGGGGATATCTAACTGGCGGAATACACCGATAGGTGCTTGGACAGACTTTCAACTTGAGAGAGCTAGCCAGTCGAGTACTACAAAGTACTCCCCCACCATTCTATGTTTTCCTGACGATGTTTTTCTTCACTGAAAGCTCAAACTCAGTATAGGATTCCAACGAGCTTCGCCTCGGTATCCACATCACTAGCAATTCGCCTGGAATTCGCATCTAACTAATTGGAAACCATCGGAAAAATCATCGACACTCAAAATGTCCATGATTTTTCAGATGGTTTTCAATCATCTTATTCGTCCATCAATTTTTTTGGACATCGAATAATATCCACAATAACGAATTCCATGTCCTGATCATCGTTAGGTCTCCGTAACTCGTGCAATCATCATCATCATCATCAGCCGAAAGACGTCCGCTGCTGGACGTAGGCTTCCCCCAAAGTTTTCCATAACGAACGATCCTGAGCTGCTCGCAATGCAGCGTTTTAAATGCTTACCGCTAAGTAGCTCGCCGGCGAGCCGACCGGCAATGTGGCGCCGCAAGTGTGACTGAGTGCGTACTTCACGTGTCTCACTCGCACTCACGCGGTGTACGAGAGAGAGACTCTTTAGGCTATTTTTTTTTTTTATCCAAAATACCATATAACGTAGGTATTTTAGCTTTTGAATAGAAGTGATGTATATGTTACATGGTAACTATATCTAATCTATGACAATGTCTAGCTATGCCACTGAGTATAAAAAAGTTTTATGCTACTTACGGTGAATTCCTGCAGAGCGCATGCGTTTCATCACTTTTATCAGGACAGTCCAACATTCCATCGCATCTGCCGTCGAAAGATATGCATGTGCCGTCCCTGCACTTCCATTGGGTCTTCCTGCAATACCAAAAAGAGGGTAGTTCGTTGCTGAACGCTGATTGGTCGATGGTGAGGGACAAGACGGCAGCGAAAGACTTACCGACACTGCGACGTTTGTCGTTTTGATCTGCTCAACGTAAAATTTCCTGATCTTGTTCTGGCGCTGTAAATAAAGAAAAAAGGTGTTTGTTGAATTTTTCTGTAACATCATTTTGATAGTAAAACCCTTCTCACACGTAACCAACTCGAATTTCTAACCGGCTACTAACATTTGTTAATGGAGGCTCTACGGCGCTTCTGGAACTAAGTTACATACAAGTGACTAGAGCGCTGCGCGCTGGTACTAATAATTTTATACTAATACTACTTCCTACTAATATTATAAATGTGAAAGGATGGATGGATGTATGTTTGTTACTCATTTACGCCAGAACGGCTGAATGGATCTGGTTGAAATTTGGCATGGAGATTTTATTTTATTTTATTTTATTTTATTTAGGACAACAAACAGTATGACAATAATAAGTATACAAACAGTAGAAGAATTAAAAAAAAAAATAGAGTTAATGTCACACCAACTACGTTACCCACATATTACAAAAAAACGTATTATTGTTGAGGTGTAGATAGGAAAAACAAAAAAAGATAAGAGATTAATCATATTACAACATAAAAATAGCTTGTGAGAAACAGCGAATTAATAGGTAATTATAATAATATTGAGTGATAACCTAGAAAGTGTTAAGTAAAAATAACTTATATAATTATATTTTGAGAAGACAGAGTACCCGCAATTGCTCTTTTAAATTTAGATGAAGACAGTGCAAAGATGTCAGTGTCCAAGAAATTGGCGTTATATGTTGTGACAAGTTGACGAAGAGGGACACGTACACCAGCGTTTGTTCGGCAGCTGCTAGTAGAAAACAAATGACCAGCTCGCACTTCGCGCTTTTGCACTGTCCTCGGTACACAATAACAAAGACTGCTTGTAAGATCTGTACAATCAAATCCACTATTGCACAAAGCATATAACATCATTGCTCCGAGAAGTAGGCGTCTTTGGTTCAATGTTAGCTGCTTATACTTCTTGAGTAAGTCAGAGTAAGGTAAGTAGCCTCGGTTACACCTAAAATGCATTGCCTTAAGGAATTTACGTATTAGGATAGATTATAGTCTAGAATAGCACATAGCTACTTTCAACCTGGGAAAAGACAAGATCCCTCGGGAACGTGGATGAAACCGCGCGGAACAGCTAGTATTATAAATGCGAAAGTATGTTTGGATGTGTGTGAAGATGTGTAGATATTTGTTACTCTTTCACGCAAAAACTACTGTACGGATTTTAATGAAACTTGGCACACAGGTAGATCATATACTGGAATAACATATAGGATAGTTTTTATCTCGAGAAATTATAATATCCCTCGGGAACGCGGGTGAAACCGCAAAACTAGTTTTATCATATGTATAGTAGAAATCATGCTTAAGTTGAGAGGAAGTCGTTTGTCGTGGTATGGACATGTCATGAGGGATGATAACCATGTAGCCAAAAGAGTTATGATTATAAAAGTGGATGGATACACGGAAGTAGAGGAAGACCGACAAAGAGATGGATGGATGGTGTGTGAGATGATTTGAGTAAGAAAGGAGTGAATTCCGATATGACGGAAGGACAGTTTTTTTATTTTTTTTATTCTGGATAGGTTTGTGTTTGACCACAAAGCCTAGATGGGAACTGGCTATCAAGTGCAGCTGTCGGAACACACCGATAGGTGCCTGGCGACAGATTATCAACTTGAGGGTGGCAGCCAGCCAGTCGGGTACTACAATGTACCCTAACACCGTGCTATGGTTTCCTCACGATGCTTTCCTTCATCGAAAGCTCAAGCTCATTGTAGGATTCGAACCCACGACCTTCGTCGCGGTATCCGACGTCACTACCACTGAGCTATGTACGAAAAGTACACATTTCGCCGACCACAATTAATTGGGAACAGGGTAGGCAGATGATTAGTAGAAATCATTCTTCTTGGCATAATCGAAATTTTCCACGAAGTTACTAAAATTACTATGATTTGAGCGCGTGCGAAGTTTGGTTAGTAAACTATGCAGTTAGTAACCAGTTTAGTCTTGAGTGTGAGAAGCTAAGGGAAGTGATACATACAATCCAACTTCGCAATGATATTCGTCACTTCTGTCAGCGCAGTCACTAAAGCCATCGCATACTCGATCGAGGCTCACGCACGCGCCGTCGTCGCACGAGAATTCATTATGACTGAAAATTAAATAGGAAATATTATAATTAAAGAAAGAAAGAAAGAATAGTTTTTATTATATGAACACACGCAACATCACAGATAAAGAAAAAAATATATAATGTACATTTAAATTGTACAAAAAATAAAATACATGAAAGAAATAAACATACAAACATTATTAGAGAAAGTAAAAAAACTAAAAAATCCGGCCAAGTGCGTGTCGGACTCGCGCACGAAGGGTTCCGTAAAAACGCCAAAAAAATCACGTTTGTTGTATGGGAGCCCCCGTTAAATGTTTTTTTTATTTTTATTTTATTAATTATTATTAAAGTAAATATATAACTGAGTATTTTGTGAATATTTCAAGTGCATACCGGTTGCCATTATTGATATCGAGCAAAAAACGCCAAAAAAATCGCGTTTGTTGTATGGGAGCCCCCCTTAAATATTTATTTTATTTTGTTTTTAGTATTTGTTGTTATAGCGGGAACTACCAGGCTGTATCTCAAGAACCGCGATAGCTAGACAGTTGAAATTTTCACAAATTATGTATTTCTGGTGCCGCTATAGACGGACAGACGGACAGACAGCGAAGTCTTAGTAATAGGGTCCCGTTTTTACGCTTTGGGTACGGAACCCTAAAAACATGCGATGTTGCGGATGTCACGAATAAAGATTCTGAAGAAAATTAAGTGACGATGTGTGTGAGGGGCCCTAAGTAGGTAATAGCTATCGGATGCATTAGATTTTCAACTTTGTTTTCTCTCAGTAAAAGCACAATTCCAAATTTCCTTGTGACCACGGCGATGATAGCTCAGTAGTGACGTCGAATACCGCGGCGAAGGTCATGAGTTCGAATCCTATAATGAGCTTGAGCTTTCGATGAAGGAAAACATCGTTAGGAAACTATAGCACGGTGGTAGGGTACATTGTAGTACCCGACTGGCTGGCTAGCACACACAAGTTGAAAATCTGTCGCCAAGCACCTATCGGTGTGTTCCGACAGCTGCACTTCAGAGCCAGTTCCCATATAGGCTTTGTGGGCTTACCACCTTCGGCCACATCATCACTTACCATGGTGAGGTTGTGGCCAAACACAAGCTTATCCAGAATTAAAAAAAAAAAACATACCTGCAAGTGTTGAAATTTTCATTAACCACTTTTGTAAGTACGGGTGATGTGGCTGAAAATTAAGAATAAATCATAATAAGTTAAAACTTAGGTAACAATAAAAAAAAATGTTTACTAGCTTATCACTCCGCGGTTTCATCAGCGTACCCCATTTTTACTCCTTTAGGGGATGAATTTCGAAAAATTCTTTGTTATTTCTCGTCTACGTTTTAAAAACAACACCTGTGAAAAATATCTGCTTTTTAGGTCCAAGGGTTTAGGCTGGGCGTTGATGAGTGATACAGGCCTTCTCTTTTTATATACCCTACCTATGCAGGCTGATTTTTTCAAGTGGGCGTGGACGGCCAAATCTTAAACTAAATGGAATAGCGAAAAATGCTCTCGGGGGCCGATTTTGATTAAAACCAAAATAGCATCAATAGATTTTCAAAAAAAAAATTCCCAAGCCAGGAATCGAATCCGAAGAATTTGAAAAAAAAAATACAAGCCTTAGGTAATTATTACACCAACAAAAAATGTTGCTAATAAAGTAATAAGAGTCAAATTCTCAGAAGTATAATTTACGGCTAACTAAAAGAAAGAAACTGTTTTTTTTTAATAAACTGGTTAACATTTTGTGTATTTTCATACAGATTATTACGACTCTTCAGCATTTTTCGCTATTTCCTTTATTTTAGGATTTGGCTATCCACGCACACTTGAAAAATTCACACTGTATGAAGTCATAATTATATTATAACTTTAATATGAGTGATATTCAGACGGCCCGGTTGACGTGGTTGTTTAACACCATACCTATCACGCCACATTTATGTTACTCAGTAATTAAAAATAAAACACTGCTGATAAAAGTTACTTTTTCTAATATAAATAAAATAATAAAAAAGATCAAAAATCCGGGGTACCTATCCGGGAATATTTCCTCCAAAAGCCACAGTGTTTATATCTATAGGTACATTTTGAAGTTTGGGTACGTTCGTCATAAGGAAAATGGATAGACAATTAAAAAGTGATTAAAGCTAATAAGTCCATAGACTACAGAGCGAGGTTGTTAATGATTTTCAATCACAAAAGATCATGGCAATGAAATAAAGGTCATCAATAGAGTTAGATCCCTCATTAGACACAGGTAGATCATCCTGGAATAAAACCTATTATATCCAGGGAAAAGATACGATTGATCGGGAACGCGGGTGAAACCGGGAACAGACTAATATATAAAGCTGAAGAGTTTGTTTGTTTGTTTGAACGCCCTAATCCCAGGAATAAATTATAAAGAAAGTTTTACATAAAATCGTCTAGTAAAACGATTTGATAGCTTTCAAAAGTGTGATAAATTAATAAAATTAATTTTCAGATTTTCAACTTGAGGGTCGCCAGCCAGTCGAGTACTACAAAGTACCCTACCACCGTGCTGTGGTTTCCTCACTATATTTTCCTTCACCGAAAGCTCAAGCTCCTTATAGGATTCGAACCCACAACCTTCGACGCGGTATCATCGCCTATAGGATTATATAAAATTGAAAAAGATAATAATATGTTGGATATGTGATAGGTACAGCGATAAGGGTGTAGATCTTCCCAGACCGGTAGACCGGGCCAGGTATCAATGCCCGGGGACTGCCGGGGACTGCCGGGGACTGCACTGCACTCAAACGTTTCTTGTTATAACTCGTATATTATACAAAGTGCTGAGAAAACTTTGTTAGCGCGATGTAGGATTCTGTGTCATATTTCATTAAATAAATAAATATCCTCGGACATTTGTTCACACACGGCTATCTGATCCCAAACTAAGCAGAGCTTGTACTATGGAAACCAGATGACTGATATTATTACATATACTACATTTTTTTGTAAATACATACTTAAATAGATAATTACAGCCAGACTCAGGACAAACAGACATGTTCATGCACACAAACGTTTGTCCTGGATGGGAATCGAACCCACGACCTGCGGCGTGATAGGCAATGTGTGAACCAACCAGGCCAACCGGCCCGGTCATTACATCCATGTTGTTGTGACGACGCGCTTCCACTTTCCGCTGACACGACTCACGTAGCGCTGTTACTATACAAGCTACAATAAAATAACACTTAAATATGAGGAGTGTATCCGATAAGTTCTGCTTCATAGCGCCCCAAGATAACCTTACTATACTATATTTAACTCTAGAGGGATTCCCAACTGGCTGAGCATTCGTATGATCAGCTTCAACTTTCGGTGAAGTATTTACTTTAGTAGGTACGCCCGGCAACCTCAAGATGAAAATCTATTGACAAGCACTACCGGATTTTTCAGCTTATACTTTTAGCTACATCATTACATCAAACATGTTATTTTTAAAATACCTAAAGTAAATAATATACTGTATTGTTTTTTGTACACACACTGATCAAACTGTGGTTAACGGTGTTGGTTTCACAATTATTTAAATAAGTTTAATTACTATGTTTTACAAACTTTTATTGTGATACTGTTTGTTTAACCTTAATAAATTAAAAAAAAAAAAAAATCATCACTTACATTTTTACTTTGCATAAGCTTGTGTTTGACCGTAATCTCACCATGGTAAGTGATGATGTGTCCGTCAGTCGTAAGCACAGAAAGAAGAAGCAAACTGACTCTCAAGGTCAGCTCTCGGAACACACCGATAGGTGCTTGGCGATAGAATTTCATCTTGAGGTTGGTAGCCAGCCAGTCGGGTACTACAAAGTATAACACTGTGGTATCTTGAGAGGCATGATACATTTTATATAGATAATTGGCCTGAATATACGGCCATGAAAGAGACACATTTGAAAAAAAACATATGAGACGTTGTTGCTATATATTTACGGGGATTTTTGTCCACCTGACATTTCCACGATTCTGTGACGTATACTTGACCAATTAATGGTCTACAATACAACTGAGAATTTTGTGAATATTTAAAGTGTTGCCATTATTGATATCGAGCAAAAAAGGGCAAAAAATAGCGTTTGTTGTATGGGAGCCCCCCTTAAATATTTATTTTGTTTTTAGTATTTGTTATAGCGGCAGCAGAAATACATAATTTGTGAAAATTTTGTGAAAACTGTCTAGCTATCGCGGTTCTTGAGATACAGCCTGGTGACAGACTGACGGACAGACAGCGAAGTCTTAGTAATAGGGTCCCGTTTTTACCCTTTGGGTACGGAACCCTAAAAACGCAATACTTCAAATGGCTGTGTGAAGAATTTCGCAGGATATCTATTTATATTATTTTTCTAGCGTATCTTACTACTAATATTATAAATCTGAAAGTATGTTTGGATGTGTGTGTCTTTTACGCAAAAGCTACTGAAGGGATTTTAATGTAACTTGGCACACAGGTACGGTCGGCCAAGAAAGTGGTGTACCACCCTAAGGTTGAATGCCGCTTGCAGATTCATAGGTGATAAAGATTAGTTTCGCTTGCAGACCAATCTGACAACTTATTACAACGTCATTATTATGCATCTCTTTCAGTGATATCTTTTTGGTTTGAACCTTGTTGTAATTTTCGATAACTAGGAAACTAAATCAAAACTGGCACACCACTTTCTTGGCCGACCGTACATCATATGCCTCAATAAAACATAGGATTTTTATTCCGGGATAAGAAAAGAGCTCTCAAAAGTTTTACAAAAACTAGCATATACAAAGTAACTAGGATATGATAATTAAGTTAATGATTACGAAAACTCATGCAAAATACGTGTGCAAATATCTTCGATGTAATAAAAAAAATACTCCGTACACATTTGTTAAGATAAAAAACGCTATACGCAAACTCGTTTCAAGAGCTTGATATGAGATTAAAAAAAATGTTTTTTTTTTTTATACCGGTCCAATGTATCTTCGGTCATTTACAGGTCTTGTATTATTGTTATCATCTATTACAACGGAAGCTAGGGAATCGCCTTCGTCTAAAAGTTCATCTTAAGTTTTTTTTTTATAACTTGATGCTTCAGTCAATCTTCTTTTGCAGCCAGAACGACCTTTGGCTACTGGCATATCAATTCAGCTTCTTTTTATTAAATGTCAAAACGATTATTTATATTGAGAAATACATACTTGTGACGTCATAAATATACACCATCAAACGGATCTTGTAGGTACATACAACACATTGGCAGTCCCCCTGGTATTACTAATGGCGACGGTAGTCACTTACCATCAGGTGACCCGCGTGCGACGTGTACAAGAAGAAAAGGAATAACGATTCAAATTAATTAAATGTTAAATTATTTTCTGCGAATTGGTTTAAATAGGTAGTGTTAATTTCTACACATTCTAAGTTTGATTGTAACAGTTTGTTAACTGTTGAACAAAATGTGTTTTCTGAATCGATGCTCCTTCTATCCTATATTCCCGTGTCCGTGGGCCCGTAACAGTCATCGGTCCAGCTAGAGGGCAAGATTTGTCTACAAATGAAAACAAAAATCAAATACATTGACGTTTCACGATTGTTAGATCAGAATGTATTAAGTTCTCAATAATGTGGCGTTTTTGTATTATTTTCCTGTTATTTAATTGCGGCGGTCCGACGGGTTTTTATGATGCCTTGGTAGATTGATTTTTGTTGCTTCTTCTATTTACGGCTGTCATCTCTAAAATCTTTAGCACGATGGTAGGGTACTTTGTAGTACCCGACTAGTTGGCTACCACCCTCAAGTTGAAAATCTGTCGCCAAGCACCTATCGGTGTGTTCCGACAGTTGCACTTGAGAGCCAGTTCCCATCTACGCTTTGTGTGCTTACCACCTTCGGCCACATCATGACTTGGGTACCATTGTGAGATTGTACTCAAACACAAGCTTATCCAGAAAAAAAAAACTGTCCACCAGAACCGTGAGAACACCAGAATAGTGATTTTAAAGTTACTAATATTTTAATCCACAAGTTACAACTAGGCAGGCGGATTACATGATGGCAAATGATTACATGGGATTGCCAATGAGTTGTAACTACCTGCGTGCCATGTTTCATCAAAATCTATTTAGCCGTTTTTGGGTGATTGAGCAACAAACATCCAAACATGAAAATTATATAATAGATATTAGTAGTAAGTTGGATTCAGGCTATAACGTACGGTTCGGAAGGTTGCGTTAACTGAAGTCTGCAATAAACTCAGCAATTACTATTTATTTATTTATAAGGGAAATCAACAGCTTATTACAAAGCAAAAAAGTACAGTATAGATTTAACATATTTGTAAAGCCAATGACAGATTTCCACAAACCTAAATTAAAATAAACGGTTGCTTATACCTAATTACAAGTTGTTACTCGTTTAAAATTTGCCTTATATTTAAACCAATGACAGATCCAATTGATACATATCATAGTTACAAAAAAATATAATATAGAAGAACCAAAAAATGAATAAAAAATAGTAATACTATTTTCAAAAGGAACTGATAATATTTGCGTGTTATAGTGGTAAAGAATTATAAGTAAATAACAAAGTCAAGCTGATAATCTGTCGTGCTAGTCAACTAACTAGTCTCACAGCCGTAATAATGTGGCTAAGGTAGGTAAGCACTCAAAGCCAGAAAGGAACTCTTAAGTGACCTCACGAGGGATGTTGGAGTACTATAATGACCTAGAGGTTTATCAGGTTATCTGTCGTCAAGCACCTACTGGAATGTTCTGGTAGTTTTTGCAAAACCAGGTGTAGTGTAGACGATGGGAGAGAAATAGAAACTGGTGTTTGGTAAAACTGATTGTATTTTACATTCATATTTTTACTTACAGTATAATAATAATAATAAAACATTTATTTCTCTACACAAAAGTAAATACAAAAAGAGCTTAAGGTACAGTCACAGAATGAAAAGGTTCGTCACCTTAGAGTCGCTTTTCGCTTGCACTAGTAGGTACTGCAAGAATCAATTATGATATTTTGCAATGTTGACATTGATCGCTTGACAATAGTTTTAACTGAAATAATAATGGCAGGTTGAACCAAGAAGGTTTTAGTTTATCAAAAATAATAATCTTGTTGACAAGTTAATAGTCAAACAACTTTGATCTGAATAATTTTGAACTTTATTAACGAAGAGTTAAACGTGATTTTCTCTAACTCGAGTCTATTCTGTAACATAGTTTCAAAAGGTAATATGTGCTCGCGATACGTTGAACGAATCAATTTGAAAATCGACGAACCTTTTCATTCCGTCACTGTACTATGCGAACCTATTTTGTGAGAAACTGGTGCCTATCGTAGGTTTTATAAAACCTCTAGTACAGGTCACCAGGACCCCACTCCACCGGACTGCAAGCAATCTTATACATATAAACAATTGGGTATATAAACAATAGAGTATAATTTGACAGTTACACTTTTTGGCGGTAAAAGTTATGGTACTTCTTTTTTTTATTTTATAAGTTGGCGCTGCACGCAACAGAACGCGACTACAGGTAAAAATGGTTTAATTATTCAAATTATTTGTTTTTAAATCTGTTTTTTTTTTCAGTGCCCGCCGTCGACTAATGCCACGTGACGCGCGACAAATAAAGCAACTATGGTATTCTGTGACTTTATGGGTACTTTCGATGGTCGTTGACCTCTTTGTAAACCGGTGTAATTCGAAATTTCAAATAAAAATTATTTAATTTATACAACAAATTAACGATTCGAAAACCAGAGTGAAGTACTAGTACGAGCTCTGAGAAGAGAAGAGAGAAAAATAACGTAATTAATTTATTACTGTCAAGATTCCTCTAGAGTTCAACTAGGTCACTAGCTGTCCCCCGCAGGTTCACCCGTGTTCCCGTGGAATTTTCGCAACATAGCGTGATGTTATATCGCCTATAGCCTTCCTTGATAAATGGGCTATCCAACGCTAAAATATTTTTTCAATTAGAACCAGTAAGTTCTCGAGATTAGCGCGTTCAAACAAACAAACTCATAAAGTCATAAGCCTTATAATATTATTATAGATTAATTCTAAAAACTTGTTTTAACCTGTCAGTTCTTTCTTGGGACAATCGGGGTTTCAGAGTGCGCACCACTTGGTTCTCAAATGGGACAATCGGGACGATGACATTTACTTTAAAATTGGGCGCGAATTTTGATTTTTTTAAAACTGTGCGCGAGTTGACGAGTTGTTTGACATGTTAATCTAGCGAGTCAACAGATTAAGCTGATCTCCCGCTCCGCTGACCTGAACCATCTTATCTATCAATACACATCGTAAGTATAAGCAAGTTGGTTTTTTTTATTTTTATATTAGACTGAAAGCGCGTTTGTCCTCAATTACGCCTGATGGAAAGCGGTAATGAGGACGAAGATGAAGCACGCGCAGTCAGTAGATGCCTATTTACCTTAGCCTTAAAGGCACCCAGATTGTATCGTCTAGGAAAAACAGACGCCGGAAGGCTGTTCCACAACACAGCTGTTCGCACAATGAAGCTAGACGCAAAACGCTTCGTGCGCACACACTGGGTGTCAACAACATAAGGGTGGAAGCCCTCCCGGCGTCGTGTAGTTCGATGGAGAAATGGGGAGGGAGGCACTAAATCGTGCGACTCCTGGGCACACTCCGAAGTGCAATCGGTAGAATACCGACAAGCAAGCCACCTTGCGTCGGTGTTCCAAGCTTTGAAGCCCGCCCTCAACTAGCGATTCGTCATAAATTCGTCCTCGCGAGGAATTTCTAATCAATTGTTATGTATTGTCTGATTAGTACGGCCGTCCCATTTAATTAACTAAATGCATATGAATGAAAGTTTAAGGTACTATAACAAGAAACTGATAAAAAAAAATCTGTCGGTCCTGCGGAGACGGATTTTGACGGAAATTTCACTGGTTAATATCTCATATTATAAGGAGGAACTTTGGCTACTTTTATCGAACGGGTGAAACCGCGGGAGACAGTTAGTGTAGCTTTAATTGTTTGATGTAGGTACATTCATTTCGGGGTCCTATGGCCGTGGTTGACGAATGTCCCAGTATAAGCAATGGAAATTATTGAATTCGTGGGATCGTATCTTTTCCCGGGATAAAAATATGCCTATGACACTCACAAATAACGTGGCTTTAGTAGATCCAGAGATTACCCCATACAACCTCACAACACTTTACCTCTTTATAATATTAGTAAGTATAGATAGATAAACCGGGCGCTGTTGACTCCCCCCCACCCCTGAGTTACCAATTCTTCAAATTTTTGAAATCGTCATAGCGACGTCACTAATTTCTCGTAACGATTCTTCGTAAACTCTCAAAACTCACTCATCACTACCGGAGATTTTCTAAAAGATTAACCTGTCAGTTCTTTCTTGGGACAATCGGCGTTTCATCAAAGTCCGCACCACTTGGTTCTCAAATGGGACAATCGGGACGATGACATTTACTTGAAAATTGGGCGCGAATTTTGAAATTATAAAAAACTGTGCGCTCGTTGACGAGTTGTTTGACAGGTTAATGTCGCGAGTCAACAGATTAAGCAGGTGAAATGCTAAGATTGCCCTTCTCTAAACCAAATCCTGGATCCTGATCTAAACGAAGGATAATGTGTTAGCTTGTATAAAGTGATATTTAGGAAAAATCATGATGACTTAATATTGTATGAATTAGAGACTATTTAATCATTCTGTAAAATTTTGCATGCCAGTTACTGGTGAAAGGTGAGAACGCATTATAAATAACACAACACCTAATTGTATACCACATTTTCATGCAAAATAAAGTATTCTTATTCTTATTCTTATTCCATTTACCTAAGTACTAACACATATTTGAGTTAATATTTGCCTATGTCAATTATTATTATAGCCAAGTATTAACGAAGGCCAAAAAGGTCAAGGTTTGAACACATCTAACAATATTGTAAAAAAGATTGGAGAACGTTTTAAAAACGTAGGTAAAGTACCTAGTGTTTTTGTAGTAAATTTGCAAGAATGTGATTCATTTTAAAATACAATTCCTTTCTAAGAAGGTAGGTTTCCATTACCTACCTATAATGGAACATAGAAACGTGTAAGCCAATCAATCATATTTATGCTCGGAAGTAGATATTTATAATCAAACTAGTGTTTTTAAACATAATAGTAAAATTTCAAGCTACAGGCAACTTTAATTATAACTGTCATAGTGACGTGTAGTGTAGTTATATGTTAAATTACTTTTAATCTAAAACTTATTACATTGGTGAAATAAAAAGCAACTTACCCAAAATAACGAATATTATCAAATCATTGAACATTTTGATTGCACCAATTCACTTTATCATAACTAAACACTAAACCGACTAGAAAACAATATAGTTACGTATTACATACAAAAACTATACTAAATTTGTTGATCACATCACTCAATCAATAAGAAATTCATTAAAGTGATAATACATTTAAATAAAATAGTTATTTTATACAACAATGATTGGGTCGCATCGCGGAAAACCCGCTAAGCACTGACGAACAGTCAGTGATACCATTTACATAATAAAATTTCCTCGATTTAGGTACCCATTTTGCGGGTAAAATGACATGTAACATTAATCTTTTGACAATGGAATGAACATTGAAGCTGTGCCTTGCTCTACTTTATGGTGAATTCAAAGAGAATATAAATACTCCGGTGAATTGAGGTAGCATATTTTTTGAAAACAAAAACGCATTCATACATTTAGGTCTTGTAAAGGTCTTGGTCTTTACTACGAGAATATTTTTTATCGAAATTTCAAAGCTGGTCTCATTAAAGTAGTAAATAAATGCAATCAACATTTTAATACTCAATATTAATAAGGTTACGTTAATAAAACTTCACCAGAATAATCTTTATCTTTACATAGTATAAAATTAAGTCGCTTCCGCTGTCTGTTCGCTTAGATCTTTTAAACTACTCAGCGGATTTAAATGCAGTTTTCAGCAATAGACAGTGATTCTGGGGGAAGGTTTATATGTATAATATATACATATTATAGTACAGAAAAGCAGAGAATTTCAATGATTTGAAACGAGATGTCGTTCATCGAAGCGGGCGGGGGACGGCTAATAAAATATATATTTATGTACTTACCAGAGAGCTTAGTACGAGTTTTTGGCGTGTTTACTAACGTGTATGCATTTACAAAATTTGTCTATTGCAGAAACTCGATCGTAGTAATAGTCAAAAACTCACATTCAACATAATTTAGCATGAGATGGCCATGTGTGAAATATATCCCTGGATATTCATGATAGCTCAGTAAGGTTATGACGTCAAATGAAAACAGAATCGGGACACCACAGCACGGAGGTACTAGGTTACTTTTTAAATCGCCTATTTAACAACCACCCTCATGTTGAAAATCTGACAAACTACCAGTGCTAACTCAGCAATAGCTGCATTTTAGAGCCGGTTCCCTTCGAGGCTGAGAAGGTCGATCAAAGGCAAGAAAAAGATTCGTAATTAAAATAATTAAACTAAAGACATCGCGAAATTTTACCGAGTAATGGGTAATATTTATGAGCTTGCAACACTTAATTGATGACCACGAAACGGGTTATTTGAGGTTACGAGAAACAGATAACGTTTTTGAGAGGAATGAGTCGGTAAATAATTGACCACGACTGAGACTGAGTGGACTGAGGACTTTTTATGTTTCTTCATTAATTGTTGACTTGGTAGTAATAGCAAAAAGCGTGTGTGTGACGTCATTATTTCTATAGACGTACTTAAATTGGATGTAAGGTAGTTTCCTTTTATATTAAAAACGCCTATTTATATTATCAGAGTTTACTGCCAGTATTTCTTATATAACTACCACAAGTTACAACCATGCAGGCGAGTCACTTGATGGTAAGTGACAACGGTGGCCTATATACATTAGAAATGCTAGGTGGAATTATTACAATGTCTTAAAGGCAACTGGCTCTAAAGTGCAATATTTATACTGTGGTGCAACTGCCGGAATATACTAACAGGCGCTTGGCGGCAGATTTTCAACTTGCGGGTGGTAGTCAGCCTATCGAGTACCCTACCACCGTACATAAATGTCAAAATGCCAAATGTTATTTACTTTTTTTTTGCTGAGGGAGTGGTTTTGATCCTCGATTGAGCCTAATTAATAAACACGGCTAGATGGTCTAGTACATAGTGCTAAGGAGCGCTCTATTGCCCTTATCGTAAGTAAAAAAAATATTTGAATGTTTATAACTAACACTTTTTAAACCTAGTAACATTTTGACAAAATGATTTAACATTATTCTGCTGGTATGGTCATGGTCCTTTGTAGTACTAGATTGGCTGGCTACCCTCAAGTTTAAAGTTTGTCGCCAAGCACCTATAGGTGTGGTCCGGCAGCTGCACTTGAGAGCCAGTTTCCTTCTAGGCTTTGTGTAATTACCACCTTCGGCCACATCATCACTTACCATGGTGAGATTGCGTTCAAAGTTAACATAACCTATTAACTTGTTGCGAATCCAATTTTTATTTGCAGGTAGTTTTGAGTCTACGACTTTCACTGACAGGACACAAAAGCGAGTAAATGAGTCAATTTTGTCTGTCTGTTTGTTCCGGCTTATCTCCAAAAAGGTTGGACCGATTTTGACTGGACTTTCATTGACAGATAGCTAATCTTATAAGGAGTAAGTGAGGCTACTTTTATTTTTGTTAGAATTAGGGTTACAAATAATTAGCTTAGGTACAAAAAAAACAAAATCTACAAAAACATTTTTTTTTAAATTCTCATGTCTGGTGACCAGGGTAAACCTGCGAAGACATCGCATAGTTTCTCAGTTATAGGTGCTGTGGAGACAACTCCTTGGAGGAAGTACCGCTTCACGCCGCGGTCATTCTCCAACAAGGTGAGGCCACCACCGCTGTCGCCTCTGCAGACCGTTGTGCCTGAAATGCTCAGTTGATTATGCGTATTTCATCTTGCTACATCACCTTGGCATAGAGCTTGACTATACATACGTTATTTTAATTATTTTGTCACAAAAGTCATTACCTACCTGAAACATTACATAATAATTAAGAAAACCGGTCAAGTGCGAGATTTTTCGAGAAATATTTTGATTGTTTCTGTAATTTTTTTCGATTATTTTGTTTTTTTCTGATGTTGCAACTTAATGGTTTTTGGATTTTTTCCTTTACTTGTGTGTGGGTACTACATGACATTGCTTATTGCCTTTCATGGTTCTAGGTCAACGGGAAGTACCCTATAGGTTTTGATTCCCTTGCGAGAGTCAAAATATGCGACACAAACGGCCGTATCTTTTTATTGAGTTTAATTTGTCACTGCTCCTAGGGTTTGCAGACCCGAGTATTAGATTTTAATTTCAACTTGATACCTCCTCGCGTCCCTGAGAAAAAGGGTCTTGACAGACGGACAAGCGGACGGAAAGACAGACGGACGACAAAGTGCCGATTTTTCCTTTTGAGGTACGGCACCCTAAAAAAAGCAGTTACGATGGAAGAATGTATTAAGGTGAACTAAGAAGAAGGACAGTTTAATTCTGCCTTTGTAACAAACTTTCGAAAAGCAGGGGAGCGACGGTGCAGACCTAAGGAACATTACCGTAAGGAGAGGTGTCGTAAGACGTTTTCTCGTATGAACACTTCGTGGCCTTTCAAAACTGTCCTTCTTCTTGGCTGGCACCGACTCCAAAAATAACTGTTTATAAATATTAAATAGATATATAAATATCAATAATTTTGTTGATTGTCCATTAAGGCTCTTGCTTTGAAATTAAAATATTATTCTTTACTTTTTAGTTTATGTTTGTACATAGGTATAGGTTACAGTTTTGAAGTCGGTTTTTGTTTTTTATTTTTAAAAATATTTTTATAATATGTTATAATTTACATATTGTAAGTGTAAAAAATAATTGCCTCAGTGGATGTGGAGCGATCCTTTTCCACTTATGAATATACGCACCTATATTGATTGATCGACGACACAATATTGCTGAACATTTTGTGCAAAACTTAATTGTTTACGTTTACAAAAATATGAAAACATTTGTAATGTAATGTAATGCTATGTTTCTTCACCTATTATCGTCTAACAATAAATAATTTACTAATAGTCTGCTAATTTTGAAATAAAAAAATTAAAAGTACATTTTATTTTCCTAAAACTAATGATTAAATTTTGCATATTTTACATATTTTCGTACTTCATGCATATTTCAAGCATTTTTCATGTATATATTGCAAGCTTTTTATGTTGCATACGAGGGCGGCACTGAAAATATCGGGAATCAAGGAAGTGACACAACATTACTATTTAAAAATGTATTTATTGCTTTTCGAAGTATTCTCCGCGAAATTTGACACATTTTTCCATACGATGGAACCAATCATTGAAGCAACCATTCCATTCGGAAGTTGGGGTCTCCAAAATGTCCGTTTTGTAGGCGTCCACAGCTTCTTCAGGTGATGAAAATCTCTGACCACGCAATTTATTCTTTATTTTAGGGAAAGTATAGAAATCAATAGGGCTTAGGTCGGGGCTGTACGGCGGATGGTCTAATAATTCTATGTTTTCTTGCTCCAAAAAACTCTTTTGTTCTGTGCGCGGTGTGAGAACGCCGCACATTGTCGTGATGGAGGATGATGCGGCGGTTGCAGTTCTCTTTATGGAGTTCAGAAACGACCTGTGGCAAACAAATGCTAGCATACCATTCTGCATTAACCGTTCTTTGTCCCTCAAGAGCAATAGTCGCAACATGGCCGGTTTTGGAGACAAACGTGGCCACCATTTTTTTTGCAACACTCCGTGAACGAACAATTTTTGTTTAACTCATTTTCGAACACCCAAACTCGTGATTGGTTTTTTGTTTCGGGTTCGTACGCGTATATCCAGGATTCGTCACCTGATACGATGTTAGTCATAAGTATCATAATGTAAGAATAGCCTTAGATATATTCTTTAAGGAAAATATAGGATAATAATAAAGTTACATACGGTATCATCAACTTCATTATGAACTTTTACTATAAAAGGTCATGTTTACTGATACTTGTTGGCGGGTAGTTCCGTTTGAGCCGTCGTACCGGACGGTCGCTTCCATAGTGGCATTGTTCGGCTACCCGGCATTCTCGGAATTTTGGTCCGGTGATTTTATTACCTCGCCATTTCGTCGAATTGCTCATTAGGCTAATTCCAGTGTTTAATACTTCGCGTATTTCACTGGAAGAGGCTAAGTGCTCAAATCGACACCCAATCGGTAATTTTCATTACCAACCAACTGTGCCGTTTTAGTCACTGTCGCTGGTGAAAGTATTTAATACTTCCGTATTATTACTGGAGGCGGCCTTGACGAGAGCGACACAAAAACCCTGCAAAAACCACGACTTTCTGTGGTGGGCTAGTGGATACCTTACGGTGTTAACGAAGCTAGCTCGAGCGTGACCCGGCCGCTCGCGGTTGCCCTTTTGGCAAACGCAAACCCGGACGGGGCTGGACCAGTCGGCCTTGGGGGCTTCCCTAGTCGACCCCAGCTATCGCTAGGCAGGGACGTAGGAACTCCGCTGCTTAATAAAGCTTCAACAGCGGAAGCACCAGCTTAGGGCTCACCCCGTCGTTCGTCACACACCTCCTGGCCTAACCCCGGCCAGGAGAGTAATACTCACCCCGGGCGCACCCACCCGGGAGAAAATTAGAGTTTTTTCGTAGGTCCCCCTGGCTGGCCACTATGGCCAGCCAGATTAACCCGCAGTCCCTGGAGGATATCCTCCAGGATGAAATCACTCTGTCATTTTTGATCAAGCGTCATGGCAACTTGCCATTTTTGACACCCTCCCGCCCCTCCTCCGCCATGTCGGCATGCTCCATTGCGAGCTCCCCCTCCACCCCTCTGACCCAACCGACCCTGTCGCTCTCTAGCGGCGCCCTCCCCCCCTCCCAACCCTCGCCTTCTGGCGAAACCCCTCCCCCGTCCCAGCCCCCGCTCTCAAGCGTGGCTCCTCCCCCCACCCAATCCTCGGACGACGGCTTCACCGAAGTCCTGACCAAGAGTGGCAAGCGCAAGCGAGCCAAGAAACCCTCCGAGGAGGCGGCAGTCGCGAAAGCGGCCAAGCCCTCTCAATCCCCCACACCCTCTCCCACTCCCATCTTGCCTCTCATGACCCTTACCCCTGGCTCCCCTTCCATCAGCCAGAGAGGGCTCTCCCCCGCTCCCACTCCTATGGATATCCCTATCCATAGGATCCCCGGAACCCTACCCGTCCCTAACCCCGTACCCCAGTCCCAGAAGAAAGACTCGCCACCTCCCCTGTTCATTCAGGACAAGGTAAAGTGGCCTGAGGTCTCAACATGGTGCAAGAACAACCGCATCAATTATACTTCCGCCCGTCCCACTGAGCACGGGATCAAGGTCACTGTGGTCACCTCTGACGACCACAGAGCCCTGAGCAAAATGCTCCGAGATAGGTTTGTGGCTTACCACACCTACACTCTCCCAGATGAGCGATCCCTCCGGGTCATCATCAAAAATGTCCCAAAAGAGTTTGATGTCGAGTACATCAAACAATCCCTCCTCAACCAGGACCTCCCGGTGCAATCCGTCCACCGGATGTACAAAGGTCGCGGTCACGCCCCTTACAACATGGTCTTCGTGTCCCTGGACCGTGGACCAGCCGGAAAGGCCATCTTCCGCCTGAAAGAGTTGTGTGACCTTTCAGGCTTCTACGTAGAGTCACCCAAGAAGGGACGTTACCCGTCCCAATGTCACAACTGCCAACTTTATGGCCACTCCGCACGCAATTGTTACGCACCAGCTAGGTGCGTCAAATGCCTGATCCCACATGCAACTAAAGATTGCAGCCGTCCTAAAAACCCCGCGGAGGCAACGGAACCACCTGGTTGCGTCCTCTGCCAGTCGCTAGGACATACCGCGAACTACCGTGGATGCCCCAAAGCGCCACGCCCTCGTATCACGTACGACTCGCCGCGTAACGCCACGCGTCGTCCCCCCCCTCCAGTACCCGCTGCGCAGGCCCATCTGGCCCCACAGCGCCCTTCACCGTGGGGAGCTTTCAATTATGAAAGCAACCACTTCCCCCTACCCCACTTTGCGGCCAAAACCGCACCCGCTGCTCAGGTGGACAGCTCCACCCAACCCCAGCCTTCAGCTGGTCCCTCTCCTCCCGCCCCCGTCCCCATCCCTACTCCCTCCCCACCTGCCCCAATCTCCCGCGCTGTCCCCAAATCGGTGCCAACGGCACCTCGCCGCGCCAAACAAAACCCCCCCCACGGCGTTGATCCGGATCTCGCCCTGGTGGAGCGATTCGCTGAGGCCTTCAACCCCAGCGAAGTTAGGGAGTTAGCCCACGAAATTAGAGTGAACGAAGGCAACGGTCGTGCCCTCGCTCAAATCGCCATGAGGTTCGAGCGCCTCTTCTCATCATTAGCTCAATTTAAAGTAAACCCATAATGGATAGTTCTACTGTGTGCAGAATTAAACCCCGCTCAATCAAGATAGGCTTCTTTAATGCCAATGGCATTACAGGTCAACGAAATGAGATCGCAGATTTCCTGAGTGATCATGACGTTGACATACTCCTAGTACAAGAGACGTTCCTCAAACCCTTCCATAGGAATCCCAGGATTGCCAACTATCAGATAGTTCGCAACGATAGGCTCTACTCCGCCCTAGGAGGAACCCTCATATATTACAAAAGGTCCTTGTACTGTTCTCCCATGGATCAGCCCAAACTTGAGTACATTGAAGCTTCGGTCTGCAGGCTCGGCATGACTGGCCACGAGTCAATCATTCTGGTCTCAGCCTACGTTTCCCCAACTCGCTCTTCAAGCGACCTCCAACTATCACTCAGAAGAGATTTGAAAACCCTTTTCGAACTAGGAAGCTCTGTCATAGTGGCGGGCGACCTAAACGCGAAACACCGCCTCTGGAATTGTCATACGAACAACTCCAGAGGTATTGTACTAGAATCCCTCCTCGGGCCGCTGAACATCGATTTAGTCGCGCCCCTGGAACCGACTCACTACCCCAACGTACTTGACCACAGACCCGACATCCTCGATGTGGCACTGTTGAAGAATGTAAGCCTAGGCATACACGACTTGACAGTGCACCACGAGTTAGTCTCCGACCATCGACCTGTAATCTTAGAACTTACACCGAACTCAGGCCCCCCTGATTCAGGTCGGACCCCTCTCACTAAAGTCGTGACGAACTGGGACAAACTGGGCGAAAGCCTCAAGTCTGCCTCATCCGTTCACCTCGACCAAATCCCTAGCAGCATAGTCACCGCTGACGAAGCTGTAGGCGCAATCGACTCCCTGACCAGCCACGTGCAATCGCTTATTAGCGATTGCTCTCGGACAGTTCCGGTGGAGAGCAATCGACACTGGCGCTTGCCCGACGACGTACGTAACCTGATTAGGGAAAAGAACGCAGCCATGCGCGAATACGATAGACGTCCGACCGAGGACAACCGAATCCGCTTACGCACTCTCCACCGCGCCGTCAAGGAGCGAGTGGCCGAGGCCCGGGAAAAAAGTTGGGATCAGAAACTGATCGACATAAAGCCCTCCCATCGAGCCTTTTGGCAACTCTCACGTGCCCTAACCAAGGACACGGTTGCCCATATTCCACCTCTCAAAAGGCCCAACCTTCCACTCGCCTTCGAAGACGAGGAAAAAGCCGAATGCCTGGCCGAAAGCCTGGAGCTTCAGTGTACACCCAGTTCCCTCCCTATCGACCCTGTTCATATGGAGGAAGTAAATTCGGAAGTAGAACGGCGAGCTTCTCTCCCGTTACCTCCTCTCAACGAAGAGGAAGACCCCGTCCCTCCCGTGACCCCGGACGAGGTCAAGCAGATCATCCGGGATCTCCACCCGAGAAAAGCCCCGGGCTCGGATAAAATCACCAACAAAGTGGTAAAGCTGTTCCCGGCTACCCTTATCATGCTCCTGACAGCGATCTTTAACGCTGCCTTATCCAATAACATTTTTCCACATCAGTGGAAAAAAGCCCATGTAATTGGGATCCATAAGCCCGGCAAACCCAAATCCGAGCCCTCCAGTTACCGACCCATCAGCTTGCTCAACGTCATGGGCAAGATGTATGAAAGGTTAATATACCTCCGCCTGAAAGCGTATGCCGACGCTAATAAACTCATTCCCGACGAGCAGTTCGGCTTTCGAACTAGACACTCGTGCGTCCAACAAGTTCACCGTATAGTTGAACACATCGCCTCCAACTATCAGAAAGGTCAGATGACCGGAGTCCTGTTCTTCGATGTTGCAAAGGCATTCGACAAAGTCTGGCACAACGGCTTAATTTATAAGCTGTACAAACTCGGAGTGCCAGTCAGACTCGTGACCATCCTACGAGACTTCTTGTCGAATCGCCAATTCAACTACCGAATAACAGGAGCGCTATCCTCAGCCCACCCCGTTTTAGCCGGAGTCCCTCAAGGATCTGTGCTGTCCCCCTTATTGTTTACACTCTACACGAGTGACATCCCAAAAACTAGCAAAGCGCAGCTAGCTCTATTCGCGGACGATACCGCAATATATTATTCTGGCAGGAGCCCCACGGCAATTGCCAAAGTTCTCCAAGCCGCGACTCACACCCTAGGTCCCTGGTTTCGGAAATGGAGAATCGAAATTAACCCCACCAAGAGTCAGGCGGTGCTGTTCTTCAGTCCCGCCAAGAAACTCATCCCCACTCCCCCCCCTCCAGTCACCATGTTCGGCGAGCCGATCCCTTGGGAGAGGCGAGCCAAATATCTCGGTGTTACCCTGGATGATCGTTTGTCCTTTGCCGACCACATAAAACAGGTACGTGCACGCGCCTGTTTTGTGTCCGGTCGCCTTCATTTCTTGTTAAATAAAAAGTCTAAACTTGCCCTAAAAAGCAAGGTGAGACTCTACACCGCGTGCATCCGCCCCGTTATGCTATATGCATGCACTGTGTTCGCACATGCATCTCCCAAGCTGATCCATAGACTCCAAGTGGTTCAAAACCGCTTCATGCGCAAAGCCACGGGCGCCCCGTGGTACATGCGCAACTTAGACCTCCACATAGACCTCAATCTGCCCACGGTTAAGCAATTCATTAAGCGCGCTTCACGCCGCTATTACGATCGTGCCCTAAACCACGCGAACCCATTAATTGTAAAAACTGCAAACTATACTCCTTCAGAGATTTCAAAAATCCGTAGGCCTAAACTCGCCCTCAGCGAGCCGGATGACCCTACAACTCTAGCTCAGATTAAGGATAGGGAGGCTCGCGCAGCCCTGAAGAAACAAATACAACACCGCCCGCGTTTTCGCCCTCGCCGGAGAGGCCCGTCGCGACGTCCCACTCAGTCAGTCTCGTCCCCAGTAGTTGGCCCGAGCCGTACCAGAAATCCGACCGTCCCTTAAAACTCCTCTAAATCGCTTAGGCGAAGTCCGTCCCACTATTTTGTGCCCCCCGACGACGCCCTGAGCCGAGGTTCGTGCCCCAACTGGGGCGCCCTCAGCGGTCAGTCGTCTAAAATTTGTAAACTCGGTTGAGAGCCCTAAGCGCTCACCGAAAAGTCCGCGTAAGGGTGTCTATGGTCCCTCAGACCTCCACCTTTAAGTCCTCCCCAAAAAAAAAAAAAAAAAAAAAAAAAAAAAAAAAAAAAAAAAAAAAAAAAAAAAAAAAAAAAAAAAAAAAAAAAGATACTTGTTGGCAGTCGCTCTTAGACTTGTTTATGGTGCAAACGTGTTTATATTAGCTGCTAGAATTTTATTGTGTTGTTTTCCTGTTACGTTAAAGTGAATCGATGATGGCTGCATTTATTTTATTGTTTTCTTTGTTTATGCGTAAGTTTACTTTAAATATATTTAAAAAGCTGCAGAACTCGATATTTTTCGAGATGATTTAAATATTTAATTTTCTATGTATTCACAAGGCTCGCCTATTTTAAACGTTTTCCAAAAACTGAATCGACAATAAACATACATATCTATCGAACCTGGTCACAAATTTTCTCGAGAATCTGTTGTTGCACTGTGCACCTATAAACTTAAATGACCCGCTTCACCCGTCAAACATCTCCGGGAACTGGGGTGGGTTGAAAAACAGCGCTGCGGACGCATGAATGTACAGTGACGGAATGAAAAGGTTCGTCAATTTCCAAATTGATTCGTTCAACGTATCGCGAGCACATACTACCTTTTGAAACTATGTTATAGAATAGACTCGAATTATAGAAAATAATGTTTAACTGTTCGTTAATAAAGTTCAAAATTATTCAGATCATGTTGTTTGACTATTTATCTTTTCAACAAGACTTAGATAAATTAAAACCTTCTTGTTGGTTCAATCTGCCATTATTATTTCAGTTCAATAATATTCAAAACTATTGTCAATCGGTGAATGTCATCATTGCAAAATATCATAATTTCTCCTAAATACCTAACTATTTCATAATGCCAAGACCTTTAAGTGTAGAAGAAAGAGCAGCAATTATTGCCGAACATGAAGCTGGCTACAACATCTCCGAGATATCACGTCGTCTAAATGTGACCAGAGATAGTGTGAGATTCTGGATAAGGAGACATGGCGAAGAAGGTGCACTAGTCGATCATCGTCACAATAATTCTGTTCGCCGTCCTATTCTTAACGCTGCACAAAAATCTGACATGAGAAGGCAATTTGATGAAAACGGCTTTGTGTCAACGAGTCATTTCGCCCAAATATATAATGTTTGTCCAAGAGTGATAAGAAACGCATTACACTCAATGGGATTACATTATCGACGACACGTAAAAAAAGTTGCTCTGACAACGGCTCATAAGGAAACACGCTTAAGATTTGCTCAGACTTATTTGAACTTCGATTGGAGTACCACTATATTTACCGACAAAAAATGTTTTAAGTCGAGCCAACATGGGAGGCTTCATTTGTGGAGATTTAATAGTACGAGATATACAGAAGACCATGTAGTGCCCAATTTCAGTTCTGGACGAATCTCGGCCAATATATGGGGGTGGATGTCAGCGGATGGAGTAGGCGATCTCGTTCTCCTCCTCGGGCAAACGCAACACACTAGAGGCACGGATCTATGCTCTCGTCTAGTGGGTTCCATGAGAAATAGGTTACAATGTGTGATTGAAGCTAATGGTGGTTATACCCGTTATTAAAAATAAATGTCAACCTGTTAGCTCGCGGAAGCAACCTGTCAAACGTGCCCTTGACTCGCGCGAAATGGCGCGCATTCGCGGAGTCAAGCGAAGACGCGCGCCGTCTTTTATATTTCCGCTTATATCTCGCAAACTACTCATCAATTCAAAAAAAACAAACTACTATTAGAATATCAGATAAATTTCCAATTGGAAAAATACTACTAATTGTAATATAACTGGACTGGACCACAATCTTATTGGAAAAAGCGTTGTTCGCTTAGAATGTATCCTTCTCATGTATATTGAATATGTATTGCTAAATACCTTGCTATTTCGACCTAAAACGAATTATTTATAGTAATGGAATAAATAATGATTGAAAATGCATTCTTGGTTTTATTTTATCCCATACTAAAATACTAAGAAATTCAACTTTGAAAATGAGGCATCAATAGTTAGACGTCGATAAAAAAAAACTACTTGTTGTACGTAATTTTACCACAAAATTACAGTTTTGGTATGAAACCATTATGTTATTAGATAGTTTGAATATTGATCTTTTAGATTTATTACAAAAATGGTTGTGTTTCATTCAGTAACATATAGAAAAACACAAATTAGTACGATTCGGCGACCATAATGGACTACTGACTTTGAGTTCTCATCACATCGAACGTTATGCCTCTTATGTATAATTATTTGCGTAAATAGCTTCTAGATATTCCCAATAATATAATGTATAGAACCAATAAGCTATATTCGTATAAAATTAACAAAAAAAAGGTAAAAATATTTGGGTGATAATTCCATACATTTGAAGCATAGCACTAGTAATGGGCGCAACTAGGGGAATTATCGATAGTTTTTTTTCTGCCTCCGAACATTATAAAAGTTTGCAATTGACTTTATTACCATAAATACATCATATAATCTTCGAACTAGCTTGTGCCCCACGGATTCTTTTATCTTTTTCATATTACATTTATCGATAGTTTTTTTTTCTTACTTCGAACATAATAAATGTTTGCAATTGACTTTGTTACCATATTAAGTCCTCATATTGCCTTCGAACTAGCTTGTGCCTCACGCATTCTTTTATTTCATGTTGAATGTGTTATTTTTTCATATATTATATTATTTATTATCCATACTATACTATAAATGCGAAAGTGTGTCCGTCTGTGTAACCTCTTCACGCGTAAACCGCCGAACCGATTTAGATGAAATTTGGTATTGGGATAGTTTGAGTCCCAGGAAAAAACATAGGATGGTTTTTATCCCAGAAATCACCATTTAAGGGGGTGAAAAGGGGGGTGGATGTTTGATGGTAAGTGACAACCATCGCCTATTGACATTAGCAATACCAGGGGATTGCTAGTGTTGATTGTTTGTATGGGAAATCGATTACCGCTGAACTAATTTCTGTCAGTCAATCTGTCTGTTACCTCTTCACGCATAAACCGCCGAACCGATTTAGATGAAATTTGGTATAGGATTTTTTTTTTTAGTTCCGGTAAAGAACAAAGGATAATTTTTATCCCAGAAATCACCCCTCAAGGGGATGAAAATTTGTATGGGGATTCAATAACCGCTGAACTGTCTGGAGATTTATGAAAAAACCGGCCAAGTGCGAGTTGAACTCGCATGGACAGGGTTTCGCACAATGCTAAAGTCAGTGAACATATTATATTGAGTTTACCACTTTATTTTCAATTCATAGAATTCTGAAAGGTTTGCCTGTAATCTACAAGCAATGAACTATATTTTGTATTTTTTCAAAATTTTAGGCTCAGTATTTTCGGAGATCAGGGTGGGGATGGTCAATTTTCGTCTTCTTTCATGAATAAAATCAAAATTTATTTTACAATAACAAAAATATGTATATTTAAGGTTTTCTTAACGAGCCCTTTCATTTGATATATGACACAGTAAGGTTTGCAAAATATAATTTGTCCCCCTTACCCTTATTTATAAAAGAATTACTTTACACATCTGTATTTGGTACATAGAATTACACCATCCTACCAAATTTCACCTGATTTGGTCCAGTAGATTCGGAGCAAATGTCTGTGACATGTCTGGACAGACGCACGAGTGGTCCTATAAAGGTCCTTTTTTTGTGCGGAACCCTAAAAATCAGTTTGGATAAAAAATAAACTACACAAATTACTAATTCCGCGCGGACGGAGTCGCAGGCAAAAGCTAGTAATTCATATATTATTAGGTTGGGACATGGAGAGAAAATAATAATTCCTATATTTTATAGTAAAATTTTATTTATAAATGTGGTAAAATTCACACACAATATGTGGTTCAGGGTAACAATCATCAAATGAAAAACAGTCACAATCAAAATACACATATTCACTTTTGTATGAACTGAACAATTAGTAAGTAAGAATCTCGCAAATTACGTCAACAATTATAACGCATATTTTAGAGTTTATTGTTTTGTTTACATTTCAAATATTGTAAGCACTCAAAATAAAGTCTATTTACATTTTTTTCTGTCTCAGAAAACCAATAGGAATCTAATTATAGTGAGACACGATGATCAAAAATATATGCCAGTGATTGAGGGTAACAACAATCATCACTACTTTGAAATTCAAAACTCGTTCATTCAATGTACGCCCTGATAAAGCACTTATGAACGTTATAATTGACTCTACCTACCACTGGTATGACACCAACATCCACGAAGAAGAGACAGTAAGAAACAAAGTAAAAAGAAGTGATAAAAAAAATAAACATAAATAAGATAAATAACAGTGCAGTGTAAAGAAATAAATATAAAATGGATGATGACGATGACAAAACCCGAACAAAGTTACAAAAAAAAGTAAAAAAAAGGAAAAAAGTTACAAAAAAAGTTTAAAAAAAATAGATGAATCGGGCGGGCGTGTCCACTGCTATAGGCTGAACATAGGCTTTCTCCAGTAGACAATAGAATTTCCGGCAGTCATGAATTTCCACTGCTGAATAAAGACCTTTCCATCGGCTTGAGCTACAAATTCCCAGCTGAACATAGGCATTTCCCCTTGACCGAGATCCTAGCCAGCTGAAGCCTGCTGAACATAATGCCTTTTCTAGGACTGCCACCCCATGGACGTCAGGACAGCTAAACAATCCATACAAGTCACCACCTACCATTGCCAGCTGAGCCAAACCTTATCCTGCCATACCCTGTCATACTTCATCATGTCATACTTCATACTTCCATACCATCATGAAACACCATAGCCATCGCCGGATATAAGCCTCATCTTTCTGCGAATGTGTGATACGCTTTAAAACACCCCTCCAAACAGAGCGGTATTTCACAGTTATCACACTCATAAACAGTACGTCTGCGGCGTTTGTTAAACGCACACCATAAGCAAATCTTTCGAGTCGACAAAGGCCTCGGAAGACCCGCTATATCGCTATCCACCTCCGCCACCCGCTATATAAAATGCTTGCCGACCAAGCGCCTAGGAGGCAGAACTGACTGCCGTACCGTATGTGTATGGCTTCTAGGCTGCGGCACTTGGGTTAAATGGTGTTCCATAATTTGTTTAACCAAATCCAAGCGGTATGCCAACTGCTTGGTCTGATCAGCTCGTTCATTCGATTTCTCATGCATGATATGACTATTAAAAATAGAAATGTTCAAGAATCTCTTGAACATTTTCTTGTACCATTTACTACATCTCTTTCGTTCAAGAAGGTATGGCTCCAAGATTTGATCTTTTCGATCAACCCCCCCATGTTGGCATTATAATCGGCAACAACTGTCGGCTTATAATGCGCTGGCTTACCGGGCTTAGCCTCAAAGTGGGTAACCCCAGTGTTATGGTGGGTGGATATCGTATACACAGTTTTTCTGTCCTGATAAACCATAACAGCCACGTCCCCGGAATGCCGTGCCAAAAACGTACCTTCCGGGACTTTGGCAAGCTGGATAATGGGGGGTACATCCAAACGATTTTTACGTAACGTACCAACGCAATCGGTATTGTTACGTTTTAAATATCTAGCTAAGGTCGGCGAGTTGAACCAGTTGTCCATAAACAACCGGTAACCCTTATTAAGTAGCGGTCTGATCAATCACATTACCACCTGCGAGCTCTTAGGAACTCCCAATGCGTAGCTAGTGTCCTTACCCTGATATATGATGAAGGACCAAAGGTATCCCGTCGCAGACTCGCACAGCTCAAAAGTTTTTACCCCAAAACGTGCCGCCTTTGTTTTTATATACTGCCGGAAACCAAGCTTACCCTTCCATAGAGTAAGCGACTCGTCTATTGTTATGTCTTGGCTAGGCTTATAGCATTCCTGGAACTTAACATTTAGATGCTCTGGAATGGGACCAAGACAAAACAATTTTGACGAGTTTGCTGTTCTCGTACTATTGTCTGCAAAATGCAACGCCCGATTCAATATCCAATATCTGGATTGTGTCATCAGCAAACTAAATATATTAGTTTTTAACAAAAAGTTGGAAGAAAAGCAGGATTTGATGCTCGGCATCCTAACGATACCAAGCATCATCCAGAAAGAGAAGAGTATGAGAATTTCGTGGACGTTGGTATCATACCAGTCCCTCGCGAATCTGGCGGACCTTTGTTTGAGATCTTGAGCATATCGATTGGTTTCCCGCACGATATGCTCAAGAATCGACCGACCGTAGGCGTCAGAGCTATGGCGGGTGGGGCCAACTTCGAATCCAGGGTCAAAAGGACACCTGGATCCATCGAACGTTGCCATAGGGGACCATGTAAAGTGGGTGGCCCTTTCGTCCCCCCCGAACATCTCCGACACTACAGTGCTTTCCACCCCACCTTGTTCGTCGCCCTCCTCCTCCTCCTCCTGCCGCGCCTCTTGCCGCGCCCTCCTGGTGGCCCGCTGCATCGCTCTAGTTGCCTCCAGTCTGTGGACCATCTGCCGCAGCGCTGGAGGAACGTCCTCGTCATCGAGGCACACCTCTAAGACGAATCCTTCGCGCCGCACGTACTCCGGACCAACCGCACTTGCTAGTCCTCTTCTGCGCCCTCTCCCAGCCGGACGCTGGACCATGGGCGGTCGCGCTCTACCCCGATTGGCACCGCGGCCACGGCCACGGCCGCGGCCTCGGCCTCTGCCTCGACCACGGGCGGAGACTAAACTGGCCCTGTAAAGAAAAAAACTTACTTTATATGCTTTACTTAGTTCACACTTCTCTCTTCTCACGTTTAATCTTTGTATACATACATCATCATTTACCATACCAGCATTGCAATATTTATTTTGTAAGTGAATACGTACCTTGGCTCCCAATCATCGTGATCTCGGCCAGTAGTCCCCTCCTCCAAATCGGAGTAAAAGCGCACCATGTTGCTATAAAAATAAAACCACAACATGAAGGTGTGCCTTCTCATAAAATCTTCTATTCAATTCAATAAAATATATGATTTTTACCTTTCCTGCCCTTGGTGGGCATTTGGGCTGGCGAGAGGGCTTTGGCGAGGGCTGGTCAGCGGGCTGTACGGCGGCGGCGAAAGTGTCCTCGATGACGGACGGGAAGTGGCGGTGGTGTTGCTAAAACAAATATTGTTTCTTGTAGTATATAAGAAATCTCTAGTCCATCAATAAAGTATTTAACTTACGATCGATGCAGCTGTCCAAGCCTGTCCACGGAGGAGAAGGGCAACATCTCAACGTCGATCTAAACAGAAATTAAAATAGCAATTAAAATAAAAATAAAAATGACAACATAACAAATTTAAAAAAAATAACTACCTCCTCCTGCACAACCTCCTCCTCGTCTGCTACCCACTCTGGGTAGTAATCTTCAACGTCAATCTAAACAGAAATAAAAATAGCAATTAAAATAAAAATTAAAATTACAATATAACAAATAAAATAAAAAACTACCTCCTCCTCCACAACCTCCTCCTCTTCTGCTACCCACTCTGGGTAGTAATAATCTTCAACGTCGATCTAAACAGAAATTAAAATAGCAATTAAAATAAAAATAAAAATTACAATATAACAAATAAAAAAAATAACTACCTCCTCCTCCACAACCTCCTCCTCGTCTGCTACCCACTCCGGGTAATAGTCATCTTCAACGTCGATCTAAACAGAAATTAAAATAGCAATTAAAATTACAATATAACAAATTTAAAAAAAGTGAAGTTTACTGCTTCCTGCTCCAAGTCTTCTTGGGCATCATCCCAGTCACATTCGCTCCCTGACTCCTCGTCGTCCATCAAATCAGCAAACGTCATATTTATTTAAATGTTAGCAGCACTGTTTCTTGCACTGGTATGTTGGCATAATGGTAGGGGAGGCAATGATGCTAAATTTGTAGTTACTCGAGCGTCTTTGGGACCTACTGGAATTTGAAGATTAGGTGGAATAAAGAAAAAAAGGTTATGTGATATTTTCCCCTTCAGCGGTGGGGGAAGCGTCTACAGGGTTTCAAAAATGTAAAAAAAAAACAGTCACCAAGAAATACTCGAGCGCGTCAGATATTAATAGGGTAGTCGCGCCACGTCTGTCTGATAACGGAAATATAATAATCTGCCGTTTTGCGTGGTGGGGGTGGCCGTCCGAAGGGGTCGAAAATATTTTTAAAAAAAATTTACTCGAGCGCGTCAGACATTGATAAGGGATGTTAAGTGAACCCTCCAGTAGCTCCTATTTTAAAGACTGACGATTTGGACGCGACCATCAGTCAGGGCCGATTTTTGAAAATGCAAAAAAAAATCGTGACCTTGATTTACTCGAGCGCGTCAGATTTTTATACAGGCGGTTCTTCTTGATGGCCTTGTTGTACTGACCCATAATCTGACAATTATGTTGAGGGATTTCCTTAATCTGACGGTTTGAAAAAAAAATATATATAAAAAATATCGAAATCTCGAAAATGGTTCAAGATATCGAAAAAATGTTTGTACAAAAGTTGTAGAAAATTTAATTTTCTACAATATTTATTATGAATACATATACCAAAAAACCCATAGGAAACGAGATATTTGCAATAAATCATTTTTTGCCTTTGACCTTGAAAAATCAGTAGTCGCGGGCACCCTATGATAAGTAGCTTTTGAGTTAAGTTTTAGGGTATCAAAATAAAGGTCTATACAAGTTAATAGGTGACTATCTCTCATTCTGAGGTGAAACTCATAATATTCCTGGACTATACACTTAATAATGATTTTAGCTACTTCGGCTTGTGCAAATCGGCAGATTAAGATATTTCCGTGATTCGTGACTAATTTCCTTCAAAATAAAAAAAAACTAATCGCGCTCGAGAAAATCCAGGTGACGTTTTTTTTTTGCAACTTTGCGAGTCTCCAATTTTCTTTCGTCACGCCCAATTTGTCAGATTATTGAAATGTACACTATTTTGCATGTAACTAACTTACCTTACCTTAATCTGACGCGCTCGAGTATTTCAAACCATCGATTTTTTTTTACTAATCTGACGGGCTACCCTAGGCGTTCGACACTACATAGAGGGCTCAGATTTGGTGAGAGTACTTCACAAGGTGCAAGGTTGCCCCCTTATGTTAATCTGCCGCGCTCGAGTAAATCCCGAAATCCCCTATTCGCCTCCCCTACCATAATTGATTCTTGCAGTACTAGTGCAAGCGAAAACCGACTTTAAGGAGACGAACCTTTTCATTCTATGACTGTACGCAGCACAAGCTGAACTTACTCCTTTTGCCTTATGCGCTGAATGTTGAGTATATACTTATGTTTTTGTTTTTTTTTTTCATTATGAGGCAATAAATATTATTCATTTCATTTCGTATTTGTTCTTAGGTAAATTTTTAAGTATACATATGTAGGTAATACCTAAGAAGATTAATTTTAATATGTAATAAATCATAGGGTCTCTCACCGATCCCACGCCTTTACAGAATACTAAATAAACAAAGCATTTCAGTGAATATACATGCAGACTCTATTGGTAAATTTCGTAAGACACTGTATGAATGTTTTAATTTGGGATGTGCGCATAATCATGGAAAATTAAAATTAAAATATTTTTGTGTTTTAGTTTTTATCAATATTTGATTTTTAATATTTTTTTAATGTCAGTAAGCACTTATATGTTATTGTTGTAATTTTGTATATTTTTAATTTATCTTTTTTTACCTCTTTGTGCATGCGGTGTTTACCTACCTTAAATTGTTGTACTTTCACAAATTATATGTTGGTTTTATGTTAGTATAAGTAAAAATGTAACAACTACTGGTAGAAGTGGTATACCATAAAATAAAATAAAAAAAAATTAAGAATATCCCGCGTTTTCGATATGAAAGGTAATCTATAGCACTCCCTCAAACCCAAAACTCATTTACGAATTTATGAACGTTACAATTGACTCTACCACCGGTTCAGAATACACTTAAACTGACGAAGACTCCGGAAAAAAACTCAGCACGGCCATTTTTTTTTCAGTAGTGGATCTTTCTTACATTTCCATTTACCTTCCTTGTCAATGTAATAAAAACAATTTTCTTTCTTCTTTTTCTTTCTTTCCTGTTAGAGAAATAATTTGCACTATCAGATCAGTTGATTCGGAGTTTATACATCCAAACTTACAATTTTTACCTATTTATAACATTAATATTAGTGTAGATAATGATAATTATTACAAATATGAATATTTTACGACCATTAATAATGCCAAGGCAACTGCCGATAGGTGCTTGGTAACTTTACAACTTGAGGATGCTAGCCAGCCACTCGAGTACTACAAAGTACCACCAAGCTATGATTTCTTCACGGATAACTCTAGCTCATTGTAGGATTCGAACGTACGACCGTCACGGTATCCAACGTTTTTTTTTTTATGTCACAAGTGACAACGAGGCAGGCGGGTCACCTGATGGTAAGTGACAACCGTCGCCTATAGACATTGGCAATACCAGGGGATTGCTAATGTGTTGTACACCTTATTACAATGCCTTAAAGGCGAACTGGCTCTCAAGTGCAATTGCCGGAACACACCAACAGGTGCTTGGCGACAGATTTTCAACTTGAGGGTGGTAGCCAGCCAGTCGAGTACTACAAAGTACCCTACCACCGTGCTGTGGTTTCCTCACGATGTTTTCCTTCACCGAAAGCTCAAGCTCATTGTAAGGATTCGAACCCACGACCTTCGCCGCGGTATCCGACGTCACTTACCACTGAGCTATCATCGCCTTAAACGTCACTACCACTAAGCTATACTCGCATTAATACTGTATTGTTCTTATTTTTCAGTCACATCGTCGGTCCTGGCCAACAATACAGAAAGGTAAGATCTAATCTAAGAAATCTTCATAAGCTAAACTTGCCTAGCCTGAAAAATCAATGAGATTGACAAAAACTGCTCTTAAAAATCGCAAGATCGACTTCTAGAGTACTACTATTATAATAGGAGGACATAGATCATGTCATCCAGGATCCAGCTTGGGCCTTTAGACAGTTCAAAAGCGTGACTTTAGAATGGTCGATGACCCTGAGCTCGCTTTAGATTCTGTGTGTTTTACATCCGTTTAAAAAACGGATTGTAATGTGAGCAATTGTGTGAATAACTGTTAGCGCATTTGTCCTCAATAGGGATGTTGACTGACATATCAAATCAGCTTCTTATAGTTCATATGGAGGCTTGTGTGAAATACTTGCTTGTGACGTCATAATTATACACCATCAAAAGATCTACTCTTTGTTGTTAAATTGGTAATTAAAAAACATAAAATGTTTGAATTTTACAAAGTGTACACTATTTACGAGTATTTTTAGGTGTTTTATACACTGGTTGGTTATACGGATTATATCGTTGATTGTCGATGATATTATGGCGACGCAGCTATCTTGATAATTACTTAAAACAAGAGCGTCGCTAGCTAAAGGTCCAAGGCTGACAAGTTGATAATGGAGAATAGGAAAAGTATGAATTGTAGTTATAGTCAAGACATGAAGCTGTAGGTATACTTGTTCGTATTGCGAGTTGGTTGATTTTCACTTGGCAATTTTCACGTGCCTACAGGTAGTGGAATTAACTCCCGTAATTGTTTTCCCTAATAAAGCATGGTTCAAGAAAGTGAAGAGATTTTTCTGTAGGTATGCCCGGCCATTTTTGTGGTAGATTAATTGAAAGTATACTTAAAACATCTTATTAAAACCTTTCCAGCCCACCCAATAACACTGGCTGCGTCCTGCCACCGTACCCAGAGCGCGGCACGTATGAAGCGACAAAAAATCCAAACGCGTCACCTGGTCAAGCGTTTGAGTATGTACATCTCACTTATTCTTGTCAACCTGGGTACGGAGTGGTGGGGACCAACGTGGTAACCTGTTTCCAGGGCCTGTGGACTCATACGAAGATGCCTGAGTGTGTCCGTGAGTATTACAATTAAAGATTATTATAGCAAAAATTTTGGAGTGTCACAAGGAGTTCACTTGGGGCCACACTTTTTTCTTGCGCTTAATATTTAATTACGTCTTATTTTTTCAGGTTTCTGCAAACTTGACAAGGATCCAAGCGTCACTTACCGCTGCCTTATAAAGGGCAGCCACGACAATCAGGGTGATAGAATCTGTAATGATCAAGAGCCGATCGGCACATCAGTCAGGCCCATATGCAACACCCCCAATTACTATAACACTGGCCTCCTACCCAACATGAAATGCTACGAAGACGGCAGTTGGGACTACGTCGCTGCTTGCTTACCAGGTTTGAGCGAAAATGGCACGATCTATATATATAAAAGTAGAAGTCCTGACTGATCTATCAACGCCCAGCCTAAACCCTTAGACCTAGAAAGCTGTGTTTTTTCCCAGGTGTTGTTTTTAAAACTTGACCGAGGAATAAGAACGGATTTTTCGAAATTCAACCTTTAAGGGGGTGAAAAAGGGGTTGAAAGTTTGTATGAAAGTCGGTCATTTTTGAAGCTAGAATCATGAAACTTTGTTTTTAGACTATCAATTAAAAATAAAGAAAGACGTGTATCAGTGTTATTTAAATTTATACCCCTGAAGGGGTGAAATGGGAGTTGGAAGTTTGTATGGAAGTCCGCGATTTTTTTAAGCTAGAACCATGAAACTTTGTTTTTAGACTAACAATTAAAAATAAAGAAACATGTATTTTAGCGTTTTCTAAAATTCAACCCTTAAGGGGGTGAAAAGGGGGTTGAAAGTTTGTAGGGAAGTCGCATCATTTTTGAAGCTAGAACCATGAAACTTTGTTTTTAGACTAACAATTAATGTTTAAAGATTAAAAGTAAATAAACACGTGTATTAGCGTTTTTAAAATTTCTACCCCTGAGGGGGTAAAACGGGGGGTAAAAGTTTGTATGGAAATTTTTGAATTTTGATCTCGAAAACCAGAAAACTTTTAATAAGGTCATGTTGATATTATCTGATAGACCTGAAGCCAATCTAGCTCCAGTGTCACTGTGGCGTGTTATTTATGGGACACCTGTAGATAGATAACTCTTTATTGGAACAAGAAAAATAACAAAATTGAAAAGCAGTCGTAGCATTGTCAGTGTCACAATTGGCGGCCTTATCGATCGATAGCGATCTATATCAGCCAACCTTTGGATGGAGAGGATTTAATTGTCAATAAAAGATGGCTGAGCATGCTTAAAACAGTATAAATACATATCGACGCCCCAATCGAATAAAGCGGTAATGTCATAATACGCCAAAAACTTTTTATTGCATAATACGCTTCTACGCACCCAGATGCATGACATATATTTTTTTCACAAATTTATAAACAAAACTTGCGGAGTTATAAGTAGAGACGTCTTTGTTCTATCGAAATTTGTCATATGAAAAAAAGGCGAATAACACCACTTTAACATCTTAAGTTCAACCAGATAGCTACTAGTTACCAGAACAAACTAGTAAGAAAATGTTACGCTATTATTCGTCTGAATACGATCAATGTTTTGATGGTATTGTGTTATTAGTCTTTTATTCTCGTAATAACAACACCTTCACTAGAATGTTAACACTAATACGAATTAGTTAGCCGTATGTTTTTATCGCAATATAGTTTAAAAGTGAATTTGAATGATTTATTTTTACGTATTGTAATATTTATCTAGATAAAACTAGTAATCGTAAACATTAAGCTTCGTATTTCCAGAATGTAAAGTATTTGTAAATCATGCGTAATCTGAACGCCAATTGCTGCACGGGAAAAAATGACGAAGATACAAGACAAAATATCTCCAAACTGTACTGGAGTTTAGAAGACCACGAGAAGCAATGGAATCACATATTAAGACACACCCCATCAAACTCCATCCAAAGAATGCAACCGATCAGAAACAAAAATAGAACTCAAATACCAATCTATAAGTAAACCTCCTTGCAATCCTGACCCGGCTGAAGAAACCCCAATGCATTTGTCCGCAAAAGCATGTTTCTAGGAACCTTGGGGATCACAGAAAAATCAGTTAACACTACCTTAAAAAAAGAAACTCGACATTAACTGATTTAAGAGGGACTCACTTAAATAGACCCAAAAGAATGAGCGACGACACACAACAAAGTATAATTGATCATATCAGACCATTCCTTGTGGCAGAGTCCCATTATTCAAATTCAAATTCAAATTCATTTATTTCAAGTAACATAAACTCATAATTGGATTATTGTACATCACACATTAGATTAAAATAATTAGACACGTACAACACAAAAAAAATAAAATTACAAGACAATTACAATTATACAAGAAAGGACAGTACAAGACTCTACCCAAACGAAACGCTAAATCAATCCAAGATGCACAGATTGCACAAAGAGTGGTTCACCCAGCAACCCAATTACGAAGTCATTAAAATGGCCAGCAAAAGTCACCATGAGCTTACGCCCAACACAAAACCCAATTACTCGTTCCTTTGCCCCAAAAAATATGTGTGAACAGTGCATGATTCCTCACAATGCAGGCACTGAATAAAAAAGCTCAACCACAAGATTTTTTTCTAAAACACGGGGAAGAAATAGACACTGCACGCAAGATAAAAGATCCAGAGAAGACAATCCTTGACAAATCCACGCAAACCACTGCATGCTTCCATCCAGAAAAAGTGCTGCATACTCCACCATCCGAAGTGAGTTGCTTCCACTACAAAAGAAAGCATGCCGTGTATAATTTCGCAACATACAACATTCCCACCAAACAAGGATACTGTTTACGTTGGCATTGTAAGAGTCAGAATATAATGAAATTGTGTGTTTTCCTTGTTCTGCTTCTTGTTTAATGTAATGGTAAAGATAAGTTGCTATATCGACGGCTCCCCGTCTAGCAATCTGGTGATGCCAAACGAAACAATATCCCTGCCCGGTAAGAATTCTGTATATCGTGAAATTACACGGCATACCCTCCTTCACAGTAGAAACAACTCACCTCGGATAGTGGAATGTGCAGCACCCTCCCCAAATCGAAGCATGCAACGGCTTGCGTGGATCCATCAAAAGTTGCCCTCTCTAAATCCTTCATCCCACGCACAGTATCTATCTCTTCCCTGTGCCCCCGAAAACCCTCTTGGAGTTGAGCCCTTTCATTCAGCATCCGCACCATAACCAATCATACACCGCTCACACATACCCCTTCTGGGGCAAAAGAACGAACAACTAAACCCCGTGTCAAAAATAAGCTCATAGTAACCCTTGCCGGCCACCCCAATGACTTCGTAATTAGGCTGTTAGGCAAACCACTCCCTGCACAATCCGCACAGCCTAGATTGATTCAACGCTTCGTCTAGGCAAAGTTTTCACCGCCTTTTCCAGTATAATGGGACCCCACCACGGGGAACGATCTGATACGACCAACTATACCCCGCTGCATGTCGTCGCAAATCGCGTCTCAAATCAGTTAATGCCGAGATTCCTCCCTCTAAAGTAGCATTAACCACTTCATTTGCAATCTCCGAAGCTCCCAGAAACACACTTTCACAGACAAACACATTGGAGTTTCTTCAAATCAAGATTGCAAGGAAGTTTACTTATATGTTAGATCAATTTTTGAGTTCCATTTCCATTTCTGACCAGTTGCATTATTTCAATAGAACCTGAAGATGTGTGTCTCAATATGCGATTCCATTGCCTATCGCGGCCTTCCAAACTCCAGCACAGCTTAAAAACACTCTGTCTTGTATCGTTGTCAATTCCTCCCGAACAGCAATTAGCGTTCAAATTACAAAGTAACAGTTTATTGTTATTAGTATAACTTCAAAGTCCACTTTAACCTCTCTTTATGTAAACAATTAGTTCCTATTTGATTTAGAATTGCCTACTTTTACATTTTGACAGATAGTAGCCCATACCCAGAGGGTAGAAGGTGTTTACCGTGGTGACTTTTGTTAATGACATACAGATACGTAGTAATCAAGTTATTGAACATTATTCTAAAAAAAATCATTCTATGAAAGTATTATTGTTGCTCTAACATGTAAAAATCACGAATAACATAAATAATAGTAAATTTAGAAAATTTTATGCAAAAATATTTTTTTCCTTCTAAATTATGATAGAAATGTCGTGTTTTTTTACAAAAGATTAGTAAATTGTTGATTAATGATTAAGTTAAAAACAGTTTAAACTTCCAAATACTTTATTTTACTGATTTATAATAATTACACAAAAAGTTACATGAGTTTTTTGCATTTGAAATGGTGGTCATTCTGATTTTTAAAAAGGCAGGTAATACAAATTTACTGAAAGTATACTATGTAATCTGTAGGTGAATAATGGCGTAATGGTTAAGTACGCAGAGCCTTAACACGTAAAAAATCCTTTAAAAAGGTAGGTATGTATTTGTTACACAAAATCTCTGTTAACGTTTTGAGACGAATAAAGACGTGAACAGATATGAAAAAAAAAACTAAATACGGTCCTAAGCGAATAAACTTGTAATATAGTTTTTCTTTCTTAATCTGGAATCTAGGAGTTTGTCACGATAGCTAGTTATTTTACTTGGAAGCTCTTTTTTTGTCACGTCTAACGATACCACATTTGTTTAAATTGGTTGTATGTACGAGTGATGAAACCAATTTTTCGGTTTTTTGGCTCTCCTGTAAAATTTCGATTTTCATAATACCGCTTTATTCGGTTGGGGCGTCGATATTTTGCACATTTAAATACAATACTCATACATAGATACATATACAGGATGTAACGGAAAGGGTATAACTATCCGAAAGGGGCGTAGAGTATATTATCAGGTATAGAATCTCCACGCAAAGTTTCAGCTCAAAATAAAGTACCTACTAAAAATAAATCATTCCGTTTTTTTTTCGCCTGTAATCTTCAAGGAATTTGCAAGACAAAAGAAATACGGCGTGCCAAATCTGACCACTAGATTTAACCAAGAGTGAGAGTTTAGTCACTAGACATAACCTCTCTTTAAAACCAGACTTTTTGGCGATGATAGCTCAGTGGTAAGTGACGTCGAATACCGCGGCGAAGGTCGTGGGTTCGAATCCTACAATGAGCTTGAGCTTTCGGTGAAGGAAAACATCGTGAGGAAACCATAGCACGGTGGTAGGGTACTTTGTAGTACCCGACTGGCTGGCTACCACCCTCAAGTTGAAAATCTGTCGCCAAGCACCTATCGGTGCGTTCCGACAGCTGCACTTGAGAGCCAGTGTCCATCTAGGCTTTGTGTGCTTACCACCTTTGGCCACATCATCACTTACCATTGTGAGATTGTAGTCAAACACAAGCCTATCCAGAATAAAAAATAAATAAAATAAAAAGACAATTCCATTCAATTTAAATTACCCAAAGGAGTGGCTTATTGTTGACAAACAGGTTGACAAACAGATTGCCATGAAAGAGCGACAACAAAAATAATCGAATTTCTGTTTCTATACTTTAATGTTACTATATTAATAAAGGATAAAGTCGAAGTGTATGTGAGCAACTTCCAGTAACACCCTCAAAAGACCTACTCTGTCGTTAAATTGTTAATTAAAAATCATATAAAGGCGGAATTTTAAAACGTGTTCGCTATTTTCGTTTATTTTTAGATGTAGGTATTATGAACTAGTTAGTTTTAGGTATTTTGGAACGAAGTTCCTTATCGCGCGTTGTGAAAGGGGGCTAGACGGGAAAAAATCTCACAAAAAATTGAATATACATTAAATATACAAAAACTATTATTATATAAAATTCAAATTCAAATTCTTTATTTCAGACAGATTGTCCATATATAAAAGATACAAACTATGAGATATACAGATTAAAATAAAAATTAAATTACAATACAATCAATGAAAAATTACAAATAAAATTAAATTACAAATGAGAATTAAATTACATTACATTAAAAAATTATTAATATATAAAAAATAGTTTTTTAATATATATACTCTCTCGACTTATATAACTTATATAACTTCGTTCCATCCGGGTGTCCCTTGACACCTCTCAAGTTTTTTTCTTATATAGGCGTCATCCCCATCATGTTTATCAACAGAATGTGGCAGAATAACTCCAAGTGGTGCTGACTTACTCATAAGTGGGACTAAAACACATCGAGGTGATGTGCCATGGCACGTCGATATTTACAGAAAGACAACTTCTCCGTACAGTGCTGTATGTATGGGGTCGATCATCAGGAGCGACGTTGTCATTTCAGGTAAAGATTTTTTTTTCAGGTGCGTCACCTGATGGTAAGTGAATATCGTCGAAGGCAACTCTCAAGTGCTAATGCTGGAACACACCAACAGGTGCTTGGCGACAGATTTTGTAGTTTAGTATCTACATAGTAGAATGAAGAAAGAAAATATATTTATTTTGAAAAAATACACACAACACCACAAACATACATAATAATATATATTTAAAAAACAATAAAAAATAAAAAAATTTATAAAGTTGGTGGTGTTGTGTGACATCAAAATTGGTCAGCGACTCAGTAAAACACTGTTAATCGTTGACCGGATAACAGAACTGATTTTCAGTCGCCGCCAAGAGAAACGTCACGAACAACTGGACAGAAGACACAAAAAACAAAAAATCTTGACATATAAAGAAAAACATAGAAGATCACTAAACAAGATACAAACATTATATTATGCCTCATAATAATATTCTAAGAATGAAAACAAAAACATTTCAAATACACACTAAACTGAAAAATATGCTAGTAGGATTGGTATGGTAGTAGGATTCGAAACCACGTCATTCGGTATCCGACGTTGTCACTTCCATTTCACTGAGCTATCATAGCCTGTTTACACTAATCTCAAAAACACCATATGGATTCTTTGAGATGTCATGTTTTCGATACCTATGTCGGGTTAGTGCTGAACAACGGATGAAGTTAACTACGAAAAGTTTAGAAGGAGATGAAATAAAATTGAAAGGTTAAATGTTAAAATTAGAATTAGAAACACATCTTTTTTCGGCTATTTTACATCGTTGAACGAAGCGGGTATCGTGATAATTATAAATAAGGGATTTTTTCTCCCAAGCTCAGGTTGTGGAATGAGCTCCCTAAAGGCAGCATGGGGTTCTTCAAAAGAGGAATGAGAAGATCGGCAACGCGCTCGTGACGCCTCTGGTGTTGCAAGCGTCCATAGGTTAAGATAAACGCTGTAAGTTTTGCTACCAAAAAAAAAACTACTGTACGGAACCCTCAGTGCGCGATGCCGACTTGCACTTAATACTTACCTAATAATATAGATAATTACATCCAGACTCAGGACTCGATTTTCACTTATCTATGAGACTACATATTACCTTATTAATATCTTAATTTCTTCAGCCGCTCATTGCTTCTGGAGCGACGTGGAGAAGCAGCTACCGGCCGCGAACTACGCGGTGGCGGCCGGCAAGGTCTACCAACCATGGAACGACCCCTTGGAAGTGGATGTGCAGAAGTCAGATGTAAGTTATTATTTTTTTTTATTCTGGATAAGCTTGTGTTTGACCACAATCTGACTATGGTAAGTGATGATGTGGCCGAAGGTGGTAAGCACACAAAGCTTAGATGGGAACTGGCTCTCAAGTGCAGCTGTCGAAACAAACTGATAGATGCTTGGCGACAGATTTTCAACTTGAGGGTGGTAGCCAGCCAGTCGGGTACTACAAAGTACCCTACCACCGTGCTATGGTTTCCTCACGATGTTTTCCTTCACCGAAAGCTCAAGCTCATTGTAGGATTCGAACCCACGACCTTCGCCGCGGTATCCGACGTCACTACCACTGAGCTATAATCGCCTTTCGTTAGTGAATTTTTGTTTTTTGGGGAGGACTAAAAGGGAGAGGTTGAGGGACCATAGACACGCAGACTGTTTGGCGAGCGCTTAGGGCTCTCAACCGTGATGCAAAATTTTAGACGACTGACCGCTGAGGGCGCCCCATTTGGGGCACGAACCTCGGCTCAGGTCGTCGTTGGGGGGACACAAAAAGTGGGACGGACTTCGCATAAGCGATTTAGAGGAGTTTTAGGGAATGGTCGGATTACTGAATGCGGCTCGGGCCGTTGATTACGGGGGACGAGACTAACTTTTTTTTTTTTTTTTTTTTTTTTTTTTTTTTTTTTTTTTTATGTCACTAGTGACAACGAGGCAGGCGGGTCACCTGATGGTAAGTGACTACCGTCGCCTATAGACAGCAATACCAGGAGGATTGCCAATGTGTTGTACACCTTATTACAATGCCTTAAGGGCAAGGGCTACTGGCTCTCAAGTGCAACTGCCGGAACACACCAACAGGTGCTTGGCGACAGATTTTCAACTTGAGGGTGGTAGCCAGCCATTCGAGTACCACATAGTACCCTACCACCGTGCTGTGGTTTCCTCACGATGTTTTCCTTCACCGAAAGCTCAAGCTCATTGTAGGATTCGAACCCACGACCTTCGCCGCGGTATCCGACGTCACTTACCACTGAGCTATCATCGCCTCAAAGAATCATGTCAGTGAAGAGAAATTGGAACTGATAATACGGCTATAAGGTGACATCAAAGTTACTACATATATTATGATGCGAATATGTTTGTTGATTTGTCCTTCTGCAAAAAAAAACGCAGGTAAAACCTTGATAACACCTAGGATAAACCTTGTATCATAAAATGATACAGTTTTCATAAAATATAAAAAATGCACTCAGTAAAGTAGGCACTATTTTGATTGTATATGAACAGGAAACCCATTTAATATAAATACCAATATTTTTTTGTTTATAACGTACCAACCAAGGTGGTTCTATTTTAAAACAAAAAGTAGCATTTCCATAGAGCACTATTACTCTAGCATTTCCATTCCTCGCGACGCGAATACCATTTAGATCGCAGAATTTCTCGCAAAAAAATATACGGAATAATGTTGCCTATATTTTAAAAAAATCTGACACTGACGTTTTAGAAACATTTAAAAATATTAGAAAATAGTGAATAAAATGTTAACTAAACCTTTTTGTGATTTTTAATTACCAATTTAACGACAAAGAGTAAGTAGATCATTTGTTTGATGGTGTAAATTTATGACGTCACACACAAGCCAGTATTTCCTATTAGAATATAGTTTAGACATTTTAATAAAGAGAAGCTTATTTGATAAATTGCTCATATTTTTTTAAGGTTTTTGGCTTTGGGTTTGTGACCTTTAAGCCATTATATCACATTCCCAGTAAAGTCAGTCGTCTTCAGTACAAATCAGGTCAAGGTTGGTGGTCAAATCAAGTCAAATTGGTGGCCGTTCCACTAAATCATTTCACTGACTTTTTAAGACAACTTAAAAAATCACAATACACGCTTCACTGGTACACTAAGATATGAGATATTTATTGGACAAAACAAAAAATACACAAAATGAAAACGCAACGTCACTTCGCGAGTTCCCGCCAAAGTCAGAGTCAAAACCATTTATTCAGTTTAGGCCCTAGACTAGAAGGGCACTTATGAAGGTCGAATTACAGAAGTTACCACCGGTTCGGAAGTCAGCCTTCAACTGAGAAGAACCGGCAAGAAACTCGGCAAGATTACATTTTTTAAATATTTTTGGACTATATTGGCTTTTTTCCAATTTTTTTACTATTTTATTCTTAAAAAAGTTTTCGCCTAACATCCCTATTGTATTTCACAGGTAAAACAAATAAATATTCCCGCTCGTTTCCAAGGCAACGCGGCTAACTACCAGGACGACATAGCGCTCGTGATACTGACTACCCCCTTCGAGTACAGAACGTACGTGAGGCCCGTGTGCATAGACTTCGACGTTATCTTCGACAGAACACAGCTGGAGGCTGGCAAAACTGGATTGGTTAGTGTAAATTATAGGTATCTATATTAGGTAGGTATATTGGAATAATATTTATGGAACAACATCCTATGAATATGTAACGTAAGCGTATTTTTTTTTAATTTTGGATAGGCTTGTGTTTGACTACAACCTCACTATGGTAAGTGATGATGTGGCTGAAGGTGGTAAGCACACAAAGCCTAGATGGGAACTGGCTCTCAAATGCAACTGTTGGAACACACCGATAGGTATTTGGCGACAGAATTTCAAATTGAGGGTGGTAGCCAGCCAGTCGGGTACTACAAAGTACCCTACCACCGCGCTATGGTTTCCTCACGATGTTATTTTTTCACCGAAAGCTCAAGCTCATTGTAGGATTCGAACCCACGACTCGATTTTCGCTGCGGTATCCGACGTCACTTACCACTGAGCTATTATCGCCATAAAACTAGTAACCTAAGCTTATAAATCTTTCTTTTATGGCACCGTAATATTTCTGTAATATACCTACCTACCTACCTATAGTTCTTAGTGAAAAATGTTTAAGGGAGTAGATTTTTAAATATCTATTATCGTTATTAGTTTCGTAGTTCAATTTGTAGTCTATTCCTGTTATTTTTCCATAATTTAAATAGATAAATAAAAAAACTTGAGAGGTGTCAAGGGACACCCGGATGGAACGAAGTTATATAAGTTATATAAGTCGAGAGAGCATATATATTTAAAAGAAAAATTATATATATATATATATATAAATAGAAATGAAAATATCTTGCTTGCTTTCTATAAGAGAGAGAGAGAGACAGACAGACAGAGAAACATGCGCACGCCGCTCAGCTTAATAAACATACATAGTGACATAAAAAGTGTCGGGACAATTTTTCGTAAGATTTTTTTCCGTCTAGCCCCCTTTCACAACGCGCGATAATAACATCGCTCTCAAGTGCAGCTGTCTGAACACACCGATAGGTGCTTGGCGCTCCGTACTATGGTTTCCTCACGATGTTTTCCTTTATCGAAAACTCAAGGTCACTGTAGGATTCGAACCCACGACCTTCGACTTCTCTACCACCTCACGTTGAAAATCTGTCAAGCACTTGTGTTCCGACAGTTGCATTCAGAAGTCAGTTGCGACATTGTAATAACGTATATAGGCGGCAGTATTCACTTACCATCAGGTGACCCTGCCTGATTGTGACGTATGGTATAAAAAAGCTTAGTGAAATATATTTTTAAGATAATTATATGAAGCAAGCGACGTTTAAAATAATTTAAATACATTTTAGGGTTGATTTTATAGGCGCCGACGGTCGCTTACCATCAGCCTGTCAGACTTATGATATTTTTTTCCTCAGATTGCCAGTAGGGGTGTATCAAGTACTGGTAAACCATCGCCAGGCCTCCAAGCCATTAAGTTACCATATATCGACCCTGCAAAGTGTATAACTGAAGCGCCTGTACAAATGAGAGAATATATAACTAGCGACAAGATCTGTGCTGGATATAACGGTATGAATTATAAAGCCTCTTTTGGAATTTCAATCAAGAATATTATACTTATTAATCGAAAATTTACTTGGTGTGTTGCTAGGTTTTAAATTCGACTGTTTTTGTTGGATCAAAATTATGTTTAATTGACGTAGTTATCTATGGTTGTAATTATCAGCATTTATTTAAAAAGTTGAATATTTGTTTGGTTTTGGGTCTAGATAACCGTGTGTGAATTAAAAAATACGATTAACAATCAAAGAGAATAAGGCCTCTGCCCATTTATACATATGAATTTTTCAAGAGGGCGTGGATGGCCAAATCCTAAACTAAAGGGAATAACGAAAAATGCTGAACGGAGTCTCGGGCTTGATTTTGATTAAAACTAAAACTGCATCAATAGATTTTCGAAAAAATATCGAATTATTTCCCTAATCCAGGAATCGAACCCGATGAATTCGAAAAAAAAAATACACATCCTGTATTATTACACCATCCGATAATGTTGCTAATAATCAAATTCTCAGAAGTAATGGCATACGGCAAACTAAAAGAAAGTGCTCTTTTAATAAACTGTTTTTTTTTGTTTTTTTCCCACAAATTATTTATTTATGTCAGTGTAAAAGTGCATTACTGTCAATAAATATACCTACGGATTAGATTAGAAGTTATTTTTGTTAACATAAATAAAATATCCTCGGACTTTTTTTTACCCACGGCTATCTGATCCCAAACTAAGCAGAGCTTGTAATATGGAAACCAGATGACTGATATACTACATATACTACTTTTTTTGTAAACACATACTTAAATAGATAATACACCCAGACTCAGGACAAACAGACATGTTCATGCACACAAATGTCCTGGATGGGAATCGAACCCACGACCTGCGGCGTGATAGGCAGTGTAAATGTGTACATGATAATGAGTACTAAGAAATCTCCAATGTCCACAGGTACATTATTATGTAAGGGAGACAGTGGCGCTGGACTTGCCTTCCCCCAGTCGGATCGAAGTGGGGATCGGTACTACCTACGCGGTATCGCTGCTGGGGGACCAGAGACCAAGGATGGTTGCTTACCAAATTATGCCCTTTTCACGCATTTATTAAAACAAGAACATTTCATCAAAGAGTTCCTGTAGGGGATTAGCTTTTTACCCGACTGCTGGTGAAGTCAAAAAAGATGAAACTCTTATATTTATCTATATAGACCTGGTCCTATTGCCTCTGACTGCATATTGTTAACAGTAATTAGGTCATTTTGATGCCATCTTTTTTTGAAGGCAGTCGGGTTTTTTTTTTTATATTATTATTATGGTTTGTATTTGTAATCTTTTTGGCCAGTTCTACCAGTTGAAGGAAGGTTGCCAATGTGTTACACTTTTAAAATTCTACACAAATAATAAAATCGTTATTAAAAAATGGCGTCCACCACCGTCATAGGTCTTAAAACTGAATTAAAAACTACTTGGTATCCAAAGTGTACATATAGAAAAAAAATTTAACGCATTTTTTTTTACGTAAGACCTACTTAAATAAAACTTTTAAAATTTATTATTATTATTAGATACACGTGAATAGGGTATGCTATTGTGATACTATTTTGGAATTCATAGTTGGAATTTTGTGATAATGAATGTAGACAAAGTTAATATAGCGTGTTTTTTTTTCTAGAAATCTAAAACTCCTTTTAAGTGTTGACATTTTGGGAAATCTGACCTCAGCCAGTATTGAAATAAAATGATACACAACATAAAGTTCCATATTTTATTTCATACAATATTTATAAAATACATTGTTTTATGTAATAAGTTACAATAAAAAAAATACTTAGGGTATTTATTTATAGTTTTAACTCGACTTTGATTTTAACGATTCTTATTCGACAGATACTATATCATAAGGCTGCCTGTCCACCGAAGCGGAGCATTTAACCAATAGCGGTAGCGTTGCGTCATTTGTACAATAATGATGTTTACTGACAACAGCTTCATTTTTATAAATGTAATTGAAAAACAAAGAATTTCACACCAAAAATGCTCAAGTCACGTACCTAACACAATTATTAGTTGACTAATCATTTTTCTTGAATACCGACTACACCCATTTTTTATTGGTTGATATTTTTCTAGCTCTACGCTCCGGTGGATAGGTACCTTAAATAAACCAAATAAGTAGTTTATTGCAACAAAAGTCTATCGAAAATCCAAATTTTATATGTAGCAAGGCAAAATGGATAATATGGAAACCGAAAAAGGCGGTGTTGATAGATAAATTTATAATAGATTGAGAATAAAAATGCTGGAAAAGTATTTTGAACAGACCGTTAGATTTTGAAAGAGCCTCGAACTTAAGTAAGCCCGTCTTAAGTCTTTAATTTAAAAATAAGGATGGAAACAGAAACTTACTTAACGAAACAATTTTAGGAACAAAAAGTCAACTAAATATTTCTTTCTTTTTTAATGCGAAATTCCAGTTTCGCCCAAGGTTGTATACACACAAAGCCTAGAAGGAATATAGCTCTCAAGTGCAGCTGCCAGAACTTGCCAGCAGTCAAAAGTCGTTTAAAGACAAATTTATATACAGATATGCAGCTGGTTGTGATGCTAGCATGGACGCCGCGTGAAAATAAACATTTTTGTTGTCTAAAAGTCGATTTCATATATCGATAAGTCTTATTACAGTCGATTAAGCTCTCTAAACCTACCTACCCATATTATAAAACGGAATTTCAGTCTGATTACAGCGTTCTTTTGATGAAGTGTTAGCATGTAAAATGAAGATAAACATAGGATAAAAATTTAAATTAATATTAAAACGCCATAAACTAGATTTTTTAATTGATGCATCACAGGCTATTTTTCTCAAAGATAGACTGCGCTGAAATGAAAGAGGGATCTAGAGTCATTAAATTATGTAAAATTGCTGCAAGTTTTTACGAATGCTATCATTAAATAATGACATATTATCTTAAAACTAGCTGTCCTGCGCGGTTTCTACCGCGTTCCCGTGGGATCTTATCTTTCCCCGGGATAAAATATAGCCCATGTTCATCAGGGATAATGTAGCTTTCTAATGGTGTAATATTTTTTCAAATCGGTCCAGTAGTTTCAGAGCCTATTCAATGCAAACAAACAATCAAATCTTTCCTCTTTATAATATTAGTATAGGAAACGATCTAAATAAATTTTAATAGTCACGTAAGAAGTTATTTACTGTAGAAAAAAATAACTTGAATCGCTTATATTAGATTCTATTGTTCACTCTTATCTGTCCTTTTTATAGCCAACGGGTTAAACGATTAATTAAAAAAAACTTACAAATAAACTTTGTTATATCGTTGGTAATATTAAATATATTCATGATAAAAAACATCCCTCAGTTTAAAACTAAACGCCTTAAAATGTATCGATAAAAAACCATCGACTCTTAGACAACACTAATACAAAATAGGACCATAATTACATTTAGCACTACACTTAATAACAAAAAACAAACAATACTTAAATATACCATCAATTTTTAAGTAACACTAAAACGTTATTTACATTTCTTAATCTATTAGCATATTTAATTTAACTAGTTTTAGTAAAAATGAGATATACTTTGAGGCCATCCATAAAGTACGTCACAAGAATTTTGATTTTTTGACCCCTACCCCCTTGTCACCGCTGTGACGTCACACAGTTTTTGCAATTTTACATCTAGAAATTATAAAATTAAAACAGCAGTTACGAAATTAGTTTTATTTCCATTACAATATTTTTTCATAAATTCATCATGGAACATACATTTGAAAAACAGATAAAACAACAAAAATAAACGTAATTATATTATGGACCAGCTGTGCCCGGGACTTTTGCCGCGTGGAATAGTCACTTTGGGCAGCATTTATGGATATATCTTTTGGTTTATTTTGGATTAACAAATGTTCCACGTGATTCTTTATATTGGCATAACTTTTTTATTTATGAACCGATCGACTTGAAACAAACACTAAATGTTAAGTGAAGCTTACCACAATATATTAGTGAAAACCACACCTGAATCGGATAAGCCGTTTGTGAGATTAGCGTGCACAAACGCACAAACAGACAAAAAATCTAACAATCATTGTTTTGGGTGCTATTGCGTTGATTAAGGTCCCAATAACATTTTTTCTCATTATATATCTTCCATGTACAGACAGCGATCCGTTACATTTTTATTATAAAATGTTTGTATAGATGATAAACGATAGATAAACTTAATCCACCTCTGTCCATTCACGTAAATATTACAATTTTAAATGTGACGTCACGAACCTAAGGACTCCTCCCACACCTTATCACACTTTGTCGAACCCCTCTTTAAGTGTGACATAATTTATGGATGGCCCCTTAACCACATACGGTTTCCGATATGAACCAATCTCTTGAGATCTCAACAATGAATGTTTTTGATTTGACAAGCCGTGCGTGGATAACGTTTGCATCACGTCACAGGTTCAATTCCCACTCATGACAGACATGTGCATACATGTGCAAACTTGTCTATTTGTCCCGATTCTATATTAATATACAGGTCCGGTAAGTAGTACCACAAACTTAAGGGGGAGATGGTTGGGGGGGGGGTCAACTACCAATTTAAATTATCTCGAAAATGGTGACACTTCTACTAGCATATTTGATAGGTGACCCGATAACCTATCTCTTCCTTATGTTTGTCGTATATTAGTTATCTGGTTTCCACAGTACAAGGTCTGCTTAGTTTGTGTTCCGATAGCCGTGAGTGATGAGTTCTCATCATCAGTTCATGTTGTTGTGGTGAGGTGTGAGGACCGCGCCTCCCGCAGACAGGACGGAGGTGATGACGGGCGCGCCGCCGTGCCCTGACCCCACCGACCCCACGGACCCCACCGACCCCACTGAACCCCCACAGAAAATCACCTGAAAATTACAACAATACTTGTATTGCAGTGCCGCAACGATAGTTTGTTTTACATTTAAATTAAAATCTTACTACTATTATAAGGTGAAAATTTGTTACTCTTCAACGCAAAAACTACACAACCGATTTTGATGAAACTTGGCACAAATGTAGATCATATCGTGGAATAAAATATAGGATGCTTCTTATGGCAGGAAAAGTAAAGATCCCTCGAGAACGCGGGGAACAATGCAGGCAGGCGGGTCACCTGATGGTAAGTGACTACCGTCGCCTATAGACATTAGCAATACCAAGGGGATTGCCAATGTGTTGTACACCTGTACACCTTATTACAATGCCTTAAAGGCTTCTGGCTCTCAAGTGCAACTGTTGGAACACACCAACAGGTGCTTAGCGACAGTTCAACATGACGGTATCGTACTACAAAGTACCCTACCACCGTGCTATGGCTTCCTCGCTATGTTTTCCTTCACCGAAAGCTCATTTTAGGATTTGAACCCACGACCTTCGCCGCGACATCCGACGTCACTACCACTGAGCTATCAAAACAACTAGTAAATCTACTAGGTATGAATTTTAAAAATCTGTTATCTGATTTCCATAATACAAGCTCTGCTTAGTTTGGGATATAAAATTAAAAATATATTATAAATGTAAAAGTTTTTTTAATTTTTTTTATTCTGGATAGGCTTGTGTTTGACTACAATCTCACTATTTAATAATGCCGGTGGCGTTTTCTCCAATAATCGGTTGGTTCTTAAGTGGGACGCGCGTACCAATCAAACAATAGCATAACAATTGATTAGAAATTCCTCGCGAGTTTAGTTATTGAAAAACAAGACAATATAGTCAGATGTTCCAAAAATATTTAAAAAATGTAACCTTGCATATTCTTGCCGGTTCTTCTCAGTTTCTGTCTGACATCCGAACCGGTGGTAACTTCTGTAATTCGTCCTTCATAAGTGCACTTCAAGGGCCTAAACTGAATAAATGGTTTTGACTTTGAATATAGCCACGCGAAGAATGCCCCGGGATATTTATATTGTTTTTAAATCATTGAATATATGAACTCACTTGTGAGACGGGCGTGGCTGGTTGTCCCGGAGTCGTTAGAACGTACTGCTGCTGCCTTACACCACTCACCTGGAAATTATTAACGTTCCAAGTGTTAAAGTGTAATAGGGTAGATGCCTATTATAAAGAGGAAAGTTTTGATTGTTTGTTTGCATTGAATAGGCTCTGAAACTACTGGGCTGATTTGAAAAATTCTTTCACCATTAGAAAGCTACATTATCAATAATGAACATAGGATATATTTGTCCCGGGAATAGATCAGATCCCATTCGCTATTAAGAGTATTTTTATGTGTTTTATACAATGGTTAGTGTTAGATATATTTTTTTAAACATAGGCAACATTCATATTATGCTAATAAATCAATTATGGCAGTAAGGTACCTATAAAACAATGAAACATTCAATATTATGGTACGATTTTCTGAGATCCCATCATCAGATCCTAACATGGTGACAATGGGACCAAATGGGAAGTATTCCCAAAAAATTAACTTCTCGAATCGGTTCAAGCGTCTTCGAGTAATTATATAAGAATATAAATTAATAAAAACCGATCAAGTGCGAGTCGGTTCCGTACAAATTTTGTAGTTTTTTTTAGTATTTAATGTTATAGCGGCAACAGGAATACATCATCTGTGATTTATGTATCACGGTTCATGAGATACAGCCTGGTGGCAGACAGACAGCTGTCTTAATATCTTCGGGTTTTTCGTTTTTACCCTTTGGGTACGGAACCCTAAAAATAAGTTGCGTGTACCTGGTGTATTTGCTGCGGCTGATGCTGTATAGACTGCCGATGTTGGTTGTCTGCTTCCACCACCACTTGCTCCATAAAAGTGCCGCCCCCTAGTGACAATATACATATTTAAATACATACGATTGTTACTTTGTTAGCAAAAGAGTTTTAACTTGAGCATGGTAGAAAGTACTTCAAAGTACGCTACAAGCATACTATGATCTCACCATGTTTTCATTCACCGATATCTCAAGCGCATTGCAGGATTCGAAAAAAAAAACAAAACAGCCGTATTTAAGTAAAAATAATTTGATTTTTTTTATAAAAAAATTGTCACGCTAAAAAGGGCAGCCCTACTTTTCTCGCTTTCTATCTCTAATTAATTTATTTTACCATTTATCAGCACAAAGAGAAAGAGGGAAAGGTTGCTTGAAGGGGCATAACGCTTTTTGCAACCTTTCGCTAGTGTTGTAGTGCTGCAAATGGGCATATCGACATATCTACAGCACTACAACACTAGCGAAAGGTTACATACTTGTACTGTAAGGTATTAGGAAAAAGAGTAGTGGGCATCTTCATGGGTGGTATACTATCTATGAAGTGAGGAAACCATAGCACGGTGGTAGGGTACTTTGTAGTACTCGACTGGCTGGCTACCACCCTCAAGTTGAAAATCTGTCACCAAGCACTTGTTGGTGTGTTCCGGCAATTGCACTTGAGAGCCAGTTCGCCTTTAAGGCATTGTAATAAGGTGTACAACACATTAGCAATCCCCTGGTATTGCCAATGTCTATAGGCGACGGTTGTCACTTACCATCAGGTGACCCGCCTGCCTCGTTGTCACTTGTGACATAAAAAAACGTAATAAAAAAGCGTCATGCCCCTCCAGATGAACCTTCCCTCCTCTCTTTCTCTTTTTGCATTGAAAAATGGTACAATAAAGTAATTAGAGATAGAGAGCGAGAAAAAGAGGGCTGTGCTTTTAAGCGTGACATATTTTTTAAATAAAAAATCAAATTATTTTTGTTTACAATATGGATGGCAATATCTATGAAGTGAACTGGCCAGAAATCGTTGCGGAAGAAATAAGCGTTATCCCGCTCCAGGCGACCATTACCTGAGTTAGTTCCAAAAACAAAGTAACTAACCTGCATTATTACTAGTGGTGGAAGGCGTGTTGCTATCACATCCAAAGAGGCAATGCTGCACCGTCCATCGAGGCTCAAATGGGATGTGAGTCTTCACCTGAAAACGTTAAACGTTTGTTGTCAAAGTTAAAATATTTTCTTTTTAATCTAAGTGTAATTATCTTATCTTCTTAATATAATTCTTCTGTACTTGTGTTTATCACCTAACTCCTCCTAAACGGCTAGGCCGATTTGGATGAAATTTTGTGTGTATATGGCAATGGGTACCTCGATGGTTTGAAAACACAGTTGGACCCGATAGGTGGCGCTACTGTCGGTATGACACCAAATTTGATTTGCTGAACAATTGACAACTAAATTCATCTACGCCCCGAATAACAGAATAACTATAAAAAAATATGAAAAATTCACGAAAAAAACATATTTTTTAAGAAAAATTTGTATTGATAATACCATGTTGAGATCGAATTTATTTATGGTTTAGAATCACAATTGGACCCGGTAGGTGGCGCTGGAATCGAGTTCTAAGTTTTGTTTTAATTTCAGGGTAGGAAGTCTGCCGGGCCTGTTAGTCTATGTATGTACGCTCATAAGTTTCGAATGACCGCACAAAATTGGATGATTCTTTGTTTTATGTATTCGTTATTGTTAAGGGACCGCACACTTATCAGAGCCGAAGGAAGCGAAAGAATAGAAATAATCGAATTTTAGAATTACTTGTATGAAATCCTATGAAACCTCGCACACTCATTATCCGCGCCGAATCGGACGAATAGGAGTGCGAGGTTTCTCAGAATGGAGAATATTACTAGGTATGCCAAATCGTTACAGTAAAGCTTGTATGTATACAAATACACTAGTTTTTGTTGTAGTCAAAAATACCTATTAGTTTTGATTTTACAGGCATTTAAACTTACGATAAAATCGAGTCCCGCTAACAGTCACGTGACCGCATTTGACGTCAATGTGCAACACTCGCTCATAGCGGAGCGTTGCACATTGACGTCACACCGTCACACAAGTACGGCACATCGAGTACGAGTCCGCATCGCACGTTTACTTCTATAAATCGGAAACTATTTGACGTATCGAAGTAATTCTTTCACTTGTATTTTTTATTTTTGACAGAGAATATGGAGAGCTAATATTCAAAATTTGGTAACATTCTTCATTCCATATAAAGAATTGTACAATTCCTTTCGTTCGGTTCGTTCGACGCGTTCGGCTCGGATAAGTGTGCGTTCACCTTTAGAAGGTTTATATAAAATAAAAAATTCCACGGGAACGAGGGTGAAACAGTAGTATAATAAATAATTTTACCTTCAACTCAGTAGTAAGCATGAGTATATGTCTGCACGGTAGCCGGAACACTTTACTGAACAAACACGAGCATTCTTGAGTGGACGTCCCGTACTTGCAGATCGCTGCACTGCTGTGCCGCCTGAAAATATTATTAATTATTTTTAATATAAATATTCATATTGATACAAAGTGTTGTGAGGTTGTAGGGGGGTAATCTCTGAATCTACTGAACCGATTTTGAAAATTCTTTTGTAGTATGTGACGATACTTTATACTTTTTTTTTTTTTAATTTATTTATCATAAAGTTATAAAATTTTTACAAAAAATTATAATTCCGTCAAACCGCAGTGCGGTTTGTCGACAGAATAGCCCCCGTTTTTTTATTTTAACATTATTTTTAACACTTGTACGTATCCAATAAAAAAATACTTATTTACTAACACTTAAATACATATAACAGTTTTATCTTCTTCCTTTAACAAAAACTTTTTTATTCTGCTCTTAATCTGTACCCTAGATTTTGCTGCGTTAAACAAATCATGTGGCAACTGATTAAATAACATCGGCGTTAACCAACGTCGCGTTCGTTTGCCGTAGTAGTTGCATACCCTCGGAATTACATATTTAGGTCTATTTGACTCACGAGCTAGGAAGCCATATACTTTTCTTTCCTTGTCTGTATTATATTGTTCAAGTATTATTAAAGATTTGATTTTTTCATTAATGCTTAATATCTTACATAATCCAAATAATTTATTGTAGTCTTTATTTACTGACTTTTTAGTTTTTTTATCAATTAAATATTTTAAGAATCTTGTTTGCAAACTTTTTATTTTATCTAAATATGTTTTGAAAGTCAGACCATAGCTTCCCAACCCGTAGCTCACTGTCGAGTCCACCGTTGCATAATATAGCATATACATAATTTTTCTGCTAAGTACATATTTGAGATGATAAAATTTGCCAAGAATCGATCTTAGTCTGTTACACACATTTTCTACATGAAGATTCCAGTTAAAATTATTATCTATTAGTAAGCCAAGATATCTATAGGATGTTACAGATTCCAAATGTTTACATTTACAATTCATCTTTTTATCGTGGAAGCACTCATAAGTATGACCTTTTATATACAGGTTGGAGTTTTTATATTTACTATTAGGTGAATAAATTCGCATCAATTTAGTTTTATTAATATTAATTATTATGCCATTATCATGAGCCCACATAACAATTCTGTCAAAATCCTCCTGCATTTTTTCCTCTATAGTACCCGGATCAGTACCACTATACAATAGACAAGTGTCATCTGCATACATGTACATTCGGCAGTGCTTTATAAAAACAATACTTTTTCAAAATAAAATACCTTTTGACGAAATCAAATGATATTTTCATTTATTTTAGGTATTTATCATGAGAAATAGAATAGGAGATGGAAAGGGCACGCATGGCTAACAGGCGCCTCTATCGGTCAAATTCGGCAATACAAGCGTCATTCGTTCATTTCATTTTGTTTGACTGGTAATGTTGGCTAAACTTAATCACAAGTATTTTGCATTTTGAAATGAATATTAAAAATGCAAAATACATCTCGAAAGGTATAAAATCTTTTTTACTAAAAGGCATTTAAATACAAAATAGGTATTTTGCATTTTGTATTTGCATTTTAAATAGAAGTATTTCAAATAAATCGCATCTCTGGTGACGATATTGACAGTGGCACCGCGACTTAATGTTACGCGCTGCTACATTGACGAAATTAGGTTTAAGCTCTCTTCTTACAATATACAATGGATTGAGCACTACTCCTGGTTTCTCTACTACCTCATGTACCACCTTCAACAACCATCATATTACACTTTTACCAATAGAAAGCCACATTATTTGTGAGTGTCATAGGTTATATTTTTATCACGGGAAAAGATAAGATCCCACGGGAACGCGGTCGAAACCGCGGGGAGTAGCTAGTCCTACTAATATTTAAAATGTGAGTTTGTATGTTTGTTCAATCACGAAAAAACGGCTGAACGGATTTTGATGAAACTTGGCACACAGCAGATCATATCCTGGAATAAAACAGAAGCCAAGCTGGTATACAATACTCGAACCATGGTCTCACCTGCCAGCACGATCGTCAAGGCATTTCTGGGCTAGTTTAGTCTGATGACTCATTAGATTGTAAGCGTATTGGGTGATCGTATCCGTTGGAGACTGTTTCAATGTTTCTGTGTCCTGAAAAAAAAAACATTTGTCTATAGTAAGGTAAAAGCCATTTCATAAGGATGTCGCCTATATTCAATAAAAATTATCCAACACTTACAGTGTATAAAATAAAACATCTAAAAAAATTTTTTTTAAAGAAGATTTTTGGCCTGGTATCGAGATCTTTAAGCCATTTCTTTATTTTAAATATTCATATTTTATGTTTATTCACGTTTTATTGTCACTTTCACTGTAAAGTCTAGTCCTCGTCCGTACAAGTCCGGTCAAATTTTAGTAAAATTGGCGGCTATTCCACTAAAACATTTCATGGACTTTTTGGGACAACCTGGAAAGTCACGATACACGCTTTCATTTCATTTCACTTCACTTGTGCACTTAGATTGATCTTTATTGGACAAAACACCACCGAAATTATTCAATAAAACTCAAAATACACGAATTTAATGAAAATATAACAAAAACACAACGTCACTTCGCAAGTTCCCGCCAAAAAGTCCCTAAAAAAAAATGTCACAAGTGACAACGAGGCAGGCAGGTCACCTGATGGTAAGTGACAACCGTCGCCTATAGTCATTGGCAATACCAGGGGATTGCTAATGTGTTGTACACGTTATTACAATGCCTTCAAGGCGAACTGGCTCTCAAGTGCAATTGCCGGAACACACCAACAGGTGCTTGGCGACAGATTTTCAACTTGAGGGTGGTAGCCAGCCAGTCGGATACTACAAAGTACCCACGTGCTGTGGTTTCCCCACGATGTTTTCCTTCACCGAAAGCTCAAGCTCATTGTAGGATTCGAACCCACGACCTTCGCCGCGGTATTTGACGTCACTTACCACTGAGCTATCATCGCCTTAAAACTAGTATACAATATCAAACACTTAGTAAAACTCAACCATTCTATGATTTTAAACGACCAATTTAACAACAAAGAGTAGATCTTTATGACGTCACAAGCAAGTATTTCATACAAACCTCCATATAAACTATCAAAAACATTTCATAAAAAGAAGGTGATTTGATATGTCTCTCAACATCCCTGTTAACGCATCTGTTACGCCGTTATAAATAATGGAACGCACCACCTCCACTACCACTACCACCACCACGGACGACAAGGAGGAAGGGCGGAGGACGCGGGGTGCGGTCAACGTCCGACCATATAAATATCAAAAACGCAACGTCAGCGCACACATTATTACTATTTCATTATTACCTGCTATACTTATCTACATAAATTGTATTTGAAGTCGCATTATATTACTGTCAAGAGAAAAATAAATCTTTAATTTCATCATTACCAACAATACCTATTACTAACTGTAAACAATCAGTTAGTTTACTAACTAGTTAGTTATTCAAACTCAAACTCAAAACTCATTTATTCAGTTTAGGCCCTGGTAAGGCACTCATGAACGTTACAATTGACTCTACCACCGGTTCTGAATACACTTAAACTGACGAAGACTCCGGCAAGAAACTCAGCAAGGCAATTTTTTTTTAACAGTGGATCTTTCTTACATTTTTATAAGTACATTTAGATACATTTTCAAATATTTAACACTACGCCAGGGGGATGCAGGTGCAGAGAGAAGCTACTACAACCATATATTTCTGTCTTCCATGTAATGAGCCACCTTAGTAGGCTTTGTTCATTAACCTAAGTTTAATAAAAAAATTAAATTTAAAATAAGACATTCCAGCTACCTCACGTGGGATCCTATTGTAAAAACGAACACAATTCCCGAGAAAAGATTTATTAACTTTCGCTAGCCTGAATCTAGGGGTCACAATTTTATCTTTGTGTCTTGTATTAAAATTATGAAATTTAAATTTTTTCGAACATACATTATATTTTCATATATCTACAGCGTGTTTCATGTATTACAGTTAGTAATCTAAACGATTAGAACTAGCTTTCTGTCCCGATCCCGTTTCTCCATACTAACTTTGGAGCCCCGTGTCATCCCCTTAGGGGGTGAATTTTGGAAAATCTTTTCATAACTGACACCTACGTCATAATAACTATCTGCGTGGCGAATTTCATCGCAATCCGTGTATCAACACACAGCTGAAACTAAATTTCACCCCCTAAGGTGATGAAACGGGGGTCCAAAATTTGAATGGAGAAACGGGATTGCTGGTGAAACTGTTAAGCTGATGTCTAAATAAAAGAAGAATACTCACCCTTAGCCTACTTATAGCGAAGTTCCTCCTCTCATCCTCCAACTGGTTGGCAATATTGAAGAACAACGAAACAAACTCATCTGGCTGCATCTGACTCCGCACTAAACTTTGGAATTTGGTCACTAAGCGTTCTAGACCCTGAAAAATAAATAAAAATAATTATAAAATAGCTATTTCCCAAGGGATCTTATCCAATCTTGGATAAAAAGTATGCCGTTTTATTTCAGAATATGATCTACCTGTGTGCCAAGTTTCATCAAAATCGGTTCAGACGTTTTTCTGTGATTGAACAACAAACAGATCGCACTATTCCTACATAGATAGCGCCAAAATCGACAGTAATTTTGCTCAGTGGTAGTGAAGTCGGATATCTCAGCGAAGGTTGTGGGTTCGAATCCTACAATGAGGTTGAGCTTTCAGTGAAAGAAAACATCGTGAGGAAACCATAGCACGGTGGTAGGGTACTTTGTAGTACCCGACTGGCTGGCTACCCTCAAGTTGAAAATCTGTCGCCAAGCACCTATCGGTGTGTTCCAACAACTGCACTTGAGAGCCAGTTCCCATCTAGGCTTTGTGTGCTTACCACCTCGGCCACATCATCACTTACCATGGTGAGATTGTGGTCAAACACAAGCTTATCCAGAAGTAAAAAAAAAGAAAAGTTAGTTGAAAGTGAGTGAAAGCATGAACGTTTACCTTATGAAGTATATTAGTGTAGTTATCTGGCTCGAGCCACGTGTCGAGAGAGGCGAGCGCGCCGGCGGGGCGAGTCACTGCGTCCCACAGACGTAGCGTGCCGGCGCCCGTGCCTATTATCCCACGCTTTAACACCTGCAATATACATAATGTTTATTTATTACGACGGGCCGGTTGGCGTGGTTGGTTAACACACGCCGCAGGTCGTGGGTTCGATTCCCATCCAGGACACACATTTGTGTGCATGAACATGTCTGTTTGTCCTGAGTCTGGGTGTAATTATATATTTAAGTATGTATTTACAACAAAAAAAGTAGTATATGTAGTATATCAGTCATCTGGTTTCCATATTACAAGCTCTGCTTAGTTTGGGATTAGATAGCCGTGGGTAAAAAAATGTCCGAGGATATTTATTTGTTAATTAATAGGAGAATCAACAGTTCTTTTATATGGTTAAAGCAGCAATAAAAAAAATTAAAACCAATAGGAATGTGTAACTCCTTTCTAGCAAATGACAAAATGTTTACATATTACTAAAAAACACCATTTTTATGAAGTTTTTGAAAATAAAGCATTTTATTATTAGTATTATTATTAAAAAATTATTTACAAAGCTATTTTAAACAATACAGCATACGTTATGCATTTTAATTAAATCAAAATTTCCATTTACAGCGCTGATTTGAAAATTATAAACCACTGCTGATAGACAAAATAGCCTTGCTTAGTTTCTTGCCGGAGTGTTCTTAGTTTAAGTGTATTCCGATCCGGTGCGTGGTAGAGTCAATTGTAACGTTCATGAGTGCCTTGAATTTGAATAGCATTTTTTTATAAATTTGTTAATTAGTGTTCCTGATCAGCGTGTTACTTCGCCACAAAGGCCTCCTCCATAGCCTTCCACCTCATCCTGTCTCTCACCAGCCTTTGCCATAGTGGGCCAGTGACTTTCTTTAAGTCATCGGACCACCTCATTAGTGGTCTACCTCTTTCTTTTTGTGCTGTATCGAGGTGTCCCAAAGACTATTAAACCACTTGACTGCGCATACAGTACCCCCCCGCAAGAAAACTATTAGTATTTTGTCGCCTATTTTTTTTTTTTGTTACTGGCAATCATCCTTTTAGGACTTTTCTGCCAATGTCAAAGTATTTGAAATGGTCTTTTGTCACTCCATTAATATGTTTTTAAATAATTTTTAGTCAATACAAAGTCTTTCAATCGCATAAATTTTCTTCAGTTTTAATTTCTTCTTTTATGTTATAGTCACATTCTCAAACTCACTGTAATGTCTAGTCCCCGTCCGTGCATGTCCAGTCAGGCTTTAGTGAAATTGGCGGTTGTTCCACTAAAACATTCACGGACTTTTTGAGACAACCTGGAAAGTCACGATACACGCTTTCATTTCATTTGACTTCACTTGTGCACTTAGATTGATCATTATTGGATAAAACACCACCGAAAGTATTCAATAAAACTCAAAACACACGAATTTAATGAAAATAAAACGAAAACGCAACGTCACTCTGCAAGTTCCCGCCAAAAAGTCTTTTGTCGCCTATGTTGTGTCCAAGGGTTTCCTTTTGTTTGTCATAAGGGCCTAAACTGGAATTAAAGAGACTTAAGTGTTACCTGTAGTTGTGCAGGAGTGTGCTCCCCCCGCAGCAGCGCAAGCGCGTATGTCTTGCAGCGCGACGCCACGTCGTCCAGAGCGAGCGCCAGCGCAGTCTCGTCGCGGCGCTCGGCGGCGGCGCACGCCCGCGCCGCACACACCGACGCCTGCCACACCGAACACGTCACGTGGGCCGACGGAAACGCCGCTAGCACCGCCTGGCGACAACACTTATCTTTACTATTTTTTTTAAGGCTTTGTATCCAAAACTTTAAGCCATTTTTTCAGTTTTGTTGGAAATAAATAAATTAGTTATTATTAATCTAGATAAGCTTGTGTTTGACCACAACCTCACCATGGTAAGTGATGATGTGGCCGTAGGTGGTAAGCACACAAAGCCTAGATGGGAACTGGCTCTCAAGTGCAGCTGTCGTAACACACCGACAGGTGCTTGGCAACAAGATTTCCAACTTGTGTGTGGTAGCTAGCAAGTCGGTTACTACAAAGTACCCTACCACCGTGCTATGGTTTCCTCACGATGTTTTTCTTCACGGAAAGCTCAAGTTCATCGTAGGATTCGCCGCGGTATCCGACGTCACTGAGCTAACATCGCCTCGCAAGGTAGGGAATACCGGGATAGAGAATACATTGCATGGCTCGTATCAATCTGATTTTGGTTTTGGTACCAATTCCTCTTTTTGTCCAGATGTTGTTTAAACGGGTCATAGCATCTTTTGCCATTCCAATTCTTATCTTTATCTCTGGGACACAACTGCCGTCATAGCAAATTTGGGAGCCCAAGTATATGTATCGATCGGCTCGATCCACTATCATCACTTTAGTTGTGTTCCTGTTCACTGCGAGACCGATGTTGCGACCTTCTAACTCGAGTTTTTTAATACAAACCTGTTGACATTTAGTGGGGTCGCATACGACGCACCGGACCTGCCTCCACGCCGGGTTGCAAGACTTGAATGTCTCTAAAAGCCACGTCAGATCCTCCCCTATCAATGTTGATATACCTGTTATCAATTAAAAAAGCATATCATTATTAGCTTTTATTTAATTTGCTATCTATGTATGGTTTTTTTTTACGTTTTACTGAATTTAAAAGCAATTATCTTGAACCGCATACAAATTTTGCATACGAGTTTAGTTTGGATGACAATGCACGGTTAGCTAAGTGATGACATTCTAAATCCAATATGGCGGACGGCCCAACATGGCGGACCAGATATTGTTCGTGCACTATCAAATGAAAGGGTTTTTTTAATTTACTTTTGGATAAGCTTGTGTTTGACCACAACCTCACCATGGTAAGTGATGGTGTGGCCGGTGGTAACCACACAAAGCCTAGATGGGAACTGACTCTCAAGTGCAGCTGTCGGAACACACCAATAGGTGCAACAGACTTTTAACTTGAGAACTCGGCGGGAATTCAAAATTTGAAGAAAAAAAGCCAATATAGTCAGATGGTCCAAAAATATTTAAAAAATGTAACCTTGCTGAGTTTCTTGCCGGTTCTTCACAGTTATTGTCTGACTTCGGAACCGGTGGTAACTTCTGTAATTCGACCTTCATAAGTGCCCTTCTAGGGCCTAAACTGAATAAATGACTTTGATTCATAGGAGATAAGGTTCAAAACTCACCAGCACTAACAATAACCGACTTGCCGTTCCCATCCTCTGCTAGAAACAGCGTCACGTTATGTTTCACGCTCGGGCTGCCAGTACCGCCCACTGTTGGTATGCTACTGTTGAACTCTATGCCTGGGGGATAAGGTTCAAATTCATACATTTGTCACACATTTTTTATTTTACTTTTGGTTTTTTTTTCACACACGGCTATCTGATCCCAAACTAAGTAGAGCTTGTAATATGGAAACCAGATAACTGATATACTTATACTATTTTTTTTTGTAAATACATACTAAAATATATAATTACACCCAGACTCAGGACATGTTTTCCTTCACCAAAACCTCAAGCTACGAGTAGGATTCGAACCCACGACCTTCGCCGCGGTATTCGACATCACTACCACTGAGCAATCATAATGCTACAACAGATAATATTTTACCCATCCAAAACATCTAAAGAACTTTTAACTTCTTAAAAGGAGAATAGAAGAGACGAGAAGAGAAGAGAGAGAACTCACCAGTCTCTATGCACAAGAACTGCGGCACAGCATTGAACGCGAGCTGCATGCTCGGCGTAGTTAGATACACACATTGTATACAACCAGACTGAGAATGTAACAGTTTTACACCCGCATCTGTAAACAAAACACACAATTTAAACTTAATATTATAAAGATAAGGTGTTTATTTGTTTGAACTCGCTAATCTCAGGAACTATTAGTTCGAATTGTAAAATTATTTTAGTGTTAGATAGGTCATTTATCTAGGAAGGCTATCCATACTAATATTATAAATGCGAAAGTGTGTCAGTCTATCTGTCTATCTATCTGTTACCTCTTATTAAACGGCTGAACCGATTTAGATTAAATTTAGTATAGAGATAGATGGAACCTTGGAGAAGGACGTATTTCAGTATCAATGAAAAATGATGCAAAAACGGTGAAAACTTATACCTTCAAGCTCTGCGTAAGATCGTGATGAAACTTGGCACACAAATAGTTTAAGGCTGAGACTCCACTGAAGCTGAGCGGAGCGGAGATGTGTTTTAAACAACCAATAGAATAGCTGAGCGGTGACGAGATGTGTGAATAACGAAATTCTAAGATACTTTTTATCCCGGGAAGCTAAAATCCCACGGGAACACAGGTAAAACCGCGGGGCAAACGCTTGTCATACTTACATTGACTCAGTACTCACCATAAGTAAGTTGTAGTTTCCTGACAACAAAGTCATATTTCTGGTTCAGCCAGCGGACCGCCCCGGTGCCAGTCGACACCAGCTGTTCTTCTGTTGTGATCACTTGCTCGTCTGCCGATCTGCGGTCATCAAACTCATTTATTTAGTGTAGGCCCTGGTAAGGCACTTATGAACGTTACAATTGACTCTACCACCGGTTCGCAAACATTCAAAACAAACATTAATACCATCTTGGCATCAGTGGCGTATCTACCGGAGGGCTAGGCGGGGCTGTGCACCGGGGCCCCCAGGCTCAGTGAACCCTCGGACCCTGACCAGCAAACCTCGTATCGAACTAGCTAATGACCTCTCCCACCTTCGGAATATAATTTATTTTTATTCTGGATAGGATTGTGTTTGACTACAATCTCGCTATGGTAAGTGATGATGTGGCCGAAGGTGGTAAGCACACACAGCCTAGATGGACACTGGCTCTCAAGTGCAGCTGTCGGAACACACCGATAGGTGCATGGCGACAGATTTTCAACTTGAGGGTGGTAGCCAGCCAGTCGGGTACTACAAAGTACCCTACCACCGTGCTATGGTTTCCTCACGATGTTTTCTTTCACTGAAAGCTCAAGCTCATTGTAGGATTGGAACCCACGACCTTCGCCGCGGTATTCGACGTCACTTACCACTGAGCTATCATCGCCTTGAAACTAGAAAAAATAAGCTACAACACGACTTTTTTATTTGTCAATGAAAACTCATTTGAAAAAATTCTCGAAAAAAAAACGATAAGGAAAGAAAGTGTTAGTTAGACTAGAATACATAACAAATGACTCTAGCTACTCACCCCTACCGTTTGGCACACGTTCTTCCTAACACCCTGTATAATTATTATTTAAACAGTTTAGTTAGTAGGGGCCCAGTTTTTATTTCTGTACTAGGGCCTTTGGTTTCCTAGCTACGCCACTGCTTGGCATAGTTTTATATCACTAGGTCGCAAACAAGCTTACGACACACCTGATGGTAAGCTGTTAATATTTATACGAGTGACGCGGGTGGTTAGACATTTGCAATAACCAGAGGGATTGCTTAGATGAATTATGTCTTGGGCATTGACTTGATTCCCTTGACTCAGCAATGATAGCTCAGTGGTAGTGACTTCGGATACCGCGGCGAAGGTAGTGGGTTTGAATCCTACAATGAGCTTGAGCTTTCGATGAAGGAAAACATCGTGAGGAAACCATAGCACGGTGGTAGGGTACTTTGTAGTACCTGACTGGCTGGATACCACACAGAAGTTGAAAATCTGTTGCCAAGCAGTTACCGACAGCTGCACTTTCCCATCACAGCCAGTTCCCATCTAGGTTTTGTGTGCTTAACACCTTCAGCCACATCATGCCATAGGGAGATTGTGGTCAAACACAATATAAAAAAATTGCAGAGGGATTGCCAAGATGAATTATGTCTTGGATGGGCCATTGACTTGATTCCCCTGACTAGGGCATGCTACATTGCATAGTTAACCATGGACCAACCTATCGGTGCCATCAGCCGGAGGGTTCTCAATGATGGCCACTTCGTACTCCTGCTGTCCGTCCACTGGTGAAGTGGTGCTTAGAGAGTATTGCTGGTATGTATTGGGTTGGTCTTCTACTTGTTGCTGAAAGATTAAAGGGATTTCTATGATTTTGGACAATCTTATGTAAGAAACTAAGTTTAATAAACTTTAAATTTCCATTTTACATCTTCCTGTGGGTCTCTTACTCCAAGATATAATCTATTTGTGGGCTATGTTTCATCAAGATCAATTTAGTACTTTTGGAGACCATGGACCAACATTGTGACACACAAATCACTACATAGTGTAAAACAAAGTCGCATATGTCTGTCTGTCCCTACATATGCTTAGATCTTTAAAACTATGCAACAGATTTTGATGCGGTTTTTTTTAATAGATAGAGTGATTCAAGAGGAAGGTTTTAGTACATGATTTGTCAAGTTTTTGTGTACATTGGCTTAAATATAGTTATATTTGAGGTGTCAGAAAAAATAAGCTGTCTGGGAGCTTTCAAGAAAAACGCAGCATAAACCCTTTTGGTAGGGGAGGCGAATAGGGGATTTCGGGATTTACTCGAGCGCGTCAGATTAACATAAGGGGGGCAACCTTGCACCTTGTGAAGTACTCTCACCAAATCTGAGCCTTCTATGTAGTGTCGAACGCCTAGGGTAGCCCGTCAGATTAGTAAAAAAAAATCGATGGTTTGAAATACTCGAGCGCGTCAGATTAAGGTAAGGTAAGTTAGTTACATGCAAAATAGTGTACATTTCAATAATCTGACAAATTGGGCGTGACCAAAGAAAATTGGAGACTCACAAAGTTGCAAAGAAAAAACGTCACCTGGATTTTCTCGAGCGCGATTGGTTTTTTTTTATTTTGAAGGAAATTAGTCACGAATCACGGAAATATCTTAATCTGCCGATTTGCACAAGCCGAAGTGGCTAAAATCATTATTAAGTGTATAGTCCAGGAATATTATGAGTTTCACCTCAGAATGAGAAATAGTCAGCTATTAACTTGTATAAACCTTTATTTTGACACCCTAAAACTTGTCTCAAAAGCTACTTATCTTAGGGTGCCCGCGACTACTGATTTTTCAAGGTCAAAGGTCAAAAAAACATTTATTGCAAATATCTCGTTTCCTATGGGTTTTTTGGTATATGTATTCATAATAAATATTGTAGAAGGTTAAATTCTCTACAACTTTTGCACAAACATTTTTTCAATATCTTGAACCATTTTCGAGATTTCGATATTTTTTACATATTTTTTTTTTCAAACCGTCAGATTAAGGAAATCCCTCAACATAATTGTCAGATTATGGGTCAGTACAACAAGGCCATCAAGAAGAACCGCCTGTATAAAAATCTGACGCGCTCGAGTAAATCAAGGTCACGATTTTTTTTTGCATTTTCAAAAATCGGCCCTGACTGATGGTCGCGTCCAAATCGTCAGTCTTTAAAATAGGAGCTACTGGAGGGTTCACTTAACATCCCTTATCAATGTCTGACGCGCTCGAGTAAATTTTTTTTTTAAATATTTTCGACCCCTTCGTACGGCCACCCCCACCACGCAAAACGGCAGATTATTATTTTTCCGTTATCAGACAGACGTGGCGCGACTACCCTATTAATATCTGACGCGCTCGAGTATTTCTTGGTGACTGTTTTTTTTTACATTTTTGAAACCCTGTAGACGCTCCCCCCACCGCTGAAGGGGAAAATATCACATAACCTTTTTTTCTTTATTCCACCTAATCTTCAAATTCCAGTAGGTCCCAAAGACGCTCGAGTAACTACAAATTTAGCATCAATGCCTCCCCTACCATTTGAGATATAACAAAATGATGTATGGTGGAATTGTGTGTGTTATGATGGATAGAAGGACCAAATGGAAGAAAAGTACACATTGCACCAACCACAAATAATTGAGAACTGGGCAAGCAGATGATGATGACATGATTCACATTACTTTTCATTAAACAAGGCTAGATAGCTCAGTGGTAGTGACGTCGGAATACCGTGGCGAAGGTCGTGGGTTCGAATCCTACAATGATCTTGAGCTTTCGGTGAAGGAAAACATCGTGAGGAAACCATAGCACGGTGGTAGGGTACTTTGTAGTACCTGGACTGGCTGGCTACCACCCTCAAGTTGAAAATCTGTTGCCAAACACCTATCGGTGTGTTCCGACAGCTGCACTTGAGAGCCAGTTCTCATCTAGGCTTTGTGTGCTTACCATCTTCGGCCACATCATCACTTACCATGGTGAGATTGAGGTCAAATACAAGCCTATCCATAACAAAAAAAAAAAATATGTTGCTATATTTTTTTATGTATTTTTGTATTATTGTTAAACATTTGATAAAAATAAAGCCAATATAGTCAGATGGTCCAAAAATATTTAAAAAATGTAACCTTGCTGAGTTTCTTGCCGGTTCTTCTCAGTTGTTGTCTGACTTCCGAACCGGTGGTAACTTCTGTAATTCAACCTTCATAAGTAACTTTTTTTTTTTATGTCACAAGTGACAACGAGGCTGGCGGGTCACCTGATGGTAAGTGACAACCGTCGCCTATTGACATTGGCAATACTAGGGGATTGCTAATGTGTTGCACACCCTATTCAATGCCTTAAAGGCGAACTGGCTCTCAAGTGCCAGAACACACCAACAGGTGCTTGGCAACAGATTTTCAACTTGAGGGTGGTAGCCAGCCAGTTGAGTACTACAAAGTACCCTACCACCGTGGTGTGGTTTTCTCACAATGTTTTCCTTCACCGAAAGCTCAGGCTCATTGTAGGATTCGAACCCACAACCTTCACCGCGGTATTCGAAGTCACTTACTACTGAGCTATGATCGCCTGAATAAATGGTTTTGACTTTGACTAATAATACAATCAATGGCCCAATCAAGAGGCTAAGTGCGGAAACAGCCCTGCCAAAACAAACAAACAAACAACAATACAATCAATTATTAATATAGGAAACAAAATTATTACCAGAAAAAGTAGGTCACAAGCCAATAAATATTGTAAAAAATAAACATATACACTTACAGTGCTAACTTCAGTGTTGCTCTGCACAAAATTAGCACTCTCCTCCTCCGGTTCACCCTTCACATCGTATATAGTCTCCGCCATCACGATCCTGCCCGAAGAATCCATCGTCCACATCCCACCAAATGCAAAATTCGATGGGTTCCCACTCTGCTCATACAGTATCACTGTATTCGGCCCTAATTGGACCGGCTCCCCCTTCATATTAACAAATACCGGCTGCTCGAAGTTCCCCTCTACCAGCTGCCCCGTATGGACAATCTGCTGGCCTTCCAGAGGCACCTCCACCACTTGATTTACCACCTCAACTTTATCTTTATCACTTTCGGCTTTTCTATTGACCATTATCTTCGGTTTCTTTTCACCGTCGGCCGGTTCGTCAATCTTGCGCTTTATAACAGTTCTCTTTTTGTTTTTCTTGTCCATTTTTACACTTCACTTGTGTTTTGTTGCACACAAACCGCGCGTATCAACGCTAAAAGTTGACACCTCGCCCATTTGGCGACATTATTTTGAAAAAAATAATCTAGTTTTAAGATGAGCAGTATGGTTACTGCTGTGATCAGTGAAATGCTAATAAAGCAGGGTTAATTTATAATAATTACACGTTTAATATGTGTGAAATTGCACGATATTATCAAAATTGTTTCTGTGAGAAAGTAAAAAATCCTCAGTCAGAGAGACGCCATTTTTAATATGGATGTCTTGCGCAACTCCCATGTAAATTTTTAAATGTATGAGACACGAGCGAAACAAGATGGCAGCGTTTTCGGAACTACTCTAACATATTACAAACTTGTCTCTTTCTTATGGTAGGGGAGGCAATGATGCTAAATTTGTAGTTACTCGAGCGTCTTTGGGACCTACTGGAATTTGAAGATTAGGTGGAATAAAGAAAAAAAGGTTATGTGATATTTTTCCCTTCAGCGGTGGGGGAGCGTCTACAGGGTTTCAAAAATGTAAAAAAAAAACAGTCACCAAGAAATACTCGAGCGCGTCAGATATTAATAGGGTAGTTGCGCCACGTCTGTCTGATAACGGAAAAATAATAATCTGCCGTTTTGCGTGGTGGGGGTGGCAGTACGAAGGGGTCGAAAATATTTAAAAAAAAATTTACTCGAGCGCGTCAGACATTGATAAGGGATGTTAAGTGAACCCTCCAGTAGCTCCTATTTTAAAGACTGACGATTTGGACGCGACCATCAGTCAGGGCCGATTTTTGAAAATGCAAAAAAAAATCGTGACCTCGATTTACTCGAGCGCGTCAGATTTTTATACAGGCGGTTTTTCTTGAAGGCCTTGTTGTACTGACCCATAATCTGACAATTATGTTGAGGGATTTCCTTAATCAGACGGTTTGAAAAAAAAATATATATAAAAAATATCGAAATCTCGAAAATGGTTCAAGATATCGAAAAAATGTTTGTACAAAAGTTGTAGAGAATTTAATCTTCTACAATGTTTATTACGAATACATATACCAAAAAACTCATAGGAAACGAGATATTTGCAATAAATGATTTTTTGACCTTTGACCTTGAAAAATCAGTAGTCGCGGGCACCCTAAGATAAGTAGCTTTTGAGACAAGTTTTAGGGTGTCAAAATAAAGGTTTATACAAGTTAATAGCTGACTATCTCTCATTCTGAGGTGAAACTCATAATATTCCTGGACTATACACTTAATAATGATTTTAGCTACTTCGGCTTGTGCAAATCGGCAGATTAAGATATTTCCGTGATTCGTGACTAATTTCCTTCAAAATAAAAAAAAAACTAATCGCGCTCGAGAAAATCCAGGTGACGTTTTTTTTTGCAACTTTGCGAGTCTCCAATTTTCTTTCGTCACGCCCAAATTGTCAGATTATTGAAATGTACACTATTTTGCATGTAACTAACTTACCTTACCTTAATCTGACGCGCTCGAGTATTTCAAACCATCGATTTTTTTTTATTAATCTGACGGGCTACCCAAGGCGTTCGACACTACATAGAGGGCTCAGATTTGGTGAGAGTACTTCACAAGGTGCAAGGCTGCCCCCCTTATGTTAATCTGCCACGCTCGAGTAAATCCCGAAATCCCCTATTCGCCTCCCCTACCATTAGAAGAATGTAATTGTCATCCGTCCGCCATTATTGTTTGTTGTATTAAAGGAAGAGTATAGTTTAATTTCACGTTAAAAAAAAAAGTGCATTTTGTACCAAGAACCACTTCTATCTAGAGTGTAAATTGTGTGTGTTACTTTGTACCAGTAAAGGCAGTAAATATGCATTATAAAAGTTGTAAAGTATGCAGAATTAAGTCTGGGAGAAGTGAACATACAAAATGAATATTTATGGCAAAATTTCTACTAAAGGAGATGTTTCAGATTTGTATGGAGTCTTGGACTGCACATTGTACACTTGACTAAAAGTCGTGGAAAAATAAATCAAACATGAGAAAAATACTTATTTCTAATAATTTTACGTTGTTTTCATGTACAAGGCATGTTTAGACATTTTTAATGGCAATTTCATTGCATGTTTTTTAAATGGTGACGACGATTACAATTACGTCAAACTGTCAAACTGACATGAAATACAATATTGATAATATTAATAAATAGATAATTTTATCCTCTTTGATAGATAAATTGATTGACTGACAATAGCAAGGAACATATTTACAATAGGTACAATTGATTTATTGACTTATCCATACAACCGATTCACCACCCAGTTTTACTTTTATAATAAATACTATACTACCAAGTTACTGAATTAAATCTTTAAATTATTGATTTTGAGAAGAAATTGCATTAAGTTATTATTATGTGAAAGTCGAATCTGTTTTGTACATCTTGCTGGACACAAAGTCCGAATTCAAATACTCGTTTCTTGTGCAATCTAGGACTCAAAGGCATCAAAATACAAGAAATAGAAATAGAAACATTTATTTTGTGAAACATAGGTAAAAAGATCTTAATTAAGTAATGTGTGCGCTATGTTTTGCCATGAAAGGCATACAAAATATGGTTTGATAAGAGAGGTATATTGATGAAAATTAAAATAGTATTATAATAAAATCATGAAATTAAAAATATGTCAAAAAAAAGGAAATAGAAATTATACATAATATTTACAACAAATGTACAAAATATACATGCAAATGTACAATTACAATACATAAAAAACATCTTCGAGGCTGCCGCTGCTGCCGATCGGCAAGGTTCCCAGAAGGCTGGCAGCGTTTCCTCTTTGGATGGCCAAGCTGATGCGTTGGCGGAAAAAGCTCCCCGCCCGCCGGTCACCCGAGGCCTCGATTAATTTTTTACATAAAATATTTGCGAAACGACGAGCTTCAGACCCCCACGGACCCATGGTCTCAACCGCAAAAGGCATAAATTGATAATTTGAACCAATACAGGCGTACTTTTTGAATTTTGAATTTTCCGCACCTTTCGCAGCCGCTCCCGCGGCTTTACAAGTCACCGGTAAGTGAGATGGCGCAAGTGTATCGACACAAGTGGCATCCCACACCAACGGCTTGCCGACACTCCACGGGATCAAAGTCATACCATCCGGCCTCTTGCCGTCGCCACGCGAAATACCGACTGGTTCGAGTACAGAAGGCACGCCGGCGACAACAAGAGCCCTACGGATAATATCATTAAGAGCCACGTGGCGTGAAATACGACCGGCGCTTTGAGAACACGAAAGCCCATGATGGCCGAGCTCATTGACAAGATCCCCACAGCGGCAGCGATGAGGATGATTGGACCTGGAACCAAGACGAAGACAAATGCACAAGCTTAATGTTATGCGGTCTAACAAAGTCCCGATATTACTAGATGGAATGGCTTGCAACCAGTGACCTGATTGACTCTGAGAGACAGCTAACAAACGTGCCCGGTCCGAATCAGTAGAAAAATCAGAAAATAAAATTTGCCAAGTTTTTTCGCAAAGAGGTTTGTCCCATTCTCTCTGAGAGTGACTCAAAGTCGGAATATTTGTGCCTGGACAAGCTACCTGCCAAGCATTTCTGGCATCGGATAGGTAAGAAACCTCAACAGATCCAATAGTTGGTTCCAAAACAGATCTGACGAGGTCACTCACACTGTATACCGAGGACAGAAATGCCGGCAGTGATACGCTAGAAATTTTACGCACTCCTAGGCCACCATATCGTACGGGTAGATAATTATATATAAAATTCATCAATATCGTAATAACATTTATCTAATAATAACTTAGTCAATTCCTTTTTGAATTTTTGTAAGGGCATACATTTTATTATGTCAGGTATCTTATTAAATATTCTAGGAGCTATACCAAAAAAGCACTTATGCATTAAAGCCGTTTTACACTTTACATGGCACAGTTGATTCACATATTGAGCACGAATTGATTTTTTTCTTTGAATCTGAGACTTTTTCAAAGAGTTGTGGATTTGTTTTGACAAACAATGCCGTTTCCAGGATATGCAACGCTAGAAGGGTTAATATTTTTAATGATTTAAAATATGGCATATAACTATCTGTTATTTTTAAACCACACATTGACCTTATGCAACTTTTTTGCAACCTAAACACCACCTCAGAACTGAAGCTACTAGTCCATGATACGCTCTTAGTAGAGTCTCAGTATTTACTTTTTTGGACAGTTGAGAAAGTAGGTATGCAGATTTACTCAATCGCTTACACATCTCTTCAACGTGAGGTTTCCAAGTGAGTCTATTATCTATTATGATACCCAAGAATTTAATACTACTTGCTTCTTCTATTTTGCAATCTTTATAGGTAATATTTATATCTACTTGAACTAACACGCCTTAGGTGGATATGCATAACTTTTGTTTTATTTAAATTAATTACTAGATTATTATTGTCGAGCCATTTTATGATGTCCAAGAGAGAATTATTAATGTCATTTTGATAATTAATTGGATTATTGCATTCTATAATAGCTGTGCTGTCATCTGCAAAGAGAACCATTTTATGTCTTGTAATTTTTGGAAGATCATTTATATATTTTAAAAACAAATACAAGCAACAAATACAAGCTAGAATAAATGAGAGCAATAATTGTGGCTTTCGAGTTTCGCGCTGAGCTTTCTGTCACATCCAAGAAATATGTATACTAAATGGATAGGTAACTCTATATACATACTTAAAGCAAATACCTATCAATTGCGAAAAAGGGAAAGAAAACAACTGCCTTGGGACAATTTCTCTTTCTTTCTTTCTCTCTCTCTCTTTCTTTCTTTGTCCTAACGTTGTTGTTATCTTTCTCTTTTTCGCAATTGGTAGATTGGTATGGATAGCTTCCTATCCAGGTAGAATACATAATACTTGCGTTTGTGCAATATGGCGGTTTATGTTGCCCTGTGAAATATTTGTTAGTAATAAAAAATATTTTTGTACAGCGTTTATCGACAACAAAAATAAAATGAGATATTTTTTATCGGTTTAAATAATTATTTAGCTTATTTTTAATATGTGTACAATGTGCAGTCCAAAAATGAAACATCTCCTTTCTATATTTTGCTGTCGAATTACTATTTTAAAATAGTTATAAACGATTTGCTTTCATAAAGATTTCCATACTAGTGTTGTTCTGTCAACCGACACAAATCCATATTAGATATCGTCAATTTTTTCTGTGTATTTTATATACGTTACAATCTTCACCTCATTTTTTTTTATGTCACAAGTGACAACGAGGCAGGCGGGTCACCTGATGGTAAGTGACAACCGTCGCCTATAGACATTGGCAATACCAGGGGATTGCTAATGTGTTGTACACCTTATTAAGGCGAACTGGCTCTCAAGTGCAATTGCTGGAACACACCAACAGGTGCTTGGCGACAGATTTTCAACTTGAGGGTGGTAGCCAGCCAGTCGAGTACTACAAAGTACCCTACCACCGTGCTGTGGTTTCCTCACGATGTTTTCCTTCACCGAAAGCTCAAACTCATTGTAAGGATTCGAACCCACGACTTTCGCCGCGGTCTCCGACGTCACTTACCACTGAGCTATCATCGCCTTAAATCATTTCATCAATAATATTAATAATCACATGAGGCCGATATAAATTTTGTTAAAATCTAATGTTTTTTTACAGATGTAAACTTGTCGTGTGGGTTCAGGTAGTAGAAAAAAAGACTTAATATTAGTTCCTATATTAAAGTTGCATATGCTTAAATATGTAATATTTGGAACGCATTTCAAGACTAGAGATTTAATTTTAAAAAATGTTAACCCAACCAAATAAATCTGCTGTTCCATCTATGAGCTTAACAGGGAAACAGATTCCGGACTGCAGATTCTGTAAAAAAGGCCGAACAAGGTATACGAAATAAGTATAATTTAATAGTTCACACATTACAAGTCCATTTTTTTTATTATGTACCGACTTGATTTATTTACCCTGTTTACCCATTCGTGCGACGTGGTGCAGATTCAAATACATTACTTGTTTTATTCTATACATTCTTAAGAAAAATGTTTAGTCAATTTTGTACATGTCTGCTTGGTATAAAACGCATTGCATCGCAAGTAACGTACAGAAAATATCGACAACATCGATATAGTCGCACTATTATCATCATACAACACTATTTTTGAATTGTCATGATGTCCGGACTGGCAGATGTCCCTGAATGATTTTTTTATATTGGTAGTACGAGCGTAGCTCCCGTTTCATATATTAATTTCTTCTATGGGAGTCCCGGTCTCTTAAGTGGTTACATGCTTTTGGGGTGGAGGGAATAGAGTAGGAGGAAATAGTGAGTAATAAATCTATCGAACTGTTCGATTTCATTCGAATAACTAAAAATATGTATTCGACGGTTATATGCACGAATTTTTGATTTATTTTCACCATTTTCTCTTTCTTACCAATGTGAGAGAAATGTAGAAAATGTCTCTTTTGCGTGGGACTGGAACATAAACGTCATTATAATTCAGGTGCTACGAATAAATAATAAGTCGAATGCGAGTGCGAGCGATAGCGATAGATAGATAGTGAGTGAATTATCCAATGATAGCGAGCAAGCGATTATGATATTTTTTATAATTTTTTGTTCTCTGCTTGCTCTTCGGTTTAATTGCATTTTTTACGATTATTTATATTTAAGAACATATTAAGGACTAACAAGCTATTTATATGCTTGTCCTCAATACGCTGTCCATTCTCGTTCAAGTTGCTTTTATAGTGTTTATATCATTGTTGTCGATGAATATAATTCGACAATTCAGTGGAACTTTTAGAAAAATGGCTGTAATTGCTCCAGCGTTATTTGTAAATCATGGAGGAGGCCCCCTGCCGCTTCTTGGAGACAAAGATCATGTGGGGCTCACGAATTTCCTGAGAGACGAGGTAAAAAACCAGATTGACCTTGAGGAATGGAAAGCCATTATTTTAGTCACTGCCCATTGGGAAGAAGACGTCGTAACAATTTCCTCGGGTAAACACCACGACCTCTACTTCGATTACTATGGTTTCCCACCAGAATCCTACAAGTATAAGTACAACGCACCTGGTGATCCGGATTTGGCGCAAAACATCCACGACTCGTTAAAACAGGCGGGAATAAAATCGAAACTAGATCCAAAAAGAGGTTGGGACCATGGAGTATTTGTACCCATGATGCTAATCAACCCATCTGCAAATATACCTATAATTCAGATATCTGTATTAAATAATCAGGATCCCGCTGCCCATTATAAGCTTGGTCAAGCATTACTCCAGTTCCGGAAGGAAGGGATAGCAGTACTCGGTTCAGGAATGTCCTATCACAATATGAGGGAATTTATGTATGGGAGAAACAAAGCAGATGTAGTAAATAAGGAGTTTGATGATTATTTAAATAAAGTATGTACATCTGACGATGAGAGTGTAAGACGAGAGGGTTTAATTAATTGGAGGCAGCAACCGGGAGCAACGGAAGCACATCCGATGGGGGCCGCTGAGCATTTCATGCCGTTGATAGTTGTAGCGGGAGCGGGAGGTGAAGGAGCTGGCGAGAGAATCTTCAATTGGGACTTAGGTGGTACATTTAGACTGAGTGCTTTTATTTGGAAAGACATTAAGCATATTGTGTAAATAGGTTGATCAAAATATGATATTTTATTTACCTAGTTATTATTTTCTTTGATTTACATACTGCACAATAACTTAAGGGGGTGTCCATAAACTATGTGATGTTGATTGAAAGAAAGAAAGAAAGAAAGAAAATAAATTTATTTGTGGCAAAAAAATAGTGATTGGGGGTGGGGGAGTTGTCAACTGTCACTTAGAGTCGCCACTGTTGGTGGAGAAATTAGTGATGTTGACTGACGTCAAATCAGATTCTTTTTATTAAGTCAAAACAATATTTTACATTGAGTTTTACATATCTGCTATTTTTAAATATGTTAGATATTCTTAAATATAAACAACATTCCAATTGGAGATCATAATATTTATTCTCATTGGACAAGTTTTGCAAAAAATATTATTAATTTAAAATCTAGCACTTCAACAATTGTTATTGCTTTGATCATGTTTAATGATGCAGTTTTTATTTATGGAATGACAAGATCAAATTGATTAATTTAATTTATTGTTGTTAGCTTTTAACAGGATTTATATTTTTTAGTTTTAATTTGTAAAATCACCTTTTTTAATGAAAGCATACTATAGCTATCTGTATTAACAATTTTATGCATAAATATTTGTAACAACATTCAACACTCAATTGATAGTAGGAATGATGGTGACATTATCAAATCAACTTCTTCTCATTAAATGTGAAAACAATAGTTTATATGGATTTTTGTATGATATCTGGATTGTAACATAAATTTATATTGTCTAAAGTTCTTTGTTGTTAAGTTGGTACGTAATTAAAAATCATGAAGGGATGAATATTACAACATATTCACTATTTTCGAGTATTTTTAGTTTTTTTTTATACACTGGTTAGTGTAAATTTTTTTTCTTGAATATAGGCAACATCCCAATTTTAATGTAAATAACTATAACTGACTTTATTTTTAGTTATATAGCCTTATTAACTTTCCTCAAAAATCATAACACAAATATTTTTTTCTAATTGTAAACAGTTCCTAAGATGAGTTCACGCAAAATGTTTTTTTTTTATAAAATTAATATTATAGATTAGTATAGATTAAAAAGTGTATGCTTACATATTTATTTTTTTAATACACAAGGGATATCCATAAAATATGTAAAACTATATTTGTTCTTAATTTAAGTACCGTCTTTTATCTATGGTTTACAATGTATCCTCTGTCTGGAGATGGCTCGTGTTTTATGGATAATCCCTAAGGGACCAAAGGTGCTGCTTAATTCTTTCACTTTATTAAAGTTCATAATTTAATGCTTCTTAAGAATAATTGTAAATAAAATATACAATTTGTTGAATATACTGTTTTATTTATACTTAATGCAAAATTTCATTAAAAAAATAGTAGTTATGTACATTGATTAACCTAATAATATCTATTTGATTGATAATTTAACGATAATGGCTATAAGATTATATAATTTCTAAATTCAAATGGAATTAAATACGTAAAATCACTGATCCCACATAAAACCGCTCAGCTTAAAAATATTGCGATATAGAGATTTAAAGACCTTTTTCCCTGGACCGTTACCTCCTGCACCAGCATTGACAATGAGAGGCATTAAATGATCAGCTTCACCCAAAGGATGGGCGTCCAAGCCTCCCGAAGCTGCATCCCAGGACATAATCTCTTCTCTTGTCTCTGGATCTCCAGTACAAACTCTAGTCAAAAAATTATCAAAATTTTCATTCTCGATTGTTCCATTACTGTTCCTAGCATCGTCAAATCGAGCCATATTATGATACGATAATCCTGAGCCGAAAATCGCTACACCATCCTTTCGAAATTCAAACAAAACTTTACCGATATCATAATGCTGCTTCGCGTCTTGATTTTTTAATATGGAAACCTGCACTATAGGAATATCTGCTGCAGGATTTGCCAACATCATTGGTATGAAAACTCCGTGGTCCCAACCTCTTACGTCGTCCATTTTTGAAACGATTCCCGCGTTTCCGAACGCATCGTGTATCTTTCGCGCTAAAACAGGATCACCAGGCGCGTCGTATTTAAATTTGTAGCTTTCTGGCGGGAAATTAGTGTAGTCGTATAACAATGAATGGCGTTTTCCTGATGAAATTGTTACTACATCTTCCTCTCTATGCGCTGTTACGACAATTATCGCCGATAAACGTTTTAAATCCACAAATTTTGATGCGTTTCTTAAAGATTCCGCAATTTCAATGTTGTTCTTTTCTCCCAAAACCGGATACGGTCCGGCGCCATGATTTAAAAACAAAGAAGGCGCGAAATATTTTTCGATATCCATTTTTACACAAACACGTCCTTTGTGGAACATGAAGCTTGCCAGAATGAAAATTAATATTCTCATATTGTTATTGCAGCGGGATAAGTTGATAGTAGGTATTCCACTAAAGACTGGGCACAGCGTTAAATGTGTATAAATAGCCGTCCTTAGGGTTGATACTTCTCTAGTATAATTTACGTGTATCTACTTATTACTTATCTATGTGGTCACTGCACTTGTTAGGGTGCGTTACGAGTACCTACTAGTATATAATAGTGATCTATGTACCTATTTGTACTACGTGGTACTATGTAAATTGTTAAACATTTGAAAAAAAATGCCAATATAGTCAGATGGTCCAAAAATATTTTTCACTCCTCTTGCTCAAAAAGACCGTCATTGTGGCAATATATTACATACTCTTTGTTGTGGCGTACCAGAGCGAAGAAAAAATAGCAATTCTTCCTCTAGGGGAAAAAGTTTTTTTTTTATATTTGTGTGTCAAATGACAATGAGCCTACAAAAACGAAAAAGTCTTTAGTCATAAGTAGAATAATCATGAATAAAGACTCGACTTATTACTGTTTCATAAAAAAGGAACTTCAATTTAATTTTGAAAATGGAACTAAAATCGGCGATCTCTGGTAGCATACATGCAATGTGTTGCGGCTACAGAAGAAACAAAAAAAAGACATTTAATAAACTACATATTTCATATTGTATTGGATTGTTATATTTTCTCGCAATCGTAGTAAAAAGTATAGTGTAACACACGGCGCTCAAACCCATTAAAACTCGGTTTCTATTTACTCCCTCGTATATAATGGGTCATTTTAGCTCCTTGTATAACAATCTACTATAAAAAATGTAACCTTGCTGAGTTTCTTGCCGGTTCTTCTCAGTTGAAGGCTGACTCCCGAACTGGTGGTAAATTCTGTAATTTGACCTTCATAAGTGCCCTTCTAGGGCCTAAACTGAATAAATGGTTTTGACATTAACTTTCAAAATAAAAGAAACGGAGCCCTTATAAGATCATTGGTGCGCGAGTCCGACGCGCACTTGACCGGTTTTTTTTCTATAATTATAGGACTGGAGCACATGCATACGGCCCGCCTGATGGTAAGCGGTTACGTATCCTATAGACTCTTGCAACTCTAGTTGTATCACTTGCCCTTCGCCGACATTGCAAATGAAGAAACATGTTATGAATATGGCTAAAAATAAGATACCTAACACTTTACTAGAGATTTAATAACTAAACGCAGTGGTTTCGGCTGTTCGTTTAATTACTTAGTTTTTTTTTACATTTTAAACTCTTTTATATCCAACTAGCTTTCCGCCCCGCGGTTTCACCCGCGTACCCTTTCAGATTGAATTTCAAAAAATCTTTCTTAATCCTCGTCTACATCTTAAAAACATTACCTGTGAAAAAAATCAGCATTCTAGGTCTAACACTGGGCGTTGATGAGTCAGTCCTTCTCATTTTTCATACCATAAAACGGAAATAACTCCTAACTTTGAACCTCCGTTTCACCCCTTCAGAGGTGGAATTATAGGAAACGCTAAAACACGTATTTCTTTATTTTTATTTGTTGGCCTAAAAACAAAGTTTCATGGTTCTAGCTTCAAAAATTACGGACTTCCGTACAAACTTTCAACCCCTTTTTCACCCCCTTAAGGGTTGAATTTTAGAAAACGCTATAACATATGTTTCTTTATTTTTAATTATTAGCCTAAAAACAAAGTTTCATGATTCTAGCTTCAAAAATGACCGACTTTCATACAAACTTTCAACCCCCTTTTCACCCCCTAAAGGTTGAATTTCGAAAAATCCGTTCTTATTCCTCGGTCAAGTTTTAAAAACAACACCTGGGAAAAAAAACATATTTCCATCCTAAGGGTTTAGGCTGGGCGTTGATAGATCAGTCAGGACTTATCCTTTTATATACATATATTTATTTATCTTTTCATTTTTATTTATTGGAGCTCATCTCAACAATTATTTATTGTTGCTCCAATTGTATGTACATTAATATTAAATGGGGATCAGTTTTGAGTGGCACTGCACTAGATGCGGACGGATATCATTTCTAGGGTTCCGTACCCAAAGGGTAAAAACGGGACCCTATTACTAAGACTTCGCTGTCTGTCCGCCTGTCTGTCACCAGGCTGTATCTCAAGAACCGCGATAGCTAGACAGTTGAAATTTTACACATACTAAAAACATAATAAAATAAATATTTAAGGGGGGCTCCCATACAACAAACGTGATTTTTTTGCCGTTTTTATTTTTTTAATCAACTACATTTTATACGGGCAAAGGTCGCAAATAATTGACATCCCTAATACTGCTCGTTAGGTAAAACAAATATGAGATAGCCCTTAACGCCCTTATAGTATATACGTTCAACGAATATTTACATTAACAATATTATTCCGATAACAAATGCAGAATGCATTTTGGTTTTTCCACAACTCGATTGAATGAATCATATGTTTTTTTATGTCGGAATTCTGATAACAGACGGGTTATCAGATGATAAGTGAATACCGTCGCCCGTTAGCATTAGCAATGCCAGGATTATTGCCAATGTGTTGGCGACCTTTTACAATGCCTTGAAGGCAACTGGATCTCAAGTGCAACGCACCGCCGCCAGCCAGTCGAGTACTACAAAGTACCCTACCACCGTGCTATGGTTTTCTTACCTCCACAAACGAATGCAACAATGTCGGACACCGCAGCATTTGCTAATTGCTGCGGTGTCCGACATCACTAGCACTGAGCTCATTAGAGACACCACAGGTCGTGTGGTTGGATTCCCATCCAGGACAGACATTTTCTGCGCCACGAACATGTCTGTTTGTCCTGAGTCTTGGTGTAATTATCGATCTATTTATGTATATTTTTTTATGTAGTAGGTAGGCTACTAATCCACTAATATTATAAAAGTTAAAGTTTGGATAGATAGTGGATGTTTGTTACTCCTTCACGCAAAAACGGCTGAATGGATTTTTATGAAACTTAACAAACCGATAGTTCATATCCTGGAATAAAACATAGGATACTTTTTATCCCGGGATAAGATAAGATGCCTCGGTAACGCGGGCGACAGCCAGTTTAAGTAGGATAGAAGGATAGCCGCCACAGGGGCGCCAATGAGGTGGTTACCTAGGTCCTAATTAAATCCGCCTCTGGTTGGTAACTTACCCAAGTACCCTAAAATAGCAAAAATTCAAACTTTTCATACATTTTCGTAAATGTGAAAACTTTATATAATTTTATGAAAATTAATTAAGCGGTGTGAAAAGGCAACATTGACAAACATTCTCATTTTTATAATAATACCTAGTATGGAAGAATGCGAAGACCCGATGACCATGTAGTCAAAAAGTGCCATCCCATGGCTACACAGAAGAGAGGGAGGGGCAGGCCACAGACCACGTGGATGACGAAAGTCCAGAAGGACATGAAGGAATGTGGCCTATCAGTCGACGATGCTAAACAGCGGAATAGATGGTGCCTCAGGATTAAGAAAGCCGACCCGGTGTAACGGGATAAGGCGAGGACAAAGAAGACCTAGTATGGAATATGGCTATGGTTGTATTGTAATGTAACACCATACACAATACGTAATTTAAACTAAGTAATTAGAACTTATTAGTGACATGCACCTGCGTTTTAACTATGCATAATTTAAAGTATTATTTATTAGCTGTGATTCATAGTGTAATATACTACCTAATAATAAAATATTAATATGGGAAAATAAGTTCAAAAAAAATAGTTGACAGTTTTGATGACAGATTTTTTAAGTTTCTCGAAGATTCAACCAACACATCGAACACATTAGGTACATGTCCATCTATCTATATAAATAAAAATGGATCTTCGAAATGCCTACGCTCATAACTTTCGAATGACTGCACCAAATTGGATGATTCTTTGTTTTATGTATTCGTTATTGTTAGGACAAGGTTTGTTTAAAATAACCTAGTACGCCCCCATATTAGGTAAGGTATTGAACAAAATTTTAAATGTCTACTTATATCAATTATTTTTTCCTAAAAGAAAATAAATAAAATAATTTTGTTACGATTTTTTTAAACGCGGCAGAAGCTGCCGTGACCATGCTTGCTGTGTTGATACTATCATCACGCTATATCAAATAACACTTTAAATGTTATGTTGCATAATACACCTATTAAATCTAATACATGCATGTTATATTTTACCTTGGACGTAGAATCAGAAAGTATTATACTACAGTGCGGCCGTTGAGAGAATGCGTTTTATCGCAGAAACGGCTGATCAAATTTTGGTGAGACTTTCACTTAACTATCTTTAAGATCATTCTGAACGTCCTTGTGAAAGATGCATCAAAAATATATGACATGATTTCGTGATAAACCACTGACCTCTATTAAAATACGCTGGACTGGCTATCCCATACAAAATGATAGCTATTTGCTGTGCCGATTCAAAGCGCCCCCAGTGACAGACGTGAGAGTTCTGAGAACTAATAAGATTGCAAATGGCCGTTATTTGTTGATTTTACGCTAAGTGTCTCTGCGGAATATATTAGTTCCATTCCCCCACACTGCTGCCGTCAGCGCCAAAATGGCGATTTTCAAATAGGCACATGAAATTAATAGCGATAGCCAGTCCAGCGTATTTTTTAAGGTTGAATCGCTTCAGCAACGACGTGTAATCCTTGACCAGATCTTTTTATATTGTGTAGTGAACAGTAAATACGATTGCAGTGACATATTACAACAGATTGGTCTAGCTGTGCCTTATAACTACCCCCGAAACAGAATAGCAAAGCTATTTAATACTGCCTACTGTCGTACAAATATAGGTCTCCACTCTCCTTTAGTAAGGATCTGCAATAAATATAATGAACTCAGTGCTAAATGTCCAGACCTTGATATTTTTTACGACTCGATAACTATTCTTAAAAAGAAAATGCTGAATCCATCTACCTAATTATTGATTTTGTTTTGTCTTAACCCATTCTTTTATTTTTGCATGTATTTGTATTTTTGGTCAGAGATTTAATCTAAATTTTGTTAGAAATTTTAAATAGATACTTACTTTATTGTTTAGTCTTTTTTTAAGAATGCTGTCAATACTTTTAATTGTTGTGTTTACAAGTAAAAAAACCCATAACATTTTGTAACTAATATAATGTAAGTATAATGTTAATATTGCAAAAAAATAAATAAATAAAGAATAGAGGTCAGTGTGATAAACGCATTCTCTCGGCGGCCGCACTGTAATAGGTTATTAAATACCTACCTATGTATTTACCACAGAGTTGGTATTCAATAAAAACGTTAGGCACTTCATAGGTAACATTAAAAAGGTTGTGCTTAATGTTTTGTTCTTATAGATTGTTGGTGAATAACTAATTGTTCATTACTTATCTAAAAAAGTTAGACCTTTGCATACCTGTAACTTAAAATTAATAGGTATGTTTTTTTTATTCTGGATAAGCGTGTGTTTGACCACAATCTCACCATGGTAAATGATGTGGCCGAAGGTGGTAAGCACACAATGTCTGGATGGGAACTGGCTCTCAAGTGCAGCTGTCGAAACACACGATAGGTGCTTGTCGACAGATTTTGAATTTGAGGTCGGTAGCTAGCTAGTCGAGTACTGCAAAGTACCTTCTCTACCACCGTGCTATGGTTTCCTCACGATATTTTCCTTCACCAAAAGCTCAAGCTCAATGTAGGATTCGAACCCACGACCTTCGCCGCGGTATCCGACGTCCCTACCACTGAGCTATCGTCGCTTTAAAAGTAAAAGTGATTTAGAAAAATCGATATTACGCATTTTGATCAATTATTACCTGTAGTGATGTACTCATACGAAGAACAGCGCGATCAACGAAAACCATCGATATGGAAGAAGACAGGAGCAGCACTATTGAAAGCGTTGTTGAAAAACGGCAAGGATTTCTGCATGGGGACTAACATGCATGGATTTAAGCACATCGCTGAACCACGGAGAAATTGGTTTGAGAGGTATATTTCCATATCAAAGTTTTGCCCGCGCTTTTACTTTTTAATTTACCTCTATGGTTAATGTTTCTGATGTCACAAATCCTCAAAATACTTATCCACAATGAAAACGTGACACATATTTTTTGACAAACAAGCAGGCGGGTCTGATAGTAAGTGATTACCATCACATATGTACATTGTAATATCTGGTACTGCGAATCTTTTGTTTCCTCACGTTGTTTTCCTTCACCGAAAGATCAAGCTCATTAGAATTCGAACCCACGACCTTCGCCGCGGTATCCGACGTCACTACCACTGAGCCATCATCGCCTTAAAGGTCACAGTATTGTCCCCGTTCATCAGCAAATCACTTAATAAAGTCCGCGCCCACTATTGCTGTGTCCCCAGGAGACACCCTGAGCCGAGGTTCGTAGCCCACCTCATACGGAGCTCAGTGGCCAGTCGTCTAAACAGTTGAGAGCGCCCAAAGCGCCCGCAGAATATCCGCGTAATAGTGTAACGGCCAAATTGGCTACCACCTCCCATCAAGGCGATGATAGTTCAGTGGTAGTGACGTCCGATACCGCGGCGAAGGCCGTGGGTTCGAATCCTACAATGAGCTTGAAGGAAGGAAAACATCACGAGAAAACCATAGCACGGTGGTAGGGTACTTTGTAGTAACCGACTGACTGGCTACCACCCTCAAATTGTCTCCAAGCTCCTATCAGTGTGTTCCGACAGCTTCACTTGATAGCCAGTTCCCATCTAGGCTTTATGTGCTTACCACCTTTGGCCACATCGTCACTTACCATGGTGAGATTGTGCTCAAACACAAGCTTATCCAGAATTAAGAAAAAAACAAATAAATCAATACCTAATCTGTCCACAGATTGCTGTGGTTAACAGCAACTGCTGTAGCAATTTGGGGGACAGTGGATATCTCCATGGGGCAGCTGCAGCGGTACAACGAGAGCCCGACCGTGGTCACCTTGGAGAAGAACTTCAGATCCTGGAGGTTCAGCCTGCCTGGTGTCACTGCTTGCGCTGTTGTTAGTACACAATGAAGAATGTGAACTAATTTGGAATATTCTCTGTCAAAAATAAAAAATACAAGTGAAAGAATTACTTCGATACGTCAATTAGTTTCCGATTTATTACTGTCGGAACACACCAACAGGTGCTTGGCGACAGATTTTCAACTTGTGTGTGGTAGCCAGCCAGCCAGTCGAGTACTACAAAGTACCCTACCACCGTGCTATGGTTGTCATCACGATGTTTTCCTTCACCGAAAGCACCTGTAGGATTCGAACCCTCGACCTTCGCCGCGGTATCCGACGTCACTACCACAGACCTATCATCGCCTTTGTGTTAAAAAAAACGTGATTACGTACTAAAAAGTTAAAGATACGTCAATTTTCTCTCGTGATGGTCGCTAATTTCATGTATAACTTGCTTATATTCCAGAATCGAGTGGACTCTACAAAGTTACCAGATGTGATTCAATCTTATTGGAACACTGGACAAACTGATGACCGATATGAATACTATGCCAGGTAACTTTACCTACAATACACATGGATATGTTTTTTTGTAAACAAGGTGTTACAAAACTACCCGTAAAGCCGAAGGGAGGTTAAATGGGGCCTTATAACGAGTCCATTCACAATATTTAAAACCGTAGTAAAGCTGTATATAACATACCCAAAAAAAAAAAAAAAAACTTGAGAGGTGTCAAGGGACACCCGGATGTAACGAAGTTATATAAGAGTAAACTACGCATAATGTACCTACATCTCTACCTAATTCGCGAAACGACAAAAATCATCATTTTTTTTCCAAATTGTAATTTTTTCAAGCCAGTACTTAATTATAATGACATCCTTGTATTGAGGTAGCAAACATTTATGAATGAAAAATAGAAAAACTAATTAGGTAAAATAGGTACGTAGGCCTTTCTGTTAAATAATATGGTTCCCTGACATGACAGCTTACTAGGGTTGGCAAAATTTTGTTGTAACACTTTTATATCTGAAGACCTTTTCAACGAGTTTGAGGCGATCATCTGTGGGAAGTAAACAAGTTTACTCAAGATGATTTCCTTCACTGAAATCTCAAGTTTATCAATAAATAATAATAATAAATATCCTGGGACATTTTTCACACGCGGCTATCTGGTCCCAAACTAAGCAGAGCTTGTAATATGGAAACCAGATAACTGATATACTGCATAGACTACTTTATTTTGTAAATACATACTTAAATAGATAATTACACCCAGACTCAGGACAAACAGACATGTTCATGCACACAAATGTGTGTCCTGGATGGGAATCGAACCCACGCCCTGCGGCGTGATGTGATAGGTAGTGTCTTCGTCAACCGGCCCGTCAAACTATCCTTTACAGATTGCACGTCTGTTTCAGATTCGTGAACGCAGTCGTCCATTCAGACATATTCCATCTCAAAGAATACGAGGAGTTCAAAGACGATCAGAACCTGAACGTCGACTTGTATCAGTTGTCAGTCGATGTAAGTTGCATCTTTAGAGGATGTGATGGTGGTAAGGTAACCCTTACCCCTGTATTCCCAAACACGGCATCCGAAGCCTTACCCATCTTCCAGGGGATACCTACGTATCAGATTAAGATTTAAGGCGATGGCTCAGTGGTAGGGACGTCGGATACCGCAGCGAAGGTCGTGTTCGAATCCTACATTGTAGGTTTGACTTTTGGCGATGGTAGGGTACTTTTTAGTACTCGACTGGCTGGCTACCCTCAAGTTGAAAATCTGTCGCTAAGCACCTGTTGGTGTGTTCCGGCAGTTGCACTTGAGAGCCAGTTGCCTTTAATGCATTGTAATAAGGTGTACAACACATTGGCAAACCCCTTGGTATTGCTAATGTCTATAGGCGACGGTAGTCACTTACCATCAGGTGACCCGTCAGCTTCGTTGTCAAAAATCAACTATCTAGAGTCGGCAATTCAATCCCCCTAGTATTTCTATCCAGAGCAGATGGTGGCCGCTTACAGATGGACCGTCCCTACTTTTCAGCCTTTAACTCTTCCAGGTGATGTCAGATATACAAGTGAAGATAACGGTCTCTGAGGCGGTCACCATTAAATGGACACCAGTCATGACTGACACTGGGGTCTGCTTCACCACTAACTCGTTGGCTATCTATGATATTGCTATTGAGTAAGTTTATGTCAAGCTAAGACCAGGAACTCTTGACCCCGGCTTTGACGATCGTCCTTAGAATTCCTACAAAAAAAATGGAATTCCAGTAATTACGCCAGATATTTATGGACCACAAGAGTTCCAACAAATATACGTCTCTTAAATTTTTGGCGTACAATTGTGAATCGTTTTTCGGAGTAGGATAGCTTTGTGCCTTCCATCTGAGGTCTATTCCCGATAATGAGTAATGCTTTGTGCTAGATGGAATAAGTTAGGTAGTCCAAAAACATATTTACAAATGTATCCTTCCTTAGTTTCTTGCCGGTTCTTCTCAGTTGAAGGCTGAATTCCGAACCGGAGGTAACTTCTATAATTCGACCTTCATAAGTGCCATGGTTTTCACTTAGACTTTGATTTCGGTTGAGAGCTCCCGACCTAAGTGCTTGCCAAGTCCACGTAAGTTTTCCCTTAAAAAAAGAAACCCAAGAAATGTCAACATGCAATCCCCTGGACATTGACACCTAGCCTAGGCAGCTGGCCGGGTTATGTCAGACTCCTACTGACTAAAACCCCACGGTGTTTCAACCTGTCGCTGCTGGTGCTGGGTATACGGGGGCGCCGAGGCATTCGTCCGCGTACCCAGCAGCGACGGCCCGGTGGCGGGCCTCTACTGCTACGACGGGAGGATCGGAGCTCGTATCCTCACCGTACTACACTCACGTAGTCTACCTGTTGTATGTTATACAATGTACAAAAAGTTATGGTTTGTACTCTTTACTCTATTCTTGTCATCTTTTTTCCTTGTTCCTTTTTAAAGCTGTTCGGTTCTATTATATTAAATTCATTTCTTCTAACATTATTCTTTTAATAAGTTTATTCCTCCAACACGTTATCAGCACGAAGAAGCTCTTATTTTAAAAGAAGATAATGTCAGGGAATATTATGAATTTTCAAGGTATTCAGATGTTAAAAAACCGAGACGGATACCCAACCTGGAAGTTCAAAATGAGGATGCTCCTTATTCATGAGGAGTTGTGGACGTCTATCACTGGGTATGATGATTCTGATAAAACGGCGGAGGATGTGCGCTCTCGTAGTGACCAGAAGGCATTGTCAAAAATATGCCTTACGGTAGATGGAGGTGCAATTTCGCACGTGAGAAATGCGAAAAACGCTAAGGAGGCTTGGAGTGCTTTACAAAAAGCATACGAGGATAAAGGTATGGGTCGAAGGCTCTCTTTGGAGCGTAGATTATATAAATATACCTTGACCGATTTCCAAGACATAGAATCTTATATCAACGCCGTTATGAGTACTGCTCAAGATCTTGAAGATATTGGTAAGAAGATCGACGATGGATCTCTGGCTGCGATTATTCTCGGAGGATTGACATCTCGGTACGAACCGCTGATAATGGCTTTAGAGAATTCGAATGTTGATGTAACCAGTGAGTTGGTTAAGGCAAAACTATTAAACGAGTTTTCGAAGGACCCTCACCAGAACGAGGTGGCTGCGCTACATTCAACAGGTTCTACGAGCAAAAAGAAGAAGTCTATAATCTGCTTTAAGTGTAGACAACCAGGACACAAAAGTCCCGAATGTCCCAATAAGAAGGACAGGAAGGCTATGAGTGTGTCAGGAAACGTTTTTAAAGGTACAGATTGCCATCATAGTGAAAAGGTGGAACAGGCTGTTGTGAAGGAAATGGCTCTCTCTGCGCCGGCTGCAAGTTACGGGAAATGGATTATTGATTCCGGTGCAACCATTCACATGACTCCGCACCGCGAGTGGTTCAGCAGTTATCGGCCAGTACAAAGTGGAACGATTACTGTGGCTAATGGACAAAAACTGGCGGCTGTAGTTATTGGTGATGTATCCATTGATACGGATACTTTGGCGAACAGAATAGAGAATGTAGTTCATGTTCCTGATTTGAACTGTAATTTACTTTCAGTGAGTAAAGTAGTAGAGAAGTGTTACTCTGTAGTTTTCAATAAAGAAGGCTGCACTATTTATGACTCTAAGTGTGATGTAGTAAACAATAAAAATGTTTTAGCGTATGGTTCTGTAAGTGATGGGCTGTATACTGTCGATTGTTCAATTAAAATGTTCAATAATGTTTCAGCTTATGTGCACTCTGATTGTTCCAATTTTCAGCTCTGGCATAAGAGGTTGGGACATCTCTGTCGAATTGGCATGGATCTACTTAGAAAAGGTCAGGCTATCGGCGTGGAGTACACGGAGGTCGACAAGGAACCATGCATACCCTGCATAGAGGGTAAGCAGTCTAGAAAGCCTTTCAAAAGCTTAAAATACAGGAAGGCTACATCGCCACTTCAATTGGTTCATACCGATGTTTGTGGACCTTTTTCTACAAATTCTTTTACAGGTAATAAATATTTTATTATTTTTATAGATGATTATACACGTTTTACTTTTGTGTATTTTATATCTTCTAAAACTGAAGTCAAAAGTAATTTTTGTTCTTTTCATTCTTATGTCGAGAGACAGTTTGGTGGAAAAATAAAGACTTTGCGGTCAGATAATGGAACTGAGTTCATCAATAAGGAATTGATGGATTATGTTCAGTCACTGGGTATCGATTGGCAAACGACAGCACCTTACAGCCCTCAGCAAAATGGGGTAAGTGAACGGTGTAATCGTAGCATAGTAGAGAAGGCTCGGTCACTATTGTCACATGGTTTCCTCTCAAAAGCTTTCTGGCAGGACGCAGTGGAGACGAGCGTCTACTTGAAAAATCGATCACCACACCGCGCGCTTAGTGGTAAAACACCATTTGAAATGTGGTTTAATAGAAAACCCGATCTGTCTCATCTTAAGGTTTTTGGATGCAGAGCACTTGTTCATGTTCCATCAAGTCAGAGATGTAAATTGGACATGAAAGCTGAGGAACAGATTTTTGTAGGATATTCAGATGATCCTCATACTTATTATTTCCGGAATGCGGCAACTCCTAGACGGTCACTAAAGTCAAGAGATGTTACATTTTTTGAAAATAACTTTACTGGACTGAAGGAAAATATTGAGCCTATAGGTACTGTGAACTCTGATATTGTCAATTTGCTTTCCCAGTCACCATCGCCAGCAGTTTTAAGACAAGAAATATTGCCCTCCACTTCATCTGGGAGATGTGAGGTAGATGCTCCTAGCATAGATACTTCTTTCATGGATGCTGAGGATGCTGATGTTGAAATCAATGAAGCAGTCAATGTAGAGGTCAACAATGTTGATGATCAGCAGTCAAGTGAGGCTACAGATTCCTCAAATGAATCTAGTCGATATCCTTCAAGAGTTCGCAAACCACCGGATTACTTCTCATATAATACTCTGCTTGACGATGAGTGCGATGATCCAAATAATTATCTAGCTGCGATTAACAGCAATGAGAAAGATAACTGGATTTTAGCAATGAAAGATGAGTACAATGCCTTAGTCAGAAAGGGCACATGGGTTTTGGTAGACAAGCCAAATCATAGAAAGTGTATTCCTTGCAAGTGGGTTTTCAAATTGAAACGTGATGCGAAAGGTGGCGTTGTTAGGTATAAAGCGCGCCTAGTAGCAAAAGGTTTTCGACAAAGAGAAGGTGTCGATTATCACGAAACCTTTTCTCCGGTTGTACGTAATTCATCGTTGCGAACCCTGTTAGCGCTTGCAGTGCAGGAAGATTATAAGGTCCGCCATATGGATGTGGATACAGCTTTTCTGAATGGCGATTTAGAGGAAGAAATCTTCATGACACAGCCAGAAGGTTTTGTAAGGGAAAAGGAAGAGTCGAAAGTGTGTTTTTTGAAACGGTCCCTTTATGGATTGAAGCAGGCACCAAGAGCCTGGAATACAAAGTTAAAACAGACTTTGTCAGTTCTTGGTTTTATGCAAACATCTGAGCCGTGTATTTTTAAAAACAATGCGAACTTAGACTCCTTGGTTCTGGCTGTATACGTCGACGATTTAGTAATCTTGTATAAAAATGAAACTACGTTTGACAATTTCAAATGTCAATTTGAGAAATATTTTTCATCAAAAGATCTTGGACAAATTAATTTCTTTACGGGAATTAATATTCACCATGATAATTATGGAATTAAGCTATCTCAGAATACGTATATTGAAAAGTTGCTAAAGAAATTCAACATGCAAGATTGTAAGGGTGTTTCTACCCCAATGGTCAAGAAAAACCTTGAGCCTGGTATTGGTGAGTGTGAGTACCCTTACAGAGAGTTAGTTGGCTGTCTAATGTTTTTGTCTGTAAATACCAGACCAGATATAGCCTACACTGTGAGCTACTTGAGTCAATTTAACTCTAAATTTGATCAGTCACATTGGAATATTGCTAAAAGATGTCTACGTTATCTGAAAGCAACAAAAAATAGTGGTATTACATACAGGAAAGAAAAAGGTAATACTACAACTTTGACGGGTTTTTCAGACGCAGACTGGGCAAATTGTCCAACTGATAGACGATCCTACACTGGGTTCTATTATGAACTTGCAGGCGGCCCTATTTCGTGGGAAGCTAAAAAACAGCCCACAGTGGCTTTGTCATCCGCTGAAGCTGAATATATGGCATTGGCTACGGCAGTAAAGGATGCGTGCTTTTTAAAACGACTAATATCCGATTTAACAGGTAAGTCCCTTAACATAGTTTTGTATACGGATAGTCAGAGTGCACAAAAATTGGCCATGAATCCGGTTCACCACAATAGGACAAAACATATAGATGTTAAGTTCCATTTTGTCCGAGAAAAAGTGAACGATAAAACCGTTGAACTTAGGTATATGCCCACCGACAGGTTACCTGCAGATGTTTTGACGAAACCTTTGGGTCCAACAAAGCATCGCAGTTGTTTGCAAATGATTGGTATAACCTAGTTTTTGTAATGGTTTTCTTTACTAGTTTTATATGCTTTTTGTGTTATGAGTGCAATGCAATTAACTTTTTGAGGGAGCATGTTGTATGTTATACTTATTAGGTGTGTACCTATGTACAAAAAGTTATGGTTTGTACTCTTTACTCTATTCTTGTCATCTTTTTTCTTTGTTCCTTTTTAAAGCTGTTCGGTTCTATTATATTAAATTCATTTCTTCTAACATTATTCTTTTAATAAGTTTATTCCTCCAACACTACCCGAGCCCGATGTGAGAGGGCGGCTGACTCCCCCGAGTCTGCCGCCCATGGGCTCTAGTGGGGAGAGGGCGTGGCTCGCGAATGATTGACACCTAGCCTACCGTAAGATATACCCCTGCAGTTATACATATACTCAACAATAATACTATTGTATTTAAACTAAATTAAAAGATTTAATTTTATTACAGGAAACCAAATAAAAATGAGACGGACATGTTTCCTATAACCTGCAAATACTCCTCACAGAGTTGTTTCATTATGCTCGAGATAATTTTGCCAACTAAAGTGAGTATCCGTTTTTTTTTTACCACAACTGGCAGGCGGGTCACCTGGAGATAAGTGACTATCGTCGCCTATAGTCATATATAGACTATACCAGGGGGATTGATTGCCAATGTGTTTTCGATAGTGTAACTGCCAGAAGACCAACAGAGTGCTTGGCAGCAGATTTTCTACTTGAGCCAGTCAGTCGAGTACTAAAAAGTACCCTACCACCGTGTTGTGGTTTCCTCACGACGTTTTCTTCCACCGAAAGCTCAAGCTCATTGTAGGATTTGAGCCCACGATCTTTACCGTTGTATTCGACGTCACCACCACTGTGATAATGCTGGAGGTTTTAGGCAGATGCCTGGATTGGTTTTATTTAATTAAGTGTGTGTAGTAGGGCCTTACTTTCTCAAAAATCAGGTTGTCCCAAAAAGTCCGTGAAAAGTTTTAGTGGAACAGCCGCAAATTTCACAAATTTGACCTGACTTGTACGGACAATGACTCTTTACTGTGAATGTGATGAAACGTGACTATAACATAAAATAACAATAACATGAAATTGGCAGAAACGATAGCCAACACAGAAAAAAAAATGCTCTGATACGTATTTCGTAGGATTATTTGCCTAAACCGCCCAGCCAAAATCCTTTCAGTTCTACTTCCACTCTCCATATGGTATCATGGATATCCTGGAGACACCATCTGACATGCAACTGACGGTGGTGAGGACTACGGACCTGAGTGTCACGGAGACCAGGTGCGGGAGGGGGGTGAAGGAACTGTCCCCGAAGCGCAGGGGATGTCTGTACCCTGACGAACCTACTAGTAGTGACAGGAAGGTAGGTAAATAAAGAAAGAAAATAAAATTTGTTCCAAAAAAAACTACAAAATTATAAATAAAGAACAAAAAAAAAGAAAGGAAAAAAAAAATTGGACTTGCCACAAAACGGTCCCAGCTCGGCATAATGCTAGATATTTTTTATTTTTTTATTCTGGATAAGCTTCTCACCCTGGTAAGTGATGATGTGGCCGAAGGTGGTAATCACACAAAGCCTAGAAGGAAACAGGCTCTCAAGTGCAGCTGTCGGAACACACCGATAGGTGCTTGGCGATAGATTGCAAATCTAACTTGAGGGTGGTAGCCAGCCAGTCGAGTACTACAAAGTACCCTACCACCGTGCTATGGTTTCCTCACGATGTTTTCCTTCACCGAAAGCTCAAGATCATTGTATAATTTGATTGCACGACCTTCGCCCTGGTATCTAATTGGTAACTAATGCGGGTTATATTTTTTTTATGTATTTTTGTATTACTTTAAGAATAAAATTGTTAAACATTTGAAAAAAAAAGCCAATAATATAGTCAGATGGTCCTAAAATATTTCAAAAATGTAACCTTGCTGAGTTTCTTGCCGGTTCTTCTCAGTTGTTGTCTGACATCCGAACCGGTGGTAACTTCTGTAATTCGACCTTCATAATTGCCGTTCTAGGGCCTAAACTGAATAAATGGTTTTGACTTTGACTTTATCCGACGTCACAACCACTGAGCTATCATCGCCTTAAAATATCATCACGTGTCACTACTTCAGTGTTTTTCTTGTATATTATATTTGTAGTGTAGTGTGTATTTTTCAAAATACATTCTTAGATATTTTATTTGAATCATTAATAACAGATGTACAGTACCAACAGTTGTCGCCTCTCGTGCAGAAGTAGAGCGGCTATGAAGCTGTGCGGATGCATGCCTTTCTACTACTTTTACGAAGGCAGGTATCATTTTATGTAAATATAAACTAGCTGTTCCCCGCGGTTTCGCCAGCGTTCCCGAGGGATCTTATTCTTTCCCGGACAAAATATAGCCTATATTAATCAGGGATAATGTAGCTTTCTAATGGTGAAAGAACTTTTCTAATCGGTCCAGTAGTTTCAAAGCAAACAAACAAACAATCAAATCTTTCCTCTTTATAATATTAGTATAGACACTTTTTTTGCCACCGTTACTTACACACATGTAACAGTGACTTAAGTAGCCTTCCGTGAAGCTTCCGTGAAGACTCGCCCCACTCTTTTTCCTAATCCCTTACAGTGCAAGCCTTATTTATTTATTTATATATTGCACAATGTATACAAAAATAACAATAGTACAGGTAAACTTATAACTATAATTAAAATTACGTACATGGACCCTGTTAGGGTGTAGCCTTTCACTAGTGTTGTAGTGCGTATCGACAGTTGCAGTTGCAACACTAGCGAAATAATGCACACTTGCACTGTAAGGTATTAGGAAAAAGAGTGGGGCGTGTCTTCGTAGATGGCACTATCTATAACTGGAGTGATTTGACAGTTATCGTAATAATAGTTATTTGTTATACAAGAGTGTGAAGTTGTTTATTAACTGCGTGCTCAATTTTGATGACCGAGCAAGCGAAGGATTCTAAAATTGAATCACGAGCGTAGCGAGGTTTTCAAAAATTAGAATCCTGAGCGTAAGGGAGGGAATCAAAAGAGCACGAGGTGAAAAATCTTTGCACTCGAGTGCAACACGTAATTTTTCATCCCACCTCAGCGAGGAAATGACTAAATGCAAAAAAAAAAGAAAATGGCTTGCAAAGCAATTTAAAAAAAAGTACACCAAGAAGGTTCCGAGTCTGAGTTTTTGACAAATTAAAAATGATTCTTTAATTTCATTTTTTAATTTATCAAAATTTTTGTATTATAGTTTAAGAATAAAATTGTTAAACATTTGAAAAAAAAGCCAAAAAGCCAATGGTCCAAAAATATTTAAAAAATGTAACCTTGCTGAGTTTCTTGCCGGTTCTTCTCAGTTGAAGGCTGACTTCCGAACCGGTGGTAACTTCTGATTTCGACCTTCATAAGTGCCCTTCTAGGGCCTAAACTGAATAAATGGCTTTGACTTTGATGTATGATAAATTCGGAACCATGGAGGGAGAAGTACATAGGTTTAATGATGATTTAATTCACAAACTTAGTGCACACGATGTTCTATTTACTTTATCCTCTAGAGGATAATAACGGCTTTTACACTCAGATATCGAAGAGCAAATATACTCTTTCCGAGATGGGGGGATGAAAATATTGTTTCTTAAAACAATTGATTGAGAATGTGTGTAATCGCTAACTTATATTGACTATTATTGATAAAAAGTGATATCGTCAATCAAAAAAGTGTAATCCTAATCACATACATGCTCGTAATGATCAGTTTACAGCAGTTTATTAAAAATACGACTTTAGATAGACATATTACAGGAGTATTGGTCATATTTATTGCCAGCCTTCTCAACAAATGCAGGCTTTTGAACCGTGATTTTAAATCTCGATTTTTTATGTCACAAGTGACAACGAGGCAGGCGGGTCACCTGATGGTAAGTGACTACCGTCGCTCATAGATGTTATCAATACCAGGGGGATTGCCAACACCTTATTACAATGCCTTAAAGCCTACTGGCTCTCAAGTGGAATCGCCGGAACACACACAGGTGCTTGGCGACAGATTTTCAGCTTGTGTGTGGTAGCCAGCCAGTCGAGTACTACAAAGTACCCTACCACCGTGCCGTGGTTTCCTCACGATGTTTTCCTTCACCGAAAGCTCAAGCTCATTGTAGGATTCGAAACCACGACCTTCGCCGCGGTATCCGACGGACGTCACTACCGCTGAGTTATCATCGCCTAAAGAATGTCAATGTTTTTTTTATTGTAGCGGGTCCAAAATGCACGCCCTCTGGCATGTACTGTCTTTCAAGACATTCCAACGAGCTCTCTGGCCACCACGGCGACAAGTGCAAGTGTAGTCCACAGTGCCTCAACTGTGCTTACAAAGAACTCTCCTTCGTTGAACAGAAATGGTTAGTCGCCATTTTGTTTATACCACAAGTGACAGCTAGGCAGGCGGGTCACCTGATGGTGACTACCGTCGCCTATAATAATAATAATTACAAATTTGTTTATTCTCTCACCACAATATTTTAAATTTCATATCTTATATTATACATATCTAGACAAAACTTATTGTGGGAGACTGGTGCCTAAGCTAGGCAAGAGCCTGTGTTTGAGGTCACCAGGACTCCTATGGAGAATAACGATACCAGGGGGATTGACGATGTGTTGTACACCTTATTATAGGGCTCTCAAGTGCAACTGCCGGAACACACAGACAGGTGCTTGGCGATAAATTTCCAACTTGAGGGTGGTAGCCAGTCAGTTGAGTACTACAAAGTGCCACCATGCTATGGTTTCCTCACGATGTTTTCCTTCACCGAAAACCCAAGCTCGCTGTAGGATTCGAACCCACGACCTTCGACGCGGTATCCGACGTCCACCACTGAGCTTTCATCGTCTTAAAATGGGTTGGTACCATCTGACACCCAACTCTACCACCGCGCGCGCTCATTGGTCAATAAATGATGATTTTGAGGCTCTATGGAGGAGCAAGGTGTTAGACTCCTCCATTGAAAAGGGAAGTTCTTCCGCCAGGCTAGGTCATCGTGCCTGGGACCACGGTCCAACTGTAGTGTAGGAAGCTTGTTTATATGCAGATCGCATGGAAAACTTCGTAAGCGCGATGTAGATTATTGGAACGCCATCTGTCCAGGAGTCGTGCGAACTATATCTATGAATCAGAATCAGAATCAGAATCAGAAATAATTTATTGCATAAATTGTACAGAATATAGGTGTCATAGGTATAAATACATTTCATGAGTGTCAACAATCTCGTCCACATCGAACATGCAATATTAACAGTTGATTTGCTAATACATAGATAATCAACATTATACAATTTAATTAGTTAGTCAGAGTAAGTAAATATATTAAAAGATGTCAAACAAATGTATTATTATTCTGAAGTTTTGTCAGAAAGATATTCATTAATTTTATAATAACACTTGGATGTCAAAAAATCATTTAATTTTCTTTTAAATGTAGCATTGTATTCCGATTCGAGTATCGATTTTGGCAAATGGTTATAAACTGTTGGTGCCATACCAAATACACTTTTGTGATATAGTGCGGTTCTATGAATTGGCATACATATTTTGTTTTTATTGCGTTCACTCGTATAAAAATTAAACATATGTAAGTTATTTCTAACAAATAAAGCAATTTCAAATATGTACAAACACGGAAATGTCAATATTTTGTGTTTAATAAAATGTGGCTTGCACGAATCCGTTGATTTCAAATGGCACACAGACCGCAGACATCTCTTTTGAGCCCTAAAAATTAATTCTCTATCGGAACAGTTTCCCCAAAAAATAATGCCATAGCGTAGAGTTGACGTTACGTACGCGTGGTATGACGTGAGCACTGCCGGTTGGCTAACTATTTTGGACAGCATGTATAAGGCGTAAGAGTAGCTGCTAAGCTTAGAGCATACTAATTCCGCATGCTTGACCCACTTTAATTCAGAGTCAACATATAAACCTAAAAATTTTGTTACTGGAATGTCTTCAATTTCATTATTCATATAGCAAATTTTTGATGTCAATTTTTTATACTTATTAAATGTCATTATATTAGTTTTACCAAAATTTATTAATAAATTATTACATGTCAACCATTTCATTATATTATTTAATGCAACATTAATTTCCGCGCCTGGTATATTAATATTGTCCCCAGTGAAGATAGCTGTGCTATCATCAGCAAATAAGACCATTGGATAATCTATGGCTTGAGGTAGATCATTTATATATGTAATAAATAATAATGGTCCTAAAACACTTCCTTGCGGTACCCCAAATTTAACACGATTCTCTTTAGAAGTATATTTTATTTCAATTTTTGTATACGGACAGACTTGTAATATTTGTGTTTGCTGATATCGATCACTAAGATAAGATTTTATGAGTTTCAGAATATTTCCTCTAACCCCATATGCCTCAAGTTTATTGAGCAGAATGTCATGATCAACGTAATCGAATGCTTTAGTAAGGTCCATATACATAGCAAAAACTGGCAATTTACTTTCACAACCCTCTACAACCATTTTTAAGAAATTGTAAATAGCAATGTTGATACTTTTTTCCCTACGAAAACCGAGCTGTTCGTCAATCAGGATATTATATTTTTCCATATAAGAGTAAATACTGGCGTGAATATATTTTTCAAATATTTTCGAAAATACTGGTACAAGTGCAACTGGTCTATAATTACTCATGATCTCTCTGTCCTGTTTTTTAAATATCGGCTTAACTATAGTTAATTTTAACCTGTCAGGAAATATACCACGATCAATACATAAATTAATTATATGACTCAAAACCGGAGATATAATAAGAGCCACATCTTGTATTGTCTTCGTGGTTATCTCATCATATCCGGTACTTGGAGTATTTTTCAAGGACATGATGATATTGAAGATGTCATTCGGGGTAGAAGGAGACATAAACATAGAGTTAGACTTATTCACATTAATGGACCTGACATCTTTCTTACGCAGTTTAGGAGTATCTAGATTTATATAAAAGTCGTTAAACGCTTGTACAATATCATTTGGATTAGTCAATAGTTTATTGTTATGCTTAATTTGTTTTATGTCAACACTGGGAGGTTTTCTAATAATATTTCTGGTTATAATATTCCAAGTAGTTTTTGACTTATTTGTAGCTGTTTTAATTTCATAATTATTTCTCGACTTCTGAGTTAATTTTATTATATTTTTTAACCGCTTCGAATAGTTTTTGAATGCTGTTTTATTCTCTATACTTGGGTTATTTCTATACTTCCACAGCATCATCCTCTTCCTTTTAGTACATGTTATTATCCCTTTAGATATCCAAGCTGGTTTATTATGTACTGTGTGTTTACGTTTTATTAACGGAAAGCAAAGATCATACAATAATTTGAATATATCATGGAAGTCATTAAAAGCTTTATTAGGGCAGTCGGAGTCAAATATGTCACTAAAACTCAACATATTTAAATTTTCCTTAAATTTTGACATGTTTTCTCTACTGTAATCTCGCCGGAATGAATACCAATATTTAATATGATAAAATTATTTTACAGGGCATTTAAAATATTGTGCCAAATGATCAGATAGAACTAATTCAAGTAATTCATACGTAGAACCACGAACATTGTGTATGATATTATCGAGACAAGTGCCACTGGCCGGTCTAGTTACTTCGTTAATCGATACCTTTAGATTGTAGTTTTTAATTATGTTTTTGAAAGTTTCAGTGGTTTTATTATTTTCTAACATGTTAATATTAAGATCTCCACATACAATAACTTTTTTTCGTTTTAAGCATGTTAGGTTAAATATTTTTTTAAGACAGTCATAAAATATTTCTTTTGCTGCATTTTGATTTTTAGGTGCTCTGTAAATACAAATAACTATAAGATTATGCTCAAATAATTCTACAGCGGAACATTCTACATTGTTTATGCTGCTATATTTTTTAACATCGCAAAGTTCCCTGTATTTGTGACTATTATGTACCAGAATGCAGGACCCACCTCTACGCATTTTCCTACAACTTATTGCTGCTAATGTAAAATTTGGAATATTCAAATAAACGGTATCACTACTAAGCATATTGTGCTCTGTTATGCACATGACATCAATAAACTTATTTTTTGATTTTAATTCCTGGATTTGTAATGAAAGTAAGTCCGATTTACTTATAAGACCGTCAATATTTTGGTGTAAGACATATATATTATTATTAGGAACGAAAAAGCTCATTTGAAATTCTGCTATCTGCTATGCCATCCGCTATCGGTGGGTTTCCAACAATGCTGGAATCGGTTTGCGTGCTCACATTAGCTGTTAAAGGCCCAATTTTATGGTTTTTGTAAATTAATTTCTTGCTCAAATCTAATTTTGTTTCGTAATCCCGTTGGATTAATGCTCTTAGAATAGATCTACAAATATCAGCACGTATGACATACTTATTAGGGACATATCTACAATAGTTCATGTCAATATACATTACATGTTTATATTTCATACAAATACGTCGTATTTCATAGTTTAATTTATTTTCATTAAGATATCTGTTAAAAGGAACCTCGTTTATAATAATATTTGTATGTCTGAAGTAGCTAAGGAAACTATCTAAAATAAATTTGAAGGTTTCGGGGTTACAGTCATTCATACCGCCTAATATCACTATATAATCGTTCTTAGTTAGAGTCAGTAGTTCTTCTTTATTTGAATTCAGGACATCTCCTGTCACCGCGTTAGCTTTCCAAAATGATGTTACTTCATAGTCACAGCCCACTAAATCTTGTAGAGCTTTTTGTAATCCAAATCCGCGTTGGTCTGCCAGTATGATTATTTTCTTTTTCCTGGTTTTTTCTTTGATGCAGACTTTTGTTGGCCCTATGTATTGCTCATTATTCGTTTGTGTCGTTAGTGTGGCTTCATCGCCAACGTCTAGATGCTCTGGGGAAGTTTCCTGTATAATCCTTTCCAATCTTACATCATCTTGTTTAGGGTAATGATTTTCTTTTACCTCCATTTCTAAAATCTGCTTATTTAACTGATCATTATCTATTTTTAATTTTGGTATTTTTTTTTGCAATACACGAATTTTCCTTGATATACGTCTAAACTTCCTAAACGATGTATATTTTTTATTATGCCTATTTTTCTTAGATGCTGCTCCCATTTTATGAGGTTTGTTTGCAATTTTTACTGTTTTGAAGTTTGTTTTTTTATTTTTTTTCATCATCCAGCCATTGCTGCAGCTCTTTTATTTTCTTATTCAATTCAAAAATCGTGTCTATGTGTAGATAGATGTCGCTACAGCTCTATTGTCTAAAAGCCTTTGCCTGAACTACAATAGAGGAAATAAAATTACCCACTTCCGCCCATATCCGACAACCCGGCTTCCTGTTAATCACTCAATACATCACTCCACAGATTGCAGGAAAGCGAGATGAAAGACATAAAAAAATATTAAGTAGTCCTAATTAAATTCTATAGATTACTATTTTTGCCGCCATAACACGCAAATATTGTCAGTGAGACTAGATAAATAATTATTGAATGTAATAAGTGTAAGTTGTTTTTGAAAAGAGTAATTGCTGAGAGTATTGCCGGCTCTTCTCAGCAAAAGCAACCTTCCGAACCGCGTCTGACTATTCATAAGTGCCTGTGCATGTATTTGGATGAATAAACATTTCATTTAATTTCAATGATCAAAGGGAACGAGGACCATTTGCGACTCGCGGTTCAATCAAGTACGCCGTGCAGGCCCCTCGGACAAGATATACCAGGGAGATCGTTTTCCACTTCCAGGATCTAATCGGTAAGTTGATATTAAAAGCGATGATAGGTCAGTGGTAGTGACGTCGCATACCTCGAAACGAGCTTTCGGTGAAGGAAAACAGCGTGAGGAGACCATAGGACGATGGTAGGGTAATTTGTAGAACCCGACTGGCTGGCTACCACCCTCAAGTTGAATATCTATCGGTGTGTTCCGACAGCTGCACTTTAGAGCCAGTTCCCATCTAGGCTTTACTGCTTACCATCTTCGGCCACATCAATTACCATGGTGAGATTTTGGTCAATCACAAGCGTATCCAACAGCAAAAAAAATGGTTGTGTACCGCGTGTGGGCGAACCAAAGTAACCGACATAGCCCGAAGAATTGCCAAACTAAAGTGGCAGTGGGTGGGGCACATAGCTCGTAGAACTGACGGCCGATGGGGCAGAAAGGTTTCGAGTGGCGACCACGAACTGGAAGACGCAGCGTGGACAGGCCTCCCACACGGTGGAACGACGATCTGGGAAGCCACTGGATGCGAGTAGCGCAAGACAGGTCTTCTTGGAGATCCTTGGGGGAGGCCTTTGTCCAGCAGTGGACGTCTTCCGGCTGAAATGATGATGAATATGTGTGCAGTGTCCTTCGGCGGTGCAGCGGGCCTGTTCCTCGGTGCTAGCTTCATCAGCTTCGTTGAGATCATATACTTCATCCTGGAGCGGGTGTTCAGCTCAGTTCTAAAGCAGGAGAAACCAGCGGAAGAACAGGTTGTGCGGGTTAGTCGGAATGAGAATTTATGTTTTGTTTCGCAATGCACAGTTTCTCAAAGTTGCAGGCTGTATCCCCAAGAAATCTTTTCGAGAGATGACTTAAACTGGACTAATAAAAATAAGGGTTTTTTATTTTAATTTTATCGGTAGGTAAATCGGAATATCGTTTTAAATTTTTGTATATTTTTTTAACATCAACATTTTTATTATTTATAACGAAATTATTTACAACAAATGTACAAAATATTCAAGCAAATGTACAATTACAATACATAAAAAACTTCTTCGAGGCTGCCGCTGCTGCCGATCGGCAAGGTTCCCAGAAAGCTGGCAGCGTTTCCTCTTTGGATGGCCAAGCTGATGCGTTGGCGGAAAAAGCTCCCCGCCCGCCGGTCACCCGAGGCCTCGATTAATTTTTTACATAAAATATTTGCGAAACGACGAGCTTCAGACCCCCACGGACCCATGGTCTCAACCGCAAAAGGCATAAATTGATAATTTGGACCAATACAGGCGTACTTTTTGAATTTTGAATATTTTTTTTTTTTATTATTAAGTTTAACTTTTCTAGATTTTATGTTTATATTTTTCTCAATATTTTATTGAAATTGGTACCTACCTAGTAGTAATAAAGGAATTTTTACGTTTTAATTATTGTCAAATAAAGAGAGCTATTTAGCTAGTTAAGAATTTATTATACTTGTCTACAGTCTTGTAAAAAAGGATTTGTATGAACTAACTGTACTTATTCAGCGACGATCGATATATTTTTTTAACCAACCAAATGCAATCCTTTTTATTTTATTTTATCAAAAACTTCAAGATTATATAGAAAAAGAGGACAACAGAAGAAAAACAAATCAATACAATAATATTGTTTTTACAGATACAGCAAGTTCACATCCCATACGAGACAATTCGCATAAAGGAGCTAAATTCTATCCTAGAACGCGGAAACAAATACGAAGATATGGAAAATAACACGTAAAAAAATACTTTGCATGTAAATAGATCTTAACTTGGTAAGTTGTAATAATAAATATTATATCTGTGTGCGTGAACATTACTGTTTTATTGTCTGTGTATTTAAGTATGTATTTACAAAAATAGTACCTACATCAGTTATCTGGATCCATAGTACAAGCTCTGCTTAATTTGGGATCAGACGGCCAAGTGAAGAATGTCCCAGGATATTACATATCACGATACCAGTTGGTATAAAAGTTGTATAATAGGGATGTTGACTGACTTATCAAATCAGCTTCTTTTTATTAAATGTCAAAGTGTTTTATTTACAAAATAATGAGACGTGTCGTACTATAATATGCACCTTCGAGACAAATTTTGTTGATAGATTTATTAATGATTAAATTAAAAATTTAAAAAACCCCCGACGCAAAAAAGAAAAGCGGACATTTAAAAAGTCAAAAATAATACCTATCGTTGAGCCATCAAATTCGATTGAGTAATACCTATACATATTTTAATTATAGAAGTTGATGGATGGCACGATAAGGTTTGCTCATTGAAATGGCGCTATAATGTCGCGGCGGGGTACCGCACGTAAGTAAGTCAGACCCTTCACTTGATTGACTATCTATAAATGCGGTACCCCGCCGCGACATTATGATAAGATAAGATAAGATAAACATTTATTTTGGACTCACACAGCATGAACATAGACAGTTTCATTTACATCACAAATTACACACAGAGACAAATATAGGAACAACAACAAAATTATACAAAATACATACACTGTGTGAGGCCAAAAAGGCACCTATCTCAGCATAAGCTGCAGCCGTAGGTACCGCAGCGCTGGTATTCTGATAGGGCCAGCGGTGCCACGGACAGTTGCGGCACAGGCATCCAAATTATATTAAAAATGTATTAATATATATAATTACATAATAGTTATTATTATATATAAAACTTATATTATAAATACTGAATATATATATACATATATTATAAATACTGATATACTATAAATAGTGATTGAGACACGAACACAGTGCAAAATGGAAGAAAAAAAAATATTATAAAAAGAAAACAGATATAAATTATTTTAAAAGTTAACCTACCTAACTGTAGATATACTGTGTAGTTTCCAATAACCATTTTATTAACAATGAAATAAGGTTATGGGTCGGAGAGTAGCTGTGGATAGTGGTGTAACAACTGTAATATTTATTGTCATATGTAATTTTTATGAAAGAAGAAATCAATCACGATGTTTGTTCCCACGTAAGATAACAAATTTTGCAAAAATGATTAACGTGCAAACCCAGGGTAAGCTATTTACAATCATGTTTTTGTTCATCTAACAAATATTTCCTGTAGTTATTTTTAAAACTGAACACTGTTTTCATAGCACGAAAAGGCGGCGGCAGATCGTTCCAGCAGCGTGTTGCGGCGAATTTAAAACTGCCACGAAATGCAGCCGTTCTATGTCTTGGCATATTCATGAGATAAGAAGAAGCCCTGGTAAGATGGTTCATTCGATCCCGTGCCCAAGATAATTTTGAATAGAGATACTCGGGCTTTTTATACAATACTATGCCAAATAAGAGGGTAGCCAAATGAAGTCTCCTGCGCGATGACATTTTCATGAGGTTACCTTGATTTAAAAATGGAGTTACATGTGATCGAGGTGGAATGTGGAAGCAGAATCGTGCACATGCATTTTGCACCCTCTGTATCAGCCTCTCAGTTCTACTCAGTAGACAAGTGGCAAACACGGTGTCGGCATAATTTAGCTTTGACAGTACAAGAGACTCACATAGCAAAATACGCATATTTACAGTGATGTAAGGACGAACTCTATATAAAAGTCTAAGACGGTAAAAACAGTTTCGTACAACTTCAAGTATGTGTGATTCAAAGTGTAATTGATTATAGCGCCATTTCAATGAGCAAACCTTATCGTGCCATCCATCAACTTCTATAATTAAAATATGTATAGGTATTACTCAATCGAATTTGATGGCTCAACGATAGGTATTATTTTTGACTTTTTAAATGTCCGCTTTTCTTTTTTGCGTCGGGGGTTTTTTAAATTTTTAATTTAATTTTTATTTTAAAAATTTTAAACTTAGTTACAAAAGAAGTTAAATATGATAAGTACAATTTTTAAATCATCTTTGATCTTAGTTGCAATAGTTACATAACTGCCTTACCTATATTCTGGTGCGCTTTCAGCGAGCTTGAGTTCTGTTTGGTAGTCGTAATTATTGGTTTTTACATACTTTTCGGTCGAAAAACACGTCGTTTGACCAAAACACAAAATTTTTTTCGGCATAAAATCTAATTCAAGAGTGTTCTAGTGTTCTGGATATCCTGGCTGCAGCATCAGCTCATCGTGTTGCCACTGTTGCATTGTATGTAGAATCAAATACTGATCAAAACGAATCCAAACACGACATATCTGCTATTATTTTTTCAAGAGTGTTCTATTGTTCTGGATATCCTGGCTGCAGCATCAGCTCATCGTCTTGCCACCGTTGCATTGTATGTAGAATCAAATACTGATCAAAACGAATCCAAACACGACATACCTGCTATTATTTTTTCAAGAGTGTACTAGTGTGCTGGATTTCCTGGCTGCAGCATCAGACCAAAAATTCCATAATCTTGCATAGTTATATAGCATACATGGATGTTTCAAATTTTAGGTCACATCTAGGTTTGAAAGTAAAGTAAATACCCATTACGCGTCTAAGATCCCTACCACAGTTAACAAAAGAGCGGATAACTTTGAAACGGCTGAACCGATTTTGATAAAACATATCTAAGAACCATCGCTGGAAAACCTGCTTTTAAATAAAAAAAACCGCATCCAAATCGGTTCGCCCGTTTAAGAGCTACGGTGCCACAGACAGACACACAGACACACACACACACACACACATAGCGGTCAAACTTATGACACCCCTCTTTTTGCGTCGGGGGTTAAAAATAATAAATTTTACAATATATTCGATGTTTCCGAGTATTTTTAGATGTTTCTGTTTAGTTTCTGATATTTCAAATTTTTTTACTCTCAAAAGGGGCTTAACGAAATTTTGAGAACCGTAGTAAAATATCCTTTTCCATAGGGTCGATTGCAATGGTGACCTAATTACCATCAAGTGGGGGATGGCGTGATGGTGTGGTTTACAGTGTAGGGGCTCTATGTAGGTTAATAATTCATAATAATTGCCCACTGCGCTGTTTTTAGGTCGGGAATAGAACAATTGTTTCGTTTAAACACATGATAGACGTTTTTGGGTATTAGGGTATCTTTACTAACATAAAGGGATTGATTCATCAAGGCGGAGGTTGGTTTAATGCTCTATGAGGCAGAGCCTAAACCACTGGGACTACAATCTTGAAATTTTGGAGATTTTTGTTTTTTAAGGGGGTAAAATAAGGGATGCTGATGAAGTCCGTCATTTTAAATTTAAAAAGCACTAAATTTCATATATTTAGGTAGGACCCCACACTAGGTGGGGTCGGCACAACATGTTTTTCATTGAAATTAGGTATGAAGAAAAATAAAGTCTAGAACGATATTGATAAAATTGTTGAATGTATTGTAATAAAATAAGGTTTGCAACACATTGGTAATCCTCCGGTATTGCTAATGTCTATAGGCGACGGTAGTCACTTACTGTGACCCATCTGCGCTGGTCAGTAAATAAAAAACAAATATTTTATTCCTAATTTCAAAAGTATGTATTTACAAAATGTAAGTACGCATCTATTTCCTAAAACAATTTTTAAGTCTTCTCGATCCACCCGAGCCTTCCTCTTCCAACCACTACCATGAGCACGTCATCATTAACAGGTCCGATGTCCGGAGCGACGCGTGCGACATGCCACGAGTGTTTCCTTCTTGATGGTGATGCTGCAAAAAACAAAATCACTAGAAATTTTAGTAAATCTGCATATCGACATATAACATACTAGCTGTTCCGCGCGGTTTCATCCGCGTTCCCGAGGGATCTTATCTTATCCTGGGATAGCCTATGTGCTATTCCAGACTATAATCTATCTCCATGCCAAATTTCATCCAGATCCCTTCAGCCGTTCTGGCGTAAATGAGTAACAAACATACATCCATCCATCCATCCAAACTTTCACATTTATAATATTAGTGGGATAGACAGTACTGTTGTTACAACACGCTAGTGTTGTAGTACTGTCGTAGTTAGTGTATAAAGTACACTTGCACTGTAAGGGTGTGGTAAGGGATTAGGAAAAAGAGTTGGGCGCGTCTTTGTGGATGGCTCCAGCTATAGTAGGAGGTAAAAGGTAGAATTTTGAGTTTAGCTCGAGTGGTCTTTTAGATCCTCAGGTTTTTATTTATATCGTCGTAGTGACGTCGGATACCGTGGCGAAGGTCGTGGGCTCGAATCCTACAATGAGCTTTCGGTGAAGGAAAACTCGTGAGGAAACCACAGCACGGTGGTAGGGTACTTTGTAGTAACCAACTGGCTGGCTACCATACACAAGCTGAAATATGTCGTCAAGCACCTGTTGATGTGTTTCGGCAGTTTCACTTGAGAGCCAGTTTGCCTTTAAGGCATTGTAATAAGGTGTACAACACATTGGCAATCCCCTGGTATTAATAATATCTATAGGCGACTGTAGTCACTTACCATCAGGTGACCCGCCTGCGTGTGATGTCCCTACGAAGCGTCACTCAACATAATATAAAAAGAAAAGTAGTACTTACCGCCGCCACTGCGGCGCTGTGATCGCTAGCTGTGTGAGTGAGACGCACGCGATTGTCGTAGGAGTGAACAAGTCGACAGTATTATATGCAGCGCTGCCAGGGACGCATACACCGCTGTAAGGTAGTGTTCTAGCCAAATGCTTATTGTTTCGTGACAACCCTAGAAGGAATGAACTCTTTATCAGCCAAAAAATAACCTGTGCCTTATGTGCTAAAGCATAATTTCGTCTAAACTTTTACGATGTTATGCCTAACATTTGATCACAGATTTCATTTATTAAATGAAGACTTAACTGAAAATTCTAGACCTCAATAAATACAATATCAAACGCATACTAACAGAATGGTTACTAAAACAAGACTACGCCTATACAGAATCCATACTCAACTTCATCGCTTAGCAACACACACACACACACACACACACACACACACACACACACACACACACACACACACACACACACTTTTTTCTTTTATTATCTTATTTAATGGTAGATTGACTCTGTTTACTCCATGTATTAATCTTAATAAATAGAAATAACCTCTTAGCCGAACACTGTCTCTTAAGATACAGGTTACCCTAGTTTAAGAGGCAGGGTTGTAATCTTCTTGTGTACAGATTTCTACAGCATACCTTGTAATTGATTGATCTATCATTGTTTTTACACTTGTATATATTTTTGGTGAAATGTAACATAATGTTCAACTGTAACCTTTGTAATTAATAAATTATTATTATTATTACTTAAAAGAATGTTTTATTGTTAGTTTTTTTTAGGTTTATACAATAGGGATGTTGCCTAAATTAAAAAAATATTTAACTCTAGCCAGTGTATAAAACATCTAAAAATACTTGAAAATAGCGAACACGTTAAATTCATCCATTCTATCTATATACGTATATAAAAGAAAGTCGTGTTAGTTACACTATTTATAACTCAAGAACGGCTGAACCGATTTGGCTGAAAATTGATGGGGAGGTAGCTTAGAACCAGGAATAACACATAGGATTAAAAATATGAAAAATTCACAAAAAAAAAGAATAATGAAGAAAATTATTTTTGTCATACATTTTGTATAGAACGACGTTTTGACATGTCTCGAGATCGGAATGACAGATGGTTTAGTTTCACAATCGGTGGCGCTAGTAATTTATAATTACCAATTTAACTACAAAGAGTAGGTACCTAGATCTTTTGATGGTGTATACCTATTTATGACGTCGCAAGCCAGTAGATATAATACAAACCTCCATATAAACTATCGTTTTGACATTTCATTAAAAGAAGCTGATTTGATATGACACTAAACAGCTATCAAAGATTTTTAATATTTACCTTCGAATGAATTTCTATTGTAGTACAATTTTCTGGGTATGCGTTAATGCCGCAACACGACCACGGCAGTTTGGCAGACTCTGTGGCAGTTCTGTTATTAAAAAAAAATAAGTTATACTACACACCCTTGCAAATATTTCACCCAGCATCGTGATCAATCCTTGGATCAATCACCGAATAATAAATATGGCGCCATTTCAATCTAACAGCTGTCACCATAATTAAATAGATTGATAATAGGTGGCGCTTCTAATAAAAAGTTTTTAATAATTTTTAACGTCAATATTAATTTTAAGCTATTTTTCGTCAACAGTAAGGAATAAATGCTTTAAAACCTTACCTACCTACTCATCTACCTTCAGAAAATCATTAATTTTAATGAAAAATTAAAGAAGGTATGGTGTTACCAGAAAAAAACATCTTTTGAAAACAATTAAAAACACTTACATGTTGCGATCACAGCATTTAAAGGCGAGGCGTAGAGCGTGCGACCATTGCCCGTCACGCTCTTGTATGCCTTTCTGAAAAAAAAAACAAATGAGTTTCCGATTACTTTAGCTATAAAATGTTGAGAAAAACGATGGTAAAAGATTATTTACCTGTAACAAGCTCGATGAGAAGTAATAAATCAGCGCACACTCCAATAGTAACAATAGGAGAACTAATGTAGAATACTGGAAAGAGTATACAATATTAATACTAGTCTATGGTCACCTTAATTGGCATGATGCCTATATTCAAGAAAAAATACCAAACACTAACTAGTGTATAAAACATCTAAAAATACTGGAAAATAGCGAACACGTTGTAAAATTCCGCCTTTTCATGATTTTTAATTACCAAATTAACGACAAAGAGTAGATCTATTGATGGTGTATATTTATGACGTGACTTGATACTTGTCAAGTATGTATTTCATACAAAAGTCCATATTAATCTACGTTTTGACATTTAACAAAAAGAAGCTGGTTTGATACGTCAGTCACCATCCCTATTGATGTTTCTTAAATATGAAATTCAAGAGTCCGCATGTAATGTCAAAATAACAGCTTTTAAATGCATATGTAATTACATACGGTAGGTACGTATTACAAAAAAAAAACCGGCCAAGTGCGAGTCGGACTCGCGCACGAAGGGTTCCGTAAAAATGGCAAAAAAATCACGTTTGTTGTATAGGAGCCCCCCTTAAATATTTATCAGCCTGGTGACAGACAGACGGACGGACGGACGGACAGACAGCGAAGTCCTAGTAATAGGATCCCGTTTTTACCGTTTGGGTACGGAACCCTAAAAAAGCATACTAATATTCGCAAAATTTTAATGGGTCCTTCACTGGATGTTATAAGAAGTAGCCTAGGCTACTTGTACTTAAAAAAAGAAGGAACTCCGCGAAAACAAATGCAAATCCATAAAATTGACCGATTCAAATAGGGAGCGCGGGGGACTAGTCTTACCATAAACAACATGAACTGCGACCTGGTGACAGCTCCGTAGAATCCCATGAAGACTATGAGGAACATAAGCGTGGAAAGCACCGCTGTTCCAATCCCCAACTGTATTGACCATATGTGAGGTGGGAAGAGCGCCTTTGGACAAAAGTATTTTTTTCAATTAAGAATGTTAATAGGTATGCCAAATCGGTTGAGTTGCCAATCGAAACAGTAAAGCTTGTATGTATACAAATACACTAGTTTTTGTTGTAGTCAAAAATACCTATTAGTTTTGATTTTACAGGCATTTAAACTTACGATAAATATTTAGTCCCGCTAACAGTCACGTGACCGGATGTGACGTCAATTTACAACGCTCCGCTATGAGCGAGTGTTGCGAGATGACGTCACATCGTCACACGAGTACGAGTCCGCATCGCACGTTTACTTCTATAAATCGGAAACTAATTATCGTATCGAAGTAATTCTTTCACTTGTATTTTTTATTTTTGACAGAGAATATGAAGAGCTAATATTCAAAATTAGTTAACATTCTTCATTCAGTATCATTTTATGCGTTTGAATAAATTTATGAAACCATTTAACTTGTAGTGCATGCATTTTTCGCTATTTCGTTTAGTAGGATTTGGCCATCCACGCCCACTGGAATAATTCACCTGAATAGCTACATTTATTTCCATTTTACGCAAAACTATAATATAAACAGATAACATTATGTTACGACCCACTGTCACCGGGTCATCCATTGTCCCGCGTATTATACATCAACTTTTGACCCGGATAACCGGATATATTAGTAGATAGTCGATCTTATCCGCCTCGCGTCGCGTGTTATACAGACAATTCATGCTCTAATGTAGGCAGTTAGGTAATTACATTATTTCTGTTATCTTCTACAAAATTTGGGACACCATTATACCACCATAGCTGAGAATACTAAAATAAATAAAAAAGTCGAATTAAATGAAATCGATAATTATGTATATTTTACGAAACAGTTAACAAACTTTTTATTTTATTTTAAACTAGCCGCGTCTCCCGCGGTTTCATCCGCGTTCCCGAGGGATAATATCTTTACCCGGAATAAAAAGTATCCTGTGTCCTTCTCCAAGGTTCCATCTATCTCAATCTAAATCAGATGGCTAATAGGGTATAATTTTGTACTGGGGACCGAAGAGCTGGCAGTTTCCTCGCACAACGTATCAGCATTGCGATAAAGCGAGGAAACGCTGCCAGCATCTTCGTAACCATACGGGGTCCAAACTTTTAAAATCTATTTTAGTTCGTTTTAATTTTGAAACGTATTTATTATTGTTAGTTTTTAATATAAGTATACTATTGTTAAATTATAAAGCTGAAGAGTTTGTTTGTTTGAACGCACTAATCTCAGAAATTGTCTTTAAGACGATGTAAAAAGTATGAATCGCAAATCTTTATCTACATAAGTCAACCGGGTCACCGGTGTGGCGCTGGATAACCGGGTCGTGCTCGTGCCAGCCGGTGACATGCACCACGTCAATAGATTATTATCGTTTGTACCTACCACGATACTTACGCTTGCAAAATTTTCATTAATAGTGTTTAGTTTTTTTTATTTTTTTTAGTTTGTTTGTCCCTTAATGGCTGGCTATAGTCTATTGACCATACTGCCTAGTCTTACGTATTCATTTCTTCCGTTTAGGTAATCACATTTACAGTAAAGTCTAGTCCTCGTCCGTACAAGTCCAGTCAGGTTATAGTGAAATTGGCGGCTGTTACACTAAAACTTTTCCCGGACTTTTTGGGACAACCTGAAAAGTCACTATAGGTACACGCTTTCATTCCATTTCACTTCAATTGTGCACTTAGATTGAACTTTAATGGACAAAACGCCACCGGCATTATTCAATAAAACTCAAAATACACGAATTTTTAAATTTAAATTACAAAAATTAAGCACAAAAGGATAATACAATACAAAGGATATTGGCAGAAGTATCGTAAAGGTCGATCGACAACAAAAAAATGTTTTCATCCCCCCATCTCGGAAAGAGTATTTTTGCTCTTCGATATCTGAGTGTAAAAGCCGTTATTATCCTCTAGAGGATAAAGTAAATAGAACATCGTGTGCACTAAGTTTGTGAATTCAAAACATCATTAAACCTATTTACTTCTCCCTCTATGGTGCCCAATTTATCATACATCAAAGTCAAAGCCAAAGTCAAAACTATTTATTCAGTTTAGGCCCTAGAAGGGCACTTATGAAGTTGAATTACAGAACTTACCACCGGTTCGGAACCGGCAAGAAACTCAGCAAGGTTACATTTTTTAAATATTTTTGGACCATCTGACTATATTGGCTTTTTTCAAATGTTTAACAATTTTATTCTTAAACTAATACAAAAATACAATAAATAAAATAACCTTCTTTTATTTAATTTTTTATTTGTTATAAACTCAAACTCGGAACCTTCTTGGTGTACTTACTTCTTTTTAATTTGCTTTGCGCGCTCCATTTTCTTTTTTTTTGCATTTATTCATTTCCTCGCTGAGGTGGGATGAAAAATTACGTGTTGCACTCGAGTGCAAAGATTTTTCACCTCGTGCTCTTTTGATTCCTCGTTGCGCTCGTGATTCAATTTTAGAATCCTGAGCTTGCTCGGTCATCAAAATTGAGCACGCGGTTAATAAACAACTTTACACTAACAAATAACTATTGTGATATTTTCTTTCTTTTGTCTCGATCTACCCTACCATTCTACTGAGCTATCATCGCCAAGTATTTTGCTATAAGGTGTTGCGTCACACCACACGGTCGTATTGATGTGAATTATTGAGATCCTCAGAAATCGAACTCGCACGTGTGTTTTATTATACTAGCTTTTATTTAACTTTACCTATCAATAGTTAGTAGATATGTGTGGTTAGAACGAGGGTTTTTTATACTTTTGGATAAGCTTGTGTTTGACCGAAATCTCACCATTGTAAGCAATGATGTCGCTGAAGGTGGTAAGCACACAAAGCCTAGATGGGAACTGGCTCTGTCGGAACACACCGATAGGTGTTTGGCGACAGATTTTCAACTTGAGGGTGGTAGCCAGCCAGTCGGGTCATACACAGAACCCTACCACCGTGCTATGGTTTCCTCACGATGTTTTCCTTCACCCAAAGGTCAAGCTCATTGTAGGATTCGAACCCACAACCTTCGCCGCGGAATCTGACGTCACTAACTCACTGCCACTGAGCTATCATCGCCTTAAAATCATAATTATTATGTTTTGATTAATAAATACTTAGGTAAACTACATAAAAAAATATTGTTGATCGCAGTGCCAATCTATGTGAAAACCAGACTACTGATAATATTTGATACTACAATCGGTCAAGTGCGAGTCAGACTCGCGCACCGAGGGTTCCGTACAAATTTTGTAGTATTTATTTGTTTTTTTATTATTTTATTCTGTTTTTAGTATTTGTTCTTAACTATGGCGCCAAAAGAAATACATCATCTGTGAAAATTTCAACTGTCTAGCTATCACGGTCCATGAGATACAGCCTGGTGACAGACAGACGGACGAGTCTTAGTAATTGTTTCCGTTTTTACCGTTTAGGTCTTTATTTGGAAATGATGGTAACAATAGCATTAAAAAATAGCAATAAGATGACGTTCAATAAGTATTCGAAAATTGAATAAAACATTTTGATTTGATTTGATTTAATACCCTTTCAAAGTCAAAGTCAAAACCATTTATTCAGTTTAGGTCCTAGAAGGGCACTTATGAAGGTCGAATTACAGAAGTTACCACCGGTTCGGAAGTCAGATAACAAATGTGAAGAACCGGCAAGAAACTCAGCAAGGTTACATTTTTTAAATATTTTTGGACCATTTGACTATATTGGCTTTTTTTTTCAAACGTTTAACAATTTTATTCTTAAAGTAATACAAAAATACATTAAAAATTATAACCCGCATTAGTTACCTAGTTGGGTACGGAACAATAAAAATCACAAAAAAACACTGTTATTTCATAGTTTTAAGTTTTCTTCTGTCAGTAGTACTCGGCAGACCCCGATGGCAGTTTTTTACATTTCTAATAAATCAAACGAAATACAAACCTTAACAGTTGAACTTCCGAAGTTCTGTACGACGATGGAGAGAGAGGATGGTGAAGCGATCACCCACAATGATAAGGTGAACAGCAACACACATATTACCTGTTGGAAAAGAGAAATACTATAGGTAAAAATTTTTTATTTTTATTTATTTATTTATTTATTATTTACTTTACAACTATTTTTACAGGATTATTTTAACCTAAAGCAATAGTTGTCTGATCTACATTATTCTAACTTAAGTACCTAATGTTTATAATTTATACGATATCACATAATATGCTGTCCTTGTAAATTCACTCAGAGTACAATAAAAAACGTCTGTCTCAACCGCGATGAGATTAAGGATGTGAAGCGCGCGCGTCAGGGGCGCCTTGTTCATCAGGTTTGTTCTCCCGCGCGGCACCGCTACCAGCCGCGGTTGACGACGCCGCCAAATGTACCTGTCCGGAACACACAGACCTATCTGCCCCAATATCCTGCCTCTAAGTATTCGAAAAATATAACAAGTGAGTGCCACATCCCTCCTAACACTCAACTGGTTATATCCCACCATACCCAAAACAAATAAAGTAGGATACATCAATGGGTAACATGGGTAAACCCCATACTGCCTCAAATATAAATACCTAATAAATTTATTCTGTACCCGCTCCAACATGAGACTATACTTAGTTTCATGCGGGGCCCATATGACTGCATTGCATTCTAATTGACTTCGAACTAGAGCATTATATAAAGCTACGATGGCTTTCATATTAGTGAAGTGGTGAACCATTCTAAGAATAAAACCTAAGTTCCTATATGCCTTTTTACAGGTATTAACAATTTGATTACGAAACGTTAGCTCCGTCGTAAGACAAACCCCCAAGTCCTTGATTTCTGTGACCCTCTGTATTGGCATACCGTTAATCTTATAATTATATAACGTAGGATTATGGGCTCGAGAAAAGGTTAATGTAACGCACTTTGACATGTTAAATTGCAGGTGATTGTCCTTGCTCCAGGCCACTATTCTATTTATATCTCTCTGTAGTTTTTCGCAGTCTTGCACGTCTGTTATACTGAGTGATAACTTGAGGACATCAGCAAATAACAAACATTTAGCATCCTGAACCACACTCGGCAGATCGTTAATCATTAAAATGAACTCTAATGGGCCTAGATTACTGCCTTGGCTTACGCCAGACTGCGTAAAATATGGTTCTGATAGGTATCCAGCGTAATCTACGTATTGTCGCCTATCCCTCATGTAACTGGCAAAAAACGACAGTAAATGTGAAGTGAAACCAACTCCTGCTAGCTTTTTAATGGAGGTGGGCAGGTCATATGATGAGAAGTAATAAAGATAAATGCGCTAAAGATGTAACTGAATGGTTTCCAAGACAAAATAAAAGAAAGAAAGAAAATAGCTGGTGTTACTTGGAGGAGGATAACCCACAATAGAAAATAATGGCAGGCTCTAGGGGAGGCCTTTGCAATTAGCAAGACTGTAGCTTGTATAGTAACAGCGCTACATGTGAGTCGAGTCAGCGAAAAGTAATAGAAGCGCGTCATCACAACAACATGGACGTCATGACAATATGACACAGGAATTCCTACATCGCGCTAGCAAAGTTTTCTCAGCACTTTGCATATATATATACAAGTTCTCAACAAGAAACGTTGGACTGCAGTCCCCGGGCATTGATACCTAGCCCGGTGGAAGATCTTATGGAGGAGCGAGGTGTTAGACTCCTCCATTGAAAAGGGAAGATCTTCCGCCAGGCTAGGTCATCGTGCCTGGGGACCGCGGTCCAACTGTTGATGTTGGAATCTTGTATATATGCAGATCGCATGGAAAACTTCGTAAGCGCGATGTAGGTTATTGGAGCGCCATCTATCTAGGAGTCGTGCGAACCATATCTATGTGTAGATAGATGTCGCTACAATCTTTCCTTTTCGCAGTCCCTACACCATATCCAACAAAGACAATCTGATTACCGGTGTCAAATAATTAATTAATATAGTTTATAAGTGCATTTATATTTAATTGCCAAATACTCTTTTTTTTTATGTCACAAGTGACAACGAGGCAGGCGGGTCACCTGATGGTAAGTGACAACCGTCGCCTATAGACATTGGCAATACCAGGGGAGCAGCCTGGCAGCCTATCGAGTACTACAAAGTACCCTACTACCGTGCTGTGGTTTCCTTCACCGAAAGCTCAAGCTCCTTGTAGGATTCGAACCCACGACCTTCGCCGCGGTATCCGACGTCGATATCACTGAGCTATCATCGCTTTAAAATGAAAAGGCGATGATAGTTCAGTGGTAGAATCCTACAATGAGCTTAGGCTTCAGTGAAGAAAAACCAAAGAAAATAAAAAGAAAGAAAACATTTATTTATCAAAAATTACGACGTACTACACCAAATAAACAGTAAAATATGACAATATACTTAATAATAACACATAATATAAGACCTGTAAGCTAAATATATTATAAAAACAAATTAAAAGAAAGAAAATTAAAAACAAAACAAAATAATAACAGGAAACTGTACGCCGCATTTTCGACAAATGAGGTTGACATCTCAGCATTTTGCTGCGTCAGACACACGTGAAGAAACCACAGCTCGATGGTAGGGTACTATGCCTACTCGTCTAGCTACCACCCTGGAGTTGAAAATCTGTCGCCACCTGTTGGCGTGTTCCGTCCGGCAGTTGCACTTGAGAGCCAGTGGCATTGTATAAGGTGTACAACACAATCCCACTGATATTGCTAATATCTATAGGCGACTGTAATCACTTACCATCAGGTGACCCGCCCGCCTCGTTGTCGCTTGCGGTATAAAAAATAAAGTGCATCTGTTGCCGGCGATGTGACACAGGTAATTAGTAACTTTTCAGCTTCCCGCTTATTCACTATTTTCCTTATTATATCAATGGCTATTCCCTTTGTCCTTGAATCAGGAATCGAAACCTTGGATTTCAAGGTAATTGTACTGTACTTATGAATGGCATTGAATTTGGAGCTCGTTTAGTTTTAAGGTCAACCTTGGTTGTAATAACTATACATAGAAGGTCGTGGACATTGTTTCTCACTAGCCTTCCACCCCGCGGTTCTCAGGGAATTAAAATATAATATATCCCATGTTATTCTATATTCTATAGAAGAAAGATTTTTTTTAAATCGGTTAATCTTAAATCGGTTGAGTCGCGACATTAACCTGTCAAACAACTCGTCAACTCGCGCACAGTTTTCAAAATTTCAAAATTCGCACCCAATTTTCAAGTAAATGTCATCGTCCCGATTGTCCCATTTGAGAACCAAGTGGTGCGGACTCTGAAACCCCGATTGTCCCAAGAAAGAACTGACAGGTTAAGCATTTTTTAAGTGTATCCATTACTTACAGCATACAAAAAATAGACAGTTTTTTTCTTACGATTTTTTTTATTAGGACGTTTTTGCCAATGTCAATTTATTATTATACTTTTTGGGACAACCTGAACTACACGTTTTCATTTCATTTCACTTCACTGGTGCACTTAGATTGAATATTATTGGACAAAACGCCACCGATATTATTCAATAAAGCCCAAAATACACGGTTTAATGAAAACAAAACGAAAACGCAACGTCACTTCGCAAGTTCCCGCTAAAGAGTTTTTCCCGCATTTTGTAATGTCATTTTTTTACAGAAATTACTACAAAGCAATCATTAGCAAAAGGATTGTAGGTACACTTGCACTGTAAGGGATTAGGAAAAAAGTAATAAAATTATTTAGTTAATACTCACCATGCATAGAAAGTTCACAATGACTAGAATCCATGCAGCAATCATTGACGTCTTGCCAAATTTCCCGCTCATTCTTCACACTGAATAGAAAAAAAAAAACAAAAAATTTGAATTATTAGCTGCCAGTAGGTAGAACGTGAAACTATGATAAAAGGTTTCTTTATACAGGTTTGTCCGGTAAGTAGTACTACAAACTTAAGGGGGAGATAGGTGGGCGGGTCACTTACCAACATATACAAAAATCACCTCAGCAAAAAGGTCACCATTTTTAATTTTAGATTAATATATCTCAGAAATTGTGACTTTTACTATTTATTTATTTATTTGCAATACTAACATTATGCTTACATTTTATTAGTTACAAAATGTTTTAGGGTTTTTTACTTGTAAACACAACAATTAAAAGTATTGACAGCAATCTTTAAAAAAAATCAAGCATAAGACTAAACAATAAAGTAAGTATCTATTCAAAATTTCTAACAAAATTTAGATTAAATCTCTGACCAAAAATACAAATACATGCAAAAATAAAAGAATGGGTTAAGACAAAATAAAATCAATAATTAGGCAGATGGAGTCAGCATTTTCTTTTTAAAAATAGTTATCGAGTCGTAAAAAATACTATGGTCATTTTGTTATATTTTTAGGTGACCCACCCACGTATCTCCCCTTAAGTTTGTCGTACAACTTACCGGACAGCCTGTAGGTATATATAATATTAAATTATATTTATATTTTTTGATATTTAAAAGGATTACGTAATCCTTTTCAGTAGGTAGATAACCGTCGATTACCCTCCGTAAACATTATGACAGCTTTGGCCTACATTTTACAAGCCATTACAGCAAAAACGTTCATTAATGATTTGGGTCATAAATAAAATGATTTGAATGCTTATTGAGCCTTCTATTATTTGACAATTTACTTATTCGTGCGTAAGATTGTTTGATAAAAAAAACAACAAATTTTGCCAAGTTTACCCTTTTTAGGGATCGAATTTCGAACCAGTAGATGACTAGGGTATGATTTTGGTTGGATAACAGCAGGCTATTATTTAGCATACCTTGTGTAAATCATCAAAAATAAAGCTACAATGGGAAAATAACATCTACAAATATAGGTAGAATCCATCAAAATATTAAACAATTCGTTTAATAGGAGGTAATCTTCGAAAGTACTGAGCAGATTTTGAAAATTCTTTCGCTAAAATCGAAAGCTATATTATCCCTCTATAGAGGTACTACTATAGTAGGTAATATAATGTAAGAAAGAAACACTGCTGAAAAAAATATGCCTTGCTGAGTTTCTTACCAGAGTCTTCTCAGTTTAAGTGTATTCCGAACAGGTGGTAGAGTCAATTGTAACGTTCATAAGTGCCTTACCAGGGCCTAAACTGAATAAATGAGTTTTGAGTTTGATTTAATAGTAGTTTTTCGAAAACGCGGTTGACACGGCGGGCGGAAGGTACGTAAATTTCCACAGAACAAATAAAAAAAGGTAGAAGGAGCGTACGTAAGCAGTCTCCAATGAAGTGAAGCAACGTGCACGAAGTTGTGTGCGTACGTTATCCCGCGTGGCTCGCGTCGCACAGGAACGCTATCGGCTTCCTTTACTGTGCTTCATTTTAAGTACCTACGCAGGGCTCTGTCTAACTTGTTTATTTGGTCTGAGGAAATTTTAGAAAGTATAACTACAGGTGCTCCTTGTGGGGGCTGGTCTGCTTGAGTTTGTTGTTTACTAAGTCAGTCATAATTAAATTCTATAGATTACTAATTGCTGAGTTTATTGCCGGCTCTTCTCAGCAAAAGCAACCTTCCGAGCGCGCGTTAGAGTCTGACTATTCATAAGTGCCTGTGAAGGCCTATTTGGATGAATAAACAATTTCATTTCATTTTATTTACAAACTTGAAAGGCAGATAAAAGCCTCATAGAGAATAAGTAACCGCTAAGATCTTAAGGATTTTCAACCCCTAATAGGACTCGGGTGAAACCGCGGGGGAGAGCTAGTTGGTTAAATAATAATGTTGTGCACGCGACAGTTGTTCGGTCCCCAGGGAGCGAGCGCGTGTCCTATGTAAAATTCATACAACTGCAGGAAAATAAGGCATTTCGTACCGTACTTTCACCCCACTTTCTATAAATACAACTATGAACACTTCTAGGGATTCTAATGTTATATTTCCATAGTTAATAATATTTTTTTTCTTTCTTTCTTTAATGTTATTGTAAAAAAAAATGCGATTGTTTACAGGGGTTGTTTTCAATTTAAATTTGTACGAAAAGTTTGCTTACTTCGTTAAAGTGTTTATTTCTAAATCGTCTTGTACTTGGATGCAGTTAATGAGGCCGTCAGTGTTGATTAAAAAAAATAACAGATATCGCCCGTGTTTAAAAATACCGGTCAAGTGCGAGTCGGACTCGCGCGCCGAGACTTCCGTACAATTTTTTTTTTTTGTATTTGTTGTTATAGGGGCAACAGAAATACATCTGTGAAAATTTCAACTGTCTAGCTATCACGGTTTATGAGATACAGCCTGGTGACAGACAGACGGACAGTAGAGTCTTAGTAATAGGGTTTCCAAACAGTGCGGTTAGATTTTTACATATTTGAAATATCGTCAATATATTCCTAGTAGATCAATTGTGATGAAACAGATTATAGATAAAAAAAGGTTTATTATTTAGCACAAATTCTGTCATAAGTCTTCGAAGCGAAGATATTTTGACAAAATAATTTATATCAAAGAGACTATCTTTCTACATTAAGTTACGAAAATACATATTAGTTTGGGGTTTACCTCCATTCATCCAAATTCCAAATACGTAGAATATTGTTTCTACCACTAAAACAAAACCCCAAAGAGTATTTGCGAACTTTTTCGGGATTTACCACGAAAACACGTACATCCCCCACTGTGAATATAAAGTTACTGAACCAACTAACCTGTCAAGCAAGGGTTGAGTGTGACGTAAGCTATGCGCGGGAAAATATCGCGCAATATTGAAAAACTAAATAGTGAGAATGGTGAATGAATTATTTCAGAAAGTGAATGAGATATTCTGATAAACTACAAAATTATGTAGATATTTATTTATTTACGTTGTTCTAAAATTGAAAAAAAATATCAGCCGTAACTTAGACAGGCAGGGCCGAATTTAAAATGTCAATTGGGCAAAATAAGTGTGTTGGTATTTATAATTTCAAGTAAGAATTTTATTTATTTCTATCAAAATATACATTTTATGATCCTTACAAAACTTTGAACTGGCAAAAGTATAGTTACGTCAAATACTTCTTAATAAAACGCTCATGTTTTACAATTTGTGTGAATGTGGTCCTATCGAAAGCGTTGCAAAGATGGTCATTCCTAGGTGCTGTTGATACAACTCCTCGCAAGTAGTATCTGGTCACTGAATTCATGGTTTCTGTAAAAGTTAGTCCACCGCCGCTGTCACCTCTGCAAACGGCTGTGCCTGTAATAAATAATAATCAACTTTTTATCCTGGATAAGCTTGTGTTTGACCACAATCTCACCATGGTAAGTGATGATGTGGCCAAAGGTGGTAAGCACACAAAGCCTAGATGATAACTGGCTTCCAAGTGCAGCTGTCGAAACACACTATCGGTGCTTAGTGACAGAATTTTTAACTTGAGGGTGGTGGAGCCAACCAGTCGGGTACTACAAAGAACCCTACCACCACCGCACTATGGTTTCCTCACGATGCTTTCCTTCATCGAAAGCTCAAGCTCATTGTAGGATTCGAACCCACGTCCTTCGCCGTGGCATCCGACGATATTAAAGCTTTTTTTGCCCCACCCTTACTACGGCCCTTTACTAACCTTGCCATATTGACCAACGCTTAGTTGCTTGTCGTCCAAATCTTGATCAAAATCGAGACAGATAGGCCTAATCCGATTGTTAAAGGTGAATGGTGATCCAACAATGACCACTGCTATGTCATCTTGGAAATTGGTAGCGCTGCCTTGAAAGCGTGGTGGTATTTTGATATCAGTTACCTTTGAAAAGTTAGAAAATATTTATATTTTAATACGAATCAGCATTGCCATCCAACTTGGCAATGCTGCCAGCATTCTGGGTACGTTGCCTACTGACAACGACTTTTTTATTTAGATTTATTTAAATTAAATGGAATAAGAAATAAGTTTTAGTTAGAAAATAATTAATTCTTACAACATTTCCTTTGAGAATAGTCATGAATGAACGATTTAATTAAATATACTTTATTGTATAGGTTTATTGTAAATGTAGACCGCCTTATTGCTAAAGCGATCTTTTCCAGGTATCATGTATACTAGAGCTTACATTAAATTCGACTTTTTACGTTTTTTATTAATTAGGAATTTAAAACCGTTAAATTGATTCAGACTACATTATTTCAAGATGGCTACATATCTTGAAATAACGGTTACTTGAAAGAACAAACCATACTCAAATATGTATGTAAGTTTCCCTACAGTGACAGATCTTTCGAATATACTCACATCAGACCTCTGTGCATTTTCATCCTTATTCCAAGGCCTGTAAAGATTGCCCACAGCAACTGCATAGTTTTTCGCCGGTTGTTTCTTATCCACGTCGCTCCAGAAGCAATGTGCAGCTGAGAAGCGTATCATAATTTAATTTTATAATTAATATTTATTGTAAGTTCAGATCAGTTATTGGACACTTGAGGAGGTGTTTTACTCCCAAAATGGGGATCACTAACAATTTAATTTAGTTGTTTAGTTTCAACTTTTTATTAAATAAATAAGGTATTTTTTGAGACACATAAATTATCAATGTCAAATCGCCCACACCATCTTGCTTTGCCCCTGTTTTTCCTTCATCGCCCACACCCAAGTCCCTCCCTGTACCTACCTGATATTATAACCCTGCTGCTGACGACTGTCCCCCCACATATTTGCATGTATGGTGTACTGGTTTTCTTGTAGATAGCCGCATGCCATGGCGTCTCGTTAGGTTCCGAGATATGACCGCCTATAATTATATTGACCGTTCTCACTGGCAGAATACCGCAATCTGGGAAATAATGGAACGTTTTGCACTATTTTGGTGTTTATTCAAATGCAAATTCAAAATTTTCTCTATTAAAGTGGATTTATTACAAGTTTTAATCTTTAAATAATAAAATTAAAATTAAATGTTTGTTCCTCAATCACGCTAAACGGCTGAACGGATTTTGATGAAACTTAGCACACAGGTAGAAATAAAACATAGGATACTTTATATCCCGGGAAAAGATAAGATCTCTTGGAAACGCGGGTGACACGCGGGGCGGAAAACTAGTAATAAATAATACCATAGACATACTTTACATGCATCTACCTACACCTCGGACCAAAAGAGATCTACAAAAAAGTATCCTTGGGGGAGGCCTTTGTCCAGCAGTGGAAGTCTTCCGGCTGATATGATGATATTAGTCATCTGGTCTCCATAGCACAAGCTCTGCTTAGTTTGGGATCAAATGGCCGCGCATTTAGAGGTGTGGGCCTCTAGCCCTTTTTTAATAAGTATAATTTATGTGGGGGTTCCTCTCTTGTGGGCCGTGAGCAGTTGCCCCATTGGATCTCCCTTAAATCCGGACCTGCTGCGTGTGGAGAATATCCGATGATATATATTTACTTACGTATATTTTCGTCCATGTTCGGTCCAGTCCGTAACACCACAGCATCAGATAGCTTGATGTAATCTTTTAGTACACACTTGGTCTCCTTACTGCACGACACAACATTTGGATGTTCTACATCTTCTTCACAATTCGCTATGAAAATTAAAACTAGACTTAAAACGGAAAACAATTTACAAACGTACCTAAATATTTCATCTTATTCCTAAGTCCTAAGACTTGATTGACTAACTAATATTATTTATTAACACACAAACTTTTGCATTTATAAAGAAGGCATTATTTCATATTATCTGCCCTGTATAAAAAAAAAGTATCTTAAAAATAATAGTTTAAAAAAAAGAATTTTATTGTATAAAAAGAAGCGTGTGGTGCTTTTTAAGATATTTTCAAAATGACTACTTCTACCAATATCTGTCAATAAAATCATTTATATAAATAGGCAGTTTTTAGTGAGGTGTTTTTGGCGATTTTCCGACCCTCTCCCCCGTGCATGGTGAGATGTCGTGAGATCTTGACAGACAGATGAACGGACGGACGGACAACATAGTGATGCTATAAGGGTTCCGTTTTTTCCTTTTGCAGTACGGAACCCTAAAAACGAATTAAACTTACGAACACAAATCGGGACGTCATCAGACCACCAACCGCTGAGGCACGACAGATGCTTTTCCCCCACCAGATTATACCCAGGGTGCAGGTCACATTCATCAGGACGCCAATGTAGCTGTCTCCTGGCTTCGGATCTGGTATATCTTCTACCACGTAGCTCCCATGCCGAGGGAAGGGCGGCAACTTGCAGTTATCTTCTGTAAAACTGAAAGACTTTTTTAATGAAATTGCACTATCGATTAATCCTACTAATTATTATACATGTGGATGTTTGTTCCTCAATCATGCAGAAAGAATAAAAACTATCCTATGTTTTATTCCAGGATGTGATCTACCTGTGTGTCAAGTTTCATCAAAATTCGTTCTGTCGTTTCTGCGTGATTGAAGAACAAACATTCAAATAGCGAAACATACAAAAATTTCATATTTATAAAATGAAACAAATAAATTAGGTTTATTATAAGTTAGTATTCTGATATGAAGGTAAAATACGTACTCCTCCTCACTCGCCACTCCTGATGTTGACAATCCAACTGAAAAAAGTTACTCGTGCGTCAATAATTATTATAGTAATATATTTACTCAACTCAGAGATTCTAACTCTCTGAGTTTTCAAACGTGGGATAAGAGAATAAAATTAAATAGAAAGAGGTTTTTTGTTTTAGACTGCTTGCATACTTTTTTTAATGGCTATTATAAACTTAAACGAAGAACCATAATAAAAAAAAAGGTAATTTCTTGTATTAAATTTTATAATTGGCATTAGGCGCAGCGCAAAACGGATCAGTATTTATAGCTTGTAAAAAAATGTTTTATTATGTTAAAATTCCAATCTATGCAATAATCAACAGGATTTATGTTGAAATAAGGTTAATTCAGCCATAAATTAATAACAAATAACAAACAAATGTCTTACCAAGTAACAACAAAAAATGGCGCCTTAACATTTCTATATCAATTTTGTGTTAAATTCAAATAACTATATATTATACTATAGCCTTGCATCGAGTCAAGAACAACATTGTAACATTATGGAAATATAGCTCTAAACTATGCTTATTATAAAACCAGTTTTCCCTAAGTATATCTAATAGTTCTAAATGTTAGTAATGAATGTGTTAGTCTATGACCTCCAAGATTTTTTTTATTAAAAAAGTTGAGCGTTCTTATTTCAAACACTACAAAAACGAGCTTATATTTTTTTCTAATATTAATTTACGCTCGCGGATTTACCCACTATCCCATTGATCCTATATTTTATTCCTGAGTATGATCTTTCTACTATTATGACAAATAAAATTAATTTAGGTAAATCCATACAGTCATTACATGATTGAATAACAAACATATTTTAATATTACTTAGCTATCGTTTTGTTTTTTAAATCACAACAACAATTTAAAAAAATATAAAAGCGGTTCAGCCGTTACAAAGCTGAATTGTAACAAACATATTCACATACCTACAAGCATTTATATTTATATTATTTAACACAAGGTACTGCCCCGCGGGTTCACCCGTGTTCATGTGGGAAAACAAGGGCGGGCTATCAAACTCAAACACAAAACTCATTTATTCAGTTTAGGCCCTGGTAGGTAAGGCACTATGAACGTTACAATTGACTCTACCATCACTCTATCAAAATCCGCGGGTTCACCCGTGTTCATGTGGGAAAACAAGGGCGGGCTATCAAACTCAAACACAAAACTCATTTATTCAGTTTAGGCCCTGGTAGGTAAGGCACTATGAACGTTACAATTGACTCTACCATCACTCTATCAAAATCCGCGGGTTCACCCGTGTTCATGTGGGAAAACAAGGGCGGGCTATCAAACTCAAACACAAAACTCATTTATTCAGTTTAGGCCCTGGTAGGTAAGGCACTATGAACGTTACAATTGACTCTACCATCACTCTATCAAAATCCGCGGGTTCACCCGTGTTCATGTGGGAAAACAAGGGCGGGCTATCAAACTCAAACACAAAACTCATTTATTCAGTTTAGGCCCTGGTAGGTAAGGCACTATGAACGTTACAATTGACTCTACCATCACTCTATCAAAATCCGCGGGTTCACCCGTGTTCATGTGGGAAAACAAGGGCGGGCTATCAAACTCAAACACAAAACTCATTTATTCAGTTTAGGCCCTGGTAGGTAAGGCACTATGAACGTTACAATTGACTCTACCATCACTCTATCAAAATCCGCGGGTTCACCCGTGTTCATGTGGGAAAACAAGGGCGGGCTATCAAACTCAAACACAAAACTCATTTATTCAGTTTAGGCCCTGGTAGGTAAGGCACTATGAACGTTACAATTGACTCTACCATCACTCTATCAAAATCCATACTTATTTTATGAAGACGATGTTTGTTGCTCATCCACGCAAAAACGGCTGAATGATTTTTAATTAAACTTGGCACACAGGTAGATCATATCCTGGAATAAAACATAGGATACTTTTTATCCCAGAAAAAAACTAGTGTAATGTTGTTATTCTGTTTCTCGGTTAGAAGTGAGTTAAGCTACTATTAATATTATTAAGAGGTAAAGTTAGTGAGGTTGTAGTGGGGTAATCTCTGGATCTACTGAACCGATTTAGAAAATTCTTTTACCAATAGAAAGCCACGTTATTTGTGAGTGTCATAGGCTATATTTTTATCTCGGGAAAACACATTGGCAATACCAGGGGATTGCTAATGTGTTGTACACCCTATTCAATGCCTTAAAGGCGAACTGGCTCTCAAGTGCAAATGCCGGAACACACCAACAGGTGCTTGGCGACAGATTTTCAACTTGAGGGTAGCCAGCCAGTCGAGTACCACATAGTACCCTACCACCGTGCTGTGGTTTCCTCACGATGTTTTCCTTCACCGAAAGCTCAAGCCCATTGTAGGATTCGAACCCACGACCTTCGCCGCGTTATTCGATGTCACTTACCACTGAGCTATCATCGCCTTAGATGCTACAGGAACGCGGGTGAAGCCGCGGGGGACAGCCAGTACTTAATAATATAATTTACTTTGCCTTATTTATTATAACAAAGATGTTTTCCAATACGTTGTTGGTACTTTAGAAGGAAAATCGTAACATGTAAATATGATAAACAACCCGTTTCAATTGCCATTCCTTTCTTATAAGTTTACAACTTTAATGGTAGATAGAGACGCCAAATTAAGTTGACTTCTATCGAGCCAGTGGCGCATCTACCGGAGGGCTAGGCGGGGCCGTGCACCGGGGCCCCCAAGCTCAGGGAGCCCTCGGACCCTGACCAGCAAACCTCGTATCGAACTAGCTAATAATCCCGGTGAAAATACAAGTAAGTGTAGGTAGACTAAGACACCCATAAAATAGTTATGGTGACTAAAAGTTCAACTTTCGGCAAAAAATAATAATAATTAAAAAATACTCGAGAAAAAAACGAAAAGGCAAGAAAGGGTTAGTTGGGCCACGATAAGCCACGGGCTCGGGTAGTCTAGTGCGTGTTTCCACTACCCAAGGCGAGACGGTGAGGATACGAGCTCCGATCCTCCCGTCGTAGCAGTAGAGGCCTACCGGGCCGTCGCTGCTGGGTACGTGGACGAATGCCTCGGCGCCCCCGTTTACCCAGCACCAGCAGCGACAGGTTGAAACACCGTGGGGTTTTAGTCAGTAGGAGTCTGACATAACCCGGCCAGCTGCCCCCCTCGAGCGGCCGGGTATCCATGAGGATTTCCCCACGTAAAAACAAAAAAAAAAGTATACAAAGCCAATGACCCTAGCTACTCTACCGTTTGGTACACGTTCTTCCTAACACCCTGTACAGTTTAGTTAGGGGCGCTGTTTTATTTTTGCACTAGGGCCTTGGTTACCTAGCTACGCCTCTGTATCGAGCCAGTAAACTTGTTGTGTGAGAGCAATAAATAAATACAAATAAAGTCTTTGTCAGTTGTCTAACGTCTTTTTTACGAAGCATACGTACTTTAAAATAATTTGAGCTGTGAATTTAAATATTTAAAAATGTTACTGAAATTGTTTTTAACGTTATATTTAGGTAAGTGTTTATATTTATCGATCATCAACTGACTAGAAAAAGCTAGTAATGTATGTTTGTTTGTCATGGATAAACACAAAAAGTACTTAACCGATTTTTTAAATTCTTTCATCCATAGAAAGCTGCAATATCTGCGGGTATTTTAATTACCTCGGAAACGCGGGAAAAACCGGGCGGGAAGCTATCTACCTATATAAATAAAAATGGATCTTCGAAATGTATGTACGCTCATAACTTTCGAATGACTGCACCAAATTGGATGATTCTTTGTTTTATGTATTCGTTATTGTTAGGACAAGGTTTGTATCATAAAAAAATCTACGGGAATGCGGATCCCACGGTAACTTGGGTGAAACCGCGGGGGACAGCTAGCCAAGATTGTTTCTATTAAAAAAGTTGAGCGTTCCTTTTTCAAACAATACATAAACCAGCATTTTTTTTTAATTACTCTCGCGGATTTACGCACTTTCCCAATGATCCTTTGTTTTATTCTTGAGTATGATCTCTCTATTCTTATGACTAATAAAATTAATTTAGTTAAATCCATACAGTCATTAGTTCATTACATGATTGAATAACAAACATATTTCAAGTATAATACAAGGCTGCTTCGTGCTACGGTGCGTGACGATGTGGCCATAGCATACCTTAATGGAAGAGCGAAGTGGTAGACTCCTTCATTGAAAAAGGAAGATCCTCCAGGCTTAGTCATCGGTTTCTGGCATGTGCTTACATGTAAATGGTCTAAATTAAAGTACCCAACAACACTATGGTTTCCTCACAATGTAGGTAGGACCTGCATGCATGGTGTCTTTACTAACTTTATTTTTTATTGCAGCTTCTTCTTATATACTGGCAGATGGAGAATTAAGGTATGCATTTATCTCTTCCTTCCTAATATGTCGGGGCATATTGAATTAATCGTTTTAGAGGTTAATGTGTGTAAATAGATATACAAAAACTTCGAAGTCTCAGTTTTTGGTAATTTTATTTTTTAATTTATTTACCATTTAAAAAAAATATTACATTTGTTATATTAGAATCCTTAGCGTAAGCGAGGGAATCAAAAGAGCACGAGGTGAAAAATCTTTGCACTCGAGTGCAACAATTTTTCATCCCACCTCAGCGAGGAAATGACTAAATGCAAAAAAAAAAAAGAAAATGGCGCGCGCAAAGCAAATAAAAAAAAATTACACCAAGAAGGTTCCCAGTCTGAGTTTTTGACAAATTAAAAAATGAAATTAAAGAAGGAGGTTATAATTTTTTATGTTTTTTTGTATTAGTTTAAGATTAAAATTGTTAATTGTTAATACGAGTATCAGTACCTACATGTTGGTTTCATTATAGGTAATATATAAATAGGTTATATATAACTTACCCATTTTTCTGTTGAGTATTTTTTATTTCATTATACCTCTTCTTCTTATCCCACGCTAAGTGTGGTCGGCACAACATGTTTTCCTCATCCGCTCTATCACTAGTCGTCAGTAACAAATATATTATACCTAAACCACTACCATATAGATAAACATTTCAATCATTCTTCACGCAGTCCACCCATACCTTCTTCGGCCTTCCTCTACCTCTATATATCATGTGAAGTGGCAACCATTTTAAAACACAAACTCAACACTCATTAATTCAGTTTAGGCCCCGGTAAGTAATTTAGAATTGACTCTACCACCGGTTCGGAATATACTTAACTGAGAACGCTCCGGCAAGACTCCAGCAATAAATGAATCTCCTCTTTTTGCAGTTGCGTCTTACCCCCGTACCAAGAGCATGGAAGCTACATAGTCGTAAACGAACCTAACGCAGAACCCGGGAAGGCATTTGACAGTGTTCATCTTAACATTACCTGTAGCCCTGGGTATGATATTATTGGACAGCACAACGTGTTCTGCGTCCACGGGATATGGTCAAATGACCTTCCCAAATGCCTGGGTAAGTATCACAAAATGTCATTGAAAGGATTATTATTTGGGGGGTTTCACAGGGTAGTAATTTTTGTCCACTGTTATTGATTTTTCATGCTTATGATAATACAGAATAGATAACAGTAACAGATTTTTGTGTATCATCTTATCATTGTATCATCATATCCTTTATTGGAGTGCAGTCAAAGGGTATATGTGAGTAGACATCAGTGGCACACATGACCTTTAACTCTCAAAGCGCAATGATAATCAACCGGCATACTACAGTGTGTGGAAGATTGGCTTAATTTAAACTGCCTGCTTCACTCGCTGATCAGTACCTCTACCATGGGCTTATTCTGTTATCGTAATCGATACTCGTTAGCGAATATCGTAACAAACTTTGTATCAAAAACTGTGATGCCATAACATAACCGTTAGAGGCGCTGCACAAATCTTCATACTTAATGTTTACTGTAGTTGCTAGCGTACGTTGCTAGAGCAAACTCATGGTAGAGGTACAGGTGTAACTCTGTCTAGATTTCTTTTGGAGCAAATATAACGGACCCTTCATATTCAACCAGGTAATTGCAATTTGAACAAACATCCAAGCGTCACCTACAATTGTATAGACGACACCAATGACAAAGGCATGCATCGGTGCTTGGACCGTGAACCTGAAGGCACTGTAGTAGTACCAGAATGCAATAAGCCACATTATTATTCTCCTGGCTCACTCCCCAACATGAAATGCATTGACGGCAGTTGGGATTATGTTGCTATCTGCCAAACAGGTAATGGGTCATCTGTTACTTATGTTTTGATTGCTGGAGAACCTTTCTCTGTTTTTTGTGCCACAAGTGACAACGAAGCTGTAGGTCACCTGGTGGTAAGTGACTATCGTCGCTTTTCGACTTAACATCATCATCATCATTTCAGCCGAAAGACGTCCACTGCTGGACATAGGCCTCCCCCAAAGTTTTCCACAATGACCGGTCCGGTGCTGCTCGCATCCAGCGGTTTCCCGCGACTTTCACTAAGTCGTCGGTCCACCTTGTGGGGGGCCTGCCCACGTTGCGTCTTCCGGTGCTTGGTCGCCACTCTAGAACCTTTCCACCCCATCGGCCATCGGTTCTTCGAGCTATGTGTCCCGCCCACTGCCACTTCAGTTTACTAATGCGTAGGGCTATGTCGGTGACCTTTGTTCGTCTACGTATCTCCTCATTTCTTATTCGGTCTCGTAGCGAAACGCCGAGCATAGACCTCTCCATAGCTCTCTGAGTGACCTTGAGCCTTCTTATGAGGCCCATAGTTAGCGACCACGTTTCAGTGCCATAAGTCATCACCGGTAACACACATTGGTTAAAGACTTTCGAAGGTTGACGTATTCATCGACAACGTATTCAACGACTTAACAATACAAAGGGGATTACCAATGTGTTGTACACCTTAAAGGCAACTGGCTCTCAAGCGCAACTGCCGGAACACACCAACAGGTGATTAGCGACAGATTTTCAATTTGAGGGTGGTAGCCAGCCAGTCAAGTTTCTACTACAATGTAACCTACCACCGTCCTATGTTTTCCTCACGAAGTTTTCCTTCACCGAAAGCTCAAGCCCATTGTAGGATTCGAACGCACGACCTACGCCTTTCTTCCATATCGGCGACCGACATTTTGAGGGTCTGCCAATCCGATTTCTTAAAACAACTGCATATTTTCAGAATGTGGTACAGTGATCCCACAACATGAAGAGTTGAAAAGGAGTACACCAACACAGTCAGAAAGTCAGGTGCCATGGCACGCAGCCATATACTCCAAGAATGTAAATCCGTTTCTGCAGATTTGTGTAGGATCTTTAATCAGCCCGTCTATTGTCATTTCAGGTAATTAATTATTATTAGGTCCAAGTAATTCATTGTCTGCTACAATCATTTGGTGCTGACGTGTGTAAGCTATCACACAATAATATCTATCTCTCTGTCTCTTTTCAAGTTCTCTTTATAGTGTTTATCTTTTGACCATCATCTCACTTGATGTTATAGGTGACGGTGCACGCTTACCCAAAATTCCTCTTCACTCATTATTTTTGTTGCCATCTACCTACATGGGCTAAATGTTGTTTGACAAAACGTTTTAAAGGAGATTCAATTTAATATTGCTCGAAAAATGAAAAAATTAAAATGTTTTTTATTCAAATAGGCCTTTACAAGCACTTATGATTAGTCTAGACTCTAATGCTCGGTTCGGAAGGTTGCTTTTGCTGAGAAGAGCCGGCAATAAACTCAGCAATTACTCTTTTCAAAAACAACTTACACCTATTACATTTAATCATTTATTTATTTATCTAGTCTCACTGATAAACTTTGCGTGTTAAGGCGGAAAAATAATAATAAATAGAATTTAATGATGACTGGCTAAGTAAATAACAAGAATTGTAACTTTATTCGTCCTTTGTACACTAATCGTGGGCACTTACAAGAAGGTTTTAATCATATTTGCATGTATCCAACAGCTGCCCACTGCTTCTGGAGTGAAGTGGACAAATTAAAGCCAGTTTCTAATTTCGCGGTCGCTGTCGGGATGAACTACCGACGCTGGAATGATCCACATAATTACAATGCGCAGAAATCTGATGTAAGTCAAATAACGTAGTATCTTCCTCCTCTAAATGATCTCATTGTTGCCTTTCTCAAGATATCTGCTAAAAGTTGAGCACATTTTGCTAATTAAGATAAGACAGATGGAAAAGTAAAATATCTACTTTACCTCTTTATAATATTAATGTAACTAATCACCGAAATATTTATCAGATTTTAAAAAATATTTCCCTTATAAGCTACGTTTTTCCTGAGTATAGATGAATGATTACTTAAAATGTATGGTGAGTTCTTTTTTACACTATTTTTAGAGATGTGAGATCATTACTTTTGCATGAACCTTGTATTTGACCGCAATCTCACCATGGTAAGTGATGATGTGGCCGAAGGTGGTAACCACACAAAGCCTAGATTGGAACTAGCTCTTAAGTGCAGCTGTTGGAAAACACCAATAGCTTGGCAACAGATTTTCATCTTGAGGGCGGTAGCCAGCCAGTCGGGTACTACAAAATAGACTACTACCATATGGTTTCCTCACAATGTTTTCATTCACAGAAAGCTCAAGCTCATGTGCCGCTGTATCCGACGTCAATACCACTGAGCTATCATCGCCTTTAAACCTTACACACAGGGATATCTTTGTGGACAATACTTATGAAAATTTAAACTCCAACAGGTCAAGGAAATTAAAATTACTTCCCATTTCTATGGAGCTGCGACCAATTACCAGGATGATATTTCTCTGGTCTTCGTAACTACTCCCTTTGAGTACAGAGTACATGTGAGACCTGTGTGTCTGGACTTCGACGTTATCTTCGATCGGCGGCAATTAGGGAATGGTAGAGGTGGAAAAGTAAGTAGACTATTCTAGAATCTAGGTACACAATGAATATATCTTATTATTATAGAAATATAAAAAGAAAAGGCCTGACTCACTGACTCATCAACGCCCAGCCTAAACCCTTAGCCTAAAACCTAGAAAGTAGAATTTTTGCACAGATTTTGTTTTTAAGACGTAAACGAAGAAGAAGAAAGGTTTCTTCGAAATCCCTAAAAAGGGGTACGCGGGAAACCTTGGGGTTCTTCAAAAGAGGAGTAAGAAGGTTTATGCATGGTCGGCAACGCGCCGACGTTCTGACGCCTCTGGTGTTGCAAGCCTCCAAGGCTACGGTAACCGCTTACCATCATGTGGGCCGTAAGCTTGTAGTGGCATCACCTAGTGGTATGAAAAAAAAACGCGGGGCGGAAAGCTAGTTTTAGATATAAATTAAAGAAAATACAAAATATTGTCTTGCAAAATACGAATTGCGGGTGAAACCACGGGGCCGAAAGTTAATGTTACAATAACCATATTAAAAAAAAACACAAAATAGAAGCAATAGTCTGGACAGGTCATGCATCTATGGTGACCATTATATACAACTGTTTGATATTACTTAATGGGTTTTGCTAATTAATTAATAAGAGACCAACTTCTATTTACGGCAGAATTATCGCGTAACAAACATACAAAAAAAAAAACATACAGTCGAATTGTCATCCAACATGGCTGGAAATTGGCTGTCAATTCCAACACTCGAAATCTAAGCTCGAAATACATCAATGATTTGGTGATTATATTTTTACTTAATATCTACCTACCCTAGGATTGGGCTTTATCTCGCGATGTTTTCCCACTCGCTATTATTTTCTATGAATATATTTATATATTTTTAAGATGCGTTTGTTTTAGTTGCCAGGTTGGAACCACAATGAAGAAAAAAAAGAACTGAAGTTTGTCGATGTTAACACCGATACCCAAAGCTGCTTATCCAAAGTGCCTGACTCCTTCAAACCATACATCACGTCTGACAAATTTTGCGGAGAAATCGTAAATGGTAGGTACCTAATATCAATCGTTTGCATTAAATTTATTATTTTAAATTTCATTTAACCTATAAATAATTACGTGTCCTTTTAACTAACATTTGGACTTTTCGGCGTCAACTTGCGAAGTGACGTTGCGTTTTAATTAAATTTTCATTTATTTATTCAATACGTGAACGTGATTATAACATAAAATGCGTTGATAGCACAGTGGAAGTGACGTCGTATAACGCGGCGAAGGTCGTGGCTTCGAATCCTACAATGAGCTTGAGCATTTGGTGAAGGTACATCGTGAGGAACCACAGCACGGTGCGCCAAGCACCTATCGGTGTGTTCAGACAGCTACACTTGAGAGCCAGTTCCCATCTTTGTGCTTACCACCTTCGGCCACATCATCACTTACCATGGTGAGATTACGGTCAAACACAACTTTATCCCAAAGTAAGAAAAAAAAGAATAATAACTTGAAATTGTTACCATGTCCTACACCTAAAGGACGATTGCCAGCTGAAAAAAAAACAGCACCAAATCAAGAACTTAAATTCAACAGGGTAAACTATCACGATATCGATTTTTAAAATTAAATATTGATTTATTAACAGATACAATAACCGGTCGAGGAAATGGAGGAGCAGGTGTGGTGGTCCCAGAGTCTGATGGTGGAAAATCTCGTTATTACTTGAGAGGCATCCTCTCTACAGCACCGGTGGACGGTGATGGACAAAACCAATTGCTATCACTATTCACCTCCACTCACATTTTGAAACACGAACATTTTATTAAGTCGCACCTTATATAGGTGTTGCCACTGTTGGCCCCATAAATTGGACGTTCAGAATAAAATGATGCCATATAAAAAATATTTTATTTATAATGATCACAAAAATAAAAATTATGCCTGTAGTTTAACTAAGCTAGGTATGAAGTTGTGCATATTAAAAAATATATCTCCGTAGTTATCGATTAAATAAATCATAATATGCAATCGATTTAAATATTATTGCTGACAAAACAAATCCCAAAACACATTACACAAAGATTAAACAAAATTTCAAAATATAACATAGCACACTACAATCAAACTACTTATTTTCCTACTTATTAATATAACTCCACTGGTTTCCGTATAAAATTTTAAATGCACCCGCCATTTTACATCAATAAAAGTTCCCTCCATTTTAGTGATGTTATTTAGTTAATACATTGTATTAAATTCAAATTTGTGATAATTGCTGTAACTATTTGCTATTACTAACATTTTTAATGAACTAGATTCTAAAAGAAACAGCCGCTAAAGTAAAAAAAAAAAAAACATACTCGACTAAAATTAGTAAACAACGAATCGAGTGAAAAATGCCATCACTGCTAATGTTATGATAGAAACCATCGATCTACTTCCGAGACCGGCAGTAGGTGATGCTGCGTTACAATCGTCTAAGTGTTGGAAGAGCTCGATATAATTCCTAGCTGGCTCGTGAGTAGAGTTGAGGGTTGGTTCCGTAAGACCGATGGTGGAATCTTTGAAGAGTAAGTCACTGGTACCGTCAAAAGCTGAGAATATTTCAAAGTTGATGAGCTGTAAGGCAGCGACGGCATTATATCCGAAGTAGCCATCCAAAGTATCGAAGAGAACATTTAAAGCGTTGTAGTGAGGGTCATCTCTGAAAAGATGAAACAAATATTAGAATGAACATATTTTACGTAATCGAGAGTTTTGGAACGCGCCTTGTGAAAGGGGGCTAGACGGAAAAAAATCTTACGACATAAAAGCGTCGGTGACACCGCTGTGCGGCGTGCGCATGTTTATCTGTCTGTCTCTCTCTCTCTCTGTCTCTCTCTCTCTCTCTCTCTCTCTCTCTCTTATAGAAAGCAAGCCAGATATTTTGTTTTCTATTTATATATATACATATAAATAGAAATGTTTTTTTTATATATATATATATAAATAGATTTTTTTTTTTACATATATATATATATACTCTCTCGACTTATATAACTTCGTTCCATCCGGGTGTCCCTTGACACCTCTCAAGTTTTTTTTTAAATCTTTTGGATAAGCTTGTGTTTGACCGTAATCTCACCATGGTAAGTGATGATGTGGCCAATAGTGGTAAGCACACAAAGCTTAGATAGGAACTGGCTCTCAAGTGCAGCTGTTGGAAGACACTGATAGGTGTTTGGCGCACCGTGCTATGGTTTCCTCACGATGTTTTCCATCACTGAAAGCTCAAGCTCATTGTAGGATTCGAAGCCACGACCTTCGCCGCGGTATCCGACGTCACTACCACTGAGCTATCATCGCCGTAAATCGGTTATATTTAATTGTCCAACTTTTTAGTGTCTTAAAATGAGGCAGTAATCACAATTTAGTTTGCACAAAAATCGAGCAAGCACATGGATTTTTCATGCAATCGAGGTGCTGTTAGGCCAGTATCGCTCTTTGTTAAATGTTACCAGATCTCTTACCTCCTTGTGAGCACTTCAGCGTCGACCACGTGTGCAATGAGACAGTTGTCGTCGATGTTGACGCCAGTTGTTGAAGCGAGGGTGTTGTTGCGACAGAGGGCACGGAACTGATTTGCTTGTAACCCGAGGGATTGCAAGTGTGCTGAGGAAAACAAACAATTTAGTAACACCTTAACTTTATTCTAGTTCGACGTACCACCTATCACGCAAGTCGTGGGTTCGATTCACATCCAGGATAGACAGTTGTGACAGTACATCTTTTGATAAGCGCTTCAAAGGTTTCTATTCCATATATACTCTTACCTTAGTATAATAAAATCCTCTCTAAATGAAATACAAAGACTGACTCAGCACGCACTGGTCACTAAAAAGTTATATGAAATTGAACAATTATTAAGAACTGTAAGTTATTTTTTATACCACAAGTGACAACGAGGCAGGCAGGTCATCTGATGGTAAGTGACTTCCGTCGCCTATAGACATTAGCAATACAAGCGGGATTGGCAATGTGTTTTACACCTTATTACAATGCCTTAAAGGTTTATGAATCTCAAGTGCAACTGCCGGAACACACCAACAGATTTTCAACTTGTGTATGGTAGCCAGCCAATTGAGTACTACAAAGTACCCTACCACCGTACTATGGTTTCCCACGATGTTTTCCTTCACCGGAATCTCAAGCTCATTGTTGCATTCAAAGCATTGAGCGATTGATTAAAAATTATGTGAAAATGCTTACCATTAATGTTCTGCGTGTTGAGGAATGCTACGTCGGTGGTGGGGTCTGCGAGACAGGCCAGCGAACCATTGTTACCGAAGTACAGGTTTGAGTAATCCCAGCTGCAGGTGACTGTAGGGATATAATTATCGTTGTAATAATTCAAACTCTAAAATTCAAAACTCATTTATTCAGTTTAGGCTCTGGAAAGGCACTTATGAACGTTACAATAGACTCTACCACCGGTTCGGTGAGTTATTATTTTACTGTAAAAAAAAAGTTTTTCCACCATCGGGAACACTTTGACAATTCTTCTGCTATGACATGTGACCGCATAGGTACCATCAGACGGATCTTCTATTGAAGAAACTTTGAGGGTGGACCGTCAAGTTTTTCGAAACCAAACCGCCCAAGAGATCAAACCTCTCAATAATGATAACTTACAATAGACCTTTGTAAAGACACATTGAAACAGACAGATTTTTGAGTTCAAAACAGCTTGAAAGACGACTTTCAATTACAAGTCTGAGTTAAGTAGAATCCGGTTATAACGACGCTCAAGGGACCGGGGAATTACGTCGTACTATCCGGACGTCGTACTACAGAAGTCATGTTACGTTATTTTTTAAGAACATATGCCTATACTTTCGTCGCTAAAAGCCGGTCGGTCGTTATAAGCGACGTCGTATTAAACGGATTCTAAGATTTTACTTACAATCAGAGAAGTTTCCAATTGTACTGACAGCTGGCTTGCACGCCGAACAAAGCGTCGATGCATTGTAACTCTGCAAACAAAGTTATCAGTTAAATGCACATACGTGATTGTGCTAGAGATCTCTCCAGTCAAGTGCACCTACCTGATGATAACTGTGATGTGATGCCCGGAACTAACGAGACTCTTCATTAAGCGGTAGTTCCGGGCATTAATATTTTATGTTATAGTCACGTTACATCACAGTATAGTTAGTCATCATCCGTACAAGTCAGGTCATCATCATCATGTCAGTCAGAAGACGCCAACTGTTGGACAAGGCCTTCCCCAAGGATCTCCACAATAGCCGTTCAGGTCAGGATTGTGAAATTGGTGACCGTTTTTTATTCTGTATAAGCGTGTGTTTGACCACAATCTCACCATGGTAAGTGATGATGTGGCCGAAGGTGGTAAGCACACAAAGCCTAGATAGGAATGGCTCTCAAGTGCAGCTGTCGGAACACACTGATAGGTGCTTGGCGACAGATTTTCAACTTGAGGGTGGTAGCCAACTAGTCGGGTACTACAAAGTACCCTACCACCGTGCTATGGTTTCCTCACGATGTTTTCCTTCACCAAAAGCTCAAGCTCATTGTAGGATTCGAACCCACGACCTTCGTCGCGGTATCCAACGTCACTTACTACTGAGCTATCATCGCCTTCGTCATCCCATATCAACCCAGTCGGGATACGACTTTGTCACGCTTTCATTCCATTTTACTTCACTGGTGCACTTAGATTGATCTTATTTACAACAAATGTACAAAATATACAAGCAAATGTACAACTATAATATATTGATTGATCTTTATTGGATAAAACACCACTGATATTTTACTTAAACATTTAATATTTACAACAAATGTACAAAATATACATGCAAATGTACAATTACAATACATAAAAAACATCTTCGAGGCTGCCGCTGCTGCCGATCGGCAAGGTTCCCAGAAGGCTGGCAGCGTTTCCTCTTTGGATGGCCAAGCTGATGCGTTGGCGGAAAAAGCTCCCCGCCCGCCGGTCACCCGAGGCCTCGATTAATTTTTTACATAAAATATTTGCGAAACGACGAGTTTCAGACCCCCACGGACCCATGGTCTCAACCGCAAAAGGCATAAATTGATAATTTGGACCAATACAGGCGTACTTTTTGAATTTTGAATTTTCCGCACCTTTCGCACTGATATTATTCAATAAAACTCAAAATACACGATTTTAATGCAAATCAAATGAAAACGTCACTTCGCAAGGACCGGCCAAAAAGCCCATAGATTAGAGGTTGTTTTTGAATGGCTACAGTTATGTAGTTTGAAGGCTAACCTGTGTTTCTGTGAGAGCATGTGCATCGTCGACGGCGCCGGGTGCGCACGCGCCGCTGAAAAACTCCGCTACAACCTCCGCGTAGTCGCACGACGTCGCGCTGATCACGCTGCGCTCTTGGGCCGTACGGACAAATGCCACGTACGCTGCAAACCATGAGATATCAAATGTTTATTCATCCAAATAGGCCTTCACAGGCACTTACGGATTGTCAGATTCTAATTCTTTTAAAACCTTTTCCAAAAATTTGATACTTGGTTTGAGTGAGAGGTTTTGGCATATCAAAACAGCTTCTTTCAGCGATCTTGATGAAACTTGACACACAAATAGATTATATCCTGGAATAAAACATAGAATATATTTTATCCCGGGAAAAGATAAGATCCGTCGGGACGCGGGTTCAACGGGGGACAGCTATTCGTTAGAAACACTCACCGAGTCCTCCAAATTCAGGGAAGCACGCTTTAGAATCTCTCAAGTTCTCGAATCTCGTGATATTAGACTGGGCTGACGTTTCTTTGACGAAGGCAGCGATCCTGGCGGAAGCGGTGCGATTGTTCTCCACTAACTTTACTGTAGTCAACTTGTAGTGTCTGAAAGAGAATAGTATCTTAAACTGGAATACTTACTTACTCATTCTACTTATGTGAAAATGTAACATTAAAAAAACTTTGGAGTCATTTTTTCAAAACCACATATTTGTAACTAGCCGAGGATATGCATATTATGAATAAATCGAAGTTTGAAAAAAAGAAAATTACGATATTCGTGCTTTTATTCTTTATCGAATTCTATGATAAAACTTTAATGGGACCATAGCTTTTGCGTGGTTTATTTACTTGTCCAAGTCCTCCCGACATAAGGTCATGTAGACATTTTTAAAACCGGAAGTTGTTTGTCAAAATCTGTTTAAGTTTCTTTATTGTTACTCGTAAGCATCTACTTAAACAATCATAAAATAATCAAATAAAACAATAAAATAATCAAAATCGACAAAAGCGTATTAAAAAAAAAATGCTGACGTCATCACCATTCATATCATCAAAAGCAAAGCAAAAACCCCTTTTGGTCTTAAGTAAGCACCAAAGGGCATAAACAGAATAAGACTCACTCTCTAGCCAAATATCCATAGTTAGAAGGCGCGGAGATGAAGTCTACTTTGTCGTCCCGGATGTCTCTGAAGCACTCGAACACGTTGGCCCGCTGCTGGCAAGCGAGGGTCGGCTGCGCGCCCAGAGAGTATGCAGCCGCGCGTACCCATCCACACTTGGTCTGTTCCGCACTGGATACCGTGCACCAGCGACGCGCCGGCAGGCAGTTCGCTGATGAGTCTATGTTGGGGATCTCCCGGACTGCCCAACGAATAACTCTTTATCTTTTGTTGTCAATAGCCGTTCACATGCACTCATGAATAGTCAAACTGTAGCGACATCTATCTACAGAATAGATATAGTTCGCAGGACTCCTAGCTAGATAGATGGCGCAACAATTAACTACATCGCACTAACGAAGTTTTCTAAGCGATCTGCATATAAACAAGCTTCCAACATCTACAGTTGTGGTGCAGTCCCCAGGCACGATGACCTAGCCTGCTGGAAGATCTTCCCTTTTCAATGGAGGAATCTAACACTTAGCTCCTCCATAAAACTCTGACGGTTCTGTGCTCAGTAGTAGAGACATGGGTACCGTAACGAAGGCCATAGATTCGATGCCTACAGCGACAGATTTTAACTCGAGGGTGGTAGCCAACCAGTTAAATATTACCAGTACCATATTACCGTACATAGTACCGTATTATGGTTTACTCACAATGTTTTCCTTCACCGAAAGCTTTTGGTTTACTTTTGGATAAGCTAATGTTTAACCGCAATCTCACCATAGTAAGTGATGAAGTGGCCGAATGAGGTAACAACACAAAACCTAGACGGAAACTGGCTTTCAAGTGCAGCTGTAGGAACACCGATAGATGCTTGGTGACAGATTTGCATCTTGAGGGTAGCCAAACAGACGAATACTACAAAGTACCCTTCCTCACGATGTTTTCGTTCACTGAAAGCTCAAGATTATTGTATGATTTGATTCCACGGACTTTGCCTTGGTATCCGACGACTCTACCACTGAAAATATGACATAAAAAAGAAACACGTCAATAATGGACCTTACATCAACGGCGTTACCAGAAGAAGTGTAGGTAAATAACTTACTAGAGTTAGTATAGTTGGACGGAGTGACTGGAGCATCCTGGAAGATCACCCGGCTGCTGGTACTGGTCACCAAGGCGCCGTAGAGAATGGACTGCCAGGTGTTGCCGCCAGGGTTAGCTCCACTTGGCCACCACTCACGGAGACGAGCTAGGAGGTTGGTTGAGCTGGCGCTGGAGGTATAAAAGTTGCACATGTTTTGGTATTACAGAGCAGATTGGAAATTTTGAGAAATTCTAAAGAGTTTGCGTTGCACGTCGTATGAGAATTTTGCGAGGATGTTTTCGAATCGTTTAATATTTCATTACTCTCCGTACAGTATTGAGTCCATTATCAGTTCATATACGCTGCTGCAAAAATACGAGACGCTGGCAAGGCAATAAAAACCATATAAACACACCCCACCCCAATACTCACTCTTGAATATTCTAATGAATAGTCTAGTCTTTAACGTGCTTAGGTTACTTTTGCTGAGAAGAGCCGAACATAAACACAGCGAATACTTTTAAAAAGCAACATAGACTTACATTCAATAATAATTTATCTAGTCTCACTGATTATATTTGCGTGTTAAGACGTCAATAAAGAATAAATAAAGTATATATAAAGTTTTGGATTACGCCCAGCGGTTTCAAGCGTCCTTCGGGAAGGAATTACACTAAAATAGACTATATTTAAATAATAATAAAGTAGCTTATAATCCTCAGAGGTCCACTACCTAGTTACGACCATCAAGTACTTACGTAGAAGCGACGAGAGCACCCCAAGGTTGTCTCACAATAGCACACGGTGATACAGCTTGCTGAAGAACCTCGTTGGTCAGAGGCTGCATGGTCCCGTTGAGGCACATCACTGAGAACGACGTCCCAATGGTGGGGTTGCGGAACTGGAAATTAAAGTTAGTATGTTTTGACTGGCTACCACCCTCAAGTTGAAAATCTGTCGCGAAGCACCTGTTGGTGTGTTCCGGCAGTTGCACTTGCAGCCAGCAGCATTGTAAAAAGACAACAAATTGGTTCCTCTGGTTGTCTCTTACCATCAGGTGACCCGCCTGCTTGCTTGTCAGACTTAAAAACTTATGTTATGGAAACCTGATATATTGCGTACTACTTTGTTTTAAATACGTACACATTATAGATAATTACACCCAGATTCAGGACAAACAGACATGTTCATGCACACTAATGATGCTGTCTCTATTACAAGTATTAGTTTCACTTCTTAAAGTCTTCGTTGTCTAGTAGAACATAATAGAAAAATAAAATTTCCAGCGGTTTCACCCGCGTTACCGAGGGATCTTATCTTCCCGGGATAAAAAAATCCTATGTTTTATTCCATTATATGATCTTCCTGTGTTGCTTATTTCATCAAAATCCGTGAAAGAGTAATAAACATCTTCACGTCCAAACAAACTATCACAAACTTTCGCATACTAGCGAAAAAAGTTCGTAAGAAAACTCTGTCACGAACACTCACCAAGAAGTATTCCTTCACATGATTCCACGCAACATATGCCACAGCTGTGGTGTTGCTATTGACACGGAGACACTCCAGAGCCTGGATGTGTCTGTTCTGGTTGTCAGCTCCAGCTACTGACACGCCCATGTCGAGGGTGTAGCCAGCGCATGATGAGCTGCCAGTCGGCCCGCAGAGAGAACAAAGGTTTGGGTACCGGGATTCTGATAAATAACAACAATTTAGTAGGGTGTGCAACGAGCGCTTTGTGAGGTTTTGGGTCTTGTAAATAACTTGGCTCTGTGAACTGTAAACCTCGCAAAAGTTTTGTAAATTTTTTTTAAAAAAAATTTTAAATGTCTGAAATATTCTTTAGGTTCTCAATCCCCCATTTTGGAATGAAAAAGGCAAAAAAAAACCATATTATTTTCGAACCAACTCACATTTAACGTGAATTGGTTGAGAAATGCGATCAGTAGAGGAGAACAGACGGGCAGCGGGACAGACGAAATCATTTTTGCCCAAGCTTCGCCTTCGCTCGGTCAATAATTACTGTCGAAAATCATGGTTTTTGGTTACTGATTTTGCTTCAGCCAAAATTAAGATCGTCCGATCTCAGTGTTAGGTTTACGGTTGGCTCTTTGGGAGAAGTTTCCCAGATGAGGTTGCGTAGCCGAGGGTACAGCAATCTTATCCAGAAGTTTATTACCAATGCTTGTCTTTTGGTTCCAAATCTAATGAAAGATTCTTGGAGATTCTTCAAACAGTTATGAAGAACCGCTTTCCAGTAATTTAATACTACCTTTAATAGAGCACTTTGAAATTCGAGATCTTACTCAAATCAGCATCAACCGAAGTGTTATAGCTCCATGCTCCAGGTCTGCAGGCCTCAGAGAAGAAGGTGCTCAGAACCTCCACTTCTAACTCCTCAGCAGTCTTGCCAGGGACTGGTGAATCCGGACAGCGATCAGTGCGGGCAGCCTGCAGAGTCAAAACAATATCTTGTAAAAGAGATCTACGCCAGTGCCAAGGTCATATATTCAACAAAAATATGTCCAAACGCGACATTTTTGAACGGAGGAGCGGCTTCTCCATTCGTTCAAAAGGGAACCCCTTTGTAAGTCTCCCCCAATCAAGAATAAGACTAACCGTTAGCTCCAAGGATCTCAGCACTCTAGGAGACCATCTCAGCACCGTTTCGTCGAGACCAGGGTGGCAGTAGCGGCCTCCCCTTAGACCCTCTAGTCCTCCAGTGTGAGAGTTTGGCACTATTGCAACCGCTTCAAATGCGTGAGAATCTGAAAAAATCGTCCTACTATTATATCTGTAAATGTGAATGTTTGCTAGGACGTGATAACGTCGAACGTTTAAAACCCTTTCACGCTAAAAATACTGAGAAGATTTTGATGAAACTTGGATAGGTACTAATCTCGGGGACCTTCGGGGCCGTGGGCATAATGGGAGGTAAGTGCCCGGAAGCGGCCTCGAGGAGTAAGTCGTCGTGATCACAACCCATCGTGCAATAACACAGCGAAGGTGCTAGGGGGAGATATGAGTTTTGTACTAGAACCCCCCCTTGACAGTGCAGATGGCCACCGTGGCTTTTTTTTTTTTTTTATGTCACTAGTGACAACGAGGCAGGCGGGTCACCTGATGGTAAGTGACTACCGTCGCCTATAGACATTAGCAATACCAGGGGGATTGCCAATGTGTTACACCTTATTACAATGCCTTAAGGGCAAGGGCTACTGGTTCTCAAGTGCAACTGCCGGAACACACCAACAGGTGCTTGGCGACAGATTTTCAACTTGAGGGTGGTAGCCAGCCAGTCGAGTACCACATAGTACCCTACCACCGTGCTGTGGTTTCCTCACGATGTTTTCCTTCACCGAAAGCTCAAGCTCGTTGTAGGATTCGAACCCACGACCTTCGCCGCGGTATCCGACGTCACTTACCACTGAGCTATCATCGCCTCGCCTTTAGTCAGTTGGAGTCTGTCATAGACCGGCCGCTGCCTCCTTGAGGAGCCGGGTATTCTATGAGGATTTTCCAATGAAATGTGGGTAGAACTGTAAAAGCGCTCAAGATAACTTTGAAGGAATTTAGGAGATGGCAATGATACTCACCAAGTTTACTAACATCCTTGACAGCAGCAATAACTCTGTTCTCATTAGGCTGCTGCTGTGCTAGCAGGAGGACTTCTTCCTCTGTGAAGTAGCCGAGATCAGCTTCACCACGAGCGAGTTTCAAGGCACATTCGACTCTAAAAGATAATTATTTAGGTTAATCCATAAAAATTACTCCAATTTCCGCAAATTACTGATTTGCAGAAATTCTGGTCAAGGTAACAGTCAAGTTGTAGTCGGTGAAATATTCTTATTTTATTTTCAAATATAGTCACGTTATATCAAATACATAATAAAGTTAGTCATCGTCGTAATTAGATCAGGTTTCAGTGGAATTGGTGGCCGTCACTAAAAATTATCACATACTTTTTGAGTCAACTTAAAAAGACACGGTACACGCTTTCATTTAATTTCACTTCTCTGGTGCACTTAGATTAAGGCAACGATATTCAAAATCAGATTAACATCCAAACTTACAAACAACCTATTTTTAATATCATTGTATACCATACCTAGAATCTATTGCTTGACAGGCGGCCTGGCTGTCGCCTCTCTCCAGCGACTGGCATATTGAAGATGATGATATGCATACTTTGTCTGAAAACGATAAATTATTTGATGTTAATCTCATGTTAAACGATTTTAATTAAGACATATGCGTTGGTAGCAATGATAAGTAAAAAGTGTAATAGGTTACATACACAGCCTTCGCACTTCGCAAAAATCTCTAACGCACCACAGAACTAATAATAAAAAAAGGCAGAAGAAGCGACAACGACGAATAACTCATGGAAATGAACTTGCACAGACTTTAATTGGAGAAGGTGGACTCCAACATACCCGGCTAAAGAGACATGACATCCCTAATCTCATCAAAAGATTCCCACAATGATACAAAGAGAGAATCTGCTGGAAAGAACTTTCCAACAGTTTATGGCTCCCGTAGATTACTTTACAGAAGATAAATATCAGTCAAGGAAATGGCTTATTGTTCCAGATTGCCATCAAGCAAAAACATAAAAAAATCTCACGCAGTCGAAGTATGCCTTCGAAGTCGAAGTCTTAGATTTTTCTATAAATGAGTGCCTATTGCCTCCGACGGACGGCATAAGATTGTTTACAGTAGGTATTGGAAGTAGGTTATCGTGTTTCCATCTTTTTAGGGTTCCGTACCCAAAGGGTAAAAACGGGACCCTATTACTAAGACTTCGCTGTCTGTGCGTCTGTCAGTCTGTCTGTCTGTCACCAGGCTGTATCTCAAGTACCACGATAGCTAGACAGTTGAAATTTTCACAAATTATGTATTTCTGTTGCCGCTATAACAACAAATACAAAAAACAAAATAAAATAAATATCAAAATTAAGATTTACGGGGGGCTCCCATACAACAAACGTGATTTTTTTGCCTTTTTTACGGGACGCTTCGTGCGCGAGTCCGACTCGCACTTGGCCGGTTTTTTTATTAACGAAGTCGTGTTTTTCTTTATTTTAATTACCTTATTTTATTTCACTATGAATGCTAACATTGATGACTAAGATGTTAGTATCGCTCCCCTTGAATTTTTCATAAAATCATCATGACTGTGACTTTGAAAAGTCCACATTAAATATATTTTACTTCGTTTTATAACTGATAATATTGATAAGAGGAAGTGAGTGAGCCGGCCACCGCCCTGGGTACGTTTGAGTTTCATCATTTTATTAATATTATTAGTTTTAAACAGCTCTGCATATTTTGCAATGTGCCCAAACCACCTAAAAAAATTATTGAGGAAATATTTTTATTCGACTAACACTTGTTCAGGCATCTCTATGGGTACTAATATTGTAAAGAAGTAAAGTTTGTGAGGTTGTAGGGGGTAATCTCTGGATCTACTGAACCGATTTTGAAAACAAAATGAACAATTTCAAAACGACTGGTCGACGCATCTCGTGACCAGAATGCTGGCATATACCTCGCTCAACGAATCAGCATTGCCATCCAACGTGGCAATGCTGCCAGCATTCTGGGTACGTTGCCTACTGACAACAGCTTTTTTATTTAGATTTATTTATCCTTTGATTGGGTGTAATTATCTATTTAAGTGTGAATAAGAAATGAAAAAATTTTGAAAATTATTTTACCAATAGAAAGCCACGTTATAGGTATCTACTCGAGGGGCGACAGCCTGGTAACACCTGGTAACCTGTAATACAGGGTATCCTAGTACAGGTACCAGGCTCTCATAAAGGAAATTTAACTTAGGATACTGTTAATATACATTTTAAGCATCTAGATTTTTACCTTTATGAAAGAAAATAAATGTTTATAAACAATTACACTAGTCAACAAAAAATCAATTTTTGCATGTAACATGAAAACTGTTGTCTAGTCATGTTTAGGACAAGGACAAGGATACTAGAAATAAAATTAAAATGCTTCAAATACGAATAGTTTTTTTGTAATACCATTTTATAACATTTCAGAAATTTTGAATTTTTATGAACAAAAAGAAGTTATTTCGATTTATTGCTACATTAATATGAATTTACTTTTATGATTTTCGTCTGTATTTTGCTTCAGGAACATCTCGTTTTAATGTCCAACAGTAATCCGCTAACATACGTGGGCTCCACTTGCCCTGATATCGTTTTTCTATGGTAGAAATGTCTTGATGGAATCTTTCACCGTGTTCATCGCTGACGGCGCCCAAATTTTCAGGAAAGAAGTCTAAATGTGAATGGAGAAAATGTATTTTCAATGACATATTACAGCCCAAAGCCTTATAAGTAGATAAAAGCTCCACGATAATACATTTATAGTCACTTGATCGGTGATTTCCTAGAAAATTGGAAGTTACTTTCATGAAAGATTCCCAAGCTAATTTTTCTAAATTACTAAGCTTTTCTTTGAATATATCATCTTTCATCAATTGCCTGATTTGGGGGCCAACAAATATGCCCTCTTTGATTTTTGCTTCACTCAGCTTAGGAAATTTTTCTTTTAAATATAAAAAGCCGTCACCACTCCTGTCCATAGCTTTTACGAAGTTCTTCATAAGCCCAAGCTTTATGTGTAAAGGTGGTAAAAATACATTCTCAGGCTGCACCAATGGAGGGTTTTTGATATTTTTTTGTCCTGGAGTTAGAGATTGTCTTTTGGGCCAGTCTTGCTTAACATAATGATTTTTTCGGTCTCTGCTATCCCACTCACAAATAAAACAACAGTATTTTGTATACCCAAGTTGTAATCCTAAAATTAGGGCAATCACCTTTAAATCTCCACAAACTTTCCAGTTGTGTTCGTTATACTGAATTTTTTCCAAGATAAATTTAATCGTTTCATAAGACTCTTTCATGTTAGAAGCCTCACCTAATGGGATAGAGGGAAGTTTATTGCCGATATGTAAGAGAACAGCCTTTAGACTTACTTTTGAGCCATCAATAAATAAACGCCACTCTTCTGCTTTATATTCTATACCCAAGACAGTCATTACCCCATAGACATTATTACAAAATACAAGCTGATCATCTTGTGAAAAATAACCTTTTAGCTCTCCATCTCGATTGCGAAAGTAACATACTTTTGTTTTAGGTTGTAATAAATTCCATCCCTTTAATCTAGAGCCCAAAAGTTCTGCCTGTTGTTTGGACAAATTTAAGTCACGTACCAAGTCATTGAGATCTCCTTGTGATAGAAGATGTGGCTCATTAGATGTGGATGAGGAAGCTTCTTGAAAGTCAGGATCCAATGTCTCTTTTTCGACTTCTGGCGTAAGGGACAGATCGCTAGTTTGAGGTGGTTCTGGTACCGGTAGATCTTCACTATGAGAAATCGGTCTTTTAGCTGATGGCAGGTCAGGATACTTGATTTTACTTTTTGTTTTAATTGTAATACCTTTTGTATCAGTAAGACAAAAATAACAATCAGATGAGTGGTTCGTTGGTTCCGTCCAAATCATAGGGATTGCAAAAGGCATAGATCGAGATCTTTTCGCCCATCCAGTGAGAAGACCCACACATGTAACACAACAGATGTGTGGAACCCACGCTTTGTCTTGTTGTCCGATGGCAAAACCAAAATACTGTTCATATAACTTAGTTACTAATGGTGTCAAATTCCTTCGCTGAGTTTTGAAAGTAATGTCACCACAAATGTAACAGAACTTGTTAGGATCATTTTTACACTTTCTTGACATTATTTAAGAATCACTTCACTCTAAAAACAGAACAAACCACTGCGCTCTTCAAATAAACAAATGCTCTAAATGCGAAAGTAGAACAAAAACGGTTAATTTTTAATTTTGTGGGTAGTAGCTGTAACTCGAAAACTAGATCTGATGGAATCGAAATAAATATGGTTATAAAATGAGGGTATGTGGGTAATTTAAAATTAGCCAGCACCTTTCTTGTTACAAAATTTTGTTGACCAGTGTTATTAATAGAACCACTTTTAAAAAACGAGTCAAAAACTACTTACTACAGTCTTTTATAGGTTGAATGCATTGATCTACAAAGGTTGAATGGTGCTTTCTTCGCGCCGTTCTCTCAACATGAATATACATATTTACCAATTAGAGCGAACTGTTTCTCCCCCAGACAAACCATGAATAATGGTTTTGTGGGTTACTTTATATTTTCTTTGTAAAAATAAATAAGTTTATTATTCCTTAGCACGCATCGATCCATACAAGAAACATAGCTTAGAAGAACCCGTTTGCACCAGTGCTATGCTATGTGGAATAATGAATATGATTAGTGGACATGAAACGCATCCATAGTAATGTAGCATAGCACATTGGTGGAAAAGCAGCCTTAAAACCTTAAAAGATGGCCAAGTATGGACGGATGAAAGTCCAAGCACATGACTAAATTGAAAAACGTTGAGTTTCTATTGCCATATTATGAGCTAGCTGTCCCCCGCGGTTTCACCCGCGGTCCCGTGGGATCTTATCTTTTCCCGGGATAAAATTATAGCCTATGACACTCACATATAAAGTGGCTTTCTATTGGTAAAAGAATTTTCAAAATCGGTTCAGTAGATCCAGAGATTACCCCTACAACCTCACAAACTCATAAAATTTATAAGAATTATACTAATGTCCTCCGCGGTTTCACCGGCGTTCCCGTGGGATCTTATCTTTTCCCGGGATAAAAAGTAGCCTATGTGCTATTCCAGACTATAATGTATCTCCATGCCAAATTTCATCCAGATCCATTCAGCCGTTCTGGCGTAAATGAGTAATAAACATACATCCATCCATCCATCCAAACATTCACATTTATAATATAACTAGTTTTCCGCCCCGCGTTTTCACCCGTGTTCCTGAGGGATCTTATACTTTCCCGGGATAAAAAATATCCTATATGTTATTCCAGTATATGATCTACCTGTGTACCAAGTTTCATTAAAATCCATAGAGTAGTTTTTGCGTGAAAGAGTAACAAACATATTCACATCTTCACACACATCCAAACATACTTTCGCATTTATAATTAGTAGGATAGGATAGTAGGATAGGATAGTAGGATAGGATATTAGTAGGATTATTATTAGTATAGATATTAACATAATTTGATTTTTGTTGCATTATTTATTTATATTTTATCGCTCATGTGTTATCGTATTATGCATATTTTTAAATAAGTACATAGTTAGGAAAAACCATTGAGAGGGAAAACGGAATAAGCATTTATAATGAACCAATTATTTATAATAAAACACAAAGTACACACAGAGTACAAAAGAATCAAAATGATAATAACATTTACGAACATCATAGAAAATCGAACTTAATATTTGTTACCACCCAGTGAAGTACCTACTTGAGAGTCGTTCTTAACTAAACGCACGGCAGTGTCAGCAAAGTTCGCAAAGCAAGTCGTCCTTTTGCTGTTGCACACCGACCGTGGGTTATATTATTCGAACCATTTCGGGCCAGTATCGACCCTCAATACGCCGCTATCAATGTCACTACACTGATCTATCATCGCCGTGGGTGAACTGTATAATTGTCTATAAAAGATATTAAAGATCAGATTCCAGTCTGAAGAAGGCCTCAGGATGTTTTGTATATCGAAATGGCTTCAGTAGAGATTATAAAATTAGAAAGATTTTCTATACAATTTAATATCGTCAGCATAAATCATACGATATTCATATTTAGGTAGATACAACTAAATATGAATCAAGGCTAAGTTCGTAATAAAAATCTGGCAACAAATTACTTAGATGACGGTTTCTCTAATAAAAGAAGCGAGGTCTAACTGAATACCAAGTACTTTGGAAGTTCTCTAAATCATATGTCTTGTCATGTATATCATTCTTTGGTGGTCTAAAAGAAAATTTGTTCGCAAAGTGATAAGTGTGTAAGTCAAATTGCTTTTAAGTTAAGTTAATGGGGGTCGATACTGGCCCGAATGTAATATAACATATTCATTTTCATTTAATCTGCTACTTAAAGAACTTAGAGACCTTTTTCTGGTATGACAATTTTATAGTTAGGCACCTATCTAATATTTATTTATAATAATTATTTTTTAACATTTTACAGTAATAAAATAAATAATTCCAGTGAGTAATAATAATAGTAATTACACAGTACTAACAATAATACTACCTAGTCATTAAGATAAATAAATATCATGGGACATTTGTTCACACACGGCTATCTGATCCCAAACTAAACAGAGCTTGTAATATGGAAACCAGATAACTGATATATTACATATACTACTTTTTTTTAAATACATACTTAAATAGAGAATTACACCCAATTTTATTCTATTCTATTTTATTCAATAGATATTCTTCAATTGTATAATAACCCAGGGTCGGTGTGAATGACGATATTGCTTTGCGAACTTGGCTTACACACTACCGTGTATTTAGATAAGAACGAGTCACAAGTAACTGGGTGGTAACAAAGTGGATCGAAGAACATGTAAAAGTCATATGTTCTTCAGTGAAAATCCCTCTGATAAATATATGTTGACATTCAGAAATCGCTGCTGAATCAAGACACGGTAACAAGTTGAGATAAAACAGTACATTATGCATTCAAGTGCCTTCTAAAATCGAACACCACACGCTAAGATGGCGGGAAAACTATAAACGTCGACAGATTAGATGAAATAGATAATTTGATAATCCATAAATTGGTTGGAACAGATATTTATGTTGATGACCTAACTAAACCATGTTATTAACGTATTGTTAGTTGTTTTAGGACGACCGTCCCACCAGCGATCCAAGGGTTTCTTCCCCAATAATCATCGACTACCTAAAGAAAGCATCGAAGCGAACTCGATATGGTTAGGGCGATGATAGCTCAGTGGTAGTGACGTCGGATACCGCGACAAAGGTCATGGGATCGAATCCTAAAATGAGCTTGAGCTTTCGGTGAAGGAAAACATAGTGAGGAAACCATAGCACGGTGGTAGGTTACTTTGTAGTAACCGACCGGCCGGCTACCACCCTCAAGTTGAAAATCTGTCGCCAAGCACCTATGGATGTGTTCTGACAGCTGCACTTGAGAGCCAGTTCCCATCTAGGCTTTGTTTGCTTACCACCTTCGGCCACATCATCACTTACCATGGTGAGATTGTGGTCAAACACAAGCTTATCCAGAAAAAATATGGATAATCTTTTACAGGGAATATCTTCTTTCTGAACCAAACGCTACTTCTGGTCTATTCAAACACATTCCTATAAGTCCAACCGTAGCTTGATAACTACCTTAGGCTAACGTCTCTATGATTGCATCGGATGTGTTATATCAATTCATGACTCACCGGTGAATTTAACCTCTAAAATTGTATGACCGACCGCTAATAATTATTACATAACACTTACAAACTTGAGCCGAAGCACAGGTGATCACGAACAAAACCAAGTACAGCTTGTTGAGCGCCATTTTAACACAGCACTATATAATTCGGCGAACCACAGCAGGACTTAAGCCCTTCAAAAATCGGCCACGCCCGATTTAAATTTAAAGCGACTCGACCGACGCTTTCGATAATACCAACCAGAATGTAAAACTCATTTAAAACTTATGTATAGTGTTTGTTGGTTTATCTTATCTATGTTTCGAAATTCAGCGTAAAGGTAAATGATATAATGCTATGATAACGCGATAGCGGTGCGCCAGTATCGTCCTGCAATCCGGTGTTCCGCAAGGGGCACTACTAGGTCCGTTTCATTTACATGAATAAATAAGGTAGGGATTTGACCTTGGCTTGATTGATTATATTTAGTCATTTAATATAAACATTTACTGATGTAACTTATATCCAGGAATACAAAAATCACCAAACGACACAAATCAATCATATTATCGCATAGCACTAATAAATAGAAAGCTGGTTATAATTGGTTTAATATTAATTTAATGTTTTGATTCCCACTATCAAAAAACTTATGTGAAAGGATTTCTACAGCCGTTTTTAACACAAAAATCCTTAATTACACAGAAATAAGCTATCATTTATTAAAACAAACTCACATGACGCAATAAAAATATTTGTTAATTTACTCTACTATGTATTTACAGTAAAAAAATATATTATTTCTCGGAAATTTACCTACTTTTCCTTCATGTTATTTATTATCGCTTCTTCCTTAGTCTTCGTTACTAAATAGTTTCAAGTATTTTAACGACTCCTCCTAAATAAGTTAAGTATTTTCACTTTATAATATCAATTTAGATGTTTCATTTGTGAGTTTCATACCACTGAACTTTCTACAACAACCGTCTGATCTAAATATTACATTAGGCAAGACCACCGTCGAAAAATCATCATCATGTCAGCCGGAAGACGTCCAATGCTGGAGAAAGACCTCCCCCAAGGTCGTGGGTTCGAATCCTACAATGAGCTTGAGCTTTCGGTGAAGGAAAACATCGTGAGGAAACCATAGCACGGTGGTAGGGTACTTTGTAGTACCCGACTGGCTGGCAACCACCCTCAAGTTGAAAATCTGTCGCCAAGCACCTATCGGTGTGTTCCGACAGCTGCACTTGAGAGCCAGTGTCCATCTAGGCTTTGTGTGCTTACCACCTTCGGCCACATCATCACTTACCATAGTGAGATTGTAGTCAAAACACAAGCCTATCCAGAATAAAAAAAAAAAAAAGGATCTCAACGATGGACAGTCTTGCGCTTCAACAACGTCAAACAATAAAGCACGGTATTTTATCTATCAATAAGGTGTGAAATTGGAACGACAGGAGGAAAGTGCTAAGCGTCTATATACCTCCTGACATTTTCATGGTTTAGCTAAGAGTATAGTTAAACGGGTAGAGAAAGATCTTTAAAGAAAAGTAGCTTTAGTCCTGTATTGAATACATATTGTGTGTTTTTAATTCGTATGTTTTTTTTCTTTTTTTGGAGCAAGCTTAAGTTAGTCATGCTCACTTTATGGCCATTGCTTGCGGCGGAGTCGTGTGGCGAGTCGCTCACTTCCCTACAATATGTGCGAGGAGGGCGGTGGCTGCCACACGTGTCATACTTGTGAACAGGTGCTGCTTGTGGGGGCTGGTCTGCTTGAGTTTGTTATTTACTTAGTTAGTCATAATTAAATTCTATTTATTATTATTTTGCCGCCCTAACATATATTAATATTATATATTAATATTAATATTATCAGTGAGGCTAGATAAATAAATAATGATTAAATGTAATATGTGTAGTATAAGTTGTTTTTGAAAAGAGTAATTGCTGAGTTTATTGCCGGCTCTTCTCAGCAAAAGCAACCTTCCAAACCAAGCATTAGTCTAGACTATTCATAATTGCTTGGAAAGGCCTATTTGAATAAAAAACATTTTCATTTTCATATTTAAAGGCGATGATAGCTCAGTGGTAGTGACGTCGGATACCGCGGTGATGGTCGTGGGTTCGAATCCTACATTTAACTTGAGCTTTCGGTCAAGGAAAACATCGTGAGGAAACCATAGCACGGTGATAGGGTACTTTGTAGTACCCGACTGGCTGGCTACCACACACAAGTTGAAAATCTGTCGCCAAGCACCTATCGGTGTGTTTCGACAGCTGCACTTGACAGCCAGTACCCATCTAGGCTTTGTGTGCTTACCACCTTCGGCCACATCATCACTTACCATGGTGAGATTGTAGTCAAACACAAGCTTATCCTATATACCTATACATTTTGTACTGAAGTGACGCCGGGGTAAACACAAGTCGAATTTTGTTGCTAGGTCATTCCATTTTCCGCGCATCGTTTGATACATTCCATACGCCCTTTAATACTTTATCTATCAGATAAAGAACCCTTCTCCGAAGCAACAGTATCGATCACTATTTACACAGTCTGTGGTGATAAGCAGAGTACCACAGTACCACAATCACAATATAGATTAGGGAGGGGACATGCGTTTGTGAAGGTGAAGCCGATTTTGACTCATCAATACACTACTCATAATACAAATTAAGAGCCACCTAAACTTTGTTGCTTTCTTTGATCAGCCTAGTGTCTCCAGTAATTTTCATACGTTGCCCGTGGTCCAACCAGTAGGACCATGGGCAATTAGCATTGCCCGTAGTCCTACTGGTAAGACTACGGACAAGTAACAGTGCCCGTAGTTTTGGTTTTATTTTCGTCATCCTACCTCTATTCTATTATTGTTGAAGATAAATATAGGTTATAGGTGTTTTTTTAAGAGCGAAAAAAATCGGATTTTTTGTGTAAATGTCTTAGATTAAAGCTAGTTGTTGATATTTCATTAGCATTTTTTTTCGTCTTCACTGTTAGTAGGACCATTGGCCATACAAAATAATGATGTTTTTGTTGCAGTCCTACTAATAGAACTACGGACAAATATAATTGCCCGTGGTCCTACCAGTAGGACCACGCAGTAGGACCACGGGCAATAGACAGTAATTTTTAAGACAAAAAAACTCTACGTTTTTTGACAAGCAATGACAAACAATATTGACATTTCTTATAAACTAGCTCTGCTGTCCCCCGCGGCTTTACCCGCGTTCCCGAGGGATCTTATCCTTTCCCGGGATAAAAAGAATCCTATGTGTTATTCCAGGATATGATCTACCTGTGTGCCAAGTTTCATCAAAATCCGTTTTTGCGTGAAAGAGTAACAAACATCCATCTATCCATCCAAACTTTCACATTTATAATATTAGTGGGAAGTGGTAACGTTTGGAAGTTAAATCTTTTACCTCTAGTTAAAACCTACAGTCCTTTATCCTTAAAGACATGCTCTCAATTAAATGACGGATATTATCTTCTGTAATCCTCTCCCAGCACGATTTTTCAATTCGAACCAGTAGTTCTTGAGATTAGCGCGTTCAAACTCCTCAGCTATATATATAATAGATAGATGAACCACTTGTATGTCATGTATAAAATGAAACACATATAAAAGTTGAAAAAAGATTATTCTGAGTTTTAATGTTAACAAATCACGAGACGAACGACATCCGAAACTACGGTTAGTAAAATTTCGGCGCGACTGAAAGTTTTAGCACTTTTTTGACCGATTTCGAACCTTTGGCCGAAACATGCTTTATTTTGCCGAAACCGAAACTTCGGCAAGACACTACTCAGGACTATAAAAAAATATATTAATTTGTTAACTAGCCAGCCCTATTCATAAAAGGTGTTCATCAGCAGGGTGTGTCAACGCATTATTATCTCTACCCGTACTATGATTAATATTCGATGAAATTGTGCTAGATTTCTTTTGTTTTCTATGACTCAAATTCTTGTTTTGTTAGAAACGGATTTCCGAAGATTTTGACGGATTAGGTCATCAGATAAAATGTGATAAAATAATGACGATTTTGATTAAAACTTCTCGGTATGGAATGAATAGATAGAATCATATAACAATTTATCTATATTGGTCGGCTTGACCGATTTTAATATTTTTTGTGTGTATATTTGGTAGGTCTGAGAATATTAAATCAAATCTCATTTATTCAGTTTAGGCCCCGGTAAGGCAGTTATGGACTCTACCACCGGTTCGGAATACACGACTTCGGCAAGAAAGTCGCTAGATCCCAGAGAGAATGTAATCACTACGTTTACTAGACCCCAAGGGAAAGCTAGTCTCTATATAAATAAAAATGTTTGTCGGCGCATCACATCAAAACGGCTGCACTTATTTCTTGCTTTTATTTGTAATTTTTTTTTTCATTATTTTTTTATCCCGGGATAAGAGCGCTCGGGGATGCGGGTGAAACCGCAGGGGATAGCTAGTAGGTTAATGAAATGAAATGTTTATTCATCCAAATAGGCCTTCACAGGCGCTTATGAATTGTCAGATTCTAATGATTCTAATGACTCTAGTGCACGGTTCGGAAGGTTGCTTTTGCTGAGAAGAGCCGGCAATAAACTCAGCAATTACTCTTTTCAAAACAAACTTAGAATTATTACATAAATGTATGTCCTGCAAGAGCGAGCGCTACACCCAAGCCTTGTCGTCATTTAAATATTCGTTAATATAGTAGTACGCCTTCTGTATTAAAACATTCTTAAAACGTTCCTTAAATGTATGTATAGGCAAATTTAACAGTGTAGGTGGTATCTTATTGTACAATCGTGCACCCAGTCCTAAAAATGTGTCCTGCACTTTATGGAGTCTATAGGCTGAGGTTATAATAGCCTAATAGGGTTCTAATAGATGCCAAAGGGTACAAGCGCACCCTTGCGCTTGTACCCTTTGGCATCGCCACGCGAGGCGCGACAATTGGCCCGGTTGGATGACTATGAGCAGCTCGGGTCATTGTTATGGAATGAGGCTGGTTGAGGCTTAGAGCATTAAGCCAGCCGGGAGGAGGCACTGACAGGCGTTCCCCTCTGCCAAATGTACGTGATTACCAATCACGTCTCGGTGTGTTGTGTTTGATCATATTGTCGTGTGCATGTCATGCGTATTAATGTGTGCGTTACCTCGTCCCCCCCCCCACACCCCCCCCCCCAAAAGTGACAGACTTTATTGCATAGACATTAGTGCACGTGACGTCTCCAGGCTGGCTTAATACTCAAAGGGTTGGGGAGTGGAGCTTATTTGCTGTAATGTCAAACAAACGCACAATAATTTGTAAATTTTACTTTATAACGTTAGACACGGACAATTTCTCCATCACTTCATTTCGCAAAACACCGACGCAATATCTGAAACAATATAAACAAATTGTGACCATGTTGTCTACTGCTGTAGCCTGTATGTAAGGCACTATGAGGCGATGATAGCTCAGTGGTAGTGGCCGCGGCGAAGGCCGTGGGTTCGAGTCCTACAATGAGTCGGTGAAGGAAAATATCGTGAGGTGACCATAGCACGGTGGTAGGGTACTTTGTAGTACCCGACTGGCTGGCTACCTATGAAGTTGAAAATAGACAGCTGCACTTGAGAGCCAGTTCTCCATCTAGGCTCTCTGTGATTACCACCTTCGGCCACATCATCACTTACCATGGTGAGATTGTGGTAAAATACAAGCTTATCCAGAAAAAAATCTGCACGTGTAAGGCATTGCGCCTTAGGAACCAGGACACGGTTTGGCAGACAAAATATATTACAAAGAAGCAGTATAAAATGCCTTCTCCTGTCTAGCTGACTTCTTCAAGATCAACGATAAATTGCCATTGATATAAACAGGTAAAAAAGCCGGTCAAGTACGAGTCGGACTCGCGCACCGAGGGTTCCGTACAAACTTGTGAATAGTTCGTTCATCACGGTAATGGAGTCTCCGAGGTTTTTTTTCGATTACCTTATTTTAAGTTGATGCCAATTAAGCTAGACCTCTAAATTGTATGAGCACCCATACAATTCAGAGGTCTATCTTAATTGGTGGTAACTATGTTTATATGGGGACTTTAATTTTCACTTTTTTTTATTATTTTTTTGAATTTTTCCTTTATTTGTGCTGTAAGACCTTGCTTTTTGCCAAATTTCGTGATTCTAGGTCAACGGGAACTACCATATAGGTTTTCGACCCAAAACCTATAGGGTACTTACGGTTGACCTAGAATTGTCAATTTTGGTTAAAAGCGAGGTCTTACAGCACAAATAAAGAAAAAATTCCGAAATATAAAAAAAGTTGAAAATTAAGGTAAATTTTGGTATTCACAAGTTTTCGCGAAAATCTAAATTTGCCCATATCTTTTTATCGTGTTGATTCAGGACCTTGATTTTTATACACCTAATAGGAACTATAGACCTCAGTATCTGGTATAAATTTCAACTTGCTAGGTCTACTCATTCTTGAGATAATCGGTGGTGACACACGGACAGACAGACGGACAAGAAAGTGATCTTATAAGGGTTCCTTTTTTACCTTTTGAGGTACGGAACCCTAAAAACAAAAAAAAAGCGTTAATTTTATGTTTTTTACTAGTTGTATTGCTGTCCATATTATTATGTCTATAAGAATATATCGATATGTATACGTCGATCGATATGCAGCATAGCAAAAAGAGTTGGGCGCGTCTTCGTTGATGACTCTATCGCGACGACAGCGCCACGTGACAGGCGGCAATTATGGACAATATTGTCACTGCTGTCAAACAAGAAGTAAATATTGTGAAAAATATTAATGAAATCTTGTGTTATTTTACTATATTACACAATTTTGGACAATGGTAGTCAGTAACATTATTGCCAATAATATTAAAATTGTTGTTTTCAGTGAGAAATGAGCCTACTCGTGACAATTTTTTTTTCTTACGGCAAATATCCACTATTTCTTTGGTCTCGTTTCCACAATGGTCTTGGAAATTGGTAAAATTAACAGTCGCTATTCTTCTTGGTGTTATTACAATTCACAACAACACATCTTACCAGGACCATATTTTTATCTCAAAAACGATTAGAAAATGTTTACTGCAATATGGATTTGACAGCTCAAGTCAGCGACAAAAATGACAATTTTAGCCGTAGCGAGCGCTGTGATCGTTTAGGCTTCCCCCTCCACCCGCTTTGCACTCTACCAATACAATGGCTTTAACGTTTGCTCACCTTTTTATAAACGACAAATTTGTTGCAGCTTTTATAAACTTCTCCAGTTTATTCTATCTGCACTTCTGTAGGGGGCAGATCTTTAGAGCTGGAATCACAAAGATAGCTATTATAGACAGTAGGACCATCCACGAACGCGCCCCACTCTTTTCCTAATCCCTCACAGTGCAAGTGTAGGTATATCCTTTTGCTAAAGTCGTCATAATCTAATTGGCCCGTTTTGACAAGAGGGTGTCTCTTCTTGTCGCACTATGTTCGTCTCTTTTTGGCACGGGCCTTTTATTTTTAGACATCTTTAGTGTTGTAGTGCTGCATATCGACATATACATATAAACATATCGACATCACTACAACACTAGTAATAGGATGTACACTTGCACTTTAAGGGATTAGGAAAAAGAGTGGGACGCGTTCGTGGATGGCAATATTTATCCAGTAGAGGAATGGCAATCTGTACCACATCTTATAATATCCAGGGGGATTACCAATGTATAGTCGAGCTCTTTGTATTGCAGTACCTTGAAGGCTCTCAAATGCAGCTGCCGGAACACACCAACAGGTGCTTGGCGACAGATTTTCAACATAAGAGTAACCAGTAGAGTACTACAAAATACCCTACCACCGTGCTGTGGTTTCCTCACAATCGTTCACCTGATGGTAAGTGAATACCGTCGCCTATAGACTTAGCAATACCAGGGGGATAGCTGATATGTTGTCTGCCTTTTACATTGAATGCCTTAAAGGCTCTCAATGTCAAGTGCAACTGCCGGAACACACCAACAGATGCTTGGCGACAGATGGTAGTAGCCAGCCAGTCGAGTACTACAAAGTACCCTACCACCGTGCTATGGTTTCTTCACGATGTTTTCCTTCACGGAAACCTCAAGGTAATTTTAAAATCGAAGAACTCATGACCTCTGACTACTAAGAACTCACTAGATAGTTGTATCAGGTGCGTTTTCTGATTCGGTGACGTCTATCACAACGTCTGCAGCGTTTGAATGAGCCAGATCTTGAGCGACAGCGCCACAGATAGCTAAAGAACGACTTCGTTATTAGTCAACAATAAATATCTTTATCACTACATAGTATAAAACAAAGTCGCTTGCGCTGTCTGTCCCTATGTATGCTTAAATCTTTAAAACTACGCAACGGATTTTGATGCGTTTTTTTTAATAGATAGAGTGATTCTTAAGGAAGGTTTATATGTATAATACATGCATAATATAGTAGCGAAACACTGATAAATTTAGAGGTTTCTAATGTGATGTCGTAATTAAGCATTTTTTTGCGCTTATATTGCAAACGCTGGCTGAACCCTACGAGATAGACCAAAATAATGTACTACAGTATTTCAACAAAAAAGTCCGGGATGGTATATGTCTATCTCTTAGGGATAACCCACCATAACCATTTTTTATCCTTTACTAAAAAGTGATTATTTACGAAGTGTTTAAACCTTTCCCGCTTAAACCTCTCAACCGATTTAGATTAAATTTGGCACAAATATAGAGTAGACCTTGGGAGAGAACATAGGCTATCTTTTATCCCCCCTCCACCACCCCCACTTGCGCGATATAACGTGTAGTCCACGCGGGCGAAGCCGCGGGCGGGTCGCTAGTAAAAATATAAAAATCTCGTGTCACGATGTTTGTCCGGGCTAATTGATGACCGATCTTGATGAAACTTGTCACACGGGTAGATCATATACTCGTACTGGAATAACATACAGGATACTTTTTATCCCGGGAAAATGAAGATCCCTCAGGAACGCGGGTGAAACCGCGGGGCGGAAAACTAGTACAAGATACTTTTATTGAGAAAATTGCGCAGAAAATTGAATGCACGATGTTGGTCCGCGATTAACTCCGAAACTACTAAGCTGATCTTTATGAAACTTGGCACACAAATAGATTATATTCTAGAATAACAGATAGGATACTTTTTATCCCGGTAAAAGACCCACGGGAAAACGGGTGAAACCCACCATCCAGCCTGGATATCCACCATTCAAATGGCATATTTCCCAAACCTATGTTGCGTTGAAGCAAAAGAACCTGCGAACGTGAATAAAGCAAAAGGAAAGCTATATAAATCCATACCGTGGCCTCCGACCGCAAGACCTACGTCTCCTACTGCCGCATCTCCGAGCTTTGCGGCAGCAGCGCTGTCTCACCCTGTAGCGACGGTCACCAGACCGACAGCGCTTGAATCTACCGCTTCTGCTGCGGCAGCGGCTGCAATAGTCAACTATGTTAGTAGACTCAGTTACTTAGCGATGATAGCTCGTCGGATACCGCGGCGGGTTCGAATCCTACGATGAGCATGAGCTCTCCGTGAAGGAAAACATCGTAAGGAAACCACAGCACGGTGGTAGGGTACTCTGTAGTACTCGACTGGCTGGTGTGTGGTGTGTTCCGGCAAGTGCACTTGAGAGCCATGTTTGTCTTTAAGGCATTATAATAACCTACAACACATTGTCAATCCCCCTGGTATTGCTAATGTGTACAGGCGACGGTAGTCACTTACCATCAGGTGACCCACCTGACTCGTTGTCACTTGTAACCTAAAACTTACACACAATGAACAGGTCAGTGACGTCCACAGAAAAAATTATAAGAATCTTATGTTATTAACTTATAATTTTTCGCATTTCGCGAGGTGACTCGCGCCCCGGCCGTGGAAAAATAATACAATAAATAATTACAAAATGATATATCTATTCTATATCTATAAACTTAAATGACCCGCTTTGTGTCGACATCACGTCGAACATCTCCGGGAACTGGGGTAAGTTGAAAACCAGCGCTGCGGACGCATCAACATGTATCCGCAGCATAAGCTGAACTTACCCCTTTTGCCCTACGCGTTAAATGTACTGTGTGTTTTCTTTTTATGTTTTATGTAATAAGGCACTAAATATTTTTTCATTTCATTTTCATTTCATCTGTTTAAATAAAACAAAGTCGGGTTGGTTACGAAGAACAAGTCGAGAACGGTTGGACCAATTTTTATGATCTTTGATTTTTTTAATTTGTCTCCGCCGCGAATATCAGAACAACAAAAAACATTTTATACATTTAGTATAGAACGACTTTTTTTATAATACCTACTACATATGTCGAGATTGGATTGGCTGATAGTTAAGATTCACAATTGGCCCCGGTAGGTGGCGCTGGAATCGGGTTCAAAGTTTTTTTAATTTTCAGGGCAGGACAACGTCTACCGGGCCCACTAGAAGCTTATAAATATTAGAACTATTTAATTTCATGTTTATGTAGCACCTACAATTCGTATCAATAAAAAAGAGCACGGATTTTTTTATTACTTATTTTGTGATGTAATAGGGAATCCCCTTTATTTAAATGAATGTAGCCATCTTGCTTTTTATAGCCTCACTGGTACCATCTGTACTGACTTAGTGTTTTAAAAAATTAAAAAAACATCAATTTTTTTTTACTTTACTTTTCTCATCAGCAGGAATATGAAGGCTTGTTGGAATTAATTATTTGATAATGAATATGTAAAAAACCAATTATGGAGTTGACAATTAAACTGCACTAGCGAGTATGCGACATCTGGCGGGATAAATTGGCAGTTGATCCCAATGAAGTTTGTAAATCAGCAACTTATAGCCAAAGATTAGTAAAGGATTTATTACGCGAGATATAGATAGTAGGTACCATCCATAAAGAAGCGCCCCACTCCTTTTTTTTTAAATTCTTGTATATAAGCTTGTGTTTGACCACAATCTCACCATGGTAAGTGATGATGTGGCCGAAGGTGGTAAGCACACAAAGCCTAGATGGGAACTGGCTCTCAAGTGCAGCTGTCGGAACACACCGATAGGTGCTTGGCGACAGATTTTCAACTTGAGGGTGGTAGCCAGCCAGTCGGGTACTACAAAGTACCCTACCACCGTGCTATGGTTTCCTCACGATGTTTTCCTTCACCGAAAGCTCAAGCCCATTGTAGGATTCGAACCCACGACCTTCGTCGCGGTATTCGACGTCACTTACCACTGAGCTATCATCGCCTTTTTTCATAATCGCTTACAGTATAAAGGGTTGGTTGAGGGTTGCGGAGCTCACGATAGGTGCTGGTTTCAGAATTTAGCGGGCAAGCGTGAGAAGAGACACATGATTGCGAGAGTCGCTTCACCAACTCAGCCATCAAGCGACCCTCAGATTAGGTGCCAAAAATGTGGTCGCTGCTGTCGCTCCCGTATCTGACTGTACAGTCACTCCAAGGCCTGCCACACGGACGCTGTTTAGATCTATTTAAGATGTCGTTAGTCGCATCTATCCCCCTGGTATTGCTAAGTCTATGCGACGGTATTCACTTACCATCAGGTGAACCGCCTGCTTGATTGTGACGTGTCAATCGTGTTTTGTGGTAGGGTATTTTGTAGTACTCGACTGGTTACTCTTTAGTTGAAAATTTGTCACCAAGCACCTGTTGGTGTTTTCCGGCCCTTTATTATTACAGGGTAAATGTCGACCCCTTTGCTAGTGTTTTAGTGCTGCATAATGACATACTCGTAGACATTTAGACATGTCGACAGCACTACAACCGAAAGGACTTGCACTGTACCCTTACAGTGCAAGTGTGTTTCCTTTCGGTTGTTAGGGAGTTAGGAAAAAGAGTGGGGCGCGTTCGTGGATGGCAATAGCTATATTCTACCATTTCTACCAAATAAAAAATAAAAACATATCCTCGGACATTTTTCACACACGGCTATCTGATCCCAAACTAAGCAATGCTTGTAATATGGAAACCAGATCACTGATATACTACATATACTACTATTTTTTGTAAATACATACTTAAATATATAATTACACCCAGACTAAGGACAAACAGACATGCTCATGCACACAAATGTGTGTCCTGGATGGGAACAATAAAAACACCTTACCATTTTCCAATATATAAAATACTTCAAACATCAACTTACGTTTTGCACATTCTGTAAACAATATATTTTTAATTATAATAAAGTCTAATAGAACGTACTATGCTATATAATAGAACTAGCTGTTCACCCGCGTTCCCGTGAGATCTTATCTTTTCCCGGTTAAAATATAGCCTATGTTCATCAGGGATAATGTAGCTTTCTAATGGTGAAAGAATTTTTCAAATCGGCCCAGTAGTTTCAGAACCTATTCAATGCAAACAAAAAATCAAATCTATCCTCTTTATAATATTAGTATATATATTTAAATATTATTGGACTTACTTTCGTCTTCTCCGACATCTGGCCATTTTTGTCTGAAAAAGTAATGCGCTTGTTGTTATATTATTTATTTATTTTCGGAAACAAACATCTCAGAAAAACAGATTATAACATTTACGACGTAAACAAGGAAAAATTACAGCCCTTGGTAACAAAAACCGAGACTCTAAATTAATTGTACTGGTATGAGCATTACACCTTTAAACGTATATAATCAGATTTTTTTAAAATTTTGCTACCATTATTCGTCACGTAGATTTTTCCGTTACTTCCAGATCTCGGTTGCTTTAAGTTTCTGACAAAACTGATAGACTTACCCATAAATAAACAGTATAAGTGTAGCTCTACTCTCGACATAGCCAAATTCTTAAGATCGCAATTCGCACTATTCTACCATTTTTTTTCATACATAAATATGGACCTATCCTACGAAAAGATCCACCTATTATATACCACCTGATCTTCGTAAAATTAGAAGGTAGTTATGCTTCTTCAGGTAGATGATACGCAAGATCGTTGTCAACTTACTTGTGTAAAAAAAAACTCTTCCAAAATTAGAACATTTGTAAAATTAACTGAAACTCCTCATATTCTGTCTGTGCAGACAATTTAATTTGGCACCAAAACTTTAATTTTAATAATAAAATTCAACCGAAAAATTCGCTATGTCTTAAAAGACATTAAAAAAACAATTAGTCCGAATATTTTCATTCTGTTTTCAAAAGGAAACGTCAATTTGAATTCTTCTTCAATATTTATTTTGAAGATGCAAAAAGATCTTGACCATCGTCAAAAAAAGGTTATCTTTAACCTTAGAGCATTAAACCACCTGTAGACAGACTATAATATCTCATATCTAATAGTTTTTACGTAACAGATAAATAAATTAATCTTTCTATCATAAAAAACCTAAACCAACTGGGCCGATTTCAAAAGTTCTTTCACCATTACAAAGCTACGTTATCCCTGATGAACAACAACAGGCTATAATTTGTTCGGGAAAAGATAAGATCCCACGGGAACGCGTCTGAAACCGCAGAGGACAGCTAGTAAAATTATAAAAGCGGTTTTCTCCAGTAGACGGAGTGATTCGTGAAGAAGGTTTTGGTGTATAATTCATTAAATTTTGGTGTAAATTGGCTGAAATACGACGATGATTCTTGAAGAGGTCGGAAAAAATCAAGTGGATAATGTGATTACTACCGCCATCTATTGGATATAGTAGACAATTTGTTGTTATTGTTCTCGCTATAGCACCAAAACAGTGTAGTTTCAAAATGTGTCGAAAGATGGCAGTGTACACTACTTTTGTAGTCGCTAGTTAATATATGACTAACTAGCTGCTCCCGCGGTTTCACCCCCGATCCCGTGGGATCTTTTCCCGGGATAAGAAATATAGCCTGTTACTCAGGGATAATGTAGCTTTCTTGCAAAAAAGAATTTTATCGGTCAAGTAGTTTTTGAGTTAAATCGTAACAAACAAACAAAAAATCACATCTCTCCTCTTTATAATATTATAATTAAATCTATACTAATATTATAAAGAGGAAAGATTTGATTGTTTGTTTGCAAATAGGCTCTAAAACTACTGGACGGATTTGAAAAATTCTTTCACCATTAGAAAGCTACATTATCCCTGATGAACATAGGCTATATTTTATCCCGGGAAAGCGGGGCGGACAGCTAGTAACAAATGAAACGCAAAATCCCTTTACATACATTATAATATCACAATACACTTAACAAATTACTGTTTGAAATTAATTTTATATCCTTTAGATTCCGGATCTTGCTCCATTTTAAAGTTTTCAGTTGACAAGCCAAACGGTTTAAGTATCATATTGCCAAGATCCTTAAGTTTCCCAAGCATTTCTGTCTTTAGTTTTTCATTTTTAGCTTCAATTAAAGGGGGCAGCCTGATCGTAGCCTGTCTTGCTTCTTTATGTGATGGATCTAGTTCTAGAATCTTCTTGTAGTCCGCTAAACATTCGTCTAGTTGTTCAGTTGCTTCGGATGATTGTGCTCTCCTGTAATACAAAAAAAACTATGGATCAGAGAGTCACAAAATGGTGGACCGCGTTCCGGATCCGGACCTTTGACATATCTTTTTTGTTAATGTTTATTCATGACCATACATACAAAGTCTTTCAGTCGCATACATCTCATGAGTTTTAATTTCTTCTTTTATGTTATAGTCACATTGTGTGTTAGAGTCTAGATTTTCACATGTCAAGAAAAACATTTAATAAATAAATAAATATCTTTGGACATTTGTTCACACACGGTTATCTGATCCCAAACTAAGCAGAGCTTGTAATATGGAAACCAGAAGACTGATATACTACTTTTTTTTTGTAAATACATACTTAAATAGATAAGATAAAATATATTATACTAACTGGTCACTGCAGTTTCAGCAACGTGGGATCTTTCCTTTTCCCGGCATAAAAAAATTGCCTATGACACTCACAAATAACTTGGCTTTCTATTAGTAAATGAATTTTCAAAATCGGTTCAGTAGATCCAGAGATTACCCCTACAACCTCACAAACTTTACCTCTTTATAATATTAGTATAGATTGGATTTTTTGTCTTCTCATCCTTCTTAGGACCTAAGCTAAATAAACATAGACTTTAACTCACCTAATATATGCTTTTACATATTTGTCATCCAATTCTATAGCTTTGGTGCAATCTTTGATGGCTTTTTTATACTTCTCCAATTTCATTTTGGCTGCACTTCTGTTACAATACAGTATTGATCTTTGTTGCGTGTACTGTAGCGGGCAGATTTTTAGACCTGAAATCAATTAAATGAAATTGTTTATTCAACGAAATAGGCCTTCACAGGCACTTATGAATAGTCAGACTCTAATGCTCGGTTCGGAAAGGTTGCTTTTGCTGAGAGCCGGCAATAAACACATCAATGTCTTTTTTAACTATGTAGGCAAGCATACCCCACAATTAAGGCGATGATAGCTCAGTGGTAAGTGACGTCGGATACCGCGACGAAGGTCGTGGGTTCGAATCCTACAATGAGCTTGAGCTTTTGGTGAAGGAAAACATCGTGAGGAAATCATAGCACGGTGGTAGGGTACTTTGTAGTACCCGACTGGCTGGCTACCACCCTCAAGTTGAAAATCTGTCGCCAAGCATCTATCGGTGTGTTCCGATTTCTTTAAATTCTGGATAAGCTTGTGTTTGACCACAATCTCACCATGGTAAGTGATGATGTAGCCGGTGGTAAGCTCACAATGCCTAGATGTGAACTGGCTATCAAGGTGCAGCTGCCGGAACACACCGATAGGTCCTAAGTGAAATGTACAGACTGGTGGCCAGGCAAAGTTAGTACATCATGCTATATTTAAGGCGATGATAGCTCAGTGGTAAGTGACGTCGAATACCACGGCGAAGGTCGTGGGTTCGAATCCTACAATGAGCTTCAGCTTTCGGTGAAGGAAAACATCGTGAGGAAACCATAGCACGGTGGTAGGGTACTTTATAGTACCCGACTGGCTGGCTACCACCCTCAAGTCTAAAATCTGTCGCCAAGCACCTGTCGGTGTGTTCCGACAGCTGCACTTGAGAGCCAGTTCCCATCTAGGCTTTGTGTGCTAACCACCTTCGGCCACATCATTACTTACCATGGTGACATTGTGGTCAAACACAAGACTATCAAATATTTAAAAAAAAATGCTATAGTTTCAACATAATGCATTTTCTACACTGAAAGCTTATTGTACAATTCATCCACAACCTTCATCATAGCTTTTGACATCATGTGACTTATAAAAATACTCAAATCTTTTAAATTTAGAATATATTAACAAATTATATAAATATTTCGACCCACTATAAATTAAAATACTGGTCTAGTCAAACTCAAAATCAAAACTCATTTATTCAGTTTAGGCCCTGGTTAGGCACTTATGAACGTTACAATTGACTCTACCACCGGTTTCGGTTCGGAAGTATAAATATTTCGACCAACTATAAAGTAAAATACTGGTCTAGTATGAGTTGGAATCTCTCACCGAGGGCTACATATATGAACTTGTAGGTACAGTGGATTTCATTTATTACGACCTTGGTTGTAGGGACCATTTGTCTATAACGACTTAAGGTGATACGTAAAAAAGCTTGATGGCAGGCCGACTGGGCGGAGCTACGAAAGTGACAGAGTTATTTACTTCCATATGCGAAGAAAGAGAGCGCAACAATGCGCGCGATTGTTTTTAATGAATAATTTGTACAAATTCTTAGAAATCCCATGCAGATATTGCGACCGGAGTTGGCCAGTTGGCCGCTAAAGACAAAGTTATTGTATCTCTTTAACTTTGCCTGTAACAACTTCCGGATATAACGACAAATTTATAGTGGTCCCTTCATCTTCGTTATTTATTGAGAAACAAACCGCAACAAAAATACTTATAGTTAAATTAATGAAATATTACACATAAAACCAAAACAGTTATCTAGTTATTATGTACCTGCAAAATTTGTTGTGCCCTTTAGTTATATCCCTTATATCCGAAATCCACTGTATGTAAATAGTGGTTCTAGGTTTTGATTCCCTTGCGAGATTTAAAATATGCTGCATAAATGGCCAAATCTTTTGATTGCATTGACTTAGAAGTTTGATTTTTTTACTGCTCCTAGGGTTTGCAGACTTGAGTATCTGATATTAATATCAACTTGATACTCCACACAATCCTGAGAAAAATGGTCTTGACAGACGGACAACAAGGTGATCCTGTAAGAGTTCCTTGTTTTTTTCTGTTTGAGGAATGGAGCCCTAAAATATAACTTATTTTTAAGTGCTCTAAAATATGTACCTTCAGTATACTTCTCCATGCTCCTCTCAAACTCGCCAACTTTGAACGCATTGTTACCAGCTGCTTTCAATCCTTCAGCTAATACTCTTCGCTCCTCTTTCTGGTCCTCTGTCAGATCCACTTCGGCATCTTTGAGTGAAACCTCATCTATTGAATCTGTGTCACTTTCATCTTTATCTTGATCTGCATAGTCTTTATCTAAATCAGGTTCTGTTGGAATGTCTGTAACGGAAGAAAGATAATTAATTTTGCTGCCTGCTACCGTAACACAAATATTGTCAGTAAAACTAGATAAAAAATTACATTAATTATTAAGTTTTGGCTGGCTCAATAAAATTACAACATAGTACTTTTTTTGTAAGATGAAAAAAAAAACAAAACAATATTGTATGCACAAGGTATGCCTACACTAGTCCTCAAGAATGCTAAAATATCTCCACAAATCATTCGTTTAAGGCATCTTGACCCATATACACAACCATATAAATTATTTTCTACGCGAAGGTGCGCAGAATATTCTGACAACGCCCAGAAAAATCTTTACCTGATATTGTATTCAAAAGATTCTTAAATTACTCGCCTGTTTTTTTTGACGCGTCCCCAGCGGACGCAGGGTAGTTTTCCGCACTAGAACCAGGGTTCACAACAAACTCTTCAGGATTATTTTCAACGCTTAGTGAAGATTTTAGGTCTTTGGTTAGGTCGTCAATTACTTCCTCGTTGGAGGCATTATTGGTGCTTTTAAGGCGGTCCGACATGATTTATTAGATATACAATTGTTTTATTAGTTGGAGGTTTTAATTGGATTATTTGGACACACGTAATTTATTAAAAATTTCATGAAATCAAAGATATGAGCTGTTGACATGACGTTCATGAAATTTAATGAAAAAAATGACATTAAATTTCGGTTTTATAATGCTGCCAGCTCGAACAAACAATTACGTACGGACTAAAACTTTACCGGTACGGACGGTAGTTTGTCTGTAAAAGGCAGCGATCGATATGTACTTGTATTGTATCGTGTATGTGAATGGTAAAAGCTTTAGTAATAAATACTTGTAATTGCAATAAGTTGATACAATAAAATAACTAATTTTAATTGATAAACAAATCAATTAAAATTATTATGTAGTGTATTTTTTATTACTTTCCTTTTTGTTATAGTTCTAAGTATGTAATAGAAAATTACCTTTATGTTATGTTCAATAAATATGTTGTACTATTTTAAATTGTATGCTAATAAATTGTTGGGTTTCTTCAAACTATCAAATTTCAACCAAATAAAACTGAAATTGATGATGATTGATATAAATAGTGTTTACTGCATACGATGTATCTCAGTCAATTTAAAAAGCTCGTCAAACAGCCGTAAAACCAGTTTTCTGAAATTTCACATTTCATTACTTTTTAACAGTCCAGATAAATTAACGGTTTATTGACAGAACGGACTGAGAGAATATTTGACAAATTAATCACACGTAATCTCTAGCCACTCTTAGAATGCGATCCTGAAAGGTCGTGACAGAACGGACGACATAACTTTGATGTGGCGTTGGATTTAAGATTAAAAATAAAACAATCGTTTATTTGCCATACTAACGAATAATCATCTTTTAAAATATATCATTATGTGAAGTTAAAATAAATGTATTTTTTTTGCGCTAAATTTAATGTTGAATAAATAAGAAAACTATTATTTTACATGACCATACTACGCCGTTACAAGGATATCTCAACTGTGTATTTCTGTAGTGATGTGCCAAAAATAGCTGGTAAGAGTAACGTGTCGTTATACTATACAATAATTAGTTTTTCGTTATGATGTAATTTTAAAACGAATAACATTTTTAAGGGAAGCGAAAAACTTCGATGACTGGTATAACGTCCACTGCAGAAAAAAATTGCCTTGCTGAGGTTTTTGCTGAAATCTTCTCAGTTTAAGTGTTTTCCGAACCGGTGGTACAGAGTGCCTTACCAGGGACTAAACTGAATAAATGGGTTTTGAATTTGATTCGATTTTGAACGTCGTATTCATTGAGGAGACATGGCTAAACGCCAATCACGCGCTTTCCCGTTCTTGGACAGATGATACACAAGCGTCTACGTCAAAAGTAAAGTACCAATACGTAAAGGGTTTGCAAAACGCTGGTTTTGCAAAATACGGGTTCATAGAAAACGGCTTTCTGCCATATGAATCAAAAACCACTCCTGATTACCACGAAGAAATGAATGCCACGACATTTAATGAGTGGTTCCAGAAATTAGTTAAAGACAACAAGCCAACAAAAGTGCGTTATGATGAATTGGCTCTGAAATAAGGTCATCGCGTTCACAGAAACCCTCCTTATCATTGCCAGTCTAATGCGATTAAGCTAATCTGGGTTCAAATAAAAGGTTATGAAGCCCGCCACAAACTTCTCCGCCATTCGGCAAAAAAAGATGATGAACCTATTAAAAGAAGCCTGCGGAACAAAAAATAACTGGGCGAAGGTTGTCGCAAAAACGAAAAATCTTATTTTAGAAAACTTTAACCGAGATATTAAAATTGATAGTATCATTGATACTGATATAATTTATACATGTAGGCGAAGATGATGACGAAGACAGCACCTCCTCAAGCGATTCGGAAACGACATGAATGTGTTTGTCGCAACTCATTTTTGTGATTTTTTTGTATACATATAAATATTTCTGAATATTATTATCGCATTTTATATTTTCCTTATTACTTTAGTAAGGTACATTCCAGAAATCAGTAGGTAATGAACCTTAGGTAACTTTTTATTGATAAAAGTTAAATTAACAATTAAAAGTATAAAAGTTGTAATCACTATTTACTTTTTAACTGTTAATTGTTAATTATTTCCACGGAGTAAAGATAATAATAATAATAATAAATACTCTTTATTGTGTACACAATTAAACAAAAATACAATATAATAGAAAAAAGAAGACAAAACTTAGTGATAACTTATCGCTTTAGCGATTTCTTCCAGGCAACCTTGGGGTAACTGGAAATATGTCTTTGAAATAGCATGCGTAGTATATATAATACATATATTTAATAAATCCTAATACACACTATTAATAATCATAAAATAAACTAATAAATACAAATATTTATGCAGTAAATAAATCCAAATATAAATAATAACAATAACATAATCAAAGGAACAAAAACAACAAATAAATATAGAACAAAAAAGAAACAAATTATTAATAATAAATAGACTACTTTATAAAGAGTAAAGATGTTCAGTAACAGATATTTTGAAGCCCTTAACTGTCTGAGCTCGTCTGACATTCAGTGGAAGAGAGTTCCAAAGTCGTACAGCTTGCACAGTGAAAGATTTTGTACCACCAAAAACATAAATGTAAAAAAGGAGAGCCAAGTTCAATACAAAAATTATTCTCTGCTGTGGGCTTCGCCGCAAAAAGAATGGAGATCTGAGTCTGAGATTGAGTGCCAAGTTCTATGCAAAATCCAAATATGTAGTCTAAGGGCTGACTTGGCTGGTTTTCCCATACGAATTATTATTAAATACCTACTTTTACACAGTCATGGAAGAGCCTTATGTTCGATGGGTAGTTTCTACCAGCAAGCCAAATTTTCGGAATAATAAAATAAGAACCGAAAGGTAACAGGTTTAGAACATGCGAATGCTATATAATTCGTATGGGAAAACCAGCCAAGTCAGCCTTTAGACTACATATTTGGATTTTGCATAGAACTTGGCACTCAATCTCAGATCTCCATTCTTTTTGCGGCGAAACCCACAGCAGAGAATAATTTTTGTATTGAACTTGGCTCTCCTTTTTTACATTTATGTTTTTGGTGGGATATCATTACTTTTTGTAGGTAAGTACATATCCTCGTAACGCCGTGGGTCCTTTTAAAAGGACAAATTCAAAACTAAAAGTAGACTTTATAGGTCAGATATCGAGAGACAACCGGACAGCAAGACGGCGCTCGCGCTTATGAGCGCGGCTGCCACTCGCACGGCCACGTTCGCGTCAACGGTTCGATTCGGTTGTCACAGCGCCCCAAACACCCGCGCCGCTCCGGCGTCACTCGGCGCGCGCGCGTCGTGTATATACCGAAAATCTAAATGCCTATTATTTTATCATTATTTATGAGTAGGTAATGATTTTACACTATTGATGTGCGCTAAATATAAAAATAATAATTAATCCCAGTTAATAACGTAGGTACCCTAAGTAATATTAGGTATTTATGTTAAGCGTTCATAATAGAATCTAATTATTTAAAAATTGCCAGTTTTTTATTTATTCCTTTGTATTCATCTAATTACCTATCTGCATACCAAATTTTAATTCTCTTTCTTCTATCTTTAGGTCATCTGGAACTGGGTTAGAGTTTTGGTCTATAGGTCAGTCAATGATAAAAATGAGGAATTTTGGACATTAATATCTAAATAACCGTTTGAGATAAGCTTATGAAATTTAGAACACATATGTATCTCGCAAGTCTCAATATATGAGCCAAATTTGATACGTTTATGTAAAATAGTTTTTGATTTATGAGGGGGTCAAAAATGGCTCCAAATGGTTCGTGTAATATTACACACGGTGCGGCTCGCCAGTTCTGTTTCTTGAACTTAGCTTGACACGCTTCCGCGTGTCTAGATAAGAGTGAGATACATGAGGAGGGAATTTGAGAAGTGACTCGGAAGAAATACGAAGAGGATGCAGTTGAGAACAAAGGTAAGAAAAGCGTTCATTTAGATACTTCTTAACTCCATGATTATTTCTCAGCACTAGTCATGTCCAACTGACAGACTTCAGGATCGCATTCTAAGAGTGGCTAGAGATCAGTGATTGTATTAAACACTTTGTTAATCACAGGCAAGACAGATACAGAAACGTAGATTTTTTCTTCTATGATCGTATCTGTACAATAAATGTTTGATCTGCAAAGGAGTTCCAAGTTTATTGCAGATGTTGAAAAGCTCGCTAAGATTATTTCTTTAAATGGAAAAGCATTAAATATCGACGCCAGTATGTGGAAAACGTAGGTATAGCAATGCAACTACTTATGAGCAAAGAGTATATAACCGCACTTATGAGTATTTCACCGCGGTGCGTGCGACACACAACTAAAATAACGCTCGAGTAGGAACGAAATATTATTATTAGTACGTACGTACGTTTATAATTTTTTTATGTACATATATCAAAATTTCGCGTTTCGTTCTACGAACATCCACTTGGGCTGTCAATATAAAAATAACAGAGAATAAAATGATATAATAATCATAGGACAAATAAATAAAAGAAACCTTTCATATAACTTATCGAAATACAAAATCTAGCTTATAAAATTAAACTTATATTCATGTAATGTAAATGTATTCATTAGTCCGGTCGCAGTCGGTGAAATTTAAATAAAACGGAACAGTGATAATGTTAACCTAAAATTGTAGAGGTTGCGTATAATTTTCATTTTATTATCATATTTTTATATTCCAATTCGCTTGGCGTTGAATCTGTGATTTAGATAAAAGACAACGATACCGTAACGCGGGTGACTTGGCATTTAGGTGTTAAAAAAATATAAAAATGCTTAAAAATCTGATCAAAACTTTCATATCACCTCGAACTCGTTATTTACTACAAAATAACGGTATAAGTACTAGTTTTAGCAATCTGAATAATGTGGTGCCCTTCTCGACCACAGAATTGGCGCTGAAAGATGAAAAGTGAGTACAGAAAACTTACATTATGATATTTTTTTCAATTCTTATCTTACACTTGATTAATTAAAACTATATAAAAATAGATGATATAAGAGGAACTTGACCTTGATTGTAGGTATGTAATCAAATAAATGTCAATGAGTAATCTGGCAGCTGCACTTGAGAGCCCTTATTACTTCGCTTTTGGCCAAATCATCACTGTGTTTTTGTACAAACAATATTATCCAATAGTACAGTTAAACTGCCTCTTTTAAGTGTTCTGTATTGTTATGAATAATGATGAAAAAGTTTCATTGTCATAATGAGCACCTGGAAAACATTAGATTGTAACTGTCAGCTAGAATCTCTTAACCTGTCAGTTCTTTCTTGGGACAATCAGGATTTCAGAGTCCGCACCACTTGGTTCTCAAATGGGACAATCGGGACGATGACATTTACTTGAAAATTGGGCACGAATTTGGAAATTTTTGACACTGTACGTGAGTTGACGAGTTGTTTGACAGGTTAATGTCGCGAGTCAACAGATTAATATTACTATGCAAATGTATGTTTCATTATTTTGGCCCAAAAATATATTGAAGAATGATCAACACAAATTTTATACAATTTATAGCACCTTATTCAAATCAAAATAGCCTTTATCACTACATAGTATAAAACAAAGTCGCTTGCGCTGTCTGTCCCTATGTATGCTTAAATCTTTAAAACTACGCAACGATTTTGATGCGTTTTTTTTAATAGATAGAGTGATTCTTAAGGAAGGTTTATATGTATAATACATGCATAATATAGTAGCGAAACACTGATAAATTTAGAGGTTTCTAATGTGATGTCGTAATTAAGCATTTTTTGCGCTTATATTGCAAACGCTGGCTGAACCCTACGAGATAGACCAAAATAATGTACTACAGTATTTCAACAAAAAAGTCCGCGATGGTATATGTCTATCTCTTAGGGATAACCCACCATAACCATTTTTTATCCTTTACTAAAAAGTGATTATTTACGAAGTGTTTAAACCTTTCCCGCTTAAACCTCTCAACCGATTTAGATTAAATTTGGCACAGATATAGAGTAGACCTTGGGAGAGAACATAGGCTATCATTTATCCCGCCTCCACCGACTATGTTGCTGACATCTACATCAGTTTTTTTAGGTTGTCCTTTGACAAAGGCCTCCTTGAGACAACTTCATTTATAACAGTCAAGAGTCTTAAACCATTCTTCTCCAACCTTTAACACCACTAACAAAGAACTTAATTTACAGAGTAAAAGTAACTTTTGTGCTAAATGATGGCAAGAGACTAGAGACAGATGCTAAAGTCGGTGACACACTCCTCGACGTGGTTGTCAACAATGACCTGAATATTGAAGGGTATGGCGCATGTGAAGGCACCTTAACATGTTCCACCTGTCATGTTATATTGAAACAAGTTGATTATGACAGGTATACCTATATTTTATTACTTTATTGCTACCACCTTCAAGTCTGAAGTCGGTGTGCTACCACCTTCAAGTCTGAAGTTGGTGTGCTACCACCTTCAAGTCTGAAGTCGGTGTGCTACCACCTTCAAGTCTGAAGTCGGTGTGCTACCACCTTCAAGTCTGAAGTCGGTGTGCTACCACCTTCAAGTCTGAAGTCGGTGTGCTACCACCTTCAAGTCTGAAGTCGGTGTGCTACCACCTTCAAGTCTGAAGTCGGTGTGCTACCACCTTCAAGTCTGAAGTCGGTGTGCTACCACCTTCAAGTCTGAAGTCGGTGTGCTACCACCTTCAAGTCTGAAGTTGGTGTGCTTCCACCTGTTGCCACATCACATAATCACTTATCTAGATTATAGAGTATTTGACTACAATGAAAATATAGAAAAAACTGTTAGCTTAACAGTAAACATTTATATAAATAAACCAATTTAGCCATCATAATATTTGAAAATATATTATGATGTTTATAAGAAATCATGAATAAAATGATAAAATTTTTGTGTGACCACGTGATTGATAACGCTCAAAACGCTCGGTACTGGCCGATTCTGACTGTGACGTCACCTGCTTGTCTCAGCAAAATGAAACGGTAAAGATATAAGACAAGTAAAAGTTTGTTTACGAGCTGGTGACGTCATGATATCACGTGACCTAGGCATTATGGCGTCTTAGCGTTTTGGTGGGCTTGTTATTAATATAAACATTGATGGTAATTTTAAAAAGAAAATTCACAAAGATATAAGTAAATTGCAGATGTATTATGCTATAATGAACAATTTTAGATACTTTTCTATAACCTGTCTGGAAAAAAATGGACGCGTTCTCAAAATTGATAGGTACAAAATCGAACTACTACATTGACACGGGCCGTGCACACAAGTGTACGCACGACTAACTGCGAGAATAGTAGTCAAGTGAACTCATTTTGATACTTGGAAAGATTCATTTTTTTTACGTATTTCTTTGTAAAAAAATTATGGTACCAAACAATATTTATTATTGCTGTTTATATTTTTACGAATTACCTCCGGACTTGATCGACTGACCTGAAGGTGTACTTCGGTGACTGCTACTGGAACTCCTCGGCGAGTTGTACTAGGTGAGCCGAATTTGGGCTTGTTTTGTTAGTAATGACGAGACCTTATCTTCGGATTTGATGGAGCGACCTGAAGGTATACTTCGGTGACTGCTACTGGAATTCCTCGACGAGTTGTACTAGGTGAGTCGAGTTTGGGCTTGTTTTGTTAGTTATGATGAGACCTTACCTCCGGACTTGATCGACTGACCTGAAGGTATACTTCGGTGACTGCTACTGGAACTCCTCGACGAGTTGTACTAGGTGAGCCGAATTTGGGCTTGTTTTGTTAGTAATGACGAGACCTTATCTTCGGATTTGATGGAGCGACCTGAAGGTATACTTCGGTGACTGCTACTGGAACTCCTCGACGAGTTGTACTAGGTGAGTCGAGTTTGGGCTTGTTTTGTTAGTTATGATGAGACCTTATCTTCGGATTTGATGGAGCGACCTGAAGGTATCCTTCGGTAACTGCTACTGGAACTCCTCGGCGAGTTGTACTAGGTGAGCCGAGTTTGGGCTTGTTTTATTACTTATGATGAGACCTTACCTGCGGACTTGATCGACTGACCTGAAGGTGTACTTCGGTGACTTCTACTGGAACTTCTACACCGAAGTACACCTTCAGGTCGCTCCATTAAGTCCTGAGGTAAGGTCTCATCATGACTAACAAAAAGAGTCCAAACACGGCTCACTTAGTACAACTCGTCGAGGAGTTCCAGTAACAGTCACCAAAATATACCTTCAGGTCACTCCATCAAGTCCGGAGGTAAGTTCTTATCATGACTAACAAAACAAGCGCAAAGTCGGCTCACCTAGTACAACTCGTCGAGGAGTTCCAGCAGCAGTCACCGAAGTACATCTTCAGGTCGCTCCATCAAGTCCGGAGGTAAGGTCTCATCATGACTAACAAAACGAACCCAAATTCGGCTCACCTAGTACAACTCGTCGAGGAGTTCCAGTAGCAGTCACCGAAGTACATCTTCAGGTCGCTCCATCAAGTCCGGAGGTAAGGTCTCATCATGACTAACAAAACGAGCCCAAACTCGGCTCACCTAGTACAACTCGTCGAGGAGTTCCAGTATCAGTCACCGAAGTACATCTTCAGGTCGCTCCATCAAATCCGGAGGTAAGGTCTCATCATGACTAATAAAACAAGCCCAAACTCGGCTCACCTAGTACAACTCGTCGAGGTGTTCCAGTAGCAGTCACCGAAGTATACCTTCAGGTTGCTCCATCAAGTCCGGAGGTAAGGTCTCATAATGACTAACAAAACGAGCCCAAACACGGCTCACTTAGTACAACTCGTCGAGGAGTTCCAGTAGCAGTCACCGAAGTACACCTTCAGGTTGCTCCATCAAGTCCGGAGGTAAGGTCTCATCATGACTAATAAACCAAGCCCAAACTCGGCTCACCTAGTACAACTCGTCGAGGAGTTCCAGTAGCAGTCACCGAAGTATACCTTCAGGTTGCTCCATCAAGTCCAGAGGTAAGGTCTCATCATGACTAACAAAACGAGCCCAAACTCGGCACACCTAGTACAACTCGTCGAGGTGTTCCAGTAGCAGTCACCGAAGTCCATATTCAGGTCGCTCCATCAAGTCCGGAGGTAAGGTCTCATAATGACTAACAAAACGAGCCCAAACACGGCTCACTTAGTACAACCCGTCGAGGAGTTCCAGTAGCAGCCACCGAAGTCCATATTCAGGTCGCTCCATCAAGTCCGGAGGTAAGGTCTCATCATGACTAACAAAATGAGCCCAAACTCGGCACACCTAGTACAACTCGTCGAGAAGTTCCAGTAGCAGTCACCGAAGTATACCTTCAGGTCGCTCCATCAAATCCGGTGGTAAGGTCTCATCATGACTAACAAAACGAGCCCAAACTCGGCTCACCTAGTACAACTCGTCGAGGAGTTCCAGTAGCAGTCACCGAAGTACACCTTCAGGTCGCTCCATTAAGTCCTGAGGTAAGGTCTCATCGTGACTAACAAGTCCGTATCGCGCGCTCTCTGTGTGCGGACGCTCGGTTAACAGCGCGTAGCGTAATACTATAACTTAAAAACTTATTCGTAACCAAGTGATAGCCATACATTGAACTTTAAAGATGCCACAGTGTGCGAAGTGTAAACAGTTTGTCTCAAAGGCAAAAGCGGATACTATACAGTGTAAAGGATTATGTGCTCAACTGTTTCACAAAACCTGTTTGCCAAAAAAGTTCAACATGGCGATCGGAAAGTGCGAAAATTGTGAAACGTCCCCGAATGAATCGCCGAAAATGATCAAAGTTGACCCTAAGAATGCGAGTGTCGAAGTGTTACTAGCCGAAATCAATGACAAGCTTAAGGTCATGTACGAAATGAAGAAGCAAATCAATGATATGGCAGAAGCTATTGATTTTTATTCAGAGAAATATCAGGAGTTAATTGAATTCAAATCGGAGACAGTTGAAAAAATTAAGAAATACGATAGTAAAATTACTGATCTAGCTAACAAAAATACCTACTTGGAGAAATACAATAAAGCATTGGAAGAAAGAATCAACATATTAGAATTGCGAGAAAGCGAACGTAATGTTGAATTAATTGGTGTTGAAAGTCAAGAGAAGGAGAATCAAAAGGAAAATACCCTAAATGTAGTACACAAAATTGCGGAATGTTTACAATTAAAAAAAGATGAAATAGAAAGTGCGTGGAGGGTAGGCAGAGAAAAGAAGGACGGTAAACCGAGACCTATTGTGCTACGTCTGCGGGGCCGAGGTGCCCGTGATGATTGGCTGAGGGCCCGTCGCAGCCGCATTGTAAATAAAAAGATTTTTGGAAATAGCAACGAAACACCAATTTATATAAACGAAAATGTAAACAGCTTTACTCGTGAACTGTTCTGGCTTACAAAGAATAAACTGAAGGGAAATTATAAATTCATTTGGATTCAAAACGGCAGGGTCCTAGTAAAAAGGAATGAAAACGAAAAGAAGATACATCAAATACGCAATGAAAGTGATCTTGGATCTATGTCATAAAAAAAAAAAAAAAAAACCCTTGAATTGATTGAATTAATTTTCCATAAAATTCAACCCATTAAGTACCTATGATTCATCATATGATATCATATTTAATAGGTATGAAATAAGGACCGAATGGTCCACTAATTTACAACAAAAAAATATCCAGATAAACTTAATATCACTTAACATACGCTCAATGCGTAAAAACTTTAGTGAGCTATTATTATTACTACACGAAAACCTTAACTATATGGATTTAATTATCTTAACTGAAATCAATATAAAGCAGAGTGAACTATCATTGTATAACATAACGGGATTTAATGCATATGCAATTACTCGAGAAAAACAAAGAGGTGGAGGAATTTTAGTGTATGTAAAAGAGAACCTACTATGGAATCCGATACATACTAACACTAGAACATGTGAAACTGTTAGTGGAATATTAAAGCTGAATAGTGACAGATCCCTTTACATTATAGCTACCTATAGGCCTCCTCACACAAATAAGATCAACTTCGTGGAGGAACTGGACAGCTTACTGAAACAAGTACCGATAAACATGGATGTCATTTTTGCTGGAGATATAAACATAAACATATTAAATGGATATTCTAACCCAACGGTATCTCGATACAGAGACACTCTATCGACGCATGGATTGCAGTGTGCGTACGAGGCAGCGACACGGGAGGAAGTGATGGGTGAGCGTGTTATTGTCTCGTGGCTATAGCGCCTGCCTCGTATGTACTCGTGGCCGGTAAGATATCAGACCACTACCCGACGGGACTCATATTATATCATAAAAACATTAATTCTATTAATAATACGTGTATGAATAAAAGAATTAGTATTTTAGTACAGAAACAAGTACAAGAAAAGCTAAGTTTAATTGATTGGAACTTGTTAACTGATATAGAATGTCCGCTTTTACTATTTGAGAGTTTGTGTTTTATTTTTGGTGACATATACTTCACCTCAACAAAAGAAATTAGTGTGAATAGTAAAAAAAGGCAAAGCCAGCCGTGGGTAACGAAAACATTATTTGATATGACAGAGCGTCGCGATTATTTATTTCGTAGGTGGAAAATGACTCCTAATAATATGAACTATCGTTTGGAATATACTAAATACAGGAATAAACTAAATAAAAAGATATTAAATGCTAGAAATAAATATAGAAAAAATACCATAATAAAATGTGAAAATGATTTTCGGAGGATCTGGGCAAATGTAAATTCTTGGCTCGGTAAAAAGAAAACTGATATTGACAGCATTATATTAAAACATCTAGGGCAAACAAGAGAATTTAATGTCATTTGCTCAGAGTTTTCGAGAACATTTACGGAAGAAATTGAAAATATTAAACACAAGTGTAGAAATGTTTTTTTAGATAGGCAAACATATGTAACTGAGAGTAATGTTAGCATTAGGTATAGGAAGGTAACAGCATTACAAGTGGAGAGAGTAGTTGATGGTCTGTCTTGTGAGAAGGCGCCGGGGTATGACGAAATCAGAGTACAGGATATTAAGTATATCAAAAAGAAAATTAGCCCGGTAATTGCAAAGTTTATTAATCTATGTGTTCAGAACAGCGTGTACCCTAGTGACCTAAAAATATCTATGATCAGACCAATACATAAACAAGGTAGCTTCTTAGATTACACTAACTACCGACCCATTGCGATTCTATCGACTATTAATAAAATTACTGAAAAACTGATTGTTCGCCAAATTTCAGATTTCCTTGAAAACAACAACCTGTTGTCAAATAGTCAACACGGTTTTCGTAAGTTTAGAAGTACCGCGACGGCGCTTTCTCACTTTACAGATGATATCAATGATTATCTTAACGGAAAAAAACATGTAGTAGCTATTTTTATTGACTTTAAAAAAGCATTTGACACGCTCGAACATGAGCTGTTATTACAGGCCATGTCCGAGTGTGGCATACGAGGTCCAATAAATAACTGGCTAAAAAACTATCTAAGTGATAGGACTATGATAACTGCTGTCAAAAAAGTAAAGGGAGATAAATGTAAAATACGGTATGGCGTACCAACCGGTTCAGTGTATGGTCCGATTGGCTATATAATGCATGTGAATAATGTATGTAATGTCATTAAATATTGTAAAATGTATATGTATGCGGACGATATGTGTATATTCTACGCATCTAAAGATCAAGAGGAAATAGAATCAAAAGTACAAACAGATTTTGAAAATATAACTAAATGGGCTCACGACAATGGAATTATTATAAACTTATTAAAAACTAAAGGGATGCACATATCGTCTCCGCATAATATTAAACATGCCAGAAACTATACGATAACGGGACATTCGTACAAATGTCTGCATAACAATAAAATTGATTGTATTTGTCAAAAAATTGAATTTGTAAACACATATAAATATCTCGGGCTAACAGTTGATAGAACCCTGAGCTGGAAACCTCATGTATTGGAAGTCTGCAATAAATTAAGACACATGCTTAGCAAATTCTACCACCTTAAAAATATTGTTAGCAGTCCTGTACTATATGCTGTTTACCACGCGCTCGTGGACTCCCTCATAGACTATGGACTGATAGCGTATGGAAGAACCTTTAAAACATATTTAAACCAAATAAAAAATTTACAGACACGATTTTTAAAAATATTAGTATCTAAAAAAACCAAGACTAGCTGTGAGGGAGACTACGAGCGCTTGTTCACAAAGTGTGGCGTTCTCCCCGTTCATGACAGGGTTGAGTATCTGTTAGCTTTGCAGCAGTACCCGGCGGACGATTTTTGTAGGTTTGGGTTGCCTGATAGTAGCGGGCGGGCGAGGCGCGTGCCTAGATTGTTCGTTGAGGGTTATAGGGTATCAAATTGTTACGGTTCAAGAACTTCACATTACTTAATACCTAAAATATATAATAGCCTTCCCACCCAACTCTTCAAAGAAGAATATACAAAATTTAAATTTAAACATAAAATTAAACTCCATTACATAAGTAACAGACAGACAGACAAACAAACAAAATGACCCCCCCTTTATAATGGTGTGAGGTTCTTGAGCCGTGATGGTTTGGTGCTTTGTGGTTTTCCGTGGGCGGTTTGGGCGCTCGTCTCGTTTTTTTCGTTGTGGCAGTGGTCGGGTGGCCTGGGCCTGTGGGAGTCGTCTGTTGGCTGTTGTTGTGGAGCTGACGGATGCTCAACTTTGTCATAGTATAATAGTTAGATAAGTATAAATATTGTAAGTGCTGTGTATGTTATAATAAAGTAAGTTATATTTGTATAGAGAGCTTCAACTGCCAACAAACTGTTATGCAGTTTGGCAGATTTCATGTAATAGATTATAGTCATAGTTCAATGAATAAACGTTTTACATACATACATACAAAACGAGCCCAAACACGGCTAACTTAGTACAACTCGTCGAGGAGTTCCAGTAGCAGTCACCGAAGTATACCTTCAGGTCGATCCATCAAATCCGGTGGTAAGGTCTCATCATGACTAATAAAACGAGCCCAAACACGGCTCACTTAGTACAACTCGTCGAGGAGTTCCAGTAGCAGTCACCGAAGTACACCTTGAGGTCGCTCCATCAAGTCCGGAGGTAAGGTCTTATCATGACTAACAAAATGAGCCCAAACTCGGCCCACCTGGTACAACTTGTCGAGGCGTTCCAGTAGCAGTTACCGAAGTACACCTTCAAGTCGCTCCATTTTATAGCGAATAAAAATCTTACCATACCAAGTATGAAATTTGGTTTATCGAATATTTTGTGTTTTTACAGCGATCTTTTTCTAATCGACCGCTCCAAACAGGCGACACAGGTCCACCCTTGACGGCGGCCGCGGCCGGACTAAAGTTTCATTCAAAATGCTTGTGCAATATATCAAGACGATATCAATACTAAAATAACCCTTAATGCAACCGATTAAGATTCAACCAAAATAGCAAAAAATGAGAAAAAATTAGTTTCGCTTTTAATTTTTTCTGCGACTATTTATAGCATTTAGATTTAAAAAAGTGATGTTATGAAGAATTGAATATGTTTGCCTACATATAGTATTTTTAGAAATAGTAAAATATGTTAATAATAGCACAAAAAATGTACTTAAACTCAACCCGTTATCGATAATTTCGTGGAAAATGGCAACGACAGATCGATTTTACATTATAAGAAACTAAAATTTTCAATAATAAAGTAGTACTTATTTGAAGATGAAGAACCAATCTATACGAGGTAGTTATTAGTTATATTGGATTTTGTTTGGTTATGCCATACAATGTACCGAAAAACAGCTTAATTTTGCCTGATATGCGATCGCGCCCTTAAGCCATTTTTTTTCTATTCGAATGTTTTTTTGTCAAACAGGTCAAAGAAATGATAATTTAATTCCGCCCCGCGGTTTCACCCGCGTTCCCGATGTACCTTGTCTTTTCCCGTAATAAAAAGTTACCTACGTTTTATTTCAGTATATGATCTACCTGTGTGCCAAGTTTTATCAAAATCCGTTCAGCCCTTAATGGAACGAAGTTCCTTATCGCGCGTTGTGAAAGGGGGCTAGACGGAAAAAAATCGTACGAAAAATTGTCACGACACTTTTAGTGTCAGTGTCACTTTATTGTAAGCTGTGCGGCGTGCGCATGTTTCTCTGTCTCTCTCTCTCTCTCTTATAGAAAGCAAGCCAGATATTTTCATTTCTATTTATATATATACATATTATATAAATAGAAATGTTTTTTTTTTATATATACTTATATAACTCTCGACTTATATAACTTATATAACTTCGTTCCATCCGGGTGTGCCTTGACACCTCTCAAGTTTTTATTGAGTAATTCAGCAACAGACCTCACATTAATAATATTATTAGGATTTCATTAAAAATAATTTGTTTCCAGATTACCAGAAGAGCCATGTGATGAGGAGCGTGACATGCTGGACTTGGCATACGGACTCACGGACACCTCTCGGCTGGGGTGCCAGATCACCATGACTAAAGACCTTGATGGTCTGGAGATACAAGTTCCGGAGACCATCAACGATGTCAGGAGCTGATGAAGCTAACACAAGTTGTAATATAATTTCGCAGTGGAGTTGCGTGTCTGGTAGATTTAGTTTCTCCTGACCATATTTTTTTTGGGATGAAAATATACTACAGATAGTTCCATCGACGAAGATGCTGCTGATATATATATATATATATATTTATTCTTGATAAGCTTGTGTTTGACCACAATCTCACCATGGTAAATGATGTGGCCGAAGGTGGTAAGCACACAAAGCCTAGATGGGAACTGGCTCTCCAGCGGCAGCTGTCGGAACACACAGATAGGTGCTTGGCGACAGATTTTCAACTTGAGGGTGGTAGCCAGGAGAGTACTACAAAGTACCCTACCACCGTGCTATAGTTTCCTTGACCAAAAGCATTGTTCACCAAGTTCATTGTAGGATTCGAACCCACGACCTTCGGAGCGGTATCCGACGTCACTACCTATCACGCCTTATATATCGATATGAATATGCCCATAATATGTAGCACTACAACACTGGTGAAAGGATTGTACACTTGCACTGTGAGGGATCAGGAAAAAGAGTTGGGCACTACCTATATTGAGTTTAAGAATAAATATATTGTTAAAAATGTTAAACTTTTGATGCTGAAAAAAGACAATATAGTCAGTCACATGGCCAAACAGTATTTCTAAAATGTTACTTTTGCTGAGTTCCTTGCCGGTTCTTCTCAATAGGGTATTTTACTCTATATGAAAAAAAATCTAAAAATATATTATTGAGATGTCAGTTTTAATTCATAATTTTTTTTAAATTCAATCCAAAGTTTTCAGTATTTTTAATCTATTTTTTAACACAGTGAAATAGTAGCCGCCATGTTATGACGTCATCCGGCTATGTAAGCAAGCAAACTAAAACATGTCAACATTTGTTTACCAAGCCCTCTGACGTCACGACAGCTGATTTCATAGATAATACACTATATACTGCTGAGATCAACGTTTTCGTCAAATTACGCGCGAAATTTGGAAATGTAAAATTTAAATGCATTTTTATGGCACTTATCGATTGAATAAAATTTTTGTGTTTTATTTAGTGGCTTATTAGGACTATAGAATTTAATTGAGACACTTTTCAAAAATGGGTGTAATACCCTATTGTTGTCCGAACCGGTGGTAACTTTATCTCGACCTTCTTAAGGACCTAATCTGACTATAATTTGATTAATTCAATTCAATTGAAAATGGATGCTATTAATTGGCAACACTACTTCACGCTACTTGTCGTGGGTTCGATTCCCATCCAGGACATATTTTTGTATTGAGTCTGGGTGTAATAGGGATGTTGACTGACATCAAATCGGATTATTTTGATATAATGTCAAAACGATAGTTTATATGGCGGTTTGTATGTTATACTTGCTTGTGACGTCATAATAATACACCATCAAAAGATCTACTCTTTGTTGTTAAATTGCTAATTAAAAATCATAGAATGGTTGAATTTTACAAAGCGATCGCTGTTTACTAGTATTTTTATGTGTTTTATGCACTGTTTAGTGTTAGATAAATATATATCCTGGGACATTTGTTCACACTCGGCTATCTGATCCCAAACTAAGCAGAGCTTGTAATATGGAAACCAGATGACTGATATACTACATATACTACTTTTTTTGTAAATACATACTTAAATAGATAATTACACCCAGACTCAGGACAAACAGACATGTTCATGCACACAAATGTCCGTCCTGGATGGGAATCGAACCCACGACCTGCGGCGTGATAGGTAGTGTGTTAACCAACCAACCGGCCAGTGAAGATAATTTATGTGTGTATTTATAAAAGTAGCTATATCAGTGTATCTGGTTGTCCATATTACAAGCTCTGCTTAGTTTGGGATCAGATAGCCAAGTGAAGAATGTCCGGGATATAAATATCACAAGTTAACCAATAACTTGTCTAAATCTGTCAGTTATACAATATCCATTTATTTAAATAATTTGACGTGAATTCGTAATGGAGAATGTAAATAGGTATGCCAAATCGGTTGAAAGTTTGTTACAGTGAAGCTTGTATGTATACAAATACACTAGTTTTTGTTGTAGTCAAAAATACCTATTAGTTTTGATTTTACAGGCATTTAAACATACGATAAATATCGAGTCCCGCTAACAGTCACGTGATCCCATTTGACGTCCATGTGCAACACTCGCTCATAGCGGAGCGTTGCACATTGACGTCACACGAGTACGAGTCCGCATCGCACGTTTACTTCTATAAATCGGAAACTAATTGACGTAGCGAAGTAATTCTTTCACTTATATTTTTTATTTTTGACAGAGAATATGGAGAGCTAATATTCAAAATTAGGTAACATTCTTCATTATGTTGTTGTATTATGACTCCTATGTTTAGTTATTTAAAAACTAACGCCCCGCAGTTTCACCCGTATTCCCGAGGGATCTTATCTTTTCCCGGGATAAAAAAACTTGAGAGGTGTCAAGGGACACCCGGATGGAACGAAGTTATATAAGTCGAGAGAGTATATATATAAAAAAAATAAAAATGTATATATATATAGTATATATAAATAGAAATGAAAATAGCTGGCTTGCTTTCTATAAGAGAGAGATAGATAGACAGACAGAGAAACATGCGCACGCCGCACAGCTTAATAAACAAACATAGTGACATAAAAAGTGTCGTGACAATTTTTCGTAAGATTTTTTTCCGTCTAGCCCCCTTTCACAACGCGCGATAAGGACCTTCGTTCCAAAAGTATACTATGTTTTATTACATGATATGGACTACCTGCGTACCAAGTTTCATCAAAATCCGTTCAGCCATTTTTGCGTGAAAGACTATCAAACATCAAAACATAATTTCACATCTATCTATATAAATAAAAATGTATCTTCGAAATGTATGTACGCTCATAACTTTCGAATGACTGCACCAAATTGGATGATTCTTTGTTTTATGTATTCGTTATTGTTAGGACAAGGTTTGTATTAAATAAAAATTACCAAGGGAACGCGGGTGAAACCGCGGGGTACAGCTAGTTTATAATATTAGATGTGAATTCATCATTATCAGTTATCTTGTTGTATTATGACCTCTATGTCTAGTTTAAAAATGATTATCGTTTGATTTTAATAGTTAATCAATTTGTATGTATATTTAGCTAATTTAGACGAAAAGATTTATTATTGTAGTTTAGTTTTGTAAAATACGTATCAAAATGTAAGGGTGCCTTTCCACCGGAGATGCGTAGTGTAGTGCGTATATTTGGTTAGTCACCCTATGGTGGTTTGAGCAGCTCTTTTTAATTATAATAATTTATTGGTTTGTTTTTTTTTTCTGGATAAGCTTGTGTTTGACTACAATCTCGCTATGGTAAGTGATGATGTGGCCGAAGGTGGTAAGCACACAAAGCCTAGATGGGAACTGGCTCTCAAGTGCAACTGTCGGAACACACCGATAGGTGTTTGGCGACAGATTTTCAACTTGAGGGTGGTAGCCAGCCAGTCGGGTACTACAAAGTACCCTACCACCGTGCTATGGTTTCCTCACGATGTTTTCCTTCACCGAAAGCTCGAGCTCATTGTATGATTCGAACCCTCGACCTTCGCCGCGGTATCCGACGTCACTTACCACTGAGCTATCATCGCCTTAAACCATCTTACATCCATATTATACAAGTATACGAAATAACATAGTAGGTATGTATCTTCGGGAAAGATTATAATAATATGCTTTTTTATATCAACCACTTATGCCCGGTTCCTGAGGCACTTTTAACGGTGGTTTATCTATTCATTAGTGCTATTGGTTCGATAACTTGTGAAAGTGCGTTTCCGAACACCGCGATGTAAGTTAAACTGAGTTCAACTTAACTGACCAATTTGCGGCGTTTATCGGTTCCATAACTATTTGACGTTTCGATAAGAAACACGACTGACTTTGACAATGCTCACAAATAAAATCGACAAAGATGTCGTTCATAACTAAAGACTAATCATATTTTTTGAACTAAAACAGTCTTAAGCCACTTAAAAAAAATATTCTAGTAAATAAAACTAGTATTTAAGACGAATCAAAACTAATAAAATAATTTTTCGAGACAAACTCTTAAACAGAGTCATCTAGCGGCAGATAAGGAAGTAGTTATCAGTTAGATAGTTATTGAATGGCTTGTTGCGTATTCAGAAACGCAGTGACAGTTAACCGACGTTTATCTTACGTTAATTAATCAGTAGTTATTGAGAAGTTATCTGTTGACTTCAGAAACCAGGGGTTAGTGGGTGAAAAAGGATTCCAAGCAAAAGTCGGAGCATGTATATATGTAGGTGGTAATCTCCGAAACTACTGTACCGATTTTGAAAATTATTTCTCTAATACTAAGCTTCATTATCCCTGAGTACATTTAATATAGAAAACGCAGGTGAACCCGCGGGCGAAAGCTATTTTAAAAGTCATTGGCGAGCGCTGCATGCCACCATATTGACCACTAAATTAATACCTTGTCGTTTTGTTCTGTACGTAATTTTTTACTGTTTTATTTTATTTTTTATGTAAGTAAAATAATTTTATTGGAATAAACGGGATTAATATGTTTATAGTTATCGTTTTCTTTTTGCTATTTAGGCCAATTCCAAGAAACGTCCCATCCTTAGTTTTGGCACAGTAAGCATCCAGCCTTCTGGTAAATTGTGTTTTTAGGGTTCCGTACCCAAAGGGTAAAAACGGGACCCTATTACTAAGACTTCGCTGTCTGTCCGTCCGTCTGTCTGTCACCAGGCTGTATCTCAAGAACCGCGATAGCTAGACTGTTGAAATTTTCACAAATTATGTATTTCTGTTGCCGCTATAACAACAAATACTAAAAACAAAGGGGGCTCCCGTACAACAAACGTGATTTTTTGCCGTTTTTACGGAACCCTTCGTGCGCGAGTCCGACTCGCACTTGGCCAGTTTTTATTAGGTACAATATCTGCTTAGTTTGGGATCAGATGGCATAATATTCCGATTTTAATATACTTAGTCAGATGATACAAAAATATTTAAAATAAATGTAACCTTGCCGAGTTTTTTGCCGGTTCTTCTCAGTTGAAGGCTGACTTCCGAACCGGTGGTAGCTTCTGTAATTCGACCTTCATAAGTGCCCTTCTAAAGTCTAAACTGAATAAATGGTTTTGACTTTGACTTACTAGTCATAGATTTTATACTACTACTTCGTAGCACTCATCGCGATAACGCGTATATTCGGGCTATCGCGATTTATGTAGCCAGATATTCGCGAATACTTCGGCACTTCGGGCGAAGCTACAGGCACATCGCTCCGCTGTCGGTAAACATTCGCACATTAAAGGGTTTTATCGCGATGAACATCGCTTGCGCGGCCACATTCAATTTTATTTTATGCGTTTGTACATCGCGATAAATTTTACCGCGCATGGAGTGGCCGCGACGATTGGCCGTAGACCGAAGACGAAGTTTATCGCCAGAATGTTATCGCGATGAGTGCGGCCTACGCAGTACCGACTACGGAACCCACGCACGTGTTGCCTGCACGCACTTGACCGTTTCCAATTAATAATTAATTTTACCGCTGGCTTGTTTCGTTAATAACTTTCATTAATATGATTGACAATGTTGTCGCATTATTATGTAAGCACGTGTGGACATAACACATGATTCTACATAATGATTGAAACAAAAGCTTGTGTAGTATTCTTAATCATTCTCGTCTCAAGTAAGTGTTACATATTTATTTCTTATCGAATTGATATAGAAGGAAAATTGATTTCATTGTCACACGCAACATGACAGATTAAGAAAAAAAAGTAGGTACATATAAAAGTTACAAAAAAAAATACATGAAGGAAATAAACATTGAACTCGTAGGTATACAAACATTTAGAAAAAGTTAAAAAAATATCGATATCTCTGAGGTAGGTTCTCGTTTTATGTTAAACTAGCTTTCCCCCGCGGTTTCACACGTCGATCAGGTGACCCTTTTTTTCACTTCTGGATAAGTTTGTGTTTGACCGCAATCTCACCATGGTATCCAAGTGATGATGTGGCCGAAGGTGGTAAGAACACAAAGCCTAGGTAGGAAATACTTAGTGCAGCTGTCGGAACACACCGACAGGTGCTTGGCGACAGATTTTCAACTTGAGGGTGGTAGCCAGCCAGTCGAGTACTACAAAACCACCGTGCTATGGTTACCCTGGAAAGCTCATTGTAGGATTCGAACCCACGACCTTCACCGCGATATTTGACGTCACTACCACTGATCATCGCCTTACCGGTACAGTTTGTTGACACCAACTGATAAAGCCTAAAAATTGCTAGCCCAGCAGAGTTGCGTTGCATCGTCCCATATCGCGGCTTAAAAAAATTACCGCTAAATTTTGAAATATAATTTCAGTGTTGCCAGCAAAAACCAAGCAGATCCTACCGTCATCTTCACACAAAGATCCTTACCATAGTGCTATTCAATCATATATCAGAACACCGCTAGTGATGCACGAAAAGAACAAAAGACCATCGCTGTACGAAAACCACGTGTTACGAAAAGCAGTTCCTGTCTTCATATTAAAAAAATCACCATCAAAACTTAAGCGGAAAGATATGTTACGCGCTGAGAGCTTATTTGACCGTAATGGTATGATAAAAATAAAATATCAAAGGAAGAAACACTTAAATGATTACTATAATCAAATTCTTACTGAAAAAAATAGAAACGCGAGAAGATTTGATGACGGAGTACAGTTGCACTCAAAAGATAAGGTGAAGCTTAAAAGTGCTTTTAATTTCTCTGATTTGGTAGTTTAGATGGGTGTTGGTAACACTGTCACCTCAGATGACTGTGGGGTTACCAGCAACAATTATTGCGATTCAAATCGTGCTGAACTGAATCGTCTGTCAAGTGACATTGTCAGAAACAATTAAGTTTAGGTAGGGATTCACAAAATTTTAAAAGTATCGATACTGGTATCGTATCAAAAGTATCGATACTTTTTGCATATCCCTATACTTAGAGTTGGACCGCAATTAGAGTTGATGGTGACAGACTTCTTGACTTGATAATAAATAAATATCCTGGGACATTTTCAGAGTTCACAAATGGCCAACTGATCCCAAAGTAAGCACAGCTGTCAAGGACAGACATTTTTGAGTCAGTTTGTCCCGAGTCTGTGATGAATTAACTACCTATTTATTAAGTTGTGTATCTAGTATAGGAATAAGTTATCTGGTTTCCATAGCACTAACTTATTCTACCTAAGCTTCTAACCTAGCTCTGCTTACTTTGAGATCAGTGGCCGTGTGTAAAATCTGAAAATGCACCAGGTTATTTATTTATTATCAAGTCAGGAAGTCAATTGAGCCCTGTAAACCAGTAGCGGATTCAGGAATTTAGTATTTGACTTGACCCCGCTGAGGGTTTTTATCAAACTAAACACAAAATTTGACCTAGTTTTTGAGTTTATTGCGAACATACAGACACTGTGGGGGACTTTGTTTTACAATATGTAAGGATAAGGATGTAAGGATATTAGTATAGATGTAAACAAAAAATGCGAAAGCTATGTGGATTGTAACAGCTGCAGATAAATATATCTGCAGGGCTAAAGATGCAAGACTTATCAATAAGAAACTGAGATTATAATAATAAATAAAACAAAACATATTAATATATTATTTAATTTCCTAATGATATAAAATATTTATAAATCTGCCCGTACACTTTCATTCCATGCACACGATCGTAATATTTTCCATTAAAAACCGAAAATACAAAAACGAATAGCCATTGTAAAAAGAACTCTGATTTTAACACAATTTTTATTTTCCGTGATTATACAATTCACCATTTTGTTTTATTGCGACGTCAACTGGCAACCCCAATGTTAAATGTCAAAAAAAATTGACAGTGTCACGATACATAAGTCTGACGAAACAAAATCTTATTACACGAATTCATAGAGCAGATCAAAAATACTTTTTACATTACAAAAAAATAGATTTAAATTCAATTGATGCAATCGCGACTGTTGTGCATCATTTCGAAAGTCTGTCACGTGACGTTCTATGTATAAAAAAACGCCAGTAATATAAAACATAACGATCGTAACGAGACTAGCACTGTTTTTCCTAATCTGTTTTTTTTTAATCTTTAGTCATGACCATAGATACAAAGTCTTTCAGTCGCATACATTTTCTTCAGTTTTAATTTCTCTTTTTAAGTTATAAACGATTAGTGTTGCCAGCAATACAAACATAAATTTAACAAAAAAATATACAATTCGCCGACAATTTGTTTATATTTGAATAGCCTATTAAATTCATGAATTATGACAATCGAATTTGAAACCTGGAACTATGCCATTAGGTTTCATTTCAAGTGCCACAATTATTTATATTCTTGTTCCATATTACGAACCTAAGTAAATAAGTCGAACATAACATCAATTGCAAACGTGTCAACAACTCTCAAATGTCATTTTATACATAAAACCCATACCCAAATTCACTATAAAAATAAATGGGAAATCAACATTAAATAACTAGATAATAAATAAATAAGACACCCCACCATTCCATTTGAAATAACCGTACAAAAACATAATTATATTAATGTATAATTGTTTGTACAGAGACATCTGCTATAAGATAGTGTCCCACTCTTTTTCCTAATCCCTTACAGTATATAGATATACAGGATGTCCGGTAGGTAGTAGGAAAAACTTAAGGGGGGGTGGGTCACCTACCAAATATATAAAAATGACCATAATAAAAAGTTACGACGCAAAATGGACGCACTTCGTCGCCCAATTGCGGAAACCGCCCGTACGAAAGAAGACCCTAATAAAAGTTTCACTACAATCGAGATATTTAATAAACTAAAATTCAAAAATCAATTCATAAAAATCAGAAATATCGAAATATCTCGTAAATGGTGACCTTTTTGTATATGTTGGTAGGTGACCCGCCCGCCTATCTCCCCCTTAAGTTTGTAGTACTACTTACCGAACAACCTGTATATAGATAGACATATCGACAGCACTACAACACTACGAAAGGATTTACACTTGCACTGTAAGAGATTAGATCTATAAAAAATTGTGCAAAATTTTGTTGCAATAAAATTATAGTGAATGCAGTAAAACTAAAGAACAAAAGATACGAAATACTATTGTCGAAACACTAGAAATTAGTTTAGTACGATTTGCAGAAACAGCATATTATTCTCATAATCAATATGTTTGTGGAACAATTTTGATTCAAACTCTTTGCCCGTCCGTATAACAGAATCGTCAAATTCACTAATGCTATGGCCACATTATCGGGATGCGGCGAAGTTTTTTTTTACTTTTAGGATATTTAGCTAGATTTGTAGTGCTTGGAAAAGTAGTGGTGGTAAGTGATGATGTGGCCGAAGGTGGCACACAAAGCCTAGATGGGAACTGGCAGCTGCAGCTGACGGAACATCGACAGGCGACAGATTTTCAACATGAGGGTGGTAGCCAGCCAGTCGGGTACTACAAAGTACCCTACCACCGTGCTGTGGTTTCACCAACAGCTTGCTCATTTTAGGATTTTAAACCACGATCATCACCACGGTATCTGAAGTCACTACCACTGAGCTATCATCGCCTTAACACTCTTCTCATCTTCTCATCGTTTTCGCACTCAGTAGTTAGAAAGATGAGAAAACTTTTCGCGAAATCCCGATAATGTGGCCCTTTATACAAATACTGAGCGCACCGTAAACATTCAAAATATAATTTAACAATTCTAAAAATTCAAAAACAAACACCCTTATTAACATTCAACAGTTCCAAATAATAATAATATCTTACTCATTATTGCATCGAACATAACAATATCAACTTGGAATAATTTCGGCTTGATCCACAATCATTGGGAGATGTAAGAGTAAATGAAAATCTGAGAAATACTATTTACTTTTCCTACATTTATACAGGAAGAGACAAAAATTGCCTTTTTCTGCCTTTCCTTCTCCATTGACGAGAGACTATTATCAATAAAAAAAAATTATATTTAAAGGTGGTAAAATAATAATCAGCACCCAAATTGCGTAACGCTCACAAATTGTTACGGAATAATTTATAATTATATTATTTTTGTCAGAGATCTGATGGTAAGTGACTACCGTCGCCTATCGACATCTAGAAGATATCTGTATCAAATAATGGTCATTTTGACAAATGTCAAAGTGACATGAAATTGGGTAATTTTGACACACGTCAAAATGATATCATGAAGTGTCAGTGCGATCGAAGATTGTTTCAATTGGGAATGACTTTTAAATAATCTAGTGGGCGTCAAAATAACAGCTAAATTATGCAATAATATTAATAGTGGTCACAAGTGTATAGTGGTGGGGTAGAATTATCGATATATCGATATTGACGACGATCATTTATTGTCACACTATTTTTATTGTAGATTTATTTGTTTATTGACGATACTCATAAAAATTCATTTATGCTGTTACTAATCTAAACTAATATTATAAAGAGGAAAGATTTGATTTTTTGTTTTTTTTACGATTTAACTCAAAAACGACTAGTCCGATTATAAAAATTCTTTCACCATTAGAAAGGTACATTATCCCTGATGGCCATAGCCATATTTTATCCCGGGAAAAGATAAGATCCCACGGGAACGCGGGTGAAATGTAATTATAATTTGACATTGCAAGATTCTGCCTGGAGACTGATAAGTAGACATGCCTAGATGGTAAAAAACCGTCGCAGCGTAAAATTTACATTATCTGAGAGATAACCAATATTATACCCAAGAACAAGATCATCACCAATTTAGTGTCCGTCCGGACCTCGACTTCGGTAAACTTCGGCCAACTTCGGAAATGTGCCGAAGTTTTGGCCGAAGCCCAAGGTTTCCAGCAAGCTCTAAATTGTAATATATTCGCTCGTTTGTTGAAGAGCGAGCAAACAGTCGTCACTTTTGTCTTATAAGACGTTAACTAATTTAAAAAAAAAACTTTTTTAGGCTTATCAGTTTCGGTTATTGCGACAAAAAGTGACAGATAAATCATTTAACCGAACCACAGTTACCAATATTATCGACTATTATCGATAGGTCGACACGCTACCCGCATCACTATAACACACCCATATAACTAGCTCATCTGTCAGCCTGGTTGACTTCTGTTTTCTTGTGCCTGGATACATTGTGCTTCCTGTGGTTATTAGTATCTAGATGTAGGAGACACCCGACGGCGCCAAAATACCTGTAAAAGGGATTTTGAACTTTAAGCGATGATTTTAAAGATCATTCCAAACTAAGCAGAGCTTGTAATATGGAAACCAGATAACTCCTACTACATATACTGGTTTTTGTGTTCATACTTAAATACAATTATAATTTAAAAAAAAAAGCTAAACTATTTATAAAACTTGAGAGGTGTCAAGGAACACCCGGATGGAACGAAGTTATATAAGTCGAGAGAGTACATATATTATTTAAAAAAAAACATTTATTCTATATATATATATAAATAGAAATGAAAATATCTGGCTTGCTTTCTATAAGAGAGAGAGAGAGAGAGAGAGAGAGAGAAACATGCGCACGCCGCACAGCTTACAATAGCTTACTACACACAACTGTCACCGATAGTGACAATGACACTAAAAGTGTCGTAAGATTTTTTTCCGTCTAGCCCCCTTTCACAACGCGCGATAAGGAACTTCGTTCCAAAACTTATTTAAAAATAAGCTTTGGATTTAGAGTGACGTCACTTTTTTGAGTTATTCTCAGCAAGCCCTTTCATTTGATACCCATATTGTAGGAGTGTATTAAAAAATAATAGTCCGCTATCTTGGGTGTTCCGCCATGTTGGATTTAGAATGACGTCACACAGCTGACCATGCATTGACATCCAAACTAAACGTGTATACAACATTTCAGCTCAATCGGTTAAAGATATCTGCTACAAAATTGAGTTGCAAGATTCGGAAAAACATACATGCAAGTTAAATAAAATAAATAAATATCGTCGGACATTTTGTCACACACGGCTATCTGATCCCAAACTAAGCAGAGCTTGTAATATGGAAACTAGATGACTGATATACTACATATACTACTTTTTTTTATAAATACATACTTAAATAGATAATTACACCCAGACTCAGGACAAACAGACATGTTCATTCACACAAATGTATGTCCTGGATGGGAATCGAACCTACGACCTGCGATGTGATAGGTAGGTGTGTTAACCAACCACGCCCGGCCTGTCAACAAGTTAATATGTATTAATAATTATCTATTTAAGTATGTATTTACAAAAAAAAAATAGTATATGTATTATATCAGTCATCTGATTTCCATATTACAAGCTTTGCTTAGTTTGGGATCAGATAGCCGTGTGTGAACAAATGTCCGAGGATACTTATATTAAGTTTGTAAAAAAACACTATACTGACCCTTCGTGCTCCAAAAACAGCGCCTTCAAAGCTCCCCTCGACCAGTATGACATCGCGTAAGACAGGAGTTTCATGGAAAGCGGATTTACACGAAGAAAGTTGCCGCAAAACACCACCTGGGAAGTCGAAAACCATTTGTTCAGTTTAGGTGTTTATGAAGAAGCTAAGAAGAATTTCGGTAAGAGTGAGAAGAACTGGCAAGAAAACTTTTTTTTGGGCTTTATCTCTATTAAAATGTTTTGCAAATTCCAATCTACATATTATTAAAAAATACACTAAATATATACATACTAAATTAGAAAAAAAAACTAAAATACCTATAAATAAAACACAGAATTTAGATATTATTATATCTATCTATGGCGCTATGATATGGGGCTCTCCATAAAGGGCGTAAAAAGAGCTCTTCAAGGTCGGCGACACATCGGCAATCACCCTGCAAATGTCCATAGGCGGCGGTGACCACTTACCATCATGTGGACCGTCTGCATGTTTGTCAGCCAAATGACATTAAAATACTATCTATGTATACAGGATGTTCGGTAAGTAGCCGTCACCATTTTCGAGATATTTAATATCTAAAATTAAAAAAATCCATATAAAAATCAAAAATGAAAAATTCATACTTTATGGGGGTGAAACTTTGTATGGCTAAATCAATAACCGCTGAACCGATTTAGAATAAATTTGGCACAGAGATAGTTTGAGTTGTGGGGAAGGATATAGAATAGTATTTATCCTGAAATCATTCTTTAAGGTTATAAAAAGGAATATAATTGCAAATTTACGGTTTTCGGATTTATTCCTTTACTTGTGCTACATGACTGAATTTAATGATTCTACGTCATCAGAAAGTACCCTATAAATTTTGATTCCCTTGAGAGCGTCCAAATATACGTTTTTTGCGACTTAAACGTAAGCATCTTTTTTTACGCTTTTTTAAACTAAGCAGTTTGATTTTTTCACAGCTTCAAGGGAATGTATATCGTTTTAATTTCAACTCGATACTTCCACGCGTACCCGAGACAAAGGGTCTTAACAGACAGGCGGACGGACAAGAAAGTGATCCTATAATTTATCCCAAATTACTAATTCCACTTGGACGAAGTCGCGGGCCAAAGCTAGTAAGAATATATTTACCCTCTCAATGTGTTCATTAGAAGCGCACAGTCTCGCTATGGAGCCTATGTTGTTAGTTATAGTGACGAGAGTCGCTCGCGCTAGATCCGCTCGAGACACTTTGGTGCGACGATCCGCCGAACACATTTGACCGAAACTGTAAATAAAAAAAACAATGACTTTTTTAATTCTGGTTAAGCTTGTCTTTGGCCACAATCTCACCATGGTAAGTGAAAGAAAGAAATAAAATACATTTATTGACCCACGAGTCACAACACACAAGCACAAAGAGTCAAAAAAGAACTTAAAAAATACTGAAAACTAAAAAAAAAAAATCATATGCATGTTGCGCGGGGTCAAAAGGTCCCTACCTCAGCATAAAGTTGCACTGCACATACAGCAATACAACGCTGGTATTCTGATAGAGTAAGTGATGATTTGGCCGAAGGTGGTAAGCACACAAAGCCTAGATGGGAACTGGCTCTCAAGTACAGCTGTGAGTGGTTTCCAGCCAGTCGAGTACTACAAAGTATCTTACCACCGTGCTTTGGTTTCCACACGATGTTTTCCTTCACCGACAGCCCATTGTAACCCATTGAAATTCGAACCCACGACCTTCGCCGCGTTATTTAAAAAATGTAACCTTGCTCCTTCGCCGCGTTATTTAAAAAATGTAACCTTGCTGAGTTTCTTGCCGGTTCTTCTCAGTTGAAGGCCGACTTCCGAACCGGTGGTAACTTCTGTAATTCGACCTTCATAAGTGCCCTTCTAGGGCCTAAACTGATTAAATGGCTTTGACTTTGACTATCCGACGTCAGTACCACTGAGCTATCATCGTCTTTAAAATGGCTGATTATATCTGGCTGCTTGGTTCACCGGTTGTCGTGGGTTCGATTCCCATTGTGCATGAACATGTCTGTTTGTCAATGTCGATGAAAAATCCTTAATTTAACCTACCTGCTAGCTACTAAATCGCCAGGCAGACCGAATCTCGCGTAATCCCCACCGTAGATGTCCCTCACTAGTTTATCGACAGTAGTGTTGTCCCCGGAAGCCGCCAACGATATCGCCTCCTCGAAGCTGCTGCAGCCAGTGAGGAGACAGCAAAGACCGAGGAATGTTCCACCACCGAGGCTGGAAAGATCGATAAAAATAATTAAATTGAAGTATATTTAGATGTTTGTTGCTAAATAACGCAAAAACGGCTGAAAGGATTTTGATGAAACTTGGCACACAGGTCACACTTATCCTGGAATAAAACATAGGATACTTTTTATCCCGGGAAAAGATCCCTAGAGAACGCGGGTGAAACCGCGGAGCGGAAAACTAGAGTTACAGTAACAACCTTTTTCTAAATGCATTTTTACCGCAATCTCACCATGGTAAGTGATGATGTGGCCGAAGGTGGTCAGCACGTAAAGCTTAGATGGGAACTGGCTCTCAAGTGCAGCTGCCGGAACACACCAACAGGTGCTTAGCGACAGACTCAACATGAGGGTGGTAGCCAGCCAGTCGGGTACTACAAAGTACCCTACCACCATGCTATCTTATTATAGGATTCAAACCCACGACCTTTGCCGCAGTATCCCATGTCACTACCAATACCGCTATCATCGCCTAAAAAAAATTTTTTTTTTTATGTCACAAGTGACAACGAGGCAGGCGCGTCACCTGATGGTAAGTGACAACCGTCGCCTATAGACATTGGCAATACCAGGGGATGCTAATGTGTTGCACCTTATTACAATGCCTTAAAGGCGAACTGGCTCTCAAGTGCAATTGCCGGAACACACCAACAGGTGCTTGGCGACAGATTTTCAACTTGAGGGTGGTAGCCAGCCAGTCGAGTACTACAAGGTACCCTACCACCGTGCTGTGGTTTCCTCACGATGTTTTCCTTCACCGAAAGCTCAAGCTCATTGTAAGGATTCGAACCCACGACCTTCGACGCGGTATCCGACAACACTTACCACTGAGCTATCATCGCCTTAAAAATATTATATTATAATAAACATTTAAAAAAAAAAAGAAGCTGATTTGATATGTCACTCCATCTAGGGATGAACATTCAGGATTCTAACAGCTTTTAAACCTAAATCTGCCATTGTATTTTAAACTTTAACGACAAGACAATAAGGTGTATTATCACCTGGTGCCGCTGACTCGATAGTAGTCGTTGGGCGCGTTCACGACGAGCACAGATACTCCGCTGCCAACATTCACCAGAAGGAACGGGTAGGGGTTGCTGAAGTCGAACTGTTTCCTAACGTATACGCTAAGAGCCGCTTCTGAGTACGGGGGCTGGAACAAAAATGGACTTTATTACTTGATTTTAAGGTTCATATTTCATTGAGATTCAATTTACTTCAACCTGTGGGCGTTTTTTTTGCAGCTGTCGGAACACACCGATATGTGCTTGGCGATATTTTCAACTTGTGTGTGGTAGCCAGCCAGTCGGGTACTACAAAGTACCCTACCACCGTCCTATGATTTCCTCACGATGTTTTCCTTCATCAAAAGCTCAAGCTCATTGTAGGATTCGAAGCCACGTCCCACGCCGCGGTATCCGACGTCGCTACCACTATGCCATCAACCGTAACAAATTACTCCTTTAAATATCTAAGGCGTAACGTTTTTTTCTTACGTGACGATTTCGGCCAGTTCTCTACTGTATGCCGCTTAAATCATCGCTCTAAGGGTATATATACCGTATCGCTGGGATGCTGGTGGACGGGCAGCTCGTCAGGCGGCGCCCAGTAGTAGCACTCCTGCGCGTTCATCGAGTCCACGTACAGAAGACCAGCGATCAGGGCATCCAACTCGTCCATCTTCGACAGACGCATGTTCACCTCCTACAATGTAAACAAATACGTTCTAAGGACGCACTTACACTTGTAAGTTTTACTCAAAGTCAAAGTCAAAACCATTTATTCAGTTTAGGGCCCTAGAAGGGCACTTATGAAGGTCGAATTACAGAAGTTACTACCGGTTCGGAAGTCAGACAACAACTGAGAAGAACCGGCAAGAAACTCAGCAAGGTTATATTTTTTAAATATTTTTGGACCATCTGACTATATTGTTTTTTTTTTCAAATGTTTAACAATTTTATTCTTAAAGTGATAAAATAATACATAAAAAAATTATAAAGTCACTTACGTAATTAACTTACGATAAATTTTCTAATGTAAACACGCTTTGTAAGTCGCTTACAGTGATTTCGTAGTACTTCAAATGCAGCCGTAAGTTACTTACATAAAACTCACGAAAGCAACTTACTAGTGTAAGTTCGGCCTTAATATTAGTACCTGGATGCATTGCTCGTTTTTTTGGTAAAAGTATTTCTGTCAAAAGAAGGAACTTGAAAAAAAATCGGTCAATTGCGAGTCGGACTCCCGCACCGAGGGTTCCGTACAAACTTTTAGATATGTAAATAGTTCGTTCATCACGGTAATGGAGTCTCGAGGAATTTTGTTTCGATTACCTTATTTGAGGTTGGTGCCAATTAAGCTAGACCTCTAAATTGTATGAGCGCCCATATAACTCAGAGTTCTATGTTAATTGGTGTTAACTATGTATGTATGGGGATACCTTAAATTTTCAACTTTTTTATTTTTTTGAATTTTCCCATTATTTACGCTGTAGACCTCAGTATCTGGTATAAATTTCAACTTGCTAGGTCCACCCGTTCCTGAGAAAATCGGTGTTGACACACGGACGGACAGACAGACAAGAAAGTGATCTTATAAGGGTTCCTTTTTTTACCTTTTGAGGTACGGAACCCTAAAAACAATCCAGCACTATCCCCACAACAGCCTCTAGTTTAGGAAGTGGATGGGTGACCATGGTTATGACATGGGCATACCTTGATAAAGTCCTCTTCGAACTTGTAAGCGCCACCGCCGGTCGCGTAGATAGTATTGACCAGATCGGCCATGCCTTTAGAGCGAGCGAGCTGCAGGAAAGCGCCCACCTCCGAGGTCGGGAACCGGATGAAGTGGAGAGTGCCGCGCCGTCCGCGGATCGTAACATTCTCCATCTGATGGATGATATAACATATTTTTAATTTTTTTTTTATTTTGGATAAGCTTGTGTTTGACCACAATCTCACCAAGGTAAGTGATGACGTGGCCGAAGATGTTAAGCACACAAAGCCTAGATGGGTACTGGCTCTCAAGTGCAGCTGTCGGAACACACCGATAGGTGCTTGGCGACAGTTTTTCAACTTGAGTGTGGGAGCCAGCCAGTCGGGTACTACAAAGTACCCTACCACCGTGCTATGGTTTCCTCACGATGTTTTCCTTAACCGAAAGCTCAAGCACATTGTAGGATTCGAACCCATGACCTTCGTCGCGGTATCCGACGTCACTTACCACTGAGCTATCATCGCCTTACAGACTAGCTGTTTGCCGCGGTTTCACCTCGCGTTCCCGTGGGATCTTACAACATAAAATATTAACGTAGATTATACCGGTTCTATTCGCGCACAGAATAATAAAAGTATAATTTTACCAAACCTCGACGTTTCGATCAAGTTGCAGTGACCGTGGTCACGAGTAGACTGAAATGGCGGGTATAAGCGTCTTGAGGGGCGAGATTTATCTCCAACTACCCGCAATTCTGTGCGCGAATAGACCCGGTATAATCTACGAATATGAATTTAGTCGCGAAAGTTTCGAAAGTACTATAAAAGAAGAATATTAATAACTTGAAATTGGCAGAAATATCCTTAGAGACGATTGCCGGCAAAGACAAAAACATATCTTAGAAGACCATAGAACAGTACCTGCAAATGGACATCCCTTCTTCCGGTGTTCCCATAAGCGGAGTTCCTGGTGAGGTACCGCCTGATGTTCTTCAGGACCTCGGTTTCCTTGTCCAGCTCCCGGCGGTTGTTCTCGCGAGGTTCGAAGTACACCAGCTTGGTGAGAGTGCCACCTATGTCCATACCGAACCAGGGCATCGCTGGAGGGAAACAATTTCCTGTATTTTTGATGGTAAGTGACTACCGTCGCCTATAGACGTTAGAAATACCAAGGGAATTGTTAATGTGTTGTACACCTATTACAATGCCTTAAAGGCAACTGACTCTCAAGTGCAACTGCCGGAACACACCAACAGGTGCTTGGCGGTCAAGTAGGTACTACAAAGTACCCTAAACTCAAACTCAAAACTCATTTATTTAGTGTAGGCCCTGGTAAGACACTTATGAACGTTACAATTGACTCTACCACCGGTTCAACATACACTTCAACTGAGAAAACTCCGGCAAGAAACTCAGCAAGGAAATTTTTTTTAGCAGTGGATCTTTCTTCCTACCACCGTGATATGGTTTCCTTTATCGAAAGCTCAAGCTAATTGTATGATTCGAACCCACGACCTTCGCCGCGGTATCGGACGTCACTACCACTGAGCTATCATCGCCTTATTGTTGATAACTCACGGGGCGCATCGTTGTCCGGCGGAGTGGGCGGCGTGGGCGGCGAGGGCTCCGACATTTTATCGCTGTTCTCTTTACTCATCGATGACGTCATATAGGGGGAGCGTCTCGCTCTCTTCACTAGTTTGCTTCTGTAAGAGGATATTGACATAACTTAGGGCTCGTCCATTAATCACGTTAGGCTCGAAAAGGGGGTGATTTGGAAAATATCACAAGGGTGCACTAAGATATCAAGTGTATTTTTTTTTCGATAATTGGATTAAAACTGTATTTAAAGACTAGCTGTCCCCCGCGGTTTCACCCGCGTTCCCGTGGGATCTTATCTTTTCCCGGGATAAAAATATAGCCTATGACACTCATAAATAACGTGGCTTTCTATTGGTAAAAGAATTTTCAAAATCGGTTCAGCAAAACAACACTAGCAAAAGGACTTCACTGTAAGGAATTAGAAAAAAAAGTGAGTCGAGTCTTCGTGGATGGCAGACATTTTATTAAGATACCTTGTACCTACTAAAAAAAATACACGCGGTTTAGGTCAGGGGGGGAGGTTTAGTCTAAAACCTCACCACGAAGAACCAGAAGGGGAGGGGGGAGTTAAATAGTTGGTAGAAAAACCGTGATTAATGAACCCTTAAATGTGTGCATGAACATATTCACCCCGAGTCTGTATATATATATTTTTTATTAGCAGTAGTAAGTGTATCAGTTATCTGGTTTCCATAGCACGAGCTCTGCTTAGTTTGGGATCAGGGAAGTCTTCAAGCTTCTAGTGAATAGGTTACTTCTAGGTAAGCGTGCACCATCGTACACATCATCACCTAAGATCAAGTGAGATTGTGAACGCAAATCTATTTAAAAAAAAACCGACCAAGTGCGAGTCGGACTCGCGCACGAAGGGTTCCGTAAAAAAGGCAAATAATCACGTTTGTTGTATGGGAGCCCCCCTTAAATATTTATTTTATTTTGTTTTTAGTATTTGTTGTTATAGCGGCAACAGAAATACATAATTTGTGAAAATTTCAACTGTCTAGCTATAGCGGTTCTTGAGATACAGCCTGGTGACAGACAGACGGACAGACAGCGAAGTCTTAGTTATAGAGGCATTGTGAAGAATGTCCCCAGGGTATTTGTTCTGGTACTAACTTGATGATGGACCGGGGCAGGGAGGGAGGCGCGGGGCGGCGCTGGCCGCACGCCGCGAGGCACCCCTCACAGCGATGCAGGCGCATCTGTTGGTACAACAAACACATTATAAGACATTATACGTAAAACAGGTTGCGTTTTACAAGCTTTATATTAGTTTGCAATGTTTGTATGTTTTTCCGGGGTGAATGTTGCAACTCAATTTTGAAGCAGATATCGAAATGTTGTATACACGTTTAGTTTGGATGGCAATGCATGGTCAGCTGTGTGACGTCATTCTAAATCCAACATGGCGGAACACCTAAGATAGCGGACTATTATTTTTTTATGCACTCCTACAATATGGGTATCAAATGAAAGGGCTTGCTGAGAATAACTCGAAAAAAAGTGACGTCACACTAAATCCAAAGCTTGTTTTTAAAAAAGTTTTTTTTAACTTACATCTAACTTTTTACTTCTGGATATGCTCGTGTATGACCGCAATGTTGTAAAAATCGGTAATTTAAGGCGATGATAGCTACCACTGGGTAAGTGACGTCGGATACCGCGGCGAAGGTCGTGGGTTCGAATCCTACAATGGGCTTGAGCTTTCGGTGAAGGAAAACATCGTGAGGAAACCATAGCACGGTGGTAGGGTACTTTGTAGTACCCGACTGGCTGGCTACCACCCTCAAGTTGAAAATCTATCGCCAAGCACCTATCGGTGTGTTCCGACAGCTGCACTTGAGAGCCAGTTCCCATCTAGGCTTTGTGTGCTTACCACCTTCGGCCACATCATCACTCACCATAGTGAGATTGTAGTCAAACACAAGCATATCCAGAATAAAAAAAAAATCTTACATGCAACTTGCATATTTTGGACATTATCAAATGTTTAGATTTTTTTCTATAAAATATGTGGTGTTTTCCTGCTTTACGTTTAGCTTCGGTTATATGTATTAGTGTTATGTATTTAATGTGAACAATAGGGTCTAGTATAGTCCTAATACGAGTAAGCCACTAAATAAAACACAAAAATTTTATTGCCATAAATATGCATTTAAATTTTACATTTCCAAATTTCGCGCGTAATTTGACGAAAACGCTGATCTCAGCAGTATATAGTGTATTATCTATGAAATCAGCTGTCGTGACGTCAGAGGGCTTGGTAAACAAATGTTGACACGTTTTAGTTCAGCCGGATGTACGTCATCCGGCTATGTAAGATGGCGGCTACTATTTCACTGTGTTAAAAAACAGATTAAAAATACTGAAAACTTTGGATTGAATTTAAAAATCTATTTTGTAATTTTATGAACTAAAAGTAACATTTCCCGACTGCTTTTTGCCTAAGCTATCTCAATCATAAATTTTTAGTTTTTTTTTTCATATACAGTAAAATACCCTATTGTTGGTAAACCTAAATTTAAATAAAATGTCACCATGGTAAGTGATGATGTGCCCGAAGGTAAGCACACAAAGCCTAGATGGGAACTGGCTCACGAGTGCAACTGTCGAAACTTTGTTCCTGACGGGGGTCCCCCGACAGCATGTAGTCCGTCCAAGTAGTGCGTCCTAGACCTCAACGTGGCCTTTGTGTGCGTCACAATGTAATTGAATGAATGATCGTATTAATTTATTGCGTATCTACCTACAGTCTACACTCATATAATAAAGTGATGCTGTATGCACGTTTGTATTTATGAGGTAATCTCTGAAACTACTAGTGGCAGTGGGCGGGGCACATTGATATAATTATATCCTACTAATATTATAAATATGAAAGTTTGTATGTTTGTTCCTCAATCACGCAAACATGGCTGAACGGATGTCGATGAAACTTGGCACACAGTTACATCATATCCTGGAATAAAACATAGGATACTTTTAATCCCGGGAAAAGATAAGATCCCGGGTGAAACCGGGGGGCTGAAAACTAGTGTCTTTTAAGTACGACAAACTTCTCCCCTCATGTGTGTCGTACTACTTACCGGACACCCTATATTATATGGTTGTATGTATGTATATAGTATGGCTATATTAATGCATAACATTAAGATCCTCCCTGTATAGTGCTATATTAATGCATAACATTAAGATCCTCCCTGTATAATGCTATATTAATGCATAACATTAAGATCCTCCCTGTATAATGCTATATTAATGCATAACATTAAGATCCTCCCTGTATAATGCTATATTAATGCATAACATTAAGATCCTCCCTGTATAATGCTATATTAATGCATAACATTAAGATCCTCCCTGTATAATGCTATATTAATGCATAACATTAAGATCCTCCCTGTATAATGCTATATTAATGCATAACATTAAGATCCTCCCTGAATAGTGCTATATTAATGCATAACATTAAGATCCTCCCTGTATAGTGCTATATTAATGCATAACATTAAGATCCTCCCTGTATAATGCTATATTAATGCATAACATTAAGATCCTCCCTGTATAATGCTATATTAATGCATAACATTAAGATCCTCCCTGTATAATGCTATATTAATGCATAACATTAAGATCCTCCCTGTATAATTCTATATTAATGCATAACATTAAGATCCTCCCTGTATAATGCTATATTAATGCATAACATTAAGATCCTCCCTGTATAATGCTATATTAATGCATAACATTAAGATCCTCCCTTGTAATGCTATATTAATGCATAACATTAAGATCCTCCCTGTATAGTGCTATATTAATGCATAACATTAAGATCCTCCCTGTATAATGCTATATTAACTACAAAGTACGAGAAATACCAAGTCTGTTCTTTTATTAAACCCTATGCTAACTCCGAAGAACTGGTTAACACGTGCCATATGTTCGAGATGAGTGAAAATGATAGAATTGTATTATCAATCGGAGAACACGACAACAATCCCACAAAAATTATGACAGAGCTCTGTGCAGTATTGAAGACTCTTAAACAATATTTCATATTTGTCACAAGTGTAAATAAAAACAAGTATCTAAATGTAAAACTGCTTAATAATATGTTAAAAATGATCTGTAAAAACTTCCCAAATTGCAATTACATAGAGGCAGAATACAATGATAATGATGTACAATTTAAGAATGACTTGTCTAAAAAGATTAATTCCGCTATTGATCAGTTTGACTACAATAAGAAATATTTAAACTTTAATAAGCATAAATATAATCAATACATAAAATCTGGTAAATTCGAAAATGATGACAATAATTATATAGTAACATGCACTTATCCGAAAATTCCATTAAGAGGTACTATCCCTTACTATTTTAATAAAGTAACTCATAAAATCACATCTCATAATGTCACACAAGTTGCGGTTCAGCGCCCTAGGAAAGGTACTATACCTTATTATTTCCAGCCACGAAAACCAATTGATTCTACCTCAATCCCAGGTACTGATAATTATCTTTTTCGCGCTCAGTTGCAAAAATAATGATTCTAATACAGATAGGTGTCTCACAATTTTTCACCAAAATATAGCAGGGATTCTTAGTAAAAATGATGTCTTTGAATTTACTATCACAGAACTATCAAAACAATTAGGCACAATAGATATTATCTGTCTTAGCGAAACTTTTATTAAACATGGTTCTGAGTGTAATTTGAATATACCAAACTATAAATTGGCGTCAGCCTATTCTAGGAAGACTCAAAGACGAGGTGGTTCATGTATACTATTACGGCATGATTTAGAATATACTGCACTGCAAATAACAAAGCAGTTAGCTGAAGATCGTAATTTCGAATGTTGCGGCATAGAATTGCCTACCTACAATCTTATAGTTGTGTGTATATATAGGGTAACTGATTCAGATATTCATTTGTTTTTTGAAAAAATTAAAGCTTTGCTAGAAAGAATTACGCACAATAATAAAAAACATCTACTCATTTGCGGAGATTGGAACATTGACATTTTGAAAACAAATAAGCATACTAAAGTACTAAATTCCATCTTAGCGAATTATAATTTAATCACACATGTCAAATTACCAACAAGGAAAAACTCGAGTATCGATCAAATAGCTTCTAATATGAGCACACTCAATCCCGTATGTAATATTCACAATTTGGCTCTGTCTGACCACGACACCGGGCAGTCATTATCAATACATCTTACTGAAAAACAAAGCTCAAGAAAAACCTTTAAATATTGGTTTGAAATAAGACGAGACTTTAGTAAGAGCAATCATAAGAAATTTGATCAATGCTTATCTGCATTAAACTTCAACGAAGTATGTGAAGAGAATGATTGTAATAGTCAATTTGAAATTTTTCATGACTTGCTTTGTCTCTTCTTCAATCTGTGTTTTCCTAAAATTTATGTGAAAATCAATAATAAACCTATCAAAAATAAATGGATAACCAAAGGACTTAGAAATTCTTGTATAAAAAAAAGATTACTATATTATCAATATCACTATGAAGCTGTGAATAAATATAACAATAAAATAAGGTATCTAAACTATTCCAAATTGTTAAAAAAATGTATCCAAAAATCACAACAATTAAATAATAATAATTATATTAAAAACTCAACAAATAAATGTAAAGCAGCCTGGTCCATAATAAAAAATAATATTAAATTAAATAATCCTAATAATGACATTAAAGAATTAAAAGTAAATGACATAATTTTCAATAATCCCAATGACATAAGCGAACAATTCAATAATTATTTCATCAATGTAACACAATCTCAAAAATATCATGTTAACGTACTCCCAACTAATAATAATCTAATTACAAATCAAAAAAATAGTATGTTTATTTCACCTGTAACCCATAATGAAGTAATAAATATAATTAAATCATTAAATAACACTAATTCAACTGGTTATGATGGTCTCAATACAAAAATTTTGAAAAGGTATGCCTCTTATTTGGCTTTTCCTCTGTGTTATTTAATTAATAGATCATTCGAAGATGGAGTTTTTCCAACCCGATTGAAGGAGTCTATAGTCAAACCACTATTTAAAAAAGGTGACTCTACCGATATGGCTAATTACAGACCAGTTACACTCATACCCATATTGTCAAAGGTCTTTGAAAAAGCTATGAAAGCTAAAATTGATGGGTTCTTACTGAAAAATAATATACTGGTAGAAAATCAATTTGGGTTTCAAAAAAACAGTTCCACAACATTGGCTTGTTTTTCTTTGGTAAAACAGATCACAGAATCATTAGATAAAAAAATGCCAGTGCTGTCAGTTTTTTTAGATATGAGTAAGGCATTCGACTTTGTGTGCCATAAAAAACTACTTTGGAAGTTGCAACAATATGGTATAAGGGGTAACGCTTATGATTGGTTAGATAGCTATCTTAGCAATCGGAAACAGCGAACGGAAATCATAAAAATAGTCAATTCTAAGAAAAAGTCGTTTATGTCATCGTACAAAATTAATCACAATGGCGTTCCACAAGGAAGTGTTCTTGGTCCACTGCTTTTTCTACTCTACATTAACGACTTACCTAGAGCACTCAAACAAGATTGTATTATTTTTGCTGACGATACAACATTAATAATTAAATCTAAAAATCAATCTGACTTAGGGAATATAACTAGCAATGAACTAAACAGGACTAGGATGTGGTTAGATAACAATAATTTAAATATAAATGTTAAGAAGACTAAGCTTATTCAATTTCAAACGTATAATAGTAATAATGTTAATGCTAGAGTAAACTACAATTGTATTCCGTTACCACATACTCAATCTACTGTTTTCTTAGGTATAACAATAGATAAATACTTAAATTGGAAAGAGCATATCGATAAAGTTTGCATTAAATTGGATAAATTCGTTTATGCACTACGACGATTGACTCTTGTAGCTTCTAATGAAACGGCATTATCTGCTTATCACGGATATGTATCATCTGTTTTACGGTACGGCTTAATAATATGGGGAAATTCGGTTGACATAAATCGTGCATTTCTGACACAAAAAAAATGCATAAGAGCTATATGCAGAGCAGGATACTTGGATCACTGCAAACCATTGTTTAAAAGTTTAAAAATTCTTCCACTGCCATGCCTCTACATTATGAAAATATGTCTGTTTGTAAAAAAATATCCACATCTCTTTCCACTTCATGATGTGGTGATGGTCAAAAAAAGCAACAGTAGAGATCCATATAAGCTTTATGTACCCCAACAAAGACTACAGTTATACAGTAAAAATGTTTATTGTATAGCAATTAAAATTTATAATAAATTACCCATAGCATTAAGGAAATTGACATTATATAAATTTAAATCAGAGTTATTTAATTGGTTATTAGACATGTGTTTCTATTCTCTTCAAGAATTTATTGACCATAAAATGTGAATATGATTATAATTTGATAAGATACAATTTGATTTAGGCATAAGACTGTTATTTAATTTAAGCTGAATTTTATCATTTGTAATTTAATTAATTAATAATTAACATAAATAATTTCTACACCATCAATAATGGTAGAATACGTCGTCGGCCGCTTTATTACTTTATCAACAAAATATGTACCGTATTCTTTGAAATAAATTATTATTATTATTAATGCATAACATTAAGATCCTCCCTGTATAATGCTATATTAATGCATAACATAAACATACTAGTTTTATTTACAACAAATGTACAAAATATACATGCAAATTTACAATTACAATACATAAAAAACTTCTTCGAGGCTGCCGCTGCTGCCGATCGGCAAGGTTCCCAGAAGGCTGGCAGCGTTTCCTCTTTGGATGGCCAAGCTGATGCGTTGGCGGAAAAAGCTCCCCGCCCGCCGGTCACCCGAGGCCTCGATTAATTTTTTACATAAAATATTTGCGAAACGACGAGCTTCAGACCCCCACGGACCCATGGTCTCAACCGCAAAAGGCATAAATTGATAATTTGGACCAATACAGGCGTACTTTTTGAATTTTGAATTTTCCGCACCTTTCGCAGCCGCTCCCGCGGCTTTACAAGTCACCGGTAAGTGAGATGGCGCTAGTGTATCGACACAAGTGGCATCCCACACCAACGGCTTGCCGACACTCCACGGGATCAAAGTCATACCATCCGGCCTCTTGCCGTCGCCACGCATAACATTAAGATCCTCCCTGTATAATGCTATATTAATGCATAACATTAAGATCCTCCCTGTATAGTGCTATATTAATGCATAACATTAAGATCCTCCCTGTATAATGCTATATTAATGCATAACATTAAGATCCTCCCTGTATAATGCTATATTAATGCATAACATTAAGATCCTCCCTGTATAATGCTATATTAATGCATAACATTAAGATCCTCCCTGTATAATGCTATATTAATGCATAACATTAAGATCCTCCCTGTATAGTGCTATATTAATGCATAACATTAAGATCCTCCCTGTATAATGCTATATTAATGCATAACATTAAGATCCTCCCTGTATAATGCTATATTAATGCATAACATTAAGATCCTCCCTGTATAGTGCTATATTAATGCATAACATTAAGATCCTCCCTGTATAATGCTATATTAATGCATAACATTAAGATCCTCCCTGTATAATGCTATATTAATGCATAACATTAAGATCCTCCCTGTATAATGCTATATTAATGCATAACATTAAGATCCTCCCTGTATAATGCTATATTAATGCATAACATTAAGATCCTCCCTGTATAATGCTATATTAATGCATAACATTAAGATCCTCCCTGTATAATGCTATATTAATGCATAACATTAAGATCCTCCCTGTATAATGCTATATTAATGCATAACATTAAGATCCTCCCTGTATAATGCTATATTAATGCATAACATTAAGATCCTCCCTGTATAATGCTATATTAATGCATAACATTAAGATCCTCCCTGTTTAATGCTATATTAATGCATAACATTAAGATCCACCCTGTATAATGCTATATTAATGCATAACATTAAGATCCTACGAAGATGCTGTCGTAGATAGAAAGCAAATAATTCCGAAGGCTGTGTCATCACAGTACTAGTCTTAGTATCATTACTAAGACTAGTCGCCTAGTCGGTCAACGCAAATATTTGCCAGAAATATTTATATAAGCTATTCACGTACTGAATCGAATGCTAAAGTGATGCAATTAAGGTCTAGAATACCTTGCCTATTAATGTATAATGTTTCGAAAAGGCCGTGACTGTTTTGCGATCACACGTCGAGTTGAGCAACTTCCGCGACATTTTGGAAACAAAAAGCAATAGGCTGCCTTCCCACTGGAGCGGACATGTACGGAGCTAGGAAAATATAAAACCTCTAATTGGCTTGTGTTTTAACCAGTTTTATTTGGAAAACGGTATTAATGTAGTTCTTTTAGACTCTAAATTGTTTAAAGTCCGGAAACATGGCCTTGAGATAAACTAATGTTATTATCTTCCGTTAGTTTGTTTACTTGATAACTGATTCAAAATATCGATAACTAATTATTTATTAGTTTTTAACAACACTTATCCGCATGTATTCGACACAAGAATTCCATCCGCTTTTCCCGCGAAAGGATTTTTAAAAAAGATTAAGTATTTTTTTAGTTTATCCATCACAAAGAAACATTCGAAATCAAATCAAATCTTTACTAATTATTATCAATCAAATAGACATTATTTTTAATGTGAATGTTTGTTGCTCAATCACGCAAAAACTACTGAACGGATTTTGATGAAACTTGGAGCACAAGTAGATCATATCCTGGAATACAACCTAGGATACTTTTTATTCCGGGAAAAGATAAGATACCTCGGGAACGCGGGTAAAACCGCGGTGCTAGTATGTATTTAGAAGAACTTGGTATATAACTTTGGAAGATTTGAGAGTTCCATTATTTCTGACCGATATATTGTGTTATAATATTGCAATACAAAATGACATACATTTCACATGAAGGCGAGGCCTGTAACATATTGATAAAAATACAACATTGACACAGTAAATATTGATCAAAATGCAGTAAACCAACTCCACATAAAAGTGTTGATATTGTGATCCGATTCAAGTATTCATAGATAATACATAGCGATATCCATTTCGGTTATTGATTTGAAGTAAATAAATAATTAAGTATCACAAATTACGTTCTATAAATAATATATTTATTTGTATAAATTTGGGTTACATAAAGATGTTAAAATACAAGTACATCAGGAACATTCCAAATTTTGCCCTTCCGAGCTTACAAAATTATGATAGAGTCAAATGACAGTTGACGACAAGAGAACATTTAACACAGTCAAGTAACATAGACAACACACATATTAAATCATAAATAATCAACATCATACATTAAGGCTTATAATTAAAATACTCTTGAATGCTATAAAAACATTTGTCACTAAACCAGTTACCACCAATAAAATTAAATCATTTTTTATAACAATCGGTGTATTTACATAATAATTAGTTTATCAGTTGTTTACAATGTTCAAGTGTATCAGTTACCGGAGGTAGGTAATATGGCGGAGCGAGGTATCAGAATCCTTTGAAAAAGCTAGTTCTTCCGCCAGGCTAGGTCATCGTGCCTGGGGACCGCGGTCTGGGGACTTGTATACAAGATGTCCGGTAAGATGTTTTAAGGCGATGATAGCTCAGTGGTAAGTGACGTCGATTACCGCGACGAAGGTCGTGGGTTCGAATCCTACAATGAGCTTGAGCTTTCGGTGAAGGAAAACATCGTGAGGAAACCATAGCACGGTGGTAGGGTACTTTGTACCCGACTGGCTGGCTACCACCCTCAAGTTGAAAACCTGTCGCCAAGCACCTATCGGTGTGTTCCGACAGCTGCACTTGAGAGCCAGTTCCCATCTAGGCTTTGTGTGCTTACCACCTTCGTCCACATCATCACTTACCATGGTGAGATTGTGGTCAAACACAAGCTTATCCAGAATAAAAAAAAAAAAAAGTAGTACGAAAAAGTGGGCGGAAATAGTGACACTTTTAGATATTGAGGTCCTTTTTGTAAACGGTGAACGACCGTAATCATGAGGAAATGATTACTAACTCGTTCACCAACTAGATGGGCTGATAAAGTAAACTCGTCACCTTTTTACGTCGAAAGGAACACGATGGACAGAAAATGATGGAAGTAGATTACAAGGAAAATATGTAGTTAAACTACTGTTCAATTCAATATATTTACTGTGTCATCACCACCAGATAAATCGTTCGGAATGTTTACACCTGCTAATATCTTATCAATTGAAAGAAAGTAGGTTCAAACTTCAGTACACATTAGCAACAAATCTTTAAATATAAAAATGAAAATGAAAAATGAATTTATTTCAGCAAAATACACACCAAACAAAAGATTAGGCATAACATTTACAGATTACACAGAAAAATAAAATATGCATAATGCTGGAGGTTTTTTCTAGCAAAATGTGCTAATTACTTTCACACTAGGCAAAGCCTGTAACGCCAAAGCCAATGGGAAACTTGCCCTGATAGAAGAAACCTCGGGTATAAAAAATCCTTACAAAAAATACAACATTGACACAGTAAATATACATCAAAATGGAATGAAATTCCACTCGCTGATTAATCACGAAATCAGAAAGTACAAATGCTACAAAATTGAAAATGGCAACCATAAAACTACCCTTTGAATCACACACAAACGCACGTCTCGCTTTGCAACTCTGGTGGGAAGCCACCCTAAAAGAGTGTACTTTATATATATAGATAAATCTCAACTCAAATGTGTTGAGAACAAAGTGGTCACTCATAAAAAGTCTTCCGATATTTCAGATTTTTATGCACTGACTAACTGTCCCCCGCGGTTCTACCCGCGTTCCCGTGCTATTTATCTTTTCCCGGGATAAAAATATAGCCTATGTTCATCAGGGATAATGTAGCTATCTAATGGTGAAAAATTTTTTAAATCGGTCCAGTAGTTTTTAAGTTTATTCGTTACATACAAAAATACAAATCTTTCCTATTAATATTAGTCTAGGCTTTGTGTGCTTACCACCTTCGGCGACATCATCACTTACCATGGTGAGATTGTGGTCAAACACAAGCTTATCCAGAATAAAATTAAAAAAAAGTGTAGATAACGCATTAAATTTCGGAATTAAATTCTATCGAGGCAATATAATGCAATCGTGTTTTCACGTCTGCCAGAACATTAATCAAATAGTCAATAAGCATATTATCCAATTTTTTTTTTATTAATTATGCCATAGTGAAATAAAACTATTTCAAAAAGCTCCATTTTTTTTTTGGTATCGCCTTAAACGACTCTGCTCCAACACCGCCCAAAATATACTAAAAGTCTACTACCGAGCAGTCTGATGGCGGTAAACTTTTTGACAGCGAGCTGTCTGCTAATTTATGTTGCCAATATAAACTATATCTAAAGATCACGACCCGAATATTTTATTTATCGGATGGGAGCGGAGTCGTGTAAGTGAGCTACGACCTTTATGCTTATAAGTTTTTACCACAAACAACTATATAAAATATAGATAATAGATAAAAAAAACGGCATAATCAGGGAATTTACGTTAATCTCCAACAATAAAATACCTACATGATTATTTAAATTACACTTTTTTTTTCAGAAACGTGCGCAGGTGTTTACACGCCATTAAGATATCGCATGATTAAATGCGTATGAAAGGTTTCTGTCAATGTCTCCTTACGTGCTCAAGGAGATAAGTTTTTTTATACCACAAGTGACAACAAGGGCAAACAGGTCACCTGAAACGTTGAAATGTCGACAGCAACCGACAGCAAACGACAGTAGCTGTTGACGCGTCGGCAGCTGCTGTCGGCTACATGCTGCTCGTGTGTACGAGCTCTTAGTGAATACTGTGGCCTATAGACATAAGCTATACCAGCGGGATTGCCAATCTGAAGTGTGACCAAGGCGATGATAGCTCAGTGGTAGTGACGTCGGATACCGCGGCGAAGGTCGTGGGTTAGAATCCTACATTGGGCTTGAGGAAAAGGAAAAAGTCGTGAGGAAACCACAGCATGGTGGTAGGTACTTTGTAGTACCCGACTGACTGACCACCACCCTCAAATTGATAATTTGTCGTCAAGTACTTATCGGTGTGTTCCGACAGCTGCACTTGAGAGCCAGTTCCCAACTAGGCTTTGTGTGCTTACCACCTTCGGCCAAATCATTACTTACCATGGTGAGATTGTGGTCAAACACAAGCTTATCCAGAAGTAAAAATGTGTTGTACACCTTATTACAATGCCTTACCCAGCTCTCAAGTGCAACTGCCGGAACACACCAACAGGTGATAGGCGACAGATTTTCAGCTAGAAGGTAGTCAGTCAGTTGAGTTCTACAACCCTACTACCGTGCTGTGGTTTCCTCACGATGTTTTCCTTCACCGAAAGCTAGAATTCGAACCCAAGAACTTCACCGTGGTATTCCGACGAGATTATGGAGTTTGACTCTATGTAGGTATTATTTATTGTTAGGATTAGTAATTCCCACAGTTTGATATATACACTCAAGAATTATGTATACTATCTGGGACAATCTCTATTTCTTTCATTCAGGGTAAGGTAAGGAGGTTTAGAAAGAGAGATTGTCCCAACGTAGTTGTTATCTTTCTCTTTTTCGCAATTGATAGGTATTTGCTTCAAGTAGGTATTAAGTTACCTATCCATTTATAATACATAATTCTTGGACGAAACTGACAGGTTTTTTTTATACTTTAAATTAGACATTGTTGCATCTCGATTCGGCCTATAAAATGTTACTTTACCGTTCGATCGACGACAGGGGAATAACAACAGACAAATAAATTAACATTACAATGAACGTATTATGTATAAAAACGAGGTTGGGTCATAGTCTATCAGGAGCCGGTATGTTGGACTTTACTTGCCACTGATTTTCTTATTAACTTTACCCCGTGGTTTCACCCACGTTATTTAAATGGGATTTTTTTTGAAAATATAGATAAAACTGTTGTTACTTCAGCTTAACAGTAAACATTGAATGTAATGAGCTCCCTGTAGAGGTTATCCCTAGAGACTACAGCATGGGGTTCTTCAAAAGAGGAGTAAGAAGGTTTATGCAAGGTCGGTAGCGCGCTCGTGACGCCTCTTGTTGTTGCAAGCGTCTATAGGCTACGGTAAACGCTTACCATCAGGTGGGCCGTAAGCTTGTTTGCCTTGCCACCTAGAGGTATAAAACAAAAAAAAAAACTAAACCAATTTAGCCATCGTAACATTAGAAAATATAGGGGAAAATATAGATATTATGAATAGAGGGACAGACCTTTCGCTGACGAGCGTGATTCGCGCTATTGTCAGAAGCGAGAGGTCCTGGGACGCACTCCACAAAAGGAGGTGGCGGAACGCAACAGGGAGGACACTACCACCCTGTATATCCGCCACAGGAGAACAGGGTGTCGGAGGGCGACTTTCGCGAGCCACGCCCTCTTTCACTAGAGCCCTCTCTCACAACGGGCTCGGGTAGTCTAGTGCGTGTTTCCACTACCCAAGGCGAGACGGTGAGGATACGAGCTCCGATCCTCCCGTCGTAGCAGTAGAGGCCTACCGGGCCGTCGCTGCTGGGTACGTGGACGAATGCCTCGGCGCCGCCGTATACCCAGCACCAGCAGCGACAGGTAGAAACACCGTGGGGTTTTAGTCAGTAGGAGTCTGACATAACCCGGCCAGCTGCCCCCCTCGAGCAGCGGGGTATCCATGAGGATTTCTCCACGTAAAAACGGCCTTTTTTGGTTTTAAAATTGATGGTAATTTTTAAAGAAAATAGAGAAATTCACAAAGAACTAAGCAAATTGCAAATGTGTTATGCTAAGTATAATGAACAATTTTGAAACTTTTCTAATACCTGTCAAATACCCTATTGCGGAGATTAGACGGAACAAACAGACAGCCTTTTGTTATAAGTGCCTACCTAATTTCGTATGCATTTAGTAAAAATCTAATTAACTTTTTTGCATAAATAAATTTAAGTGTGGTATTTAATTGTGGTGTGAAAAGGAATTAAAGCATACCGTATATAGGTCAAAATACAATACAACGGAAAATAACAATTTGACTGTCCGATCGGCATGGTTGGTAAAAACGACTTATCACACCACAGTTCGTGGATTTTCCCACCCACCACATCCACCAGAGAAACGCGGGTGAAACCGCAGAGAACAGAGTATGATATAAACACGAATATTTGCCTTCGGTTATCTCATTTCTTTTGACCTACATGCAATGCATATGTACTTTTTTTTATGTCAAAAGGCTATAGATATTAGCATTACCAGGGGACATGCAATGTAACTCAAAATCAAAATACGTTTATTAAGTTTAAACCCTGATAAAACACTTATAAACGTTAAAATTGACTCTACCACCTGTTCGAAGAACACTTGTTATCGATCTTTTACAACTGACTCTCAAGTGCAACACACCAACAGCTTAGCGACAGAATGCCAACATGAGGGTGTTAGCCAGTCGGGTACTACAAAGTACCCTATCACCGAGGATAGGGTAATTATGCGTATGTATATAGAAGTACGACAGACATTCAACTTATGGTGGCAGTCAGCCAAACGAGTACTACAAAATACCTTAGCAACCATTTATGGCTGAATGGGAGATGCTCCCATGCCAACCATAAAAACATGTTTAAAAAAATATGTAACAACTAGAAGGAAAATTTAAATGAAATTAATAATCACCTGATGTATCGTAATAACTCCCGTTTGTTCCTGCATTCTTATTAATTATAAAAAAAACACGTAATCTTCACTAATATCACAGCTTGAATAAATAAATAAATTAGAAAAAAATATATCACAGCATTATCACTCAATCATCTTCTATGTCCAATTCCCACAAATTAGCCAGGCCGCTTAAAAGGCTACGCAATACAGAATCAACAATTTTATTTAAAAATATAAAGTAGTAGAATAATATCCACCAGAATTCGATGACGATACGGAAGTCCGCGGTAAGCATCGATGTGGACGTCCGCACGGCGCCGCGGTCGCGCTACGAGTGACGTTGTTGACATTCGAAATTCAATTTGACCTGCGTGTGCGCACTGATAAGGCGCAGTCCGATTACGTGCTAAGTTACTGATAATGTTCACGAGTATAATTTATTCCTTTACGAATACAATAAAGAGATATAGATATTTAAATTTCATATAAATATGAAACATTTGAACCACTTTTATTTTAGTACATTCAATGCAATTTGTAAGCAAGCAAATGTACTGAAAATGTACATATGTTCAAACTTATAGTTCAAATAAGACTCGCGTGCTAGAATAATCAAACTGGTAGACATAATAACAAGATAATTGATGTAGTGCAGTAGGGATTGTCATTTTTTTTATACCACAAGTGACAACGAAGCTGACGGGTCACCTGGTGGTAAGTGACCATCGCATATAGACATTAGCAAAACCAAGGGGATTGCCAATGTGTTGTACATCTTATTACCAATGCCTTAAAGGCAACTGGCTCTCAAGTGCAACTGCCAGAACACACCAACAGGTGCTTAGCGACAAATTTTTAACTAAAGGGTGGTAGCCAGCCAGTCGAGTACTAATTCTCCTCTAAGCCTGTGCCCTTTACCCCCTGTAGGCCTCTAGTGCCCAAAAGGGGGCGTTATTGTCGACTTTGAGAAACACTGGTCTAAATGGACATAACATCTCCACCTACTCGCGAATGCTACGCTACGACAATCAAATAAAAACAGATTAATTAGTATCGATTTGCGTTTCGCTGTTGTTTGGATTTGCGTCTTAGTATCATAATAACTATACTAGCACCCGCCCTGCGGGTTCGCTCGCGGTTTCACGATGAAAATTAATCTTATAGGGGAGGGGATTCGGAAAAAATCACGAAGGGCGACGGGACTTCCCCCGGTGCAGTGCTCCGCTCTATCACTAGTCGTCTCTACTCACACCTTTCATATGCATATCATTCTTCACGCAGTCCATCCATACCTTCTTCGGCCTTCCTCTACCTCTGTATCCATCCACACTCATGCTCAATACTCTACCAAATACCAATCTATTTCTTTTCATCTTTTCAGTCAACGGTACTACTAAAAACTCCAAGTGAAATATACCTTATAGAATAGAATATAATTTTATTTGTGAACTGTAGGTTACATAAAAGATCTTACAAAATAAATAATTCCTCTACGTCCCGCCACATGGGCATACAAATTTTTACAATTTATGTCATCTAAATTAAATTACTTATACTTACTAAATTAGATTTGATGTCAAAAAAAATAATAATTAACAATACAACATTTACCAACAAACAAACTAGACGAACATGCCAATAGTCTATCTCAATTTCCATTATCATTGAGAAAATCCCTTACTGTGTAATAACATTTAACGATAAGCAAGTTATTTAAGGTTCTTTTGAATATGTTTAATTTGTTTATAACACGAATATGTTTCGGAAGTGAATTATAAAAAACTTGAGAGGTGTCAAGGGACACCCGGATGGAACGAAGTTATATAAGTTATAAAAGTCGAGAGAGTATATATATAAATAAAAAAACATTTTTATTTATATATATATATATACATAAATAAAATATCTGGCTTGCTTTCTATAAGAGAGAGAGAGAGAGAGAGAGAGAGGGGAACAGAGAAACATGCGCACGCCGCCGCACAGCTTATAATAGCACACCGACACAAAAGTGTCGGTGAGATTTTTTCCGTCTAGCCCCCTTTCACAACGCGCGATAAGGAACTTCGTAATAGGGGCCATACAGAATACGCTATCATGAAGAAGTTAAGTTTTTGAAGGGAAGTATCGCAACTGATTTTCACGACGTCCGGTTACCTTACATTTCCAAACATTTCGATAGATAAGCCGTTAAAACGTAAAGACACTTAAATTCGCATTAAAAAAACTACACGTAAATAAAAGCTAATGTAGTTCAAGCTGCGCAAGCGCACGACATATTGTTCGTTATTTGTGTCAATGTTGACCGGAATCGAGAATATTACTTATAGTATTTATCTAAATATTACTATCGTTATTAATAATAAATTTTAAAGAAAACGGCTGAACGGATTTTGATGACACTCAGCACACAAATAGGTTATATCCTGGAATACGAGACTAGTGTAACAACTGATACCTAAACTAGGATATTTTATATCCTGTATGATAGGCACCAGCGCCCACCCTCGGCTTTTTATGTTATTAAGCTAAGTTAACAAGATTACCAATTCTTAATAAAATTTATGATTATAATTATAAAAGCAAAGAATTGTGTGTGTGTGTGTGTGTGTGTGTGTGTGTGTGTGTGTGTGTGTGTGTGTGTGTGTGTGTGTGTGCGTGTGTGTGTTTCTGTACGTACTGTAATAAGGTTTTCATTTGCGTTATATGACAGGGAAAGAAGCCATGACATCAGAGATTGTTTGCGAGATCGTTTACTGATATTTGATATGTTTTCTCTTTATAATATTGAAGAAATTATCTAACTGATAGTCAGAACCTAATCAAAATCCGTTAAGTAGCTTTAGAGATTACCGCGACATACACACAGACAGACAGACGCGGCGGGAACTTGTTTTATAACATGTAAGGATATAAACAATGTAAATATTTATACAAAGGCGTTGGTCAATGAACAATTTAATCGAGTCTACAGCTCTAGTGGAAGCTGACCTTTATCTCTCACCCAGCGTGCAGCGGTCATAGTCAATGTCACATACACAGATTAAATTATACAGCTATGGCATTAGATTTTTATTACATTTTCTGGGTTGTCACCAACTTTTTGGGATGGTTACCCTTACCCATACATAGTCACATCAAATCTCATCTTAGTATAATATTATAAAGCTGAAGAGTTCCTGAGATTAGCGTGTTCAAACAAACAAACTCTTCAGCTTTATCTATCTATCCTACTTCCTACTAATATTATAAATGCGAAAGTATGTTTGGATGTGAAGATGTTTGTAACTCATTCACGAAAAAACTACTGGATGGATTTTAATGAAACTTGGCACACAGGTAGTGGTAGGGGAGGCAATGATGCTAAATTTGTAGTTACTCGAGCGTCTTTGGGACCTACTGGAATTTGAAGATTAGGTGGAATAAAGAAAAAAAGGTTATGTGATATTTTCCCCTTCAGCGGTGGGGGAAGCGTCTACAGGGTTTCAAAAATGTAAAAAAAAACAGTCACCAAGAAATACTCGAGCGCGTCAGATATTAATAGGGTAGTCGCGCCACGTCTGTCTGATAACGGAAATATAATAATCTGCCGTTTTGCGTGGTGGGGGTGGCCGTACGAAGGGGTCGAAAATATTTAAAAAAAAAATTTACTCGAGCGCGTCAGACATTGTTAAGGGATGTTAAGTGAACCCTCCAGTAGCTCCTATTTTAAAGACTGACGATTTGGACGCGACCATCAGTCAGGGCCGATTTTTGAAAATGCAAAAAAAAATCGTGACCTTGATTTACTCGAGCGCGTCAGATTTTTATACAGGCGGTTCTTCTTGATGGCCTTGTTGTACTGACCCATAATCTGACAATTATGTTGAGGGATTTCCTTAATCTGACGGTTTGAAAAAAAAAATATATAAAAAATATCGAAATCTCGAAAATGGTTCAAGATATCGAAAAAATGTTTGTACAAAAGTTGTAGAGAATTTAATTTTCTACAATATTTATTATGAATACATATACCAAAAACCCATAGGAAACCAGATATTTGCAATAAATCATTTTTTGCCTTTGACCTTGAAAAATCAGTAGTCGCGGGCACCCTATGATAAGTAGCTTTTGAGTTAAGTTTTAGGGTATCAAAATAAAGGTCTATACAAGTTAATAGGTGACTATCTCTCATTCTGAGGTGAAACTCATAATATTCCTGGACTATACACTTAATAATGATTTTAGCTACTTCGGCTTGTGCAAATCGGCAGATTAAGATATTTTCGTGAATCGTGACTAATTTCCTTCAAAATAAAAAAAAAACTAATCGCGCTCGAGAAAATCCAGGTGACGTTTTTTTTTTGCAACTTTGCGAGTCTCCAATTTTCTTTCGTCACGCCCAATTTGTCAGATTATTGAAATGTACACTATTTTGCATGTAACTAACTTACCTTACCTTAATCTGACGCGCTCGAGTATTTCAAACCATCGATTTTTTTTTACTAATCTGACGGGCTACCCTAGGCGTTCGACACTACATAGAGGGCTCAGATTTGGTGAGAGTACTTCACAAGGTGCAAGGTTGCCCCCTTATGTTAATCTGCCGCGCTCGAGTAAATCCCGAAATCCCCTATTCGCCTCCCCTAAAATAGATCATATACTGGAAAAACATATACGATACTTTTTATTCCGGGAAAATATAAGATCTCTCAGGTACGCGGGTGAAAACGCGGGGCGGAAAGCTAGTACTTATATAAATTTCTCGTGTCACAGTGTAGTCGATCTCCTCCGAAAGGCCTTGACCGATTTTTATGATTCGGTAGGTCTGAGAATAGGTCATCATACCGCTAGATCCCACGGGGACGCGGATCCCACATAAATGTCTATATGACTTCGAATTTGTCTCTTTAGCAAGAATTTAGTTAATATTTCTGCCTTATCAGTTACGCAATGACCTACCCCGATCAATTATGTGTGATGGTTAACACGTGCATATTTGACCCCTGATCCACGTCACGCGTCACGCGTCACGCCCGCGCCGAACACGTGTACGGGAAGCGAATTTACAAAGGCTATTAGAGTGAAAGTGCAAACTGAACTGGCTTAGCTTTTGTTTGACAAAAACTTGACGAAACCCTAATCTATTCTAATACCTACATAGTACAGAAATTGACCGAAATCGCGTAGACTTTGTAAGATAAATCATTCTAACATTGCACCAACAAATGCTATTACATTTGATACCGATATTAAACGATCGTTAGCTTCAATAATACGTGGATAGTTACGTGGAAATTATTTTAAGGATAGTATTTAAACGATCGAATATATCGCTCCTTGAATACATAAGGGCCACAAATCAAAATTCATAAATTTTACAGGAGGGCCAAAACAAATTTTGATAAGTGTTTTTTTGAAATATTTAATATGTTATCTATTATTATAAGTATGTTATATATATCATTAGATGCGTATTTCTAAATGCTATCTACATACAATATGGACATTAACACAGCTGTTACCCATTATGAAAAAATGGCACAAAAGTCCCTTTTGCATTCAAAATTTCAATCAATATCATTAGACTTAAGTCAAAAAATAAAAACAATTTTACAAAAATATATGGTTTATTAAAAGGTTTCTTAATAAAATTTATCAAACGGTAATAAAACTGTTTACTTGTACAATAATAAATGGACGAACACCAGTAAAACAATGTTTTACAAGATCTAAAGTACAAAATCGGTTTTTTTTATTAATATAATTGAGAAGTTCTTGGTGAATGACTATTATTTTGTCAAATTAAACATCCTCGTTAAAACTTTATTAATTAAATTATAGAATTCTAGGACAGCAAGACATAAAATTACAATAATTATATCAAAAATATTACATAATAACAGTATTAATTAATAAATACTCTTAAAAAATCAATAGTCGACACTAAATTCTATCATGTTTAACTTCGATTAAATAATAATATGAGATCAAATATAATGGTACAGAGGGTAAGTAGAACAAAATATTACAGCGTATTACACAGTAACAATAAACAGTCTTATAAAATCACATAGTTTCAAACAGTTTAACTTAAGGGACTTTTTAACTAACTCATTTGGAATACTTATATACAAAGAAATTTAAATATAGATACTAAGTTTAAAGTCTTTGCTTATATAGAAACATAGTTTTTTATTTATTATAGAATATTTATATGAAATGAAATTGTTTATATATTCGTCCGAATAGGCCTTCACGTGCACTTATGAATAGTCAGACTAATGCTCGGTTCGGAAGGTTGCTTTTGCTGAGAAGAGCCAACTGAAAAACAACTTACACCTAATACATTCAATAATTATTTATCTAGTCTCACTGACAATATTTGCATGTTATGGTGGCAAAAATAGTAATCTATAGAATTTAATTATGACTGACTTAATAAACAACAAACTTAAGCAGTATATAATTATTGTTTACTTATATTTGGTGAACGTTTTTATGAAAATTTATTAAATAAAAATATTCTTCTCAATCAGTTTTAGTATAGACTGCTTTTTCGAATCAGCTATTTTAAGTTTACAAACAAAGTACAGCTTTTTTGGCACTACAGAACTAGCAGCCCTCTTTTTTGACACCGTGACTACCGAGGTGAACTCGAAGTTAAATGAATGAAATACAAATTTGTTGGATAACTAAAAAAGTTTTGACAGTATATCTACCTCGGAATCAGAAGCTCGTTCATTGTTGGGTTGAAAATTGGGATCTTTGACGCTGCCATCTGATGAAAAATCGGCATCTGATAAACTACTGGAGCTAGAACAACTGGTGTCAGAGTCACTGGAACTGCTACTTGAGTCGCACACTTGAACATAGGAATTAAAGTCAAATAGGATTATTTTGATTGAAAAAAGTGTAAAGGAAATTTAAATTATTTTCATGCAAAATGGCCATATTTCTGAGAGTATTATTCTAGAACGGTAAAAATAATAATTTATTCCATGCAAAACGGTCGCATTTCAAATAGGCTAATATTGTATTACAAAATATGATTACACATACCTAATATTTGAAAGCAAAACGGTCGATTTCCAAAATATGGCACTCTTGTAATATAAAATTTGATTATAACTACTTGAAGTTAGAATGCAAAACAAGACGTTTTTAGATTGTGGCACTTTTGTATAAAAAATATAATCAAACTTACCTGAAGTTTTGAATGCAAAACAGACGTTTTTTGGATTATGGCACTTTTACATGAAACCGACGTGCGTTCACATTGAATTTCGGGGCGCAACTAAAAAAATGGCCGTTTTGCACTGACGTCACCTGTCAAAGTGCTCCGATGTAAAAAGGGCGGATAGTCCGTTTGACCATAGAGTAAGCAAAAATGATGGGTGTCTTCAATTAACTATAAAATTTAGTCTATTTTGGTATCATTTTTACGATAAAACGATTTTGGATATTTTTTGATTTGTGGCCCTTTTGTATTCAAGGAGCGATATATTCAAACTAAAGGTGTCAAAAACACTGATTTCAGTATATTCAATAATTCAATTTCTTTTTGAGTAACAATTTTGCAGCTCACATTATATTCAATATTTGGTATATATTTAACTAGCGACCCGCCCCGGCTTCGCACGGGTGCAATGCTGATACTAAATATACATACCTATTACAGAATGTCCTTATAAAACGTTTACAGCTTCTTTTTCATTAGACAATACAAACATGTTTTGTTTAGAGGTTACTCTTGAAAGAGCGACATATTTTATAGGCACGCGCCGCCGCATTAGAAACCTATAAATTTATCAGTGTTTCGCTACTATATTATGCATGTATTATACATATAAACCTTCCTTAAGAATCACTATCTATTAAAAAAACCGCATCAAAATCCGTTGCGTAGTTTTAAAGATTTAAGCATACATAGGGACAGACAGCGCAAGCGACTTTGTTTTATACTATGTAGTGATTCCAAGAGTGTTTTTGTATCTAACAAAAAAATAACCACAAAGTGTACTTCTAACCTAATCAATCCTTTTTTTTGGCACTTGCTTGACCTTTTTCTATATTAATACTGTGATAATTATATTGTGAAGTGAGGTCTTCCGGTTTTCATCTTTTCAACTTTAGTTGGGATGAGCCTCTACTCGACTAGGTTTTGTCCGTGCATTTCTTTGAAAATATGAAGGCAAAAAGCTAATCCATTTGAGTCAATTTTTTTACTAAAATAGATTAAGTTTTGTCGAGTAATATGCATAAACAAAAACTTAATCTATTAGAGTCTGACAGCGTACGGGACGCGACGTGACATTTTTAGGGTACCGTACGTGAAAAGTTTGAGTGGAACAGCCACTTATTTCTCTAAAAGCTGACTGGACTTGTACGGACGAGGATTAAACTTAACAGTGAATGTGACAATATAACGTGACTATAACAAAAAAAAATAGAATAAGAAATGGCTTAAAGGTCTAGGATACCAAGCCTTTAAAACCTTTAAAAAAAGTCTAATCTAAGGGATATAGATAAGGAAGGTCTTACAGGGCACAAAAGGGTTATGACGCAATGCTTCGTACGATTCAAACTTCTCAGGATATTTGGGAAGGGGATTCCTGGAATTTAAATAAAAAGATTTTTTTTTTATCCAAATATAACAGGTGTCCGGTAAGTAGTAAGCAGAAGATAGGTGGGCGAGTCACCTACCAAATATACAGAAAGTGGCAGCATTTACGGGATAAGGAGACGGATCACCTGATGGTAAGTAACTACTGTCACCTATAGACATACAATAGACAGACAAAGCCAACGGAAGACATATGTAGTTGTTTGGTGTCCATTTTGAGGATGGCTAAAACTCATGTCTATTCGTTTCTGCGTAAAACAAGGACAAACCAACAAATGCATTTATATTGAAGTATTGTTAGTAATACAAGTATTTGCCCATTGTTTTCCAAAATTCGACCACAGAATTTTTAGGACAAATCACAGTTTACATTTGTTTTTTAAGGTTTTTGGCTTGGTGTCTAAACCTTTAAGCCATTTTTAATTTTTAGTTTTCTTCTTTTATGTTATAGTCACGTTATATAACATTCACAGTAAATTCTAGTCCTGGTCCGTACAAGTCAGGTCAGGTTTTAGTGAAATTGATGGCCGTTCCACTAAAACTATTCACGGACTTTTTGAGACAACCTGAAAAGTCACGATACACGCTTTCATTTCATTTCACTTCACTGGTGCACTTAGATTGTTCTTTATTGGACCAACAACCAGCGATATTATTCAACAAAACACACACTTCGCAAGTTCCTGCCAAAAAGTTTTTTTATTGATAACCCTGACGGCGCTTTCACCTCTATAGAAACTGTACGCAACAGAATCGTAACACGTATGATAACGTACTTGTAAATTTATTTTCAGGGCTAAAATAAGTGGGTACTAAACTCACCTAACACCATTCCAACGAGGATCTTGAGCTGCAGACAATTGAGCTGACTATCATCGCCTTGATGCAAGTATTGCAGGGTTGCGCGCCAGTCACCGACGCTTTGCCATTTGGGCTGGGAATTAAAAGAACCAATTACTGCGCTGCGAAATCTTTCCTAAGCTCATCATAAGGCAATGATAGCTCAGTGGTAGTGATGTCGAATACCGCGGCGAAGGTCGAGGGTTCGAATACTAAACTACAATGAGCTTGAGCTTTTGGTGAAGGAAAACATCTTGAAGAAACCATAGCACGGTGGTAGGGTACTTTGAAGTCCCGACTGGCTGGCTACCACCCTCAAGTTGAAAGCACCTTTTGGTGTGTTCCGGCAGTTGCACTTGAGAGCCAGTTGCTTTTAAGGCATTGTCAATCCACCTGGTATTGCTAATGTAGAGACGGTAGTCACTTACCATCAGGTGACCCGCCTGCCTCGTTTTTACAAGTATCAAAACAATCGGTGGGGGAGTTACGTAATACCTAACTAGCAAGTAATTTTATCGACAGGTTTTCTACTTGGGAGTGGTAGCCAAAGGGTGGTAGCCAAAGTACCTCGTACCATCTTTAAATTTCTTTGCTCGTACCCTACCCTACTGTGGTAACATTTTCGTTTTAAAGATACATTAGCTCAGTCACATGCAGGATACATCTTACGTATCTAAGTTTGGACTTCGAAAGTCTATATCTGAATAGGTTTTAAAAATAGTTGCCCAAGTCAGATTTCCCCAAAAAAAAAACTTACGTCACAATATAACCGCTTCCACTTTGCTTACGCAGGTCTATCCTTATATTTATTTAAACACTTATATAACAGATTAACTATTGACGTATTTTCCTCCTAAAATAGATACTTCAACAACCTATTATCTTATAACAACTGTAAAGCGTTTTTAAATTATGATTATTTCCTTTTGTACGAGAACAAATGGATAATAATAGGTATACAATGCAAGTAAAGTACTGACTGATTTCTGATAAGATTATATTGTTGATAACCTAGAAATAACATCTAGTCTATACCAATGTAATAAAGAGGAAAGATATGATTATTTGTTTGCATTGAATAGGCTCTGAAACTACTGGACTGATTTGAAAAATTATTTCACCATTATAAAGCTACATTATCCCTGATGAACTTAGGTTATATTTTGTGCCGGGAAACGATAATATCCCACGGGTTAAACTGCGGGCTAGTATTCCGTACCGGTGGTAGAGTCAATTGTAACGTTCATAAGGGCCTTACCAGGGCGTAAACTGTCTTTAATCAAAGAACAAAATAAATAAGCTAAAATTAATCGCGTAAGTAGGCAAGCACCTGTTTACTGTTTTATTCGAATATATGATCAACTAGTGTGCCAAGTTTTATCAAAATCTGTTCAGCCTATATGCATGATTGAACAACAAACATTCACATTTTTAATATTATAGTAGGATGGCGACTAGAGCGGCGCCCTGGTGAGTTGTTTGCCGAGGGTGCTCTCTACATTTAATCTGCCTTTACACCACGTTGATAAATAAAGGTTGTCATTGGGCGCTTGGTGGGAAAACACTGCAACCAAATTAATTTATATTCTTTGTTGTTTTTAATTAAATATATTATTCAAATTAACCTTCACAGCACTTATGAATTATCAAAGTCAAAACCATTTATTAAGTTTAGGCCCTAGAAGGGCACTTATGAAGGTTGAATTACAGAAGTTACCACCGGTTCAGAAGTCAGATAACAACTGAGAACTGGCAAGAATCTCAGCAAGGTTACATTTTTTAAATATATTTGGACCATCTGACTATATTAGCTTCTTTTAAAGGTCAATTTTATACTTTAACTAATACAAAAATACATAAAAAATTATAATCAGACAATAATATACCATTTGAAAGGTTATGTTTGCTGAGTACACTCAATTTGCTATTGTAAAAGCAACCTTCCCGCATGATTTTATCTTTTACATTAATCCACACAAAGTTATAAATATTAATATTTGGATTATAATTATCAACTGATAAGATAATTTAATCTGCAGGGGACATTGTAAAATTTTGGACATGACTATTTCATAACCTGTAGTTTATTTAGTCTTGAGAATACTCAAAATGAAACAATGTGTATATAACATTGTCAAGATCTGAAAGAGTTAAGACTATAGTCAATCATATTTAAGGTATTTTAAAAATATATTTTCATGTACATGTAACTTGTAAATCATACCTAGCCTTTCTATTAATTCATACAGATTCTAACAAGATATAAAAGAAGTTTTTGAAATAGATTCTAAGCAGAATGCAATCCATGTTATTTTACAATTAAAATGACCATATGAATTAAACTTGGTTTAAGTGAAGACATACATGAATTATTATTACAAATTGATTGAGGTATTACCTGGGAATAGGCAAATGTTTGTGTTTGTAGGAAGAAACCTGTTTCGGCGTCACATTCCTTGCAGAACGTACATATCAAGTAGGTACGCAATAAAACAAGTCAGAGTGATGTAAGTGGTATCGTAAAAACAAATAATTGTTAGACACAAGTAACTCAAAGTCCATATTACAGTGAATTTGCATAAAAATCTTACGAGCAACAGCAAAAAAATTGCTGAGACCAACTCGATCGCAAATAATTCGCGTTTGTTTCAAATGTGAAATTCTCACGTATTTTAAAACTTACCGGCAGACAATATGATGGATTTTTCTTGTGTTGCAAAAAGATAATCTATTGAGAAATCGTGTGGAAATTGGGAAAATCTCTTTTCCACGACGACAAGAACACAGTCAGTTAGCAAAGCAAGGACGGGCACCAGCCATAGATAAGAAAATGAAAACCGAAAACTAGTTTGGGTTTGACGTTTTATATTTTTGGTGCTGCAAGTTTATTCTGTGTTTGACACATGCTGCCTGTCCCGAATATTCGGCAAGGACCTGCAAGGACGTATATTCGGTTGATTATGATGTAGAAGTAGGTAATGTAGGGTAGGTCATAAGGTCAGGATATACAAGAGAAGCACAAAATATCTCACTGTAATAAACACTTAACCGAGTAATAAAGATCGATTAAATTGAAACTTCTCTCGCTCACATTCTTTAATTTTTAGGGATGTTTTAATCTTAAAAATTAAAGTTATGCTAAAAACATAGTAAATTGATCCTAGAAATATTTATGCATGATAATATACTTTAATAAAACTTTGGAAAACTAGATTGGCGTGTATTTAGTAATCAATTTATATTTAAAATGGTTTTTGAACTTTAAGGTAGTTAGGGAGGTACGGACATACTTCCTACCTAACTTTCTAATTTCAAGTTCATAGAATCATAAACTTGATATAAAATATCATATTTAGTTAGGCGATTAAAGGTGAACGCACACTTATCCGAGCCGAACGCGTCGATCGAACCGAAATAATTTTACAATAATTCTTTATGGAATTCTAAGAAACCTCGCACACCTATTCGTCCGTTTCGGCGCGGATAATGAGTTTGCGAGGTTTCATAGGATTTCATGCAAGTAATTCTGAAATTCGATTCCCGCGCTCCTTCGGCTCTGATATGTGTGCATTCACCTTAAATCTACCGTCAATAATCGATTGATCGATTCCACCAATCAAGGTACCAATCTGTACAAGATATGTTTTTGTAATCTGTGAAGTCTGTCTGTCAAAAGAAATTAAATTAATTGTCTGTCAATAATTTTCTGCCCGCCATTGTGCGCGTAACTCAATGTGTTTATAAAGTTTATATTTGAGGAAACACTGTTTTAAATCTAAATAACCATCGAAATACCTTACAAAACCATCATGGGTCTACCAGACGGTGGAATACCTGAGGATAAGCTGCCACAATGCTGGTCTGACGATGTACGCATGAACGCGCTTTTTGCACCATTTCGCCTGCGAACAGCAAATCCTGAATCATGGGAAATGAAGATGAATTTTTGGCCTGATCTTCTAAGGTTATGGTGTAGGTGTAAGAAGGATCCTATTGTGTCTGCAGCGGACGCGAAAGTGGCGTTTCAAAGGAAGGGAAGATCGCCCGCTTGTACGGATATTGTTGTTGAAGAATTGTTGCGGTAAGACATTATAGGCTATATTATTATAGCTATTATAATACATGTGAAGTAAAAGCCGTAAATTAAAAAAAAAACAAAATTTTCCGTTAATTTTTTCATCAAACATTTTCCTTTGTCATCCATAGTTTAGGGTTGCAGATACAATATTTCTTGAGTGACATTTTATATTGTTGCGTAAATAAAATGTGTAAAATTTTACTAGAAAATTAAGAGTAAATGTGATGCAAATTACCCATCATAATCATATGATGAAATAATTCTTGATATACTACCTATATAGTCTGAAAGATATCTACAGCTGTACAAATGCCTCCCCCATGAATCTCCATGATGGCCGGTCTTGTGCACCTGCATCTAGTGGCCTCCTGCGAACTTCACAAGATTGCGTCTTCCAGTTTAAAATAAAATAAAACAAGATAATTATTTGATTGCTAAAAAATTGAAATTGACAACCCTAGAGTTAAATGAAAGGCCATTATGTAGATTATGACAGACTGTTAAACATTTTTTTTTATTATTGAAAATTGATTTGCTATTGACTTCAATCTCACTTGATCTTAGGTGATGATGTGGTGTATGCTTACCTAGAATAGAAGTAACCTTCATCCTAAATATTCATCATATTCATCCTAAATATTCAAAATATTATGACCTTTCACATGGAATTTGACTTTGTTACTACATTCAAAGTCAAAACCATTTATTCAGTTTAGGCCCTAGAAGGGCACTTATGAAGGTCAAATTCAGACAACAACTGAGAAATCCGGCAGGAAACTCAGCAAGGTTACATTTTTTAAATATTTAACAATTTTATTCTTAAACTAATACAAAAATACTTAAAAAATTATATCCCGCATTAGTTACCTACATAGTAAACCAAAACAAAAAATACCAAGATAATAAAAGTGTAGGTATTAAAAAAAATGGTAATTAACAATAAAAATAATGTGTAGGTTCTTGTACAGAGTGCAGCTACCTCCAGACATCTTTATCCTCAATATAATGGGCTACCTTGTAATAAGCTTTTTCTTTCAAAACTTTCTTTATGTACGATTTGAATCTAGAATCAGTCATCTTGGTAACAGATGCTGGTAATTTATTATAAAAGCGAACACTGTTCCCAAGAATTGACTTTTTAACTCTAGCTAATCTAAAATATGGAACAACTAATTTATCTTTTTGTCTTGTATTGAAATAATGAATCTCTACTCTACGTTTGATTTATACAAGTCTACATGTTTTCGTATGAACATTATATTTTTATATATATATCAGCTATCTACAACTATAAGTCACTAACTTCATTTGGATGGAATAACTTTATAGTAATCATCTTTTCACCCCTTTATCACACGCTACAAATTCCATAATAATCTGTTCAGCCACTTTGACATGAATATCATGCAGACAGATTTTGTCAGACAGACAGTTTCTTTATGTATAATATTAGTATGCATTGTAAATAAAATTCATTAATTTAAATTTCCTTGTTAACTTATTTAAAAGGTCAAAGAATTAATTTACATACTTTTCTGTTAACTTTACTTAATATTCCTAAACTTTAATATAGTTATTAAAAATTTCAAATTTAAAGCTTGAAAATAAATTTGTCTATTATTCATTTTTATTGCACTCATGTTTACAACACACAGATTAAATATTAATAAAAAAAAATAGTTCTACATGTAGGGGTGTTTGCAACTTAGACTTAGACCTAATAATAAAATTAATTTTGCAAAAATGACATCAAATTTCAATGAGGATCAGTAAAGTTATAGCAAATTCAATAGAACTAGTTTCCACGTTATTCTTTATGACTTAAGAATTATATATCTGTTTGAATTATCCAAATCAGACCATTACTTACGAAGATATTAAGTAATAAACATATGCCGTTCCTGTCGCCGAAAGCCAATACACGCGGGTGCGTGTGACGTCACTGTGATGGAACGAGCGCGGCCGGCTAGCACTTATTTCTGGTAAACTGGTATTTGGTCAATGTTTTGCCGATTTAATAGCAAGTGTTATACCTTTTTGAATAAGTTTTTAAAATTATTTGCCGAATAAGACCATGCATTTTTTTTAAAAAAGCACTTCAAAGGTATAAACACTTAGTTAAAATTCTTTAATTCTAACCATTCTGGAGCAGTATTTTTAAGCTGTTAGTAGTAGGTTCAGTTTTTATTAATCATTTCTATTAATTGACATGCCTTCTAACTTAAAACATAAAAAAAGGGGCCACTAACAGCTCTAATCCCAAAAAATGGATAATAATACCTTATTTGAGGTTGGTGCCATTTAAGCTAGACCTCTAAATTGTATGAGCGCCGATACAACTCAGAGGTCTATCTTAACTGCTAGTCACTATGTATGTATGGTATGGAGACAGCCTTTAATTTTCAACTTTTTTGGTTAAAAGCAAGGTCTTACAGCATACTCGTACAAGTAAAGGAAAAATTCCGAAAAATAAAAAAAGTTGAAAATTAAGGTATATTTTGGTACTTACAAGTATTCGCGAAAATCTAAATTTGCCCATATATTTTTATCGTGTTGACTCAGGACCTTGATTTTTATACACCTAATAGGGACTATCGATTTCAATATCTGGTATAAATTTCAACTTGCTAGGTCTTCCTGTTCCTGAGATAATCAGTGGTGACACATGGACAGACAGAAGGACAAGAGAGTGATCTTATAAGGGTTCCTTTTTTTTACCTTTTGAGGTACGGAACCCTAATAAAGGTTATTTTTAAATATTTTTTAAGGTTGAATATCTCCATAACGGTTAAGTTTCGGACATCATATTACAAACCAAATCCATCAGAAATGAGCTGAATAGTAACGTCCTTTAATATTCAGTACAACTTTCCCTGTATCCCTGTATACCCTGTATATATCATTTTGCGAATGGCCTTTTGCCTACTTGCGCTTTATTTAGTGCATGGTTCTCTACACTTGCTGATCTAGGTATGATAGAAACCTTTTTTTTTTTTACATTTTTTGGGCTTGCGTTTGGCCACTGACCCGTCCATGAAGGACGAAGACGAGGCCTAAGATGGAGCACGCTTGCCCAGAAGGTGCCTATTCACTCTGGCCTTGAAGATCCCCAGATATTGATTGTCAATGGCTGTTTTTTGCCATCTCGCTTTTTGTTACAAACCATTCGTTCAATATATACCTACTTAGGTAGGATGACTCGAATATAAAGCAAAAATATACATAATATTTTGTTTTAATACATAGATTTTAATTCCGATTTATTTATTTACTAGTTTTTGCCAGCATCATCGCACGCGTGGACTACACGATTAAAGAAACATACAGACCTTAACACCCCTTTTTATACCTTTCAGGGGTAAATTTAAATAATCATTAAAAGCATGTTTCTTTATTTTATTGAAGAGCATAAATACTATACTTCAAGTAATTTTGATAATAAACTTTTTTTTTCATACATACTTTAATACCCCTTTTTTACACCTGTTAGGGGTGAAAGTGAAAAAATACTTAAATACCTACATGTTTCTTTGATTTTATTGAAGAGCATAAATACTGTGGGGGCGTGTAACGGCGTGTTTAGTTCTAATTCTGCTTCACAGAAAACAAGTAAAGAGGTAGATATTAGTCAATCAGATGATCAAAACCAGCCACCACAGGACGCAATAAAACAAACGATTGTTATATGTGACAAAATCGGGAAAAATTTCGGAACTATCTTAAATAAAGAATTAAAAGAAAAGGTAATTAATAAATGTTATCCCGGTGCTCCTTATAAACATTTAATAGATAATGTTCGATCACAAGAATTAAATAAGGATACTACAGTAATTATACTCTATGGAGATAGTTTATCGGTGCAAAAAAAGGAAATCATCAATAATTTAAACAAGTTGCTTGACTTGCACAGCCAACATAAGTGTAAATTTGTCATATGTGCCTTTCCATATTCTAATCTGTTATCCCAGGAACAGAATAAACATATATATGATATGAATATGACAATGTACAATCTATGTCATCGTCATAGTGACGCAATGTATTATTTTGACATTAATAATTTTATACATAGTTTTAAGTTGACAAATGATACCATGTATCTGCCATTAATTTATAAGAAACGTATTGCTACATTGTTAGCCGGCAATATACACATTTATGACCAAGCTACAAGTAGCTTAGTTGGGGTTATAGACACTAGAGTTACTGACGATAACGGAGTGTCTGGGGAGGGTTTTTAGATATTACGACAAAGGCTGAGCTCAATAACTTAAATATTGTTTATCAGAATATTCAGGGCCTAGCTGGCAAAGAATTAGAAATTGAATTATTTCTCGATTATTATAATGTTAATGTTTTTTGTGTTACCGAACATTGGATGAAGAATCATGAACTATTGCTCAATATTCCTAATTTCAATCTGTCAAGTGCGTTCGTTAGAAGATCAGCTATACACGGCGGGAGTTTAATTTTAGTTTCAAATAACATCAAATGTAAGGATCGTAAAGACATAGTAGAATTGTCTATCGAGCGCACTGTTGAGTTGTCCTGTGTAGAGTTTGAGCGCTTTGTTATAGTTTGCGTGTACCGCCCCCCATTAGGTGACTATAATTTGTTTGAGTTAGTTATTGAAGATGCTCTTAAGAAAGCGCAAACCTGTAATAAGGAAATAATAGTATGTGGTGATTTTAATGTTAATTTGTTAGTAGATTCAACAACAACACTAAGATTGATAAACTTGTTTAAATCATTCAATCTCAATAACTTTATTTGTGAGCCAACTAGAATCACAGAAACCTCTGCTACTTGTCTGGATAATGTATTTTGCGGTTGTGATGTTCTGGAAAAATCCATTACTACGGAGCTGACTTCGGATCACTGTGGTCAAAAGGTAGTTCTTTATAATGAAGCAAATGTCAAACCGCAAAAAATTACTTGTAGGCCTATAACATTAAATCGTCTGGCCCGATTTAAAGATAATGTCAATCGAAATATTGTTTCTGTTAACATGTCACAGGATGAGCCAGATAATCTTTACGGTAATCTTTTTAATTTTATAAAAACAGAATTTGATAAGGTCTTTAAATCTAAAACCTTTAATGTAAATAATAATATTAAGTTGGGCGACTGGGCAACAGTGGGTATCTACAGAAGTAGAGCTAAGCTGTACGAGCTGTATGGCATGAAAAAATATAATAATAGTATTGATTTCATTGAGTATGTAAAAAAATATTCAAAAACTTTCAAAAAAGTTTGTGCATCCGCTAAGTCCATGTACTTAAGAAATAAAATTAGCCAATCAAACAATAAAGAAAAAACTACGTGGAACATTATCAACTCTGAACGGGGAAAGTTACAGAACAATAATAAGCGTAATCGCAAACAACTTTGCTCATGTGTTTGAGAATGGTGTAAAGCAATTAATTCCAGATTGTTGTGAACCATTGTTAAGCGAATCTACATATAAAAATTCTGTGGGTGTTTCCATGCGCTTCAAAGCCGCAGATCCTAGCTCTGTAGAAAAAATTATAAAGAAAATGAATAGTAACAAAGCTCCTGGCGTAGACGGCATCAGAACTATAGATATAAAAGCTGTGTGTAAAAAAATTAAAATTGTCATATCACATTTAATCAATGTAAGTATATCTACAGGTATATATCCATCTGCTTTGAAAACTGGTATAGTGAGACCTATTCACAAAAAGGGTAGTCGCATGGAATACGATAACTATAGACCAATAACGATTCTACCTACTATAGATAAAATTGCTGAAAAATTTATAAGCAAACAAATATATTCATTTTTTGAAAAAAATAAAATATTGACAGATAAGCAATACGGATTCCAACCCCATAAGAATACTTCTCAATTGTTATCAGCATTCACTAACAGCATCTACAACCATCTAGATAAAAAAAACATGTATTAGTAGTGTTTATTGATTATAGTAAAGCATTTGACACACTTAAACACAATAAACTTTTAGAAAGCTTACATGATAACGGACTTAGAGGAAAATTATTGACTTGGTGTGAAAATTATCTAAAGGATAGAACATACGTGGTAAGAGTCGGTGATGCGGATAGTGACACAGTCAGGGTGTCGAATGGCACGGCTCAAGGCTCAGTCTTAGGACCGTTGCATTATTTGACATATGTGAATGGTCTTGCAAGTACAATTAAAAAAAGTGAACTATATCAATTTGCTGATGACACATGCTTAGTTGCTTCTGGAAATATAATAGAAAATGTACTTGAACAACTGCAGGAGGACTTCAATATGCTTACAAAATGGTCACATGATGCTGGATTAGTGCTCAACTTAAATAAAACTAAATTAATGTATATTAGCTCAAGTCAAAATAGAAGTTCCTTTATACCAAATCTGATCTCACACAGTCATGAATGCCTTCACAAAGGACCCGACCCTGAGCCTTGCTCATGTGATAACATAGATATCGTAGATAATCAAATGTATCTCGGACTCACTATTGATAATCGACTTAATTGGAAAGAGCATATTAATCAAGTATGTAATAAGTTGAGAGGTATATTAGCCAAATTTTCACTAATTAAATATAAATTACCATGTCAAACTTTGTTAATGCTTTACAAGTCACTGGCCGAATCGATAATATCGTATGGTTTATCGAGTTATGGAAGAACATTTAAAACATACCTAGATCAGATATATTCACTCCAATTGCGTATTCTGAAAAAAATTGTTCCTACTAATATTATCAACAAGTATGAAAAAGATTTCCATAATCTATTTGTATTCTGCAAAGTTATACCCATCCATGAAAAAATTAAACTAACATTACTAACGGAGGAATTCTTTTCAGAAAATATTAAACTAAACAAAACAGCTATATCTCCTATTAAAAAAACACGTAGTACTGTCAAAGCCAAATTAACCTTACCTAGATATACAAACTTGTATGGTATGAGAACACTTGATTACGTGATTCCTTACCTGATTAACCAACGAGTTTATGATACACCATTATAATCATATTGTAAACTAATTACTTAATAACGAATAAATAAATAAAAATAAAAAATTAAATATCAATAATAACATTATAAGTGAAGATAATCAAATTGCCCACGCCTTTAATTTATTTTTTTCTAACATACCGCTAGATACAACCAGGTCCTTAAATTCCTCACCAATGGATGCCGAATTAATATTAAAAAGTAATGCGCCCGAGTGCCATGAATTATTCAAGTTTAGACATATTACACCCTATGACATAGTCAAAACGTTTAAAAATCTAAAAATCAAACGCACAGGTGATATATGGGATATATCCGTAATCGTTTTGCAAGCTATCGTGGATAGTATCGCTCCGCATTTAGCTTTAATTTTTAACAGATGCGTAGATTTTGGTCAATTTCCGGATTTAATAAAACATAGCAAAGTTATACCTTTGTTCAAAACGGGAGATCCTAGTGATCCTAGTAATTATAGGCCAGTTTCGATCTTGCCAGCGCTGAGTAAAATATTTGAAAAGATAATTTTAACACAATTACTGGCTCACTTTAATTTGAATAAAGTTTTACATAATGAGCAGTATGGTTTTACCAAGGGTCGTTCAACAATTGATGCCGGGGTAGCGCTATTAAAAAATATTTTTAACGCCTGGGAGAAGTCACAGAATATTATTGGAGTCTTCTGTGATTTATCTAAGGCTTTTGATTGTGTTGATCACCAGACACTCATACGAAAACTAAACTTTTATGGAGTTAAGGGTGTAGCACTTAATTTGATGAAATCATATCTTGAGGATAGAACTCAAAAGTGTAGATGTCAATAGGGTTAAATCATCTGGTTCTCCTGTGCGCATGGGTGTGCCGCAGGGCTCTATTTTAGGTCCTTTTCTATTTTTGGTTTATATAAATGACATTCCTTTTTTTGTTAAAAATACCTGTGGAGTTGTACTGTTTGCTGACGATACCTCACTGATTTTTAGTGTTGATAGACTGAAATACAATTATGACGACGTAAACGGTGCATTAACCCAGGTATTAAATTGGTTTACTGTAAATAATCTAGTCTTAAATGCAAAGAAAACTAAATGTATTAAATTTGCACTACCCAATGTAAAAAAATTAGACTGTAACTTAATGATAAATAATGAATCTCTCAGTCTTGTTGAGTCAACAGTGTTCTTAGGTATTACTTTAGACTCAAAACTTCAATGGGGCACCCACATATCAAGTCTTGCGAGGAAGCTTAGCTCGGCTGCTTTTGCAGTTAGAAAAATTAGACAGCTTACAGATGTAGATACAGCTCGATTAGTTTATTTTAGCTATTTTCATAGTGTTATGTCCTATGGCATTTTGCTTTGGGGCAAAGCCGCTGATATCGAAACTATTTTTATTTTACAAAAACAAGCAGTGCGAGCTATTTATAATTTGAGCTCTCGAGCTTCTCTCAGAGATAAGTTTAAACAAATTAGTATCCTCACAGTGGCTTCACAGTATATTTATGCAAACATATTATTTGTACATCAAAATATTAGTAATTTTGTAAAAAAATGTGACATGCACTCAATCAATACTAGAAATAAGCACAAACTTGTGACCTCAGCTTATAGACTCCATAAAGTGCAGGACACATTTTTAGGACTGGGTGCACGCTTCTATAATAAGATACCACCTACACTATTAAATTTGCCTATACATAAATTTAAGGAACGTGTTAAGAATGTTTTAATACAGAAGGCGTACTACCATATTAACGAATATTTAAATGACGACAAGGCTTGGGTGTAGCGCTCGCTCTTGCAGGACATACATTTATGTAATAATTCTAAGATTGTTTTGATAAGAGTAATTGTTGAGTTTATTGCCGGCTCTTCTCAGCAAAAGCAACCTTCCGAACCGTGCACTAGAGTCATAGAGTCATTAGAATCTGACAATTCATAAGCGCCTGTGAAGGCCTATTTGGATGAATAAACATTTAATTTCATTACTAAATTTTGAATTTGTATAAAAAAATCATACAAATTTTAACACCCCTTTTAACCCTTTTAAGGGTTGAAATTCAAAAATCCGTAAATTTGGATCTTTAATTTGATCGATGAGCATAAATACTAACTTTTGAGTAATTCTGATAATAAACAATTTATTTTTCATACAAACTTTAACACCCCTTTTTACCCCTTCAAGGGTTGAAACTAAAAAAATCCTTAAATACATGTTTTATTATTTTATATTTAGAGGCTAAATACCAAATTTTATTCATTTCAAATAAAAAATGACTGAGTCACATACAAAATTTGGACCCCCGTTTTATCCCCTTAGGGGGTGAATTTTGGAAAATCCTTTCTTAGCGGAAACCTACGTCATAATAACTATCTGCGTGCCGAATTTCAGCGAAATCTGTTCAGTGGTTTCAGTTGAGCGTTGATAGATCAGTCAGTCAGTCGGTCAGTTTTACGATTTTTTGGGTCTTTCGGCACGTTAAAAAATAGGTTTTTCTGGCGTTTTAATAGAATTGTTTGTACATTTCGGCACTATACAATATTTATACATAGTTAAAAAAGTAAATTAGACACAAATCGGACACTTATTTGTTTTAAAATTCACAATTAAAGAAATAACCCACTGCGCGCCTTACTGCTAACTGGCGGCGACCCTCACTGTGACGTTTCAGCTACCGCGAAGGCCACTCGGTGCACTTCGCTAGTAATTCGGTCATAACTTCGACAATTTTTGTCATAGAACAAAAATGTTTGCACTGTATGTTAAAGATTTCTTAGATCTATAAATCTGCATTCTTAACTAAAAACGTTACGGATCCTCATTACGACGTTCATAATCAAAGATGTATAATACCTTCTCTACAATGGCTTAGTTCAGGTATGATCGACTTGTTGCCTTTAATGCATTGTAATAAGGTGTACAACACATTGGCATGTCTTAATTTATCTTCCAGCTCAGGCGAATTATCTCCACTATCCAAATACCAGCAGATTCTGCACAATGGACCTGAAGGCTGGGTTAAATGGGGCGCTCGGCTTGCATTCAGGCCGGCAGCCTTCGCGCTCACAGCTATGACGTCACTGCTGCCAGCGAGGCAGGCCATAGACAATGACGGGCTTCCAAAAGCAAGCATTGATGTCACACAGAGATTTGTTCTAGAGAGTGCGGTTAAGGTACAAACTGTCTTATTTTTAAAACTATTTTTATTTATTCTCGTTAAGCTTGTGTTTGACCACAATCTCAACATGGTAAGTGATGATGTGGCCGAAGGTGGTAAGCACACAAAGCCTAGATGGAAACTAGCTCTCGAGTGCAGCTGTAGGAACACACCCATAGGTGCTTGGCGATAGATTTTCAACTTGATGGTGGTACGCAGCCAGTCGGGTACTACAAAGTACCCTACCACCGTGCTATTGTTTCCTCATGATGTTTTCTTTCACCAAAAGCCACGGATTCGAACCCACGACCTTCGCCGCGGTATCCGACATCACTACCAGTGAGCTATCATCGCCTTAAAAAACTTTTGATAGATTATTTCCATGCAATCTTATCTCAACAATACTATAGTTTGATATCCAAATTGACACTATCACAGGAGCAAGCGACAGAACTCTTACAAAACTACCCACCTGGTGTGGAACGCTTAGGCACAATAGAGGAACTCATGAAGAATTGCGAGTGGTCCGGCAACAGGGATACGTTTGAGCTGCTGCTCGGGTATCTGGTCGCTCAAGGGAGCGCTGTCAAGAAGGATGATGTGGTTAAACTTGGTGAGTATAGAGGTTCTTTTATGGAAGCCATAGATAAGTCCATGTATGAATTGTAGATGGTATGGGCTAGGGTTGGCCACGTTTTTTGAGAAAGATAATGTCTTTTTTGAATAGAAAAAAAGAGTTTGTAAGTAAAAAATAAATCTTATTAAATTTTTAACTCTTATTAAATAGTTCAGTAAATACTAATGTGAGTCTTCGTTTTACGCATCGTTGTAAAGATTGGAAATTGACAATAGAAATAAATTTTATTTGTCAACCATCATGTATAAGGTCAGATAGAGTACAAATATGACCACAACACAGCATTATGGTGCAAATGGTACTCGCCGATTCTGGGAGTGACGTCACATGCTTGTAAACAGCGAAATGGAAACAGTAAAGTTATGAAAGATCTCTTTGTTTACGAGCAAGTGACGTCATGATATCACGTGACCTAGGCATTATGGTGGCATTATTTTGGTTGGCTTTTTATTAAGCCTTACTTATTAGCTGTAGTAAATATCAAAATATAGACACCACCGCCATCTTGTGACACATTGTAATGTACCTAAGTGTTCCATCATTGATACTTGAATAGTCTGTCGTTCCTTGATCACAGAAAGATACGTTGTTTTATTATATTAGCCCCCATTATTTTACATATCATGGACCCCACAATTTTGTGAAAGGGTTGTATTTATATGACATTTAATGTTGTATCGTCAGCGGATGCAGACAAGAAGGTGTCCCCAGTGACGGATGCGGAGGAGGCGCTCGTGAAGCTGGTGAGTGCGGAGCGGCGACTGGAGGGCGACGCGACGCGACTGTCGCGCGACGTGCAAGCCGCCGACGCAGACGCGCGCGCCGCGCTACATCTCGGCAACAAACTTGTCGTTAGTGTTCATACATACATACTTATTCTATCCTATCCTAATATCCTACTTATCCTACTAATCCAATACTACCAATCCTATCCTGCTTACCATCCTACTAATACTGTCCTATTATATCCTATCCTGCTTACTATCCTACTAATAATATCCTATTATATCCTACTAATCCTATTCTACCAACCCTATTCTACAAATCCTATTCTTACTAATCCTAACCTAACCTAACCTATCCTATTAAGTAACCTATCCTACTAATCCTATCCTATTAAGTAACCTATCCTACTAATCCTATCCTACTCTTATTAATATTATAAATGTGAATGTTTGTGAGTATGGATGTTTGTTGTTCAATCACCCAAAAACGGCTGAACGAATTTTGATGAAACTTGGCACACATGTAGATCATGACCTGGAATAAAACATAGGACACTTTTTATTCCAGGAAAAGATAAGATCCCTCGGGAACGCGTGGTTTCACCCCCACGGGGCTAGTAATATAAAAGTGAAAGTATCTAACCTTTTCACGCCTTAACCATTGAACCATTTTTTTTATGAATTTCGGTATAGAGATAGATAGAACCTTGGAAGGACATGGGAGAATAACATGTTTATATTTTAAACAGGCAAAGAATCATCTCCGTAGAAAACACAAGGCCGCCCAGCGGTTAGACAAATGTACAGCCGCTTTGGATAACGTGAGACAACTGCTGCAACAGTTGCGAGACGTCGATGTCAACGCGGCCATAGTACACACTTACAGGTGAGAGTGAGAGAGGGAGTGAACCCCCCCTCCCCCCACCAAGTGAGCTTTACCTAAAAGTCACAATAGGGTAATACACCCATTTTTGAAAAGTGTCTCAATTAAATTCTATTGTCCGATAAGTGCAATAAAAACGCAAATAGCCGGATGACGTAATAACATGGCGGCTACTATTTCACTGTGTTAAAAAACAGATTAAAAATACTGAAAACTTTGGATTGAATTTAAAATTCTATTTTGTAATTTTATGAACTATAACTATCATTTCCCGACATCTTTATTGGACAAAACACCATAAACCACATCACCACAAAATAAAAACGAAAATGCAACGTCACTTCGCAAGGTCCCTTTTTAGGGTTCCGTACCCAAAGGGTAAAAACGGGACCCTACTACTAAGACTTCGCTGTCTGTCACCAGGCTGTATCTCAAGAACCGCGATAGCTAGACAGTTGAAATTTTCACAAATTATGTATTTCTGTTGCCGCTATAACAACAAATACTAAAAACAAAATAAAATAAATATTTAAGGGGGGCTCCCATACAACAAACGCTATTTTTTGCCCTTTTTTGCTCGATATCAATAATGGCTTGACATATTCACAAAATACTCAGTTGTATTTTCACTTTAATAATAAATAATAAAATTAACATTAATTAGATATTAAAGGGGGGCTCCCATACAACACACGTGATTATTTTTGCCTTTTTACGGAACCCTTCGTGCGCGAGTCCGACTCGCACTTGGCCGGTTTTTCTATTTGTAGATAGTGCCATCCACGAAGACGCGCCCCTACTCTTTTTCCTAATACCCCAGGATTCGAACCCAACCTTCGCCGAAGTATCCAACGTCTACAATTGAGCATTTACATCAATTTGATTAAAGTTTAATTATATTAATTCTAGGACTACATCAGAAGCAATGAAAAAGGGTATGAAGAACAACGGTCTTGAAGAAGACTCTGTACATGATACCATGGACGACCTTAAAGAGGTAAGACTGTGTAAATGTTTATTTTTTAGGGTTCCGTTTTCCAAAAGGTAAAAAAAGGAACCCTTATAAGATCACTTTCTTGTCTATCTGTCCGTGTGTCTCCACCGATTATCTCAAGAACGGATGGACCTAGCAAGTTTAAATTTATACCAGATACTGAGGTCTATAGTCCCTATTAGGTGTATAAAAATCAAGGTCCTGAGTCAACACGATAAAAAGATATGGGCAAATTTAACACACATACATACAAACACACATACATACATACACACATATATACATAATTACACACATAAACATATTATACAGATAAGTATCTACAATGTAAAAAAAAAAATATTTCTTATTTATTTTATTTTTTGCTCCAAGTTGTTCGAATTATTATTGCATGTAAGGGGGAAGACACTGCAGCCTGTAACACAGTTTTATAACTAGCACAGGCTGCAGGGCTTCATTTCTGTTGTTAAACCATTTTTTATGAACAATAAATTATTATTATTATTATTATAGATTTTCACGATGGTTGAACCAATTATTTTTTCAGGTAATGGACACATACAACGAAGTGGGCAAAGCGTTATCGGGTACAATAGAAGACTTCGACGCGGCAGAACTGGAGCAGGAATTGAAGGAGCTACTCGCGGGGCCCGGAGCACCTGGCGGGGGGACGCCCGGGAAGGACGAGAGGAAAGATGGTATGTTACAGGGCGTAATTTTCTTAAGATTTTATTCGGTTCGATCCCCGGGTGTGGAAAGCGAATTTTCATAAATCTTTAAATGCATCTTTCTTTTCAAAAATAAAGGAATGTTTTCTTTGATTAAATTTTTCTATCCATGATTCCAGCCTGTATAATAATGTTATGTGGGAGCAAATAAATATTTTTTTGATTTTTATTTTCCAGCACCAATTTCCACTCCAGCCAAAAGCAAGTCCAACAAGAAGTCTGAAGACTTCATATTCGACGGTGAAGAGAGAGTGCTGGCGGAACTCAACGAGTTGGGCATAGAAGACGCGAGCCCTAAGCTGAGGGCCACCAGGAAAAGGGAGGCCGAGGAGAAGGTGCCAAAGAAAGTGGCACTCACTGAGAGATGGGAGGAGAATGGGGGTGAGTTGAATTTAGAGACATTATGGACGGTTCTTGTGACATTTGGGACGTTTCTTGTGACATTTGGGACGTTTCTTCAGCCATTAGGGGCGTTTCTAAATACTGAAGCGTTTCTTGAGACATTATGGACGGTTCTTGTGACATTTGGGACGTTTCTTGTGACATTTGGGACGTTTCTTCAGCCATTAGGGGCGTTTCTAAATACTGAAGCGTTTCTTGAGACATTATGGACGGTTCTTGAGACATTTGGGACGTTTCTTGAGATATTGGGGCGTTACTTGAGATATTGGGGCGTTACTTGAGATATTGGGGCGTTACTTGAGCATCTAGGGGCGTTTCTAGATACTGAGACACTATGGACGGTTCTTGAGACATTTGGGATGTTTCTAGATACTGGGGCGTTTCTTGATAAGATATATATTTTTAATACAAAAAATATGCAGTACTATTGCATTGTACTATACAGGACTAGTGCATTCTCAAGTTATGGTGTGAACGAGGGAAATAGGGATTCATTTTTATATAGATGTGAAAGTTTGTTATTCAACCACGCAAAAACGGTTGAACGAATTTTGATGAAACTTGGCACACAGGTAAATTATATCCTGGAATAAAACAAAGGATACTTATTATCCCGGGAAAAGGTAAGATCCCACGAGAACGCGGGTGAAACCGCGGGGTACAGCCAGTGTATAATATTAGTAGGAAGATAATTTTAATCTAAGGGCCTTGGGGAATGCGGCTGGTTGAAATTCCAATCCAAACGATTTTTAACTGTTACAGACTCTCCCAAAGTAGTCTCTGAGGTAAAGCCATCGAAGCCTTGGTACCCGCCGAACAGTTCCAAGACTTGGAGCAACAACAACCCAGAGGAAGATTACGAGCTACGACAGGACGACAGGTTACATCCAGGTATTAAAGATAATGATAATGAAGAATGTTAACTAATTTTGAATATTAGCTCTCCATATTCCCTGTCAAAAATAAAAAATACAAGTGAAAGAATTAGTTCGATACGTCAAATAGTTTCCGATTTATAGAAGTAAACGTGCGATGCGGACTCGTACTCGATGTGACGTACTCGTGTGACGTCATCTTGCAGACGGACTGTAGTCTTAGTAATAGGGTTTCCGTTTTTACCCTTTGGGTACGGAACCCTAAAAACTGGCTTGTTGACAAAAAATTTATGATATTATTTCGACTGGTTTAGTCGTTGAAATGTTTTTTTTTATGCTGGATAAGCTTGTGTTACACCACAATCTCACCATGGTAAGTGATGATGAGGCCGAAGTTGGAAAGCATACAAAACCTTGATGGAAAGCATACAAAACCTTGATGGAAAGCTCTCAAGTGTAGCTGTTGGAACACACCGATATGTGCTTGTTGACAGATTTTCAACTTGGAGGTGGTAGCCAGTCGGGTTTTCACGTACTCATGATGTTTTCCTTCACCGAAAGCTCAAGCTTATTGTAAGATTCGAACCCACGACGTTCGCCGAGGTATCCGACGTCAATACCACTGAGCTATCATCGCCTTACATGTCCACATATCGCGTAATTTACAGTATATTATGTAACTTTCCAGGCCAGCCCCTGAACGTAGACTTCACGACTCCGCCGCGGCTTTTCAACAGAGACTTCCAGGTGCGCGACCACAAGATGGCCGCCGGAGTGTGGTTGTACAACACGCGCGACAACAACAGCAATATAGACTCCGACCTGACCGCCAGCACTGAATATATCAGGTAAGAGTTGGGCTAATAGAATCATCATGTCAGCCAGAAGACGTCGAAAACATCGTGAGGAAACCACAGCACGGGTACTTTGTAGTACCCGACTGGCTGACTACTACACACAAGTAGAATATATATATACATATATCTATAAATATTAAAATCACGTTTGTTGTATGGGAGCCCCCCTTAAATATTTTTTTATTTTGTTTTTAGTATTTGTTGTTATAGCGGCAGCAGAAATACATAATTTGTGAAAATTTCAACTGTCTAGCTATAGCGGTTCTTGAGATACAGCCTGGTGACAGACAGCGGAGTCTTAGGAATAGGGTCCCGTTTTTACCCTTTAGGTTTCTACCCTTTTACGACTTTTGAGTGTCGAGATTGGACTGACAGATGGTTTAGTTTCACAATAGGTGGCGCTGGAATCGCGTTCTGCGTTTTATTTTCAGGGCAGGACAATGTCTGCCGGGCACATTAGTATATATATATAAATATCAGTTCTTCAAGCCATTAAAAAGGTCGTCATTGCTAACCTGCATATTTTAATAACAGTTCAGAGAGCCCCGGCAAGTCTGGTGGTAACTTCCAAATGGCCCCGGGTGGTGAGCGCCACGTCACCCACCCCTGGCCGAAAGGGGAGCCTTCCCCTACTAGCACCACCTCTACCACCTCCGTCGATGACCTGCAGCGAAGACTCAACAACCTGAGAGGTCTCAACTTATAATACTAGATATATTTACTCGGATAACAGTTAAGTAAGAATCGTTTATAAACCGCAGTTCAGGCTACGCTGTGCCACAGAATCGATCAAGTTTGTTATACAGGTGTCCGGCAAGTGGCACGGTAAATTTAAGGGGGAGATAGGTGGGGGGGGGGGGACACCTACCAAATATACAAAAATCCTCAGTAAAAGTGTCTCTGAGATAATTCAAATCTAAAATTTAAAAAAAAAAGAAAAATCTAATCCCTTACTGTGCAAGTGTGCATCCTTTCTCTAGTGTTATAGTGATTTTTATATGTATATGTTACCGGCCAAACCCTATTTCAGGATAAACTAGATTTGCCTAGGCGATCGGCGTACAATTTTAACTAAATCAACCTATTCGATTTTGAATAGAAAGAGACTGTGAGCGAGTCGATAGGACGAACTAGTTTAGCCTAGGCAAAACTAGTTTGTCCTGAAATCGGGTCTGGCCGGTAACATATATATAGATATGTATTCCTCTGTGTAACAGAAAGCCACCTGCTAGAGTTGGCTGTCAGATAGTAACATTTCCTCTATAGTAGTGCAGGCAAAGGGTTTAAGTCCATACAGCCTCATACTCAAAGAGGTTGATACATGTCATTGTATGGTATTACCAAGGTGAGATGTCAGATGTTACATATCATATGCAACTACTGTAAGGCTGTAGTTTTTTGTATTTATTTTATAACATAGCGTAGCGTGAACTGCCCTAAATGCCTCGAAGATAAATATTGAAAAAGTAAGTTTCTTTCGAGTTACAAGGTCATGTATCCTACTTGATGCAAAAATCTACCCTAAAAATGAATTAATAATGTAAACTAGTCCAGTACATTTTCATCGTCAAAATGGTCTGTTATTGTTTAGATATATACAGGGTGGGTCACCGACCAACATATACAAAAATGACCTTAATGAAAGTGTCAACATTTTCGAGATATTTCTGATTTTTATGTATTGATTTTTAGATATTTACTAAGGTCATGTTTGTATATGTTGGTAAGTGACCCACCCACCTATCTCCCCCTAAAGTTTGTCGTACTACTTACCGGACACCCTGTATAATCGGTCATCTTGATAGTAATTTATTATAAAAGCGAACACTATTCCCAATAAATTACTATTTATCATTAATTTTTGTTGTTAAGGAAAAAAATTAAATTTATAACAAATTCTGAGCCGCTAAATTTTCTATCGCGCCAGCATATTACCGCCAACTGCCGGCAAACAGAGATAGCAATATTCAGGCGAAAGATAAACTTACTTTGTCAATAAAATGTATGGTTTGTGATATCTTAATTTAGTATAATATTAGTTTTAATGTATGACTTTAGAATTAAATACTCTTTCGTGATATTGTTAGGTGTAACTTACACAGTATTTTAAGTTTTTTTTTACATTAGCTGTGAGCATTATGAGCCAAATGACATTTCATTTGGCATATTTAACTAAAACGTCGACTTTTTGGCGGGAACTTGCAGAGTGACGTTGCGTTTTCGTTTTATTTTCATTGAATTCGTGTATTTTGAGTTTTATTGAATAATGTCGGTGGTGTTTTGCCCAATAATGATCAATCTAAGTGCACAAGTGAAGTGAAATGAAATGAAAGCGTGTATCGTGACTTTTCAGGTTGTCCCGAAAAGTCCGTGAATAGTTTAGTGGAACAACCGCCAATTTCACTAAAGCCTGGCTGGACATGTACGGACGAGGACTAGACATTACAGTGAGTTTGAGAATGTGACTATAACATAAAAGAAGAAATTAAAACTGAAGAAAATTTATGCGACTGAAAGACTTTGTATTGACTAAAAATTATTAAAAAAATAAATATATTAAACGAGTGACAAATAGACCAAGACCATTACAAATACTTTGACATTGGCAGAAATATCCTAAAAGGATGATTGCCAGTAACAAAAAAAAAAACATTTTGACAATGATAACTTGGTTTTGGCTTCGAAAAATATGGTTCTACGTTCGACTGTATATGTTTTTCCTTTTATGTATGTTTAATGATTTAAAATATTTATTCATACAGCTATATTGTGTTATTAATCTAAAAAATAATAGATCTTTTTGTTAAGGGTTGGCCATAAAATATTTCACTATTATAGTGACTTGGTTTTACACTGATGACATTCTAATTTGAATATTTTACAGTAAAGTGTACGATTTGTTTAGTGTACGATTGACGTATTATATGGTCGGGCCCTTATCCTTGTTACTAGCGATCTGACTAACATAGCATAAATTGGATATTTTTAAAGTAATTTATAAAATAAACAAAAAAAAATATCAAAAAAATGGCTGACACGTTTTCGATGCTGTCGCACGGAATCAATAGTCTTAAGATAGGATACTACCCAAATAAATGTACATTTTGTAAATTGAGTGAACTTAGGTTAACAAATTGTTTTTATAAAAATGATTAGTGGTAGAGGAAATCAAAAATTTTTGGAAAAAATACCAAAAAAAAATGTCGTGTAAAAATTAATATTAAAAGTAAAGTTGCTTAGAATAATAAATACGATATTTTTAATGAAGCGGGTTCCGTAGATTTATTATTTTTGGTATTTGTTGTGTATAGGAAAAGGGTAGATCTTCCACCGGGCTAGGTATCAATGCCCGGGGACTGCACTCCAACGTTTCTTGATGACAACTCGTATTACAATGTTAAGGCGATGATAGTTCAGTGGTAGTGACGTCGGATACCGCGGCGAAGGTCGTGGGTTCGAATTATACAATGAGCTTGATCTTTCTGTGAAGGAAAACATCGTGAGGAAACCATAGCACGGTGGTAGGGTACTTTGTAGTACTCGACTGGCTGGCTACCACCCTCATGTTGAAAATCTGTCGCCAAGCACCTATCGGTGTGTTCCGTGGCTTTGTGTGCTTACCACCTTCGGCCACATCATCACTTACCATGGTGAGATTGTGGTCAAAATAAGCTTATCCAGAATTTTAAAAAAAGTACCGAGAAAGCTTTGCCAGCGCGATGTACGAATTCCTGTGTCATATTGTCATAACGTCCATGTTGTTGCGATGATGCGCTTCTATTACTTTCCGCTGACTTGACTCACATATTCCTAATAGGGAAAGAATTTTCAAAATCGGTTCAGCAGTTTCGGAGATTAACACACTTTTCTTCTTTATATTTTACTAGCTTTTCGCCCCGCGGTTTCTAACTACCCTTAGGGGGTGAAACGGGGGAAAAACACCCGCGTTCCCGTGGGATCTTATCCTTTCCCGGGATAAAAATATAGCCTATGTTACTCAGGGATAATGTAGCATTCTAATGGTGAAAGAATTTTTGAAATTGGTCCAGTAGTTTTTGAGTTTCGTTACAAATATACAAATCCTTCCTCTTTATAATATAATATTAGTGTAGATTTTTAATATTAAACTACGGAACCTCAAAATAGATTTAATTAATAATTCAATATGTGCCTATTTATCAATAATATTTTGTAGCTATATTTTTTGTAGTGATTTTTTTTATAGTGAAATGACGAACAAACTTGATTGTTTGATTATATTATCTATATTAAGTTTTGTAATAAAATATGGCGCCCGTTATTGTATGAAGGGACTGTATGAATAAATGAACTCATTGATTTTTCGAATATTTTGTGCAACTATTTTGTTTTAGAGTCGTTTATGAATGTTATTTTTTTAATATGTGGAAAAAATCACCGAACTTACCATGATGATGTCGACCGAAGGTAGGAAGGTAAAAAGGAGGGAACTGGCTCTCAAGTGCAACACACACAACAATATCAAACCCAACATATGACGCGACCCACTCTTTTTCCTAAACCTTTTTTTTTTAAGAAGATTTTTGGCTTGGTATCGAGACCTTTAAGCCATTTCTTTATTTTAAATATTCATCTTTAGTCACGTTTTATTGTCACTTTCACTGAAGTCTAGTCCTCGTCCGTACAAGTCCGGTCTAATTTTAGTGAAATTGGCGGCTATTCCAGTAAAACATTTCATGGACTTTTTGGGACAACCTGGAAAGTCACGATACACGCTTTCATTTCACTTAGATTGATCTTTATTGGACAAAACACCGCCGAAATTATTCAATAAAACTCAAAATACACGAATTTAATGAAAATAAAACGAAAACACAACGTCACTTCGCAAGTTCCGGCCAAAAAGTCCTCCCTAATCCTTTGTACATCCTTTTACAAGTGTTGTAGTGCTGTCGATATATCTATACGTATATATATCTATTATTACTACAACACTAGCAGAATGATGTACACTTGCACTGTAAGGGATTAGGAAAAAGAGTAGACTTTACGCCCCTCGGTTCACCCGCGTTCCAGAGGGAATTAAAATAAAACTTAGCCTATATTGCTCGCTGATGCTGCAGCTTTCTATGGGTGAAAGAATTTTTAAAATAGGTTTAGCATTTTTTTGTTTATTCCATTAAAAACAAACACGCAATAAATTTTATCTTTTCTCTTTGGAATATTAGAAATAACAAAATAACATTTTTATTTTTTTATTTGTAATCAATTAAATCTGGTTTTTTTGTTAATTTGAAATAAGAACAGTTTTTGTATGGACTTATCATAAATAGCTTATCCGAGGTTTATTCCAGTGATTGAAAAATCGGCCCTTAGTTTAGTTAATTTAAAAATTAGAACATTTGATTTTTTAGCTCGCAAATAGGAGTGGGGAATACATTTCTAGTATTCCTAGCTAGCTGAGTACAATAGTTAACGTCCAAGAATTTGACAGTGTATTCCTGCACTTGAGAGCCAGTCCTTACAACGCACTTACCACCAGTGAATATGAATTAGATGTTTTTGGTTATTTAGTCAAATTTTGAATGATTGTAGCATAATATTTTTTTCACTGCCTTTTTCTATGTTTATATTAAGTGTTTAACATTGTATATAGTGTTGTAAATATTATATTATACCGACGTGCCAAACTATTACTGACTTTTTATTTTGCCCTCCTTATTTACCCCCTTTTTGGCGGTTGGATTTTAAATTTCTTGGTCCTTTTTTTTTTATGTCACCAGTGACAACGAGGCAGGCGGGTCACCTGATGGTAAGTGACTACCGTCGCCTATAGACATTAGCAATACCAGGGGATTGCCAATGTGTTGTACACCATATTACAATGCCTTAAGGGCAAGGGCAACTGGCTCTCGAGTGCAACTGCCGGAACACACCAACAGGTGCTTGGCGACAGATTTTCAACTTGAGGGTGGTAGCCAACCAGTCGAGTACCACCTAGTACCCTACCACCGTGCGTCTGGTCATGTTTATAGGTGAGGGTAATAAGACTTTTTTTATATCATCATTTCGACAAGTAGGGAGATCGCCAAGTACTATAATTACAAAAATAGATGCTTGGCAACAGATTTTCAACAGGTCGGTGGTAGCCAGTCCGCCGAATTCTATAAAGGACTACCACAAAATCAAAACCAGTTATGAAGGTCGAATTACAGAAGTTACCACCGGTTCGGAAGTCAGACAACTGAGAAGAACCGGCAAGAAACTCAGCAAGGTTACATTTTTAAAATATTTTTGGACCATATGTTGGTATTTTTTTTTCAAATGATTAACAATTTTATTCTTTAACTAATACATAAAAAACCTTCTATGGTTAACTCACGATGTTATCTCATGCTCATTGTAGGATTCGAACCCAATACCTTTGGGACGTTGCTTGCTGCTGTACCTACTGCTGAATTAAAATATAGCCGATGTTAGACAGTGATCAATTGGCGAAAAGCTATCGCCTGTTGTATATAAGCCCGCGATTCCTCGCGTCAGTTTTGGTTCCTAGATATTTATTTGAATAAATAAGGAAGTTGATTTTATTTGCCGATTGATATTGGAACGAATATTTTAGCGTTCAAATTAACCGTGTTAGTTATAATAATATTAGTTTAACACTTAAACGCAGGCTAATCAACACCAAGGCCGCTATTTTGCCATGATTCAAATTAGTCTGCTTTTAAATGAATATTAATCTGTTGGCCTCTAATACGCCAGAAGTCTGGCAAATAAGGGTACCTGATGGTAAGCGACTGCTGTCGTGGACATTATTGCAGATTTAACAATGCCTACAAGGGGTTTTAGCTCGAACCTCATGAATGCCATCCGAGTTTTTAGATTTATTTACCAGATGCTCTCAATTAATAAGGTATCTAACGCACAAAGATTTTAACACTTTTCCGAGTAAAAGAAATTAAGGTGATAATCTATAGGTACTAATATCAGAAAGAGATAAAGTTTGTGAGGTTGTAGGGGGTAATCTCTGGATCTACTGAACCGATTTTGAAAATGATTTTACCAATATAAAGCCACGTTATTTGTGAGTTTCATAATAGGCTATATTTTTAATGCTGAGAAAAGATAACATCCCACGGGAACGCGAAAACCCCTAGTTAAAAATAAACCTAATGTTTAAATAGATGCTGGTTTTAAATTCAACGGTTTCTGTCTCAACTGATTGACTTTCTAATTATACAGGATGACATGCATGATGAATGCACGACGTTAAAATATTTAATAGTCGAGTATCTGCAGATACTTGATGATAAAATACTAGGCGAGCAAAGTAATAGGTCAGTCAGTCAGAGTGCTCTTTAGACCTAGGTCGTCAAACTACCCAAGACTACTCCGGAATCCATTAACATACAAAATTCTCTATAATAGTTATGTTAGAAGTCACCTAGAATTTGCCTGTGCTGTGAGACCGAACTATAAATGTCACATAGATAGAATAAATAAATAAAATATCCTCGGACATTTGTTCACACACGGCTATCTGATCCCAAACTAAGCAGAGCTTGTACTATGGAAACCAGATGACTGATATACTACATATACTAATTTTTTTTTTGTAAATACATACTTAAATAGATAATTACACCCAGACTCAGGACAAACAGACATGTTCATGCACACAAATGTGTGTCCTGGATGGGAATCGAACCCACGACCTGCGGCGTGATAGGCAGTGTGTTAACCAACCACGCCAACCGGCCCGTCAAGAATAGAAAGGATTCAGAAGAAGTTTGTAAAGAGCCTTGAATACCGTACCGGTAATACTAATTGCAATAATACAGATTCATATAGTAGACACAAAATACAACTCTTAGAATCTCGTCGTGATTGTGTTGATTCTATCCTGCTTTATAAATAAATAAATAATCAAATCGATGCCCCCTTACTATTGGAAAACATTTGCTTTAGAGTACCCCGCAAACTTGAACGCCAATGCCGAAATAAGAATTTATTCCATATTCCATGTAGTAGAACTTGCTACGCTAAAAATATGTTTATTAAAAGAGCGTGTGATTTATATAATAATAGTCGAAATTTAAAAGATATAGATATTTTTTACTGTACACTCAATAAAATAAAATCAGTTTATAAGGTTGTTTAGAGTTGATTTCTTTTTTTCTGTATTAGGTACATTAGAGTAAGGGACACTATTTTTTGAATTGTACGTGACTGTAGTTCAGTACCTATCTATACAAAGTTTGTGTTATATTAAGGAAACTATAGGTTTATTTTAATATACTTAGTCACGTGTTAATAGTGATACTATGTATGACCGTTTGTTTCTTTCTTAAATAAATAAATACATAATACGGGCTCAGGGTCTATTGAGCGCCTGTGTGCACACCCTGCACCATAGGTAAAGATAGTGTGCCAACCCTAACTAGTTATTGTTACCAAGTTCAGCCAAGTCAAACTGTAAGCCCCTCCCTTTGTCTGTAAACTTTGAGAAACACTGCTTGTTTCTAGGTAATATTTTTGACAAGACGATTCTAATGATTACGAAATCTGTGAAAGCTATTTATCATGTGAAGTGATGTCTAAATTTAATGATTCATTCAATTATCGTTGGTTTAACGTTACCTATGTAACTACCTAGGTGGTTTGTGCTATTTACTGTATTACAGTAGGTCCAAATAAGTATTATATGAACAATCTAATAACGAAATTAAGGTTTTACACAAGAACAGTAATAGATTTCTGGAACTCGTGTGAAAGACCGAAGAATATTCATGCGTTGTAATTTTTTTAACGCATTTGGTGTTATAGTTCACAAACTAAAAATGCACTTCACTACAAGTAGATTTATTTGAAGGTTGGCTGTCTGGGTTTTACTTTTTTTAAAGACTCAATTAACCTCGGAACAATAACTAACATGTTCCGAGTGTTCCGAGCAATTAACGCAAAGGTTGTGTCACCAACCTTTGTGACGGGGGATGAAAATTAATGACGTAATATAACGTGGAGATAGTTTTCATAGCACGGTGGTAGGGTACTATGTGGTATTCGACTGGCTGGCTACCACTCTCAAGTTGAAAATCTGTCGCCAAGCACCTGTCGTGGGCAAAATATAGCTTATGTTCATCAGGGATAATGTAGCTTTTTGCTTAGTGAAAGAATTTTTCATATCAGTCCAGTAGTTTCAGAGCCTATTCAATGTAAACAAACAATCAAATCTTTCCTCTTTATACTGATGGGACCTCGAGATCGGGGGGCGCCGGCGTAAAATCTCCAATAAATAAAAAAAAGATATTGTTCTTCGAAATAATCTCGTCTAGTCTTACTTGTCTTGTATAAACAAGTTAATTTATATTCTTTCACCGTAGCACGGAACAAATCGCGTTGGCAAACACATCGGCATGTGCTTCTGTTCTTAGTGATAAGCGACAGCGATTTTAAACGTTTTAGTTGGAAGTTTCCTTTTTTGGGCTTCTCATCATTTACATCTTGTCAGTAGAAAAACATATCTATACTATGTAGCCACCACAATTTATTTATAGTGTTCTTTCTTTCCATCCAAAGGATTTTACAGTTATTTTAATTTATCCCTGATTTCGATTTAATACCCGTTGATATTCTACCTTCCAACTTTAATAACAGCGATAGGGGCCTTACCGCCAACTGTTATTGCGGTTTGACTTTACTTAAAATTTATTTTTCTGTCAATTGTCATTCTGACGTCCATTGACAGTTCAGGCCGAGTGCATGAAATTTATTTACAGATTTTAGCTGGAGCTTAGTAGAGACATCAGGGAATTACAAACGAGATTTAAAACAAATAGAGCCCTAGTCACAGAACAAATAAAAAGTTAGAAGGAGCGTACGTAAACAATAGTCTCCAATGAAGTGAAGCAACGTGCACGAAGTTGTTTGCGTGACCTGCACGTACGTTATCCCGCATCACTCGCATCGCACAGGGACGCGATCGGCTTCCTTTACTGTGCTTCACTTTAAGTGCACGGGGCTCTGCCTAGCTTTTTTTTGGTCTGAGGTCTAAGTAGAATCATTTTTCGCTCTCCGCTCCCGTTCGTCCGCTCACCAAAGCCTAGCCCTACGTAGTGAGAGGTCGTAGGTCATCATTATTGAATAATCTTGAGCAGTGTCTCCACATAAGTATATTCAGTTCTTCAGTCAGCGTGCAGATTCACACTTGCATTCTCGTTTGGTTTCTAAACGTATATCGGGAAATTGCGCTGACGTTAATTTCGGCGCGAATCGAACTGTCAGTGCGTATTTTTTTTTAATAAGTTTGGACTCCAAACCGTATTTGTTTATACAATTTTATGTTTTAAATATTTGGAGGGAAGTTATCATGCAGTTTGCTTTTGGATTGCTTACGGTAATTATTTTTTATTTTAAAGCTATGACTTTATTTATATGTACGTGTACTAACTTTTTTTAATTTAAAGTTTGTTTTTAATCTTAATATCTTCATCATATCCCCTTCCCTCGGATTCTGAGCTGTTCAGACGTGTTTATTGCAATCCGTGCCTCCGTATTTTATTAATTTATTAAATTTAAATAGATCTTTTGCCCCACAAAGTACCAGGGGTGCATATCCGTGCGGTGTATTGTACGTAAAGTGCGCAAGTGTGACGACAAGCGTGACGACAGAGACAGCTGTAATTTCCTGCGCTTGCTTAATTAGTGCGAGCACTAATCAACGAATACGAGCGAAGCGGTGAGTGCAGTCCACGCCCATTATCAATCTAGTGTGCGGGTACGCAACTTACCTGTGTTTCTACGCAAGTACTACCCTTGATTCGTAATTATTGCCGTCGGAACATTTAGGCCTAGAGGAAAATTACCAGCACTTTAATAAACAATGTCAGTTCAAAGATCGCCGCCAGTACAAGGTTCTAACCTTAGAACACCTTCTCCAATGCATTACTCTTCGGACTCGGCAATAAACGCACTAAATAAACATGACTCGATTGATGAACGTTTTAATATTACAAAGCGCCAAAAGCGGACAATTGACGAGATTCCTTCCTCCGTAACTTCAATCGAAGAAATCAAATCGTTGTTTTTGGAATTAAAGTCTCAACAGGATTTGAAATTTGAATCTCTTAGTACTGCAATGAATGTTATAATGAATCAAAACCAAGAAATCCAAAAATCTGTTGAATTTATGTCAAATCAATACGAAGATCTACTTTTGAAAATGAATAACCTGGAGCAAGAAAATAGTAAATATAGGAAGCAAATTGTAACCCTGGAGAGCAAATTGGATTTACTAGAAAAAAAAACCTATAATTCTACCATAGAAATTAGGAATATTCCGAAACAAAATAATGAAAATAGACAGACAATCACAGAAATAGTCAAAGATATTGGCTCAGCTATCTCTTTGGAAACCCCAATCCAGGACTTGGAGCTTCATGATATCTACCGTTCCAAATCCGACTCGATTGTTGTTGATTTTTCCACAACCAATAGGAAAGAAAGCGTTGTCTCCTATTATAGAAAACTGAATAAAACCAAACGAGTAATGAAGCAACCTATGCTCAATACGGAACACATAAACCTGCCGGGCCCGGCTAGGCCGATATATATCTCCGAGCTTTTAACTATTAAAACCAGGAAACTGTATTACATCGCGAGACAAAACGTCAAGGATGGAAAATTGGCCGCTGCGTGGACGTCTTATGGAAAATTATATGTCAAGAAAGAAGAAGGGCTTCCCCCGATTCGCATTGAGGATGAGTCAGAGCTAACAAAGATCACCAAGTGACTATTAATTAAAACTGTGCTCCAATTTGCTCCACTAACTTTACTTATGATTGTTTTTATTTTAAAATTAATTGTTTATTTTTTGATTTTTATTTTTTATTGCATATTATACAACTGCAAAACCTCAACTTTTATAACCCATAAACAGTCACAATTGCCTTATGTGTACACTCTTAACACATCTATCTTAAATAAATATGAGCTATTACTCAACATCGTACATAATAAACACTCCATTCTATACTCACATACATTATTTATACATTCTTCACGTATCTGTCTCCAATTACCCATTGTACTTCTGAATTTAATTGAACCAGCCACCTCCCTTATTGTGTGCTTAGTGAAACTAAAATATAACATTCGATAATAATATTCAATGCTTAAATTTCATAAATCATGAACTGGATTCTATAACGGTAGCCAAATCAATTAAGTGTGATGTTGATGACGCCATAACTCTTTTGCCATCTTACGCTGGAGGTCTCAGGCTCCTCTCACAAAATATAAGAAGTGTTAGTTGCAATATGAACAACTTCTGTACCCTCCTTAGTAGATCAGGACTTGATTGGGACCTTATTATTCTAACAGAATGCTGGCTCAAATCAGCTAAATATATTCCGCAACTAGATAACTATTATTATATAGCCACTACTGTTCATAAAACACAGAATGAAGGTGTCATAATTTACTATAAAAAGAATCTTCAAGTGTTGACTGATGAACCAGAGATTTGTGATGCCAACTGTCTTCTGTTAAAACTAAAAGGAGATACTTGTATAATTGGCATATACCGGCCTCCTAGCGTGCACAACATTAACAATTTTGTCAACTCACTTGATTTGCTCTTGACTAAACAAAGCAATTACAAGAACATAATTGTCTGTGGTGATATTAATATTGATATAGGGTATGATAGCACAGATATTCGCTCCAACGAATACCTAAATATGTTGGCTAGCCACTGCTTGCTTCCTGGTCATATCATACCTACACATGGTGCTACCTGTCTTGACCATATAATGATAAAAACAAAGTTAGAAGCTACCTGTATTGTATTTGAATCCTCAATAACAGACCATGAGTGCGTAGCTCTAATTATTAATTCAAACTCTAAGCTAGACTACACAAATAATAATACCAACAAAAGTATTGACTATAAGGGCTTGGATCTGGCTATGACGAATATTGAATACGGTGCTGTCATCAATAGTGGAGATGTCAATATGGCAACAGACCTTCTTATCACCAGCATATTTACAGCTATAGAAGACAATACAAAGATAGTGAAAGTGCCCAAAAGAAAAAGGACCAACAAACCTTGGATCACTACAGGATTGCTTCGCTGCATGAGAAACAGGGACAACCTACATAAAAAGCTAAAAAAAGATCCTGATAACCAAGTTCTCATGACTACCTATAAACGTTATAGAAATTATTGTACTTCCCTTCTTAAAAAAACAAAAAGAGACTATGAAAGACAGGTAATAAATAATGCAAAAAATAACAAAAAGAAACTTTGGGGTGTTATTAAAAATATTAGTGGGTCAATAAAAACCACAGATTATTCACATTGTCTCATCTCTCCGGAAAATCCAAAGGGTAGTGTCAATGATGCTAATAATTACTTTGCAAATATAGGAAGATTGCTCGCCGAAAAAAATGATAGTACAATTCCGCTCCACCTGAACACAGAATATCTCACTAACTCGTCACCAAAATCGCTCGTTATATTGCCTACCGACGAGAAGGAAATAGAACAACTCATATTTGGTCTGAGAGATGACTGTGCGGTTGGTATAGATCAGATATCGGGAAAAATAATAAAGCGCTACGTTTCCCTGCTTTCGGGCCCAATTACACAAATCTGTAATCTCGCTTTTGCAACAGGTGTGTTTCCGCAATCATTCAAGACCGCACTTATTAAACCTATACATAAAGATGGGGATAGAGGTAATGTATGCAACTACAGACCAATCTCCATTCTCCCGACCTTATCTAAGATCTTGGAGCGGTTAATGAACAAGCGACTAATAAGCTATCTCGAAGCAAATAGCCTCTTAGCTAATGCCCAATTTGGTTTCCGAGCAGGAAAATCGACAGATGGTGCTGTACACGAGCTTACTCATTTGATCATAAGTAATATGGATGAGAAAAAGAAGTGCATTACGGTTTTCCTGGACTTAGCAAAGGCTTTCGACACTGTTTCTATTCCACTGCTAGTAACAAAACTTGAAAAGATTGGAGTACGAGGTCTTCCACTAAAATTATTTGAAAGCTATCTAAGTAATAGAACCCAGAGGGTGAAAATGGGTGCTTGGACTAGCGACGAACTTACTGTGCAACAAGGTGTACCGCAGGGTAGTATACTCGGTCCTTCGTTGTTCCTGATCTTTATAAACAACCTGTGTCAAATCCAGCTTACCAATGGCAGAATAATTTCCTTCGCTGATGACACAGCTCTGTTTTTTAGTGGCGACAGCTGGTCGGAAGTGTTCCAGGCTGCACAGGAAGGATTCTATAAAGTGTGCAAATGGCTTCAAAAAAATAAGTTATCCTTAAATGTGACCAAAACTAAATATATAGCATTTGCTCATAAAAAAAATCTGCTCCCATCTCCAGATTTATCGATCATTGCACATTTACCTTCTTGCGCAGCTCCTGATTCCTCGTCGTGTGCATGTCCTACCTTACTCAGAGCAGAATCAATAAAGTATCTTGGTATCATAGTTGATCAGACTCTTAGCTTTAAACTACATATCAGTACCCTTGTGCCAAGATTACGAAAACTTATATACATCTTTAGGACCCTAAGACATGTAGCTGAACGACGTACTATTAAAATGGTTTACTACGCGCTATGTCAGTCACTTATTGACTACTGCATCATTTCGTGGGGTGGTGCCGCAAAAACTCACCTCTTGGAATTGGAAAGAGCTCAGAGGCTCATATTAAAGACTAGTGGGGGTCTTCCTTATCGATTCTCCACCGAAGAGCTTTATTTACAGTGGGATGTTTTAACGGTCAGACAGTCATTCATTTTGCACATACTCCTAAAAAAACACTCCGAGATGGAATATGACCCCAGCTTTCGCACTGATAGTCGTAGAAAGGCAACGGTCTGCCAAAGCCAACTATTTCGCACAAGTCTGTCACATAACTTTTACTGCTTCCTTGGTACATACCTTTACAATAAAGTGAACAGCATCCTAACTATATATCCGTTGCACAAAACGATATGTAAAGAAATCATAATAAAATGGCTTAAAACACTGGACTACCACAAAACTGAAAATTTACTGAGACAACTTATTTGAACTTATAATTTAAACTATTCTGTAAAATAAAATGAAGTTAATTATTCTTAAATTAACATAGCTCGCCAAAACTCACATTCATTCACATTTACTCTCTCACACACACACACACACACACACACACACACACACACACACACACACACACACACACACACACACACACACACACACACACACACATACACACACACACACTCACACACACACACACACTCACACATACACACACACACACACACACACACTCACACACACACACACACACACACACACACACACACACACACACACACACACACACACACACACACACACACACACACACACACACACACACACACACACACACACACACACACAAAGCATCCACAAATATTATCACATTCACAAAAGCAATATTGACGGTGTAAACGTATGCAATATTCTCTTCATCCACTTACTAGAATTAATATAATATATTGTCATAGCATGTGCAATACATCATAATTTTATACTAATAGATTAAGTGGGGCCTGGTGACCTGTAATACAGGTATTTATATACCTATCTCAGGCACCAGCCTCTCACAAATATAGGTTAGTAAATGTATTTAGAAATAAACTCTTAGTTAGTAACCTACCTTTTGTGAAGGGAAATAAATATATTTTATTATTATTATTATTATTATTATATCTATGGAAATGAAAAGTAAACATATTTTTTTGAAATAAACTTTTCAAAGTACGAATAGCCCGACTCAACCCTTCGGAAGGTAGCTATTGCTGCAGCAATATACTCAGCAATTGTTCTTTCCAAAAGCAACTTAGACATATTACAATTTCTATCACATTGACATCTGTGTGTTATGGCGGCATAAAAAATAAATAAATACAATTATTTATATAACCTATAATAATCTGAATCGAAGCAATCGTAAACAGAACCGAAGAGAATGACATGTCAATCAATAATAATCAGAAGCACCTTTAATCATTTTACAGAATCTAATTTGCTCGCCAAAATAAATAAAACATGAAAACATTTATTTAATTGGTCTCTTAATATGCATAAATTCAAATAAAAACTTCAACATTAAAATTCATGAGAAAATTAATTGCTTTTAAACAGTTCATTGGTAGTAACAGTAAAATGCCTATGACATGTTTCACAAGATAATTAAAAAAAATGATTTGTAGTCATCGGAAAAAATAGGCAATGTTCGGCTCGTATACCTTTTGCACGGTGGTAGGATACTTTGTAGTACCCGAGTGGCTGGCTACCCTCAAGTTGAAAATCTGTCGCCAAACACCTATCGGTGTGTTCCGACAGCTGCACTTGAGAGCCAGTTCCCATCTAGGCTTTGTGTGCTTACCATCTTCGGCCACATAATCACTTACCATGGTGAGATTGTGGTCAAACACAAGCATATCCAGAATTAAAAAAGAAATATTTGGTCACTACAAAAAAAAAGTTTTCTTTGCTTAAAACTTTTTTGTAGCTAAACTCTTTGGCCTCCTCATTTCAGTACCTGCGTTATGTTGAACACAAATAATGCAAACTTTTTACGGGAGAAATAGTTACATGAGTATTCCGCGGGAGGCGCTTTGCTTATTCCTATAAAAAATGTCGTAAACTCAAACGTGATAGGAACCCTAATTCTTTGTCTAAAATAAAAGTAACCTAGTTCTAGCTAGTTACTCCTTATAACATCAGCTAGCTGACAGTGAAAGTCGATCAGCCCGTTAAAATCGGTCCAGCCGTCGGCGGTCGGAACAAATAGTTAATAAACATATTTTTAATTTTTATTTGATTTTGTGAACGATTGCAGAGATTCTTTCATCATATTGCATTTTAAACATTAAAGGAGTGGTGTATAATATACAGGTATATTGCGATAACTCCAATGAACTATTGCGTCGATCATTCTCTTGTACTACTGAATCCTTTGTTTACAAATCCTCTTTCTAACAAAGAATGTACCTAATGAAAAGAATATAGTCGCCAGCAAAATTCGACATGCATAGGATAGAATAGCATTTAATATTTCCTACCCTTTCGACCGTCAGTCTGTTTGTCACAGTAAATTATAATACTGATGGCTCTGAGAGATGTAGACACAGGACCTCGCGAAAGTATTGTGAGATTTTTCTGCGCCATTTTGAAAAAAAACGAAAACTGAATCGACAAAAATCCATATAATTATCGAACCTGCTCACAAAATTTCACTAGAATGGGTTGAGGAATGCGACCTGTAGAGGAGAACAGACGGACAGACAGACAGCATTTTTTTTTTCAATTCCAAGCTAACATATTGACTGTGAGAAGTTTGTGATGTAAAGATGTGATGTATGTTACTCATTCACATATCACACAAAAACTACTGCACGGATTTAGATTAAACTTGGCACACAGGTAAATCATATCCTGGATAAAAACATAGGATACTTTTTATCCCGGGTAAAGATAAGATTCCCAGGGAAACGCGGCTGAAACTGCGAGGGACAGCTAGTGTATTATAAAGGAACTAGCTGTCCTACGCGTTCCCGTGGGATCTTATCTTATCCCGGGATAAAAATATAGCCTATGTTAATCTGGAATAATGTAGCATTCAAATGGTGAAAGATTTTTTGAAATCGGCCTAGTAGTTTATGAGTTAATTAATTACACACATACAAATCTTTCCTCTTTATAATATTGGAAAGATTATGATGGTAAGTGACAATGGTCATCAAGGCTAATGATGTTAGCTTATGCTAATGGCTGGACATACGATATCTTCCATGCAAGGTGGGGTCAGACTCGGGTCACAATAAAATAGCGTTTCTGAATATATTTGGACACTTTAAACATTGATTAGTTTTCGTAACTCTATCATTGAATTAAGGGGACGCTATTATATCCAAACTAGTTTTCCGCCCCGTGGTTTCATCTGGATCTTATCATTCCACGATATGATCTACCTGTGTGCCAAGTTTCATCAAAATCCGTTCAGCCGTTTTTGCGTGATTAAGCAACAAACATCTTCACACACATCCAAACATACTTTCGTAATTATTATAATACTAGCTGTTTCCCCGCGTTCCCGAGGGATCTTATCTTTTCCCGGGATAAAAAGTAGCCTATGTGCTATTCCAGACTATAATCTATCTCCATGCCAAATTTCATCCAGATCCCTTCAGCCGTTCTGGCGTAAATGAGTAACAAACATCCAAACTTTCACATTTATAATACGAGTATTAGTAAGATAGGATAGGAAGTAGGATTAATTAGTAATATCTTCACCTTAATAAAACACATATTCATTGCAATTTAATATTTAAATTTATTTCATACATTTGCGTATATTAGTATTCGCGTTTTTTTTCTCTAAAAAATATGGATTCGACTATCAGAGAGCTGTTCGCCCCGAGTTTACCCGCGTTTTGGAGCCCTTTACTTACTGACTGACTTTTCAGGTTGTCCCAAAAAGTCCGCGAAAAGTTTTAGTGGAACAGCCGCCAATTTCACTAAAACCTGACCGGAATTATACAGATGAGGACTAGACTTTACAGTGAATGTGATATAAGGTGACTTTAACACAAAAGAAGAATATTGAAAGTAAAGAAATGGTTTAGGCTTGATAGTCTTGTAACTAAAGCCTTTAAAATAAATAAATAATAACAAAATAATGACTGGAGCTTTTTTTTTTTTTTTTTAATTAACAATAGGTATCGCGTTTGACCACTATCTCACTTGATGGTAGGTGACGATGTGGTCTACGATGGTGCACGCTTACCTAGAAATAACCTATTCACCCGAGACTTGAAGACTCCCAGGTTGTAGCTTTTAGGAATGCGGGTGAAACCATCTCAGAGAATATGTTATATAGGTATTATAAGTATTATAAAAACTGAATAATATTAGCATACCTAATTATAAAAACATTACAAAAATTTATAAAGATCGCTTATCTTACTTAAAAATTAATTACCTACCCATATTTTAACTACTACATTCGCCCCGCGGTTTCACCCGCGTTTTCGTGATGACATGTAGGTGCACTCGGGGATAATAATAGGGAGGCTGCCTTTATTCATAAAAAATATCTAAAGCTTACCAGAGACATATAAAATGTAATAAGTAGGTCTAAGTTGCATTTTTAAAAAAGAGTAATTGCTGAGTTTATTGCCGGCTCTTCTCAGCAAAAGCAACCTTCCGAACCGAGCGTTAGAATTTAACATGAATCAAATTGACGATTAAAAATACTTGTAATAAGTTATAGTAGATTATACCGGGTCTATTCGCGCACATAATAATCAAAATATAATTTCGACTAACCTCGACGTTTCGATCAAGTTACATTGACCGTGGTCACGAGTGGACTGAACTGGCGGGTATCAGCGTCTTGAGGGGCGAGAGTTATCTCCAACTACCCGCAATTGGTCTTGTGACACGAAACGATCACGATCTCGGCACACCGTACTAACTGTATCCACTCTCGAACTCGAACTTAATTCACGGCGGTGCGAACACTTTATTATCACTGGATTCCACGCAGCAGATAACTTGAAACCATCTTCCCGATTGAAATTACGATGTTTTTTGATATCAATCGCTTCTCGAACAATTCTGGGATAGAAATGTCGATCAGTGGAAAGGATTTTTGGGTCATGAAGTTCAATCCAGTGGTTTGGTCCCGATTCCAACAAGTGTTCGGCGATCGCTGATTTATTTGCCAGGCGGTTCTTTACGGCAGCCATATGTTCTTTGACCCTTTCAGCAATAGTTCTCTTCGTCTGTCCGATGTAAGAACTACCACATATGTAATAAGTTTACTTAATAAAGATATATTTGAGTTTGAGTTATAAAACATAAAAATACCCGTAAACAGCGAACACTTCGTAAACATTCAACCATTCTATGATTTTTAATTACCAATTTAACAACAAAGAGTAGATCTTTTGATGGTGTACCTTTATGACGTCACAAGCAAGTATCACTACATAGTATAAAACAAAGTCGCTTGCGCTGTCTGTCCCTATGTATGCTTAAATCTTTAAAACTACGCAACGGATTTTGATGCGGTTTTTTTTAATAGATAGAGTGATTCTTAAGGAAGGTTTATATGTATAATGCATGCATAATATAGTAGCGAAACACTGATAAATTTAGAGGTTTCTAATGTGATGTCGTAATTAAGCATTTTTTTGCGCTTATATTGCAAACGCTGGCTGAACCCTACGAGACAGACCAAAATAATGTACTACAGTATTGTCCACCTTAAAAAGTTCAACAAAAAAGTCCGCGATGGTATATGTCTATCTCTTAGGGATAACCCACCATAACCATTTTTTATCCTTTACTAAAAAGTGATTATTTACGAAGTGATTTTAAACAATACAATATTAATCCTTATCCAATTAAGTACCTCTAATAAATTGTACATTTATTATAGATCAATATGCTTTTTACAGCATGTTATTTAAGTGAATATTTCCGAAGATATTACAAATTTAAAATGCAGGGACGTAGTTGTTGCGGCACCGCGGCGGTTATTTTAAATGCGAAAGTAACTCTGTCTGTCTGTCTGTTACGCTTTCCCGCTTAAACCTCTCAACCGATTTAGATTAAATTTGGCACAGATATAGAGTAGACCTTGGGAGAGAACATAGGCTATCTTTTATCCCCCTCCACCACCCCCACTTGCGCGATATAACGTGTAGTCCACGCGGGCGAAGCCGCGGGCGGGTCGCTAGTAACATATAAACCTCCATATAAACTATCGTTTTGACATTTCATTAAAAGAAGATGATTGTCTCTCAACATCCCTATTACGAAAGATGTTTTTAAAATCGGATTATTAGTTTGGGAGATTAGGTGTCTGCCTCCTACATACAAATTTTATTTAATTATTTTTATCCATTTATTTATATTTTTATAATAATTACTACCCTTATTAAGGTACATGGTAATGATACACAACCTTAAACTTTTCTGAAGGAACCTCTATCTAACTGTGAAAACCGCATCAAAATTCCTGAAGTACTTTTCTAGTTATAAAAAGACAAACTGACGTACAGACGACATCAAACCTTAAAACATTAATATCTTTATTAAAAATGTTGTCAGCATTTGTAAGTGCCCATAAAAACTTTATGTCCATTTTATTAAAAATACATAAAATAATTTATGCAAAATTACATTATTTTGTTACGCAAATAATAATTATGGTACAGTCACAGAGTAAGAATAATACAGAGGTGCGACGAAGCCGTCTAGACAGGGCCATCGTGAGGTGCGTGCGGGGCGCGGGGGCGACATATATTAGCCTCAGTAGTATGGGACCTTCACTAACCTCCATACACTGTCTAGCTAGACTGTCATAATAATTTATTTACCACAAATGTACAGGCGACTACAGCGGAGGATTTCAAGCGGCGCAAGTACACGGCCATCGGCGATGGTTATATATTTGCGCCGTTTGGAGTGGAAACTCTGGGACCGTGGGGACCGGAAGCGCGTAAATTATTAAATAATTCTTTGTCAGTATAGTTAACTGAGTAGGGGAAAGCTCACAACTTTCATTACCCCTTAACTTTGTAGGGATTCATAACTTTTCATTAGATGCTATGTATGTATGCCTATATCTTGACCATCTAAGACAAATATATTCGGCGCGCCTTATAGAAACTTCCGGCGACCAAAGGGCTGGCTCGTACTTTGGACAACGAATAAGCCTCGCTATACAGCGAGGTAACGTAGCCAGTCTTTTGGGCACGTTACCCATAGACAGCGATCTAAATTCTGTGTTTTATTTATAATTTAGTTTTATTTATAGGTATTTTAGTTTTATTTCTAATTTAAGATGATCTGTATAATCCTACAAATGTACAAAATATGTACAACTATCCTACAATTATTATAAATGTGAAAGTTTGGATGGATGGATGTTTGTTACTCATTTACGCCAGAACGGCTAAATGGATCTGGATGAAATTTGGCATGGAGATAGATTATAGTCTGAAATAGCACATAGGCTACATTTTATCCCGGGAAAAGATAAGATTCCTTGGGAACGCGGGTGAAACCGCGCGGAACAGCTAGTAATATATAAAAAACTTCCTCGAGGCTGCCGCTGCTGCCGGTCGGCAAGGTTCCCAGTAGGCTGGCAGCGTTTCCTCTTTGGATGGCCATGCGTTGGGGGAAAAATCTTTTATCACGAGATCAAAGTGGTACTGTATCTCTTTTATACTGTGGTACAGTCGTGTCTTCAAGTGATTCTGTAGTACTCGGGTGGCTACCACACACAAGTTGAAAATCTGTCGCCAAGTACCTAATGGTGTGTTCCGACAGCTGCACTTGAGAGCCAGATCCCATCTAGGCTTTGTGTGCTTCGGCCACATCATCACTTACCTTGTGAGATTGCTGTCAAACACAAGATTTTTTACACTATTATTTATTTTCTACTTTTTAGTTTGGTTATAAATACCTACCTACAGGCTACAGTTTTAATTAATGCTGAGTTTAATTAAATTATTGCATTGCCATCGGTCCTTGATAAGTGTGTAAAGTTTCAAATCAATCTGTCGTTTTGAAAGGTGTGAAAATCACGTTCAAAGATTCCGTTACATAGATATACCAAGCTAATAAAAGCGTGTTAATAACCCTAGTGCTTGTTTTTATTTATAATTTGTGTCAATAATAATAATTTATAATTTTTTTTTTGTGTTGTACGTGTCTAATTATTTTAATCTAATGTGTGATGTACAATAATCCAATTATGAGTTTATGTTACTTGAAAATAAATGAATTTGAATTTGAATAAATATTGAGTCCGTGAAATTTCATCCAGTATTACGTAATTATACAAGTGACAAACAAACAGACGTTCGCTTCATTATAAAGATTGACACTGTCACTTGAATTATTTACATTTCGTAATGCGAGCGACCTCATACTCGAGTAACGCTATGTGGTTATGTAACTTATGATTTGAGTGTCGAAGGACGGCCATGGGAAGTGACTTGGGGTCGGGAGAGCTTGTGACAACCAGGCAGACGGCTCATCTGATGGTAAGTGAATACCGCCGCCTATATCTACCATTAGCAATACCAGAAGGATTGCTAATGTGTTGTACACCTTACAGCAATACTTTAAAGTAAACTGGCTCTCAAGTGTAAGCCGGAACACACCAACAGGTACTTGGCGAAGCCAGTCGAGTACTACAAAGTACCTACTCTACCTCCGTGCTGTGGTTTCCTCTGGATGTTTTCCTTCACCGAAAGCTCAAGCTCATAGGATTCGAACTATTTCGCACCCACGACCTTCGCCGCGGTATCCGACGTCACTACCACTGAGCTATCATCGCCTTATCTGCGTGACGAATTTCAGCGCAATCCGTTTATGTTGAGCTGTGTGTTGATAGATCAGTCAGTCAGTAACGATGGCCTTTTATAAGCTTTATACATAATATGTATACAGATAGGTACATAAGAAACAACGCTCATCTGTATAACAAATTACCTAAAATAATTAAAGATTCATTGACCATAAACACTTTCAAAACTTGATTAAAAATGTACCTCATAAACTGATAACTGTTAACCATAATACCGGCAGATCGAATAACAAATGTAACTATTATATTTTGCAATTGTATAAATTTTATCATATGAAGTGAATATGTAATGTTCTTTTTGAGAAATAAATTCTTTAAACCGAACTTCAGCAATGGTTGACACTAAGTAAAGCGATATAGTTACGCCACTGCCACTATTAGTTTTTTATATTATACTCTAGTGACTTCTTAACATTGGAAACACTTAGTTTTTATGTAACCTTTTACATTTATCTGCTCGTCCATCAATTCGCACTTGCGTAACTGTTACTTTGAAATATAAGTTTATTGACTTGTGACGTAGGGTTGTCAAGTAATCGGACATCGCTATTGCCAGTTACTCGGCTCTTTTATTCAAAATACCCAATAGAAATTTGGAAAAAATAATTAAAAAGGTAGTAGAACAGAATTTATGTAAGAACGTTATGTACTTACTGTAGGTAAGTAATTATAACATTTCAAGCATGAGTCAAAGTAAAATCCATGTATTCAGTTTAGGCCCTAGGAACTTATGAAGGTCGAATTACAAAAGTTACCACCGGCCAGATACTCAGCAAGGTAACATTTTCGAAATATTTAGTACCTATTTTTCTTAACGTACCTATTCTTCTAACCAGCGCTGTGGACGCATCAACATGTATCCGCAGCATAAGCTGAACTTACCCCTTTTGCCCTACGCGTTAAATGTACTGTGTGTTTTCTTTTTATGTTTTATGTAATAAGGCAATAAATATTTTTCATTTCATTTCATTTTCATTTCATTTCATTTTAAAAAATTATAACTACCAGATGGTTTTTTCCATCATTATTGTCTGCTCTGTTTCCAATTATTTGCAGTCGGTGCAATGTGTTTTCTTCCATTCGGCTCCTCTATCCGTCATATCGGAATTCACTCCTATCTTACTCATATCATAGTGGGTTCTTTTTCAGCAACATGCCAAAAAGCCGTCCAAAGCCGGGAAAAAATGAAAAGCCTGACCTATCCGGCTAAAGCCGGACGCTTGGCAACCCTATTCAAGTAGAATGTCCAATAGCTACTTATGATATATGTACAGTATATGTTTATATAAGCTTAATAACTTGACGATCCTCATTAAAAACGCTTCGCTTCAATTTTTTTATTGGAACTTTTTTATTTTTATTATTTTTTTTTAATTTTTAACTCATACGTGCCAAATATGGTCAATGTTGTACACATCTGTCATTGGTGTGCATATCAGAAAAGTGTATGTATAATATTATGTTGTAATGTTTGATAATGTATACTGTTGATGTGTCTTTTTCATAAATAAATAAATAAATGTTTCCTGACACACGGCCATCTTCCTTTTTGACTTCTGGATAAGCTTGTGTTTGACCGCAATCTCTCCATGGTAAGATGGGAACTGGTGGAGGTTTGGCGAGAGATTTTGACTTGTGTGTGGTAGCCAGCCAGCCAGTCGAGTACTACAAAGTATCCTACCACCGTGCTATAAAGATTTGTATTTTTGTATGTAACGAATAAACTTAAAAACTACTGGACCGATTTAAAAAAATCATTCACCATTAGAAAGCTACATTATCCCTGAGTAACATAGGCTATATATTTATCCCAGGAAAAGATAAGATAACACGGGAACGCGGGTGAAACCTGGAGGACAGCGAGTATCTTATACTGCAGTCATGCAACAACATTTAACAAAGATTTTATTTGTGATCGCGCCGGTTTCTAGCATAAAAAAATTACCGGTCAGGCTTTTTCGTACGAACTTTCTTCATTCGCTCGCCATCAAAGCCCGCGATAAAAGCTATACAATAGCTTAAAAATATAATTAGTCGCATCGCACGAGGTTATGTGTGTGGCGCGCTTTTGATAGTAGGTAAACGGGTGCGTTCCCACCACATTTAAAACAAAAGGTCAAAACAAATCGCTACCTACCCAAACAATTCACAAACTCACATTAATCCCAAGTACCTAACATTCATGCCCGTATCAACTGAAAAGGTCAGACGTAACATAAACTGGGATGTCATTCACGATCTATTATCCTATTGTTTATGAACGCAGCCGAATCAAACGTCAAATGGTGTTTGGCGGGACAATTTCGTGATGTACTTACCAACATATGTATTTTCAAAAACGGGCATACGGGTCACCTGATGGTAAGTGATTAAGGCCTATAGACATTAGCAATACCAGGAGGATTAGCTGTGCAATTTCGAACTTTTTAAATGCCTGAGGCAGTGAGTGTTGAGAGGCAAGTGTTTGGTGAAAGATTGTCGAACACAAAATAACCAATACAATTCAAACTAAAACTCAAACCTCAAATTTAGGCCCTGGTAAGGCACTTATGAACGTTACAATTGACTCTACCACCGGTTCAACATACGACTCCGGCATGAAAATCAGCAACTAAGGCATTTTATTTCTACATTGCTGTTGCGGCGATTCCAACCTCTGCAGACGAGGACTTACTGGCTGACTATTACAGACAAAGTTTGACTTGACATTTAGACGAAAACATAAAGGGACAATTGAAAAAGACGAGACTTCATGACGACGATTTTTCACCGCTTCAAGGTGGTCCTTCGAGCTTTTTCGGACAAGCTGTATGGTAATATAGTACCTACATATAATTTTTTATCATTCCAATGTTGACTCGAAGTCAAGCAAAGAGAATGGACATGCTAGATACGACAACGACGGCAGCCGCTACCGCCGACGACATCGGTGGATGCGAATCTCGAGCCAACTCCCCTACGAATTCTATTGCTTCGACGATTAAGAGGAAGAGGTTGCTGGACGCCCAGATTGACACGGCACGGCGCCTTGCCCAAATTGAAAAAGACCTAGCAGTAAAGGAATTGGAACTGCAGACCGCTGCAATAGACGAAGAGTTTGACAGCTGCGCCCCCTCTCGGGCACCTTCTATGCGAAGTTTAAATTTTATTCAGTCTGAGCCAAAGACTACTGGCACTACTTCAAAACCCACAGACGAGGTTAGTACCCATCTGAGTAAATTCTTTGCCCGGCAACTCTCAATTAAGAACCTGCCAGAGTTTTCCGGAAGCCCAGAGGAGTGGCCTCTATTCTACAGCCAATTTATGACCACGTCAAAACTAGGCCACTACACTGACGCAGAAAATATAGCACGCTTGACGAAGTGCTTAAGAGGGAAAGCACGTGACGCCGTTTGTGCTCTATTAATAAGTGCTACCAACCTAGACAAGATTGTAAATACACTAAAATTAAGATTTGGACGTCCTGACTATATTATAGAAGTGATGCTCTCCAAGATTCGTGACAGACGAAATATACGTCATGATGACTTAAACTCCCTTATTGAGTACTCTACATCTGTACAAAATATTGTAGCTACCATGACCGCCACGGATGAAGTGGGTCACCTGACAAACCCTACCTTAACGAGAGAGATCATTAGCAGACTACCATCCACTTTACAACTTCAGTGGGGTATTTATGTACAAAATAAGGATGTTAAGACTGTATCCCTATCAGATATAGCGGACTGGCTCATGTCAGTTGCCAACGCAGCAGTACACGTCGCACCTTTGTTACCCTATGAGGAGAGTAAGAGAGATAGATATAGACAGACTTACACGGAGAGACGTCCTATACATACAACGACAAAAACGAATACATGTTCCTTATGTAGTGCGTCACACGACTTACAGAAGTGCGCATCATTTGTTAAAATGAACGTTGACGATCGCTGGGAGCACGTGACGAAGAGTAAACTCTGCTTTGCCTGTCTGTCAGCGCGACACCAGTTGAAGGACTGCAAGGAGAGTTCTCGATGTTCTGAGCCGAACTGTTTCAGGCGTCACCATCCACTATTACACGCCTTACCACTAGAAAAGCAGAAAACGCAGCCAGTTGCGAGCACTACAACTGCGACGACCGTAAGCCACTGCTGTAAGGAAAATGATATAATTCTTTTCAAAGTGGCACCCGTCCTGATCTCTGGTCCAAAATGCGACGTTGAAGCCCTAGCATTCCTAGACGAGGGTGCGGCGCTGACTTTGATTGACGAATCCTTGCTAGAGCGCACTGGGATCACAGGCTCTGCGTCCGACCTACAGCTACGCGGCGCAAATGGCATGACAACGACTGAGTGTGCATCGAAGTCTGTTTCATTTAAAATACGAGGACGCTTTTGTAAAAATGTTTATAATCTTTCTAATGTTCGTTCTGTAAAATGTTTGAATTTGCCTGTACATAATTTTAATTTTAAGAAACTTGTAAATAGGTTTCCTTATTTAAATGACTTTGTAAATAACTTTGACATGTCGATGACTTATGACAAACGACCATTGATATTGATAGGATCTGACAATATCGACCTTATTGTGTCCCGGAAAGTGATACAGAGACCTAAGACTGGACCTATCATATCGGAGACTTGCCTAGGCCACATTATACACGGTCGGTTGTCCCGTTTGACTCCTTCTGACGCTTTGACTTTTCATTTTTGTGCATGTGACGAACTAAACGACACTTTAAAACGTTTTTATACCACGGAAGCCTTTGGTACGAAGCCGACGGTCGACACACCTCGGTCTCGTGAGGATGAAATATCTCTTGGTATTTTACGCAACACCACCAAACAACTACCAACCGGACGGTGGGAAACCGGGTTACTTTGGCGACAGGGTCAGCTACGACTGCCTGATAGTTTTAATGTCGCGAAGTTAAGGTTGAAAGGCATTCAGAGAAAAATGCACAAGATGCCTGAATTCGAAGTGCAGTACAAAAACAAATTGGAGGAAAATTTAGACAAAGGTTACGTATCGAAACTCGGTACAAGTGAGGCCAAAATAAAGACAAACAAAACATGGTATCTACCCCATTTTGGCGTTTTTAATCCAAATAAACCTAAAAAACTACGACTCGTATTTGACTCAGCAGCTAAGTCTGAAGGCAAGTCCCTCAACGATTTCTTACTGACAGGTCCAGACTTGCTAACTTCCCTTCCTGGTGTTCTTTTAGGATTCAGAAGCCGTAAAATTGCTGTCATTGGTGATATTCAGGAAATGTTTCATAGGGTAATTATAAGAGAGGAAGACAGACAAGCCCAGCGTTTCCTGTGGGAGTCCGAAGAGTACATCATGAACGTTATGACGTTTGGAGCTGCCTGTTCACCATCGTGTGCCCAGTACGTTAAGAACGAGAATGCGCAAAGGTTTGTACAGACTCATTCACAAGCTGTAGACGCGATAATAAATCATCATTATGTCGATGATTTTATATACTCACTTGATTCTGAAAAGGAGTGTATTCAAATAGTTGATGACGTCATCATGATCCACGCCGCTGGCGGCTTTAATATGACAAATTTTACTTCTAGCTCTAAGAACGTGCTTAAGCACCTTCCTGTCGAAAAACTGGCTACGGGGGGGGGGTCAAGTTTATTTTTGACGACGAGTACATTGACCGTGTATTGGGTGTAAACTGGGATCCGAGTGTTGACTGTTTTACATTCCAGCTTAAGCTTCTTATGATAGACGCCGTGATTAAGACTGGAGAAAAACGACCAACGAAACGCGAAGTCTTGAAACTCATTACGTCAGTTTTCGATCCACTGGGATTCCTACTGTTCGTGACTGAACGCCCGCATACTATTGCAAGACATCTGGAAGTCTCAAATTGGTTGGGATGACGAGATAGAGTCTAAACATTTTGACAGATGGAAGCGATGGCTTCAGCTGCTATTAAAAACGCGTGACATAAGGATTCCGAGATGGCTATTTAGCGATGACAAATGTAAAGACGAAGCTGTAGAGCTTCACATATTTTGCGACGCGAGCTCGAAAGCTTTTGCAAGTGTCGGTTATGTGCGGTTTAAGACTACTGAAAACTCTTGGTGTATTTCTTTTGTAATGGCTAGAGCTAGGGTTGCTCCTTTGAAGACCCTAAGTATACCAAGACTCGAGCTCCAAGCTGGACTCATGGGTGCGCGCTTAGGTAAATTTCTAATGAAGCACATTAATTGGCCAATTTTGAAAACTATTTACTGGTCAGACTCAAAGCCGGTCCTAAGCTGGCTTAGGTCAGAATCTGGACGATTCAAGCCGTTCGTAGCTCATCGCGTCAGTGAAGTCAGCGAGCTGACGGGGGTGGGGAACTGGCGATGGGTTCCATCGCATTTAAACCCAGCTGACGACGCTACAAGAGACGAACTTGTTCAGACCGGCAAATGGATGTCTGGCCCCGATTTTTTATATGGACCTGAACAAATGTGGCCAACCGAAGTAGAGCCCAAATCACTCGACCCTGATGACATTGAGGTAAAACAACTGTGCGTCCTTACAAATGACATTAGCCAAAGCCTACCGGACGTGAGCAGATTTTCATCGTACTGGCGTTTGGTACGCGCAACTGCTTGGTTACAACGCTTCCTCTATAACTGCAGGAATAAATTAGACAGACATTCCGGTGAACTACAAGTCAGTGAAATTCATTCAGCAGAAACTCTATTGCTAAAAGATTGTCAGCGGTGGTTTTATGCTGCAGATATAGAAACAATATTGAGGTCGCAATCGGTTAATAAAAGCAGCTCGCTGCGACAGTTATCACCTTTTTTGGACTCGGAACAAGTACTTCGTGTTGGTGGCAGAATTTCGACCGCTAACATAGACTATAATGCGAAGAACCCTATAATCCTACATCCCAAGGATCCTTTGACACGACTTATTGTACAGCAATATCATATAGACACAGGACATTGTGGTAGGGAGACAGTGCTGAACAACTTGCGCTCAAGATTTTGGATTATACATGGCCGAAATGCAGTTAAATTAGCGTTCTCAAACTGTCAAGACTGCAAGATTCGCCGTGCAGAACCCTCGCCTCCTCTGATGGGACAACTACCGAGCATGAGGCTAACGTCAGGTGGACGAGCTTTCACCTACACAGGAGTTGACTATTTTGGACCTATGACTGTCAAGGTAGGACGACGCCACGAGAAGCGCTACGGTGCACTGTTTACATGTCTGACGGTGAGGGCTATACACATTGAAATAGTCACCGATTTAACGACTAGTAACGCTATAATGGCTCTACGACGCTTTATAGCTAGACGTGGTTGCCCGAGTCAGCTGTGGTCAGACAATTCCACAACATTTAAAGGAGCAGACCGAGAACTCCGACAGTCAGTTCAATCGATCGACAATGAGGAGCTCATTAGGTTTGGCAGTCGACGAAACATGGAGTGGCATTTCATCGCCCCTAATGCTCCACACATGGGTGGCTGTTGGGAGCGACTAATTCGATCAGTGAAGATTGCTATTAAGGTAACCCTAAAAGAGCGAGTTCCGTCTGACCAGACTCTCCTGACAATTATGGCAGAGGTCGAGTTTATGATTAACAGTAGACCCCTAACCTATGTACCGCTTGACCACGAAGATGACCTACCCCTCACACCAAATGACTTCCTGCTGATTAAGACAACTGAAATAGACTGTACACTTGGACAGTTTTCTGAGCATGACCTTCTTAGACGAGGCTGGCGCGAAGGACAGATGCTGGCTGACCTAATGTGGCGGAGACAAGTGGTTTAGAATCACAGAACCTTTGGCTGAAGGAGATCTGGTGATAATTGCTGACGATCAAGTGCCGCGTAACATGTGGTTGCGCGGTATTATATCCAAGACATACCCTGGCAGGGATGGCCAGGTGAGAGTTGCCGACATATTGACAGGACCTGACCGGACAGGACAACGACGACTTTACCGACGACCAGCGACGAAACTATGCAAGTTGGACGTCCGCCGCTCCTCATCTTGAGTATTAGGGTTCTAATACGGAGGTGGGGATGTTGCGGCGATTCCAACCTCTGCAGACGAGGACTTACTGGCTGACTATTACAGACAAAGTTTGACTTGACATTTAGACGAAAACATAAAGGGACAATTGAAAAAGACGAGACTTCATGACGACGATTTTTCACTACAAGACTTTATCTGTAAATATTCCATTAAAACATTAATTCAACAAAGCGGGATTCATTTCACCGCTTCAATTGCATCTTTCTTGAATTTACTATACTACTTTAATTTACATTGAATTTTTCATTTGTTTTCAACTTTTCTTTATTCCTATTTTCTGTTAAACTTCTGATGTCTGTAGTAGGTATTATAGGTGCTATCTGGGCGTAAATATCTGATGTATAGCTGTCCCCCGCGGTTTCACCCGCGCTCCCGTGAGATCTTTTCATTTATCGGGTTAAATATAGCCTACGGCACTCACAAATAACTTAGCTTTCTATTGGTAAAAGTATTTTGAAAATCGGTTCAGTAGATCCAGAGATTACCCCCTACAACCTCACAACACTTTACCTCTTAATAATATTAGATACAGTGTAGGCAGTGAATGAAGTCGGTATTACAAGCCTTCGGACTAAAAAGTTTCTAGTCTATGGTACATCGATATTCGTTAATTAAGCACATGCAATCGAACCTCAAAATTGTATAGACTGCAAAGTAAATCTACCAGTATAAGCTGAGCTCGACTTAGTATTGACACACATGCAACGGAAGGTTCATAGTATTTATATGAAGAGGTCATTGCATTAGCAATTGATTGATTTCGTAAATTACTTACATGCTATAGCAATATCTGATTGATAATTATAAAATACACTTACGCCATCTCACTTACCGGCGGCGTTTCCTCTTTGGATGGTCAGGCGGAAAAAGCTCCCCGCCCGCCAGTCACCCGAGGCCTCGATTAATTTTTCACATAAAATACTTGTGAAACGACGAGCTTCAGACCCCCACGGACCCATGGTCTCGACCGCAAAAGGCATAAATTGATAATTTGGACCAATAGTATTACCTACCTAATACAATCAAAATTCATTTATTCAGTTTAGGTCCTGGTAAGGCACTTATGAACGTTACAATTGACTCTACCACCGGTTCAGAAAACACTTAAACTGAGAAGAATCCGGCAAAGCATTTTTTCTATTTCTACAAATGGCGACAATCAAAGATTAATTACTTGAACTTGAATTAATCAACATTAGTTGATTATAGGACAAAATAGGTCGGCAACATATTGGCAAAGGTATTCACTTACCATCAAGTGATTGCCTGCTTCCTTGACATAATTATGACACACCCTTTGAAAGATGGAAGAACCTATTTAAAATTCTGATAATGGAATTAATTTACCATAAATACGTATATTTCATAATTACCAATATAATTCCATAAAATAGAAGGTCGAATATTACAATAATGAGCATTTAACGTATATTGACAAACTTTACGTAATCCAGCCTTGTGAATGGTTTTATTTATTATCATGTTTTTGACGTAAAACGTATTGAGTAGGTGAGATTAATGTATGTACCAAACTATACAAAAAAATATGTAGGTACCATTACAAAACATATCGTCCATACTAATAAGACCCCGGGTGACCGGCGGGCGGGGAGCTTTTCCGCCAACGCATCAGCTTGGCCATCCAAAGAGGAAACGCTGCCAGCCTACTAGGAACCTAGCCAAAAAAACCTAGCGGCAGCCTCGAAGAAGTATTTTTTATATATTATAGTTTGAATATTATGTAAAAATCTCTTTAAAAAATTATAGTAAAGCTTGAACGGCACGTCTATCCACATAGGTAGGTACCTAGTTACTACGCAGAGCAACGCAAACTAAGCAGAGATTTGTATTTTTAACCGACTTCAAAAAAAAGGAGGAGGTTCTCAATTCGTCTGTATGTTTTTTTTTTTTTTTTTTTTTTTTGTATGTTTGTTACTCGATTTCTCTGCCAATTATGAATAGATTTTGATGATTCTTTTTTTGTTTGGTAGATCCTACTTCAGAGGTGGTCCCATTTAAATTTTGTCGAAATTGATTAAGCACTTTTTGAGAAAATCAACAAAAACGAAAAAAAATCTATCTCGTTTGATAAACCTTAGTGAATCAAACTGAGTCGTTGAGCGTGACTTTTTGGATTTGGATGAAATTTCGTGTGTATACTTCAATGGGTTCTTCGATGGTTTTAAAATACAATTGGACCCGGTAGGTGGCGCTGGAATCGAGTTCCAAGATTTGTTTTAATTTCAGGGCAGGACGACGTCTGCCGGGCCCGCTAGTTATATATTATATTTTACCGGCCAGACCCGATTTCAGGACAAACTAGTTTTGCCTAGGATAACATATAATAAGGAATAAACTTTAAAAATTAAAAAATAAAATTATTTTTAAAAATAAAAAACAAAAACCGACTTCAAAACTGTAACCTATACCTATGTACAAACATAAACTAAAAAGTAAAGAATAATATTTTAATTAAGCAAGAGCCTTAAAGGACAATCAACAAAATTATTGATATTTATATATCTATTTAATATTTATAAACAGTTCTTTTTGGAGTCGGTGCCAGCCAAGAAGGACAGTTTAATTCTGCCTTTGTAACAAACTTTCGAAAAGTAGGGGAGCGACGGCGCAGACCTAAGGAACATTACCGTAAGGAGAGGTGTCGTAAGACGTTTTCTCGTATGAACACTTCGTGTCCAGTTCAAAACTGTCCTTCTTCTTGACTGGCACCGACTCCAAAAAGAACTGTTTATAAATATTAAATAGATATATAAATATCAATAATTTTGTTGATTGTCCTTTAAGGCTCTTGCTTAATTAAAATATTATTCTTTACTTTTTAGTTTATGTTTGTACATAGGTATAGGTTACAGTTTTGAAGTCGGTTTTTGTTTTTTATTTTTAAAAATAATTTTTATTCAGTTTAGTCCCTGGTAAGGCACTTATGGTCGTTACCACCGGTATACACTTCAACTGAGAACACTCCGGCAAGAAACTCAGCAAGGAAATTATTTTTCAGCAGTGGACCTTTCTTTTAAAAGCAGACAAGCGGACATGTTTACCTATAAGTAGTTGCATTATGTTTAGCTTCATTTGTATGTATAAGTGTTATGTATTTTATGTAAACAATTGTTGGTAAACCTAAAAAAAATAAAAAATGCATACATTTATGTAGGTCATCTGAGAATCGCATCCGTGACCTGAGCTGATAGGTAGCGCCGACCGGCCCTTCAATATCCATTCGCAAAAAAAAAACTGACAGACAGAACACAGTAACATTGACATTTATAATATTAGTGTGATTATGGATAAATTGTATGTATAGCAGAAGTATCCGAACGCCGTCTCCCTGGACGCTATAATAGAGGCAGAAATATATTACATACTCTTTGGAGGCAGAATGCCAGAACGATATTCCCCGACACCGTAGCGTCTATCCAAACGCCACTATGCGCATGCGCGCTGCGCAACCAATCACAGCGCACCCAGCCGCGCGTTTGTTCATTGTGATTGGCTGTTGAGATTTTGTGAATAACTTAGAGAGATTTGGAAGAATGGCCGCGAAGCGAGTGAGATTGTTGATAGTTTGTATTCAATTAAAGTTTTGTACCGTGTTTGTAAGCTCTTTCACTTGAACCTGACCCACCCCGACTATATATGTTATTTTGTTATTACAGATCGTAGCTGCCTTCAGACTATCATCATGTCAGCAGGACGATGTGATCATCAGGAACGACTTCGATGGACCTCACGATGATGGCTCATATAAATGGGCTCTGCAGACCGGTATGTTTTTTTTATTTATTTTTTATAGTCGGGGTGGGTCAGGTTCAAGTGAAAGAGCTTTAAGTACACGGTACAAACTTTAATTAAACACAAACTATCAACAATCTAACACGCATCGCGGCTGTAAAGTTATTAATAAAATATCAACAGCCAATCACAAATTAAACAATGAGCGCGGCTGGGTGCGCTGTGATTGGTTGCCCAGCGCGCATGCGCATCGTGGCGTTTGAATACACGCTACGGGTCTAGGACTGCGCCCAGGGAGACGGCGTTTGGATACTTCTGCTATATTTTTTTATTATTTGTTCAATATAGGTACATCAAAAAACACATACAAAAATAAAAGACTGACGCACATCGAAAACCTCATAGAGTTTATCTGTGTATTTTCGAGTGCGTACTTTACAGCATAGTTATATATAGAATAGATACATGGTTAATTATTAATTTGGAATGCATTAAAATAATATTTTGTATGCTTCTGCTTGAACCTGCCATCCTGTACATAAATGTTTTGAAGTTCTTCCGAAGGGTACATGTACTTGTGAAGGGCTTGTCAATTAGCTTCAGTTATCAGTGAAAGAGAACATAGTCTATGGTTTCATCACTATATATTGGTCGACTTATCTTTTAAAAGCAAGTCATTCTTCATTTATTATTAGTGTAAAAAAAATAAAAAATAAAAGCCGGACCAAGTATCCTTCCTCTCTTGCCGGTTCTTTTCAGTTGTTGTCTGACTGAACCGGTGGTAACTTCTGCAATTCAACCTTCGTAAGTGCCCTCCTAGGGCCTAGTGGATTTGACTTTCACTTTGATTTACTAAGGCTTACTTAAATACTGTTTTTTTTTTCATTTTAAGGGAATGGAATTTACCACGAACAGAGAGGTTCATTAAAAAGTGACGCGACCGAGCCCAGCCTCCAAGTTGAAGGACAGTTCCAATACACCGCTCCTGATGGACAGGTATGTATCATATATCTTTACTCTAATACTAATATTATAAAGAGGAAAGATTTGATTGTTTGTTTGCATTGAATATGCTCTGAAACTACTGGACCGATTTGAAAAATTCTTTCACCATTAGAAAGCTACATTATCCCTGATGAACATAGGCTATATTTTGTGCCGGGAAAAGATAATATCCCACGGGTGAAACCGCGGGGAACAGCTATAGTGTTGAATAAAAACACTACATTTTAAGTTCAGAAACATATTGTCAATCTCCTTGGGATTGCTATTGTCTTATAGGCTACAGTAGTCAATTACCATCAGGTAGGTACCTACTTGTTAGAATCTATACAAATAATATTAAAATAAAAAAGAACGCAATCCTCTCGGAAAATGGGTTTATACCATATACCTACAATAAAGCCGTTGTGAAGGTCGTGGGTTCGAATCCTACAGACAGCTTGAGCTTTTGGTGAAGGAAAACATCGTGAGGACACAACAGCACGGTGGTAGGGTACTTTGTAGTACTCGACTGTCTGGCTACCACACCCAAGCTGAAAATCTGTCGCCAACCACCTGTTGGTGCCTTTAAAGCATTGTAATAAGGTGTACAACACATTAGCAATCCTTCTGGTATTACTAATGTCTATAGGCGACGGTAGTCTCTTACCATCAGGTGACCCGCCCGCCTTGTTGTCACTTGTGGCATAAAAAAGGGTATTTATTACATTAAATAAATAACTTAAAATATCCGTATTGCACCAGATTATCAACTTGCTGTACACGGCAGACGAAAACGGGTTCCAGCCCCAAGGTTCTCACCTCCCGACGCCGCCACCCATCCCGCCGGCGATACAGCGAGCCCTCGCTTACCTCGCCACCGCTTCACCACCACCAGATTACCAGTAAAACCCATAAAGCAGAAATCTCCCCAAAAACGGGGAATTACACCATAGGCGGGGATTTACGGATCAACAAACTTCAAATGTCTGTCACTCTCATATTGTGATAGTAAGCTTTGTTAAACTTAGTTTTTATGGTACAGTAAAGCTTCGTTTATCCGAGGTAATGTCCCCACTCCTCGGATAATCAAAAACTCGGATGATACGGAAGGAATAAAAAAATGTAAGCAATGGTTAAATGTTCCATCACCTTTACTCCGTTCTCCAGGGTTGCGCTCGCGTTCTCAAAATAAAATACACAAGTCTCGGGATAAAAAGTATCCTATATTTTATTCCAGGGTATAATCTACATGTGCGCCAAGTTTCATCAAAATCCGTTCAGTGGTTTTTGTGTAAAAGAGTAACAAACATCTTCACGTCCCAACTGTAAAAATAGCTCAATCTCTTTTCGCTTTATGAAAGAAAGAAAGTAAGAACATTAGCTTAATTGTAATCTGAATGTAAGTACAAAATAATATAACTTTATATAGAAATATAATTGGATAAATAAATAATTATTTTTAATAAAAAAAGTATTTTTTACCAACTCGTCATAATACGATATGATATTTTGTGGTACCTTTCTACCACTCTCAAGTTGAAAGGGGTAATTATGTTTAGCCACAACACTCCCCTCACACATATCCCTCTATCCAAAATCACTCATCATTTTTTGTTACAATTATCTTTAAAAAATCTGAACATATTAAAGTGTGACATTTCGTGTTTTTTTCGAATTCACAAAACTTTTGTATGGAAGAAATTAGTTCTTAGAATATTCCGCGAGAGGCGCTGTCTGTAGCGTAAGCACTTTTTATATTATCTTGGTTGGTCGGTTGGAGCCAATGTGACTTGACGCAACACCATAGACTCTTTTGTGACTTTCAGTGTTCTTACCAACCTAAAATGTACTCTGTGTTACCAACCTCGTCACAGGCCGTGGTTTAGACTCCCTCCCAGGACAGACATGTGTGCATGAACATGTCTGTTTGTCAGAATGTCCCACGATATTTAATATAATTTCATGCATAATTTTTTGCCTACATAATGTAGTTCAATAGAATTTGCCACGCCGCCTACTAGTAAATTACATACCTTTAGAACAATTTTTAATTTAGATAGATTTTCTATTCACAACCTCAATTTTAGAAGGGTACATTCAGGAAGAATGAAAATAAACGTAAAAGAACCGAATGACAGTTCGATTGTTAGGTTCTTTCTTACTACAAAAGACCGATGTTCAACTCCGGATAAGATTCTTCTAATATAAGTAAGAATAATATACAATACATATATAAGTCTATACTAATTAAAATTCTATTAAATTGATTGAATATGTCTCACAAAGAGAATAAGTCCATTCTAGTAAAATTTTATCAAAATGACATTTTAAATCATATAATAATTACATTTTAATTTTAAGTGATTCACTACAAGCTCGAGAGCAAGAGCAAATACATGCAAAAAATATACGTGTAGGTTTCCTCACGATTTATGTTTTCCAAATTGTTGACTTTTAGAAAAGAGCTCTTATCATTATGGTAAGAACGAAACCATAGCGCGATTTAAAAATGAACAGCGCCATCTAGTTAATTTCAATGGCAACTATATATACCGGTCTAGAATTTAAACTATTGTATATTTTACTGTTTTTTTTTAATTATGTTTTTTATCAGGCCTTTTTGGCGGGAATTTACGAAGTGACGACGTTGCGTTTTTTATTATATTCAAATGTGAGTGAAGTGAAATGTATGGAGATTTTACAAGTTGTTCAGGGTGTAAAAATTGTTAGTAAAACTCAAGACAATATTATTTATCTATATCGTTCGAATTAAGTACAGACAGCGTCAAAAGAACTTAATCACTTTAATGAGGACCGATCATTTTGAAATATTATGACATATTTTGATATATCATTACTAGGGACCGGATTACATGCAACATAAAAAGCTTGTTATATGCATGCAAATATGCGTGAAAAAACGTAAAATATGCAAAATTAAATGATAAGTTTTAGGTTTATAAAAGTAATTTAATTTTTTTATTTCAAAATCAGTAAATTATCAATTAGACTATAATAGGTGAAGAAACATAGCATTATATTTTTGTAATAGTAATTTCGTTCTAAATTCGTGTCAAATTATTTTACCTTTCGCAATAATCGCTGGTTACTGCATCGCAATCCTTATAGTAATGTTTATGTATCTAGATATATATATATATATATTTATATTTGTATATTTATTATATTATTGTATTTATTAAGTGTATATATTATGTTATCGTGTATATCTTGAGTATGTATTAATGTTTATACTTAGCATGTAGGTAGGTATATTTATTTATTTTTATTATAAAGCACCACCGTCCATATTAGTTCTCGTTACTCCTCTCCGTGCATGGTTGTCTGGAAGAGATCGCTCTAAGCGATAAGACCGCCCATTGTTACACTAATTTGTTTAGTTCTAGTTTTTATGTTTTTCTCTGTCTGTGGTGTGTTTCAATAAAGAGTTTATTATTATTATTATTATATGAATATTTAAAAAGGGAAAAGGATTGCTCCATATCCACTGAGCACTGAGGAATTTGAACTTTGGTGCTATGTTAGCACTTATAGTTTCTGGCAAAAGTTGTGCCGTCCCATTAATAAAAATATCAATTTAAGCTCGAAAAATATTGTAAATGTATCAATAATATGCATCATTACTAGAACAGTAAAATACTATTACCGCTGAGGGTGGCTTAAATATGCAAATGCATGTAATCCGGTCCCTAATCATTACCATATGTGGGAGCAACTTCACCAACAATAGCTTTTCAAGAACCCGAGACGCTGGAATTTTAAAGAAAAATAACAAAACATTTTTTAGTATTTTTTATTTTATTTTACAAAATATTAAACATTCAACACGAATACAAAATTCCTTTGATCAAATGAAATTAACATTTTAATATTATAATATATCGTATTAAAGATAACAATGGCATCTCATATCAGTCCTAATTTATTTATCATCATTGTTTTAGAACTAAGTAAGGATATTTACAATGGGGTTGATACCCTAGCTAGGCTAGGCTAGGTACTTGGGGACCAGACGTTCATTTTATGTACAAAGAGATCTCCCATCGCCTCTCGTGACAAGAAGGCTGGCATATACTTTGCCCAAAGAATTAGTATTGCCATTCAACGCGGCAATGCTGCCAGTCTTCTTGGGACGGTCCATCGGGTAGCGATTTGGGGAAATTATTTTATTTATAATTAGTTTAGATTTTTATTTTGTCTTTAATAATTAGCATAATTTATTTATTTTTCCATAGGGATGTTCAATGACATATCAAATCAGCATCTTTTTATGAAATGTCAAAACGATCGCTTATAATATAATGTAGGTTTGTATGAAATACATCTTAACCTGTCAGTTCTTTCTTGGGACCATCGGGGTTTCAGAGTCCGCACCACTTGGTTCTCAAATGGGACAATCGGGACAATGACATTTACTTGAAAATTGGGCGCGAGTTGACAAGTTGTTTGACAGGTTAATCTCGCGAGTCAACAGATTAAAATATCTACTCTTTGTTGTTAAATTGGTAATTAAAAATCATAGAATGGTTGAATTTTACAAAGTGTTCGCCATTTATGAGTATTTTTAGGTGTTTTATGCACTGGCTGGTTAGTGTTAAATATTTTTTTATTGAATATAAGCAACATCCTGATAGCGGATAGTTAGCTTGACTATTTCCACGCAGTATAAATATTTGTTTAGTTCTCAGTGTTTGGGTTTAAATAGGAATCATCCCTAAGCCTAAATTGAAGAAAATACTTAAATTGTCAAATCTTTCTAATGATTTTTAATTTCAAATCTAACCACTAAGTAAATCTTTTAATGCTGCATGCATATGACTTAACAAGCAAGTATTTCATACAAAACTCCCATATAACTATTGTTTTGACATTTAATAGAAAGAAGCTGATTTTATAAGTTATTAAACATCCATATTATATCTATATTAATATATGATTTACAATAATAGCAAATGTTTACATATTTGAAATATGTATGTAAATTCACAGTACTTTAAAGAAGCGAAGACTTGGCAATAAATCAGTCATGAGAAGTAAAAATTGTAAACGCATTTCTGTTTTACCTCCTGCGGAATAAACATCCCATACGATTTATTATTAGTCAAAAAAGCTATACCCCTTCTAATATGTAATTTTTAATAGGGTCCAAATATTTACATCAATTCTGAATTCGCGTTCAAAAATATGCCTTAAGTATACTTAAAACAACGATGAAAATACAATGGTAACAATCTTCAGTCATTTATTTAATTAATTATTATATATTTAATATATATAGCGCTTAGCTGATGTCGTTCAATGTAGGGATGTGAAAAAATAATCGATTTAAAAAAAAGTCGAGGCTCCACTGTACAATAGCGCCCGCTGATTTTCCCGGCTTCACTTATTTTTTTGGTGGTATTGTACAGTGCTTCCAAAAACGATTTTAATATTGCAAATAATCAATTAATAATCGATAAAAAAAATCGATTTTTCTTTTGTCACATTACATACATTTAAGTCTGGCCGGAGCGCGATTACTATTAGATCGAATTACTGTTAGGTACATTAAAGCCACCTGTGCGTCAGGGCGTCTACTAAGATGGCATCCCTTTTGTGCTTTTAAAACAATTTAGTAAAACAATCAAACGTTCACTAGATACTAGATGGCGTTAGTCAACCAATTGTACTGTTTTACCGACATTCGGCTGGTTGTATGTCATTGATGAACCTTCATTTTTTAAACGACAATTTCTTTTGACAACATATTGCGTTACGTAATACTTGAACAGGGAGCGTTCAAGTTTAAATTTGTTCTTTCTATCCATAACTCTTGTTAAAAATGTATTTTTAAATATAGGCACTTGAAAATTTTATATGTACAAAAAATATTGTCTATTAGCACTACAGCTCCTAAAAATAAAGAGATATGTTTTACATGTAAATGAAAGTAAGAAATTAAATATGGCCATCGTTTCCGTCGTCATTCTAGCCTGTATCCATTCATGTGACTTAGATTAATACAGAAGGGAAGATATGGTACTATGGCCGATAAATACTGTACTCAAAAGGGATGTCGCCTATATTAAATAAAAAATATCTAACACCAGTGTATAACATATAAAAATTATCGTAAATATCGAATACATTGTAAAATTCATCCTATCTGATTTTTAGGGTTCCGTACCCAAAGGGTAAAAACGGAAACCCTATTTCTAAGACACTACTGTCCGTCCGTCTGTTACCAGGCTGTATCTCATGAACCGCGATAGCTAGACAGTTGAAATTTCAGCAGATGTATTTCTGTTGCCGCTATAACAACAAATACTAAAAAAAAAACTACCAAATTTGTAGGAAACCCTCGGTGCGCGAGTCCGGCTCGCACTTGACCGGTTTTTTTTAATCTCAAGAGATGGCTCCGTACCGTATCTCCCCTTTTTATTCAATTATAGACTATTAAATTAAAAGAGTTTGTTTCTGGAATTTCTTATAGTTCTTATTCGCTAGATGGCGGTGTCGACGTCAATATAAACAAATTATCTAAATATAAAAATTCGATTATTTATTTTATAACTAGCTGTCCTCCGCGGTTTCATCCGCGTTCCCGTGGGATCTTATCTTCTCCCGGGATAAAAATATAGCCTATGACACTCACAAATAACGTGGCTTTCTATTGGTAAAAGGATTTTCAAAATCGGTTCAGTAGATCCAGAGATTACGCCCTACAACCTCACAAACTTTACCTCTTAATAATATTAGTATAGATTAGGTTCCAGCCCATTACGCCCACATTCTTGACGGAGTCAAAAGCTCATGTTTCTTTTTTTTTACTTCGGGATAAGCTTGTGTTTGGCCGCAATCTCACCATGGTAAGTGATGATGTGGCTGAAGGTGGTAAGCACACAAAGCCTAGATGGGAACTGGCACACACCAATAGGTGCGGTTTTCAAAATGTGTGTGGTAGCCAGCTAGTTGGGTACTACAAAGTACCCTACCACCGTGCTATGGTTTCCTCACCATGTTTTCCTTCACCAAAAGCTCAAGCTAACTATTTTTTAAGTTTGTCCATCACAAACAATCGGAAAAAATCAAATCTTTTCAATTTATTTACATTAGTTTAGATTTAGATAATTTGGGTTATGTATGACAGCGCCATCTATGAATAAACACTTACAACATTTTTCTCGTTTTCACTAACTGAAGGTTTTAACTATCCATGTAATGGTACAATTGTATCTTTATAAATAACGCTGTATTTCTCTACTGGTAACATTTTGTCGTCCTCCTCCTGTATCTCTTTATCTTCTTTTTGTTCTGTAAATTTAAAAAAAACATTTTATTTTGTTGCAACACTTGATATTAATATATGACTAGACTTTTAGCGGGAATTTGCGAATTGACGTTGCGTTTTCGTTTTAAAGTACCGAAAGTGTAAAAAAAAAATGTTGCTGAACGCGTAGTTCAAACCAACCCCCTCCCGCCCCTGTAACGCATCGTAACATTTTACAAGACCCCCGATATATATATGTATATTATTAAATATTTTGTTGTGGGACATAGATCCAAAGTCATTTCATTGTAATATTTATTTATTCCTCAACCAGTTTCCAAAAGTACTCCGTGTTCTTGGAGGTTACAACCAAAGAAAACGTACAAACATATTTTCTTTTTTATACTGTGACATTGGTCACAAGTCCATCGAGCCTAAATATTCTAACACTCCCCTTCAATTACAAGATTATGCTTTTAATACTTCAATTATGAATACTACTTTAATTTATTAATATCAGTACAATATTTATGTTTTATTTATTACTATACATTTACTACATTCCAAAAGCATCATCTTTTAATTGGTATAAACAAAAAGAATTAATGTATTAAACATTATAGAAACTTACAAATTATAATTCTCCCCTTGAAAACAAAATACTACAATATCTCCCCTTCAACATTGAATTAACTCACTTAAGATATTTTTATACATATTTAAATTACAGAAACAATATTAATTCTATGTTGTTTAGTTATAAATTCAACAATAAAATTGTTATACTAAAAATGAATCTAAACAAAAGTAATTACCCAACTCCAAATAATAATAACACAATAATTAAAGTTACTGAAAACATAAGCTTTGTTTCATTTAATTTAATCCTAGTTACTTTTAACTTATTCAGTAATAAAATCTACTGTCTACATAGTATGTTTACAATACCTTTCTTGTAATAATACTTTCTTATTTAAATTGCCTACAATATGTTCATCTTGTTACAGAAATAAACATGTTTAGTTGTACATAGAGATTTTGTTAAAACATCTGCAATATTATAATTTGTTGGTACATATGATAACTTTACAATATTGTTTTTGATAGCATCCTTGACATAATGAAATTTAATATCAATGTGTTTAGTACGCTTACTATTTTCATTACAAATTATCATATTGATGGCACTTTGATTGTCTATTTTAAGATATGTCTCTATATTTATAGTATTGAAATCAACTGATATACCTTTTAAATATACTAAGTCACTTACTGCGAGAGCTCCTGCCACGTATTCCGCCTCAGCTGTAGATAGAGCGACCGAAGACTGTTTTTTACAATACCAATGTATTAAGTTACCACAGTAAAATATAGCACACCCACTGGTGCTCTTTCTGTCTATTTTATCTGCTCCCCAATCTGCATCCGAATAGGCTATGAGTTGCTTAGTGTTGTCTGACTTGATATACACTAAACCTTTGTCTATAGTAGTTCTAAGATATCTTAATATCCTCTTACCTGCTTTCCAAAGTTCCATGGTTGGTTTATCTAAAAATCTACTGAGATATGTGACAGCATAAGTTATGTCGGGTCTACTAGTTAATGATATGTATAGAAGTGATCCAATCAAGTGTCTAAATGGTACTTGAATGATCTCCTGATTTGTATGATCTGCGCTAAAATTTATTTCCATTGGTGTATCTATAGGTCTACAATCTTGCATGTTGAACTTTTCTAAAATTTTCCTTATTAATTCCTTTTGCCTAATTTCAAGTCTGTCTTCTCTTCGTATAATTTCCATACCTAGATACTCTTTAATTTCTCCTAAAAATTTAGTATTAAATTCCTTTTTCAAAATTGAAATTATTTTGTTATCGTGCCCAATAGTTAATATATCATCGACAAAAACTAATAACCATGTTTTTCCTTTCATGTATAAACAATAATCATGTTTTGACTGTGTAAATCCTTGTTTTATCATAAATTCATGGAAATGTTGATTCCAGCACTTGGGTGCTTCTCGCAATCCATATAAAGCTTTTCTTAGTTTAAGTACTTTTCCTTTTGGTATTTCTACTCCTTGTGGACATTTTATGTACACATCTATGTCTAAATTTCCGTTTAAAAATGCTGTTGGTACATCCATTTGATTTATTTTATATCCTTCTTGAATTGCATGACTTAACATCAACCTAACTGTAGACATTCTGGCAACTGGTGCATAACAGTTGTATTCACTTTCTTGTTGAAAACCTTTTGCAACAAGTCTTGCTTTCTTCAAATTGTTTTGTTTAGTTGTAAATACCCATCTTGTATCTATTGTTTTCTCTTTTTCAGGTAGGTCTGTAATTTCCCAGGTTCCTAATAGCTCATGTGATTTTATTTCATTTCTAATAGCTTCTGTCCACTCTTCTCCTTTCTTCATAGCTTCATTATAAGTTTGTGGATCTCCAGTATATAAACAATATGCAGAATAAACTTCATAATCATCCAGTTTCTTTGGTGCTTTTACTGTTCTTCCTATTTTTGTTGTGTTTGATTGTATAACATTGTTCTGACTTTCACTATCTAAATATTCCTCTTCATTAATAATTTCTCTGCTATGCTTTTCATCTGATATTTTTTCCTTCTCTCGTTGTTCTTTTTCTTTCTCTGTGTTTATTTCTTCTTCTTCTTCATAATATGAATATGTTTTGTTATTATTTTTCTTTTCTTCTTTATATACATAATCATTCTCATCAAATCTCACGTCTCTAGCAATAATAACTTCATTTCTTTCTGGATCCCATAGTCTATATCCTGTTGCTGCGTATCCCACCATACGTGTTTCTATTGCTCTTTCATCTAATTTATTTCTTTTGGGAATTATTACTTGCCATGCCTTGCTTCCAAAGGTTTTAAGCCTTGATAAATTCAATTTGCCATGCATCACTTCTTCTGGAATTCTAAATTTTAATGCTGATGAAGGACATCTGTTAAGCTGATATGCAGAGCATAAAATTGCTTCACTCCACAGATATTTTGGTAGTTTAGTTTCAACCATTAAAGTCCTGGCTCTGTTATTAAGAGTACGGTTCATCCTCTCTGCTACTCCATTTGATTGAGGTGAATATGGCTGTGTATATTGTATTATGATACCTCTATTTCTGCAAAAATTTTCTATTTTATAATTTTTAAATTCTCCTCCATTGTCACATCTAACTTTCTTAACTCTGATTCCTTTCTCTGTTTCAATTTTTCTTATGTAATCGAGTAAATTATCAGTAGCCTGGCTTTTATGTTTTAATAAATAGATAACACAAAAGTGTGAAAAGTCGTCTATAATTACTTGATAGTATAACTCACCGTGTATTCCTGGTGTTGACATTGGACCAGCTACATCAGTATGTAAGAGTTCTCCAATTTGACAAGATCTTGGTTCTTGCACTGAGTAAAATGGTAAACGTGTTGACTTACCTAACATACAGGGTCCACAGGTTGCATCACTAGCTGGTAAGTTCATCATCTTCAGGCTGTTAACATTGAGGTGACCTAGTCGTCTGTGCCATAAATCTGAATTATATGCATTATTACAATAACAGTTGATTTCCATTTCTATAATAAAAAGTTTTCCTATATGTTTTCCTACAAGTTTTTTCAAAGTTTTATTATTCAATATTTCAACATTTATTTGACTGAATTTAACATCACAATTACCATCAATAATCTTTTTGACAGATAACAAATTAAACTGTAAATTTTCTACAATTACTGCCTCAATTGTAACTATACTATTATTACAATTAAGGTTTATAGTACCTTTCTTATTTGCTGTGATATATTCACCATTTGCTAGATAAATTTTCATTTCTTTTTCCATAATATGAACATTACACATATACTGTTCATAATTTTGTTGAATTAAATGTTCTGTACATCCAGAATCTATTACCCATTCTATTAAATTATCAACTTTGCTATGGTTACCTTCAATACCTGTTATAAAAGCAAATTTTGAGTCATCCTCTTGATTGATTGCGGCTGCTGCTTGATTCCAATAACTTTGTTCTTGTCCTCTTCCTCGATTCCAATGATTTAATCCTCTGCCTCTAGCTACATGTTGACCTCGTCCATAGAATTGTCCTCTTCCATGCATTTGTCCTCGTCCTTGTATTTGTCTACGTCCTTGTATTTGTCCACGTCCTTGTATTTGTCCCCGTTCATTTAATTGATGTTGTAACTGACCTCTTCCTATAAATGTTCCTTGTCCTTCAATATATCTGCCTCTGAATTTGTTGCGACACTCTCGGGATATATGTCCAACTTTACCACAGCTATAGCAATTTTTAAGTGCTGTAAAACTATATGATTCTGATGTAATCTGCTCCTTATTACCTTTTAATTTTAATTCTGCATCGAGTAATTTATTTTTAACATATTCTAATGTGAGTATTTCTGTAGATGTTTCCATTACGGTAATGATTTGTTGATATTTTTGTGGTAATGACATCAATAAATATGTTACTTTGTCGGTCTCTTCCATTTTGTTTAAGTTTTCAATTTCACGAATAATTTTATCAAAATTATAAAAATAATCTTTGAGGTTCTCATTATCCATACATTTCATGTTTAGAAGTTTCTTTCTAAGATAGATATTATTTAATTTACTTTTCCTTTCATATATTAGGCTTAATTTTTCAATCATTTTACAAGCCGTATTTTCGTCTTTAAGGTATTCCAACTGACTGTCTGATACTGATTGTATTATAATATTTTTCGCCTTGGCGTCCATTTTGTGAAAACTTTCTTTTTCAGCCTTTGTTAATTCTTCGCTCCTTGGTGATAATGCGTTGATGCATTCTTTGAATTCCATGTAACTTTTAATCCTGAATACCCAGCTTGAGAAGTTTTCTCCATTGAATATTGGTAAATTACCATACGCGTTGCTTGAACTCGAATGCGCCATATTGTACAATTTTTGAACGGAATTTTCGAAACTTATTAATTCTTATTAATCTTTGCCATCTGACTGATTTACGTGCTGACTGGGCCCATAACCTATTAAATATTTTGTTGTGGGACATAGATCCAAAGTCATTTCATTGTAATATTTATTTATTCCTCAACCAGTTTCCAAAAGTACTCCGTGTTCTTGGAGGTTACAACCAAAGAAAACGTACAAACATATTTTCTTTTTTATACTGTGACATTGGTCACAAGTCCATCGAGCCTAAATATTCTAACATATATAATATTATGTTGTTGTCTTAAATCCAGAGCATTTAAGACAACAACATAATATTCAGAGGAACCAAATTAAGTTTAAATATACAACCAACCGATATTTCTCTATGAGAACTGGCACAGCGCCTCTTGCGGAACTAATTTCTTTCAAACAAACTTTTCGAAAACGCAAAAGAGATAATAGCGTTGTTACTTTGGGAACTCGGGTGAAACAATGTAATGAAAGCTTTTTTTTTTTTTTTTTTTATATTCGATAGGCTTGTGCTTGACCACAATCTCACCATGGTAAGTGATGATGTGGCCAAAGATGGTAAGCACACAAAGCCTAAATGGGAACTGGCTCTCAAGTGCAGCTGTCGGAACACACCGATAGGTGTTTGGCGACAGATTTTCAACTTGAGGGTGGTAGCCAGCCAGTCGGGTACTACAAAGTACCCTACCACCGTGCTATGGTTTCCTCACGATGTTTTCCTTCACCGAAAGCTCAAGCTCATTGTAGGATTCGAACCCACGACCTTCGCCGCGGTTTTCGACGTCACTTACCACTGAGCTATCATCGCCTTAAAATGAGTGTGATTACCGTGATTATAACATAAAGGAAGAATAGTAATAAGTTGAAATTGGCAGAAATTTCTTAAAGGACGATTGCCAGCATTGATATCTGATAACTAAAGATAAACAATCCCAAGCTAAAGTACTCTCAAATTGTGTTGGGTTATACTAGTAATTTTTAAAAGTTGTATTCACAAATCTATGTACAAAGGCAATAAAATTTGACGACTCATACCTGCTAGCCAAAATGTATCTTAAACGAGCACTGAGGCATGTTTACCGTCGGAGCGTTCGAATGCTACTAGATTAAAAGACCACCCAAATGTTCGAGTGGGTAGACATTCGGTAAGGCCATTTTTTGTCGCTGATTGTGTATCTTTAGTTATTAGATATCAAAGACAATAATAGGGAATATGCACGTGACTTCAAAATGGACGATTCTTTTAATGTAATTCGTATTGTTAAAAAAACATACCTACATAATTATTTATAAAATTTTCATTATTTCTTTTTTAAAATTCCCTGGTTAATTTCCAAAATGGCCTGTGAACCAATCGTGACGTCTCGACCACAGAGTATGTAACCGCTACGCTTACCTAAATTTATTATAATTTATAAGTTTTCTGTGCTTTTCCATTCCATGGTAATAAACTGATTTTAGTAACTTTGTGAACCAATTTTGACATCGAATTCATTGTTGACATCGAACTCGTCTAATCTCGCATCACAAAATAAGCGCGCCAAAATGGCCGCGTTTGAATCACCCGAAAATAATAGTGATTTTAATATATCTTTTTTACACTACTTGGTTAAGATTTTGGATGTGTAATATTTTTTTTGGTAATGTAATAACCCGTAGAAACGTTTAAAACGTGCATATTCCCTATTAGGATGCTTTTTTCACACAATATAAAGGTAACCTCACCAGCAGGGTCTCCCTTGATGATGTAAGTGAAGAGTACGGCGTGCAGCACCGCCGCTACCACCGCACTCACAGCGAACACACGGAACGAGACGCGACCACCCAACCAACTGTACAGTACACCACCCAATAGTGATCCCACCGCGAAACCTGTAACACCAACCAACAAAACTCACTTTTTGATGAAAACTTGCGAAGTAACAGGGACCAGAAGTACTCCATGATGGGGAGGGACTTGTTTGGTACCCACTTTGTTAAGGTTACAATTTTTGGCGACGCTTGATTTTAATGGGGGGCCCCTAATTTGGCCCCCTCTGACCCCCACTTTCAAGGTGACGCGTTTTCGTTGTTTTTTTCATTATATCGTGTATTCTTAGTTTTATTGAATAATATCGGTGGCGTTTTGTCCAATTTTCAATCTAGTGCACCAGTGAAATGAAATGATGACTTTTCGGGTTGTCCTAAAAAGTCCTTGAAAAGTTGCAGTGGAACGCCCACCAATTTCACAAAAACCAGACGATGACTAACTTTACTGTGAATGTGATATAAATGAATAACTTGACATTAACCCTCCTAGTTTAATTTTAGGGGGACATGGCCCCCTCTGACCCCCACTTCTGCGGTCGCTGGCTAGATCGTCTGGAGAACTTTGATTGCGCGATGTAGAATTATCTGAGATATCGTATCTTCATAGTGGCGCCATCTAGTCTAGTGCGAGCTACATCTGATGTTACTTACCGACCCCGTCGTCCATGCCGGCGACTATTCCCTGCACGGTGGAGGAGTACCCCTCAGGAGCGACGTGGGCAGCATATCCCACTATAGTGGCGTAGCAGAGAGCATACGTTGGTCCTTGAGATATACCCTGCAAAATATTATGGTGTTTTTTTTATTATTTAAATAAGCTTGTGTTTGACCGCTATCTCACCATGGTAAGTGATGATGTGTCCGAAGGTTGTCTGGCTCTCAAGTGCAGCTGTCGGAATACACCGATAGGTGTAGGATTGGTGCTTGGCAACAGATTTTCAACTTGTGTATAGCCAGCCAGTCGGGTATTACAAAGTACCCTACCACCGTGCTGTGGTTTCCTCGCGATGTTTTCCTTCACCGAAAGCTCAAGCTCATTGTAGGATTCGAACCCACGACCTTCGTCGCGGTATCCGACGTCACTTACCACTGAGCTATCATCGCCTTAAAAGTCATATATATATATAGTTTGGGTTATATCTTACCTCAATGACAACCAAATGCCATGGATTTTGAATGAAGGATATCAGCGCCATCCGCACACCATAGCAGAACAGGCACACAGTGAGGGTGGTTCCGTAGCCCCATCGTTTTATTATTTTACCTAAAAACATTAGTGAGATATTAAACTAAATTTCTGCCCCCGCGGTTTCAGCCGCTTTCCGGATGGATAAAAGTGTCCTATATTTTATTCGAGGATATGATCTACCTGTGTGCCAAGTTTCATCAAAATCCGTTCAGCCGTTTTTGCGTGATTGAGCGACAAACAACCAAACATACTTTCACATTTATAATATTGGTGATATTGAACTGTCACCATGCACCAGTTGTATTCCGGCAGCTGCACTTACCACCTTCGGCCACATCATAGCTTACCATGGTGAGATTGCGGTCAAACACAAGCTTATCCAAAGTTATTTAAAAAAAAACATTATTTATTTTTAATCACAAGTGAATATTCGTAGATAGACGGCGATGATAGCTCAGTGGTAGTGACGTCGGATACCGCGGCGGTCGTGGGTTCGAATCGGAATCGAACAATGAGCTTGAGCTTTCTGTGTAGGAAAACATCGTGAGGAAACCATAGCACGGTGGTAGGGTATCTTGTAGTACCCGACTGGCTGGCTACACACAAATTGAAAATCTGTCGCCAAGCACCTGTTGGTGTGTTCCTGCAGTTGCACTTGAGAGCCAGTTGCATTTAAGGCATTGTAATAAGGTGCACAACACATTGGCAATCCTCCTGGTATTGCTAATGTCTATAGGCGACGGTAATCACTTACCATCAGGTAACGTGCACTGTCAGACTTTTTTGAATTTAAAAACATAATCCTACCTGAGAAGAAGAAGAATAAAACTTCTCCAGTAAGACTCTGAACGGCGACTACAACGCCCTCTATGAGTTTAATCTTCGCTGTATGTCCTGTGACTTCGGCTATCTCTTCTAAAAACCTAGAAGGAAGAAGAGTTTTTTAAATTTATGCGCGCCATTCGACGCAAACCAAATATTGAAAAGTTTTAACACGCTTTCACTTCACTTCACTTGTGCACTTAGATTGATCTTTATTGGACAAAACACCGCCGATATTATTCAATAAAACTCAAATTACACCAATTTAATGAAAATAAAATGAAAACTCAACGTAACTTCGTAAATTCCCGCCAAAAAGTCGCCCTTGAATGACATGTGGGACAGGGGACATATTAGTCAGTCATCTGGTTTCCATATTACAAGCTCTGCTTAGTTTGGGATCAAATAGCCGAGTGTGAACAAATGTCCCAGGATTAATAGTAGATTGTTACACAGGGAGCTAAAATGACCCATTATATACGAGGTAGTAAATAGAAACTGAGTTTTAATGGGTTTTAGCGCCGTGTGTTCCACTATACTTTTCACTACGATTGCGAGAAAACATAACAATACAATATGAAATATGTAGTTTATAATGTCTTTTTTTTGTTTCTTCTGTAGCCGCAACACATTGCATGCATTCTACCAGAGATCGCCGATTTTAGTTCCATTTTCAAAATTAAAATGAAGTTCTTTTTTTATGAAACAGTAATAAGTCGAGTCTTTATTCATGATTATTCTACTTATGACTAAAGACTTTTTCGTTTTTGTAGGCTCATTGTCATTTGACACACAAACATTTAAAAAAAAATAACTTTTTCCCCTAGAGGAAGAATTGCAATTTTTTCTTCGCTCTGGTACGCCTCAATGACGGTCTTTTTGAGCAAGACGAGTGAAAAAATACTTATAATGAGTTTAGTTAACAAAGAGATTTTTGAATTTGATTTTTTTTTAATTTATATACTGTACTTCTTACTAATCCTACTAATATTATAAATGTGAAAGTTTGGTTGGATGTATGTTTGTTACTCATTTACGCCAGAACGGCTGAATGGATCTGGATGAAATTTGGCATGGAGATAGATTATAGTCTGGAATAGCACATAGGCTACTTTTTACCCGTACCCGGGAAAAGATAAGATCCCTCGGGAACGCGGATGAAACCGCGCGGAACAGCTAGTATTATAAATGCGAAAGTATATTTGATGTGTAGATGTTTGTTACTCTTTCACGCAAAAACCACTGTATGGATTTTAATTAAACTTGGCACCCAGGTAGTTCATATCCTGGAATAACATGTAGGATACTTTTTATATATTATAAAATCCCTCTGGGGGGGGGGGGGGGTCATACATAAACTTACCAAAACATATAATATATTATGAAGCTATCAAAAGTTCCCGCTACTATTGCAAAGCAGATGAATAAGAGCACCCTTGGTATCCGGAGCAGCTTCAGCAGAGCCTTCCCGGAGTCATCAGGACTTGATAGAGATGGTAGCTGGAATTACAGGTGAAATAACATTGAAATGAAATGATAATGAAAATATTTTTTACTAGCTGTGCCCCGTGGTTTCATCCGCGTTCCCGTAGGATCTTATCTTCTCCCGGGATAAATATATAATCTATGACACTAACAATTAATGTGGCTTTCTATTGCTAAAAGAATTTTCAAAATCGGTTCGGTAGATCCAGAGACTACCCCCTACAACCTCACAAACTTTAACTCTTTATAATATTAGTTAGTATAGAATTTAAATACACATGGATCGGAAGGTAGCTTTTGCTGAGAAAAACCGGCAATAAACTCAGCAATTACTCTTAAAAAGCAACATTATAAGCTCATACAGGTACAGTCACGAACAGAAGTGGTTGAACAAGTTTAAATACTGACTATTCCGACTGGTGCACTTGAGAGCCAGTGTAATTTACCTACCTAAAATTGTGGTGAAGACAAGCCATTTTTTTTAAACTGAGCGTGACGTGTCCAGCTTTTAGCGTGACACGTGATCTAAGAATCACTAATACAGCGCCATCTTGTGGCAGCATAAGTTAATATAGATACAAAACCAATAAAAAAAGTTTTGATCGGCATTTCATATTATATCGAGTCAGATAAAAGAAATTGTAAACTATTGTAAATGCGGGAAAAAATCCTACTAGTTAATATTATTTACTAGCTGTACCGGCAGACCTTGTTCTGCCCTGTTTCTCTAAAACGTGCCTTTGTTTTGTTTTGATTGACGTCAAACGTTTGACAGCTAGGGACAGAGTGGTTTGTATGAGAAAAGAAAATTGTAAATTTTACTATTTTCCTCGTATTTTTTTACGTTTTTTCTCTCCATAAGAACCTTCCTCAGACTTCATCAAATACAACAAAAAAGAAATCAACCAAATCGGTTCAGCCGTTCTCAAGTTTTGCGCTTAGCAACACATTTAGTGATTCATTTTTATTTATATAGAAGATAGAAGATATAGATGTCAAGTTTGTTGCTCAATCACACAAAATCGGCTGAACTGATTTCGATGAAACTTGGCATATGTGTAGATCATATTCTGGAATACAACATAGAATACTTTTTATTCTGGAAAAAGAGAAACCGCGGGGATAACTAAATAAAATATAACAAACATTGAGAGCTCTGCAACTGTAGAGATCGACAGCGGTGGCTGCTATAGCCAACACGAAGGCTGGCGTGAAGTCTTTGTAGCTGGAGTCACCAGACGCAACGTCTATCAGCCACCCTCCCACCAGCGCCGTGATGCCATACCCCACCGTACCCCAGGCACGCTGAGCACCGTATTTCGAGGCTCGATCAGACCCTGCCATAGATACACTGGATCTATACTTACAAGTGACAACGAGGCAGGCGGGTCACCTGATGGTAAGTAATAATAATAATAATAATAATAAACATTTATTTTCTCTACACAAAAGTAAATACAAAAAGAGCTTAAGTACTATGGGAACCTATTTTGTGAGAGACTGGTGCCTATTGTAGGTTTTATAAAACCTGTAGTACAGGTCACCAGGACCCCACTCCACGGATTGTTAATACCACTGCAACCAATCTAATACATATAAACAATTTAGAGACATTAAATGCATTAATAATATAATATTCAAAAATACAAAAGTAGGAGTACCGTGTGTGGATGTATGCGTGCGTGCGTGTGTGTGTGTGTGTGTAAGCAGGTATGTGTACAGGTGTGTACATGAGTTGAGAGGGTGTAGGTGCTATCATGAATATGTGGAGTGTTAGTTTGTTTGTGTGTGTGCGCAGTGTGTGGTTATAGATGGTTGAGCGTTATAAGAGAGAGGAGCAATTTCAGAGAACATTTATAATTATATTAAGTTTAAACTGTTGGGATAAGTAGTTTTTCTGTTTCTTGGTAGTCGAGTGTTTTCAACCAATTTGATACTACATTTTTGCAACATATTTTGGTTAGTGGATAAATTGACAGTGATCCATTTAACTTGTTGTAGATGTAAGGTCCTAGGAAGCAGAAAAAGTTGTGTGAAAGACTAGTATGGAAAGCGTTGGTATGGCAAACAGTGCCCTTCCTACGCTTGTTTTTTACTACATCGGGGTCGTACGGTAATTGGGAGTGCTGTTTAAGCGTGATATGTAAAATAAATGTTTGCCTGACTGTAAGCACATTCCACTCTTTGTAGAGGTCCGTTGTAGGAAAGCGGTAGTGAAGGCCTGCAGCTACCTTTAAAATTGCTCGCTGTGCCCTTTCGAGTTCAAGAAGATTTGATTTGCCTATGCCTCCCCAAGAAGTTATACAGTACTCCATGATTGATTGGCATAGAGCAGAGTAAACCATTGCGATTGTTTTACGGCCGGCTACATGTTTCAGAGTCCTAAATATATAAATTAGTTTACGCAACCTAGAACAAAGAACTTCGATATGCAGCTTGAAGGTAAGTGACTGGTCTATTATTACACCTAGGTATTTTAATTTATCAGTTCTTTGCAGGGGGGGGGGGGGGGGGCACGTACAGCTAGAGGAAATAGGGTTACATACGTGTGCAGCAATGGACTTGTGGGTGGAAGAAGGTTTTAACGATGTGCAAAGGTAATGTATTTGGTTTTAGCAACATTAAGCGTCATCAAATTTTCTTGGAGACAGGAACAGACCTTACTAAAGCCTCTCTGAGCAGTGGCAAAGACTTCATCCCAGCTGTCACTGTAAGTGACTACGATCGCCTGTAGACATTAGCAATGCCAGGGGAGTTGCCAATGTAGTGTACGCCTTATAACAATGCCTTAAAGGCGATCTGGCTCTCAAGTGCAATTGCCGGAACACACCAACAGGTGCTTGGCGACAGATTTTCAACTTGAGGGTGGTAGCCAGCCAGTCTGCGTGGTTTTGAATCCTACAATGGGCTTGAGCTTTCGGTACTGGAAAACATCGTTAGGAAACCGTAGCACGGTGGTAGGGTACTTTGTAGTACTCAACTGGCTTGCTACCACCCTTAAGTTGAAAATGTGTCACCAAGCACCCATCGGTGTGTTCCGAAAACTTGAGAGCCAGTTCCCATCTAGGCTTTGTGTACTTACCACCTTTGGCCACATCATCACTTATCGTGGTGATATTGCAGTCAAACACAGGCTTAACCAAAAGTAAAAAAAAATGGTTTTGTGATGCGTTTACTTAGAAGGGTTTTGGTCCCGGGACGTCTCTTGTGTTAAAGTCCCGGGACTTTTCGTACTTTTAGTTATCTCGAGTCCCGGGACAAGATTGTCGAAATTGTTATGTAATCGATAAAACGAGAGAGTGTTTTCCTTGTCCGGTGGCATTATTACAAAAAACAAAAACAGATTGTCGGACAAAGCTGTTGACTCACTTTATTAAATCAGCAAAGAAATCTAATTAATGTGTTAGTTGATTATTTAAAAATAAGTCTGATTTATATTTAGATTATTTAATTATAAAACAAATCAGTGATTATGAGAATTAACAATTTTGTGATCATGATAAATGATTAGATACTAGAATTACTAGATAATGGTTATTAAGAATTCGTCATTGATATCTATTAACTAAAGATAAACAATCTCAAGCAAAAGTTCTCTCAAAACTGTCTCAAATTGTGTTGGGTAATACGTATTAATTATTTTCTTTGAAGTTGTATTCACAAAGCTATGTACAAAAGGCACGGAGTACAAAAGGCAATAAAAATGTACGACTTATACTTGCTAGTCAAAATATATCTGCGACGGAGCGTTCGACTGCTACTAGATTGAAAGTTCTAGTGTTCAAATGTCTACTAACTAGTCCAAATGTTCGACCCGACCTATGACTATGACTAATTTATATCTACCAATATGACTTACCCAAAACATCGAAGCAAACAGCATCTCCAATACAATTGGCAACATTGAACGCGACTGTACCAACACACATGAACACCACGAAACCCCAAAATGTTGCTGTCACGTAAAAATTATCATTTGTCACACTTTTATCGTCAACTGTACTTCTGTTGGGCACTTTAGCAATCTTAGCCTTTATATCTTCTTGCCATACAGTACTTTTATTCAAATCAGTAATATGATTTTCCGTCCCATTCCCTATTTCCCTTTTCGTCCTATTTAATAAAAGAGATAGAGAATCGTCATCAAAACAAAGCAAATTACACCCATCTTTCGGACTACATATCACTTGTCCCTCTCTAATATCATTAAAGTCCATAAATAAAAGCGAGCAAGATGTATTCGTCACATCTCCGTCAACGTATATTGTGTTGACGTAAGTCGTGTTCGACAAGTAAACGTCAAAGTTTCCAACCATAGAGCCATTCCAGTGACAAGTAAATTTTTCTATATTCGCTAGTGTTGTATCGTTGTCGTACTTTCTCAAGTATACTGAGTCGTTTAGTCGATATACGTATTCGACTATTCGTTCGTTTTCGGTTGTTTCCGGATTTGGTAGGAACCAGAGGCAGCAGTATGAACCCGTCATTATTGTTATAAGTAGCATAAACACTAGTTTTCTATGTGCCTGTAAAATAAAAATATTTATATTGTTTCGTGTTTTTTATTCATATTTTTATGACAACTGTTCCATTTGCGAAACATTTTCAAGGTTGAATGAAATGAAATTATCACTCTGTCCTCCGCAGTTCCACCCGCGTTCCCATGGGATCTTATCCCTATTTATCTTATCCCGGGATTATTAATATAGCCTATGTTAATCTGGAATAATGTAGCATTCAAATGGCGAAAGAATTTTTGAAATCGGCCCAGTAGTTTTTGAGTTTATTCCTTACACACATATCTTTCCACTTTATAACATTAGAAAGAAGAAAGAGAAAGAAAAGATGATCGGAATCCCATTTGATAGAGGCTGAATAAGAATCATAACAGTTAATTGAATAGCTTTAAAGTGCTTACCGGCCAAAAATCCACCACGTAACCGAAGAGTGGCTTAGCCGCAGCCCACAATAGGGGCAAAACAGCTGTCACCATCCCCATAGCCGCTGGGGACACCCCTAGCTGCCTGCCGAATACATTCAGTTGGGGCAACAGTGGTCCCAAAGCTGGGGATACAAATATTTAAAAAAATTATGTCAAGATAGCCTTGAAGAAGTGACCTTGAAGATACACGATAATAGGCATTTGACAGGTTTTAGACAAAAAGTATCTGAAATTGTTCATTATAGCATAATACATTTACAATTTGCTTAATTCTTTGTGAATTTCTATATTTTCTATAAAAATTACCATCAAAGTGGCCACCAAAACGCTAAGACGCCATAATGCCTAGGTCACATGATATGACGTCAGCTGCTCGCAAACAAACTTTAGAGTTGTCAAAATTCATTGTGACAAGCAGGTGACGTCACACTCAGAATGAAAATTTAATCATTTATTTATGATTTCTTATAAACATCATACATATTTTCAAATATTACGATGGCTAAATTGGTTTAGAAAAATGTTACTGTTAAGCTAACATCAGTTTTAACTATATTTTCATTGTAGTCAAATACCCTAACTAAATACAACAGGAGAAATTAAACCTTTTTCTTGCGTTCCTCTTTTGTCCACGAGTTACATTCGTTGGGAACAAAATGTTCCTCACATGAAACAACATGTGCAAGTAATCTATTATATAAAAATGAATCCCTATTTCCTTGGTCACGGCATCACGCTTGAACGGCTGGACCAATTTCGCTGATTCTTTTTTGTTGTATTTGTTATTGTAAGGAGAAGGTTCTTACATTAAAAAATAAGAAAATTTGCTCAGAAACTTCGAAATTTTAAGAAAACTTAACGAACATATTCAATTTTCTAAATATTGTTTAAAACTGATGGTTCCAAGTTTCTTTTAATTTTCATTTCATGGCAGGACAACGTCTGCCGGGCCCACTAGTTATAAAACACGTAACGTAACGGTCATTGACCTGAGATAAAATACTAAAATAGTATTAAGTAGGTATAGATATTTCATAAATAAATACATACTAGAATTCGAATCATTGTGAAGTTGTAGTAAATATTTTAAAAATTATTTCAATTAGGTAATTAGTCTGACTGATCACTGAACTCCTCCGGATGTATTTTGATGAAATTTTGTGTGTCATCAAGTTGATTCGAGAATGGTTTAGATTCACAATTGGACCCGGTAGATGGCGCTGCAATCGAGTTCTAGGGTATTTTTATTTTCAGGTATGGACAACGTCTAGCTAGTTTTTATATAAAACTAGCTGACCCGGCAGACGTTGTCCTGCTCTGAAATTAAAACAAAACTTAGAACCCAATTCCAGCGCCACCTACCGGGTCCAATTTTGTTTTCAAATCATCGATGAACCCATTGAAATACACATACAAAATTTCATCCAAATCGGTCCTTTGTTACCATACTCCTCCGAAACGGCTTGGCCGATTTTGATTAAATTGTATTTGTATATACCGCTAGATCACACGGGAATGCGGATCCTACGGGAACGCGGGTGAAACCGCGGGGGAAAGCTAGTAAAAAATAGATAAAAACCTATTCTCAGACCTACTGAATACACATATAAAATTTTATCTAAATCGGTCAAGCCGTTTCGGAAATAATTTATTACCATACTCCTCCGAAACGGCTTGACCGATTTTGATGAAATTTTATATGTATATTCAGTAGGTAAATTTTATTTTTTATACCGCTAGATCCCACGGGGCCGCGGGTCCCACGGGAACGCGGGCAACGATTATATTAACTTCCTTAATTAATATCAGACGGAGTCACAGAGAAATTAACGTGGTCGAGTTTATAGATGTGTGCCATCCAGGAAGACGCGGCCCACTCTTTGTAGTAGTGTTGTAGTTATAATATATCGATATACAGCACTGCAATAAAGGCGACAACTCGTATGTAGATAAATAACAAGGAAATTCAATTACATAAGCCGTGTTGTCTGTGTGTAAACATAGCAATTTATCTCAATTGTAACCAGAGATAACATGCATTGTTTTATAACGACGTCAAACATTTGATTAAACTATTATTAACCTGTTGGATATCTTGGATTGCTGTTCCACACCAACAATAAGAAGAATGTTAACTAATTTTGAATATTAGCTCTCCATATTCCCTGTCAAAAATAAAAAATACAAGTGAAAGAATTACTTCGATACGTCAAATAGTTTCCGATTTATAGAAGCAAACGTGCGATGCGGACTCGTACTCGATGTGACGTCATATCACAACACTCGCTCAAAGCGGAGCGTTGTAAATTGACGTCACATTCGGTCACGTGACTGTTAGCGGGACTAAATATTTATCGTAAGTTTAAATGCCTGTAAAATCAAAACTAATAGGTATTTTTGACTACAACAAAAACTAGTGTATTTGTATACATACAAGCTTTACTGTAACAAACTTTCAACTGATTTGGCATACCTATTAACATTCTTCATTGAACTTAGTAGGTAGGTATATGAGCGATTCAAGTTACTCAACTTGGTTATACAAGACTCTATTGTTATCTTATTGTTTTCCTGGGACACCAGTCCGTATTATAGCCAACAAGTTAATGTGACGATCTATTCTATTAGATATTCATTTACGCTAAAACTACTGATCGCAATTTGATGAAACTTGGCACACATATAGATCATATTATCCTATGATCATATATCACATATAGATCCGTCTGCCTTCCTAGACTATTGTTAAATTGCTATACCCTATTAGGGTCATGTATGTGATAAATTTTTATGTACCTATGCAATAAAATTGAGTATTGAGTATATTTTGGAATAAACATACTGTTGATCTCGGGAAATCCCCCACTTGCAGATAGCTGATGTTATAAGGAGAAGTTACTCTTAACTTAGGCTCTCATAGGCTAATTTCACCCGCGTTCCCGTGGTCCTCTTTTCCCGGTATCAAAATATAGCCTATGTCACTCAGGGATAATATAGCTTTCTAATGAGTTTTTTTATTCTGGATTGCTTTAGCATGTGTTTGACCACAATTTCACCATGTTAAGTGATGATGTGGCCGAAGGTGGCAAGCACACAAAGCCTAGATGGGAACTGGCTCTCAAGTGCAGCTGCCGGAACACACCGATAGGTGCTTGTCGACAGATTTTTAACTTGAGGGTAGTAGCCAGCCAGTCGGGAACTACAAAGTACCCTACCACCGTGCTATGGTTTCCTCACGATGTTTTCCTTCACCGAAAGTTCAAGCCCATTGTAGGATCCGAACCCACGACCTTCGCCCGGTATCCGACATCACTACCACTGAGCTATCATCGCCTTTATACAAACCTCATTTAATGTATAATAAAGAGTAATTTATTAACAACAGTGGTTATAAATAGACACTAATTCCACTATCATAATTTAGCTTATCGCATTATTAACATTAAAGACGACAAACAATCGTAGTTTGATTATCTAATGTGCTATAACTAGGTAAATTGTCGCCGTATAATCAGAGATAATTACGTATGCATTCGTTTTATCTTTATACAATGTAAAATTTTAGTGAATTCTACCATATCTATCTTTACTGTTTAATCAAATCAATGGCAATACAGCATCAAAATTCTTTCCTAATTGTTACGCCAGTTGATTAATACTGAACGCGCTGTCCGCATTACGACGGAATCTTATCTTTTCCCGGTATAAAAAGTATAGTATCTTTTTTTTAATGTCACAAGTGACAACTAGTCAGGTGGCTATAGACATAAGCAATACCAGGGGGATTGCAAAATGTGTTGTACACCTTATTACAATACCTTAAAGGAGAGAAGAGCCATTGCTCTCAAGTGCAATTGCCGGAACATACCAACAGGTGCTTGGCGACAGATTTTCATGTTGAGGGTGGTAGCCAGCCAGTCGGGTACTATAAATTACCCTACCACCGTGCTATTGTTTCCTCACGATGTTTTCCGTCACCGAAAGCTCAAGCTCATTGTAGGATTCGAAGTTCGAACCCACGACCTTCGCCGCGGTATCCGACGTCACTACCACTGAGCTATATATCCAAACTAGTAGTTTCTATAGCTTCAATTACCTGGGATTTACATTAGCTTATTATTTACTAAATTTAAGAGCCTAGTTTTCCTTACCCAGCTAGACCAGAGACAACCCGTATATAGAAATCATCACATCAATCCAAATCATTTCGTTGAGGGGTCCTTGACATTGGCCCCAAAGCGTGAACGCGAATTATGCCATCAATCATGATAAGAGTTTCCGGAAATGACATACTATGATTCCCTCCCTATACGGTGTGGCCTTCGATAAAGTGCAAGAGAACCAAAAATATATGACAAAAAAACACACGTATAATAATTCTATTTTTTATTGATTGAGCAGACCTTGTTCTGCCCTATTTCTCTAAATAACATTGATGTTTAGGGTTCCGTACTTAAAAAAGTAAAAAAGGAACCCTTATAAGATCACTTTCTTGTCCGTCTGTCCGTGTGTCACCACCGATTATGTCAGGAACGAGTGGTAAGATAATCGAAAACAAGAAAGTGATCTTCTTTTTTTTACCTTTTGAGGTACGGAACCCTAAAAAATTAAAAAAATCCTCGAGACTCCATTACGAAACCCTCGGTGCGCGAGTCCGACTCGCACTTGACCGGTATTTTTTTATGTTAATAGCTGCCCCGACAGATTTCGTTCTGTTGAGGGAACTCGTTATATTATGATGTACGAGCAATTCTTGTATAATATAAAATCCGAATCTCGGAAACGGTTTGCAACGATTTTTATGAAATTTTGTATGCAGCAGGTTTCGAGGGCGATTAATCGATCTAGCTATGTTTCATTTTTGGAAAACGTCGTTTTATCCGTGTTTTCAGGCAATGAAAAACTGCTACAATATCATTAGAATACGAAGGTAAATTTCCCTAATATCTGGCAGGTTATAATAGCTCGGTGGGAAATCGAGCGGAATCATAACCAGAAGTCACCGGATCGTATCCACATTTTTATTTTCCCCCCTGTTTTTTCAAGTTCCTTCTTTTGTGAGAAAAAGTATTAAAATTTTACCAAAAAAAAACGAGCAAAGCTCTGTTACCCAGGTACTTTTCATTAATGACATGACCTCTAATCAACTTGAAACCTGATAATCCTAACGGCTAACGCGCCTTTGTTTTGTTTTCATTGACGTCAAATGTTTGACAACGGGGGATAGAGTGGTTTCTATGGGAAAAGAAAATTATTGTGTTTAATATTTTCCTCGTTTTTAGGGTTCCGTAACCAAAGGGTAAAAACGGGATCCTATTACTAAGACTTTGCTGTCTGTCCGTCTGTCTGTTTGTTACCAGGAGCTATCTCAAGAACCTCGATAGCTAGACAGTTGAAATTTTCACAAATTATGTATTTCTGTTGCCGCTATAACAACAAATACTAAAAACAAAATAAAACTATTTTTTTGGCATACCATACAAAAAATGCTATTTTTTTGGCCTTTTTTGCTCGATATCAATAATGGCAACAGTTAGGCACTTGAAATATTCACAAAATACTGAGTTGTATTTTTATTTTAATAATAAATAATAAAATTAAAATATAATAAATATTAAAGGCCCCCCTTTATAGATACCCTCCCATAGAAGAAACGTGATTTTTTTGCCTTTGTTACGGAACCCTTCGTGCGCGAGTCCGACTCGCACTTGGCCGGTTTTTTCTCTCCATAAGAACCTTCCTCAGACTTCATCAAACACAACAAAAAATAAATCAGTCTAAAATCGGTTCAGCCGTTCTCGAGTTTTGCGCTTAGCAACACATTTAGTGATTAGTTGGTCGATTTCATTGAAATAAAAAAAAACATGGTAAAGACTTGGCAGTGAGGATAAAATAACAAATAGCTGGTAAACAAGTGGCTATCATGCCTTAATTTTATTTTTATAGGAAAAATGCATTTTATTAGCCTGTTTTTTTTACAATGATCTCTAAATTAAAAAAAAAACATTTCAGGGTTATTTTTTTACTTATTATTATTCTTTATCATATTAGGGCCACACTGTATACACTTTTTTGTTTTATTGTAGTATTAAATAAAATAAATACAAAAATATTACCATTCCAGCATTTTAATATTTAATAACTCCTCAGTTTGCTCATATGTTAATGAACCAACCATTTGTATATTTTAGTTTTAATTTGAGTCATGGTTTTTTTTATTCTTGATGTCGCAAAATTGGCAACTCTATTATAGACAAGTTCTTACAAAGTCACCAAAACGTTGTGCGAACCTAGAATTAACAGATGGGTTATTTAGCCTGTAAACTCTGCTATTTGCTACTAATTTGTACCTAGAATAATTTATTAATGATTTATGCATCAGTAGGGTAGTTTTGAAAATAAAAAGTTGACGCACACTTAGTTCTCTAGCGTCCTTATATAAACTTGTTGTAGGGTACCTAAATGTATTAAAAAGCATAACCTTAATTACTGAGCGGATAAAACTTACCTGCATAAAACTTATTAGGGAATGATATAGCGCATAGTAAACGTTTATGTGTTTGTAGCGACATCTATTTACAACACAGATATAGTTCGCACGACTCTTTCTTATCACGATAGATGGCGCTCCAATAATCTACATCGCGCTATCGAAGTTTGCCAAGCGATCTGGATATATACAAGCTTCCAAGGCATGATGACCTAGCCTGGCGGAAGATCTTCCCTTTTCAATGGACGAGTCTAATACATCGCTCCTCCATAAGGATATTAAAGCTTGCAACATGTCGCAGATTTCGCATGACATTAATAACTTTCCTGATTCTAGCAGAAAGAGCATCAATGTGAGCCTTAAAGCTCATGTTCTCGTCTATGTAGATTCTGAAGTATTTCAAAGCATGTGAGCGTGTTAAGAATTCACAAGAGCATGATTCTTTAACGCACAGGGCATCGTGTATTTTCATTTTGGCATTTTGTCTGGAGCTGAGGCAGCAGTTTTATGGAAACGAATATTTAGTTTTTGAGGTGTCCAGCGATTGATAGTAGATTTTGGTGTAACGAGATATTAGCACCATACCTCGCCCAGCAGATAAATAAACTGTAGGCCAGGTACGTCCATGAAATATTAATGCTGTGTCGACAGCATAACATAGGATATCACAATTTTCAAAAGGGGTGCCGTGAATATCATTGTTATGTAGTAGGAACAAAGTGGTCCCGAGGATACTTCCTTGTGGAACACCATATCTGACTGACTGTGAGCTGCTAATAGCCTGACCAATCTTTACACACTGTCTCCGCTAAACATACAGAAAATAGTTATTTATTTCGTTTCGCCTAATGTAATAAACACATTCGTGCGTTAATACCTACAGGCTTTTATGTGATATAAACTACTACTAAAATATTGAATACAAATAATCATATAATCTTGATTAGTGATTACTTTAATCACGATTAATGATTACACAACAATCATGATTAAATGTAATCCAGATTGATGTAATCAAAACTCACTTTATTCAGTTTAGGCCCTGGTAAGGCACTTATGATAATCATGATTACTTTCAATCCGATTAATAATCTATGTGTCTCCGCTCCGTCAAATAACTTTTAAACCAGTCTAGGGCTGTTCCCCGGATTCGCATGCCTTCCAGTTTTTTAAGAAGTATAGGAACGGAGACAATGTCGAAGGCTTTAGCCAGGATTAGCTATGCAATTCCAAAAAGTTGACTATTCGTTCATTTACTAGTTTTTCCAACAGCTTAGAGAAAGTTCCTAAAAGTGATATTGTCTATAATTTTCAACTGGACTCTGAACCATTTTTATATACCGGTGTTACTAAAGTAGAATTCCAATCGATTGGAAAAATTCCATTTGAAAAGCTCAGATTTAATATATGCGCTTGATAAGAGAGTTGCCAAAACCGTCAATACCAGGGGCTTTATCACTTTGCAGGTTCATTATCATTTTATCCACTTCAACGTAATCTATTGGACGCAAAAAAAACAGAATGTTAGTCGTTGACCTAATGTGGAAAAGTGATTATTGGTCATATCTATTGATTCTTGCATGTTTAGGCAGCTTTCCGTGACAGTAATTCGGTAGGAGCTTTGTTATAATGGGATAAATCACAAAAATTCTTGATTGATCCCCAAAGTTTCTTTGGATTATTTTTGCTAGCTTTTAGTTCTCCTTCTTGGTACTCGGATTTAAGTTTACGTAATAGGTCTATAAAGAAATTATGGTAACGGGTTTATGTCAGTTTGATTATTTTATTATCCGGGTTATTTCTAGATTGTAGATGCATACGGTCACGATTTCGCATAGATCTCATAAGACCTGGAGTTATCCAGGGCTTAATGTTGTATCTAGATCTACTTATTTTAGCCTCTTTATAGTGATTTTCAATGGTCTTTGATAGAATTTTTGTATAAACTGCATTCGCGCTGTCCACATCATTGTCACTAGTAACAGCTGATCAATCAATATTCTCAAGGTCTTTTTTGATGGCTTCATAGTTTCTTCTAACAAAGACACGATTTGGCCGAACTTGTTTTAATTTGTGCTTACTCATGCCAGCCAAAACCGGATAGTGATCCGTTGTATCAGCATGACAAACAATGCCAACCACTGTTTCATGGTTGCCCACACGAGGATTCTCTTGTGGGTTGAGTAATAGCTGGAAGAAATCCATGTTCAGCCATGAAACATTGGTATTCCAGACTCAGTGGGTTACCCAAGGTCTCCATTATGTTGACATTTATATCACCGGCAATGATGAGGGGCAATCCTTTTGTTTTACTGATGTAGTTTTCCAAAGAGGATAGAAATTTGTTCAAGTCCCTAATGGATGGCGATCGGTAAACTCCAACAGCTTGAATTACTTTAGAAATACAGATAATCAGCATCGTCTATGACATTTTCTGAGGCCATGACGTTCCAGACATTCTTGACGTGTGCTACTACTCCGCTATTTTCCGTCAGAGGTCCCCGTGGAGTCGGATACCCTTATGGCAGAGGCGGTTTAAATGTCGAGAGCGCCCTAGGCAGACACCTCATTAGGGCGCCCCTCTAGCGGCCATCCTACTATCATACTATAATATAAAAAAATATGAATGTGAATTTGGATGTTTGTAAAATCATCAGATTATATCCTGGAATTAAACATACCTACTAACACGATTAATTTTATGTTAATTATTTTATTCTTTGTTTAAGTTTTAAGGCGATGATAGCTCAGTGGTAGTGACGTCGGATACCGCGACGAAGGTCCTGGGTTCGAATCCTACAATGAGCTTCAGCTTTCGGTGAAGGAAACCATAGCACGGTGGTATGGTGACTGGCTAGCTGCCACCCTCACGTTGAAAATCTGTCGCAAAGCACCTATCGGTGTGTTCCGACAGCTGCACTTGAGAGCCAGTTCCCATATAGGGTTAGTGTGCTTACCACCTTCGGCCACATCATCACTTACCATGGTGAGGTTGTGGTCAAACACAAGCTTATCCAGAATAAAAAAAACAAAAAAAGAACATCCGCGCGCGCGCAGGGCTTGTAGAGTTAGAAGCTTGGCTCTACATGAGATCTGATTACTTTTTGACAGTGCGAGCCATATGGTGTCTTGGTAACATTTTACATGAAAATATTTTTGGTGGGATTTATTATACTAAATCATACCTAATATCAGAATATAGATCAGGTACATTATACTAGTTTATATTTCACGTGTTGTCTTGGCAACATTTTACATGATAATGTTTTTGGTGGGATTTCACTTATTATTGTAAGTTGCTCATGAAAATATTTCTAGCCGTCTAGGTTTTGAAGTGAAAAGTCTCATACAAACTGCCATCCCCTAGTTTAAGGGGTTGGGGGATAAAAGTTCAAATTTTTAGAATTTTTCTGTTGTTTGTGTACTAATATTAGCTTACATACCAAATTAAAGCTTTCTAGGACTTGAGGAATTACCCTATGAGTTTTGATGATCATGAGTCAATGACGAAATCGGGGTTTTTTAGATATCAATAAAATCTAAGGGTCAGCTCACTCCGAGATGCGACGCACCGCTGCGCGCAAATAATATAGAGCGACTCAAAATATATAACTTAACTAGCTGTTCCGCGCGGTTTCACCCGCGTTCCCGAGGGATCTTATCATTTCCCGTTTATCCAAACTTTCACATTTATAATATTAGTAAGATTTACAACACGAAAAGATACATTTCATTGTGAGATGAGAATACAGAATAAGTTGCACCACCCAGCCCTCTTCCAGTATCGTCTCGTCGCGTCTCCGTGTGAACTGACCCTAAAGTATAAGAGCTATGCAATTGAAACTTTATATGTTTAATAAGTCTACTATAGCCATCATATTCTGGGAATTTGGTTTATCTGGTATAATCCAAAGCGAAGTTATGAGGGTTCATAAAACCCTTGCGCTTCGCTTCGCTTGGCTTGTCTTGGCGGGGCACTCCCGTGCCCCCAGATAGACATATTGCTGCTCCTTATTGTCTCAAAGGATTTGACGTAATAACACTGCAATTGAATTTGTATACCTTCCTATCAATAAGTACCTAGATTACGTAGTAGAAATAATTAAACAAAGCGATATACATACGTACACTCAACAAAATGAATGAAGAATTCATTTTAAATTGATTCATTCCGACATCCCTGACGACAACATATCAAAACATAAATAGCACTATTCATAACAACACATTAGCTCATAAAATTAATCTATGTAAATGATTAGAATAGGAAGAACGCATCTTTTTTAGAAACTATGTATTGTAACCTATTTTACACCTTATTTCTTAGTGAATAAAACTCAAATTTAAAAACAATATATATTTTCTGAAATTTTACGAAAATTACTATCACAATAATAAATCTTCACTTACCAGCAAAAAAGAAGAAGAAGTGCGCTTTAATAGGCAAAAGACTCTTGTCCACTTTAAACTTCATCGTAATAATTTTACGTAAACAAATAATTCTAAATAAAATATTTTATGCGCCGATTACTCCAAAGCTAAGTTTATTATACATTGCATTGTCAATCACCGCAAATGTATACGCAGGGACCCGTTTGCTTTCTATGCTCGCACTGAATAAAATTATTACGCCCAAGGCAACAAAAGAATATTTTTATTTACACACACTATACGCGTGATGTCAAGTCAACATTTATAGTAAAACTGCGTTCCATTTCCGTATCCTTCCAAACATAAAACGTTATGCATAGCAATAAAATTTATATTATCTATCTCGTATCCTTGAGCCAAATGTCTATTTCTCTTTCTTGCTTGCACAATAATGCTTCACAGACAGACTATAGAAATAAACATATTTATGGAATGCGTGATGCGGGGGGTCAATAACACAGACCTATTATCAAACTATTTATATCATCAATCGTTAGGGCCCAATTTCACCAATGACATCGTTGGCTGAGAATAGCCATACCAGGGATAAAATTACTCGCTACAATTACTCTCAGGATAACTCAAACCACATTGTAAACACAAAAAGTTAGTCCCAGTATGACTATTATTTGTTTTGTGTTTATTTATTATCTGTGGCTGGTTGATTGAATGTGAAGGAAATGAACAAATTCATGTGAATGCAAACAAATTAAATATGCTTGTCGTTTTATCTGTACTATATAGCACAGCAGGACCTTTTCAATTTAGTCGTTAATTTGAACATCTGTCAGTGTCATCTGATCGTGTTATTTTAAATTTCAATCTATCTATTTATCTATTCATTGTCTAAATATAAAATGTAAGGAAATCGTACAATCCATCGTACAATCAACTGGGGCGCCCTCAGCGGTGAGTCGTCACAAACAAACACGGCTGAGAGCCCTAAGCGCTCGCCGAATAGTCCGCGTAAGGGTGTCTATGGTCCTTCAGACCGCCACCTTTAAGTCCTCCTCAAAAAAAAAAAAAAAAAAACAATCCATTGTAATTTGGGTAAGAGAGCCTTAGGGGCAGGTTATAAAGTTATAACATTTTATAGGCATATTTTAGGTGAGGTAAACGTGGATATGCAAGCTATGTGCATGGACTTAATATAGTGTCACCCGCCACTCGGCCAGCTAATATAAAAAGTTCTTGCCATTTAGATTTTATCCGGATAAAAATTGGTGGTTACTTATTTTAAATTATAGTTACTCTCGTATAACTCGGATAAGTAGTCGGTGAAATGAAAACATGGTTATCGTAAGTGATAGGTTTATTCTTGGATTAAAACTTATTCTACTATGGTGAAATCGGACCAAATCGATTATCATGCAGATTTTAGTCGATATATATAAAGTTTTACTATGAAATGACTATAACTTCTAACTCATAAAACGCCTGTCCAACAATATTATATTTACTTATTGGGTATAATTTGTACCCAAAATGAACAAAAACAAAAGATCATCACTTCTTAATAGTCGACTATTAGAAAGTAGAGTAGCGAATGATTTTGATGGAATGGCTAGGGTTGATCCCGATCAAAAGTTGATCGTCGATTGTCAAAAAAATAAAAACATAACAATCGTTCCTCTTTTGTTTGTAAACATGAAAAACTTTTCAGTAATAATGGAGGATGAGGAGTTTGTAGGTTGTATCTGTTGCTTGAGCACTAACGATTTATGCGACCTATTTGCTGTTTATACGGAAAATGTGGAAACCTACGGGAAGATGCTTGAAACCTGTTTTGATTTGAAGGTGAATTTCACATACTTTTTTATTATTTTCTTTCAAATTAACTATGAAGTTCATATTATAGATTATCGAGCATATGTTGATACGAATGTCATGAAATAAATCTCCAATACTAAATGCTTAAGAACATAATATAAATTATCGTTATTTCTAGCTGACAAATAATTTGAAGTATATTTGTTCAACTTGCACTGAGAAGCTGTTAAAAGCAGTCCAATTTAAAGATGGAATGGTCAAAACTATCACCATGATACAGAATATAAAAGGTAATAATTATGAGGCATCAGAACTAAATATATTAAAAAACATAAACCCTCTCATAGTATACTTACTTAGATTAATGATAGGTTGTCGCGCCGCCCTATCATTTTTCTAAGTTACAGTTAATCTTATATTTGTCAGACAATCTGCTCATTTGTCCTAGATATTATAGTGTATCTTATACTTAAAGGCCTTTATGTGTGACAGGCTTTAAACTACACCCGATACGGGAGCACCTAAGAAGTTTGTTCGGTGGCTGAGTTGGTGTGTCTCATGTGTCTCTTCTATACTAATATTATAAAGAAGAAAGATTTGTTTGTTTGTTTGCATTGAATAGGCTCCAAAACTACTGGACCGATTTCAAAAATTCTTTCACCATTGGAAAGCTACACTATCCCTGATAAACATAGGCTATATTTTATCACGGGATAAGATAAGATCCCACGGGAACGTGGGTGAAACCGCGCGGAACTGCTAGTCTCTTATAAACTATTAAGGCTAGGGAGGCTCGCGCAGCCCTCAAAAAGAAGACAACACAGAATCACTTGTGTTTCTGCCCTCGCCGAAGAGGGCCATCGCAATGTCCCACTCAGACTCAGTCTCGTCCCCCATAAATAGCAGCCCGAGCTCCATTCAGTAATCCAACCATCCCCTAAAACTCCTCTTAATCACTTATGCAAAGTCCGAGCCCACTTTTGAACCTCTGGGGCTCCTAGGCATGGAACTAGAGGTCAGTCATCTAAAGTTTTACATTGCTCGCCAAACAGTCCACATAAGGGTGTACATGGCTTCCGCCTTCTTCCCCCCTATAAAAAAATAAATAAATCTGAAATCAGTACTTTCAATGGGTTTTGCATCCTTCAATCAGATTTCCAGTTCCTCCCCATTTTTGTCCCATTTTTGTGGCTGATCTCAAAAGCCTCCATGTCACATATTGTGCAGTCCTTGAAACACAACATGGGTCCTGCCACCTTTCTCTTGGCGCCACTTTTTCGTAAACCAGTGCATGCCCCAGCCATTGCAATCTTTGCTGTTTAATAATATTCCTTTATTTTCAAACCAATTGATCCACATTATTGGTTCAGATGCACTTCAAAAGCGAGTCAGGGCCCTGAAAATATTATTGTAGAGGACACTAAGATCACTGTAGGCGCGTTTTGTATACGAAATCCATAGTCTACTTGTATAAAATGATTGGTTCTGGTATATTTTCATAATAAATATAATTTACTAGCTGTTCCGCGCGGTTTCACCCGCTTTCCCTTGGGATCTTATTTTACCCCGGGATAAAATATAGCCTATGTTAATCTGGAATAATTTAGCATTCAAATGGTGAAAGAATTTTTAAAATTGGTCCAGTACTTTTTGAGCCAATTCGTTACAAACATACTTACATACAAATCTTTCCTCTTTATAATATTAGTATAGATGTGCCCCTCTGTTGTGGAGGCCCTGGCCAGGTGCCCTGTTCGCCCTCCCTTAAATCCGGCCCTGCCACTAGGTACACATACAATGACATGCTGAAATATAGTGTTCTGGTTTGTTGAAATGATATAGCAGGTTTAATAAGCTAGAATTCACTTTTAATTTTTAGAGGAGGAATACCTGGACGAGTCTATCTTAGAAGATGCAGATGACGTCTCTGAGAAGATGAACCGCATCAAGAAATCTGATATCAAAGATGATTATGATGGAGATGGTTAGAAAGTTACATTCATTATTTTAAATATCAGTCTGATTCCTTTTTTCTGCAGCTTTTGTTAATATTTGTTAAGGATCTCTCAAAATGTTACTTAGCGTGACAAAGAAGGGGGGGGGGGGTCCAAAAAGGTGTTTCTTCCGGCGTTTGCCATTTATTCCGGCGTATTTTAAGCACGGCCCTTAAGGACATCCTGGAGTACTAAATCATTTTTTTTTATTCTGGATAAGCTTGTGTTTGACCACAATCGGCCGAAGGTGGTAAGCACACAAAGCCTAGATGGGAACTGGCTCTCAACTGCAGCTGTCGGAACACACCGATAGGTGCTTGGCGACAGATATTCAACTTGAGGGTGGTAGCTACAGCCAGTCGAGTACTAATAATATTAAACACGCAAAAACGGCTGAACGGATTTTGATGAAACTTGGCACACAGGTAGATCATATACTGGAATGTTACATAAGCTATTTTTTTTTAATCATGTATAACTTTCCATCAGACGATATTGACGATGAGCATGCAATCCAAGCCCTCGACGAGACCACTTGCATATACTGCGATCTCCAACTACCCACAGTCGAGGAGGTTCACGAACATATCCGAACAGTTCACGAACTTGAGCCGAGGACCGGCCTTCGTCTCCGGGAGTGCACACTCTGCGGTGTACCTATGAGGGACCCGGCCGATCATCATAATAGGTATGTATCCAACTACCCACAGTCGAGGAGGTTCACGAACATATCCGAACAGTTCACGAACTTGAGCCGAGGACCGGCCTTCGTCTCCGGGAGTGCACTCTCTGCAAAATCTGTCGTCAAGCACCTATCGGTGTGTTCCGACAGCTGCACTTGAAAGCCAGTTGCCATCTAGGTTTAGTGTGCTTACCACCTTTGGCCACATCATCACTTACCATGGTGAGATTGTGGTCAAACACAAGCTTATCCAGAATAAAAAAAAAGAATGACAGAGGCCTGGTAACAGTGACCCCCCCTCCTAACATGTAACGCACCGTAACATTTTTCTGTATCCCCCCCGCCCCCTAGTAAAACGATACGTAACCACCAAGTGACTATTTTTACCTAAAAGTTACAATTATGTGGCGTAAAGTACCTTAGTAGTTGAAGCGTAGTTCAAATACCCCCTCTCGCCCCTGTATCGCATCGTATCGTTTTACCCCCTCCCCTGAAACGCTCCCTAATGCTACTATTGCTTATTCCAAAGGTGCCATGGTATCAAATGTGAGAATGCGAGTCGACGTTACCCGTGCCACTTCTGTGACAACGTGTACGTCAGTAAGAAGGCCTGCTTCACACATTTACGTATGAAACATGGATGTGAGTACACACAAACACACACACACACACACACACACACACACACACACACACACTTCGCCGCGGTATCCGACGTCACTTACCACAGCTATCATCGCCTTAAAATCTTATCTGGTTTCCATCGTACAAGCACCGCTTAGTTTGGGATCAGATGGCCATGTGTGAAGTCCCACGATTTTGTATTTTAAATAGCGTTTCATAAGACCCATAATACTTTAACATTGTCACATAGTGAAGTTATGCAACGATCAGACACCAAAGTACGTGCCGCGCGAGCGCAAGAAATGCCACATGTGTAACAGGGACTTTAGTCAGAAGCAAATATTGAACAAACATTTGTGGAAAGCGCATGGTTTCGAGGTATTTCATGCTGTGGCACAGTAGAAGTTGGCAATGTAGGAGAAGTTGGCAATGTAAGAGTTGGCAAAATAGTTAATGTTGAAAAAGTAAGAGTTGAAAATGTAGTTGAAGTTGGCAATGTAGGAGTTGGAAATATAGAGGATGATGGTAAAATAGAAATTGGCAATGTAGGAGAAGTTGGTAAAGTAGGAGTTGGAAATATAGAGGAAGTTGGTAAAGTAGGAGTTGGAAATGTAAGTGAAGTTGGCGATATAGGAGTTAGAAATATAGAGGAAGTTGGTAAAGTAGGAGTTGGAAATGTAAGTGAAGTAGGCGATATGGGAGTTAGAAATATAGAGGAAGTTGGTAAAGTAGGAGTTGGAAATGTAAGTGAAGTTGGCGATATAGGAGTTAGAAATATAGAGGAAGTTGGTAAAGTAGGAGTTGGAAATGTAAGTGAAGTTGGCGATATAGGAGTTAGAAATATAGAGGAATTTGGTAAAGTAGGAGTTGGAAATGTAAGTGAAGTTGGCGATATAGGAGTTGGAAATATAGAGGAAGTTGGTAAAGTAGGAGTTGGAAATATAGAGGAAGTTGGTAAAGTAGGAGTTGTAAATTTAAGTGAAGTTGGCGATATAGGAGTTGGAAATATAGAGGAAGTTGGTAAAGTAGGAGTTGGAAATATAGAGGAAGTTGGTAAAGTAGGAGTTGGAAATGTAAGTGAAGTTGGCGATATAGGAGTTAGAAATATAGAGGAAGTTGGTAAAGTAGGAGTTGTAAATGTAAGTGAAGTTGGCGATTTAGGAGTTGGAAATATAGAGGAAGTTGGTAAAGTAAGAGTTGGAAATATAGAGGAAGTTGGTAAAGTAGGAGTTGGAAATGTAAGTGAAGTTGGCGATATAGGAGTTGGAAATATAGAGGAAGTTGGTAAAGTAGGAGTTGGAAATGTAAGTGAAGTTGGCGATATAGGAGTTAGAAATATAGAGGAAGTTGGTAAAGTAGGAGTTGTAAATGTAAGTGAAGTTGGCGATTTAGGAGTTGGAAATATAGAGGAAGTTGGTAAAGTAAGAGTTGGAAATATAGAGGAAGTTGGTAAAGTAGGAGTTGGAAATGTAAGTGAAGTTGGCGATATAGGAGTTGGAAATATAGTGGAAGTTGGTAAAGTAGGAGTTGTAAATGTAAGTGAAGTTGGCGATATAGGAGTTAGAAATATAGAGGAAGTTGGTAAAGTAGGAGTTGGAAATATAGAGGAAGTTGGTAAAGTAGGAGTTGTAAATGTAAGTGAAGTTGGCGATATAGGAGTTAGAAATATAGAGGAAGTTGGTAAAGTAGGAGTTGGAAATATAGAGGAAGTTGGTAAAGTAGGAGTTGGAAATATAGAGGAAGTTGGTAAAGTAGGAGTTGTAAATGTAAGTGAAGTTGGCGATATAGGAGTTAGAAATATAGTGGAAGTTGGTAAAGTAGGAGTTGGAAATGTAAGTGAAGTTGGCGATATAGGAGTTAGAAATATAGTGGAAGTTGGTAAAGTAGGAGTTGGAAATGTAAGTGAAGTTGGCGATATAGGAGTTAGAAATATAGAGGAAGTTGGTAAAGTAGGAGTTGGAAATGTAAGTGAAGTTGGCGATATAGGAGTTAGAAATATAGAGGAAGTTGGTAAAGTAGGAGTTGGAAATGTAAGTGAAGTTGGCGATATAGGAGTTGGAAATATAGAGGAAGTTGGTAAAGTAGGAGTTGGAAATATAGAGGAAGTTGGTAAAGTAGGAGTTGTAAATGTAAGTGAAGTTGGCGATATAGGAGTTAGAAATATAGAGGAAGTTGGTAAAGTAGGAGTTGTAAATGTAAGTGAAGTTGGCGATTTAGGAGTTGGAAATATAGAGGAAGTTGGTAAAGTAAGAGTTGGAAATATAGAGGAAGTTGGTAAAGTAGGAGTTGGAAATGTAAGTGAAGTTGGCGATATAGGAGTTGGAAATATAGAGGAAGTTGGTAAAGTAGGAGTTGGAAATGTAAGTGAAGTTGGCGATATAGGAGTTAGAAATATAGAGGAAGTTGGTAAAGTAGGAGTTGTAAATGTAAGTGAAGTTGGCGATTTAGGAGTTGGAAATATAGAGGAAGTTGGTAAAGTAAGAGTTGGAAATATAGAGGAAGTTGGAAATGTAAGTGAAGTTGGCGATATAGGAGTTGGAAATATAGTGGAAGTTGGTAAAGTAGGAGTTGTAAATGTAAGTGAAGTTGGCGATATAGGAGTTAGAAATATAGAGGAAGTTGGTAAAGTAGGAGTTGGAAATATAGAGGAAGTTGGTAAAGTAGGAGTTGTAAATGTAAGTGAAGTTGGCGATATAGGAGTTAGAAATATAGAGGAAGTTGGTAAAGTAGGAGTTGGAAATATAGAGGAAGTTGGTAAAGTAGGAGTTGGAAATATAGAGGAAGTTGGTAAAGTAGGAGTTGTAAATGTAAGTGAAGTTGGCGATATAGGAGTTAGAAATATAGTGGAAGTTGGTAAAGTAGGAGTTGGAAATGTAAGTGAAGTTGGCGATATAGGAGTTAGAAATATAGTGGAAGTTGGTAAAGTAGGAGTTGGAAATGTAAGTGAAGTTGGCGATATAGGAGTTAGAAATATAGAGGAAGTTGGTAAAGTAGGAGTTGGAAATGTAAGTGAAGTTGGCGATATAGGAGTTAGAAATATAGAGGAAGTTGGTAAAGTAGGAGTTGGAAATGTAAGTGAAGTTGGCGATATAGGAGTTAGAAATATAGAGGAAGTTGGTAAAGTAGGAGTTGGAAATGTAAGTGAAGTTGGCGATATAAGAGTTAGAAATATAGAGGAAGTTGGTAAAGTAGGAGTTGGAAATGTAAGTGAAGTTGGCGATATAGGAGTTAGAAATATAGAGGAAGTTGGTAAAGTAGGAGTTGGAAATGTAAGTGAAGTTGGCGATATAGGAGTTAGAAATATAGAGGAAGTTGGTAAAGTAGGAGTTGGAAATGTAAGTGAAGTTGGCGATATAGGAGTTAGAAATATAGTGGAAGTTGGTAAAGTAGGAGTTGGAAATGTAAGTGAAGTTGGCGATATAGGAGTTAGAAATATAGTGGAAGTTGGTAAAGTAGGAGTTGGAAATGTAAGTGAAGTTGGCGATATAGGAGTTAGAAATATAGTGGAAGTTGGTAAAGTAGGAGTTGGAAATGTAAGTGAAGTTGGCGATATAGGAGTTAGAAATATAGAGGAAGTTGGTAAAGTAGGAGTTGGAAATGTAAGTGAAGTTGGCGATATAGGAGTTAGAAATATAGAGGAAGTTGGTAAAGTAGGAGTTGGAAATGTAAGTGAAGTTGGCGATATAGGAGTTAGAAATATAGTGGAAGTTGGTAAAGTAGGAGTTGGAAATGTAAGTGAAGTTGGCGATATAGGAGTTAGAAATATAGAAGAAGTTGGTAAAGTAGGAGTTGGAAATGTAAGTGAAGTTAAAAAAGGACCACCAACACAATAAAAGGAACTAAATCTCGAATATTTTGTAAGTTTATGTTCAATAACTGGATGCTATATATAATTCGATAGTTTTAATATGTGGTACTTACTGGATATCGAATTTCCACTGGTGGGAATCGTCACTCATCGGTTATTGCTGAAAATCAGCGCTGCAGACATTAGGTTCGTCCTAAGTCTCAGTAATATGCTGAGCAATGACCCTATTTTTGCGCACATACGACGCACAAACTTCAAAAACTAGTGTTTAATTTCTTCCTTTATTTAAAGACAATGGAAAATTGTATATCCATTTAATTATAACCTTAATTAAGTATTTTTATTATCATAGTTAAATGAAAGGTATAAAGCAGTGTTGCCCTTATATTACTTCTCTCTATGGCGGTAGCTATAAAAAAAGGGAAATCTTTGTTTTTTGTAGTTTGTGTTGCTATTTGGTTTGCGTCGGATGGCGCGCATAAATAAAATATTTTTCTTTCTTTCTTTCTTTCTAAACAAAATGTCTTTATTTTAGGTAGAAAAGCGTAAAGCGTTCATATGCCCTCTATGTAATGAGAGAGTAAGTTACGGATCAAACTTTACTGCGCATTTAGTACACGTTCACGGAGTCAACGAACAGGTGGAGGAGCTCGAATTCCATAGCATGGATGGTAAGAAAATCTATGTTATAATACTCTTAAGTATAGTGTAGATAAGTTAAATCTGTCGCCAAGCACCTATCGGTGTGTTCCGACTGCTGCACCTGAGAGCCAGTTCCCATCTAGGCTTTGTGTGCTTACCACCTTCGGCCACATCATTACCATGGTGAGATTGTGGTCAAACACAAGTTTATCCAGAAAAAAAAAGCGGGAGGCTAATGAGAGGCTAATTAGCCTAACTTACCTGTGTCGCGTCGCCGGCATAACGGATGAACTTCATGCCATTAAAAGTGAAAGTGACCAAAAATGCTATCATGTGAAATGAAATATTTATTCATCCAAATAGGCCTTCACAGACACATGAATAGTCAGACTCTAATGCACGGTTCGGAAGGTTGCTTTCAATTGCTGAGAAATTCCGCTATTTTATGACTTTTAATTACCAATTTAACGACAAAGAGTAGTTATTTTGATGTATATTTATGACGTCACAAGTATGTAATTCATACAAAACTCCATGTAAATCATCGTTTTGACATTTAATAAAAATAAGCTGATTTGATATGTGACTCGACATCCCTATTCTATATGACGGTTTGTTTTTATTTTCAGATTTCATGCTTTTCAAGAATGCTTTGCAAGAGGAGACCAAATACAGGTTTCGGAAGACGACAGCCAGCAAACAGACGATAGAGGGCGTCCGCTCTCACTACATGTGCAGCCAGTCTGGCGTGTATGTTTATCAGGCAAGCCAGCTTTTATACTAAACTAATTTTTTTTATACCACAAGTGACCACGAAGCTGACGGCTCACCTGATGGTAAGTGACTACTGCCTATAGACATTAGCAATACTAGGAGAATTATCAATGTGTTGTACACCTTGTTGCCGTAAAGGCAACTGGCTCTCAAGTGCAACTGCCGGGACACACCAACAGGTGCTTGGCGACAGATTTTCAACTTGAGGGTGGTAGCCAGCCAGTCGAGTACTACAAAGTACCCTACCACCGTGCTATGGTTTCCTCACGATGTTTTCCTTCACCGAAACCTCAAGTTCTGAGCTATCATCGGCTAGAGTCCAACGAATTAAATAAATATATATATATATTTATCTTCATCTTCTAGATTGTAAAACGTAATGGTGGCAGGGTACTTTGTAGTACCCGACTTGCTGGCTACCACCTTCAAGTTGAAAATCTGTCGCCAAGCACCTATCGGTGTGTTCCGACAGTTGCACTTGAGAGCCAGTTCCTATCTAGGCTTAGTGTGCTTACCACCTTCGGCCACATCATCAATTACCATAGTGAGATTGTAGTCAAACACAAGCTTATCCACAATAAAAAAAAAATGTAATATTCACTTTTCATCATAATTTTTCGTTTATTAGTAATACTCTCATATATTTATTTGTTAGTCAAGAATTCTTTTGTTTGTTTAGTTTAACATAATATAAGTATAGTTTTATTTTTTCCATAATTTTATTTTATAGTTTTTGCTTCGCATCACGTTGCACTTTTACACTATAATTACAAATAGTAAAATATGGATGAGCGTGTAAGACTACAAGTTTATTAAATATTCAATGTTATTATTTTGGTATATTGTAATGTCAATTTGTAGTTGTTTGTTGTCCCAAATAAAGTGAAAAAAAAAAGACGAAAAGTTGGTTTTGAAGAGAGAATCTGTTTCAGGGTAAAGGTAAGCGGCCGGCCCCCGAGCGACAGATCTACAAGACCGGGAAGGCTTGTCCCGCTCACATGATAGTCACGGAGACCATGGACAGAGTGCTCGTTACATTCTACAAGACCCACGTGGGACACGGCAGTAAGTACTACCAGCTGTTCCTCCATATTAACTTTGGACCGGTGCGGGGCGGGGGGGGGGGGGGGCTGTCTGGCTGGCTACCACCCTCAAGTTGAATATCAATCAATTAAGTTGGAAAAATAAAAAAAAGGGCGGGACAGTCTTTGGGGACTGCCGATAGAAGTGAAAAATAAACTATTATCTATGTACATATAATATAGCTCATGGTAAGCGTTGCGTGACGATGACGCGAGTTTCACGCTTTTTATTCACCCAAAAAGTGCTCAACGCGCCTAAAGAAGTTTTCACATCAAAAATGCACACTTGTTCTGTAAGGGTTTAGGAAACAGGAAACTTTCTACCCAGTTGTAATGAACAAACATTAATTATGTTAGATATGGTAGCTTATAAGTTAAGAACAATTATACAATATGTTTTTTGCATAAAAATAATTTGTAAATATTTTATTTTTGAAAAATAAACTTGAGTTTTTTTATCTGTGAATTAAGTACAAGAAACGAAACACGGGCGGCCATGATTCTTTAAATTTTGACGTCACATTACACCAAATAAACAAAACGTCGTGTCTTTTTCGTTTGCGGTAATTTATCAGGATATTTAATTAGGCACGGCACACGTCTTGCAGCTTGTCATTTTCAAATTCAAGTGAAAAAACTAAACTTTCCACTCAAAATATGCTGAAAAGTTAGAGCGATCGTCGTTACTTTTGTTTATTTATTGGGGTATGACGTCACAGTACCATATGTCACGTGACCGGCTGTTTTCATGCGAGTTTCAAATTAATGAATAAAAAATCTATTTTTTATTCAATAAATAAGGGTTTTTTGAGAAAAAAATAAATGTAAGAGATATAAAATAAGCCTACGCATTTTTTTTAATACTTTTCCGAAAACTGTCAAGTAGCCAATTGGTACAGCCGTTTCGGAAATTAGCCGATTATAAAATAAAGCCATGTATTCACTGAGAAACAGTGGGAAATGTTTCAGATACAAAGTTTCTGGAACAAAACATAGATGTTTACAGAAACAATGTTTTTGGGTGTTGGCCGTCCACATCTCAGTTGTTTCAAATATGTCGCCTGAGGATATATTCCATAATATCGGCTTCGTTTGAAATAAATATATTAATTTAAAAATGCTATTGTCGTCCCACACTACCGCCATGTTTATAAACAACTGAAACACCGTAGCGAGCCAGTCGAGTACCACAAAGTACCCTACCACCGTGCTATGGTTTCCTCACGATGTTTTCCTTCTCCGAAAGCTCAAGCTCATTATACGATTCGAACCCACGACCTTCGCCGCGGTATTCGACGTCACTACCAACTATCCTTAGATATTTATTATATCTAAGGAGCTGAAAAGGTCTCCCACTCAGCATAATGTCGCAGCAAAAGGGTAGACCTGTTGCTGCGACGCTGGTTTTCAGTGGGAACCAGATAATTAAGACTACTTTAATCATAATAATATTTATTCCTATGTCAGCTTGCCCTTACTTCGAGCCCCGCGAACCAAAGAAGCCGCGTTTCGAACCGCTGCCCACAACGTCTATGTACAACGGTGTAGATATGAAATCGGAAATTGATCCTAAAAACGAGGGCGATACGGTCGAAGATTCCGCGTGGATATGCGACGCTTGCGGCATTGCGTTCTTGGACGCTGAGAAGTTTAGAGATCACGCCACTTCGCATGGTCTTAATATGTTCCCGTGCCAGTATTGTGACGATGTAAGTTATTCGTTCATTCATTCATTCATTCGTTCATTCATTCATTGGTGCTTTAAATAAGTGTAGTAGTACTCGACTGGCTGGCTACCACGCTCAAGTTGAAAATCTGTCGCCAAGCACCTATCGGTGTGTTCCGACAGCTGCACTTGAGAGCCAGTTAAAAGACGAAGTTTTAAGTTTAAAGGCGATGATAGCTCAGTGGTAAGTGACGTCGGACACCGCGGTGAAGGTCGTGGGTTCGAATCCTACAATGAGCGGTAGGGTACTTTGTGGTACCCGACTGGCTGGCTACCACCCTCAAGTTGAAAATCTTTCGCCAAGCACCTATCGGTGTGTTCCGACAGCTGCACTTGAGAGCCTGTTCCAATCTAGGCTTTGTGGGCTTACCACCTTCGGCCACATCATCACTTACCATGGTGAGATTGTGGTAACACAAGCTTATCTAGAATTAAAAAAAACTCGCGATGCCTAAAATTATTTTTCGGTTAGTTATTGGCGAGGCAAAAGTTAATTCATTCTTTTATTTATTTATTAAACCATTCATTCGTTCATTCCTTCTGTAATTATATAAGTTTACTTACTTTTTTTCAGTCTAGTTATCACCCGCATTCCCGATCAATCTTATCTTTTCCCGGGATAAATAGTATTCTATGTTTTGTTCCAAGATATGATCTATCTGTGTGCCAAGTTTCATCAAAATCCGTTCGGCCAGTTTTGCGTGATTGAGTAACAAACATACAAAGTTTCACATGTATAATATTAGTAGGATTGATGATAAGCAAGCACTGTTAAGACTTGTTGCTTTCGTTTTATGAATTTTAGGTTTTTAGAAGCTTAACATATTATAGTCCATGTCCAACATCACAAATGTCTAGTGGAAGAATTTTAAAATAGATCGTGTAGTTTTTGAGTTAAATCGTAACAAACAATCAAAATAAAAATTAGACTTTACTGTGAATATACTATAACATCTTCGATCAACAATAGCTATAGATATCGGGTCACATACAAAATCCAAGCTAAATGCTATCCGCGTGAATATATACTTTTACAGCTACATTTGTTTACTAACAAACGGAGAGAAATGTTTTAAAACAGTTTTAAGTTCAACCTAATTACAACCTTAGCACCCAGTAATGAAGTCACAAATCTTCAAAATATTATCTAATACTTACGATCATTAGTCACATAAAACGAACAAAGCAATTAACTATTCCTGTCACTGGATATAAATGAATTTTATTTACAACAAATGTACAAAATATACAAACAAATGCATAACTATAATATATTATATAAAAAACTTATTCGAGGCTGCCGCTGCTGCCGATCGGCAAGGTTCCCAGCAGAATGGCAGCGTTTCCTCTTTGGATGGCCAAGCTGATGCGTTGGCGGAAAAAGCTCCCCGCCCGCCGGTCACCCGAGGCCTCGATTAATTTTTTACATAAAATATTTGCGAAACGACGAGCTTCAGGCCCCCACGGACCCATGGTCTCAACCGCAAAAGGCATAAATTGATAATTTGGACCAATACAGGCGTACTTTATGAATTTTGAATTTTCCGCACCTTTCGCAGCCGCTCCCGCGGCTTTACAAGTCAACGGTAAGTGAGATGGCGCAAGTGTATCGACACAAGTGGCATCCCACACCAACGGCTGTCACTTAAAAGAAAAAGACATAAGTTAAAAAACATTTAGCGTGAAATCAACCTTAAAGAGCAACAAATAAAGTATGTTTTCCCGTTATTGCCTTGAGAGCTACATCGTTTTGTTTCGTTTATTTTTTCTTCTTCGAAGTTTGTGCGTGTGTTGGCGAGCCTTGGCCAAAAATTTGTAGCGTTGGTAGCGTGGTATAAAATATGTAATTTTGTTCAAAATTTTATATTATTTGTTAGTTTAAAGCTTAAAATATCTCTTATTCTTTATGTTCTTATCGAAAGTAAGATACTCCGGCCGTCAAATTGCTTATTCGAGCACTATTTTTGCAACTTTTGAATACACACAGCGGCATTGTGAGACGTGTTTATGTTGACTGTGTTCAAGCGAACTAAACAAAATAAGAGCTCACTTTTCAATTGCGCTCTTATTTACCGAGACGTATTTTTTGTGCCGACCCGATATCTATAGCTATTGTTGATCGAAGTATAACATAAAAATAACCTGAATGAAAAATAATAATAACTTGACATTGGCAGAAATGTCCTAAAGGACTGTCATGATGCCATCAAAGAGAAAAAAATGTTTGCGACCCGTCCTTTTTTATACCACTAGGTGGCAAACAAGCTGACGGCCCACCTGATGGTAAGCGGTGTGCCTACTTCCTTCTAATGAAGAGTAAATATTGTTATTTTTACAGGATTTCCACGACTTGGATGCATGGACGCACCATGTTAGAATAGCTCACAACATGAGCAGTTTGTTTTAATTTAAAAAAAATAATAATATTGTTATAAACACCATTATAGGAATGTGTATATTTATGTTAGACAGAGGAATTTTATTTATTTTATTAATGTACAATAATTAATTGTTTGTAAGGTTAATGATTAAATAAAGATCGATACTGGTTTATTTGTTTTCTTTTATTTATTGTATACTACTTACTCACTTACCATCAGGTGACCCGCCTGCCTCGTTGTCACTTGTGACATAAAAAAAAAACTGGCTTATCTTTTCCCTCGATAAAAAGTAGCCCAGACTATAATCTATCTCTATGCCAAATTTCATACAGATCCGTTCAGCCGTTCTGTCATGAAAGAGTAACAAACATACAACCATCCATCCAAACTCTCACATTTATAATACTAGCTGTTTGGATTGGAGCAAATGTCTGTGACATGACCGGACAGACACGCACGAGTGATCCTATAAGGGGTCCGTTTTTTTGTACGGAACCCTAAAAAATGACCTTTATTTGAACCACATGCATATATACCTATTAAAGTAATTATAAGGCACATGAGGTCCAGTCTTAGAATAGAACATTCTCTTCCAAAATATATACTTAATATGCAATACATATTATGTGTATTGTATACCTATAAAAATAAAACGAAACTATACAATAAAAAAAAACGTTAATGCAACATAAAAAATATTATCACCAGTAACTTAATAATTCCAACTTCAATAAAAATCTGCTCTATTTACAAACAAATGGCATCCTTCAATGTGTAGGACTGTACCTGAGATTTGTCTATGATCCATGTGACACATATATTCTAGTTTTCTTGTTTTGTCTCTAGTTCCGGATAAATATGTAATTTAAAAAAAAACTAAAAAAATGTTTAAAAAGCTTTTCCGCATTTTATCCCTTTTTAAAAGGACCAAATTTGAAAGGTCGTGCCATCCATATGTAACGACTTAAGAATGTTTGTACGAGTTCATAGTCCATCTTCAAAATATCCGTTAACAGTCCGTGAACATCATCATATCCTAGTAAATATGAATATTCTACAAGCGATGATTCACGAGCATACCTATAAAGTTGATCAAAAAAATCATCCTTCATCTGTTTCTTAATGCAAGTAAAAAGAAACCTCGACGTTTCCCTCAAGCCACAGTAAACGGCTTTATTTATAGCCGTTTCATCTTGATCAGGGTCTAAAGTCATAATCTGATCCGATATTATATCATAAACAATCCTCTCTGTGTCTTCACTACTAATAATATCTAATAGTTCGATATCTGTCACCAATAGATGATTGAATATGGCATTTGTACCTTCTGTACCATCTCTAATAACGACATCAAGGATAAATTTCCAAATAGTCTCCTGTCTCTCTAAATTGTTGTAAGAATATGCTGTTTTCAGTTTGATGCAAATGTGTTGTATTGCAAAATATTCAGCAAATGTGCGATGAATAAACACTGGTACATCATTGACCACGCAGTCAATTACACCCGTTTTTTCTTTGGCTAATTTAATGCCGTTAACCAGAGCTTTTATATCATCCAGTTCATTTTTTGTGATTACTGCTCTAAAATTACTTTCGTAGTTACTAAAAATAGCATAAAACGCTAACTTCTGATGATTCTCTACAAAAATTTCATATGCGGAATCATGTGTCATTTCATTATCTGGTATATAAACGTCAATTTTGTTTTTGTTTTCAAACCTTATTTTAGTGAATTTTGTTGTTAAGAAGCGATCATAAAATGAGAACGTATTCATGTCTATATTCCATTTGGTAGGTTCGTTGTTCGAATCACTATATTTAATTTCATTCTGAAAATAGTCAGCGGCTATGTGTAAATGTAGAGGAGTGCCAGCTAGCATGGACGCTTGAATAATATCATCGTCGCTTTTAAAATTTCTATAGGATCCATCATAAAATAGGCTTCTATCTAAATTCAGTGTATTTTTGAACATTTCGTTACGTTCTAGGTGCGGAATTGAACTTATTTCATTTATAAAGAAATCTGCTGCTATCGCATACATATCGTACAAAGGAATGCTTATTGGCTTAATGTAAAATGTAAAATTTGTTCTGTTACGATGATTATAAATGAAATTTGCTGTATACTCAATAAAGGCATTCACATTAACCAATTGCTCGTTGGTAAATTTGTCTAGTTTCAGATGCTCTTTCCAAAAAGCCTTCAAATATATTCTTTGTTGTACATCAGAGATTGGTTGGAGATTATAAGACTTGCCAAATTCACGCTCGATACTCTTTAATACGTCATTATAGGCTCTACTTGCGATCCAAATCTTTGGTCTCTTTATTACTTCTGCAGAACTAGTTGTTGCTTCAATTACATTTAATTTAATTGTACTTTTAATTAGCTGGATGCCTACGGTCTCATAATGCGGACAAATCTCGTCGAAACCATCGAACAGAAATATAACATTACCGGTATTGCAACAATGTATAAAATACCTTAATTCTAGCGAGTCTCTGAAGTTATCTGTTTTCAAAACTATTTCATTGTTCTCAATAGAAAATTCCATATCTTCGTTTTCGTGACCATTTGTTACAGCTTTACATAAAAACATCAACGTTATTATTTTATCAATGACTGTTTTCTTTTGTTTCCATTCGTGGAATTGTTTTGAGAAATCTTGCAAATTAATTCGAGCTATCCACACATTGGGATATTCTTTCTTTGTTTCTATTGACAGATGAGTTAATAAGGTTGATTTCCCCATACCAGGAGGAGCAGTGATGACCATCACGTCGTCATCGTTGATATCTTCAAGTAAATGTTTAGTCTCCAAAATAATTTTAACTTTACTACGCAGATTACTCTGTTTTGATGTGTTGCCATTTTCAATTATTGAATTATTTAATTTATTTTCATTTATTTGTTCTTTTGAACTATCCCCGCATATTGCCACTTCATTTAAATCCTCAAGTTCATCGCATGGACATTCTAATGCTCTCTGAACATAGAATTTTTTTATGTCATCGTAATTTGATGTCGTCAACGCATTTCCTAGTTCAAAAACTTCTTTCATAACGAGTTTATTTAATATATTAGACGTAATAATATGTTTTGAATTGCTATCAATTATCGTTTTTAAATTAACTTCGACGCCTTGAAATACGACAATGGATTCGTTCAAAACCTTTTCTTGTGATTCCAAGGTAAGATCACACAAGCCGATTGAATCACTTCTTAAATCAATACTCTTCATATCTTTATTTATCTCTTCATGAGTGCGTTTGCTGGATATTATGATCATCTTTCTGTCATACATTTTTTGTTTCAAACGTTTCAATGCTTGGATGGAATACCTACTATTTTCCATTGTTTCGCAAATAATAATTATGGTTTCAATTGTTGTTTGTGATTCGTCTGTTATAGTGTCTAATTCCTCTGTTATTGTGTCTAATTCCTCTGTTGTTGTTTCTGATTCCTCTGTTGTTGGTTCTAACTCGTGTAGAAAATCTTCAAATGAAATTAGAAAATGGTTTACTACATCGTTAAAATTTATAAATCTATGATTTTGCGGGTCGTCAAAGTGTTGTTTTAGTTTCGCGCCCGTCAGTATTGTTGAATCCGTAATGATCATTAGGAGTCCAGAAATAAATTCCTCTACGTTTAACGATTTTATGGCATCCTGGTTAAATTCTATTCCAACTGTTTTTAGTGTGTTAACACAGAATAGATTTAAAACAGTCAGTATAGGATTTTTCACAAGTTGTGATATTGTCTTATCGATGATGTTTGTAGATTCAGTCAAATATTCTTTTGGCTTCTCACTTTCCCACCATTTTTCTATATATTTATGGAGCATTAAATATACAGCATCAGGACTAACTTCGAAAATAGATTCGGGAACTGAATCTGCTTTCAAATGTTTTTTGATCATTTTTTTTGTTGTAACTTCAACAGAGTCGTGTTTGGCTTGACCTGTGTAGAACCAGAGCTTACTTATAAATTCTTTAACGATATATTCATCAGAAACTATATCCTCTAAAGAAACTTTAGGAAACCCTTGAATGCAAACCTTAAGTCTGTAAGTTGTAAGATCTTCCTTAATATTAATCAGACTTTCATTTAGATTTAGAGCTTCCCATAACATTTTAGCATTTGGAGGTAAATTTTCATTGTTAAATTTAAACGTTTTGGATTCTTGGTCAATTATTAGAAGGTTGCCAACAGCACTGCCTAATCCACCATTCTGATCAAAAACACTACTTTTTATTTTGTTTGCATCTAAGAAATTTTCGTCTATTTCTATTAATTTCACACCATTTTGATCCTTTGCATTTTCAAATAATTTTATCAAACTGCCCGTTAAAAATTCAAATCTCCTCAATTTTGTTACTTTCATATCCGTATCAACAAGTGTAACAGGTATTTTGAATTCTTTAGACATCAAAAGTTCCTTGCCTGCCATTTCAACAATATCTTTAGCTGAAGTAGGTTTCGTTTCCTCTTCAGCTTGATCAAATGAACCATAGTTTTTTAAACTGTCGTTGATTAAAATAAATTGATTGCCTTTGTCATCATAACGTAAAATATTGCCGATGTCTTTAACTATATTTATTGCTATAGATGCTTCATGGGTAGAGAGCAAATTCTCTCTAGCTTTTACAAATTTATTTAATTCATTATGAATCATTTCTTTGTATAATTTTTCCCGGAACATGATTGTATACATTTCATTGCTCTCAAAGAATTCTATCCGAAATCTGCTTTTATAAAAGCCCTGTGACATGTCATCACATATATCTATAACATAATTCAATAGAACTGTGCGATAATTTTCTATAAGTTCATCATCCACCATATCCATATTTTCATTCAAAATCATATCTAAAAACTTTTTTGCCAATTCTTCAAAACGTTTCTCAATCAAGTCATGCAATAAAAAACCAACATGTTCATATTTAAATTGGAAGACCACTCCCTCTTTTTCAGTTTCAATAAGAGCATTAACTTTATCACTTGGTTTGACTAGTTTGATACAACTATTGTTAATGCTATGTCCTGCCGGAGTATAAATGACGTAATGACAATCCAATTTATTCATACTATCACCCTCAAACATATAGTTTTGTACTTTATTTGAAGTTATTTTTTCTCTGATTTTGAAGGAACTGTTTAAATATTTTTTAATACAGTAATCACCATCGCTCTTCTGGACATCATTCATCGTTATATTTGTTTTCTCAGATATTTTATTTCTGTGTTTTGTTTGTATAAATACAAGCACATCTTTGTTATTATCATTTGATTTAAATCTGAAACAGATGTCATCCAGCGCACCTATGTCATCGATATTTGACGCTAGGTAAAATTTTGTGATATCTTGATCAAATGTAGCTCCTAAATGAATGAAGGTTAGCATATTAGTTTCGTAAAGTTGTCCACTCACTTGTGCTGTTCCTTCTTTTTTCTTAAACACCAACTTTTGCTTATCTACTGTTTTAATATGATTTTTGTTTATTTTTAAATTAGTTGTCTTTACTTCGGTATTTGTCGGATCTTTATCTAAAAATTCGACTTTGTTCCTCGATTGACCTTTAGATCTCTTTTCAGTCACTTGAAATTTAGGTTCTTCGGTATCATTCAATCGACCTTTCGATGTTTCGGCTGTAGGTAATTGCATTTTGTCTATTCTCTGTTTTGTATTTTGATTTAAATTGATAACATGAGTTTCATTGTCACTTAGCTCAGTAACCACTGTAGGTTTCTCGTTTTCATTTTCAACAATCATTTTCGTATTGTTTTTTTTATCTGAATTGTGGATCAAAGAGGTCATATTGATTTATTCTTCATATTTTTTAGGAAAGTCAGATATCTACTCACCTTCTTTAATTATTTCGACTTAAGATGTCTTATAATAATCTATTCAGAATAATATAAGAGTTAATTCATGAACTCGAGACGAGCAAATGTAGAACTTGCACGGAGGTATCTGGTATCTGGGAGGCCGGAGGAGGATTAATGGCTCAAACCGCGAGGCGCAAGCTGGTCTGAAATGTAAACAAATACAAAAAAGTTTAATAATTATTCGTCATTTCTTTGAGAACGTAAATAGCCTTAACAGTTGACATTTAGGTCGTTGAAATAACATTTATAAACAATAATGGACCCAAAATAGAACCTTGCGGAACTCCGGTTCTTACTGGAATTACGACGTCCTTTTAATTACTGCAGTTTATTAATATTTTGGATTGTTGGTGAATACGTTTTCGATTAAATTAAGAACCTCTTGTCGACCATCTTTCTTTAGTCCAATGCGTTTATATGAGTGAACGGTTATTGATGTATGTCAAAGAAATTTTAATATCGAAATGTATGTCAATGATAATAGATAACTAATAACATAAATGTGAAAGTTTGTATGCTTAGATAGATGTTTAGATGCACGCAAAACGGCTCACCGGATTTGTACGAAATTTGGCATACAGATAGTAAATTTTATTACCTGGATTAATACAATACTTTTTACCGGAAAGATAAGATCCCTCGGAAACGCGGATGAAACCGCGGGGGGCAGCCAGTTTGAAGTATATTTCACTTAAACTTTATTATCACTTATCATATGCATGACAATAATACATATACTTAAGTACCTACCTAGATATTTAATGAAAATTGAAAATGATATAAAAATATCCACATACCTACCGATTGAAAGTACTCGGTCTACCAAATGTCTTTGTTTTCTACTTTCCAGGTATAATAAGTTCTCTGTTCTCAACTTACACGACTTTTAGGTTACAATATTATTATCATTACTTATTATCGCTATAATAGATTGTCTAAAAATAAATCCGCGTATGGGTGGCACTTATCATGCCCTCTCACTTCGCGCAGACGATTTAGTCACAGACGAGTGCGAGTGAGAGGAAGTGATAAGCGCAGCCGTTCGCGAGTCTCTTGTTTATGTATAATATACAGTATTTATCTAAGTTGTATATGTTCATGTACACTGTAATACCTATGAAATTGCCGTTCTGCAGTACTGGCCTTTTTAAATCAAAATATTTTTTGTTTGGCTAAGAATTCTAATTTCAAATTAATTTTATTTTAAAAACTTTTTTCCAAAAGTAGTCATTTGTTTATTGATTAGTGTAGACCAATTTGATAGGTAAAGACCTATTATATATATTACGTAGGTACTTAGATAAATAAAGAATAAAAATGTTAAACATTTGAAAAAAAAAAAAGCCAATGTAGTCAGATGGTCCAAAAATATTGGAAAAATGTAACCTTGCTGAGTTTCTTGCCGGTTCTTCTCAGTTGAAGGCTGACTTCCGAACCAAACCAAAGTGGATAAAAACACTTCGTTTTTTCCGAACCGGTGGTAACTTCTGTAATTCGACGTTCATACATAAGTGCCCTTCTAGGACCTAAACTGAATAAATGGTTTTGACTTTGACTTTGAATACTACAAAATATAAGTTGTTATACAATGAATTCAATGTACTTACCTTCTATACAAGGAAACGTATTAAATACATTACATACTATTTATATTGAATAAATAAACTATCTGGCAATAATTGATTCCTTCGAACAAAGAAAAGTTTATAAAATGTTCAATCAATGTACGTATCAAAGAGAATTCAATCAAAGAGTAAGTCAAAGGAGTATGTTCTTGCACTACGTGGTAGGTATCATAGATAATATGTACCACGAATTATATACATAATTCTGATAATTCTCAATACTCAATACTCAATTTTATTGCATAGGTACATAAAAAATTATCACATACATGACCCTAATAGGGTATAGCAATTGAACAATAGTCTAGGAAGGCAGACGGACCGAATCATTTTATAAATTATAATATTACTACATTTATTCTATTAATTATTAGGGTTAATAAAATGGTCATTAAAAAAATCATCAAGGCAATAATAACATTTTTTTACTAAGAAGCATTTTAGGCGGTTCATAAATATGTTGTCCTTTTTTTCATCTTTTAATTCGTCGGGTAATTTATTATATATTTTCGTCGACATGACATTTGGACTGGAACTGTGCATTTTTAATTTTGACGCTGGCAGGATCAATTTGTGCCTGAATCTTGTTGCGTACCGTCGCGATTGGTCAGCTTGCTTTACAAATAAATGTGGGTATTTCCTAACAAAAGTGCATACTTCTAATATATAAATTGATGTCAAGGTGAGAATTTCGTGTTTAATAAAGTGTGGTTTGCATGTTTCGGGCTCTCTTATGTTTACAAGTATACGGATGCACTTCTTTTGGGAAACAAATATGTCTTGAGCATCGACACTATTTCCCCATAGAAGGATTCCGTACCGGAGCCATGCATATGCGTAAGCGTAATAAGCAGTTTTTGCCGTTTTGCTGTCCGTGGCTTTTCGAAGCTCCCGAAGTGCATATTGGAAGCTTGAGAGTTTAGTTTTTATTTTTTGAATATGGCTTTTCCAATTTAAATTTGTGTCTATATCTAGACCTAATAATGAAAACGTGTCGACACATTCTATTTTTGAGTTGTTATATGTAAAATTTATGTCAAGAGGGGATTTTTGGTATGGTCTAAATTGCATAATTTTTGTTTTAGAATAGTTTATGTCAAGATTATGGTCATTCATCCAAATTACTATAGTATTAAAAATGTCAGTGAGGTTTTTATTTAGATTATGTTTATCATTCAAATTTGTCAAAAGAGAGATGTCATCTGCGAATAGCACACAATGTTCATTAATTATTTTAGGAAGGTCATTTATATAAATTAAAAATAGGATACATCCCAGAACACTACCTTGGGGAATTGAGTTATGGGTTTGCAAGGTTTTTGATCTTGTCATGTGTATTTGTCCGGTTTTTGTGTCGAAATTTTCTAATTCGACAAACTGCTCACGATTTTCTAGGTATGATTTGAACCATTTATGTGTTATCCCGCGAATTCCTATGTCGTATAATTTTTCCAATAATATATTGTACTGTACTTTATCGTATGCTTTTGTCATGTCCAATAGGATCCCGATTGCATATTTTTGGTTATTGATTGTATTTAATATTTCTTGTATATATTTATAGATGGCCAGGATCGTCGAACGGTTTTTTCGAAAGCCATTTTGGGAATCGTCAAATATTTTATATTTTTCGCAAAAGGAGTTTAGACGGCTTTGCATTACTTTTTCAAATATTTTTGATGAAGTAGGCAGGAGAGCAATAGGCCTATAGTTATTTTGATTTAGTTTCGAACCTTTTTTATGAATCGGTTTAATTATAGATATTTTTAGGAGATCCGGAAATATGCCTTCTTCAAAGGATTGGTTAATTAGCAAGTAGTAGGGTAAAGTTAATTCTTTAGCGCATGTTTTTATTAAAACAGGTGGTAGCTCGTCTATGCCATGGCTATATTTGCTTTTCAAATTTTTTATCGAAAGATATGTTTCGTAAGGCTCAACTGGAGTTAAGTACATAGTGTTATCAGTGCGAGTTAGCGACGGCGGCCGGCGAATTGTATCCCCACCGCTCACCTTTCCCACCGATGCGAAAAAAACATTGAAAAGGTTAGCTACCTGGATCGGATCGGACGTTATATTATTGTGGACTTTTAGTTTGATATTAGTTTTCATTTTTTTTCACATTTTTATTTGTACGATTTTTTATGATTTTCCACATGGTTTTTGTTTTGTTTTCAGAATTTTTAATTTCTGTGATATGTTGATTTCGTTTAGATTTGATAACAGTCTTCTTTAATAATTTAACATATTGATTGTAGTGATTTATGAGAATATCGTTTCTACTATATGATACCAATGTTTTTAAAAGTCGTTTATTTTTACAAGAAGTTTTTATACCTTTAGTTAGCCACGTATATTTATTATAATTTTTTGGTTTTATTAGTTTCTTTGGTATGTATTTATTTAAAAGTTCTAACATTTTACCATTAAAAATAGTATAGTTTTCGTTTATTGTTTTTTTATTATTTAATAAAGTATTCCAATCAACGCTTTTTAGTTCATTTTTAAATAGGTCTATGTTTTGTTTATTATAACATCTCTTTTCTATTTTCCACATGGTTTGTTTTATTTTAATGTCGGTTTCATTTTTTAATTTTAGAATCACACCTTTATGGTCCGAGAAACCATAATCGTGAACGTTTGTTTTTATATAATTTTTATTAAAGTTTGTAAATAATAAATCCAAACATGTTGATGTAGATTTAGTTACGCGTGTAGGTTCGTTTATATATTGATTAAAATTGTATTCAAGCATAAGATTTAATAACGAAATTGACTGTGTGTTTTTGTCCAAAATATTTATGTTGAAATCGCCTCCAATTATTATATTGCATGAAATATATTTCCGGTTTATTAGTTCTAATACCTTTGTTAATTGATTGTAAAAAGTTTCGATCTGCCTGCCATTCCAATAAATGGTTATTAATAATACATTAATTTTCGGAATGGAGATGGCACAGAGTTCAATTACGTATTCAATTGACATGTCCACAATGTCCTTTATCTCGGTATATTCCAACTCGTGTCGTAGTAGAATGCATACTCCGCCTCCTGCGTAGTTTTGTCTACAGAAGGAGGACGCGATGTTGTACCCGTTGCAATTTATTAATTCTAGTTTCTCGGGAGATAACCAAGTTTCCGTAATGCAAAGTGCGTGATAAGTTGGTGCTTCTTCTAAAAATGCGTTCAAGGTGTGAAGTTTATTGAACATACTTTGCATGTTTTGAAATAACATTTTGATTTCCTTAGTGACGAAAGGCACGACAGCTTGGTGAATTTTGTGTAATGGTGGTGTCGGTGGTAACTTCACTATCTTTGATCGGTGACGAGTTCTGTTGAAATGAATGAGACGGCGATGTTTTCTGAGTGTTGAGGTAAGAGTTTGTTATTTTTCCGTCTACTATAAGTCTGTTATTTCTTATGACGGCATGATGTCCATTTTGTCGTGCAGCACGTAGTTGTTCCTGGAGGTTTTTTTTGCGTTGTAGGGCGTCTTCGTCAAGGTATTCGGATATATTCAACCCAGTGTTTTTAAAGAAGTGGCCGTTTTTTAAAATGTATTTAGTCATTTTTTTGCTAAGAAGCTCAATTACCACAGGCCTACGGGAGCCTCTTCTTCCAATTCTTGTTAATTCTTCAATGTATCCAGTAATATCTACATTTATTATGTCCTGGAATATATTTGCTATTGTATAATGTAGGTGGTTCTCAGTTTCGTGTTCGTGTTCAATTAAACCGTGTAAAACTAGTTTCTTAGAGTTATCCATAACGTGCTGTTTATCTACAATATTCATGTTTTTTATTTTGATCTGCAATTGCCTCATTTCTTCTTGAAGGTTGCTTTTATCTAAATCTAATTTTTCGATAGTCTTATTAAGTTGACTAATGTGATGTTTCATATTTGATTGTTCATTTAGTATAGCGTCTGTTTTTTTGTTTACGTCTTTCAATAGTTTATCTGTAGTTAGTTGTATTTCATTTTGTATTGTGTTTTTTATTTCGCTTAAGATAGATTTTTTGTTTTCTTCTAGTTTTCTATCTAGTAGTATGCTAATGCTTTCTAATATTGAAGTGTTCTCGTTAGGGACTGCACATGTAAAATAAGAAGGTAGCTGTGTTGTTCCATATTTCATATTGTTTCGATCCTCTGATATCGAATCGTCGATAGACATTGTTGTGTCGTTCAGTTCAGGCGGTACTTGTCTCCTAACGGGCGTGTTATCATTTCTATTTCGCCGGGTTACATTATCGCAAGAGGGGCAACGCCAGGATTTTTTAAGATCAGATATATTTTTCATGTAATAAGCTGAAGATATGTTTAAGCACGCATAGTGGTAATTCATTGGGCAACAGGTGCATTTTAGGATATCTGTAGCATGTTCTATAGCTTTATGGCAAGCTGAGCAATCCATCATTAATTAGTTTTAGATACTTAGAAATGAATGTAGGTAGGTACTTGCTTTGTTTCGATGATCCGTTGTAGGTACTCCCAGACAGCTGTTCGCGGTGACGTGCGTACAGTAGGTAGGTTTTAAATTTTTGGATCCGTTTAAACTTTGAGACACTTGTGAAATGCTGAATTTTGCTCAAATTTTTGGTGTTTATACGTCACTGGAAGCCAGAAGAGATGGGCTTCAAATTAGTATAGATTTCAGACTTTGAATTGCGTTTTAACTACACTTATGATTTATTAAACTGAAGAGGTACATCAAACGTGTGTTTCTCGATGTGCGGTCCGCCCGCATTATATAATATAATACACATATACTAGGCTCATACTAGGTATGTATACAGATTAAAAATCGTCCGAATGAATGTATAACTTTTCTTATTCGCTCGAATATTGAATAAACTAGGTTATTATAAATTTGACTGTATTTTTTTCTGTGTACCTATCGCTTGAAATATCTTCTTTGCATTTTTCACATTGTAAAAAAAATAAAATGTATGGAACTTAATCGGCAGATGATTTTAAAAACTTTTACGTCTCTTTAGCTATTCAAAAAGGTATAACATAGTCAAAACATTCACCAAATAACAGTTAATGCAATAGAAGGTACGTTTTTAGTTTGAGGCAAAAACGTTTTTTTTTTAATTCGTGTTCGACATGGCCGCCGTTATTTCTACTCGTAACACAAATTCTCATTATTTTTCTTAATTTACTTTTCACGACAGAAGTTCTCAGGTTCCGCCTCATTTCTTCAGCCGTCCTTATCCATTTTGTATCGAAGCTGCGTTATGTATGTTGTACTACCACTTGTGTCTATTCAAATAACATTGTTTTAAGATTTATTAAATTAATGAATTTATTTATTAAATTATGCAGACATAGCGGGAATAAACATAAATAATTTCCAATAAATGTTTAGTGGTAATTTGTCGAGTTTGCTGACCGTACTACACATTTCTACGCCGTGTGAGTTCGGTCCTCTGTGGTGTGAGTGTTGACGGGTGCAGCGCTAGTATGTAGTATCACAGGCGAGTGCGGGGCACCGCGCGCCTGCTCCCGTTCTTCCCTCTTGCTTCACCCCCTTGAAAGAGTAGATTTCGTGAACGGACCGCGCCTTGTTATGTATACTAACTGGATAGGACGCTCTTGACCTATCAATTGCGAAAAAGAGTAAGATAACAACTACATTGGGACAACCTCTCTTTCTAAGTAGGGTTTCCCTAAATGAAAGAAAGGTCTTTAACCCCACAAAATTCTTTACCCTTCATTTGGCCTTTTACCCTTTATAGAGATATAGAGCTTCAAAAGAGTCTCGGAACAATAACTAACATGGAAGCCGGGCTAAAATAAGAAATGAAATGCATATACTTTACCTTTTTTTACTTTCGACGTTAATAATGCGTGGGAAAGAGACATATAATACCGTTCTGTTTCGTTATTATGCAGGTTGTCACAAGCTATTTTTTGGCTAGTTTTGGACTTATCATCGACATTGTCGTGTCGATATAAGTCATGAAAGCAAACAAGTAAATATAGTTAGTACTAGCTGTGCCCGCGACTTCGTCCGCGTGGAATAGTGACTTTGGGCGCATATCTTTTGGTTTATTTTGGATTAACAAATGTTCGACGTGATTCTTTAAATTGACATAACTTTTTTATTTAAGAACCGATTGACATGAAACAAACACTAAATGTTAAGTGAAGCTTACCACAATATATTAGTGAAAACCACATCCGAATACGCCGTTTCTGAGATTAGCTTGCACAAACAGACAAATTCTAACAATCATTGTTTTGGGTGCTATTGCGTTGATAAAGGACCCAATAATATTTTTTCTCATATATCTTCCATGTACAGATAGCGATCCGTTACATTTTTATTATGTGTACCTATAGATAGAATAGTTTTCTATTATATATTTTTTAATTAATATAGTCATGAGATGCTGCCCTTTTTGGAAATTTGGAAATTATTTGGCTACTTTAGACGATTCGATTCACGAAATCCTGGTCAAAATCCTAAATTGTCCTCTTAATGACAAATCTTGGTGCCAGGCTTCATTACCCACACGTTTTGGCGGCCTTGGCATTAGAAAAATTTGTAGCATATCACTACCAGCATTTTTATCTTCCAGCCACAGTACGACTAAACTCTTCAAAAAAATTTTACAAAATTCTTTAGGCGACATTGAAATTTCATACTGTGCGGAAGCTAAATCTGCTTGGATTACAGCTTGTCCGGGTGAAAGCCTTCCCGAAAACCCCAAAATTCAAAGACAGTGGGACGAGCCACTCTGCAAACAGGTTCATTAGAGCCTTTTAAATAACTCTGCGAGTCTTGCAGAGCGAGCTCGTCTTCTTGCTGTCTCCGAGAGAGAATCAAGTTACTGGCTTCAGGCTTTGCCATCTGCCAACGTCGGCACCTTATTAACAAATTCGACTTTTTCACTTTCTGTAGGTCTGCGACTGGGCTCGTCCATCAATGAGCCCCACCGCTGCCCGTGTGGGGAGAGCGTCGATTTTTTCGGCCATCATGGTCTTTCTTGTCACCGTAGCGCTGGTCGGCTGTCCCGACACGCTGCCATTAATGACATTATCCGCAGGGCCCTTGCCACCGCCAACGTGCCGGCTTTACTTGAGCCGAACGGTATCGCACGTGACGATGGCAAGAGGCCCGACGGGATGACTTTAATACCCTGGAGTAGAGGAAAACCTTTGGTCTGGGATGCAACGTGTGTAGACACACTAGCTCCGTCGCATCTTCAGTCCACCTCCAGGGCATCAGGTGCATATTCTATTTATAATATTATATCGAGTTTAAAATGTATAATAGAATAAGCAAGGTATGTATAATTTGTAAATATTTTTATTTTATTGATTATATTATACATAATTCAAAGTATCAGTAGCTTATATTCCTTCACTTTATAAATAACGTGTTGTGCTGAATATTATAAAGTACCTTAAATGTATTTATTATAATTAGTTTTAATTTATTTTTCATTATGATTAGATTTGTGAATAATAAATATTTGAAATGGAAAAAAAAAAAATAGTTTAACCTTTTCTTAACATTCCCATGTTATTATAATTTATTATCAGTATAGGCGCTGGCTGTCGACGGATAATCTGCCAAGTGTGGCTGTGGTTTACTAACGGATTTACCACGACGGAACTTCGGCGTCAGAATATCAGTCAAGTGTGGTAGGAAAGAGACGATAAGAATTTGACACAAGTATAAATGAAACTACAATTATTAATTTAATGTCTTTATTAATCATCAAAATCCATACTAATACTAATTTACTAATTAATATTATAATTATAAAATATTGTAAATGCGAAAGTGTGTCTGTCTGTTGCCTCTTCACGCTTAAACCGCCGAACCGATTTAGATGAAATTCGGATAGGGATTGTTGGAGTCCCGGGAAAAAACATAGGATAGTTTTTATCCTAGAAATCACCCTTTAAGGGGGTGAAAAGGGGGTGGAAGTTTGTATGAGAAAAACCTATTGATGCACTGACTCCATTTCATTTTCATTTCACCATCATTAGGAAATCTGCAACAGTATTGAAATGATTATCGATAACCATTTACATCACTTTATTTGTTAGCATTATAAAAGGACCAAAGAGGACCATTTGACATTTTGCTTGTGACACGTTCAAAAATAATAAAAACAAACAGCCATTTTTTGTTTCATTCCCACATTACGATATGCTAATTGACATAAATTACTGTACTCGGTTTTTATTTTAGCCCGGCTTCCATGCTAGTTATTGTTCCGAGAAAAGAGTGCTTCAAAAGAGAAAAAAACACATGAAGGCTGGTAACATATAGGTAATTTACCGATGTGTTGCCAAATAAGTATCCCCCTGGAATTGTAAATGTTTAAGGTGGCGGTTGCTACTATTTTCGACCGTCTGTATGTTAACCTGCTGACATAAAAAATCCAGGAATCTTGATTAAGAGTTATTGTAATGTTTTTTAATTATACCAACAATATACAAGCAGCATTTACATCTAGCGGTACTATGAGTCTACGAACCATGCGGGCGCGGGTACGATGGGGAGGCATAGGCAAAGCTATTCTAAGATGGCACCACCTTCGCTATTACCACAGTCTAGTACTTTCCAATGATTAAAGTTTTAAGAATATTATTTGATTGGTAATACTGGATATTATTGGTTTTTCAAAAAAAAAAATGTTTTAAATTAGTTATATAACTAATTTAAAACAGTTTTTTATTTATTCTGGATAGGCTTGTGTTTGACTACAATCTCACTATGGTAAGTGATGATGTGGCCGAAGGTGGTAAGCACACAAAGCCTAGATGGGAACTGGCTCTCAAGTGCAACTGTCAGAACACACCGATAGGTGCTTGGCGACAGATTTTCTACTTGAGGGTAGCCAGCCAGTCGGGTACTACAAAGTACCCTACCACCGTGCTATGGTTTCCTCACGATGTTTTCCTTCACCGAAAGCTCAAGCTCATTGTAGGATTCGAACCCACGACCTTCGCCGCGGTATCCGACGTCGCTTACCACTGAGCTATCATCGCCTTAAATTAAAGATTAATAAATTAAAGAAGAAGACAGGTACCCTAACATTTTTGACCAGCAACTTTCTCCTTTTCTCATTGGCAGTAAACGTATAGGTATTTATTATTATATTTGTAATACACAAAGAAAATATTGCAATATGAATAAATTATTTGATAATAAATTGTTATCATGTTAAATCTTTGCTAAATATAGAACCGGCAACTATGCGACACCTAGCGAGATAAATTGGCAGTGTGCCTCTGTCCTTGGCCTCTTCATATTATACAGTTGGTACCAGTATTCTATGTCTATGTGTCTATAGCAAGCGTGGTTGGTACCACTGTCGACCGCCATGTTATTTTGCTAACTTCACACCGGTGTGCTCTCAAAACAAATACGAATACGTGCGTCGTCGCGTGATCCATTGTTTATCGGTGCTATAAACAAAAAATTCACAGCGATTTTTGTGAGATTCGAATAAGATTCTCAATTGTATTGATTGTCGTCTATTTTCGTATATTCCACGTTGCCATTCGGTTTCCATCGCCGCAATGGAAGTCGAGCGAATCACCTCCGACTCGGAAAACGTGGCGATGGATGTGAGCAAGCCGGTAGATGTAGCCGATGAAGGCGCAGCCGGGGACGCGGCGACTTCCCACCCGGAGCGTTTGCGTCGCAAAAACAAGAAATACGCCCGGTCTAACAGCAAGGATGGCGGGAGCGGCAGCGCGGTCGCACCACTCCCTAAATACCGGAGCTGGAAGAATAGCCGTAGACCTCGCAACGGCTACGGCAGGGGCTTACCGAAGAAAGGTAACCACCCTTATCTCCTTTCTTACTTACTAATAGCCGGTAGCAGATATTAACATGGAAAGTTCTAGAAATAATGTTCGGTACGCTACAGCGTACACAGTTGCATTTTGGTATTTTTTACATAACTTATGTTTACCACGCATATCACGTAACATTTGTTATTGTACATTATTATTATGTGTTTGTTTGTGTGGGGACTGGGGTTCCGTTCGAGGCGCGCTCAAGGTCACGCTTTTGCGCAGTTGTCAAACTTTTGTTTTTATCGACATGTACATGTGGTCCGTCCGTTCCGCGGCCTAGCTCCGCCGCTCGCCAGCGGATAGTCTTATCAGAAAATGTAAATAGTCGTTAGGTGTTCTGTCTGGCACATCGATCGTAGTTTAGAATAGGTCAACATTATGTGTTATTCTAGTTGAATGACTCGTTACGCAATCGATGCTTATAAACAACTTTCGACGACCAAGGCTATTTTGGTAGCTGCGATTGCGATACTAACAAATGGCGGGACATTTTATAAATAAAATAACAGAATAAGAATAAATTAGATATTTTATTTGCTTACCTATGTTGAGGCGCGCATGCGTTAGTTTGTTCATTTGACATCTTGTACCAATCAAGGTCAAACTTGTTATTGAATGAATTCTACAAAATATAAGGTTCTAAATTATATTCTTGTGTATAATTAATGATTCATAACAAATAGGCACTCTTATAGCCCTTTTAGGGCAAAGGAAGTAATGGACACAATTTATTAAATTGATTAATTAATACTAGAGGTTCAAAGATGATAGTATTAGAAAGAAAGAAAGATAAATATTTTATTATTTACATTACATATTACACATAGTACAATCTGGTCAAAATATGTTATTATGTGCACTCATGCAGAAGGGCATTGCATAAAATGAGGTGCACATATATTTTGACTGGGTTTTAGGTGTTATTACCAATTTTATTGCAATTTCAAATAGGTATTCAAATGTCAAGAATGTAATTATTCAGTTTAGGCCCTGGTAAGGCACTTATGAATGTTTACAATTGATTCTACCACCGGTTCAACAAACACTTAAAGTCTTAAACCGAGAAGAATCTGGCAAGGCAATTACTATTACAGTGGATATTTCTTAAATTCATTTATTTATTTATTTACAAAAATACATTAGATACATTTTCATATATTTTACACTTTGCCAGGGGGATGCAGGTGCAGAGAGAAGCTACTACAACCATATATTTCTGTCTTTCATATAATGAGGCACCTTATTCATTAACCTAAACTTAATATAATTCAAAATTTTAAAGTTACATACAAACATACAAAAAATAATGTATTTTCTCTTTATAAGGTGATGATAGCTCAGTGGTAGTGACGTTGGATACAGCGGCATAGGTCCAAATCCTACAATGAGCTTGAGCTTGCGGTGGAGGAAACCATAGCATGGTGGTAGGGTACTTTGTTTGTAGTACCTGACTGGCTAGCTACCACACACAACTTGAACATCTGTCGCCAAGCACCTCCACAGCTGCACTTGAGAGCCAGTTCCCATCTAGGCAAAGCACACAGCTTACCATCTTTGGCCACATCATTACTTAACATGGTAAAGTTGTGGTCAAACACAAGCTTATCCAGAGTTTAAAAAAAGCTTTTAAGCTCTTATATTCACTAACTGTTATGGACTAAGTTGTTTATAATAAAAACATTTTATTTATTTATAATATTATTGTTTAAATGAAGTAACTGTGTTGTCTAATTAACTGTAGTCTTTAGACTAAGGCTCAATTTACATTGCCATTAATATTTTTAATGAAAATGTACATAGCAAAATGAACTTACTGTCAATAGTATAACGTACGAACTAGATTCGAGTCCAAAAAGAGGTCGCGCGTCTTCCGGGAATCTTCGCGCATTCTCGAGAATTTTCGTAGTTATTGCTGGCGGCTACACAATTGACAAAGTCCATTATGCTATAACGAAATTTCGCTCTAATTCTTCCGGTCCAGTTTTAGTGGCTTTTCACGAACTTTTTTCCAATTGGCGGCTTTTCACGAACTTTTTGGGACAACCTGAAAAGTCACGATTTCATTTCACTTCACTTGTGCACTTAGATTGATTATTGGACAAAACACCACCGATATTATACAATAAAACTCAAAATACACGAATTTAATGAAAAGAAAACGTGACGTCACTCTGCAAGTTCCCGCCAAAAAGTCGTCGCTTCCATTACCTTCCACGGCAATGTAAATAGAAATAATTTTCACTACTAAAATTTACGGTTTATTTACAGGTGGCGCTGGCGGTAAGGGTGTGTGGGGTGCTCCTGGCTCGGAGCTCCTCGAAGAGTATGAAGTTGAAGACGTGAATGACCCTAATTATGACCCTGAGGCTGTCTCCAACGGAGATGTGGAGTTCAAGCAAGTTATTGTTGAAGCGGAGCCTGATGAAATTGTGGTATGTATTGTGAACTTGTTTTCCCTACAAACTTTGGACCCCCGTTTCATTAACTTAGGTGGTGAATTTTGGAAAATCCTTTCTTAGATACCTATATTATAATAACTATCTGCGTGACGAATGTCAGCGCAATCCGTTTAATTTGAGCTGTGTATTTAAACATTTTAATTTAAAAAAAGGCCGAGTTTCTTGCCGGTTCTTCTCAGTTGTTGTCCAACTTCCAAATCGGTGCTAACTTCAGTAATTTTACCTTTCAAATGTGCCCTACTAAGGCCTAAACTGAATAAATGGTTTTGACTTTGACTTTGAAACTCACCATTCAAAGTCTAAACTCACCATTTGATGACTGTATTAAAAACTTTGCGTTATAAACAGGTTATGTTTTATTGTATAACATAATAGCTTTTCCCCCGCGGCTTCACCCGCGTTACCGTTGCACCTTATCTTTTCCCGGGATAAAAATATAGCCTATGACACTCACAAATAACGTGGCTTTCTATTGGTAAAAGAAATTTCTAAATCGGTTCAGTATATCCAGAGATTACCCCCTACAACCTCACAAACTTTACCTCTTTATAATATTAGTATAGATTCGCGTTCGACCACTATATCACTTGATGTTAGGTGACGATGTGAGAGTGGCTAATTAGCCTAACTTGACCTGTGTCGCGTCGCCGGCATCAACGGATGCACTTCACTTACTGAGTGCAATTAAAAGTGAAAGTGACACAAAATTGCCAGGAGATAATATTATAATGTAGTGTGGATATTGCAATATGAATTTATTTATGTGTGCGTTAGAGTGCCACTTCTGTTCCATTTTTGTGATCGAATGTTGGTAGGTAACCTATTTCCATTTTTTACATAGAATATCATTGTCACAAGCTAACAAACTTTCACATTTATGATAGTTGAGATATTAAAAGCGGATTGAAAAATTATTTAAGGCGATGATAGCTCAGTGGTAAGTGACGTCGGATACCACGACGAAGGTCGTGGGTTCGAATCCTACAATGAGCTTGAGCTTTCGGTGAAGGAAAACATCGTGAGGAAACCATAGCACGGTGGTAGGGTACTATATGGTACTCGACTGGCTGGCTACCACCCTCAAGTTGAAAATCTGTCGCCAAGCACCTATCGGTGTGTTCCGACAGCAACACTTGAAGCCAGTTCCCATCTAGGCTTTGTGTGTTTACCACCTTCGGCTACATCATCACTTACCATGGTGAGATTGTGGTCAAACACAAGCTTATCCAGAATTAAAAAAAAATAAAAAATATATTAAACGCGTGCGAAACCGCGGGGAGAGCTAGTCTCTGGATAAAAATGCAAAATAATTAAAAAATACTTTATTATTAACTAGTGCTAGTCCCAAATTATTCTAATCTTCCTGATTAAGATGCCTCTCAAATAGTCCAAGAAGCTTTGCATGAGTCTCCGACATTTCTTGGAGGCACTGCAGTATTGATTCGTTGGTCGTTGATAATGATACCACTGCATTGGTGAGACGTTCCTCCGACGCGATCCGTCTCTCCTCCATATCACACAGCCACCGTGGCAGTTCTTTGTCATCGTGATCTAAGGAGTAGATAATGGGAATTCATTTAGTAGTCAAACTCAAAACCATTTATTCAGTTTAGGCTCTAGAAGGGCACTTAAGAAGGTCGAATTACAGAAGTTACCACCGGTTCGGAAGTTAGACAATAACTGAGAAGAACCGGCAAGAATGTCAGCAAGGTAAATTTTTTAAATATTTTTGGACCATCTGACTATATTGGCTTTTGTTTTTCAAATGTTTAACAATTTTATTCTTAAACGAATACAAAAATACATAAAAATGTATAACCCGCATTAGTTACCTACATAGTCGCAAACGATCTGTACACTGACATTACCAATACCAACTTCTTTGAGTTTGAGGCTGTATGGGTTAAAACCCTTTGCCTGCACTACAATAGAGAAAATGTCCCCATCTGACAGCCAACTCTACCATGTAGAATCAATTATTGATTTCAAAATATGTATTTAATTTTTATTTGTTTTTGTTGTATTCCTACTAAGAATACAGGGCCGTAGCTACCGGCGTATCAACGATACGGGGCCCCGGGACATATGGGCCCCGAACGTGTTAACTCTTAGGCCCGTTTAAGGCAAGCTACGCCACTATAAGAATAACTTAACGGATTCTAGAAACTTTGTAAAGAAAAATGAATATTCTCCTTCCCTAATAGTAATAATTTCCACTTACCAGAAGCATCAGAACTAATTCTTGGTGTTTCTACCTTCTGTATGGGTGTCGCCGCCATGGGGCGAGGACGTACAGGGCGTACTTCAATAGCTGAAATAGAAATATTTATTTATTCCCATACTAAGTGTAAGCCGTCCCCAGAGCTTGCCATATTTTTCTATTTGTGGCTGTTCTTCGCCATAGTGGTCCGGCTATTTTTTTAATGTCTTCCTCCCATCTTTTTTCTGTCGTCCCTGAATGTTACTGATGTCACAATTAAAAACAAATAATATATAAAAATAAATACTTAGTATAATGATTGAAAACTTAAATAATAATTGTGTAGATTAATATAAATAAATAATTAACTAATCAATGTAATTATCAATTATATAATTATCAATGTAAAAATATAAATTTTAGTTAATTTGAAATTGATTTTGTAATGAGAAAAAAAATGTAAGAAATAAAGGCTTTTGAATTTGAAGTGTAAGCCGTAACCAACTGATTTCATAGCTCGAACGCGGACAGATTTTGCTCCGTCCGGACTGGAGCAAAGTCACACGGCAAAACTAGATGATTTGTATAGGTTGACTGGCCCGGGGCGTTCGTATAATTTCACTAAAAATTGTTTCATACATAGCACGGTGGGGTACTTTGTAGTATCCGACTGGCTGGCTACTTCAAGTTGAAAATCTATCGACAAGCACCTTTCGGTGTGTTCCGACAGCTCCACTTGAGAGCCAGTTCCCATCTAGGCTTTGTGTGCTTACCACCTTCGGCCACATCATCACTTACCATGGTGAGATTGTGGTCAAACACAAGCTTATCCAGAAGTAAAAAAAATGTTAATAAGTAAATGTAGGCGTACAGTTGCTTCCATGTAATACCCTCGTGGTCTGAACCCCGACCATTCCTATAGCACACATGATCCTCTTCTCGAGGTAGCTCAGAGGAATGAGCTTGTTTTGAGCTCTGCTGCCTTCGACAGGAACTGCCAGCTTTCTTCTGATGTCTGCAGCCTTCGCTTTAGTACGGCATTTCAGCAAATGCCAATACTAAAAAAAGAAAAAATGGAGGAATTTTATGCGGTGAATCTTAGAGCTACGCCTGCAGTGTCGGCAACATGCTGCTCGTGTGTACGAGCCAAGAATTATGTATTCTTAATGGATAGGTAATACCTATTTGAACCTATCTTTCTCTTTTTCGCGATAGATAGGTATTTGCTTCAAATAGGTATTTAGAGTTACCAATCCATTTAGAATATATAATTCTTGTGTACGAGCTCTTAGTTTAGACTTGTTTTACAGCTTATTTATGATTAGTGCGTCGGCCACTGATAATTGGAAACAAGGGCTGGCAGATGATGTATGTTCCAATTTTAATCAAAATTCGTTCAGTAGTTTCTGCGTAAAAGGGTAACAAACACAAATATCCTAACAAACTTTGACATTTATTGGGGGGAGGCCCAAGTCAAGTTCAGGCAAGTCTCTGTCTTAGTACATCTATGAATTATTGGTGTTAAATAAAAAATGGCGGCCTCACTCGTTTCCATTGTGCAGGTGCTTTCTTTATTCCATCTTCAATGCTGTTGAGGTTCTTCGCCAACTCCACCCAGGCCTGGTCTGCTTGTCTATGGGCTAGGTGACCGGGGGCTGCCCTCCCCGCTATGTGTTTGTTTCGCTCGGCGAATTCGACAATCAATTCTAACTGGGCTTCCGAAATTAATCTGTTTGGTGCCATTGCCGAAATACTAAAAAAAAAAACTGACTGGTGCCATTGCCGAAATACAAAAAAAAGAAACTAATCTGACTGGTGCCATTGCCGAAATATAAAAAAAAGTCATGATCCTTCTAAAATTAATATTTTATGTTTGTTTTTATTCATAAACTAGCTGTCCCCCGCGTTCCAGTGGGATCTTATCTTTTCATGGGATAAAAAGTATCCTATCTCTTATTCTAGGATATAATCTCTATTTGTGTGCCAAGTTTCATTAAGATCATTAAGAGTTTAGTAGTTTCTGTGTTCACATTGTGATAGTGGATTTTTTTAAGTACCTACCTACCTGTTCAAATTTTCTGCGCAATTCTTTCCTTACAGTATTAGAAGTGAAGGAAAACATCGTGAGGATACCATAACACGGTGGTAGGGTACTTGGTAGTACCCGACTGGCTGACTACCACTCGCTAGTTAAAATCGTCGCCAAGCACCTATCGATGTGTCCCGACAGCTTCACTTGAGAGCCAGTTCCCTTCTAGCTTTGTGTGGTTACCACCTTCCGCCACATCATCACTTACCATGTTGACGTTGCGGTATAACACAAGCTTATCCCATAGTAAAAAATAAATAAATTAGAAAAGCTAAGCTTAATTATCTAGTAACTAACCCCACGTTGTTCTGAAAAAAAAAACATACAAAAAGCGCATTCTGATTTTCCCTAATTTTCCATTTTTCTGGGCAACATTTCCATATTTTTCCATACGATCCTCATTAGACTATTACGAACCAAATATTGCCAAATCGGTCTATCCGTTCTCAAGTGATACGGTTATCAACGAATAGTATTTATGTGTGTAACTACCTAGTTGTCACCCGCCGTTTTTTTTATAAACCTTGTCCTATCAATAACGAACACATAAAACAAAGAATCAATTCTTCCAATTCGGTGCAGTCATTCGAAAGTTGTTAGCGTACATACTTACATTATTAGATTGGTAAAAGTAAAAATTATATAAATCCTATCCAAATTACGCGATTTTTATTCAAAAAATATTGCAGCTAATTTTGAATGTCCATCTCTAACTAACCTTTATTATTAAATACAAAACTAATAACCTACCTATTTCCATCTCGTTCCGCATTGTTCCTATATCTATAGAATTCTAAATATAAATATGCCGTTCGCGTCCAATATATTGACTAATATATTTAGATACTTTTTATCCTGGGAAAAGATCCATCGGGAACACAGGTAAAAACAAATTGACTTTTAAATGTAAGAGAAATTAGTTATCTACCTACCTAATAAACAGTGGTACCTAATCTTAGTGGTCCCATATTCTTTGGTGGTACCCAGTAAAAGTTCGTTGACATAGTTTCCTATTCTACATTGTTAATGATGGAAGGCCACTTTCACTCTTTACTTCTCAGTACAATAATATAACCCAATTTATTAAAATATTTGTCTTAGGAAACAAGATACTAACAAAAATAAATCTTTTAACCTAAACCACATAAAACCAGACAGTATGTCCTCGAGTCATAAAAATAATGCATCTACAACGAAACCTTATAATAATGCTTCGTTCGTTTCATTTACACATAAACATTTTGCTATGTATATTGTAGTACTTACTTCAATGCAATTCACATTACAATATCCAGAATGCTTATGATAGCAACTAACCACGTTTTAATATGGATAATATCACCAAATATAACCTACACTTCGTCACAAATCACCAACTGTTTCAATCACAGACCACCCACAGACTATAAAACGTACACAGATACCAACTGGTTACATACAATACGGCCGATTTAAATAGTCCATACAATTTGTACGGAATTCATGACGCGACTGTACTTCGGAATTTGGTTGGGTTAGCCATTCGCACGAACTTCACATTGAAACGTATTGATGGAAAGTGAAATGGTGGCGGAGTTGCGTAATACTCAGTTGTCGATGGAAACTCGATTCTGTTTGCAACGAATAAGAGACTAAACTACGATATTTCGAACTATAAAATGATGTAACTTTTTATGATGGAATGTTTATTGTTATGGCTTCATTTCGATTCTTTCGAACAAAATAAGTTTACTTAGGTATTTCTAGTATTATTATTGTGAATGATTTTGTTATTTTATTTTTATGATTATTCTTTTAATCTAGTTTATAACTTGATTATAAAAAAAACTGAAGAGTTTGTATATGAAAAAATATGTTGTCATTAGATTTGATAGCCGGTTATTGAAGAAAGTTTTTTTGTATGCGTTTGTTACTCACGCAAAAACTACTGAACGGATTACGATGAAACTTGGCACTTTGGTAGATCATACCCTGGAATAAAACATGGGATACATTATCACGGGAAAGAGATGATCCTCGAGAACGCGGGGGACAGCTTGTTGATTTCTTGAAGATGTGTAATTTTATTAGTAAAAATCATACTTTGATGGAATGGAAATCACGAATGATCTTTTAGGGTTCGCTCTAAACTAATATTATAAAGAGATAATTAATTTTTTACCATAGTATAGTTTGTATTTTTGCTTTTAAAATGTTCAAGTGTAGGTTATCGTAGGTCGGTGACCCTGATTACGTCACCGTTCGAAGGAGTATAAATAAATGCGTGGTTTGCACGTTTGCCTGCATCCTAAGTAACTGCACATAATAGGGTTGTCACGCACCAATTTTGAAGCAGTGATGAAATTAATTTTATTTCGTTTTTTTTGTAACACCCTAAACGGTTTTTTTTCTTTATTTATGGGTTTAATCGTATAGACGATTACGTCACCCTATAACAATTACACGATCTTTAATTTTAATTAGAATCTAGAACTAAGGTTCTTTGTACTTCATTTTAATGATAGTTAAGTTTACCTGTACTATTGTTATTTTTGTGTACATTGTGCAATATAAATAAATAAATAAATGATAATAATACGTCTTTACATTCGTCTTTATGCGCGAGTGTCACTAAATTCAATATGGCGACAACCAGACGCCATATTGCGAAAATGAAAAAATATCGATCTATGTCAGATTGTTTACTTACTTTCGTAAGTTTTATGTAAGTAACTTGCGTAAGTAAAACTTACAAGTGTAAGTGCGGGGTTAGGTCACATAGTACTAGGTAGGTCTTCTTGTTTCCATCTTTTGTTTTTAAATTTATACATTCGTGTTTTTTTTTAAATTAACTTTCTCTTAATATGCTTTTATTGGTTTTATTTGCTAAAATTGTCGTATCGAAATGTTACTTAAAATTTTTATTTGACGTTTGCGTGGTTGGTTAACACACTTTTTTTTTATACCATTAGATGGCAAACAAGCTTACGGCCCACCTGATGGTAAGTGGTTACCGTAGCCTATAGACACTTGCAACACCAGAGGCGTCACGAGCGCGTTGCCGACCTTGCATAAACCTTCTTACTCCTCTTTTGAAGAACCCCATGCTGTAATCACTAACACGTCAGAGGTCGTAGGTTCGATTCCCATCCAGAACAGACATTTGTGTGCGTGAACATGTCTGTTTCTGAGTCTGGGTGTAATTATCCATTTAAGTTTCTATTTTCCAAAGCTCTGCTTAGTTTGTCATCAGATAGCCGTGTCACCGTGTGTGAAGAATGTCCCAGGATATTTATTATTTTCAACTGGAGGGTGGTAGCCAGCCAGGGGAGTCCAACCATCGCGTTATGGTCACGTTACTTGTACAACTGACCTGTCATCGCCTTTAGCATGGATTTCATTAATAAAGCAATTATATTATATATACAAGCTGTCCCCCGCGGCTTCACCCGCGTTCCCGTGGGATCTTATGTTTTCCCGGGATAAAAATATAGCCACAAATAACGTGGCTTTCTATTGGTAAAAGATTTGTTCTAAATCGGTACAGTAGATCCAGAGATTACCACTTACAACCTCACAACACTTTATCACAATATTTATGATAATCTATATATATAAAATTCAAAGTCCTGACTGATTGACTGACTGAGATATCAACGCACAGCCCAAACCGCTGAACCTAGAGACTTGACATTTTGCACATAGATACCTTTTACACTGTAGGCATCCACTAAGAAAGGATTTTTCAAAATTCACCCCCCAAGGGGATGAAATGGGGGTCCAAAGATTCAAAATGTAACCTTGCTGAGTTTCTTGCCGGTTCTTCTCAGTTGTTGTCCGACTTCCGAACCGGTGGTAACTTCTGTAATTCGACCTTCATAAGTGCCCTTCTAGGGCCTAAACTGAATAAATGGTTTTGACTTTGACAAAGATAGGATTTTTTCGAAATTCAATCTCTAAATGGGTAAAAAAGGAAAGTGAAACCGCGGGGCGGAAAGCTAGTTTATAATACTCGTAAAGTATTAGTTGACAACCCTAATTTATAGATTGTCAGTTGTCACGTATTAAGTACTTGGTCATTGCAACCTCTTTGGCTCACTACAATGTATATATTTATATAAAAACAAAATGAAGATATTCGGTAATCACACATCGGATACCGCGGCGAAGGTCGTGGGTTCGAATCCTACAATGAGCTTGAGCTTTCGGTGAAGGAAAACATCGTAAGGAAACCATAGCACGGTGTTAGGGTACTTTGTGGTACTCGACTGGCTGACTACCACATACAAGTTGAAAATCTGTCGCCAAGCACCTATCGGTGTGTTCCGACAGCTGGACTTGAAAGCCAGTTCCCATCTAGGCTTTGTGTGCTTACCATCTTCGGCCACATCATCACTTCCAACGTCATGAATATAGATACACCATCAAAAGATCTCTTTGTAGTTACATTAGTAATTAATACCGGTCAAGTGCGAGTGGGACTCGCGCACCGAGGGTTCCGTACAAATTTTGTAGTTTTTTTTTTATTGTTAGTATTTGCCAATAGAAATACCTACATCATCTGTGAAAATTTCAACTATCTGGCTATCACGGTTATTGAGATACAGCCTGGTGACAGACAGACAGACGGACAGCAGAGACTTAGTAATAGGGTTTCCGTTATTTACCCTTTGGGTACGGAACCCTAAAAAGTGAATTTGAATCGACAGACCTCTGAGTTGTATCGGCGCTCATACAATTTAGAGGTCTAGTTTAATTGGGACCGACCTCAAATAACGTAATCGAAAAAAATAATTAAAAAATCCTTGAGACTCCATAACCGTGATGAACGAACTATTACTACAAGTTTGTACGGAACCCTCGGTGCGCGAGTCCGACTCGCAATTGACCGGTTTTTTTTGTACACATCAACTTTAGGGTAGTTATATTATATTAGTTATCATAAGTACTGATCTTTGTAAATTAGGATCAGTTCAACTACCTATGCTGCAGACTGTACAATAAGATATATTTTGTTTTGTTATATTGTTGTATATTTGTTGTTCACAGCGAAAATCGGAGCCTGTTATACTGGAGTATTTTGAACATGGAGACACCAACGCGGCAGCCGAGGACCTACTGGAGTTCGTCACAGCCAAAAGGAGTCATTTGGTGAGTCACGACTTTTAACGAAGCTCTCCGATCATTGCCGAATGATTGCCGTCAAGCCTTCGGTCTTTCTCGGGAGTCTTTATCTATGAAAGTGGTGGTATTGAGTTTTTTTTTTAAATTCTGGATAAGCTTGTGTTTGACTACAATCTCACCAAGGTAGTGATGATGTGGCCGAAGGTGGTAAGCACACAAAGCTTAGATGGGAACTGGCTCTCAAATGCAACTGTCGGAACACATCGATAGGTGCTTGGCGACAGATTTTCTACTTGAGGGTGGTAGCCAGTCAGTCGGGTTCTACAAAGTATCCTACCACCGTGCTATGGTTTCCTCACAATGTTTTACCCTTTTCATCTATTTAGGGGTAAGTTAAGGCTGTGCTTTTCTTCTGTAAGGTTGTAGGTGTCCCCGCCTTTTATCAAAATCTGTTTAGCTCTTTAGTCATGAAAACCAAGCATACATACAGATAAATATAATTTTTTTTGTCGAAATTCAATCATTTTTGTTTTTTTCGTTTAGCAGCACAAGCTTGTGTTTAAGCGCAATCTCACCATGGTAAGTGATGATGTGGCCGAAGGTGGTGAGCACACAAAGCCTAGATGAGCCATTTATGAATTACCACTTAAAATTATAAATATAAGAAAAATTCTTTCACCATTAGAAAGCTACATTATCCCTGATGAACATAGGCTACATTTTGTCCCGGGAAAAGATACGATCGGGTGAAACCGCGGGGGAAACCTAGTGGGACAATTAGTGTAATATATGAATGGCCTCTTTGTCTATTTGTATGTATATTAAAATTTCAGGTATGTGAAACTATAGTGGAGATCGCGCTCGACCACAAGCCGTCCCACTGCGAGATGGCGTCCGTTCTCATATCAGATCTCTATGGAAGAGTGTTTTCTGCTAAGGATATTGGCTATGGTGAGTCATGTCTGTCTGTCACAAGGTGTATCTCATGAACCGTGATAGCTAGACAGTTGAAATTTTCACAGATGATGTATTTCACTTGCCGCTATGACAACAAATACTAAAAACAGAATAAAATAATCTAAAAAAAAACTTCATAATTTGTACGGTACCCTCGGTGCGCGAGTCCGACTCGCACTTGACCGGTTTTAACATATAAATGAAATTGCTTTTTCTACTAATGTTCATGTTTTAAAAAATACTAAATTCTAATTCCGCTGTTTCACCCGCATCCCGTTTGATCTTATCTTTTCTAGAAATAAAATGTATACTATGTTTTCAAGTGTGAGCTCAAGCTCATTGTAGGATTCGAACCAACGACCTTCGCCGCGGTATCCGACGTCACAACCACTGAGCTATCATAACCTTATGTTTTTTTTTCAGCATTCGAGCGTCTATTATACAAGCTGCCAGATCTAGTCCTGGATACTCCAGATGCGGCGGTGCTGCTCTCCAACTTCATAGCGCGCTGCGTCGCCGACGACTGCCTCCCGCCGCGGTTCGTGCAGTCGCAAGGGAATGCGGACCTCACGCCTCATGCTAGGTACCAAGACCACCAAGTATTATCATCATCAGCCGGAACACGTCCGTAGCTCAGTGGTGGTGACGTCGGATATCGGTGAAGGTCGTGGGACCAATGAGCTTGGGTTTCGGTGAAGGAAAACATCGTGAGGTAACCACAGCACGGTGGTAGGGTACTTTGGAGTACCCGACTGGCTGACTACTACCCTCGTGTTGAAAATCTGTCGCCAAGCACCTATCGTTGGTTGGACTTAGAGCTAGTTTCCATCTAAGCTTTGTGTGCTTACCACCTTCGGCCACATCATCACTTACCATAGTGAGATTGTGGTCAAACACAAGCTTATCAGGGAAACTCCGAGGATAGCCCTCCATTGCTCTATAGGTGACGTTGAGCCTTCTTAGAAGGCCACACCTTGTCTTATTTATTTATTTATTTATCCCGTTACACTGGATTTGATAAATTTTTAAGCATTGTTTGAATCTTTTGGCTATAGGATGTCTCTCAGCTCAGTGCGCCTTTTGGCATAGGCCTCCTCCAGTAGTTTCCACTGTTTCCTGTCTTGAGCAACTCTCCTCCATTTGGGTCCCGCAGTAAGTTTCAGCTCATCTTCCCAGCGCATTTGTTGTCGTCCTCGACATCTCTTGCCATCTCTTGGATACCAATTCGTTGTAATTTGGCTCCACTTTTCTTGTATAGATCTCAACATATGGCCGGTCCATCTCCATTTTTGGAGGTCTATTTTTTCCAGGATATTGGTTAATTTGGTTTTTGCTCTTAACTGCACATTGCTAATTCTATCTTGCCTTCTTGTTCCTGTCATACTTCGTTCCATACCTCTCTGGCACTTCCCTAGTTTGTCTCTATGGTATTTTGTAAGGGACCATGTTTCACAGCCGTAGCCTTGTCATTTTTTTTATGTAATAATTTATGAATTTTTTATATGAAACTAGCTGACCCGGCAAACGTTGTTTTGCTATTAAAAAATAAGGGTTGATCGTAGAAGGGTGAAAATTGGGGATTGTATGTATTTTTGTATGTTGTATCATAAAAAAATAGAAATTAGAAATTTTGTCTCAAAAATAAAAATAAAAATTTAGGGGTGGACTACCCCTAACATTTAGGGGGATGAAAAATAGATGTTGGCCGATTCTCATAGATACCGGATAAGCACAAAAAATTTCATCAAAATCGGTTAAGCCGTTTCGGAGGAGTATGGCAACGAAAACTGTGACACGAGAATTTTATATTTTATATGAAATATCTCAAAAATGGCGACACTTTTGCTAGACATATATGTTGGTAAGTGACCCGCCCACCTATCTTCCCCTTAAGTTTATCGTACTACATACCGGACATCCTGTATATTTGTGTGGTTTCAATAACAGCCTGTATATTTGTGTGGTTTCAATAGATATATTTTTTCATTATATTCTATGTTGTTTTGTTTTTGTTACAGACAAGCAATCCACAGAGCGGAGACTTTACTGTCAATGAAGCAAGGACTAGTCAGGCTTGATAACATTTGGGGGGTGGGCGGTGGCATCAGGTAAATATTACCAGCCGGGTTCCAAATCAGAACCCACACAGACAGATGGTAGATTACCTAAACTTAGTTTAGACCCAAGTAGGGTTTATGGTGACAACAACTGAGAAGAACCGGCAAGAAATTCAGCAAGGTTATTTTTTTTTGGAAATTTGATTGCTTATCTCACCTATGCGTCGGGTAGCTCTTGGTATTATATGGATTGACGCTTATACGCGTATTTAGCACTGAACGTGTTAAACATTTTTTTTATGTCAATAGGTTGACAAACATGCAGACGGTCCACATGATGGTAAATGGTCACCGCCGCCTATGGACATTTGCAGGGTGATTTTTCCGCCCTTTTTGAAGAACCCCATATCATAGCGCGGGGGAATACCGTAATGGGGAGCTCATTCCCCTAGTATTGTTAATGTCTATAGGCGACGGTAGTCACTTACCATCAGGTGACCCACCTGCCTCATTGTCACTTGTGGCATAAAAAAACGTATCTCATCCAAAAAGCGCATAATATAAGGCTAATGTTTTTTATCCCCAGGCCGGTGAAGTCACTGATCCGTCAGATCCAGTTGCTGCTGAAAGAGTACCTCACGTCTGGTGACCTCGCGGAGGCGATGCGCTGCGTCAGGGAACTGGAGGTGCCGCACTTCCACCACGAGCTCGTCTATGAGGTTAGCAAAAAAATGTTGATAGCTTCGTGGTCCGTGGGTTCGAATCCTACAATGACCTTGAGCAAAGGTTAGGAAACCACAGCACGGTGGTTTTGTAGTACCCGACTGGCTTACTGGTCTTCGGGAAGCCACTGAATGCGAGTAGCGCAAGACCGGTCATCGTGGAGATCCTTGGGGGAATTCTTTGTCCAGCAGTGGTCGTCTTCGGGCTTAAATTCCTTCATAATATCCCTCAGTTAAAATAAAAACTAGCGAGCCTTACAGTAGTCGCATATGATCTGTAACAGCTGACACCTCACCTTGATAGTACCAACCTCTTTGAGTGCGTGGCTGTATGGGCTAAAACCCTTTGCCTGCACTACAATAGAGGAAATGTCCCTATCTGACAGACAAGTCCCCTTTTCATGAAATCACTCCCACAGATTGCAAAAGCGAGCAACATGTATGAGATACTAGCTGTCCCCAGCGGTTTCACCCGCGTTCCCGTGTGATCTTATCTTTTCCCGGGATAAAAAGTATCCTATATTTTATTCTAGGATATGGACTACCCGTGTGCAAAGTTTCATCAAAATCCGTTCAGCCATTTTTGTATGAAAGAGTAACAAACATCAATACATACTTTCACAATTATTTAATTGTTTATGTATTTTTGTATTAGTTTAAGAATAAAATTGTTAAACATTTGAAAAAAAAAGCCAATATAGTCAGATGGTCCAAAAATATTTTAAAAATGTAACCTTGCTGAGTTTCTTGCCGGTTCCTCTCAGTTGTTGTCTGACTTCGGAACCGGTGGTAACTTCTGTAATTCGACCTTCATAAGTGCCCTTCTAGGGCCTAAACTGAATAAATGGTTATGACTTTGAGTATAATATTAGTAGGATTTGTATGTACTTCAAACTTGTGAACAGGTGCTGGTCTGTGCGAGTTTGTTCTTTATTAAGTCAGTCATAATTAAATTCTGATTACTATTTTTGCCGCCATAACACGCAAATATTGTCAGTGAGACTAGATAAATAATAATTATTGAATGTAATAGGTATAAGTTGTTTTTGAAAAGAGTAATTTCTGAGTATATTGCCGGCTCTTCACAGCAAAATAACCTTCCGAACCGAGCATTTAGAGTCTGACTATTCATAAGTGCCTGTGAAGGCCTATTTGAATGAATAAACAATTTCATTTCATAATTGTGTGATTAAACTTGTATATATTTATTTACAGACGGTGGTGTTAGCTCTAGAGACTGTGAACTCGAGTGTGGAGGAACAGCTGTGCTTGTTCTTGGCTGAGCTGAGGCGCTGCGTGGTGGTCACCCCCGACCAGATGGACCGGGTAAGGCTGCACTTACTGTAGTGCCCTACAGTATAGTAACCGACTGTCTTCCACCCTCAAGTTTGAATATCTGTCGTCAAGCACCTATCGGTGTGTTCCGACAGCTGCACTTGAGAGCCAGTTGCCATCTAGGCTTCGTGTGCTTACCACCTTCGGCCACATCATCACTTACCATAGTGAGATTGCGGTCAAACACAAGGTTATCCTAAAGTAAAAAAATACCTAAATAAATACATATTATGTATGTGTAGGCGCCTGCGCCATCTATCGTGCATAGAAAGAATTGAGAGCCACCGAACCACTGACATCTATTAAAATACGCTGGACTGGCTATCGCTATTAATTTCATGTGCCTATTTGAAAATTGCCATTTTGGCGCTGACGGCAGCAGTGTGGGGGAATGGAACTAATATATTCCGCAGAGACACTTAGCGTAAAATCAACAAACAACGGCCATTTGCAATCTTATTAGTTCTCAGAACTCTCACGTCTGTCACTGGGGGCGCTTTGAATCGGCACAGCAAATCGCTGTATTTTGTATGGGATAGCCAGTCCAGCGTATTTTAATAGAGGTCAGTGCACCGAGCGCTTCATTCAGCTGTCGCACGCCTATCGCTGAATGACATTACCCTTGGACACTAGCGCCACCAGCGATAGGGTAGCAATAAATGGAAACAAATAATTTCTCAAGCTCATACTAAAGTGACGTTTGACAGCAGCGATCGCGAAATTTACGCCTGTTGCCAACATGTCGCGAGATACATAATTCCGCCGCCGTTCACTCTGACCTATCAATTTGTGCAACGAATTAATTATTATAATCCTGACCCACCCTCTATCCGTCATATGTTTTATTGAATTTTATGTAATTTAGTAGTAAATTCAAACAGATCTGTACATTATTTAAATCACCTTAACTACATTGTGCCACTTGCTGAAGGTTGCTGGTACTTATAGTACAGGGTTTCCCTATTTTAAGTACCAGCTGTACTAAAATATTGATGTTGTGATTAGGTACTACGCAACTAATGTTATTTTGAATTTATTATTTTGTATTTAATATGCACACTGTTTTGATATAAATAAATTATCTTATCACACGTACATATATGTAAATATAATGTATGTTCGAAAAAATTTAAATTTGTTTGAAGTAAACAGTAATCATCATAATTTTAATACAAGACACAAAGATAAAATTGTGACCCCTAGATTCAGGCTAGCGAAAGTTAATAAATCTTTTCTCGGGAATTGTGTTCGTTTTTACAATAGGATCCCACGTGAGGTAGCTGGAATGTCTTACTTTAAATTCAAAAATTTTATTAAACTTAGGTTAATGAACAAAGCCTACTATAAGGTGGCTCATTACATGGAAGACAGAAATATATGGTTGTAGTAGCTTCTCTCTGCACCTGCATCCCCCTGGCTTAGTGTAAAATATTTGAAAATGTATCTAAATGTACTTATAAAAATGTAAGAAAGATCAACTGCTAAAAAAATTGCCTTGCTGAGTTTCTTGCCGGAGTCTTCTCAGTTTAAGTGTATGTTGAACCGGTGGTAGAGTCAATTGTAACGTTCATGAGTGCCTTACCAGGGCCTAAACTGAATAAATGAGTTTTGAGTTTGAGTTTATCTTATGTTGCAGGGATTCCTTCGCGTGGTGGAGGACATGTCGGATATAGTTCTGGACGTGCCGCTCGCGTACATCATGCTGGACCGCTTCACGGAGAGATGCCACCACAAGTTCCGACTCGGGGATATTGTGCTCAAGCGCTTGCCCACCAGGTAACAAATAATTGAAGTAACTAAAATACTACATAAAAAAAAACCGGACAAGGGAACGTTCAAGTTTTTTTTTACATTTGGTACTTATGACTTATACTACATAATTATGACTTTTAGGTAAAAATGGTCACTTGGTGGTTTTTTTTTTTTTTTTTTATCCTCGGACATTTTTCACACACGGCTATCTGATCCCAAACTAAGCAGAGCTTGTAATATGGAAACCAGATGACTGATATAATACATAGACTACTTTTATTTGTAAATAAATACTTAAATAGATAATTACACCCAGACTCAGGACAAACAGACATGTTTCATGTACAAACACAAATGTCTGTCCTGGATGGGAATCGAACCCACGACCTGCGGCGTGATAGGCAGTGTGTTAACCAACCACTCCAACTGGCCCGTAACGTTTACTAGGGGGGGGGGGTCAAAAACCTCAAAAAATTGCGTTACGTAAATCTTGAACGCTCCCAAAGTCAAAGACAAAAACCATTTATTCAGTTTAGGCCCTAGAAGGGCACTTATGAAGGTCGAATTACAGAAGTTACCACCGGTTCGGAAGTCAGACAACAACTGAGAAGAACCGGCAAGAAACTCAACAAGGTTACATTTCTTAAATATTTTTGGATTGTCTGACTATAGTCTCAGACTGATTGCGAGTGCGGCTCGCTCACTGGAAGGTTCCGTACAAATTTGCTATAAATTTTGATTCCCTTGAGATCGTCGAAATATACGTTTTTTGCGGCATGTTTGATTTTTTCCCAGCTTCAAGGGACTGTAGACCTGAGTATATCGTTTTAATTTCAACTCGATACCTCCACGCGTTCCCGAGATAAAGGGTCTGACAGACAGACGGACAACAAAGCGTTCCGTATATTCTATAAGGGTTCCGTATTTTCCTTTTGCGATACGGAACCCTAAAAATACAAGGAACAGTTATAGTTATCAAATAGGTTGTGGTCTAAAAGGCTGGTGTTTTGATTATTTTTGATGTCATATAGGACGGGAGGGTGGGAATGGTGGTTATGTCAGCATAATAGATTATATATAAATTACAATTGAGTTGAAAAAAGTTTATTGGTAACTAATGCGGGTTATAATAATTATGTATTTTTGTATTAGTTTAAGAATAAAATTGCTAAACATTTGAAAAAAAAAAGCCAATATAGCCAGATGGTCTAAAAATATTTAAAAAATGTTACCTTGCTGAGTTTCTTGCCGGTTCTTCTCAGTTGAAGACTGACTTCGGAACCGGTGGTAACTTATGTAATTCGACCTTCATAAGTGCCCTTCTAGGGACTAAACTGAATAAATGGTTTTGACTTTGACTTTGACATTGCGAGATACAAGCATATCAAAACTAAAAAACCCTCCAATTGCGATTCGGACTCAAGCACGAAGGGTTCCGTAAAAATGGCAAAAAAATCACCGTTTGTTTTTAGTATTTGTTTTTATAACGGCAACAGAAATCATCTGTGAAAATTTCAACTATCTAGCTATCGCGTTTCATGAGATACAGCCTGGTGACAGACAGACGGACGGACAGACAGTACCATTTTTCCCCTTTGGGTACGGAACCCTAAAAAACAAAAGTTTTATAAACTGACGTATAATGTTTCCCATTTCATTCACAGAGGGCGCAAAAGGTTCGTGTCAGAAGGCGACGGTGGCGCCATCAAGGACCACGCTCTGAAACTGCGCGAGTAAATTATTAACAAGTTTAAGACGCGTTCATTATTAATACTTTCTATATTTGTATAGATAGAGGCATCTACGAAAGACGCGCTCCACTCTTTTTCCTAATCCCTTACAGTGCAAGTGTACATCCTTTCACTAGTGTTGTAACTGTCGATATGTCTATATGTATATGTCGATTATAAGCCATGTATCAGCCATACTGGGAAACAATTGTTTATAAACACTGTTTCAGAAACAAAATCTACGTGTTTCTGAAACAAATTAATATGTTTCTGAAACATGTGAAACTTTTGCGGTAAACTCTACGTGCTTCTAGCATGTTTCTTCTCCCCGATGGAATTGGAGAGCATCGTAACAAATCAGTTCAGATAGGGTACTATAAAGTTTCTGATTTTGTAGATGACAAGAATGCATTTAAATGAATTGCTCGCTTCACAAGCTATTTATGAGTTTCATATTTTGTACTATGTGAAACTATTTTTAAGAATTAAATGTAATATGTCCATGTTGCTTTTTTAAAAAGAGTAATTGCCGAGTTTATTGCCGGCTCTTCTCAGCAAAAGCAACCTTAAGAAACGTGCAATTACGTGCGTTAATCGTCACATGTTTGATATTTTACTCTAATAGTAAAATATCAAACATGTGACGATTAAAAATACTTATAATGAGTTCACTTAATAAAGAGACTTTTGAATTTGAATTATAAACATGGCGGTAGTGCGGGACGACAATAGCATTTTTAAATTAATATATTTATTTCAAACGAAGCCGATATTATGGAATATATCCTCAGGCGACATATTTGAAACAACTGAGATGTGGACGGCCATGACCCCGAAACATTCTGTAAACATCTACGTTTTATTCCAGAAACTTTTAAGGCGATGATAGCTCAGTGATAGTGACGTCGAATAACCGCGGCAAAGGTCGGGTTCGAATCCTACAATGAGCTTAAACTTTCGATGAAGGAAAACGTCGTGAGGAAACCATAGCACGGTGGTAGGGTACTTTGTGGTACCCGACTGACTGGCTACCACCCTCATGTTGAAAATCTGTCGCCAAACACCTATCGGTGTATTCCGACAGCTGCACTTGAGCCAGTTCCCATCTAGGCTTTGTGTGCTTACCACCTTCGGCCACATCATCACTTACAATAGTGAGATTGTAGTCAAACACAAGCCTATCCAGAATAAAAAAAAAACCTTTGCATCTAAAACATGTTTCTCAGTGAATACATGGCTTAACTACAACACTAGTGAAATTATGTACACTAGCACTGTAAGGGATTAGGAAAAAGACGTCGAAGGCGCGTCTTCGTAGATGGCTTTATCTATAGTATGCGAGGAATTATCGTACATACAGTCTGACAGCTATCCATTAATGTCATAGATACAAAACTATTCAATATTACTGGAATACTTTTATATTTAAATAAATATCCTGGGACATTCACACACGGCTATCTGATTACTACACTGACTAGCTATCCCCCGCGTTCTCGTGGGATAAAAATATAGCCTATGACACTCACAAATAACGTGGCTTTCTATTGGTAAAAGAATTTTCAAAATCGGTTCAGTAGATCCAGAGATTACCCCCTACATACTCACAAACTTTACTTCTATATAATATTAGCCATGATAAGGAATGTACCAGAATTTTTGTTTGTGTAAGCAATTTAAAATTATTATCGATTTAAAAAGACTTATTTATCTGGGATGGCTGATATACAGGGTGTCCGGTAAGTAGTACGAATTGCTTAAGGGGGAGATAGGTGGGAAGGTCACCTGCCAAATATATAAAAATTACCTCCAGTAAAAGTATCACCATTTTCGAGATATTTAAGGTCGAAAATTCAAAAATCAATACAAATCTTGAAAATGGTGAAATTTTTACTGTGGTGTTTTTTATATATTTGGTAGGTGACCCGCTCACCTTAAGTTTGTCTTACTATTTACCGGACACTCTGTATAATATTTGGATTTATAGTCCAAAATGATTTGTAATATGTGTCGATCCCGTTGTAAAATCTGTATAAATTGCTCTTCTATGTATTTTCAATTAAATCTCAAGACAGTTTATGAGTGATGCATGTATGCCATTGATGGATTGCCATTGAACTAAGACAATATTTTGAACGCGTTACCCGCTTTTTTAATATAAACACGCTGTCCATGAATCGGTGACTTTTTGAGTCGAAATTATTTTTTTGTAAAATTTGTGTCGTGGCCGTGAATTTGGGCTTAGACAAGACTGCTTTCGTTTAGGTATAAAAATATAGTAATAAAGTTGTTTTTATCCGTATTTTTCACATCGGGAGTACTAATGCAATACGATTTGTAAATTTTATTTTTATATGGCCACCCTAGTGACGCCATCTTGTGATGTGGCGATGTTGCAAATGTGTTATGTTGCAATATTTTGATTCAATATTAATCCCAACCAAAAAACAAAAGCGTATTTTGGTAATATGCCTGTTAAATATCATTTATTCGTGAAAATTATATTATGAGAATATTAACACTGTTAAAAGAAGTCGATTTTGTCTCTCACAAAGATAAGTTTGCGACAAAATGTGATGTATTTTTCGTGTGAAATACGGACTCTATTAAGATCACGCGAGGCTCGAAAGGGGGGGGGGGGGGGGGTTGTGATATATATATGGTGTTTTTTTTCGTACTTCTGACAGTGTTAATATCCTAAGGCATAATTCCTAAAATCCTCAATTTTTTTTGTTTCACTTAGGATTGCATTAGTTCACCTCGGGTCGGGTCAAAAAGCCAGCGGTTGCAAATAACAATTATATTATTATTATGATTAAATTAGAAATTATACGGTTAAGTTGTCCAATTTTTTATGGATGAAAATGCAGTGAAACTGGCACGTTGAGTTCCGATAGCTGCACTTGAGAGGCAGTTCCTTGAGATTGTTATACGCGAATATATTTTTCAATGCCAGTTTCTATTTGCGAATTACTCGACAGGCGTTGATATTTTTTTAAACGTCCAGTGACGTCATATAGTTTTTAATTGCCTATACAGAGTGTTGCAATTGTGTTGTCAAATTTATATTTAAATATAATCCAAAATATAATAGTGATCGTGTAAGGCTGTCTGTCCACCGGAGCGGAGCCGGTGTAACCACATTTTCGTGCAAATCTTGTAAATTTTCCTAGCTCCGCTCCGCTCCAGTGGATAGCCAGCTTAAGGCTGCATTTCCACCGCGGATGCGTAGGGAAGGATATGTTTAGGTCGCCAGGATCACTTCATTATTTCCTATGAAGTGCTATAATATGAAGACGGAAGCGTTACTCTTGACGGGCTAACACTCATCCATCGCTACGCATCTGCAGTGGAAACGTAGCCTAAAGGTTCAGTTTTTTCTCAATTTAAGTACGGAATCTTAAAAATAGTGCATTACTGTTTATGGAAATAAAGTTGTCATTTGGTTTTTACCATTGAAAAAACTTGCTTAAAAAAATAATTTTTGCAACTCTCTGTTACAACAAATGGCTCGTTATGGAAACGAGAGCGATATTTTTTTTCTCTTTTATTATGTAATTCTATGTTTGTTTTATTATTTTGTTCGAATTGTGTGATGTATCATTTTTAATTATGATAAAAAAAAGGTTAGTTTTTCGTTTGATTGATACAAGTCTTATAAATATTCCTATGGTCAAATCTCAGACCAAATAAATAAGGTTGAAAGTGAAGCACAGAAAAGGAAGCCGATCGTGTGCTACGCGAGTGACGCGGGATAACGTACGTGCAGGTCACGCACACAACTTCGTGCACACTTCACTTCATTGGAACCTATTTACGTACGCTCCATCTACCTTATTTATTTGTTCTGTGGTTCAAATATACCTTGAACTTTGCATTTAGGTCTCCGCCAGCAAGAAACCATGACATGATCAAACGCATTTTATTTATTTGAGGCATTATCACTCTCTGATAACTTTGCTATACCTATGCAGTGGGTGGAGGCCTTTATGTAATGATAGTGATTCCTTTAAAAGCATTTTTTCCCTGTAAATTGGACTCTACCAAGCATTTTCTTTTTATTGAGTGATTGTATCGAATAGTATCGATTTTGGGCGTTGAAAATGTATATGCTTGCTAAAAACTTCTATCTTTAGTGGTTTAGTTGTCTGTCAAAATGATAGATTTTAATGTATTTAGGGAATATGCTTCTAATTTATATATTAACTAGCTATTCCCCGCGGTTTCACCCGCTTTCCCGTGGATCTTATCTTTACCCGGGATATAGCCTATGTTTTTCAGGGAAAATGTAGCTTTCTTATGGTCAAAGATTTTTTCGAAATAAGCTAAAAATATGTATATGCGTGTTTCCTATTATATTTTCAGAGATAATCTGATATGTATGTATCATAAAAAAAACAACCAAATTGAGAAACTCCTTTTTTTTAAGTCGGTTAATAAAGATCTAATTTCCCTTGTTGACCCCTTACTTATTCAAATGACAACAATGAAAACTATATACCTTATCATCTATTTCCTGTGCCTATTTCAGAATAGCATTTAAAAAAATATTCCCGCGTATTCTCATTTTGACAGATGACATTCTAAAATGACAAAGTTTAAAATGGAATGAAGGTCCGTATTGCCATTACAAATTGGAAGTGCATTTTAAACAATAAGATGATTTTTGTATTTTTCATAGAGTTAAGGTGTATTTTTTATTTGCTTAGGTTAATTCGCCATGGTTGTATGAACGCAATCGATTGTACATAAACTTTTGAGGCAAAAAATAAATATATTAGAACGTTCACTTTACAAATTTGTTTTATTTACGTTTTTAAATCAGCCCTAGTTTTTTTTTTTAAGAAGATTTTTGGCCTGGTATCGAGACCTTTAAGCCATTTCTTTATTTTAAATATTCATATTTTATGTTTAGTCACGTTTTATTGTCACTTTCACTGTAAAGTCTAGTCCTCGTCCGTACAAGTCCGGTCTAATTTTAGTGAAATTGGCGGCTATTCCACTAAAACATTAATTCATGGACTTTTTGGGACAACCTGGAAAGTCACGATACACGCTTTCATTTGATTTCACTTAGATTGATCTTTATTGGACAAAACGCCACCGAAATTATTCAAAAAAACTCAAAATACACGAATTTAATGAAAATAAAACGAAAACACAACGTCACTTCGCAAGTTCCCGCCAAAAAGTCCAACATCATCCCTAGGATGTCTACTACTAAACTAGTGTTGTCGAACTATCGATAGTTATCATCTGAAAAAGCCATACCTACTATCGATTAGGCTATCGATACTTTCGATAGCATTATCATATCATATTTTCGATAGTCATATATTCAGTAACATTGTGACATGTTACAAATTGTCCTATCGAGTAATGTAACAGTGACTGGTAGGGATTTTGATTCACAACTAGCTGTCTCCCGCGGTTTCACTCGCGTTCCAAGGGATCTTATCTTTTCCCGGGATAACAAGTATCCTATCTCCAAGGTATGTCAAAATTCATAAAATGTGTTCATCGGTTTAGGCATGAAAGATAAATGTTCAGACGATGAGTCTTAAGGACACCTATCCAGATAATAAGTATTAGGGTTGCCAAACGTAGGTACTATATACTGTTAAACTATTATATAGTACGCAAAAGTATTTAACAGTTTACACCCAATTGGAGTACCACAGGGAACTGTAGGTACTGCCTAAATCAATAAGATGAATAATTTATATTATTATTATTATTATATATATATATATATATATAAATAGAAATGAAAATATCTTGCTTTCTATAAGAGAGAGAGAGAGACAGGTCAACGCACTTTTGACACTAAAAGTGTCGTGACAATTATTTCGTAAGAATTTTTTCCGTCTAGCCCCCTTTCACAACGCGCTATAAGGAACTTCGTTCCAATATCAGTAACAAGCAAATTATTATCATTTTCAATATTTCTTTACATACTTAGACAGGTACAATTTATTTGCAAAGTTGCACTTGAGAGCCAGTTGCCCTTGCCCTTAAGGCATTGTAATATGGTGTACAACACGTTGGCAGTTCACCTGGTATTGCTAACGTCTATAGGCGATGGTAGTCACTTACCATCAGGTGACCCGCCTGCCTCGTTGTCACTAGTGACATAAAAATATGTGCCAATACCGTCCACTAGCGACTCTTCCAAAACCGATACCAGCTGTAGGATAAAGGAGATGATCCATCAAATCTAAGTCTTACCGCGAACACATTGAACCAGGCCTTGCACTTTCGTCTAGCTAGCTAGAGCATGCATTTAGCTCTCACTCACCTCAGAATTATCTCCTGGGAAATTTCTCGGGCAAACTAGCGCTAGTTACTCATATGGGAACAGCCCATTACTAGCCATAACAATAATAGCGTACAGATGAATCATTATATTGTAAAACACTAAGCTAACAACTTGTTAACGTAAACAGGGATAACTTCACTTACCTACTTACAATTTTCCTACAATATTACCCCTATAAAAACAAACACCAAAATCATACCAACCAGTCTCAGAACAAACTTCGAAAGGGGACGTCATCTCATGAAACTGATGATGGTGCATTCGGCGCTGTTAATTGTCGCTGCTTGCATCAGTGTCGCCCACTGTGGACCACCAAGCAAGCCTAGTCTAGCATGGGGAGAACGCACCTTCGCTATCGTGAAAGTTAATCACAAAGCAATGGCTTACAACGAACTGGTCACAAGGAAAGACGCTGCTGATGTATTTTTAGCCTGGAACGTCGGAACTGGGGAGCCAGCTGAAAAATCCAGGATTCTATTAAGTGGTAAAGAGTTCTGGTCTGGTCCTGGGTCGGCTAACTCGGCAACATTCAAAGTGAAGAAGGGTGGAAGGTATCCGACGGTAGTTGAACTTTGCAACAAAGATGGATGTACTAAGAGTGAATCGACAGAAATAGTTGTAGCTGATACTGATGGTAGCCATTTACCACGTCTCGACTACACTTTGAATGAGAACAACAAACCGTACAAGCAAACTTCTGGCAAAGTTGTTGCGGCATACTTTGTAGAATGGGGAGTTTACGCGAAAAATTTCTCAGTAGATAAAGTAGCAATCCCTAATCTTACTCATCTCCTTTATGCATTCATCCCAATTTGCGGTGGTGATGGCATCAACGACAGTTTGAAGAAATTAGAAGGAAGCTTCCAAACGCTGCAGCGCTCATGCAGCGGTCGCGAAGACTTTAAAGTTTCCATTCACGATATGTGGGCAGCTGTCAAGAAATCACAAAAAGGACTGACAACCTGGAACGAACCTTACAGGGGAAGCTTCGGCCAACTGATGATGTTGAAACAAACAAGACCCGACCTGAAGATTCTTCCTTCCATCGGTGGGTGGACTTTAACTGATCCATTCTACTTCTTAGATGACAAAACTAAGAGAGATCGTTTCGTTGCTTCTGTCAAGGACTTCCTCCAGACATGGAAATTCTTTGATGGCGTCGATATAGATTGGGAGTTCCCAGGCGGTAAAGGTGCGAATCCTCGACTTGGAAAACCCGAAGATGGTAAACTTTATGTGATATTGATGAAAGAAATTCGAGATATGCTTAACGAGCTATCAGCTGAGACTGGTAGGAAATACGAGCTGACCTCAGCTATCAATGCCGGCTGGGACCAGATCAAAGTTGTAGACTACAGCGTCGCTCAAAACTACATGGACCACATCTTCCTCATGACTTACGACTTCAAAGGACCATGGTCGAACAAAGTTCTTGGACACCATACATCACTGTATGCTCCATCGTGGAATCCGAAGGAAAAATACACAGCTGATTCTGGAGTCAAAGCCCTATTAGCTCAGGGTGTGCAATCAAATAAGATAGTTGTCGGTGTAGCTATGTACGGACGAGGCTGGACTGGTATCCATGGGTACAAAGATGGTAATCCTTTCACAGGAACTGCTACAGGGCTAGTGAAGGGTACATGGGCAATTGGTGTAGAGGATTACAGAGAGATCGCGAAGGGCATTACATCAGGCAAGTGGCAGTACCACTATGACACCGTAGCTCAAGCTCCTTACGTCTTCAATCCATCTAATGGAGACTTGATCAGTTATGATGATCAAAGATCTGTTATTGAGAAAGGTAAATATGTGAGAAGTAATAAATTAGGTGGATTGTTCGCATGGGCGATTGACGCAGACAATGGCGATCTGTTAAATGCAATGAATTTTGGTCTTGGAAACAATGTGTGATGGTTACCTATACCTACCTACCTCAAAATTATCAAAAAGAAATGTGATACATACTTATTAATTCTACAAATTTTATTTCGTCTGCAACTGTAAAGGCTAATTGTAGTAGTTTAAGGCGATGATAGCTCAGTGGTAGTGACGTCGGATACCACGGCGATGGTAGTGGGTTCGAATCCTACAATGAGCTTGAGCTTTCGGTGAAGGAAAACATCGTGAGGAAACCATAGCACGGTGGTAGGGTACTTCGCAGTACCCGACTAGCGGTCTACCACCCTCAAGTTGAAAATCTGTCGCCAAGCACCAATCGGTGTTCCAAGAAATTATGAAAAATAATGTACTCTACATAGGTAATGTCTTACATGGGGCCTTCAGTTGGAAGCTGTCAGTCGCAAGCTATTTGCATCTGCTATGGTTACTAAGGTTGTGCTCAAGCAGTCTCTTCTGCCTCCTGTTTTGGTTGACGCTGTTGCCTTCTATCTAGATCTCACTGAAGACCAGCTAAATAAACTTGAGCGACTTCAGAACTTCTGTATAAGATTTATTATTGTTTGGTTTGCGCAAATATCATGTATCCCAATATCGCGAGGACTAAGTTATTTTTGGAAACAGTAATTGCTGGGTCTTCTCAGCAAAAGCACCCTTATGAACCCTGCTTTAGAGTCTAGACTAGACTATTCATAAGGGCTCATTTGAATGAATAATATTAAAATAAAATAAAAAAGTAGTTAATAAACATTTATTGCATTAAATTGATTAAATACATAAACCCATTAGATTTTTTTATATATACATTAAATAAACAAATAAAAAATATTTTATTTAGCCATTCATTTAATTATAATTTAATAATTAAAGGTTATATATTATATCCCTAATATTCTTAGGCTCCAAATACAATAGTTTTACAACTGTATGAAGAATAAAAAAACTCTGAAAATTAATTCAAAAAAATATTCTATTTCTAATCTTAGTTTCCAATATTTAGGCATTCCAAGGTGTACTAAAATACTGTTTTGAAAAACCAATAAAAATAAATATTGCATGTCTAAATTCAACCCTAAAAACAAATTTAATACCTAAACCTAATAAGGAAATATATAATTTTTGATCAAGTATAAAACACACCTTGAAAAAATGCACTTTTGTGCTCATAACAAGATTTTATTTACATTAACAATTATATAATTTCAACAGTATTTTATTCAGTTATTGCCGATTGACTTATCCATTTGGGTGATTAATGCCGTCCCACAAACATGTAGCGCTGGTCTAAGCCAAAAGGCCTTGTTCTCAAACATTATCTACTCATGTTTGATTTTGCCACCCATTTGCATACCCATACTGATGTATAGCGCCCACACCCCTAACAAAAGTAGCTATCTAATCCTAAACTAATCAGAGCTGAAACTATGGAACCATCTAAGCTTGTTAGAATAAGTTTCTATACATAAAAACAGCCACATTTTCTATGTGCAATCTATTATAAAATATAAATACACACTTTTTGGAAAGAGTATAAAACCATAACCTTAATTGTTTCTAGGCCTCCTCTGGCCATGGGTGTCGAAGGCTGCCGGGCCTCTCCGCCACTGCCACAGTTCTACAGCAACTCCTGTCACAACACCCACCAAAACAGCTGTACCAAAAATTATTCCTTTGTAAATATCTTGCATTTTGTGATCTGAAAAAGAACGTTACAATTGACTCTACCACCAGTTCGTAATACACTTAGACTGACGAAGACTCCGGCAAGAAACTCAGCAAGGCATTTTTTTTTTAGCAGTGGATCTAACTAATACTATATAATATAAGTACTAATATTATTCGGTACTTTAATGGACTTGCGGTAATGCGCATGAACTAAAAAGCGCAGTAACTTATTGTAATGAGAGTTCATGGAGCAAAATATGTATTGATTGCAAGGTAAATAAGAAAAGTACTATTTTAGTTAGTTACGATTAGTACACCACTCTAATCACTTACTTAGGTACTTACATCGTAGTAAAGTAAACTTCTGGATTCCTTGAAGCGTGGCGTGACAATTGGAATCTTATCTACAAATTGGCTTGAATCCAATCTTGTACCTTGTTGTCACTGTATTTGACTCCAATTCAATATCAACTTCCTTAAAGATTGATCAAACTGCAAAGGACAGTAAGGTAGCCTAGGTGACAAAATTCAAACAAGCCACTGAACGAAACAATAAAACTTGGTACAAGTTCAAACTTTCAAAATATTATAAAATAAGATATTGATTTCTTTTTGTAGTAGTGAATCCCCGATCCAAAGAGGATAAAAACGCTACCAAAGATAAACGTTTTACCCCTGTATCTCAGAACCTCGGAACAATAACTATGTTCCGAGGACCTCGGAAGGTAGTGTTTATTTATATTATATTCTACAACTAAAAGTAAAACAGTAAAATGTCATTATGAGTCTGCTTATATTTTTTGTGAGTTGTGATTAGAGAAAATAAAGTACCTACCTTAGCAATTTCGTTTAGTTTTTTTTGGGAAATAATTAACAATCATATCCTATTCATCCATAGAATATTCTATTCTCATAATTAAGTAATTTGACTAACAACATTTTTTTATAATACTTTATCAGTCCTGTAAGTTTACTGAAACAATATGGTGGATATGGCAATGAGAATATCTTGCCATCATGTACATTGGGTGTATGCAAGAATTATATACATTAAATGGATAGGTACTCTAAATACCTACTTGAAGCAAATACCTATCAATTGCGAAAAAGAGAAAGATAACAACTACTTTGGGACAAGCTCTCTTTCTAAGTAGGGTTACCCTATATGAAAGAAAGAGAAATTGTCCCCAAACTCGTCTCGCTCTCTCTCTCTTAAAAGGAGACAGCAAAAACTTATGCTACAACAAACTATCTGCACGAATAGTAAACATGGAAATGGAATTTCATTCTAACAAAAATAAACTATAAAAAAAATTAAAGACCTGAATATTTTGACCGTCAAAACAGATTCTCCGTTTTAATTTTTGAAATGAACGTGCGTGAGGAAGATAAACCAAAGAACAGCTGCTCAGGCCGCGGATTTGGCTTGGCGGCTGCTGCTATAGGGGTCGGCGTTGGGGCCGCCTTGTACTACTTCTTCAATCAAAGGCCTGAAAATCCCAACGGCGAAGGATCCACTACGGAAGACTGGCAATGCGAGCAACCTCACACCTTGTATGTATTATTATAACGCCTATATTTCCTTGCACATATTTCGCTTACGCTTTCACTTCGCAAGGTAGATTTATTTTTAATTTTGAAGGTGGTTTATTCATTTTTTTTCATCACAGATTTCTTTGTTTCAATAATATATAGATTAATTTGATTCTTACATTTCATAATGAGGATTCTTCATGATATTTTTTTCAACTCATTCCTATATTTTGTTTGTAAACCTAATACCATGCATGCTTTATTCCATCATCATTTCATCATCTCCATCAGACCATTCCGTGATGATAATTCAGATGATGACTCCGAATCATACAGCACTATATCAGAACATAGTACTACAGACACCAGTATCGAAGAAACTAATGAATCATTAATATCTGATGATGCAAATAGTATTTGGCAGGAACATACTGATGATTCAATCTCAGAAATGTTTACAGAATCAGATTCCGATGAAAATTCTGATAGCAATGATATTAGTTTTGACGATTCAAATGAATCATCTACTTATTCCGAATCATTGTATAATACAAGTGATTCTAATGTTGCTATAGATGATTCTGTTACAAATGATTCAAATATAGAAAACACATTCCAATTTCCAAATATCTCAGTGGACCATGTAGGAATTGATGATTCGGACTCGGAGACTGCAATGGAGTGGGATGTGACAACTTCTTCAGATGGACTACCGAGTAATGAACCTACAAGAACACCAATACTGGGGTATCTTCGTAGGTTAGGTGATGCTGTATCACCAATGGCAGCCAGACAAATGTAAGTCACCTCAGGATAACTCAGAACTTTATTGGTGTATAAAGTAATTGAAATATAATATAATAATTAAATCCTGATACATGTTATATTCACATTCAAGACTGTCATGAAAAAAATGATCCCACGGGAACTGTCATGAACAATTGATATAGGTACTGAAAAAATATTTTGTGTCATATTTTTACGCCTTTCCTCTCGCTTTCTTGCAATCTGTGGGAGGGAGTGATTTCGTTAAAGTGGAAGTGTGAGTGTGTGACTGGAAGCCACCTGGTAGAGTTAGCTGTGAGACATTTCCTCTGTCCATAATAATAATAATAATCTATCTATATAAATAAATAAAATTGAAGTCAATTTTTAATGTCAAAATAACAGGTTGCCTGGTAGAGATAGCTATTATCGATATTGCCGCCCTTTGAGACAATGTCAATGTTGGTAATGTTTTTTTTGTTGTTATTTTAAACCACGTGGTAACAAGTTTACAGCCGACCTGATGTTGTACCAATAAAATGTTGCCATGTATTCACTAAGAAACATGCTTCAGATACAATGTTTCTGGAACAACACGTAGATGTTTTATCTATTAGCTAAAATATATTTAAAAAAAAAGGCTGTCCTTTTATTCCGGCTAATCTCTATCTCTGGCGGAGAGCTGATGTTATAAGGATTTTTCTTTTTTTTTTTATTCTGGATAGGCTTGCGTTTGACTACAATCTCAGTATGGTAAGTGATGAGGTGGCCGACGGTGGTAAGCACACAAAGCCTAGATGGGAACTGGCTCTCAAGTGCAGCTGTCGGAACACACCGATAGGTGTTTGGCGACAGTTTTTCAACTTGAGGGTGGTAGCCAGCCAGTCGGGTACCACAAGGTACCCTACCACCGTGCAAAAATCTGATAAAAATGAGAAATAAATCCGATTCAAATAGCGGAAAGCGAGCGAAGCCGCGTGGACAGCTAGTACCCTTTGATATCTAATAACTAGAGATACATAATCAGCGACAAAAAATGTCCTTACCAAATGTCTACCCACTCGAAAATTTGGGTGGTCTTTTAATCTAGTAGCATTCGAACGCTCCGACGGTAAACATCCCTCAGCGCTCGTTTAATTTTGGCTAGCAGGTATGAGTCGTAAAATTTTATTGCCTTTATACATAGCTTTGTGAATAAAACTTTAAAAAAACAACTAGTAGGTATTACTCAACACAATTTGAGACAGTTTTGAGATCACTTTTGCTTGGGATTGTTTATCTTTAGTTATTAGAATATATCAATGCTAGTACCACATAAAACACATGCATTATACCTACAGAATACTTTGTGATGGCATTATTTTAAGACCTAGGGGGCCGTTCAAGTATTACGTAAGCACTATGGGGGGGTGGGGGGGTTTTTGTTTTGCCTATTTTGGATGACATGGGGGGTAGGGGAGTCTAGATGATGATTATGTCATCGGTAGTTATTTACTTTTTTACACGAATCGCAACCCTCACATTGTCTATGCTTGAAAACGAAACGCATTTTCGGGGATTCCCGCAAATAATGCATACGTTTAGGCATTATTGTAAGCATAGCAATGTTGATTCCATTAACCAAGGTTTAACGTTTAAATGAGATGTCGTTTCAAATAGACAAATCCAAGTTATACCAAAAATTATAATGTTTAATGTGTCCCTTACTCTATGTTGAATACTATATCAGTAAAATCTAATCTCTATCCTAAATCTATTTTCTTATTTTTAAAATTATAATTATAATATAAAAAAAAAATACATTTATAATTGAAAAATGTTTACGTAAGCATGGGGGGAGGGGGTAAGAGCTTTGCTTACTTTTGCTGACAAGGGGGATGGGGGGGTAAATAATTGTAATAAATCTGCTTACGTAATATTTGAACGACCCCTAGGTTACCTGACCTCTTGGATGAATAAACCCTGACCTACAGGATTTGTGCCCTAGACGTAGTAGTTATTCTGCACAATCCCAACAAAGTTTACAAATATACTTCTCATCAGAAAAATCGAAATACTTCCGTTTTTAAATATACCTACACATTCCTAAGTATACACATTTTTCTGATGATCCTTACAAAACAAACTTGCAAGGTGTTTCGATTTTTCTGATGAGATGAGAAGTGTATATTACATCTCAAAATATTCTCCCTGTATAGAAGTTATGTTATGACAATTACATGAACTTACTTTTATTTTTACAATGACCGTTGCAGGGCAAAGGTAGACAGGCTGAAAACATTGAGAGAGCGGGCATTGTAAGAAATTGTGATATTTTATTTGTGGTTTTTTGTAGTGTGGTTTTTGGTTTTACATTAACACAAACTCTTCCTCTTAAGTAAAACATGTTTAATTCAATGATATAATAAGTAAAAGGTGTAGATAGGTTAGCTATCCAACATTAGATCTTAAAAAATCAAGTACGTTTAATTTTAAATTTGTTCAACAAGCAACATCCCTATTTTAAAGGAAGATATCATGTAAATATAATTAATAAAAATAATTTATGTTAATAATAATAAGAACGCGGTGTAGGGTATTTGTTAAATTAGCTAATTCAATGTTATAATTATCTCTAACTGCTTGCTTTGCTTGTTTGGTGGTGGTTGTTTTAATTAAAGTGTATTAATTAAAGCCCTAGAAATTACTCACCGGTTGTTTATGGTTTGTTTGTTTCGGTCACTGCATAATGTTGCCAGGCGTCTGAACAGGGTAGCTAACCAATTCCTCTGGCCTGGCCAATATTTCAAAAGTCCTCGCCCGGCTTTTTCACCTGGTATTTTTTTTATTCTGGATAAGTTTGTATTTGACCATAATCTCACCATGGTAAGTAATGACGTGGCCAAAGGTGGTAAACATACAAAGCCTAGATGGGATGACACACCGATTCATGCTTGGCGACAGATTTTCAACTTGAGGGTGGTAGCCAGCTAGTCGGGTACTACAAAGTACCCTACCACCGTGCTGTGGTTTCCTCACGATGTTTTCCTTCACCGAAAGCGCAAGCTCATTGTAGGATTCGAACCCACGACCTTCGCCGCGGTATCCGACGTCACTACCACTGAGCTATCATCGCCTTTTTACTGTCTGACAAAGGTAGCTTGAATGTTTTCGAAGTATTCACCATAAAATTATTACCTGGCAACACTAACAATGCAGCTTCAAGGAACCCCCTTTAAACCAACATTCATTTCATTCGCACCCTAGGTATATTATATCAATGTCTTCGTTATTTTTATGTCATCAGCCGCGAACGGTCGTGGACGCTCGAGGAATGTTCGATTTGCTTCGAAGTGATGCTTCGTAATCAAGAGGTGATGAAGCTGCCGTGCTCGCACAACTTCCACTCGCAATGCATCATGCCGTGGTTGCAGGAGAAGCAGACGTGCCCCAACTGCCGGAAGGTCGCTTAATGTAAGTCGATCATAGGACTTAGGACCTTTTTGGTATATTGATATTGCTCTAGGATGGCTATAACTGGAATAAACTGTTGTTGTCTATGCTTTTTGCATACCGTCAAACAAGCCAACTTTGCCAATCAAGGTATCTTTGCCCTAAAAGCAATTTATAAGCAAAACCGCTAACATAAGAAACAATTTTCGTTTTATGGCAACATTTATTATTAGGGTGGAAAGTTGATTATATTTGTGGCAACACTATCTAACGCATTCGTTCCAAAGTTCATTTAGTAACTTGTCAGAGCTTGTCGAGTGCGGTGTATGTTTTTGCGGGCAAATTTCCTAAGGAAAGCGTTTGTGGATTTTACCTCATGGCGAAAACACAGGTAAGTGTATTTTACTGTATTTTATAGAATATCAGTTGTGGAGTATTTTAAATATAGTTTCATTATTCAGGACTTTATATCTCAAAACTTCTAATGATGGGCAAAGTTACCCTAAACTATTCAGACCCATCCATGCCAACATTGCCCGTTATCAAAAAGCACTCAGGGTTGTCACTTTTAGTTATTTTGTAACAGGTTGAATTAACGCAAAACCACAGAAACAAAACATCAAACACCTCAATTACATATTTCTTAAGTAACGACTTTAAAATAAAGTACTTAATTTCTTATGTTATAAAATGTATTAGTACCTGGTGCAGTTGATGTATATTTATACAGGCTGAAATTTTAATCACCGTTTTCCTCTTAAAGGGTCATTGTACTCATAAAAAAATCAGCTGTTCCCTAAATTTTGACGAGTTATGCGAACATAAATGTAGGGAACAGCTGATTTATTTTTCATGTATTCAGGTTTGGCTACATAGTAAAAGTTGTTCATAATGATGAGTATAATGACCCCGTAAGAGGAAAACTGATTAAAATTTCACCCAGTATATTGTGAAGTATATGTATAGAGGTGAAGTTTGGGACTGTATGTTTGTTTGTGTATAGGGATAGGGTATATTTCATTAGAGTAGATGGCAGCTTTTATTATACATCTGCAGATCCACTTAGCTTAAATTTTATTGTTATTTTTAATTTCAGAAAAACAAATTCAAGTCTAGAATCAGACCAAGAAAGCCAAGACTTGAAATTGGGTCCCGAGCATATAAAAATTACTCCAACGTGATGTTAAAGCTGGTTAAAGTTTGGACATATATTGATCTCATTTTTTGATATAGCATTTACATTTCAATAACATTTCAAAATAGAACAACGGTATTATGTCGAATTGTCAACGAAATTGGAATAAACATTTAATTTTGAACACAATATTTCATTTAATTACCATTTTAACGTCTATTCATATGCACCCAATACCCACAAAAGAAAAATGAAAATAACATTTATTTAATCATTTTACTGGAATGTGACAACCCTTAAAATCTTAAACCGTTTGTTGAGCCTTGTATGGAAAAGGGCATTAACCGCTAGGTAACATTGCCCACTGTTTTTATCACGAAAATATTTAAACTACAAACAGTATTTTAAAACTAAGGTTAAGATTGCCTTAAATTGTAGTCGTGGTGCTTTCTACGTATTTATAGAGCTTGATTTGCGTCGAAAATCGAAGTGGGCAATGTTGGCTAAAAGTCCGGATTATTTTGCCCACCATCAAAATCGAACAAATCTTGGTTTAAATTTTAATTTTTTTAATATTTTACATAGCAAATGCGTGCATATGGTCATATAGTTGTAGTAAATGAAAAAATATACTTAAGTCCTATAGAAAAAACTTGTAATATATTCGATTTTCTTAAAAAAACGGGCAAAGTTGGCTTGTTTGACGGTAGTTGTTTAAAAAAATACATTTTGCCGCGTAGTTGGCTTTTTTCCACTTCATGAACTTTGTAATAACAAGATTTTTTTTTATTGTTTTTCTACCTGATTGTTCCGACTGATCTCCGAAACGGCTGGACCGATTATCTCGTTAGGTTCCGCGCAAAAAAATTAAATCCAATGAAATTGTGAATGAAATACGCGGGTGAAACCGAAATCGCGCAAGACAGAATATTCTAATATAAAAAAATAAAAACCATAGATGTAAAACATGTCTATATTAATTAATGTCGTGTAATAATGGGATTTCCCAAAGAATTTCCTTTTTAGAAGACCATTAATGTAGATATACTTTTGTTGCAGTGCACTATATCTCACAGTATCTTCACGAACGCTGTCGGCAGGTCTGACGGCAGTAGAACACCTTATTAATGTGTTGGTTTAAATTTGAAGATTTTACTCAAAATATAATTATGTAACTTCTTATATAATTTGCATGTCATGTTGTTTCTTTTAAACACTAAACATATTATGACTTATCTATTTACATTTTTTTGAGATTACATATCAATTTTGTAAACACAAAAATAATGCCCTTATGTAATGTAACCCTTGTGTAACTCTAAACGTTTCGCTCGCTATCGACTTAAAAAAGCTGTCATTAACATCATAGGTTTATCGCAATAGAGTTTCTTTCTATCTAAGGGTATTAAATAATAAGTGTAGTTTTAGAATTATTCTACAGAAAAAAAAACTACATTTCATGTCAATACATATTTTTCTTCAAATTTCTTCCAACTCTTTCTGTAATATTATAACTCGTAATTACCTGAAAAGCTTTGTTTAAATAAAATGCTTTATAGAGTAAGATTCAACGATCGACGACCAAAATATGGCAAGTTTAATAAAAAATATCTATCCCTTCAAATTTTTGCTGCTATCGAACAGATTTGTTTTAATTTAAATGGTTTTGATAAAAAAAATAAGTTTTGTAGATAATCCTTCGATAAAATAAAGTAACAGTGCAATACATTAAATATAGTAAAAACTTGAATCAGTTGAATTTTATATAAAACCTTACTATTTTAGATTAAGTTTTTTTAGTAGATTGCTGATTTATTGGCTTTGACAGGTCATAGTCCTCTTCAATATACTTCTACAGAGATTGGTCAACCCGAGATCGGCGCCACGACTTTCTCACGCTCTATTTTTAAATCTCCGAATCGGTTTACACGAATATTTTTGACTTAAAATCAGTTTCATCCGTCTATAACGATAAATAATTGTAGATAGAAATAGAGATATAATTAATATTTGATGGCATGACAATTAGTGATGTAAAATTTAAAAAAAAAAGTTTATAGTTACCTTTTAATTTGTATATAAATTTGTTAGCTTGACTTGATTTTATGCGATTAATTTAGTATTTTAGTGACTTAAAAATGTTAGACATTATTGGCGTTCCTAAATTCAATCCAGAATACTAGCCAGTACGGTGTGACGTAATTAACTAACGCCATATTGTATTGGTGACTTGGCGCCATTTTCAAATAATTGTCGTTGATCGGTGTCAACTGTCAAGTAAAATTGACATTGGTTGGTTGGTTGATCGATAAATATGTGACTAACTGTTTTTTAGCGTTTTATTAGTAAGAGTGTAAATTAATTGAATACGAAAACATATTGATTGTGATAATATACTTAGATGATATAATAATGTCATTAATATTAGATTTTTAAATTAAATAAATTATGTTTATATCGTATTTTTGTTTTAATAATACCTGTCAAGTAGGCTTGCTTAGCTTAGGGCCTTGTTTATGGCGGTTTGTCACTTATCTGTCAAACCGCCATCTTTATTTTATAGATAGAGACTAGCTGATCGGACAGACGTCTTTCCACTAAAAACAAATCTATAACACTATTGCAGCGCCACCTACAGGATCCAATTGTAAATCTAAATTATTCTCGAATCAACTTTATTACTCACACAAAATTTCATCAAAATCCCTTCAGTTGTTTAGGGGGAGTTCAATTACATATACACGAACAGAAGAATTATATACCCATAATAGAATATCTCGAAAATGGTGACACCTTTTGCTAAGGTTATTTGTGTATTTGTTGGTAGGTGACCCCCCCAGATATCTCCCCCTTATGTTTGTCGTACTACTAGTGTCGGACATCCTGTATATAAAGAAGATATCCAGCTATTGTGAAAAAGATTAAACGTAACTGGTTCTAATATAACGAAACTGGTTCGAAAGTGGTAGTAGGCCAGGTAGATTTTAAATCCTAGCTTTTTTATCACGCTACAAAGGCTGAATGGATTTGGATGAAATATGGCCCACAGGTAGTGCATATCCTGGAAAATATGATAATTTCAGAAGTGAGGTTATTAGGAAAAATTATAATAAGTTGTCATTTTATTAATTTTATTTTCAAAAACACCTTAAATTTAAGAACTTATTAATATCACAATATTAACAATTTATTCACTACTATTCAGTGTATTATCTCTCATATGTCTCAGTGAATACAGTCCAAATTACTATAACATGAATTACTACATATTTTATTTGAAACCCAAATTTTTTGTATGCATACATTTTAAGCTACTACATTTTAATTACTCGATTTGGATTTATTGACAATATATTTATCTACCTATTTAATTATTTAGGATGAAGACTGATATTTTTTAACATTTTCAATATTTTTCTAGTAAGTATATTAACATTTAACATGCATTTATCATAATTGAAGTGTTAAGTGTTCACCTCTTCACACGTCCGCTGAACCGATTTAAATGAATTCTGCTATAGAGATAGATAGGACATAGGATACTCTTTATCCTGGGAAAAGATGAGATCCCTGGGAACGCGGGTGAAACCGTGATAAAATTGTACATAGCATAATGGACGTTAGTAAAATTGACACCGATTGGTTCTTAAGTTAACAATAAGATTCTGATAACAATTGATTAGAAATTCCTCGCAAGTCTAGTTGTTAAGTTCACTTTGCTAAGTACAATTTCATTATAAATATTCTATTCCATTACGTTCCGCGGCAATGTAAATTGAGCCTTAAAAGTGTTGTACGAATTTTCATACAAAATTATCTCATGGTAGTTATTGGATATCAAAGTAGTAGAGTTATTATTAGTGAGACATTTTTTATTCCGCGCGTCTATAAATAGGTGCAAAATATAGTTAACTAGCTCGTGCCCTCAGATTCACCAGTTTTTGAGAGAGTCAATATTTAAAATCGGTTCAGTATTTTCTGAGATTATTTCCTGTATCTAAACTTGTTAACTTTACATTTTTATAATATTATACAGGATGTCCGGTAAGTAGTAGGACAAACTTAAGGGGGAGACAGGTGGGCGGGTCACCTACCAAATATACAAAAATGACCTCATAAAAAGGTCTTTTTTTTTTTTTATTCTGGATAGGCTTGTGTTTGACCACAATCTCACCATGGTAAGTGATGATGTGGCCGAAGATAGTAAGCACACAAAGCCTAGATGGGAACTGGCTCTCAAGTGCAGCTGTCTGAACACACCGATAGATGTTTTGGCGACAGATTTGCTCTAGGTACAGGTCACTATTTTCTAAATATTTAAACATTTTTGAATTTTAGATATTAAATACGTATCTCGAAAATGGTGACACTTTTACTAAGGTAATTTTTGTATATGTTGGTAGGTGACACCCCCCCCCCCCCACCTATCTCCCCCTTAAGTTTGTCGTACTTACCGGACATTTTACACAGGAATTAACATTGCCACGTCTGCAGCATCAAATATATATTGCTATGAATTGACTAAAACTCCAACGTGTTTTACCACTTTTTAATTTCATATTACCACTAGCTTTCGCCCGCTGTTTCACCCGCTTACCCGAGGTAACTAAAATAAAAAATAGCCTATGTTAAACTGTGATAATTAGCTGTCCATTGGTGAAAGTATTTTTACAATCGGTTCAATAGTTACAACCAAACAAACAAAAACGCAAACCTTGTTGTACATATCGATGCGTTAAGCAAGTAATCCATCTTTAAATTAGAATTTAACAGAAATTTCTACCTCACTTATCTACACTAATATTATGAAGAGGTAAAGTTTGTGAGGTTGTAGGGGGTAATCTCTGGATCTACTGAACCGATTTAGAAAATTCTTTTACCAATAGAAAGCCACGTTATTTGTGAGTATATTAAAACCGAAAAATTAAACCACGGGAACGCGGTTGAAACCGCGGGGGATAGCTAGTTAATAGAATGATTTCTGATATCCTAGTATTCATCAGCCATGATGAGAACGAGCAATCCAGTCCATCCAGTGAAGGGCTTGCACCCTGAGCCTTCGCCAGTCTCCGCGGAATATTGCTCCCACAAGTACCCCGTCCTTTTGTATACGTTTAGTATGTTATCTGTTACAAAACGACAGACAGATTATCGAAGGTGGTAAGCACACTAATCCTAGATGAGAACTGGCTCTCAAGTGCAGCTGTCGCAACACCGATAGATGCTTGGCGATAGATTTTCAACTTGAGGGTAGTCAGATAATATAGTACTACAAAGTACCCTACCACCGTGCTTTTTCTCACAAAGTTTTCCTTCACCGAAAGCTCATTGTAGGATTCGAAACCACGACCTTCGCCGCGGTATCCGACATCACTACCACTGAGCTATCATCGCCTTTAAGTACACTAAAGCACCTGCCGATCGGATCCTAATTATCGGATGAAATTAGATTATGTGTTAGACAGATGTCCTAACTTTACTACTATTACAAAATCGGATGTCGTCTTTTTTCTAAAAATGAAATAAAATTGCGTATCGTGACTTTACAAGTTGTTCCAAAAAGTATGTGAAAAAACCTGACCGGACTTGTACGAACGAGGACTAGACTTTACTGTGAATGTGATATTTTCGTGACTGTAACATAAAAAAAACTGAAGAAATGGCTTAATGATCTAGATACCAAGCCTTCAAAAAAAAGTCTATCAAAGTACCAGGGAATCATAAACCAAGAGGACTTTTTGGCGGGAACTTGCAGAGTGACGTTGCGTTTTCGTTTTATTTTCATTAAATTCGTGTATTTTGAGTTTTATTGAATAATTTCGGTGGTGTTTTATCCAATAATGATCAATCTAAGTGCACAAGTGAAGTGAAATGAAAGCGTGTATCGTGACTTTCCAGGTTGTCCCAAAAAGTCCGTCAATGTTTTAGTGGAACAACCGCCAATTTCACTAAAGCTTGACTGGACATGTATGGACGAGAACTGGACATTACAGTGAGTTTGAGAATGTGATTATAACATGAAAGAAGAAATTAAAACTGAAGAAAATGTATGCGATTGAAAGACTTTGTATTGACTAAAAGTACTAAAACTTATGTAAAAAAAAACTGACAAATAAATAGACCAAGACCATTTCAAATACTTTGACATTGGCAGAAATATCCTAAAAGGATGATTGCCAGCAACAAAAAAAAAAACCAAGAAGAGCTTTAATTCAAATTCTCGAGACTTTTTGGCAGGAACTTGCAGAGTGACGTTGCGTTTTCGTTTTATTTTCATTAAATTCGTGTATTTTGAGTTTTATTGAATAATGTCGGTGATATTTTTTTCCAATAATGATCAATCTAAGTGCACAAGTGAAATGAAAGCGTGTATCGTGACTTTTCAGGTTGTCCCAAAAAGTCCGTGAATGTTTTAGTGGAACAACCGCCAATTTCACTAAAGCCTGACTGGACATGCACGGACGGGGACTAGACATTACAGTGAGTTTGAGAATGTGACTATAACATAAAAGAAGAAATTAAAACTGAAGAAAATGTATGCGACTGAAAGACTTTGCATTGACTAAATAATATAAAAAAAAATATTAAAGGAGTGACAAATAGACCAAGACCATTTCAAATACTTTGACATTGGCAGAAATATCCTAAAAGGATGACTGCCAGTAACAAAAAAAATAAATTCTAATACTCACTGACGACATTGGTCCGTAGTCGTGCGTGCAGTTCTCTCGCTCTGCCCACAAACGGCCCCGCCACACTGGAGTAGTGTTTCAGCGCGGAGAGAGCGAGATAGTTGATGTTTATCCACACCTGGCCGCGCCAATACGGCGGGTCGTGTTCCGTATTCCTCTTCATGTATAATGGTGAAGATTTCGATAGGGATCTACGAATAAGATTTGTTATCCCACTAATATGATAAATGTGAAAGTTTGGATGGATGTTTGGTACTCTTTCACGCAAAAACGGCTGAACGGATCTGGATGAAATTTGGCACAGAGATATATTATAGTCTGGAATAGCACATAGGCTAATTGTTATCCCCCGGGAACGCGGGTGAAACCGCGGGGGACAGCTAGTATTATAAATGTGAAAGTTTGGATGGATGGATGTTTATTACTCATTCACGCAAAAACGGCTGAACGGATTTTGATGAAACTTGGCACACAGGTAGATCATATCCTAGAATAACACAGCGGAGGACGCCAAAAGAGGTCGCGCGTCTTCCGGGGAATCCTCGCGCATTCTCTGCTTTATTGGCTCGTATCTAGTTAGTACTTACCTAAGACCATAAGGTGACCACAAAAGTTCAGGTTTGTCCAAATCGTTGAGCATCTTGCCGAGGTTCTCGCTCTCTGGACTCAACACCTTCAGGAGCATCGGGAACAGGGATACATAACCTGAAACATGTCAGAAATAATTAATATATACCACATGTAACCGACGTAGGTGCTGGTTGAGATTAGAGTTCAAAGAAAGAGACTTTTAAGGTAAGTTTTGGTTGGATAGAAAATAAAATGCGTATAGTCACAGTAGCGGTGTGCAGACGACTGACCAACGCCCATTTATTTCAAACATAGGTAGGTAGGCAAACAGTAAGTACATCATACACAAGAGGGTAACTAATTAAATAGGTACGAGCATCACTAGTAAAGGTAAGTATACATATTATTTAAGTTTTTTTTTTTTAATTAACTAATACATTTTATTTATTTTTCAGGTTTCCATCATCAACACCACAGTATCGTGATTTATGTTAGGATGTGAATAATACGCAGGTTTTGAGACACTATTTAACTGTTTAATAACCAAAATTAAGGAGCACAATAATACATCGTGTTAATGCGAACGGGTAGCGTAGCGGCTCGCGACAGATAACATCAAAGAAATTTAAATATAGTATAAGTTTAAAGTCTTTGGATAACATAATAAAGTCCCTATATCACTATAGCTACGTAGGCACAGCTCACCGTACTTCGTCATTCCTAACTATTTAACATGTTTTTTTTTAATTCTGGATAAGCTTGTGTTTGACCACAATCTCAACATGGTAAGTAATGATGTAGCCGAAGGTGGTAAGCACACAAAGCCTAGATGGGAACTGGCTCTGGGAACTCAAGTGCAGCTGTCGGAACACACCGATAGGAGCTTGGCGATAGATTTTCAACTTGTGTGTGGTATCTAGCCAGTCGGGTACTACAAAGTACCCTACCACCGTGCTGTGGTTTCCTCACGATGTTTTCCTTCACCGAAAGCTCAAGCTCATTGTAGGATTCGAAGCCACGACCTTCGCCGCGGTATCCGACGTCACTACCACTGAGCTATCATCGCCTTAAATTATGTTATATTGTTGATAGATGGCGCTTTTTCAATATAACTTACAGCTGTCATTTGAGTTAAATAAATTGATATGTAAAATTATAATTTTATACAAAAAACCAGTCAAGTGCGAGTCGGACTCGCACACCGAGGGTTCCGTATACATTTTGTTGTTTTTTTATTTTCAACTTAGGGTGGTAGCCAGCCAGCCGGGTACTACAAAGTACCCAACCACCTTTCCTCACAACATCTTCACAAAAACTACGCTTTTAGTATCCAAATAAAAAAAAGTACTAGGAGATTATGAAATGTTTGGAGATCTCACCGAAGGCAGACGTGACTAGTTTGGGTTCTGGGGGGACTTTGACTGCTCGAACCACTCTGGGAGACTCTGAAGGTACCTTCGGAAGCTGACGGACGAGCCGGACACCGTCTGTGTGGAGACCTGATAGAATATAAAAAAAATATAAACTAAAGGAAATTATTCTCTTTCTAACAATTATTATTGATGTATGTCGAAAATATTGATATTATTACTACCTAACAGATTCTTGCGGTTTCATCAGCGTTCTTACGGGATCTTATCTTTTCCCGGGATAAAATTATCCTATCTCTTTAAATATAATATCCCTCGAGAACGCGAGTAAAATCGGGAGGCACGACTAGTATCTTATAAGAAATATTTATTCCTTTCAAATGTCAATACATGTACAAAATTCCCATATTACGAAGTTGGCTCGCCATGAACTCCGAAACTGAAAAGCGTCTTGATTTTTTTAAATATATTTAAAAGGCTTTTAGTTACAAGTCTATCAAGCCTAAACCATTTCTTTATTTACAATTCAAGTCAGGTCAGGTTTATGTGGAATTGGTGGCCAACTAATCTTGATGAAACTTGGCACACAGGTAGATCATATCCTGGAATAAAACATAGGATACTTTTTATCCCGTGAAAAGACAAAATACCGCGGGAATCTGGATGAAACAACTGTTTTTTTGTAGTAATTTACATTGAAAAGTACCAGGAGAGCATAAACTCACCATAGTCTGCGTAAGATTGAGTTTGTGGCGACCAGTGTAACTCGTTCAGCAAGTCTTCGTCACCAAGGAGGTCGCGAGTATCTTCGAATCTGGCAAGAAAAGGCGATGATAGCTCAGTGGTAGCGACGTCGGATGCCGCGGCGAAGGTGGGTTCGAATCCTACAATGAGCGAGCTTTCGGTGAAGGAAAACATCGTGAGGAAACCATAGCACGGTGGTAGGGTACTTTGTAGTACTCGACTGGCCGGCTACCACCCTCAAGTTGAAAATCTGTCGCCAAGCACATATCGGTGTGTTTCGACAGCTGGACTTGAGAGCCAGTTCCCATCTAGGCTTTGTGTGCTTACCACCTTTGGCCACATCATCACTTACCATGGCGAGATTGTATACAGATTTCCAGCAAGAATCATAATACTTACTTGGTGCCATCTCGATCTAATATATCAGCTATGAGAGCCATGGCATCTGATGCGGCGTACATCCAGCAGCGCAGGTCCACGTGTCGCTCTATGTCCGACGGATGCGAAGCCCTACAACACGTGTGGTGTACTGTACAATAACTCTTTTTATACATACTTTACTTTTGAGGAAAGAAGACCTATAGGGTATTTGACTACAATGAAAATATAAATAAAACTGTTGTTAGCTTAACATTAAACATTTATCGAAACCAATTTAGCCATCGTTATATTAGAAAATATCTATGAAGTTTATAAGAAATAAAAAAAAAAACAAAATATTCCGAGTGTGACGTCACCTGCTTGCAAACATCAAAATGGAAACGGTAAAGTGATGAAAGATATTTTGACAAGTAAAAGTTTGTTTGTGACGTCGTGATATCACGTGACCTAGGCATTATGGCGTCTTAGCGTTTTGGTGGCCTTTTTATTAATATAAACTTTGATGGTATTATTTAAAAAAAAATATAGAAATTCACAAAGAATTAAGCAAATTGCAAATGTTTTATGCTATAATTAACAATTTCAGATGCTTTTCTAAAACCTGTCAATAACCCTATTGCTATCTGCCAACATAAAATGGAAAGAAGTATGCATATACGAGTAATAAAGCTATCAGATAAAATTTGCAGCGACGACATCAAAAATAAAACAGATAATATATGTGTAGGAGCCTGCGCCATCTAGCGTGGATAGAAGGAATCTTGTAAACTACACATAACGCCACCGAGCGCGTCATTCGATGCCCCCACTCTGTAATCTTTATAAATAGACGGGGCGATCGCCGTAGAGTCTAAATCGTATAAATCGCTTAGGCGAAGCCCGTCCCACTTTTGTGTCCCCTCGACGACGCCCTGAGCCGAGGTTCGTGCCCCAACTGGGGCGCCCTCAGCGGTCAGTCGTCTAAAATTTGCAACTCGGTTGAGAGCCCTAAGCGCTCACCGAAAAGTCCGCGTAAGGGTGTCTATGGTCCCTCAGACCTCCACCTTTAAGTCCTCCCAAAAAAAAAAAAAAAAAAAAAAAAAAAAAAAAAAAAAAAAAAAAAAAAAAAAAAACCGTAGAGTCAGTCTTTGCTCTGGCGTGGCCCAAACACTTGTCATAGTTAATTTGTGCAAACGAATTAATTATTATTATCCTGACCTACCCTCTATCCGTCATATGTAATATATGTATCCAGAATAAAAAACCCTGAATAAAGGGGAGGGTAGCTATAAAATGTAGTTTACCTAGGATAGTCATCGAGACCTGAAGTAAGTGTTTTGGGATTGAGTTGCAGCTCATCATCTTCTCTGCCGCGCCATCTGTATGATGTGTTTTCTTCACCCTTTTGTGTTGATTGGAACCATTGGTACCAAGCCTGCAACGTTTAAATTAAATAAATTATAACCTAAAAAAAAACCTGGGAACTTTCCGAATAAAAAAAAGTCAATATTTAAATTCCTTGCTGAGTTTCTTGCAGATTCTTCTCAGTTAATAATAATAATATTTGTTTATTTCTCCTCATTATACACTACATACAAACAATAAGACCAAAAAATATAAACCTGTATTACAGATCACCAGGTCCGCCGTACATAGTTTAATATTACATAATATATTCACTTATTACATAATTTAAATACAAAAAAAAGTTCTTAATTAAGTTGTTGTCTAACTTCTGTAATTCGGCCTTCATAAGTGCCCTCCTTGGGACTAAAATGGTTTTCACTTTGACCTTCACGGGATAAAAAGTATCCTACGTTTATTCAAGGATATGATGTATTTGGCCAAGTTTCATCAAAATCCGTTCTGCCATTTTTGCATGATTTAGCAACAATCTTACATACATAACATTAGTAGGATAGTAGGATCTAAGGTTTAATAGACTGGCTAAAAATCCAAAAGGAAATAAGGCCGGTGGTGTACGATTCTTGAACCAACATTTATTGTTTTTGCACTTACAAATTATTGTATTACTACGGCCACATTTTAGGGATTCGGCGGAGTTCTCTATTGTTATCCCTTTCACACTCAGGGCTACAAAAAAGGGAAAAAGGGAGAGGGATGGCTACGAAAAACTTCGCCGAATCCCGATAATATGGCCCGAAGGGTAACGCAAGAATTTTTGGATAGCCAAAGTGTTGGCGCTCTTAAGAGCAAGTCCAAAAACACTGCACACAAGTACCAGGAGCACATAAACGACCTGCAGTCTATTGAACATCCTGGCGAGCGTGGCTCGATGCGGTGCGTTTGGTTGGAAGAGGTGTCTGCGCGTGCGCACGAGCCGCGCCAGTTGTATTAACAGCATGGGGGGGTTGGCAGCCGCGTTGCTTTGTACCACGAACTCTTTGGGAACTCTTGCCAACGCCTCCGCTCCTGGTCACAAAGACGTTTTTGGAGGAAGGTAGACTGTTCTTAGGTTTCCGTACCCAAAGGGTAAAAACGGAAACTAAGACTCTCTTTTTTTATACCACATGTGACAACGAAGCTGACGGGTCACCTGGTGGTAAGTGACTACCGTCGCCTATGGACATTAGCAATACCAAGGGATTGCCAATGTGTTGTACACCTTATTACTATGCCTTTTTAAAGGCAACTGGCAAAGTGCAACTGCCGGAACACACCAACAGGTGCTTAGCGACAGATTTTCAACTTGTGTGTGGTAGCCAGCCAGTCGAGTACTACAAAGTACCCTACCACCGTGCTGCTACTGTCTGTCTGTCTGTCACCAGGCTGTATCTCATGAACCGTGATAGCTAGACAGTTGAAATTTTCACAGATCAGAACAAATACTAAAAACAGAATAAAATAATTTGTACGGAACCCTCGGTGCGCGAGTCCGAATCGCACTTGACCGGTTTTTATTTCAATTTAGACTCCCCCCTTGATGATATTGACGCTAAAATTGTTAAAAGAATGCATTTATTTTCATAAACCAGAAAAATAATCTTTTCAGATGCAGAATTGATTTTCAGTGGACATAACTTAGTTTAAATTATATTATATCCCCTCCATTTTGAGCAAACATTATCCTAAGCCACCTTTTTTTTTTTTTTTTATGTCACAAGTGACAACGAGGCAGGCGGGTCACCTGATGGTAAGTGACAACCGTCGCCTATAGACATTGGCAATACCAGGGGATTGCTAATGTGTTGTACACCTTATTAAGGCGAACTTTTCCCTTACCTTACACTTAAGCGAACTTATCTAGCGCTTAGAACGGAATGCATAGATTTTAGACAGACCTCAGTGCCCCTATATGATTAATCTGTGTGCCAAGTTTCATCAAATGCCGTTCAGTAATTTTTGCGTGGAAGACTAAAAGACATTCACACCCTCACCATAGGAGATATATGGATTAACAAGTGCTTTCAGAATCTTACCTAATATTTGCTCTCTTGGTATCCATCCTTCGACATTGATCAGGTCCAACCAATGAGAGGCGATATCCATTTGGATGTCAGGCGACCACCGCCCAATTAGCAGCCCATGGAAACCTTCGTCCCAGAGAAACCCTCGAGGGAAGAAGGACCTAGGACCAGAAAAAGGTTTCTAAAGGAAACCTGGTTACCACAGGCCTCCGTCACTCACGCAAGACAGCGTTTTAAGTGCATACCGCTATGTTTTTTTTATTCTGGATAAGCTTGAGTTTGACCATAATCTCACCATGGTAAGTGATGATGTGGCCGAAGGAGGTAAGCACACAAAGCTTAGATGGGGACTGGCTCTCAAGTGCAGCTGTCGGAACACACCGATAGGTGTTTGGCGACAGATTTTCAACTTGAGGGTGGTAGCCAGCCAGTCGGGTATTACAAAGTGCCCTACCACCGTGCTATCGTTTCCTCGCGATGTTTTCCATCACGGAAATGTAGGATTCGAACCCACGATCTTCACCGCGGTATCTGACGTCGCTACCACTGAGCTATCATCGCCTTGAAAGTAGTTCGCCGTGACTTTTCAGGTTGTCCCAAAAAGTCCGTGAAAAGTTTCAGTGGAACAGCCGCCAATTTCACAAAAACCTGACCGGACTTGTACGGACGAGTACTAGACTTTACAGTGAATGTGACAATATAACGTGACTATAACATAAAAGAAGAATATTTTAAATAAAGAAATGGCTTAGAGGTGAGAGGAAATGGCTAGATACCAAGCCAAAAATCTTTAAAAAATATATACATCAAACATCTGATAACTTATGGAGTGTCATTTTCGTATTTTTTTTACATACAATCAAAAGTGACCCTTATGGCTTAGGGAATAAAGCTCACCTGCTCGGCACTCCCGTATATAAGGCAGCCTTCCAATAAGGCACCGGTTCTCTCGTATACTGAGATTTGACTCGACCTGCACCATAGAAATATCCTATGCCTCCTATCATATTGGCCATGGCTGATCTCGCTATGGCTACATCCTGTAGAGGGTACCTGGAAATTAAACTTTATATAGCTGGTAATACGAGTGTTTTGGCTTGTCAAGGAATTCGAGTCCCATTATTCCGTTTTCAAAACTTTTTTGTGAAGTATTTCTGAACTTGATCTATTTTATGGTATCCTGGTACTGTTTAGGGTTCCGTACACAAAGGGTGAAAACGGAAATCCTATTACTAAGACTCTGCTGTCCGTCTGTCTGTCAGTCACCAGGCTGTATCTCATGAACCGTGACAGATAAACAGTTAAAATTTTCACAGATGATGTATTTCTGTTGCCGCTATAACAACAAATTCAACAAATCACTTCACGGGGTCGTAGGTCAACGGAAAAAACGCCAAAAATAAATTCCCCACTCTATCCTTTAGCACTTCAACCACAACCGGAAGGGTTATGGTGAAAAAGATATACCCAAAACAAAATGGGAAAAATGCTTAAATTTTTTATGCAATAAAATTCCGATAAAAGTATTTTGAAAATCCGATATCTTCCAAAGCTGTTTTTTTTTAGTTTGATGAGAACTAGCTCTCAAGTGCAGCTTTTAGAACACGCTGGTAGTTGCTTGGATTATCAAGTTTAAGTTCAACCAGCGTTTTAGACGTAACAATGGTGTTATACCCTTACCCTTTCTCTTCGAGCTTGAATTTCGCCTCAAAGTCCTGGTCGAACGTACTCCTCTTATTGTCTAATGCTTTGGTATATTCCTCCCCCTTTAATGGTGGGGTGGGGAGGTCTTCAATCGAATATACCACGTCCAAAACAAATGGTGTTTCCACTAACATTTGGATAGGCACGAAATTTACATCTTTTTCCTAAAAAACACATTCGGAAATCAACCTTAACTGAAACGAAATAAGGCATAAGTTACCTCACAAAACTTTTAGACTGTTTAAAAATCTTACTTCATACTATACTACTAATATTTAAAAAACTGTATAACGGATTTTGATGAAACTTGGCACACAGGTAGATCATATCCTGGAATAAAACATTGGCTACTTTTTATCCCGGGAAAAGATAAGATCCCTTGGGAACGCGGGTGAAACCGCGGGGCGGAAAACTAGTAGTATTTATTTAAATGACAAAGTTCGTATGTTTAGATATTTGGATGTTTGGTCCTCAATCACGCAAAAACGGCAGAACGGATTTTGATGAAACTTGGCACACAGGTAGATCATATCCTGGAATAAAATACAGGATTCTTTTTATCCCAAAAAAGCATAAGATCCCACGGGAACTCAGGTGAAAACTAGACCATAAATGTATGTTTTAAAGTACGGTTTACCTTATCATTGAGTTCTTCATCCCTCCCCAAGACTGGAAGACGACCAAACACTGAATGTCGCTCCACTTTAAGTAAGGAATTTAATTTCTCTTTCAAAAGATGAAGCCCTGGTGCGTAGGCTTCCGAGAATGATGAGTGAAGAATTTTACCTGTAAATCCCACTAATATTATAAATGTGAAAGTTTGGGTGGTTGTTTGTTACTCTTTCACTTAAAAATGGCAAACTTGACCACAATATCACCATGGTAAGTGATGAGGTGGCCAAAGTGGTAAGCACACAAAGCCTAGATGGAAACTGTCGGAACACACCGATAGGTGCTTGGCGACAGATTTTCAACTTGTGTATGGTAGCCAGCCAGTCGAGTACTACAAAGTACCCTACCACCGTGCTATGGTTCCTTCACTGAAAGCTCAAGCTCGTTGTAAGATTCGAACCCATGACCTTCACCGTGGTATCCGCTGAGCTATCATCGCTTTTAAATAGTTATAATATTAGTATAAACTATTAATAATTATTTATTAGTTTAACTACAGGGCAGGAGTAGAGTAAGTATTAAAACTGACCTTTATGTGGCACCAAATTGATTCTAAAGTTCTGTAGCTGCGGCGTGTGACCAAGTAGGGCTCCGCCCTCCACTCCCAGGCGGGACAGCGGCGCTGCCGGCCCGAGAGACTCGTCCAGGGCTCCGTACCAGACCAGCATGAGCGGTGAGTTGCTACTACCCTGCAGGGTACGGAATATCTTTATATGTTATGGTCTCCTGGTACATTCTATAGAAGCTAATATAAATTCTATAGAAGCTAATTAAATCATAGGTTCTAAACTAATATAATAAAGAGGAAAGATTAGATTTTTTGTTCGTTTGTTTGTTATGATTTAACTCTAAAACTACTCAACCGATTTTAAAATTTCTGTAAGCTGCATTTATCTAGATTTTTTGTTCGTTTATTTGTTATGATTTAACTCAAAAACTACTCAACCGATTTTAAAATTTCTGTAAGCTGCATTTATCCCTAAGTAACATAGGCTATATTTTTATCCTGGGAAAAGATAAAATCCCACGGGAACGCGGGTGAAACCGCGGGGGACAGCTAGTAAACCAATAAATATAGTCAGATGGTCCAAAAATATTTAAAAAATGTAACCTTGCTGAGTTTCTTGCGCGTTCTTCTCAGTTGAAGGCTGAACGGTCTTCCGAACCGGTGGTAACTTCTGTAATTCGACCTTCATAGGTGCCCTTCTAGGGCCTAAACTGAATAAATGGCTTTGACTTTGAGTAAAATACCCACGCATATGGCGTAGCAGTCACCTCTACATATACCACCTCATCAAAGAACTTAATTAAAAAAACAAACAGCGCCATCTACATACCTCACTGGTAACATTGATTCTAGCAGTCCAGTGCCCTCCGTGTTCCCCCCCCGGCGTCTTCACGAATGAAGTGATGATCTCGAAGGGGGGATCAGATATCACCTGTTCACCAAATGATACCCCATCGTGCCGGATCCAGCCGTAAGATGGTAAGTTGTCGTTTTGTTCACAAGTGTGTCTGTGATATGTAAAATACTTCTTACTCTTTCTTCTTCTTCTGGATAAGCTTGTGTTTGACCACAATCTCACCATGGTAAGTGTGGCAGAAGGTGGTAAGCACAAAGCATAGATAGGAACTTGCTCTCAAGATATAAGATAGGTGCTTGGCGACAGATTTTCTACTTGAGGGTGGTAGTCACTACCACTGACCTCTCATTGCCTTCTGTATGTCTGCATATCATAGCTAAGGAAGACGTTGTTCAAATTTGACTCAAAAATCTAAGTTTCCAGTGTTACATCGGCTTACCCCTATGTTACCCCCTTCCCCTTAAGGTTGAATTTCGATAAAACCTTTTCTATATCACCTGTATGTTATTAGAAGCCCCCACCCTTTCCAAAAAGTTTACCCCATTCTCGCCTTAAGGATTGAATTTAAAATGTAAAAAATCTTAGGCTGAAAGAGTGTCAATATCCACTTTTAAAAAAGATTTTGGCATAAAAAAATTTATTCCCAAACTGTTTAGCCAAAATTACTCCCTAAGGGGAAAAGTGGGGTTCCATTGATTGATCTTTCAAAATCCCTGAATCACATAGCTTGTAATTTTCAACCAAGTGGCTAAGTCGCTTACCATCAGGCGAAACGCCTGTTGCTGTTATCCTCAAGTACCAGGACCACATAATTCATACAGAAGTACACATACCTTATCCCTTTATGTGCTCCAGACAGTTCGTACCACATTAGACCAAAGACAGGTGACCGTGGTTCCCGGCTCTTCATACCAAAGTACACGCCGGGACGGTACGTCCCCCAGTACCGGTTAGGGACGGCTAAGCCAGTCGCTAAAACCACCTATTTAAAATAATTGATTTAATTTTGTAATCCTACTAATATTATAAATAAATAAATAATAATAATAAAAGAAATCATTTTAACAAAATGTACGCCGATACTTCCCAGTAAGTAATCAAAGATACTTGTGTTGGGAATGACTCGCAACTTCACAATTGGATTACAAAGATTTCTCGTATTTATATATATTTTGCAGATTTTAAATAGAAAATAATATTATTAATAGAACAAAGTAATATTATTAAAGGTTAATTAGAGTGTGTGCGTGTCTTCATGTGTGTTTGTGTGTGTGTATATATGTAGATTTGGTGTATGTGTATATGTATGTGTATATGTATGTGTATGTATATGTGTGTGGGTGTGGGTGTATGGGTGTATGTGTGATGCCTATTTAGGACTATGTATTTGTGCGATTACTCCTTTCCATTCAGTTAAGTAGAAAGTGACATAAATGTGAAAGTATGTTTGGTACTCTTTCATGCAAAAACGGCAGAACAGATTTTGATGAAACTTGGCACACATGTAGTTCATATCCTGGAATAAAACATGGGATGCTTTTTATCCTGGGAAAAAATAAGATCCCTCGGGAATGCGGGTGAAACTGCAGGGCGGAAAACTCAGCCGTTCTTGCATGAAAGAGTAACAAACATCCATACATACAAACTTTCACATTTATAATATTAGTAGGATAGATACTTGAATAAATGAAGAAAGTGTTTTTTCCACATAAATATGTTTATTCAAAGCAACAAAAACGAATCAAACTTATACCTATACCAAAATCTATGTTTAGTTAATCTGTTGACTCGCGACATTAACCTGTCAAACAACTCGTTAACTCGCACACAGATTTCAAAATTCGCGCCCAATCTTCAAGAAAATTTCATCGTCCCGTTTGTCCCATTTGAGAACCAAATGGTGCGGACTCTGAAACCCCGATTGTCCCAAGAAAGAATTGACAGGTTAAGATATTAGAAATACATTCTCATACTTGAAAATCAGCTGAGGTCTGGATAATCACTGTATTAGAAAGAACATGATATTGGCAGCGGAAATAGATAGTTTAAATGCTTAAAACCACTAGAACAGGTAGTCATTAAATATAAATAATATATAATAAAAAAAACTTTTTTAGTAGGTTTGACTAGAGTACCTACTAAGAATACAGCAATAAATGAAGGTAGATTCTGCAGGTAGCTTGATACTTTATAATTAAGCAGAAAAACTAGCCGAAATTAAATATTTATAGACTTACCTTAGTGACATCAAAAGGAGTGTTAACCCTGGTCTCCAGGTACCCTAGAGTACCTACATACACCGCGACAACGAGGCACACGAACCCTACACTAGTTTTCCATATAGATAACACTTTGAACTTCGTAGGCACCGCAAAAGAATCACTACTTGCTGAGCTACTGCTTGTTTCATTATTGTTACCATGTTTATGTTGTACGGTGACCACTTTCCTTTGTCTAACCATATTAATTTAGATTCTGATACATTAAGCTTTAGGGATTATGTACGTAATTGACACGTTTTATTGTTAAATTTGGATTATATTTCCATTATTCACTTATTGTCCGGCGTTCCGTAGTTTTCATACACGCAAACGTCAATACATACGTGTTTAGTTTGACGTTAATAGAGATGAGAAAGAATGACTAAAAAATAAGTCGATATGTAATTTAAAAATCGACTAACTTAATATTTTTATTGGGATTGTAGCGGCTATAGTAACACCGCTGCATGTGAGTTGAATCAGCGGAAAAATAATAAAAGCGCGTCAGCACAACAAATATGACAAGAAATCCTACAGTTTTCTCGGCACTTTGTAATAATACGAGTTCTCCTCAATAAACGTTGGACTGCATGCAGGGTATTGATACCTAGCCCGGTTGAAGATCTTTCAATTTCGGATTACCTATGACATATCCAACAGTATATTTACAAATTGTAAATAGTATCCTATACCAAAAATAAACCTCAAATCTCAAAAGATTTAACAGCATTGGTAGTATAAAATGTCATCGATAGATAACTTGTAACATAAGAGATAGATTTGAAGATTATTTTATCCTTGTAATTGACAGTTTTCAAAAGTTACATACAATTTTAAATAACTATGTGATAACTACCACTAGATTGCGGTCGAGACTTTTTGATTGGGGAATAGGGATTATAGGAGTGTCAAAATATTTTTGTGTATCAAGTCAAAAAAGTTTTTCTTCGTTGATGGAATATTTCAGGGGATATATTTTTTATTCACACTGTTTTATAGTGAAAACTATTTAAAAAAATAATACTAAACACTTTTGAATGTCTTTAGTAGATTACATAAATAACTTTTTTTTGTATACATCTCTAATATCAATAGGTATGGCAATGTGTGTATCGGCGAGACGCGAGTGGACACGAGTTGACATTGCAATCATTGCATTGCTTTGACAGTTTCATTTTCGTTCTGAAATCATGGGTGAATCTTGAAAAAACATGGTATACTTTTGCATGGTATATAAAAAAACAAATAGGGGGCAAGTAGTACTATATTTGAGTTCCATCTTTTATTTTTTCCTTGAACTATATTTTTTATATAAGGTATATCACTAGGTACCTCAAAAAACATTACGTAGGTACTAGGTAGGTACTTAGGTGATTAAATTCGCTTTGCAATTTAAGAACGTAAAAGAATTCTCTTTTTTGATTTTATTAGTTAAATACCAGTTTTTAATTATATTTTCTACTATTTGAAATACAAATAGGTAGTGGAGAACATAAGTTTCGTTGACGTACTTATGTGTAGGTACCTACTAGGTACATTTCTTTCTTTCGTTGTAACTACGGTAAATTAATATTTAAATTATTTTAGATATCTTTATTATGAATTATTTAATTTACATCTTCTTGTTTTAGGAGACTACGCAGTCGGTCGTTAGTTTTGAGATACAGAACATTTATATCAAAGAGTATGTAATATATTTTGAAGTGCGAAGATTCGTGCAGCGCCTATAACGAACAGTTGTGGAAGCACAATTTTTTTATACTTTTCGTAAGATAGTCACTAGCGAATATCGATTAAGTTACCAGAGCAAACTCATGGTACAATGGACCGTGAATAGAACTAAGTCTCTACTTGTTTGACTTGGTCTGTTTAAATTCCGTTTTGTTCAAAATCCTTCTTGTAATCACGCTTCAACAAATCGGGCAAGGCAGTCGGTATTTGTTTGTAAAAATATACATAAATAGAAAATGCCACCACGCCGCGCGCCACCTGTCCGTTCGACGCGTCGATAAAGTGAATTCGAGTAGCATTTGTTCGCTCGCGTCGGCAAAACAGGCTTTACCTCCCCCCCGCGACGGGCGCGCTCGCTCCAGCCCCCTCAGTCCGACGCGACCCGAACAAAATCCAGTATGATCGAGCGACACGAGCCGTGTGTACCCGCTTCCGACGGCGACATACAATGCGCCACGCTTCGCGGCTGTCATGAGGCGAACATTAACATTTTCCTCAACTAATCAGTGAAATAATGTAAAACAATAAGTGAATTAACAAGATTAAACGCCGCATAGTGCGCGCGCTGCGTGCTCGTCTTGTTTTCATACGGCCGGCCGGCAGACGCCGCACGCGACAACGGTGAACGCTTCCAAAAAAAAAGACTAAATTTTCGATGTCAGTGAGCGTGAGGACTGTAGTGCCAGTGTAGTGTAGTTATAAATTTAGTTAAATGGATAAAAGGCGTGCAATGTTCGTATGAGGAAGAAAACCAACCGAAACATCGTAAGTGGCGAGCGTGGTGCTCAGTGTATGAAATATCTGTTGTGTATGGTATGAGGAGAAATGCGGGGTAGCTCTCAGTCGCCCCCGTGCCCGTGCCCGGAGGTTTTATCATTCGAGTGGGGCGGCCGCTGATCGAACGACGACGGAGGTACGGAGGTGTATCCCTCGTATTCTCACTGTTATGTATTTTTTCACTCATCCCGAGCAGGTCTTGGTCCTTGGCAACCCCTTTTTTGTGCAGCGTTTACATTTTTTTTGGAGGGAATGTTTATGAATCGATACCTTGTAGGTTATGTGCGCTTGGTTTGTGCGTACGACTTGTTTATGAAAACACTGGGTTAGACTTGTTTTTTTTTTTCTGGTTTAGCCTATTCTTTTGGTATTCGTTTTTCAAAAACTGATCAGCCATAGATTGCAAATGTTTTTTAATTGCTGCACAGCCAGATTCAAATAAACACAGTACGGCTAAAACGACTCCGTTTATCAAAAAAAGTGGCACAGAGTCTGTAGTCTGACGGTTTAGCTAACCTAAAAACTTGTTTGTATAAAATACCTACAGTTGCGATTTAATTTTAGGTAACTTAATGACGAAACAATTAATCGGCCACTGGCGAATCGTTTCAATGGAGTTTGTAACGTTATATCGAAATAAAAGCTTGATTGACTTAGAATGTCTAACTGCTATACACGGATTTTGCACAACCGCATGAACTGCAGCTCCCAAATAGATAGGTACTATGACAAGGCTGTTCACTTGTGACTTTGTGACACCGGTGTTGCCCACACTTCTTCGAGATTCGAACCAGAGACACGAGATCTGGCATTTCCTAGAAGCCTACTTTGAATTTGAGGCTGAATAAGGAAAAGCCTGATGTTTTGTCGTCTACTAACATCAATACTAGGGGTTCTGTGGTAAATACTTCCAGAGGCTTAAAGGTCTAGATACCAAGCCAAAAAATATTATTGGATCCACTACGAATTTATGTTCTAAGTTCAGGACGCTATAAAAGACTTTAATGTCTAGTTTTAGAACACAAATCACTTCATCTCTTTACATTTCGAAATGTCAAACATTAAAAAAAAATGGCAACTACATATATAAAGCTACCTGTACACAGAAACAGAGTGGAGCGGAGATCAATCAAAGCACTATATTCACCGCTGGATAGGCAACATTACGTGTAAAAGGAAAACATATTTCCAGACATTGATATTAAAAGTAAAAATGATCAGATGGCTGGCTAATTAGCCAACTTTGACCTGCATCGCGTCGATGTCAACGGATGCACTTGTACCGAGTGTAATTAAATGTACAAGTGACTCAAAACAATAAAAAATGCCGTTCTGTAATGATACCGTAATGTAGTGTGATATTCTAATATTAAATTACTATCTGTCCCCGTTTCACCATTCCCGAGCGATCTTATATTTTCCCGGGGTAAAAAGTATCCTATGTGTTATTCCAGGATATAACCCACCTGTGTGCCAAGTTTCATCAAAATCCGTTCAGCCGTTTTTGCGTGAAAGAGTAACAAACATCCATCCATCTAATCATTCATTTATAATATTAGTGGGACTTATATGTGCGTTAGTGTGCAATATTTGAAGAGCGAATGATAGGATCATGCCTATATTCAAGATCGTGAGGAAACCACAGCACGGTGGTAGGGTACTATGTGGTACTCGACTGGCTGGCTACTACCCTCAAGTTGAAAATCTGTCGCCAAGCACCTGTTGGTGTGTTCCGGCAGTTGCACTTGAGAGCCAGTTGCCCTTGCCCTTAAGGCATTGTAATAAGGGGTACACACGTTGGCAATCCCCCTGGTATTGCTAATGTCTAGGCGACGGTAGTCACTTACCATCAGGTGACCCGCCTGCCTCGTTGTCACTAGTGACATAAAAAAGTGTATAAAACATCTAAACCTTCCTAATGAATCACTCCATCCATAGAAAACCGTATGAAAATTCAGTAGTTTCTGAGTTTATCGCGTTCTGACAGACATACAGACGTGGCGGGGTAATTTGTATTATAGTATGTAGTGATAAGGATACCAAGAAACGATGACAAGTGTAAAACATACAGAGGTGCTGAGCAATTATTTTGATAAAAAAAGCGCTGGCTGTTAGTTTTGAGTCTCAAGACAAACAAAACACGTAAAAAAAATTACGAACTGCCGTCAATAAGGATGTTGTCTATCACAATCATCATGATGTCAGTCAGAAGACGTCCACCGCTGGACTAAGGCCTCCCAAGGATCTCCACGATGGTCGAAATATGTAAAAAAAAAGTAACACTAAAGTGTATAAATAAAACATCGGGCCGGTTGGTGTGGTTGGTGAACACACTACCGATCACGCCGCAGGTCGTGGGTTCGATTCCCATCCAGGACAGACACTTGTGTACATGAACATGTCTGTTTGTCCTGAGTCCAAGTGTAATTATCTATTTAAGTATGTATTTATATAAAAACTTGAGAGGTGTCAAGGGACACCCGGATGGAACGAAGTTATATAAGTATATATATAAAAATATCTGGCTTGCTTTCTATAAGAGAGAGAGAGAGGCAGACAGAGAAACATGCGCACGCCGCACAGCTTACAATAGCTTACCATAGCAAAAAAAAGTGTCGTGACAATTTTTCGTAAGATTTTTTTCCGTCTAGCTCCCTTTCACAACGCGCGATAAGGAACTTCGTTCCAAAAAAAAGTAGTATATCAGTGTATCTGGTTTCCATATTACAAAGCTCTGCTTAGTTTGGGATCAGATAGCCAAGTGAACAATGTCCGAGGATATTTATTTATTTATCTAAAAATACTCGTAAATAGCGAATAAGTATGTAAAAATCATTATTTTTAAAATGTTTACTTACCAAAAGCAGATAGCGCAAGACCGGCCATCTTGGAGATCCTTGGGGGAGGCCTTTGTCCAGCAGTGCACGTCTTCCTCCTGACATGATGATGTACCAATTTAACGTCAAAGATCTTTTGATGGTGTATTAAATATTTATGACGTCACAACCTCACAAGTCAATTTTTCATACAAAACGTTTTCAAATAAAAATAAACTCTTTTGATTGACTGACAATGCTTCTGGAGACAACAGCATGGGGTTCTTCAAAAGAGGAGTGAGAAGGTTAATGCAAGGTCGGCAATGCGCTCGTGACGCCTCTGGTGTTGCAAGCGTCCATAGGCTACGGTAACCGCTTACCATCAGGTGGGCCGTAAGCTTGTTTGCCAAACACTGCAATACTCGCAATGCAAAGATAATAATAATAAATATACTCAGACATTTGTTCACACACGGCTATCTGATCCCAAACTAAGCAGAGCTTGTAATATGGAAACCAGATACACTGATATACTACATATACTACTTTTTTTTGTAAATACATACTTAAATAGATAATTACACCCAGACTCAGGATAAACAGACATGTTCATGCACACAAATGTGTGTCCTGGATGGGAATCGAACCCACGACCTGCGGCGTGATAGGTGGTGTGTTAACCAACCACGCCAACCGGCCCGTCGATATGTAGCACTATTAATTGCAGCAATTATCGCTGCAATTAATGGCTAAGAATTTACGGCTAGATGCAGTTTTTGCTCGTAATAAATTAAAATAAAACATCTCTTTGTTTATTTTATTCCGGATAAGCTTGTGTGACCACAATCTCACCATGGTAAGTGATGATGTGGCCGAAGGTGGTAAGCACACAAAGCCTAGATGGGAACTGGCTCTCAAGTGCAGCTGTCGGAACACCGATAGGTGCTTGGCGACAGATTTTCAACTGAGGGTGGTAGCCAGCCAGTCAGGTACTACAAAGTACCCTACCACCGTGCTATGGTTTCCTCACGATGTTTTCCTTCACCGAAAGTTCAAGCTCATTGTAGGATTCGAACCCCCGACCATCGCTTGATTTAATCAAATGCGTCTTTAAATTTAAAAGCGCTAAACTAGTTTTTTTTTCACGAATCAATCGATTCAATTAGAATAGCGAATGATTTATATCGAATGAATCTTGTAAAGGTATTCGATCTATTTGAGTGTTCAGGAAATTGAATCTAGTCTATTATAATGAAGCGATAGCGTACAATACAAGCTATCAAGTATTGATCAACGATTTAGTTTTATTTACCAAATTAAAATGTTTTTTTTTTTTTTAATAAAATATCGACGCTAGGAATTTTGCCTATATTCTAGCTTTCGGTGAAGGAAAACATCGAGAGGAAACCACAGCACGGTGGTAGGTTACTTTGTAGTACTCGACTGGCTGGCTACCACCCTCAAGTTTAAAGTCAGTCGCAAAGCACCTATCGGTGTGGTAACCCATGCTGTAGTCTCTAGGGAAAACCTCTACAGGGAGCTCATTCCACAACCTGACCGTGCGCGGGAGAAAATGATTTCAAACCACACTGTACGCGACCAATTTGGTTCTAAGGTGTGAGAATAACTCCCTGTCGACGGCGGGCGGTGCAATTGTGAAAAGTTTCCGTGGGCATCATATCAAACAATTCCTCGGAACACTGCCCTTTGTATAAGCGGTAGAATACACATGAGGAGGCAAAATCTCTCCTTCACTTCCGTAACTTTTCATGAAATCACTCCTACAGATTGCGGGAAATCGAGAGGAAAGATGACACTTGACGTCGATTCTAAGCTCCAAATCCACTCTTTTCATGCAACTTGTCCTGGTCAGATTTTAAAGATGGCTACCCTTCATACCCTCAAGGTGACCCAAAGAGCAATGGATAGGGCTATGCTCGGAGTTTCCCTGCGAGATCGAATCAGGAATGATGAAATCCGCTGGAGAACCAAACCGACATAGCCCGAAGAATTGCCAAACTGAAGTGTCAGTGGGCGGGGCACATAGCTCGTAGAACTGACGGCCGATGGGGCAGAAAGGTTCTTCAGTGGCGACCACGATCTTGTGAGGGTCGCAGGAAGCCACTGGATGCGGATAGCGGAAGACCGGACATCGTGGAGATCCTTGGGGGAGGCCTTTGTCCAGCCCTAGACATCTTTAAGCTGATATGATGATGATGATACCCTTCTTATGATGCGAATCCAAGACGATTGTTGCAACAACAACAACAAACAGTTAAGGCGATGATAGCTCAGTGGTAAGTGACGTCGGATACCGCGGCAAAGGTCGTGGGTTCGAATCCTACAGTGAGCTTGAGCTTTCGGTGAAGGAAAACATCGTGAGGAAACCATAGCACGGTGGTAGGGTACTTTGTAGTACCCGACTGGCTGGCTACCACCCTCATGTTGAAAATCTGTCGCCAAGCACCTATCGGTGTGTTCCGACAGCTGCACTTGAGAGCCAGTTCCCATCTAGGCTGTGTGCTTACCACCTTCGGCCACATCATCACTTACTATAGTGAGATTGTAGTCAAACACAAGCCTATCGAGAATAGAAAAAAACATAAAATAAAAACCATCTAGAATGTGCATCGTGTATTAACGTTGTAGACATGTAATGCTATGGATGGGACGTGGCATCCCGGCGGGGTTCCGTTCCGGGAATCTCGTGTACTGTTCCCGGAAACCATTGGTCTCGTTTACCGATCACCGAATTGCTAAAATGCAATCTGGCGTGGTTGGGACAGGCTTACTAAGCTAGCTTTGATGACGTCACTATTTCTGTTTACATATTAAATGTCACAATGAATTTTTGTATATATTGAAGACTAGCTGTCCCCTGCGGTTTCACATAGTAAAAACGCAGCCTATGTTAAACTGGGATAATTTAGCATTCAAATGGTGAAAGATTTTTTTAATCGGCCCAGTAGTTTTTGAGTTTATTCGTTACATACATACAAATGTTTCCTCTTTATAATATTAGAATATGATATGTCATATTAGTACATCAAGCTAAGAAACGATTTCACTCAAAAGTGCAACTATCGAAACTTCCGCAGATTCCTGCCGACTTTTTTATTTCAGATATCTTGCAAACGGGTCAATGGGAAGTCATAACCAGAGCGATAGGCTGTATTTCCGATCGTTTGTCTGAACACACCGATAGGTACGTGGCGACTGTTCAACTTGAGGGTGGTAGCCACGTATTACAAAGTACTACACTATGCAATATTGAAACTCATTACTGAGCCATCATAATATTTACTACAATTAATAGGTTAATCCATCTCATCCTACTAATATTATAAATGTGAAAGTTTTGAAAGTAGATATTTATTTATTTACAACAAATGTACAAAATATACAAACAAATGTACAACTATAATATATAAAAAAACTTCTTCGAGGCTGCCGCTGCTGCCGACCGGCACGGTTCTTATCAGGCTGGCAGCGTTTCCTCTTTGGATGGCCAGGCTGATGCGTTGGCGGAAAAAGCTCCCGCTTATGTTTGGATGTATGTAAAGTAACAGCGCTACATGTGAGTGGAGTCAGCGGAAAGTAGAAGCGCGTCATCACAACGACATGGACGTAATGATATATGAAGATGACACAGGAATACAACATCGCCCTAACAAAGTTTTTTCGGCACTGTCCTATATATACGAGTTGTCTTCAAGAAACGTTGGACTGCAGTCCCCGGGCGCGATCTTACCTTTTCGCGGTACCTAAGACATAAACAACATTGCTCAATAAAGCAAAAATGGCTTAAGAATGGGCATAAAGCTAGCAAAAAACGGCATTTCACCCGCGCGTCTTGCGACTGATGGATGAAACAAACGTATGCCTAATGTTCGCGAGACATGAGACGGACGATAGCGCTTTTCGCGGAACAAAGAAGGAATCCTTATAATCTAACTGAATAAATCGAAAAGTATAGAACATTTTAAAAAAGTTTTTGTCAGCCTTAGGTATAGGTCATAGTTAGTAATATTACTCGTATTTATTAAAAAAATGGCTTAATTATATGCACCATGATCGAAGCAAAACGAAAAAAAAAGAATATTAGAGGCAACTTTGTGATATTTTTCTATCGAGGAATTTTCATTCCACTATGTTTTTGATTTGGGTCAATGCATCCATATTATAATAAATACCCATGTTAATAGTTATTTGTTATACAAGAGTGGAAAGTTGTTTATTAACCACGTGCTCAATTTTGATGACCGAGCAAGCGAAGGTTTCATAAATTAGAATCCTGAGCGTAAGCGAGGGAATTAAAAGAGCACGAGGTGAAAAATCTTTGCACTCGAGTGCAGTAGTGCAACACGTAATTTTTCATCCCACCTCACCCAACGAGGAAATGACTAAATGCAAAAAAAAAGTCTGAGTTTTTGACAAATTAAAAAATGATTCTTTAATTAAATTTTTTAATTTGTCAAAATTATGATTTTTTATGTATTTTTGTATTAGTTTAAGAATAAAATTGTTAAACATTTGAAAAAATAGCCAATATAGTCAGATGGTCCAAAAATATTTAAAAAATGTAACCTTGCTGAGTTTCTTGCCAGTTCTTCTCAGGTGAAACTGGGCGGAAAACTAGTATAATATATATAAAAAGCCGGGTTAGTTACACTTATTTACACTATTTGTAACTGTAAACCTCAAGCGGCGCAAATATGGAAACCTCGACAAGGCCTTCATTTTTGAGCCGTTTGGGGTAGAAACGCTGGGCCCGTGGGGGCCAGGAGCCCATCGTTTGTTTCGGGATATTTCAAAGCGCCTGGTTGACGCTACCCGTGACCAGAGGGCTGGCGAATACCTTGGCCAGCGAATGAGCATTTTGATAAAACTTGGCACACAGATAGATCATATTCTGGAGTAAAATATAGGATACTTTTATCCCGGGAAAAGATAAGATCCCTCGGGAACGCGGGTGAAACCACGGACAGTGAACCATCAAATTTTTCACCCATAGCCATCGTCCCAAACTACATACCTTTAAAAGATAATGACACCGGGACAAAAAAAAACAAATGGCTGACGTGGATGGGAATCGAACCCACGACCAATGTCTTGATACTATAAGCTACGTTTACCTGCGGCTCCACCACCACGGATATATTTGTCAAGACCATTCCCATCTAGGCTTTGTGTGCTTACCACCTTCGGCCACATCATCACTTACCATGGTGAGATTGTGGTCAAACACAAGCTTATCCAGTATTTAAAAAAAAAAAAAGACTACACTAAAATGTCAGTACGCACGTCCCATAAATAATTATCCAGGTAATTAATTGAATATTACATCAAACTCGACTGTGTTCTCGAGATATAAACACACTAATGGACATACAGAGGAATGTTGCGTTTCATTATAGGTTGTTTCTTCTAGTCGCAACATATAAACAGAATGATAATCAAAGGGAAACTATGAAACTACCGAATCCTACTAATATTATAAAGGCGAAAGTACGTTTGGATGTGTGTGAAGATGTGTAGATGTTTCACGGAAAAACTACTGTATGGATTATGATGAAACTTGTAACACAAGTAGATCATATGCTGGAATAACACATAGGATACTTTTTATCCCGGGAAAGGATATTATACCTCGGGAACGCGGGTGAAACAGAATGTTTTATATTTAACTACCTGTCCCCCGCGGTTTCACCCGCGTTCCCGTGGGATCTTATCTTTTCCCGGGACAAAATATAGCCTATGTTCATCAGGGATAATGTAGCTTTCTAATGGTGAGAGAATTTTTCAAATCGGTCCAGTAGTTTCAGAGCTAAACAATGCAAACAAACAATCAAATCTTTCCTCTTTATAATATTAGTATAGATGAACGAGCAAAACCATTAGTGGGAGCTAGTTAACTGTCTACAAGAGAAGGTGTGATGATAAGGCGATGATAGCTCAGTGGTGGTGACGTCGGTTACCGCGGCGAAGGTCGTGGGCTCGAATCCTACAGTGAGCTTGAGCGTTCGGTACTTTGTAGTACTCGACTGGCTGGCTACCACACACAAGTCGAAAATCTGTCGCCAAGCATCTGTTGTTGTGTTCCGGCAGTTGCACTTGAGAGCCAGTTGCCTTTAAGGCATTGTAACAAGGTGTCCGCTCCAGATGCAACTCTTATGCTGACCACGATCCTCAGACATGATTGACCGACCCTAGAGAGAGAGAAACAAGGTGTACACATTGTCAATTCCCCTGGTATTGTTAATGACTATAGGCGACGGTAATCGCTTACCATCAGGTGAACCGCCTGCCTGGTTGTCTCACTTGTAGTGTGAAAAAGAAACTATTTATATATGTATTAAAGCGAAATACCGCTCACAAATTAATCACGAAACCTCAAAAAGTATAAAAGCTACAAACATAAAATTTGGCAGGTAGACACATAAGACAAGGCAAGTATCGACCAAGATGTTTGATACTCATCCCCTAAAGGGTTCCCAACGCAGGTGAAACCGCGAGGAGAGCTAGCTATAATATAAAATGGCCATTACAACAAAGGATCCAATAAAGATCTTAAAACACTACATACACATACACCTGCCCAAAGCAACTGTCCCAGTCTGAGTCATTTATACCTGCATAAAGACGGAGCTTGCTTCAAAAAAAAAACGGTCGCCATGGCCGTCCTCTGAAGGTTCCGTATACTCTTTATTTTGTACCGTAGAAAATCGTATCGCTTACGATTGATTACTAGTAGGATAGGATTGTCGCGAAAATCTTTTTTGCCACTCAAATGTAGGAGATCCCTTTCAAATGTTTATTACAGCTTTTTATTGAGTAACGGTGTATTCCGATAGCTGTACTTGAGAGCTAATTCTTGCATTGGAGTGTATTTAAAACATTATTTCGTTTGAACGCGCTAATCTCAGGAAGTACTGGTTCGAATTGAATAATTATTTTAGTGTTGGATAGCCCATTTATTGAGGAAGGCTACAAGGCTTTATAACATCACGCTGTGATGCGAATATCTCACAGGATCGCGGGTGAAACCGCGGGGGACATCTAGTAACAAAATGAAGTTCATTTCGGTAAACTTTGTGTTTTAAAATCTAAACAACTCTAGACGTAACATTTAAACATCAAGTCAATAAATGTAATTTTAAACACTAATCAAAATATTTCATTCATTTCATAACACATAATATTGCCATTCAATCCATATCTTTTCCTTATTTGCTGTCTCTGAATTCGAAGAATGGGCTGGACACTCATTGACATAATAAGAATCGAATTGATGTAGTATTGACCCCTAAAATAATCCTGTGAACTTAAAACAAAGATAAACGCATAGGTGGGTTAAAAACCTGTATGTATGTAGCCATTTTGTCCTTCATAACAAAAACGAAGGTTTGGTCTTCTAAATACTATGCCAGGACATATCCTCCTTTCAGGGTAATTCTTCCATCCAACCATCGAACACAGTTAGGCCTCAAAGATGTAAAAGAACACAAATAGCTTAAGTAAAAGAAGTGTGTGTTATTCGATACAGAAAAATAATCGAGTTACCCTCAAATGGGAACCGAGGATATAATATTATAACGGCATAACCTAATTCGATCAAGATGCACCTGCAGTACTAGGCGATCATGAAAGTTCACGGCTTACGAATAGATCGCGCTTGGCACGCGACACCGAGTTGCGCTCAATCCACGCTTCGGTTATGCCGCCCTGGTATTTTAATTGGGTGGCACGTACATTTTGAAAATGTTTTCATTCAAAAAAATGGCATTAATTAATTTACGGTAAATATCTGATCATGGATAAGACCGAAATTACTTTCACGTCTAAAGAATCCTTCATAAGATAAAATAAAGTCCCACGCCGCGTCTGTCTGTCTCCACCTATCTTTCCGGTTTCCACCAGATGGAGGGATTCATGAAGGTTTGGTGTATAATTCTTTAAGGTTTTGTGTATGTTGGCTGAAATATGACGAAGTTGAAGATCTCGGAACAAATCAAGCCGACTGGGAGCTTTACTGCGTAACCAAATCAATAAGAGTTATTTTCCTAATACGAGTACGACACTACGACAGAAAAAAAAATGTAGGCGTACATGTCCTGCTACCCTTGCAAAAATCAAGGTACCAATTGATCAATAGGTACTCAACTGAAACTGGTTTCAGGCGTAATACAGATTTAAAAAAATAACGTTTAGAATTTATCATTAACTGCGACAGTCGTCTAACAAGTAAATGCAGGTTTGTTAGGTAAGCTGTCTCATTTTATGGGCTGCTCTATGGCAACACTTTTTTCGTGAATTCGCGCCATCAATCCTAAGTGCACAAGTGAAGTGAAATGAAAGCGTGTATTGTGACTTTTCTGGTTGTCCGTGAAAAGTTTTAGTGGAACAACCGCCAATTTCACTAAAACCTGACCGGACGAGAACTAGCCTTTACAGTAAATGTGTTAGATATAACGTGACTATAACATAAGAGAAGAATATTAAAACTGTAAATGTAGGCGACTGAAAGACTTTGTAACTTAGGTCATGAAAAACAATATAAAAAAAAGAATTCGCGCCAATGCCCCGTGCTCAGATAATGCGACCAAGATTAATCTTGCACAATCTCTGCTATGCGCCTAGTACCTACGTAACTAAATGCGTTACGTCATATGCACGTACAATCAAGTGAATACGTTGCTTTTAGAAAGTATGGTCGATAGGTTTACTGGCATGTTGCGTGTATACCACGCAATTTTGTCGGGTTTTATAGGGCTGTAGAATGATCTGATTTGAGTTTAAGGGAATTCCGTTTCGGCGGAGCCAATTCCCGATTAAGTTTTCGAAGGATAGATATATTGATGTATGGTCTCCTGGTACAGTAAGCTCTGTTGATTACTAGGGCCCCTATCATCATAATAACCACCTAGATGTCGTTATATCATACTAGATTCTGCCCCGTGGTTTCACCTGCGTTTTCTAAATTAAGAGTAGTCTACAGCACTCGGCGATAGTGTAGATTACTATTAGTGAAATAATTATCAAAATCGGATCAGTACAAACTACCTCTTTCATATAATATTAGTGTAGATAGATTTTCAGTAAGGTAGATACAGTCACCGTAATACAACCGTAAGCTCCTAACAAGAGGATTAACAATAATTTAAATAGCATCTCCTCCTAACCCATGCCCTCCTGGTACGGTCTGCTTGAGTTTGTTGTTTATTAAGTCAGTCATAATTAAATTCTGATTTTTGCCGCCATAACACGCAAATATTGTCAGTGAGACTAGATAAATAATTATTGAATGTAATAGGTGTAAATTGTTTTTGAAAAGAGTAATTGCTGTGTTTATTGCCGGCTCTTCTCAGCATAAGCAACCTTCCGAACCGAGCATTAGAGTCTGACTGTTCATAAGTGCCTGTGAACTACTGTGAAGGCCTATTTGGATGAATAAACAATTTAATTTCATTACAGATGTCGGTGGGCCTGCAACGGCGCGTCCCGGCGCTGGACGACACCGCGGGCGTGCCGGCGGCATGGAAGAGTGGCAATAGCGAGCCCCCGTTCCCCTCGTTCGCGCCGCCGGCGGGCTCACCGGCGGGCCCGGCCTTCGCCGCGTCCCCGGCCCCCTCTACGCCTGGCCCGGGGCCGGGGTTCGCAGGCCCGCCGTACGCAGCCCCCGGGCCGTTCGGCAGCCCGTCCGCGCGGCCAGGGTCGGGCGGCGGGTTCCCACCAGGCCCGCCGCCCCAGCAGGCACACTTCCCCGGCCCTGGGTTCGCGCCGCCAGGGTCGCCGTTTCATCCGCACGCGCCACATCCGCCGATGCCGCCGCACCCACATATGATGGCTCCGTTGCCACCACCTGTTGACAGGTCAGTTTGGTTCTTTTATTGTGAACATTTCTATAGTATCTTATCTGTAGTGATAATGCAGTTTTCAGGTGAAAAATATAATACTGCATCCAAGACAAGGATATCAAGTCTTATTTCCCTATTTTCTACCAAAATAAGTACTTACAAAACAGGGTAGTGTCCTGGGTCAATGAAAATGAATTCTAATTAGTCCGTCGGTAAGATTGTCAAAAAATATTGGACATGGTATTTTTTGTTTTATCAAATCAATAAAAATATACAAAGTTATAGCGCGTCAAAGTAGAGGAGTGGGGGCTTGTGACGTCACTTCGCGGTAAAATTTGCACCAAGTGTGACGTCACGTGAAATTTCAAAGCACTGTATCCTCGTCATTTTTGGTAATCTAACTGACGGACTAAAGTTTTTTAGGATACTACCCTATTGTAACACGAAACACGCGATTAAGTTAATACTCATCCCGTGATTGTTCCACTCCACGTAATCAAGTGAAACTACAACAATTAAATAACAATACTTAACGAACTTTGTCCCCACTGATAACGTATTTGACATCTAGACGTTATCCAGACTCTGTTATCGGTGACCTTTCGTCGCGTCACTTTACGATGCTCAAGGTAGGTATGAGTTGTCTCTGACCATCAATGTCCCAACTGGGGCGCCCTCAGCGGTCAGTTGTCTAATTTGGAACTAGGTTGAGAGCCCTAATCGCACCGAAAAGTCCGCGTAGACACCCTGTCTATGGTCCCTCAGACCTTTAAGTCCTCTCCAAAAAAAAAACATTTGTTCAGCAAGATTAGATACTTCATGTATGATGAGGTTGTATGAGCTAAGACCCTTTGCCTACCGAAGAAAAATAAAAATGTAAAAAAAATATACTTTTACTTTAGAAAGGTATAAACATAGAACCCGATCGCAGCGCCACCTATCGCGTCCAATTGTGAATCTTAAGCATCAATACACTCAAATAAAAAATCAAAATCGGTTTACCCGTTTAGGAGGATTTCAGTGACAAACACACGTTGAAATGAAATGACCCCGTTGCCAAGAGAACTTGAGGGTTTGAATTATCAATCAAAAATTTTAATTTGAAATGAATGAAATTTGGTATTTAGCCCCTAAATGTAAAATAATAGAACACGTATATAAGGATTTTTTGAATTTCAACCCTTAAAGGGGTAAAAAGGGGTGTTGTTAAAGTTTGTATGAAAAAAAAAAGTTTATTATCAGAATTACTTACTCAAAATTTAGTATTTATGCTCTTCAATAAAATTAAAGACACAAATTTAGGGATATTTTGAATTTCAACCCTCATGAAAAAAAGGGTTGTTAAAGTTTGTATGAAAAATAAATTGTTTATTATCAAAATTACTTGAAATTTAACATTTATGCTCTTCAATAAAATTAAAAAAACACGTATTTCAAGATTATTTGAATTTAACCCTTAAGGGGTAAAAAGGGGTGTTAAAGGTTGAATGAAAGAATTTTTTTTATCATCAAAATAATTTGAAATTGAGTGTTTATGCTCTTCAATAAAATTAAAGAAACATGTGTTTAAGGATTATTTGAATTTCAACCCTTAAAGGGGTAAAGAATTACTCAAAATGTAGTATTTAGTGCTCTACAATCAAGTTAAAGACACAAATTTACGATTTTTTTGAATTTCAACCCTTAAAGGGGTAAAAAGGGGTGTTAAAGTTTGTATGAAAAATAAATTGTTTATTATCGAAATGACTTGAAATTTAGTATTTATGCTCTACAATAAAATTAAAGAAACACTTATTTAAAGATTATTTGAATTTCACCATTTAAAGGGGTAAGGGGTGTTAAAATTTGCATGAAAAATAAAAAAGCTATTTTTGGATAATTTGAAATAAACTGGAAAACGAATCAGCCAAAATCGTGTAGTCCACGTAAGCGAAGCTGCGGGCGGAAAGCTAGTTACTATTATGAGGTAAAGTTTGTGAGGTTGTAGGGGGTAATCTCTGGATCTACTGAACCGATATTGAAAATTGTTTTATCAATAGAAAGCCACGTTATTTGTGAGTGTCATAGGCTATATTTTTATCCTGGGAAAAGATAAGATCCCACGGGAACGCGGGTGAAACCGCGGAGGACAGCTAGTCATTTATACTTTCTGAGATTTCTTGATAATAATACTGTGACTCCAAGAGTATACACAACTCTATCAGGTATTGGTCTTCAACCTCTGACCTTCCGCCATCATGTTTTCTTTCAGCGAAAACATCTGTGGGACCTAGCTATGTTACTAATCAAATATTTATTCAAATATAGTAGGCCGACTCTAACGCAGGGTTGTTTTTGACTCAAGCTCATTGTAGAATTCGAACCCAAGACCTTCGCCGCGGTATCCGAAGTCACTTTTTGTTTTTTTATGTCACTCACTAGTGACAACGAGGCAGGCGGGTCACCTGATGGTAAGTGACTACCGTCGCCTATAGACATTAGCAATACCAGGTGGACTGCCAACGTGTTGTACACCATTGTATGATTCGAACCCACGACCTTCGCCGCGGTATCCGAAGTCACAACCACTGAGCTATCATCGCCTCAGGCTCTGCGTTGATGAATCAGTCAGTCATTACAATTAATGTTACATGTATAGATTGGTAAGCATTCTGTTCTAAAACTGTCTTAATTTTTGTGATGGCGGATTTAAAGTTTTGATACTTTTATGTACTCATAAATCTAATTAAATTTAGTTCTTATTTTAAATATTGACTACAGAATTCTTCAGGGCTTTAAAGGTATCAACCAAAATTCCTAAGGTGGTATTACTGATCAAACATCCTAGCGACTTGTCGTCATAAAAGCTCCCCCTCCCTTCGCTACCTCACCTTGCCTCTTCGAAGCCGTCTAGTAGTCATTTAGCTGAAGTAACTTGCTACCTTTACTACATTGAAATAAGGTTTCAAATTGAAGTACAGTAATATTTATATTATTTTATAATAATCAAATGATTTTACAAAAAAAATTGAATGATTACAACACGAATTGAACGAAACTTTTGTTTACCACAGAAAAAATACATAAAGTTATTTTTATGTATAATATTTCTAAATACAAATACATTTTTAGTCGGTATGACGGTAAAAATTGCAAAATTATCCTCTCTGAGAATAAAATAAAATACTCGAGCGGTTTGTGTGTGAGTGCGAGGTAAAGCTCGTCGGTGTGTCGGTGTGCTGTGTGTGTGTGTGTGTGTGTGTGTGCGGGCTATAAAACCGTGACTGTGTGTGTGTACAAATAAATGTAGGTGAACGGTACGTAGGTATATATTTTGTGCCGACGATGCGGTACCGTTGGTAAAATAATAATTGGATTTCATTTTTTTTCATACTAATATTATAAAGAGGAAAGATTTTTTATGTAAGTATGTTTGTAACGAATTGGCCCAAAAAGTACTGGGCCGATTTTAAAAATTCTTTCACCATTTTAATGCTATTATTCCAGATTAACATATGCTATATTTTATCTCGGGATAAGATAAGATCCACGGGAACGCGGGTGAAACCGCGCGGAACAGCTAGTTTTTTATAAACCACAATTTTTACATCACAGATTATATAAGTAACTGTGTAACTGTCGCGCGTTGTGAAAGGGGGCTAGACGGAAAAAAATCTTACGAAAAGTTGTCACGACACTTTTTGCTATAGTAAGCTATTGTAAGCTGTGCGGCGTGCGCATGTTTCTCTGTCTGTCTCTCTCTCTCTCTCTCTCTCTCTCTCTCTCTCTCTTATATAAAGCAAGCCAGATATTTTCATTTCTATTTATATATATGGATAAATAGAAATAGTCTCTCGACTTATATAACTTCGTTCCATCCGGGTGTCCCTTGACACCTCTCAAGTTTTTTTTTTACCTATAAGCTTCGCGGGCATACAGAGAATATCTTACAAAAGATTCATCAGAATCGCATGAACGGTATGCCAGCGTATGAATATGAAAAAAATTACGATTTTTTATCTATTCTATTTGATATTGTTATTTTCCTATTTTTAAATCCATTATTCAATAAATATACATTATTATGTTATATTTGTATGGATGTTATACGAATGCTACTTATAAATGTGAAAGTAAGTCTCTCTGTACGCTTGCTTGCTATTCACTACTAAACGGCTGAACTGATTTCAATGAATTTTTTTATAGGGATACCTTGAATCTTGGTGAAGGACTTAGACAATATTTTTATCATAAACCCTCAAGTGGAAACCCCGCGATTAACGGTTTCAACGAGTAGGTAGTCGCGGGTGAGTCATAAAGAACGATTATTATGATGATGATCAAGCTTGCCTGGTAGACTTGAAAGACAAGACAATAGGAGTCTGGATAGAAAGAACGCTGAAAACAATTTTGTACAGGTTGGCTTAATCTTAAAAAATGTTTTTTTTTACAAAACTTTTGTACCTGTTGTATTGAAATAAGGCGATGATAGCTCAGTGGTAAGTGACGTCGGATACCGCGGCGAAGGTCGTGGGTTCGAATCCTACAATGAGCTTGTGCTTTCGGTGAAGGAAAACATCGTGAGGAAACCATAGCACGGTGGTAGGGTACTTTGTAGTACCCGACTGGCCGGCTACCACCCTCAAGTTGAAAATCTGTCGCCAAGCACCTATCGGTGTGTTCCGACAGTTGCACTTGAGAGCCAGTTCCCATATAGGCTTTGTGTGTTTACCACCTTCGGCCACATCATCACTTACCATAGTGAGATTGTAGTCAAACACAAGCCTATCCAGAATTAAAAATAATAATAATACATCCTATATTGCTCTAAAATATGAAAAAAAAGTTTGCGCGTTCATTTTATTACTTAAGGCTTTAAATGTTTAATAATTATGCTAAAAAAAAACACTTAATCCATGGGAGATCTTAGCAAAGGCCACCTTACCAACCATGTGTTAGAGTCTAGTTTATAAAAGTGCTTGTAAAGGCATATTTGATTAAAAGAAATGGATTTGTATTGGTCACTGGGTTTTCATAGTTTCACTTGATATCGGAAATTGTTCATGATCATTGGGAAGGAATAGTTTTAAATGATGTCTAATGTCAGACAGAACATATTTTTTAATATAACTTAGAATTTTACTTTATTTAGCTTTTTTTGTGTTTTTACCGGTAGTCTTCGCGGTCTATCTACGAAATGCTAAGTGACATGAAAAATTGAGTAAAACGTTACATGCAATAAATGCTGCCAAAATTATAATTTCTTATTTTACAAAAAAAACTTGTTCGAAATTTATCTGCGGTCTCTACTCGCCCACCCCGAGTCCTACCTCTCTATCTATACTCACTACGTTCTATGTATTCGTCGGTACGCTACTGCCAACTCACGTTGACCTCCCTCACCCTCCGTAGAACGAATATAATCCAGCAATAAAAGGGTGCCGGGGTGACGTTACACGGGTCAACGTGATTCGGTCGGCTTGTACGTACATAAGTAAAGACTATGTGGACTGGAGTGAGACGGCACTCGCTTCGAGTGTCGTCTGCCCGCGCCCCGATCAAAATCATTCGAAGTTTGAAATTTGAAATTTTTGACGTTTATTTTTTTATAATTTTTCACCTGTAAATTGAGCAAAGGGCCTACAGGTCTACAGCCTAGCCTATCTAGTTTAGATAACTTTGATATTAGTTAGGGCAAATCTCTAATTTTTTTTTTAAGTGGGTTTATAATTTTATGTGCAACCTCCCTAGCTAGAATCCGGTGATTTTTCATCTTAATTTTTTTTATTTGATATGAGATTTAGAGTTACCTAAGTATATCAAAATACATGCTTAATAAATTCTTTTTAAGAGGTGTTTTCGTAATCACAGGATTTTAGGAATTTCTAGTATCATGTCACAGAAATGTACTTCTATTATTCATTAACGCACTTAGACCTGGTGTTCAGCTTCCGCTCTGATAAATTACCAAGGAAATCGATAACGGAGCGATACAATTTTGTAAACAATCACTAATCAGTCAGTAACATTAAGATCGATAATTTAGATGTTAAATTCGACATGGACCGCAAAATAATCGTCGTTTCAGTTCCCACACTGACAGACAAGTTAACCTATATTTAAGTATACATACTTGTTTGTGTGTGTGGGTGGGGTGTCGGGGAGCGAGCACGTGGCGACCGTGGGGTGGCACCCCCTGACGGCGCTGCGCTCCTAGTACCTACACTCGTTCGACTCGTGTTTTTTTTCGTGCTATAAAATAATAACTGAGTTGGCTAATGTTAAGCATTTTTTTCGTAATTGATCTCTTTATGTTACTACGCGCCTGGTACCTCTGAGGATTTTAGCTGAGCTCAAAGTACTTTTCCTAGTTAGCGTAGATTGTACTTGTTATTTGAATTTCACATTCTGATGTTACTGCAATCCTGGTAGTTTTGAGAATCGTAATAAAATCTCCTTATGTTACTACGCCCCTGGTACCTCTGAGGATTTTAGCTGAGCAAAATTTTTTTCTAGTAAGCGTAGATTGTATTAATTGTTGTTTGAATTTCATATTCTGATGTTACTGCAATCCTGGTAGTTTAGAGAATCCTAATGGTAGGGGAGGCGAATAGGGGATTTCGGGATTTACTCGAGCGCGTCAGATTAACATAAGGGGGGCAACCTTGCACCTTGTGAAGTACTCTCACCAAATCTGAGCCCTCTATGTAGTGTCGAACGCCTAGGGTAGCCCGTCAGATTAGTAAAAAAAAATCGATGGTTTGAAATACTCGAGCGCGTCAGATTAAGGTAAGGTAAGTTAGTTACATGCAAAATAGTGTACATTTCAATAATCTGACAATTTGGGCGTGACGAAAGAAAATTGGAGACTCGCAAAGTTGCAAAAAAAAACGTCACCTGGATTTTCTCGAGCGTGATTAGTTTTTTTTTTATTTTGAAGGAAATTAGTCACGAATCACGGAAATATCTTAATCTGCCGATTTGCACAAGCCGAAGTAGCTAAAATCATTATTAAGTGAATAGTCCAGGAATATTATGAGTTTCACCTCAGAATGAGAGATAGTCACCTATTAACTTGTATAGACCTTTATTTTGACACCCTAAAACTTGTCTCAAAAGCTACTTATCATAGGGTGCCCGCGACTACTGATTTTTCAAGGTCAAAGGCAAAAAATGATTTATTGCAAATATCTCGTTTCCTATGGGTTTTTTGGTATATGTATTCATAATAAATATTGCAGAAAATTAAATTCTCTACAACTTTTGTACAAAATTTTTTTCGATATCTTGAACCATTTTCGAGATTTCGATATTTTTTATATATTTTTTTTTCAAACCGTCAGATTAAGGAAACTCCTCAACATAATTGTCAGATTATGGGTCAGTACAACAAGGCCATCAAGAAGAACCGCCTGTATAAAAATCTGACGCGCTCGAGTAAATCAAGGTCACGATTTTTTTTTGCATTTTCAAAAATCGGCCCTGACTGATGGTCGCGTCCAAATCGTCAGTCTTTAAAATAGGAGCTACTGGAGGGTTCACTTAACATCCCTTATCAATGTCTGACGCGCTCGAGTAAATTTTTTTTTTAAATATTTTCGACCCCTTCGTACGGCCACCCCCACCACGCAAAACGGCAGATTATTATTTTTCCGTTATCAGACAGACGTGGCGCGACTACCCTATTAATATCTGACGCGCTCGAGTATTTCTTGGTGACTGTTTTTTTTTACATTTTTGAAACCCTGTAGACGCTCCCCCCACCGCTGAAGGGGAAAATATCACATAACCTTTTTTTCTTTATTCCACCTAATCTTCAAATTCCAGTAGGTCCCAAAGACGCTCGAGTAACTACAAATTTAGCATCATTGCCTCCCCTACCATAATTGATCTTATTATGTTACTACGCCCCTGGTATCTGTGAGGATTTTATCTGAGCTCAAATTTGTACTTTTTTCTTTCAATTTCATATTCTTATGTTACTGCAATCCTGGTAGTTTTGAGAATCGTAATTGATCTCCTTATGTGACGGAATTTAATCCTACTGATATAATACAAGTACAAAACGTGTGAGCAAAACCAAGTTCTTTTTATTTAGTGCAATAAGTCAGTTGACATTTACCTTATTTAAATGTATTCAATTTCATAAATATAACATTTCATATTTATGTGTGATTAGTATTTATTTACAACAAATGTAGAAAATATACAAACAAATGTACAACTATAGTATATAAAAAACTTCTTCGAGGCTGCCGCTGCTGCCGATCGGCAAGGTTCCCAGAAGGCTGGCAGCGGTTAAATTATATTCAAATACATAGATTATGTAACGGTCAGTATCAACAACATTATGTTACTACGCCCCTGGTACCTCTGAGGATTTTAGCTGAGCTCAAAGTACTTTTTTTCCTAGTTAGCGTTGATTGTACTTGTTATTTTAATTTCACATTCTGATGTTACTGCAATCCTAGTACTTTTGAGAATTTTGCTTCACTCCTAGTATGTTTAGTTTGTTCGTCATTTTGTTTCTCGAGTTCTATTATGTAGTCGCATTCGCTGTACATGATTAATTGACTAATACAATCTATTCTATATTAAAATTAAAAATAGCTACGGAACCATAAGCTTAATGCGTTTCCCTGCACCCATGCTTAACAACTAATTGAAATCAATTGCAAACAAATGCCACGCTGTGGTAAATCTATCCAAGGGCATCGAATTTTTATCTATTTTGGATCTTTACATTACAGAAATGTCTTAGTTTCAAAATCCACGCCTTAGTGATAAGTTACTTCTTATGTTGTTTCCTTTTTACTATGCCGGACCATTGCTAATAGTTTTTTTGCAGCCTGATGGTAAGTGACTACCGTCGCCTATAGACATTAACAATACTAAGGGTTTAATTGGCTATGTGTTGACCTTTTTACAGCCTTGATGGAACTGCCGAAACCGATAGGTGTTTTTAGCTAGTAGATTAGACAACTAGAGGGTGGTAGCCAGCCAGTTCTGGCAGCTGCACTTGAGAGCCAGTCTCCGTCTAGTTGTGCGCACCACTACATCATCACTTACTTTAAGTTAACGCAATTCTCATAATAATGAAAGAAATGGGATAAAAATTAATATTAATTATCACAAGTATTAACACCTCTCGGTCGCTGTACACGGCACCCTTCGTGCTGTCCACAAAATGATGATTTTACAATTTTTTCACAAAAAATATCCGTTTATTTCTGGATGAGCACTGCTACGCTTTTAAATGTTGATTATCATATGTAAAATTAATTTGGTTTCTATAATTAATTAATAAGGAGTTGTTTGAAGGAGAACAATCATGTGCCGGTAGCTTTATTTCATAGCGATTTCTTTTCTATCCGGATTACGTATCGCATCTTCTGCAGTCGTCAAACCTCTTCGATATATATGGTCTCCTGGTACTTTTAATGTTTATGACAAGTGCAACCATTGATTTTTCATTTGCATGTCAGCTGAGACAGTCGTGTGTTTTGTAGTGAAGTGCGAGCGAGACAGTATTTATTATTAGGGGCGAACAAAATAGGCGGGCACCCCTCAGTGGTTGACTTGGGTTATGCATTTGTCAATATTTCTTTAATCGATATATTTGTGGGACGAAATATATCGACGTTTTTCAAATAGAGCTGAAGGGTTGTTTTTAAGAAATAATGGAATATGTTTCACTCGCTTTCACGAACGATCTCTTTTGGGATAATGCGATGATAGCTCAGTGTTATTGACGTCGGATACTATGGCGAAGGTCGTGGGTTCGTCCTACAATGAGCTTGAGCTTTCGGTGAAGGAAAACATCGTGAGGAAACAACAGCACGGTGGTAGGGTACTTACTCGACTGGCTGGCTACCACACACAAATTGAAAATTTGTTACCAAGCACCTGTTGGTGTGTTCCGTCAGTTGCACTTGAGTGCCAGTTCCCACCTAGGCTTTGTGTGCCACCTTCGGCCACATCATCAATCATTGTCACATTAAATTGTAGGGTAAGTATTTATTTTATGAATGCCAGAGGTCGTGGGTTCGATTCCCATCCAACGGGACAGACATTTTTGTGCCTGAACATGTATGTTTCCGTGCTATGGTTTCCTCACGATGTTTTCCTTCACCGAAAGCTCAAGCTCATTGTACGATTCGAACCGTCGACCTTCGCCGCGGTATCCGACGTCACTACCACTGAGCTATCATCGCCTTTAAAACTTTAGTCACGTAATTTTTTTGTTTATATGGCAATTTTTATGCTCTAATAGGCGACATACGTATCTAGACAAATTTCTAAAAAAATAGTTCAATTATTATTAATGTTTTTTTTTGTTAAGATTCCAAGTTTCGAATGATAGTTACTTACACAAACACACGTGTAATTTTCAAATCGTATTTAGCCACACACTGACAGCTTTTGTGTTTACGTTTTATCTATGTGTGAGTTAGATAGTGCGACTGAACAGTTTTTACACTTTATTTTACGACTAGCTGTCCTCCGCAGTTTCACCCGCGTTCCCGTGGGATCTTATCTTATCCCGGAATAAAAATATAGCCTATGGTAATCTGGAATAATGTAGCATCAAAATGGTGAAAGAATTTTTGAAATCGTCCCAGTAGTTTTTGAGTTTCGTTACACATACATACAAATCTTTCCTCTTTATAATATTAGAAAGATAGAAAATTTGAACTTTTTCTTAGTGGTCTCCATACGAGGAATGCCAAAATCTAATTTTTGTAGCAATCAAATTTGTAGTTTTCTGAGATTTTTTGATTAATCAGTGAGTATATATTTTGCTTTTATTATACTTACAGTATGATACAGTACAGTAGAAGATAGTTTTACATTTAAATACTGAAAAATGAAAATACTTTTATTCTAATAGGCCTTTGCAAGCTTTTCAATAGTTTAGATTAGACTTTAACGGACGGTGCGGAAGGTTGCTTATGATGAGAGTTTATCTATTATTTTAGATTAAATTTTTTATTTGTTTGTTTGTTAAGATTTAACTCAAAAATTACTCGACCGATTTAAAAAATTCTTTCACCATTAGTAAGCAACATTATCCCTGAGTAACATATAGGCATATTTTATCCCCGGAAAAGATAAAAACCCACGAGAACGCGGGTTAAACTGCGGAATACAGCGATTATAGGAATACAGCGATTATTTATAGTCTCACTGATAATATTTGCGTGTGATGGCGGCAGAAGTGAATTCCGTGTGGTGGTCGCCGACATCCGATAGGATAGGGCACCCCCAAGAAGAAGATGGCGGCAAAAAAAGACAGTACTGAATTTAATTAACCTAAAAACAGTTTTGACTTCTTATTATAGATATGAATGATAGACTATCGAGTAGGAACTACAAACAAAGTATCCTACCACCGTGCACGATTCGAATCCTACATGAGCTTGTAGAAAGGAAATGAAGATTCTGGGTTCTAGTTCTACGATCAGCCTCACTTTTCGGTGACTGATAATATCACGGAGCGATTCGTAATATCCAGCTGGCTGACTTTAGCTGATATGTAAAACAGTTCCGCGGTCAGAAGACGAACATTTGTAAATTAGTTTTTCGTCTTAAGTTTCGTATTTAATGACATTCATGGCGATGATAGCTCAGTGGTAAGCGGATACCGCGGCGAAGGCTGTGGGTTCGAATCCTACAATGAGCTTGAAATTCGGTGAAGGAAAACATCTTGAGGAAACCATAGCACGATGGTAGGGTACTTTGTAGTACCCGACTGGCTGGCTACCACCCTCAAGTTGAAAATCTGTCGCTAAGCACCTATCGGTGTGTTCCGACAGTTGCACTTGAGAGCCAGTTCCCATCTAGGCTTTGTGTGCTTACCACCTGCGGCCACATCATCACTTACCATAGTGAGATTGTAGTCAAACACAAGCCTATCCAGATAAAAAATAAAAATAATAATACCAGATGACTTAGAATTGTAAAACATGACTGTCTAGTATAACATGCAATGACCGCGCATCCGCCCTTACATAAATAACATTGTAGTTACACTCCAAACAATTAATTATGCAACTGCCTTTGGAGGTGTATTCCCATAGCAATGCCAGTGCTTTGACGGGGCTCAGCTTTTGCACGCGATCCAAAGGGCGGTTTTAACTCATTGATTGTAAATGGAGGATCTATTAACTGCTGTCGTTTCATTAAAATGATTTTTTTCTCCAATGGTACGCATTCCATGCCTTAAAGCCAACTGGCTCTCTAGTGCCATTGCCGGAACTTGTATGTGGCCAGCCAGTCGAATACTACAAAGTACCCTACCACCGTGCTGTGGTTTCCTCACGATGTTTTCCTTCACCGAAAGCTCATTGTAGGATTACACAGGTTGGCACGTAACCTGGTAGTCTGATAGCCTCAAAAAGACCAGAGAGGAGATGAATTTAGAGGAGTGGGGTGCATTGTAAGAGGCTTATGTCCAGCAGCGGACTAAAAAGCTGGTGACTTTATACGAAGGGTGTTACAGTTTTCATCTTCAAGGTTGCACAAGGTTTCTTTTTAAATGGCGCCATTGTTAAAAGTAAGTAAATAAAATAAAGAGAGAGCTAGCAATTAGTATTACTATCCTTGCAGGACTGTTGAGTTTATCAAAGATCATTTGATGTTCCGAGAAATAAGCAAAACCATGGTAGTCTATGGAAAAAAACGTATGAAATAATCTGCAATTATAATAGGTGAAGAGAATAAACAAATATCGAAATTGATATGAAGTGGACTATGTCTTGTGATTGTTTTTTTTCTATTTTTACATAATAATTTCATTGATACTTATTTTTTGAAGTAATATGTTTTTTTTTTCGCTTTTTTTTGTAAAGTTTATAACTTTAACGATAACGATTATGTATTTTAGGCACCAAATAGGTAAAGACTGACGTACCAAGACAACGAACAATATGAACTAAACGTACAAAAACACAAATATCAATCAAGTATCAAAATCTTTCGATGACGCTACACATCTAGACGCCGCTGCACACATACAAACCAATTTATAGTGTTGACGTGCAGACGTCAGTGTGTGTGAGTTCACGATCGCACGGCTCACCGTTGGAAGGTACCAACTGAAATTTCTCTGTCTTTTTTTATCCGTAGCCTCGGTACAGATAGTCTTTTGTGGATCAGTTTTTTTTTTTATTTTCTTTTTAGGATATGCTTGTTTTACCGCAATTTCACCATGGTAATGATGTGGTTGAAGATGGTAAGCACACTAAGCCTAGATGGGTACTGGCTCTCAAGTGCAGCTGTCGGAAACAGTGACAGTGTATAGTGATAGCCAGTCGGGTACTACAAAGTACCCTTCCACCGTGCTATGGTTTCCTCACAATGTTTTCCTTAACCGAAAGCTCAAGGTCATTGTAAGATTTGAACCCAAGACCTTCGTCGCGGTATCCGACGTCACTACCACTGAGCTATCATCGCCTTGACTAGCTGTACCCCGCGGTTTCACTCGCGTTCCCGAGAGATCTTTTCATTTTTCGGGTTTAGTTTATGACACTCACAAATAACGTGGCTTTCTATTGGTAAAAGAATTTTCTAAATCAGTTCAGTAGATCCAGAGATTACCTCTACAACCTCACAAACTTTACCTCTTAATAATATTAGTATAGAAGAGCAATTGTTCCTAATAGTTACAACCTGGGAGTCTTCAAGTCACGAGTGAATAGGTTGTTTCTAGGTAAGCGTGCACCATCGTAGACCATATCGTCACCTAACACGACGTGAGATAGTGGTCAAACGCGAAACTATACTCAATTAAAAAAAGAGCTCTCTCTTTTAGTTTTGCGTATGTCATTACTTTTGAGAATTTGAAATCCTTATTAGCAACATTATCGGACGGTGTAATAATACAGGCTGTGTATTTTTTTTTTTCAAATTCATCTGGTTTGGTCCTGGCTTGGGTAAATATTTTTTCGAAAATTTTATGATGCTGTTTTAGTTTTAATCAAAATCGGCCCCGAGACTCCTTTCAGCATTTTTCGCTATTTCCTTTAGTTTAGGATTTGGCCATCCACGCCCCCTTGAAAAATTTACCCTGTATAATCGCTTGTTGCTTCAATTGAAAGCTCCAGGTTTTGTTGGATTCGAACTCCCGACTGTCTTGACGTCATCGGTATTGACGTCTCTACCACTGAGCTATCATCATCTTAGTAGGCCTATAGGCGATGACCGCTTACCATCACGTGACTGACCTGTTTAAGTTTTTTTTTCTAGGATTCTTTTTACACATCTAATCCCAAACTAAGCAGAGCTTGTTACTATGGAAACCAGATAACTGACACAAATGTTTGTCCTGGATGGGAATCGAACCCACGACCTGTGCAGTGACATGCCAACCGGCCAGTCAATCTTGAAGGTGGTGTTGTGTTTGACTTAAAAATACGAACTTAATTAAAACTTTTTTCTTTTTTATACTATCTCGCGCGATTTCAGCTCGTATGTTTAGCTGAAATAAGCTAAAAATAGAGAAAAAAAAATCTTATTAGTATTTAAATTATTATATTTTTATTATTCCTTTTTTAAAATCTGTTATTATTTTAAATATTATATCTTTACTATCTATGAGACTATAACGAACTCAAAAAAAGATCTAATAGGTCCGGTAGTTCTTGAGGTTAGTGCATTCAAACATACAAACAAAGTCTTCATCTTTAAAATATTAAACTAGAGCTATCCCCCGCGGTTTTTCCCGCGTTCTAGAGTGATAAAAAGTATCCTATGTTTTAATTCAAAATACATTTCATTATTTTTGCGTATTAAATATAAAAACTCACAATCAGATTTTTAATATTAGTGGGAGGAAATATATGTATAACTAATTTATTCTATCTTTAAAAGGAAAAAATAAATAATTTAGCAACAGAATACATTTTTCACTTACCTACGTCTGTTCAGCGTACCGAGCATGTAATAATAATAAAATGTTTAAGTGTGCGTGCCTGCGTTGGTATGCGTTGCGAGATCTGTGCCCCGTTCACGCGTCACCGCTAGATGAGTCAACTTGAACGAGTTGACAGTTTAGTTGTGTCCATGAGTGTCCACTAACATTTTATTTTACTCTTTGGTTAAACTTGTGTTTGACTACAATGTCACCATGGACAGTGATGATGTGGCCGAAGTTGGTAAGCACTTAAAGCCTAGATGGGAACTGGCTCTCAAGTGCAGCTGCCGAAACACCAATAGCTGCTTGGCGACGGATTTTCAACTTGAGGGTGGCCAGCCAGTCAGGAAAACATCGTGAGGAAACCATAGCACGGTGGTAGGGTACTTTGTAGTACCCGACTGGCTGGCTACCACCCTCAAGTTGAAAATCTGTCTTGAAAACCTATCGGTGTGTTCCGACAGCTGCACTTGAGAGCCAGTTCCCATCTAAGCTTTGTGTGCTTACCACCTTCGGCCACATCATCACTTACCATGGTGAGATTGTGGTCAAACACAAGCTTATCCAGAATAAAAAAAAAAAAAAAAAGTACCCTACCATCGTGCTATGGTTTCCTTCACCGAAAAGTCAAGCTCATTGTAGGATTCGAACCCACAACCTTCGTCGCGGTATCCGACGTCACTACCACTGAGCTATCATCGCTCTTAATGGGCATAAACATTGCATGTAATATTAATCACTAACTTTCAGACAGGTGTAGTGTTGTTCTGAAATAGTGAAATTGTAATTTTTACTTCGTTAATTTGAAGTATTTAAATTATTATTAACTTATTTATTCACATAAGTTAATATTTTTATATGTATCTACTCTTATGTTACTTTAAAGTTGCCCCATTGTCTATTTACAGCGTCTAAAATTCATTCCATCGCTTTTCATTAATAAGGTTTTATCAACAATCTTTATTTTCTTTTTGGTACTATGTTAAATTATACCTATGTATGCACCAATATTCTACTATTTTTATGGAAAGTAAAAAATAAAATATGTAGACTTCGCTTTTACCAGAGTTCTATTTGACACAAATAAATAGCCTCGGATATTTTTCACACACGGCTTTTAACTTAAATATGTACAACATTTTTTTAAATAGACTTTTACACCCAGACTTGTCTGTCTTGGGTGGGAATCAAACCCACGATCTATGGCGTGATAGGTTACGTGTTTAACCAACCACGCCAACTAACTAACTATAAGTACCTATGTAACTAACTTAAATCTGCATTACATTAATTAAACTCAACAAAATGAACCGTAGTTGCGAATTGCGATTGCAGAAGAGATTTGTTTACATACACTCAACTTGCTCAAATCATTTATCAAGTACAAAACAACGTCTAAACGCGCCACAAACTGCTGATAGCCCCTTATCTCATCTACTACTACGTCAACAGACTGCACCTGTCCCTTTCTAACCAGTGTTAAATTAATCGCTGCGTCTCTCTCTCTCACTCGAGTACCTTTCACTCATTCACGCGAGTTGCACCCAAATAGAGCCATCTCGCTCGCACGTTTTTCGCGTCGTCTCTGTCTTGCTAATGAATTAAATCAACAACCTGGCTTGCTCGCTCTCGATAGAGATGATCAGCGTTCCATATTTGAATTTATTTCGAAATAGACAGATAGGTATTCGATTTTGAACTTCATTTTCTTCTTTATGCTTTATATGGTTTTTGTCAACATTGCAACCGGAACTAGGTTATGGGCGATGTTGCCACAAAATTATTTTAACAATAAAAAAAACAAATTTAGTTTTTTTTCTAGTGAATAGTTGTATCAATGTATTAATACACACAAAAATGTCCTAAACCCTTGGATCTAGAAAGCTGTAACCCACCAAAAACATAAATGTAAAAAAGGAGAGCCAAGTTCAATACAAAAATTATTCTCTGCTGTGGGCTTCGCCGCAAAAAGAATGGAGATCTGAGATTGACTGCCAAGTTCTATGCAAAATCCAAATATGTAGTCTAAGGGCTAACTTGGCTGGTTTTCCATCACGATCCCATTTCTATATTTAGCTATTACCAATTTAAATTCTTATGTTATTAATAATTTAATTTTATTCTTGTTATTTAAAAAGTTATGTTTGTCTTGTGAATTATTTTTTTATTTTCTCTTGCTTTGTTTTTCTCCTTTTATTAAATGTTATTTTAAATCAAGTGGTGATAAAGGACTTTTTTCTCTCTCCTGAAACTCTACAGTACCTACTTATTATAGGAATTGTAATAATAAAATAAGTATATACACCTACCTACGTATAACTATAAAATTATTATTTATTTAAACTATTGCCTATACTATAATACTATACGTACGTACCTACTTATTAAAGAAATTGTAATAATAATATTGTTACAAATTATAAGTTTTCCTTAAGAAAACTTAGCAATTTCGCAGCATAAATCGCAACCTTATTGGTCAGATATCGAGAGACAACCGGACAGCAAGACGGCGCTCGCGCTTATGAGCGCCGCTGCCGCTCGCTCGGCGACGTTCGCGTCAACGGTTCGATTCGGTTGTCACAGCGCAGCGCCGCTCCGGCGTCACTCGGCGCGCGCGCGTCGTGTATATACCGAAAATCTAAATGCCTATTATTTTATCATTATTTATGAGTAGGTAATGATTTTACACTATTGATGTGCGCTAAATATAAAAATAATAATTAATCCCAGTTAATAACGTAGGTACCCTAAGTAATATTAGGTATTTATGTTAAGCGCTCATAATAGAATCTAATTATTTAAAAATTGCCAGTTTTTTATTTATTCCTTTGTATTCATCTAATTACCTATCTGCATACCAAATTTTAACTCTCTAGGTCATCTGGAACTGGGTTAGAGTTTTGGTCTATAGGTCAGTCAATGATAAAAAGAGGAATTTTGGACATTAATATCTAAATAACCGTTTGAGATAAGCTTATGAAATTTAGAACACATATGTATCTCGCAAGTCTCAATATATGAGCCAAATTTGATACGTTTATGTAACATAGTTTTTGATTTATGAGGGGGTCAAAAGTGGCTCCAAATGGTTCGTGTAATATTACACACGGTGCGGCTCGCCAGTTCTTTTTCTTGAACTCGGCTTGACACGCTCTCGCGTGTCTAGATAGTACACACCTTTGATGTAGTATAGAGAAGTAATAAGGCTACATTTTTCGAACGTCATCCTGTAAGGGGGTGAATTAGGGGCGGGATACTAGTTTTATGTTACTTGCCAATTATTTAAATTGTAAAACGATATAAAAAAAGAAGTAACCTTGTTGAGTTTTACCGGTTTTTCTCTGTTGAAGACTCACGAACCGGAGAATAATATCAGTAAACCTTGAGATTTATATTTGCCTTCCTAGAACCTAAACTCAATAAACCTACTTTTTAAAACATATTAAGTACCCCTGTAAAGTATTTATAAATATTCATATTCATTTCCGTTGCTTTAAAATGTCTTTAACACCTAACGGATAATTTATACGTGATTTTACCGCTTTTTTTATGCTTCGATATTTAACCGTAAGGATAAACAAATATTTTGACAGCAGTCCTTTATAATTTTAGTACCCATATTTATTGTTCTCTTTTCAAATTCAAATTTCAAGACTTGCTTATTAGTGATGTGCAGTAATATGTTTATTTTTCAGTTTGCGATTTTTATTGAATCGATTATTTAATTTTATTGTTACAAATATGTTTAAGATTAATTAGCAAATAGTAACTGTCATTTATGTTGAATGATACTGTCAATAACTGTAATTCGAACCTAAAGTTATTAGTACAGCTTTTCCACTTGCTAGTTCATTGATAAATATAATCTGCTATAATTCATCCGTACTCTCACTAATATTATAGGTAAGACTTCCACGCTTTCCCAAGGAGTTCCTCGGTGGTTTGAGGCTGTCTAAATGGAGTTGCGATGATCGTTTTTGTGTAACAAGTCGAGACAGACATTGCCATGCGGGTAGCAGAAAGGGCATGGGCATGTTATTAATTTGAGATTCGTCATTGCACATTGCTACCTTAAATATTATCAAATTAAATGTTTTTGAGGAAACGACATTGACTCTCTGAGTTCTGAGTGTTGCCATGGCTTTTATCTCACCCGACCATCTTTTTTGATTAGATGGAACCAACTTCTTCAACAAGTACCTTACCCATAATATGTGAATTTTAGGTTGAATTATAGAAATCCTTTACGGTTACAATGCAGCCCAGGTTCAGGTTGCAAAAAAGACTTTAATGTTTAGTCTAATATCATCGAAGTGCTCTGCTTATCGATCATCGAATACAGGTCGATCAGGTACTTGGGAAACTGTAATCGGTTCCAGAACTGGATTTCGTATCTTCTCTTGACGATGTACTACGGAAAAGCGCATTTGATTTTCAAAAAGTTTGCAACAACCCCAAAAACGAAAGGAATTTGACCACAAGTGGAAATTATGAAGAAACCAATAGCAAAATTCGAGATTTTATTTAAGTCTCGTTTGAAGATCTCACTTCTTCATTGAAGCGTCAAACGGGCGACATAACGACATTGCTTTCACCGACTTTCTCTTGAACAATACTTTTACAAGTTCAGTGTTTGGCGTTCATGCACCTGTTTGGTTCGTTTGCATCATCGTCACCAGATCTTGTTGGTCGTTCAAGAAAGTGTTACAATTATTTCTGGTGTACCCTATCTGCGTTTTCTTGTATTTTGCTCAGCGTCATCAGCCTGTAGTATTAAGGATGGACGTAGTGCTCCATTTGTTTATAATAGAGCATCAAGAATTCCTGATTACTTTCTCACTTTATCTGTTCCACGTCAGAGAAAACTTCACAGAGGCCTGAACTGGATCAGATCTTTGCGTGAAACAAAGATGTTTAAAGATCCATGAAAAGTTATCTCCAATAGCTGAAGTGGTAAAAGGAAGCTAGAATCTTTTAAAAATTCTACGAAAAGATGTTCTGTACGAGATAAACAAGACAGCGCCTTTTATGAGCGCGCGAGGTTGATTTACACGTTACAATTACACATGATATATGTTATTGCATTATCAATACGACCTCAAGATACAGCATCGCCACTCGACCGCCGCCAAAACTTGATATTCGTCTATTGTGGCCGCACAGATGTGATTGACCTAAGACAACGACCGGTTTTTCATTATTAATCACTCTGACATAATCTAATCGTGTAATATATCCGAACTTGCCGCCGCAGCGCGAGCCGACCGCCCCCGACTGCCGCCGAACACTCCCGAGCGCTTGACAGTCCGTCACTCGTCCGTCAGAGCGCGGCACACTTCTCTTATGTATTGAATTACATAGGTGCAGTGTACGCGCCGTCGCGTCGTGCCGGCAACTCTAGCGTTCTCCTTTTCGAACTATTTACACGGCTGCAGTTTCGGAATCGGTCGATTACGATCGGCAGCGTCGATAAAGCGAGTAGCGGAAGCGGACGCGTGAATTCTCTTTTATTTTTTTTGAACGTTTACCATCACTATCGATTCGCCGGTCGATAGACGATTATTTTTACGCGCAATTGCTCGTGCCGCGGTGGGCTCACGTTGCATCGGACGCTATGTACAAAGATTTCAGGTGGCTCTTTCGTTGTCGATTTCCACAAGGGCGGGCTGTGTCGGAGTTTTCCCGAGCGCACGTGCCGGTTTCGTACTGTTTACGTGTTGAGTACATTGTGCGGTGCCTAGTTGAGTACCGAGTCATTGACACGCCGGCGTGACACACATTCCGCTCTGACTGACGGATCGCCAACACGTATGCGGTTTCTTGCTGAATATTCCATTTTTTTTGTTACATTGTAGTTTACAACTCGTTCTTATCAGTTAATTGCTCGCTTTTCAGTTAATAGTGTGAGTGCCGCGTGTATTGTTTAGATCGGTTATCGGTGTGTATCTCAGCGTGATAACGTTTCGACTCAAGGCAGTCTCCTTGGGTTCTCGCGAATTGTGGGATTTCCGGCTTTATTGACAATTGTACGCGTTTTTTGTTTCGGTTTTTTTGTTTGTGTAAATTTCGGTCTCAGTTGTACAGTGTTGTGTTAGAAGTTTGCATTAGGTTGAGTGATTTCAATTTAACTGTCTAATTTTAATAAAATTTACATAATTTTAATATCAATGTAATTACTTTATCGATTTTAGAACTATTCGTAGCCTATTTCGTGTTTAAATCTATTGATTAAACTGTAACATATTCGCGGTTCGAATTTCCTACGTAACCAACACGTCACTATGACGTAGATAATGCGTAGGTAGAGAGAGTGCCTCCTTCAATTGTCAAAAATTTGAATTTGGAATGCGTTGCATTTTTTCATCCGTGCAAGCGCGCGTGAATATTTTCACGGACGCGTCTCTAGTTATTTATAGATGTAATATTTGATTTGTGTTGCGCACAAACGTAGTTCACCTACATAACTACGGCCGCTACACCGCTGTGTTCGTATATAATATACATCTTGCACTATGTAGAACGGATATAACAATATCTGTTGTCTATGTGTGCGTGCGAGCGTAATGAGCGTTTCTATGTGCTAAGAAACAGTAAAAAGTATGGCGCGAACGCACGGAGCGGCAACATCGCATGCGTTCCGAGGCCTTGCCGCGGTGAAAACAATGGTCTTTTTATTATTTTATATTATATTTTGTGAATTGAATAATTTTTGTTTTTATGAATATTCTATCAAATGAATATGTATGAGATGTGACACAGTAATTATGGACTTTGTACCTATTTTGGTCTTGTTTACCAACAAAATTATTTTAAAAGGCGCAAAAATTTGGTGGTTTGGAAATTTTTATAGTAACTGAGCAGCTTAGATATTTTGATAAAAGTGTACGACCCTTTTAATAAGAAAATTGGCCTGGTCACATTCCAAACGAAGCAAAAAATCAATATATCAGTGATAAAAAAACAAACAAAGCCAACGAAAATAGCCGGTGGATTGAAAAAAAAATAGTAACCGATGTTGACCTTTTCGAACGCGTCTCGTTACTAGCGCGGCCAGCTGACGCGACGTTGCCGCTCCTCCGACTATAGAATGGTATCTACGAGCTTATCGCTTCTAACGTCTCGTGGCATTAGAGCTACATTCGTGTGGCATTACGAAGTATATAAGGGATTTAGGACGTTTTCTTAGCGGCACTATGACACTTCCCGCGCGAAAAATTCGAAATGCTTTTTATCAGTCGTGCTCGTGACGCGATGCCTCCGTTAGTTGAGTTTTGCGGTCGATTTTATGAGCTTTTTAAATGTGCCTCCACTTTTTCAATGTATAGTCGAATATGTGTGCGATTGTGAGTAGAATGAGTATTTCATATTAGTGTTTTTCTCAAGTGTTGACGCGTTTAGAAAAAAAATAGATGATTCAATGATACACACCAAAGTGCCCAAAGTTAGTGAAATAAATTATTTATACAACAAACTATTTATTACGTGCAATTAATATAAACTAAAAAAACCAATAAGAAGTACCAGGAGCGCATAGCGCGCGAAGAGATTCAAATAAGGAATCCAAGTGTACTAGCCGAATAGATGGAACGGTGACAAAGTGGCCTACATGCCGGTGGCGCTGGGCTCGCTCGGCGGCGAGGGCGAGTACCGGGAGTACGGCCACCATCTCTCGCCGCACCACCCGTCGCATCCGCCACACATACAGTACCATGAGTACGCGCCGCCGCCGCCGCCCATCTACCACCCAATACCGGATCCTTACTTTAGGTAAACTTCCTATTCGATTATGATTGCCTGGTACCATCGTCACACACTACTTTACTAAACTACCTCTTTTTTAGTCTTTTTCTTTTAGTTGGCGTGGTTGTTAAACATTCTATCCTATCCGAAGTCGTGTGTTCGATTCCTATCCAGCACAGAATTTGTACATGAAAATTTCAATTTTTTAAAAAGCTGCGCTTAGTTTGGTATCAAATAGAAGTGTGAAAAAATGTCCAAGGATATCCCTTCATTGTCCATTCAAGGCCAGAACAAGTCCGTAAAAGAGACTTTTTGGTGGGAACTTGGGATGTGGACGTTGCGTTTTCGTCTTATTTTAATTAAAATCAATTTTGAGTTTTTGTGAATAATATCGGTAGCGTTTTGTCCAATAATGTTCAATCTAAGTGCACAAGTGAAGTGAAATGAAATGAAAGCGTTTATCGTGACTTCAGGTTGTCTCAAAAAGTCTGCAAAAAGTTTTAGTGGAACGGCCACCAATTTAACTAAAACCTGACCTGACTTGACTGGCTAAGACTAACTATACTGTGAATATATGATATTACGTGATATATTAACAAAAAATAAGTATAATAATAACTTGACGTTGGCAGAAATGTCCAAAAGAACGATTGCCAGCAAAGAAAAGAAAAGAAAATTATGACGTTTCGCCGTAAACCTAGATCAATAAATAAAACGTAAGAAAATCAACATGTCATGACAATAATATTATCCTACTAATATGCTAGTGGGCCCGGCAGTCGTTGTCCTGCCCTGAAATTAAAACAAAACTTAGAACCCGATTCCAGCGACACCTACCGGGTCCAATTGTGAATCTAAACCATCCCGAAAATAATGACAGACGCTGTCATTCATGCGATACCCGTAAAATATTTTGAGTACCTATTAAATTGAATTATCTAATATTACCAATTGAGATTACTAATTTTCAACAATTTTTATCGGTTTTCCCTATTTCTTTTCTTTTAATCCACCCCCGTAGTTGAGCGAACTAAACAAAAAAAAATAGTTAAACCCTTATCTACTAATGAATAAACGACCGAAATACATTCAAGTTTAATTCATTTTCCAATGACAATATCTATCAGTTACGTAAAATCAATGCCAATTTAACAAAAATAATTTCCAATTACCGAAATAAAAGTTTTTACAAACAATCTCAGACCAAATCAAAAAAGGTAGACAGAGCCCCGCGCACTTATATTGAAGCACAGTAAAGGAAGCCGATCGCGATCCTGTGCGACGCGAGTGACGCGGGTTAACGTACGTGGCACGCACATAACTTTGTGCACGTTGCTTCACTTCATTGGAGACTATTGTTTACGTACGCTCCTTCTACCATTTTTATTTGTTCTTCGCAAACAATATTACGTAGATGATGTTATATAGAGAAGCCATAGAGTTTCTGATGAATCTTAATAGGTCTTCATTTGATTACGAAGAATCAGTGACTCGCGCGGTTATATGGTAGACTAGCTGTCCCCCGCGGTTTCATCCACATTCCCGTGGATAAAAATATAGCCTATGACACTCACAAATAACGTGGCTTTCTATTGGTAAAAGAATTTTCAAAATCGGTTCAGTAGATCCAGAGATAACCCCTACATACTGACAAACTTTACCTCTTTATAATATTAGTATAGATTAACTATGAATAGAGAATTATCTAAAGGCCGATGCTGCTATCGATCTGTATGGTTCCCAACGGGCAGCGTTCCCTCTTCGGATGACCAAGAACCTCCCTACAGGTCCACTGACACGCGAAGGTCGTGGTTTCGAATCCCACAATAAGCTTGAGCTTTAGGTGAAGGAAAACATCGTGAGGAAACCACAGTGGTAGGGTAATTTGTAGTACTCGACTGGCTGACCAACCTCAAGTTGAGAGTCAGTCGCCAAGTCTCCGACTGTTACACTTGAGAGCCAGCTTCCTACGGCCACATCATCACTTACCATGGTGAGATTGTAAAACAAGCTTACCTAAGGTATAAAAAAGGTACTTACTTTGGTCCGCTTATGTTGCAGACATCAACATGATGAATTTCTGCTTATATATAATTTATTTACAAGAAATGTACAAAATGTACAAACTATAATATATAAAACAAGCTGCCGCTGCTACTAATCGGCAAGGTTCCCAAAAGGCTGGTAGCGTTTCCTCTTTGGATGGCCAGGCTGATGCGTTGGCGGAAAAATCCCGCCCGCCGGTCACCCGAGGCCTCGATTATTTTCTATGTAAAAATACTTGCGAAACGACGAGCTTCAGACCCCCACGGACCCATGGTCTCAACCGCTAAAGGAATAGATTGATAATTTTGACCAATGCGGGCGTATTTTTTAAAAAGTATTTTGTTTTTTTAATTTCAGGCGGCACGCACCATACTTCGGTCAGCCAGACTACAGGGTTTATGAACTCAATAAACGGTTACAGCAAAGGACAGAGGTGTGTATTCTCTTGATAGTTCAGTGGTAGTGTCGTCGGATATCGAGGCGTAGGTCGTGGGTTCGAATCCTACAATGAGCTTGAGCTTTCGAATGCTATGTACGCCATGCTAGGTACCAAGACCACCAAGTATTATCATCATCAGCCGGAACACGTCCGTAGCTCAGTGGTGGTGACGTCGGATATCGGTGAAGGTCGTGGGACCAACGAGCTTGGGTTTCGGTGAAGGAAAACATCGTGAGGAAACCATAGCACGGTGGTAGGGTACTTTGTAGTACCCGACTAGCTGGCTACCACACACAAGTTGAAAATCTGTCGCCAACCAAGCACCTATCGGTGTTCCGACAGCTGCACTTTAGAGCCAGTTCCCATCTAAGCTTTGTGTGCTTACCACCTTCGGCCACATCATCACTTACCATGAGATTGTGGTCCAACACAAGCTTATCCAGAAAACAAAAACATTGTTGGCATACAAATGAAATTAAATGTTTATTCATCCAAATAGACCTTCACAGGTTCTTATGTATATAAAACAACGTATCTTTCTGTGATCAAGGAACGATAGACTTTATTCAACTGTCAATGATGGAACACTTAGGTACATTACAATGTGTCACAAGATGGCACTAGTGTCTATATTTTGATAGTTACTACATTATGAATAGTCAGACTCTAATTTGTTGGGAAGGTTGCTTTTGCTGAGAAGAGCCGGCAATAAACTCAGCAATTACTCTTTTAAAAAACAACTCTCACTGACAATATTCCGAACAGTGCGTTAGAGTCTAGATTTACATATATCAAGACGCATATCAGAATGTAACATTGGATGAATATAAGAAAGTGACGATTAAAAATACTAGTTCATTTAATAAAAATATTTTTTGAGTTCACTTTTTACTCGACTACTGGCGAAGCCTAAAAAGGTGGGTTGTGTGTTTGACCGGTATGTGTTGTATGTATGCCTGTCCCTATGTTCCCTCGTAACTTCTAAACGGCTTAACCGATTTTGATGATATGTCTTGAAAGTAATATGAAACAGTAACATAGCTGTGGCCTTTAACTGTGAACACAGATTTAATAAATTATAAGTAAAAAAACTTTTTTAAAAACAAGCTTAGGATTTAGAGTGACGTCACTTTATTTTTCGAGTTATTCTCAGCAAGCCCTTTCGTTTGACACCCATATTGTAGGAGTGCATTAAAAAATAATAGTCCGCTATCTTAGGTGTTCCGCCATGTTGGATTTAGAATGACGTCACACAGCTAACCATGCATTGTCATCCAAACTAAACGTGTATACACAATTTCAGCTCAATCGGTTAAGATATCTGCTTCAAAATTGAGTTGCAAGATACCACCCGAACAAATATATAAAGCTTGTAAAAATGAAATGTAACACAAATTGATTTTGTTTTCCAGGACTCTGATAATCTGTGGTGGGACGCGTTCGCTACAGAGTTCTTTGAGGACGATGCGACGCTCACACTCACATTTTGTTTAGAAGATGGACCTAAGAGATACAGTGAGTGTTCTATCACATTTATGATTGCCTGGTACTTTTAAAACTGTAGAAAACTAAATGTCTGAGAAGGTCTACAAGTCGCACTTTACTCAGTTATTCTTAGACTAGTAGCGCCATCTAGAATATGAATGGTAAAACTTGAGTTTTTCGCCGATAGATGGCGCGCTAACATGTTTCGATATTTCTGTTTCTTTTTAATGTTTTTGATTTGTGGTATGTATTAGGAATTTATGTATATTTGGTAGGTAACCCACCCACCTATCTCCCCCTTAAGTTCGTGCTACTTACTTGACATCCTGTATATGTATATAACAAGTTTTCCGCCCCCCGGTTTCACCTGAATTCACGAGGTATCTTATTTTTTCCCTGAATAAAAAGTATCCTATGTTTTAATCCAGGATATGATCTACCTGTCTGCCAAGTTTCATCAAAATCCATTGAGCCGTTTTTGCGCAACATACATACAAACTTTCACATCTATACTAATATTATAAAGAGGTCAAGTGAGGTTGTAGAGGTAATCTCTGGATCTACTGAACCGATTTTGAAAATTCTTTTACCAATAGAAAGCCACGTTATTTGTGAGTGTTATAGGCTACAATTTTATCCCACGGGACAGCTAGTTTATAATATTAATAGGATAAAGAAACTAAACAAACATTTTGTCCATTCCAGCGATAGGAAGGACGTTGATACCTCGATACTTCCGCAGTATATACGAGGGTGGCGTGTCAGAATTATACTACACGATGCGTCAGCCTAAAGAGTCCTTCCACAACACCAGCATCACGCTCGACTGCGACCACTGCACCATGGTCACGCATCATGGAAAGCCGATGTTCACTAAGGTGAGCTCTTTTATGTTTATGTTATCCTGGTACTATGTTGACCACTTTGTTGAGTCGATCGCTTGGCTTGGTCTCTAATTAGTAGGTATTATTAGCTCATAGTCTGAGATCCGTACCAGGAAACTAAGGCACTTAGGTGAGCTCTTTTTTGTTTATGTTAGCCTGGTACTTGTAGATGAGGCTAGATAAATAATTATTAAATGTAGGTCACTAATTGCTTAGTTTATTGCCGCCTGTTCTCAGCAAAAGCAAATTTTAGAACCGCGCGTTAGAATATAGATTTTTATCACGATTAATGAGTTTTGTTTTGGCCTGATTTAAATAGTAAGGCCTTTTGATACGGCCTAGGTGAGCTCTTTTATGTTTATGTTAGCCTGGTACTTTGTTGAGTCGATCGCTTGGCTTGGTCTAATTAGTATTAGCTGATAGTCTGAGGATCCGTACCAGGAAACTAAGGCACTTAGGTGAGCTATTTTACGTTTATGTTAGCCTGGTACTTTGTTGAGTCGATCGCTTGGCTTGGTCTAATTAGTATTAGCTGATAGTTTGAGATCCGTACCAGGAAACTAAGGCACTTAGGTGAGCTCTTTTACGTTTATGTTAGCCTGGTACTTGTAGATGTTTACTATGTAGGTAACTAATGCGGGTTATAATTTTTTATGTATTTTTGTATTACTTTAAGAATAAACTTGTAAAACATTTGAAAAAAAAAGCCAATATAGACAGATGGTCCAAAAATATTTAAAAAATGTAACCTTGCTGAGATTCTTGCCGGTTCCTCTCAGTTGAAGGCTGACTTCCGAACCGGTAGTAACTTCTGTAATTCGACCTTCATAAGTGCCCTTCTAGGGCCTAAACCGAATAAATGGTTTTGACTTTGATGAGATAATTTATTAAATGTAGGTCTTACAAATTGCTAAGTTTATTGCCGCCTGTTCTCAGCAAAAGCAAACTTTCGTAACGCGCGTTAGAATCTAGATTTTTATCATTAAAAATAATTTTAATGAGTTTTGTTTTGGCCTGATTAAATAGAAAAAAGCCTTTTGATTGGGCCTAGGTGAGCTCTTTTATGTTTATGTTGGTATTTTTTGAGTCGATCGCTTGGTTTGGTCTTCTCCTTGATAGAGATAGATAAAGGAAGCTAATGTACTATGGTGAGTTCTACTATGCTTATGTTAGCCTGGTACATCGACGAGTTGAACTCTTGGCTTGGTCTAAATAGTTAAGCTTTTTGATAGATGCTGGTAGGTGTATTCGCACCTAATGCTCTAAGGCGATCTGTCCTATGTTTATGTTAGCCTAGTACTTTATTGAGTCGAGCACTACGCTTGGATTGGATGGTATTTAAAAAGAAAGATAGCAAAATGTTAAGTGAGTCTACGAATTTAATTAATACAGGGTGTCCGGTAAGTAGTACTACAAACTTAAGGGGGTGATAGGTGGGCGGGTCACCTACCAACATATACAAACAATGACCTTAATAAAAGTGTTTACCAATTTAGAGATATTATTGGAACGAAGTTCCTTATCGCGCGTTGTGAAAGGGGGCTAGACGGAAAAAAATCTTACGAAAAATTGTCCCGACACTTTTAGTGTCAAAAGTGCGTTGACCTGGCTCTCTCTCTCTCCCTCTCTCTCTCCCTCTCTCTCCCTCTCTCTTATAGAAAGCAAGCCAGATATTTTCATTTCTATTTATATATATATATATATTTTAATATATATATACTCTCTCGACTTATATAACTTATATAACTTCGTTCCATCCGGGTGTCCCTTGACACCTCTCAAGTTTTTTATTTATACATAAAATTCTTACATATCTCGAAAATGGTGATATTTTTATTGAGCTCTTTTTCATATATGTTGGTAGATGACCCCCCCACCTATCTCCCCTTTAGTTTGTCGTACTACTTACCGTGCGCGGACACCCTGTATACAGAGAATAATAAATGTCTACCATGCCAGGTGTGCACGGAGGGTCGTCTGATCCTCGAGTTCACGTTCGACGACCTGATGCGGATCAAGTCGTGGCACCTGGCGGTGCGCGCTCACCGCGAGCTGATCCCGCGGCAAGCGGTGCACACCCATCCACACCCGCCGGACCACGCCGCTTTAGATCACCTCGCCAAGAACATCACGCGCCAGGGGATCACCAACTCCACATTGAATTACTTGAGGGTGAGTTTTCCTAATCCCTTACAGTGCTAGTGTGCATCCTTTGGTGCGGGTCACCTGATGGTAAGTGAATAGTAGCAATACCAGGGGAAATTGTTAATGTGTTATACACCTTATTATAATGCCTTAAAGGCGATGATAGCTCAGTGGTAGTTTTCGGTGAAGGAAAACATAGTGAGGAAACCATAGCACGGTGGTAGGGTACTTTTTAGTACTCGACTGGCTGGCTACCACCCAGTCATGTTGAAAATCTGTCGCCAAGCACCTATCGGTGTGTAACACACGAAAAGTATAGTGTAACACACGGCGCTAAAACCCATTAAAACTCGGTTTCTATTTACTACCTCGTATATAATGGGTCATTTTAGCTCCCTGTATAACAATCTACTATTTTTAGTTTCTTCTGTAGCCGCAACACATTGCATGCATTCTACCAGAGATCGCCGATTTTAGTTCCATTTTCAAAATTAAAATGAAGTTCTTTTTTTATGAAACAGTAATAAGTCGAGTCTTTATTCATGATTATTCTACTTATGACTAAAGACTTTTTCGTTTTTGTAGGCTCATTGTCATTTGACACACAAATATTTAAAAAAAAACTTTTTCCCCTAGAGGAAGAATTGCTATTTTTTCACCGCTCTGGTACGCTACAATGACGGTCTTTTTGAGCAAGAGGAGTGAAAAGAGTATTCTATGTTTTAATTTTAACAAATGACGAGACGAACGAGATTTGAAAAGTAATAAAAGTTTCGGCACCTTTTCGGCCGAAACATAATTTCCTTCGGTAATTTCTATACAATGTTTTAATATTGTTTTTTTTTTGTTTTATTCCCAGTTATGCGTTATCCTAGAGCCGATGCAGGAGCTGATGTCTCGGCACAAGGCGTACGCGCTCTCACCGAGGGACTGCCTCAAGACAACGCTCTTCCAGAAATGGCAACGGATGGTCGCACCTCCCGGTTAGTTATGTCACCCTGGTACTTATTTACTACTCGCTAGTTAACGCTTTACGTGATAAAATTGTTCCAGCTTCACAGGGTCACCTGATGGTAAGTGAATACAGTCACCTATAGACATTAGCAATATCAGGGGGATTGTTAATGTGTTGTACACCTTATTATTATGACTTAAAGGCTATGATAGCTCAGTGGTAGTGACGTCGGATACCGCGAAGGTAGATTGGCTGGCTACCACAATCAAGTAAAAAATCTGTCTCGAAGCACCTATCGGTGTGTTCCGACAGCTGGACTTGAGAGCCAGTTACCATCTAGGCTTTTTGTGTTTACCACCTTCGGTCACATCATCACTTACCATGGTGAGATTGCGGTCAATCACAAGCTCCATCCAGAATTTTAAAAAAGGCTATTTGACTCCCAAATGCATCTCGGGCCGTATTTGAATAAAATACATTTTCATTTAATCAACTGCATTACTGAATGCAGCTCGGGTCGCTAATTACGGGGACGAGACTGATTCTGAATTGGAATCATGTATTTAATTTAGATATTTTTTTTATTTTTATTCTGGATAGGCTTGTGTTTGACTACAATCTCACCATGGTAAGTGATGATGTGGTCGAAGGTGGTAAGCACACAAAGCCTAGATGGGAACTGGCTATCAAGTGCAGCTGTCGGAACACACCGATAGGTGTTTGGCGACAGATTTTCAACTTGTGTGTGGTGGTCAGCCAGTCGGGTACTACAAAGTACCCTACAACCGTGCTATGGTTTCCTCACGATGTTGTTCCTTCACCGGAAGCTCAAGCTCATTGTAGGATTCGAACCCACGACCTTCGCCGCGGTATCCGACGTCACCTACCACTGAGCTATCATCGCCTTAAAATATATATTATGTTTAATGTTGTTGTAGAGTCCCAGCGGCCGGCGAGTAAGCGACGCAAGCGTAAAGGAAGCGCGGGCGCCAACGCGGCGCCCCCCGCGCCCGCCAAGAAACGATCCCCCGGACCTAACTTCAGCCTCGCCTCGCAGGTATGATACCCTGGTATATCAGGTATACCTCTACATGTAGTATACACCTGTGTTTGACCACAATCTCACCATGGTAAGTAATGATGTGGCCGAAGGTGGTAAGCAAAGAAGCCTAAATGGGAACTGGCTCTCTAGTGCAGCTGTCGGAACACACCGATAGGTGCTTGGCGACAGATATTACAGGTTTACCCTAATAGTCTTGTAACTAATCCTTTAAATAAACTAAAATAATAATAAAATAAGGCGATGATAGCTCAGTGGTAGTGACGTCGGATACCGTGGCGAAGGTCGTGGGTACGAATCCTACAATGAGCTTAAGCTTTCGATAAAAAGGAAAACATTGTTAAGAAACCTCAGTATGGTGGTAGAGTACTTCGTAGTACCCGACTGGCTGGTTACCTTCATGTTGAAAATTTGTTGCCAAGCACCTATCAGTGTGTTCCGGCAGCTGCACTTGAGAGCCAATTCCCATCTAAGCTTTGTGTTCGATAAAAAGGAAAACATTGTTAAGAAACCTCAGTATGGTGGTAGAGTACTTCGTAGTACCCGACTGGCTGGTTACCTTCATGTTGAAAATTTGTTGCCAAGCACCTATCAGTGTGTTCCGGCAGCTGCACTTGAGAGCCAATTCCCATCTAAGCTTTGTGTTCGATAAAAAGGAAAACATTGTTAAGAAACCTCAGTATGGTGGTAGAGTACTTCGTAGTACCCGACTGGCTGGTTACCTTCATGTTGAAAATTTGTTGCCAAGCACCTATCAGTGTGTTCCGGCAGCTGCACTTGAGAGCCAATTCCCATCTAAGCTTTGTGTTCGATAAAAAGGAAAACATTGTTAAGAAACCTCAGTATGGTGGTAGAGTACTTCGTAGTACCCGACTGGCTGGTTACCTTCATGTTGAAAATTTGTTGCCAAGCACCTATCAGTGTGTTCCGGCAGCTGCACTTGAGAGCCAATTCCCATCTAAGCTTTGTGTTCTTACCACATTCGGCCACATCATCACTGGCTATCAAACACAAGCTTATCCAAAACAAAGAGTAAAAAAAGAAAACAAAAAAAAAATCCTTACAAGGTTTCGGCCATTGACCCCACTCGAAAAAGAAACATCCTGTATATTATATTTGGTTTCAGGACGTAATGGTAGTTGGCGAGCCGTCGCTGATGGGCGGCGAGTTCGGTGACGAGGACGAGCGGCTGATCACCAGGCTGGAGAACACCCAGTACGAGGGGGACGGGGTGGAGTGGAGCGCGCCCCCCCCAGCTTCCCCGGCTAAGACCCCCCCCGGCACACACTGACGCGCGCCCGCCCGCGACACATTCACCGCACTCATGCCGCCCTGGTACCGGTGCCTGCTGCCTGCCACACACTCATGATCTATATGCGGGCTAAACATGGATTATGTCAACAGAATATAAATAAATGAATAAATATAGGCCTTTACGGATAAATTATAAATTGTTTTTTTATTTGTGCACCTTGTTGTTGTTGTACCAGGGTTTCAGGAGTTCTGGGTAAGTAAGCAGACTATATTTTATACCTGTGTGCTATGTTTCATCAGAATTTATGGAGAGCCAGTTTGCCTTTAAGGTATTGTAATAAGGTGTACAACAACACATTGACCATTCCCCTAGTATTGCTAATGTCTATAGGCGACGGTAGTCACTTACCATCAGGTGACACGCCTTCCTCGTTGTCACTTGTGACAAAAAAAAGTATCGTCGGAATAAGTATCCTCGGACATTTGTTCACACACGGCTATCTGATCCCAAACTAAGCAGAGCTTGTAATATGGAAACCAGATACACTGATATACTACATATACTACTTTTTTTTTGTAAATACATACTTAAATAGATAATTACACCCAGACTCAGGACAAACAGACATGTTCATGCACACAAATGTGTGTCCTGGATGGGAATCGAACCCACGACCTGCGACGTGATAGGCAGTATGCGCCAACCGGCCCGTCAAGGTTTTTTTGTGTGAAAGAAACAAACATCTTCACAAAACTTATGAAGTAAACCATTTATTGGAATGATAAATGAATTTGAATGAATAAAAACTTAGGTTCTTGGTTTGAAAAAATACTAATACATATTTTCGAACAAAAACGGAATAGGTACCAATTGTAGCGGCTATAGTAACAGCGCTACATGTGAGTCCAGTCAGCGAAAAGTAATAGAAGTGCGTCATCACAATAACATGGACGTCGTGACAATATGACACAGGAATTCCTACATCGCGCTAGCAAAGTTTTCTCTGCACTTTGCATATATACGAGTTCTCAACAAGAAACGTTGGGGGAGTTCCGTTTGAGCCGTCGTACCGGACGGTCGCTTCCATAGTGGCATTGTTCGGCTACCCGGCATTCTCGGAATTTTGGTCCGGTGATTTTATTACCTCGCCATTTCGTCGAATTGCTCATTAGGCTAATTCCAGTGATTAATACTTCGCGTATTTCACTGGAAGAGGCTAAGTGCTCAAATCGACACCCAATCGGTAATTTTCATTACCAACCAACTGTGCCGTTTTAGTCACTGTCGCTGGTGAAAGTATTTAATACTTCCGTATTATTACTGGAGGCGGCCTTGACGAGAGCGACACAAAAACCTTGTGAAAACCACGACTTTCTGTGGTGGGCTAGTGGATACCTTACGGTGTTAACGAAGCTAGCTCGAGCGTGACCCGGCCGCTCGCGGTTGCCCTTTTGGCAAACGCAAACCCGGACGGGGCTGGACCAGTCGGCCTTGGGGGCTTCCCTAGTCGACCCCAGCTATCGCTAGGCAGGGACGTAGGAACTCCGCTGCTTAATAAAGCTTCAACAGCGGAAGCACCAGCTTAGGGCTCACCCCGTCGTTCGTCACACACCTCCTGGCCTAACCCCGGCCAGGAGAGTAATACTCACCCCGGGCGCACCCACCCGGGAGAAAATTAGAGTTTTTTAGTAGATCCCCCTGGCTGGCCACTATGGCCAGTCAGATTAACCCGCAGTCCCTGGAGGATATCCTCCAGGATGAAATTACGTTAAGCTTTTTGATCAAGCGTCATGGCAACCTGCCATTTCTGACACCCTCCCGCCCCTCCTCCGCCATGTCGGCATGCTCCATTGCGAGCTCCCCCTCCACCCCCCTGACCCAACCGACTCTGTCGCTCTCTAGCGGCGCCCTCCCCCCCTCCCAACCCTCGCCTTCTGACGAGATCCCTCCCCCGTCCCAGCCCCCGCTCTCAAGCATGGCTCCTCCCCCCACCCAATCCTCGGACGACGGCTTCACCGAAGTCCTTACCAAGAGTGGCAAGCGCAAGCGAGCCAAGAAACCCTCCGAGGAGGCGGCAGTCGCGAAAGCGGCCAAGCCCTCTCAATCCCCCACACCCTCTCCCACTCCCATCTTGCCTCTCATGACCCTTACCCCTGGCTCCCCTTCCATCAGCCAGAGAGGGCTCTCCCCCGCTCCCACTCCTATGGATATCCCTATCCATAGGATCCCTGGTACCCTACCCGTCCCTAACCCCGTACCCCAGTCCCAGAAGAAAGACTCGCCACCTCCCCTGTTCATTCAGGACAAGGTAAAGTGGCCTGAGGTCTCAACATGGTGCAAGACGCACCGTGTCAATTACACGTCCGCCCGTTCCACTGAGCACGGGATCAAGGTCACTGTGGTCACCTCTGACGACCACAGAGCCCTGAGCAAAATGCTCCGAGATAGGTTTGTGGCTTTCCACACCTACACTCTCCCAGATGAGCGATCCCTCCGGGTCATCATCAAAAATGTCCCAAAAGAGTTTGATGTCGAGTACATCAAACAATCCCTCCTCAACCAAGACCTCCCGGTGCAATCCGTCCACCGGATGTACAAAGGTCGCGGTCACGCCCCTTACAACATGGTCTTCGTGTCCCTGGACCGTGGACCAGCCGGAAAGGCCATCTTCCGCCTGAAAGAGTTGTGTGACCTTTCAGGCTTCTACGTAGAATCACCCAAGAAGGGACGTTACCCGTCCCAATGTCACAACTGCCAACTTTATGGCCACTCCGCCCGCAATTGTTACGCACCAGCTAGGTGCGTCAAATGCCTGATCCCACATGCAACCAAAGATTGCAGCCGTCCAAAGAACCCCGCAGAGGCAACGGAACCACCTGGTTGCGTCCTCTGCCAGTCGCTAGGGCATACCGCGAATTACCGCGGATGCCCGAAAGCGCCTCGCCCCCGTATCTCATACGACTCGCCGTGTAACGCAACGCGTCGTCCGCCCCCTCCAGCACCCGCTGCACAGGCCCATCTGGCCCCGCAGCGCCCTTCACCGTGGGGAGCTTTCAACTATGAAAGTAACCACTTCCCCCTACCCCACTTTGCGAATAAAACCGCACCCGCAGCTCAGGTGGACAGCTCCACACAACCCCAGCCCTCAGCTGGTCCCTCTCCTCCCGCCCCCGTCCCCATCCCTACTCCCTCCCCACCTGCCCCAATCTCCCGCGCTGTCCCCAAATCGGTGCCAACGGCACCTCGCCGCGCCAAACAAAACCCCCCCCACGGCGTTGATCCGGATCTCGCCCTGGTGGAGCGATTCGCTGAGGCCTTCAACCCCAGCGAAGTTAGGGAGTTAGCCCACGAAATTAGAGTGAACGAAGGCAACGGTCGTGCCCTCGCTCAAATCGCCATGAGGTTCGAGCGCCTCTTCTCATCATTAGCTCAATTTAAAGTTAACCCATAATGGATAGTTCGACTGTGTGCAGAATTAAACCCCGCTCAATCAAGATAGGCTTCTTTAATGCCAACGGCATTACAGGTCAACGAAGTGAGATCGCAGATTTCCTGAGTGATCATGACGTTGACATACTCCTAGTACAAGAGACGTTCCTCAAACCCTTCCATAGGAATCCCAGGATTGCCAACTATCAGATAGTTCGCAACGATAGGCTCTACTCCGCCCTAGGAGGAACCCTCATATATTACAAAAGGTCCTTGTACTGTTCTCCCATGGATCAGTCCAAACTTGAGTACATTGAAGCTTCGGTCTGCAGGCTCGGCATGACTGGCCACGAGTCAATCATTCTGGTCTCAGCCTACGTTTCCCCAACTCGCTCTTCAAGCGACCTCCAACTATCACTCAGAAGAGATTTGAAAACCCTTTTCGAACTAGGAAGCTCTGTCATAGTGGCGGGCGACCTAAACGCGAAACACCGCCTCTGGAATTGTCATACGAACAACTCCAGAGGTATTGTACTAGAATCCCTCCTCGGGCCGCTGAACATCGATTTAGTCGCGCCCCTGGAACCGACTCACTACCCCAACGTACTTGACCACAGACCCGACATCCTCGATGTGGCACTGTTGAAGAATGTAAGCCTAGGCATACACGACTTGACAGTGCACCACGAGTTAGTCTCCGACCATCGACCTGTAATCTTAGAACTTACACCGAACTCAGGCCCCCCTGATTCAGGTCGGACCCCTCTCACTAAAGTCGTGACGAACTGGGACAAACTGGGCGAAAGCCTCAAGTCTGCCTCATCCGTTCACCTCGACGAAATCCCTAGCAGCATAGTCACCGCTGACGAAGCTGTAGGCGCAATCGACTCCCTGACCAGCCACGTGCAATCGCTTATTAGCGATTGCTCTCGGACAGTTCCGGTGGAGAGCAATCGACACTGGCGCTTGCCCGACGACGTACGTAACCTGATTAGGGAAAAGAACGCAGCCATGCGCGAATACGATAGACGTCCGACCGAGGACAACCGAATCCGCTTACGCACTCTCCACCGCGCCGTCAAGGAGCGAGTGGCCGAGGCCCGCGAAAAAAGCTGGGATCAGAAACTGATCGACATAAAGCCCTCCCATCTGAGCCAAAATGACCCTGAGCTAAAATTAGCCAAACCTAAAACAATATCCGTGAAGGTTGATTATCCATCCGTCTTTACAGCTATCTCACAGACAGATTTTAGCCCAATCATGAGTGATTTGGATGCTGAAGCAGCGGCTGAAATGTTAGTCTCGAGTATTGGATCAATAATCCAGCAACACTCAATAGCTAAATCTATTCCATCTAAATACAGAATTCTGAAGCCCTGGATAACAAATGGTTTACTGCGATGTATCCGAAATCGAGATTTCATGTGTCGACAACTAAAGACTGACTCCGGAAATTATACTCTCAAACTCACTTATATAAGATATCGTAATTTTTGTAACAAGTTACTTAAAAGACTGAAACATGCTTATGAGAAAAATGAGTTTGAAAAAGTCAAGAATAACCCTAGAGCTACTTGGAAGGTAATTAAAAATATTGTGCAATCAAATAGCCTCAGAAACCCTCCAATTGAACTACTCAAGAAAGGGCCTGATAAAATCACATCTGTAAACCTGGTAAATAAATACTTCTCCAGCATAGGTAATGATCTTGCACAAAAAATAATTTCCACTACACAAAGTGCAGCGCAGTCAATAGACGATACTTCAGTTGACAACTCTTTCGTACTGATGCCAACGGACGAGTCTGAAGTAGAACAAATTATTCGTGGCTTGCGTGGTGACGCTGCAGTTGGGTGTGATGCAATTCCAACAAAACTGCTACAGTCATGCTCGAAATCTTTAGTCCCAGTTATTACTCACATCTGCAATATCTCTATGTCAAGTGGAGTCTTCCCCAAGGTTTTTAAAAGAGCCATTGTTCACCCTATCTACAAGAGTGGAGACAGAGACAGTGTTCATAATTACAGGCCCATATCTATCTTGTCATCACTATCAAAGGTACTAGAGAAACTACTGAATAATAGACTACTAAATTTTTTAAACAAATATAACATCCTAGCGCCTAATCAATTCGGTTTCAGGCGTGGTAAATCCACGGAGGATGCTGTGAGTTCTCTTATTGAACAAATAGTTGACACTTTGGATAAAAGACAAAAATGCCTAGGGATCTTTCTGGATCTTACCAAAGCTTTTGATACTGTCTCTGTTTCTAAACTCTTGTTAAAGATGGAACGCATGGGAATCCGTGGTTATGCCCTTCGGATCTTTGAAGATTACCTCTCTGGCAGAACCCAGTCAGTTAAAATTGACACTTTTGTTAGCGAATCTGCTCCTTTAAATTTTGGCGTGCCGCAGGGTTCGATTCTAGGCCCTACTCTTTTTCTCCTTTATATTAACTCCTTATGCAAGCTTTCTCTCGCCAACTGCTCCATTTTTACTTATGCTGATGATACTGCGTTACTCATCCATGGCAAGAGCTGGCCTGAGGTTCTTACCGGAGCCGAAATAGCTCTAAGACGTGTAATGCAGTGGTTATCCAGTAATCTCTTAACTTTAAATCTAAATAAAACCACATACTTAACATTTTCGCTAACAGCTTCCTCTCAGCCACTTACGGAACACTTTACTCTTAAAGCTCATACTTGCATCCCAATAACATCAAACTTTTCATCTTCATCTTGTAGTTGTCCTATTTTAGCCAGATCCTCCCAGGTCAAATACCTTGGAGTGTGTATTGATCCTTTCATCAGTTGGAAAAACCACTTATCTCTTCTTACTATCCGAGTCCGTAAAATGATTTACCTTTTTAATAAACTCCACTTTTCACTGGACTTCAAAACTCTCAAGATGATATATTGTGTCCTCTGTCAATCTATTCTGACATATTGCATATCGGTTTGGGGAGGTGCTGCAAAAACATATTTATTACCGTTGGAACGCGCACAGAGAGCTGTACTTAAAGCCATGTCTTTTAAGCCCTTTAGGTATCCTACGGCACAGCTTCTTAATGAATGTCAAACCTTGTCTGTGAGGCAGCTTTTTGTTCTGGGAACAGTTATAAAAAAGCACAGCTCCCTACAGTATGACGTAAATATGTCAAATAAGCGGCGCTCACATAAAGTCTGTGAGACTCAGCGGTTTGGTAGCTCTCTAGCGGCACGGAATCACAAAGTGATTGGATGTCATCTCTATAATATTATAAATAAAGAATGTAACATTTACCCACTCAATCGATCCGAGTGTAAAAAGAATGTTTCAGGCTGGCTTCTAAATAAAAGTTACGATGAAACCGAGAACCTGCTTAAATTATCAATACTGTAACGGGAAACATTCTTCATCATCAAACACCTCAATCACGTACACGCATAGTCTACCATACCTATATAACACGCACCCTCACACCCACACTCACACCTCACTCACACACTCACACCCACACTCACACCTCACTCACACACTATACACGCACTTCATACACTACTCACACCACACACCACACAACACAAACTACATACATCATTACTCTCAAATAAATATTTTATTTTTCATACTACATAATAATCACTTTCCGCGAACACGGTACACTCAAAAGCAAATAATGTAAAAAAGTTTAATAATGCGAGGGCCCTGGTAACCATAACACAAGTTGAATCTTAATTTGGTTACCAGAGTTCAACAAAACAATAGCATTTAAAAATTGTCTTTTGTTTATCAGTGTGTATTTTTATTTTGTTTATCAGTGTGTATTTTTATTTTGTTTATCAGTGTGTATTTTTATTGAAAATAAATATTATTATTATTATTATTATTATCGAGCCTTTTGGCAACTCTCACGTGCCCTAACCAAGGACACGGTTGCCCATATTCCACCTCTCAAAAGGCCCAACCTTCCACTCGCCTTCGAAGACGAGGAAAAAGCCGAATGCCTGGCCGAAAGCCTGGAGCTTCAGTGTACACCCAGTTCCCTCCCTATCGACCCTGTTCATATGGAGGAAGTAAATTCGGAAGTAGAACGGCGAGCTTCTCTCCCGTTACCCCCACCTCCTCTCAACGAAAAGGAAGACCCCGTCCCTCCCGTGACCCCGGACGAGGTCAAGCAGATCATCCGGGACCTCCACCCGAGAAAAGCCCCGGGCTCGGATAAAATCACCAACAAAGTGGTAAAGCTGTTCCCGGCTACCCTTATCATGCTCCTGACAGCGATCTTTAACGCTGCCTTATCCAATAACATTTTTCCACATCAGTGGAAAAAAGCCCATGTAATTGGGATCCATAAGCCCGGCAAACCCAAATCCGAGCCCTCCAGTTACCGACCCATCAGCTTGCTCAACGTCATGGGCAAGATGTATGAAAGGTTAATATACCTCCGTCTCAAAGCGTATGCCGACGCTAATAAACTCATTCCCGACGAGCAGTTCGGCTTTCGAACTAGACACTCGTGCGTCCAACAAGTTCACCGTATCGTTGAACACATCGCCTCCAACTTTCAGAAAGGTCAGATGACCGGAGTCCTGTTCTTCGATGTTGCAAAGGCATTCGACAAAGTCTGGCACAACGGCTTAATTTATAAGCTGTACAAACTCGGAGTGCCAGTCAGACTCGTGACCATCCTACGAGACTTCTTGTCGAATCGCCAATTCAACTACCGAATAACAGGAGCGCTATCCTCAGCCCACCCCGTTTTAGCCGGAGTCCCTCAAGGCTCTGTGCTGTCCCCCTTATTGTTTACACTCTACACGAGTGACATCCCAAAAACTAGCAAAGCGCAGCTAGCTCTATTCGCGGACGATACCGCAATATATTATTCTGGCAGGAGCCCCACGGCAATTGCCAAAGTTCTCCAAGCCGCGACTCACACCCTAGGTCCCTGGTTTCGGAAATGGAGAATCGAAATTAACCCCACCAAGAGTCAGGCGGTGCTGTTCTTCAGTCCCGCCAAGAAACTCATCCCCACTCCCCCCCCTCCAGTCACCATGTTCGGCGAGCCGATCCCTTGGGAGAGGCGAGCCAAATATCTCGGTGTTACCCTGGATGATCGTTTGTCCTTTGCCGACCACATAAAACAGGTACGTGCACGCGCCTGTTTTGTGTCCGGTCGCCTTCATTTCTTGTTAAATAAAAAGTCTAAACTTGCCCTAAAAAGCAAGGTGAGACTCTACACCGCGTGCATCCGCCCCGTTATGCTATATGCATGCACTGTGTTCGCACATGCATCCCCCAAGCTGATCCATAGACTCCAAGTGGTTCAAAACCGCTTCATGCGCAATGCCACGGGCGCCCCGTGGTACATGCGCAACTTAGACCTCCACATAGACCTCAATCTGCCCACGGTTAAGCAATTCATTAAGCGCGCTTCACGCCGCTATTACGATCGTGCCCTAAACCACGCGAACCCATTGATTGTAAACACTGCAAACTATACTCCTTCAGAGATTTCAAAAATCCTTAGGCCTAAACTCGCCCTCAGCGAGCCGGATGACCCTACAACTCTAGCTCAGATTAAGGATAGGGAGGCTCGCGCAGCCCTGAAGAAACAAATACAACACCGCCCGCGTTTTCGCCCTCGCCGGAGAGGCCCGTCGCGACGTCCCACTCAGTCAGTCTCGTCCCCAGTAGTTGGCCCGAGCCGTACCAGTAATCCGACCGTCCCTTAAAACTCCTCTAAATCGCTTAGGCGAAGTCCGTCCCACTATTTTGTGCCCCCCGACGACGCCCTGAGCCGAGGTTCGTGCCCCAACTGGGGCGCCCTCAGCGGTCAGTCGTCTAAAAGTTGTAAACTCGGTTGAGAGCCCTAAGCGCTCACCGAAAAGTCCGCGTAAGGGTGTCTATGGTCCCTCAGACCTCCACCTTTAAGTCCTCCCAAAAAAAAAAAAAAAAACGTTGGACTGCAGTCCCCGGGCATTGATACCCGGTGGATGATCTTCCCTGTTCGCAGTACCTACGACTATATCCAACAGGTATTATGAAATTAATAAATACTCATCAAATTATAAGTGTCATCCATATAATACCGTGCAATGCTACTCATATACAGTAAATTATTGGAACACACTCATATACGCGTCGAGTAGCTGCACGGTATTATAAAACTGGCATTGAACGAGTTAAAAATTAAATTCCTTAAAATTGATTGATGTACATAACCAAGTACAATCCATACTAGCCATACTAATAATATAAATACGAAAGTGTGTGTGTCTGCCTGTCGATGAAATTTGGTATACAGATAGATGAAACCTTGTCATAGGATACTTTTTATCCCAGGATACGATAAAATCCTATAAGGAACGCGAGTGAAACCGCGGGGTGGAAAACTAGTGTTTAATATACATGTGTGCCAAATATAAGTAAAGCCTTTCTCCGGCAGCCATGATGATCTATCTATAACTTAGAGCATTAAACCACTCCCTCTGGGCTCATCTATATTAATATCTTGAGTCTACTCTACGATTATATATATATAGATGTAATATTTAAGCGTGTCTCGCCAATAAACACTATAGTTTGGCGAGGAATTTGTACTTAGTGTAAGAACTTACCTTTCTGTAAAAAAAATATTAAAAAAAATGCATTGGGTATGGGAAATTACCAGAGGGAGTGGTTTAATGCTCTATGGAAATTAGGCTTGAATTCACAACATTTCACATAAGTGTAATTTAAAATATAAATAGCTTCATCCCTAATATTCCGAACGCAGCCAAAACTTTTGACATTTTGGCCACACGTCATCGTCGACGTTTGAAAGTACTTGGAGAGTTCGTTCAGAACTTTGTATATTATCAAAAACTCGATTCATTTTAACAATCCTTAACTTTCTATTTGTAATAAAAATTGTAAAGAACTACCAATAATTCATCGTTAATGTAAATTCATTTAAATAATTTACAAAAACAGTTTTATTCGTTAAATTTCTCATTAGCTAATTTCTATGAAGTTAGCTGGCTAATTAAACATATCGAATTTTTGAACAATCTCTTTTGCTCGCTAGAGTAAAAGTAATAAATATACTGTGCTTTTGAATTTTGATACGTGGATCACAGTGAACAAGCGAATGTGAATTCCTATAACATTCAATAAATTAAAATAGTCACAATTATTTTAAAAGACTGCAAAATGTTCACAAAATTCATTATTTCTTTAATTGCAATCGCCTGCATCAGCGGTGCAGTGGCACAGGGCTGCCAAAACCCTCAAGTAGACGCGTCTTCCTTCACGAGCTTAGACGCAACTGTAGTGACACAAATAGCTTACATTACTGAATTTACGTTGAAATGTGATAATCCCCTGCCTGAAAACTACGCGCTGTACGCTGAAGTTGATGGGAAACCGCTTACAGCCGCCCGTATTGGAGATAATAAATACCAGGTAACTATAAAATATATGTAATAAATTACCACTCAGTAAGAAAGGTTGGTCAGTCGTCGTCGTAATATCTCACAAAATAGAGCTAAACTAAAGTTCATAATCATCATGGTGAACTCTACTGAACAATCCAATTGATTTATAGATCTCTCTTGATAACTAGCCATGAGTAGAGTCAGTTGATTTTGAGGTAGATAACATATTGATCCCCCATGGTATTGCTTATGTCCAAGCAACTATTATCAGGTCACTGACTGCCTGCTTCTCTGACAGATTGACCTCATTGACTATTCTATCAGATTATGAGGATTTAAAAGCATAAAATAGTCTTAATTCTTGAATATTACAAATGCGAATTTCTGTCTTGAGAGAGAGGATTTGAGATCCACTGTATGAACTTAGGGAAGGTTTTAAGACAATAATCAGTATAAGTCAGAGATAAATGAACCATGCAGATGGAGACACATCTTATGTATGATTAGGATGCAATAGTTAACTCAGATGTGTTTAATATACATAAATATTGTTTGCATGTTGTTGAAAAGAAGATGTTTGTCATTTTAATCAATTAATATTACTAGGGGCCACATTTTGATCGGCACCCTATTCTCTTGTTCAAAAATCTATGTAAAATCTATGTTAATAGCATATACTTGATGAACATACTATGACTGCAGTGCGATCTTAGACTATTAATCTTGCTAGTGTGACGGTCCTACCTCAACCAGCTAAAAAAAAATAGTAATCTTTTCTAATGTCCAAGTTATCCAAACTGCAAAATCTATACAGCTATTTAACCATGAAAACCAAATTGTCATATTTCCATTTATTGTAATATACTAAAATACATTTATCTCCTTAACCAGGTATCGTGGACCGAAGAGCCATCGAAGGCACGCTCAGGTGTACACGAGATTCAGATCCTAGATGAGGAAGGCTGGGCTACCCTGCGCCGCGCTCGCCGTGCTGACCCCAAGGCTGTTGTTGCTCCACTGCTCGCTATTCAGTTACAACATCCCGGAAGTAAGCAATTTTGACACTCCTATGGTATTAAATGTTCATAGGTGGCGGTGACCACTTACCATCATGTGGTCTGTTTGCCTGTTTGTCAACCTAATGACATAAAAAATAATACAGAACTTTCTGCGAATGAACCAAAAGAGCTAAATTTGAGTTTGATGCCGATGTGTTATTAATGTAATCATCTTGTTTTCCAGGCTACTCCGGCCCCTGGGTGAACTCTGAAGTTCTCGCGACAGCGCTCTCGATCCTCGTCGCATACACCGCCCTCCGCAACAAAAGCAAAATCCTAGCGTAGACTTAAGAATTTTTATTTAATTATTTTTTTTTATTTAAAGAATAAATGGTTAATTTATTTTAGGTGTTTTATTACTGGCCCATATACTGAAATGCATTGATCTTCATAAACTGCGATTTCTGTTAATTACCACCGAATCCCCGAACATTTCGCTCCAACATTCGAGAAAAGACGAGAATTCCCAACCTAGGTACTCTCGTCTTCTCATAACTTCACAGATCCGTTTTAATATCAAGGTACGTTATTGTGTGATTCGTCACACAAAACGTGAAAATCCTGTCATACAAAGCTAGGTAAGTTCGCATAATAGTATGATAAAAAACACTGATTTGCGTGATATTTCTGATATTCTCAAACAGGGAGTTCTTTTACATCTATCATCGTGCGACTCGTCGCCAACTCGTCGCTCTGTCGCGATGTCGCCACAGTGTAAATTCTATCGCGAACCGTAGTAGGCGTTCGCTACGGTTGAACCCATACGACTTAATTGGCGAACCCCTACAATTTAATTGGCGAACCTATAGGTACAATTTAATTGGCAAACCCATACAATTTAATTGTCAAACCCCTACGACTTAATTGGCGAACCCAAATTTAAATTAAGATGTACTTAGGTTGGAACATAGTTACAATAAAATTTTCCAAATAAAATGAATATTTTCATGAATATCACATGTAAAGCGTAGGCAGGTACGTGCGTAAAACGAATCTCATTAAAATCCAACTAAAATAAGAGGACTTCATAAAAGTGAATTGTAGGTATAATACGTCATTAATCATGTTCTTTTTAAGCTGGTCGTATAATACGTCAACTGATAAAATAACGTGAAGGCTGACAAGTAAGGTTATGATGTTATGAAAAAATTGTTTTTATTTATATTCATGTAAAAATGACTGTGAAGCCACGGGAGAAGGCGTCGGACGATGATGATGACCCTGTTGAGAGTATGTTGAAGAAATCTGGCTGCTTAGAACTTCATTATAAAGTGCAGGTATGGAAATAAATAAAGCTTTGCTTAATTGCCTTTAATTTTATATATTTTTTTATTTATTAAATAGGCTTTAGTCACAAGACTATCAGCCTAATTCTATGTTATAGTCAGTATTTTTGTTATGTAGTATTATACCAGTTATTTATACATCTGTTTTAGTATTCATTCTTATGTTAATATTTTTCAGGAATGCATAGCTACTACGAAAGATTGGCGTAAGTGCCAAGCGGAAGTAAGCGATTTTAGAGAATGTATCAGTAAACACAAGCAGGCGGATGCAACTCATATAAAATGATAAATCTGATTACTGTACTCCATTAATTTATCTAAGTATTCAGCTGATGCCTAATGTTACCAAAGTATGCTTTACGTAAATTAAAGTATTTGAATATGTAGAGACTATGTATTTTTAATTCCATACCCCCAAGAAAATCCTTCAGTCTTTTCGATAATAATGATTATTCACTTCTTATTTCACAGCATATTTCCAAGAGCTTGGACTAATACGATCATTAAATCTCACTAATATTATAAATGTGAAAGTTTGGATGCATGGATGGATGTTAGTTACTCTTTCACGCAAAAACGGCTAAACGGATTTTGATGAAACTTGGCACACAGGTAGATGAATAAACAGGCCCTGGAATAACACATTATTATTATTATTATAGCCTTTATTCAGGCACATTTTTCTGTTTGACAATTAAAAATCGACATCGACAACTGTATCTGTTTGCCTTTTTTCGGCAAAGGCCTCCCCCAAATTCCTCCATTCCCCTCTGTCCCATGTTCTCCGGCTCCAGGTGCTCCCCGCTGTTTCCTTTACCTCATCTTCCCATCGTTTGTGTTGTCGTCCTCTACTTCTTTTCATGTATGTGGGATACCAATACATTACCCTTCTACTCCACTTGTTTGTTCCTCGTATGGTATGGCCTATCCATCTCCATTTCAGTTTTTTGACGCAGACTGTAGCATCTTTAATTTTAGTGCGTTTCCTCAAGGTTTTGTTCTTAATTCGGTCAATTCTTTTCTTGTTGATCATACTTCTTTCCATAGCTCTTTGGCTGATTTCCAGCTTCTGACTGTGAGCTTTAGTAAGTGCCCAGGTCTGGCATCCGTAGGTCAAGACAGGGAATACATGTATCAAATAATTTTCTTTTGAAGAACATGTTAGCATCTTTATTTTTCATGATTTCTTTGTATCCCCAGTATGTTTTCCATGCGTTGGCTGTCCTTGTTTCTATTTCTTTGCCCATATTGTCGAAAGGTGATATAATTTTGGCCGAGATAGTTATACTCGTTTGTGTACTCAATTATCCTATAGGAATAACACATAGGATACATTTAATCCAAGGAAAGGATAAGATCCCTCGAGATCGCGGGTGAAACCGCGGAGGACATAATTTGCGGAAGTCTCATAGAAACATCCATGCCCTAGTTTAAGGGGTAGAAGGTAAAAGTTCCAAGTTTTAGAACGTTTTTCTTGTTTGTGTACTAATGTTTCAGCTATCTAGAACTTCAGGAAGTACCATAAACATTTTGATGATCATCAGTGAGTGAGTGAGTAAGCGCCGAAATCAGGGTTTTTTTAGATATCAATAAAATCTAAAGTATAAGAGCTATTTAATTGCACTGCACTATAGACATGATATCCCGAGAATTTTGTTTATCTGGTATAATCCAAAGCCAACTTATGGGAGTTAAAAAAAACGACGAAGTGCTTCGAGAAAAGGTAGGTAGTAAGGACTTGTCTTGGCGGGGGCACGGGAGTGCCCCCAGATCTATGTGCACCAGTGAAATGAAATGAATTGAAAGCGTGTATCGTGACTTTTCAGGTTGTCCCAAAAAGTTCGTGAAAACTTTTAATGGAACAGCTACCAATTTCAGAGAAGGAAGGAACTAGACGAAATAGAAGAGAGGACTAGACTTTACTGAGAATGTAATAATGTGACTATAACATTATAAAAAAAGAATATTAAAACTGAAGAAAATGTATGCGACTGAAAAACTTTGTACCTATGGTCATGAATAAAGGTTGTAAAAAAATCTTTAATAGTGACATTTGTTTGACATAATAATATAAATCAAAGAGTATGATATAAATCACAGATTACTGATATGTAGCTAGCTAATATAAATAAAAATATTGCAGGATACTTATAGGTTATAAATATAAAAAAATATGTTTCGAAAACTAAAATTACCGTATTTTACTTCAATATACACAAATTATACTACCAGAGTTGCAATCGATGCTAGTTTAAAGGAAAATTTCGAATCAAATGTGTTTAAACCGAGGAAACATCCAGGAACGACGCGTGTAAAAATTGCTGCTATACCCCCTGATATCCAAAAAGCGATAAAAATAATTTTAAACGACTCCACCGCTAAAGCCATGCACCAGGAAAGCCTACAATTAGCCAACTACCTCCGCTCTAGATTATTACCGCCAGAGGATGGAGATATTGAAGCTAAAACAGCTAAAATTCACGACAATGTCTCAAAGAAAGTGTTTTCAAAAGTAAATAATGAACTATCAGAAAATGAACTAGAAGAGTGCAAAAGAAAAGTGCAGACAACAGTGTTCAATTTGTTAAAGAAGAATGTATATCGATGGGGGAATATATCCTATGATAAAGCCACTTGTTTGCAATATTTGATGACGAGAGCTGCCCCTGATTATGCAGTCCTGGTACGTGTGCTGGATGAGATAAAGAGAAAGTTCCCAGATTTCAAGCCTAGAAGTTTCTTTGACTTCGGCTCTGGTGTCGGGACTGGAACTTGGGCTATAAATACGTTTTGGAAAGGCAATATTTTTGAGTATTTCTGCGTAGACACATCAACCAATATGCACGACTTAGCCCGTTTAATACTATGCCATGGAAAAGACAACGTAGAAATGCCATTAAAAGGTTATTTCCAGCGTCAATTTCTACCCGCATCAACAGATTTAAAATACAGTATTGTTCTCTCGGCATATTCATTATTTGAGTTGTCAAGTATGAAAAGTAGGTTAGAAACTGTGCAAAAACTATGGAATAAGACTGAGGACTTCTTAATTATCATTGAACAAGGCTCAAATGCAGGATTCAGTGTAGTCAACGAAGCTAGAGAATTTGTTCTCAATTTACCCGAAGGAAGAAATAAAGGTTATGCCTTCTCACCATGTCCCAATGACAATGTTTGTCCACGATACCTTGAACATGAGACACCTTGTAACTTTTTAATGAAATATGAATCTTTACCGTACCCATCTAAATCGGAAGTGCAGGCCGATTTGTTTTCCTACGTAATTTTAAGAAAAGGTGTGCGACCGTCAGATGATCCGCAATGGCCAAGGATTGTTCGTGCTCCGATTGTAAGATCCGGTCACACAATCTGCAGGTTATGTACATCTAAAGGGGAACTACAAGAAATCATATTTTCAAAGCGAAAGTATGACCAGACTACGTACAGATGTGCACGGTCTAGTAACTGGGGTGACTTGTTACCTATAAAATAAAGATCTATTAAAGTTTATTGGAGTTTTTATAACATCACTTTAAAACCTAAATACCTTTTTTTTTAATAACTTGTATGAAAAATGAAGAATTTTAACTAATTTTGAATATTAGCTCTCCATATTCTCTGTCAAAAATAAAAATACAAGTGAAAGAATTACTTCGATACGTCAATTAGTTTCCGATTTATAGAAGTAAACATGCTCGATTTGATGTATTCGTGTGACGGTGTGACGTCATCTTGCAACACTCGCTCATAGCGGAGCGTTGTAAATTGACGTCACATGCGGTCACGTGACTGTTAGCGGGACTCGATTTTATCGTAAGTTTAAATGCCAGTAAAATCAAAACTAATAGGTATTTTTGACTACAGCAAAAACTAGTGTATTTAATTGTATAAATACAAGCTTTACTGTAACAAACTTTCAACCGATTTGGTCATTCTTCAATGAAGATAAAAATCAAAATGATTGATATCCAAATAGGCATTTACAAGGTATAATGAATAGTCTGGCTAGACTGCTTTTGATTTTCTGCATTTAAATAGTAAATTAAAAAAGTTATGTGACAATAAGCTGAATACAATAATAAATTACAACGCCATCTAGCGGCATTGATTGAAACACGTCGAATGTCAAAATGTTCCTTTAAATGGCGCCAACAATAGAGAAGTAGGTAAATGAATATCCTGGGAGATTCTTCACTCACACGGCCACCTGATTTGAGTTTGTACTATTGAAACTAGTTAACTGAAATACCTTCTACTTTTACTGTAATAAGGCGATGATAGCTCATTGGTAGTGACATCATTGGATACCGCGGCGAAGGTCGTGGGTTTGAATCCTACAATGAGCTTTCGGAAAACGTGAGGAAAGCACAGAAACACGGTGGTAGTTTGTGGTACTCGACTGGCTACCACACACTTTTGCATTTGAGAGCCAGTCCAGTTTCCTTCTACGGCCTTGGCTTTTGTGACTGACTACCATCGCCTATAGACATTTGCCATACCAGGCGGTTTGCCAATATGTTGAACTGGCTCTCAAGTGCAATTGCCGGAAAACACCAACAGGTGCTTGGCGACAGATTTTCAACTTGTGTGTGGTAGCCAGCCAGTCGAGTACTACAAAGTACCCTACCACCGTACCGTGGTTTCCTGGAGGAGCTCATTGTAGGATTCCACCCACGACCCTCGACGCGGTATCCGACGTCACTACCACTGAGCTATCATCGCCTTAAATCTTCGTATATCTAATAAATCAAGAAAATAAGACGTCAAGAAACGTCTAGAGGCATTTGAGATGGGGGTATACTGCATACTGTTTTTTAACTGGAGTCAGAAGGTCACCAATGCAGAAGTGTTGTGGCAAGTCGGCCAGGGACTGAGAAAGGTCGCTTACCCGGGTCGTGTGTTTCGCCACGAACGCTACGACCTACAGCTAATAAATAATAAATAAATAAATCGCAAGAGACAAGCCAGGTACTCGGAGCTGATGGTCAACCTTCAGTAATTGGAGAGGCACCACAATAAGATCTAAAAACCGGCCAAGTGCGAGTCGGACTCGCGCACGAAGGGTTCCGTAAAAATTGCAAAATGATCACTATTGTTGTATTGGTTGGAGCCCCCATAAATATTATTTTATACTTTTTTTAGTATTTGTTGTTATAGCGGCAACAGAAATACATCATCTGTGAAAATTTCAACTGTCTAGCTATCGCGGTTCTTGAGATACAGCCTGGTGACAGATTGGTGACAGACAGACAGCGGAGTCTTAGTAATAGGGTTCCGTTTTTACCCTTTGGGTACGGAACCCTACAAATAGTAGATATGAAAATCTATTATTCATAGTACAAGCTCTGTTTAGTTTCGAATTAGATGACCGTGAGTGAATAATGTCTCAAGATATCTATTGATACATCAACAAATTCAGTCCTTTGTTAATAAACGAGGAAAACAATTAAAATACGTCATTAGCTCCAGCGCGTGATAGAGGCGAAAACTGCTCGAGTTTACAAAAGCGATCCATAGTAGTGGCGTGAAATGCAGACATGGACGGTCCAACGTCATCATTCCACCGTTAGTTAGTTCAGTGTTGTGAAATCAGCTGTAGTGGTGCCTAGTGTTGTTGATTACCTTAAATTAAAATAATGAACGCGATAAAGACTTTAATTTTATTAATATCATTGTTTAAAATTGTAGATGATGCTTACGGAGGTGAGAGATTTTTTCATAAGTTTATTTTTAGTGTCAGCTTTTTAGGTCATTCGGATTATTTTTGATTGCGATAATTCGATGGTTGATAATTATTTTGATGTATTGGTGTAGTATTTAGGCTAATGATAGGGATAGCTTAATTACATCGATTTGGTGTTAATGTAATTATTAATTAGGCTAATTTTTAGGGTTCCGTACCTCAAAAGGTAAAAAAGGAACCCTTATAAGATCACTTTCTTGTCCGTCTGTCTGTCTGTGTGTCACCACCCATTATATCAGGAATGAGTGGACCTAGCAAGATGAAACTTATACCAGATACTGAGGTCTATAGTCCCTATTGGGTGTATAAAAATCAAGGTCCTGAGTCAACACGATAAAAAGATATGGGCAAATTTGGATTTTCGCGAAAACTTGTAAGTACCAAAATTTACCTTAATTTTCAACTTTTTTTATTTTTCGGAATTTTCCCTTTACTTGTGCTGTAAGACCTTGCTTTTTGCCAAATTTCGTGATTCTAGGTCAACGGGAACTACCATATAGGTATTCGACCCAAAACCTATAGGGTACTTCCCGCTGACCTAGAATTTACCGTGATGAACGAACTATTTACAAGTTTGTACGGAACCCTCGGTGCGCGAGTCCGACTCGCACTTGACCGGTTTTTTTTGTAATGATACGTAATTAGATAGGTAGACAAACATATGATTTTATTTTTAATTCAATATTTGACTGATGCTCTTAAAAATAGCGCCATAGCGCTTTGACATGTCCTGTGTGAAATAAAAGACGACAGATTTTTTATTTTATTAATGACTTTATTTAACTATTACTCTACATTATATACAAATACATGAGAACTTCTTTATTTACTTCTTACTCTTCTTACTTCATTACGTATAATATCTTAAAAATGCAATTCTATTATTATTTTTTTGTAAACATTTGGCGACGATCGTCCTTAAAAATCATACATTAAAAACATAAAAACAAATCATGCTTAGATAATTAAATATATTACATACTCTTTGCATAGATATGTTAATTTTAAAATTTCTTAAAATATAATACACACTTTTATTTCATTTTAGCGTCACTTTGTAGTAGCCTGTAGGTCAATGATGGGGGAATTACTGTTAGCCCAGTGTTGCCATAGTCCCACAATAGACGCATTACATTCACTGATTTCAATGTTCTCAGTGTTTTTAAAAAGTACCTACATATCTTAGTATTTTCTATAATTGTCGCGCATCAACGTCGTTTCACGTTATGTTCATAAGTTGAAGCTCCAATTATAGAAACGTCAAGTTAGTGAGTTGACAGGTCGACTAACTATCACTACAGTTATTATACAGGCTGTCCGGTAAAAAGTATGACAAACTTAAGGGGGAGATAGGTGGTCGGGTCACCTACCAAATATACAAAAATCACCTCGGTAAAAGGTTCACCATTTTCGAGATATTTCAGATTTTAGATCTTAATTCTCTCGAAAATGGTGACATTTTTACTAGGATAATTTTCGTATATTTGGTAGGTGACCAGCCCGTCTATCTCCCCCTTAAGTTTGTTGTACTACTTACCGGACACCCTGTATACGCTAGTGTTATGTACTTTGTACCGAGTTTAATGGTTGTGCGTACGTTTCCCGTCCCCGACTCCAAGTACATAACACGTGGCGACGAGGATGGGATGGGAAACGTACGCACAACCATTAAACTCGGTAGCTAATTGCACACTGATTTATTGAGTGACAGAAGCGGTGGTCGCAGCCACACGTACACAAACAAGTACATCATACATGCAAATATAACAGCTAGCTATCATGGGAGATCGTGAGATGAGAAGTGCCCATCCAGGATGCATGAACATGACTTTAACTCTGCTTAGTTTCGAATCAAATAGAAGAACCATATGTGAAGAATGTTCCAGGATATTATTACTTACCTGCTTCGATATTACATAGCATTTGTCATAGCGTGGCGTGTGACACATGGGGTTTTTTTTTATAAGGATACACGTTATGATGTACCTACTCATATATTTTTGAAGTAGGTACTTAATTATTTCAGAGGAGGTAATCGAGTGTTTAACCGCAATTTAAGGAAACAAAATGTATTGCTACGCCACATGTAACGTATTGTAAACGAACTGAAGTAAAAATAAACGTATATTTATTTTCAGATTGCATTTTATCACTAAACAAAGACTTCGGCAAACCATCGCCAGTTTTCATTAGAAATGGCGCGTTTTTAGCACCAGATGACACGGGCGCCATCTTGTTGCGACGTTCGGAAACCTTGGATGTTGCATGCGTTGGAAATAGAACTTATATTTATATCGCTGGTGTGACGACACAGAGTAATGTTTTGGTAATATTAACGTTTATTGATCTATTGTTTATCTATAAACACAAATATTATAATATAGGAATTGAATGCTTAAAACTGTTGACATATTATGAGCAATATTTTTTGCTGGCTATCGCTGTTGCTGTCCACCATATAATGGTGGTTGCTATGTATACTTGCAGTACCTCTACCATGGGTTTACTATGGTATCTTAATCGATACTCGCTAGCGAATATCGTAACAAACTTTGTATGTAAAACTGTGTTGTCACAACTGTCCGTTAGAGGCGCTGCACAAATCTTCATACTAAATGTTTACCGTAGTCGCTAGCGAGTTCAATTGCGTTACTAGAGCTAATTCATGGTAGAGCTACAGAGTTGTAGAGGAGCTAGTCATACATTGATAGGTTGGTCGCCTCGCCTCGGGGCGTCCAATACTGCACTTGTTTATTTTATTATTTAGTATGTAGTCTGATACATTGTAAATAAAAATATTGGCAGGCTTGGGTGTTCATTATCTCACTATGATGATAAGATCATGTGATCCAAGCTTTCAAGGAGGTGGAACTTAAAACCACAGTCGCAGAATAAATAATAGTACTACCATACCACAGTTAAAACCAAGAATTATATATACTAAATGGATAGGTAACTCTAAATACCTACTTGAAGCAAATACCTATCAATTGCGAAAAAGAGAATGATATTAACTACGTTGGGACAATCTCTCTTTCTAACCCTACTTACAGAGAGTTGTTATTTTGTCTTTTGACGGGCCAGTTGGCGTGGTTGGTTAACACACTACCTATCAAGCCGCAGGTCGTGGGTTCGATTCCCATTCAGGACAGACATTTGTGTGCATAAACATGTCTGTTTGTCCTGAGTCTGGGTGTAATTATCTATTTAAAAATGTATTTACAAAAAAAAAATAGTATATGTAGTATATCAGTTATCCGGTTTCCATATTAAAAGCTCTGCTTAGTTTGGGATCAGATAGCCGTGTGTAAAAAAAAAAAATCTTGTTCAGATTTCTCCGGTTGCTTGTTCGGCGGCAAATTTGCTAGTTTAGGGTTACCACCTTCTAGTTAAAATTACCCCATCAAAATAACCTTCCATCTTGCTGTATATCCTCGCTTTTCGAGACGCGTGCCTCTAAATGCATAATTTACCTAATTAATTTTCAGGAAGCACACTGCATAATAAACTCAACGTTCCGCGTGAACCGATGGATAGGTCAGTTTAAAGAGATTACATGCAACTCCCATCCAACGTTTTCCGTTCAGGAAACTAACCAAAGGTGCTATGGCGGAAATAAAATTTACAGGTTCGTTTTTGGTTATGAACGGCTTCATTTGTACAGTTAGGCGACTTTCTTTTCAAAGTAAATTGCATGATTTTTTGAATAAAATTGTTTAAAACATTTTTTTTCCAAATGAATCGTATATTTGGAATACGTGGAAAATTCAAAAGATATGACCAATTTATGAGGCGATATTTGACAAGGTTTCTTTCTTTGCCGCCCTATATTCGTCTCTTCTTGGCACATGCATGTGTACATTATATTTTTTAAATACACGCTAAGTGAAGAAATTTGGTTACTACTCCTTATAATAATGTTTTAACTCCTCATTTCCTCTACAGAGTAGGCTATGAAATCAACAGATCCTTTCACAAGTTATACGAGGCATGCTTCGATAAGAATCTCTTAAGTACTTTGTACGTAAAGCACGAGATAACACCATCGAGTAGACACATACAGAGTGGCGATCCACGACCGAAATTTGCGCGTAAGTAAATAGAATTAAGTAGATTTTATTAAAGTTGGGAGTGAAATGCTATTTTACCACGTTTTTATTATGTCACTTTCTTCTTTGTCTGTTTGTCGTTCCGGTTGGAATCAATCTTGCAACTCTTTCGAGGACTTCCCGATTAGCTAACCGGTTTTTAGGGTAGCTCAATACTCGATGACGATGCATTCTAAATGTTTTCAGATAAATGTTTAATCTAGATAGTTTTATATCTTAGAATCACGGGAACTTGCAGTTTGAAAAAGCCTTGTTTTTCTTCACCGACAACTAAAGTTGATTGTAGGATTCGACATACATATATTTATTTTATTTATTTATTTAATATATTATATATTCTCTTATTTCAAGGGTAAATGTTATGGAAGCAATGAAGTAATAGAGCTTAATAGTTATTGAACAGCATATAATCAGTTAATTATTTTTACAGAAGGAAATCTATTCGGCAAGCTAAATGTGAATAAATTGTACAAGAATAAACACCAAAAAGACAGATTAGATGAAATTCTTGGTGACGAACTGGGTCAGGGATATATTACTAATAAACAGGTAAAGCTATTTATATATTTAAGCTTTAAAATCATCTCATATTCAATAAAAACAATCTTGAATTAGTAATATTAACCCTAATTTGAGGAAAAGCGTTTACATGGCAACTGTATGGAATTTTGGTGCTGATAATAGAAGATAATAATGTTAGCGCAAGATTTGTACAGCGTATCTAGCGCTGTATACAACAAGCTGGATTTTAAGTAAAGTAGCTAGATTAACCAGATATCACGCTCACAACCTAAAAAGAAACAAGATTTCAAGTGGTGTTGCTAGATAGAAAAAAAATGAGTGATTCCCAGTCGGGTATTGCAAAGTAGGTACTCTTCTTCCGTGGTGTAGGTTCCTCCTAATGATTTCCCTTGCCTGATGTGGAGAAAGAGGTGTGGAACTATTTTCTCTGCCCATTTATATGAGACTAGCTCTTCCCGGCATGTGTTGTAATACCACATAGCTTTTTGTTTTGGGTCTGGGTCCTTCCCTATCGTACATAGAAACCGCTTCAGCCATTTTAGAGTCGATAGAGAACACATTGATTTTATAATACTATGTAGATAATTACTTTATTTATTAATGTTAACAAAGTTATTTCTGATACATACACATTATCTAGTGCCACTTTGAGTAGAGTTTCCTCCGTCAGAGACCTTGGGGTAGTACTAGATACTAAGCTCCATCTTGATGAGCACATTGGCAGAATCGTTAATAATGCTTATCGTATGTATGGTTTTGTGATGAGGTCAACTTTAGATTTTAAGCAAACTGACACATTCATTCATCTGTACAAGTCTTTAATCAGATCTCAAATGGAATATGCTGTGATGGTATGGAGCCCTTTGTACCAAAAATACAAAGATAGTATAGAAAGAGTACAACGCAAGTTCCTCAAAACGTTACACTATCGATGCCGCTATAACTACAATAATAATTGTAACTTAAAATTTAACCTACCTGACTTGGAATCTAGAAGGCGATGATAGCTCAGTGGTAAGTGACGTCGAATACCGCGACGAAGGTCGTGGGTTCGAATCCTACAATGAGCTTGAGCTTTCGGTGAAGGAAAACATCGTGAGGAAACCATAGCACGGTGGTAGGGTACTTTGTACCCGACTGGCTGGCTACCACCCTCAAGTTGAAAACCTGTCGCCAAGCACCTATCGGTGTGTTCCGACAGCTGCACTTGAGAGCCAGTTCCCATCTAGGCTTTGTGTGCTTACCACCTTCGGCCACATCATCACTTACCATGGTGAGATTGTGGTCAAACACAAGCTTATCCAGAATAAAAAAAAAAAAAAAAAAAAAAAAAAGACGACTATTCCTTGAAAGTATGTTTCTGTATGACCTGTGTAATAACAGATATGACTGCTCTGAGTTGATAAATGAATTGTGTTACATTGTTCCGAGGACTGTTATTGGACGGGAGGTGCGCGCACGTCCGCTTTTTGCTGTCTCTTCTAGCCGCACAAATGCGGGTGTTCGCGCGCCTCTAACCCGTATTACAAAAAATTATAACAATTTTTTCATAGACTTAGACATATTCTCATTATCATACTGTTTTAGACACTTACTCTTACAAAAAATTTATAACAAATAACAAGTATTCTTTATATAACGTTTACTTCTTTTGTGTAAATTAAGTATAAGTATTTTTATAAATCTCTTTTTTTTTGGTATGTTAACAGTTTCACTGGAGTTTTTTTTCTTGTAAAAAATAATAAAAATAAGTTTTATCATCAATATTTGGATAACGTAGTGAGTTGCACATGTAGACATATATTGTATTTAGAAATACCCACAAAGTAATCTATTTGTGTAATTGTTTGTTTTCCCTAATAAATTAAATTAAAATTAAATTAATGTTCTACTAGTTTCTATCCCGGGGACACTTGGCTCCGCGTGGTGACTTCTGCCTTGAGGCAGAACGGCGAGCCACCTTTCACTATGTGAACGCTGCGCCGCAGTGGATGCGTGGAAACGCTGGAGATTGGGCTGCTTTGGAAGACGTGAGTACACTAGGGATACTAAAAACGATATTTCTGGTAAACATACATGGAAACGAAAATGATTTTTTTATTCAAATAGGCCTTTACAAGCACATATGAATAGTCTAGACTCTTAATGCTCGGTTCGGGAGATTGCTTTTGCTGAGAAGAGCCGGCAATAATCTCGGCAATTACTCTTTTTAATAACAAGTTACACCTATTACATTTAATCATTATTTATTTATCTAGTCTCACTGACTGATAATATTTGCGTGTTAAGTAAGGCGGCAAAATAATAATAAATAGAATTTAATTATGACTGACTAAGGTAATAACAAACTCAAGCAGTATAAAATATGAAAGTCATAAAACCCAATCTATGAGGTCACTGGGGTTAATGATCGCTTTTTTAACAGGCTGTAAGAAGATACGCGCACTCGTTAAGAACAAATTTAACAATATACACTGGTACTTACGATGTGATGGTGTTGCCAGATCGAAACGGAAACTTTAAACAAGTTTATCTTGATGTTGATGAGAATAACAACGGCTTACTGCCCGTGCCTATGTATTATTTTAAGGTATGTATTTTAATGTCACTTAAGAGGCGCGTCCTTCCCTATTATAGATAGATAGATAACTCTTTATGGTACACCAAAAACAATAATAAAATAAAGATACAAGATATTTACATAATACAATTAGTTGTACAATGGGCGGTCGCTAAAAAGCGATCTCTTCCAGACAACTTTTGGATGGAGAGGAATTCAGATACGATAATGGCCGGTGGTTTATCTCTATGGTATAAAAATAAATAAATAAATAAACTACTTTATACTAGAATCAGACATTTTTTTCCGGAATAAAAAATTACAGGGCATTTTGGCATAATGCAACATTAGGTACTAATTAAGTTTCTATAATCTATATCTTTCCAGCGAATAGGTTTTTTTTTTATTTCTGGGAGCTTTATTTATTTATTTATTTATTTAAGGTTCACCATCAGTTGATACATTAATACTTGATAATTATACAAAAAATGAAAATAAAATTACAAACACTAAATGCACAACTATTAAAGGTAAACACCACTTATACGAACAAGTGACACATACAAATATAACAATGTACCTGCTTTTAGAATGAAACTAATAATACCTAATTATAAAAATAAGATAAATAAAAATAATATATACTTAAAATAAAATTTATGCTAAACAAAGATAAAAACAATAATTATGACTACTTTGTTATGGAAGCAATGATACACCTCATGAACACCGGCAATGAATCCATATGGACGTCTGTAGTTGAGCTCACACTGTTGTATAATTTACTAAGTCGCGGTATGGGCGAATTACTTCCCATAACAGTTCTACGTAAGGGAGGAACCAATGGTGTAATCATTTTACGAGGGCAGCGAACCGGAACTCTAAAATTCAAACGTTGGAGAATCTGGGGACAGTCAGTTTTTACTCTTATAATTTTGTATAAAAATAAAAGATCAAGTATGTCTCTGCGCTTACTAAGACTATTAATTTCTCTGCATAAGATTTGACCGATTTTAACTTCCCTGTTGAGTATGTAAGGTGATATAGGAATCGTTTTTGAAGACGCTCAATCCGGAGTGAATGCGTGGCATAATGAGGTCGCCAAACTACGCTACAATATTCGACGAGACTTCGCACAAGACCATTGAATAATATGATTTTAGTACGGGAGCTACGAAAGTCCTTTCCATTGCGGATTACAAACCCCAACATCTTCGCTGCTTTTTTAATTACACTGTCTGTATGTTTCAAAAAAGTGAGCTTACTATCAAACATGACTCCCAGATCTTCAATGTTATCAACTTTTTCTAAATAATGACCATTTAGGTAGTATTTTGATGATATAACATTGGTTCTTCTGGTGCACTTCATGGTAACACATTTTTTAATATTAAGGCTCATCCGGTTTAACTTGCACCAATCTACCAACCTGTTTAGATCTAGTTGAAGGAGGTCAATATCGTTCTCAACTTCAATTACTCGCATCAACTTCAAGTCGTCAGCGTACATGAATGGAATAGAGTTACGAAAACAGTCAGTTATATCATTTATAAAGATGTTAAATAAAATTGGCCCCAGATGCGAACCTTGAGGAACGCCAGAACATGTTATATACCTAGGAGACGCGAAACCGCTTGCCACTACATAGAAATCCCTGCTTTCGAGATATAATCTTATCCAATTCAGCAAGGGTCCCGAGTATCCATAATACTCTAGTTTTTGAGCTAAGATGGAATGAGAAACTTTATCAAAAGCCTTACTGAAGTCGGTGTAGATAATATCCACTTCTTTGCCTTCCAGATGTGGCAACATTATGGAGCTTGTAGCACGGAATAATATGAGAACCCGTTTATTATTGATTAACAACCTAATGAATTTAGAATCTGTGCCCGATTAACTTACTTTTTTGACCCTCAGTCAGAAGTTTTTATTTTACTACTGTTTGACACCAAACTCACGAGCACAATGATACGCACCAAGATTTGGCCATAGATTTTTGCAAGAACTATGTATTCTAAATGGATAGGTAACTCTAAATTCTTTCATTAAGGGTAAGTAGGGTTAGAAAGAGAGATTGTCCCAAGGTATTTGCTTCAAGTAGGTATTATGATAGTTACCTATCCATTTAGAATTAATATTTCTTGGATTTTTGGCATTAAAGTTGTCAAAAAAGCATTTTTTTTCAGGTCGCCTACAACCCCGCTAAGAAAACAGCAACAGCGTTCATATCGATAAATTGTCCATATTACAATAGTACAGTACTACAAGATCTCGTATTCTGCAACGATGTTTGCGAGAACAACCCCGATTATTCATGGTTAAAGTGGCGATCGGACGATGGAACATATAGTTTTTGCTGCGATTATGAAGAGTTTATTGAAAAAATCGACTATTTACCGCGATTGGATGTCAGGGGACCGTTAAGTCGAGTTTAACATTTGACACTTGGAAATTATTGTTTCAAACTCTAAATGATTTCTTCATGTTCGGCCCTATAAGGGCACAAAGGCGATGATAGCTCATTGGTTTCATCAGCTCCTTCACCGAAAGCTCAAGCTCATTGAAGGATATGAACCCACGACCTTCGCCGCGGTACCTGACGTCACTTCCACTGAGCTATCATCGCCTTATGTTATGTAATATGTCTATAATATTATTATCTCTCTAGCTATTACTAAATATGTGGGGTCACAGCTCATCTACGCTTTTAAACCTTTTGAAATGTCATCTCCTTTTTAATGCAGTCATTTATGTAATCTTGTTGTAGGTAATTTTTTTGAACACTCAAACTCAATCCGCATCCAAGTCTTATCGTAGACGCCCCGCATAAAAACCACTTTATTGACAATCTGATAACAAATCTGTACCTCTAACCATGGATTTGCTCTAGTATCGTAATGGATAGTCGCTAGCTATAGTAACAATCTTATTTATTTAAATTATGGAAAAATAACAGGAATAGACTACAAATAGAACTAAGAAAATAATAACAATAATAAAGAAAGAAAGAAAGAAAAGCATTTATTAAAACACAACTAAAATACAACATCAAAAGAATTAAAATAATAATAATACAAGGATTCTCAAATAGTTGTGGTCTAAACAGATCTACTCCTTAAACACAGCAATATTGCGGTGACGTAAAATAATCTTTGTATGAAAAACTGTAGTGCTTCAACTGTCCGTTAGAGGCGCTGCACAAATCTTCATAGAAAATGTTTGCCAGTCGCTAGCGAGTGTCGATTACGTAAGTAGATCAAACTCATTTTTTTTTTTTATGTTTACATTTTTTTATGATGGTAAGTGACTACCGTCGCCTATAGACATTAGCAATACCAGGGGGTTTGCCAATGTGTTGTACACCTTATTACAATGCCTTAAGGGCAAGGGCTACTGGCTCTCAAGTGCAACTGCCGGAACACACCAACAGGTGCTTGGCGACAGATTTTCAACTTGAGGGTGGTAGCCAGCCAGTCGAGTACCACATAGTACCCTACCACCGTGCTGTGGTTTCCTCATGATGTTTTTCCTTCACCGAAAGCTCAAGCTCATTGTAGGATCCGAACCCACGACCTTCGCCGCCGTATCCGACGTCACTACCACTGAGCTATCATCGCCTCATGGTAGAGGTAGACTATTTGACTTTATGGTGGACCTAGGTGTATCACTCCTCTATTGAAAAGGGAAGATCTTCCGCCAGGCTGGTCATCGTGCCTGGAGACCCCAGGGCCGGATTTAGAGGTGTGAAGGCCCTGGGCCAACAAAAGAGTGGCGGCCCTAAATTATTTTGCGAATAGAATAAATAAATACTACATATTTTTCTTGCAAGTGTTTCACCTTATATAGCGGAAAGAAACCTTTGTTCCAAACGCGTGTCTGATACTTCTAGAACTTGATGAATATATAGAATTTATGTGGGGGCCCCTCTCTTGTTGAGGCCCCGGGCGGTTGGCCCGTTTGCCCTCCCTTAAATCCGGCCCTGGTCCAAATGTTTGTCTGATTTTTAATTAGCTGGACTAAACTGACAGTTACGAGCGCAATATGGTTAAAATTACTGTTTCATGGTTTGACCATATCACTTTTTATCAATAAAAGTCAATCTAATATCAGTGATTACAGGTATTCTCATTCATTCTTTTAAGAAATAATTTCTGAGTAAAGAAATATTTATTACGACAACTGTCAAATCAGTCCACCTAATTAAAATATCCAAGTATACGCAGATCGCTTGGTTTATTGTTGCGCCATCTATCTTGGAGTCATGCGAACTATATCCGTGTTTTAGATACATGTCATTTCGCTTAACCTTAAGGTTATCAGTTCAGGTTATCGAATGTAAAATATGACATCTTTATTGTTTCAATCTCAACTCAACTGAGTATTTTGTGAATATTTCAAGTACCTAGGACCCTGTTGCCATTATTGATATCAGCAAAAAAATTGCGTTTGTTGTATGGGAGCCCCCCTTAAATATTTATTTTATTTTTAGTATTTGTTGTTATAGCGGCAACAGAAATACATAATTTGTGAAAATTTCAACGGTCTAGCTATCGCGGTTCTTGAGATACGGACGGACAGACAGCGAAGTCTTAGTAATAGGGTCCCGTTTTTACCCTTTGGGTACGGAACCCTAAAAAAGATGAAATTGAGATGGAAGCGTATTCGCTATTTATTTTTAGAGTAGGTATTATTATTTACGAGTATTTTTAGATGATTTATATACTCTTTAGTGTAAGATTTAATATGAATATAGCTATTATACTTATTCTTTTTTTTTTGTTGCTGGCAATCATCCTTTTAGGATATTTCTGCCAATGTCAAAGTATTTGAAATGGTCTTGGTCTATTTGTCACATTTTTTTTTTACATATGTTTTAGTACTTTTAGTCAATACAAAGTCTTTCAATCGCATACATTTTCTTCAGTTTTAATTTCTTCTTTTATGATATAGTCACATTCTCAAACTCACTGTAATGTCCAGTCCTCGTCCATATATGTCCAGTCAAGCTTTAGTGAAATTGGCGGTTGTTCCACTAAAACATTCACTGACTTTTTGGGACTACCTGGAAAGTCACGATACACGCTTTCATTTCATTTCACTTCACTTGTGCACTTAGATTGATCATTATTGGACAAAACACCGCCGATATTATTCAATAAAACTCAAAATACACGAATTTAATGAAAATAAAACGAAAACACATCGTCTCTTCACAGGTTCCCGCCAAAAAGTCCTACTAATTCTTAATAACAGGAACACCTTATGGTAGGTTTTTTTTTTTATTTATCGTGACAATTTTGTTCGACCCGATTGGTTCTTAAGTGGGACGCGCGTACCAATCAAACAATAGCATAACAATTGATTAGAAAATCCTCGCTATTCAAGTTATATTCTTGCCAAAAATGTGTTAAAAAATAATTCTACGAATATTTTTGCATGAATTATGAAATACTAGCTGCACCCAGGGTTCCCGAGGGATCTTATCTATTCCCGGGATTCCAGGAAGTATCTACCTATGTGCCAAGTTTCATCAAAATCTGTAATGCCGTTATTGCGTCAAACATCCCAGATATAGAAACTCTCACATTTGTACTATTAGTAGGATTCAACCTATTATAACTGTAAAATAATACAACATAATAATTTATGTACATAATTTACTAGATATATTTATTTATAAGCATTTCTAATATACGAATAAAAATAAAGATTATTTTTGCCTAAACTATTGTCTTTTACTTTGAGATTACAAAATACTTTCGTACAAATTAAAATTAATAAACATTAACAACTATTCTATACAATAATAATATTAAATTTGATGCAGTCACTTCAAATAATATATTTTTTTAACCCTGTAAATGATTTAAGTCAAAAGTTAAATTTAAGTAAAAGGCGGGAAGGTCTTGTGTTTATGCCAATAAATATTATTTAAGGAAATTAAAAATACAATTAAAAAGGTGTCTACAACTTATTATTTAATACGATTATAACTACACCCTCTCTTTATAAATAAAATCATTTTATTCATGTGGTTTTGTATATAAATCTATTTCGATTAAATATTAGTTTAAGTACAACTTGCTCTATGGACTGGTCCTTCGAGCCAGTCTTACATTTTGCGACATTTCTTTTATAACAAATCAACTGCTATATAAATGAGTTTTCTAACCAAAACAATGCCATTTTTACAAGCTTTCATTTAACTTGTAATAAAATTTTGCGTACAGTACACGTTAAGTTTGGATGACAATGCATAGTTAGCTAAGTCGTCATTTAAGGCGATGATAGCTCAGTGGTAAGTGACGTCGGATACCGCGGCGAAGGTCGTGGGTTCGAATCCTACAATGAGCTTGAGCTTTCGGTGAAGGAAAACATTGTAAGGAAACCACAGCACGGTGGTAGGGTACTTTGTAGTACCCGACTGGCTGGCTACCACCCTCAAGTTGAAAATCTGTCGCCAAGCACCTATCGGTATGTTGCGACAGCTGCACTTGAGAGCCAGTTCCCATCTAGGCTATCACTTACCATGGTGAGATTGCCGTCAAACACAAGCCTAAAAAAAAATAAAAAAATACTAAATCTAATATGGCGTACGGCCCAAGATGGTGGACTATTTATTTTTTGTGCACTCCCATGACATGTGTATCAAATGAAAGGATTTGCTGAAAATAATACGAAAAAAGGTTTCTTCTAAAAGTTCGCTGTTCTAACTCTTTATGCCAACACAATTTTAAAAATGATTATAGATTTACGTGAAAAAAAAGTATCTCTCTATCATATTTGAAACTTAACAATATGAGTGCAGATAAATTATTTTAAGTGCATCAGTAAAAAAGATACTATTGGAAATGACACAATACACCCAAGTATTTAATAATAACAAATCAAAGTAATTCCGTTGTGTCAACTATTAAAAAAAAAACTTTCTTAGCTATGCTAATGTAAAAAAAAATACTTTCTTAGCTATGCTAATGTAAAAAAAATACTTTCTTAGCTATGCTAATGTATTTTTTTTAATAGTTGACAAAACGGAATTACTTTGATTTGTTATTATTAAACAATTATTTTAAGTGCATCAGTAAAAAAGATACTATTGGAAATGACACAATACACCCAAGTATTTAATAATAACAAATCAAATTCCGTTTTGTCAACTATTAAAAAAAAACTTTCTTAGCTATGCTAATGTAAAAAAAAATACTTTCTTAGCTATGCTAATGTCAAAAAAATACTTTCTTAGCTATGCTAATGTATTTTTTTTAAAAGTTGACAAAACGGAATTACTTTGATTTGTTATTATTAAACACTTTGGTGTATTGTGTCATTTCCAATAGTATCTCTTTTATGTCACAAGTGACAACGAGGCAGGCGGGTCACCTGATGGTAAGTGACAACCGTCGCCTATAGACATTGGCAATACCAGGGGATTGCTAATGTGTTGCACACCTTATTTCAATGCCTTAAAGGCGAACTGGCTCTCAAATGCAATTGCCGGAACACACCAGCAGGTGCTTGGCGACAGATTTTCAACTTGAGGGTGGTAGCCAGCCAGTCGAGTACCACAAAGTACCCTACCACCGTGCTGTGGTTTCCTCACGATTTTTTCCTTCACCGAAAGCTCAAGCTCATTGTAGGATTCGAACCCACGACCTTCGCCGCGGTATCCGACGTCACTTACCACTAGTACAATACCAATAGTACAATCTAACATCCATAAATCTCTATTAAATTAGCTACAACAGATCTCTTTATGCGTCTCTCCCTTCGATAAGAGCGACCAAAGCTTGCTTGTCCCTCTTATTCTCACATGCACACCCGACCAGCGCTAGCAAATGCTTATTAGAATACTCTGTTCTCTCCACAACGAACTCCTCAAGTCCTTTCCTCGGCAAATAATACGCTTTCACATATCTATCCACGTAATCTTGGAACGGAACAGGTTTTAGTCCGGTAATCTTCTCGATTTTGACGAAGAGCTGCCTGTAATCCAACTGCATTAAACCACGACCCCCATTCGTACATTTCGACGCGTTTGAAAACCCTTCAACAAGTAAGTGAACTATAAACTTCGATACCATACTCCATACTGAATGTAGCACCTCCATATTCAAAGATACCTTCGCCGATATGTTCTCTAAACGCAAGGCGAACACTTGCACTTTTCGTGTTATCATATCTACGTATGGGCTGTGTTCGACTGCAACATTTTTAACATCCCATTTCACTTGTGACATAGCAACCAACGCCGTCCTAGCATCAACCGCTTTAGACGCCGTACACATATAAACAGGTACTCTTAAATCCGTAACAACTGCTAACGTATTATCTTTGAAGTGCTCCAGAATTAATCTCTGATGTTGAGCAACTATAGACTCTAAGTACGGCTGTAAGAGTTCGTATTGCTTCGCGAGGAATATAACGCTTTCGACTGCAACGATTCTTTCAGACAGCCCGTGTAATGCCTCTTCAGATGAGAGCTCTAAATGCTGCGGTAGTTCTGGACATATGAATGTTTTAGCGTCACCATCGCCAGTGTTAACTGTATCGATGTTATTCGATATTCGTTTCAAAACTGCGTTCAACTTTGCAGTGTACAAAGTGGTTGATGCGACGTCTAAATCAGACGTGAAAAACAAATGTACAGTGTAGAAATAGTAGTCGAAGAGTTGATTCATAAGTAGAATGACTTCTAAAGAGATTTGTGGCAGATATCTGCAGATTTGCAAATATTGGCCGCAATTTCTGAGTACAGATAGCGTTGTGTTCGTCACTATAACACTGTCTTTGACTTTTGACGGACTGTTTTTAGATTCTCGATCGGTTTCATCGACGAAATCTCTTTTAAGTTCTTCCGGTTCGTCATCTGACTCTTCGCTATCCAATTCTGGTTCAAGTCCGAAGATATCATCGTTTGTAATATTTTCGTTCCTAAACATGTCGAATGGTGTGTGATTCGTCTTCGAATTGAAATATTTCGTTATATAAACGCTATCGTCTTGAGAATGCACCGACGACGTCCCATCTGAGAGCGTTTTGGTTACAATTGATGTGTCAGATCTTAAAGCAGTTAAATACTTCTTAAACTGTTTAAATTCTTGAAGATTTAAAAGATTAAACGTCGATTTAACAGGACACTGTTCCCATCCCTCGTTCTCTAAAAACAGTTTTAACTCCTCCATTCTCCCTCTATGATAGTTTTTGATATACAATACACTTTGCGTCTTAATAAAATCTTGTAGCAAATCCGATTTATCCCCGCAGAAAACTTCAGCAACCTGCGTCAACTTCCTCAAAATACCTAACATCTGAATAAACTTCTCAAAAGGATATTCCTCTAACCCCGAACTCTTTAAAAACGTCGACACTTTCGCTTGGACATCATGCCAGATCCTAACAAGACCAGCTTTTAACTTCTGTCTAATATATTCTCTACTAACATTCTTTTCGATCTCAAACACGTTGTTTAAACTTGGTGTCGCTTCTTCCTCGTCATGTTTAGAATGCCACGCGACTAATAGATAGTAACTACGCATGATAAGAAACAGATTCTCGCAAAGATTCAAGAGACATATGGGCGCTTTATTAGGTTGCACCGCTTGGCACATCTCTTGGAATTTCATTTCCAAAGTAACTTCTCCCACGTAATTTTTAACAGCTTTTATTGAGGACTCGTTAACGGCAGAGGAATAGTGCATATGGAGCTGTTCCATAGCAGCTTGAGTCTTCCCTAATAAGGCGTAGGCTTTCCGTAATTTCCTAAAGACGCTTTCATCGAAATTGTAGCAGATTGTCGAGAGTACAGAATCTAATTTCTCTTCAGTCATGTCAAGGGTGTCTTGTAGCCTGGACGCTAGATCAGCTATGCAAGTATACTCTTTATGATTCGAAGCTGCTTTGCTACTCTTCAAAATTAACTCTATAGCATCATAATACTCTTTTCTATTCAGCAATTCTGCGACATCCTTTTCTACGCTCCTCAAACTACGGAGTAACTCCAGTGATTTTAGGACAGACTTAATGATTTGCCTCTTTCTAAAATTAGCTAAGATTACAAAGGTCGATATGGTTAGGTGGTTGGAAGCCGTTCGGAGTTGTTCGCGAGCTTGTCGGCATGTTTTTAGTGTTTGCGCTAGTTGTTCGCGTATGTTTTGAATTTCAGCAAATTCGCGGTCACAATTGTCTCGTTGCTGGGATATTAGATGTAGAGCTTTACCCGACACTACCTGTAGGATCAACAAAGGCTACTTGTATTACTATTTTTATTTAATAACACGTCAGTTTTTTTATCACTTTTCTTCTGTTTTTTTTTTTTAATTCTGGATATGGTTGTGTTTGACTACAATCTCACTATGGTAAGTGATGATGTGGCCGAAGGTGGTAAGCACAGAAAGCCTAGATGGGAAGTACAACTGTCGGAACACACCGATAGGTGCTTGGCGACAGATTTTCAACTTGAGGGTGGTAGCCAGCCAGTCGGGAACTACAAAGTACCCTACCACCTATGGTTTCCTCACGATGTTTTCCTTCACCGAAAGCTCAAGCTTATTGTAGGATTCGAACCCACGACCTTCGCCACGGTATCCGACGTCACTACCACTGAGCTATCATCTCTTTGGTTAAATAAAATTATGGAATACAAGACTTACCTGCTGCTGCCTCTTAAGTTTTGTGAACATCTCCTCGATGGCCTCGCAAGATGGCGGCGAGGGCGCATGCTCCAGTATGTAGCGCGCTGCTTTGAACTCCGACGGCGGGGAGAAGTATACATGTTCTATTTCACGGAGTACCTGAATGAAGATCGCTCGGTTCATGGCTATACCATCTATCATGGGCTATCATTTATTTATTTATTTGCAATAATAACATTATGCTTACATTTATTATTTGGGTGTAAGTATGTATTTACAAAAAAAAAGTAGTATATCAGTCATCTGGTTTCCATATTACAAGCTCTGCTTAGTTTGGGATCAGATAGCCGAGTGTGAACAAATGTCCGAGGATATTTATTTATTTATGAATTACAAAATGTTATGGTTTTTTTTTACTTGTAAACACAACAATTAAAAGTATTGACAGCATTCTTAAAAAAAAAATTTAAGACTAAACAATAAAGTAAGTATCAATTTATTTCAAACAAAATTTAAATTAAATCTCTGACCAAAAATACAAGTACATGCAAAAATAAAAGAATGAGTTAAGATAAAACAAAATCAATAATTAGCATTATCATAGCTAGAGCTTTCAGTGGAAGAAACCATAGCATAGTTGGTATTTATGTAGTACCCACCTGGCTGGCTTACACTCTAAAGTTGATAATTTGTTGCCATATAATAGATTTTTTTTATGTCACAAGTGGCAACGAGGCAGGCTGGTCACATATCAAGTGACTACCATCGCCTATAGACATTAGCAATACCAGGGGGATTGCTAATGTGTTGTACACCTTATTACAATGCCTTAAAGATTGATTGATTGATTTTGCGATAATACGCAAAAAGTCTGCATCATTAGTGCGTCGGGTGCGGGGGAGCCGGAATAGAGTCCTGGGGGTTATTGCAGATAGAGTAGATAGCTCTATGATGGGGAGGTTCACCGAACTTCATCTAAAAGGTGCGTTTGGGTGATGTCTCCTCATGTCATGTCAGAAATGTTATTTTGTTACTAACATAGTTATGTAAGGTGTGTAATTTACTAACAATAATATGGATTTTAGTTGTCCGAAATAAATGGATTTTATTTTATTTATATTTATTTTTATTAAAGGCACCTGGCTCTCAAGTGCAACTGCCGGAACACACCATCGGGTATTACAAAGTACCCATACAACCATGCTATGGTTTCCTCACAATGTTTTCCTTCACCGCCTCCAATAACATTACACCCAAACAGTAGGAGGTTGTATTAAATGATGGTGATAATATAAGGTGCTACAATCACAATTACCTCAAGATCGGCAGCAGAATGTGCAGCACTCATAGACCTGGAGTTGACTCCGGGAGGCCCATGCCGGCTCTCCACGCTGTCCTCTGACATCATGGCTTACACCTGATTATTTACTAGTTACAATTGTGATTTAGCTTTAGGTTCAATCATCTTATTATAGTAATAACTATAATATGGTATAAAATTTGGTGTTTACATGTTTCATTTGTATGCTAATCTCATGAACTAACAGTCTTTTTTTAAATTCTGGATAAGCTTATGTTTGGCCAAAATCTCACCTTGGTAAGTGATGATGTGGCCGAAGGTAAGCACTCGAAGCCTAGATGGGAACTGGCTCTCAAGTGCAGCTGTCGGAACACACCAATAGGTGCTTGGCGTCAGATTTTCAACTGGAAAACAGCCAGTCGGGTACTACAAACTACCCTACCACGGTGCTGGTTTCCTCACTATGTTTACCTTCACCAACTCAAGCTCATTGTAGGATTCAAACCTTAGTTCACCACATACCACTAATAGTGATGAAATTTGGCACACAGGCAGCTTATAAAGAGGATGCTAGGAAATGTGGATAATAGTCAGTTGTAACTAAGGCTTATTCAGATGTTATAGTTTAGGATAATGATGAAAAGATTATTATTACTTTTAATTTAATAGTTTGTCTAAGTAAAATACGTACTTACATGCACATAATTATAAAATCACTTGAAATTACACACGAATGAAGTTCGAATATACTGTTTATCGTGATCCTTCAGTGGAATAATACTATTGGTTATGTATATTACTATAACATATAAAGTAAATAATGGCTAGCGATATTTTAGAACTGTTTGCATTTACATAAACAATTTAAATTATTAAAATGCGTATGTAAAAATAGTAACGAAATGTGGGCGTTCCAGAATTACTAGAGTATATGATATCTGTACAATTTGTTTCAGATATGTAACGAGAAAAATATTGTTAATTGAACTTTATATTTTAAAATACAACTTTTATGATAAAGATTAGCAAGATTAGCAGAAAATAAAACATTTCCTTCCTTACACACACAGTACAGTTTGACATTTTATTTTGACATTGACAACCAATTAACAAACAGTGTTGCCAGGCCCATAGAGATTAGAGCGAGTCCCCACCAAAAAAACACGCTAAACCTCGGAACAATAACTAGCATGGAAGCCGGGCTAAAATAAAAACCGAGTACTATACAGTTTATTCATTTATGTCAATTAGCATATCGTAATGTGGGAATGAAACAAAACATGGCTGTTTGTTTTTATTATTTTTGAACGTGTCACAAGCAAAATGTCAAATGGTCCTCTTTGGTCCTCTTATAATGCTAACAAATAAAGTGATGTAAAAATGGTTATCGATAATCATTTCAATACTGTTGCAGATTTCCTAATGATGGTGAAATGAAAATGAAATGGAGTCAGTGCATCAATAGGTTTTTCTCATACAAACTTTCACCCCCTTAAAGGGTGATTTCTAGGATAAAAACTGTCCTATGTTTTTTCCCGGGACTCCAACAATCCCTATCCGAATTTCATCTAAATCGGTTCGGCGGTTTAAGCGTGAAGAGGTAACAGACAGACACACTTTCGCATTTACAATATTTTATAATTATAATATTAATTAGTAAATTAGTATTCGTATGGATTTTAATGATTAATAAAGACATTAAATTAATAATTGTAGTTTCATTTAGACTTGTGTCAAATTCTTATCGTCTCTTTCCTACCACACTTGACTGATATTCCGACGCCGAAGTTCCGTCGTGGTAAATCCGTTAGTAAACCACAGCCACACTTGGCACATTATCCGTCGACAGCCAGCGCCTATACTGATAATAAATTATAATAACATGGGAATGTTAAGAAAAGGTTAAACTATATTAATTAAAAAATATATAATAGAAAACTATTCTATCTATAGGTACACATAATAAAAATGTAACGGATCGCTATCTGTACATGGAAGATATATGAGAAAAAATATAATTGGGTCCTTTATCAACGCAATAGCACCCAAAACAATGATTGTTAGAATTTTGTCTGTTTGTGCAAGCTAATCGGCGTATTCGGATGTGGTTTTCACTAATATATTGTGGTAAGTTTCACTTAACATTTAGTGTTTGTTTCATGTCAATCGGTTCTTAAATAAAAAAGTTATGTCAATTTAAAGAATCACGTCGAACATTTGTTAATCTAAAATAAACCAAAAGATATGCCCAAAGTCACTATTCCACGCGGACGAAGTCGCGGGCACAGCTAGTACTAACTATATTTACTTGTTTGCTTTGATGACTTATCTTATCATCGAGACGACAATGTCGATGATAAGCCCATCACTAGCCAAAAAATAGCTTGTGACAACCTGCATAATAACGAAACAGATCGGTATTATATGTCTCTTTCCCACGCATTATTAACGTCGAAAGTAAAAAAAGGTAAAGTATATGCATTTCATTTCTTATTTTAGCCCGGCTTCCATGTTAGTTATTGTTCCGAGCGCTAAACCCATATAAATAATAAAATTTATATTGTGGGACAGAGTACTTATTAAAGTAGGTTTAGATTCACTGTTTTGAAATAATAGTGAACAAACTCTCTTCCATTTCTAATATTAAAATAAAGACTTGCATCAGTTACCTAACTGTTGGAATTTTTTACAAAAATTTACATACCTAAGTACTTTTCGTACAGTCAGTTGACGCATGTTGCATGTTGAACAAAACTCTCGTCTACTCTACGAATAAATAATAAGTCCTTAATAATATTATTATTAAACATAATATAATTCAAATTCATTAGTAGATTTTCAGTAGGCTGTATGATATGTAGTGACATGTGCCAATAATTGAATTACAAATTTAAAAAAATATTTGTGCTTGACGTCATGCGAACGATGAGTATTTAGCGATTGTGATTTTCGTTATTTAGTGAAGTTATTAGTGAACAATTATTGATGTTACTTGTGAAATAGCAAAAATGGAGACTGATAGGATGATAGAAGACACTATACCGCCTCAGGTATATCTGTAAACTTTAATTGGAACAGCGTCCTTAATGTCAGGCCACCACCGCCATTTTTCCTCTTACCTTTTTCATGCCAATATTTTGTGTTTTTATCAATAACCTGATATGCATTTAGGCTTCAACACCTAGAATCACATAACCAATTCTTCTGAACTCATGAAACTTGATAGGAACCCTCTTATTTTATATGAAATATTTCGTATGACGAGGCATAAGATTTTTTTTACTTCTGCAATGCGGACTTGATGAAATGAGAAATTTATCTACTTCCTTACATTATTTTTGACAAATCCATGATGTATTTTCTTATTTTTGTTGATATATTAATATTTCGTAGTAATAGAGTTATTATTTAAATTCAAACCTCTAAATTTTACAAGTTACCTGTGCTCATGCAAGAACAGATTTGATTACGAAACTATCCGAATTCGCGACACAATCCCGTTACAACAACCTCACAACCTACTTGTAGTCTCACTTCATTAGTTTCCTCTCTAAAACATATTGTTTAATAATATTTCCAACCAAATAATGTTCTCTTCTACATTAATTTCATAATCAGTTTGAAACTGATATAAAATAAATATCTAATTATGTTGCTTAATTTGACAGAATTCTAAACCATACATTTCTGTACCTCTTGTGTAAAAAAAATCTGCAAAACTTTTATTAGTAACTATATAATACCCAACAATGAGCCTTTTCCTCATCATCTATGTAGATATATCTATATTTTACAACAACAAGAAATAATAGACATTGCTTCCATCAATAGTATTATTACATTAAAAGTTTTTAGAAACTACTAGCTGTCCACCGCAGTTTAACCCATGTTCCCGTGGGATTTTATCTTTTCCCAGTATATTAATATAGCCTATGACACTCACAAATAATGTGGCTTTCTATTGGTAAAAGAATTTTCAAAATCGGTTCCTTAGATGCAGAGATTACCCCGTACAACCTCACAAACTTTACTTCTTTATAAGATTTGTATAGGTTTGGTTAAAGTCCCAGGGGAATGTATATCCTCCAGCTTACCTTTAGAATTTTTTGTGGACTGTTTGTTTTCCAACAATGACTGAGACCTTTCTTCCTTCCTTCCTTCTGTGATTAAAGATCCTATCCCCTCAGATCCCTTTTATTTCAAGTGATAGAAGATAAATTTAAAATAGTGTAATTTAATTGATTAGATTGTAAGTTGATACATTTTGCATGTCAGAATCTGACGAAACATGTGAAGCAGTATGATATAAGATCACATCCAATGTACCATGTTTCAAGCAAATAAAATTTCATTTCATTTAACTTCATTATGCTGCCTCAGGTAAATAAACATAAAAAAAATGAAACTAGTTTTTTATTCAAATAGGCCATTAAAAGCTTATGAAGAGAACATGCTTTTGCTAAGAAGGGCCGTCAATATATGCAGCAATAACTGTTTACAAAAATAACTAACATCTATTACATTCAATAATTATTTATATAGTCTCATACTGATAATATTTGTGTATGGCGGCAAAAATAATTATAATAGAATTTAATTATGACTGACTAAGTAAACAACAAACTCAGTGTGCAGTTTATGTTACAGCATCCAGCCTACAATGAGCAGCTCCAGCTCATTGTAGGATTCGAACCCACGACCTTCGCCGCGGTGTCCGACGTCACTACAACTAAGCTATCATCGCCTTAAAATTGATTGGACCTGGGCGCTACATAGGCTAGAGCTGACCCTGTACAAATGCCGACAAATCCAGGATGCTGCCCCTGCCAGCTAGCGCCCTGGTCCTTATCTGTGAACCATGTTTGTTAGCAGGTGACGTCGATCACATGTCTCGACACGGGCGTGCGGCCGATGCCGAGCAGCGCCGCGTACACAGCCGAGCGAGACGCCTGCCTCAACTACTTCTCTAGGTGGAATGAAACTGATCAGGTAATGTATTCATGTATTTTTCGCAGTTACCTCTCAGAGCTGTAGACCGGAAATGTGAAAATTTCATGAGAAGCGTTAGAGAAATCCAACCTGCCAATCCTAAAAACTGAAACACTTTCTGTCAATAAAGAGAAATAAAAAGTTATGTCAAAGTCAAAGCCATTTATTCAGTTAAGGCCCTAGAAGGGCACTTATGAAGGTCGAATTACAGAAGTTACGACCGGTTCGGCAGTCAGCCTTCAACTGAGAAGAACCGGCAAGAAACACAGCAAGGTTAAATTTTTAAACAAGGTTTGGATCTGACTATATTGTTTTTTTTTTTTAAATGTTTAACAATAATACAAAAATACATAAATATGTTACTATGTAATGGATAAACTCAAAAAATACTCAACAGATTTTAAAAATTCTTTCACCTATAGAATGTTACATTTTCAGTGAGTAACATTGGAAATATTATATTTTAATTACCTCTAAAAAAAAGGTGGGAAAGCTGTGACAAATATAAGCTGACCCCAAATTCAGCTGTAACCAGCGCTTCTTGATAGACATAAAGATAAATTGTTATTAATAAATTCTGTAGTTATATAAAAAATAATGCTTAAGTATTTACCAATTATGTTCAAACTAGGACAAAGCTAGGGAATTATATTTCCATTTTTCTGCTTAATCCTACTAATCCCACTAATATTATTTAAATGTGAAAGTTTGGATGGATGGATGGATGTTTGTTACTCAATCACTTAAAAATGGTTAAACGGATTCTGATGAAACTAGGCACACCGGTAGATCATATCCTGGAATAACACATAAAATACTTTTTATCCCGAGAAAATAAAGGTCCCACAGGAACGCAGTTGAAACGGCAGAGAACAGCTATTACTTTATATATCATGATGTTAACTTCCAGGTGGAGTTTGTGGAGCAACTGTTGGCGCGCATGTGCCACTACCAGCATGGCCACATCAACTCTTACCTCAAGCCAATGCTGCAGCGAGACTTCATCAGTATGCTACCCAGTAAGTGCAAAGTTAAAAAATGAATAGTTTAGGACCTAGGACATAAATTAGATAATAGTTATTGTTAGTTCTGGACAAGCTTGTGTTTGACCACAATCTCACCATGGTAAGTTATGATGTCGCCGAAGCTGCAAGCCTAGATGGGAACTGGCTCTCAAGTGCAGCTGTCGAACACACTGATAGGTGCTTGGCGACAGATTTTCAACTTGTGGGTGGTAGCCAGCCAGCAAAGTACACTACCACCATGCTGTGGTTTCCTCAAGATGTTTTCCTTCACCGAAAGCTCAAGCTCATTGTAGGATTCGAATCCACGACCTTTGCAGCGGTATACGACGTCACTACCACTGAGCTATCATCGCCTTCAACCTTGGATGAATACGTGCAATGCGCGCTCAGTCACACTTGCGGCGGCATATTGTCGGTCGGCTCGCCGTCGAGTTAATTATCAGTAGGCACTTAAAACGGTTCCTGCCTAGGAGGGCAGTTATGATGGTCACCGGTTCTGTGAGACAATTGAGAAGAACCGGCAAGAAAGTCAAAGTCAAAACCATTTATTCAGTTTAGCCCCTAGTAGGGCACTTATGAAGGTCGAATTACAGAAGTTACCACCGGTTAGGAAGTCAAACAACAACTGATGAGAACCGGCAAGAAACTCAGCAAGGTTACATTATTAAATATTTTTTGGACCATCTTTTCAAATGTTTAACAATTTCAAACTATTACAAAAATACATAAAAAAATTATAACCCGCATGGAAACTCGGCAAAGTTACATTTTTTGGACCATCTTGACTGTTTTGCTTTTTTTTTTTCATTCAAATATTGAACAATTTTATGCTTCAAAAAATATGTTTATGCACCATTGGACTCATCTATTATCTTTTTTGTAATTTAATAGTGATTTTGTGACCAAAGGTCTAAAATGGAACTGGCAAATAAATGCAGTTATCATGATTGGTTCAAGATACCTTGTAACAACTATTATTCAGAAAATCAACAGCATTCCACAAGACTAAGGGATTTAGTTTCTTAGGAACCCGTGCACAGATGAATTATATACCAGTGAAAGGAGAATTTAACACCCTTTTGACAGATACCAAAAGTTTTATAGGAGGTCTTAATGTGGATAATGTAGCTTTCTAATGGTGAAATAATTTTTTTAATCGGTCCAGTAGTTTTTGAGTTAAATCGCAAAAATATAATCTTTACTCTTTATAATATTTGTTTAGATGACATGGAAAAGCTCAACGAAAAAATAACATTGAATTTCAAATTTCCAGTCACTTGTTTGCTGTTTGAAATTCTAATGAGTGTTAAGATAATATAATTCTGTTGTTTTGTCTCAATCGATAGAATTTTAAGCATTTTATCATGTTTTTTTACCGTTCTATAGGTATCTAAATGTGTCGTTAAGATCCGTGTGATGAAATTAAATCAATCTTTTAATCAATCAATACTTGTGACTACTAATATTATAAATGTGAAAGTTTATATGTTTGGATGTTAGTTGCTGCGGTTCTACCAGCGATTCCGAGGGAACTTTTTTTTTTTTTTTTTACGTCACTAGTGACAACGAGGCGGGCGGGTCGCCTGATGGTAAGTGACTACCGTCGCCTATAGACATTAGCAATACCAGGGGGACTGCCAACGTGTTGTACACCTTATTACAATGCCTTAAGGGCAAGGGCAACTGGCTCTCAAGTGCAACTGCCGGAACACACCAACAGGTGCTTGGCGACAGATTTTCAACTTGAGGGTGGTAGCCAGCCAGTCGAGTACCACATAGTACCCTACCACCGTGCTGTGGTTTCCTCACGATGTTTTCCTTCACCGAAAGTTCAAGCCCATTGTAGGATTCGAACCCACGACATTCGTCGCGGTATTCGACGTCACTTACCACTGAGCTATCATCGCCTTAACTTATCTTTACCCGGGACAAAAAGTATAAGTAAGATCTACATGTGTGTGAAGTTTCTTCAAAATCCGATTAGCTGTATTTGCGTTATTGTTAATCAATCACACAAACATTTAAACTTTCACATTTAAAATATTAGTAGGACATTACGACATGTCTGTTGGCGTAGTTGATTAATCACACTACCTACCACACCATAGGTTGTGGGTTCTATTTCAATCTAAGACAGACATTCGTGTGCATGAATGTCTGAATACTTTTTATCCTGGGAAAAGATAAGATCCCTCGGGGATGCGGGGGACAGGTACTTTATAATATTAGCTAGGTATTAACATCGTAGGATATTACTTAGAAAATATACATCGTCCCACATATTTAAGAACCTCTCCCCCCTCCAGAGAAAGGTCTGGACCACATGGCGGAGAATATCCTGTAAGGTATTAACTTCGTAGGATATTTCTTAGAGAATATACATCGTCCCACATATTTAAGAACCTCTCCCCCCTCCAGAGAAAGGTCTGGACCACATGGCGGAGAATATCCTGTAAGGTATTAACTTCGTAGGATATTTCTTAGAGAATATACATCGTCCCACATATTTAAGAACCTCTCCCCCCTCCAGAGAAAGGTCTGGACCACATGGCGGAGAATATCCTGTAAGGTATTAACTTCGTAGGATATTTCTTAGAGAATATACATCGTCCCACATATTTAAGAACCTCTCCCCCCCTCCAGAGAAAGGTCTGGACCACATGGCGGAGAATATCCTGTAAGTGTGAGCGACAGCGTTCAATTGTTATAGATTTGTATTATTTAGGTTTAATTTGTTGACAATATTTAGAATAAGTTATGTAATAAACGTAGTCGTGGGTTTGACTTTTATTTGGCAACATAGAATAGGTAGGCAAACACCCTCATACATAGGTAGGCATCCCTACACACACAATAGTAGGCAATACAGAGTTACTCGTGCCGACGAGGTTCAAGTCAGGGCAAGAAAGCACTAAAATCGTAGACACGTGTAACTTCTAAGCCAATCACAGAACTCCTAACACAAAACAAACCATAAAACACGAGGTCGGTATCTCTGAGGTTATTAGCTTCTAATTGGAAACGACACGTGGAGGCCACAGGGTCACATTGCAGCACGTGTAGGGCCTTCAGCCAATCAGAAACTATCTATTGTCTCTTTCGTTCAATAGAACAAATTTGTACAGAAAAATAGCTATAAGCTTAGATCTAGTAACTAGATGACCTAGGTTTTAAGATAGACTAGTACTTAAAATTATTACCCTCTAGACTACCTAGGTTAAGATTGTTTAGATTTAGATTTACTAGGTTATAAGAGTATTTTTTGTTAGAACAAGTGTAACAAGAACGGAAATAAAGGTTGTGTGGGTGTAGACCTTGAAAAATACTATAAATAGTAAAAAGAGGGTCAAATCGCTACTAGTTCGACATTAAATTTCTACCCGTTCGCATCGATCGCCAAGTCACGTTCTAGTTCTTTCTTAGTGCTCAAGTATAATTTACAGTCCATTTCAATTCATTTCAATTCGATTAGTTTGTTTGATAATAGTTTTAATAGTATTTCTCTACAGTGTACACCTAATTAGTTTATTGCATTTTAAAATCGTTTTTTCTTATTAGAATCCCTTTCCCATCTGGTTCTCTCACTTTTGCTCAAGTGGTAAAGTTGTGAGATAAGGTACTATTTTCGGCCGTCTGAAACCAGCGCCTAGAAAATTGGTGAAGGTGCAGAGTTGTAGGTGGCTGCTTTGCATCTCTGTACCCCACAGTAAGGTATTAACTTCGTAGGATATTTCTTAGAGAATATACATCGTCCCACATATTTAAGAACCTCTCCCCCCCTCCAGAGAAAGGTCTGGACCACATGGCGGAGAATCTCCTGTAAGGTATTAACTTCGTAGGATATTTCTTAGAGAATATACATCGTCCCACATATTTAAGAACCTCTCCCCCCTCCAGAGAAAGGTCTGGACCACATGGCGGAGAATATCCTGTAAGGTATTAACTTCGTAGGATATTTCTTAGAGAATATACATCGTCCCACATATTTAAGAACCTCTCCCCCCTCCAGAGAAAGGTCTGGACCACATGGCGGAGAATATCCTGTAAGGTATTAACTTCGTAGTATATTTCTTAGAGAATATACATCGTCCCACATATTTAAGAACCTCTCCCCCCTCCAGAGAAAGGTCTGGACCACATGGCGGAGAATATCCTGTAAGGTATTAACTTCGTAGGATATTTCTTAGAGAATATACATCGTCCCACATATTTAAGAACCTCTCCCCCCTCCAGAGAAAGGTCTGGACCACATGGCGGAGAATATCCTGTAAGGTATTAACTTCGTAGGATATTTCTTAGAGAATATACATCGTCCCACATATTTAAGAACCTCTCCCCCCTCCAGAGAAAGGTCTGGACCACATGGCGGAGAATATCCTGTAAGGTATTAACTTCGTAGGATATTTCTTAGAGAATATACATCGTCCCACATATTTAAGAACCTCTCCCCCCTCCAGAGAAAGGTCTGGACCACATGGCGGAGAATATCCTGTAAGGTATTAACTTCGTAGGATATTTCTTAGTAAGATATTACTTAGAGGAATATCCTTCGATATAGTACGATATTACTGAAACTCTTCCCCCCTTCAGAGAAAGGTCTGGACCACGTGGCGGAGAATATCCTGTAAGGTATTAACTTCGTAGGATATTTCTTAGAGAATATACATCGTCCCACATATTTAAGAACCTCTCCCCCCTCCAGAGAAAGGTCTGGACCACATGGCGGAGAATATCCTGTAAGGTATTAACTTCGTAGGATATTTCTTAGAGAATATACATCGTCCCACATATTTAAGAACCTCTCCCCCCTCCAGAGAAAGGTCTGGACCACATGGCGGAGAATATCCTGTAAGGTATTAACTTCGTAGGATATTTCTTAGAGAATATACATCGTCCCACATATTTAAGAACCTCTCCCCCCTCCAGAGAAAGGTCTGGACCACATGGCGGAGAATATCCTGTAAGGTATTAACTTCGTAGGATATTTCTTAGAGAATATACATCGTCCCACATATTTAAGAACCTCTCCCCCCTCCAGAGAAAGGTCTGGACCACATGGCGGAGAATATCCTGTAAGGTATTAACTTCGTAGGATATTTCTTAGTAAGATATTACTTAGAGGAATATCCTTCGATATAGTACGATATTACTGAAACTCTTCCCCCCTTCAGAGAAAGGTCTGGACCACGTGGCGGAGAATATCCTGTGGTACTTGGACGCGGGGTCGCTGTGCGCGGCGGAGCTGGTGTGTCGCGAGTGGCAGCGCGTCATCTCCGAGGGTATGCTGTGGAAGAAACTGGTCGAGAGGAAAGTGCGCACCGACTCGCTGTGGAGGGGGCTGGCTGACAGGAGGGGGTGGTGTGTACAACTATACTTTTTTGTAGTAATATTTAGTTTGTTACCGAATCTTTGGCTTCGTCCACTATCGGTGGGATATTACTAATGTTGTAATGTTTTTTTTTTACTTTTGGATAAGCACAATTCAAACTCAAAATGTTTTATTCAATTTTGGAACACTTAAGGAACACTTATTGAACGTCTTATTGCTATTTTTAATGCTATTGTTACTGTTACCACCATTTCCAAATAAAGACCTGTCAGGAGAAGAAACGGCGAAACAAACTCCCCGGTTTTTTTTTACAATAGTCCCTCTTTTCTCTTTTAAATATAACAATGGATACATTGTATAATATGGTTTAAGAGGAGCAACTCATTGCCATGCTTTGCCATCATTCATATATTCAGCTACTGTATAGTAAGCTTTTAGACATAATTTGTGTTTGATGACACGTTTAAAATTTTAAAAAGGTTCGAGGTAGCTTATTAAAAAAACGTATACTTTGCCCCACAAAAGAATTGTTAGTTTTTATGTAATCTTACAGTAGGAACATAAAGTTTGTCCTTCTTTCGAGTTCAATCTCACTATGGTAAGTGATGATGTGGACAAAGGTGGTAAGCACACAAAGCTTAGATGGGAACTGGCTCTCAAGTGTCTCAGCTGTCGGAACACACCGATAGGTGCTTGGCGACAGATTTTCAACTTGAGGGTGGTAGCCAGCCAGTCAGGTCAGGCAGGTACTATAAAGTACCCTACCACCGTGCAATAGTTTCCTCACCATGTTACATTTTAGGTCTTTGGCTTCGTTCAGTTTCGGTGGGACATTACTAGTGTTGTAAGGTGATGATGTGGATGAAGGTGGTAAGCACACAAAGCCTAGATGGGAACTGGCTCTCAAATGTCTCAGCTGTCGGACCACACCGATAGGTGCTTGGCGACAGATTTTCAACTTGAGGGTGGTAGACAGCCAGTCAGGTCAGGCAGGTACTATAAAGTACCCTACCACCGTGCAATGGTTTCCTCACCATGTTACATTTTAGGTCTTTGGCTTCGTTCAGTTTCGGTGGGACATTACTAGTGTTGTAAGGTGATGATGTGGATGAAGGTGGTGAGCACACAAAGCTTACAAAGAAACTGGCTCTTCAGGACAGCAGATTTTCAACTTGAGGGTACTACAAAGTACCCTACCACCGTGCTATGATTTCCTCACGATGTTTTCCTTCACCGAAACCTCAAGCTCATCGTAGGATTCGAACCTACGGCCATCGCCGTGGTATCTGACGTCACTGTCACTAAGCTATCATCGCCTCAAAATAAATGAAGCATATGTGAGAGATTAATAAGCGTGAAGTTATAGAGGAGCGAGGTGTTAGACTCCTCCATTGAAAAGGGAAGATCTTCCGCCAGGCTTGGTCATCGTGCCTGGGGACCGCACCACAACTGTACATGTTGGAATCTTGTGTATATGCAGATCGCATGGAAAACTTCGTAAGCGCGATGTAGGTTATTGAAGCGCCATCTATCTAGGAAGGCAAGGCGATGATAGCTCAGTGGTAAGTGACGTCGGATACCGCGGCGAAGGTCGTGGGTTCGAATCCTTACAATGAGCTTGAGCTTTCGGTGAAGGAAAACATCGTGAGGAAACCACAGCACGGTGGTAGGGTACTTTGTAGTACTCGACTGGCTGGCTACCACCCTCAAGTTGAAAATCTGTCGCCAAGCACCTGTTGGTGTGTTCCGGCAATTGCACTTGAGAGCCAGTTCGCCTTTAAGGCATTGTAATAAGGTGTACAACACATTAGCAATCCCCTGGTATTGCCAATGTCTATAGGCGACGGTTGTCACTTACCATCAGGTGACCCGCCTGAATCGTTGTAACTTGTGACATAAAAAAAAAAAAAAAGTCGTGCGAACTATATCTATGTGTAGATAGATGTCGCTACACAGTGGTTTTCTTAAAATTTGTATTAATATGTTTTTGTGTTCCTCCCTCTAGGATCCAATACCTGTTCAAGCCGAAGCCAGGTTGCCAGCATCCGTCCCACTCGTTCTACAGACAACTCTACCCCAAAATCATAAAGGACATACAATCTATTGAAGACAACTGGCGAATGGGAAAACACAACTTGCAAGTGAGTGATTGCAAGTCATCCATACTTACTATACTTGGATTTTTAATTAGGTGGACTGATTTGACAGTTTTTTTTTTTTTTTATTCTGGATAAGCTTGTGTTTGACCACAATCTCACCATGGTAAGTGATGATGTGGCCGAAGGTGGTAAGCACACAAAGCCTAGATGGGAACTGGCTCTCAAGTGCAGCTGTCGGAACACACCGATAGGTGCTTGGCGACAGATTTTCAACTTGAGGGTGGTAGCCAACCAGTCGGGTACTACAAAGTACCCTACCACCGTGCTATGGTTTCTTCACGATGTTTTCCTTCACCGAAAGCTCAAGCTCATTGTAATATTCGAACCCACGACCTTCGTCGCGGTATCTGACGTCACTTACCACTGAGCTATCATCGCCTTTTTGTCGTAATAAATATTTCTTTACTCAGAAATTATTTCTTAAAAGAATGAATGAGAATACCTGTAATCACTGATATTAGATTGACTTTTATTGATAAAAAGTGATATGGTCAAACCATGAAACAGTAATTTTAACCATATTGCGCTCGTAACTGTCAGTTTAGTCCAGCTAATTAAAAATCAGACTATAATATTGTAAATGCTATAGTGTCTGTCTTTCTGTTAACCCTTCACTTAAACCGCTGAACCGATTTAGATGAAGTTTGGCATAGAGATAGATGGAACCTTGGAGAAGGATATAGGATACTTGTTTATCTCGGTAAAAGATAAGATATCAAGAATGCGGGTGAAACCGCAGGGCGGAAAACTAGTTAGAAATATATCATATACTTTTCCGTTCCGCGGTTATTAATGGGTAAATTGAATTATTGTACTTGCATTTGGAAATAAATAGGCTTACTATAATTATATATAGACGGGCTGGTTGGCGTGGTTGGTTAAGACACTGCCTATCACGTCGCAGGTCGTGGGTTCGATTCCCATCCAGGACACACATTTGTGTGCATGAACATGTCTGTTTGTCCTGAGTCTGGGTGTAATTATCTATTTAAGTATGTATTTACAAAAACAAAAAAAGTAGTCTATGTATTATATCCGTCATCTGGTTTCCATATTACAAGCTCTGCTTAGCTTGGGATCAAATTGCCGTGTGTGAAAAATGTCTCAGGATATTTATTTATGTTTTACAGAGGATTAACTGCAGATCTGAGAATTCGAAAGGCGTATACTGTTTACAATATGACGACAACAAGATAGTGTCCGGTCTAAGAGATAATACCATCAAGATATGGGACAGGAAGACGTTGCAGTGTGTCAAGGTAAGCCTAGAAATTAGTTTCCTACCGAAGTCTCCGTTTCGGCAAAAAACCGGCAAAAAAAAGTGCCGAAACTTTCGGTCGCACCTTTTTGGATGTGACTTGTGATGATGAAGTTGCGTTTTAGTTTTATTTCCATTAATTCGTCTATTTTGAGTTTTGTTGAATAATATTGGTGGTGTTTTGTCCAATAAAGATCAATCAAAAAAATAGATTCTATTGTTGTTTTCCTGGGACATCTGTCCCTTTGAAAGCCAAGCGTGTATCGTGACTTTTCATGTTGACCCAAAAAGTCAGTGAAAAGTTTTATTGGAACCGCTGCCATTTTCACTAAATCCTGCCGTGACAATATATGACTAACATAAAAGAAGAATATTCATGTTGACCCAAAAAGTCAGTGAAAAGTTTTATTGGAACCGCTGCCAATTTCACTAAAACCTGCCGTGACAATATATGACTAACATAAAAGAAGAATATTTCAAATAAAGAAATGGCTTAAAGTTCTAGATACCAAGCCAAAAACTTAAAAAAAACGATTTCCCTCAATCCGGTGACATACACTGACATAGACTAGTAACCCTACAGTAAGACCGGACTTACACTTGCAAGTTCTTAGTAAGTAACTTACATAAAACTTACGAAAGCAATTTAAAGTATAAAAAAATTACAGTAGGCTACTTACAAAGCGTGTTTACATTTGCAAATTTACCGTAAGTTAATTACGTAAGCCTACTTACGTGAGTAAATCTTGCAAGTGTAAGTGCGGGGTTATAGAATCAATCGAAGGACGAGGACTAGACATTACAGTGAATTTGAGAATGTGACTATAACATAAAAGAAGAAATTAAAACTGAAGAAAATGTATGCGACTGAAAGACTTTGTATCTATATAGGATTCGGGCGAAAAATAAAAGCGTATTTCGCACTTACACACTGTTTATTACTCTTTTTATGATGATTAATGCTGTGAGATGAAACCGTCGTTCGGCTCGATTCTTTGCCTATGTCATTCTACACCTAGACCAAAAAACTCCTTCCTCCATAGACAAATATAATGACGGCTACACATTACATTTAAATCCGACATAAGGTCGCCTCTACACTCCCACATCTATGGTCATGAATAAACATTAATTTAAAAAAATACCCTTATCATTTTTAATGTTGTTTAGGAGCTGCAAGGTCACACGGGGTCGGTGCTATGCCTGCAGTACGACGAGCGCGCCATCATATCGGGCTCCTCGGACAGTACGGTGCGCGTATGGGACGTGGCGACGGGCGCCATGCTCAACACTCTCATACACCACTGCGAGGCTGTTCTTCACCTGCGCTTCTGTAATGGCATGATGGTCACGTGCAGCAAGGTAACCGACCTGGCTTGGGGTTGATGGACACCCCACTCAAATAGGGAAAATGCACACATCCAAAATCTTAACCATTAAGCTAAAAAAAAATGTATTAAAATCACTATCATTTTCGGGTGATTCAAACGCGGCCATTATGGCGCGCTTATTTTGTGATGTGAGATTAGACGAGTTCCATGTCAACAATGAAGTGTTTGGTTCACAAAGTTACTAAAATCAGTTTATTACCATGGAATGGAAAAGTACAGAAAACTTATAAATTATAATAAATTTAAGCGTAGCTACATACTCTGTGGTCGAGTGACAAAGTGACGTCACGATTTGCTCACGGGGCGTTATGGAAATTTGCGGGGGAATTTAAAAACAGACACTTTTTGATGATTAAATTTTGCTATTAAATCATGATAAATTTTGAAAATAATTGTGTAGGTATGTTTTTGTAACAATAAGAATTTCATAAAAAAACGTCCATTTTGAAGTCATGTGCATATTCCTAATTTAGTTGAGGTACCATGGTACTTTATATTGTAATTTAAGTCACTGGTCAGCTTTTTTTTACTTTTGGATATGCTTGTGTTAGACCACAATCTCACCATGGTAAGTGATGATGTTGCCGAAGGTGGTAAGCACACAAAGCCTAGATGGGAACTGGCTCTCAAGTGCTGCTTGTGTGTGGTAGCCAGCCAGTCGAGTACTAAAAAGTACCCTACCACCGTGCTATGGTTTCCTCACGATGTTTTCCTTCACCGAAAGTTCAACCTCGGTATCCGTCACTTACCACTGAGCTATCATCGTCTTAAATGATACTACTATGTAGGTAACTAATGCGGGATATATTTTTGTATTACTTTAAGAATAAAATTGTTAAACATTTGAAAAAAAAAAGCCAATATAGTCAGATGGTCCAAAAATATTGAAAAAATGTAACCTTGCTGAGTTTCTTGCCGGTTCCTCTCAGTTGTTGTCTGACTTCCGAACCGGTGGTAACTTCTGTAATTCGACCTTCATAAATGCCCTTCTAGGGCCTAAACTGAATAAATGGTTTTGACTTTGACTTTGATTGTATTGCAGGATCGTTCGATAGCAGTATGGGACATGACGTCGACGACGGAGATCATGTTGCGGCGAGTGCTGGTCGGTCACAGGGCGGCGGTAAACGTGGTAGACTTCGACGAGAAGTATATCGTCAGCGCCAGCGGTGATAGAACTATTAAGGTCACTTTGTTTTCAAAGAAAAAGCTTTTCACATGGTAGCCCATGGTACTAGCTGTCCCCCGCGGTTTCACTCGCGTTCCCGTGGGATCTAGCGGTATAATATAAACACAAAGCAATAATTATCGCTGACAATTTGCCGCATGAATGACATAACAACATGCTTGTACTATCAACACTGAAAAAATTACAATTTGACAGCACAATCGCCATCTGAAAAATGTTTCAATTTGACACCAAAATCCCCATTAACAAAATGATCCGCCATTTATTGAATTCATTTGTTACAAAAAATGTGATAAAAGAAGAACCGCTCGATTTTGTGCAAACTTCACATAAACCATCTACTAAATAGTCTAAACAAAGCCAAAGGCTTGGATAGCTGAGCCCGTTCTTGAGTTCTAAAATTACAACGAAAAGTGGCATTGATTTTTATATGTATAGATTAGCTGTCCCGGCAAACCTTGTTCTGCCCTATTTCTCTAAAACGCGCCTTTGTTTTGTTTTTGACGTCAAATGTTTGACAGTTGGGGACAGATTACCATGGTGAGATTGCGGTCAAACACAAACTTATCATGAAGTTAAAAAAAACATGCTTATGTAGAATAAAACTCTGGATGAAAATCAGTCGCCAAACAGCTGTTGGTGTGTTCTGGCAGTTGCACTTGAGAGACAGTTTTTAACATGTTTGTTACATCTATCTACTACATATAGATATAGATGGCGCTCCATTAATCTACATCGCGCTATCGAAGTTTTCCAAGCAGTCTGCATATACAGAGTGGTGACGACGTAGCGACATTAAATTAAAACACGGTCACTACTAGTCAATCAAAATACTTTGTGATAATTAAATCTGGTATTACATCAACAGACAAAAAGCGAAATTTTCAAACAAACTAATTCCGAAAATAATCTTAACGAAACACAACACTCTTTATTAATATTACCTATTGACCTCAAATGACCTGTAGGCACTACTGGCACAGTTTTAGGCAAAGACCGGCCGCCGCGGTTCCTTTGTAGGTGTATTGTTTCATTCATGCAAGTAGGCATCGACACCCGCGCAGCGCGCTAATAAGGATTTTAACGCTATGGTTATAAGGTCTAAATTTCATCAACCGACGATTTCTGAGCCGCACATTTTATTTGGTTGTGTTTTAAGCATGTAGGTAAATCTGAATTTTGTTCCGTCTAGCTACTCTAGCTAGGTGAATGACTTCGTTGCGTAATCGTTATGAATTCACAGCATGTGTTAAAATGATTAAAGTGAAAATAATTTCCTGTGGCTATACCGTTCAATGTAATTTGATGAAACTTGGTGTACGAACTACTAACGCGGTACCCAATATGTGGTTTAAATTAATGTCGTTACGTCGTCACCACCCTGTATACAAGCTTCCAACATGTACAGTTGGATGATCTAGCATGCCGGAAGATCTTCCCTTTTCAATGGAGGAGTCAACACCTCGCTCACCCATATGTTAAATGTTATGCGTTAAGACTTAGTTTCTTTCTTTTCTTTTATTCTGGATAAGTTTTTGTTTGACCACAATGTCACCATGGTAAGTGATGATGTGGTCGAAGGTGGTAAGCACACAAAGCCTATATGGGAACTGGCTCTCAAGTGCAGCTGTCGGAACACACCGATAGGTGCTGGTAACTGACAGACAAACTTTCGCATATATAATACATATTCTAATTTCAGAAATTAGTGAAAAAAAAAGCATAAAGATTTGTAGGTTATATATTTGTAGAAATGTTTGACAGTTGGGGACAGAGTGGTTTGTATGGGAAAAGAAAATTGTTGTTTTAACTATGTTCCTCGTATTTTTTACGTTTTTTCTCTCCATAAGAACCTTCCTCAGACTTCATCAAACACAACCAAAGAAATCAGCCAAATCGGTTCAGCCGTTCTCGAGTTCTCGAGCTTTAGTGATTCATTTTTATTTATATAGATAAAGATTGTTTTTTTATTGATATTTTTTTAGTTTTAGTTTACTATGTAGGTAACTAATGCGGGTTATAATTTTTTATGTAATGTTGTATTAGTTTAAGAATAAAATTGTTAAACATTTGAAACAAAAGCCAATATAGTCAGATGGTCCAAATATGTAACGTTGCTGTGTTTCTTGCCGGTTCTTCTCAGTTGAAGGCTGCCTTCCGAACCGGTGGTAACTTCTGTAAAATTGTTCATTCAAATCTTTTTTACATTTGTTTTTTTTTTTATTTTAATTAATTTTCTGTGTTAACCTAGCTCAACATATTGTTAAGTAACATGTGTTTAACGGTGCTGGTTACACATTTATCTATTTGTTTAATTTATATTTTTTCTTATTAAAGTGTGTAACTGTTTGTTGACCCAAATAAATTAAAAAAAAAACGGTTCAGCGGTTTTTTTTTTATGTCACAAGTGACAACGAGGCAGGCGGGTCACCTGATGGTAAGTGACAACCGTCGCCTATAGACATTGGCAATACCAGGGGATTGCTAATGTGTTGTACACCTTATTAAGGCGGTTTAAGCGTGAAGAGGTAACAGACAGATAGACAGACGCATTTATAATATGATGTATGTATGTATAGGTGTGGAACACTTCGTCGTGCGAGTTCGTCCGCACGCTGAACGGCCACAAGCGCGGGATCGCGTGCCTCCAGTACAGGGATCGGCTCGTCGTGTCCGGATCGTCCGACAACACCATCCGGCTGTGGGACATCGAGTGCGGACAGTGCATCCGCGTCCTAGAGGGACACGAGGAGCTCGTCCGGTGTATACGGTACTGTATATGATCTAGTGTAGTTTGTCCCCCCTAAGATTGTCGTATTTACCGAACACTCTGTATAAATCAGTAAGTCACATTTGATGGGACTTCCCCTAATCGTCTACCAAACGGACTCCAAATTTGGTAAGCACACAAAGCCTAGGTGGAAACTGGGTCTCAAGTGCAGCTGTCGAAGATTTTCAACTTGAAGGTGGTAGCCAGCCAGTCGGGTACTACAAAGTATCTTACCACCGTGCTATGGTTACCTTGATTAAAGCGATGATAGCTCAGTGGTAGTGACGTCGGATACCGCGGCGAAGTTCGTGGGTTCGAATCCTACAATGAGCTTGAGCTTTCGGTAAAGGAAAACATTTTTCACACACATCATTTGCACGGTGGTAGGGTACTTTGTAGTACCCGACTGGCTGGCTACCACTCTCAATTTGAAAATCTGTCGCCAAGCACCTATGGGTGTGTTCCGACAGTTGTACTTGAGAGCCAGTTCCCATCTGGGCTTTGTGTGTTTGCCACCTTCGGCCACATCATCATTTACCATGGTGAGATTGAGGTCAAACACAAGCCTATCCAAAAAAAAAAAAACATCGTGAGGAAACCATAGCACGGTGGTAGGTACTTTATAGTACCCGACTGGCTGGCTACCAAAATCTGTCACCAAGCGAGAGTTTTCCGACCGTTGCACTTGAGAGCCAGTTTCCATCTAAGCTTTGTGTGCTTACAATGAGCACCCCGCACGACCTTCGCCGCGGTATCCGACGTCACTATGGAGGAGCGAGGTTTTAGTAGACTCCTCTATTGAAAAGGTAAGGCCAGGCTAGGTCATCGTGCCTGGGGACCGCGGTCCAACTGTTGATGTTGGTTTCTATATGCTTCGCTTGGAAAACTTCAATAGCGCGATGTAGATTATTGGAGCGCCATCTATCTAGGAGTCGTGCGAACTATATCTGTTTGTAGATAGATGTCGCTACATTACTACCACTGAGCTATCATCGCCTTAATGAAAGTGTAATATGTATGTCTTTATTACAGTTTCGACAACAAGAGGATAGTGAGCGGCGCGTACGATGGCAAGATCAAAGTGTGGGACCTCCCCGCTGCACTGGACGTAAGGACGCCGCACCAGGATCTGTGTCTCAGGACGCTGGTGGTCAGTCACTAATTCTATGATTTTTTTTTTGTTTTTGGCTTTGTATCTAAACATTTCTGCCAATTTAAAGTTATACATACACATCGTCCGTAGGCTGGTCAGGTTTTTGATTTTTTTTTTATGTTTTTGGCTTGGTATCTTCTTGACAGAAAGCCAAAGTGAAATTGGTTCATTACTTAAAATGAGAAGTTGTCCCAATGTAGTTGTTATCTTACTCTTTTTCGCAATTGATAAGTATTTGATTCAAGTAGTAATGGAGACTGTCCTATCCAGTTAGTATATAAATTAATGCGACATGACCATGTACTGAACTCTGAGCACATGTTCCCTCCAGGAGCACACGGGTCGAGTGTTCCGGCTTCAGTTCGACGAGTTCCAAATAGTATCGTCCTCCCACGACGACACCATCCTAGTGTGGGACTTCCTCAACTACGGCGGGGCTTCCCCGGCGCCGGCGCCCCACGCGCCGCACCCGCGACCGCGCACCCCAGACCACGAGAGGGATAGGGAACACGATTTGTATGACTAGGTGAGTTAGTCTACGTACTATTGAGATCAAGTTCCCGTCTAAGCTTAGTACGGTGGTATGGTACATTGTAGTACCCGACTGGCTAATCTGTCGCCAAGCACCTATCGGTGTGTTCCGACAGTTGCACTTGAGAGACAGTTCCCATCTAAGCTTTGTGGGCTTACCACCGGCCACATCATCACTTACCATGGTGAGATTGCGGTCAAACACAAACTTATCATGAAGTTAAAAAAAACATGCTTATGCAGAATAAAACTCTGGATGAAAATCTGTCGCCAAACAGCTGTTGGTGGGTTCCGGCAGTTGCACTTGAGAGACAGTTTTTAACATGTTTGTTACATCTATCTACTACATATAGATATAGTTGGCACGACTCCTAGATAGATGGCGCTCCATTAATCTACATCGCGCTTAAAATAACATCCCTTTTCAATGGAGGAGTCTAACACCTCGCTCACCCATATGTTAAATGTTATGCGTTAAGACTTAGTTTCTTTCTTTTCTTTTATTCTGGATAAGTTTTTGTTTGACCACAATGTCACCATGGTAAGTGATGATGTGGTCGAAGGCGGTAAGCACACAAAGCCTATATGGGAACTGGCTCTCAAGTGCAGCTGTCGGAACACACCGATAGGTGCTGGTAACTGACAGACAAACTTTCGCATTTATAATACATATTCTAATTTCAGAAATTAGTGAAAAACAAAAAGCATAAAGATTTGTAGGTTACATTTAACTTATCTGGTTTTTTTTTAAATTTATTATTTATGCAGTCATGTTTACAACACACAGATTGAATATTGATAAAAAATATGCTTGTTGTACAAGTTTTCCCCCTATATTTATTTTTACTAATGTAATGAATTTATTTGGCAGGTATATAAAGATACCACATTGAGACTACATTATTAATAAATAAATCAACAATGAAGCGGCTTCAAGTGATATCGACGCTTCGTACGGTCACAATACGAACAATTACATACGTTTACATACGTTTATATACGTTTACATACGTTTATATACGTTTCCTCGGACAAGATCAACTTTATTATTAAGTTATGTGAATCAATTATCTCTGTTGGACAATGAACATGAAAACAAAGAGTTATGGCGCATCCATTAATTACGTAAGCTGTTCTTTGTATTTAGACTTCCGCTTGGTATGATTTTGTGGTGGTTGTTTTAATATCCGAATATATTTTTAAAGTTGACGTATTATGTATTTCTCTCCTCAGTTTAACCTGTTGGTTCTGAAGTGGTACGGCCGTTTAAACAGTAAGATTGAACCAAAAATTCTGCGAGACAACTTATTAAATGATATTTTAATGGAACTCTTTTCGAGCTTACGTAATTAATGGACGCGCCCTAATGTTATCATGGCGACGATTTCAATGTGCCTCTGTAAGTTGTCGGCGTTGTTGCATTTTTTCAGTTAAATATGCATTAAATGAGGCTGAATCTAGGTTACAATTCATAGCAATAATATTGTTTAATCTTGGTTATTGTCTTCCTCCCGCATATATTTTTAAACTTAGTCATAATTTGCAATTGCTTTATATCTCTTTGTTTTTATGATCTGTGTTCCTTTCATGTAACACCCGAGAAGTTCAACTTAAACAGTATAGTTTCATGTAAATAGACTTTTAAATAAGTAAAGTCGGCCATATTGCGGCGAAACAAAGAACTAACAGTTTATATGTGACTTTACTATGGGCTGTCATGGAAATCGACAGTGGCGCCCTCGTTAAATATGGTTTGATCAGTTTGTGAGGGATGTGACTTGAATTAAATACAGGGTGCATTCCGTTTCATGCCTCGTTTGTAGCGTTCCGATTTAAGTCGCCTTTCATAGAGAGCTGTCAAGGTTTCGGAACGCTTGAAATGTCGACAGCAATTGACACAGAATCTTTGAAAAAAAAATAGATACTTATTTAATTTATTCTCTCTATAAGGATAATTTTATTTAATTACTATCTATCATATACGAATTATTAATTGTAATGATTTGAATGTTTGTTACTTTTTCACTGAACGAATTATGTTGAATATTGGCACACAGGTAGATCACATCCCGGAATGAAACAATGAGACCGGAAAAAATATATCCCTCGGGAGCGCGGATGAAACCGCGGGGGACTAGTATCTATATTAAAGAAAAACATAATTACTAATGTCACTTTTGACACTTCACTTCTTGGCTTGTTTTTTTTACACAATTCTGTCAGTGTCAGGGTGAAAGATAAACGATGGAGATTGATAGGTATATAAGTACAAAAACATCACTTTTGACAGCAACGCTCTCAGATCGTTATCGCGCTCACAGTGATTCGGTACGCGTTTTAGTTTGATTCGGAATGCACCCATAGTTTTTAAAGCACGTTGCAAGCAGCTAGTGTGTTCCGATTTCTATAGTCGGACTTTTAATAAGCTGCAGTAAACTGACAGATGTCTGAGTAACGAATTTATAACGACAGCTGTCATATCACTCCAGCTAATTAAAAATCCAACTTTAGGTTTTGTTAAAGATGGCAACACTGGTAAATCGTTGGATGCTAATGTCTATGGATATCCGCCATGCTTTTCGGTAAATGTCAAATATGTGAAAGTCGGCTTATTAGAGCTCTTCTAAGTTGAAATGATGTACCCCACTAGTTAATCAGTTGATTTAAATGTGCGAGTCCAAATATTAATAATGGTATGTATGCGAACATTGCGGTCGACTGGTTGCGTGACAAATCCGACAACGCTCTCTGTATGGAGCTGGCTCATTATATTTAAGACTAGCTGTCCCCCGCGGTATCTTATCTTTTCCGGGGATAAAATTAGCCTATGATATTCACAAATAACGTGGCTTTCTATTGTTAAGAGAATTTTCAAAATCGGTTCAGTAGATCCAGAGATTACCCCCTACAACCTCACAAACTTTACCTCTTCATAATATTAGTATAGATAAATGATCTTACTACCACTCTATAAAACTTTTAAAAATACTAGAAAAATTACTACATAGTAAAAAAAATCGTTTAATGATTATTAATTACCAATTTAACGACAAAGATATCTGTTGAAATATACACCATTTATGACGTCACACGTCAGTATTACATACAATTCTCCATATAAACTGTCGTTTTGACATTTAATAAAATGAAGCTGATTTGATATGTCGGTCAAAATCCGTATTATGACCAGTTGGACAACAAATCCGTGAACAACCGCTTAGCAAGTTCGTTTCCGGCAACTGAATGACCAACAAAAGTGTTATGTGTATTGCGTCCATTTTTTAAGCTTGTCTACTGAAATGCGATAGTGGGGTAATTTCAGCTTAAAAGAGCTCTACCAGCCTATACCAAAATGTGTCCTGTGACAAGGGTCGTGGATCTATTTTTGGATGACTGCCTTTAAACGCTTTATCATTTCGAATGTAAGATAAAAATTATGTGATTTTTTTTTAATTTACCTCGTGGAATATAGCTTAGGTCGCGAGGCGTACGTCCGAGTTCGATCTTTGATGGAATATGAGCCGGGTTGGTTACTCCCATATGTGACTAGGATTATGACAATTATTGTAAATAAATGTACTGAAGTTATGTATGGTGTGGTACAGTCGGGGAATAATGCGCGTGTGTCGTAAGGGGCCTTTCATAAAATACGTTCGCTAGTAAGGGGGGGTTTGTCGCAAGATATCACAAGGAGAGGGGCTTCTTAAGTTGTGACATTCGCAGTTCATCGATTTTGATTGAACGGACAGAAATCGTCACGTAAGAAAAAAGCGTTACGGCGTACTTTTTTCGCAAATGTTTTTTCATTTTTTTTAAATCACGGTAGGGGAGCGATCAAGTATTAAGTAACGCAATTTTTGGAGATTTTTGACAATTTGTAATTCCAAGTGACGTATTTTATGGATAACCCCCAACTTGTTTTGCTTAACCGCCTTTTCACCAATATGTGCTGTGAATTCTTAATTTACAACCGATTTAACATTGTGTACATGGTGTATAAGAAAATGGAATTTTTTGTTTCAATAAAGTAATGCTAGAATTATTGTTAATGATTCGATGGGTGTACTTGGGTGTGATGCTCTTTCTCTATCGTTTTTGTATAAATAAAGCAGGATAGCGTAGGTACTAATTGTAATTATGAATTCATAGATAGTTTTTTTTTACGAGACAGTGCTTGTGTTGCGTTCTTTTGAAGAGAAGGAATTTGTGATTTTTTCTGAAAAAATAATGGTAATTTATTGGACACAAATTTTGAGTTAATACTTTTTTTTATTGAGTGTAATATGCCCCAAAATACGCAATAAAAGTACGACTCCCGTTATGTAATAAAATGCCTTGTCCTTAAAGTATTTACGGGAGATAAACTTAGTTCGAAAAATTATTCAACAGTCGTATTTGTTTTTTTTTTCTAAAAGAATGATATAAAAATCTGAAAAGTTATGTATCTTAAATCTATATTAACAATGTCATTTTCAACCCTTTTTGGGGCCGTCCATTAATCATGTGAGGCTCGAAAGAGGCGGTGTAGTAAGATATCACGTGTATTTTTTCGTGAAACGCGCGATTTATAAACTGAAAAGCGGCGTGTAGTGACCTTGACTCGTCGTTGCCAGGCAACGAACGTGTCAAAAAAATTAAGATTCTTAAACCCGCTAAAAAAAACGTCACGTTGTTAATGGACGGACCCTTACATGTTTTTAAAGATCATAATGTAATGGTTGTGATAACTGCAGCTCGGTTTCTCTTTGATATACGAATTTCAACTGCCATGTATCCACACTTATCTTGTTACTAAATTTTCAACTGTATTTCTAGTGGAATAGGGTCTTATTTTAAACTCTCAATTTGGTTATGATCTTATTTATGACACTTTTTTATTTGTGTGAGTGCAGATTGAAAATGCACTTTATTACAAAGAATTAAAGTATATTTTAGCTTACGATGTGAGCTATTTGTTATTTTAATATGGACTTTAAGTCTTTGGCATAAAGCATATAATATACAAGCGGATATTTCGATCACTTACACAGATAAAAAGCAAGCTAGCATAGCGCTCTATTCTCTAACTACCCTCAAATAAGTTTATTTTCGAGTGTCGAAGGCAAATCATGTTTACAATTAATGAATAATGATTTTTACACACAATTCCTAGCATACACTCGTCCTATTTGTATTTATAATTAATGAAATTATGTAAAATAATAGATATTTCATTGACAAATTAACCGCCAATGAGTGTTGCCATGATATGAGAATATTTTGTACTCAATAATCTCGGCTTTCTTTCAAAGTCAAAATTATTTATTCATTTTAGGCCCTAGATGGCACTTATGAAAGTCGATTTAGAAGTTACCGGTTCGGAAGTCAGACAACAACTGAGAAGAAACGGCAAGAAACTCGGCGAGGTAACATTTTTCAAAATTCTTTATCTATTATTTTACTTAATGTGTTAGTTAATGTAATATTATGTTGTACTTATAATTTATATGATACTTTATGTATAATAGATGGTAGTGTTGTCAGTATGAAATTTGGATCTGTCATTTGGCGTTTTTTTTTTATATTTTGATTAAGGGTAGTTGCGTTCGTAAACTTAGTTTAGTGTAGAGATCGCGCTTAGGTCATGCCCTTAATAGGGATATTGTCTTTACTTTGAGGATAAGCTTGTGTTTGACCACAATCTCACCATGGTAAGTGATGATGTGGCCGAAGGTGGTAAGGACACAAAGCTTAGATGGGAACTAGCTCTCAAGTGCAGCTGTCGAAACACACCGATAGGTGCTTGGCGACAGATTTTCAACTTTGGTGTTAGCAAGCCAGTCGGGTACTACAAAGTACCCTGTGGTTTCCTCACGATGTTTTCTTTCACCAAAAGCTCAAGCGTATTGTAGGATTCGATCCTTAAAATTATGTACGCTGATTGAAAGTAATTGATAGACATCAAAAGAGGCATTTAATAATGGGTTTTTTGGCCCCCTCCCCCCTAGTAACGCGCCGTCACGTTTTTCTGTACCCCCCCTCACCCCTGGTAAAACGTAACGTAACCACCAAGTGAGCATTTTTACCTAAAAGTCACAATAGTAACGCGTAATTCAACCACCCCCCCCGGGCCCCCAAATTCGTTACGTATTCGATACTTTAACGCTCCCAAAGCAATATACCTAATAAAAAAAAATTACGCGATCTAATGAATGTATAAACAGAACGAAATGGAGTTAAATATTTATTCTTATTTATTGATAAACAACGTAAATTTAAATTGAATGGTTGTGGTTAATATAATCTTATTAAAACGTTCGCAACTATACCTTCGGCCGGACTTACACTTGTAAGTCTTTCGTAGCGATTTAAAGTATTAAAAAATTACGGTAAGCTACTTACAGAGCGTGTTTACATTTGCAAATTTATCGTAAGTTAATTACGTAAGCATACTTACGTGAGTACAACTTACGAGTGTAAGTGCGGGGTTAGATGAAATGACGTGTGTTTTTAATAGTTTTTTTATTTATTTAAATTCAATTTTTTAACACCAACCAATGTAATATGGTCAGCCATGGATTGACTGTATTTTATTTTAGTATTTTTTTAATAGCTTCGCGGTGGCACCGTCTCATATTTATTATTACCAATGTAACTGTTGTTTTAAATCGATCACACAAAACTCAGAAATTCCCGATTTCGTATGAAATTGCAAATAAAAACTATATAAAAACACTTTACTATTAAAATGTAACGTTGTGTACTTTCCAGTCAATCTAGTTTCTAACACAAATTACTGAAGCTGTTTTTTTTTTATGTATAGTGATATTTTTAATTATGAACGGCCTCTGGAACTTGCCTCGCTTCGCGGCTGGCCATAGGAAAAAGTGTAGTTTTTACTGATTTTACGCCTCATTATCTGTCAATCAAAAATCCGCCAGTTGAGAGCTAGTTACCTTCGAGGCGTTGTATATGGTCGGCAATAATGGTACAATTGTCGACGATGGTAGTCACTTACCATGATGACCCACCTGTTTTAAGACTTCAGAAAAAATTTAAGATGTCTTATACTTGAGAAATCTTGGAATCGGAACTATTAAATGTCGACTTCTATATTACAAGTGAGAGGCAGGCGGGTCACCTGATGGTAAGTGACTACCGTCGCCTATAGATGGCAATACCAGCGGGATTGTTACAATGCCTTGGCTCTGAAGTGCAACCGTATCACACCAACAGGTGCTTGGCGACAGATTAATACCAAAACTCATGTAAGTGGCATTTTATAGAGACGTCTAAAAAAAATGCGCCCAATATTTCACACATAGACGTACAAAAATTATGGATGGAGCTTCGACTTCTATGTATGTGTGAGTAAAAGTGTTGCCACATGTTATATTAAACCTTATTGTCACAATTGAAGTCTCAATTTTGAATGGCAACTGACTGGCATACGATGTATGTGAGATTAGTATTTACAAGATGGCCGCTTGACGTTTGCTCAGGCGAAATTCCCTCCATATTTTTTATATGTCTAAACTGTCATCTCAGTATAAATTGTATAGAAAAATACCCGAATTATTTGTATTCTCTGTATATAATGCTTGTCTATATTAAATTTATTAGTTTTAGTGCTTGTTTTGTTTACCTTTTTTACGTCGGTTTTTTGGCGAACTCACTTTTATTGTTTGAAATAGTATTGATGCCAAGGGTCCAGCAATTTTGACGCTAATGTTGAGTTTATAAGAACAGACAGCTAGAAAAAAGGATAATAGTGTGTGAAAGCTAGATGCGCTGCTTTCTTGTCTCTTTCGCTATCTGTAATTTTGCACGGGTTTTCTGGAGTGTAAAACGGCAGAATCTGAATTCGCAATGGACCTGGTTTTACACCCCAAAAAAGTACCATCAGGATAGGTATAATAAATACTGCCATACATTTAATGAGCTAGAATAGTGCACATTGTAAGGTAATTTTTATTTGGTGAAATCCATAATTTTTGAAAAACGCCATCTATACGAGGCCCCTAGAACTTATTTTGCTTTAGGATAAAAATATAGAAGTCTGATGCTAGGCTGGTTCAGCATTATTTGATACTAGTTTGCGCTTAAAAAGTGAGTTTCCACTTTTAAAATTACAACATGAGACGTGCGGTCTAAATCATTGATTTTCCATGACTTTCAATTATTGAATAAGGTAAATACATCAATTTTAAGTAATATAAATTACGAAATAGACTGCTTATTATCGGTTTGTTATATTGTCATTGTAAAACTGATGAGAAAATATCGATTAGTGTAAATAATTAAAGTTTATTGATAAATAAATGAATGTCTATTGTATGTGGTATTTTTATTTTTTCCCGCTTTCTCGTAAAGCAGGGGTTATCAACTTTTTACCCTAGGCGCCTCACTCAAGGTTTTGAAAAAATACTGCGCCCCCTCGGGGCCTAAATGGAGAGTCGAAATAAGAAAATTAAACAAACAATTTATTATTATTAAATGAAAAGTAGTTACATACACTACATAGTAATATAGAAAATTCAACAGAATAACACATATATTTACGGCTATAATTTATAAAGATAAGTGTCAAGTAAGTTTTGAGCAAGTAAGTCGAAAAAATTCTGCCATTTGAGAGCTATCTTGGCGTGCGCTGCCTAAACGATAATGTATCGAGGGATTGTTTCTCTGAAATAAGTCTAAATTAAAGTGCGCGACAGCGCCATTATAGACAAAATAGTGAGCCAAAAATCAAATTAAATTGGATACTATACTTACCATGCATATTTTATAATATGAAATTGCTTTTTATCAAATTAAAAATAACTTGGAACGGAGTTCCTTATGGGGCGTAGCGGAGGTGTACCCTAGCCGGCAAAAAACGTCCGTAACGTTAGAACGATGTTTTTGAAGTCAAAACTTCTTCGATGCACACAAAAGGAGTCGTGGGTTCGATTGCCATCCGGACAGACATGTGTGTATGAAGATGTCTGTTTGTCCTGTGACTGGGTGTAGGTAATTATCTCGGAACAATATGTTAGTTATTGTTCCGAGGTAATTATCTATTGAAGTATGTATTTAAAAAAAAATGAGTAAACTCCAGTCACGCGTCGGAGCTGACACGTCGAAGTATCGATCTACACCAGCTTAAATCGATTCTTATCAAAATTAATAACTTTATCACTTTTGGTATTTAAAGTAAGTTAATGTTTTTTATACTAAGTAATTTAAAAAAATAGGTTCGCGCCACTAAGACAGTCTGCAACGGTGCGCCGAGAGGGGGTCATGTTAATTTTTCACCCAAAGCCGGATAGATATATCCTGGAGTAAAAAACATACTGTAGGTACTTTTATCCCTTAAAAAAATTATATCCCTCAGGAATGCGGGTGAAACCACAGGGGGCAGCTAGTGTGATGGTATAATGTTTATACTATAACATAAAAGTATAATATTTAATGTAAAAAAATGGCTTAAAAGTCTAGACACCAAGCTAAAAACCTTGAAAATAATAATTTTGAACGGTGTCATGAGGATTGTCAAATGTCAGTGTCCCTGAAGTCAAATGTTTGTTTACATGTCGATTCGAGTTTTCAAATTAATTTTATTAAGGTCAAGTACATTTTCAGGTCAACAAAATGGTTCAAAAATGTGTAGTGCGTAATTGTAAAAGTGTATGGTATCCAGGAACTGATATAATGTTTCACATGTAAGTGCTTTAATTGCTAATTTGTTAATTCAAGTAATTTCGAACGCTTTCGCTAAATAATCATAGTAATTCTATTAATAATGCCAAGATAAGAGTTCTCTACTCATTAATTAGCATGTAGTTTGTATTTCAATTAGTGTTATATTGAATTTTATAAAGAAAATGGTTATTCGTAAAAATTCAGTAGGGTGACCATATTATATATTTGTTCATATATTTGACATAAATTGAACAAAAGATATTTCTCGGGAATATTAAAAGGCTGCACTCATCGCGATAACATTCGGGCGATAAACTTCGTCTTTGGTTAAAGGCGAATCGTCGCGGCCACTCCATGCGCTTTGTACAGTTTATCGCGATGTACAAACGCAGAAAACAAAATGGAATGTGGCCGCGCAAGCGGAGTTCATCGCGATAAAACCCTTTGATGTGTGAGAGTTTACCGACAGCGGAGCGATGTGCCTGAAGCTTCGCCCGCAGTGCAGTGCTGAAGTATTCGCGAATAGCTGGCTACATACATCGCTATAGCCTGAATATCCGCGTTATCGTGACATTTTAGGAATCCTAGGCATTTTAGGAATATGTTTATGTTAAAACATACATTTTCATGTATTTACATAATATTCGTTTTTTTAGATTTCCAAGAAACAAAGCACGGAGGAAATTATGGTTAAAAATAGTTCCATTAAAAACAAAATATTATGAAGGTTCTAGAATATGCAGTCTGCATTTTAAGAAATCAGACATAAATGTAAAAAAGAAAAAACGCTTAAAGAAAACAGCAGTCCCATTACCTCCATCATTAAGGAAAAAGGTAAATATTACACCAAAAGGTCTAATTATATGCTTATTATATTGCATAATTTAGACTCATTAAAATCATGTGATATGTAGCTAGCGAGCGATGAACACTCAATGTCCTGAATGTCCCAAAGAGTATGTAATATATTGAATGTCCGTCCGCCCGCCATCGAACTGTCTAGCTCCCCTCCGCCGGCATTCAGTGTTGCCAGTACAATAATCTCCAATTTCTATCTGTCAAAACATACATGAATACATCCAATTAATTTCAAAGTAAGTAATCAAACCCTTACACGTGTCTAAAGTTAATCTTAGTGTCTTATCTAAGTATGTGCAATAGGCTATTTGACACATTTTTCTAAACCAAATTTAGACATCGTTATATTTGAAAATATGTAGTTTATGAGAAATCATAAATAAAATGATAAAATTTTAATGTTTGACTACGTGATTGAAAACGCTCGGTACTGGCCGATTCTGAGTGTGACGTTACCTGCTTGTAAACTGCAAAATGGAAACTGTAAAGTTATGAAATATATTTTGACAACTAAAAGCTTATTCACGAGCAGGTGACTAAGACTTTAAGGCGATGATAGCTCAGTGGTAAGTGAGGTCGGATACCGCGGCGAAGGTCGTGGGTTCGAATCCTTACAATGAGCTTGAGCTTTCGGTGAAGGAAAACATCGTGAGGAAACCACAGCACGGTGGTAGGGTACTTAGTAGTACTCGACTGGCTGGCTACCACCCTCAAGTTGAAAATCTGTCGCCAAGCACCTGTAGGTGTGTTCCGGCAATTACACTTGAGAGCCAGTTCGCCTTAATAAGGTGTACAACACATTAGCAATCACCTGGTATTGCCAATGTCTATAGGCGACGGTTGTCACTTACCATCAGGTGACCCGCCTGCCTCGTTGTCACTTGTGACATAAAAAAAAAAAAAAAAAAAAAAGACATTATGGCGTCTTCGCATTTTGGTGGACTTTTTATTAATATAAACTTTTAGGTATTTTTAAAGAAAATTCACAAAGAATTAAGCAAATTGCAAATGTATTATGCTATAATGAATTTTTTTTTATACATTTCTATAACTTGTCATATATTGTCCTTGACAAATTATAGATATTTCAATATATGTACTTAAGAAAAAAATGCCTTTTCTTATTAAGTCTTTTGCTGATGCACAGCTTTATTTGTGTGTATACAGTCGTAATATTTGACTGTAATTAATTAATTCTCCTAAATATAATTTGTCCTGTTTTTGAAAAACATTTAGGGTAACCTACTTAGAAAGAGAGGTTAGACCATAGATATGCAATAAAATAATTTGGTATTTTTTTGTACCCTCCACCTATTCATGATCCAAGCGAACCGTCCACAAACTAGCAAGCAGGAGAACAAATGTAACGTTGCATTCAACCGGCCTTTGAAGGAAATAGACCTTAATAACAAGTCAACCAACCGACTCGTCCTCCGTCCGTCCGTAAACATCCTTTTTTTTTGTGCCTAGCTTAAATGTGTGTTCCATGTTTCATATTTGATGTGTCTTCTTTTAACTCGATAATAATAGTGAGATAACAATATCAATTTATGCTAAAGATGTTGTGTGTTTCAAACGAATGTAGTGGAACACCACGTACACTTTTATTGATTTAAATTTATAGGTTATGAATTTTTAACGAATGAAAGAAAGTGGATTGTTTGGTTGTGTATTATTACAATAATTGTGCGAAAATGTCGGATATTGAAGAACCGCCAATGAAAGTGACAAAATTAGAAGAATTAGAGGTAAATTTAAGTAACAAATCATTCTGTAACGTATTTGTAACAAAGTACGTAATGCGACTAAGAATCAGAATGTATTTTTTTTCTATTTCGTTATTGTTCTAAATAAAATCATGAGAATGAACATAAAACTTACACTTATTTGATTTGAATTTAAACAAATGTAAAATAATCTGAATAAACGAAATTATATATGGTTATATCAGAAAAAATAATTTCGTCTATTCAAATGTTTTATTCTATCACTCCATTTATGAGCACTCACACCCATTTCATCCTGTGCCATTTCAACCATACCCCTTGGTCTGACCTTTAAGCTTGTGGTCTTTTTCTCTAGTTTTTCAGATATTAACTATAACTTATTTCTGTATTGAGACATTTAGTGTATTATGGTGCTTTCTAGTCTTGCAAGGTTTATGTCCATTAACACATAACTTATTAATCAGTACATTAGTATATTTAGAGGTGGATTCATTGTCGTAAGTGCCCTAGGCAAGCACCTCATCGGGACACCCCTCTAGCGGCCATGCTCTATCATACTAATATAATAATAAAAACGTTAATGTTTGTAGTTCAATCACACAAAGACGGCTCACTGGCTTTTGATAAAACTTGGTAATCAACTACAAGCACCTACTCATAATAATAATAAATAAATGAAATAATAATAATAATTTAGCCGTTTATTCAGATCCATGATATTACAGTTTCACATTAGTCTTATAATTCTAGTATTTGCTTTTTACTTGTTTTTTGTAGATCTGTTTGCCAGTCTGCATAGGCCTCCTCCAACCGCTTCCATTCATGCCTTTCTTGAGCCACTCTGTTCCACATCACTCCTGCCACTTGTCTAATGTCGTCATCCCACCTTTTCTGTGGTCTTCCTCTTTTCCTTTTTCCTCGTCTAAGGTACCATCGTGTCACGCACCTACTATGTTCAATTCCTATATATGATCTACTTGTGTGCCATGTTTTATCAAAATCTGTTAAACTGTTTTTGCATCATTGAAAAAGAAACATCCACACATTCACATTTTTAATTTAATAGTAGGATGCTCGCGGAGGGGAGCCCCAATGAAAATCCACCACTGGTTACTGCATTGTCAAAGGTTCTAAAACTATTGTGGTGGCTCGACACTAGTCGTCGCGCGCAACATTTCGTGCGAGCTGTCATTGCGATATACGTCAATTCTTTTCTACTGCCAAATATTTTCTGTTGCTTCGTTTAATTTAATATTGTAATATAATCTTATAACTACTATTATAACGTCTTCATACACCTTAATATTTATTCATTATTTCCTATCTAAATATCCCCATATTGGTGACCCCGCGTTTGAAACAAAATGGCAAAAGTGAATAATGGGGATGATGGAGACACCACCTCGGCAGCTTCTGGAATCTCGGTGGATCGCGTAGCCGTAAAATTGCCACCATTCTGGCCGGATGACCCGGAGGTTTGGTTCAAGCAGGCAGATGCACAATTTCTCATTTCCGGAATAAAAGAAGATTCTACCAAATTTTATTATGTCATCGCGCACCTCGAGCAAAGGTACATTAGAGAGGTAAAAGATATAGTAATGAGCCCACCTGTTTCGGATAAATATGAAAAATTAAAACATGAACTGTCAAAGCGATTGTCACTATCTCGTCAACATCAAATTACTCAATTGCTTTCTCACGAAGAATTAGGTGATAGAAAACCATCACAATTTTTACGTCATTTAAAAACTCTTGCAGCTGATGGAGTTACCAACGAATTCTTACGTAGTTTATGGTCGAACCGGCTACCACCTCACGTACAAGCAATTATTGCATCGCAAGCCTCCGCAAGCCTAGAGGAAGTCGTAGACCTAGCTGACAAAATATGTGAAGTAACACCATCTCCTTTTCATCAGGTTGCTAGTACGAGTGCCGCCGTTAACAATTATGACGATTTATTGAAGCGTATTGACGACATGGTAACTGCACGCATACAAACTGAACTGAGGCAGCAGATCGCGCAGCTTACGGTTGACAATCGTAGTCGTTCTCATTCTCGCCATGGAAATAATAGGTTTAGAAGCAGAAGCAGGAGTCGCAGCCAAAACAGAATACCTGGTATGTGCTGGTATCACAACCTTTTTGGTGATAAAGCTAAGAAATGCACATCTCCATGCAACTACAATTCGGGAAACCACAACGGCAGTTCGTAGAAGCGACGAACGACTGTCAAAGTGCTACCAGTCGCCTTTTTATCACAGACAAGAAGTCTAAGGTGCAATATTTAATAGATACCGGTTCAGATCTTTGCGTACTACCACATCGTTTCATGCGTGAACGTAGGAAACCAACAGAGTATAATCTTACCGCTGCAAATGGTAGTATCATTCATACTTTCGGTGTTACAACGATGCATCTTGACCTGGGATTGAGGCGTGATTTTGTCTGGAACTTTGTAGTGGCGGATGTGGACAAACCTATCATTGGTGCTGACTTTATTGCTCATTATGGTTTACTAGTCGACTGCAAGAACGGAAGACTGCTGGATAGCATCACAACATTATTTACACCTGTAATGTTCAAAATGTGCAACCAGGCTAGTGTCAAAGCAATATCAGGTAACACCGAATACCATAAGTTGTTGTCAAAATATCCTGACTTGACCAAGCCTTCTGGAGTATTTCGTGAAGTCAAACACTCGACAGTACACTTCATTCGTACCACTCCTGGCCCGCCCTGTTTTTGTAGGCCGCGACGCCTTGCACTTGATCGTCTCAAGATTGCCAAAGAACAATTTAGAGACATGGTTCGAGATGGCACAGCACGACCGTCAGACTCACCATGGGCATCGGCACTACATTTAGCTCCGAAAGGTAGCGGCTGGAGACCTTGCGGGGACTATCGTGCCCTCAACGCGCGCACAATACCAGACAGGTACCCTATTCCGCACATCGAAGATTATTCGCAAAGGTTAGCAGGCTGCAGGGTATTCTCGAAAATCGATTTGGTAAAAGCGTATAATCAAGTGCCCGTAGCTCCAGAGGACATAACTAAGACTGCGATCACTACACCATTTGGCTTATACGAATTTCCATACATGTCTTTCGGTTTAAGAAACGCAGCTCAAACTTTCCAACGGTTTCTGGACGAAGTCCTTCGAGGTTTGGATAACTGTTTCTCATATATTGATGATATTCTGGTATTTTCTAGAAGCAGCACCGACCACCTGGAACACCTGGAGACAATTTTCAAGCGTCTTCAGGCTTATGGACTTGTCATCAACGAAGGAAAGTGTGAATTTGGGCGAAGCGAGGTAACATTCCTTGGTTATAATATTTCACAGCATGGCACCCGACCTCTAGAGGACAAAATAAAAGTTATACAGGAATTCCCGCCTCCAAAGACTGTAAACGGTTTACGTAGATTTCTTGGGATGCTAAACTTTTATCGTCGGTTCATTCCACACGCCGCTGTTGATCAAGCACCACTACATGACATGTTGTCTGGACCTAAAGTCAAAGGTTTACAACCTCTTTCCTGGACTTCAGAATTATTAGAAGTATTCGACAGATGTAAGAAAAGTATCATTCGATGTACTCTTCTAGCTCATCCTGTAATTAACGCACCGCTCGCTCTTGTGACTGACGCATCGAATTCAGCCTTGGGCGCGGTACTCCAACAGTTGGTTGATGAAGAGTGGCAGCCTTTAGCATTTTTCTCGAAGAAACTGAATAAATCCCAGCAGTTGTACAGTGCTTACGATAGAGAGTTACTCGCTATTTATGAAAGCGTTAAACATTTTCGCTATATGATCGAAGGTAGGCATTTTGTAATTTATACTGATCACAAACCTATCACGTATGCTTTCCAACAGAACAAGCAAAAATGCTCACCGAGGCAATTTAACCATCTCGATTTTGTGTCACAGTTTACTACGGATATCAGGCATATTTCAGGGAAATGCAATGTAACTGCTGACACACTATCACGCATTGAAGCTGTATCATCAACACCGGATTTAGAAAAATTATCTCAATCACAGAAAAATGACACTGAACTTCAGGAACTTCTTTCAAATCACTCATCATCATTACAATTGGAACAAATTCATGTACCAGGCACTAACATCACCTTATACTGTGATGTCTCTCTGTCGAGGCCTCGTCCTTTTATAACCAAGGAGTTGCGTCGTCAGATCTTCAATTCAGTGCACACAATGAGTCATCCTGGAGCTAGATCAACAATAAAACAGGTAACTGATAGATTCATTTGGCCCTCCGTTCGAAAAGATTGTCGTTCCTGGGTTAAATGCTGCGAAGCTTGTCAAAGATCAAAAATACAGCGTCATACATCATCACCTCTTGGTAATTTCAAACTGCCTGAAGCACGTTTTGATCACGTTCACATCGATCTCATTGGCCCTCTTCCTCCATCTCGTGAATTCAAGTATTGTTTGACAGCAGTTGATAGATACACACGATGGCCAGAGGTAAAGCCGTTGCAAGACATCTCAGCTGAAACGGTTGCAAAAGCGTTTTATGAAATATGGATTTCGCGTTTTGGTTGCCCACAAACTCTCACTACAGACCAAGGACGCCAATTCACATCTAACCTTTTCAAAGCGCTTACTGATCTATGCGGAATCCAGCTGCGTCACACGACTGCATATCACCCGGCAGCCAACGGCATGGTGGAAAGGTTTCACCGCACTTTGAAAGCTGCATTGATGGCTCATGGTGAACAAAGGTGGACTGACGTACTACCAGTGGTTCTACTTGGCATCAGGACGGCTTGGAAAGAAGATCTCCAGTGTTCTGCTGCTGAAATGGTGTATGGTGAGTCTCTGCGGATACCTAGTGAATTTCTGCATTCAACTCGATCTCACCAAATTTCACCGCCTGATTTTGTCTCTCAACTAAGACAACAGATGTCACAATTGCGACCACAACAAGCAGCACGACATTCTGCGAAAGCTGTATTTGTTCATGATGATTTACAATCAAGCGAATACATTTTCTTAAGGAAAGGCGGTGTGCACAGAGCTTTAGAACCACCTTATTCAGGACCTCATCGTGTACTATCCAGAACAGACAAGACAATAACAATACAATTAAGCAGACGATCTGTGACTGTCTCGATCGATCGCGTAAAGCCCGCGTACATTATATCTGGCACAGAGAGTACAGAAAGTACGCCAAAACCAGCGATCAGAAAACCAGATAGCCAGCAAACTACACGTGCTGGACGTAGAATTAGATTCCCTAATTATTTTTCTGCAGGACTTCAAAACTCCAAAGGGGGTGATGTGGTGGCTCGACACTAGTCGTCGCGCGCAACATTTCGTGCGAGCTGTCATTGCGATATACGTCAATTCTTTTCTACTGCCAAATATTTTCTGTTGCTTCGTTTAATTTAATATTGTAATATAATCTTATAACTACTATTATAACGTCTTCATACACCTTAATATTTATTCATTATTTCCTATCTAAATATCCCCATACTATCAATATCTTTGAGTGAAGGTTACACCAATCAGAAACCCCATATCTCCTTTGCTATCTAACTAGACATTATCAAGTAAAAAATCTGTTACGAGTAACTAGACTAGGCGATGATAGCTCAGTGGTAAGTGACGTCGAATACCGCGGCGAAGGTCGTGGGTTCGAATCCTACAATGAGCTTGAGCTTTCGGTGAAGGAAAACATCGTGAGGAAACCACAGCACGGTGTTAGGGTACTATGTGGTACTCGACTGGCTGGCTACCACCCTCAAGTTGAAAATCTGTCGCCAAGCACCTGTTGGTGTGTTCCGGCAGTTGCACTTGAGAGCCAGTTGCCCTTGCCCTTAAGGCATTGTTATAAGGTGTACAACACGTTCGCAGTCACCCACCTGCCTCGTTGTCACTAGTGACTTAAAAAAAAAAAAAAAAAAAACTAGACATGACCAGTTTGTTTCTAAGCTTGGTTAACAAGGCACATATTTATCAGCAGTGGCAACAGATCGAAGCCCTGGATCCAGAGTTCATGGAGGGTGAGGGTGAAGGCGAAGGAGAGGGTGAGGGCTTGGAAGAAGGTCAGGAGGAGTGGCTGAGTGAGGGTGCTTACACCGACGATGATTATCCAGTGGTAAGTGATATTCTATGTATTATATAAAAGCTTATACCACTTGTTGATCTCAGAAAGTATAAATTAAACCGGTACGTACTGGAATATAGCTCTGGGGTAGCGCTAGCAACTCAAACATCTCAATATTGCAACGGATGCAAAATATAATTCTGAGATCAATATCCCAAGTTCCATGGTTAATAACAAATAACAGGATCCATCAAAACCTTAACATAAACAAGCACCTTTTGGTAATCTGTCGCCAAGCACCTGTTGGTGTGTTCTGGTGGTTGCACTTGAGAGCCAGTTGCCTTTAAGGCAACCCAACCTATCTCCCCCTTAATTTTGTCTTACTACTTACTAGTCAAAAAATCAATGAACTTGGCTTATTGGTTTCAATCTAACTTGCAGGCTGACAAAGACAATGAGGCCTCAAACGTGAACACCAGCCAGGAAGACGAGTCATTACCAAGCATGACATCAGAACACCTGGATGACAGCCAAGATCTGGACTCTACGCTACCAGAAATAGAGGCCAAAATCGAGGAGCCAAACATTGAGGAGACCTTGAACAGCTTGGAAGGCTGTAAAGAAAATGATTTGCCTGATGACCTCAACAAGTTTCTTATAAGGAAGACTGATGGGTCGGTAGTTGCGACGAGGGTGAAAGAAGAGGTCATTAAATCCGAAAAGGATGACGGAAATGATACTGACGATCTATTGGTGAGCTCTTCTCTTTTCATGTGTTCCTGGTACTTTTGATGTCTAAGCTGAAAAACCGCATTTACGGACACAAGTGATTTTAAAAAAATTACGCCATACCATAGATTAGATATAGTTCATCATCATCATGTCAGGAGGAAGATGTACACTGCTGGACAAAGGCCTCCCCCAAGGATCTCCACAATAGCCGGTCTTGCGCTATCCGCAAAATACCTACGTTATATTAGCCTACAAAGAAGGCGATGATAGCTCAGTAAGTGACGTCGGATGCCGCGGCGAAGGTCGTGGTTTCGAATCATACATTGAGCTTTCGGTGAAGGAAGACATGGTGAGGAAACCACAGCACGGTGGTAGGGTACTATGTGGTACTAGACTGGCTGGCTACCACCGTCAAATGGATCTGTCGTCTGTGTCGTCTGAAATCTGTCGTCAAGCACCTGTTGGTGTGTTGCGGCAGTTGCACTTAGAGGCATTGTAATAATCGCCCTGGTATTGCTGATATCTATAGGCGGTAGTCACTTACCATCAGGTGACTGCATCAAACTCATTGTAGGAGAACCCAGGCTGTCTGACATTATCATAATATTAATAAAAGCAAAAACTTTGTACCCCTTTTTATGAAAATTACACAGACGGAGGAGTATGAAATTTGGCACAGTTGAAAGTTTATACGGAGAAGGACTGCAGAAAGCTAATATTTTTATATCTTACTAATATTATAAATATGAAAGTTTGGATGTTTGTTACTCATTTACGCCAGAACGGCTGAACAGATCTGGATGAAATTTGGCACAGAGATAGATTATAGTCTGGAATAGCACATAGGCTACTTTTTATCCCGGGAAAAGATAAGATCCCTCGGGAACGCGGGTGAAACCGCGCGGAACAGCTAGTATTTTTATAAAATATGCTTTTGAAATCAATTAAATTACACACACTACCATGCGTTTGACACACACACACATATCATTATTCTCCTCTGTTTGTCAACCGATTAACTTTTTTTTTATTGACAGTTATTGAAGAGACTTTTTTCCTAAAAACATTTTAGTCTTTCGATCAGATCATTAGTATTATCAATTTTCTCACAGCATTATTAATGTTTCCAGAGAATGCTCGGTGAAGGTGATGAGAAGACAAAAAAGAAGGTTCTGAAGACCCTCAAAGTGAAGAGTGAGTCAAAGAAGGAACAGTCCAGCGATGATGATGATGACGAATTTGTTTATGGGGTATGTACGAAATATAATTACAATAATTATTTTATGTTATATAGGACTGCACGCTTCTATAATAAGATATCTCCTGCACTTATGAATGTTGAAGTACAGAAGGAGTACTTGGGTGTAGTACTCACTTTTGCAGATCTTATATCGAGGGGCCGGTTGGCGTGGTTGGTTAAGACACTACCTATCACGCCGCAGGTCGTGGGTTCGATTCCCATCCAGGACACACATTTGTGTGCATGAACATGTCTGTTTGTCCTGAGTCTGGGTGTAATTATCTATTTAAGTATGTATTTACAAAAAAATAATTGTATATGTAGTATATCAGTGATCTGGTTTCCATATTACAAGCTCTGCTTAGTTTGGGATATTTTATTTCTTTATGTAATAATTCAGTTTTTTTTTTATTCTGTATAGGCTTGTGTTTGACTACAATTTCACTATGGTAAGTGATGATGTGGCCGAAGGTGGTAAGCACACAAAGCCTAGATGGGAACTGGCTCTCAAGTGCAACTGTCGGAACACACCGATAGGTGCTTGGCGACAGATTTTCAACTTGAGGGCGGTAGCCAGCCAGTCGGGTACTACAAAGTACCCTACCACCGTGCTGTGGTTTCCTCACGATGTTTTCCTTCACCGAAAGCTCAAGCTCATTGTAGGATTCGAACCCACGACTTTCGCCGCGGTATCCGACGTCACTTACCACTGAGCTATCATCGCCTTACTTACCACTGAGCAATCATCGTTTGTTTTTGAAAAGAGTAATTGCCGAGTTTATTGCCAGCTCTTCTCAGCAAAAGCAACCTTCCAAACCTTGAAAAGTACTGGACCGATTTGAAAAAAAACTTTCACCATTAGAAAGCTACATTATTCCAGAATAACATAGGCTATATTTTTATCCCGGGATAAGATAAGAACCCACGGGAACGCGGGTGAAACCGCGGAGGTAGTTTTTAATAAAAAAATAATATTATGTATAGGGAGTAAAGGTGCGAACACTGAGAGTGAGTCGTCGAGTGGCGCGCTCTTCGACAGCAACAGCGACAGCGACAGCAACACGAGCACTACCCGAAGACAGCGACGCGGACGACGACACTGATGCGGTGAGACAAACACCGGTATATTATGTTACATTGCACTTTACCTATCACGCAGCAGGTCGTCGGTTCGATTCACATCCAGGACAGACATTTGTGTGCATCAACATGTCTGTTTGTCCTGAGTCCAAGTGTAATGAAGAATGTTAACTAATTTTGAATATTAGCTCTCCATATTCTCTGTCAAAAATAAAAAATACAAGTGAAAGAATTAGTTCGATACGTCTCAATTAGTTTATAGAAGTAAACGTGCGATGCGGACTCGTACTCGATTTGACGTACTCGTGTGACGGTGTGACGTCATCTCGCAACACTCGCTCATAGCGTAGCGTTGTAAATTGACGTCACATCCGGTCACGTGACTGTTAGCGGGACTCGATTTTATCGTAAATTTAAATGTCTGTAAAATCAAAACTAATAGGTATTTTTGACTACAACAAAAACTAGTGTATTTGTATACATACAAGCTTTACTGTAACAAACTTTAAACCGATTTGGCATACCTATTAACATTCTTCATTATCTATTTAAGTATGTATTTACAAAAAAAAGCTTGTGTTTAACCACAATCTCACCATGGTACCTAAGTGATGATGTGGCCGAAGGTGGTAAACACACAAAGCCTAGATGGGAGCTGGCTCTCAAGTGCAGCTGTCGGAACACACCGATAGGTGCTTAGCGACAGATTTTCAACTTGTGTGTGGTAGCAGCCAGTCGGGTACTACAAAGTACCCTACCACCGTGCTGTGGTTTCCTCACGATGTTTTCCTTCACCGAAAGCTCGAGCTCATTGTAGGAATCGAACCCACGACCTTCGCCGCGGTATCCGACGTCACTACCACTGAACTATCTTCGCCTTATTGATGTCGGCAACTCAAAAGAAACCTTCTAAATTCCAGTCTACAGATGAAGTTGTGACGATGAAGAAAATGTTTGGAGTTGTGAAGAAACAAAACGTGGCTTCGAAGAGTACAACGAAGCCTCCAAACAGTCAGCAAAAAACTAAAATCAAACAAATCAGCAATGGACACGCAAGTGAGTTAGTACTAGCTGTCGCCCGCGGTTTCACCCGCGTTCCCGAGGGATCTTATCTTTTCCCGGGATAAAAAGCAGCCTGTGTGCTATTCCAGACTATAATCTATCTCCATGCCGAATTTCATCCAGTTCCATTCAGCCGTTCTGGCGTAAATGAGTAACAAAGATACATCCATCCAAACTTTCACATTTATAATATTAGTGGGATGTTCATCAGGGATAATGTAGCTTTCTAATGGTGAAACAATTTTTCAAATCGGTCCAGTAGTTTCAGAGCATATTCAATGCAAACAAACAATCAAATCTTTCCTCTTTATAATATTGGTATAGATTTCTTTTGATCTATTCTAGAATGTAGGTACAGCAATATCAGTTTTCTTATTTCACATATGTTTTTTAGTATTTGTTGTTATAGCGGCAACAGAAATACATCATCTGTGAAAATTTCAACTGTCTAGCTATCACGGTTCATGAGATACAGCCTGGTGACAGACAGACAGCGAAGTCTTAGTAATAGGGTCCCGTTTTTACCCTTTGGGTACGGAACCCTAAAAAATAGTACACTTGGTAATACATACATGTACCTACAGTGGCTTAACTACAGGGTGGCATGTCGGCAAAATGCCACGGGCTTTTTAAACTTTTTGGATAAGCTTATGTTTGCAATCTCACCATGGTAAGTGATGATGTGGCCGAAGGTGGTAAGCACACAAAGCTTAAAATGAAGCAGCAGTGTAAACACACCGTAAAAATAGTTTCGGAGATTACCTCTTACAACCAAACTTACAAACGCTTTAATAATTTTCAGAAAAGGCAAACTCTATGTCTACCGTCTCGTCGCCTCTAAAAACCAGAGAGCAATCAAAATCAATATTAAAACCATTCACACCAGCGAAACCCGAAGCGAAAACAAACAAAAAAGCCTCAGTATCTTTCAAGCCGTCGCCGACTTTAAAGTCGACAGCAAAAGCGACCATAAAACAGGTGAAATCGACTTCAAAGTTTGAGGAAAAATCGACTCAAAAAACAACACGTAAGTCTGATGTGTCATCGATAAAGTCGGAGAAATCGACTTCAAAATTAAAGTCTTCAAAGTCGGACGAGAAAGCGACTAAGCCGATTGTAAAATCGGAGCCGGCTTCGAAGTCGGCAATAAAGTCGAATGAGAAGCCAATTTCGAGGTTGTTGTCGGCAATAAAGTCGGATGACAAGCCAATTGCGATGTTGTTGTCGGCTTTGAAGTCGGATGAGCCGGTCGGGAAGTATTCGTTCTCGGAGATGGAGCACGATGAGATAATTGATGAAGAAGAATTCCTGGAGGATGATGAATTCGATTTGGATGAAGATGTGAGTATATCCCACTATCCTACAGTATCCTACTAATATTATAAATGTGAAAGTATGTTTGGATGTGTGTGAAGATGTATGTTGCTCTTTCACGCAAAAACTACTTAACGGATTTTAATGAAACTTGGCACACAGGTAGATCATATCCTGGAATAACACATAGGATAATTTTTATCCCGGCGAAAGATAAGATCCCTCGGGAACGCGGGTGAAACCGCGGGGGTCAGCTAGTATATATATAAATTTCTCGTGTCACAGTGTTAGTAACCGAACTACTCCGAAAGGTTTTTCCAAAATTCACCCCCTAAGGCGATGAAACGGGGCTCCAAAGTTAGTATGGAGCAGGTGAATCACGGGGTGGAAAGCTTTAACTAATATTATGTTATTCAGGAGTTTGCTGAAGAATCTGATATGGAATTGGATCTGTCGGAATCTAAACAGCGCATCATGAGACCGGAGAGAATGGATGAAGAAATACCCACGGATGGTGAAAGTCAATCCGAAGATGGCAGCTTGTATGATGTGAGTATTTCTTCATTGGAGATGATTAAGGCGATGATAGCTCAGTGGTAGTGACGTCGGATACCGCGGCGAAAGTCGTCGGTTCGAATGCTGCAATGGGCTTGAGCTTTCGGTGAAGGAAAACTTCGTGAGGAAACCATAGCACGGTGGTAGGGTACTTTGTAGTGACACCTACTTAGGCTTTGTGTGCTTACCACCTTCGGCCACATCATCACTTACCATGGTGAGATTGTGGTCAAACACATGCTTATCCAGAATAAAAAAAAAAGTTTGTTACTCTTTCACACAAAAAGTTGTCAATGATTTCTGATGAAACTTTGCACACAGGTAGTTCATATCTCGGGATAAAACAGATTTCTTTTATCCTGGTAAAATATATTATATGGATACCCCAAAGTAAGCAGAGCTTGGTATTATGGTTACTAGATAACTTATATACTTGCAGACACCTAGTATATTTTTGTGAGGTTGTAGGGGGTAATCTCTGGATCTACTGAACCGATTTAGAAAATTCTTTTACCAATAGAAAGCCACGTTATTTGTGAGTGTCATATGTTTTGATTTCTTAGAACTAAAGATACACAATCAGCGACAAAAAATGGCCTTACCGAATGTCTACCCACTCGAACATTTGGGTGGTCTTTTAATCTAGTAGCATTCGAACGCTCCGACGGTAAACATGCCTCAGTGCTTATTTAAGATATATTTTGGCTAGCAGGTATGAGACGTAAAATTTTATTGCCTTTTGTACAAAGCATAGTGAATACAAATTAAAAAAAAATTACTTGTATTTAAGGCGATGATAGCTCAGTGATAAGTGACGTCGAATACCGCGACGAAGGTCGTGGGTTCGAGTCCTACAATGAGCTTGAGCTTTCGGTGAAGGAAAACATCGTGAGGAAACCATAGCACGGTGGTAGGGTACTTTGTAGTACCCGACTGGCTGGCTACCACCCTCAAGTTGAAAACCTGTCGCCAAGCACCTATCGGTGTGTTCCGACAGCTGCACTTGAGAGCCAGTTCCCATCTAGGCTTTGTGTGCTTACCACCTTCGGCCACATCATCACTTACCATGGTGAGATTGTGGTCAAACACAAGCTTATCCAGAATAAAAAAAAAAATTACCCAGCATAATTTGAGACAGTTTTGAGAGAACTTTTGCTTGAGATTGTTTATCTTTAGTTATTAGATATCAATGGTCATAGGCTATATTTTTAAAGATAAGATCCCACAGGAACGCGGGTGAAACCGCGGGGGATAGCTAGTCTGTAATATACGGATTTGAAGCTTACTGGAAACCTTCCGTTTTGACCAAAACGTCCCATTTCATACTTACAATTACTTAAATAGAGAATTAAATGATGGTGTAAATTTTTCAGGAGTTACCATCATCGGATTCTGATGATTTGGATGATTGGTTCACGCTTGATATAAGGGCAGAACGAGCTGGTGATTATATACCCTTGTTAGGTGAGTTTAACGTTTATATTATCATGCCGCAGGTCGTGGGTTCGATTCCCATCTAGGACAGACATTTGTATGTATGAACATGTTTTATTTACAAAAAAAGTTGTATTTTTTTTTTATACCACTAGGTGGTAAACAAGCTTTTGGCCCACCTGATGGTAAGCTGTTACCGTAGCCTATAGACGCTTGCAACACCAGAGGCGTCACGAGCGCGTTTCCGACTTTGCATAAACCTTCTTACTCCTCTTTTGAAGAACCCCATCCTGTAGTTTCTAGGGAAAACCTCTAGAGGGAGCTCATTCCACAACCGGATCGTGCGCAGGAGAAAATGTCTCTCAAACCACACTGTCCGCGACCAAATTCTCTGAGAAACCAGTAGAAAAAATCACTTTTAGCTTTTCCCAAAAGACCTACCAGATAATTCTCGTAACTGCACTTGAGAGCCAGTTACCTTCTATATCACGTTCGATTACATCTTTTAAAATAAATACTTATAATGCAAAATTTCAGTCTGTTTTTAATGTCAAAATATAATTTTTTTACTAAATGCGTATGAAAGTATATTATGGCACTTAAAACAGAAATGCTATTAAATTGTTTTTGGCTGTCTATCTGTTCCGGCTAATCACAGAAACGGCTGGACCAATTTTGGCGGGACTTCCACTGGCAGATAGTTAAAGGGTTCTGGAAAAAAAAACAAGAAATTGTAAACAAAATCCTATTCAAATAACATATTGATTACAGGTGCAAGCGCCCACAAACTCCTAATGAAAGAAAAGCAACGTGTGACAGAACGGCTGATGAATCTTCGAGAGAGTCTTACTTCGCTCACTGATAACGGAAGGAAACAAGCGGAACAGCTCAAAGATGCCACCATGACCTTGGCAGAGATAGATGACATGCTCAAAGCGTCCTGACTTGTATAACTGCTGCGGTCTTATGACGCCTGGTACTATTGTAAATAGAAAACTTAATGGACTTTTTGGCAGGAACTTGCAAAGTGATGTTGCGTTTTCGTTTTATTAAATAATATCGGTGGTTTTTTGTCCATAAAGATCAATCTAAGTGCACAAGTGAAGTGAAATGAAATCGTGTATCGTGTCTTTTCAGGTTGTCCCAAAAAGTCTGAAATTTCTGAAAAGTCAGACTACCTACATAAAAGAAGAACATTGAAAATAAAGAAATTGTGTAGGCTTGATAGTCTTGTAACTATAGCCTTTTTAAGAAATTAAAAAATACAAACCAATTGCCATTCTGGGGGACGATTTTCTTTCGTTTTGATGTGACATCAAAGTAACCGCTTACCATCAGGTGGGCCAGATTTCGAATAAGTTATAATATTATTGAATCGAAATAGTGACTGAAGATCAAGATCAAACACAAGCTTATCCAGAATTAAAAAAAAGACCAAAAATATTTTATTGATGAAACTAAATTTTTTCTTCATTTCTCGTTATTTCTCGTGTTATCTGCCTCGTAGTGAAAGTTTTGTATGTAAGAACTCCTTTACGACTCTAGCATCACTGGTACTTAATTTGTTTTTTTTTTTAAGTCTTGAACCATTCTATAAGGACTTGTGTATTAGTGAAAAGAAAAAAACTGTACTATAAAAATGCCTGTAGCGTCATGATTTCCTGGTACTCTGTAATATTAGGTCGAGGATTTAAACTCAATTGAACATGAATGTTTCGTTTAATAATTATGGATAATAAAGTTAAGTTTAAGTTTGTACATAGGTATATATAATTAACTTTAAATAAATATAAGTGTTGCTAGTAATTCATTGTTTTATTTGTTCTTTGATCAACATAACAACGAAATGTATACCAGCAGTGGCGTAGCCAAGAAACCATGGGCCCGGGGCAAAAATGAAATTCGGGCCCTGTCTAGGTATACAAATAAACCAAAATCTTTATAAAATAAAACTTGAGAGCTGTCAAGGGACACTCGGATGGAACGAAGTTATATAAGTCGAGAGAGTATATATATATATAAATAGAAATGAAAAAAAAAACTGGCTTGCTTTCTATAAGAGAGAGAGAGAGAGAGAGACCGACAGAGAAACATGCGCACGCCGCACAGCTTACAATAAAGTGACACTGACACTAAACGTGTCGTGACAATTTTTCGTAAGATTTTTTCCGTCTAGCCCCCTTTCACAACGCGCGATAAGGAACTTCGTTCCAATATGATGTAAAATGACGATTATTAAATTTTTTGTGTCTTTTTATTCCGGCTAATCTCCGTAACGGCTGCTGATGTTATAAGGAGTAACTTCAGCTAAGTAGTTTTAAAAACAGCTGAAAACAGGCGTTTTTCATGGAAGCTGAAGGGCCCCATAAGCACTGCACCGCCTACCCATATGGTACAGGCCACTGCATACCAGTTCTTAATAAAATCACTGACATTTTATTTAGACAGTCACAGAATAGTGTTTTCACTCCTCTTGCTCAAAAAGACCGTCATTGTGGCGTACCAGAGCGGTGAAAAAATTGCAATTCATCCTCTAGGGGAAAAAGTTTTTTTATTTTTGTGTGTCAAATGACAATGAGCCTACAAAAACGAAAAAGTCTTTAGTCATAAGTAGAATAATCAAAGTCAAAGTCAAAACCATTTATTCAGTTTAGGCCCTAGAAGGGCACTTATGAAGGTCGAATTACAGAAGTTACCACCGGTTCGGAAGTCAGCCTTCAACTGAGAAGAACCGGCAAGAAACTCAGCAAGGTTACATTTTTTAAATATTTTTGGACCATCTGACTATATTGGCTTTTTTTTTCAAATGTTTAACAATTTTATTCTTAAAGTAATACAAAAATACATAAAAAATTATAACCCGCATTAGTTACCTACATAGTAAACTAAAACAAAAAATACCAAGCTAATAACAGCGTATTAAAAAAAAAAAGGTAATTAACAGTAAAAAAAAAAAACAATGTGTAGGTACTTGTACAGAGTGCAGCTACCTCCAGACATCTTTATCCTCAATATATTGGGCTACCTTGTATATGTATAAGCTTTTTCTTTCAAAACTTTTTTTATGTACGATTTGAATCTAGAATCAGTCATCTTGGTAACAGATGCTGGTAATTTATTATAAAAGCGAACACTATTCCCAAGAAATGACTTTTTAACTCTAGCTAATCTAAAATACGGAACAACTAATTTATCTTTTTGTCTTGTATTGAAATTATGAATCTCTACATTTGATTTATACAAATCTACATTTTTTCGAATGAACATAATATTTTCATATATATACAGTGAAGGTAAAGTCATTACGTTTATTTCCTTAAATATTTCCTTTAATGATTCACGTGGACCCATATTGTAGATTGCATGAATGGCTCTTTTTTGTAATACAAAAATTGTTTCAATATCTGCAGCAGCTCCCCACAGTAAAACGCAATATGATAAAAGACTATGGAAATATGCAAAATAAACTAATCTGGCCGTCTCAACATTCGTCAATTGTCTAATTTTTTTAACAGCAAATACAGCAGAACTCAATTTACTAGCTAAAGATTGTACATGAGAACCCCACTGTAGTTTAATATCAAGTGTTATACCCAAAAATACAGTTTTATCAACTAGTCCCAGGCTGCTGTCATCTATTAATACCCTACTGTCTACTTGCGGTACGTTTGGAAGAGCGAATCTTAAACATTTTGTTTTCTTTGAGTTTAATAAAAGATTATTTACAGCAAACCATTTAGAAACTATTGACAAAGTATCATTTACTCTAGTAAGTTCTTTGTCTTTTCTATCTACTTTAAAAATGAATGAAGTATCGTCAGCAAACAAGACTACATCTGAGAGACCATTTACGACCGACGGTAAGTCATTAATATATACTAGAAATAGAAATGGCCCAAGTATGGAACCTTGAGGTACCCCCATTTTGACTACAGAACCATTGGACGTTGTACCTTCAACTCGTACCTTTTGTTGGCGATTAGTTAAATAAGACAAAACAAGTTCATGAGCAGTTCCACGAATACCATAATAATTAAGCTTTAGGAGCAGAGTACGGTGGTCAACGCAGTCAAACGCCTTTGATAGATCACAAAAAATGCCTATGGCATCCTGTGAGTTTTCCCAGGCTTCATAGATGTGCTTCAATAATTTTGCTGCCGCATCTGATGTAGATCTCCCCTTCGTGAAACCGAACTGATGACCATGCAGTATCTCACAACTATTGAAATGACCTAACATTTGATTGAGCAACAGTTTTTCAAAGATTTTACTAAGTGCAGGAAGCACAGATACCGGTCTATAATCAGAAGGATTATCTTTACAGCCTGATTTAAATATTGGAACTATTTTACTATACTTCATTAGGTCAGGAAAAGAACCCTGATCAATACATTCATTGAAAATATCCGATAAAATAGGTGCAATTACTGTTATTATTGATTTTAAAATCGTTACTGACAATCCCCATAAGTCTTCTGTATTTTTTAAATTAAGGCTATTAAATAATTTTAAAATATCACTAGAAGTGACGTGACAAAATTTAAAACTGGGAAAAGATTTTTGAATATGTTGCCTAAGAAGTGCTTCAGCCGCTTCGGGACACGAGTTAAGGCTTTTAGTGGTTTCCTCTGGTATACTTGTGAAGAAATCTTCAAAAGCAGTGGCTACTTCCAACTTATCTGACACAATTTTATCATTAATTTTTAACGTGAGCTGCTCGTTTTTATTGTTAATTTTACCAGATTCCGTATTTATGACATTCCAAACTGCCTTGATTTTATTGGTAGCCTTACCTATTTTATTACTTAAGTATATTGATTTTGCCTGATGACATACTAATTTAAATAATTTTGAATAATTTCTAACATATTTATGGAATGCCTCGTCACGAGTGAATGATCTTAAATGATAAATTTCATACAACTTATCTCTGCTTTTCCGAATTCCTTTAGTGGCCCAATCACTAAACTCTAGTTTACCGTTTACCTTCACTTTTTTGATAGGACAGGTTTTATTTAGTTCATCGCAAATACTAGTTAATAAATTTCCATATAAAACATTGGGCTCATTACTATTTTTTGTCTTACAGTTTAGTCTGAACTCTAAGTTATTTTTTAAGTTATCTAATCGCACCTTTGTAATAGGTCGAATTTCCTTTACTTTCTTAGAAACATTTAGTTCATAGGGTAATTTTACTATTTGAGCCATATGATCAGAGCGAACACCACTTATAATTGATTTACCTAATATACTGCTATTACTTATTATATTATCTATGCAAGTAGACGAAGTGGGTGTTGACCGTGTTGGCTCATTGAACAACAAATCTAAGTTAAATGATTTTAATAAAGCAATAAAGTTACATTTTTCATTTGAGTTGGTTAGAATATCAATATTAAAATCTCCACATAAAACTATGGACTTCTGAGAATTAAATAATTTGTGGAGAATATTTTCCATTATATTAAAGAAAAGTGTTAAATTTGATGCTGGAGGTCTATACACACAAACAATTATGTAGCTATCCAACTCTGCACAAGACACCTCACAAACGCGCTCAACCGAGAGACTACAAATATCTTTCCGTTCTTTGAATTTAATATTATTATTCAAAAGAATAATTGAGCCACCGCCTACAGCGGATAATCTGTTGAATACACTGGCTACTACAAAGTTTTTAATATTAAAAAGCATAGTTTCTGGTTTGAGCCATGTCTCCGTAAAACATAAAATATCTAGATTAATTTTATCTAATAATAAATCAATATCAAGAATTTTGCCAAAGAAGCGATTAATATTCTGGTGAATTAGTACAATGGAACTACTAGGCTTCTCTGTTGTCGAAACTAACCGTTTAAATTATTATTTATATTAATGGAAATTGTATTATTAATTAATACTGTACCATTCCTTAACCTATTAATATTATATGCTACAAGGGTAGCAATAAGTTTTTTACATTTTTTAGGAATTATTAAAGTATCCCGAGTCATTTGTATATTACTAACAAACTTGTTAGAATCAAAAAAAGTAAAAACGTCACTATGACGAAATGTCACGTTGTACATTAAATTATTTAAATTCCATATATAATTATTATCTTTTTCAGAGTACTTAGAACAGTATGGAAAAGCACATAACATTACATTCATTACCCCTAGTTTCATCAAGGAATTATAACTATTAATTAAATCTTTTTTACTTATATTTATTGCTTGGCCAATTAATATTACAATAATAGTTTGCCTATCAAATTTAGTTGCTAATATTTTATTTATTATTTGGGAATAAGATGCTCCCGGCATACAATAGTTTGTAAGAGAATGGTTGAGGTGATTAGACATAATTGAGCCTTCATTTCTTTCATGAATAAAGACTCGACTTATTACTGTTTCATAAAAAAAGAACTTCATTTTAATTTTGAAAATCTCTGGTAGAATGCATGCAATGTGTTGCGGCTATAGAAGAAACAAAAAAAGGCGATGATAGCTCAGTGGTAAGTGACGTCGAATACCGCGGCGAAGGTCGTGGGTTCGAATCCTACAATGAGCTTGAGCTTTCGGTGAAGGAAAACATCGTGAGGAAACCATAGCACGGTGGTAGGGTACTTTGTAGAACCCGACTGGCTGGCTACCACCCTCAAGTTGAAAATCTGTCGCCAAACACCTATCGGTGTGTTCCGACAGCTGCACTTGAGAGCCAGTTCCCATCTAGGCTTTGTGTGCTTACCATCTTCAGCCACATCATCACTTACCATGGTGAGATTGTGGTCAAACACAAGCCAATCGAATATTAAAAAAAAAAAAAAAAAAAAAAAAATTATAAACTACATATTTCATATTGTATTGGATTGTTTTATTTTTTCGCAATCGTAGTGAAAAGTTTAGTGTAACACACGGCGCTAAAACCCATTAAAACTCGGTTTCTATTTAGTCCCTCGCTGAAGCTCGGGAGTAAAACTACCTCGTATATAATGGGTCATTTTAGCCCCTTGTATAACAATCTACTATTTCTGCCACTATAAACTTTTCGCACTGTAATTCGCTTCCAAGTCACTAGGGTCGCTTGTATCGCAAACTGAACTGAACCATAGTGATTTTATCCTCTTTGAACTGAACTACTTCGGCGCACTGAACCTCTATTTATATGGCGATCGATGTTTGCAAGTTCCAATTTTTTTTTGGTAGGACAAAATGGTAGGGCGTAGGGTAGGTACGTTCTGAAGGGCCATAGACAACCTTACGCGGGCTGTTCGGCGAACGATTTGGGCTCTCAGCCGTGATGCAAATCTGACGACTGACCCAAAGAGGATAAAAACACTACGTTTTAGACTGACCGCTGAGGGCGCCCCAGTTGGGGCACGAACGTCGTCGAGGGGACACAAAAAGTGGGACGGACTTACATTTCCATTAATAGAGATAAAATTTTAAAAATTGTCTTTCTTTTTTTATTCGAACCGCCTAAAATCTAAAACGCTGTCGGCCATGATATCACGTCATACACTATGTAAACAAATAAACGTCCAGCTATTTTCCCGTAACGTAGTTTAATTTGACAGCTAAATATTTTCCCGCCATTTTCAATATGTCTGTGAGCTAGAGATATGTACCTCGAGTGAGGTGAAATACAAAATAATATAAAAATAATTCTAAACATAAAAAGACCCTATCACGAGTTATAGTGAAATACATACCTACACTTTCCCTAAATTACTATATAACGTACCTAATTTTTAGGGTTCCGTATCCAAAGGGTAAAAACGGATCCCTATTACTAAGACTTCGCTGTCTGTCCGTCCGCGATAGCTAGACAGTTGAAATTTTCACCAATTATGTATTTCTGTTGCCGCTATAACAACAAATACTAAAAACAAAATAAATATTTAATCCCCTTAAATATTTATTTTATTTTGTTTTTAGTATTAGCTCCCATACAACAAACGTATTTTTTTGCCGTTTTTACGGAACCCTTCGTGCGCGAGTCCGACTCGCACTTGGCCAGTTTTTAAATTACACCTCATAAGGGAGGAATAAAAGAGTAAAATAGAGGATCGGTTGAAACCACGAGAGAAAGCTACTTCTAGATTGTGATTGTATGATGAGGCGTGTTTTTATTGCAGCACGAAGAGTTGTACCCAAGTCTAGTATTCAGAAAGATAAGCTAACAATGCCAAAGATAACATTCAATTAAAAACCTAACCGTTGCCATGGCAACGATATTGTTTATTCAATAGACAAAATTCTGTCAAGTTGCTGTCGTCATTCGATGATCGACAGTATTATTATTTATTTGAACGAAGTGAAATTGAAATTTATTTAATTTTTATAAAATGAGCGGGGATACGCTGTACGAGGCACCGAGAAAACATAGTGTTGCAAAGATGCGAGCACATGATTACTTATACGGTAAGTAATGTTGACCTCCTACATCAATATGGGTGCCTGGTACTTTCAGAAGAGCATACCTAAATTCACTACATTTTAGGACAAATCCTGGGTTGTAGTGACATCGGATACCGCGGCGAAGGTCATGGGTTCGAATCCTACAATGAACTTGAGCTTTCGGTGAAGAAAACATCGTGAGGAAACCAAAAGATGGATACTTTGACGAAATATTTAATTATATTCATAGCACGGTGTTCGGGTACTTTGTAGTATTCTGACTGGCTGGCTACCACGCTCAAGATGAAAATCTGTCGCCAAGCACTTATCGGTGTGTTCCGACAGCTGCACTCTTTTGGATAAAATGCGGTTGTTTTTAAAATTAATTTATTTTTCTTTTCTTTTCTTTCTTTTCTTACTTCTGATGTTTAATATATTCCAGACTCTTCATTCATAGTATCGGGTGCAAGGGATTACGCGAGGACGTCTTTCCAGGCAGCCATGGCGTCTGCCCAACTTGTAAGTGTATCAGAATTTTATGTAAATCTGTGATTTTCCGTAGGTAGACCGTACCATAAATCACTATATTATTAATTGATGTGACTACCATAGACATCGCTTTCGGCTTTTATAAGGCCTCGAAGGCAACTGGCTCTTAAGTGCATCTGTCGGAACATACTGTAAGTAGCTTGGCGACATATTTTCAACTTGAGGGTGGTGGCCAGCCAGTCGGGTACTACAAAGTACCCTACCACCGTGCTGTGGTTTCCTCACGATGTTTTCCTTCACTGAAAGCTCAAGCTCATTGTAGGATTCGAACCCACGACCTTCGCCTCCGTATCCGACGTCACTACCACTGAGCTATCGTCGCCTTAAACTATCCTACATATAATATTCAATGTTTGTATGTTTGTTCTTCATCACGCAAAAACGGCTGAACGGATATTGATAAAACTTGGCACATAAGTAGATCATATCGTGGAATAAAACATACATGATTCACATAAAGTGAGTACTACCCACAAATATTATAAATGTGAAAGTTTGGATGGATGGATGGATGTTTGTTACTCAATCACGCCAGAACGGCTGAACGGATCTGGATGAAATTTGGCTCAGAGATAGATTATAGTCACATAGGATACTTTGTCCCGGGAAAAGACAAGACCCCACGGGAACGCGGAAGAAACTGCGGAGGACAGCAGAGCTAGTGTTAAAATTTTGTTCTTTGTTTAACATCGGCGCGAGTTTACAAAGAAAAGGGCGCCCCTTTGTAAACTCGCGCCCCTAAGCACGTGCCTAGTTTGTCTTAGGCCAGGTGTCGGCAAACTTTTTAGACAAAGACTCAGATTCCAGAAAAATATCGACTTCTCGAAAGCTCAACGCAGTTTTCTGTTTTACCGACCCCTGTCTTAGGGAATAGGGATAATACGCCACTGGTTGCACGGTTCACAATTTACATTATAATATTAATTTGTGCCTCATCCCAAAGCTCAGTTTCAAAACTTACGAAGTATTTATTTTTTCGGGAATATCGAAAAGTTATCTTACATAAATTATTCTGATGAAATCCTCAGGTAATCCAACCAGTTTACAAGACAATGTTTTCGGAGCTACGTAAATATCCGAGGATGCATGTTGGTAATTATTTATATACAGCTATTCATTCCATTTAGCTTTTCTACACTTTTACATCTACGCTATCTAATCTACACTCTTATATTAAAAACTACACTAGCTGTTCCGCGCGGTTTCACCCGCGTTCCCGAGGGATCTTATCTTTTCCCAGACTATAATGTATCTCCATGCCAAATTTCATCCAGATCCATTCAGCGGTTCTGGCGTAAATGAGTAACAAACATACATCCATCCAAACTTTCACATTTATAATATTAGTAAGATTATCCCTGAAATTTTTATCCCCGAAAAAGATAAGATCCCTCGGGAAAGCGGGTGAAACCGCGGGGCGGGAAGCTAGTTGGGATTTTTTTTTTCTTTAAAACGGGATTAGTATATCTATTTTTAAATTTCTGATTTTAAAGTTGTGTCGTTATATTTACGGGATCTGTATACTACAATGATGTCTGTACAGTATATCATCCTAATTGCCGCCTCCCCGAGCACATGGATCGCTCATACAGCGCTTACCTTGACAAAGTGAGGGAAACTTCAAACCAGTCCATTCCAAATCTGGCCGGACGAGAGCGGTTCAAATATAGCTCCGCGTAAGTATTACTTATATTTTTGTTCTGGATAAGCTTGTGTTTGACCACAATCTCACCATGGTAAGTGATGATGTGGCCGAAGGTGATAAGCACACAAAGCCTAGATAGGAACTGGCTCTCAAGTGCAGCTGTCGGAACACACCGATAGGTGCTTGGCGACAGATTTTCAAAATAAGAGTGGTAGCCAGCCGGTCGGGTACTTGAAAGTACCCTACCACCGTGCTATGGTTTCCTCACGATGTTTTCCTTCACCGAAAGCTCCAGCTCATTGTAGGATTCGAAACCATGACCTTAGCCACTACCACTGAGCTATCATCACCTTTCCCTGTCTGTATGTACTAGGACCTAGTTGGGTGACCAAGATCTGCTCCGATGTGAGGGTCTCCTCGCAGACGGGTCACTTGATGGCTCTCAAGAGCATTGGTGACAGATTTTTAACTGATTTTGAAAATAATGTACCAGGCTATCATGAAGCTTGTATGGTAACTTTTTGATTTCAGGCCGATGAAAATTCTGGAATTAAAATGTGTAACACCAGATTTCCATCCACCCACTCCAAGTTTAGTGCCGGTCGGGCTAACTAAATCTAGGAATAGAGGAACGCAGAGTCTCTTTAGGTAACTTTATTTTGATTTACTCTCGATACAATAGGCTGATTTAGTTTGCGTTTGATATTATAAAGAGGTAAAGTTTGTGAGTATGTAGGGGTTATCTCTGGATCTACTGAACCGATTTTGAAAATTCTTTTACCAATAGAAAGCCACGTTATTTCTGAGTGTCATAGGCTATATTTTTGCCGGGATAAGATAAGACCCCACGGGAACGCGGGACACGGCATGGTTTTTGATAAATTAGATTTGTAACTCCGCCCTCTTCGTTACACCATTTATAACTCATGAACGGCTGAACAGATTTTGATGAAACTCGAAACACAGGTAAATCGTAATCTGAAATAAAACTAAGGATACTTTTTATCCCAGGGAAAAGATAAGAACCCTCGGGAACCCGGGTAACAGTAGTAGTAGAACTAGTATTAGTAAAGATAAAAGTTATTAGTTAAGGAAATTCATTATTTTCTATTTTCACAAACCTGTGGCAAATTTAATTCCATAGACTTTTTTAAATTTACTTATCCTTTATTAAATAATTATAATGTTGCCTCGTAACTAAACTAAATTTATTTTTCACTCCTCTTGCTCAAAAATACCGTCATAGTGGCGTACCAGAGCGAAGAAAAAATTGCAATTCTTCCTCTAGGGGAAAAAGTTTTTCGAAACGAAGTTCCTTCATTATCGCGCGTTGTGAAAGGGGGCCAGACGGAAAAAAATCTTACGAAAAAATTGTCACGACACTTTTAGTGTCAAAAGTGCGTTGACCTGTCTCTCTCTCTCTCTCTCCCTCTCTCTTATAGAAAGCAAGCCAGATATTTATATTTATATAAATAAAAAAACTTGTTTTTTTTTTAATATAAAAAGACATTATAAACTACATATTTCATATTGTATTGGATTGTTTTATTTTCTCGCAATCGTAGTGAAAAATATAGTGGAACACACGGCGCTAAAACCCATTAAAACTCGGTTTCTATTTACTACCTCGTATATAATGGGTCATTTTAGCTCCTTGTATAACAATCTACTATATAACCTATGCCAACAATTTTCGAGCTTACCGGGTCCTTGATTGAAAAATATGGACGGTACCAAAAATCTTCTTCCATTTAAGAGAATCATCAGCTCAGACGATACCCTGGCAGCCGGATGGGAAACCGGCTGCTCATTGCGAGCAGACACCGGAAGAATTGTATCTGGACAAGTTGGAATGGGGTAACAATTTCTATTTACCAACCATAAAGTACTAGGTTGACATAAAATCATAGAACAATCTTTTAACATGCAATAACATTTACTTTTTTTATGAAACGTTAGTTGTTTTAAATTTAAAATAAGAAGCCCGTATGTTTTTTTAAAGGTTTTGGCTTGGTATCTACCTTTAAGCCAATTCGTATTTTTAATATCCTTTTTGTATGTTGTGTTCGTATAGGTCCAGGGAAACCATATAAACCTGGTGACTTGCCAGCTGACTTCCATACCACAGAAATTATTAATAAGTAAGTACGAGTATCCATTTATTTTTGTCGTGGGAGTCCGAACGTCGTAGTGTTTTTCGCAAACTCCATCAAATAGTTTTTAAGCCTCTTATTATTAGTATTCTTTGTTGTCCTGGTACCTAACATCCATCGATATTTTCTTGCTAATAATTATAAACTCGAAACTATCTGTATGATTGCGGTAACTTCTCTCTGCACCTACACTCCCCTGAAATACATATCTAATTGAGGAGGAAACATACCTACACTGCTGAAAAAGAATTGCCTTGCTGAGTTTCTTGCCGGAGTGTTCTTAGTTGAACCGGTGGTAGAGTCAATTGTAACGTTCATAAGTGCCTTGCTAGGGCCTAAACTGAATAAAGGAAAAGATCGTGAGGAAACCACAGCACGGTGGTGGTAGGGTACTTTGTAGTACCCGACTGGCTGGCTACCACACACAAGATAAAAATCTGTCGCCAAGCACCAATCGGTGTGTTTCGACAGCTGCACTTCAGAGCCAGTTCCTATCTAGGCTTTGTGTGCTTATCACCTTCGGCCACATCATCACTTACCATGGTGAGATTGTGGTACACAAGCTTATCCAGAAAATATTAAAAAAAAAGTCAATGATTATCTACACATATTCACATTCATTATTTTAAGAAATATTTATTACGATAAATATCAAATAACTGCATATAATTAAAAATCCAACTTTACTTGATGTAAGGATGCGTCATGCCCGCGCTTGGATGAGTCTGGTGGAGAAGGGGCAGTTCCCGCGGTGGCTGAAGAAGCGCGACGACATCATCTCCGACGTGGAAACTAAGGACTGGATATTTAGAGAAGCGGTCATTAATTGTACCTATATTTTAGACTAGCTTTCCTCCGCAGTTTCACCCGCGTTCCCGTGGAATCTTATCTTATCCCGGGATAAAAATATAGCCTATTTTAATCTGAAATAATGTAGCATTATAAAGGTGAAAGAATTGAAATCGGTCTAGTAGTTTTTGAGTTTATTCGTTAATCAAACGCGGCCATTATGGCGCGCTTATTTTGTGATGTGAGATTAGACGAGTTCCATGTCAACAATGAAGTGTTTGGTTCACAAAGTTACTAAAATCAGTTTATTACCATGGAATGGAAAAGCACAGAAAACTTATAAATTATAATAAATTTAGTAGCTTATATACTCTGTGGTCGAGTGTCAAAGTGACGTCACGATTTGCTTTTGGAAATTTGCGAGGGAATTTAAAAACAGACACTTTTTGATGATTAAAAGCTCATTTTTTTTTAAAATAATTATGTAGGTATGTTTTTGTAACAATATTAATTACGTAAAAAAAAAGTCAATTTTGAAGTCACGTGCATATTCCCAATTGTTTCTCAGTGAATACATGGCTTTATATCTCTCAGGAAATAGATGAGCTTCAAGATATCCGCCTGACTCTTCTGCACCGACTGCAGTCTAAGCAGCGGGAGAAGCAGACGAACCGCACCAGCAAGAAGCTGGCCAAGTTGTGGGCTGCCAAGAAACTGGAGATGGAACGGAAGATTGATCATATTCGACGAACTAGAGATAGAGGTTTTGGTTTCAGATTTTTTAGGAATATAGGATAGTAAGTAGTAAGACAAACTTTACGGTGGTAAGTGACGTCGGATACCGCGGCGAAGGTCGTGGGTTCGAATCCTACAATGATCTTGAGCTTTCGGTGAACGAAAACATCGTGAGGAAACCACAGCACGGTGGTAGGGTACTTTGTAGTACTCGACTGGCTGGCTACCACCCTCAAGTTGAAAATCTGTCGCCAAGCACCTGTTGGTGTGTTCCGGCAATTGCACTTGAGAGCCAGTTCCTATCTAGGCTTTGTGTGCTTACCACCTTCGGCCACATCATCACTTACCATGGTGAGATTGTGGTCAAACACAAGCTTGTCCAGAATAAAAAGAAAAAACATTAATATCCAGAGCTTCGTAAACTGTCGGCAATACACGAGAGCGGCGGTCGAGCGGGGCAGGTGGCTCGGATGCGCGCAGCCCGGGGCTCCGGGCCCGCCACGCTGGAGGCTCACCAGCCCACGTCGGACCTGCACGCGCCGCTCGCTCGACACGGTTACCAGGCGCGCAGGAGACACGCCACCATCACATACGACCCCACATTACTTTGTGAGCATCCCCTTTATATATAGTGGCATCCACAAAAACGCACCCCACTCTTTTTCCTAATCCCTTACAGTGCGTCTACTAGCTGTGCTATGCCGACTAGCTGTCCACCGCGGTTTCACCCGCGTTCCCGCGGGATTTTATCTTTTCCCGGGCTAAAAGTATTCTATGTTTTATTCCAGGATATGATCTACCTGTGTGCCAAGTTTATTTTTAATAATTTTTTAAATCAAAATCTGTTCAGCCGTTTTTGCGTGAATGATTAAGGTGACCTCTTCTTGACTTTTACACTCTTAATAATTTTTCTGTTACTGTCTCGTTTAAGCAAAAAACTGTTACATTTGAATAAAAAAGCCAATATACTCAGATGATCCGAAAATAGTTAACAATTTAACCTTGCTTAGTTTCTGGCCGGTTCTTTTCAGTTGTTGTCTGACTTCCGAACCGGTGGTAACTTCTGTAATTCGACCTTCATAAGTACCCTTCTAGGGCCTAAACTGAATTAAACTAAACTGAACTAAGCCATTTAGGCTCTTTGACTTTAAAGGTACTTTGTAGTACCCGACTAGCTGGCTACCTACTACTCATGTTGAAAATCTGTCGCCAAGCACTATAGCTGTGTTCCGGCAGTTGCACTTGAGCTGGTAGAATTGCATAAATCGACAACACATTGGCAATCCCCCTGGTATTGCTATGTCTATAGGCGTTGGTAGTAACTTACCATCAGGTAACCCGCCTGTCTGTTACTGTCTCGCAACAGGAAAATTACAAGTGCAAGACATTCAAGAATTCATTATTTTCCTATCAGCTCTAGAAGATCACGAACACATAGCTAAACCACCAGAATGGCTGAATCAATGTGGCCAGGACCTGAAGAGGTCGTGCTCCGGGCATCATCTTCCACGCAATACCACCCAGCTCTGTGAGAGAGAAACCAAATGGAGCGAGCAGTTCCTCGAAAGCTTACACAATGATCTGAAGAGTAAGTACTTATGGGTGTAGGATGTCCTGGTACTTGGTCTGTTTACGCATATTTTTAAATTTAAAATTGTCCTCCTGACTTTTTAGCTTTTCGTGAATTTTGAGGTTTATTGAATGATATCGGTGGTGTTTTGTCCAATAAAGGTCAATCTAAGATCATCAGCGATTTTTCTATTTTTTTATTTATTTGCAGGAAAATTTACAGCTATTTAAATTACAATTGAAGTTAAGAACTTTTCAGGTTGTCCCAAAAAGTCCGTGAAAACTTTTTGTAGAACGGCCACCAATTTGACTAAAACCTGACCTAGTGGTGGTAGGCAGGCGGTCGAGTATTACAAAGTACCCTACCGCTTTAGCTATTTAGTATGGTTTCCTCACGATAATTCCTTTACCCTTACTGTAGGATTCGAAGCCACGACCTTCAACGAGCCAATGATGCTATACACAAGTTAACATAAATTCTCTATTGTCTTATTATTCGTAGAGGCTCGTCTAGGCGCTGTTCAGGCCTCTGCCGGCCCACTTCACGTTCTCAAGCCACGCCGTTTGGCTGACACTCCTCGACCTTCCACTCCTGAAGTGGAAGCCGTCAATGAGACCGAGGAGAACAACCACCAGGCGGCACTGCTGCTGCAGAGGATAATACGCGGTCGGGCTGTACAGAACTTGGTTAGTGGATTAACAGGGCAAGCTGGTGATGAAATGAAAAAATCTGAATGGATAAAAAATTGATGGCACTATTTATACCTTGGTGATAAATCCTCCACAGATGTACGAAGGTCAGACTCGCGCAGCAGAATTGACCGAGGAGTTGAAGACCACACATGGCCTGCAGAAGGAAGACAAGGCTCGCATTGCCAAGGAGGAGTCCAAGGCTCGAGACTATAACGCTGTACGGACTGAGGCAGAGCAGAAGGTAAGAGCCACGAGGCAGGCGGGTCACCTGATGGTAAGTGACTATCGTCGCCTATAGACATTAGCAATACCAAGGGGATTGGCTATCAAGTGCAACTGTCGAAACTACAAAGTACCCTACCACCGTGCTGTGGTTTCCTCGCGATGTTTTCCTTCACCGAAAGGTCAAGCTCATTGTAGGATTCCAACCCACCTTCGCCGCGGTATCCGACGTCACTACCACTGGGCCATCATCGCCTTATTTTTCATCAACAGGAAGATGCTATTTCTGCCCTGGTCGACGAGCTCTGTGGTGGTGCTGTGGCAGCCGCTCTTGACTTCCTCGAGAAGGAGTTGAGAAGGCTGAAGGAAGAAAGAAGGCAGCATGCGTACATACTCATTGCTTGTAAGTTCTAACCTACGAATTGATTGGATGTTATCTATTACAGACAGTGCTATGGAGGAGCGAGGTGTTAGACTCCTCCATTGAAAAGGGAAGATCTTCCGCCAGGCTAGGTCATCGTGCCTGGGGACCGCGGTCCAACTGTTGGTGTTGGAAGCTTGTATATATGCAGATCGCATAGAAAACTTCGTAAGCGCGATGTAGGTTATTGGAGCGCCATCTATCTAGGAGTCGTGCGAACTATATCTATTTGTAGATAGATGTCGCTACGAAGACGCGCCCCACTCTGTTCTATCCCTTACAGTGCAAGTGTTGTAGGGTCGTCGATATTTCTATCGATATGTAGCACTACAACACTAGCGAAAGGATGCACACTTGCACTGCAAGGGATAAGAAAAATAAAACCGTTCCGTACAAGCTTGTAGGTGTGTTGGTTTGTTCATTACGGGAATCGAGACAGAAGATTTTTTCTGTTTTTTTTTCAATTATGTTGTTTTTTTCTCTGATGTGGCAACAAGTTTATGGTTTTCGGTTTTTTTTTACATGTACTACATGACATTGCTATTTGCCAAATTTCATGATTCTAGGTCAACGGAAAGTACCCTAATAGTTTTGATTCCCTTGAGAGCGTCGAAATATACGTTTTTTACGGCATAAACGGCTTAGAAGTTTGATTTTTTTCAAGCTTCAAGGGACTGTAGACCTGAGTATATCGGTTTTAATTTCAACTCGATACCTCCACGCGTTCCCGAGATAAAGGGTCTTGACAGACAGACGGACAACAAAGTGATTCTATGAGGGTTCCGTTTTTTCCTTTTGTGGTACGAAACCCTAATAAGGTACAAAATATAATTAATATTCTAGTGCGAGAGAAGACGATGCGGGAGGCGGCCGAGGCAGGTCGCCGACAGAAGGAGGAGATGAGACGGAGAGAGCACGATGAGATGTTCAAACATGTAATTCAAAACAATATCTATAGTTTTAAGGCGATGATAATCAGTGGTAGTACCGCGGCGAAGGTCGTGGGTTCGAATCCTACAATGAGCTTGAGCTTTCGGCGAAGGAAAACGTCGTGAGGAAACCATAGCACCATAGCAGTGGTAGGGTAGGTAGTACCCGACTGGCTGGCTACCACACACAAGTTGAAAATCTATCGGTGTGTTCCGACAGCTGCACTTGAGAGCCAGTTGTGTTTGAGTGCTTAACACCTACGGCCACATCATCACTTACCATGGTGAGATTGCGATAAAAAGCCAAGAAAAACCTATGAATTACCATTTTTAGGGTTCCGTACCTCATACTGTCCGTCTGTCTGTCACCAGGCTGTATCTCAAGAACCACGATAACTACAGTTGAAATTTTCACAGATGATGTATTTCTTTTGCCGCTATAACAATAAATACAAAAAAAAACTACAAAATTTGTACGGAACCCTCGGTGCGCCTCCGACTCGCACTTGACCGGTTTTTTTTTTTATTTGGCCAGGTGCTAGGAGTAACCCAGGAGACAGTGGACGCGTACTTAAACCATATATTGGTTGATGGGATCGAAATAGGATCAGAAGCCGACGCGGTGAAGAGAGCGCTCGACAGCGCCGACCGGATCGAGGAGTCCATGAGGGATCACAGTTCCATGTGAGTGATCTTCTATCTAACTCTAGGGTAGTTAGAAGATGAAGATGCCTCTGACGGTAAACATGCCTCAGTGCTCGTTTAAGATATTTGGCTAGCAGGTACCTATGAGTCGTTTTTTATTGCCTTTTGTACATAGCTTTGTGCCCCTCTTCCCAAATTGCCCCTGACGGGCCGGTTGGCGTGGTTGGTTAACACTCTGCCTATCAAGTCGCAGGTCGTGGGTTCGATTCCCATCCAGGACAGACATTTGTGTGCATGAACATATCTGTTTGTCCTGAGTCTGGGTGTAATTATCTATTTAAGTATGTATTTACAAAAATATAGTATATGTATTATATCAGTCATCTGGTTGTCTATATTACAAGCTCTGCTTAGTTTGGGATCAGATAGCCGAGTGTGAACAAATGTCCGAAAAAAAATAATCGTTACGTAATACTTGAACGCTCCCTTACCACCAGGTCGACGGCTGAGCAGAACGAGGTGGTGGCGGAGCTGGTGCAGCAGTTCCTGTTGCCGCACGCACACAAGACGGCGGCGCGGCTCCGGGTGGCCGCGCTGCAGGACGCCAGGTTGGAGGCCGCCAGAGGAACCATCTTCCAACTGCTCGATGAATCCGAGATTAAGGAAGGTACGGCTCTTTGTACTGTGTTTTCTTTTCTAGATAAGCTTGTGTTTGGCCACAATCACACTACCAAGTGATGATGTGGCCGAAGGTGATAAGCACACAAAGCCTAGATGGGAACTGGCTCTCATGTGCAGCTGTCGGAACACACCGATAGGTGCTTGGCGATAGTATTTGTGTGTGGTAGCCAGCCAGTCGAGTACTACAAAGTACCCTACCACCGTGCTGTGGTTTCCTCACGATGTTTTCCTTCACCGATAAAGCTCAAGCTCATTGTAGGACGTCACTACCACTGAGCCTTTGTAAGTAATTAGTTAAGATTAGGGTACTATGGGACTGGCATGGTCAAAATTGACAAAGGTCACTAAATAGAATTTAAAAATAAACCACTGAGCTAACCTCGCCTTAAAATTAGATTTGTGTTCGTTCTTACAGCGACGTGCACTCGTTGCGGGTGTCCCCTGGATGCGGACTGTCGCTGTAAGGTGTGTCCAAACGAACAGCCGCCCGTGGAGACGGACTCGCGGGACGATCCCAGGTGGAAACTCAGTAGACGTAAGTATCTTATAGCTAAGGATTATGGGTGTAATATTGTACTGGTTCTGTTGTTTATATGCTAAACTAACGTCTCTTTCTAACTGCAAACATTAAAAAAGGATAAGGACAATAAATATTTTAAACTAGCTGTCCCCCGCGGTTTCATCCGCGTTCTCGTGGGTTCTTGTCTTTTCCCGGGATAAAAAGGATCCTATGTTTTATTCCAGGATATGGACGTGTGCCAAGTTTCATCAAAATCCGTTCAGCCGTTTTTGCGTCAAAGAGTAACAAACATCCTTCCATCCATCCAAACATTCACATTTATAATATTAGTAGGACTAGCTGTCTCCCGCGGTTTCACCCGCGTTCCCGTGGGATCTATTCATTTTTCAAGTTAACATATAGCCTATGACACTCAGAAATAACGTGGCTTTCTATTGGTAAAAGAATTTTTAAATCGGTTCAGTAGATCCAGAGATTACCCCCTACAACCTCACAAACTTGGTAAACACTAGTTAAAGGACACTTGTACTGTAAGAGATTAGGAAAAAGAGTGGGACGCGTCTTCGTAGATTTCAACCCACAGACTTATTATAACTAGAAAACGCAAGTACCTCATGGTAGGGGAGGCGAATAGGGGATTTCGGGATTTACTCGAGCGCGTCAGATTAACATAAGGGGGGCAACCTTGCACCTTGTGAAGTACTCTCACCAAATCTGAGCCTTCTATGTAGTGTCGAACGCCTAGGGTAGCCCGTCAGATTAGTAAAAAAAAATCGATGGTTTGAAATACTCGAGCGCGTCAGATTAAGGTAAGGTAAGTTAGTTACATGCAAAATAGTGTACATTTCAATAATCTGACAAATTGGGCGTGACGAAAGAAAATTGGAGACTCGCAAAGTTGCAAAAAAAAAACGTCACCTGGATCTGCCGATTTGCACAAGCCGAAGTGGCTAAAATCATTATTAAGTGTATAGTCCAGGATTATTATGAGTTTCACCTCAGAATGAGAGATAGTCAGCTATTAACTTGTATAAACCTTTATTTTGACACCCTAAAACTTGTCTCAAAAGCTACTTATCTTAGGGTGCCCGCGACTACTGATTTTTCAAGGTCAAAGGTCAAAAAATCATTTATTGCAAATATCTCGTTTCCTATGGGTTTTTTGGTATATGTATTCATAATAAATATTGTAGAAGGTTAAATTCTCTACAGCTTTTGTACAATCATTTTTTCGATATCTTGAACCATTTTCGAGATTTCGATATTTTTTACATATTTTTTTTTTCAAACCGTCAGATTAAGGAAATCCCTCAACATAATTGTCAGATTATGGGTCAGTACAACAAGGCCATCAAGAAGAACCGCCTGTATAAAAATCTGACGCGCTCGAGTAAATCAAGGTCACGATTTTTTTTTGCATTTTCAAAAATCGGCCCTGACTGATGGTCGCGTCCAAATCGTCAGTCTTTAAAATAGGAGCTACTGGAGGGTTCACTTAACATCCCTTATCAATGTCTGACGCGCTCGAGTAAATTTTTTTTTAAAATATTTTCGACCCCTTCGTACGGCCACCCCCACCACGCAAAACGGCAGATTATTATTTTTCCGTTATCAGACAGACGTGGCGCGATTACCCTATTAATATCTGACGCGCTCGAGTATCTCTTGGTGACTGTTTTTTTTTACATTTTTGAAACCCTGTAGACGCTCCCCCCACCGCTGAAGGGGAAAATATCACATAACCTTTTTTTCTTTATTCCACCTAATCTTCAAATTCCAGTAGGTCCCAAAGACGCTCGAGTAACTACAAATTTAGCATCAATGCCTCCCCTACCATCAATTTGTATGAAGAACAACCGTGTCACTTTTTAACGGTTTCTTTTTTTATGTCACAAGTGACAACGAGGCAGACGGGTCACCTGATGGTAAGTGACAACCGTCGCCTATAGACATTGGCAATACCAGGGGATTGCTAATGTGTTGTACACCTATTCAATGCCTTAAAGGCAACTGGCTCTCAAGTGCAAATGCCGGAACACACCAACAGGTGCTTGGCGACAGATTTTCAACGTGTCAATTTACAGGGAAATATTACCATTATTTGGGTTTGGTTTTCCTATACAGTTTTACAACTCAATACGGAACAAGCAGTCATTTTTCTAGATGTCGGTGGACAATAATGGTCGATCGAAATTGACTAATTTTGACACGCGAAGTCTAGTTAGATAAATAATTCAACCAGTTGCAACAAATGTATAATTTTAATTGGTATCACCAGGTCGTCCTCTTCCCAAGCCGAAGAGTTCAGAGGAACGGTATCCTCCTCATCATGAGATGCGATGCATGCTCAACACTCTGGTCGATGAAGGTATGTAAGCATTTTTCTTGATATTTTTCTCTTTTTTAGAGTGTGGTCACTTTCGTGAGAGGCTGAGTGATGTAGTTTTAAAACTGGTAAAATTAAAAAAGAATAGATTGCCAGTAAAATAAATATCTAAAAAATCTTCAATATTCATGCCAGTTCTTCTCAGTAACAAAAATACAAAGCATTTATATAGCAATAATTCATATTTTAGCTTAAAATGTGAGTGTGACTTAAAATCAGAAATGTTTAAATATCTCGAAAATGGTGACACATTTCTGTATATTTTGTAAGTGACCAGCCATCTATCTCCCCCATTTTTCAAACGTCTTACCGGACCTGTATGTGTTTAAAATAAAAAATCGGTCAAGTGCGAGTCGGACTCGCGCACCGAGGGTTCCGTACAAACTTGTAAATAGTTCGTTCATCACGGTAATGGAGTCTCAAGGATTTTTTCAATTTTTTTTCGATTACGTTTTCGATAAACTTATATGACGTTGGTGCCAATTAAGCTAGACCTCTAAATTGTATGAGCTCCGATACAACTCAGAGGTATGTCTTAATTGGTGGTTACTATGTATGTATGGAGACACCTTTAATTTTCACCGTAAATTTTGGTGCTTACAAGTTTTCACGAAAATCTAAATTTGCCCATATCTTTTTATCGTGTTGACTCAGAACCTTGATTTTTATACACCTAATAGGGACTATAGACTTAAGTATCTGGTATAAATTTCAACTTGCTAGGTTCACCCATTCCTGAGATAATCGACACGAACAGACAGACAGACAGACGGACAAGAGAGTGATCTTATAAGGGTTCCTTTTTTTACCTTTTGAGGCACGGAACCCTAAAAAGTAGTATATGTAGTATATCAGTGATCTGGTTTCCATATTACAAGCTCTGCTAAGTTTGGGATCAAATGGCCGTGTGAAGAATGTCACGAAAGTCTTATTTTCAGTCGTATTGGAGTCCCGACGACACAAAGCGGAGGAGAGCTCGCTGATCTACGAGTTCGGCAGTCAGCTGCGGGAGAGTACAGATGTTGTTTTGCAGGCTAAGGACATACTTGAGGAATGTAAGGATATTACAATCTATAAATAAAAAGATCTAACTAAGGAAAACTTGACCACTGCGCTCAGAAAATTCATATTTAGGGTTTTACTTACCATGATCATTTACTGACTGATCTATCAATACACAGCTCAAACCACCGCTCAAAAACCGCTGAAATTCGACACGCAGATAGTTTTAGTTTAAGTTTTGTTTAGGTTTAGTTTAGTTTTAGTTTAAGTTTAGTTTTAGTTTAGTTTTCGATTCTGTCCACGAGAACTACTGCCGATAAACTGTCACAGTTTGGCAGAGTGTGATTTTCGATTACTGTACAACAAACGGACAAGAAAGTGGACATAACCCTAAAAAGTTCTGTTTAGTTTAAGATCAGATGGCCATGTAAAGAGTGTCTGAGGATTATTTGTTGAATGTCGCAGTGATCCAGAGAGCGACAGGCGCTATACAGATGCCGGTGAAGGCGTCCAAGTACCACTACTTGATGAAGCGAGTGGTTGGAGACGCGCTCGAGAGGTCACAGCCCTTCTGGAAACCACCATGTAAGGACCTTATAGCTTTTTATTAAGTGTCCTTTTTGATTGGTAGGATACTGTGTTACTTGCACTCGAGGTGTGGAGGCCCCAGATTATATTACGAATAGGATTAATTTTAATAATACATATTTTTCTTGTAAGTTTTTCACCTTATATAGCGGAAAGGACCCGTTGCTCCAACCGCGTGGCCGACGACACTTCTAGAACTTATTTACTGATGAACTAGGGCAGTTGGGTTGGTTGCCCTCCCTTAAATCCGGCCCTGCTTGCGCTACTTTATGAGTGTTTTACTCATACTGTGGAAGTAAATTTTAAATCAAAATAAAATAATTTATTAATGAGCTGATAATTAATGTAATACGCTCCCGCAACTTGTTGCTCTGTCGCCATGATGTTAATTTTATCGCCAACTCCTACGATTTAATTGACGAACCCCTAGGGGTTAGCGTCACCTATAGGGGTTAGAGTCCCCTATAGGGGTTAGCGTCCCCATAGGGGTTAGCGAACCACAGCATTAGTCCTGGTTAACACTAATATTATTAAGGGGTACAGTTTGTCAATTAAAATGTAGGAAGCTACATTATCCCTGAGTTTGCGAGGGTCTGAGGGGACTCATCAGTCCATTGTGTCTAAGGGCCAAGAATTATATATTCTAAATGGATAGGTGACTCTTAATACCTACTTGAAGCAAATACCTATCAATTGAGAAACATAACAACTACGTTGGGACAATCTCTCTTTCTTTCATTAAGGGTAAGTAGGGTTAGAAAGAGAGATTGTCCCAACGTAGTTGTTATCTTTCTCTTTTTCTCAATTGATAGGTATTTGCTTCAAGTAGGTATTTAGAGTTACCTATCCATTTTGAATACATTATTCTTGGGAAGGGCCATTTAGGCAGCCACTTAAAAAAAAACACGATCAGGTCCCGCGCAGTTGCCATCTGAGATCAGACGCCTCGCCGAAGAAGAGGCAGCGCGGTTGGACCCCACGTGTCGATGTGAAGAACCGCTCGACGATACGCTCATGGTCACTCCCATTGGTGAGTATCTTCTTTATTTATTTTTTTATTCTGAATAGTCTTGTGTTTGACTACAATCTCACTGTGGTACCTAAGTGATGATGTAGCAGAAGGTGATAAGCACACAATGCCTAGATGGGAACTGGCTCTCAAGTGCAACTTGAGGGTGGTAGCCAGTCAGTCGGGTACTACAAAGTACCCTACCACCGTGCTCTTGTTTCCTCACGATGTGTTCCTTCAACGAAAGCTCAAGCTCATTGTATGATTCGAACCCACGACCTTCGCCGCGGTATCCGTCGCTTACCACTGAGCTATCAACGCCTTGTTATAGCTATCTACACCTTCTTACTCATATTATCATTGCTTCTATATGATGACGTGCTATTGTTAATTTAATTTGATTGTCTTATTGGAACGAAGTTCCTTATCGCGCGTTGTGAAAGGGGGCTAGACGGAAAAAAATCTTACGACACTTTTAGTGTCACTGTCACTGTCACTGTCGGTGACAGTTGTGTGTAGTAAGCTATTGTAAGCTGTGCGGCGTGCGCATGTTTCTCTGTCTGTCTCTCTCTCTCTCTCTCTCTTATAGAAAGCAAGCCAGATATTTTCATTTCAATTTATATATATACCTATAATAAATGTTTTTTTTTTTATATATATATATACTCTCTCGACTTATATAACTTATATAACTTCGGTCCATCCGGGTGTCCCTTGACACCTCTCAAGTTTTTTCTCTATGTGAAATGAAATGTTTATTCATCCAAATAGGCCTTCACAGGCACTTATGAATAGTCAGACTCTAACCACCTTCGCACACGGCGTCGTAGCGTAAGCGTACGGCAAGAGCAGTACGAGAAACAGTGCGAACATTTTCAAACAAGTCCGCACATAAAGCGGTGTTGCAGCGAGTCGTAGGTGTTTATTGTCATTGCGTCGCGCGTCGTAACAATACGCTTACGCTACGACGCCGTTTGCGAAGGGGGTTATGCTCGGTTCGGAAGGTTGCTTTTGCTGAGAAGGGCCGACAATAATTGTGTATATTTTGTGTATTTTTGACAATAACGTAGTTTGTTTCTTTCTTTGTTAATTTGAACAATTAGAACCCATTACACCGGAGCTTCGAGCAAGGCTCCTGCCATCAGAGCTGCGCATACTTGAGGAGCTGCGGCGATGCAAGTGTGATGATCCCGCGCCCAGCTCTGTACACGATACATGTAAGTATTATTTGTCTAAAGAGTGGTCTTGTTGACGAACTATGCAGGGGCGTAGCTACCGCCGTATCAATTATACGGGGGCCCCATGCCACGGGGGCCCCAAAGGATTTTTTTTTTAAATTCTGGATAAGCTTGTGTTTGACCACAATCTCACCATGGTATGTGATGATGTGGCCGAAGGTGGTAAGCACACAAAGCCTAGATGGGAACTGGCTCTCAAGTGCAGCTGTCGGAACACACCGATAGGTGCTTGGCGACAGGTTTTCAACTTGAGGGTGGTAGCCAGCCAGTCGGGTACTACAAAGTACCCTACCACCGTGCTATGGTTTCCTCACGATGTTTTCCTTCACCGAAAGCTCATGCTCATTGTAGGATTCACCTTCGTTGCGGTATTCGACGTCAAAACGACGTGTAAACTCATAGGCCGTACTAAAGCTATCCGCCTTTTCAATAATGCGGGGCCCCGAAGGTGTAAACTCGTAGGCCGTACTAAATCTATCCACCGTATCAATAATACGGGGCCCCCATGCCACAGGGACCCCGAAGGTAAACTTAACTTAGACTTTAATCGCAAATACACTTATGATTGACATGTACCAGTGGTGCCATCTGAGATTGGCTTCTGTGCCTACTTTGTTTGTTTTTGTTTCAGCTGATGGTATTGGTGAAGAGATGGCGTCAGAAGAGACGACGTCAACATCATCGAACCGCACTTACTTCGACGTTGATGAAGAACAAAAACAACAATAGATTTCATTCTGATGTTTTTTTTACCAAAGATGAAGATAGAAGTTCAAATATCTAAATCACAAAGTCCGTTTGTCTATGAATTTGTGAACATTCATGGCGCGTATCGGTCATAGACATAAAACAGACTTCAAAAACAGCTGTAATGTAAAAACGGCGGTAAAAAGTGAGAGAGACATAGCTATCATGCAATCAGTAAGTTGTCTCTTTAATAGCCCCCTGGTGATTATCGCAGACTGTAATATAAAAACTGGCCAAGTGCGAGTCGGTCTCGCGCACGAAGGGTTCCGTAAAATCGGCAACAAAATCACGTGTGCTGTATGGGAGCCCCCCTTAAATATTTATTTTATTCTGTTTTTTTAGTATTTGTTGTTATAGCGGCAACAAAAATACATAATTTGTGAAAATTTCAACTGTCTAGCTATTGCGGTTCTTGAGATGCAGCCTGGTGACAGACAGACGGACGGACATACAGCGAAGTCTTAGTAATAGGGTCCCGTTTTTACACTTTGGGTGCGGAACCTTAAAAACCAACGCGTAAAGGTGTAACGGCTGTATAAGCTTCGTCATCTTGTCGAAAAATCAAAGAAAAAACAGACTTTATGTTTTTTAATAAAGTTTTTTTAGGCTGATCTATTCGGGTAAATTACAGAACTTGTTGCAATCAGTTTCTACTTTACTATTTCCATTTTGTTGTTTACAAGCAGGTGACGTCACCCTCCAGAATCTCTTTTATTTATGATTTCTTACAAACAAACATAGATATATTTCAAATATTACGATGGCTAAAATGGTTTAGAAAAATGTGTACTGTTCAGCTAACAACAGTTTTATTTATATTTTCATTGTAATCAAATACCCTCTTGTCACTTTTGATCATACATTCTGACGTCCTTTGTCATATAAACAATTTATTCAGGCAGTGTTTTTTTTTCTTCAGGCTAAGTTGAATCCTAATAAATATTGGTGGAAGGGCCCCATGTGAATTGTTTCTTTTCACAAGGGTGTTTTTTTAATTCTATATAGGCTTGTGTTTGACTACAATCTCACTACGGTAAGTGATGATGTGGCCGAAGGTGGTAAACACAAAAAGCCTAGATGGGAACTGGCTCTCAAGTGCAGCTGTCGGAACACACAAATAGGTGTTTGGCGACAGATTTTCATCTTGTTTTATAATAATAATATTGTCATCGAATAATTAATGTATTGAATATTGTAAATTGTATTATTTGTTTTGAAATACACTCTGAATATAATCAATCATGGATTTTATTTTCTTAATTTTCTTCCGATGTGAGAATAATTAGTGATGCCTTCAATAAACCGAACCTACGCTTTATCCAAGGCCTTATTGGGGCACTGAAATAATTTTGTGTATGCTCGGACAATACGGAAATACTGACAAAACGAATGAACCCGTTACGCTTAGGACGAGCAAAGATTTTTGCGATGCTACTTTGTTTTTTTATAACACATTATGTTCGAGATTAATCTAAAACCGTCGCGCCGCTCCTTCGTAGATGGAGCGCTCCCTTTCCGTGACAGCTCCGACAGTGCGGCAACTCAATATTTGCAAGGATGCTAGTGTGCGTGAAAACATCGTGTCGCGACAACTGAATGGTGTCATTTCTTGCAACGAGACTGGGCTCGGTTCGGCTCGGGTACGCTTCGGGTTCGATTGAGGCGTAGTATTTGTTGCCGCATTTTTCAAGAAAGACGATGGTATCTAAAGGAGCGGCGCTACGTTTTATTAATCTATGCTAAGCTCGTTAGTTTTTCACTCTAATGTAGATCACTATTTTAACGTTTCTAAATAAATTGCTAAAAAAAATGCCTTGCTGAGTTTCTTGCCGGAGTCTTCTCAGTTTAAGTGTATTCCGAACCCGTGGTAGAGTCAATTGTAACGTTCATAAGTGCCTTACCAGGGCCTAAACTGAATAAATGAGTTTTGATTTGAGTTTAAAATTAATTGTTATTGTTTTCTGAGTTCTCGCAGCCGAGGCAACCTCCTCATACTACGTCGAATAAACGAGGTTTTATTGTGTCTTTAAGGCATTGTAATAAGGTGTACAACACATTGGCAATCCCCCTGGTATTGCTAATGTCTATAGGCGACGGTAGTCACTTACCATCAGGTGACCCGCCTGCCTTGTTGTCAGTTGTGGCATAAAAAATACCTAAAAATGCATTGGAAATTCATTAAAGTTTATGTAATGATTGCATCTACAATAATTTATGTAATATTACAATTAATAATAACAAATATTTGCATATTTTTCGATCGTCAATAACTGAAATTCTTCATCGTGTCTATCTCACATAGACGCGCGATTTATTTATGCGATCGTCAAAAAATCTCAAAGTCGCAGGAATATTCAAATAAAGAACATTTTATTAGTGTATTACTTTAATAAAATTGATAAATCATAATATTTCTTATTTACAAAGTATATTAAGCATAGAAAACATTATATATTGTAAACAGTAGTAAAAATTATATAATTTAACATGATATTTTCGTATTATTACTTATGATTTCATTGATTATGATATAAATTACTTTATTTTACATTACTCATTGTAAGAGACGGTACAGTCAACCAATTTTGTACATCAAGAACACTGCCTCTCACGCCACAGGCCGTGGGTTCGATTCACATTCAGGACAGACATTTGAATCCATGAACATGTCTGTTTGTCCTGAGTCTGGTTTCCATAATACAAGCTCTGCTTAGGGATTAGATGACCGTGCGAAGAAAGTCAAAGGATATTATTATAGCATTGATATGATAATTTACATTGTGCTTACTTATGTATCAGTAAATGTTCTTCAATGTTTATATTAAAGGAAAAATCACATCGATTCACCTTATAAATCTAAGAAAATTGTAATTATACAATCGCTAGTAAATCGTTTATCAGATATAAATGCATTTTAAATAATGTTAAGAGAGACACAGATGTTAGTCGATAGAATGAGAAAATCTTTTATCCTCACAAGCATGATCTTTGGTTGATATTTTAGAAGTAAATTTTTGCAATCAGTTTCAATCGAATACGGTTTTTAAGTGTTTCTGATTTCATTTTTATATATATACTAATAATAGGTATAAAGAGGAAAGATTTGAAGCTCTGAAACTACTGGACCGATTTGAAAAATTATTTTACCATTTTTTTTTTTTTTTTTTAATAATAAATTTTTTTATTTCAGTAAAATGAACTGGTTTACAATTATCAGTAACTGGAGTCTCCCTTTAAGCATACAATGCCTGTAATAGGAGACCCCGCTCTCCATATCCATATTAATGAAGTTCATAAAGAAGTCTACATATAGCTATTTATTTTATTACAGAAGAATTGTGTATGTGTGTGTGTGTGTGTGTGTATGTATGTATGTGAGTGTGTTTATAACTGTTATAGGAGACTCTCTGTTTGTTCATAGCTAAGTGTTTTTATCCATTTGATTTTGTCTTTTTTGCATTCATAGTATTGTTTAGAATATATATCTGTTTCTCTCTTTATGGTGTTATATAGTTTACCTGATAGTATGGTGAATTGCATACTTGCAAACTTGCTTTTGGTATGAGGGACTGTTGCTACCATATACTTCCTTCTTTTTGTTGCTACGCTTGCATCATATGGAATTGATTTATGTTTTTTTAGGACAATTTGAGTTACATATAATTTTCTAACCGAAAGTAAATTACTATCTTGATAAAGACTATTTGTAGGATAAGTTCTAATTTTAAAATACATTATTTTTATTAAAGCACGTTGAGCTCGCTCCACCTCAATGAACCTAGTTTTAGCAAAGCCGCCCCAAATAGGTATACAGTACACCAGGATGGATTGCACCAAAGCGACATATATATCATTCAAGAGATTTTTTGAAGATGCACTGTCTCTGGACTCTGTTCTTGGGGCAACATGTCTCAGTATCCTAAAGATCCAGCTTAACTTTCTAACTCTGTTAGTGACTTGTTCTAGATGTGGGTACCAGGACATTCTCTGATCAAACACAACGGCCAAATATTTGGTTTGAGTAACTTTTTCAATGATGGGGCACTTATTACAGTGCGCATCATGAACTTTGCGACATGTGTGTACTCTGATGCTAAAATCTTCGCCTGGTTGTGTACGATTACAGATACTAAAACATATGTATTTTGTTTTTGATGTGTTTAGAGTAACCATTAGAATGCTACATTATTCCTGTCCTGATGAACATAGGTTATATTTTGTCCCGGAAAAAGATAAGATCCCACGGGAACGCAGGTAAAATAGCGGGGAACTAGTTGTAAATATTTCTAATGATTTAGAGGTTGTTTTTAATTGAAACTGACTGCTTTGTCTCGCGACTAAATCTCTAGAAAAATAGCAGCGTGCAGTCTTAGATTTATATATTTAACATGTAATGTGTTTAAAGTGTACCTAATTAAAGTCACTACAGTAATAAGCTTGTATAGTATAGAATAAAATTATCACAGTCCAGCGAAAATAAATTAGAAATTGTTATTTGAAAATATTGTATTGTCATGGCATATCGTAAAATAGCAAATTATCAATTACAAAATCTATTAGGCATATTAGATTTATTCAAAAATGACTAGGATTCTTAAAACTAAACAGCATATTTCATAACATTAATCATCAGATAGAGTTCTGATCAATATAAATATGGTAAAAAGTCTCTCAGCGTAATTAACAGAATACAAATCATTATTGATTGAGTTCTCAGAAATGGAGTTTAGTAAAAATATCGTTACAGAAAGACGCAAATAAATTATTCAAAATTCCGGCGACAATTAACAGAAAAAGTCGCAAAATCGCACGTTTGTAATGGCACTTTTTCTTAACTAATATTATAAACAGGTAAGACTTTTTTTGTTACGATTTAACTCAAAAGCTACTCGAACGATTAAATAGTACATTACGTGCCAAGGGAGGAAAGTAGGACATTTCAACCCGCGCAATATGTCCGTCCTGCTATCCTCCCGTGGCGCGTATACTATTTTTCATCATACCAGGACCGAAAGTTTAATGACATTGTATATAAGAAAAACGAATGTAGTTCAAATTATTTATCGACGGGGTTCGGGACGAAGTCCCGGTGGGGGGTTGGGGGGGCGCAGCCCCCCCAGACGAAAAAATTAAATTAAATTAAATGATAAGTAATTGCCGCGTGTATAATAATATGTAATAATATAGGCTATATTTTTATCCCGGGAAAAGATAAGATCCCACGGGAACTCGGGTGAAACCGCAGAGGACAGCTATCTTGAATATAGAGAAAGATGCGTGAGAAAAAGAGACATGTTTACATCACTGAAACAGTTTCAATTAAATGTTTCTACACAATAATAATATCTTGTCATCTATTTACCCCTCTGTTTGTCAACCGATTTTCTGTTATCAGTATAAAAGAAGCGACTAGAAAGAATAATGTAGAATATATTTCTTATTGCCTCTGTTATCTTATAAAAACGACAGATATAGAATATGCCAGTAAATATATGATGTACTGATATGGTGTTAATTTGATGGAGTCGTTGCAGGCGTCCGCGTCGTTGCAACTCTGCAGGCACCCGTGAACGTATCTATGGAAACAAACCATTGAACATAGATTTGACGGGCCGGTTGGCGTGGTTGGTTAACACACTACTTATCACGCCGCAGGTCGTGGGTTCGATTTCCATCCAGGACAGGCATTTGTGTGCATGAACATGTCTGTTTGTCTGTCTGGGTGTAATTATCTATTTAAGTATGTATTTACAAAAAAATAGTAGTATATGTAGTATATCAGTCATCTGGTTTCCATACTACAAGCTCTGCTTAGTTTGGGATAAGATAGCCGTGTGTGAAAAATGTCCGAGGATATTTATTTATTTATTATTTATTTATTAATCAAACGCCGCGCCGCTCCATTATGATACCATCGTCGTACTTGAAAAATGCGGCAACAAATACTACGCCTCAATCGAACCCGAAGAAGCGTAACCGAACCGAACCGAGCCCAGTCTCGTTGCAAGAAATGACACCATTCAGTTGTCGCGACACAATGTTTTCACGCACACCTAGCATCCTTGCAAATATTGAGTTGCCGCATTATCGGAGCTGTCACGGAAAGGGAGCGCTCCATCTACGAAGGAGCGGCGCGACGTTTTATTAATGCCTTTGAACCTTTTTTCATGAATTTTGATATAGATATAGAAGAGTGTTTGGAGAAGGACATAGGCCGTTTTGTCGCGAAAACAAAACTTGGAGGGATGAATGTTTAGCAATCCCCCTAGTATTGCTAATGTCTATAGGCGACGGGCACCGAGGGTGCCGTACAAATTTTGAAGTTTTTAGTATTTTTGTTGATAAATTTCAAGAGTCTAGCTATCACGGTTCATGAGATACAGCCTGTACGTCTACCATGACTTTACAAAAACCGCACACGCTCACGACTGCGTAAAATATTTGTATGGAAAATGTGCACAGCGCCACTAGCGGTCACGTAAAGAACTAAAATTGGTAGTACGCACCATGAGTCAAGTGATGGTTTACGTACACTCTAGTGTTTGCTCACATCGAGCAACGTTTCTTATACTTCACAACGAATAATGCTGCCTCTTTCTAACTATACTGTAAAGGCAGAGTAAGTTATATACTCCCAAAAAATCTAAGTATTCAGTTATAACCCTGCTAATTGAAAACGTCATAGACGAATGCTCATTTGCTTTTATTCTTAGTGATTTTTAAATAGATATGGTTGTATACCGTCACCGTGTAGTGGCTCACTACACGGTGACGGTATACAACCATATCTACCGTGAGACGGAGCGTCGCGTCGTCCCGCTTGCTCGCTGCGCTGCACGCCCCGTCGTCCTTCAGTCGGTCGTGCGCACTAGGTCATGCGCATGTGTGTGTGTGTGTGCTGTGGTGTGTGTTTATAAACAATACGTTTGTAAATAAATAATACATAATGTACTTTAAATAAGTAGGTTTTTTTTATAGAAACATGTGTTTGTCTGTGAATGTTTCAAGTGGATGCTTATAGTTGAGGAATGTGGCTTAGGATTAAAATTGTATGTAAGTAATAGTACCTAAGTATTTATTCCTTTATGTAATTGTTCTCAATCTCAATAATATCACGGCCTATAAACCACACTGATATGCTCAAGTGAATTTCCAAACTAAAATATGCTAAATAACTTATTGCCCACATTATTTCAACTCAAACTCAAAGTCAAATATATCTTTATTAAGTAAACTAATTACAAGTACAACAAAATAACACTCAAATTTTATAAACTTTCATTAAAAACTACAAAGAGTAGGTATATAAACACTACGTAAACTATACGATCGAAGATCTCACGGTTCAATTTGCCCGTGAGTTACTTAACTATAATCGAGACGGTATTTCTCGATGACATCTGTCAAATTTGTGACTCACGGTACCGATATTCTAAAAGCAATGGATAAAAAACGTTAGTTACTAGCGTGTAGGAACAAGTTTAACCAAAAACTATTCGATGCGCGTTTCTCCGCTACCGTTTGATGTGTGTTTTTGGTGCCAACTCATGGTAGACGTACTGGTGACAGTCAGCAGTCTTAGTTTCCGTTTTACCCTTTGGGTACGGAAACCTAAAAATGCATGAAACGTGTATATTGTCTCGCTCTCAAGTTAATAACGACCTGAGTGAGAGTTTAATTTTTTATTCTGGATAGACTTGTGTTTGACTACAATCTCACTATAGTAAGTGATGATGTGGCTGGAGGTGGTAAACACACAAAGCTTAGATGGGAACTGGCTCACAAGTGCAGCTGTCGGAACACACCGATAGGTGCTTGGCGACAGATTTTCAATTTGTGTGTGGTAGCCAGCCAGTCGAGTACTACAAAGTACCCTACCACCGTGCTATGTTTCTTCACGATGTTTTCCTTCACCGAAAGCTGAAGCTCATTGTAGGATTCGAACCCACGACCTTCGCCGCGGTATCCGACGTCACTCACACATATACAAACTCAATAATTCCTACTTATCGTTGTAGTAGAATCTTCCACAGTGAGACATTCTTATGATTTCCGTGTCTGTGGTAGCTGTGCCGGAGTCCAAGCCACATCCTCGGACTGTTATCGATTCCCCTGTGTCATCTGAAACCATCGACTTATATTCTAGCGATAGACAAGAACGTTCATGTAAACATTGTTTTTTTAAACTGATATACCTACAGTATACAGTTTTCTCGCGACCAAAACGTCGTAAGCGCCGTGAATTACATGGCGCTTACGCGTTTTGGTAGGGGAGGCGAATAGGGGATTTCGGGATTTACTCGAGCGCGTCAGATTAACATAAGGGGGGCAACCTTGCACCTTGTGAAGTACTCTCACCAAATCTGAGCCTTCTATGTAGTGTCGAACGCCTAGGGTAGCCCGTCAGATTAGTAAAAAAAAATCGATGGTTTGAAATACTCGAGCGCGTCAGATTAAGGTAAGGTAAGTTAGTTGTATAGACGCATGTTGAAGATTTCATGGAGAGATAGAATAACGAATGTAGAAGTACTTAACAGAATGAAGAAACAGTTAGAAATATTGCCAACCATTAAAAAACGCAAAACCGCATATTTTGGACATATATATAGACATGAGAAATATAACATATTGAGAAATATAATTGAGGGGAAAATAGAAGGAAAGCGGGGGAGGGGGAGAAGGCGAATAACATGGAGCGACAATTTGAGAAAATGGACAGATATCAAGGACACCGTCAGTCTCTGCAGACTGGCGCAGAACAGAAGTGAATTCCGTGTGGTGGTCGCCGACATCCGATAGGATAGGGCACCCCCAAGAAGAAGTTAGTTACATGCAAAATAGTGTACATTTCAATAATCTGACAAATTGGGCGTGACGAAAGAAAATTGGAGACTCGCAAAGTTGCAAAAAAAAAACGTCACCTGGATTTTCTCGAGCGCGATTGGTTTTTTTTTTATTTTGAAGGAAATTAGTCACGAATCACGGAAATATCTTAATCTGCCGATTTGCACAAGCCGAAGTGGCTAAAATCATTATTAAGTGTATAGTCCAGGAATATTATGAGTTTCACCTCAGAATGAGAAATAGTCAGCTATTAACTTGTATAAACCTTTATTTTGATACCCTAAAACTTGTCTCAAAAGCTACTTATCTTAGGGTGCCCGCGACTACTGATTTTTCAAGGTCAAAGGTCAAAAAATCATTTATTGCAAATATCTCGTTTCCTATGGGTTTTTTGGTATATGTATTCATAATAAATATTGTAGAAGGTTAAATTCTCTACAACTTTTGTGCAAACATTTTTTCGATATCTTGAACCATTTTCGAGATTTCGATATTTTTTACATTTTTTTTTTTTCAACCCGTCAGTTTAAGGAAATCCCTCAACATAATTGTCAGATTATGGGTCAGTACAACAAGGCCATCAAGAAGAACCGCCTGTATAAAAATCTGACGCGCTCGAGTAAATCAAGGTCACGATTTTTTTTTGCATTTTCAAAAATCGGCCCTGACTGATGGTCGCGTCCAAATCGTCAGTCTTTAAAATAGGAGCTACTGGAGGGTTCACTTAACATCCCTTATCAATGTCTGACGCGCTCGAGTAAATTTTTTTTTTAAATATTTTCGACCCCTTCGTACGGCCACCCCCACCACGCAAAACGGCAGATTATTATTTTTCCGTTATCAGACAGACGTGGCGCGACTACCCTATTAATATCTGACGCGCTCGAGTATTTCTTGGTGACTGTTTTTTTTTACATTTTTGAAACCCTGTAGACGCTCCCCCCACCGCTGAAGGGGAAAATATCACATAACCTTTTTTTCTTTATTCCACCTAATCTTCAAATTCCAGTAGGTCCCAAAGACGCTCGAGTAACTACAAATTTAGCATCAATGCCTCCCCTACCATTTCGTTCAAACGTCGTTCAAAGCAGGTGTACGGACTGCAGTACAGTTCACTTGAACAAAGTGAGTGTTCGGATCGCGTAATCTAGTAGAACATAATATCGATGTCTGAATCCATGCTAGTGTCACTGTCAAACCCATTAATATTATAAACCAGCTGTCTCCCGCGGTTTCACTCGCGAGGAATCTTATCTTTTCCCGGAATAAAAAGTCTATGTGCTATTCCAGACTATAATCAATCTGTGCCAAATTTCATCCAGATCCGTTCAGCTGTTCTTGCGTGATTGAGTAACAAACATCCATCCATCCAAACTTTTACATTTATAATATTTGTGGGATATGAAAGTTTGGATGGATGGTCCCAATAACATTTTTTCAGACAGCGATCCGTAACATTTTTATTATACAGAATGTAGTGTAAATAGTGGTCCAACGTAAAGGGGTCGATACACCGTATGCTCAGCGATCACAAACCACATTTTTTTTTAAATAATAAAAAAAAACATCAGTAGAAATTACAGCCAAATTAGTAGCTCAAGATAAGGTTTTTATAAATAATAAAAATTATAATTCTGAGACCCGTGGTAAAAAGTGCACCAAATGGTAAGTGATAGCTGAATATACAGTGTAGGTATCGACCCCTGAACGTTGGACCACTATTTACGCCACACACCCCTGTATGTATAGATTAATTCTTTCAGTATCCGCGGAGCTGATGCTAGCTATACATTTTCACTTACCAAAAACCCCAGCGATTTTGATGCAAGAAGTAGCTGGGAATAAACCATCGCGTCCTTTCCGACCACCCATACATGGAGACTCCAACATATGCAACGAGTGGTTATTGTGGAAGGGGTCATCGCACGCCGGGAACCGCCCGTTCATAGACACGCATTTAAAGCAGTCGATACTGTGAACTAACTCTCTGCTTAGTATGGACGCCTGGTACTTAAAGCGATGATGAGTAGTAGTGGCGTCAAATATATCCTGGGATTTTCTTCACACTAAGCCATCTGAACTCAAACTAAGCAGCAAAAAACGCAAATGCCTGTCTTGGGTGGGAATCGAACCCACGACCTGATGATAGGCTCTTCAAAAGGCCGTGAGTTCAATTTACACTTGCTCGAGCTTTCGGTGAAGGAAAACATCGTGAGGAAACCATAGCACGGTCTGGCTATGGTTTGACAACACACAAGTTGAAAATCTGTCGCCAAGCACCTATCGGTGTGTTCCGACAGCTGCACTTGAGAGCCAGTTCCCATCTAGGCTTTGTGTGCTTACCATCTTCGGCCACATCATGACTTACCATGCTGAAATTGTGGTCAAACACAAGCTTATTCAGAACAAAAAGAGTGGGAGGATTTTGATATCACGTCATCAAGCTTTTGGGATTGGGTTGATAGGTCCGAAGCTGTGGGGCAGTCTGCAGCGAAGCGGGGGAATTTCCTGGGGGTAATACCGAGACCTCCCCATGGCGAGGACAGATTAGTCTGCGATCGCTGAGGAATTGGCATTGGACGCAGCCAAGGGGGTAAAATAGGGGATCAGAATGACATTAGCTTACCAAAATACTTACCAGTTGCAAATTGTAATAGAAATAGTAAAGCGCAAATATATGAGTAGTTGGTGCGGTGATTTACGAATCCCTCCATTATTTTATCTGTAACAAAAACAAATATTAGCAAGTATTAATCTATCTATCTACCTTTGAACGAGCTTTATAACAACAATAATATAAATATCTTATTAATATTATGAATGTGAAAGTTTGGATGGATGTATGTTTGTTACTCATTTACGCCAGGACGGCTAAAAGGATCGGGATGAAATTTAACATGGAGATAGATTATAGTCTGGAATAGCACACAGGCTACTTTTTATCCCGGGAAAAGATAAGATCCCTCGGGAACGCGGGTGAAACCGCGCGGAACAGCTAGTATATATATATAATAAATATATAATCTGAATCTAGGAAACGGCTCCAACGATTTTCATGAAATTTTGTATGCAGGGTTTCGGGGGCGATAAATCGATCTACTTAGCTAGGTTTCGTTTTAAGAAAACGTCATTTTATCCGTTTTCAGGCAATGAAATACTGCTACAATATCATTAGAAAAATGAAAAGTATACTAAATTTTAATCCTGGGAGTTAATATATCCATACTTCCATACTAATATTATAAATGCGAAAGTGTGTCTGTCTGTCTGTCTGTTACCTCTTCACGCTTAAACCGCTCAACCGATTTGGATGAAATTTGGTATGGATATCCCAGGAAAAGATAAGATCCTATGTGTTATTCCAGGATATGACCTACCTGTGTGCCAAGTTTCATCAAAATCCGTTATGCCGTTTGCGTGAAAGAGTAACAAACATCAAAACTTTCACATCTATATATATATATATAAAAGAAAGTCGTGTTAGTTACTCCACTAATAACTCAAGAACGGCTGAACCGATTTAGCTGAAAATTGGCAGGGAGGTAGTTTAGAGCCAGGAGAAGGACAAAGGGTTAAAAAATACGAAAAATTCACAAAAAAAAAACGAATAAAGAAGAATTTTTTTTCGTACATTTTGTGTAGAATGACGTTTTGACATGTCTCGAGATCGGACTGACAGATGGTTTAGTTTCACAGTTGGTGGAGCTGGAAACGGGTTCTAAGTTTTATTTTCAGGGCAGGACAACGTCTGCCGGGCCCACTAGTTTATAATATTTGTGAGATTATACCGTCCCTCCACCGTATCTGGAAAGCTGTAGAGAGTATCCTACCATACTATGATTACCCCAGGATGTTTTCCTTCACAAGTTCAGTTTAGTTTTATTGTAGAACACGACCTTCGCCACGGTCTACGTCATTGCAACTGAGCTGAGCCATCATCATGTTTTATACACAATACCGCGATATAGACGCTAGGAGTACAGTACGACACTAGCTAGAGGTTCCAAGGCAAATTTTTTGCTTTTTTATTTTTATTATGTCACAAGTGACAACGGGGCAGGCCGGTCATATGATGGTAAGTGACTACCATCGCCTATAGACAATAGCAGCGGGATTGCCAATGTGTTGTACACCTTATTACAATGCCTTAAAGGCGAACTGGCTCAAGTGCAAAAAAAAACAAAAAATGAACAATTTATGGGACAGTTGGCGTGGTATAGCCCGGCATAGGTAGTGGGTTTGATTCCCATCCAGGACAGACATTTGTGTGCACGAACATGTCTGCTTGTCCTGAGTCTGGTTAATTATTTATTTAGGTATGTTTAAAAAAAATAAGTATTATTGTAGGTATATCAGATATCAGTGGGGCGTTTTACGTAACTTGTCCACCGAACAATTCAGCCGAACGTTCCTTCTGCGGACCATGAGGATGTGGAATGAGCTCCACATCACGTTATTCTCTCCGCGCTATGATGTGGGGTTCTTCAAAAAGGGCGTAAAAAGAGCTCTTCAAGGTCGGCAACACATCGGCAATCACCCTGATATTGCAAATGTCCATAGGCGGCAGTGACCACTTACCATCATGTGGACCGTCTGCCTGTTTGTCAACCTATTGACTTTAAAAAGAAACTTGTTTCAATATCAGTTTCAATATTGAAAACATCCTCTAAATCAATAGAACTATTACAATGGCGAATATGGTCCCATTCGCAATGAACTGTTTTAATAAACCGTTTTCACGATTGAACAAGTTACCATAATTATTTAAGTAGTTGGTTACCGCCTACATATATTTTTTTTAATTCTGCGTAAGCTTGTGTTTGACCACAATCCACAACCATGAAGTTATGATTGATGTGGCCGAAGGTGCATGGTAAGCACACAAAGCCTAGATGGGATCTGGCTCTCAAGTGCAGCTGTCGGCACACACCAATAGGTGCTTGGCGACAGATTTTCAACTTGAGTGTGGTGGTCAGCCAGTCGGGTACTACAAAGTACCTTACCACCGTGCTATGGTTTCCACACGATGTTTTTCTTCACCAAAAGCGCTCATTGTAGGATTCGAACCCAAGACCTTCGCCGCGGCATCCGACGTCACTACCACTGGGCTATCATCGCCTTGTATGGCCATCGCCATTATACTTATTTTAAAGGTCCACTTAGTTTGGGATCAGGTTGCCATGTCTGACAGATGTCCCAGGATATTATAAGATATAAGATATATATATTATAAGATATATATATTATAAGATATATATATTATAAGATATAAGATATATGGAGCTTTTTAAAATCAGAACAAGGGCTCGTCGTGATGATAAATTGTGCTCAGTGGCCAGCGAACGCGTTTGCTACAAAAAAGTGTATTTTGTAATGCTCCACATATCTTTAATAAAGTGCCTCAACAAATTCGAAAATCTGAAGATATACATGCCTTTAAAAAGCGCCTTCATGACTCTTTGAATGAAAAGTGCTATTATAATTTAAACGATTTTTTAAATGACAAAATAATATAAGTTGATATGCTTGATAAGTATTGTTTGACAAAGATTGTTTGATAAGTCCGTTGAAAGAAATAAAAAATGTTATACCTAGTTTTGGATTTATTTTGTATTTTTCTTTTTTGTAAATTATAAATAATTGTATTATGTTTTAAATATTATGTATGCCTATAAGGCGGGACATAGTTGAGCCTTAACATGTAGATACACATGTAACATACTGTAACTGTATTCTGTAAAACCATATGATCCACAATAAATTGCTTTGATTTGATTTGATATTATTGAGACGTTTTAAAATAATTTTTATTTTACCGAAAATTTAAAGTGTCCCATTCAATATGTGTCCCATTCATGCCACCTCTCCGCTCCTAGGAACTACAGAGTGTTGTCGCACTGTAACCCAGTTCACATTCTAATGTGTTTACACTTCATTCAATCAATCACTGCCAACAAAATTAATACGCCAACAATTAACGTGAGCACTATACTTTATTCATACGGAATAGAGTTAAAATTACATTGCGATTGTTTTGGTAGTCAGTTTTGTTTGGTTCGTACGCCTTTTAGGTTACTAGCTGTCCTCCGCGGTTTCACCCGCGTTCCCGTGGGATCTTATCCTATCCCGGGATAAAAATATAGCCTATGTTATTCTGGAATAATGTAGCTTTCAAATGGTGAAAGAATTTTTTTTATCGGTCCCGTACTTTTTGAGCCAATTCGTTACAAACATACTTACATACAAATCTTTCCTCTTTATAATATTAGTTTAGATTACATTCACCTGCTCGAAGGAATAGTGTTATGTCAAGACTTTTAAGGCAATGATAGCTCAGTGGTAGTGGAAGGTCGTGGGTTCGAATCCTACGATGAGCTTGAGCTTTCGGTGAAGGAAAACATGGAGAGGAAACCACAGAAACGCCTTTGTACTCGACTCGTCGGCTACCATCCTCAAGTAGAAAGTAAATCAAAATCACTAACTCATTTATTCAGTTTAGGCCCTGGTAAGGCATATTATGAACGTTACAATTGACTCTACCACCGGTTCGGAATACACTTAAACTGAGAAGACTCCGGCACGAAACTCAGCCAGAGTCTGTCTCCGCAAAGTCTGTCGCCAAGTGTGTTCCGACAGCTGTACTTGAGAGCCTGGACTTGCACCGAGGGTTCCGTACAAACTTGTAGGTGTACATAGATGTAGCAAAAAATTTATGGTTTTCGGATTTTTTCCTTTAGGTACTTGTACTTCATGACATAATTTCATGGTTTTAGGTCAACGGGAAGTACCCTATAAATTTCGATTCCCTTGAGAGCGTCGAAATATACCTACGTTTTTTGCGGCATAAACGGCTGAATCTTTTGATTGCGTTGGCTTAGAAGTTTGATTTTTACACAGCTCTAAGAGACAGACCTGAGTATTTGATTTAAATTCAGCTTGATACCTCCACGCGTTCCTGAGATAAAGGGTCTTGACAGACAGACGGACGGATGGTCAACAAAGTGATCCTATAAGGGTTCCGTTTTTTCCTTTTGAAGTACGCAACCTTAAAACCAATATTTTTCATATTTTCATCAGTCATAGCATTAGTAATTGGGTCACAGATGGGACGGCCGTCTCAAAATATTATATAAAAGTTATAATTTCAAACGTTAGGTAATATATATATTTTTTAATATTGCTACTTCACTCAGTAAAATATTATAGGTACGGGCGCACGTTCACTATCTTTATGGGCACTTTCATAGTCCAGTATCTATTTAATTTGATTATTATCAGAGATAGTATATCGCTATATCGTTCGCCCGCGGTTACACTCGCGCATTCCAGATGGATTGTGATTTTCACGGGATGAATATAAAACAAAGTAGGGTTACACAATTTATAACTCAAGAAAGAACGGCTGGATCGATTTTGATTAATAAATAATAGCAGAATAACTATTAAAAAATATCACGAAATTTTTTTTCCTGGATTTTTTTTGTAAGTTTGGATTCGCGCACCTTTTAGCGGTTCGAGTGAGAGGTTTTCTATAAAAACAAAATATTGTGTAGATCGAGTTCAGGCGAGGATTATAACTTAATTATACAGGCTGTAGCGTAAATAGCGGTCCAACGTAAAGGGGTCGGTACACCGTATGCTCAGCGATCACAAAGCATAATTTAATTTAAAAAAAAAAAACAATAAAACAATTGTCAGTAGTAATTACAGCCAAAGTAGCTCAAGATATGGCTTTTATAAATAATAAAAATTATAATTCTGAGACCCGTGGTAAAGTGTGGACCAAATTTTGGTATGTGATAGCTGAATAAACAGGGGTCGACCCTGAACGTAGGACCACTATTTACGCCACATTCTGTATATAGATTTTTATTAATTAGGCTTTTACAAGTACTTACAAATTTACTTACTCTAACCAACTGTTTAGACAACAACTTTTGCCGAGATTAAAATGTACGTAGGTACATCTACGTCATATTTTCAGTGCCTCCTAATTAAAAAAAAAAGTAAACACATAATTGACTCGGGAACGCGTGTAAAACAACAGGCGGTAATAAGCGGTAAATAAATAATTCTTAAATAAAATCAAAAGCTCTTGTTTATTTTTTTTTTAAACAAAACAAGCAAGTAATATGTTTATAAAATAAAACCGGACGGAAACTAGATCGTTTTTCATTACGCAACCTGAAAGTAAACCTGTCTTACTCACCTTTGAATCTGATTTACTGTTTTACCTTCATCAATCGATAAACAATGTATACCATTCTACTGTAAATTCAAGCACATCACATTATAAAAAACAACCGATACTTTTAAAAAAATTCACGCACGGTACCGAATAAACGATCAAAAGGCTAATTATCCAGTCAAAATTATTATAATTATTGATGAATGAAATGTTAAAAAACGTGTATAGCCTCTGGTGAAAATATCGACTGAAACTGGAAAGAGATTCTCCTGAAAGGCGTAGCTTGGTGTTGCCACGGTTCAAAGCTTTTCTTTACAACTTTTTTAGGGAAAACATGAGCATTGCTTTAAGTAGATAATAATATTGTGTTGGATACTATTACATGTAAAAATAATGAATGCCGATTTTTTCCTAATTTAAAACTTTGTCATTGGATTGACGCCATCTTTTCATTAAAATGTCAAATGTTAAGTTATATGCGAGCGCATGAAAATTCTCGGAAGCCAAAACTTTCCTGTCTCTATTTATTATGAAAACCATTTATAAAAGCTACTCAGAATTACACAACTAAATAAAAAAATTAAATTGTATCGTATGTTACAATGGACCTAGCTCAGGTGTTACCTACTCCATTGATTGAAAAGGAAAGATCTTGCGCCAGGCTCAAGGACAATATAGATAACTTTATAGAAGACGTCAGCAGTTGCTTTTTAAATGAGAATTGTGTAATTACTGCCATAGTAGGCAGAATAGTGGCAGCTTGTGAATAAAAAAATATTTCCAACAGGCGGCTTTTTATTTCAATAATTCCTGTTGATCCCGAGATTCCCAAGGGGTGCAAGTGCACCCCCCTGCCGGCGCCCATGTCAGGCTAGGTAATCGTATATGGGGACAGCGGTCCCACTACTCTATCTGTGTGCAAAAACTTCGTTAACGTGATGAAGTGTATTGCAGCGCCATCTATCTTGTGACTTATATCAGTGTTGTAGATAGATAGATGTCGCTACATCACCAATATTTACATAAGTTTTGTAATTTTTGACAGTTTGACCTCAGATATAAAAAAGGTACTCTGTGAGTTTGTCCATGGTCTGACTGATGTTCAATTGATTTAACTACATCAAACAAATAAACCTATTTACTAATATTGAAATATACCTGGTCTAGATACTATAAAAACTTCCTCAAACAATACCTATTATATTTACTAGCTCCCCGGACAGACTTCGTTCTGTCAAAAGTTAATATTATAGTAGAAAGTAGGAGATTAGTAGAAAGGTGTTTAATGACAAAATTTTGGATACTTCTCGTTGGTTTAAAAAAAAAGTTATTGATTGATGTCATGTCATTTTTGATAGCTGTAATAGTTACGGAATAATCGCCTGGACACACTTAATAATTACACCCTGTATAATAATAATAATAAATCATTTATTTCAGAATATTAAAATTCCATTTTGTTAGTATTACAGTATATACCTTAAGACTATGTTAGGTATGTTAGGCGATCGAGACTGCTCTCCTCCGCATTGTGGCATAAAAACAATCGACTCTCGCCTCTGCAAACATCTCCGAAGCGCTACAGAATCGTGGCAGCCGAAACAACGTCCTGAATGCTTTGTTATATTGAACGCGGATAGCGTTGCAGGATTTTTGCGTATAGCGAACCCATATACTGCTTGTGTAAAAAGATGGACAATAGGCTAGAAACAGAGTTAATTATACCACCTATTGTACAATTCATAATAATATGTATGTTTTATTAACCGTTTTTGGTGTACAATAGAGTAATATCTATCTATCTTCTCTATAATTGATTAATATGAGCTAAGCAGGTGTCTAATAAAAAAAAAATGCAGGTATAGTTTAATATTAATATTTATTCTTAGCTCCATAAAATTGTCACTGTTTCATTGATAGACATTCAAACTTATATACATTTATTATTAACTTTAAATGATTATGAAAATCTAACATTTTATATGGGGCATAAACTTTAAACAGTATATCACATGTTAATTTGCTTGTCACATTTAAACTGTTGATCAAAATTAAATAATTATCATTATGAATATCAGTTGCTTCTAATAAATGGCAGCCATATTTGTAATTAACTTTTTTTATTCGGAACACAATGTGTTCTTTTTTCGGTATTATGAAATTTGAATTTTCAGCTAAGAACTTTTCATGTTGCCAGAGTGAAACATTAGCAGTTTTTTTTTTTAAAAGGTCATTTAGGCGATAAGCCAAGCCATCCTTTTTGTACCTGAACTTTTTAGAAGGCATATCATAATATTCGTTAGAACTATTTACAGATGATAAATCTTCCTGTTTTACAGACAGATTCAAGTTTATAGGCACTAATTGAGTCTTGCACGTTAATATTTCTAATTCGTCACTTGTTCTTGAACTTTCTTTGGGAGTAGTGTCATCACTAATAGAGTTCTGCGATGCATTTTCTGAACTAAAATGGTTATCAAAAAATGATTTCACTTTGTTGACCAAATTAATTTGAGCTACTTTATTGCTATGAGAAGATCCTGTATCTGTGGAATCTGATAAGATATTAGAGTCATCTTCTTTGTTTGAACTTGTTCCATGATCTATATTCATTTTATTTCCAATTATTTTTTTACTACAAACAATTCCGTGATCATCTTTCCCTGTATTATCAGTTTTAAATAGTTTTTTTCTAACATTGGGAGAGTTGCTCTTAGAGAACAAAATGGGACTCCTTAGATTTCTAGAGGGTAATATCGGCGAGTTAGACACACAGTTGTTCTTTGGCGGGAGAGACGACATCAAAATAGGCGAAAGACTAGCAAGTTTATCACTTCTCTTGCATAATATCGGCGATTTATTATGATTGCGGTCTTTGGGTGCGTCTATTATCGTCACATCTAGGTTAGAAATGTTTTTTGGCGCAATTTTCTTACGTTTTCTCTTTCGATTAGCTTTTATAACAAATCTGTCATTATTGGTGCCAAGTTCGTAATCGCTAGATGAACTCGATGACCAGTTGATTTCTTCGTTGTTCTCTTGGGAATTCAGCAAATGAAATTTTGATACAAACAGATTTTCTTTTCGTTTTTCCATTTCCAAATAATTACAAAACAAAGTTTTCACATTTTCGATTTGAGACTAACCAAATAAATATATCAATAACTATTATCAATTTTTAAAATCGAATGGTAGTCTCACCGTTCATAGTAATATGGTCTCACCTAAAATCTAAGAGTAACATAAAGTCATAAAAATTTATAATATGCATTTATGTATGAAACTAAAAAAGTTTACGATGGATGATAAAATTGATAAATACAAAAAGTCACTAACCATAACCTCTGACTAGGTGTCAAATATGTGCCATTAACAAAACCTGACATTGACTGTGTTTTTTTCGCCCCTTCAGGGCAGGATATTGTCTATTATTTCCATACTGCCTAGTCTTACGTATTAATTTATTCCGTTTAGAATTTGGTAAAAGTAGTTGCCAGACCCATTTTTAACAATCGGGAAGGTCATGGGTTCGAAACCTATACTGAGCTTGAGCTTTCGGTAAAGTAAAACATCGTGAGGAAACCATAGCACGGTGTTCCTACTTGGTAGTACGCGACTGGCTGGCTACCACCCTCGAGATGGATATCAATCGCCAAGTACCTGTAGGTGTGTTCCAGTAGGTGCACTTGAGAGACAGTTCCCATTATAGGCTTTGTGTGCCGAGTTTTTGTAGCCGAAGGTGGTTAACCTTCGGCTGCATCATCACTTAGGTGCCATGGTTTTTAAGGCGATGATAGCTCAGTGGTAAGTGACGTCGGATACCGCGGTGAAGGTCGTGGGTTCGAAGTCTACAATGAGCTTGAGCTTTCGGTGAAGGAAAACATCGTGAGGAAACCATAGCACGGTGGTAGGGTACTTTGTAGTACCCGACTGGCCGGCTACCACCCTCAAGTTGAAAATATGTCGCCAAGCACCTATCGGTGTGTTCCGATAGTTGCACTTGAGAGCCAGTTCCCATCTAGGCTTTATGTGCTTACCACCTTAGGCCACATCATCACTTACCATAGTGAGATTGTAGTCAAACACAAGCCTATCCAGAATTAAAAAATCTTGAGAGGTGTCAAGGGACACCCGGATGGAACGAAGTTATATAAGTAGAGAGAGTATATATATATATATATATATATATAGAGAGAGAGAGAGAGAGAGACAGACAGAGAAACATGCGCACGCCGCACAGCGGTCGGTGACTTTTATCAAAAGTTGGAAACGTTGCTTGAAGTTGTCTATAAACAATTAAAACGCTTTTTCAATGGGATTTTTTAAAGATTTTTTTGGGAGAACGTCAGATATAGTTTCAATATAACTACAAAACAAGAGTGAGACAGTAAAATGTTTCTCGGCCGAGACAGTGATGTAAGCGAGTAGCTGTTCACATATTTTTAAATTAGCACAGTCAGTTAATATCGTATTTTATTTTATTTGGAGTTGTTTCTAAATCATTTGGCTGAGTTGCGAGACAGTGCACGTTCAGTCAGACCTGCCGAGTGAGCGAGCGAGACAGAACGGGAAAGTAGGAGCACAGAGGACGAGACAAACAGAGACAAAGCTTCTTAAGAACGTGCAAAATTGTTTCATATTCTGGTAGGATTGTCACAATAGGCTAAGACAAATAAAAAAAAATGGTTAAATAGTTTTATTTATTATTCAGTATGATAGAATACTTTACCAATTATTTACTCTTGCGATTTTCCATTTCGAATGACAGACAAACAAGAAAGTAACTTTATAAAATATAAATGAATACCAATTAATTTTTCTTTGCCTAATTCCCAACATAACAACCCATCCCTAATATCCAGCGGTCGTAATTCAGTGGGTGTTGACTTCAAGATCGTCATTTTTTATGTTAGAATGTGTTTTTGATCTTTGCCTAAGCTTTATAAATTAATAAAATATTAGTTAAGTTCTGAATCTAAAATTTTGAATGCGTCACTGGACCGCACCTTGTTCGACCTCTGAACAATAATTGTTCCGAGTGTTTGACAGCCGACTGAATCATAGACAATTATTTGTTACTTTATATACAACTAGTGGGCCAGGCAGACGTCCTGCCTTTGATTATTCATCCTGCCCTGAAATTAAAACAAAACATAGAACCAGATTCTAGCGCTACCTACCGCCGATCTCGAGATTTGTCTTTGTCAAAAAAGTCGTTCTATACCAAATGTATGACAAAAATAATTTTTTTCGTGATCTTTTCCTTTTTAGGGTTCCGTACCCAAAGGGTAAAAACGGGACCTTATTACTAAGACTTCGCTGTCTGTCCGTCTGTCCGTCTGTCCGTCTGCCCGTTTGTGCGTCTGTCCGTCTGTCCGTCCGTCTGTCTGTTACCAGGCTGTATCTCAAGAACCGCGATAGCTAGACATTTGAATTTTTTTACAAATTATGTATTTCTGTTGCCGCTATAACAACAAATACTAAAAACAAAATAAAATAAATATTTAAGGGGGGCTCCCATACAAAAAACGATATTTTTTGCCCTTTTTTGCTCGATATCATCACCAGGTTGTATCTCAAGAACCGCGATAGCTAGACAGTTGAAATTTTCACAAATTTTGTATTTCTGTTGCCGCTATAACAACAAATACTAAAAACAAAATAAAATAAATATTTAAGGGGGGCTCCCATACAATAAACGCTATTTTTTTTGCCCTTTTTTGCTCGATATCAATAATGGCAACAGGTAGGCACTTGAAATATTCATATGAGTGCTTTATACTGTGGTTGTATTTTTACTTTAAAAATAAATAATAAAATTAAAATAAAATAAATATTTAAGGGGGGCTCCCATACAACAACCGTGATTTTTTGCCTTTTTTACGGAACCCTTCGTGCGCGAGTCCGACTCGCACTTGGCCGGTTTTTTAATAGTTATTCTGCTATTGATGGTGGAGACGAATCCAACAAATCATAGATAAATCCGTTCTCGAGTTATAAATGGTGTAAATAACCCGAATGCTTTATGTATAGAGACAGATAACCACACATTATTTTCATTAATTCCCCGCCCGCGTTATCATGACAGATAAGGATAAATCGATAACCGATAATTTAAATTAAGGTGCGGTCATAATAGGGCTATTAAGATAGGTACCAGAAATTACTGTCTTCTGACCACTGTGTCACGAAATTGAGACGGATTATATATACAGGATGTAGCGTAAATAGTGGTCCAAAGTTAAGGGGTCGATACACCGTATATTCAGCGATCACATACCACAATTTAATTTAAAAAAAGACCTAGTAAAAAATGTCATCAGTAGAAATTACAGTCAAATTAGTAGCTAAAGATATGGTTTTTATAAATAATAAAAATTATTATTCTGAGACCCGTGGTAAAGAGTGGATCTGAATAAACAGTGTATCGACCCCTGAACTTTGGACCACTATTTACGCCACATCATGTATAGATAATACATTTTACACTTAATAATAAGTGAGCCATTATTTGGGGATTATGAGATACTAACTGTGTCTAGCTAGTTTTTTATTTTTCATTTACATTTTTTTCGTCTTCACTGTTAGTAGGACCATTGCCCATACAAAATAATGATGTTTTTGTTGCAGTCCTACTGGTAGGACCACGGGCAACGAATGCTGGATATTGATGAAACTTGTCACACATGCAGATCATCTCCTCGAATAGGATAAAACATAGGATACTTTTTATTCGGGGAAAAGGTAAGATCCATCGGGAACACTCGTGAAACAGCGGGTGTCAGCTAGTACAGACAAAGTTTGGAATATGAAAAAATCTTCTGTAGGTACTTCTGCATCGCTGTAATGTAAACGAACCTTAAAATAGAATGAGTAATCATGCCCATTTAAATTGTCTTATGTTCAATAAAGCAATCATTGTGTAAATTAAAACGTATTTAGTAAAAGTGTCTATGAAGATGTTTCTCGAGAAAGTATTTTCTTTTGCAATATCTAAGTGATCATGTGGAACTTTAACCATCGACCACAGGTAAGAAATTATACCTAACTAGTTATTGTGGACAAAGGTAAGTACAGGGTTGAAAATAAAAATTGATTTTTATTCAAATAGGCCTTTACAAGCACTTATGAATAGTCTAGACTCTATGTTCGGTTCGGAAGGTTGCTTTGGCTGAGAAGAGCCGGCGATAAACTCAGCAATTAGGTATTTTCAAAAACATCTTAGGTACCTATTACATTCAATACTTATTTATCTAGTCTCACTGACAATATTTGCGTGTAAAAATAATAAAAAATATAATTTTATTATGACTGGCGTGGTAAACAACAAATTCAAGTAGACCAGCCCCGTTTGTTTGACCACCTGTGAGATTGTGGTCAAACAAAAAGCCTATCTAGAATTAAAAAAAAAAGATGGCATGGCCTCGTTCTGAGGATCTAGCAGCACAGTGGAGTGTTGCTGGTAGAGCCAATGATCATTTCCATTAGATACTCCTTTTATTAAAGCAACTATAGTAGTACTAGCTCCACCGCTTCACCTCTGTTACGTCCTATGTTTTATTCCAAGATATGTCTTCTACCTGTGTGCCAAGTTTCATTAAAATCCGTTCGGCCGTTTTTGCTAATGGAGTAGATAGTTGTCTCGTTAGATCTGTTTTTATAAATATTAAATGTCATATATTGTTAAATGAACACGTTCCCATTTCAGGTATAATACTTTCAAAGAAAAGCAATCAAATTGTCTAAAAATGGAGAAACAAAATCATGCCACTAAGATAAGATGTGATAATGAAGAATTGTCATCGAAACCCGAGCTTTGCAACATGGCATTAACACGTAATGAAGATAATATTTCTGAAATGAAATCCACCTCCAATTGTGAAAGAAGAAATTATGAAGAGAATAAAGATGTTAAAGATCAGAATGAAAAAGGACAAAATTTACGCAATGTGAGAGATGATTTTATTAGTTTTAACCAAGGTGCTGGGACATCAGCGTCGTTTAATAAGGCATCAGAGAAAATAAAGACCAAAAGATCTGAACGAGGTGGCATATCAAAGGCAAAAAACACACATAGTACAAATAACCTGCTTTATCAAAAAAGGTCTGGTGCGACAGGTGTAAGTGGACAACTTTATGAAACTAAAATGCTTAGTTTAATTCTGTTACGTGTTATAAACGATAAAAGCGTTGAGAAATTTTATTTAGGTACTAACGTAAGTGGTATAGGCGCACTCGATGATATATGTCTGAGATACAAATGCAAAGAGAACAATAAAGATGTGATCATATTCATACAAGCGAAACACAGAAATGACGTTGACAAGGGGAAAATAACATTGAAAGATGTACAGAAGAATAGTGGAGACTTTAGCCTCGCCAAGTATTTCGAGAGTTATTTACAAATAAGAGATAAAATTAAACCTAATTCAAGTGATGTAATGTTTAAAGGTGATATTAATGATTTAGATTGTTATTTTATAATTTACACTCCAGTCAAGCATAATATAATTAAAGATAGCTTATGTTTTCAAGAAAATAACTCAAATACAAGTCGACACATAAGAAATCTTATTGAAACTGATGAAGGAGACATATTTCAATTAAAATATGATGATGTTAGTTTTTTAACACGCGATTTGATTGAAAATCGCATAAAATTATTGGCAAAGATATTTTCAGATTTCATTTTGAGTAATAACAGGAATATGATGGACAATGAACTTATAAAACGGTATCATGTCGTTCTTACACAGAAAGTTATTGACATATCCGATGATGTTACAGACGGAAGTCGTAAGGGTACATTTAGATCAGATTTTTTTGATAATTATGAAAAATATATTGTCAAATTCAGAGAAACATTATACAATGAAGTGATAAAAAGAAGACCCCTTCTTCAAGATATTGGACGTGCATATTTTAACATACACAATAGCCAGACGGCCAAAAATATTAGTAGAGTGATTGGCAATCATATAAATTATGATGAGGAAAGAAATCGATTTATATTGATCGACGAAAGTGTTACTAGTAGTGAAATATTTAGTTATACTTTAAAAGATAAACAAGTTAATCCTTCTATTATTAAAAATGCTATTGAAATTGCCGGTAAGGAGTTCCTATCAACTTTAGAATTTAAATTGCCTGTTTTATTTGGTAATATAGACATTGCTGTTAGAGGAAATGCGCTGAAAGTTGAAAAGAGGTTGGATTTTTTATCAACCGAACTATTAAAGTTATTTGAAAATAGCACCAATCGAGCAGGTATACAATTGATTGAAATAAATGATAATATTGTTGGTCCTAACAAATTCATAGAGAAAAGTGTTGTTGAACTAAATGGTGGATTAGGTAGTGCTGTTGGCAACTTACTAGTTATTGATGGAAACACAAATATGATCAAGTTCAACGACACTGGAGAATTGCCAAATAATGCAAAAATTCTATGGGAAAAATTAAAAAATAAAGTTAGTGAAAAAGATTTAACCAGTATCAGATTTAAAATTAGTATACATGGCTTTCCTACGGTTTCTTTTGCAGACGACTCGTATGACAAAAATCTTGTAGCAGACTTTGTTAACAAGCTCTGGTACTACACGAGACAAGCAAAAGAAGCTACAGTCGAAAATATAGCAAAGAAAGAGATTGATAAATATTTTAAAATGGACGTTACTACTACACCTATATTCCGTGTGAAAACAGATGCTTTGTTTTTGAAAATCCATGATGAAATTCAAAAATGGTGGATGCAACCTGATAATATTAGTTATTACACCCAAAATACTGATATCCTTAATCGTGCAATGGTAGATGTTGTAGATAATCCACTTATAACTATTTTTAATCTTATCTTTGTAAATAAACTGAAATCTTTGGGAATTGAATTTGAACCCGATGCAATAAATTCGTTAAATTTAGATACATTTTCTTCTGGACTTCTTGTTATCACAACAGAATCAAATATATTGACTGGTGCAAAGTTGATTCAACACTTTAAAGGCTTAAAAGATCACGTGTTTGTAGATTTTAATGACATCTTAAGTTTTACTATACCATCAATAGATATTATACTGTTAGAGTTTGAAAGTGTAGATTTTGAAACATTGATAATATCGCTGGAAGTGACGAACGATAATAATAGTGTTATTGAAAAACTTAATTATATTTTAAATAGACTAAATAATGAAAAGATAATAATTATAACAACTAAACAAGTCAAATTGGAGTTAAGTAATGATAAAAATATATGCATCGCAATAAGAAATGATAAGACATATCTAAATGATCTTTCTACGATAGCACAGCAGAAAGTCTTGAATGAATCAATAGTTATATTTCAAGGCAAAGAAGTTAATTTGAACACAATACTTGATGATGCATCTAAAAACTTAATTACGGCGGATACTTTATGTAAACTTTTTAATAAACATGTATTTGAGATAGGAAAACATCTAATAACATCAAATTACAAGGATATAGAACCTTTTTACGTTCATAGAAATTTAAGTCGTGAAGAAAATAATACATGTCCAATTGACTTTGATCCTGATGAAGATGATGATAATAAGAAGCAACTTATAAAGTCCTATGAAGCTAAATCGCTTAAAGATCTAAAAGACAACATCGTCGTCATCACTGCTACACCTGGTATGGGAAAATCAACATTATTAACACATTTGTCGCTAGAAACAAAGAAAAAATATCCTAATACATGGATAGCGCGAATAAACTTGTTAGATTATTCAAAGCAATTCAACAAATGGCTACAAAACAATACTGTTATAGATGAAATAGAGGCGATCAGCTTTTTATGTAGAGCAACAACGAATGCAAGTGAAGATATTCAACTCGAATTTGCTAATATCAATAACGAAATCATTCTTATCAGAGATAACATCGATACTAAAACTCTACTAGAACTCGATTTATTTGTTTACTGTTACAAAAATGGTAAAATCATCTTTCTCTTTGATGGATTTGATGAAATTTGTCCACACTATGAGAGAGAAGTAATTCAACTCATGAAAATGACTGTTAATATCACATTTACGTCTGTTGTAGAAAAAAGAATGAAGCAGAAGGTTTGGATTACAAGTAGATCTTATAACAACGTTAAACACGTTATCGAGCGTGAATTCGGCAAATCCTATACTCTACAACCACTTTGTACAATTGAACAAAAGATTTATTTGGAGAAGTTTTGGAAAAAGTATATGAATCTTGTAAATTTTTCTTACGAACAATTCGCAAATATTGATAGCTTCATAACTTATATGTTGACTATTGATAATAGAGAAACCCACACAATGGCATATGTCAAGTCAATAAGTAAACCTTTACACAATATATACATCGTAGCACTTGAATATTTTCAAAATGAAATTAAAACCATTCCTCTAACAGAAGATACAAAATTATTTAGACAAGCGTGGGATTTTGATTCGACTCAACCAAAGATTATCGAGGAATTAAATAGATACAAGAAAAATGTTACAGAAGCTCTTAAATTATCTGGAACACCTCTACACATGCATTTAGCCGCGGATTATTTCCAAAATGAAATCAAACATAATCTTTCAAGTGACCAAGGTAACAAATGGGACTTGGATATGAACACATTTGCTTTCTATGAACGGTTCCTAGAGATGAAGCTTACAAAAATTCGATTTGAGGAGAAAAATAGAATTGACGTATGTAAGCCAGACAATAAACTACTACATGAAAAAGAACGCAAGGATTTTATGGAGGAACATAAGAAATTAGCAGTTTATGCAATATTCAAAGATTACAACATCTTCAATGAACTGACTACTGAAGACGAGATACAAGAAATAAAAGATATGGTAGACAGAATAAAGTTTGCCAAAGAAAAAACTGGTGTAATAGACTGTGTAGTTGATGAGGTACCAAGATTCGTACATCGTATTTTCGCCGAGTATTTTGCTATCGAGTACGTTTGTGACTCAATAAAAACTGCAGTCTCTCTAAAATGTTTAAATAGACAAGAAATTATATGGAAGTTTCTTTTTCATGCTGTAATGACAGACGGCGCTGTAGGTGCCTTTAGTATGTTCGATCATAAGTTAACGAATAATGATAAAGTTGCAAAATTTTTAAGAAGCGAAGGAACAGAGAGAATTGTTTATGATTTATTATCAAATCAGACAAGTGTTGATATAGAAGAAAACCGTTCAATTTATTGGGATGATGAATTATATCATCCTTCAGATTACAGAACTGCTTTAGATGTAGCTGTGGAGAATGGTTTATTAGACACAGCAAAATTTCTAATGATGTGTATTGAGAAACATTTAAACAAGAATAATATGAAATATTTTGTTTGTCTTCTTACAGAAAACAAACTTATAGATTCTGCGATTGGGCAAGGTTTCGATGATATCATAGATATGGCATTAAATAATCTTCGAAGGGTAGATAGTTCAGAAATTTATACGGTTCTAAGGGATAATGATTTTGAATACAGCATTTTCGACAGATTAGACAAGAGCAATACTGAGATTATTGCGGATTTGTATGCAACTTATAATCATAGGATAGACTTAAAAATAGTATCTTATAACATGAAAATTTTGAATGCACTTTTTAATGATGGCTCTCGGCAGCACTTTAATTTACCACAAGATTTCTTTATAGTTTTGCGCTAGTGACTAACTAGTAGTACTATTCTAATAATTATTTTTATTCCTTAGCTTATTTTTAGATAAAATTCAGAATCATTTGAAGATTGTAATTGTTTTGAACAACCTACATTTTAAAATATATCTGTCACTTTTTAATCTGTTGACTCGCGAGATTAACCTGTCAAACAACTCGTCAACTCGCGCACAGTTTTAAAAAAAACAAAATTCGCGCCCAATTTTCAAGTAAATGTCATCGTCCCGATTTTCCCATTTGAGAACCAAGTGGTGCGGACTCTGAAACCCCGATTGTCCCAAGAAAGAACTGACAGGTTAATACCGTAAACGAACTGCGTAAAGGAATATAAAAAAATTCAAGGTTTGCTAAAAAGTTTAATTTGAATAATATTATCAAGTTTTGTTTAAGACTAGCTGTCCGCCGCGGTTTTATCCGCTTTCCCGTGGGATATTTTCTCGGGTTAAAAATATAGTATATTATATGTTTCTCAGGGATACTGTAGCATTCTAATGGAGAAATAATTTTTGAAATCGGTCCAGTAGTTTTTGAGTTTATTCGTTACAAATATAGGTACAAATCTACACTAACCGAAAAAGGTTACACAAATTCACAAACTATTTAATGTTTAGCGATAAAACTTGCTTTGGGGAGGTGGAGGGTTGAGCCCTTACCCCTGGATGCGCCACTGTATTAAGTAACTTATGACATTATAATTAATTATTTTATGTAAAAAATTAATCGACGTCTCGGGTGACCGGCGGGCGGGGAGCTTTTTCCGCCAAAGCATCAGCCTGGCCATCCAAAGAGGAAACGCTGCCAGCCTTCTGGGAACCGTGCCGGTCGGTAGCAGCGGCAGCCTCGAAGTTTTTTATATATTATAGTCGTACATTTGTTTGTATATTTTGTACATTTGTTGTAAATAAATATATGTAGTTAAGCGCTAAAAAAAACTGAAATTGATAATGTTTATATTATGTAAGTTTAGCTAACAATATCATTGTTTTTAGAATAATATATTGCAATAAGAATAAATAAATATATACATATAGGTATATGTATAAATATTTTTAATTTTTGCAATAATAGGTATATTCATTGATTTAATTTTTTTTTTTACACTAAACGTCTAAAACATTTGAAAACACTAGGTAATTTGACTTTGTTTGAAATGTTATTACGTCACAAGCCATTGTACAAAACTCTACATAAACTGTCGTTTTGACATTTAAAAAAAATACATACAGTCGAACATTTTATTATAACCTCCTCCTTTTTTGAAGTCGTTTAAAAAGAAGCTGATTTGATATTATTGTCAACATTCTTATTCGTTGTTTGTAAGATTATGTGAATATACTTCTGTTCTGATCAAATAAGCTATTTCATTTTCCTTTTTACTCCTTAAAAACTTTTCTCTAACAGGTAGGTACTAAGGGCGGCGATGTTGTACCTACAGTTGGTCTACCTACATTCATAACTAAACTCGCGAGGAATTTCTAATCAATTGTTATGCTATTGTTTGATTAGTACTACGTCCGTCCCACTTAAGAACCAACCGGTTCATTGTTAGTAGGGAAGAAGTAAGTACCTACCTAAGGTTATCATTAAGTCTAAGGTATTTGGTCTCAATAAGTCCGTTTGTCTGTGGTGTTATATTGGAACGAAGTTCCTTATCGCGCGTTGTGAAAGGGGGCTAGATGGAAAAAAATCTTACGAAAAACCGACACTTTTAGTATCAGTTGGTCGGGTGACAGTTGTGTGTAGTAAGCTCGTCTAAGAGTAAGCTATTGTGAGCTGTGCGGCGTGCGCATGTTTCTCTGTCTCTCTCTCTCTCTCTCTCTCTCTCTCTCTCTCTCTCTCTCTTATAGAAAGCAAGCCAGATATTTTCATTTCTATTTATATTTATATTTTATTATATTTTTATTTTATTTTTATATATATATATATACAACAAATGTACAAAATATACATGCAAATGTACAATTACAATACATAAAAAACTTCTTCGAGGCTGCCGCTGCTGCCGATCGGCAAGGTTCCCAGAAGGCTGGCAGCGTTTCCTCTTTGGATGGCCAAGCTGATGCGTTGGCGGAAAAAGCTCCCCGCCCGCCGGTCACCCGAGGCCTCGATTATTTTTTTACATAAAATATTTGCAAAACGACGAGCTTCAGACCCCCACGGACCCATGGTCTCAACCGCAAAAGGCATAAATTGATAATTTAAGTATAACTTCGTTCCATCCGGGTGTCCCTTGACACCACCGTGCACCAGTGAGGTAAAAAGTAAAGTTGTAGTTGAACGGCCACATATTTCACTAATTATGACTTTACTGCGAATATGATTTTATGTGATAAACTACAACATTAAATTAAACGTAGTGTTTTTATCCTCTTTGATTAAATTATAAATTAAGTAATAAATAATGTAACTTGACATTGGCAGAAATGTCATTCTCCCTCCACCCACAGGAATTTTTGGCGGGAACTTACGAAGTGATGTTGCGTTTTCGTTGTATTTTGAGTTTTACTAAAGATCAATTTAAGTGTACAAGTGAAGTGAAATGTAAGCGTGTAAACAATTTAGGTTGTCCCAAAAACTCCGTGAAAAATTTTAGTGGAACAGCCACCAATTTTACTAAAACCTGACTGGACTAGACTTCACAGTGAATGTGATTTAACGTGACTGTACTAACCTTTGATTATTAAATACTCATTAAGGATTTTAATTTATTAATTTTATCCTGCTGCAAAATTTGCTAATGGAGTTATAAGCTGAGCATTCTAATACAGCTAGCCTCTAAGTTAGCTTGGTCCAGTAGTGATTTGTCGTGTAGGTACTTAGCTTTCTTCCGTATTTTTTTTCTTATTAATGTTCTGATGATAAACTGTTTATCATTTCCAAATGTCTATTAAACGAGCATGTTTTTAAGCTAATTAGTCAACTAGCGTTCAGGTTTTATTTTTGCTCTAGGAGAGTTAAAAACTTTACCAAACTTAATTAGAAAAGGAAAAATTTCTATTTAAATGAAAAAAATATTAAAAACTACAATTGCTACTTTTTGATGTTTTTTTGCATCTGATAATACAACTATTCAAGATTGTTTTGCATCAAAAACAAATGTAAAAAGTAATAAGTTACGAATACCACAGCTCAAAATAGTAGTGCGGGAGTACATTTAAAAAAAAACGGAAATTTCGAAATATCTCGAAAATGGTAACACTTTTACTTGGGTAATTTTTGTATATTTGGTAGGTGACTTGCCCACCTATCTCCCCCTTAAGTTTGTCGTACAACTTACCGGACACCTGTATAGTGATCTGTGGAGTGTGGAGTAGGCACATTACTTGACTCTTTGGTAGTAGGTTTCTTTTTTTAACTGGTAGGTAGACTTTTTGGCGGGAACTTGCGAAGTGACGTTGTGTTTTCGTTTTATTTTCATTAAATTCGTGTATTTTTTTAATGAAATATTTGAGTTTTATTGAATAATATCGGCGGTGTTTTGTCCAATAATGATCAATCTAAGTGAAATGAAATGAAAGCGTGTATCGTGACTTTCCAGGTTGTCCCAAAAAGTCCATAAATGTTTTAGTGGAACAACCGCCAATTTCACTAAAGCCTGACTGGACATGTACGGACGAGGACTAGACATTACAGTGAATTTGAGAATGTGACTATAGCATAAAAGAAGAAATTAAAACTCAAGAAAATTTGTGCGACTGAAAGACTTTGTATTGACTAAAATTTATTAAAGAAAATATTAATTAAAGAAGTGACAAATAGACCAAGACCATTTAATTAAAATACTTTGACATTGGCAGAAATATCCTAAAAGGATGATTGCCAGTAACAAAAAAAAAAACTGGTAGGTAGGTAAGGTAAATAAATTCTCTCTTTCTTACTAAATGAACCAGTTGAGCTCGATTTAATATTGCAATGGAATTACCAACTATATTAAATGTAAAAAGTGAAAAGGTAGATTTAGAATTTGAAAAAGAAACGCAAATTCTTGATTTTCATTTCGACATTAAAATTGAATCGGAAGCCCAACACGTTTTAGAAAATTACCACTGGAGCATTGAAAATGAACCCAAATCCCCTTCTAATACGGGCTCTTATTGGGAATCTGAGAATTTTCATCAGCTGACACAGTTGCTCAAACAGCAATGTACAAGATGTGAAAGATGTTTTGATGACAGGTAACTTCTTTGGTTTATGTGAGCCTGGTACCTATCAGCTCATGTCTTCATAATCCTAAATAGACAGATAGGGTGTCAGAGAGATAATTTGCTATCAAAGTATGTGAATAAAAATCCTCGGACATTCTGCACATACCTAACCTACTGGCTGATTCCAAACTAAGCAGAGCCAGTGCTTTGGAAACCAGATAGATGTGTGACCTAGTTCTTTGTTTAAATACATCATGTCCTAATATATAGATAGGTACTTATAGAAATTTGTCTCTGTTCAGAATCTTTTATGGTATTTTCAATTCCAATAGTAAATATTCAAATTCTTTTCAGGTATTCTCTAATTCAACACAATGTAACACATTTAAATATATTTTTAACCCAATGTACATCGCTGCTAAAATACAAATGTGATATCTGCAACATATTTTATAATACCAAAGATAAACTCAAAGAGCATATAACAGTAATTCATGGATCCAAATATAATGTTCAGGTTAAATATAGTGAGAGATTTGAATTCGAATCAAATGATAAGATATTTGAAGAGAAATCTCCACCAGAGTACAACCAACAGAATATGTCAAATTGTAATAAATTATTAATTTCAAAATCACAACGGCAATGTACGGAGTGCGGTAAAATATTTACGTACAAATCATGGTTTTCACACATGAAAAGTGTACATAGCAACATTAGAAGCATATGCAAAATATGTAAACAGACGTTTAAATGTGAACGTTACCTTCGCAGGCATATTTTATACCAGCATGGTAACATAAAGCCTAGTTGGAGATTTAATAAAATAGCTGAAAAAGAAATTAACTGTGAGAAATGTCCCGCAGTGTTTAATAATAAGAATTCACTGAAGACCCATATGAAGAACTGTCATACGGAGAGCGTTGAGTGTGACTTATGTAAGTCTAAGTTGAAGAGTAGAACTTATTTGAACACACATATGAAACGAGTTCACTACAATGATGGAAAGGAGCACAAATGTAAAATGTGTGGAAAGAAATTCAAATCGCCACGTTATGTTAAAATTCATATGAAGAATAAGCATGGGGTTTCTTAACCCTAGGCTTACTACGTAGGATGTTTATCATGGTTCAGTTCAAGCTGGGAGTAGCCAACTAAGAAGTATTTAGTATTGTCTTTGGTACCAATCTTTATGTTCCCTTTATTATCTGTAGTTACGGTTTACTACTACTACAAAAAAAAAAACTGAAATAACAAAATAAAACTTTTTTGCACAACTATTTAACTAAGTGTTTATTATTTACATATTATTATTCTAAAGATACTCTAACAAGTTTACAGAAATAAAGGCCTGATTTTGAAATTGCATCAAAAGTCCATAAACTCAAAACTAAGGTTTTATCTTTGGAACTAAACCAACATTTGTGTCATCCATCTGTAATCTATGGCACGTTTTCTTTTAATAAAAATAGCCTTGTTATAACCTGTCAGTTCTGTCTTGGGACAATCGGGGTTTCAGCGTCCGCACCACTTGGTTCTCAAATGGGACAATCGGGACGATGACATTTACTTGAAAATTGGGCGCGAATTTTGAAAACTGCGCGAGTTGACGAGTTGTTTGACAGGTTAATATCGCGAGTCAAGATCACAATCATATAAAGATTTTCATGAACAGGTGCCAAAATGCTCCAGTAGATGCTTGGTAACAAATTTTTGAGGGACGTACCTCCTACCTAACTAGTATCTGTAGGGCTATTACGTAACTTGTTTCAATCAGTTTCAATCGTGCAAACGGTTTATTAAAACAGTTTTTTGCATATAACATGCGTGCATATACAAACAGTAGTTCATTGCGAATGGAACCAATATTGCCATCCTGATGTTTCTATTGATTTAGAGGCTGTTTTCAAGATTGAAACAAGGTTTTTTTTTTTTTTTAGTTACGTAATAAATAGCTCTACTTATGTAATTATCGCCGCCTAACAAGATTACTTTGTTACCAATCTTTTACAAGGCCAAGAAAAACATAAAGTTGGGGTGCTTGGTGTCAGATATTCAGTTCGAGCCTAGTAGCCAGCCAGTCAAGCATTTCCTCACAATATTTTCTCTCAACGGAAGCACAAGCATTCTACAGGAGAATCTCTCGTCCATAATATAGATGCATCTAGATGACACTAAATTAAACAAACAGATTCATTCTGCTGTCTTCAATTCATCACCCTGGCTTATCCTCTGCTTTTCAAAGAGGATTCTCAGTTGTTCTGTAGCAGATATAGGTAGTCTATCATTAGCTCCAAATGTAGGATCCGGTAATTCAGCTGTGTTCAACTCTGGGTTCTTGAAGGTGAACGGAGTCCATGGACCTTGGACAGATGGGTAGTCAGTGTACTGGTACTTGCGGAGACGTTTGGATGAGATGTCGCCTTGCTGTGTGCGTAGAACTTCGATCCATTTGGTGATTTCTGAATGTGTTTTGTTTGTCATATTCATCCATACTCGGTCACCATTTACTGTAACAATATGAAACAATAGATGGTACAGTCCAAAATTGAAAAAGATTCTTGGCCCCGTAGAAAAAGTTGTTGTATTTTTTTTTATTGAGTATAGGTTCGCGTGTTCGCGTTTGCCCACTATCTCACTTGATGTTAGGTGAAGATGTGGTCTACGATATGGTGCACGCTTACCTAGAATTATGTATTTGAGCAGTAGAATCATCCTTTATGTATTTATGTGTTTATGCAGTTTGTAGCCTCATATAATATTAAATAGCTTTTTTACACAGGTAGATAACAGAGTAACTTAAGCTGAATTACCCAATAATTTTGAGGGCAAATCCACTTTTGTTTGATTATCTGTCAAAACTGGTTTTGACAGTAAATACATCATGATAAAACTTAACAAAATACAATAAAAGTAAATTAAGCTAACTTGCTAAATATTTTTTGGCTCCTAAACTGGAAAACCTGCACTATCCAAGGCATCTTCATTGAAGATTAACCAATAGTAATACACTAGCTGTTCCGCGCGGTTTCACCCGCGCTCCTATCTTTTCTGGGGATAAAAAGTAGCCTATGTGCTATTCCAGACTATAATCTATCTCCATGCCAAATTTCATCCAGATCCATTCAGCCGTTCTGTCGTAAATGAATAACAAACATACATCCATCCAAACTTTCACATTTATAATATTAGTAGGTTAGTAGTTTTTAAAAATTGATAGTGCCATCCACAAAGACGCGCCCTACTCATTTTCATAATCCCTTGCTAAGTATGTAAACTTGCACTAAGTTTTGCGATAAGTTTGTACGGCGAGCGACAGGTTTACTGAACATGGTAAAGGACAGTCAATGACCTTTATTACCAATCCATATGGCACCCACTATATCTATATCTTAATCTGTCAGTTCTTTCTTGGGATAGTCGGGGTTTCAGAGTCGCACCACTTCGTTCTCAAATGGGACAATTGGGACATGAAAATTGGGTGCGAATTTAGAAATTTTGAAAACTGCATGAGTTGACGATTTTTTTGACAGGTTAATGTCGCGAGTCAACGGATTAAGTTAGAATTGTATAAAGACAATACACACAGTATTCACCAACAATGACAGGTCCACGGTGTCTGCGAGGCTTTAAGTAGACCACCACACCAGGATTCTGCTTGGCAAAGTCAACCAGATCTTGTTCTATGAAGTCCCTGAAATTTGTAATGGTATTTCAATGTCAATTACTGCTAAATAATATTATACACTTTTTATCTAGTGGCAATTTCAATAGCTCCAACTTCCATAAAAGCCAGAGGAGGAGGAGCTACATCGCTAAGGACCGTGGAGATATCAATGATGCCGTTGTGTCTTTATAGATCACTGTGTAAATTTTATTATGCAATAAATCTTGGTGTTTATGAGTATCATTTAGTATTAAACTCAAGGTAGGTAACATAAAGTAATTTAATTCAAATTTGTAGTAATATTATAGTCCTCTAGTGCCCTAGGAGGTAGGGGACCTCTCTGGAACCCCACATTCTGCCAACCTATTGTTGCGACACTGGCTCATACCATTCAGCCTAAACTTGTAGATGGCTGGCTTAAATAATCTCAAGTCTCACAAAGAGTAGTCTATATTTTTACCAGAGAAAACGGTTAACCTAGTCTCCCATCTGTTGTTAAATCTGCAAGCCTGATCTATATATACATGAAACAAACTGATTAATAAATGCTACAAAAATGAAAGCCAGGTAAATTCCTAAGACTTAGGTATCCGCTAAGAAAGGATTCAACACCTAAATGGTTCCCACGGTTATCTGGTTTTCATAGCACAGGTCTCATAGCCTAAATTGGGATCAGATAAGATAAGATAGCGATGTGAAGAATGCCACAGGACATTTTTTTTTATAAATTTAATAATTACGCTCTGACTGTGTGTTTGCAGTCAACTTTCACTTCCTACTCCTCAGCTGCTCAGATAAATAGCAACCTACCTGATACCACGGCTTCCTCCATTACTCTTGCAGAATTTCAGTACAATTCGTTGTAGTTGGCACACGTAACGACCTACTCCGTTCTGCAACGGCGCCCGAACGAAGCCAGGAGTCATAAACAGGTTTTTTGCGGACATTTTGAGTTATTAATCGTTGTTTTCAGGTTTTATTTACGTAAGTTTAATACACAGATTACTGATATGTAGCTAGTTTAATATTTTGAGGTTAAAATTGATAGATCGTAAAATGTAAACTTTGGGTGCTTTCCGATTCACGCCATTATATTATAAATATAACATCACTAATTTGCGTTCCGAATTCTGATTCAGATATTGCACCATTCGTACCTATTATTACAACTTTAGGATTCGGAACACTATGATTCACAGGACAACATCGATCGCGCTCACGCACATAGAGATTCTATTAAGCGTTTTAGAGCACTCGCATCGATTTTAGCGTGATTTGGAATGCACCCTTGCAGCCTCGGAACAATAACTAACATGGAAGCCGGGCTAAAATAAGAATTGAAATGCATATGCTTTACCTTTTTTTACTTTCGACGTTAATAATGCGTGGGAAAGAGACATATAATACCGTTCTGTTTCGTTATTATGCAGGTTGTCACAAGCTATTTTTTGGCTAGTGATGGGCTTATCATCGACATTGTCGTGTCGATATAAGTCATCAAAGCAAACAAGTAAATATAGTTAGTACTAGCTGTGCCCGCGACTTCGTCCGCGTGGAATAGTGACTTTGGGCATATCTTTTGGTTTATTTTGGATTGAAAACCTGTCGCCAAGCACCTATCGGTGTGTTCCGACAGCTGCACTTGAGAGCCAGTTCCCATCTAGGCTTTGTGTGCTTACCACCTTCGGCCACATCATCACTTACCATGGTGAGTTTGTGGTCAAACACAAGCTTATCCAGAATAAAAAAAAAAAAAAAAAAGATTAACAAATGTTCGACGTGATTCTTTAAATTGACATAACTTTTTTATTTAAGAACCGATTGACATGAAACAAACACTAAATGTTAAGTGAAGCTTACCACAATATATTAGTGAAAACTACATCCGAATACGTCGGTTCTGAGATTAGCTTGCACAAACAGACAAATTCTAACAATTATTGTTTTGGGTGCTATTGCGTTGATAAAGGACCCAATAATATTTTTTCTCATATATCTTCCATGTACAGATAGCGATCCGTTACATTTTTATTATGTGTACCTATAGATAGAATAGTTTTCTATTATATATTTTTTAATTAATATAGTTTATCCTTTTCTTAACATTCCCATGTTATTATGATTTATTATCAGTATAGGCGCCCGGCTGTCGACGGATAATCTGCCAAGTGTAGCTGTGGTTTACTAACGGATTTACCACGACGGAACTTCGGCGTCGGAATATCAGTCAAGTGTGGTAGGAAAGAGACGATAAGAATTTGCTTCTTTTGCAACATTGCCCAAAATCCCTCTCACATTTTATATGATAGACTTTTCTCCTTATCGCGCCAAATAACTGATTCAAGATACTGGACTTTTAAAGAACCTCCCCCCCTTATTAAAAGCTTCAATAAATTTGCAAACTCATTCCCTTCTATTTTTTGTACCAGTAAAGACCCTTTATTCATCTTTGAGTTCGAAAGCCTTATTTTTCAACCAAGGGTAATTTTAAATTTTGGCGTCGATAAAAATGATCCTGGTGCTAACCAGAATTTTAACAGAATTTTCCAGAAAGATTGGTCTGGCTGGCTTGACCTTTATACTGATGCATCCAAACTATCAGAGGATAATAATGTTGGCGCAGCTGTCTGGATCCCTAAGTACAAAATTATTTTAAATTTCAAATGTCCTCCCCAAACATCCGTGTTTACAGGTGAAGCCATTGCTCTCTTAGAAGCATTAGCATACATAGAATCCCATAAGCTTAATCAATCTATAATATTTTCCGACTCACTTAGTTTGCTTCAAGATCTTATTAAATTACCCTTCCACTCGAGAGATAGATATTATTTAACTTTGAAAATTAAAAATACCCTATACAAATGCTTCTCCTTAGGCATTGATGTAGTAGTGGCCTGGATTCCGGGTCACTGTGGCATCAATGGTAATGAAACTGCAGACTGTTGTGCTAAACAGGCGGTTCGCTTGGGTGTAGCTTCAAATAATAAATGCTTTGCACGAGATCTAAAAATTTCCACAAAAACCATTCTCCTGAAAACCTGGAACAACCAATGGCAGTCTTCAAGATTGATCAAGGGTAAACACTATGGGAATCTTCAGCCATCAATACCTACCAAACCTTGGTTTTTCAAATCTCGTAGATATTCTAAGCTCATTACTTCCACAATTATCCGCCTTCGCTTAGGTCATATATGCTCCCCTGTATTCCTTGCTAAAATAAGAGTAAGAGATCACTCTCTGTGTGAATGTGGACTAGAAGAGGGAACTTTGGAACATATATTTTTTAATTGTCCAAAAATATCCACCCCACTATACGATATCCTTCCATCTGAATTTCCTCGCCCTGTCAATGTCAATGTTTTACTAACAACTGTGCATTCCCCATTAATCAAAGTTCTAACTAAATTCCTTTTACGTAATAATATCCAGCTGTAAATAAAATTGTTATTTGTGTAGTCACTCACTTACTAATCTCTGTTAACTGCATAATTTGTCTTATTTTAATATGCTCATCAGCCTCTCTGATTTTTTTCTTATATTGCATAAATTCCTTTACTTTTAACTCTATCTTCACTACTCTACTCTATTATAACTATTGTTTTTTCTAACCTTGACATTGGCAGAGTCATCGATGATACGATGGAGCCATAAAACACAAATTGGAATTGGACGATAAGAATTTGACACAAGTATAAATGAAACTACAATTATTAATTTAATGTCTTTATTAATCATTAAAATCCATACTAATACTAATTTACTAATTAATATTATAATTATAAAATATTATAAATGCGAAAGTGTGTCTGTCTGTCTGTTACCTCTTCACGCTTAAACCGCCGAACCGATTTAGATGAAATTCGGATAGGGATTGTTAGAGTCCCGGGAAAAAACATAGGATAGTTTTTATCCTAGAAATCACCCTTTAAGGGGGTGAAAAGGGGGTGGAAGTTTGTATGAGAAAAACCTATTGATGCACTGACTCCATTTCATTTTCATTTCACCATCATTACGAAATCTACAACAGTATTGAAATGAATATCGATAACCATTGTTACATCACTAGTAACCTATACTTGCGACAATTTTATTTTTCAGAAAAATCATAAAATAAAGCAAATACGTGAATTCTTTTGAGTAGATAGGCATAAAGTACTACTTTTATTTATCGTCTATCACTTTTTTATTCCCAATATTGAAAAATATATCTCTAAACTCACCGATGAAATGTTAACGTTTCGTTCTCATTTTCTTTTCTCGAACTATGGGCTTTACACCCTTCAACAACACAAGACATCTTATCCAGGGCACTGTACACCTCTCGTATATACTTTCTGGCCACGTTCTCAGACAGAAATTAATAATTAACTCGCTTTTTTCACTTAGTAAATTCGTCAAACTCCCGACTCGTATCAACAAAACATAAAACTACAAAATTAAGTTGATAAACAACGTAAGTATTTTGACGTCTTGGATAGAACTTTTGTATTTGTTAGCATTATAAGAGGGCCAAAGAGGACCATTTGACATTTTGCTTGTGACACGTTCAAAAATAATAAAAACAAACAGCCATGTTTTGTTACATTCCCACATTACGATATGCTAATTGACATAAATGAATAAACTGTATAGTACTCGGTTTTTATTTTAGCCCGGCTTCCATGCTAGTTATTTGCTAGTTATTGTTCCGAGCTTGCAGGCCTTGTATGAGTGACAACCAAGAACTATATATTCTAAATGGATAGGTAACTCTAAATACCTACGTGAAGCAAATACCTATCAATTGCGAAAAAGAGAAAGATAACAACTACGTTGGGACAATCTCTCTTTCTTTCTTAATGAAGGGTAAGTAGGGTTAGAAAGAGAGATTTCAGCTGACATCTGTCATTATGTCAGGTCGTGGGTTCGATTCCCATCCAGGAAAACAGACATTTTTGTGCATGAACATGTCTGTTAGCCCCGGGTCCCGAGTCTTGGTATAATTATGTAATTTATGTGAGTATGTAATTACAAAAAAAAGTATATAAATATCAGTCAGTCATCCATAGAAGGTTCAAGCTCTACTTTAGTTTGAAATCGGATAAGTGTGTGAAGAATGTGCGAGGATATTTATTTCAATAAAAAATAATTATTTCTTTAATATTTTATTACAAAAAAATATATTTACAGAACGAACAAGTAAATACAACTTTATCATTGGAGTACCTATTATTACACGTTACATGGATGCATCTCATATATGGCATAAACTATTATATTTTAGGCCCTATTTCATTCATAAAAAAGGAACTATGTTTGGATAATATTCTTAGTTAACGTGAGATTGTATTTAAAAGTTTAGTCGATTAATTGTAATATTTAAGATGTTAAAGTTGACAATCTCCCTGGTATTGATAATGTCTATAGGCGACAATTCCCTTGGTATGTCTATAGGCGACGGTAGTCACTTACCATCAGGTGATCCGCCTGACTGCTTGTCAGGATTCTGACAAGAAAAATGTTTGTAGAAGAAAAATATTGACATTTAGATTATAAAAGTGTAAACATAAAATACTAATCCATTGTTATTAAATTATTTGTGTGTGTGAGTGAAATATTTAATCTATAATTACCTACTATCTTTCGAATACAATCGAAATCGTAGATACTACTTATAGGTACTTATTTATCAATATAGGGTTTAATCCACACCAATTTGCATGACGACTAATTTTAGTTTGACATTTCTAATTTTAGACTTATTTTGACGTAAAATGTGTACAACAGAATAGCAAAACTACCAATTTCACTAAGTTGAGTAACTAAACCCATTTTAGTTCTGTCAAACTAAAATTTAGTTTAATCCTACGACAACTGAATAGGAAACGTGAATTTGACAGACCTTAACTATATTTTAGTTAAGATTAGTTAAGTTTGTGCCAACAGAATCGGCACCATACATTCCTATTTTCATTTACGAATGAATAAGGTTTTCTAATCCAATTTTTTAATTTGACAGAATAAAAAAAAAAACTATTGACTGAATAATAATCCAGTATTTTTACATTGTGAGGGATTTATTTTTATAAAAAAAGCTCTCCCATACCTAAATGAAAAAAGGCTAATCACGTAGGTAGTTAACCCATTTAAAAAATAACACATAACTTTGTCATTTAAAAATGAAATATTCATGCACACATACTTGGATACTCTTTCACTTCGGTTACCTACGTCAATATATTACCTATACTGAATTAACAAAAGAGTATAAAGTAGGTATTAATACCTTTTTATTCGACATTAAAGATAAAATATTCTGACAATACTATCGGCTAGTGCACTTGAGAGCCTATTCCATTCTAGATTCTAGGCTATGACTTTGTACTTTTCGAAACAAAAATAGCTCTATAAAAGACTTGTTCCGTGTGTTTTTTGGTAGCTATAGTTATTTGACTGACAGAATCGATTGCCATGAACTGTCATTAAGTTCATAAAAAAAGTTACACAATAAGTAATTAAACCTAAAAATGGACATATCTTATTCTTTATTTTTTTCTTCCAGCTGTTTTATTCTAATTGGCACTTGAACTGCGGGTAGGTCGACGCTTTTGGCGCGACGACGGCCATTTTGATAGTCCATTGCTGATTGGCGCGCTTGGGGCGGTATTGGTGTTAATTCGGGTAGAGTCGGCCGTTTCCGGATTGGCTCGGGTGTTCTTAGAGATCCACCTGTAAATAGTTTTCAGAGCTATTCTTATATTTGGATGTTATGTTTAGGAAGGAATAATGTAAAGTAGTATTTTTAAAGAAAATTAATAAATCCACATTAACAAAGGAGACTGCCGCTCGGCAGTTTCAAGAGACGCTAAAATCATAATCATAATAGATTATGTTTGAATGAAAACAATACTAAAAACTATAGGTAAGTAGGTACTAAAAAAAATTAAGCGTGCTTATTAAAGGGTACAAAAAATGCCACCGTTCTACAGGGTGTCCGGCAAGTAGTACGCAAACTTAAGGAGGAGATATATGGGCGGGTCACCTCCGAAATATACTAAAATTAGCTCAATAAAAATACCACCATTTTCGAGATACACTTGCGCCATCTCACTTACCGGTGACTTGTAATACCGCGGGAGCGGCTGCGAAAGGTGCGGAAAATTCAAAATTCAAAAAGTACGCCTGTATTGGTCCAAATTATCAATTTATGCCTTTTGCGGTTGAGACCATGGGTCCGTGGGAGTCTGAAGCTCGTGGTTTCGCAAATATTTTATGTAAAAAATTAATCGAGGCCTCGGGTGACCGGCGGGCGGGGAGCTTTTTCCGCCAACGCATCAGCTTGGCCATCCAAAGAGGAAACGCTGCCAGCCTTCTGGGAACCTTGCCGATCGGCAGCAGCGGCAGCCTCGAATAAATTTTTTATATATTATAGTTGTACATTTGTTTGTATATTTTGTACATTTGTTGTAAATAAAAATACTGTAAATACTTTTATGTACCTATTGATTTTTTAACTTTAGATATTATAAAATATTTCGAAAATGGTGACACATTTCCTAAGGTAATTTTTGTTATTGATATTCGGTAGGTGACTACTCGTACTACTTAACGGACACCTGTATATCTCTGAGTTTGTTTTATTTTTATCAAAAACCGGAGAAAAGGGGCTCTAGTAGGTTTCTGACCGGTTCGAAAAAGTCTCAGATATTATATCATGTAATAATATCATCAATAGTAATAATAATATAGATATTATATTAATTATAACTTATAAATTTGTGAATAAATATTGTGTCATACATACATTTTGGCACTGGGTTGTCATGGCACGTCGATGTTAATCACGTTTTTGCAAAACCCACACTATGTTTCCACTCGAAAGGCAACACACAAAGATTGTTTAATGTAGAGTATAAAGTATAAAGAAGTGTGCCAATCACACTTTTGACAAAGTATCGAACACACTTTTGACAAAGTATCGAACACACTTTTGACAAAGTATCGAACACACTTTTGACACGTATCGAACATGTCATACGAGATGTCATAAGAGATGCGTGCCAAAGAGTATATCTTAAAAGTGTATATCACATAATATGTCAAAGTCAAAGTGTATTCGACATGTGTCAAATTTGCCTGTGGTTTTAAGCTACAATTTGTTATTCGTTGTGTAAAATCAAAAGTGTATCTAAAGTATCGTAGTAGGTATAGGTGCCTACTCAAAGTGGACTCAAAGTGCGTTCAATATAGATATGGTATCGAAAACACTCATTTATCATGTGTAAAATTAGTTTTTTCAAGTGAAATAAGTATATATTTTGTACATTATTAACCCAATCAAAGGATAAATAAATCTAAATAAAAAAGTCGTGAAAATGTAAAAGTGAAATTGGGTTGTTTCAAGTAATTCCTTAGAGTCAACTTCTTAATTGTAAAAAAAAATCGTTTCTTGCATTGTCAGGAACTTATGCAAACCACTTTTAACCACATCACTGACCATAGTGAGATTGTGGCCTACGCAAATTAAAAAAACAACAAAACTCAATATCGACGGGGTAAGAAATAAAACCTTTTTGCTATCGAGTGTACCTTCCGAGTGGAAACCGTGCCAATGCCAAGTAATTCCGTCTCCTCACCTATGTACAGGTGTGATCACATACCCTTGCGGCGCGCGGCGGGCTCACTGGCTGCGGGCGTGGCTTTGGATAAAAAACACTCGACTTCAGCAGCGGTCTCGCAGCCGTCCGCACGAGTGCGAGCGCCTAGCTTTGGTGAGCTGTGGGTTTGTGTTTTATTTCTCTAATGGCTGGCTCAATATCAATTGGATTATTCCTTTAGTACTCTGTGGTTCGAGCCTTAATAAGGGGCTTTATTTATACTACATTCGCTATGATCATTATCAAAAAAATTTGGAAAACATAAATAGTTGGGGAAAAAAAATCATTTAATTTTATTAATAACATTAAAGTTCGTCCGTAGCTATTAAGAAAAGAATATCGGTTGATAAACACATGAGAAAAAGGTACTGAACTGTTTTGTCAATGCCTATTTGTAGCCGGCTCGAAGGACCATGACTATCTGGCTCGAAGGACCCATTATGGAGAGAAGGAATTTAATTAGCTGTCCAATGGATATCGGAATGGTGTTGCACCCATCATATATAATTTTACCTTTGTTCAACGAGTATTTTCGTGAGCCTGGCAACTTCACCCCTTAAATGATGCAGCTCCTTCTCCTTAGCTCTCGCTTCTTGTTCAGCAGTGTGTTCCCGAGTCGTAAGCCGCGCTCGCATGTCATCGAAACTGAGCAAAGATTGTGATTAAAGAACAAACTTCAAAGTTTTTAGAGAATAGAAGATGAAGTCAGTTGGTAATATATGGGGTTGATATATATCCTGGGAGATTCTTTACAAACTAAGCCATACGGGCCTTGCTGCTTTCGTAACCTCTTTTAATAAGTTAAGTTGAATGTTATTAAATGATGAGATTATAGCGGCATCTATCTACAAATAGATATAGTTCGCACGACTCCTGCATATATGGCGCTCCAATAACCTGCATCGCGCTGACGAAGTTTTCTAAGCGATCTGCATATAATATACAAGATTCTAACATCAACAGTCGGATCGCGGTCCTCAGTTAATGATTATGTGAGTGCGCGCGGTGCTCTTGATGACCGATCGCGAACTGACTTGAAATGAAATAGTAGCGTGAAATGCTGATGATACAATGTACGTAAACAGACCTGGTGGTATTAGAAACAGAAAGTCAAAGTCAAAACCATTTATTCAGTTTAGGCTCGATAAGGGCACTTATGAAGGTCGAATTACAGAAGTTACTCAGCAAGGTTACTTTTGGACCATACTGGCTTTTTTTACTCGGCTTTTCATCTCTTACATACCGACTATTTGATGTTAAAGCACAATCCAAAAAAGTCGATATCTTAAACACTGGCCTCGGTTTTTGATTAAAGTACCTAATGAAATCAAAACAAAGGGAGTCTTATCATTTCATTGAAGGGATCCATCGACAAATAGAATTATCGAATTTTGACAACTGACACAAAACTATGAGAATGACATTTGACACATCGACAATCTATACCTACACGCAGCGCTTTATCGCCATATCGAATGCGAGTTTTCTTCTCTGATCATTTCTGGCTTTAAAAATATCGCACTTTTTGTGATAAGGGTTAACTTTCTAGTTTTCAATATAAAAAAATATAGGTAGGTACTCACAGTTTCCTAAGACATGCGCATTTTCTGGTAAGATGTTCAATTTGATCCTTAGATGCTTTCTCCACCTGCTTTATCTTTGTCGCGTCTTCTGACTTCTTCTCTCTTAGCTCTCTCTCCCTCGCCAGTGCCTCTCTGTTAGTCATTGTTAAAAGGGGCGAAATATTACGGTTTTATTTGGATGTAAAACGTTTAGTTTTTGTATGTTGCTACTGAATACGCTTGTTTAGAGTTTGTGTGCTGTGAGAGGTCAGGGTGTATTTTCATTAAAACATTTAAAATAACATTTTTAAATAATTATTTATTAATATAATATCAACACACTTTTTTTGTATAAAATTAAAAAAGGATTATTTACTTAATTAGATTTTTATCTAAAAATCAACAATTTGAGCGCGTCTTACAAACCATAGATAGATGAAGTAATTAAAAATGTAGACACTCTAGATTCTTTTCGTAAATATATCCAGACATATCCACTTGACTTATGGGTATGAGACTGGCAAGCATAAAAATAACATAATCATAAGTTCTTACATATCAGTACATGAAACACGCAATGAAATTGTTAAAATACAAAATGTACTGATGAAAATTTACACCAATCATGATAACACGACGAATTTTGACTAGAATGAGTTAATAATATAACGTATAGTGAGGATTTAACTGATGATTTTTGTGAAATCAGTCCAATTAGGCAGTATTATAAAAAAAAAATTAACTATAGGTAATTAAAAATATAAATAGGGACCATGCAGAAATAGAGTTGGCAACCCTGACGTCTACACTAGCGACGTTAGTGATTGAGATTGGTACTAATGCCAAATCCCTATGTAGTTACAATTGCTGTCCACTATCTGTTAAAAAAAATCCTAGCTATTAGGTACTATAAATAAATGTAAAAGTTTGTTTGGATGTGACGACGTTTATTAATCTTTCACGCAAAAGCTACAGAATGGATTTTGATCAAACTTGGCACACGTGTAGATCACATCCTGTTATAAAACATAAGATACTTTTTATCCCGGGAAAAGTAAAATCCACCGGGAAACGGAGTAATATGAGTTTTATAAACTTGGACAGTCTTAAATATACACAGTCCCATAAAATAAATTCCTCAAACCCTATTTACTAGTTTTGTTATTATTTCTGTTCCTAATATTTAAAAAGAACCAGATTAGAAGCGAGAAGGTAAGCGCTGCTAGAGCAAGATGGATGCAGCCGGTGACCGCGCATGCGCCAATCACCATAAGCAGCGCGCCGATTGTGCTGCAGCTGTTGAAATAACGACATCTATTGGTAGCTGTCGGTATTACTTCTACCACATAAGTTTGTCTCTGAGAGTATAACCTCGTTATTTCATGTAGACCATTACCAAACACAACAATGACATTAAAGCGTATATTTAATTAACTTTAAACGCAGTGGAATGAGATCAATGATTTTTAAACAATATGGATATCATAGAAATTTAAAAATTCAGTTTAAATACGAATTTTAACGACCAAGAGTAAATCTTTTGATTGTGAATATTTATTACGTCACACACAAGCCAGTATTTCATACAAAACTCCACAAACTAAAGCTTGAACGTTTAAGAAAAAGAAGCTAATTTGATATTGCACTCAACATCTTTATTATCTTGACAAATACTGCTCGCTTTTTAAAAATACGCGATTAGGTTCTAATCCTCTAGAAACGTTAGGTTAGGAACTCTTTAAAGAAATATCATATTATACACTAAATAGTTCGTAATTTTTAATCAAACATAAAAAAACTTCTCAATATCTATTAAATATATCTCATTCTGTGAGTTTTATAATACTGCCTTTTGGACTGCCTATCCGAATGGTAATTGTGTATGTCAAGTTATGGTGCCCTAGTACGTGTGGAATGGTAATGAGTTAAGTTACAAATGAATAAAATTAAAGTATGATTATTATATTTACAAATGACAATTAGAAACAATGATAAATTTTGACGTGCAATCTTGGTAGCCAAATTCGTCCAAAAGACAATATAATAGATCAAACATATTTATTAGTTAAATAAAAGCATGTACCAGGAAATCAGTTTAGAAAAGAGGTTTGATTATTTGGAGGATCAAATTTAACTACCAGCCATAGATGTTAAGGAAGAGAATTGTAATAATTTGAGAAAAGAAAGTCGAAATAGATCTTGGATAACTCATTAACAATTTACTTAAATATTTAGTCATCAACTTATTAAAATTTATATTTAACAATGAAAGGTCAAACCTTCATAATAAACATAAATACCTACATGAAAATAATTTTTCGCTATCTGATCCCAAACTAAGCAGAGCCTTGTACTATGGAAACCAGATAACTGATACCAAATAAACTACTTTTTCTTTTGTGAATGCATAATTAAATAGATAATTACACACAGACTCCGGACAAACAGTCATGTTCATGTAAGACCTACTAACAAAACACCAAATTCCAAGAGCTCCGAAGTATTTATTTCGACTCATTTGTAACGGAAGACCATTAACGTAACATGCAAACACTATTATATCATCCATATATACAAATTTCGTTTTGCTATGAATTATGCACTTACCTCAATTCTTGCTCAGTGACTGCCAAAGTCCGTCCACAAGCAGCTGCTTTAACTGCTAGATTGTCAAAATCAAGCGATTTCGATTGAACTTGTGATTTCAACTCTGTAATGTAAATTTGATAGAAGCCATACGTCAGATCCAATGTAACTAAATCATTAAAAAAGGATGCCGGTGAATAGTGAAGAAAAGAGTACCTAAAAATTTCGAATGAATAAACAATACCTGCGATTTCTTCTAGCAGTTCTTTTTCCCTCTTAACTCTTTCTTCTTCTCCCTCCTGCCGGCACTCCATCTTCATTCGCGAGAGGCAGTTCTCTTTGTCAATCATGAACTGCTCCCATTGATCATCTGAAATGTTTCGGATAAAATGGATAAACGACCGGAATCTCAACGTGGTAAGGAATTTCAACTTATTTGTCGTGGACTTATTATGAGGAATGATAGTCATGTAACCAAAAGAGTTATGAATATGATATATGATGAAAGTGGGTGGACATACCTAGAGGAAGACTAAAAAAGAGATGGATCGTGTGAGAGATGATATGAGTAAGAGTCACAATCAAAACAAACCCATTTCCTGACGATGTTGTTCCTTCAATTTATTGACTTGATCTAATTTCTCTGCTAATAACTTCAGTCTGGTTGAGTCTAGTAACTTTTTCGCTTCATCAGCCGCTGTTTCTGCTTGTTCTTCAACTTCTCGTAGCTTTTCTGTCCATTCTTCTATTAAGCTTGCTGTAATTTTGTATAAAAATCATAGGTTACATAGAAATAGCTGAAGTACCGACATATTCTACGAAGATCAATAAACCTTTTAATATTATAAATGTGAAAGTATGTTTGGATCAAACCGGGTTCATCCGCGTTCCCGATGGATTTTTAATTTAACAGGGATATAAAGTTTCCTCGCTTTTAGGCCGGGACTCCACCAAAGCTGAGTGGAGACGAGCGGAGCGGAGATGTGTTTTAAACAACCAATATAATAGCTGAGCGGTGACGAGATGTGTGAATAACGAAATTCTATTGGTTTTTTAAAAAACATCTCATCTCTGCTCGGCTCCGCTCAGCTTTGGTGGAGTCCCAGCCTTATTCCAAGATATAATTTATTTGTGTGCCAAGTTTCATCAAGATTGGTAGTTGCGAGTTCATGGCGGACCAACATCGTAACACGGGATTTTTAGGTATATGTATTTATATTTTTTATTATAACACCTAAGCAACGGGAAGAGTTAATTAGTAAATCACTCTTTGTCACATCCATAGCTGAGGATGAAAGAATATTTAGAGAAAAACACTTTTTAATGTCTGAAATCTGACTACAGCCAGGCGGGTCATCTGATGGTAAGGACTACCAGCAATACCAGTGGGATTACCAATATGTTGTCGACCTTTTTACAATACCTTGAAGGCCACTGTCTCTAGTGCAACTTCTTTTTTGTCACAAATGACATCGAGGTAGGCGGGTCACCTGATGGTAAGTGATTACTGTCGACTATAGACATTAGTAATACCAGGGGGATTGCCAATGTGTTATACACCTTATTACAATGCCTTAAAGGCAAACTGGCTTTCAAGTGCAATTGCCGGAACACACCAACAGGTGCTTGGCGACAGATTTTCAACTTGAGGTTGGTAGCGCCAGTCGAGTACTACAAAGTACCCTACCACCGTGCTGTGGTTTCCTCACGATGTTTTCCTTCACCGAAAGCTCAAACTCATTGTAGGATTCGATCGAACCCACGACCTTCGCCGCGGTATCCGACGTCACTACCACTGAGCTATCGTCGCCTTAAAGCACCTGCTTGGAAGATTTCTAGCCAGTGGAGTACTACAAAATACCACCGTAAACTAGTTATTTGGTAAATGCAAAACGAACCTTTCTCATTCTCAAATCTCTCAGTCATCTGTTCCACATTATTGGCGTAACTGATGTCGGCCTTGTCCAATAGATGTCGCAGTTGCATGATGTCCCAGTCGGCCTTGCTGTTCGCTTCAGCGATGGCGCGCTCGAAGTGGGCCTCTTTGCTCGCTAATACCTCTTTTAGGTTCTCGAACTGGAATTGAAAATCAAAACTCATTTATTCAGTTTAGTCCCTGGTATAAGGCACTTATGAACGTTCACAATTGACTCTACCACCGGTTCGGAATACTATACACTTAAGCTGAGAAGACTCCGGCGAGAAACTCAGCAAGGCAATATTTTTTTGCAGTGGATATTTTAAATTCATTTACACTTCGCCGCCCGGGGGTGTGCTAGTGCAGAGAGAAGCTGAAAAAATTATATTTGAATCTGTTTTTTTAAACGACTAGAAGGTTTTGACCTTCTAGTCTATATTTTTGAGTGATGTTGGTTACTTTATTTTCTTAGAATATACTTAGTGTCCATTTTTCATCGATCAGATATATTGTGAGACGATTGTTAGGTACATTATTTTGAATTCAATCTTATGGGTACTAGATTTTATTTACAACAAATGTACAAAATATACAAGCAAATGTACTATTATAATACATAAAAAACTTCTTCGAGGCTGCTGCTGCTGCCGATCGGCAAGGTTCCCAGAAGGCTGGCAGCGTTTCCTCTTTGGATGGCCAAGCTGATGCGTTGGCGGAAAAAGCTCCCCGCCCGCCGGTCACCCGAGGCCTCGATTAATTTTTTACATAAAATATTTGCGAAACGACGAGCTTCAGACCCCCACGGACCCATGGTCTCAACCGCAAAAGGCATATCTTATTATGTTTAAAGTCTATTTCTCAATCACTGTATAAACACCGAATAAGATTTCCACAAGTAAATCAATTGTTTCAATTTCAAATTAACAGTGTGACAGGCAGCTCTTTTCGAATAAATAAATATCCTGGGACATTCAACACTTGGCCATCTGATGCCAAACTAACTAACTAACAGAGCTTGTACTATGGAATCCAGATAAGTGATATACTATATATACTTTTAATTTTCAACTAGTTTTCCGCCCCACGGATTCACCCGCGTTCCCGAGGTAAGTATCTTATCTATTCCCGGGATAAAAAGTAACCTATGTCCTTCTCCAAAGTCCCATCTATGTCCATACTAAATTTCCTCTAAATCGGTTCAGCGGTTTAAGCGTGAAGAGGTGTAGACAGATAGACAGACACACTATCGCATTTATAATATAATATGGATACATACATGTTTTTGCGCACAAATGTCAATCGTGGACAGGAATCGAACCCATAAACTGTGGCGTGATAGGTAAATGTGTTTATCCAACCACATCAATCGGCCTCTTAAATCTGGCCATTGATAAATCACAATGGCGGATCTACACATTTGCCGCAAATTCCGCACGTAGCGACCTCTACAATTCGATACCCTAGTATACAATTACAATGTAGGTGGTAGAGTCAATGAAGAATGTTACCTAATTTTGAATATTAGCTCTCTATATTCTCTGTAAAAAATAAAAAATACAAGTGAAAGAATTACTTCGATACGTCAATTAGTTTCCGATTTATAGAAGTAAACGTGCGATGCGGACTCGTACTCGATTTGACGTACTCGTGTGACGGTGTGACGTCATCTCGCAACACTCGCTCATAGCGGAGCGTTGTAAATTGACGTCAAATGAGTTTTTGATTTATTTATAAGGGAAATCAACAGCTTATTACAAAGCAAAATAATACAAAATAGACAACATAACTGTAAAGCCAATGACAGATTTCCATAATACTAAAACAAAAGAAACGGTTGCTTATACCTAGTTACAAGTTGTTACTCGTTTACATTTTGCCTTTTATTTAAGCCAATCATAATGACAGGTCAAATTGATACATTACATCATCGATATAGGTACCTATATCGATGCATTACATTGTTAATAAAAAAGCTTATAACTACTACATTTGAACACAAGCCCGCCCATAAACTCCGCCGGCTTAGTGTCCAGCGTATTCAGATCAGATATAATAGAGATCAAAGGGACGGCTTAACTTAGAACTGTCACACTGCCAAGTCCATTAAAATAAACGACTCACCCTAGTAGTAACCTCCCTCAGCTTCCTATCAGCATTCCGTGCGTCCTGCTCAGTCTCTGCTCTGAGCTGAGCGAGCGCGGCGCGCGTGCGCTCGGCGTGAGCGCGCTCTAGAGTGGCGCGACTCGACGCGGACGTCGCCGCTTGCTCCGCTTTCAACGACTCTATGCTCTTACTGTGCTCTTGTTCCAGACGAGATATCGTCTGCAAGTATACAACTTACAGTTTATGCTATCCTGGTACATACATCAGTGTAATGAAGGCGATGATAGCTCAGTAGTGACGTCGGATACTGCGGCGAAGGTCGCGGGTTAGAATTCTAAAATGAGCTTGAGATCGGTGAAGGAAAACATCGTTAGGAAACCATAGCACGGTGGTAGGGTACTTTGTAGTACCCGACTGGCGCCATACCACACACAAGATGAAAATCTGTTGCCGAGGACTTGTTGGTGTGTTCCGGCAGTTGCACTTGAGAGATAGTTGCCTATAAGACATTATAATAAGGTGTACAACTGGTAATTGCTTGTGTCCACAGGTGACGGTATTCACTTACCATCAGGTGACCCGCCAGCCTGGTTGTCACTTGTGGTATATAAAAAATAGCCTAGATGCAAAACAACACACTTAACGAACCTGCGAATGCTTTTCCTCGTTATCTTTAACGATCCTGGTCTCCCGTTCTAGCAGCTCCTTCAGTCTATGCGCCTCTAGTTTCAGCGCTTCTTCTCTAGTCTCGACTTTCTGCAGCTGCAGAGTTAGAGACTGTACTGAGCGTTGCTGCTCTGTGGCCAGACCTCTTAGCTGTTGGAGTTCAGCTACATGCGATGGAGTGGGCTTTGGAGCTGTTTTGAGCTGTTCTACTGTTTCCTTCAGCTGTTAAAAAGAGGTTAGACGTTATTGGCTAATCATGAAAACGCTAAGAATCTACTAGACGTAGGCTTCCGTTGAAAAACTTCTCCTATACTGAATTATGAAGAAGCGATGTGACTCCTAAATTTTCCAGAAATGGGAGGAAGATTTAGAACGGGATAACTGTCATGGACTGCATTAAAACGTTTATGATTGAGAGTAGCGTAACTGTAGGGTGGCAGACCAGGTCCAATTTCACGGGCCCTCGGAGGCTCGGACGGCCCCTGGACTCTGGTGGTCATTTGGATATTGTTACAAAATATTGTAAAAAAATATATTTACTTTTTAATTTAACGGCGATATTACGTATGTCTATACGTAATCGATATGTATTGTATAGTCAATATGCAGCACTAAAACACAATAAGGGATTAGTAAAAAGAGTGGAGCGCGTCTTCGAGGATGTCACTCTATAGTTCTTTATAATGAATTTACTTTTCTAATCGCGATCACGAGATGGCGCTGACCACTCTTTTAGATACATAGCAAGCCACGCGTGAGTATCTGGTATTGATTGCATCTACGCTACGTGGGCTAGTGGTGATCTGTTACGAGGACTCATATAAAGGCGATGATAGCTCAGTAGTAAGTGACGTCGGATACCGCGACGAAGGTCGTGGGTTCGAGCTTGAGCTTTCGGTGAAGGAAAACATTGTGAGGAAACCAAAGCACGGTGGTAGGGTACTTTTAAGTACCCGACTGGCTGGCTACCACCCTCAAGTTGAAAATCTGTCGCCAAGCACCTATCGGTGTGTTCCGACAGCTGCACTTGAGAGCCGGTTCCCATCTAGGCTTTGTGTGCTTACCACCTTCGGCCACATCATCACTTACCATGGTGAGATTGTGGTCAAACACAAGCTTATCCAGAAAAAAAAGGTCGAACCTCTATTAGTTCGGAAGTGTACAAACCTGTTTGTTCTCCTTTTCGGCATCCCTGGCTCTCTTCTCGAGCTCCCTCATCTTCCACTCGCAGTCTGCGAGCATACGCTCGGCGCGCGCCGCTGCCTGCGAGCGAGCCGCCTCGTGCGCCGCGCGCCATTTTGTTGTGTTCGCTTCTGCTGCTGTCAGAGCCTGGGCACAGATTATATAATAGTTATTACAAACAGATACATCACTCCTATACAAAAGCTAAAATACCTACGTTATTATATTAGCCTACAAAAGACGCTGCAAGAAGAAACGTACTCTACGAACGCGCGCAGAGAATCGAGATTCCCGCGTGAGTGCGTGTGAAACACGAGCAGTATGCGCGCTCTGTCACGCTTGCGGCGGCATATTGCCAGTCAGCTCGCCGGCGAGTAGCGGTAGGCATTATAAAACGCTGCATTGCGCGAGTGACGGAGGGAGGCCTGGCCTGGGGGAAATCCCGGAATATATTGCGATGGCATATTTCCCAAAATTACCAAATGGTGTATTGATACAGGTTTGTAATTTTTCTCAAAATCAACGGGTTTGATATCCAGATTGGGATTTTTTCAAAAATCTAATTCAACTATGCAGTTTTAGTTTTGATCAAAATTGACTTGGAGTCTGTAGTTTCAGATTTGGTAAACAAAGAATTTATTCCTGTTTGAAATTATATTCTAGATTTTTCGGCAGGTCAAATGACTAAAAGTCGTCACTTTAAAAAATAAAAAATAATAGCTTACCTCTTGTGCCTTTTGTTCCTGAACCAATTTCTCCTGCTGTAACCGATCTCTATCCCGCTCTAACGCCAGCACTCGCGACTCCAGCTCTGCTCTGTGAGTAAGAGCATCTTCTAACTCTGCTCTGATTTGCCGGAGTGATTCATCTGAAGATTTATAAAAATCATATAATTTAGATCGATTTGAGATCTAAAGCAAGAGCTACATTTGGGACACCAGAAGGGATTGCCGATTTATTGCTGACAAATACTTTACTTGTATGATTGTATTTTAAAATATAAAAAAAGCTGTCCCCCGCGGTTTCACCCGCGTTCCCGTGGGATCTTATCTTTATCAATCAGGCGAACTGGCTCTGAAGTGCAGCTGTCGGGACGCACAAATAGGTGCCTGGTCAACTAGAGAAGAGTCTGTACAAAGTACCCTACCACCGTGCTGTGGTTTCCTCACGATGTTTTCCTTCACCAAAAGCTCAAGCTCATTGTAGGATTCGAACCCACGACCTTCGCCGCGGTATCCGACGTCACTACGACTGAGCTAGCATCGCCATCAACAGCTTGTAGCGACATCTATCTATATACAACATAGACATTGTTCGCACGCCTAGATAGATGGCGGCACAATAATCTACATCTCCATCTACTAGCTATTCCAACATCTACAGTTTCCCCACTCAGATTCAGTCTCGTCCCCCGTTATTAATATGTAGAAAATAAAAATAAACTGCATTCAGTAATCCGACCATCCCCTAAAACTCCTCTAAATCGCCATTTCGAAGTCCGACCCCATTTTTTGTATCTCTCCGGTGACGCCCTGAGCTGAGAGTGCCCTAAGCGCTCGCCCAACATCCGCGCAAGGGTATGTCGTGGCCCCTACTAGTCCTTTAAAAAAATACAGTTGGGGTGCAGTCTCCAAGCACAAAGACCTAGCCTGGCGGAAGATCTTCCTATTTCAAAGGAGGAGTCTATCACCTTGCTCCTCCATAAGCTGGTTAATAAATAACTCACCGTTTCGCCTTTGTAGCTGTTCTGCCAAATCTGCAGAACAACCCCTGGCTGCTGTGAGCTCCTCTTCTAATGATCGACTCCTCTGTCTTACTAGTTCCGACTCCTTGTATGCTGCAGCTAACTCGCATTTTAACTCTGAAAGAAGAGAATTGATGTATTGTACCTATTGTCTTTGAGTAGAAGTCCGTTGCCACTTTTTGTATCCCCCGGCGAAGCCCTGAGCCGAGGTTCGTGCCCCACCTGGGATGCCATCAGAGGCCAGTCGTCTAGATTTTAAATCTTTATCCGGTTGAAAGTGAGACGAACAGCCGAATAGTCCGCGTAAAGATGTGGTGGCGCATCAGGCTTTTAAAAAAATACTAGGATTTGTCCATGGTTTTTAGACCTTTTTGACCGGGTTACGTCAAAGTCACATTTAGAGAAAATTATAAAACATGTTTTGATATGAAAGTACCAGGCGCGCATAAATCTTCAAGAGCGTTCAATAACAAACATCAGCCAATCTAAAATTAGTGATGTAGGCGTGTTGTTCACTTCCCGTAATTAAACGTTAATTCGCATTTTCACATTATTTGTCAGGGTTAAAAATATACACAAAATTCTACTGAAATCTGCGTAATCAATTTATTGCAATGAAAAAATATCATTGAACATTTTCTCCAAGTATGTTTTCCTAGTATGTACGCATTCTGTAAATTTGAATTACTTTTTCTAACGATCATCACAACAAGTTTATGCTTGCGTGTTTGGCGTGTCAGTTTCCGATAGACTACCTATCGATTGGGTTCGATTCCCATCCAAGGCAGACGTTTGTGTGCATGAACATGGGAATCTTTGTCCTGTGTCTGGGTTAAATATCTATTGAAGTATATATTTCCAAAAAGAAATAGTACCCATATGTAGTATATCAGTCATCTGGTTTCCATATTACAAGATCTGCTTAGTTTGGGATCAGATAGCTATGTGTGAAGAATGTCCGAGAGTATTAACATTTTTTTTATTGCATTTATGAGTATGATCCTAAGCAAAAGCCTATTACAGAGACACTTCTATTTAGACAAAAAAAACCGGTCAAGTGCGAGTCGGACTCGCGCACCGAGGGTTCCGTAATGGAGTCTCAAGGATTTTTTTCATATTTTTTCGATAACGGTTTCGATTTCCTCATTTGAGAACCCCGATTGGTATTTAGGTATTATATTTTCTTGGCATAAAAAATTCTCCATCTGATCCAACACTATCCTTTCTAAGACCTTTGATAACACCGGAAGGATGCTAATTGGTCGCAGGTTTTTTATGTCTTCAACCACGCTAGTTTTAGGGATAGGTTTAACTAGAGCTCGTTTCCAAGCATAAGGGTAGGTACTTGTTAAGATAGAGCAGTTAATAATGTCTATGATCGTTTCTAAAGTTTCCGGCAAAGTTAATTTGATCATTTCTGCATTTAAGTGGTCACATCCCATTGCATTTGTGTGTATATTCTGAATAATTCTACCAACTAACTGCTCTGATACCGGGTTTAAAGAAAACACACTATTGGTTTGTTTATTAGAATTGAAATACTCATAGACATCTACTTACCATGTTTCAACAGTATAGTTCTTATAGTTTCGGAAATAAGTGGCTGTGACATACGGACGGACAGACAGATAGACAGACATGACGAATCTACAAGGGTCCCGTTTTTTGCTATTTGGCTACGGAACCCTAAAAAGGGTCTTTCAAACTCAAAACAGATTTATAAAATTTAGGCCCTGATAAGGAAAGAAAGAAAGAAGAAAGAAAGAAACTCAGCAAGATACCTATTTATATTTCTACAGTGGATCTTTATTTTAAGGCGATGATAGCTGAGTGGTAAGTGACGTCGAATACCGCGGCGAAGGTCGTGGGTTCGAATCCTACAATGAGCTTGAGCTTTCGGTGAAGGAAGTGAGGAAACCATAGCACGGTGGTAGGGTACTTTGTAGTACCCGACTGGCTGGCTACCACCCTCAAGTTGAAAATCTGTCGCCAAACACCTATCGGTGTGTTCCGACAGTTGCACTTGGGAGCCAGTTCCCATCTAGGCTTTGTGGGCTTACCACCTTCGGCCACATCATCACTTACCATAGTGAGTTTGTAGTCAAACACAAGCCTATCCAGAATAAAAAAAAAACTTTATGTACCGCAACTGAAGCCCCTAAGCTTTTTTTGCATCGAGCATTTCGACTCACTGTCAAATCGAACAAAGAACGAATTATATTAGTGTATTACTAAAAGTCACATAAAAGTGTTGAAAATAATAAAAGCGGCAGCCTCGAAGAAGTTGTTTATATATTATAGCTGTACATTTGTTTGTATATTTTGTACATTTGTTGTAAATAAAATTATACTTTTCCATATAGCTATAAAATTCCTTAATTCAAATTTAAAATACAACCGTTCGACACTGTGGCTGTCAATAATAGCAAACATAACTCAAAAGAATGCCCATAATAACCAAAAATGTTCGTAAATAAATTAAACACAATTTAACACGATGTTTATGGAAAGTACCACAAACAATACCTACAGTGAAAGTGAAAATGTATTCCTAACATTACACAAATAACTCAGCACATGGGAGCAATTACTGGTGTATTTTTAACTTTTACAAGGTCATCTGTTAGCTACCGTTGGAAATTCTTTTGGGATACCAAATATATATTTTTTTGTAACTTTTTTTAAAGGTTTATGACTTGGTAACTAAACCTTTAAGACATTTAATCAGTTTTAATATTTCTCTTTTATGTTATAGGTATCACATTCCCAGTAAAGTCCTCGTCAGTACAAATCAGGTCAGGTTTTAGTGAAATTGGTGACCGATCCACTAAAACTTTTCACTTTTTTTGGGACAACCTGAAAAAGGTGCACACATTAAATTTTATTGGACAAAACGCCACCGATATTAACTCAAAACAGATGATTTAATGAAATTAAAACGAAAACTAAACGTCCTACCTACAAGTTCCCACCAAAAGTATTTTTCATTAATGAAGGCTTGTGCTTTGGTTCTAAAATACAGCTGTCAGAATTGACGGGTGGTCGTTTGACGTCAATTCAACTACAACCATGCTATAGTTTCCTCACACCCACGTGCCTTACACAGCTACTACTAACGCCATAAAAAGAAAGGGAAAAACACTCTAATGAAATTTTATTGTCCAGACACGTCTAAACTAATTAGATTATAGATTTCAACATGACTGAAAATTTTCAGCTAATTTGTGGACATTCCGTAAAAATTAGCAATCTTCTTCGGCGGTCGTGGTCACGTCGAGGCATCCACATCGGTGGTAGATACGGGGACAGCTCTTCGCACGATCTCGCGCCATCTTTCCCTGTTGGAAGACTGTCTAGTGCAGTCAGACACGCGACTTCCCACTGCGGATTTTATTTGGTCGATCCAGCACATGGGTGACCTGCCGCGCTATCTGATTCCTTCTACCTTTCCCTGTACGACCAGCCGTTCTATGGAGTCTAGCTTGCAATACCAATCAATAAAGAAGACAATGGTAACTTAAATTGTAACCTAAGACAATGAACAACCCTCTGTGTTCAACGCATATAGAACGCTGGCTCTCGGCCAACAAACCCGTGGTGTCATTGTATTGGGGAGTGGAGTGTGTCATTCGGTAAACTTGTGCGATAGGGATGTGAATTAACCGATAAATATCCGACAGATTTTCCAACTTTTTTTTTTAATGCAATTTACATGTTTAGGATTGAGTACGCGCTGTTATAATCCTTTCTATAATAAGATATCTCCTGCACTTTTGGATTTGCCTATACATTGATAAGAACGTTTTAGTACAGAAGGCATTCCATATTAACGAACATTTAAATGATGATAGTGCTTGGATGTATCGCTCGCTCCTGCAGGACACATCTCATGTATAATTTTATTCTAAGTTTGTTTTGAAAAGCGTAATTGCTGAGTTTATTGCCGGCTCTTCTCACCAAAAAATACCTTCCAAACCGTGCGTTAGAGTTTGACAATTCATAAGTGCCTGTGAAGGCCTATTTGGCTGCTAACTTTTTTTTGTTATGTAAGGCCGTTTGGAATACCAGGGGGATTTGCTGATTGTTACAATTACAACCTGTTTGCTCTGCGATTCTTTTTTATTTAAACGACTTCAAAAAGCGGAGGCCAAGGTTCTTATTATATTATGCCTAACCATCTTATTTTTTTTAATGTATCTAGCCTACCTTTTTCGTATAATTTCTACAGACATGACAGTTCATAGAATAAGAAAAAGGATAATATCCGCATTTTATCCGAAACGTTAGTGGCATCCCTAAAATGAAAAGTACACAGCAATAATGTAAAGAGTTGGAGCAAAAATGATTTCTGCACTGGATTCTTTGTTTATAAGATTTTTGTCTGATCTGGTACTGACGAGTGGTAAAGTGAATGTATTCAAACTCAATAGTAGATTGTTATACAAGGAGCTAAAATGACCCATTACATACGAGGTAGTTTTACTCCCGAGCTTTAGCGAGGGAGTAAATAGTAACCGAGTTTTAATGGGTTTTAGCGCCGTGTGTTACACTATACTTTTCACTACGATTGCGAAAAATAAAACAATCCAATACAATATGAAATATGTAGTTTATAATTTCTTTTTTTTTGTTTCTTCTGTAGCCGCAACACATTGCATGCATTCTACCAGAGATTTTCAAAATTAAAATGAAGTTCTTTTTTATGAAACAGTAATAAGTCGAGTCTTTATTCATGATTGTACTTATGACTAAAGACTTTTTCGTTTTTGTGGGCTCATTGTCATTTGACACACACACAAAAAAAAACTTTTTCCCCTAGAGGATGAATTGCTAATTTTTCACCGCTCTGGTACGCTACAATGACGGTCTTTTTGAGCAAGAGGAGTGAAAAATTCATTTATTCAGTTTAGGCCCTGGTAAGGCAGTTATGAACGTTACAATTGACTCTACCACCGGTTCAATATACACGTAAACTGAGAAGACTCCGGCAAGAAACTCAGCACGGCAATTTTCTTTTTCAGCAGTGGATCTTTCTTAAGTTCATTTAGATACATTTACAAATATTTAACACAACGCCAGGGGGATGCAGGTGCAGAGAGAAACTACTACAACCATATATTTCGGTCTTCCATATAATGAGCCACCTTATAGTAGGTTTTGTTCATTAACCTAAGTTTAATATAATTATTGACTTTTATATTTATGAGATAAGTTTTCAACATTAAAATTAAATACATACCTACGTATTTCCTGACAGTTTCAATGTTTTTACCGTGTGCGTAAAATTTAAAACTATTTATCCCCCATACGCGTTCTCTAGGGATCTCATCTTTTCCCAGGATAAAAAGTCCTTTATTTTATTCCAGAAGTCCCTAGCCTTTCACAGATTACATAGGCTTTAATAAAATTCGCTGATAGCTCAGTAGTAGTGACGTCGGATACCGCGGCGAAGGTCGTGGGTTCGAATCCTACAATGAGCTCGAGCTTTCGGTGAAGGAAAACATCCTGAAGAAACCATAGCACGGTGATAGGGTACTTTGTAGAACCCGACTGGCTGGCTACCACCCTCAAGTTGAAAATCTGTTGCCAAGCTCCTATCGGTGTGTTCCGACAGTTGCACTTGAGAGCCAGTTCCCATCTAGGCTTTGTGTGCTTAACACCTTCAGCCACATCATCACTTACCATGGTGAGAAAAAAAAAATGAAAAAAAAGAAAGAGACTCACGTTCAATTTCCTGATCCTTAGCCTCAATCTCTTTCCTGTACGCCGCCAGCAGCTCTCTCGCCCTATCTGACTCCCCGCACCTTGAGTCTGCTAGCTCCGTGAGTGCTGCCACTTGTGTTTGGAACTTGTTCTCATTGTTCACGAGGGATTTCCTGCAAAAATAATACGTACAACTGTTAATATAAAGCTTAAAGTTATTATGACAGCGTGGCCGCTTGGTTTTTTTTTCTGGATAAGCTTGTGTTTGTCTACAATCTCACCATGGTAAGTGATGATGTGGCCGAAGGTGGTAAGCACACAAAGCCTAGATGGGAACTGGCCCTCAAGTGCAGTTGTCGGAACACACCGATAGGTGCTTGGCGACAGATTTTCAACTTGAGGGTGGTAGCCAGCCAGTCTGGTACTACAAAGTACCCTACCACCGTCCTATGGTTTCCTCACGATGTTTTCCTTCACCGAAAGCTCAAGCTCATTGTAGGATTTCAACCCACGATACGCCGCAGCATTTGACGTCACTACCACTTCTGTGCTACCACTGAGCTATCATCGCCTCGAAAATTACGGAACCCTAAAAACTATGAAATCCCATTAATCCTACTAATATTATAAATGTGAAAGTTTGGATGGATGTATGTTTGTTACTCATTTACGCCAGAACGGCTGAATGGATCTGGATGAAATTTGGCAGGGAGAAAAATCAAAAATTCTCTATCGAACGTTTTTACTAAAAAGTAAACTAACACAAAATAGTAGCGTTACTAGAATTTTATTAATAATAACAAATCACTTTTGTGCGTGTCTGTACGTGTGAGAGACTGATCGCCCGTGTAGTGTGAGTGTGTGGGCGACTACAGCTGACCGGCCAACAAAAATACCTGAACACTACGTTATGTAGGTAAGCAAATAGTTTATTTGTGAAATAAACCATTGAGTCACCATTTATTTACTACTAGCATTCCGCCACGCGGTTTCACCTGCGTTACCGAGGGATCTTATCTTTTCCCTGGATAAAAAGTAGCCTATGTGCTTTTCCAGACTATAATCTATCTCCATGCCAAATTTCATCCAGATCTATTCAGCCGTTCTGGCGTAAATGAGTAACAAACATACATCCATCCAAACTTTCACATTTATAATATTAGTAGGATTAGTGGGATTTCATAGTTTTTAGGGTTCCGTAATTTTCGAGGCGATGATAGCTCAGTGGTAGTGACGTCGAATACCGCGGCGTATCGTGGGTTGAAATTCTACAATGAGCTTGAGCTTTTGGTGACGGAAAACATCGTGATGAAACCATACTTTGTAATACTCGACTATCGGGCTACCACCCTCAAGTTGAAAGTCTATCGCCAAGCATCTATCGGTGTATTCCGAGAGCTGCACTTGAGAGTCAGTTAAGCTACATTATCAGCGAGTCACATGGTCTATTTTATTTTATCTCTCGAAAACCTGATTAAACCCGTCTTAAAGCTAGTCTATTCTAATATTATAAAGAGGAAAGATTTGATTGTTTGTTTGCATTGAATAGGCTCTGAAACTACTGGACCGATTTGAAAAATTCTTTCACCATTAAAAAGCTACATTATCCCTGATGAACATAGGATATATTTTATCCCGGGGAAAGATAAGATCCCACGGGAACGCGGGTGAAACCGCAGGGGCAGCTAGTGTAAGATATATGTAGAGACTAAGGTAACATAAAGCAGCGACCTCATCTTTTCCAACCCGGATTTCCAGTACATAAAATCTAAAACAAGTCGATTAGCTTATAAAAATATTTCAGGCAATAAATCCAGGCGTAAACTCAGACTGAATACCAGATACCTACTATATCAGCATCGGCTGAGCACTTGAAATATATTTGTATCGGTTTGTAATCAATTATATAGTTATTTTCGTAGCATTCTCTATTTATACCAGAAGTTCTCAAACTTATATATCTATAAGATTCTTTTTTTTTTTCTAAATAAAAACTTGATAGGTGTCAAGGGACACCCGGATGGAACGAAGTTATATAAGTTATATAAGTCGAGAGAGTATATATATAAAAAAAAAGAAATATCTGGCTTGCTTTCTAGAAGAGAGAGAGTGAGAGAGAGAGACAGACAGAGAAACATGCGCACGCCGCACAGCTTACAATAGCTTACTATAGCAAAAAAAAGTGTCGTGACAACTTTTCGTAAGATTTTTTTCCGTCTAGCCCCCTTTCACAACGCGCGCTAAGGAACTTCGTTCCAAAAGGAAGAAGGAGTGTACGTAAACAATAGTCTCCAATGAAGTGAAGCAACGTGCACCAAGTTGTGAGCGTGAACTGCACGTACGTATCCCGCGTGACTCGCGTCGCACAGGAACGCGATCGGCTTCCTTTTTCAAATTCATCTTACTTTACCCTGCTTCAATTTATGTGCGTGGTGTTTTTTTTTTAAAATCACAATCATTACCTACTTTAATAACTTTAAATTAATTATCTATTAATCTTGTGTAACGCTCTTAATAAAATTCACTTTCAAAAATCTAGATAATAATAATATCCTCGGACATTTGTTCACACACGGCTATCTGATCCCAAACTAAGCAGAGCTTGTAATATGGACAACCAGATCACTGATATACTACATATACTACTTTTTTTGTTGTAAATACATACTTAAATAGATAATTACACCCAGATTCAGGACAAACAGACATGTTCATGCACACAAATGTGTGTCCTGGATGGGAATCAAACCCACGTCCTGCGGCGTGATAGGCAGTGTATTAACTAACCACGCCAACCGGCCCGTCAATCTATTAATCTCCTGTAACTCTACATAAGATTAACTTTCTAAAATCTAGATGAATCAAACTGGGCAGGAAAAATAAGTGTATACTCGAAGTCTATATGTAGGTATATCAATATGAATATGTAGAACTAAAATACTAGCGAAAGGATGTACACTCGCACTGTAAGGGATTAGGAAAAAGAGTGGGCCGCGTCTATCATAGGTTTTCATTTTAGTTTAATAGTACATTATGGTACAAGTGTGTAAAGTTGGTCATTACCGCTGAGGCGCCATTGAGAGCCGAGCCGCTAGGTGAGGGTCATAAGAGAGTCAGTAATAATCATCAATACACACGAGTATCATTCGACGTTTTTCAACACACAACAAAAATAATTTTATTTAGTAAATAATACCTAGATAGTTTTCAGGTAGTAAACTTTGCGCTTCACATCTTATATCGGGTGGTGTACAACATAAATCATTTTCTTCATAACTAGTACTTGTAATTTATTGGTACTATTGAACACGATATTTTTGTATCGAAACTTATTTAAAAACAAAGCAACTCAACCAATAAAATAAAATAAAATCTTTATAACTCACTTTGTGAATAATAGTAATGAAAAAGTCACAGTTTGATTATAGGTGTCATTACGTGCCTAATTGCGGTGAAATTAGAGCCATTTTATGAGCAAGTGTGTTGAAAAGTATATTAAAATATTTGACAAACATAAATCTGCCTTCGACACCCTATACATTCTTAACGCCCCCCTGTAGGCCTCTAGTGCTAAGGGGCCGTCATCGCCCACTTTGAGAAACACTGATCTATACTATGAGCGATTTAAATTGCCTGCCAACTACAGCCGCATGGAATTCGACTACCGCGGTTTAATTTTTAGGGTTCCGTCTGTAAGGTAAAAACGGAATCCTTATCCATCCGTCCATCCGCCCGTCTGTCTGTCAAGAACCTTTATCTCGAACGCGTGGAGGTATCGAGTTGAAATTGAACGAATTTTGATGAGACTTGAGATGCTCAGGTCGGAGGTGGTGTAACTAGGACCATGTCAGAAACACACACATTACCTTCAAAGTGAGACCTATCCCAAGTAAATTACAGGAGAGCCGTCTGCGCTGGTAAGGACACGTTATGAGGCGACCATCCGACCACATGACCAGAAGTGTTAGATATCGAAACTAAACCCTGCGAACGAGGAAGACCCCGAATCACATGGATGTCCATAGTAAATAAGAACCTCAAAGAAGCCTGTTAAGAACTTAACAAACGCACGGGAGGAGACGCGCGGGCGGGGAACACCGTCACCGTCGCCGCGCTCCCCACCGTCTCCGTGCGACGACAACGCAGCAGCGAGCCGCCACACACGCACTCGCGTTTCTGGACACCATCAGACACGGACGACCATATTGATAATTTTGGCTGGCAATAAACGAGCCCTACAGAAATTACAGTCCACTATTTTATTTCATTTTAACGTCCATAGGACCCTAACAAGCCCAAATCAACAAAGTGACGACCCAGGACCGAGCTACCTCGAGACGCATGATACGGAGTGCCGACCCCAAATAAAATGGGAAAGGGCCAGGCAAAGAAGGATTTTACTTTTTATGACGGGAAAAGATAAAATCCCACGGGTACGCGATTAAAACTGCCGGGGATATTTGTTAACAGCACCAGCGCCAATGTAACTGCTTGAAAACGTTTCAACTCTAAATAAAACAACATGTTTTGTTATAAAGGAACTGTACTATACGTAAATATTGCACAAAATGAAAGAGCAATTCATCACGTACGCAGAAAGGATGCCTGTTTGTTTTTTAATAGCACTAAATACAAATACATTGTGACTAAGATCGACGTCGAACGCGAACGCTCGTGCGTCAAAATACGGCGGCCTTCGGTTGTCGAAAGCATGTGAAATTAAAAATATACTAACGGTTATGCCATTTTATATATACAAAGGGTCCAAATTATCCTTTACCAAAACACCATAGTATCTTTAAAGATTATATTTTGCTTATCTATACTAATGATTTTAATATAACCTGGCCATCCAAAGAGATTGGCCAGGATTGGCTGATGCGTTGGCGGAAGGCCATTTTTGAAAATTCAGCTCCAAAAGGATTCCCCGCAAACGTGGGTGAAACCGCGGGAACTTAGTATGTATGTTATATTGATAGGTAAGGACGTGTTTGGTCACAATTTCACCATTGTAATTTATAATAGCTCAGACTGGAAAGGGAGCGTAGCCTAGGTTTACGACTGCTACCCGACCTTTGTCTAGTTGAAATATTAGAATGACAAAAAGACTAGGACTGACTGACTGACTGACTGACTGACGTATCAAAGCCTAAATCGCGAGGTTAGAAGCTTGA